>OX336400.1:95089653-99889653 GCA_946902985.2 Meconema thalassinum | reverse complement strand
AACGTGTAATTCTTTCACTGAACGCCAGCTGGTTAAGGTAAGTTTTGTTTTGAGGGGACGTGAACTTGTTTTGCGCACACTTGATGCGCAGTAGCCAAGGTCGGCCGGGGGCGCACGCACCAATGAAGTCCTGGCCTCAGGCCTTTGGATTTTTTTTTCTGGGAGGTATATTAAAAACATTGTGTATGCAGAAAAAAATCGGGATTTGGAGCACCTGCGGGAGCAAATTTCTGCCGCCAACTTGACAGTTACTCCTGAAATGATTGCACGTACCAATCCAGCCATTGGGAAAGCGTGCGTTCAATGCTCATGTTGGTGGTCGGCCTGGCCTAGATTTTTCTCTTCAGTCCCTGTTTCCTTAAACTGATTAAACCATCGAATGACAGCTTTGTAATCAGGTGCAGTTTGTCGGGCGGTGCATTCATTGGCGTGCGCGCCCCCGGATGGCCTTTGCCACTGCGCATCTAATGTGCGCATAGCAAGGTCACGTCCTCTCCAAAACATAACTTACTTTAACCAGCTGGCGTTCAGTGAAAGAATTACACGTTTAACATAAAGGGTTTCGGTGCTATAATTTTTTGAAAGGTTGGCATTATTTTTCGATGACCCTGTATGTAGGCCGTAGAGTTATGTAGTCCACCATTGGATGAAGAATATTGCGTAGGTTAATTATTCAATCGTTCACTTCGAATACGTGGTTAGGACACAAGAAATAAAAACTTAATTCAAAAATTTCGCACAGCCGCCATCTTGAGGTTATGTAAACACTTGAATTAAATTAGATGTCAGTGCATTACAATGTGTACAAACATTTGCTGTACCAAGTTTCACACATAACTCTATGGCCCACTGTACATAGCGTACAGAACAACTCAACATGGCGATCCTCTTCTTAGGTGGGAAAAATTTTAATAGAGAAGATCAATGTGTTGTTTGAGTCTTCAGTCTTTTGATTGGTTTGATGCAGCTCTCCGTGGATCCCTGTCCCGAGTCAATCGTTTCATCCCCATAGCTACCGAAGCAATCAGCTTGACTTATCCTAACCTTGGTCTACCCCTACAGTTCTTGTCCTCAACCCTTCCTTCCATAACTAAGCTTGCTATTCCTGGGTATCTAAGTAAGTGTCCTACTAACCTATCTCTTCTCTTCATTAGCAGTCGGCAGAAACATCTCTCCTCTCCCACTCGGCTTAATACCTCTTCATTTGTAACCCTATCTACCCATCTGATCTTCATCATTCTCCTGTAACACCACATTTCAAACGCTTCAATTCTCCTCTTTTCTGCTGCACCAGCAGTCCAACTTTCACTTCCATATAGTGCCACGATCCAGACAAAGGCTTTCAAAAATGACTTCCAAATATCTAAATCTATATTCGATTTCAACAGATTCATTTTCTGTAGAAATGCTTTCCTTGCCTGAGCCAACGTGCTTTTTATATCCTCATTGCTTCGTCCATCACTGGTTATTTTGCTTCCTAAGTAACAGAAGTCGTCTACTTTCTTTAGCTTTTCATCTGCCAATTTGATGTCCATAGAGGTTTCTGATTTATTTCGGCTGCATTCCAATATTTTTGTTTTACATGTATTAATTTTCATCATGACTTCTTTTCTCACGACGGAGTCCTTACCTTTCAAAAACTCATTCAAATCCTCAGACGTTTCGACCAAGATGACGATGTCATCAGCAAATCCCAGAGTATAAATTATTTCTCCTTGAATCTTCACTCCCACTTTACATTGTTCTCTAATTTCCTTCATTGCTTGTTCAGTGTACAGATTGAAAAGTTTGGGTGATAAGTTGCAGCCTTGCCTTACACCTTTCTGAATACCAGCTTCCCTCTCATGTCCTTCAGCTCAAATGACTGCTGTCTGGTTTCTGTATAGATTGTAGATCACCCTCCTATCCCTGTACTTTATTCCCATCGTTTTCAAAATGTCAAACAATTTAGCCCAATCAACGGTATCAAAAGGCTTTTCTAAGTCTACAATCTCTCATGTCCTTCAGCTCAAATGACTGCTGTCTGGTTTCTGTATAGATTGTAGATCACCCTCCTATCCCTGTACTTTATTCCCATCGTTTTCAAAATGTCAAACAATTTAGCCCAATCAACGGTATCAAAAGGCTTTTCTAAGTCTACAATCTCTCATGTCCTTCAGCTCAAATGACTGCTGTCTGGTTTCTGTATAGATTGTAGATCACCCTCCTATCCCTGTACTTTATTCCCATCGTTTTCAAAATGTCAAACAATTTAGCCCAATCAACGGTATCAAAAGGCTTTTCTAAGTCTACAATCTCTCATGTCCTTCAGCTCAAATGACTGCTGTCTGGTTTCTGTATAGATTGTAGATCACCCTCCTATCCCTGTACTTTATTCCCATCGTTTTCAAAATGTCAAACAATTTAGCCCAATCAACGGTATCAAAAGGCTTTTCTAAGTCTACAATCTCTCATGTCCTTCAGCTCAAATGACTGCTGTCTGGTTTCTGTATAGATTGTAGATCACCCTCCTATCCCTGTACTTTATTCCCATCGTTTTCAAAATGTCAAACAATTTAGCCCAATCAACGGTATCAAAAGGCTTTTCTAAGTCTACAATCTCTCATGTCCTTCAGCTCAAATGACTGCTGTCTGGTTTCTGTATAGATTGTAGATCACCCTCCTATCCCTGTACTTTATTCCCATCGTTTTCAAAATGTCAAACAATTTAGCCCAATCAACGGTATCAAAAGGCTTTTCTAAGTCTACAATCTCTCATGTCCTTCAGCTCAAATGACTGCTGTCTGGTTTCTGTATAGATTGTAGATCACCCTCCTATCCCTGTACTTTATTCCCATCGTTTTCAAAATGTCAAACAATTTAGCCCAATCAACGTTATCAAAAGCCTTTTCTAAGTCTACAAATGCCATGAACGTCTTCATATCATTCCTTATTCGGCCTTCCTAAATCAGGCTAAGACTTAGTACAGCTTTCCTTGTTCCTACATTTCTCCTGAAATCAAACTGGTCTTCACCCAACTCCGTTTCTATCTGGCTTTCCATCCTCTTGTAAATTATTCTAGACAGGATCTTTGAAGCATGAGTAATCAAGACCAATATGATATATGAAAATAGGCTATATAGTTATTCACGGAACTACTTGTTTTCAAATATAACCCATTTAATCCGGAGGTGAATGTGATGTTCTCTGGACTGCAGCATTCATGACGAATAAGCTACATCAGTTTTACCGCGCACGTGTATACCGTCCTCTCTGACATCAAGCAGTATGTTACCTTATTGAAATAGTGCAACACCCAGAACAATTATCTTCCAGCCGCCATTGCTTCGGTGAAATAGGCTTATATAACACTAGCTGTTACCCGCGGCTTCGCCCGCAATAACATTTGGAATCCCGTTATAACATTAGTTATATAGATAGATAAGCATGGGTCATAGTGGAAAATAATTCTATCACCTGAAACCAAAAATGCATGGGACGAAAAAAAAAAACATCAAAATATCATGTTGGTTTCGGACCCTAAAAAACGTGAAAAATATAATAAAAGTATTAAAAAAAATATTTTTCGAAATATCATTCGAATCAATGTTTATGTCATTCCTGGGACTTGGAAAATTCCTGCCAAAAGTACAAAATCATTAATAACTCCCTAAGTATTCGTCGTATGATGAAATAGCAAGAGACAAAATGATGCAATGTGTTATTGCCTACAACATAGGCCATGTATAATTTTCCACTCAGAAATATTACCTGTCCCCCCCCCCCCCCCAGAATTTCACCCCTCCCCATGGGGACTTAGAAAATTGCGGCCAAAATGTACAAAATCATTAATAACTCCCTAAGTATTCGTCGTATGATGAAATAGCAAGAGACAAAAAAGATGCAATGTGTTATTGTCTACAACATAGGCCATGTATAATTTTCCTCTCAGAAATATTACCTGTTTTTCTCCCCCCAGAATTTCACCCCTCCCCGTGGGCCCCTTAAATTGGATTTATGAAAAAAATCGGTCAAATACCTATTTACTTATTTTTATGCTGATTTTTTCCGCTGAGTTTCAAACTCCTCGCCTATGTCGTTTAAGTGATACACGCTCCTTTAGGAATCCTTCAACCCCCACTTTTCTCCCCCTTTCACCTCATAATATACACCACATCGAAAAACCCTCAGACACGTGTCTTCATATTTTTAATGATGAGTTTATATGCCGAGTATCACATCCCCCAATGAAACCAATCGGGAAATGCAGGTCTACCCCCTTAACACCCCTTTAGAACCTGAATATCCAAAAATCCTTTCTTAGTGGATGTTTTCGGCCCTTGAGGAAGCTGCATACCAAATTTCATTCCAATTCGTTCGGTGGTTTCTGTGATTTCGTGTTGAATGAATGAGTGGTATTTGAGCTTTATATAATGCAGCACAGTACAAGTAGAAAGTATGCATAACTATCTAGAGGAATATGATACGGTTGACATAGTAAGACTATTTTAATGATTTAAACTTTCTCATTTGAACAGAATGTTTAATGACTTTAATAATAAATTTTATTGCAGCCAATGGCCATAAATTACAACATTAATAGTAACGGGGAAATGCGCCCGATGCGTACGCTCAATGAAGACAAACTTCAGTCCATGAAAACTGTCCTTCATCACATTTAAAGAACGTGATATCAACCGCAGTAGTTACACACGCGTTGGTTATCAACATAATGGTATTTCTCTGTAATAGAATACATATCTCGTGGCGACAATCGTGGATTGCAAAATATGTTACAATAGACCTATATCTGAGTCTAAAATTAGATTGAACTAGAGTTGCAGGTGCCGAGAGAAGAGTGTGCCAACAGGAGAAACTCAACGGAGTTCTGCGAAATAAGGAAATGTATGAGTATAAAGCCTGAATGTCTAACGAAAAGGGAAATGAAAGGTCTAATTTGGTGGTTAATGGGGGTGTATAAGAACAAAGCATTGAGAGAAGTAGGAAAAGAGGAACTTTGCCTTTTTTGTGGCAAGGTTATGGGTGCAGCACACCTGATCAGGGAATGCTGATGATGATGATGACGATTATTGTTGTTTTAAGGGGCCTAACATCTAGGTTATCGGCCCCTGATGGTTTGGGTGATCGTGAAGATGAAAATGAAATGCAAACTTAAAACTAAAACTAACTACTAACCTACACACTAGAAGAAGAAATTGAAAACTAAAGGAGAATAAGGGAAAGAAAGGACAGGAGGAAAAGAAATACCCTCAACCCTCGAAGTATGCGGATTGAGGGACTTGGAAGGAAGGAGAGCCATGAAAGGCAGATAGGAAAGTGAAAGAGGAGAGGGTCCGCCCCACAGGTAAGGGACAAAAGGGGAAAACGGACCCAGCTCAGGAATCTTTCAGGGTCGCCAACTCCCGAACTCACTAGCCGTGAGCCCCTGAGGGTGTAGCATAATCTAGGGTGCACCAAAAGTGGTGGGGCTACATACACCCGGCCTCCTTGAGGGCCTTGAGCAGAAGGCAGGAGATAACATAAAAAGAAAAAGAAGGCTGGCACCTCGCAGAAGGAGGGAATCAGAAAAGATGAGACAAGGGCCAATTAAGGCGAGAAATGAAGAGACTCCCTAGGCCTCGGATACCCTAATACCGTCGTGGTCGGAAGAGAACAAGAGTTGACCAAGTGAGGTCGAAAGGAAAGAAGACAGAGAGGAGCCCGGCACAAGTAAGTGGAAGCAATGCCGGACTCAGCTGGGGTCCCGTGGTCGCCAACCCACGTCCCACTAGATGTCAGCCCCTGTGGGGTATCAGGGAATGCAATGAGACTAAAATGATGAGAGCAAAGTTTGTAACAAGCCAGATATAAACGAATAGAAAGTGAAAATGAATATCCAATTCAATAAAATTACTAAAAAGGGAATGGAGGAAGCCAGGTAAATTAGCGATTTTTTTTAATATTATCAGGGAAATTTGGGATAGGAAAGCGACGGATGAGAAACACAACAAAGATGCATGTGAAACAAGTACAGGAGATGATACCCTAAACTATCAAACTTAGTTAAAGTCTAGGGTAGCCTCCCTGTATCAATTAGGGAGATATGGAACTGCGCCCATAATCAGTGGTATTTCCAGATCCTTTTAATTAGGCCGATTGAACTGCGCCCATAGTCAAGTCGGCCGTTAGCCCAAGTTCGGTTTAAGGGGAAGTGACGGACTGTCTCCCACCACTAGCTTCTGCACAGCTGAGAGTAAGAGGTAGTCCCCCGTCCCGATAAGCAGCTGTACTACGGGCCTCCGGGGGTGGCAGCTAATCACACTAACCACTACACCACAGAGGCGAATAATAATAATAATAATAATAATAATAATAATAATAATAATGAAAATCCACAGCCTTTTTCCAGTCATTGGACCGGGTCAGGGTTGGAATGAATGAAGCCCCCATCTAGCGGCGAGGATAGGCATTGTGCCGGCTTCCGAAGCCTGTCGCACTCCTCTGGGACAATGATTAATGAATGACAGATGAAATGAAATGATATTGGAGAGTGTTGCTGGAATGAAAGATGACAGATGATGATGATCATGATGATGATAATTGTTGTTTTAAGGGGCCTAACATCTAGGTTATCGGCCCCTGAAAGATGACAGGGAAAACCGGAGTACCCGGAGAAAAACCTGTCCCGCCTCAGTTTTTCCCAGCATAAATCTCACAAGGAGTGACAAGGATTTGAAGCACGGAACCCAGCGGTGAGAGGCCGGCGCGCTGCTGCCTAAGCCACGGATGCTACACTAATAATAATAATAATAATAATAATAATAATACAACTCTCTCTAATCCACCATAAATAACTACCCCTCTAAAAATATAATAATCTTCTAAATGGTAAGATTACCTCAAACTAGATTATTAAACATTTGCAAAGATAACACACACTAATACAGTCATCACAATTAACACCGGTTATCAGACAGATTCTACACACACCCAAAGTACACGGGGCTACATGACCGCGTTGTCACAGCCCCTAAACTTAAGAACCAACCAACCAAACATTTGCAATAACAAAACCATTTTTAAAATATGGTTAGGTAGTCGAAAACATCCCAATGTACCAGTTAATGCTAATATTGCTAGATCAAAAATTAAATATTAGTCTGTTTTGAAAACTGTACCTGTTTTATGTATCCCTGGCCAACACTAATCTCTTGTCCGCAATCTGGACAGGGTATATTTAGTTGTTCGCAATCTGGACGGTTTTTGACTTATTGGCAATCAAGACACAACCGATTTAAAATGAGTCACTTCAAATTCACACCACTCGACACAACATAATTCGGTAGAGGGGAGGAGGGAGGGACCCTATCTGACCGCTCTCAATGGGCGCAGTTCCACTGCCACTTTTAAAGGTTGATGCTAATGACCAGGGTCATTAGTGAAGCTTGGGCACAGTTCCATACAAACCATCAATTAGGATAAGATTAAGTTAGTATATAGTTAATAACCATTATTAGTGCCTTGATAATTGTTTATAAAATTTAATACAATGTAAATTAGTTGCAGGTTTGTGACTTATGTTTAAATTTATGTTGCGATTTATTAATCTTACTGAGAAAGATTTTTGTATTAGGCTATTGAGGAATCGCTGTAACCACTGTAATAATAACATGTATGGTAGTAATAATCTCTATCTTAAATAATTAGGTTACGTCTCAAAACTCACGATCTAAATATAGTAGCAAATAGTCTCAAAACTCACGACTATAAACTAGTAGCTAAATTAACATTCTAATCAGTCTCAAAACTTACGACTCCTGAGAGCACGTTCCTGTGATGACCGGGATGACTCGCACTGCCCTTCAACCCATGTTGGTCCATTTTAGAATGGGATTTCCTTTGTATTGTTTTATCATTTTAAATGATCTTGTCGACTTCGTCGTTACCCTGGGGTCTGGCGTTACGTTACGGTGACGGGACGGAATGTACCCAGATGCACTGAGGTGTGTGACGTCATAGTACCGCTTGGTGCATGTGTTCCCCGACAATCTCTACTTCGTTAGTATAAAACAAAAATCCCCGATTCTTGGATGTCACGGGTAATCTCGAGAACCACTGGATAGATTTTGATGTGGTTTTCACTATTCTGTCAAGGATATCTCGAGGAAAGATTCTGTAGAAAATAATTTATGTATGATCTAAGGAAGCCAAGCAGTAACGATTTCAGTGAAAAAGTCGAAAACAAACTTGGCGTCCGTGCACTTCTTAAGCTTACGCTGGGCAAACTGTTAAACATATCAATATACTATGAGCGTAAGAATTGGTCAGCATGAAAAGTTCTAAAAAAAGAAGTCCGCGAGAGCATATCTCTATCTTCAATACATCGCCCACTATAAGTGTTTTTAGACTGGATGGAAGGGGAACGTCCCCGCGCGCTCTAGTGAGCGTGACGGCATCCCGCGCGCTTGACCTTGCTTTGCCCTTGGTTTGCACTTGCCGTTCGCGAGTAATTTGAAACAAGGTAAGGTATTATAAAGCAAGATAAGTATTATGCAGATAATTTTCTAACATGTCAAGAGTCTTTGACTTCGAGCGAAGCGAGAAGCCTCCAGCCTTTCTAGCATTATCAGCATTTGTAGTATTTAAAATGATACAAAGTCCAATCTTTCAGACTGACTATCACTTTTTTAACAGGAATTATCAACCTACCAGAAGCCTCCGTGGCTTAGGTGGCAGCACGCCGGCCTCTCACCGCTGGGTCCGTGGTTCAAATCCCGGTCACTCCATGTGAGATCTGTGCTGGGCAAAACGAAGGCAGGCAGGTTTTTTCTCCGGGTACTCCTGATTTCCCTGTCAAAACTTCATTCCAGCAACACTCTCCACTATCATTTCATTTCATCTGTCATTCATTTAATCATTGCCCCAGAGGAGTGCGTCAGGCCTCGGCAGCCGGCACAGTTCATATACTCGCCACTAGATGGGGGCTTCATTCATTCCATTCCTCACCCGGTCGGAGACTGGAAGCAGGCTGTGGATTTTCATCAACCTACCACAGACCAAATTTTCCAACTATAGCACTGATTTTTACTCAGTCGTTCTGCTTTGAGTCATCAAGCAGGCATTAACATCTTCATTGAAATCATGGAGGTCGTTATTATGTGTTTGGATACAAAGCGACAGCCAATGGCCATTAGCAAAACAATTGAAAGAGAAAGGTGTTTAGTAGGCACATGTAATGCTTATATCTGCCAATCATACCAAGTTACTTAAGTGTCTATTGTGTTGGTCCTGTACAGAAACAAATGACTAGCTGCTTATTCGACAATAATTAGAACAATAATAATAAATAATGTTATGGGTTTACCACCCCTTTTAACTAATGCGGTTTTTAGAGACGCTGGGATGCCGAAATTTTGCCCCAACTCGGCTCCCTCGTAATTACACACCCTCAAATGCCCATTGACTGCGCCAGGATTCGACCCTACAACCTTGTGCGTGGAAGGTGAGACCAGTACCGCTGAACCACGCAACCAGTATCGTGAGTTTTGAGACTGGTCCAGGTGAAGAAACCGGTTAGTCCTTACAGTACTCTTCTTGGAATTCGTGAGTTTTGAGATTCTTGAGTTTTGAGACGACACGGTACCCATTCCTAGCTGAGCATGGCGTCTGTGTAGTAGAAATCCGGCCATATAGGTTGCCTTTTCTTTTGCAGATCATTCAGGAGGCTCTTATAACGATATAAGATGTACAGCTTCAATAGCAAATGACTCGCAGGCCAATACAAATGTCAGCTGTGAAGGAGTGAATATTGAACGGCACAAAGTTCTTTTTAAATTGTATCTGTTGTTAATTCAGTTTAGGGGCTTGGGTCATCTTGGTCATCATCCTCGTGTAGTTGGATGTGTGTTTAATTTGTCTTATAACTTGTATTTGAGTCGTCCAGTTGCAGAACTCGTTTAATCCACTTGTGAATAAGATTTTTTTTTATTTAGTCAATTTACCCTCTAGGTTGGTGGTACCCACGGACTCAGCGAGGGAACTCACCACTACCGCCTCTATGGGCAGTGTCCTGGAGCTTGGAACATCTGGTCGGGATGGATACAACTGGGGAGGTGTGATCAGGCGGCCACACCTGCAAAGCGAACAGGGGCCTCATGAGGGAGGGGAAGGAATGGAAGATAGGGATGGATAGGCTAGGAAGAGGGAAGGAAGCGGCCGTGGCCTTACAGTAGGTACCATCCCGGCATTTGCCCGAAGACGAAGTGGGAAACCATGGAAAACCACTTCGAGGATGGCTGAGGTGGGAATCGAACCCCCTCTACTCATTTGGACCACCCGAGGCGGAGTAGACCCCGTTCCAGTCCTCATACCACTTTTCAAATTTCGTGGCAGAGCCGGGAATCGAACCCAGGACCTCCGGGGCGGCAGCTAACCGTGCTGACCGCTACGCTACGGAGGCGACTTGTGAATAAGAATCATATCGTAAAATTATTTATTTAATTATTTTATTTTATGTTCGACCCTGACTATTATATGTCAGAAAACTGTTCTATAATGAGGCTCATTATAACACTATTTTTCATTATGAAACAGTTTCTCCCACCAATTAGAGCTCAAGAAACAGTTTAATTTAAATTCCACTGCCTGGCCTAATGTCATCGTAGGGTAATCGAGGAGGCCATGGTCAAATAAAAGGCATTCTCTGCGTCTCATGCGCTCTGTTCAGTACATAAAACTGGCGAAATCTCGACAGATATTTATGAATATGTATGTTCGAACATAAAATAGTTATAATAATTATCGTCGAACATAAACAGTCGTATGCAACTCGCCTATAATGGTAATTAAGACACTCGTATGGAAATTATAAAAATCGCATACGCTCGTTTTATAAACATACTCGTGTCTTAATTATTGCCATTATAGGCTCGTTGCATAATGTACTATTATTTTATTTTACTTTATTTGTTTTATTTTGTTTTATTTTGTTTTGTTTAATTTAATTTAATTTTGTTTGATTTTGTTTTGTTTATTTTGTTTTATTTTGTTATGTTTTATTTTGATTTTCCAGAAAACAAACACAAAAAACAAAAACAAAACAAAATGAAGCAAAAAAGCAAATTTCAAAAACAAAAGCAAAATCAGAAAACAAAAAAAAACAAGAAACAAAAAGCAAAATAACAAAAGCAAAAGCAGAAAACAAACACCAAACAAAAACCAAGAAAGAAAAGCAAAAAGTAAAATTCAAAAGCAAAAGCACAAAGCAAACACAAAACCAAATACACAAGTCAAAAAGTAGAAAACAACAAACACAAAAGATACGCGAGGCAAAGTCCAGAGAAACGTTTCTCATGAAAATGATTCTTATTCACAAGTGGATTAAGGGAATTGTGAAGTGAGAAGCGACAGAAAAGTGCAGCTTCCTATATTTGACAGTGTACAACACAAAGTATTCCAGATATTTCCTTAAAACTTTCCTGAGATGTAAAAGATACTTGTGTAATTATATGTAGAAGGTTTAAGTCTGCTGTAGCTTGTGGTTGCTAAATATACAATAGTCTTTTTTTTATAGAAAGACTTATTAATGTTCTTTTGTAATAATTGTTATTTTCGGGTACTATTTTCTCAAAACCTATTGGGTCAATCTAGATGAAACATGGTAGAGTAGAGTCTCGCAAACTCGGCACTCGGTAACCCGGCACTCCGGATTTCTCGGCCACCCTGACAGGAGAAAAAAACTCATGAATTGTAATTTTCATGATTTTTGTTTGTTTTTGTGTTTTCGCACACAGCGTTATTATGTTTTATTTCGTCTTCTCCATCATCAATGGAATTATCGACAGTTAAATATATTGTATTTATTTAGTCAATTTACCCTCTAGGTTGGTGGTTCCCACGGACTCGGCGAGAGAACTCACCACTACCGCCTCTATGGGCAGTGTCCTGGAGCTTGGAACATCTGGTCGGGATGGATACAACTGGGGAGGTGTGATCAGGCGGCCTCACCTGCAAAGCGAACAGGGGCCTCATGAAGGATGGGAAGGGATGGAAGATTGGGATGGATAGGCTAGGAAGAGGGAAGGAGGCGGCCGTGGCCTTACAGTAGGTACCATCCCGGCATTTGCCCGAAGACGAAGTGGGAAACTACGGAAAACCACTTCGAGGATGGCTGAGGTGGGAATCGAACCCCCTCTACTCATTTGGACCACCCGAGGCTGAGTAGACCCCGTTCCAGTCCTCATACCACTTTTCAAATTTCGTGGCAGAGCCGGGAATCGAACCCAGGACCACCGGGGCGGCAGCTAACCATGCTGACCGCTACGCTACGGAGGCGACCATCGCCAGTTAAATACGACGCGAAACAAGTTGACCTACAGTACAAAGTAAGATGAGTAACGACGACCTGATAAATACAGGTACTGTAAATGCACAAACTGTTGGCAGTGAGAAGTGAACAAACGGTTCTCGCGCAGAGCGTTGTATTTATTTGATTGCGCATTCTCCGCAATTCTGTTTCTTCGCCTTCTTCGTGACGAGGCTTTAAGAAACAGGTTTCAAAGTGAAAAGCAAAAAAACATTACTTACTTTTTTGCAAAAAAAAAAAAAAAAAAAAAAGGAAATGGTAATTTTCATTAAGTGAAAAAACTATTTGCCTACGGGAATTGTTTTGTACATAGCTGTACAGTGTACATATTATAAAAATAATTTGTAGGCCTAGTTTTTCGAAGTTTTCTTTTATAATTTACAGTAATTGTTTTCCCTGATTTTTATTCAGTACAGTACTGAACTGTATATTCAAGAACTGTAATTGTATTGGCTTAATCATTTTAAAACTCGTGTTTCTGTTAAAAACAAATAAATGTACTGCAATGCATTGCTTTTAAACCAAAACAAACAGCTTATTTCGTCTTCTTAACACATTTCCCGATAACCCGGCACTTTCGTGAACTCGGCCACCCTTCGGTCCACATTAGGCCGAGTTTGCAAGACTCCACTGTATGATGCATTAACGCTATGTTTTCTATGTGTGTTGGTAAACATATTCAGATATCTTTATTGGTTGTTGAAAACCAGACTGACAACCACTAATATTTTTACTGAAAATGTAAGCGTTAAATTGTGATTCACAAAAATGTTTTTTCGTTCAGTTCTAAACAAACCAGGGCAACAGTTTTACTGGAGAGGCTCAAGATATGTTACAACAATATGTGTGTAAAATCTGTTGAATGTTTGTTTTGTAGGTTCTGAGAAAGTGGTACCTGTAAATAACAATTATTTAAAAAAAGATTTAAGCCATTCTATGAAATTTCTACTGTTTTTTCAACAACCACCAGCTACACAAACTGAAACCCTTTACATATAATTGGAGAAGTGTCGCTAACAATTTAGGAACGTTTTAAGGAGATATCTGAAGTACTTTGTGATGTACACTGTCAAATATAGGAAGCAGCACTTTTCTGTCACTTCTCACTTCCCAGTTCCCTTAAACGAGTTTTGTAACTAGACGACTCAAATATAATGTGATATGAAAATAACCATATTAGCCCTGTTCCTTATTGGCGAAATATATAAATTTCTGAAGATTAAAAACCTTGAATCAATATTAATTTAGCTTGCCACGGTGGGTGAGTGGATAGCCTGTCGGTCTACTAACCCCAAGATTGCAGGTTCGCTCCTGGCCGTGGTAAGTGTTTTTTTTAAGGCGGCAAAAATACGACACGCATGTCATACGATGTTGGCATGTCAAAGAACCCATTTGAATTCAGTAGGCCATGTTCATAATGGCAAAATTAATCTCGGGAGTTCCGCCAACACAAAGTTCCTCATTTCTCTACTAGAAAGCGCTATAGTGTTCAAAGAGCTTATATATCTAACATCTTTGACATTCATAGTGATTCAAGGAACAACGAAATTCGACATGCAAGTTACCCTCTGTGTGTCAAATTACAAAGCTTGCACCCGGCACCCGAGGCCATACGATATTATTATTATTATTATTATTATTATTATTATTATTATTATTATTATATTGATTTGTACTTTTTATTGTACCGGTTTCGGCCACATGTGACCTTGCTTAGCGTGAATAATAAGTTAATATGAATAGAAATGCAAGACTTACAGTACAACAACAAAAATTGCCATGAAAGAAAGCTGTTCTCAAAACTATTTCTAAAACATTAATCGTCTAAAAGCTAAAAAACACATACACTAAAATTTAAAAACAGATCTGTTACAAAAAAAAAATACGAAAGAAATAAATCTTAATATAAAGTCATCTTGGTTGGTTGGTTGGTTGCTCAGATTAGGGGCTGCGATAACTTTGGGTGTGTGTAGAATCTGTCTGATAACCGGTGTTAATTGTGATGGCTGTATTAGTGTGTGTTATCTGTTTTTAATTCAAGTAAGGACTGCAGACATTCGATTTTCAAGTAATTCCTACGTTTGCTACAAAAAGCCACCGTCAACGACCAACTAGTTCTGAACTTTGTTACTAGATGCCACCGCAGTCGGCTCCTGACGACGAACGTTGGAACCTAAGAACGTTAGTCAAATGTTTAACGTATATTAATTTAGCTTCACACAGGTGTAATTAGTGGAAGGTTATTTAACATGCCATAGATCTATGACATGGGACCGCCGGCTTTACTTTCCCTCCGAAGGAAGGCATACTGAGGATTCTAACGCTCTTAGAAAAAGATACGAGCCTTACAGTAGTCGCATATGATGTGTAACATCTGACATGTTATCCTACTCGTATACTACACAGCTTGGACATTCTTAAAATGTTAATTTACACTCCATTTTCATGCTGGTACTATGATGAAGGTATAGATTGAATTGGAGATATGCTACTGTCACATTTGAGGCGCAGCGGTCAAACTGTTAGTCTCTCACCAAGGTAGACCGGGTTTGATTCCCGGTCAATACATGTGATATTTTCGAATTGAAATGCCATGTCCTGTGGTTCGCATTCCACGTAAAAGGGAGGTACCATGGATCATGATCGTGAGATTAACGGGCACGCAAAACTACAAGCTTCCTTCCTTCCTTTTACATTAATAATTCATAATAACAAAGTGACACACAACGTCGACAGTACTCACAAATACTGTGAGCACATTCCTCAGTAACTATAACATTCATTATTCTCAAGGCTCTCATACAGTTCGTCGTAAACAATCAAAACATGGCTTCCTACAATCATGAAATGACCTAGTCTCACATATGATGAAAATACAGCTTTTATTCCACAACATTCTGTTATGCATTTATTATTTGACTACCCACCCACAGCTTGACAAAAATGCCGCGTACTTAAATGTAATTTGTCGTCTTTGTCCTACCCCATGTGATATTCAACCTTGAACGTGAAGCTTCATAAACTGCTCAATGACAAATGAAAGTCGGTGAAACATTTGCCACTGTGCTCGTCAAACCAGTGCCTGCTAAATGCACTGCCTATTGTATTGCCATAACATTCTCGAACTACAGAGCACACACTGCCTTGTTTCCAATACACACATTTTCAATTGTACATCCAGCTGGCAGTGCGTCTTCACTTCCCTCCGATCCACTTCCGTTCGATCCACTTCCGCCCGATTCACTTCCGTCCCATTTTTCTGGCAGTGCGTCTTCACTTCCGTCCGATCCACTTCCGTTCGATCCACTTCCGCCCGATTCACTTCCGTCCCCAATTTTCAAAATCACTCCCACAAAACTATCCAGCAACCGAGCGGAAAGATGTTACACATCAAAAATTCGACGACTTCGGCCGGGTTTGAACCCGCGACCTTGGGCATACATGCTCAGCATGCTACCAACTACGCCACCGAAGCCACCTAAAACCAGCTTGAAGAAGGAACTGTAGATGTTATACAGGGTGTCTTTTATGTACCTTTGGAGAATGAGAGGTCGTGTAGGGGACGGGTATAGAAGTAATTTGAGTTAGGGAACTTGGGGTCGGAGCGGCCTCCTTAACACCTAAAATAAGGGTTGATTCAGGCCTTCCACCCTGTAAGTTAGGCAACCGACCCAAGCCTCTATTACCTTTCTCAATCCTTGAACTCTTGGCAAGATTCATTTCACCATGTGGCGCTGGCAGGGACTACCGGCCTTTCGCAACGCAACGCTATCCATTTTCGCCAGCGCCACATGGTGAAATGAATCTTGCCAAGAGTTCAAGGATTGAGAAAGGTAATAGAGGCTTGGGTCGGTTGCCTAACTTACAGGGTGGAGGGCCTGAATCAACCCTTATTTTAGGGGTTAAGGAGGCCGCTCCGACCCCAAGTTCCCTATCTCAAATTACTTCTATATCCGTCCCCTACACGACCTCTCATTCTCCTAAGGTACATAAAAGACACCCTGTATAGACAAAAAAAAAGAGTTAAGATTGAAGTTGTCAGAATGGGTATGATCATGTAAAATTGTGAAGAAGCTGTGAAATGTTATCGTTGAAATAAATATTTCAATCTGTAGAGAGGGCGATATACTACCTGTATTTATGTAATAATAATATCGTATGGCCTCGGGTGTCAGGTGCAAGCTTAGTTATTTGACCCCAGAGGGCAGCTTGCATGTCGAATTTAGTCGTTCCTTGGAACGCTATGAAAGTCAAGGAGGTTAGATAGCCTATCTAAGCTCCTTGAAACTATAGCGCTTTCTAGTGGAGAATGGAGGAACTTTGTATTGGCGGAAAATCCCGAGATTAATTTTGCCATTATGAACACGGCCTACTGAATTCAAATGGGTTCATTAACATGCCAACAACGTATGACATTCGTGTCGTGATTTTTGTCGCCTTTCAAAAAAAAACACTTGCCACGGCCAGGAGCGAACCTGCAAGCTTGGGGGGGGGGTTGGCAGTCCGACACTATAACCACTCGCCCACCGTGACTGTAGTATTGTGTGTAATATATCTGTATTAGCCTAGGGTAGGTGCCTTGGGACTTGAAATAAGGTACTGTCCCGGCATTTGCCTGAAGGGAGTGAGGAAAGTTCTGGGGAAATACCACACTCAGGATAGCCGCTGTCAACGCCGGGATTCAAACCTACAATCTCCGGACTTTCTGCGGCTGCCCGCGAGGTCATGGTGCTCGATTTACTGAACATAGCTACGTCACGGGGTGCTCTTTTTTAAGAAAGTCGCTGAGGTTGTATTTAGTGAGACAGTTCTATAGCCTACCATACGTCACTATTGGTAAGATGTTAAGTTAAAAAGTTCATGTTATTATTGTTATTTCAAGGTGAGGAACAGCAAGGTCATCTGCCTCAGTTAAAATGTTGTTTTTTTTGGTGTCGTGTGGCCTCCTGAGAGGCCGAGTGCTGGTCTTTCTAGTCAACGCTCGTGGGCGACCTGCGCGTCGGGTTGAGAGATGGAATGGATGAAGATTAATGAAACTGGGCAAGGATGTGGAAGGAAGCGGCCGTGTCCTGTCAGTAAGTACCGTCCCAGCATTTGCCTGGTGTTGAAAATGGAAAAGCATTTCAAGGACGGCCGACGGTGGGGCTCGAACCCACGCGTCTACCGAATCAGCAGAGAGCTAGGTCCCATGACCTAACGTTGCGCTTTAGCGAGCGCAGCCACTACTGTCGGTAGTTAAACAGGCTAATCGTTGTCATTATAGATGAAAATCCACAGCCTGCTTCCAGTCTCCGACCGGGTCAGGAATGGAATGAATGAAACCCCCATCTAGCGGCGAGGATATAAACTGTCCCGGCTGCCGAAACCTGTCGCACTCCCCTGGGGCAATGATTAAATGAATGACAGATGAAATGAAATGATAGTGGAGAGTGTTGCTGGAATGAAATTGTGACAGGGAAAATCGGAGTACCCGGAGAAAAACCTGTCTGCCTCCATTTTGTCCAGCACAAATCTCACATGGAGTGACCGGGATTTGAACCAAGGACCCAGCAGTGAGAGGCCAGCGTGCTGCTGCCTAAGCCACGGAGGCTCTGTCATTATAGATAGTTGACTCAAATTTTAGATCCCTTGAATAGCTACTATAGAAGATCAAGAAGTCTTTTCTATAATATGGCCCCGTAAGATTTCGTTTGAAGAACAGTTAATAATTAGAGTTCCATATCCCCTCCAGGGACGTAGGCGACTTGAATTAGAGCCCTTGACAAGTCAAGGGATCACTAACCAGGCATCTCGAGCCGGAGTTTGCGTGTGGTAGGATGGCCAGTTCCTTTCCACTTCTCCTCCTGCCTTAGCAACCGACAGGTTCCCATTTTACATCACGAGGCTGGGCGACACCGTACCAGACCATACCAAGACTTTTAAATTCTTGGCAGAGCCGGGGATCAAACCCAGTGCCGCGGGGGGTGACAGTCAACAATACTAACCACAAAATTTCAGTTTGATTGCTGTAATAGATTAATAGATATTGAGAACCGTGTAAATACTTCGGATGGTCGCCATTTTAGATTTTAATACATGTAGACCATAGAGTTATGTATTATTAGATGACGATTATTATTGCGTAGGTTCATTACTCAAACCTTCACTTCGATCGCATGATTAACACACAAGAAATAAAAACTTCATTTTAAAATTTCGCACAGCCACCATCTTGAGGTTATGTAAACAGTTGAACTAAATTAGATACCAGTGCATTACAATGTGTATAAACATTTACTGTAGCATATTTCACTGCGCTCAGATGGTTAAATCGCGAGAAAAGTTTATTAAAATGTTTCAACTTCGCTTGGCCGCCATGGCGGGTTTGTATTTTACAGGTTTTTGTAAGTCTCATAGGTGAACTTTTAGTAGTGCCCTTTATCAACGTACAAAATTTCAGGGTGATATCAGTAATAGTTTCAGAGATATAGAAAACCGGTGAAATATTTCGCATAGTCGCCATGTTGGATTAGTGAGACGTGATAAAATTTGAAGAACACGGTCGGGGTCTGCCAAAATGGTGCTATAGCCTCACCGAGTTTCATTCAAATCGCTCCAGCCGTTTAGTAGTTACTACAGCTCGCGTCAGCTCGGAAGGCGGCCGGCTCTCTGGGATTTGCGCAGAGAGAGAAAGAGATACATGTCCACTGTTGCAACAGGTTCACCATGCCGAGCCCCGCACCGCAGGCTGCTGCCATGAGTTCCTGCAGTATGGCAACACCGTCACTTAGCTCATCCAGCCTGCCTCTTTCACGCTGGTTTACACATGGCTTTCCTGACAACACACTAGCTCAGATTCTCAAGACAGACTAGACTGACTGTGATTGGTGGGATGGAAGTGAGGCATGACGTAATGGTAGCGGTGTGTTCTGCGCACCGCCTTCCGGGCTGGCTCGAGCGACCCGTGCGAGAAATCTCACATGTTCATAAACCACACTTTCCGCAATAGGTTTATAATAAGAGACTTAAGGAGACAGGTTGTAATTTTTTTTATTTCAACCAAATGATTATAGATCACTATTAATATTTCAGTTAGAATTGCAAGTTCTACGTTCCCTAACTTAACAAGGCAATCACTGAATATTGAATCATCATAACACTCACCGGTTATTCGACATTTATGAAATTATACAATTTGAGTAGCCTGCTCATTCCTTTGGTTTACTGTTTCTGAAATCCATGCAAAATGATAAAGGAAACACATCAGATTGTTAAAATGACATGAAAGAGGCGTCACAGCGGCCAAAATGTGAAGTGGACAGCAATTGTGGAGCGTATTTTCCTACAGCAACAATATCTGCAAATAGCACACTTCTTTCATTTGAATGCTCATTTGTCACGATCGGCCGCTTGTGAGCGCCGCAAGGGGGATCTATACTACTGAAATAATATACATGATTAGGGGGAGAGAGGACACACACACGGACGCACACACACACACATACACACACACACGGACAAAAGGTGATCTCATAAACCTATTTATGACGGTAGCATTTGGCAGCTAAAGTATGAACTACTTCAAATTGATCGTCTGCAGTCCTTACCTGAATTACAGATATTTTTGAGAGCGTTAAAAATCCCTCAGTATGCCTTCCTTCGGAGGGGAAGTAAAGCCGGCGGTCCCATGTTATAGATTTATGGCATGTTAAAAAACCTTCCACGAATTGCACCTGTGTGAAGCTAAATTGGATAGGTTAAGAATGTAAACAACGCTCTTAGATTTCTACTTTCGTTGCCAAGAGCCGACTGCGGTGGCGTGTAGTAGCTAATTTCTGAACTTGGCCTAGTAGTCGTTGGCGGTGGCGCCTGGCGGCAAAAGTAGGAACTATTTGAAAAATTCTAAGTTGCAGTACTTAAGTTAAAAAACAGATAACACACACTATTACAGTCTTCACAATTAACACCGTTTATCAGACAGATTCTACACACACCCAAAGTACACGTGGCTACATGACCGCGTTGTCGCAGCCTCTAAACTTAAGAACCAACCAACCAATTACAGATAACTCACACTATTACAGTCATCACAATTAACACCATTTATCAGACGGATTCTACACACACCCAAAGTACACAGGGCTACATGACCGCGTTGTCGCAGCCCCTAAACTAAGGGACCAACCAACCGAAATGGGGGAAGCTTGCTCGCTGGAAAGACACGAAAGGGACAATGGAAAGAATGAGACAGTCCCTGTGGTTGTATTGTATTATATTGTATTGTATTCCATTGTATTGTATGCTTTTGTGGTTGAAGCTATAATTTGCTTATATTGTTTGTTCCGTGGAACTGACATGACGAACGAAGCTATGGCGGAAGGAGGCACCCAGGCTAATTTCAAAGAGGTTCCACCTGATCCGGCCTCAGTGCTCATGTACAACGGACAACCTTACGGGTATCTGATATCAGGACCTCCACCACCACCATATGAACCACCACCAACAGTTGAAGAGCCACAAATATGGCCGCCAAGGACCACAACGTGCTGCGGTGGATGTCACCTCAAGACTGGTACAATTGCCGCCGGATTCTATATTACGGTAAGGCTTAGTTTCATTAAATTAATTCCTTTATTCAAATTTAGTATGACATTTATTTATTTCTCTCAGCAATTCTTCTAGGTTTTAGTTCTCGCAGTAAAAAGAAAAGGGAGGTAGCGTGCAATTCGCTACTCCTGTGGGGGTCCGCGCGAGAACACCAAGTGCTGATAAGCCAGCTTGGTGTCCTAGCCGAACCCCTACACAAGACACGGCACAAACCTAGAAGAATTGCTGAATCTTTTTTATTTTTCGCTATCGTTTTACCCTAAAGGTTTGGCTTTTCCCACGGACCAAGCGAGGCGATCTCACCTCTACCACCACTGGAGGGCAGTGTCCTGGAGCTTGAGACTCTGAGTCAGGGATACAACTGGGGTGTGTGACCAGTAATTCGCCCAGGCGGCCTCACCTGCAAAGCGAACAGGAGGCCTGATGAAGGGATGGGAAGAGTGGGATGGTTAGGCAAGGAAGTGGGCAAGAGGCGGCCGTGGCCTTACAGTAGGTACTGTACCGTTTTATTTTATTTGGCCTGATTTACGGTACATTTTCCTATGCAAACCGCTGCCGCAAACGTCAGGTTTAGACCTAGTTTGGAGAGCGCAAATAGCCATGTGATCATTCGGCTCAGCTGGTGTCTCATCAACAACCTTCGGAAGAGTGTTTCGCTTGTAGGCCGCGAGGATGCGCAGGTGTCCTTGAGCCTGCAGTAATGGGGAGATCGACATTTACATTTGAATATTTTTTTGGAAATAAGGCACAGTTATGATGTCATGTGTATATTGGAGTTCGATATTACAGCAGAGAGAGACAGTGCGGTCCTGCTTTAATGATAATAGCATTTGTAACATCAAGAAAATAGATTTAATATATCGACCTGTCTCAGAGAGATCGTCTCGTCATGCACACTAGCGACGGCGTGCCAGTTGTCTCCTGCAGGCTGACGCAGGTGTGCGACAAGCAGAGCATGTTTAAACTCAGACGAATACACGCCTAAGCAAGGACTCGTATCGCAATGTTGTTTCGGCTGGAAGAAGTGTCAAGCTATTATGAGTTCACGGTGGTGCTAGTTCGTGGTTATACATTGTGTTGCGACGTATTAAGGCCGATATACTTAAAGTTCAGTGTCGAATGAGAACTTCAATCGTCAGAGTGCCTGGCATTGTATGCGGGCAATATTCAGTTAGAGGAATCAGTCTCTTTTCCCGTGATTTAAATGCATGTATAGATGAGGAGCGAAGTGCAGTGATACATTAGGAGGCTTGTTCCTGAAGTCCATGCACACTGAGAAGGCGTGCTGTCTTTTCTCACGCCAAGACTATTGGAACTAAATGTCATGTATATTCCGAGTGAAGTTTGTTTAACAATGTATAGTGCTTGGAAATCCGAGGTAGTGGGAGAGATGTCTAGGATGTATATAAACATATTAGCCATGTGCGGCTAGGCATTTTAGTGTGGACATCGCTCTCCAAGCAAATGCAGCGGACGTCACGAGTGACTACAATGCTGTTTGCGAAGTGGAACATAGCATACTCGCGACGCGGGCTATTGGCTTGTGCAACATGAACTTTTGGTAACATGCAGCCGAAAATAACTCAGGCTACCGTCATGTGTCCACCCGCTTATTGCGATGTGGCATTCGCGCGCGTGGTGTATTTTCGGGGCGGGCTGGAACTATTCCAAATTCGGGCTAGGACAATTTCCGAGATGAGGAAGCAGTTCGTTTACTATCAGTGGACTTGGGACATTGGAGTAAGGAATTCCCAGTGCGTTCATTGGAAATTGGAACGGAACCGTGTAGCCTTGCTGTACCATGGTGGAATCAGATGGTGGGCATCTTCACGCTCCATATCGCCTTCGAGAGTCTTCAGCCAGGTAGAGGAACAACTTTTCATGTAGCGTTGCAAAGTAGATAGTCCTGAGTAAACACTTTGCCATCTGTTTTTTTAAATTCATTTTGAGTAGTATGATTGTGGAGTGAGGTTGATGCATGGCTATCCCATGTCATGTGTGACTTCATTTTCAGTCGAGTTTAGGCCTGGTTAATCAGGTGCACTCATTTCATAATACTTTATTATGAATTAATTGTCTATTTTTCAGCTTAATAATTTTATTAATTTAAATTCATTAAATTTATTCCGAACTTCTTGATTGTGAAGATCAGATCTTCATAGGGGAAGAAATCTACGTTATTCTCAAAGGGAGTTTTTTTTTAATCAAGCTTTGGCTTGAGGGGTTGTCGTTCCATTATCTTTGTGTTCGACAATTGTGAAATTCGAATTTGCCTATGCGCTCTTGCATTATAACTATTAAAATATAGTATAGAATGTGAGGTTTGATCATTCTTTTAGAATGGGGATTTTTTTCTCTTGAGAGTGAACGCTATCACACTGAATTCTAATGTGTCAACAGAAGTTAACTGGAGTCGTTACCTGGATACATGCTGTAGAACCAGTCTGATTTTCGTGAATTCTCTTGAGGGGACATTTCTATTTTCGTCTGATCAGCTTTAACGTTTGATTTTGTAGTCACGTGTACTTGGATACACCTCGTTGATTTTTATATTAATTAATTTTGCTATAACTGAACTTTGATTCAGTCTTTCGAGTTTTTCGTGTTTAGAACATTTCTTTAGAGTACTATTTGAAGAACAAGAATCTTTTTCGAAACAAATCCCAGGGGTTAACTTTAAGGGGAAATGAATTCTTATGTGACTGTAAATACAACTCTGTAAGACAAGCTTTTTGTGATCCAGTGGACTTGATTAAGTAGCCACTCATGTTAAATTTATGATGCATTGGAATGAGAAAACATAATAGTTAAGAAACACAGCTGAATATATCTGATTACTGGTTATCGAATAAAATAATCACCATGTGGGTGATAGTGTGTGAAGAAACGTCAATGGGCGTGTAATATATTTACGGTGGTACTCGTTGAAGTACGTTAATATTAAGATGCTAGTGAAAGCATAATATGTAATGCGGTTATAAAAATATAAACTTGGTGATGTTGGTGGTAATGCCCACCCGTATTCAGAAATCGAGGTCATGAGTGACCATTATAATGACAGTAATTCAGTGCAAGGTTATACTAATTTATGAATGTTTTTGAAAGAACATAGTCTCTGTTCTTTTTTGCACTTCTTGTTACGATTTATTGATGAAATTGGCAATTCCAATTATGGATCTAGTTTTGTTAAGCCTCAGAGTTTGTTTTTGTGTGGCATTCCCATTTAATTAATTCTTCGGTTGTGCTCAGTTTATAAGATTTAAGCAATGTTAGGTATGATTCACGATCGTTATATTATAAATTCTGGATGCATTTAAATAAGTACATTTATACTGAGAAATTGTTGAATCTTTAGAGATTTTGAATTACGAATTTCACGTCTTTTTAGCTTGAGTGCTTGATTGATAATATAAATTTTGACTACATTGCTAAGGCAATATAAGTTATGCAATCTCAATTTTGACAAAGCACCAATGAGGAGTGCGGAATTACCTGTTTGCGAAGGCATTTACATCTGAGGGTGTAATAACATTAATAATGATTTCGCTGTAAATAAGTAAATATGTATATATATCTCTGAATTAATTCACGTGTTTTCTAATGTTAGAATGGGTGGAAGAACCATTAGGGCGATTTATCTTTTTTTTTTTTTGCTTCTTAAGGGATCACCTTTGTTCATATAATTAACAATTTCTATTGAGGGTTAAATGCACTCTTGGTCCATGGGGACCGCTAATGCATTTATGGGCATGATTCTAGTGCCTATTTTCTTTGTTTTTGTGTCCAGTCAAGGACAATCTGGTCTGACCCTTTGTCAGATTTTCTTTTGGAAATAAATACTTTGTCATTTCTTTTAATCGCGTGATGTGATGATTTACAGAAGTATAAAGAGGTCGCATTAAGGGGGGCCATAGCTAGATATTTCTAGAGTTTCCCACACTCCTGAGAGGGTGATTTCCCACGATTCTCGTGTTCTTAGAGCAGTTCGCTGCTATGCTTTGGTCGTGCTTAATGCCACCTCTGTTAGGTTTTACTGCACCCTAATACTCTCTTTCCCATGTTGGTAGAATCTGGGGATTTTTCTGAGCCGGGGGGTTTTCAGGTCCTACGATCCAGCTACCATCGAGGGATTTCAACAGGTAAAGGGTAGGTATTTTCGGGCACAGTAAATTGGCGGCCCAAACTTAAGGGGCATCGAACAGAGATATCGTGTCTTTATGGGAGGTGCCAATTGAGTAAAATGGCATACAGATGATGGACTCGAGAAAACTGGAATACCAGAAACGAGAACATAGTTTGAGGCCATTATAGATGTCGAACCTCGTGGAAGGGCATCTGACTGCTGATATGACGCCATTTCATGATCGTTTCGAATCTTGCTTTCGAACACGTGGTGACGTTATGTGCTAGTCAATTCCGACAACATTACAGCGATCAATTGTGAACTCGTTGAATGAACGTCGGGAAATAATGGTTCACCAATGTTTTTAGCACAAGATATTGGAATTCATTCGTGAATAAAGCAATAAAGAGTATTCTCGATCTACACGGCAAACGTGTAGAATTGCAACCATTAATAGATTTTGTGGATTTTTAAGTGGTGCTACACTGACTTGGAAATAATATACGACTAGAGCCAAGATCAATGAAAGACATTCTCTGAAAAACTAAATTGACTTGATCAGTCGAGTAGGCCTTTGTGATGTAGCTCGTGGGTGAGCTGCACTCAAGGTGTCCCATTTTCTTGCAACCGGCGGATGGGTATTTTTGAGCCCATTTTAAATGTAAAACCATTTTCATTAATTTAAAGATGGTCATAATAGGAATACTTAGGATATATACTGATATAAATCATCACGCATAGTATGAGTAGGTTCTGGGAATTCCTCGATTCTAATATAAAGCACTGATTGGTAATTTTAATTATATTTTAAGTTAACGCAACACAATCAAGAAGTTCGGATGATGGCAAATGTGGTTTACTCTCTGATGTCTATGTTTTGTTTGGTGGAGTGGTGTCCATGTTTTCAGCTTTTGAGTGATATATATTTGATATGTCTGAGAACGATGGGAAATGATCTCCTAGTGAGATTGAGAAACTTTATCAACTGCTTCAGGCACAGATGAATATTCAGGATGCTCTTGCAGAGAGTATAAAAGACTCTTTAAATGACCTTCAGTCCAGCAATAAATATATTAAATCCAGCCAAAGTCGAATGCAGACTAGTATAAAACAAATGCAGAGTAGTCAAAGTCAAATGCAGAGTAGTCAAACAAAAATAGAAGCAGACATTGGTAACATTCAATCGAAAATTGTTAAGGTTGAATCCAGTCAAAGTCAAATGCAGAGTAGTCAAACAAAAATAGAAGCAGACATTGATAACATTCAGTCGAAAATTGTTAAGGTTGAATCCAGTCAAAGTCAAATGCAGGCTAGTCAGAACCAGATGCAAACATGTCAAAATATTATTGAAGTTAAAGTCACTAGTGTACAGGCAGATGTAACTAACATCCAGTCTAAAGTTAGCATTGAAGAAGCTAATCAAAACCTTATGCAATTCCAGATCAATGAAATAGAGAAAACTAATAAGGATTTCCAAATGGAAATTAAATTAGATTTAGATGTCAGTAACCGGTTAGCAAAGGATAATTTGGAAGCTTTGCAACTACAATTCACTAACGATACTATCCATACACAGGCTTCGATAGATCAATTGAGAACTGAAATGAATTCTTTTCGAGTTCAAGTCAGTAATCATAATAAATTATTGAAAGATGACTTTGATATAGATCTTAAGGCAATTGTTAAAGAAAACATAGATTTATTAAGAAATGGTATGATTAGGATTAATGAAGATTCTTTCAATGATCTGAAACAGGAAATGGAACAAAAACTTGCCACTAGCGAATTAAAAGCTACTAAAGAAATATTAGATGTGAGGGAGGATGTCGATAAGAAGATTACTGTTCTTCAAATTTCTCAAACAGATGATTTAACCAGTCTAGAAAATAAATTAAAGTCCATTGAGGTTAAGGTGGATCAGAACAAGATAGAACTGAACGAAGACAGGGAAAAGAAAACTTCGGAATTAAATGCAATTCGAACGCAATTGGAAACCATTAACCTTGGGGGGGAATGTTAACGTTGAAAGTATTAAGGAGCAATTAAGGTCAAGCTGGAATAGCGACTTTCACGCTGCTTTAGCTCAAATGGAACCTAGATTACAGGAAAGAGATGAAGCTATGCCACATGTGTCTCCCGACATTAGGATCAGTCCTCAGTCTGGAGTTGCGGAACGGTTAGGTCCAACTCAACCCAATTTGACTCAGCCCAATTTCACGCAACTACAACCATATGAGTACACTTATCCCAACACAAACGTCAATACAGGATGTTATATACACAGGCCTGTTGAAAGAGCGTCTAACATCACTGTTATTAGAAATGTTGAGGATAAACCTCGCAAATTAAGTAATTTAGATGGGACTACCCCTCTCGAATTTATTCGTGGATTGAGGGATTACTTCGTGGAATCGCAGGTGCCACGCGAACGCGAACTTAGAGTAGTGGAGCGCTATTTGACTGATGCCCCACTTCAGTGGTATAAGGCGTTTAGGTATACCTTCAATAATTTCGAGGAGTTTGCTGACGCATTTATCAAAAGATTCTGGAGCATTGAAGTGCAACAGAATATAAGGTCTGAAGTTTACTCGAGAAAGTATGCAAACACAGGTCCCACAAGCTACGCAGAGTACTTTGCGTGACAGCTCCCGAAATTGCGGTTTCTGCAACCCCCGATGACCGAGGGTCAGTTAGTGGAAGCTATATCGCAGCAACTTCCCGTGGATGTCAGAAAGTCAATAATTTCATCAGGAGTGACTGACTTAGCCACGATGGACGACTTGCTACGTCGTTTGGACCACGTAAACGCAATGTCAACACCTATCATATCGCGTGCTAGTCGACAGGAGTCTAAAGGGATCAAAACGGTAGTAATGAACCGAACCCAACAAACGGATCAGGTCAGATCTGACCAGAGGAATTCGGAGAGGATAGGGCCAACTCGAAACCACTACCCAACGGATGTGAGATACCAAAACCAGTATAGGGAATACACGGAACCACCGTGGCAGAGACGTTTCTACAGGAGGGACTACGGCAATAACCGTAACAATCATCGTGACGCACCTTATGACGTGGCGGCTTCGGTGGCGTAGTTGGTAGCATGCTGAGCTTCTATGCCCAAGATAGCGGGTTCAAACCCGGCCGAAGCCGTCGGATTTTTAAGAGCGTTAAAAATCCCTCAGTATGCCTTCCTTCGGAGGGGAAGTAAAGCCGGCGGTCCCATGTCATAGATTTATGGCATGTTAAAGATCTTTCCACTAATTACACCTGTGTGAAACTAAATTGGATAGGTTAAGAATGTAAACAACGCTCTTAGGTTGCTACGTTCGTTGCCAAGAGCCGACTGTGGTGGCGTCTAGTAGCTAGTTCTGAACTAGGCCTAGTAGTCGTTGACGGTGGCGTTTGGCGGCAAAAGTAGGAATTATTTGAAAATTCAAAGTTGCAGTCTCTACTTGAATTAAAAAACAGATACACACACTAATACAGTCGTCACAATTAACACCGGTTATCAGACAGATTCTACACACACCCAAAGTGCACGGGGCTACATGACCGCGTTGTCGCAGCCCCTAAACTAAGGAACCAACCAACCACCTTATGACGCTAATTACAGACCACGTCAGGGGTACAGCAGG
Source organism: Meconema thalassinum (assembly GCA_946902985.2). Classification (NCBI taxonomy): domain Eukaryota; kingdom Metazoa; phylum Arthropoda; class Insecta; order Orthoptera; family Tettigoniidae; genus Meconema; species Meconema thalassinum. The sequence goes on along the minus strand of OX336400.1, from coordinate 99,860,963 downwards.
TACAAGAACTATAGGACGGAAGAGTTTTATCGAAGGAGAGACCGGGAAAGGCTCAGAGGGGAGCAGGAAAAGTCCGATGGGGAAGGATGAAGAAAGAAGGATGATAAGAGAAAGGATACAATAAATGAAGCCCACGCAAGTACTAGTCGCCAGGGTAGCAGTGAAAGAACCCCAGAAAGGGATGGTGACAAAGAAAAAAAACGCCAAATTCCAAACAGAAATAAAACCTTGTAATTCTGCACCCTCATTTGTAATTACTATATATGAGACCTTCAATGTAACGGATGAAGACTTGTTATTTGAGGAAGGCCCGAAGTTTAGAGAAAGACCCATTGAACTGCCTGTGATCAATGTTCAAGTAGGAGAACATGAGTGCAGAGCATTAGTAGACACTAGAGCTATGATATCGATAATAAGTGAAGACTGTTATGAAAGGCTTAAAGGAGAAGACCGATTCACGTCGTTACCTGCTTCTCCCATGAAAATTAAGGGTATATTCAAGGACAAATCTTTGAAATGTAGAATACAGATACTTATGAGGTTTGGCATAAATGAGAGGCAATACGAACACGTATTCATTGTCGTGAAAGGCATCAATTTGGACGTCATCATCGGGATTGATTTTATAATCAAGGAAAGGGCCATAATAGACATGGATAAACGTATTATAAAATTTAATGAAGAAGTTGTAGAAAGAGCAACCATACAAGAAAAAGAGGATTTTGATAATCATGGTGATTACCCTAGACAGGAAATCCTAGAATGCATCGTCAACGAAATCGAGCAAGAGAGGGAGGATTATGCACCCAAAGCCGAGGGATTTGAGGATGTAAAGGAGGATTTCAAAGATCTGATAGAGGAATATAAAGAGATCTTTGATGACAAGCCGGGACTCATAAAGGATTATAAGTATAAGATTAGGCTTACAGATGAATCGCCTTATCAAGCCAAACTATACCCGATACCCGAGAAATATTATGACGAGGTTCGTGTGATTATCAAAAAGATGGAACAAGAGGGAATAATCACAAAACAGGCGTCATCATACTTGAACCCTATCACGGTTGTAAAGAAGGCTAATGGGCAGCTTCGATTGTGCCTAGATGCACGGAAAATAAATACTAGAATTCATTTGGAAATGGACAGGCCTCCCAAGATCAGGGAGTTGTTAAAAAGGTTTAAAGACAAGTCTGTTTTAGTGTGATGGATTTAACTGCTTCATTTTATCAAGTAGAGTTGGAAGAGGACAGTAGACAATATACTGGGTTTCTTTTCGTTCAAACCACGTTTGTCTTCTGTCGTGTTCCATTTGGAATGGTTAATAGCGGACCGGCCCTGATTAGAGCGATGGATAGAAAACTGACAGAGGAAGTGAAGGAGCACGTCATTTGCTACATCGAGGATCTAATCCTGTCTTCAGCAAGTACTAAGGAACATCTTGTTCACCTTAGACTACTATTTGACAATCTCCGTGAAGCTAACATCAAGTTAAATTATAACAAATATCAATTTATGCATATGAGTATCAATTTTCTGGGACATACCATCGATCAATTCGGATATCATCCCAATGTCAAGAAAATTGATGCCATATCCCAATTTCCAAAACATGTGAAGATCAAACAGCTTCGTGAATTTCTGGGGATGTGCCAATTTCTTAGTAGCCACTGTCCAGGATACTCTATAACGATGGCTCCGTTATATGAGGTCCTCAAGAAAAACAACCGCTGGAAATGGACTGACGAAACAAACCTAGCGTTTGAAGCTGCAAAGGTAATGCTCAGAGACTGTGTAAAACTGGAGTATCCAGAGTTTGATAGAACATTTTTTATTGAGTCAGATGCCTCAAGAGTAGGTGTTGGTGCTGTACTGTATCAGAAGGATACGGAGGGTAAGAAGCACTATCTGGACTTTCACAGCAGGAAGCTAAAAGAGCATGAGAAAAACTATTTCACTACTGAACTAGAAGCTCTTGCTTTCATTTCTGCCCTGCAGAAGTGGAAGAAACTGCTTATCGGTCATCAAGTTGTCATAATTACGGACCACAGAGCGCTGCATTTCATGCTGCAATCCGATTTGTCCAGTGACAGATTGACGAGGTGGACATTGTTTCTCCAGCAGTTCAATGCTACCATCGTTCATCAAACTGGCAAGGATAACCTTCTGGCTGACGTGCTCTCGAGGAATCCAGCAAAAAAAACATCCTGATCAGTACTGTACAGTTGGAGAGGGAACATCAGATCACCCTAGATAGGCTAAAGAAGATAGCAGTGTCACAGAAGAGACTCACCCCAACTCGAGAAATGTACAGGTTTTTGAGAGGCACTATGGATAATTCTGATCCAAACTACGATAAGGTCAGAGAGCGCTCTGTGAGGTATCTCCTGTGCGATGATACTCTTTGTAAATATATCGACAGGGAGAGAACGAAAGTGAGAATTATAGTTCCTCCAAAACTAGTCACTTGTCTCGTGTGGTTATCTCATTGCACCATTGGTCACGGCGGCGTTGATAAGACGGTCCAAACGTTATTGGAGACGTTCGCCTGGACCAGGATGCTGAGCTCCATTGCGAATGTGATTAGAACATGCCAGGAGTGCCAACGAGGGAAACATCCATCAGCTTTGAGCAAAGAACAACCTCGAGCTATTATCCCTTCGAAACCGAGAGAGCTTATGGCTTGTGACATCTTCGGTCCCTGCCCGAAGGGAGCTAGGGGGAATCAGTTTCTCCTAGTAACTGTTGATGTATTTTCAAAGTATGTGACACTTGATCCGATGCAGAAGGCCACCTCAGCTCGTCCTCAGTCGGTTAGAGAACAGTGTGTTTCCCTAGACAGGCATCCCAGAAATACTGCAATCTGACCATGGAACCCAATTTACATCGCAGGAATTTGAGTCTGCCATGGAAAGACTGGGGATTAAGCACGTCTTTTCGAGCGTGCGATACCCAGAATCCAACGTGTCAGAGAGAATTATGGGTGAAAATGCAAAATACGCCCGCTTGTAATGCCCAGAGGATCACGCAAGCTGGGTTAAATTCGTGCCTTTTATGCAAGAATGCATGAATTCCACTTACCACGAGAGTCTTGCAGACATACCTATGACAGTTCATTTAGGTGTTAAGCCAGTGAGAGCTTGGGATGACATTGTCAGGTATATTCCTCGGGATATTGAGCCCACCAATCAGGAGCGAGTTGACGCGGCTCGTGAAAAGCTCATGGATGCAGCCGAGAAGCGGCAGAGAAGAAATAGTAATAAAAGATTCAGGCAACCATTCAGAATGAATGATTTAGTGCTCATAAAAAAAAAACAACGAAGGCAGACGTAGCCAAGAAACTATACACCAAGTTCTCTTATATTTTCTATGGGCCGTTCCGAATAGCTCGATGCTTTGGGAACAATTGTTATGAAATCACCAGCATAGATGGAAGGAATATTATAGGTCGCTTCAATGCCAAGAACATGCGCAGATACTACAAGAAGTTAGTTTAACTCTGTATGTAGACATGTATTGTAGCGGGATTATCTGGAATGATGAAATAAAAGTCTAGCCAGCTTTTAATTGAGGTATTAGGAGAGAGATGTACCGTTTTCTTTTATTTGGCCTGATTTACGGTACATTTTCCTATGCAAACCGCTCCCGCAAACGTCAGGTTTTGACCTAGTTTGGAGAGCGCAAATAGCCATGTGATCATTCGGCTCAGCTGGTGTCTCATCAACAACCTTCGGAAGAGTGTTTCGCTTGTAGGCCGCGAGGATGCGCAGGTGTCCTTGAGCCTGCAGTAGTGGGGAGATCGACATTTACATTTGAATATTTTTTTGGAAATAAGGCACAGTTATGATGTCATGTGTATATTGGAGTTCGATATTACAGCAGAGAGAGACAGTGTGGTCCTGCTTTAATGATAATAGCATTTGTAACATCAAGAAAATAGATTTAATATATCGACCTGTCTCAGAGAGATCGTCTCGTCATGCGCACTAGCGACAGCGTGCCAGTTGTCTCCTGCAGGCTGTCGCAGGTGTGCGACAAGCAGAGCATGTTTAAACTCAGACGAATACACGCCTAAGCAAGGACTCGTATCGCAATGTTGTTTCGGCTGGAAGAAGTGTCAAGCTATTATGAGTTCACGGCGGTGCTAGTTCGTGGTTATACATTGTGTTGCGACGTATTAAGGCCGATATACTTAAAGTTCAGTGTCGAATGAGAACTTCAATCGTCAGAGTGCCTGGCATTGTATGCGGGCAATATTCAGTTAGAGGAATCAGTCTCTTTCCACATGATTTAAATGCATGTATAGATGAGGAGCGAAGTGCAGTGATACATTAGGAGGCTTGTTTCTGAAGTCCATGCACACTGAGAAGGCGTGCTGTCTTTTCTCACGCCAAGACTATTGGAACTAAATGTCATGTACATTCCGAGTGAAGTTTGTTTAACAATGTATAGTGCTTGGAAATCCGAGGTAGTGGGAGAGATGTCTAGGATGTATATAAACATATTAGCCATGTGCGGCTAGGCATTTTAGTGTGGACATCGCTCTCCAAGCAAATGCAGCGGACGTCACGAGTGACTACAATGCTGTTTGCGAAGTGGAACATAGCATACTCGCGACGCGGGCTATTGGCTTGTGCAACATGAACTTTTGGTAACATGCAGCCGAAAATAACTCAGGCTACCGTCATGTGTCCACCCGCTTATTGCGATGTGGCATTCGCGCGCGTGGTGTATTTTCGGGGTGGGCTGGAACTATTCCAAATTCGGGCTAGGACAATTTCCGAGATGAGGAAGCAGTTCGTTTACTATCAGTGGACTTGGGACATTGGAGTAAGGAATTCCCAGTGCGTTCATTGGAAATTGGAACGGAACCGTGTAGCCTTGCTGTACCATGGTGGAATCAGATGGTGGGCATCTTCACGCTCCATATCGCCTTCGAGAGTCTTCAGCCAGGTAGAGGAACAACTTTTCACGTAGCGTTGCAAAGTAGATAGTCCTGTGTAAACACTTTGCCATCTGTTTTTTTTTAAATTCATTTTGAGTAGTATGATTGTGGAGTGAGGTTGATGCTTGGCTATCCCATGTCATGTGTGACTTCATTTTCAGTCGAGTTTAGGCCTGTTTAATCAGGTGCACCCATTTCATAATACTTTATTATGAATTAATTGTTTATTTTTCAGCTTAATAATTTTATTAATTTAAATTCATTAAATTTATTCCGAACTTCTTGATTGTGATGATGAGATCTTCATAGGGGAAGAAATCTACGTTATTCTCAAAGGGAGTTTTTTTTTAATCAAGCTTTGGCTTGAGGGGCTGTCGTTCCATTATCTTTGTGTTCGACAATTGTGAAATTCGAATTTGCCTATGCGCTCTTGCATTATAACTATTAAAATATAGTATAGAATGTGAGGTTTGATCATTCTTTTAGAATGGGGATTTTTTCTCTTGAGAGTGAACGCTATCATACTGAATTCTAATGTGTCAACAGGAGTTAACTGGAGTCGTTACCTGGATACATGCTGTAGAACCAGTCTGATTTTCGTGAATTCTCTTGAGGGGACATTTCTATTTTCGTCTGATCAGCTTTAACGTTTGATTTTGTAGTCACGTGTACTTGGATACACCTCGTTGATTTTTATATTAATTAATTTTGCTATAACTGAACTTTGATTCAGTCTTTCGAGTTTTTCGTGTTTAGAACATTTCTTTAGAGTACTATTTGAAGAACAAGAATCTTTTTCGAAACAAATCCCAGGGGTTAACTTTAAGGGGAAATGAATTCTTATGTGACTGTAAATACAACTCTGTAAGACAAGCTTTTTGTGATCCAGTGGACTTGATTAAGTAGCCACTCATGTTAAATTTATGATGCATTGGAATGAGAAAACATAATAGTTAAGAAACACAGCTGAATATATCTGATTACTGGTTATCGAATAAAATAATCACCATGTGGGTGATAGTGTGTGAAGAAACGTCAATGGGCGTGTAATATATTTACGGTGGTACTCGTTGAAGTACGTTAATATTAAGATGCTAGTGAAAGCATAATATGTAATGCGGTTATAAAAATATAAACTTGGTGATGTTGGTGGTAATGCCCACCCGTATTCAGAAATCGAGGTCATGAGTGACCATTATAATGACAGTAATTCAGTGCAAGGTTATACTAATTTATGAATGTTTTTGAAAGAACATAGTCTCTGTTCTTTTTTGCACTTCTTGTTACGATTTATTGATGAAATTGGCAATTCCAATTATGGATCTAGTTTTGTTAAGCCTCAGAGTTTGTTTTTGTGTGGCATTCCCATTTAATTAATTCTTCGGTTGTGCTCAGTTTATAAGATTTAAGCAATGTTAGGTATGATTCACGATCGTTATATTATAAATTCTGGATGCATTTAAATAAGTACATTTATACTGAGAAATTGTTGAATCTTTAGAGATTTTGAATTACGAATTTCACGTCTTTTTAGCTTGAGTGCTTGATTGATAATATAAATTTTGACTACATTGCTAAGGCAATATAAGTTATGCAATCTCAATTTTGACAAAGCACCAATGAGGAGTGCGGAATTACCTGTTTGCGAAGGCATTTACATCTGAGGGTGTAATAACATTAATAATGATTTCGCTGTAAATAAGTAAATATGTATATATATCTCTGAATTAATTCACGTGTTTTCTAATGTTAGAATGGGTGGAAGAACCATTAGGGCGATTTATCTTTTTTTTTTTTTTTTTTTGCTTCTTAAGGGATCACCTTTGTTCATATAATTAACAATTTCTATTGAGGGTTAAATGCACTCTTGGTCCATGGGGACCGCTAATGCATTTATGGGCATGATTCTAGTGCCTATTTTCTTTGTTTTTGTGTCCAGTCAAGGACAATCTGGTCTGACCCTTTGTCAGATTTTCTTTTGGAAATAAATACTTTGTCATTTCTTTTAATCGCGTGATGTGATGATTTACAGAAGTATAAAGAGGTCGCATTAAGGGGGGCCATAGCTAGATATTTCCAGAGTTTCCCACACTCCTGAGAGGGTGATTTCCCACGATTCTCGTGTTCTTAGAGCAGTTCGCTGCTATGCTTTGGTCGTGCTTAATGCCACCTCTGTTAGGTTTTACTGCACCCTAATACTCCCTTTCCCATGTTGGTAGGATCTGGGGATTTTTCTGAGCCGGGGGGTTTTCAGGTCCTACGATCCAGCTACCATCGAGGGATTTCAACAGGTAAAGGGTAGGTATTTTCGGGCACAGTACCATCCCGGCATTTGCCCGAAGATGAAGTGGGAAACCACGGATAACCACTTCGAGGATGGCTGAGGTGGAAATCGAACCCCGTGATTTGGACCACCTGAGGCTGAGTAGACCCCGTTCCAGTCCTCATATCACTTTTCAAATTTCGTGGCAGAGCCGGGAATCGAACCGCGGACCTCCGGGGTGGCAGCTAATCACGCTGACCACTACGCAACGGAGGAGACATTGCTGAATCTTATTGTATACTAGCTGAAGTACCCGTGCTTCGCTACGCGTCATAAATAAATTAAAATGTGAAGGTGACAGTTAAAACAGGGGATAGGCGAGGTGCTGCGCAGAGGGAGATTAAGTATGGAACATTTTGTCCAACTACACCGCTCGGCGTTGACCGTGTTTTATAGCACAAATTTAGGTTTTACTCGCTAACAGTTGCAGATACCTTTCGGATAGAAAATGTAATTTTAAACCTCGCATATGCCATCAAAAGTTTGCTATTTCTTAGCGTTCTCTTTTTATTTGAAATGGAAACATGAAAGTTTGAAACCAAAGGGTGTAGTGACGTCACTAAAATGGTCGCAATTTTAAATAGTGCAAAGTATTGAAATCAAAAGTAACCTATATGTTAACCAGGTAAATCAGCTACTTCCATGTAAAATTCACGTAAATCGGACCAGTGGTACTTGCGAGATTGAGTAATACACAGACACACACCATCTCAATTTTAGCCTCGCATCGCTCCCGTCATAGTCGTATCATATGTTTTTTCAATGAAATGCAGGTTTAACCCCGTTAACACCACTTTAGAACCTGAATACCCAAAAATCCCTCCGTAGTAGACGTTTTCAACACACAACAAACAAACATATCCCCAAAATATCATTCTTCTAACTTTAATAGTTTTGGTTGGTCGATGAGAGCAAACATCCAAAAATCCTTCCTTAGTGGACGTTTTTCTTCCAGAAAATCACCCCTCCCCATATGCCCCTTAAATTGCATTTATGAAAACACGGTCGAACACCTATTTATTTTATTTATTTATTTATTCATTTGTTTATTTATTTTTAAGCTGATAGATTTCCTCCGAGTTTCAGACTCCTCCCTATGTCGTTTAAGAGATACACGCTCAGTTAGGAATCTTTCAACCCCCACTTTTCATCCCTTTCACCTCATAATATACACTACATCGAAAAACAATTAGACATGTGTCAGCTTATTTTTAAAGATTAGTATATGTGCCAAGTATCACATCCCCAAATGAAACCACTCGTGAGATATTGTTATTCAATGGAAAGCACGTTTACCCCCCTTAACACCTCCTTAGAACCTGAATATCCAAAACTCTTTCCTTAGTGGACGTTTTCGACATACAACGAACATATCCCCAAAATTTCATGTTTCTAACTTCAATAATTTTGGCTCGGCGATGAAGAGTGAGTGAGTCAGTCAGGACATTTTCTTTCATTTATTTTTGATAATTTCACCCCTCCCTATGAACCCCTTAAATTGGATTTATGAAACAAACGGTCAAACACCTATTTACTTATTTAAAGCTGTTTTCCCCCTGAGTTTGATGAGTGAGTAAGTGAGTCAATCAGTTAGGACACTTTCTTTCCTGTTTTTGTTCCCCCAGAATTTCACCCCTCTCCAAGGGCCCCTTAAATTGGATTCATGAAAAAACGTTCGAACACCTATTTACCTGTATTTTAAGCTGTTTTTTCCCACCGAATTTCAATCTTCACGCCTATGTCGTTTCAGAGATACACGCTCCGTTAGGAATCTTTCAATCCCCACTTTTCACCCCTTTAACATCATAAACACATCGAAAAACCCTCAGACACGTGTCTTGTTACTTTTTAATGATAAGTTTATTTTTTTTTCGCTGAGTTTCAAATTTCTCGCCTATGTCGTTTAAGGCTGTGCGATCGCCACCACCGTCAATCGCATGGCAAGAGATGGCAGCACTACTGTATTACCGATAGCAGCCGCTGCATTTGTGTTAGTGACGTGTCACCCTTCAATTATCACCTCCTTCCGCCCCTACTCCCACCGCTTCTCCTCGTCACTCAATGTCTTCTCTCTCTCTCTCACTGATAGCGTTGTTTTGCATCTGAAAAACAAACCAGACTTGCTTTCCGAGCCGTATTGCCAATTTGTGGACTACTATTGGATTTTTATTATGGATACTCGAGTTTAGGCCTTAATTACAACCAAACCAACAGACCTATTGAAAAACGAGTTATACCAATATTTTCCTTGTTTAATTCTGCGTTAGACTATATAAGCCAATTATTTTCAAGTTTATTAATTATTTATTTATTTGTGGTTGTATGAAAAATTGTCCGTGTTTTTGACGTCTTTTCTAGGAACCACTCACTTAAAACTATATACATGGAAAACTACTTGGCTGAGGGTAATAATAATAATAATAATAATATCGTATGGCCTCGGGTGCCTGGTGCAAGCTTTGTTAATTGACACCCAGAGGGTAGCTTGCATGTCGAATTTCGTCGTTCCTTTGAACGCTATGAAAGTTAAGGAGGTTAGATATCTAATCTCCTTGACACTACAGCGCTTTCAAGTAGAGAATGGAGGAACTTTGTGTTGGCGGAAAATCCCGAGATTAATTTTGCCATTGAACACGGCCTACTGAATTCAAATGGGTTCTTTAACATGCCAACATCGTATGACATGAGTATCGTGATTTTTGTCGCCTTCAAAAATCGCTTACCATGGCCAGGGGCGAACCTGCAATCTTGGGGTTGGTAGTCCGACACTATAACCACTCACCCACCGTGGCAAGCTTGCTGAGGGTAATGCAATTTTTATATGTGATAGGCACAAGTATTGGTAGTGCAAATCTCAAGTTTCAATTTTTTTCAACTACCCGATAAAAAGTTCTTATACTTTTTCTGACGTAACGTTTTCTCAGCCCAGGATAAACGTACAGCAGGAAACTTGGTCTCATTTTGAAGCTCTCATTCGTGATTATCGGAAACTACGACCACTGTAAACGTACAGTGTGATGACGAATTTATGAAGAGTAATATTAATGGGAGGTTTTGTGCGTTGTGTGTAGGTATTCTCCCTCCGTCCAGCCCAATAATAAAGAATATATTATGATATAGGCCTATTATGATTATATTTTGATATAGTATGATATGATTCACGGAGTGAGGTTGTGGTTAGGGTTGTGCAGCTGTGAGCTTTCATTCCGGAAATAGTGGGTTCGAACCCCCCTGTCGGTAGCCCGGGTGATGGTTGTCCCTGGTTTCTCATTTTCACACCAGGCAAATGGGCGCTGTACCTTAATAAAGGCCAAGAGTTTAGTGCTTTTCAGTCGGTCAACACGAATGTACCCAAAAGAGATGGGTTATGCCCTAATCCTGAAATAAATTACACGAGATTAATGGGTACATTCGTGTTGACCGACTGAAAAGCACTAAACTCTTGTTTACTAAGGCAACACTGAAAATATGGCTTCAAACACCACAATGTTAATAAAGGCCAAAGCCGCTTCCTTCCCACTGCTAGTCTTTCCTATCCCATCGTCGCCATAAGACCTACAGTATCTGTGTCGGTGCGACGTAAGGCAAATTGTAATATGTACATTATTTTGATATATATTGAAGATTACAACTCGCATAATAGGCCAGGCGACAGGTAGTTCAATAAGGAAATAATTAGTGGAAAGCTGGAAATTGCTTTAATCGCCTTATTTGGACCCAGATATTACTCTCCCAAGTTTCTTCCTCGAGCGAAGTCGGTGTTGGCCCTTCTGGCCCTAAGAAGGTACCATTTTTCAATTTCTTTGCAAATATCTCCCAAATCTTCAACTTTATCAACAAAATACCTATTATAAAAAATAATCTAGAGTAAATTTCCTACAACAATTTTCCCTACCTTTTGTCTCTAATGTGAACCGTTACGATGCTACGACCATTCAAAGTGGAGCCCTTTTTGATTCATGCGGAAAAGCTATGGAAATGATATGCCATATCAACGTTTCTACATGTTTTAATATTTGTCAGCTTTCCAGATGCACAAGCTGTTAACTTGTTACAAGTATAACTGATTTTCAATGTAAACAGCTGTGGCAAAATACCTACCATTAGTATCATTTTGCAATATTGAGTTTTCGACTACAGAACAGCATGTGGATGCACGGTGTGCGCGGATCTCGCGGGATGATGCGGACTTGAAAAAATTTGTTGGATGGTTATCAACTCAAGAGCCCTTTCCTCGTGGACAACACGTTGTTTCGTTAAGCACAGGAGTTGTCGGGGATGGACAAATCACTTGTCATATGGCCTATGAAATTGGAATAGCAGCACAAAAAGGCATAACCGGCAACAATTTTCACGATGTGAAGTTCCTTAGAAAAAATGGCGTGATGCCTCTCCGCGCGGTAAATTCGAAAATAACAAGTAGTTCCGTGAAGAACTATACAGCCTATTTTCATATATCCTGCTCATGTTAATTGCCTCTATCAACGTACAAAATTTCAGTTTAATTGCTGTAACAGATTCGTAGATATTGAGAACCGTCTAAATATTTCAGATGGTCGCCAGGTTGGATTTTTATTTTTGCACTATTACATCAAGATTATTGTGTACGTGTGGTATTCAAACTTCAATCGCATGATTAGAACACAAGAAGTAAAAACGAGATTTCAAAATTACGCACAGCAGCCTTCTTGTGATTATGCAAACAATTGAAATAAATTAGATGCCAGTGTATCAACATTTGTATAAGCATTTAACGTGCTACGTTTCACGGCATTCGGGTAGTTAATTCGCGAGAAACGTCCATTTAAATATTTATACTTCGCGTCACCGCCATGTTGGATTTGTGCTCACCAGGTTACTGAAAGTCCTATAGGTGAAGATTCTCTATGAACATTTAAAAAAATCAGTTTGGTTGCTGTAAAAGATTCATAGATATTGAGAACCGTCTAAATATTTCGGAAGCTCGCCATTTAGGATTGTTATATGTATAGGCCATAGAGTTATGTACCATTCAAGGACAATTATTGCCTAGGTTCAGTATTCAAACTTTCACTTTGATCGCATGATTACGACACAAGAAATAAAAATTTAATTTTAAAATTACGCACAGCCGCCATCTTGAGGTTATGTAAACAATTGAATTAAATTAGATGGCAGTGCATTACAATCTGCTAAGTCATTTACCGTACCACATTTCACTGCGCTCAGAGAGTTAAATCACGAGAAAAGTCTATTAAAATATTTCAAATTCGCTAGGTCGCCATGTTCGTTTTGTACTTTACAGGTTTATGAAATATAAATAGGTAAATTTCTATCAGTACCCTTTATCACCGTAAAAAATTGCAGGGTGATATCTGTAATAGTTTCGGAGATATAGAATGTCAGTGAAATATTTCGCACAGCCGCCATTTTGAGGTTATGTAAACAATTGAACTAAATTAGACTCCAGTGCGTTACAATGTGTATAAACAATTGCTGTACCCAGTTTCATTACGTTTGGGTAGTTAAATCGCGAGAAAAGTCTATTTAAAGTCTCAACTTCGCTTGGCCGCCATGTTGGTTTTGTAGTCACCAGGTTTTTGAAAGTCTCATAGGCGAACTTCTAGTAGTGCCCTTTATCACCGTACACAATTTCAGGGCGATATCTGTAATAGTTTCGGAGATATCGAATGCTAGTGAAATATTTCGCACAGCCGCCATGTTGGATTGGTGAGACGTAACAAAATTTGAAGGACACGGTCGAGGACGCCGGGAATAGCGCCATGAACTTACCGAGTTTCATTGAAATCGCTCCAGCCGTTTAGATTTTATTAGGGACACACACACACACACCTCACACACACACACACGCACACACACACGGACAAAAGGTGATTTCATAAGCCTATTTTTTCAAAATTGAAAATAGGCTAAAAATCCGCAACACGGATATTCCTGTTGATCCTCTTGTGCTTTTCCAATGCATTTGCCTTGCAAAGAAATCCGATGCAGAATTGAAACAATATTTCCTGTTTGAACTAGCTCCGTATCCGGTTGCGATCTTTGATAAAGCGGGAATGCGTAGACGCAAAAGTCTGTGTTCTATAAATTATTCGATCCTGTTACCGATGAGCCCATATTTGAGGAGCTACATCATGTTCTCGACGGAGGATATCTTCTGCACCGTGTAATTTGGCACCAAACCGATACTTTTGTCGACATTAGTTTCAAATATGCGAGTTACGTTAAAAGATACTTTAAAAACAGTGTCATTATTTTCGATGGGTATCCTGACGAACCGAAGCCTCCGTAGCTTAGGCGGCAGCACGCCGGCCTCTCACCACTGGGTCCGTGGTTCAAATCCCGGTCACTCCATGTGAGATCTGTGCTGGACAAAACGGAGGCAGGCAGGTTTTTCTCCGGGTACTCCGGTTTTCCCTGTCAAAAATTTAATTCCAGCAACACTCTCCACTATCATTTCATTTCATCTGTCATTCATTTAATCATTGCCCCAGAGGAGTGCGTCAGGCCTCGGCAGCCGGCACAGTTCATATCCTCGCCGCTAGATGGGGGCTTCATTCATTCCATTCCTGACCCGGTCGGAGACTGGAAGCAGGCTGTGGATTTTTCATCCTGACGACCCAGCAGCTCGCAGTACCAAGTCCGTTGAACGTCTTCGACGATCGCACAAGCATGAAGCTGCTAATGTTTTTTTTTTTATGAGTCCATGACGGCACAAGCAAACTTTTTGTCTAATGTCACAAACAAACGAAGATTGATCGACTTGTTGCGCGTCAAATTCGAAAGCGAAGGAATCGAAACCAGACAAGCTCCAGAAGATACCGATGTGCTCATCGTTACCACCCCACTCGAGTTATCTCGGCCCGACAATTCAGTCATTATAGTGGCTGAAGATATAGATATCCTGGTCATCTTGGCGGCTTGTGTGCCACCCTCCACGAAAATGTATTTTATGAAACCCGGCCAAGGTTCAACCAAACAACAACTATTTTGCACAACAAGTTTCAATCTCCCAACATGTGTGCAAGAAAACTTCCTCTTTTTGCATGCGTTTAGTGGGTGCGATATAACGTCTTCGTTTCACAGGCAGTGCAAAATGAAATTCGTAACACTGCTGAAGAGTAATGAGGAACTGCAGACAGCTGTTAGGGTTTTCCGAGACGTGAACGCAAACCCCGATGAAATTGACAAAGCGGGCCAGTTGGTTTTGGCTGGGCTTTATGACAACAAAACCACGGGAAATACCCTGAATGAGCTGCGGTTCCAACTGTTTGAAAAATCTCTAAGCAAACATCGATTTAATCTCGCAAGCTTACCTCCCACCGAATCAGCGGCACGTGAGCACTCTTTAAGAACATATCATCAAATCCAAACATGGTATGGAAATGATACAAATCCACTGGATTGGGGCTGGAAAAATTCTCAATGTGGTTTGGCTCCCATACCTACGAGGGATCCGGTGCCACAAACGCTTCTAAACACAGTGTCCAGCAAATGTTCGGAAGGATGTAACGCAGCTTGTGGTTGCAGGAAAACGGGCCTCCGATGCTCCAGAATCTGCATGAATTGTATGGGACGGTCATGTACAAATGCTGCCGAGGAAGATGATATGGATGATTGTGACGGAGACATCGATGTTAATCTTGAGCGCCCTGTGACGTCGGACAAATGTACCGATACAGACGATGTAAGCGATGACGGTGAAATTGAGGCCACAGCTGTTTACATTGAAAATCTGTTATACTTGTAACAAGTTAACAGCTTGTGCACCTGGAATGCTGACAAATATTTTATAATATGTAGAAACTTTGATATGGCATATCATCTCCATAGCTTTTCCGCAAGAATCTAAAAGGGCTCCAATTTGAATGGTCGTAGCATCGTATCAGTTCACATTAGAGACAAAAGGTAGAGAGCATTTTTGTAGAAAATGTACTCTAGATTATTTTTATACTAGGCATTTTGTTGATAAAGTTGATGGTTTGGGAGATATTAGCAAAAAAAAAAAAAAGGAAAAATGGTACCTTCTTAGGGCCAGAAGGGCCAACGCCGACTTCGCTTGAGGGGAAAAACTTGGGAGAGTAATATCTGGGTCAAAATAAAGCAATTAAAGCAATTTCCAGCTTTCCACTAATTATTTCCTTATTGAGGCTTTTGTTTTTCGACCTGTCGCCTGGCCTATAAAGTTCTATTGATCTTAAACATGATTTATTCTGCGAATATAACTTACAGAATTTTATAAAGTAACTCATAAATAATTTTTAACATTCTGTAAACGAAACACACACATATTTTATTATGAGCAAATATTCTCATGAAAACAAATTTTATTATTTCAGATTTTGAAAAATCATTTACATATCATATTGTTCTATATTGAAACATCTTTTTTTAGTAATAATCTGATACAGGTACGAAGTACACCATTTTATACTGACTGTATAACAATATAAAGTATTGACAGTAAGAAAACAAACAATAAAATTTAACACAAAAAAGGACTTAATAATAACAAATTCATTGGAAATTAAATAACAAATAAAATAAATAACAGAGGTTATATAGATATGTATGTGAGTCGTCCAATTCCAGAACTACCTAAGTCAATTTCATGAAATTTGTGAGAAAGGGCAAAAAACTGTCTTGAGTTATCCGTGCGCGTTTAAATAGAAACAGTTTGTATAATAGTTACAAAATACGATTAGTTTTCATTTTATGTATGTTTTAAAAATACAGTAAAAGCAGTTTTTACGTAATAATAGAAAATATATTGCACTTAAGCAGTTTTGATACAGGATCTAGGACTTAAGTAGTTTTGGATTAGTTTCATTAAGTCAGTAATTATGGTTTCTATGTGAAAGTGAAATTATTGCTATATTTTAAAGTTCTCTAAGAAACTACCCAGTATACAATAAAAGTAACCTTTCAACCTTAAATTTCCATTCACAATATGCTCACAGCTTTTCAAACTAGGCGAAATAGAGTCCATTGGACTGCACAGCAACGTCATTCCATGGGGTCTTCTTCTTCTTCTTCTACTTCAGATACATTTTGTCGAGCTATGTCTTCGCCACATAGTAGCAAGTCTCGGTAGAAGCCTAGATCCTCTCTGTTGTGCCACTCAGGGCCGAAATGCTTTGACAAAAGCTGTTTCACATCAGTCACTTACATACAGTATATATAAATATATAAAAGTGTACCCGTTCCTACGCCACTTTAACATGTTTTCTTGGCGTTGATTACAGTAGAAGTGTTTAGCTATGGACAAGTTCATTGTTAAACGTAAACGCCTGGAGAGTGAAAGTGAGCAGTCGGCTCCTACTCCCGAACCGTCGAATTCAACATAAAGAAGACAAACGAAAGAAAAGAACATACCAGGACAGTTACGTTGTGTATGGATTTACGTTGAATAAGAACGAGGAAAACCCTATCCCTGTGTGTTTAGTTTGTGGCGAAACACGAGGCCATGGTACCTAGCAAACTGAAGTGGCATCTCACAATTAAGCATCCTAGTGGGTCAGGGAAGAGTGTGATGTATTTTTCACGTGTACTAGAAGGGGAGAAAAAAAACCAGCTGTGCGAATGGTAAAGAGAATGACCATAAGTGATACTGCTCTTGAAGCCTCGTTTAAAGTAGCAGAACTGATAGGAAAAAAAATCACACACACACCTCATACTCTTGGAGAGGAAACCATAGGTCCTGCATGGAAAATTATAGTTTCAACAATACTTGGTGAAGGAGCAGCTAATCAAATTTCGAAATTTCCTCTTTCCAACAACACAATCAGTCGCAGGATATCTGAAATGTTTGCAATATCAACGAACAAGTCGTGGGGAAAATAAAAACTGATAGAGCATTTGCTTTGCAAGTAGATGAGAGTATCGATAGTGGTGACAAACTGCAACTCCTTGGTTTTACCAGATATATTGATGATAAAGATATTAATGAGCCGTTTCTGTTCTGTAGACCGCTGGAGACTACAACCTCAGGCCATGATATTTTTGTTTCTATTAATTCCTTTCTCAATGTCCAAGATCTTTCATGGAAATACTGGTTGGTTGGTTCTTAAGTTTAGGGGCTGCGACAACGCGGTCATGTAGCCCCGTGTACTTTGGTGTGTGTAGAATCTGTCTGATAACCGGTGTTAATTGTGATGACTGTATTAGTGCGTGTTATCTGTTTTTAATTCAAGTAAGGACTGCAGTCTTTTGAATTTTTCAAATAGTTCCGACTTTTGCTGCCAAACGCCACCGTCAATGACTACTAGTTCAGAACGTAGCTACCAGACGCCACCGCAGTCGGCTCTTGACGACGAACGTAGGAACCTAAGAACGTTAGTCAAATGTTTAACCTATATATAATTTAGCTTCACACAGGTGTAATTAGTGGAAGGTTCTTTAACATGCCATAAATCTATGACATGGGACCGCCGGATTTACTTCCCCCCCCCGAAGGAAGGCATACTGAGGGATTTTTAACTCTCTTAAAAAATCCGACGACTTCGGCCAGCATGGAAAGGAAGGAAGGAAGCTTGTAGTTTAACGTGACCGTTAATCTCGCGATCATAAGCCACGGGACCTCCGTTTTACGTGGAATCCGAACCATAGGACATGGCATTTCACATCGCCATGGAAAGACTGTCGTGGTATATGTACAGATGGTGAACAATCTATGTCTGGGAAATTTGACGGTTTTTACTGCAAGAGCTCAAGATTTTGCTGCAGTGTTTAACGAAGTTGTGAAAATGGTGAACTACATCAAGTCTCGACCTTTAATGTGCAGGATTTTTAAACAGTTATGTCTCGCAACGGATGCACCTCATACCTCTTTGTTACTTCATACAGAGTAAGGTAGTTGTCGCGGGGTCGTGTATTGAAGCAGTTTCTTGAACTTAGAGAACAGGTGAAAACTCTTTTTAAGGATGAAAATCAAGATACATTTTATGAGCTGTTACTAACTGATTCTTGGTGCTTGGAACTGTCGTATCTGGCAGATATTTTTCATAAACTGAATTAACTGAATGTTTCAATGCAGGGTAGACAGGAAACAATAATTTCCTCAACCAATAAAATGAAAGATTTTAAAAGAAAACTTAGTTCTTGGACGTCTGCAGTTCAGAAAGGAGACCTTTCAAACTTTCTTCATCTGGCAGTAGATAACGATCTGGGTAAGCTGAAAGACCGCATTTGTGATCACTTATCAAGATTGCAAGAAGCAATAGATACATACTTTCCATCTATTTCACTATGAATGTCAACTGGGTTGTCTCACCATTTGATTTCATAGATAGTGCGAGGAAATAGATTTCACTGGTTGCGAACGAGATGAATTTATTGATCTTTGTGCCGATTCCACACTCAAAGGTAAGTCCACCAAGAGTGAGGCGTCGGTGGCTACTTTTGGGCTTCAGCGGAGAGAGTAGTATCCTAACCTAATGAAGAAAGCAATTAACACACTTTCGCCCCTTCCAAAATCCTATCTATGCGAGCAAGCCTTCTCTGCTCTGGTGACAATAAAATCCAAAGCAAGAAATAGACTGAATAACCTTGAGGATGATTTGCGTGTTTCATTGTCAACTGCAAGGCCCGATATCACGTATCTGTGCTCTAAACATGAATAACAAGTTTCACATTAACGATTTATCGAACAAAATTTTGATGTATTTTTACTCACTGACTGTAGTAAAGTTGACTGTATTATGTTATGGTGTACGTTACTTATTATAAAATATTTCAATAAATTTACATATGAAACATATTTTTTTTTTTTATTCAAGGAAGGATGCCCCTAGTGTTTAATGTTATTCCCAAGGGTGCCGTGAACTTCAAAAGGTTGGTAAACTCTGCTCTAGTCTGTGGTCGTGTGGACTGGCATGATGAGTCAGGGCGGGAGGGAGGCGGAAGCTGCGATAGCAAAGGTGTTGAAGGAGAGCGTAAGGCAGGTGCCCGAGCGCGCTCTTGCCCAAGACCTTGTCTTACCGCTGTGTGTGTGCACGCGTGTGTGTGTATGTGTGTGTGACTGATTCAACCTGCGTTTTGTAGAGTCTGAAAGGTACAATCACCACGGGTATATCGCTGAACCAATTTTCTTTATCGAACTTTTCTACTGCTCAGAATAAGAGCCACATCAAATTAATAAAACTTGGAAGTTAATATAACAATTTTTTCTCACTAAAAATGGTATTCAAATCTGAAGAGGTTAATACAAAATTTGAATTTCGTAATAAGAATTGTTCCTATTGCAGGTACTACTACAGGGGTTGTTGTACATAAATTTCGGTGTCTTCCGATTATTAGTTTCGTCGTGGAGATTGTACCTTTAACGCTCAAAATAGCCACTTTGAAGCCATGTCCTCAGCAAACGAGCCGTCGTTATTTTCTTCAAACGCATATAATATCTCACAAAGACCTACATTAGAGATTAAGAGTAAAAATAAAAATAAAAATAAAATTTCAATTTTTGACCGCACAGCCTTAAGAGATAGGCCTACACGCTCCATTAGGAATCCTTCAACCCCCACTTTTCAGCCCTTTCACCTCATAATAATACACCACATCGAAAAACCCTCAGACACATGTCTTCTTATTTTTAATGATGAGTTTATATGCCGAGTATCACATCCCCCCATGAAACCAATCGGGAGATATTGCTATTCAATTAAATGCAGGTCTACCCCCTTAACACCCCTTTAGAACCTGAATAGCCAAAATTTCTCTCTTAGTGGGCATTTGCGGCCCTTGAGGAAGCTGCATACCAGATTTCATTCCAATCCGTTCGGTGGTTTCTGAGATTTCGTGATGAATAAATGAATGAGTGAGTGAGTGAGTGAGTGGTATTTGAAAAATATATAGTAGAAAGAAGATAGTGTCAAGTCTTTGTTATGCTAAACTCGGTTGACAGTGCTGTGTGAGCAGTTGAGTAACTAACGGGATTTCAAGTAAAGATCCTCATTTTCTATACCGGTAGTGCTGAGCGCAATTGGCATCAAGTCGGCCGTGTCTGGACTTGAGCTATGTTGCCATGGAAACTATCTGCCTTGCCATTCCTTCATGAGTATATTTTATGATTTGATTAGCCTGTTTTTGAGTGAAAAAGGGCCGAAATCAGAAGAATGAGAAAGACTATCGAAAATTCATGTGTATGCAAAATATGGTTGAGATTGGTGGAACGGTGTAGATTTGTATACGGAACCAACATATATACATACATACATACATACAGACTTTCACTTTAATATATATTAGATTAATTTATCTGATATGGCCATTGGCTGCAGTAAGTGTTTATACTAGAATCACCAGTCGCTTAAAGTATTTGACCCCGACGTGATTTGAACACGCAACCTTCTAATCTGGAGTCAGACGCGCTACCGTTGCGCCACGGAGTCCTGTGCATATTTTGACACTATATAGTAGTCTATAGGTGGTTTTATTTGTTCAAGGTTCAGGTTGCCTCCAGCCAATTTATGCTCGATTTTTTTTTGTATTAACTATATTGAATAGTCGCCTCCGTAGCGTAGCGGTCAGCGTGGTTAGCTGCCGCCCCGGAAGTCCTGGGTCCCATTCCCGGCTGTGCCACGAAATTTGAAAAGTGGTATGAGGACTGGAACGGGGTCTACTAAGCCTCAGGTGGTGCAAATGAGAAGACGGGGTTCGATTCCACCTCAGCCATCCTCAAAGTGGTTTTCCGTGGTTTCCCACTTCGTCTTCGGGCAAATGCCGGGATGGTAACTACCACAAGGCCACGGCCGCCTCCTTCCCTCTTCCTTGCCTATCCCTCCCACTCTTTCCTTCCCATCGCTCGTGAGGCCCCTGTACGCTTTGCAGGTGAGGCTACCTGGGTGAGGTGCAGATCACACTCCCTAGTTGTATCACCCTGACTAGATGTTCCAGCTTCAGGACACTGCCCGTATAGGCAGTAGTGGTGGGATCCTTCGCTGAGTCCGTGGGAAAAACCAACCTGGAGGGTAAAATCGACCAAAAAAAGAATTATATTGAATAATCTTTTTCTTAATCTATTGATGATGATGACAGTTGTTATATTAACAGGCCGAACATCTAGGTTATCGTAACCTATTGTTGTCCATCCTGAATATGTGCCCAATAAATGTAACCGTCTCCTGCGTACATTGTTTGTGAAACTGTCTGTGAGACTATAGAGGTCTGCTGTTCGTATCTTGATCCAAATTCAATTTTCTTGTGTAGGGCCGTATATGTTTCGGAGAATTTTACGTTCTTGCTTTTCAATGTCTACAATACCTGTTGAGTTAGCCGTGGTCGTTACGGCATGACTGCTGGCAGTCGCTCACATCCGCGAGGCGAGGAGGTTCGACTCCCTCCGCCGGCAACCTTGAAGGTGGTCTACTGTGATTTCCCATCCTCCTTCCAGGCAACTGCCGGGGTTGGTCCCTAACTATAGGCCACAGCCGCTACCTTCCAACTCCTCGTCCTTACATTCAAACTTTCCTCCCCAGACAACACTCCACATGTGACGGTACTTGTAGATCACCCATTGGGTGCCCGCATCGAAGCAGCTACTACAAATGTCCTCGAACACTCCCGGCAATAAAAGCCATACCGTAAAAAAAAATGTCTGCAATATTTTTTGAATAGCCTCCTCAAGTTATGGTTTCTGATGCATAACTGTAGAGCTTCTGGGAGGACATCGGTTTTGAAATGCTTCAATTTTGCATTACGTGACGTCACTATTTTATTGTAGTGAATCCATGTTGGTATTATTATTCGTTTCGGCCAACTAAGGACCACGTCATTTAAACTGTTTATAGGGAAAAGATATTTTTGTATGTGTTCTTACATTTTAAATTATTTTAATTGTTATTTATTTCACTCGTTACAGAACTGTTGGACCACGCGAAGCAATCAGGACTTTTTTATCATTTTAAATGATCTTGTCGAATTCGTCGTTACGCTGGGGTCTGGCGTTACGTTACGGTGACGGGACGAAATGTACCGAGATGCACTGAGGTGTGTGACGTCATAGTACCACTCGGTGCATGTGTACCCCGACAATCTCGACTTCGTTGGTATAAGACAAAAATCCCCGATTCTTGGATGTCACGGGTAATCTCGAGAACCACTGGATGGATTTTGATGCGGTTTTCACCAATGTGTAAGGGATATCTCGAGGAAAGATTCTGTAGAAAATAATTTATGTATGATCAAAGGAAGCTAGCAGTAACGATTTCAGTGAAAAAGTCGAAAACAAACTTGGCGTCCGTGCGCTTCTTAAGCTTACGCTGGGCAAACCGTTAAAAATATCAAAATACTATGAGCGTAAGAATTGGTCAGTATGAAAAGTTCTACAAAAAAGTCCGCGAGAGCATATCTCTATCTTCAATATATCGCCCACTATAAGTGTTTTTAGACTGAATGGAAGAGGCACGTCCCCGCGCGCTCTGGTGAGCGTGACGGCATCCCGCGCGCTTGACCTTGCTTTGCCCTTGGTTTGCACTTGCCGTTCGCGAGTAATTTTAAACAAGATAAGCAAGATAAGTATTATGCAGATAATTTTCTAACATGTCAAGAGTCTTTGGCTTCGAGCGAAGCGAGAAGCCTCCAGCCTTTCTAGCATTTTTCAGCATTTGTAGCATTTAAAAAAATACAAAGTCTAGTCTTTCAGACTGACTGTCACTTTTGTTCTTCCTGTCTTTCCAGTACTCTTTCATTCGTGGACTAAATACCCTCTTCCTTTCTTCGGTCCACTTTGGTCCTTGGGCTGTAGGTGCTGCTCTCTCTGACAACACTTCCCACTTGTATACTTTGTGTCGAAAGACGCTTTTGTCTATGACGTCTTCTGGGCCGACCTGTGCCTTTACTAGATCAATTTTGACTTGCATCATCCAGGATGTAGTAATCTTGAGCCGCTGTATGTATCTAAGAATTTTGTTAATGAGTCTGGTATGTGGGAGTCTGCTGATGTGGCCATAAGATTTTAGTCACATCTTTCTGATGTCTGCTGCGAGGTTGGACAATTTCTTTGCGGTGTCTCGGGAGTGAAGCCTGTATCCTTCATCTGTGTGCTTTGGTCCAATTATTTTCCTTATTATTTATCTTTCCTCTGTGAGGATTTTTTCCAAGTCATCCTTAGTGTGTAGCGTCAATGTCTCACTAGCATAAAGCACCTCAGGTTTAAAAACCGTGTTGTAAAGACGAAGTTTAGTGAATATGGACAGACATTTTTTTGTTGTAGACACCTGTGTCTTGTATAAGGCTCTCTTCATTTTCATTAACCTAGTGTTCCGCGCGATTTTCTCTTTTCCCGTCGGTTCAAGCACTTCACCTAGATATTTAAAGTGGGCAACTCTATTGATCTTGACATATTTTGTGTTTAAATTCTGTATGTCGATTTCGTACAGAAAAACTCTGTCTTTTGGAATGAGATCTGCAGTCCTACTTTTTCGGCGCACTCTTGGAGTACTTCTACCTGTCTGATTGATGTGGTTTCGTTATCTGAGAGTAGTGCCAGATCATCCGCGATATTTTAATTATTATAATTATTAATAATGTTATGTTTTGTTTCTCTAATTTTAATGTTTATATATTTATTATAATTTTTAATTTATGTTCTTATAGATTCAATTTTGATATTTGTATTGAATTAATTAATTAAATAATTTAGAATTGATTTTTAGCCTATTTTCAATTTTGAAAAAAATCGGCTTATGAGATCACCTTTTGTCCGTGTGTGTGTGTGTGTGTCCCTAATAACATCTAAACGACTGGAGTGATTTCAATGAAACTCGGTAAGTTCATAGCACTATTCCGGACGACCCCTACCGTGCCCTTCAAATTTTGTTACATCTTACCAATCCAACATGGCGGCTGTGCGAAATATTTCACCAGCATTCAATATATCCGGAACTATTCCCGATATCACCCTGGATTTTTTTACGGTGATAAAGAAAACTACTAGAAATTCATCTATGTGACTTTTGAAAAACTGGTAACTACAAAACCAACAAGGCGATCACGCGAAATTACGACTTTTAAATAGACGTTTCTCGCGATTTAACCAACCAAACGCAATAAAACTTGGTACAGTATATGTTTATGTACATTGTAATGCACCGACATCTAAATTGGTTCAATTGTATACATACCCACAAGATGGCGGATGTGCGAAATATTTCACCGGCATTCTATATCTCTGAAACTATTAGCGGCATCACCCTGAAATTTTGTACGGAGGTAAAGGGCACTACCGGAAGTTCATCTATAAGACTTTCAAAAACCGGTTAACTACAA
Organism: Meconema thalassinum; assembly: GCA_946902985.2. Lineage (NCBI taxonomy): Eukaryota > Metazoa > Arthropoda > Insecta > Orthoptera > Tettigoniidae > Meconema > Meconema thalassinum. The sequence continues at coordinate 99,836,433 of OX336400.1, read as the reverse complement.
AACGAACATGGCGGCCAAGCGAATTTGAAAAATTTAACTTCTCGCGATTTAATGTTCCAACCGCAATGAAATCTGGTACTGGAAATGTTTATACACATTGTAATACACTGGTATCTAATTTAGTTCAATTGTTTACATAACCTCAAGATGGCGGCTTTGCGAATTTTAAAATTTAGTTTTTATTTCTTGTGTCGTAATCATGCGATCGATGTGAAAGTTTGAATAATGAACCTACGCAATAATTTTCCTTTAATGGTAGGCTACATGACTCTATGGGCTATACATTTAACAAGCCAACATGGCGACCATCCGACATATTTAGACGGCTCTGAATATCTACGAATCTATTATAGCAATCAAACTGATTTTTTTAATGTTCAGAGGGGGTATGAACATAAGCTCACCTATAGGACTTTAAATAATTTGGTGATCACAGATCCAACATGGCGGCGACGCGAAGTATAAATATTCACATGGACGTTTCTCGCAATTTAACCATCCGAATGCAGTGAAACTTGGTACTGTAAATCCTTATACGAATGTTAATCCACTGGCATCTAATTTATTTCAATTGTTTCCATAACCACAAGATGGCAGCTGTGCGAAATTTTAAAATCTCCTTGTTACTTCTCGTGTCTTAATCATGCGATTGAAGTTTGAATACTACACGTACACAATAATCTTCATGTAACAGTACATAACTCCAGGACCTACATTATTATATAAAATCCAACATGGCGACGATCCGAAATATTTAGTCGGTTCTCAATATCCACGTCTCTATTACAGCAATCACACTGAAATTTTGTATGTAGATGGAGGCAATTAACATAAATGGGATTTATGAAAATAGGCTGTATAGTTCTTCACGGAACTACTTTTTACAATTATTTTCATAATTCTTCTATAGTTATGTTTATTATTTTAATTGTTATATTTATTTTATAATTGTTATTATATTTTTATTTCTATATTTATATTATATTTTTACACTTTAATTGTTAATGTTTTTTTTAAATTTCATCCAACACATTACGTCAAGTAGATACGTATAGGTTATAATATTCGATTTTTAGAAATACTAGCACTTCGGCATGAAAATTCTCCACAATTTGGCTTATAGATTCAACTATCAGCATCTTAGGAAGCATTAACTGTCCATAAATGACAAGTGGTTTATATATAGACCACTATCCCATAAAGGGTGAAGCTTTAAAAATAGTGCAGTATTCCTCCATTCGTAGACGGTGCTGGTGTTGTTCCTTTCTCTATTTTTGTCCACGCCTTTCCAGTTTTCATCGTTGACTTTGGTTGGAAACTCTGAAACTCTAACGCTCGATGAGTTAGGTCATTTTTCTCTTAAGGTGGACACCCTCTCGACATCCCAATCTCGTGCAGATTCCTGTATCTCAGCGGTAACGTTCTCGCCTACTGGGCCCAAGGATGCAGGTTGGTATCCTGGCGCAGTCAGCTGGCATTTGAGGGTGCGCAAATGCGAAGGAGCCGTGTCAGTAGATTTACTGGCACGTTAAGGATCTCCCCCAGGGGCTCACCTCTAGTGGGACGTGGGTTGGCGACCACGGGGCCCCAGCTGAGTCCGGCATTGCTTCCACTTACTTGTGCCGGGCTCCTCTCTGTCTTCTTTCCTGTCGACCTCACTTGGTCAACTCTTGTTCTCTTCCGACCCCGACGGTATTAGGGTATCTGAGGCCTAGGGAGTCTCTTCCTTTCCCGCTTTAATTGACCCTTGTCTTTCTGATTCCCTCCTTCTGCGAGGGGTCAGCCTTCTTTTCCTTTTCATGTTATCTCCTGCCTTCTGCTCAAGGCCCTCAAGGAGGCCGGGTGTATGTAGCCCCACCACTTCTGGTGCACCCTAGATAATGCTACACCCTCGGGGGCTCACGGCTGGTGAGTTCGGGAGTTGGCGACCCCGAGGGATTCTTGAGCTGGGTCCGTTTTCCCCTTTTGTCCCTTACCTTTGGGACGGACCCTCTCCTCCTCTTTCACTCTCCTATCTGCCTTTCATGGCTCTGCTTCCTTCCAAGTCCCTCAATCCACATTCTTCGAGGGTTGAGGGCATTTCTTTTCCTCCTGTCCTTTATTTGCCTTATTCTCCTTTAGTTTTCCATTTCTTCTTCTAGTATGTAGGCTAGTAGTTAGTTTTAGTTTTAAGTTTGCATTTCATTTTCATCTTCACTATGACCCAAACCATTAGGGGCCGATAGCCTAGATGGTAGGCCCCTTAAAACAACAATTATCATCATCATCATCATCATCATCAACGTTAAGGATTCCCTTCGGGACAAATTCCGGCACCCTGGCGTCTCTAAATTGTAGAGTAGTTAGAAGGGACGTAAAACCAATAACACTATTATTAGATTCCTGTATTTGTGTTTAGATGAGGATTGGGAAGGAGGCGGCCGTGGATTTAAGTTAGGAACCATCCCAATATTCGCATGGAGAAAAAGTGTGGAAACCACGGAAAAGCTGAGGTTTGAATGGAGCCAACCTCTTCTCAATTTTGCCTCACGAGGCTGAGTGTACCCCGTTCCAGACTTCAAACCAGAATTTAATTTCTTGGCAGAACTGCGAATCGAATTCGGGCGTTCATGGTGAGAGCCAAGAATGCTAGACACTATGCAACGAGGTAACCACAGGTTAAGTTGTTGTTGATTCTTTACCGGTTTTGCGATATAGTGGCCATGCATCCCCGTGTATTTGGGTGTGTGTGTGAAATTCGTCTGATAATTCGGGTTATTGTGATGGCTGTATTAGTGCATGAGGATTGGGAAGGTGGCAGCCATGGCCTTAAATTAGGAAGGAAGATTGTAGTTTTACGTGACGGTTAATCTCGAGATCATGGGCCACAGGACCTCCTGTTTACGTGGAATCCGAACCACAGGACATGGCATTTCACTTTGAAAATCTCACATGCATTGACCGGGAATCAAACCCGGTCCGCCGTGGTGAGAGCCCAACCAACAGCTTGACCGTTGCGCCACCATGCCCTTGGCCTTAAGTTAAGAACCATCCCGGCATTTGCCTGGAGTAGACGTGGGAAACCACGGAAAAGCACTTCCAGTTCTTCTCAGTTTTACCTCACGAGGCTGAGTGTACCCCGTTCCAGACTTCAGACCAGAATTTAATTTCTTGGCAGAGCCGGAAATCGAATCCGGGCCTCCGTGGTGATAGCCACTACGCAACGAACCCTGAACTGGGGTATTAAGGGGACTAGGTTATAGCTGCTATAAAGCAGATGAAGCAGCTTCCTGTTTCCGGGTACCAACCAGGCCCTCTTCCATGATACCGATCGGGAATGAATGGCACGGAAATGCGCTCGATACACAAAGCAGGCACACACTACCAACTTATGAGCAAACAACAAACACTGTGAGGGCAATGTCGCACGTTCAGCAGGGACCAGTGCCGGATTAAGGTAAAATGAGGCCCAAGCCGCTCAGATTATTGGGGCTCCTATGTTTTTTTCAAATAATTTTTATTTTTTAGCACCTGTAGTGTTCATTTAATAAAGTATATACAAGAGTTCTGTTTCTCAAGATGAATAATACACTTTTTATTAAATCATACATAGGCCTACATATATACATAAATTTCAATTGAAACCATCATCGTTATTTGAAAACATTTCAGATGATTTGATGAACAATTTAACAAATCATACTATTTTTAGCCTATTTTCAATTTTGAAAAAATAGGCTTATGAGATCACCTTTTGTCCGTGTGTGTGTGCGTGTGTGTGTGTGTGTGAGAGAGGTGTGTGTGTGTCCCCGCCCCCCCCCCCCCCCCTAATAAAATCTAAACGGCTGGAGCGATTTCAATGAAACTTGGAAAGTTCATAGCACTATTCCCGGCGACCTCGACCGTGCCCTTCAAATTTTGTTACGTCTCACCAATCCAACATGGCGGCTGTGCGAAATATTTCACTAGCATTCAATATCTCCGAAACTATTACCGATATCACCCTGAAATTTTGTACAGTGATAAAAGGCACTACTAGAAGTTCACCTATGAACTTTCAAAAATCTGGTGACTACAAAACCAACATGGCGGTCAAGCGAAGTTGAGACTTTTAAATAGACTTTTCTCGCGATATAACTATCCAAACGTAATGAAACTTGGTACACCAAATGTTTATACACATTGTAATGCACTGGAGTCTAATTTAGTTCAATTGTTTACATAACCTCAAAATGGCGGCTGTGCGAAATATTTCACTGACATTCTATATCTCCGAAACTATTACAGATATCGTCATGCAATTTTGTACGGTGATAAAGGGTACTGATACAAGTTTACCTATGTATATTTCATAAACCTGTAAAGTACAAAACGAACATGGCGACCAAGCGAATTTGAAATATTTTAATAGACTTTTCTCGTCATTTAACTCTCTGAGCGCAGAGAAATGTGGTACAGTAAATGATTTTGCAGATTGTAATGCACTGCCATCTAATTTAATTCAATTGTTTGCATAACCTCAAGATGGCGGCTGTGCGAAATTTAAAAATTAAGTTTTTATTTCTTGTGTCGTAATCATGCGATCGAAGTGAAAGTTTGAATAATGAACTTAGGCAATAATTGTCCTTGAATGGTACATAACTCTATGGCTTATACATATAACAATCCTAAATGGCGAGCTTCCGAAATATTTAGACGGTTCTCAATATCTATGAATCTTTTACAGCAACCAAACTGATTTTTTTTATGTTCATAGAGACTATGAACATATGTTCACCTATAGGACTTCAGTTACCTGGTGAGCACAAATCCAACATGGCGGCGACGCGATGTATAAATATTTAAATGGACGTTTCTCGCGAATTAACTATCCGAGAGCCATGAAACACTGCAGGTTAAATGCTTATACAAATGTTGATCCACTGGCATCTAATTTATTTCAATTGTTTGCATAATCACAAGATGGCTGCTGTGCGTAATTTTAAAATCTCGTTTTTACTTCTTGTGTTCTAATCATGCGATTGAAGTTTGAATACCACACGTACACAATAATATTAACGTAATAGTACAAAAATAAAAATCCAACCTGGCGACAATCTGAAATATTTAGACGGTTCTCAATATCTACGAATCTATTACATCAATTAAACTGAAATTTTGTATGTTGATAGTGGCAATTAACATGAGTAGGTTATATGAAAATAGGCTGTATAGTTCTTCACGGAACTACTTGTTTACTTCTGTAAAATGTAATCAATTTTTTTCTGTTTTTTTTTTCGGTCAATGAAATCTTCTACAATGTCATCAAAATCAATGTCCCGCAGATCATCTGACTCGATATACATTAAACTTAGCATGTCTAATCGTTCCTGTGACATGATACTTCTTTGCGCGCTTTTGATCCGTTTCAATTTTGAAAACGAGCGCTCCGCAGAATTTATTCGTTATCATGAGCGTCAGGAAAATGCGAAAAGCAATTTCAACGTTCGGAAAAACAGACTCAAGCTTGTCTCGAATAAGAATTTCGTAAAGTTCAGAATGAGTGAACTCAGTTTTTAAAGGACATTTTAATTTAGTATAATGCTGAAACTGTCTGAGTTCTGGATTAAAAAAAAAATCTAAATCTTCGGAATAAAATTGAACTAAATTAGAAATTGCTGGGGGGGGGGGGGCAGATAATTGGGGGCCCTAGGCCTGGGCCTAGTCGGGCCTAATGGGTAATCCAGCACTGGCAGGGGCTCACAACTTGTGAGACCTGAGTGGTGACCATCGGGCTATGATTTGCTCCTTATCTCTAGAAACAAAGCAAGCATTCTGTATAGCATTTTTAATTTTCAGTTTACACTTTGTATTTATCCCGGACGAGGTGAATATTTGTCGGTTTGTTACGGGTTGGTGTTAAAACGATTAATCAAGTAATTCGAAAATAATTGAAAACGATTAATCGATTTTTAACTGGCTTTTCAATCGATTAATTAATGTATTAATCGGCTAACCGAAGAATCTGTTGACATCGAATATAGATTTAGGTATTAGGAAGTCATTTTTGAAGGCATTTGTCTGGAGCGTGCGCTCTGTGGAAGTGAAACTTGGACTGTTGGAGCAGCAGAAAAGAGGAGAATTGAAGCGTTTGAAATGTGGTGTTACAGGAGAATGATGAAGATCATATAGGTAGATATGGTTACAAACGAAGAGGTATTAAGACAAGTGGGAGAGGAGAGATGTTTCTGGCGACTGCTAAAGAAGAGAAGAGATAGGTTGGTAGGACACATACTATGACACCCAGGAATAGCAAGCTTAGTTTTGAAAGGAAGGGTCGAGGACAAGAGGTGTTGGGGTAGACCAAGGTTAGAATATGTTAAACAGATTGCATCAGATGTAGGGTGTGGTAGCTATGTAGAGGTGAAACGATTATCTCAGGGCAGGGAGGCATGGAGAGGAGCATCAAACCAGTCAAAAGCCTGAAGACTCAAACAACAACAACAACAACAACAACAACAACAACAACAACAAAAACCGAAGAATTGATTCATTGATTAGTAGATAGGAGATAAGAAATGAAGTTTAAATGAGAGGTCATAGTTCAAGTTGAATTACGCTTATTTTCGGAATGATTTATAATAAACCAGCAACCCGACGCGGCTTCGCCCGGGAACAGTTATGAATGCATTACGTGATAAGCGCTTTTTTTTTCAATGTCTATGAAGAACGACCAATGTCCGTTTTACGCCTCGGCATGATGGGTTAAATCACTGACTGGACTATTAATTATATCATCATGGAGATGCATGTGCAATGAATTCTTGTCAGACGTAATTTAAGAATGGCGAGGTGCATGAAACACAAATCCCCCTTCCGTTCAATCTTAACTCGACTGTGAATTTTGCGAAACGAAACGTTCATAGGCGAAATGAAGAAAAGCCGAGTTGCACTTCCAGGGAAACTCCAAACACATCTACTCTTCTCTAAAGTTTTCAACTCAACACGACTCGACAGTTTGCTGCTGGCTGTATCTGGGGCAATACGCTCGTCCGCTAGCTAAGCTGTAACTGGGGGTGATAGACTCGCCCCTAGCTAGCTCGTAAACTGTCGCCTCAGTAACTGAATGGAGATTGTTGGAAGAAATGAAAACGTAAAAACACTTATAGTAGGTGATGTATTGAAGATAGAGATATGCTCTCCCGGGCTTTTTTGTAGAACTTTTCATGCTGAACAATTCTTACACTCATAGTATATAGACATTTTTAACGGTTTGCCCAGCGTAAGCTTAAGAAGTGCACGGACGCCAGTTTTTTTTTTTTTTTTTTTACCTTTTCACTGAAATCGTTAGTGCTTGACTTCCTTTGGTCATAAATAAATTATTTTCGACAGAAACCTTCCTCGAGATATCCTTTACAGAATGGTGAAAACCGCATCAAAATCCATTCAGTGGTTCTCGAGATTACCCGTGACATCCAAGAATCGGGGACTTTGTTTTATACTAAGTAGAGATTATACGCCAATCAGTATAATTTAATATAATTTAATCCCGTCCAATCTCAAATTAACTGTGAATTTTGCGGAACGAAAAGTTCACAGGCGAAATGAGAGTTGCACTTCCAGGGAATGGCGAGGTGAATGAAACTCAAATCCCCCTTCCGTCCAATCTTAACTTGACTGTGTTTCACAGGCGAAATGAAGAAAACCCGAGTTACACTTCCAGGGAAACTCCAAACACAACCTCCCTTCTCAGGAGTATTAACTCAACACGACTGGACGGTTTGCTGCTGGCTTCTATCTGGGGCAATAGGTTCGCCCGCTAGCTAGGCTGTAACAGAGATGATAGACTCGCCCTTGGCTAGCTCGTACTCTGTCGCCTCAGTAGTTGAATGGACATGGTTGGAAGAAAGAAAAACGTAAAAACGCTTTTAGTGGGCGATGTATTGAAGATAGACATAGAGATATGCTCTCGCGGACTTTTTTGTAGAACTTTTCATGCTGAACAATTCTTACTCTATTTAGATATTTTGAACGGTTTGCCCAGCGTAAGCTTACAAAGCGCTCGGACGCCAGTTTTTTTTTTCGACTTTTCCACTGAAATCATTACAGCTCGGCTTCCTTTGATCATAAATAAATTATTTTCTACAGAAATAATCCTCGAGATATCCATTACAGAATGGTGGAAATCGCATCAAAATCCATCCAGTGGTTCTCGAGTTTACCCGTAACAAACAGGAATCGGGGACTTTGTTTTATACTAAGTAGAGATATTTATTGCAGCCAAGTGGCCATAATGGACTGTTATAGGGTGTGCTTACAAATAATTATTGCAGGTAGATTAACTGTATTCAACTATGCTCCTTGTCCGTTTGCTGCATGATGTAATGTGGTATTTGTCGCAGGGGTTATTGCACAGAGAACATATACATTCTTCATTCGGTTCATGGTATTTAACATTTTTACAGATCGAGTGGTGGAAACCGTGGATGGCGAGTCTTGTTACCACATGTCTCATCTCCTGGTTCTCGTTTGTTCATCTTCTGTCCACCATTGCTTCTGTTGCGTAGAATTCAAGCGGGATTTCGTTCTGCTTCTGATGTCTTATCCCGAGGAGTTTGGTTGGTTGGTTCTTAAGTTTAGAGGCTGCGACAACGCGGTCATGTAGCCCCGTGTACTTTGGGTGTGTGTAGAATCTGTCAGATAACCGGTGTTAATTGTGATGACTATATTAGTGTGTGTATCTGTTTTAATTCAAGTAAGGACTGCAGACGATCAATTTTCAAGTAGTTCCTACTTTTGCCGCCAAACGCCACCGTCAACGACTACTAGTTCAGAATTTAGCTACCAGACATCACCACAGTCGGCTCTTGGCAACGGACGTAGGAACCTAAGAGCGTTGTTTACATTACGGTGGGTGAGTGGATAGCGTGTCGGTCTACTAACCCCAAGATTGCAGGTTCGCTCCTGACCGTGCAAAGTGATTTTTGAAAGGCGGCAAAAATACGATACGCATGTCATACGATGTTGGCATGCCAAAGAACCCATTTGAATTCAGCAGGCCGTGTTCATAATGGAAAAATTAATCTCGGGAGTTTCCGGCAACACAAAGTTCCTCATTTCTCTACTAGAAAGCGCTATATTGTTCAAGGATCTTAGATATATAACCTCCTTGACTTTCATAGTGATTCAAGGAACAACGAAATTCGACATGCAAGCTACCCTCTGGGTGTCAAATTACAAAGCTTGCAACCGGCATCCGAGGCCATACGATATTATATTACCTATACAATTTAGCTTCACACAGGTGTAATTAGTGGAAGGATAATTAGCATGCCATAAATCTATGACATGGGACCGCCGGCTTTACTTCCCCTCCGAAGGAAGGCATACTGGGGGATTTTTAACGCTCTTAAAAAATCCGACGACTTCGGCCGGATTTGAAACCGCGATCTTGGGCATAGAAGCTCAACATGCTACTGACAGCGACTACGCCACCGAAGCCGCCTCTCGAGGAGTTTCTTCATATGCTTAGTAGATAGCAGTTGTAGTCTTGATCTGAGATCTTCGAAGTAGTGTGTTCCTTTTGTTAGGTTTAAAAATCTATAAAAGTTACCTTTTACCTGAATATAGTCTACAAAGTGTTCTTCCTCGTTTATGTTAACAATAACCAAATGAGAGTCAGTGACAGTGGAAGGACAAACATCTATCAAATTGGGAAGGGTTTCGATAAAAGAAAACGAAGAGTTTTCAGCAAAGATTTTGAATTCCTGCAGGCGCGGATTTAGAGTTTGGCTTTGGGGGGAGGGTCAGAGAATCGAAATTGTTAAGAAAAATGGTATCACTAAAAACGCAATCACAAAATAACCAAACATACAAAACCAGACCAATTTTTTTTTGCAAGCTACATGGATAGAAAATTGATGTGTTTAGAGCACCGAAAATATTCGTACAAATTGCATGGCGTGTTTTGCGACTTTTACACCGAGCTTCGAGGTACGTTACAGTTTCGGCAAGTCGAGTTGGTACCAACAAAGGGAGAAAGTCACAGCTTAAATTGCCAACCAAGCTTGCAGTTTGAACGTCGGCAAAATTTATTGGTGCGAAAAAAGCCCCAAATTCCTATCCGTGCATTGCTGCACATTCATCATGACATCACTATAGACATCGATTCGGTAATCACAAGGTTTGTTAAACAAAATAGAAGAGTTGATTTTGTTATATAAATAATAGTTTTTATATGACAGGTATGAAGTTGTAAATATGTACAGTTGTAACAGAACATAATAATTCCAATCAAGATATTTCAGTATTGAATAAAATGAAAAAAACTGTTTTTCAGTTAAAATTCGTTAAGTTTTATTTGTCTGGTTATTGTGTTTTCGTTTTTTGAGTTTGCAAAAAAATTGGTCTCCGTTTGGGGGGGGGGGGTTCACGACCCCCGTGACACCCCCTTCAATCCGCCCCTGAATTCCTGTCCAATGTTTACAATTTAGAACAGGAACATTTTTGTTTTAGTTTGTTTTAGCCTAGTTTTCACTCACTATTTAAAAATAATAAATAAATAAATAGCCCCTGACACTACAGCCCATGAAGGGCCTAGGCCGGCCAAGGGACCGCTGCCCAGCCATTTGACCTGCAGATATGGAGGTGACGCGTGGTCGCGCGTCGGGTCCCCTCGGCCGTTATTCTTGGTTTTCGTGACCGGGCCTCTGCCTCACTGTCAGACGGCTACTCAATTTTCCTTACGAGGCTGAATACACCCCGTCCCAGCCCTCACGTCAGTTTTTAGAATCCCTGACGGAGCCGGGAATCGAACCAGGGGCCTCCGGGTGAGAGGAAGGTATGCTACCTCAACACCATGGGGCCAAAACATATGTTTGTTTTGCTTCTGTGAGAGCGTAGTGAAAGGTGCGAAATATATCGATTATCGACAAAACTATTAATCAATTATTCAACCAACCAATTAATTGTTTAATCGCTATGTGTAGCAATCAGTCGACTTTTTTGCTATGATTATTCGATTATTCGATAATTGAAATTAATCGATTAAGAGTAGTCAACCAGCCCTATGGAGCGAATGGGTTCAAAATTCGTATTTAATTAGAAGGCGCCACTAAAATAAAACTTGGCTACAAATATTTCATGAAATGGAAGCCTCAAATTGTGCCATCTATATCCAGCTGTAGGCTCAGACATAATTCGCGTAAATCACGCAGCACTCCCGCTATAAGGCGATAAGCACATCCTTCTAGCATGCGCGTGTCCCAATCAAGCAGCACGGACCGTGAAGTGTGTCCATACGCACGCTAACTAAACTCTGCCTCCAACCAGGAGTAGGAATGATCAATTCACCTCACGGCTATTTTATGTTTAATGCTGTGATGGCGCAGTGGCTTAGCTTCTCGCCTTTCATCCGGACGGCCGGGGTTCGAATCCTGGTGACAGCGGGGTGGAATTTTCACCTTGAAAATCACGTGGCGTCAGGAAGGGCATCCGGCCTTAAATCCCTGGCCAAAACCAAAATGAGCCTGGTTGGCTCCGGCGACCCCAATTAATTGGGAAAAGCCGAAGAAAGTTTCTTTTAAGCTGTTTCACCAAAACTACACTGGTATTTCTCGACAATGGATGTGCTACCAATGATTTCATGCTGTGCACTCCAGTGTTAGTGAGTAATTTATTATTCAAGTAACATCGTGTTAGTGTAATTTCCATCACTATCAGTGATTTAAAGGCCAAGGCTATCCTCCATGCTTTTGTCATAGGACAGTTTTAGCCTATTTTCGAGTTTTGCAAAAAATGAAAGTACACATATGAGATCAACACAGGGCGAAATAAAGTGTGTCTGTCTGTGTGTGTGTGTGTGTGTGTGTGTCTGTCTGTCTGTGTGTGTGTGTGTGTGTGTGTGTGAGTGTGTGTACTCTGAATGTCTGTCCCCCCCCCTATCAATTCGAACACGGTGAACGCGAATTGAACTAAATTTGGTACAAAGGTAGCAATAGCAAAGGACATCTCAGTGTCATGTTTTATATCGCCGCCATCTTGACGGAAACGTAATGGCGGCCACACAAATGTTCAAAGCTTAAATCAAATTACGACTAACCTAATCATCCGATCTCTACCAAATTTTGCAACAACATATCTTTATGGGGGGAGCATCCTTTGACCAAACTAATAGGTCATCAGCCTAATAGTTTGCGGATGGCGGCCATCTTTGTGTGAAAATCTATTCCCCCTATTAATTCGAACACGGTGAAACCGAATGGAACGAAATTTGGTACAGAGGTAGTACTAGCAAAGGGCACCTCAGTGTCATGTTTTATATTGCCGCCATCCTGACGGAAACGTAATGGCGGCCACACAAATGTTCAAAGCTTAAATCAAATTACGAATAACCTAATCATCCGATCTCTACCAAATTTTGCAACAACATACCTTTATAGAAGGAGCATCCTTTGACCAATCTAATAGGTCATTAGCCTAATAGTTTGCGGATGGCGGCCATCTTTGTGTCAAAATCGATTCCCCCTATTAATTCGAACACGGTGAAACCGAATGGAACGAAATTTGGTACAGAGGTAGCACTAGCAAAGGGCACCTCAATGTCATGTTTTATATCGCCGCCATCTTGACGGAAACGTAATGGCGGCCACACAAATGTTCAAAGCTTAAATCAAATTACGATTAACCTAATCATCTGATCTCTACCAATTTTTACAACTTATCTTTATGTGGGAAGCATATTCTGACCAAACTGCAAGATCATCAGCCCAATAGTTTGCAGATGGTGGCCAAGTATGTGTGCAAATCGATTCCCCCTATCAATTCAAACACGGTGAAAGCGAATTGAACGAAATTTGGTACAGAGGTAGCAGTAGCAAAGGGCACCACAGTGTCTTGTTTTATTTCGCCGCCATTTTGGCGGACACGGAATGGCAGCCACACAAATGTTCAAAGCTGAAATGTAATTACGACCAACCTAATAATCTAGTCTCTACCAAATTTTACAACAACTTATCTTTATGTGGGAAGCATATTCTGACCAAACTGCAAGATCATCAGCCCAACCGTTTGCAGATGGTGGCCCAGTATGGGTGCAAATCGATTCCCCCTATCAATTCAAACACGGTGAAACCTAATTGAAAGAAATTTGGTACAGAGGTAGCACTAGCAAAGTGCACCTCAATGTCATGTTTTATATCACCGCCATCTTGACGGAAACGTAATGGCGGCCACACAAATGTTCAAGGCTTAAATCAAATTACGATTAACCTAATCATCTGATCTCTACCAAATTTTGCAACAACATACCTTTATGGAGGGAGCATCCTTTGACCAAACTAATAGGTTATTAGCATAATATATTGCGGATGGCGGCCATCTTTGTGTGAAAATCGATTCCCCCTATCAATTCGAACACGGTGAAACCGAATGGAACGAAATTTGGTACAGAGGTAGCACTAGCAAAGGGCACCTCAGTGTCATGTTTTATATCACCGCCATCTTGACGGAAACGTAATCGCGGCCACCCAAATGTTAAAAGCTAAAATGTAATTACGACCAACCTAATAATCTAGTCTCTACCAAATTTTGTAACAATATATCCTTATGTGGGAAGCATATTCTGACCAAACTGCTAGATCATCAGCCCAATAGTTTACAGATGGTGGCCAAGTATGTGTGCAAATCGATTCCCCCTATCAATTTAAACACGGTGAAACCGAATTGAACGAAATTTGGTACAGAGGTAGCACTAGCAAAGGGCACCTCAGTGTCATGTTTTATTTCTCCGCCATTTTGACGGAAACGGAATGACGGCCACCCAAATGTTAAAAGATTAAATCAAATTACGACCATTCTAATAATTTTATCTCTACCAGATTTTGCAACAAAATGCCTTTTTGTGGAAAGCATCTTATGACTGAATACAAGGTCATCAGCCCAATAGTTTGCAAATAGCGGCCATGTATGTATGCAAATCCATTCCCCGTATCAATTCAAACACGGTGAAACCGAATTGAATGTTTTTTTTTTTTTTTTTTTACAGAGGTAGCACGAGCAAAGGGCACCTCATATTCATGTTTAATATACCTATAGCACGTTGTATTTCAACAAGCTACTACAACCAACATTCAATTATACTCCTTGAAAAGGACAAAGAGTTAAAACAATACCCATGCATTTAGGAGAAAGTAGGCTACATGTTCTTTACTGAACATCTTGTTTTCTTTCTTTCTTTCTTTCTTTCTTTCTTTCTTTCTTTCTTTCTTTCCTCCTCTTCTTTTACTTTCTTTCTTCTTTCTTTCCTCTTCTTTCTTTCTGCAATCTATTTTCGTGTTCTCCATTTTTCTTAATTTGTTCGTTTATTTGTTTGTTTCTTTTCATTTTTCGTTCTGTTATCGTCTTTTCCTTTTTTCTTTCTTGCTCCTTTCATTGCTTTTTTTTGTTTCTCCTTTTCTTTCTTTGTTTCTTTTTGTTTTTACTTTGTTAGTTTGTTTGTTTCTTTCTTAATTGTTCCTCCTCATTGTTTCATCGTTGCCCTAATACAAAAATGAACGATGGTGTTAGCCAACTTGACAATATTGTTCATGCCTTGACTATTTGTGTTCCAGATATATGGTGCGTCCATTCTCATCTACCTGATATTACTGGATGTGCTGGACATAGGGGACCCATTTCAATTTCGAAGTAAGTAACAGCCACAACTCTGCCCAAAGGGCTCACAATGAATGGGTACATGGCTAGCAACCATTGATCCCCGAACTGAGTCCTTGATTGATGGGGTTTCGAGGAAAACAACCTATCATAAATGTTAAACTTTTCATCAAAGGTGAGAAAAACTGCTTCATCATACATCCTTATGAAAAACCAAGCACTTTTTCTCCGCTACATGAAAAGCATAGAATACATGTTTAAGACTTTCTGAGCTTTTTAATCCTTTAAAGGCTTTGCACTTTTCTGGATCGGTAGATGTAGAAGAGAAAGGCGTGTCAAATATAATTGTTTGCTTCTCCGCACGTATCCCATCGCGGTACTTTGTGCACATTTTAGCGTTCAATATTATACGAAATTCGTATCGAAACATACAACACGTAACTATGAACTTGTGTTCTTGTAGCAACGCATAGATGACGCTACTAACCTCGTGTACATAGATAAACAAATAACACGTAACTAAGAGCTTGTGTTCTTGTAGCAACGCATAGATGACGCTACTAACCTCGTGTACATAGATGAACAAACAACACGTAACTATGAGCTTGTGTTCTTATAGCAACGCATAGATGACGCTACTAACCTCGTGTACATAGATGAACAAACAACACGTAACTATGAGCTTGTGTTCTTATAGCAACGCATAGATGACGCTACTAACCTCGTGTACATAGATGAACAAACAACACGTAACTATGAGCTTGTGTTCTTGTAGCAACGCATAGATGACGCTACTAACCTCGTGTACATAGATAAACAAACAACACGTAACTATGAGCTTGTGTTCTTATAGCAACGCATAGATGTCGCTACTAACCCCGTGTACATAAATTAAGGAACAACACGTAACTAAGAGCTTGTGTTCTTATAGCAACGCATAGATGTCGCTACTAACCCCGTGTACATAAATTAAGAAACAACACGTAACTAAGAGCTTGTGTTCTTGTAGCAACGCATAGATGTCGCTACCAACCCCGTGTACATAAATTAAGAAACGACACGTTACTAAGAGCTTGTGTTCTTGTAGCAACGCATAGATGTCGCTACTAACCCCGTGTACATAAATTAAGAAACAACACGTAACTAAGAGCTTGTGTTCTTGTAGCAACGCATAGATGTCGCTACTAACCCCGTGTACATAAATTAAGAAACGACACGTTACTAAGAGCTTGTGTTCTTGTAGCAACGCATAGATGTCGCTACTAACCCCGTGTACATAAATGAAGAAACAACACGTAACTAAGAGGTTGTGTTCTTGTAGCAACGCATAGATGTCGCTACTAACCCCGTGTACATAAATGAAGAAACAACACGTAACTAAGAGGTTGTGTTCTTGTAGCAACGTATAGATGACGCTACTGACTTAGTAGGCCCTAGTTGTCTGCGAACTGACCACATTTTGTCAGCAGATACAACTGGGGATGGTGACAGTCGACTGCTAACTTGGGTATAATTAATGAAGGGTCAGGGAAGGGATTTAGGAAGGAAGTGGGCGAGGACCTGTCGTCCCGGTATTTGTCTGGTGGTGAAAATGAGAAACCACGATAACCATTTTCAGGACGGCCGAGGTGAGATTCGAACCCATGCTCCCTCGATGCCAGGGAGCAAAGAGCTAGCGCGTTCGCGCTCTCAGCCACCGTGGCTGGCTCCTATAATACCGTGTAAATTAGCCTATTGTTTGTGAATACCATGGTGTTTACGTGATCCTTAAGATGATTAACCCCTGGATACGTCACTGAAAACCCCCACCAACTGTTTGAGGGCTACTCTAAAATAGTACCGCAACGGGGTAGTGCAGTCGCAGATAAGGGGATTGAATCCCGGCCCTGAGCGTGGTTCTCCCCCTTATTTAAAGTCCCGGAACAACTACCCCATCCCTGACTCTAATACCTACACATAGTCATCACAGAAACACTGGGCTGATGACCAGGAAAGTCTTAAGCCCCTAATACCTATTAAACTGTCGTAGCCGTGCTCCTTCAATCCTGCACCACGTCTGCGCGTGCAGCTGCAGTAAGTCCGTAAATCGCAGGTTTGAAACCCGGCACCGACAGTGGCTATCCTGAGGTTTTTCCACATTCCCTCCCGGAAAATGCCGGGATAGTACCTTAGTTCAAGTCCCGGCGCAACTACCCCATCCCTATTCCAAATGAAAGAAAATCCACAGCCTGCTTCCAGTCTCCGACCGTGTCAGGGATGGAATGAATGAAGCACCCATCTAGCGGCGAGGATATGAACTGTACCGGCTGCCGAAGCCTGTCGCACTCCTCTGGGGCAATGATTAAATGAATGACAGATGAAATGAAATGATAGTGGAGAGTGCTGCTGGAATGAAATTGTGACAGAGAAAACCGGAGGCTCGTCCTACCATCTAACGGTCGACGGCCAGAGACAGCGTGGGAGACCAAAATTGCGGTGGCTGGACACTATTAACGCAGATTTACGATCAAGAAACTTGAAATCGCGGGAAGCTTTAGATCGCAAGAAATGGCATGCATTGATACCAAAAGCGGACCCCGTTCCTACGGGATGACGCTAAGAAGAAGAGGATACCAAAAAAACACGATTTCTGAGGTTTTGCATTTCATTCATTTACGTCACTTTAGAAATAAGCTCTTCAGTTGTGATAATTATGCCTTGCTGTAAAGCATCACGTGAGCATGGTTAGGTTTAGAACAAAACATCAATTTTTCCAAGTGGAAATATATCTTCTCAAGAAGAAGTTTGCAGCAGGGGCGGATCTAGGGGAGGGCAAGGAGGGCGACCGCCCAGGGCCCCGCGGTCCGGGGGGCCTCGCGCCATGGATTGTTATAAATTGAATTGATTAATTATACATGTACTTTTCAAACTAATTTATAATTCATATTCTTTTTTCAGTGCAGCTATGATCTCCCGTGACCGTTTAGCAAGTTTAGACTTCAGTGAAATGATAGAAGACTTCAGCCGGGATAAAAGTCGCTAAGTAATATTTTAATAGGAATCTCTGTTTCGCGGGCTTATAGGCCGTGTTCTAAGGACATTTTGAAGCCCGCGAAACAGAGATTCCTATTTCAACGCCGGTCGTGAAAGTCTGAATGTTTACTTAATATTTTAATATTTCATAGTTTACATAATCTTCTTCAAGGGGACTTAAAGGTTTCATTCATATTATTTTAAAAAATGTACTGTAGTGTATTCAAAATATTGTAACTATTCTTTATTTTATTATTATTAGAAAACTATTTTCCATTTGATTTTTTTAAAATTTCCTATTGTTGTGGGCCCCACCTTATCAAATCGCCCAGGGTCCCGCAAGGTCTGGATCCGCTACTGGTTTGCAGTAAATTTGTTCGTAAGTTTCAGCGCCGTGCGAATTTTACTTGTGGGGGAACCTCAAACAAAAGGTATACAGAAACATTCCGCGTACTCTGGAGGCTCCCGAGAACGAAATAACTGCACTGATACCAAATGTCAGTGAGGTTGAATTACAGCGAGTGTACCAGAACTTCCTACGTTGGTGCAACGTGTGTTTAGAAATTAAAGAACAGCATTTCCAGCAACTACAGGGTTATTATTAGGGCTCGGATTTTTAGGTGCTAAAAATCGGGAAAATATTTATTTTTTATGTAGACTACTAAAAATGCCTGAAATATGTGACAAAAAAAGCAAAAATATTAGTTATTAATGTGAATATAAACAATATGCAGTGCTCACGAATGCAATTTATGCTGTCTCACTGATGCTGAAGCATTACAATACACAACGAGATACATCTTCAGGTTGTCCATCACAAATGACCGACGATTATCGATTATCGCGAAACACTTCTTCTGAAGGCACGAAACTGCGGCAATATGTTTCTTGCCCTTGAGGTGTTGTGTAACTTGAGATCGCTGTTCAGCCTTGATTGCTTTCCCACATGGTTGGCAGAACAGAACGCCCCCATCTTAAGTAAAATGATCTTTAAATTCTGCAACAGACGATAAATTGTAGTTTTTGTTGTTGTTTCTTTTTTTTTTTTTTTACTTTAGGCATCGCCTTACATATCACAGTGCTAGAAATGAACTGCATGCGAGTTACTCTGGTTCCAGGTAGCTGGGGAGGGGGAGGTTTAGCACGTGGTACAATATGGCTATGGACAAGGAAATCCCCGTCTTCCACAGTGAGTGGCATGGGGCGATAAGTTAAGAATAACACAGTTGCAAGCTGACATACGCTCTGCATGAAGATTAGATAGCACACAGGTTCTTCCCCGTTGAAGTAACACAGAACAAAGATGCAATAAACTGAAAGATCTAGCATACTAATTTAAAAATGTAAATATTATGTATTTTTATGTGCTAATAAGTGAAAAGCAGGAATGTATGCATTTTAGAAAAAATGCTTAAAATATGTAGTCTATTTGCATAAAAATATATTTATTTACCTAAATATCCGAGCCCTAGTCATTATGTGTGTGCGCGCGACTAAACACGGCAAGCTACGCCGGCTGTGACTAGCGCAGATCGTGGCCACGCACACCCGGTCCAGCCGGTGGTGGCGCGCACTTTCTCACTTTTACCGAACATGTTCAAGTTCAATAATGTGTACTTACAGTACTCATAGGCGATGCTGAAAATGTCCTCCCTCTCTTGTAACACACACCTGACATCTTCTGAAAAAGAATGTCTGACAACTCTTTTATTATTTACGGAGCCTGTTTCCTTGAATCATTTAGCGAGCCTCCTAATTGTACTGGCATTAGGCTCAGGTCTTCCTGGAAACTTGATCGAAATCTTCGTCTTGTTTCAGAACAAGATTTTCTGCTTTTCATATACGAATTATGGATATACACATGTTCGCGCAATGTGAATTGGTGTCAATCACAGTAATCACAATACTCACTAAACGTGCAACACTAACGTCAAAGCTTTGCAAATACTCGCCCATATGAATGACAAAACACGTGTGAACTAACTATATGAGTCACCGGAGCGCGCCACCGCCGGCTGAACCGGGTGCACGTGGCCGCGGTCTGCGCTAGTCACAGCCGGCTTAGCTTGCCGTGTTTACTGGCACGCACACACTTAATGACCCTGTATTCTGAAATTCATGTAAGCAATTATGATTATGACATACGTTGAAAGATGTACATGTGGTAAACTAGTTGGGCGCTACACAGCTGCTAGCGGCACTGCCTTGCTCAACATGCGGCTAGACACAGTGCCTCGGCTGCCATGCGGCCACCGCGAGTCTCCGTTCGATTTATGGTGGCACTTTTGAGGATCCGACTTGCCTCCGGGCTAAATACCTATCAGACATTAAACAATACAGGTTATCAGATACATTCAATACACACCCAGGTACACGGGACTGATGACCAAGATGCCCCAAGCCCTTAAATTGAATTAACAACAACTACAAACTAATGTAGTGTCTATCTGTTTCAGATGACTTCGCCTTTCTCCACTTTATCGCCGTCATGGCGTATGCACAAGTTGCGACGGGTTCCTTCGTGGTGTTTGGCGCCTGCAAGGTAGGCCTAATCCTCGTTACAAGCTAATTGAATACAAACCTTGGTAGCAACGAGTCTTATGACAAGAGTCTGTGATTTATAGTACCGGTAGTCTATTTGCGAATTGTGTCCAAAGCTGAACGCGTAATGCATCTTCATGTTCTATGTCCCCCACCTACGAATGAATTTTAGCGAAAATGTTTCATTCTTACATAATCTGAACTAAGTAAAATGCTACGAGTCTTGTCATCAAGCTGGCTGCGTGGCTCTGGGGTAACGTTCTCGCTTGCTGGGCCCAAGGTTGCAGGTTCGTATCCTGACGCAGTCAACTGGCATTTGAGGGTGCGCAAATGTCAGGGAGCCGTGTCCGTAGATTTACTGGCACGTTAAAGATCCTCTTCGGGGAAAATTCCGGCACCCCGGCGTCTCTAAAAGTCAGTGTAGTTAAAAGGGACGTAAAACCAATAACATTATTATTATTATCTTGTCATCAACGCTAAAGGAAGCAAATTTGAAACTGAATACCTCCAAAACCAAAGTGTTAGTTGTCAACAAATACAATGAAAATACCCAAACAAACATCGAGAACAATGGTGAAACCATTCAACAGTGCAGTCAGTTCTCCTACTTAGGAAGCATTGTCACTGACGATAATAGGTGCACCACAGAAATCAAATCAATCGTTAAACAGGCCTTCAGCAATAAGAGACAGCTTCGAACAGCAGGCACATTAGCATTAAAACTAGAACATCGTTTATCAAAACATTTGTCCAGAGTGTTTTGTTACACGGATGCGAAAATTGGGTTCCAAGGAAACAGGACGTACAACGTCTGGAAGCAGCGGAAATGTGGATGTGGAGATGGATGCTGAAATTAAGGTGTACGGAGAAAAAGACTAACGAATGGGTCCTCAAGGAAGTAGACGAAACAAGAAAATTGATCACTACTATAGAAAAGAGGAAAGTAAAATTCGTTGGCCACACCCTACGTCATAATGAGTTCCTGACCACCATACTGGAAGGAAAAGTTCTGGGGAAGAAAGGAAGAGGAAGACCGCGGAAAGCTCATCTGGATTCTGCGATGCATTTAAACAGTATGCTGACTTAAAACGTTTAGCAAGTGAGAGACAAATATAGTTGCAGCGACAAGGCCAAGCCTTTAGATGAGATGATGACATAATCTGAAAACTTCTTAAGAGATAATTGCTTTTATCATCACATAAACTGGGTGAGTGAGCCGTGGTCGTTACGGCATGACTGCTGGCAGTCGCTCTCATCCGGGAGGCGAGGAGGTTCGAATCCTCCCGCCGGCAACCTTGAAGATGGTCTTCTGTGGTTTCCCATCTTCCTTCCAGGCAAATGCCGGGGTTGGTCCCTAACTATAGGCCACAGCCGCTACCTTCCAACTCCTCGTCCTTTCCTTCCAACTTCCCTCCCCAACGGTACTTGTAGCTCACCCATCGGGTGTCCGTCTGGAAGCAGCTACAAAACTGGCGAGCCGAACATGTCCTCGGGCACTCCCGGCACTAAAAGCCATACGCTAAAAAAAGATCATCACATAGGCTATAACAAATATAAAAAATAAAATCTCAGCTTTAGTTAGAATCTTTGCTAAAATCAAGTATTATGTAACAACACAGATACTTCGCAATGATTCAGTCTCGGCTCTCATGCCTATGTTTCATCTGAGGAAGGGCTTCACAAATGAATTTGAATAATCTTGAGATTCTACAAAACAGGGCTCTCTGATCAATGTGTGGATTTCATTGTTTATACTGAACCCTTGCAAAGAAGCTTATGAGACTCAGTTTCGGGGGGTGTAACAGTCCATATCGTAAGTTGTTGTTAAAGCGCTTCATTAACATGCAGGGTAACATATAACAAAATAACATGCAGGAAAAAGTGAAGCCAGGGTTAAAACAAATGAATTTAATAACAAATCACCTAACTATACAAAAGAATTAACAAAACAAACTCCCAAAATTACTCCCACAGGATAATTAAAATACGCCAAAGCTAGGCCAAATCTCTGGAGAGATTAATTACACGGACAAAGTGTCCTTAAGAAAATCAACAATAGTGACAATGTATGCGCGCGTGTCGTTCTGCATGCTTCACGATGTGTACAATCGAATGCATGATTCGTCAGCATCCAGAATAAACATTCAGACAACGAATCCACATTGCTTAGCACTAGACAGACGCGGGGAACAACTATACAACACTTAAAAACTAAACCGGCACTTCCTATACTTAAAATATACAACACAATAATTTCCGCGTGAAATTGGACTCAAACTGCCTGTGACAGACAGTTGGCAACAGTTATTTTTGTCTTTTGTGAGAAAAGAAGGACAAGGAACAGTGCATCCAAGATGGAGTCTTTTGAGTGTTATTTGTAATGTGTGTGCATTTTTTCTTGTGAATAAATATCTTTTCATTTTCCCGAATAAGTACGAAGTGACGTTTCTGTTCGTAACATCTGGCGACCGTGACAGGACATAGAAAGGAAAATGAGCGATACTCGAAGTTTGATCAGAAAACGTGGTGTATACCGTGCATCGTTCACGAAAATTGTAGCTTCACTTCAAGTTTTGTTGGAGAAAGAAATAAAGGACATAGTCGCTATCCGAGGAGATTACGCCTTAGTGGAAGAGAAGGCTAACCTCATAAGTAATCTGGACCAGGAGATCTTCCAACACCTCATGGAAGATGCGGTGTCAGAAGAAGACCTGATCACAGAAGTAGACGGAGTAGATGACTATAAACGCAAGTTTCATATGTTAGCAGCGGCTGTTTCCGATGCTCTTGCAATGGAGAGAAAACGTGAAGACGAAGTCCAGTCAACAGTAAGCACCAGTAACACTCATAACCTAAAAAGTAAATATCGCCTTCCAAAGATCGAATTCCGAAAATTTGGTGGAAATCTACGAGATTGGTTAGGTTTCTGGAATCAATTTCAAAAGATTGATGAAGATGAAGGGTTAGATAATGCCGATAAATACGAATATCTTATCCAAGCAACATTGCCAAACTCCAAAGCTCGCGACATCGTTGATAGTTTTCCAGCCACAAGTGGAAATTACCCTAAAGCAATACAGAAACTTAAATCACGTTTTGGCAAAGATTCTTTGTTGGTGGAAGTCTACACTAGAGAACTATTGACAATGATGAATTCTTGTAGTAGTCTTGACATCTCATCATTATATGACAGACTCGAAACTCAACTTGGTGCTTTGGAGAGCCTAGGTGTAACTTCCGAGAAATATGCAGCAATGTTATTTCCTATGATTGAATCATGCTTGTCTATAGATGTGTTACGTGCCTGGCAGAGGAGTGGCGGTGGGAAGGAATGTGAACCTAGTGAACGTCTTAAAGGTTTGATGAAATTCCTGGAGAATGAAGTAGAGAGTGAGGAAAGGATCAAACTGGCCATCCCAAGTAAAGGTAACATCAATGTGAATCCTGACAAGTCAAAAGGTACGAAGAAAATTGACATTTACAGTGAATCGCCACCTACCGCAGCTGCACTTGTGGATTGTAATCTTAAACTAAACTGTATATTTTGTGATGGGTCCCATGCTAGTTCAAACTGCTCCGTGGCAAAGCAGATGGCTTTAAAGGAGAGAGTCTCAATTGTGAAGAATAAGAGAGCATGCTTTCTCTGTCTGAAGAAAGGACATGTTTCAAAGATGTGCAGAAGTCGGTTAAAATGTGATTCCTGTAGCAAAAAACATAACAGCCTAATATGTCTAGGCCCAACACATTCCTCTGAAGCTACCAATGAGAAACTTCAGTCTCATTCTTTGATTTCAAATGAAGAACGTAGTGGTGTGCAAGGTGTTATTTTGCAAACATTAAAGGTGAAGGTCATTGGAGAATCCTCTGCAATGGAGGTAAGGGCTCTACTGGATACTGGCAGTCAGAGATCTTATATGCTTGAATCAGTGGCACAGAAGTTAGGTTACAGTAGTCATCGCACAGAAATGCTACGCCATTCACTATTTGGTGGGGTAGTCACCGAAGAGAGACAGCATATGTGCTATAGGATCTACATAGAGAGTTTAGGAAAGCCTTATGCCTGCAATTTTGAAGTCTTAGGGCAACAAGTAATTACAGGGTACAATACTATGTTAAAGGGCCCATGGTTGCAAGAACTAAGAGCAAAAGGGATACAGAATTATGATACTGAAGGTCCCATTGAACTATTAATAGGCGCTGATGTCGCTGGAAAGTTAATGACTGGACAAACGTGTACACTAAGCAATGGTCTTGTATGTATTGAGACTCTGCTGGGGTGGACTGTGATGGGTAAAGTAGTTTCCGGAGATCAATCAAGCATGACCAACCTCGTCACTTCTCTCTTTATCAGAGATGCTTCAGTTGAAAATCTGTGGGAACTGGACGTGCTAGGTATCAGCGATCCTGCCGTAAAGAAAACTAAAACTGAAGAAAACTTTGCAACAATGGAGCACTTTCAGAAAACCGTGTCTATTAATGGAGAATTTAGGTATGAAGTCCATTTACCCTGGAAAGAAAACAAATCATTTCTTGTATCTAACAGGGTCATGGCTGAGAAGAGGTTAGTCAACACAAGGAAGAAAGTGGAAAATTTTGGACTAGGCGAGACGTATGAAAATATTTTCAACGAGTGGGAAAGGAGTGGTGTTATTGAACCGGTTCAGGAGGATGAAAACTTCAGACACTATCTACCGCATCGAGCTGTTGTGAAGGAAAGTAGTTCAACGACACCTGTTCGTCCTGTATTTGACGCCTCAGCGAAGGAAGCGGGAACCCCTGCTTTGAACGATTGTTTGTATGATGGCCCCAACCTGATTGAGCTAATCCCTGCTATTCTTCTTAGATTCCGAGAGAGGAAAGTAGGAATTATTGCAGACATTGAGAAGGCCTTCCTTCAGATAAGCATACGGAAAGAAGATCGAAACTATATCTGCTTCCTGATGTGGCAGGACGTTGGGAATAATTACAAGATCTTCAAGCATGCCAGGCTGGTTTTCGGCTTAACTTGTAGTCCGTTTCTCCTGGTGGCTGTCTTGGAGTATCACCTGAAGAAGTACTTGGAAAACCCGCAATTCAATCCCCTATTCATCGAGAGACTTCTACAGAGCTTCTATGTGGACAACGTTGTCACTAGCCTTGACAGGGAATCGGAGGTGGGCGAGTTTATCAATCAAGCTAGTAGGGTATTATCAGAAGGCAGTTTTAATTTGAGGGGATGGCAGTTCTCTCAGGATGATGACCAGTCTGCTACCCTTTCATCTGTTTTGGGACTGTTATGGGATCGACAGGAGGATACACTTACTTTAAATTTGCATTGGTTGAATAGCCTTCAGGTGGGAGAAGTGACGAAAAGGACAATTCTGTCACTCGCACATCGAATTTTTGATCCAGTTGGTGTGACATGTCCTGTCACCCTTTGTGTTAAACTGTTGATTCAAAGAACCTGGAAGACTCATATAAGATGGGATAGTGCAGTTGATGAGAAGTCCAGAGACGAGTTTCTGGCCTGGGTAAAGGATCTACCTCACCTGGTAGAAATCAAGATTCCTCGATGGTTTGGAAGAAGTGACCATGTGCAAATTCATGTCTTCTGTGATGCCAGCCAACTTGCATACGCAGCAGTAGTCTTCATAAGATGCGATTCCAACAATCAAGTGAGTGTACAGTTATGTGATGCAAGATCTCGTGTGGCCCCCCTCAAGGAAGTGACAATCCCCAGATTGGAATTGCTGGCAGCTACAATTGGTGCACGGTTGCTTAAATGTGTGTTGGAATCTATTTCACTGGAAGTTCATGAGTTTTTTCTCTGGTCTGACTCGTCCACAGTTCTAGCATGGATCTGCAGGACTGAGAACTGGTCGGTGTTTGTCCGCAATCGTGTGAATGAGATCAGGAATTTGACCAATTTAAACTGCTGGCGACATGTTCCAGGTTCATTGAATCCAGCTGATTTACCGTCACGTGGCTGTTCTGCTTCGCAATTAGTAGCCTCTCGATGGTGGGAGGGACCTGCCTGGTTGTACGAATCTCCAGATTGTTGGCCTCAAACAAAAGTGGTGTATGACGAAGAGAGTATCGCAAAGGAAATGAAGAAAAACCCTGTGAATTCTATGACTGCAACCAATGAAGGTCCCCTCTGGTATGCCAGGTATTTTTCCAGCTATCACAGAATAGTTCATCTAATCGCATGGATTCTTCGTTTCTGTAAGAATTGTCTTAGACGTGAGAGGATCTCGCAAGAAAATCTGCAAGTTGAAGAGTTAGAAAGGGCTGAAATTAGACTCATTTCTATAATTCAACGAGAAAGCTTCCACGGATTAGTTGATAAACGTCTATCTTCACTACATCCATTCCTGGAAGATGGTGTTCTCAGGGTTAAAACGAGACTACTACTGCGAGAAGATTTGAAGCAATTCAGGTTCCCAATGATTCTCCCGGTGAACCATGTCATCACCTCTCGCTTGATTATGGATGAGCACGTGAAAGAAAATCACATTGGAGTACAACTTCTTCTTAATCATCTGAGACAACGCTTCTGGATCATCGGTGGAAGGAGGACAGTTAGAAAAATTATAAGAAAATGTGTCAAGTGCCGGAGGCATGATGGACAACATACCGAAATCGCTCAGGCCCCTCTGCCCCTGGACCGCATACGGGAAGCCTTTGTATTTGAAGTGATAGGAGTGGACTTGGCAGGTCCGGTGTTCCTGAGGGATGAAAGTAAAGCTTGGATTGTAGTTTTCACATGTGCGGTGTATCGCGCTGTTCATCTCGAAATGGTTACTTCTCTCTCCACAGAGGCGTTTGTGCAAGCGTTCCGGCGGTTTGTAGCAAGAAGAGGACGCCCCTCTGTGATTTACTCAGACAATGGTACAAATTTCACGGGTACAGATAACGCGTTTCAAAGTGTTGACTGGGAGAATATTTCCAAACACCATTCGGTTGAACGTATTACTTGGAGATTTAATCCCCCTAGTGCTCCTTGGTGGGGAGGCTTCTGGGAAAGGTTAATACGTCTAATTAAACAGCTTCTGAAACGAGTTTTGGGTAAAGCCTGTCTAACTTACCAAGAAATGCTTACCCTTCTCTGCAGTATAGAAGCCACCATAAATGCAAGACCGCTAACATATCTGACCGATGGATGTGAAGATATAAGTCCACTCACCCCTGCCTGCTTTCTACAAGAAATTAAGACAACTGGAGTTCCAGAATGTGATGCATTGGATGCTATAACCCTGAATCAAAGAAATCGTCATCTTCTGAACCTAAGAATGGCATTGAAAAAAAGATTCCAGCAGGAATATCTGGGACTTTTGGCACTCGGTAAACCGAGTTGTAAACCAACTCTTTTGTTCAAGAGAGGTGACATTGTCCTAGTTGGATCAGATGGCACTAAGAGGATAGATTGGCCCCTTGGAAAAAATTGTGGACTTGTTCCCTGGAACTGATGGTAATACAAGACTTGCAAGGGTTGTTACATCTAAAGGAGAACTCTTGAGACCGATACAGCGACTCTACCCACTAGAAGTACCTGATGAAGACAGCACACCTTTAAGGACTGGCTTGAATAAGAAAACGGCTACTGCTTTAGGAGAGCCGACTGGAACTGGTGTTCAACCCCCAAAGACTACACGTTCGGGTAGAACTGTCAATGTTCCTGCAAGATATGTGGAGTAGTTGAGGATGTCTTGTTGAGGATGTCTTTCCTCAACGGTGGGAGGATGTGACAGACAGTTGGCAACAGTTATTTTTGTCTTTTGTGAGAAAAGAAGGACAAGGAACAGTGCATCCAAGATGGAGTCTTTTGAGTGTTATTTGTAATGTGTGTGCATTTTTTCTTGTGAATAAATATCTTTTCATTTTCCCGAATAAGTACGAAGTGACGTTTCTGTTCGTAACACTGCCGTAGCAAAAACATTACTGCCTAAAAACTTAGGACTTCTCACACAAATCAACACAAGTAAGTTAACACGTGACCAATAAAAAAATACACATATGACCGCCGTCAAATTTACAAGTACACTACCACTACACCACACGGGTGTGACATACTATATTACATGAATTGAGTCATAAACAAAACACTAGGCTGAAAGCCAACATTTACATTATTAACACAAATATCTATCCATACAACATGCAACAATCCGTCGCACACATGGCGAACTCCCAATTAATTATGGTCCCGAAGTGACCATCACAATGAACAGGTTTGCTACATGAAAGCTTAAAGGGGCCAGTCGGAACAACAGGACTGCCTATCAAACATAAGTCACCAGGCGAAACGGGCGATTTGTGGAAATCTGCATATCTGTCAACCCACGTGTGTATCGAAGAAGCGTGCCCCAAAACACAATAATACGTGTGTGTGTGTGTGTCAGAACAAAATATCCCGGCATTTCCACTAGGAAATCCTTGTGGACAGGTCCTTGTGGACGAGTCCTTGTGGACAAGTCCTTGTGGACGAGTCCTTGTCCCTTTGGACTGATCCCTTTGGACCGGTCCCTTTGACCTGGTCCCTATGGACTGGCTCATGATTTCATTTAAATTATATTAAAGGGCCTAACTACATTTGTGTGTGTTGAACTGACGTTGTTCACCAACCCCCACTACTATAATAGGATAACGATATGAAAGGAAAGTGACGAAATACATGTGAACACGTGTGAAATGACCTTATTACCGTCCTCCTTGTGAAACAAGTCACATCCTGTTTTGCTTCATACGTGAGAAAATGTGAGTTCATGTGTAATATGATCTAACACACAGGTGTTCACCTGTACACGCGCACGATAAGAGCTAACAAGTCACAACCTGTTTTGACAGTGGTGGGAGGTGAAGGGGGGGGGGGGTTAGTGTAAGAGAGAACACAGGTGAAGAGAGAAAGAAATATGTATTGCTCATAATACATGTATAGCTGAGGACTGTACATAGGACTGTAGGTTAAGTACAACATGAGTAAATAAATAAATACAAGACACACAGGTTCACACAACATGTAATTTATTAATCCAAGAATTAAAGGCTGAGCTAAATCCCAACCATTTTACATATAGTTTATTTCCTTTTTGTTTCAACACTTTTTCCACAAGGTAATGTTAAGGAAACGCTGTCTTTTGAAGTTCTTGAAGATAAAACCTGCCTTTTATGGGTTGATGGTTGAGGTCCTCGAGTAAATAGGTGACTGGACTGTTCAGGTTGACTTGACGAATTCGAAATAGTTCAGTCCCCCAATTTGGTGTGTAGCCCTTGTCGAAGACGGACTTGAATTTGCTCACACGAACATGGTCCCCAATGTTAAGGCGATGACGTTTAGGGTCTGCTGTTTTTATGGGGTTAAACAGTTTATCCAGTTGTGGAATATTTTTAGTTACAAGTCGTGGCTTGGTCCCAATGGTTCTGTGTTTGGTGTCGTTGTAACGTGACACTAACTCAGGTAACAAGTCCAACCAGCGATAAGTGCCCTGAGCGGTAAACGCTTTCCACATATAGGTTTTCAATGTTCGGTTGAACCGCTCGACCACGCTGGCTTTGAGATTGCTGTACGTAGTGTAATGGTGAATATCCTTAGATTTGAGAAAACTGGAGAAATCCTTGTTGAAAAATTCTTTTCCCTGGTCGGTTTGTAGCAGCTGAGGTTGACGTTTAGATTGTTGAATAATATGTTGAAAGGCTTTGGTGACTAGTGGACTAGACTTGCGACGCACAGGTTCAACAAACGCCATTTTGGAATAAACATCAATGACCGTCAACATATAGCGTACACCATTGTTAACGTTAGCATAGGGAATCATTTCAACTAAGTCTGCTTGCCAAAGTTCATCCACACCCTGTGAAATCACCTTGAGTCGCTGATAGTGACGTCTAGCTGGACGATGCAACTCGTGAGCAATACCCATTTTAATGGGTGAGGGCTTAAACAATAATTTTGGCATTTCGAAGTTCTTCCTCAATTTCTTGAATTTCCCAATCGTGACCAGTATGGCCAGCTTGACGTGAAGCATGCAACAGCTGTAGTCGCTGGACGAGTTTATTTGGATTGTGCCAGTAGGTAACATCCACAAGGGGTTTTAATGGTTTAAATGTCACCCCTGAAGCGGACACTTTACGACGACCACTTTGACTAGTGGGGAACATTTTTGCAATGATGGTTTTATATTTTTGGGATATATTACCATTCACTTGTTGAGTGGGATCATACTGTCTTTTGTGAGCATGGGTATCCAATAAAATGGATTTATATTTACTAAGGTCCTCTGACGTATAATCTTGAGATGAGGGAGTCCTAGAGAATAGTAGCTTTAACAGTCCTGGTGTTAATTTATAGTTGATCTTTTTAATGACAGCTTTAGTACGACTAAATTTAATCGATTAATCACCAATTTTAAAACTATCATTCTCATAGCGAACGCCATATGTGGTATCTGTGTTTCCAACAAATAGATTGGTGAAATAGGGTTCCAGTGTTGATCCATAATATTTTATTAAAATGTTTTTCAGTTGAGCTTTATGTTGAGGAGTGGCCAAGAGTTGTGAAAATGGAGACGATCTGGAAGGGCAAGGGGTTTCGACCATGGTCAAGGATTTCCTTTTTCTTAAAAACTCTGCAAGGGGTGATGCCTTTTTTTGAGGCGTAAACACTTGTTCCTCATTATCCTCAACTTCGCTAACACTAGTTAAATCTTCCTGTTCCTCTTCATCTTCCTCTTTCTCTTCCTCAGAGTCCTCGTGGTGCGTCTGACTGACTTGTGAAACGGTAGGTAGCGTTTCAGATGGTTTGAAAGAGGGTTTCAACATAGCTTTTAGCGGAGGTGCTAAATGTTGTTGAATAAACAAAGCATGATCCGCACGCGATCGTTTCAATTGACGAAACTTTTGGCGAATAGTATTTTTTGCTCTAATAATATGCTTTTTCAATTGACTCTCTGCTAACGCCATGATGTCACGACAAATGACTTGAGAGGGAATGATACAGTGCCTTAAATAGCAATAAAATGATCAAACCCTAAGCGATACCGCCCTTGGTTGAGTTCACTTTGTTTGTCAATCACTAAACAGGCATGACGTTGTGTGTTCCAGCACTTGCCACACAATTCTGTAAACATTTGAAAGGTCATATCCGGATTCACATGTTCATTATAAATGTAACGACTGTTCCTCTCGTCCTGGCGAAATAAAACAATGACATTGGCATTGTCACGAATCAACTGTTTGGACATTTTAGAATACGTTTGTCCAAGATAGAAGCAATCGATATGTTTGTGTCGACCCATGCTGAAATAGCTTTGAATGATACCTTGTCGTTCAGTGGATACATCATCGAAAATCATGAGTGAATCAGGCTTTACCTCATCCGGTGAAATAACATTTTCTTGCGTGGAAAATGTAAAATACCCCATATTCTCATTTTTAATCCGGACATGACTTGATCCAGAAACACGTAGAGGGGTTGGTAGAGAGATTTTGCGAAAATATAAATATTTTGAAAACACAGACCATTGGGCGCTGTAATAAGTGTCAGCAAAAGATTGGTCTTTCCACAGCCGGAAGGTCCCACAATGATGCAGCGAATGGAAGATGGAAACAGTGAACCATGGCGTTGTTCACGTGATGTGGGGCAGAGATGGGAAACCATGTCCCTCACGGGGAATGACTCTTGCTGCTTAATTAGCTTCATTTCAACTAAGGCTTAGAGAGGCTAGCCGGCTGTCTATATACATCGCACCGAGCCTTGTCATAGAAACAGTAGACTCGTACTACAGGTTGACGATGGATGTCTTTGGACGTGCGTTGATGGTCAAAGCTAGGTCTGTTCCCATACATGATCCTAAACAAGAAACAGATCCTGCTAATAAACACTATGTGGATAGGTCAGTAGTGCCACGCACAAAACAAGGAGATTATGACTTTAAAGGAAAGCGGTTAACTCATGTAAAACATCCTCAAGTGTCTACAGACGTTACTACAAAAACGTATGTGGATAACAAGGTGTATGAGTTTTATGATAAAGTGCCTCAGCTTACGGTGGATGGCTATAGCGCTAATCATCACCGCATTATTCACGTGGAAGACCCACAAGAAGATAATGATGTCTGTACCAAGCGATACGTGACCTATGAAATGAAAAGGCTTTATAAATTTATCCCATCTGTATTTTTAGTGCATCTGACAAATGTAAAACCTGTGAATGAGAGAAACCATATACCGCTAGTTCATGACCAGCACTTGACCTATGTGCTTGCTTCAGGTTTAAGCCACTATCGACTACACTATAATGGAACCATTCACATTAACTATGCCATACCTGATGAGAACCATTTACAAATAGAGATAAATGGTCATAGGATGTTGGTCCATAACCATGAAATGGTCAATGCAGGAGACGAATTATCCTTTCATCTCCTGTTGACATGGAATGAAAAGCAAGCTGGAAAAACCATAAATGATTTCCCACTTTATGTAGAATTGGAATATACAGCCATGAAATAACAATCTAATGTTAGTTGTGACTTAAACTTTCTTGTGAAAGGTTGTTGGTCATCAACATCATGGTGAAACAAAGATATGTGGTGAGAAAGACAAAAAATATGAGCCTGTCCTTGGCAAAGCCTGGGCTTATGACATTCGTGGACAAGCCCTTACGAAAGAAAAAAAGAAAAAATAATGTGTTGACCATAAGGAAAGCTCTTCGAGTAGCACAGAGACATGTTATTCCAAAACGTCAGCGACAGGGTTCAAAACAAGGGCGAGTGATCCCCGTCCCCAAACGAGCGGGATTTTTACCTGCATTATTCGCTGGTCTGGCTGCTCTAGGTTCACTTTTAGGCGGCGCCAGTGCAGTGGCAAAAACCATTAAAGCCGTGCAACAGGGCAAGCAACAACTCAATGAAAGTCAGCGACACAATGAAACAATGGAGGCCATTGCTATGGGGGCTAGAAATGTCAATTTGAAGCCAGCATTTTATCAACAAGGATTTGGAATTTCACCTTTTCGAAATAAAATAAAAAAACATCTTTAACCTCAACCATAGCAAGACATGCCCTGACGCATCAGCAAGTGGAAAGCTATGCTAAACAACTGAAGCATTCTCATTTTCGAGGTGTGTTTATGCGAAACCAATTACCCTCACAACCCTGGAAACATGAATGTGCTGTTGTCAATTTGGATGATCTCCGAGGACCTGGAACACATTATGTAGCTTATGTCAAAGAGGGATCTACTGTATGGTACTTTGACAGTTTTGGGAATTTGCCCCCGCCCATGGAACTAGTGACCTATTTTTAAACAGGATCAAGATATATTATAATGTGAAACGTGAGCAAACGTTTAACAGCCAACAGTGTGGACGTTTGTGTTTAATTTTTTTATATAAGACGCAACATAAGCAAAAACGTCAACAGTATGTCGGTGGAAAGTAAGACGTTTACACTGCATGGACGTGGACCTGAAGTGAGTCTAGACTTTTACCCACCTATCGAATTGAGTGAAAAACCTTATGGTTTAGGACTTGTTTCTCTTGAAACGTACAATCGAATATACAACATACGTGAAAATGTGAACAACAAGTTTTACTATGATGATTCTGTGCTCACCCTGAACTCTGGTGGATACACGATAGATGACATTTATGAACACATTTATGTGGTGTTGATCAATGAATATGGTTTAAAGTCATTTCTCGATGGAACGCGCAAGTTTGAACTTGTAGGAAATACCAACACTCATCGCTGCAGTATTTTTTCTACATTCAAAATTGACTTTAAAACTCACCCCGATTCCATTGGTTCATTACTAGGATTTAAACCTCGTGTGTTGGAGCCCAACAAAAAACATGAATCAGACCATGAAGTGAAATTCATTGAGGACCATCATGTGTCGGTGACGTGTAATATTATTAGTCAAGTGTACACCAATCAAGAACCGTCGCATTCGCTTTATGACTTTATTGTAACATCGCCCAATGGCTATATTATTCGTGAAAACCCTCCAGTGGTGCTTTTTCATTCTGTGGCTGTCGATGGTATTAGTAATATAACATTAAGACTGATCAATAGAGAGCAACAACTCATTGATCTAGATTCTACCACACCAGTGACTTACAAGTTGGTGCTAAAACCACTATGAAGTTTGTATATAAAGCAACAGCACCGTCTAGGAATGGTGTTAGTTGTTTACCACGTGAATACACGTTAACATCTCAGAACAAGCAGATTTTACAGCATTTGGGTTACCACATTAACCCCCGCGATGAATTCTATTCTAGAGGTAGCGAACCACATCGAGGAGCAACCAGGAGTGGTAAGAATTGATCTGCATTCTTATCAAGCTCAAACACCTGGACTCAATAACAATGATGAAATTCAATTTGTTATCAACAACCAAGATATTTACACTCTACCGCATGAAAGTGTTATTCAGATTGAAGGTCGGCTCACCAAAGCCGATGGTTCTACACCCACTACATCCAAGTTAGCCAACCATGCTTTCGCCTTTCTGTTTTCTGAAGTACTTTATGTCATTAACGATATCGTGGTGGATAGCACTCGAAATGTGGGCATTTCCAGTGTCATGAAACTATATCCCTCTTATAGTGAGGAAGAAGTTAAAACACTTAGCATGGCAGGTTGGTGCCCTGACTCGACCAATGACTGGATGGTACACACCGATGGCACCTTCACTGGATATTTACCTCTTAAACTGATTTTAGGCTTTGCTGAAGATCACCAGCGCATTGTGGTTAACGCAAGGCAAGTGCTTTATCTGGTGAGAGACAGGAGTGATAATAATGCACTCAAGGGAGTCGACAATGTCCCCATTGATTCAAAAATTCAACTACAACGCTTGCTATGGAAAGTGCCTCATGTGACCCTTAACGATAGCAAAAAACTGGACATACTTAAAATGGTAAAGAGTGATATACCTCTACCCATGGAATTTAGAAGCTGGGCACTCCATGAGTACCCGTTATTGCCCACCACCAACACACACAGTTGGTCTATAAAAACAGCCCGCTATACAGAGAGACCTCTCTACATGATTGTGGGTTTTCAAACGAATCGCAAGTATCAACAAACCGAAGATGCCACGCAATTTGATCACCTGCAATTGAGAAATGCACGTCTTTTCCTCAACGGTGCTGTGTTTCCCTATGAAGGGTTGGATTTAGATTTTTCAAAAAATAAGTTTGCCCCCCTGTACGACTTGTTTTCTAAATTTAGATGGTCGTATTATCAAAAAGAGAATTGTCCAATGTTATCACCCCAAGCTTTTAAGACATGGGCGCCACTGATTGTCTTTGACTGTTCCTAC
Organism: Meconema thalassinum; assembly: GCA_946902985.2. Taxonomy (NCBI): domain Eukaryota; kingdom Metazoa; phylum Arthropoda; class Insecta; order Orthoptera; family Tettigoniidae; genus Meconema; species Meconema thalassinum. The sequence goes on along the minus strand of OX336400.1, from coordinate 99,800,960 downwards.
TTGGAAGAGTCTGTCAAACCATCCAATATTGACATTCGACTAGATTTTGAAACGCATGACAATGTTCCAGCCAATACCACGGCCTACTGTTTGATTATTCATCACAAACATGTCAACTATTATCCACTGTCTAACCAAGTGACAAGTGTATAAATAGCAGGTCAACACACATCAAACCGCTCAGTCATGTCTTGCTTTCAAGCCTCAAGAGAAGTTACATCCATGAATTTAAAATCTGAGGAACAACGTTTCAAGACCTTTGCGACGTGGCCGGTGCCTTTTATAAACCCTCAAGCCTTAGCAGCCGCTGGATTCTACTATTTAAAAAGAAGAGATGAAGTGAAATGTGTGTTTTGTCCCATCATCTTAGACCAATGGCAAGAGAGCGATGAACCCATGCAGGAACATCAGCGCTGGTCACCTGCCTGCCCCTACCTGTGCAGAATGGAGGTGGGTAATATACCCTGTCATTCAAGTTACCCCTCACTCATGCCTCTGAGTGATGAAAAAAGTTATGATACGTGTGGACTTTATGGTGCCGGCAGTGCTTCAGTGAGCAGCTCACAGTCAAAAACATCCAGTTTAGAGACATTGGGATAGCATCGGTGTTATGGACACTATAAACACAAAAGACTTTTTTGTTGTATGAGATGGTACCGCCTCTATCCTAGAATGAAAAAAGAATGTAAAACTTGTTATGCTAATAAAATAATGAAATAAAAAAATTGGTTGTTGTTGTTATATTATTATTTCTTATGCCCCCTGTCATATCCTAACCTCTATAGTGACTACTCGATGTTTTTCTTTTCTTTTACAAAATGGAATGTAAGTAAATGACATGGGTACACCTTACTGAACAATTGTCAGTCTGTGGTCAGTTGGACTTGATCCAGACAAGAGTGAACATGTTGCGTACACTGATTGTCGACTGTCAAGGGTTTAAAATTGGAGATAACAAATTTATATTTAAAGAAGTGGCCATCATCGATTGTTCCACTTTTTGGATATCACAAGCTACTCATTTGGTGTTTAAACCACCTTATGCGTTTGATTTGTTGTGTGATAAAGACCGTAAACAAACCCAATGGATTGAAACTCATATGCAACTAGACTGGAAGCAAGGAACCATTTCATATAAGCACCTGGACATGGTCATGAAAGCCCACTTGTCTTCTGCCCATGTAATATTTGTGAAAGGTAGTGAAAAACGTCAATGGCTACAACCATTTTTAGCGTCTTACTGTCAATGTATCGATTTAATGGACATGGGCTGTCCATCGCTGCAAACACGCATGGATCGCTGCCCCTGTGACAATATTACCCATAAAGCCTTGGCACAGGTGTGGCAATTGTTTCATTGGCTATCCACCAATGCCTGCTGGGAGTTGTTAAATAAAATTAAAACTAAAGGTTTACCTGTGGATGACACCAGTGAGATTTCTACAAGCGTCGTGTAAACATCAACGTGATACCATGGAGAAAGGGGATGCTACCGATAAAGTGATTGGAAAGTTCTTTGTGTGTAAAAAGAAACTAGACAGTTTTACTAAAGAAGAATTATTGGCTCTTCCAAAATCATTCATTTATTATGTCGCAGCAAATGCAGTGAAAGAAATCTGGCAACATGTACCAAAATCATGGACTCAAGACCCTGTGTTAAGTGAATTGCAACCATGTACGGATTATGATCACCATAAGCAAGTGGCTATGGCAAAAATACCCTCTATGCGACAGTGTGCTACTTGTCAGCTAGTCAAACTGTATCATGTTCATAAAAGTCAGTGTAAAGACTTTGTTTCCTCATACCACGGGAGTAATGAAGAAAAAAAGCAACAACAACAAACATCATCCACAGAGGAGGAGGAGGAAGATCACACCTTTTTACCATCGATGGAAAAGGATATGCCAGACCTGTACTGGCAATGGCGTCATTAACAAAGTAATTCAATACTTGACTTTCGAAATCTACCTACCTGGTTATTATTTGTGTAGTCCTGGAACTTGTTTTGAAGAACCTTTGCAGCATAGTGATATACCTATTAATCCTTTGGATCAAGCATGCACCTTTCTTATCACCACAGTCAATCTGAATTAAGACGTGTAGCGGATAAAGTATCGTTGAAAAGCTAAACAACTTTTGACATTCTGTGATGTCTCAGTGGGAGAGAGGTTGGCAGTCGTCATTGTGATTAGTGTTATAAAAGGAAAGTTAATAATGAGTGGACATGGACATTGAAAAGGATTGAGGAATTGGTATTTCTTTGTATTCTATTTTTGTAAAGATCTATTTGTTGTGAAATAAAAACAAGGTTTACAAGATCACAATGTCTTTTATTTTAAAAAATGGTGATAGCCATTTCATTTTTTTTCACACATGAATATTTACAATTTCCACTTTACATTTTTTTACATTCCCCTTGTTTAGTTTAAACATTCTGTACATTTTTGTTGTTGTGAAATAAAAACAAGGTTTACCAGATCACAATGTCTTTTAATTCTAAAAATGGTGATAGTCATTTCTTCATTTTCATTTTTTCACACATGAATATTTACAATTTCCACTTTACATTTTTTTCATTCCCCTTGTTTAGTTCACACATTCTGTACATTTTTTTGTGAAATATAAATAAGGTTCACTAAATCACTATATCTTTTAATTTTAAAAAATGGTGATAGCCATTTCATTTTTTCACACATGAATATTTACAATTTCCACTTTTCATTTTTTACATTCCCTTGTTTAGTTTACACATTCTATACATTTTTGTTGTTGTGAAATAAAAAACAAGGTTTACCAGATTACAATGTCTTTTTAATTTTAAAATGGTGATAGCCATTTCACTTTTTCACACATGGATATTTACAATTTCCACTTTACATTTTTTACATTCCCCTTGTTTAGTTCACGCATTCAGTAAATTTTTTAAAATCTTTTTTGTAATATACAAAAGCAAACATTTTACACTAAAATGTATTACTTATCTTATTTTTACTAAACTACTGTAGCCTAACATTATACATTCTACTTACAGTTTTTACAAAAAATATTACAATATAAAACACACTACAAATATTACAATATAGTGATCATTAGACTTAAGTAAAGTAATAGTCGTCAATACGACTGTTTCCCCAAGCAAGAGTATTAAATGTGTTGGGTATAATGAATCGTTTGTTGTCTTCATTACTTAAAGCAACTTTGTTCAACAAATTGGTATGTAGCTGATGATTTTTACTTCTAAATACACACATTTTCTTATATAATACAGGTGGGTTACTAACTATACAGTTTTTATAATCACTTATATCTAACTCTTTACTAACAACATTCTTTCTCACTCCTTTTAATTTTTTTTACTACTACATCATCAATTGTCATATAGCTGTATGATTTAGATTTTGTGCCTACAAAGGTGTCTATAATAACACCAGCACATTCATCCTTAAATTTCCCAAGAACCTTTTTGTTTACTAGAGGTAAATGATAAATATTATCCTTGGGGTAGTCACTTGTATCAAACCTATTTAGCTCAGTTTTGATATCCTCGTAAAAATCATCAGTTTTAAACTCATAAATAAAAGAATCTGTGTCTGTGTAGAGTAATTTAGCATTATCAAGATAGTTTTTCTTTACATAATCATAGTGAAATTCATACATAAGTGTTTTTGATAATTCCAGAATGGTGTAACCCACATATATGGGTTTGTTGTAAGTTACTTTAAGACGATTAATTTGTATTACAACTAAATCCTCATGAATAATTGAACAGCTATGAAAGTTAGGCTTGCTTATTAAGTTGCTCGCACCATACCTTTTACCATCATTCTCCCACTTTGTTATCAGCTTTACATCAACTCGTTTATCAACATTCTCCATAGTCTTTCCAAAAACACTATTATTCATGAGTTTATAAAAATCTTTTTCAAACGCGTTTGTTGACTGCGTTCTTAAATTATTGTTTAGATCAATATACGGTTTGAGCCATGCTGACTGATGAAATTGCAATACGCGATGAATTTTAGTTAATTTCAATCCATGCTGTAGACACTGTTTCAAGTTTTGATAATGTATTACATATTTACATTTATCATTTACATTAGCAATTAACATTTTTGTTCGTGATGTGATGTATGGAGATTTCATATTCTCAGGACAAAATGGTAAATCATTATGATCATCATGTAACTCTTTAGGGTACTCAAGATTTACCTCTAAAATATATCCTTTATCATCGTTATCATTAAGAGTGTCAACATGTAAGACATCAATTTCAGGTTGTGTCAGCCAGCGAAAATCTTTCAGTGGTAGATATTGACTCATAGCCCAACCATATTGGTTATTTGCATCGAGGTAGACAATATACTTTGACTCTTCACAAGGGTTGAAGCTAGGCATGTATTTATTATTCGCTTTAGAGTACCGTCCACTACATTGATTTAATCCACCTCGAATTGATGATTTTATAAAATTGATCATGTCTATATCAGTCATTAATTCTAAATTTACTTTCGTTTTTTTTTTCAACATTGAACTGAAACTTAACCCAGGAGCAGTGAAATACTGACAAGGATCAAGGTCATAAGTTTTCATACAAACATTCCGAAAATTTTCAAAAACATCTGCTAATAACAACACATCTGTCTTCAAATATATGTCTGAAAATTCTCCTAAAGTTTGAATGTGGAACTGTGCCCATACACGTTGTGCATGTAAATATTCCTGATCACTGATATGACTTGTGTTTAAGGAACTGTAAAATGCATCTTTCGGTGGTAAAGAACACTCCTCAAGACGTTCCACACAGTTAATATATTCATAAGGGAATATACCCTTTTGACGAATCAAATTAAAATCATCTTCTTTAGGAAAGACACGTTGAATTTCATGAAACTGATCTGATTTTAAATTACTAGCCAGCTTATCAAGACTACTCGGCATAAAGCGGAATGAATCTAAAAATCGCAGTTTAATGATTTTTTTATTGCTAGTTTTGATGTATTTTGTGAACGATATGTATTGTTCCTTATTATTTGCAATCACATCAATTTTCACATCTGAAGCTCCAAATTCTTTAACGATAAAGTGGTTATCGTATTTTCTATCGTTATGTAGAATGACCGGAATGAATTTACTTACTCTATAATTTAAATTACATTCTTGGTGAGCTGCACCACGATATTTTCCTGTTAAATGGTCATGATCGCGAACCCTGTCTGTATATAAACATTCACCACATATAAAACAATTAGTTTCAGTTTCAAAATTCATTTGCTCTGAGGAAGTTAGTGGCTCCATTGGAATGATCGTATTTAAAATAGAGGATATACGAATTGCATCTTTCTCAAGCCTTTCCATAAAAACTTTAGGTGCATCAGGTCCTCTATAGAGCTCAAACTTATTTAAAGAGTCATCATAACTACATTTAATATAATATGCAAAGCTAAAAGGTTCATGAATGTGAGTAGTGTTGGTGAAAGGTTGGGCTGGATTCCATGAACATGTATTAAATGGTTTTAGCAAAGCCTCAAAGTCAGCATATATAACAAATGGTACTCGAAGCTGTTTCTCATAATCCTTAAATTTTAGAATGTTATTTTTAGGAGTAGGTAATACCGTACACACATGATTACACCCCCATTTTTGATGTTGAGTTAGTTGGTCCTCTTTCTGGAAATGTAGCAAACAACCATCACACAACCACTTCTTATGTTCTCTTTTTGATAGCTGACTACCGACAAGTCTACTTAAATGTTTTATCCAACAATAGTGGGCGTTTTCACCTTTAGTTATGTACAGTAAATTTACATGAGCATCCTTTTTTTCCTGAGTATAATATAGAGGACCTACTATTCTCTTATTTTCAATTCCATAAACATTAATACTTACATTGTTCAGCTCTTCAAAACGTTGAATGTCTTTTATCGTCATAGGAAATTCCATTTCTTCTAAATCCAACACTGAAGAATAGTGAGGATAAGATGACGTTCTCTTTTCACACATCGCTGCCGGATGGAGAGCTGAGGTTACAGCCCATGCAAAACATGCATGGTCACTATTCATAACGTTTACACAAGCTTTCTTCCGTTTAATCCATGCAGGTAAATCAACGTATGATGATGCTCGAAGGGGGTTGTATTTATTCATGTTGGTTTCTAAATAAAGTACTTCAACTAACGCCCAGCCTGACTCCCTTTCCTGGAACTCTTCACTCTTCACGATGATAGCACTTGAAATATTTTGGTATATATCACTAATATTAGTTGATTCGCTAACAATTATGTTTTTTGTATTAAAGGATTTGATATCCGTAATTTCACCTTCGCTCCCAGTTTTTACATAGAGGCCAAAAAGTTCAAAATTAATTTTAATTGTTTTATGCTCTAATAAAACAATTTCTACTAAGCCAAACACAGTAGGTTGAACATTTTTTAAAAATGATTCAATACTTTGAGTTTTTTCTTCACTATAAAGTCTATAACTAGCAATTCGACTTTTTAATGCACTACCAATTTGTTGAACATTTCCAGAATTTCTTTCATGGCAAGTGTTATTTTTATGTTGAATACTGCGTAAATGTCCATGAATGATTGAAGAAGGTATATCAATATTACATACATCACAATGTGTTATTGAAGGTTCACCATTCTTCTTTCTTTTTAATGCACAACTATTTTCACAATCTTGAGAACGTTTACGCTTTTGAGCATTACATTCATTTAAAGGTTCCGTGCTAGTTGTTGGTTTTACAGTTTTTAATTCTTGTTGTTCTCCATGCACTTCAACCATGTGGGATTGATATCGCTTTACAGCAGAAAAACCAAGTTCACAAACTGAACATGAAAATGGTGCTGAACTAACATGCATTAAATTTACATGACGTGCAAGATTATCTTGTCTGTTAAATGTGGTAGCACAATGACTGCACGCAAACATTTTAATGTCATGTTTAACATTTGCGTGTCGTTGAAGGCTGTCAGGTCTTGAGAACTGTTTCTTACAGGTCACCACACTTGAACATGATGATCCCTTTCGAAATTACCTATAAAAGAAAGAAGTCATAAATGTTAATACATGATAAACTAAAGTACAATATAAATAGTTTAATTACATTCCTGTCAATGGTTATAGCAGGGTATTTAAATCGATCATCTGTGAACTCCTAGCAAGTCTAACTTCATGTAGTTCTAACTGGGGGTTACTATATACCACTGTCACTGACACCTAGCGGTGAACATTGGAACATGATAGAGTGATAGAAACCAGTGATCACCAGTTAAGTGAGCTAAGTGTGACGTCATGACCAATCTTGAAACAAGTCTAAACTTGTAGAACATGTCACGTGATAGAAACCAGCGATCACTAGTTAAGTGAGCTAAGTGTGACGTCATAGCCAGTCTTAAAACAAGTCTAAGCTTGTAGAACATGTCACATATTGGAAACCAGCGATCGCCAGTTAAGTGATCTAAGTGTGACGTCATAGTCAGTCTTAAAACAAGTTTAAACTTGTAAAACATGTCACATGACAAGGTTAAGTTAGGTAAAGTTAAGTGAACTGAGGTTAAGACTTTAAATATTCCCTCTGTCACTGACACCTAGCAATGAACATTCGAACTTAATAGAGTGGTAATCAAAATCTAACCTACAAATTTAGCTTTACACATCATGGTCAAGTAGTTCCAACTTTTTACTGCTAAATATACCATTTTCACTGACATGTAGTGGTGAACATTGGAAAATAATACTCTAGCTGTTTAAAAGTTATTAGAGGGGCGCTTACCTTTTTATAATTGATCAATTGCTGTCACTGAATGAACAGATTGTAGGAATCTGGTATCCTACAGGTACCCAATTATCTGTAAACAAATCAATCAATCAATTAATCAATCAATAAATACATTCCAATCAATAACTTCAACATCAATTAGTAATAAAAGACTACAATCCATTAATAATAAGTACTTACCTTGCAAAATAATTTAATGATTTTCTACCAAAACGGCTTTACAACTCTTGAGCAGTAATAGAGCACTGTTCACTCAAAGCGAGTAATAAAGACTGACAGTAGGGAGATATATGACACCTCTCTTATATAAACTCTCATCGCTCGTGTCAGCAGTTTTTTGCAGATCATTGCAATTCCTTTCCCAATACAGCTGAGAGTCCAAAGTACACTAGGAACACCTGTGTGGTATCCAATGACTGCTGACTTTGCATGATCATCACCCATTGTCTTAATCAACACACGAGGTTTCAAATTACTGCAGAGTCAGTCATAGCAACAGCAGTGTGCGCTCCCTGCCATGTCAGCAACATGACACAGGAAGGAACACCTGCGTAATATCCAATAACTGCTAACTTTGCATGATCATCATCCATTGTCTTAATGAACACTTGCGGTTTCAAATTACTGCAGTGTTAGTCATAGCAACAGATCTGCACGCTCTCTGTCATGTCTGTAATATGACACAGGAAGTAACAAGTCGGTTTACTGCACGTACCATCTCCTCAGTTTTAATATCTTAAGAACATGTATTATTCTCTTTCAACTACAAATGACTCGTTAGAACACATCCATCCACCAAGTTAGATCCCTTGTATGTTCACATGTATTTCATCTCTTTCCTTTCATATCATTATCCCATTATAGTAGTGGGGGTTGGTGAACAACGTCAGTTCAACACACACAAATGTAGTTTGGCCCTTTAATATAATTTAAATGAAATCATGAGCCAGTCCATAGGGACCAGGTCAAAGGGACCGGTCCAAAGGGATCAGTCCAAAGGGACAAGCACTCGTCCACAAGGACTTGTCCACAAGGACTCGTCCACAAGGACCTGTCCACAAGGACTCGTCCACAAGGACTCGTCCACAAGGACTCGTCCACAAGGACCTGTCATCAATGACCTGTCAACAATGACCCGTCAACAATAACCCATCCATAGGGATCCGCTCTCCCACCCTCTTACAAAAGCCATGAGTGGGCATGCGTAAAAAACAAAAACAAGCATGTTAATTCATAGTGGCTATCCACCGAACACATGCACTTTATGTGGAACAACGTTTAAATCCATATCGGCATTCAAACTCTCACATGTTGCAATTGGAAAGAGAGATTCTCTAAAAAATTCCAATTTCGCCCCCTAGTAGGGGTAGGTTTTACTTTTGGGGTGGAAATATATTGTCCGCTGGAAAGGGGGTGTTAGCCCGAGTTCAATGACACCTCATTCGTCAACATCCGACCAAGCGTTGGAGAGATATCGCGCCGCCGCCATCTTGTGAGGTGGGTGAGGTGGAGGTGGCTGTAGAACCGGCACAAAACCACTACTCGTATGGGTTTGACAGACCCTGAAATAAAAAGACATAAACATTCCACTTGCTGGCGCCACCGTTCCACGCCGTGACTAGTTAACCTGAAAAGGACTCAAAAGAAAATCTATCAAATTAGAACGAAAGTGTTCTACAATTACATCTTAAATCGTTGCACTTGGCAACCCTAATATGACTAATAACCTGTTCAGCAAACATCTTACAGTAATTACCTCCCTGTCCTATCAAAAATATGAACTTTAATAAAGCACCACTTATCGAATGTAACGGGCTTCACATTCGCATGGATAAACATCACGTACACGCGCCGTGCACATTAAATATGACTCCAAGAAAAACAAATATACAACAAACACTTTGGCCACGCGCCAACGTACATTTAAAACAATTAGTGCCGGTACAAATAAAACACTCTAAAACAAGAAAAGACAAAATAAACTATTTACAAAAGTTCCCACGCCAATCTAACTACATAATTGAATAATCAATTGTTGTACGTCACCGTCTCAGCTTGCAGAACATTATGACATCCATCTCAGCCCATTTCCCCTATGGAAAAGTTAGCACTCCATATTCGTCTTCGTTGAAGCGACGGACGTCATCCCAACTCCTGACCACACGTTGGACATCTTGATGTAGTCTCCTTGGAAGAAAAGTTCAATGATTATATTTCGACCTGGCTATAATCGCTTGTGGGTTACTAAATTCGCCCACAAATAGTCCTATGCGATTAATTACGAAGACTTTCCCTAAATATCGCTCACACACGCGCAATACACACATGAAAAATACACTTAAAAATATACATGAAATACACACTTCGAGTCCAAGGCCACTGGCTCGACAAACAAGTTACAAAGACTGCCCGACTCACAGTCGCTATCTCGCTCGGTAATCTACTGCTCTGCGCTGCTTTGACCTTCGCTCGGGTGAGCGCTAATTAGAACGTTTACAAGTCTTGCCCCTAAGAGCTGAAATAGTCGTCTTTAAGATAATGTTACAAGTTTCAAATCATCACGCACGCTGGCGTGAATTTAGCTCACAAATCTCACAAAGTAATTAACTTCAAAATAATTAAGAGCGTTAAAAATCGCTACGCAACTGACGTGAATTTAGCTCATCAGAGCACACAAATAAAATAACTTCAAATATATCAGAGCGTTAAAATCGTTATACAAACGGGCGTGAAGTTAGCTCACAGAGCTCACGAACAGAAAGACCTCGAACAGCTTCACGTCGAACAATTTATTAGAAACTGACAGGGTACGGAGGAGTGGGGTGGATTTAGAAAAATTTTCCAGAGTTTTCATCTCACACAGATGGGGCTAGTATCAATCTTCTTCAAATAAATCAAACGTCTCATCGTACTCGTGCGGAGATAATTCCGATCGGCGGTTCTTTAGATAATCAATTCCGCGCGCTTTTTTACCACTGACGCCTTCCATCGCGTGATATTGGCGTGGTCTCTCCCGATTGGTTGATTCAATCGTAGGTCGGTTGTAAGTAACTCGTGACTACCCCTTTGTGATTCCAATTCTGGTGCAAGTTGTTACACAATTTGGCCTTGAACTCAAGTTTACCAGGCCGTTCATCAAGAATAGCTACAAGCTCTCCTTATGTGGCAATCATTGCGACACGCTACCTTGCCTTTATTCTCGTCAACTTCCTCAAGTACTGTCTGGGCTGCAGTAATAATAATAATAAATTATGAATACTTATTTATCGTAGATCAATAAGGGTTCAATACCCTCGCTGTAGAGTGTACATTGAAACTACGCCAATATAATGCCACTTTAATTATTTTAAAAAAGATACGAACCTTACAGTAGTCGCATATGATGTGTAACATCTGACATGTTATCCTACTATGAAATTGAGATGAAATATATGTGAAGACAAATTTTGCGGCTGTACTCCTCCAGTTTTAAATTATTTCTCACGTTTCTTTTGTCGATAATTTCGCATATATTCACAAAATCATGTAAAAAGGGGCCTCACTCCGAGTCCTACAACACCTCATACACTGCAAGTCCCTAGCATTATTGGTCCGCGAAATATTAAAAAGCCAATGACCTATTAGTTTTGGGTCCTTTGGTTCAGTTAAGAAGGGGATAGAAAAATGGGGGGCGTCACCCCGACTCCTAGGACATCTCACACAAGTCCCTAGCATTATCGGTTCGTGAACTATGAAAAAGTCGATGACCCATTAGTTTTGGGTCCTTTGGTTAATTAAGAGGGGGATAGAAAAATGGGGGGCGTCACCCCGACTCCTAGGACACCTCATACAAGTCCTTAGCATTATTGGTTCGCGAGAAATTAAAAAGCTGATGACCTATTAGTTTTGGGTCTTTGGTTAAATTAAGGGGGCTATAGGAAAACGAGGGGTGTCACCCCTTGTCCTAGGACACCCCTAGCTGAGAATAAATGTAAAATTGTAGAAAACTCCCAAGTCTCGTCCGGGTGGCTTGTGTCTGCTGGCAGCGCAAATCCCTTGTTAACAGTGAACTCAGTTGAGTCATTGAAATAACTATTTGTAAAACTCCAGTGCCAAATCCTGGCCGGTGTGCATGCGCGAGGTACGTCGTGGTACCAATGCTTTACTGTAGGAATATCTTTAATGGGGCCTCCAAACCTTGAAGTAAACCGTATGCGATATACATCCCGCAGCAAAAGTACGAAGATTTAATAAATCATAATTTTGTTTTCAGCAAATATGATATAATGAATATTTTCAGACCAAAGAACGACAACTTGAAGATGATTTATTGTAGGAATATCTTTAATGGGGCCTCCAAACAAACCTTGAAGTAAACCGTATGCGATATACATTCCATATAGAGCTGTATGTTGGCCGACAGTGCCTCGAATGCTTACATTAAATAAGAATACAGCAAAAGTATGAAGATTTAATAAATCATAATTGTTTTCAGCAAATATGATATAATGAATATGTTCACACCAAAGAACGACAAGTTGAAGATTATTTGTTGTAGGAATATCTTTAATGGGGCCTCCAAACCTTCAAGCAAACCGTATGCGATTGTTTCCTCTTGCACATTTCCGTCCCTTTTCCAAAATCACTCCCACAAAAAATATCCAGCAACCGAGTGGAAAGATGTTACACACCAATAATGTTATTAGTTTTACGTTCAATTTAACTACTGTGGCTTTTAGAGACGCCAGGGTGCCGGATTTTTTCCCCGAAGGGGATCTTTTACGTGTCAGTAAATCTACTGACATTTACGCACACTCAAATGCCATCTGACTGCGCCAGGATACGAACCTGCAACTTTGGGCCCAGTAAGCCCAGTTCAAGATATCATGCACTATGTTGTGAAGGACGGTTATCACTGAAGATTTTGAGCAGTGACCAAGAACTGTAGATCAGGGTTGTAGATAGTCAAATGTATGTTTTATTCCTTGCACATTGTGCCCAATAAAATAATTATTATTACATGTAGAGGATAAAGAGGATGTTCATCCTTCCCCTAACAACAACAACAGTCAATATAATGCACACCATAAATCCCAATAGAAAAATAGTCTACTGGTACGTGTCAAGATATATAACAATTTTTCATTTATACGCGGGCAAATTTTCTAAACTTCTAGCCGATGGCTGGATTACGAACAGCACACATCACATCCATCATTACTTCTCAATTATTGATGAGCAATGAATTAAGGTCGGTTTACCTATACAGGATCTCTTTAAGTCTCTATTATTAGCCTATTTTCAATTTTGAAAAAATAGGCTTATGAGATCACCTTTTGTCCGTGTGTGTGTGCGTGTGTGTGTGTGTGTGTGTGTGTCCCTAATAAAATCTAAACGGCTGGAGCGATTTCATTGAAACTCAGTAAGTTCATAGCACTATTCCGGGCGACCTCGACCGTGCTCTTCAAATTTTGTTACGACTCACCAATCCAACATGGCGGCTGTGCGAAATATTTCACCAGCGTTCAATATCTCCGAAACTATTACCGATATTACCCTGACATCATGAATGGTGATAAAGGGAACTACTATAAGTTCACTTATGTGATCTTTGAAAACCTGGTAACTACAAAACCAACATGGCGACCAAGCGAAGTTGCGACTTTTAAATAGACGTTTCTCGCGATTTATCCAACCAAACGCAATGAAACTTGGTACAGTATATGTTTATATACATTGTAATGCACCGACAACTAACTTCGTTCATTTGTTTACATAACCACAAGATGGCGGATGTGCGAAATATTTCACCGGCATTCTGTATCTCTGAAACTATTAGCGGTATCTCCCTGAAGCTTTGTACGGAGATAAAGGGCACTACTGGAAGTCCATTTATACGACTTTAAAAAACCGGTTATATACAAAACAAACATGGCGGCCAAGCGAATTAGAAAATTTGAAATAAACCTTTCTCGCGATTTAATGCTCCAAACGCACTGAAATCTGGTACAGGAAATATTTATACACATTGTAATGCACTGGTATCTAATTTAGTTCAATTGTTTACATAACCTCAAGATGGCGGCTGTGCGAATTTTAAAATTAAGTTTTTATTTCTTGTGATGTAGTCATGCGATCGAAGTGAAAGTTTGAATAATGAACCTACCCAATAATTATCCTATAATGGTACATGACTCTATGGCCTATACATTTAACAATCCAACATGGCGACCATCCGAAATATTTAGACGGCTCTCAATATCTACGAATCTATTGTAGCAATCAAACTGAATTTTTTATTGTTCATAGGGGCTATGAACTCAAGTTCACTTATAGGACTTTAAATAACCTGGTGATCATAAATCCAACATGGCGGCGACGCGAAGTATAAATAATCACATGGACGTTTATCGCAATTTAACCATCCGAGAGCAGTGAAACTTGGTACAGTAAATCCTTATACGAATGGTAATCCACTAGCATCTAATTTATTTCAATTGTTTCCATAACCTAAAGATGGCAGCTGTGCGAAATTTTAAAATCTCCTTGTAACTTCTAGTGTCCTAATTATGCGATTGAAGTTTGAATACTACACGTACACAATAATCTGCATGTAACAGTACATAACTCTAGGACCTACATATATAAAATCCAACATGGCGACCATTCGAATTATTTAGTCGGTTCTCAATATCTATGAATCTATTACAGCAATCAAACTGAAATTGTGTATGTTGATAGTTGCAATAAGTGGGCTATATGAAAATAGGCTGTATAGTTCTTCACGGAACTACTTGTTTTTTAAATTAAGCACGACCTAAAACAGAACTTAATTCACACATAATCAACCAACAATATATTGCCATTTTATCGACTGAAACTACCATTAACTTTCTGTAAATCACCAAATGTCGAGACGTAATAAAATATCCCCCGTATCCTCAAATCATTATTCTTAGTGATGGGCGAATGATACTGAAGTTCGAGCGGGCTCGCGCCGGCCCAATACGTTATCGAACTGTTAGGCGACCCCACACATTAGTATGCGGAGTACTGACGGCCCAGACGATATTTTCTGTAACCTTTCACTCGCTTACGGTACGGTATGTGTGAACGTATTAGACTATTAGTAGTTCGAATCCCACTGTCGGCAGCCCTGCAGATGGTTTTCCGCGGTTTCTCATTTGCACACCAGGCACATGGTGGGACTGTGCCTTAATAAAGGCCACGGCCGCATCCTTCCGCGCCTAGCCCTCTTCTATCCCATTGTCACCATACGACCTATCTGTGTCGGTGCGACGTAAACCAAATTGTACATAATAATAATAATATTAATAAGACTAGTCCCACCCCCATCTCTGATACGCCTTTGGCTTCTGGGAAGGATGTAATGCTGTCAAGGATAGTAGCAAACATATGTTCCTGCAACGGAACAAATTAATCACTTGTATACACATACTGCTGCAGCAACATTGTACGAAGAACGTGTTGTGACCCTTCGCCTTAGTTCTGTGTACTCCAATGATGTTCAGCAGGCAGTTTGTATATTCCGGGGGGACGGGTGCATCGAATCATCGCACAAACACAGATTAGTTAGTTAGTTAATGCTGTTTTAAGGGGCGGAGCTACGAGGTCATCTGCCCCTCAAACACAGATTGTGGCTGTCTCCACATTACGAGCCGGTACCACCTATAGGTGTATTTTCCAGAGTGGGAATCTGACAGTTCGGCGGAGAACTGTTGAACTAAAGGCAGCGTTGCCACGTATCCAACTGGCCACCACGTGCGTACTTCCACCCTCCCGTTCATTTCATCATGCTCATAATATCATTAGCACCGTTATTACATTTATTACATTTTTACTCAGATGGTTTTCAAAAATCTTAAACAAAGCAATGCTTAAAACTGTTCTGTGCACACTGTAAAATGAAATAATAGCCCGTCAAATTGAGGAGAAGTCTAAAATATTGTAATGAATAGCAGTATTACGAATAGCCTACTATCGTAAAGCAAAAATGTTCAAAGTGAAACGAAAACACGTGATTGTTTCCGTGTTATTTAGCAATTTATATCTCCTGTAGAATAAGTTTCAAGGCACAAGAAACACATAAATGTATTACAAAATTTACGTTCATTGTATAGGCTATTAACTCACCGTTTAGAAGACAGAAGCTAATCACTGGAAAGAGGCTCGATCCCATCCATATCATCATCCCTGTCCTCTCCGTCACTGGATCCCGCACTGGTGGATGAGGAATCGCCGAGGGAAATTATGAGGTTGTCCACAGCTGTGTAAACGTGGCCACGTGTGTAAATAACACCTTCGCGTTCCCGCGCTTCGCTTAATTCTCTTTCCACATGCGACACCACCTTCGCTCAGTTTTCAGCTGTCAACACCCTCATCCTAATCGCAACCTATGCTGCCGAGACCTGTACCAGGCAAAATGTTGTCCAACCCCTCGCGTCACCACTCGCAAACAAAAAGAAAGCTGCCGATAACCTTAATCTAATTCACACGGACCTAAGCTTAAACTTACACAAACACTATATAAATAAATAACGGTCACTAATGAATTATAAATATAAGTATAAATAAGTATAAATCCTACACGAGAAAGTAATTAACTAATTAACTCAAAACAATTATAACGCAGCAAGGTCAGTGTGCACTCTGGAGACAACCAAACAAGTGACTGGTCAAGCGTCAAGCACGTGGCCAAATAGCGTCATTCAAATTGGCAGCGCAGTGTGGTTTCCATGGCAACAAGCCTTGCGTGCGATCTAGTCGTCAACTGTGTTTCCCTAGTGGCGCCGAACTATCAGATACCAACTCTGGATAATACAACTGTAGCACAATGCTCGAACACACCCTTCTTTAGGTTTCTGGGTGATTAGAGCACGCCGCTAGGTCACAGTGCGTTCAACAGCTCGAACTATGACGTCATCTGTTCGAGCAGCTCGAGCACATCACCAATTATTCTGTATAAGCCTATGAGAATTTCAGGGCGATTGGGATTGTTAATTAATTATTTAATTTGCTTTATTAATTTGTGTGGGTTAACACTATGGTTAACCCGTCTCAAAATGAAGTAAAACAACAAAACATTAAGAAATCTTAATTTTTCTTAATTAGTTTATAAGAGACGGTACTCCATTTGTACAAACAAAAACAAAATTGGATCATTTTGTCCTCCGAAGGAGGGTAAAATGCCCTTCCTCTGGAGGACTGGCCGCCATCGCAACTAAGGCGATCTTCAGCCCTAGAGGTATATGAGTTTATGGTTGTGGGGCTACCCGACCAACAAGACAGCCCCCAGTCAAGACCCCGCGTCCACCACGGAAGACCCCGAAAGACCCCGTTTAATGAGAAAAAGAGCATATAAAAATACAGAGAATGACATACAATAGATTGATTTCTTGGGGCTTAAAAGAATAATATAAAATATATAGATTAGTAGCAAAATTGTATAGAATAAACTGATATCTTCAAGTCTTGAAGTTGCGGTGTCTTGAAGTCTTGTCGTATGATCGTTGCCAAAAAGGAAGGGAGAATTTGGGGTAGGATTGATATAAATTTACATATGCGCAATAATTAGCTTTACTTAAAGGAAGTGTCCGCCAATCTGTGACTCAATGGCTGAAAATGATTGCATAAATAAATTTAGGGGGATATGCATGAGGAGGAATGAGATGGAAGTTGTCGGGCCGAATATCATGGTTAAGGATTTGTAGTGCCAGGGTTTGAGGAAGAGGCTTAGAGTGCCTAGTAGGCCCTCGGGCGCTGGGAGTCATTAGAATGTCGTAAGTCAGAGGCTGACGATTGTAAACTAATGTCTGGAGGGCTCGTAGTCTGATTTTAAACAGATGGTGAAACAAGATGTTCAGTAAAGAACATATAGCCTACTTTCTCCTAAATGCATGGGTATTGTTACAACTATTTGTCCTTTTCAAGGAGTATGATCGAATGTTGGTTGTAGTAGCTTGTTGAAATACAACGTGCTATAGGGATATTAAACATGAATATGAGGTGCCCCTTGCTAGTGCTACCTCTGTACCAAATTTCGTTCAATTCGGTTTCACCGTGTTTGAATTGATAGGGGGAATCGATTTGCACACATACTTGGCCACCATCTGCAAACTATTGGGCTGATGTTCTTGCAGTTTGGTCTGAATATGTTTCCCACATAAAGATATGGTGTTGCAAAATTTGGTAGAGACTAGATTATTAGGTTGGTCGTAATTACATTTTAGCTTTTAACATTTGGGTGGCCACGATTACGTTTCCGTCAAGATAGCGGTGATATAAAACATGACACTGAGGTGCCCTTTGCTAGTGCTACCTCTGTACCAAATGTCGTTCCATTCGGTTTCACCGTGTTCGAATTGATAAGGGGAATCGATTTTCACACAAAGATGGCCGCCATCCGCAAAATATCAGGCTGATGACCTATTAGTTTGGTCAAAGGATGCTCCCTCCATAAAGGTATGTTGTTGCTAAATTTGCTAGAGATCGGATGATTAGGCGAATCGTAATTTGATTTAAGCTTTGAACATTTGTGTGGCCGCCATTACGTTTCCGTCAAGATGACGGCGATATAAAACATGACACTGAGGTGCCCTTTGCTAGTGCTACCTCTGTACCAAATTTCGTTCATTCGGTTCCACCGTGTTCGAATTAATAGGGGGAATCAATTTTGGCATAAAGATGGCCGCCATCCGCAAACTATTAGGCTAATGGCCTATTAGATTGGTCACAGGATGCTCCCTCCATAAAGGTATATTGTTGCAAAGTTTGGTAGAGTTCGGATGGTTATGTTAGTCGTAATTTGATTTAAGCTTTAAACATTTGTGTGGCCGCCATTACGTTTCTGTCAATATGGCGGCGATATAAATCATGACACTGAGATGCCCTTTGCTAGTGCTATCTCTGTACCAAATTTCGTTCCATTCTGTTTCACCGTGTTTGAATTAATAGGGGGAATCGATTTTTACACAAAGATGGCCGCCATCCGCAAACTATTAGGCGAATGATCTATTAGATTGGTCAAAGGATGCTCCCTCCATAAAGGTATGTAGTTGCAAAATTTGGTAGAGATCGGATGATTAGGTTAATCGTAATTTGATTTAAGCTTTGAACATTCGTGTGGCCGCCATTACGTTTCAGTCAAGATGGCGGCGATATAAAACATGACACTGAGGTGCCCTTTGCTAGTGCTACCTCTGTACCAAATTTCGTTCCATTCTGTTCCACCGTGTTCGAATTAATAGGGGGAATCAATTTTGACATAAAGATGGCCGCCTGCCGCAAACTATTAGGCTAATAACCTATTAGATTGGTCAAAGCATGCTCCCTCCATAAAGGAATGTTGTTGCAAAGTTTGGTAGAGATCGGATGGTTATGTTAGTCGTAATTTAACTTAAACTTTGAACATTTGTGTGGTCGCCATTACGTTTCTGTCAATATGGCGGTGATATGAAACATGACACTGGGATGCCCTTTGCTAGTGCTACCTCTGTACCAAATTGCGTTCCATTCAGTTTCACCGTGTTTGAATTAATAGGGGGAATTGATTTTCACACAAAGATGGCCGCCATCTGCAAACTATTAGGCTAATGACCTAGTCATTTGGTCAAAGGATGCTTCCTCTAAAAAGGTATGTTGTGGCAAAATTTGGTAGAGATCGGATGATTAGGTTAATCGTAATTTGATTTAAGCTTTGAACATTTATGTGGCCGCCATTACGTTTCCGTCAAGATGGCGGCGATATAAAACATGACACTGAGGTGCCTTTTGTTAGTACTACCTCTGTACCCAATTTCGTTCCATTCGGTTGCACCGTGTTTGAATTAACAGGGGGAATCGATTTTCACACAAAGATGGCCGCCATCCACAAACTATTACGCTGATGACCTATTAGTTTGGTCGAAGGATGCTCCCCCTATAAAGGTATTTTGTTGCAAAATTTGGTAGAGATCGGATGATTAGGTTAGTCGTAATTTGATTTAAGCTTTGAACATTTGTGTGGCCGCCATTACGTTTCCGTCAAGATGGCGGCGATATAAAACATGACACTGAGGTGCCTTTTGTTAGTACTACCTCTGTACCAAATTTCGTTCCATTCGGTTGCACCGTGTTCGAATTAATAGGGGGAATCGATTTTCACACAAAGATGGCCGCCATCCGCAAACTATTAAGCTTATGGCCTATTGGTTTTGTTAAAGGATGCTCCCCCCATAAAGGTATGTTGTTGCAAAATTTGGTAGAGATCGGATGATTAGGTTAGTCGTAATTTGATTTAAGCTTTGAACATTTGTGTGGCCGCCATTACGTTTCCGTCAAGATGGCGGCGATATAAAATATGACCCTGAGGTGTCCTTCGCTAGTGCTACCTTTGTACCAAATTTCGTTCAATTCGCATTCACCGTGTTCGAATTGATAGGGGGGACAGACATTCAGAGTACACACACTCACACACACACAGACACACACACACACAGACACACACACAGACTCACACACACACATACACACACACAGACAGACACACTTTTTTCGCCCTGTGTTGATATCATAAGTCTACTTTCATTTTTTGCAAAAATCGAAAGTAGGCTAAAAATGATGGAAGTGTCTTGGGGTATACTAGCAAATTGCTGTCGCGGTTCAACGGAAGGCCATATGCAATTTTGATAGCATAGTGTTCTACTGATTTTAAGATGCTATATTGAGGGAAGGTCGCACCAATCCAGGCCAATGAGCTATAGTCCAGAATGGGACGGATGAAAACTCTGTATGTGTTGAGAATTTGGATTGGGGAAAGGCCCCACGTTACCCCACGAAGACGTTTGAGGAGTGCTATCCGTATGCGTGCTCTCCGTGCCATTTCTTTAATGTGAGGGCGCCAAGAGAGATTTCTATCTAATGTAACCCGCAGATACACAGCCTGACGGGATGGGAGAATGGCTTCTTGGAAGATTGAAATACGGAAAGGACGAAAATGGTTGTCTCGGGCTTTAAATAGTAGGAGTTTGGTTTTGTCCGTATTCACTGAGAGATAACATTTAGAAAACCAGGCGAGAAGTGTATCGAGATAGGATTGCATTCTATTTGCAAGAGTGGTGGTGTTATTGGCAAAGGATAAAATGGCTGTATCATCTGTGAACTGGAAGAGGTGGGAATATTTGTTCGGTTGTGGCATATCGTGAGCGTAGATGATGTAGAGAAGTGGGGAGATAGGAGAACCTTGCGGAACACCCAAATAGATGTGTGAAGAGGCAGAGCGGAGATGGATGAATGCTCGCCTGTTCAGTAAGAAATTACTGAGCAAGCGGACAATCGAGGAGGGAAGGTTAAGTTTTTGCAATTTGTATGTAAGCCCTCGTTGCCAAACAAGATCGAAGGCCTTTTCCAAGTCAAGGAATAGTAGGGCTGCAGGATAGCCCTTGTTAAAGTGGGGGGTGAGGAGACTAGTCATACGGAAAAGCTGGGATTGTGTAGAAAATGTTGGTCTAAAACCTGCTTGAGTTGGGGGAAATATGTTTAGAGAGTTGAGGAAATTGTAGAGGCGAGAGGCGATAATAGCTTCAAATAATTTAGAGAAAACAGAGAGGAGGCTTATCGGTCGATAGGAGGAAAGTAGGGAAGGAGGTTTGCCTACCTTGGGGAAGAGAATTATTTTAGCTGTCTTCCAATGAGAGGGGAAGCTACCAGTGTAGAGAATAAAAGTGTAGGCGATGGCTAGGAAATGTATGAAGATGGGTGGCGCTTGTTTGATATGAGCGTAGGACACCTTATCTGTCCCAGGGGCCGTGTTACTTTTTTTAGCTAGCTGGAATCGTATGTCTTCAGAAGTAATGGGTTGGTTCATTGGTGATTCGGGATCTAAAGTCGGGAGATGGTCAAAACTTGGGGTCAGAGAAGGAAGTTTTGGATCAGTTTGTTTGCTCGCGGTTCTGTAGTCTGAGTAATTGTGTCGAGTATTAGGTTGGTCACTGTAGACGTTAGTGAAGTAGTCAGCAAAAGTGTCAGCTTTGTCTTGGTCAGTGAATGGGAAACCGTTCGGCCCTCTGATGGGAAAAAGGCATTCCTTGGTATTTTGCCCAGTAAGAGTTTTAAATGTTTTCCAGAAAGGCCGAGCCGTGGATTCCTTAGCTAGATTGGAGCAAGCGTCAATCCACTTCTTTTTCTTAATAGCTTTAATATAGGGCCGAACATGTCGTTGGTATTGTCTATGTCTCGTGAGTAAGTCTGGGTCATTAGTCTGGCAGTAGGCCCTATAATAGCTCCTAGATAGGTTAAGAAGTTGGAGTGCCTTGAGTGGAATCGGCGGCTTGCTTGGAGTGACTTTAGTTTCGGGAATGTTGCGTCGAGCTGAGACAGATATAGATGTCTCCAGCAAAGATTTCAAAGCAGACAACTGATCATTGTTCTGTGGGATTGTGGCAGTAGCAAGGAGTTCAGTAATGCAGCAGCGGTAGGCTTCCCAGTCTGCTTTATTGGAGTTACTTCTCATGAAGGAAGGGGGAGGTGGGGGTTGATGGAAATTAAGTGAGGGAATTGTAATGGGGAAGGGCTGATGGTCACTACCGTAGAGGCCGAGTAGTTTAATTGACGTGTTACGGGATAGGGAAGAGGATACTAAGTCTATTTCGGGAGTGCTCTGCGTTCTCACGATGGTGTGATGGGGTATAGCCACACGTTCACCATTCATAGTGTCCAAGAAATCCTGTAGGAGGTCCCTGTCATGGGCATATAAAGAGTTAATATTAATATCTCCAGCAAAGATGAAGTGATTAAATGTTGAGTCCAGAACGTTAATGTAATCTATGGGAGGTTGAGAACGGGGCGGACTATAAGCAGTGGAGAGAATGACAGGGTTAGATGGGAGATGCACCATGACAGTGAGAAACTCAGGAACCTGGAGAAAGCGTTGTGGTTGAAGTAGACGTGAAGGGAATAATTTGTGAACGCCAATGGCTACTCCCCCCTCTGGATTCATGAGGGCGATCGGCACGATATAATGTGTAATTTGGAAAAACAGGTTGGAGTCGAGGATTGAGGAAAGTTTCATTTAGGAGGAAGATAGCGGGAGTGTAGAGCTGAAGTAAAATGTCCAGGAAGTGGCGGTTAGATTTCAGGGAACAAATGTTGAAGTAGAGCACGCGTACGGAACACATTCCATTTCCTAATGTATTAGCCATAATTAAATTTCCATTGGCCTGAAATGGAAGTGGACCTTTTGGCCCGAGGTGGTGGCTTGCATATTAAGGCCAAACGTTGTACGGGAAGCAAAATGTAGTATTTCCAGCACCCGGGGGCGGTCGAAGGATAATAGATTTTGAAGATAGATTGCTGTGAAGCGAATCATGTCTTCAATAGAAGGTGGAGCAGGGGAGACGGATGATTGTGGGGGTGTGATGCAATCTACGGTGCGGACAGGGGCGATAAATTGAGGTTTTTTAACGTCAACTGTTGGGCGGTTTGGACAATGGGGAGAGAAGGCTGGGTGAGAACCCTGGCACTGGGTGCATTTAGGTGGGAGTGAGAGGTTGGGGCAGCTACGAGTGGGATGAGCTTGACTACAATGGGCACAGATTGGCTGACGCATGGGGCAGTGGTCAGTTGAATGTGAATTGTAGGTTTGGCAACGATCACATCGGAGAGGAGCAGGAGTGGAGGTTCTGGATGGTTCCACTCGGTGGTGTTGCCAGTAAAGAAAGGCGCCTTCAGCTAGTACCTTGTCTATGGAAGCACGGTCTGTTGAGAGGACACGCACCAGAGTAGTAGGGCCACGATCGCTATTTATTCGGAGTATTTTATGGATGTTTAGGATATGGTAGGTGAGTTTCTGGTGGATTTCCTGATTTGTGTAGGAGGTATCAACTCCACGAATCACGACTGATAGAAGGGGTTCACGGCGAAGAGATGGAAGTTTTGGGGAACGTGTAGGAAGAGGTTCCATGGCCACTTGTTCGCCTAAGCGAGCTAAGCCCATCTTGTGAATTAAAACCTCCCTGGCATCACTTTTAGTTTTCAAGATGATGGCATGAGGTTGGGGGATGATTTGGGTAAAGGAGCTGGCAGGTAGGAATGTACGGAGAATGGCGGAGATGCGGCGCGGCTCAGGCCGGGTCTCCGTGAAGTTAAATGGACGGTACGTGAAGATGGATTCATTTGTAGGGGTAGCAGAAGTAGAAGAAGAAGAAGTTGAGGGGATGGGATGGGACGGTTGATGGCAAGAGAGGGTTGAATTGATGATCGAGATGTGGAGTTAATTGTAGGCTGAGGATAAGGTTGAGGATGGGGCTGACTAGATGGTTGAGGATAGGGTTGAGGATGGGGCTGAAGAGATGGTTGAGGATAAGGTTGAGGATGGGATTGAGGAGAATATTGAGGATTGGAGGAAGGAAGATGGTAGGTATGTCCAAGATAGTTGTACGCTACCGTTTGAGGAGTGGCCATGGAATTTAAAGAGGAAAAGGGTTGAGTTGATGGATAATGGAATTGCGATGTAGGAGTACTGAGTGGGTATACATATAAATTCGGGACAGATTGTGAGGGTTCAGGAGTGATTGGTGGAGAGACATGGTAAATTGAAGGTTGATTAGAAAGAGTAGGTTGAGGAGATGGATTTGTGTTGGCCGCTACAGTGGAGTAGGGAACGGTACTTATGGGAGGGGAGGGGCTAGAAGATACTGTAACCGTACAAGTTGTGAGTGGTGGGTAAGATTTAGAGGAAGACAGAGGAAAAGGTGGAAAATCGTCGGCTACTACCTGGCGCTACATGCTGCTGGTTGGTTGGCAGGACTGGAGTTGGTCGCTGGCATCTGCAGTCTGCATTCTTCTGGCTCCATAGACTTGGTGGAGGTTGTTCTTCTGAGTCACTGGACTCCCTGGATTTTTTATAGTCTATGGATGTAGGGGTTGCGGGGAGTCGGATTTCGAATCCCGTGAACGTCGTTTTTTTAGGTAGATTTCATTAGAAAGCCAACTATTGCAATGGGTCCCATGTTTCGACTTCCGGAAAATTTCGACATATCTTTGCGTTTCACATCCCCCAGACCCCAAAACCACCGTCAGTTCAAAAGTTTATATATAATTTATGTATATACATATATATATGTATATATGTATATCAGTTCCTTGTGGACACGATAACTGCCGTAATTTTGCACCAATCACTTTGAATATTTTACCGAATATGTATACCTATAAAATCGCGGTCGAGTTCGTTACTGGGCTAAATCGGTCGAAGGGGGTGAAAATGGGGGGCTTTTTTTCGAAAAAGTGAAATATTGCTATAACTCTCTTAGTATGTGAAATATCGAATCCGTTCAACATTCATACTATGTGTCGGATAAAGCCCAAAAATTTATGTTTGAAGAGTTTTTTTATAGCACCAACCATTGACCAATTTTTTTTATTTAGTCAATTTACCCTCTAGGTTGGTGGTTCCCACGGACTCAGCGAGGGAACTCACCACTACCGCCTCTATGGGCAGTGTCCTGGAGATTGGAACATCTGGTCGGGATGGATACAACTGGGGAGGTGTGATCAGCACTTCGCCCAGGCGGCCTCACCTGCAAAGCGAACAGGGGCCTCATGAGGGAAGGGAGGAGGGGAAGATTAGGATGGAGAGGCAAGGAAGGGGGAAGGTGGCGGCCGTGGCCTTGAAGTAGGAACCATCCCTGCATTTGCCCGAAGTCGAAGTGGGAAACCACGGAAAACCACTTCGAGGATGGCTGAGGTGGGAATCGAACCCCCTCTACTCATTTGGGCCACCCGAGGCTGAGTAGACCCCGTTCCAGTCCTCATACCACTTTTCAAATTTCGTGGCAGAGCCGGGAATCGAACCCAGGACCTCCGGGGCGGCAGCTAACCATGCTGACCGCTACGCTACGGAGGTGACCCATTGACCAAAGGGGTGGGAAAAAGTGGGTTTTTCGGGAAACATTAATCATATCTCTCTTAATAGGCACAATATCAAAACCGTACAAAATGGACAATATTCCCCTAATAATTACCTAAAACTTTTGTCGGAAAGAATTTTTGATATAACCCACCAATACGCCAAGGGATGAGAAAAATGATTTCGGAATTATAAGAAAATGCCAAGAGCTATCAGAGGTTGCCATGGCAACACTACTAAATTGATGAGGGATGAGCCATCAGACGTTGCCATGACAACGCACTTGCACGAGATCAGATTCAGTATTTCCATCTGACTAAGCCAGCCCCGTGGTGTTGGAATAGCGCGCCTGCCTCTCACCCGGAGGACACGGGTTCGATCCCTGGCTCCGTCAGGGATTTTAAAACTGACGTGAGGGTTGGAACGGGGTGCACTCAGCCTCGTGAGGACAATTGAGTAGCTGTCTGACAGTGAGACAGCACCCCGATCACGAATACCAAGATTAACGGCCGAGGGGACCCGACGCGCTGATCACGCGTCACCCCAATATCTGCTGGCCAAATGGCTGGGCAGCGGTCGCTTGGTCGGCCTTAGCCCGTCATGGGCTGGATGGTGCCAGTGGTTGACTTTGACATCTGACTAAGTGGGAAGCGGCTTCGGTGACGTAACTGGTAGCATGCAGAATGTCTATGCCCAAGGTCGCGGTTTCAAAGCCGGCCGAAGTCGTCGGATTTTCTAAGAGCGCTAAAATCCCTCAGTATGCTTTCCTTTGGAGGGGAAGTTCCAACGTTCACTACGAGTTGCTGGTTGGGGTGGCATCTAGTAGCCAAGTCCACAGCTAGGTGTCATTGACGGTAGTACCTGGTAGCAACATTAGGAACTACTGCTTGAAATTGACCGTCTGCAGTCCTTACCTGAATTACAGACTAATACAGCCATTACAATTCTCACCGTTTATCAGACAGATTCAACACTCACCCAAAGTACACGGGGTTAGATGACCGCGTTGTCGCAGCCCCTAAACTGAGGAACCAACCAGAGGTAGATTTCATTAGAAAGCTAACTATTGCAATGGGTACCAAGTTTCAACTTACGGAAAATTTCGACATATCTTCGCGTTTCACATTCCCCAGACCCCAAAACCACCGTCAGTTCAAAAGTTTGTACATAGTTTATGTATGTATATGTGTATGTATATATATATGTATATCAGTTTCTTGTGGACACGAAAACTGCCGTAATTTTGCACCAATCACTTTGAAATTTTTACCGAATATGTATTGTACCCATGTGAGTAATCTCCATGGAAAACATGCTTCTGCCTCCAGCTAGCTTCAGTTCTCGGCGTGTACCGTCCTCCCACTGAGCAGTTGCATATTTTTGATCTGAGACTAAAAGGTATCAACTCTACAATGATAAAGCACAACTCTATTCTAAAGACTTTAATTCAGCATTAACTCATGGCTTCAAACACATAGAAACACAATCCCAACAAATATACTACAAAAACGATGCTATTACTCCCACAATCCACTAATTATTCACATATTATCCTATTAAATTCATATGATTACACAATCATTTACCCTGAGATTGACTTTAACATTCACTCTCAAGTGCGCTGATGCACATGTAACTTCCACAAAAACTGTACCTTTTAACTTATGTCACCTGGTGTGACTTCTTTAATTACACAAAATTAATTGTTTCACACAACACATCTTACTTTACAGTATGTGTGCCGTTTGTGTTTTGTTTCTCTCTTCCCACCAAAATGCTTTAGCATGCATTAGCCAATTCATGGGTTGCACAACAAATCTACTTGCAACTCCATAATTATATGTAAATATACCCCTACAATTCCCTTTTTCTATAGTTCCACTGCATGCCGTTGTGATTTCAATTCCAAAACTTCCGTTATCGCTGTGTCGGATGGTATATTAGGCTACCCTTGCGAGGGCTTAGCCTGTGGCATCTAGTGCCGAGCTCCAGAGCTAAACATTACTGTCAGTAAAAAAATGCAACTTTCAACAATTCATAAGTTTGCTAAATATTAAATCATCAGGGTGATCTTTATCAATGTGTTCCAAACCACACAATTACCTTATACAATATAACAATGACGCTTTCATTAACAACAGGTTTCAAAGTCTGTTCCTTTTAAATGTCAGCTTGCAAGGGTCGTATAACGTCTCCCCCTGGCTTCTTGCTGCATAATGGGCTGTGGCGGTCGGTAACGAGACCCTCGTTCCGTCCTCCACTAGCTCTGTCTCGCTTTTACTCTCTCTATTATCTCCAAGCAGTAACTCGTGACTTTCAATACAATAGTGTAGTCACAATGACCCACATGTCCCATATGATTTAAACTGAATGGTATGCAATTTAGGTTCTGGTCGAGTTTAAACATTTATTCATAACCTTAGGATATTAATAACTGGCCTCAATAGGTCCATTTCAATATATGAAGGCACGAGATTCATAAAACACTGGTCGAACTGGCTAGCCGGTATCTTTAACTGCTATGGTCAGGCACAAGCTGCCGCCAATATAGATTCGCTTCTCAGGAGCTGAATCATTCAATAACAAGTTCTCGGTCGATCAGGTATGAATGCAGAGGTTTCCATTGTTATCCTCGCATATACCACAGGATTCGAACCCGGAACAATCCATATCCATCATCAGAGTTAGGGTACAACACTAAATACACTCTGGCACATAATAAATATCTCGGTACGTCCTAGGCTATATGAGATTTCACACGTCGAACAGATTACCTGGCTCCATGACCCCATGCTATGATCTCGTCCTTTGATTAGTAAGAGAAATCTCTCAATTACTCTACAAGCTTATTCACAAGCTGCAAATCCAATTCACTATTAAACTCTTCCATTTCCTAGATTCTTGCATAATTATATTCCCATTAACAAAATATGCTCTGATATTAAACTGCTTTTCTCAGCCCTTAATGTATTATCTTACTGCTTGGATAGATAAATATTCCAATGAGCATAAATATTTCTTTCAACAACATTTTTCCTGATGTATTCGTGTATTCCTTTTTATTATTATTATTATTATTATTATTATTATTATTATTATTATTATTACTGACATGAATTACCATAACCCGACACAACGTAACCATTTTTAATAATCGAACATCCGTGTTCGTTACGTTAAGTTTTATATAACTGATCTGCCATTTTATAATAGTGGTAACGATTGATCCACTCACTGATGTATAAAAACATCTCAATTCTACTAAAATCAACACAACAATAAACATTTGAGGGTCTACCTCCTAATACTGATTCTTACTGGCATATTTTATAATTTTGAAATCACATTACATACAGTGGCCTATAACTCCTATAAAATCATGGTTTTTGGGTACTTACATAGGCTATCTAGGTGGCTCCAACCACTCAATCCTTCCAGTAACGCCTGCCATTTGCATAATTAGCGAGGCATTCTCACACTGATAATACACATTTTATATAACCTTTGCTTCATAAAACACACGGCACTTTTCATTTCCATATTGAAGCTATCGCTTCCTTACACATAACACTTTATAGCACTTGTTATAATATTAATTTTAAAGATATTTCACATATCATCACTACAAAACACAGGTCACTATTTACATTTCTTACTGGTTGAATTTTCCTGGCAAGATATCAGAACTGCAGGCGTTGACGGACTCTTCCTCGCTCCTACCCGCATCCTGATTGAAAGTCTCGATTATCTGCATACGGATTCCCATCGATTCACCAACTGTCTATCAATTATCCTTCGATAAACTTCCTGATTTGGCATGAATATGCTTACATTTCGTCCTGAACGTTAACTATTGGTATTCTTATGACATTTCACCAATCGCATCATAAAGTTTATCCCTGCGCAGTCCGGCATACTAAGATATGTCCAATCAGTATTTTACATACTGCGCTCAACCATTTTACCTTGTACTGTTCTAAATTATTACTCTCAATTGTTCTACCTAGTATATTACACGGTACATTTCCTATGTGCACACTAACAATCGCTCGTACTGCCGACTATACAAATACGACTGTCCTTAATAAAGAGTATTATAAATGTTTTACTGCACGGCTTCCCATACTGAAGTCCGAGCATCCCTTCTCGACTTCGGTAACGCGCATTTCGCCTTTAGACTGCGGTTCACTGGTTACAGTACTTATTATTACTTCATGACTATGCATGATTATATTATCAATTGTTCTCAATTTGTGCATTACACTGCACGGCGAATATACTGATTAACACTAAAATGTTCAAGTCTTTGTGCGCGCGTTCTTTTCCTGGACCCGGGCGACATACGCTCCGCGCTCGAGTCTGTTACAACTGACTTCTTCAGACAAGGGTCCATGCCTTATATTCGTTTCACAAGAAAAAGTAGACCGCGAATACCCTCGCAGTGTCATCTCCTCTCCCAGGATGATTCTGGTCTTGAAATACTGCTCATATGGTTCCTTTTTCGACGCTGGTCACATATCTGAATGCGTGCTCGAGGGTCGATCGGCCAATTAATTAATATTAATTGCCTTTGCCATGGCGTGGGGACGCCGCTTCACTTAACAATCCCCGGCGACCTAGTCAGATCACGCCGCTAACACCAAAAGTAATGTGTCCTTGCGCAGTCCATTAAATATGCCTCGATTTCACTGTTTAATGGCTTGATAATTGGCCTCCCGGCTAAACATTTACATGTGTGCAACCCTCATGTCACTGCGTTGCTCCAATCACGAGTAATCATTAATTTTCCCTTGTATCTTCCCACTCCACTCTCGTTTCTTTTCTGAAACGGGGAAGAACTTGGCCATTATTTAACCCCCTGACCTGCTCCAGACGACTTAAGTAGGTCAGCAAGAGTGACAAGGCTCCAAGGATCTCCTCCCACAATTCTGGAGTCATTAGTTAACCGTCAAACTCTCCAACTTCTGTGCTCAAGTCCAGCATAGCCTACTTCATACAGCCCAATAATGCTGTATTCCACTAATATTCCCTGCATTATATTAATAAATAATGTCAGCATCAGTTGATATCACAACAGTGATGTAATATATAATTTCCTCTAGGGGTTTTTACAACTAAAACTCCCTCAAAAGATCTCGGGTTCGTTCCTTGGTGGAACCTTCATTCTGAGCTCGACCTGTCTCTGAGATCCACGTTTGACACCAGTCAGCCTAACCCCCTCGGGTTCAGTATAGCTATAAAATCTCGGTCGAGTTCGTTACTGGGCTAAATCGGTCGAAGGGGGTGAAAATGGGGGGCTTTTTTTTCTCGAAAAAGTGAAATATTGCTATAACTCTCTTAATATGTGAAATATCGAATCCGTTCAACGTTCATACTATGTGTCGGATAAAGCCCAAAAATTTATGTTTGAAGAGTTTTTTATAGCACCAACCATTGACCAAAGGGGTGGGAAAAAGTGGGTTTTTCGGGAAACATTAATCATATCTCTCTTAATAGGCACAATATCAAAACCGTACAAAATGGACAATATTCCCCTAATAATTACCTAAAATTTTGTCTGAAAGAATTTTTGATATGACCCAAGGGATGAGAAAAATGATTTCGGAATTATAAGAAAATGCCAAGAGCTATCAGTGGTTGCCATGGCAACACTACTAAATTGATGAGGGATGAGCCATCAGACGTTGCCAAGATAACGCACTTGCACGAGATCATATTCAGAATTCCATCTGACTAAGTGTGAAATGGATTCGGTGACGTAACTGGTAGCAAGCATGCTGAATGTCTATGCTCAAGGTCGCGAGTTCAAAGCCGGCCGAAGTCGTCGGATTTTCTAAGAGCGCTAAAAAAAATCAGTATGCTTTCCTTTGGAGGGGAAGTTCCATCGTTCGTTGCGAGTTGCTGGTTGCGGTGGCATCTAGTAGCCAAGTTCACAGGTAGGTGTCGTTGACGGTAGTACCTGGTAGCAACATTAGGAACTACTGCTTGAAATTGACCGTCTTGTTTTAGATCCCTTATTTGGGGGTGGATCTAAAAGGGAGAGTTGCTGTACTAATTTATGAGTTTGTGCCTAAATAAGGGTAGCTCCCCTTGACAGGGCAAGCTGACCAGTGTAGTGTGTTGTGGTGTGCTAGGAACTAGGGGGCGCTCCTATAAAGACTGTAAATGTGGTTTAAGGGATGTAGCCTTAGCACGCGGGTCGATGTACCAGTCGCCCAGCCGGCTACTTATTATATAATCACCTTGCTAGTGTCAGCGGTTCGGCACGCGCTTCACTTGAGCACGCGAGCCGCTGTGAGGAATACAAGGACGTCTGAGTTGGCGTTATTACTACGGTGTGTCACGTCCGACTGTGACGGGAGTAAGGAAGGACGTGGGGACGTGAAGAAGAGTGTAGATCAGTAATGCAAGTGTAAGAGACTGACCAAGTGTTTATTGGTCAGCAATGAGTAACTGTTAGTCCCTTTTAAGGGATCTTGTGATGTTATAATGTGAGTACAAACTGTGGGTGTTAGGTTACAAAAGTAGGATTCTGAACACTGACTGACTGACTCACCTCGGTTGACACTGTCGTTAGCCTCCGGCTGTCTCGTCGAAGCACTGATGATGGAGAGATCCTCGTGACCCACTTAAGGCACCTTTTATACCTTTAGCCTCTGTTCTGTCAGCGCGTTGTGGCATAGTTGAACCAGTTTGTAGTATGTCGCTGTGTGTCATAATTACGCAAGGGTTGAGCTGCTTTATGGAGTAGCCAGCTGCCCTTATAGTATTGATGGATATTGGGTAGGCTTTTAAAGGGTTGCCTTTTATGAGATTTAGACAGATGATGGGGGGGATGATCTCTAAGGGGTGCATACCCCTTGGGTATTGTACAAGCCTCTTCCTCCATTTGGTCGCGTCCTCGCGACCGGGAAGGGCACTTGGGGTTGGGATGTTGTCGTAGTAGTTTTTGAATCCCCCTCGTCTCTTCTGGTGGTGGCGTCGTAAGCGTCGTCGTATGGAACGGGTGTCGTCGTGCAGAAGTGTAGGTGTGCGGTCAGCCCGTGTTCAGAGGGGAGGGTTATGGGGTGTACATAGATATATATGTATATAAATTTTACATTGCATGGTGAAATGTGCATTAACATTGTTGAATAAAGAAAATAATTGCTATTGAGGCACAATCGCCATTGCCGTTGTCGGCATAAAAAAGAAAAAAAAACATGGTTATACATGGTTACATAGTTGTGCAGGGAGGAAAAACCCAGGGCCGAACGGATGATTGCGTCGTCCGCCCTATCTTGGGGAAAAAGTGCTCCCCGCAATAAAGAAGATAGGAGAGAATAGAAAAAAAATGGGTGTTCCAGGGTATAATTTAAAGGAAATATTTAAAATGTATTTATTGGTGTGGGATAAAACGGAACACCCTGACAAATGGGGAAGTTAGAAGAGAGAAAAATGAAAGAAAACAATTCACAGACATTGGTTACGTGTTACCTTAGCAAACGAAACAAAACAAAACAAAAATATAGACATCGTGTACACGTGAACTTGATAAACAGACAAAAATATATATAGAGTTTAATGTATCATGTTGCGATGCTGACATTTAGGAATTTCAATTGGAATAATTGCCCGTGGGCGCATGAATATGTATGTAGTTTACTCTTTAAAATTATGAACTACAATGACCTTATGTCTACTTAAGCGCGCTAAACCCTTATAATTCTAGTTTTTGTTTGGATCCTCGCGTGCACGCTACCTGTTTGTACGTACGCTTGCCGTATCACGGCTGATCCTATACGGCCACCTCTTGGCACGGTTGAGTGGTCGTACCGCTTGCAGTGTATTCTTAATACATAGTCTGTGAAGCATCCTCTGTGGGTGAATGCTTGCACACTTGGCCATGAGGGTCGCCGCCACATGCCGGTTGCGCCCTCATCGCCGTAAGCTGCGTCGCATTTTGACGCTTCAAGTGTTTTTGTTTTATGCAGATCTGCCAGCAAGCTTGATGCCCCACAGGCATCATTCCCGCTGTGCAGATTATTGACGTGTAGCTGTAAAAAAAAAATGTAGTGAGTGTGTAAGTGAGAATGAATGTTAAATGGAGGTTAGTATGCACAGGTATAATACTACAATAAGGGGGCATTAAATAGCATGTTGCTGCTATCTGGCAACAAAATCATAATTACACGTGTCATATTCTAGGTGACAATGCCTGCAAAAAAAAAAAAAATGGAGAGGTTAACAAAACATTGAAATTCCCTATTCCATATGCCGCTTCCTGTGGCAGCGTTGCCACAGTCTGAAGCCCCTTTTTACCTGTGAAAAGAATGGCATGGTTATTATTACTCAATATATGGCCGGGCTTACCCTATATGGTGCCGTGACGTCATTTCCTAATGTGTTGTAGTATTGGGCTTACCCTGGCAACGAATTTGGGCCGCCAGGCGCCGCAATTTTACCTCAATATATGTAAAAAAAAAATTGTCTTAAATGTAAGACTATGCTACATTATAATAACTTATCATGAGTTATCGGACTTACCCTGATGACGGATTTGTGGGTCATCAGGCGCCGAACGGCGTTCTCTTATACTACTTATTCTACTTATGGTATATATAAAAAAAAACTACATCTAAGCCGAGAGGGTTGCCTTAATCTATTGCCGAAAGATGCTGTGCTGAATTGCAACAGTGTTCATTAAATTTGCTTAATCCTAGGTTGCGTGTCAAATGCAACCGTCTATAACTAAATTTGGCCTAGGACGATCGCCTGGGGCAATTAAATCCCCAGATCACCACCCGCACGAGCCCCAGAAACACCGGTTGTCTCTAGGGTCGCTAGATTCCGTCCCCTTAAGTCTAGTGTCGACGCCTATTACTAGGATTAATCTATCCGCGGGCGGCTTACGGTGCCACTAAGCTAACCGTTCCGCCCGCTGTAACTTCCTTGTCGTGCTCGTTTTGCCGTTCCGATTAGTCGTAGGTGAGCCGCCCACTTGGCTCCTGTGAGGGGCGCGCAATGCCCCATCTCTTAATGCCCTCTGACTGCCCGATGCGTCGTCATTTATGTGGGCATTGGACAGTGTGGTCCAATGGCATAATATCCTCCGGGAAGAAAGCGTCCGGGGAGTCCTCTTCGCCTGTTTCGGCCGCAATATTTGTATTCATATGTCCTCCGGGAAGTGAGCGTCCGGGGAGTCCTCTTCGCCTTAATCGGCATTGCTGGGTTGGCCCACTGAACCCTTTTGAGTGCCCGCTATGCTACTCATTTAAGAACTCTGGCGACCCGTTGTCGTCCATTTACGTGGGCGCAGGACCGAATGAGCGCGTACATTCCATATATATATATTCATATTTCATTCTGCATTATTGATTACCGTCGTGGTCTTCACCTTCACCTCGCGGGGTAAGGACTTGTCGGATCTAGGATTGGTCCTGCTGAACCCTTGGATCCTGCTTCACTCCTGACGAATAGGAGTCTGACTCCCCGCCATGGAAGTCCTACTTACGTAAATTTAACTAACAGTCTAGTCATAATATGGTCGTCTCTAGGGATAGCTCCCGAGGCCGACGCGGAGTGAGCTATTTCTCCCGCCATTCTCAGAAAGTCTCCCTGCAGGTCTTGGCTTCGACGACCGTGGCTCAAAGTGGGTTTAGCATCCCTTCCTCCCAGGGGCGGTTTATGCGCACCTAGGATTCCAGAGCTTGCCCGACCAGGCCGCGAATGCTTTGACCTTACGTGGTTCGTCTATTTGGTCTAGTCGTCAGTAATTTGTTTTGTCGAGCCAACTGGGGTAAGGGTTGTCATTACCTACCCCAGTTCTGCCCCTAGTGTTGTGCTTTTGACCTTTGGCTAACGCCGGTATCATCAGCCAGGGTGTTTCAGATTCCCTTTTTTTTTTTTTTTTAATATAGGTGTAACCTGTGTAAAAAGTGTCAAATGTAAAATACTTCCAGTGTGGTGGGCTGGTAAAACCTCTACATACGTAGACTACTTTAGGCTACCTGTGCTATATCAGCTTCTCCAGCGATAATGCTCTTTTTTAACCTTGATGGAGGTGTTAGTAGGGTCTGTGGCGTCAGGTACCCTGTTATTGTGATCTGGGGGTAGTTATCTGTAGAGTGGGTTAAAGCAGGGTAGGAGGAGGTTGCGCACTTCCGAATTCCGCGCTAGTGGCGGCCTGGAACCGGTTTTTGTGCTAGGATGCTCCTACAGTGAGTGGAACGGGGCAGGTAATTCCCGGGGTTGCAAAAAATAAAATAAAAATCCATGCCGGTCTGATATCAATATCCCCTGGTGAATGGATGGGATGTACATGCATGCGTCTGGATATGAGGCGTTTGCACTCATGTATGGATAGGTGTAGGTTGAGGCATAATACTAATATATTTCCCTCTCATGCGGGATGATTTAAATTTAAAAAAAAAATGGTTAGTATTTATTACTTATGGCCTCATCTCTCATATGGAGATGTGCATTACGCTTAGTTGGTGTTGGCCGATGCACCCCTCTCATTCAGGTGCTAGCGGTGGGGCTCAAGGCGTAGCATGCCCTTTCTGTAAACACATGAAGTTTACCAACCCTTATGTATACTTTGTAGTGTAGTGTATCTGTTCTGGTTGTGTTCATGTGTCTGCGTTGTTTATGTTTGGACGTGAAAAGGTTATGGGAAGGGAGAAGAGTGGGACGCTGTTAGCATGTTCTCTTGTCATCCTCCCTTGGTCCATGTTGGTTTTCTATCCGCGCTTTGGGATAGCGAAGCTTCACGACCTACTCTGGTCCGTTATAGGGCTAAGTCCTAGTCGCCTGGAATGATTTGTTTCGGGACTAGGGTCGCAAAAAGAAGTTGTTAAGGGGAGGTCCCGTGTCCTCAAAGTCCCTATGTTCGCCCCTGATTGGTGAGCGCGTTTGTGTGTGTGTGTGTGACTACGCTCCGCTACACCACGCGGACGCCTGGTCTGCTGTAGGGCTAAGTCCTACTGTGTATATTGTGTATGGGTAGGAAGCGCCCGTGGCCTGCCAACGTCTTTACGAACGTGCTACTCTGGGCCTGCGACAAGTTTTGGTCTGTGACGTCTGCTTGTTGATAAATGCTTTCGCAGTGTTGAAAAATGTATAGTGTTATGATTGTTCTGCATTTGTTTATTCATGGTCACTGCCACTACACAATCGCGTTTTGTCATCGACAGTGTTGCAAAGTGGCTAAGTCTGCAAGTCATCAGTTTGTGTGTGTAACTTCAGGCCGGGATTTTATGTAGGTTAACCACTGTTGCGTGTTTTTCTGCACGTATGCCAGTGTGGTCATTGTGTTAAATTCCTGGCGGCCCGATGTGGTAATCCGCCCTGCTACTATTGCCGTTGTGTGGCCATTATTCCGTAAGACCGTTGTCTTACGAAATTTTTATGTCTCTGTCTGGAAAGTCCATTTTCCCTGTCAAGTGTATTTCTGGAATTTTATGCCTGTCATTTGGCCGCAGGAATGTAGTATTATCTGTCTAAGCCGTTATATGGGCCAATTTTGGTGTGATTGGAAGGCCGTCTGCTTGTTTTTCCCTGGCGTGCAATTTTCTCTGGGGTTCGAACCCGTGTTCTATGTAATTCTCTGTGTTATATGTCTGCGTTGTTCATGTTCTGCGGGCATTCTGCCTGTATTTTGTTTGTGTTTCTCGTACCGAAAATACCGTTGTTTAGTTAGTTTTCGGTACGAGGTTTTTGTGTGTGGACATGGGTTCGAAGCCGGTTGTCTGTAAAGATTTGGTGGCCATTTCTGTGCCGCCTACACTATGGCAAATGGGCTGTGTGTTTTTCTATGCGCAACCCCTAGTATACCTTCCTGCGAGGAGTTTGCTTATTTTTGCCCTCTCCTCGTAGTGTAAATTTTGAAGATATAGGGTTCTTAGGTTGGCTATGAATGATTCCGTGCAGTGTGCTTTGGGAACTGTCGTCTGTAAGGCTCGCAGT
This sequence comes from Meconema thalassinum, assembly GCA_946902985.2. Classification (NCBI taxonomy): domain Eukaryota; kingdom Metazoa; phylum Arthropoda; class Insecta; order Orthoptera; family Tettigoniidae; genus Meconema; species Meconema thalassinum. The sequence goes on along the minus strand of OX336400.1, from coordinate 99,763,346 downwards.
TTATCACTGAGGTCTGCTTTACTGCTGAGTATGAGGGTGTCGGGTTGCAATGTCTTGCGCGCTCGCTTGTTTATTTGTTCCGATAACGCTGTGTATCCGAACATGTGTTCTTAATCAGCCTGCTTTTCTGTTAGTGCTCTTCGCATTATAAAAAGGCAAGAGGGGAATTTTGTGGTTTAACGTGACCATTTCTAGAGATCATGTGCCACGGGATTTCCGTTCTACTTGGAATCCAAACCACAGGCCATGGCATTTCACTTCGGAAATCTCATATGCATTGGCCGTCTGCAAAAGAACCTTCCATTGACTACACTTGTGTCCCCGAGTGTTGTGTTATGTATACCTATGTATAAAATATATATATAGTTTATTTGGCCATTTTTCTTTCTTGGGCTAAATGTGTGAAACAAAAAAAATTATTTATGCCCCGCTCTGCATTAAGAGAGCACATTGAAAGAAAATAATAGTAGGTGGCGTTAGTCTCTAAAAATTATGTCGTGAGCACTATGTTTTTGAAAAAAAATGGTGATTGGGACCTGAGTGTAGTATTTACCAATTTGGTAACGTGAGTACTACCGTAATCTGGTTACGTCTCAGGGGAATCTACCGACACTGTCTAGTACACCTTAGGAAGGCCATTGCCAGACGTAACTGATACCCTTGTATCCACGTCACGAGCAAAGCCAGTGCACTGTGGGAGTCAAACCTGCCTATCAAAGTAATTGTAACTCACCAAAATGACAGTGTCTCATCCCGGTGTGCAATTGGGCTTTTTAGTTGGTTAAAGCACACCTCCCAAAATTTTTTTTTTTTTTTTTTGAAACTAGTTTGAGATTCTTAATTCTTGCCACACTTACGGCTTTCGCCCGCAACAAGAGAATCTGTCAAACTGTGGAACCCTAACATAGAACGTTTAGTCATTTCTACTTAGAAAGACTCACTTAAGCTTTATGCTGTGATTTTATGCCTAAGTTGTGTTCAAAATATCTCTTTCCGGCCTTAAGCCTGATGGGCTTTCACTTGGCTTAGTGATGGCCTAATAGAAAGATGCCATGGTTCCCAAAAAAAAACACAGAAGGATTTAAAATTACTCACTTCTAATTTGGCCATGTTGCCCTGTATATACATAAAATACGAGAAAGAGAAAAAAAAAATGCGCAGTTTATGTTTACTATGTAATTGTCGGTCTATTTTCTGATATCTCCCGCGTGAAAGAACTTGTGTGGCCATTTATGATGGGGGAAGTGATGTTATTTTATTTCTTTGGCCTTGGTGGAAGTCGTTATCGTCTTTCGAGCTTCAGTGCTCAGAAAGGTGAAGGGTTTTGCCCTGTTACGATATTATAGGCCTTTGGAATCCACTGGGGTGTTCCTTTGCTACCTTCCGGCGGAATTTCTAGCAAAGTAAGCCTTGCCCTACTTCCACCGTAGCGCGTGTTTCTAGGTCTAAGTGTACCTGTATTTAAGGGCGTTATTGCGCTTGGCGCTATCTTAGCAGATTTTGCGGGAGTGTATGTATGTTTGACTGCGAGGTTTTGTGGGGTGGGTAATAATACCTTTCCTAATCCCCGTGTATTGTATGGTAATGCCTGTTTAATCTGTATGTGCGTGTACCGTGCATCCTGAGGGACTAATGCCGGTGTTCGCCTCCGTTCTGGCAAATTTGCCCTTTGAACTGGCGGTGAGGGCCGCTTAAGTGCCTGTTTTTGTCCTGCCAATGTGGTGTCGTGTAGCCTGTCCGCTTTCTGGCCCGTGGCCACGGCAGACTCCTGCCACTGTGTTAGCCTATCTGTGTGAGTGTATGTAGGCTTTATATGTGGTAGGTCAGGCTCTACGTCGTCAGCCCATGACGAGGTTACCTCCTGTTGTCCCTCTGTCGTATTATGTGTGATTGAAGGTCCTGGCTTCAACCCCCTCTCGTTCATCCGGTCCGAGGGGATTGTTCTAGGCTCTTCCCCTCGGCTTGGCAAAATTGCCTTCCGATCCGGAGCTGGAGGACGTGTGTCTGTGTAGGATGTATTCTTTAGTATGTTGGAGCCTAACCTGGCCGTCTCCTGGACTGTGGCCACGGCGAACTCCTGCCACTGCGTGGCAGTACTTGTCGAGAGGGACATCCTCGCAAATTGTCGAGTTAGCGTATCTACGCTTATGTCCTCTCTCGGCTGGGCTGGTGGCCCTACCATGAACTCAAAAATGGCCTTGTTGGTTTGGAGTTCACGGTATTCGTCCCAAATTTGGGTGTACTGCCTATTGAGGCATATGGCCTGTTTGCAAGTGCTTATGTGCGCATCTTAATCGCGCTGTCCTCTTTCTCTGACGGAGTGTATGGCTGTTTGCCCTGTATTGTCCCGATTTTCTGTTTTGAGTGTCCGTATTTGTGTTTGCCTGATCTGTATGTGCCTTTGGCATCTAACCAATAATGCTACTAATATTGGCATACCCCTATTACCTTCATGGCTTGCAATCTCTTCATGAGGTGCCATTCTGCCTGAAGTGTATGGGCCTAAAGTAACAATAGAGAGAAAAAAAAAATCTGTGCGTGTTTGCCAGTGTATTCCTATATCTCTCTGGTTCTGTATGGGGCTAGGGGGTTGGTTTATCAAGCCTTTCCCTTGTGTAGCTAGTTTAGAGCACCAAAAAAAAATATGGTGCTTTCTGTCTGGGGAAAAAATTTTTTCACTAATTTGCTTGGCTTTTTGCGGTCCGGAAGGGGTCGTTTTACCTACGAGGGCTCGTTGGTTGAGTCCCTTTTCTCTATGCGTAGGACCCCGCCTCCACCAGTGTTTTAGATCCCTTATTTGGGGGTGGATCTAAAAGGGAGAGTTGCTGTACTAATTTATGAGTTTGTGCCTAAATAAGGGTAGCTCCCCTTGACAGGGCAAGCTGACCAGTGTAGTGTGTTGTGGTGTGCTAGGAACTAGGGGGCGCTCCTATAAAGACTGTAAATGTGGTTTAAGGGATGTAGCCTTAGCACGCGGGTCGATGTACCAGTCGCCCAGCCGGCTACTTATTATATAATCACCTTGCTAGTGTCAGCGGTTCGGCACGCGCTTCACTTGAGCACGCGAGCCGCTGTGAGGAATACAAGGACGTCTGAGTTGGCGTTATTACTACGGTGTGTCACGTCCGACTGTGACGGGAGTAAGGAAGGACGTGGGGACGTGAAGAAGAGTGTAGATCAGTAATGCAAGTGTAAGAGACTGACCAAGTGTTTATTGGTCAGCAATGAGTAACTGTTAGTCCCTTTTAAGGGATCTTGTGATGTTATAATGTGAGTACAAACTGTGGGTGTTAGGTTACAAAAGTAGGATTCTGAACACTGACTGACTGACTCACCTCGGTTGACACTGTCGTTAGCCTCCGGCTGTCTCGTCGAAGCACTGATGATGGAGAGATCCTCGTGACCCACTTAAGGCACCTTTTATACCTTTAGCCTCTGTTCTGTCAGCGCGTTGTGGCATAGTTGAACCAGTTTGTAGTATGTCGCTGTGTGTCATAATTACGCAAGGGTTGAGCTGCTTTATGGAGTAGCCAGCTGCCCTTATAGTATTGATGGATATTGGGTAGGCTTTTAAAGGGTTGCCTTTTATGAGATTTAGACAGATGATGGGGGGGATGATCTCTAAGGGGTGCATACCCCTTGGGTATTGTACAGTCTGCAGTCCTTACCTGAATTACAGACTAATACAGCCATCCCTAAGTACATGGGGTTACATGTCCGCATTGTCGCAGCCCCTAAACTGAGGAACCAACCAAAATCTCTGCGGGAGATATAATTTTGCGTGAAGAAGTAACAGACCGTTACATAGTTACACATCAGTGTCGAAACCTTGCATAAGGACAGTGTGACCACAAGTATAAAAATGGACCCCAAATAACAAGAAGGTTACCGTTCCCATAAGACAATGAAGGAAAACAACTTCTCGCCAAGCAAAATAAATCAAATTATAGCCAAACATAAAAATAAAGATAAAACGATTCCCAAACCGGACAGTAATGAGAAAAAATTTGCGCGTTTCAACTATGTGAATGCGAATACATATAAAATCACTAACCTATTCAAAAAGCAAGGCATAAAGATAGCTTTCACGACGAAAAACACAACCGCTAGGCACCTCCTAAATAGTAATCTAAATAAACGTGACCCGTATTCAAGGTCAGGGGTATATTCTATAACGTGCCAAGACACCGATTGTCAAGCTAATTACATCGGGCAGAGTGGAAGGCGAGTAGACACACGTTATAATGAACATAGGAATGCGATAAGATACGGAACACATTCAGCCGTGTGCGAACATATGTGTGACGCTGGGCACAGCTTTACCAACATAGAGTCGGATCTTAACCTAATCCATCACGAATCGAAAGGCAGAGCTCTTGACATAAAGGAAGCAATCGAGATACACCTAGCCAAACGAAACAATCCCAACAATCTAAATGAACACACGTTCATGGAGAGCTCACCCCTCTTCACGCTACTAAAAAACACACCCTGTCGGAAACAAAACACAATTTAGCGACACAGCCAAGCTAGATAAAAAAGGGGGGAAATTAGGGGGTTATTAATAGGTAAATGTTATCTGGATCAGGTGTACGATGTACTGTTCTTCTGCAATAAACCAAGGCCCATATTCGCGGCAGTATTAAAGGTGCCGGGACGTCCTCATAAGACCGTCAACGCTTAGTTCGAATGGGTTATGCTCCACGCGTGGCAAGGGCTAATCCACGGTCTTTAATAATTGTAGACCCACCTCATTCAATAACATACATCTTATCTAGGTTGGCAACACCTCACATAAACACATCGCTATCACTCCCCACAGCACGTAGGAGCAGGGGGGAGAAAGCAGGGAAAAACTAGTCGTTAATATAACCACCGCAGTCTACCACACAGTGAGTTCCAGTGAGCACGAAAACTGCGAGTAGCTGTTGTACGGAAGACAATCAGATAAGTAGTTAGCCTAAAATTTTACAGTTTAACCATAGTTTACAACCGTATAATCTCTCTAAAGTACAATCTACGGATAGCTATCACCATTTAGCATTTCACCTAACATATATACTGCATTTAGCATACACTGACAGTTGCAGTACCAATACTGCAACTAAATAATTGTACATATTGTAAATATTTTCACCTGTATTTCAAACATAGATTTTGTAGCCTAAGTGTAATGGATCTGATGATGATCGCTTGACGATCGAAACTGGTCATCCTAGTGTTTTATTAATCTCATGTAATTTATTTCAGGATTAGGGCATAACCCATCTCTTTTGGGTACATTCGTGTTGACCGACTGAAAAGCATTAAACTCTTGTTTACTAAGGCAACACTGAAAATATGGCTTCAAACACCACAAGACAATAAAATGTTTAAAATAAGCATAAAATGACGAAAAACAAAGTTAATTAAGCTCCAATTATAAAATACCTTCTCGCAATAAATGAGGTCTGATCCTTCTACAAAAACCTGCATATTCCGCCTATTTTCGCCTATCCCCAAGTTTGTCCGGTGAAATCTACCTCCGCCTTCCGGCGTGCCGAGAGGACTTTTTTTTGTCGTTTCTTGGGTGCCGGAATAGTGTCTGATAATATTGTGAATTGGTTACTCAACGGGATGGGCCTGTCGCCCTCCATGGGGCTTGTCTAGATTCGAACTGCTGTTGTAGTCACTGTTTCTTTGTAGATCAGTAGAAGTAGAAATATATTTAAGTAATTGTTCGTCGTCACTGTAAGTTTAGATTGTCACAAATTTGCAGTCAGTCACTCGGTATGTTCGTATGAAGGTTGGTAGTACTGAATTTATACAAATAATATTTAAATTTTACTAATCGAGAATTTAAGGAATTTAAAGAACTTTTTTTTTTAGTTTTAATTAGGGATGGGCGCGACTGAAGCCTGGAATCGAGAGTGTCGACTCGATCGACTCCGAACACCGGTCTCGGTTCGCATGAAGCCTCGCGACTCCACGTTAATCTGATGCGTATTGCGGGGCCGCTTCGCATGAAGCCTCGCGACTCCAAGCTCACGTGATGACTATTGCGGGGCCTCACAGTCCTTTCGCATGAAGCCTCGCGACTCCAAGCTAACCTGATGAGTAAGGTCCGGATAGTGATGTGATTATATATATTTAATTTTACTAAATATTTTCTATTTATTTACATATATTTGAAGTTTTATAAATAAATACATATTATGGCGAATTTATTCGTAAGTAGGCTACATATTCCCTGTATTTGGTGGTATGTCGCACTCCTTAGATAAATGCTGCAGACATTTTCGACCCTTGGCAATTCCATTAATTTGCCCCTCTATTTCGTGAATGTTCCCTTGTCTCTGTATTTAGTAGTATTTCAAGACAGGAATTCCCTGGCCATTAAATATAGCAGGGGGGCTGGAGAAGACTCGCGACTCCAAGCTCCCCTGTTGAGTATTGCGGGGTCGTTTCGCATAAAGACTCGCGACTCCAAGTTCACCGGATGAGTATTGCGGGGTCGCTTCGCATGAAGCCTCGCGACTCCAAGCTCACCGGATGAGTATTGCAGGGTCTCTTCGCATGAAGACTCGCGACTCCAAGCTCACCTGATGAGTATTGCTGGGCCGCTTCGCATGAAGACTCGCGACTCCAAGCTCACCGGATGAGTATTGCTGGGTCGCTTCGCATGAAGACTCGCGACTCCAAACTCACCTGAGGAGTATTGCGGGGTCGCTTCGCATGAAGACTCACGACTCCAAGCTCACCGGATGAGTATTGCGGGGTCGCTTCGCATGAAGACTCACGACTCCAAGCTCACCTGTCGAGTATTGCGGGGTCGCTTCGCATAAAGCCTCGCGACTCCAAGCTCACCTGATGAGTATTGCGGGGCCGCTTCGCATGAAGCCTCGCAACTCCAAGCTCACCGGATGAGTATTGCGGGGTCGCTTTGCATAAAGACTCGCGACTCCAAGCTCACCTGATGAGTATTGCGGGGTCGCTTCGCATGAAGACTCGCGATTCCAAGCTCAGCGGATGAGTATTGCGGGGTCGCTTCGCATGAAGCCTCGCGACTCCAAGCTCACTGGATGAGTATTGCGGGACCGCTTCGCATGAAGCCTCGCGACTCCAAGCTCACCGGATGAGTATTGCGGGGCTGCTTCGCATGAAGACTCGCGACCCAAGCACCTGATGAGTTTTGCGGGGCCGCTTCGCATGAAGCCTCGCGACTCCAAGCTCACCGGATGAGTATTGCGGGGTCGCTTCGCATGAAGACTCGCGACTCCAAGCTCTCCGGATGAGTATTGCGGGGTCGCTTCGCATGAAGCCTCGCGACTCCAAGCTCACCTGATAAGTATTGCGGGGTCGCTTCGCATGAAGCCTCGCGACTCCAAGCTCACCGGATGAGTATTGCGGGGTCGCTTCGCATGAAGCCTCGCGACTCCAAGCTCACCGGATGAGTATTTCGGGGTCGCTTCGCATGAAGCCTCGCGACTCCAAGCTCACCGGATGAGTATTGCGGGGTCGCTTCGCATGAAGCCTCGCGACTCCAAGCTCACCGTATGAGTATTGCGGGGTCACTTCGCATGAAGACTCGCGACTCCAAACTCACCTGATGAGTATTGCGGGGTCGCTTCGCATGAAGCCTCGCGACTCCAAGCTCACCGTATGAGTATTGCGGGGTCGCTTCGCATGAAGACTCGCGACTCCAAACTCACCTGATGAGTATTGCGGGGTCGCTTCGCATGAAGACTCATGACTCCAAGCTCACCGGATGAGTATTGCGGGGTCGCTTCGCATGAAGACTCGCGACTCCAAGCTCACCGGATGAGTATTGCTGGGTCGCTTCGCATGAAGACTCGCGACTCCAAACTCACCTGATGAGTATTGCGGGGTCGCTTCGCATGAAGACTCACGACTCCAAGCTCACCGGATGAGTATTGCGGGGTCGCTTCGCATGAAGACTCACGACTCCAAGCTCACCTGTCGAGTATTGCGGGGTCGCTTCGCATGAAGCCTCGCGACTCCATGCTCACCTGATGAGTATTGCGGGGCCGCTTCGCATGAAGCCTCGCAACTCCAAGCTCACCGGATGAGTATTGCGGGGTCGCTTTGCATAAAGACTCGCGACTCCAAGCTCACCTGATGAGTATTGCGGGGTCGCTTCGCATGAAGACTCGCGATTCCAAGCTCAGCGGATGAGTATTGCGGGGTCGCTTCGCATGAAGCCTCGCGACTCCAAGCTCACTGGATGAGTATTGCGGGACCGCTTCGCATGAAGCCTCGCGACTCCAAGCACCTGATGAGTTTTGCGGGGCCGCTTCGCATGAAGCCTCGCGACTCCAAGCTCACCGGATGAGTATTGCGGGGTCGCTTCGCATGAAGACTCGCGACCCAAGCACCTGATGAGTTTTGCGGGGCCGCTTCGCATGAAGCCTCGCGACTCCAAGCTCACCGGATGAGTATTGCGGGGTCGCTTCGCATGAAGACTCGCGACTCCAAGCTCTCCGGATGAGTATTGCGGGGTCGCTTCGCATGAAGCCTCGCGACTCCAAGCTCACCTGATAAGTATTGCGGGACCGCTTCGCATGAAGCCTCGCGACTCCAAGCACCTGATGAGTTTTGCGGGGCCGCTTCGCATGAAGCCTCGCGACTCCAAGCTCACCGGATGAGTATTGCGGGGTCGCTTCGCATGAAGACTCGCGACCCAAGCACCTGATGAGTTTTGCGGGGCCGCTTCGCATGAAGCCTCGCGACTCCAAGCTCACCGGATGAGTATTGCGGGGTCGCTTCGCATGAAGACTCGCGACTCCAAGCTCTCCGGATGAGTATTGCGGGGTCGCTTCGCATGAAGCCTCGCGACTCCAAGCTCACCTGATAAGTATTGCGGGGTCGCTTCGCATGAAGCCTCGCGACTCCAAGCTCACCGGATGAGTATTGCGGGGTCGCTTCGCATGAAGCCTCGCGACTCCAAGCTCACGGGATGAGTATTGCGGGGTCGCTTCGCATGAAGCCTCGCGACTCCAAGCTCACCGGATGAGTATTGCGGGGTCGCCTCGCATGAAGCCTCGCGACTCCAAGCTCACCGGATGAGTATTGCGGGGTCGCTTCGCATGAAGCCTCGCGACTCCAAGCTCACCGAATGATTATTGCGGGGTCGCTTCGCATGAAGCCTCGCGACTCCAAGCTCACCTGATGAGTATTGCGGGGCCATTTCGCATGAAGCCTCGCGACTCCAAGCTCACCTGATGAGTATTGCGAGGGGCACACAGTCGCTTTTTATCCGAATCTCTCATTATTATTTTTATTATTATTATTATTTACTTGCATTGTACCAAATTATTGTAATATTGCACTTTAGGCAGATTGTATTACTATTATTGTTTTAAATAATAATCATCATAATAAACACAATAACAATTACGCCTACAACATTTCCGATGATAATCCGAAACAATCATCCATGTTTGCTGGCTAATAATCCTATTGTATTCATCGTAACACAAGATATCAAGGGACGAACGTGTATGCATAACAAGACCGTCACAATATCAGAGGCCTGTGCGCACATCTTAAACAAAGCAATTAACAAACCATAACATAGGCCAAACCTTACATTAATTCAACACGCAACTTTTGTTATTGGAGACACGGAAATGAAACACCCTACCGTGAAAGTAAAAATACACACACAGTGCCAAGAACTTCGTAATTGGTATTCGACATTCCATATAACGATCTTGCCGGCAAAATAAATATCCCATCACTATGCATCAACTAGGCCTATCCAGCATATTCCCATACTGTAGAATCCTACAGTAGATCATAACAAAGAACGACTATGCATATAATCATTCTATTGAATCGTTTTGCAGGTTATAATAGCTTGCCATACATTTCAATACCAAAAAAGTATCACTGGCAAGCTAGCAGCAAGATTTATACAGCTGTATTTTAAACATGCCGTAGCGATGGCGAACAACGTTGCTGCTGGCGCCGTGTGGCATACATGTTCAAGCAGTTTCACAAACAGTTGTTAGATGGCGGTAGTGCATCAATGGAGTCGACACTGGAGTCGAGAGTATCGGTTCCAGCGGCAGCAGTCTCGACTCTTCGCGACTCCGTTCGCAACCCATCCCTAGTTTTAATTTTTGCCACTATTATTGTTGGCAACAATTCTCCATTCGCACATGCGACCGTTTAACGAAAATCCGCCAGAATGACACGCCTTCTGAGTATCTTCAAGGATAGGCACTTGAAATTCACCGTACGACTCGTATCACCGATCTATCGTACATACATACATAAAATGGGTTGTTTTGCCCTCCCATCGGTGGCAGTGGATATTTATATCAAGAAATGTATTCTGCAACTACCAGTGTGCAAAACGTTTAAAATCTCTAAAATCTAATAAAGTATATGTATAATCAAGTATTTATTTTATTTGGATTTAAAATATTTATATACATCTAAATATATACAATATTTAGACAATAATGATAGTAGAATTGTCTTAGGCCAATAATTCTTGCATATAATTGGCAGTCGGAGCCTTTTGGAAAGAATGCCAACTTGATTCCAAAACTCTCCGCATGGCGCTGCGTGTCTGCCATGTATTTCACAGTTCACGTAACGCTATCAGTGAAAACAATAGTGTGCCTCAGAGTTGAGACGGGTAAATCTGATCATTGGCACTCATGCTCGTGAGGTAAAACTGAAAGAAGACGAGGGTTCGATTCTTAGCTCAGCCATGCTGGAAGTGGTTCTCTGTGGTTTCCCACTTCTTCAATGTTTGCCATCTCTTGATGAATGCAGTACATTTGCATTTGTCTGTTGGCACAGGCTAGAGTAAAATGTGGCTTTTCACCGATGTCTCAGTCTCACTCATGGCTGTGATTATATGGAAGCTACTGAGGTATGGGTGGTGCTTAGTAATGACATTCAGGGCACAGTCAGTGCCTGTGGATGCTGTGAAAGGTTCTACTCATAGGGTTAGTACCGCTGTTCTGACTCAGTGAGGAAAGCAATGGCAAACTACCTCACTCCTCAACTTGCCTAGTACGCCTCAATATAGCGCTGCCTGGGTTTTTTGTGGGTATCTACCCACATAAACTATTGGCGGTACTGTTTGAGGATCCAACCAGCCTTCGGGCTGACTACCTAACAGACAGACTCTAGGCAAATGTCGAAGTGGTTCCTAACTTACGGCTACGGCCGGCTCCTTCCCAAGCCTCGCCTGCATCACAAATGCAAACACTAATACAGCCCAATAACACAGGTTATCAGACAATATTACACATACACCCAAGTACACCGGGCTAAATGACCACTAAAACTTTGCGAGCCTTACAGTACACGCATATGATGTGTAACATCTGACATAGAAGAAACCACACATGAAATTGTTGATACACCGGTATTGTATGTCTACCCCTTATTGTTCCCGTTTTCCTATGGGGTCGTGGATGAGATGTGATGGACGTATTTGTGGCGGATGGTTTTTACGGCCAGATGCCCTTCCTGACGCCAACATCATGAGAGGAGTTAATGAGAGATTAAATGAATGATGGTGAATGAAACTGGGCAAGGATGTGGAAGGAAGCGGCCGTGGCCTGTCAGAAGGTACCGTCCCAGCATTTGCCTGGAGTTGAAAATGGGGAAACCATGGAAAATCATTTCAAGGACGGCAAATTGTGGATACACCGTTATTTTATAATATTTTTGGCACAAATATTAATCTATTGTAAAAGAGAGTGTTTTACAGATATTGTAGTTTATAATACGGAACTAATATTATTAGAGGTTTCGTACCTTCCACCATTACTAGCCTAAATAAAGAATACGATATGGATCAACTAGAGTAATAGACGCGACACCGCTCATAACCTTAAATACCCTATAAATAGGCCAACTTGCGAGAAAATGCAATGTGCACAGCAGTAGATCATGAAAGGCTTGCCCTGTTCCCGGACCTCTTGATTCAGAGACCAACACGTAATTTCATATGGATTCTGTTAAAATGAGTCATATTGATATGATAAATTTCGTTTATAACGATAATCTGGTAGTAAAAATATCTAACCCGTCCAGGATTCGAACCCGAGATCTAACCCCACGGCTATTTCGACCACACGATTGTTAGGTACAAGATGGTGACTTATTTTCACGTACCAATAATACTGCATCACGGAATTAAGTTTCATTTATATTTTGCTTGTTTCGATAATGTTCCTGCGTGAAATTGAGTTTAAAATGACTTATGAATAGGCCCTCTTGTGAGTAAAGAGAATGTATTCAGCAATAGTTCATGAAGGCTTGCTCAGCTCTCGTATAAACACAACGATTATATTATATTGATGACTGCATTACCGTTATGTGGGTTAATATTTGAATAGCCATTGTGCAGAAACATAATACCTGCAATGCCGTCTACTTAAAATGTTTGATATTAAAGCATTTTATCATTTAAATACTGATACGAAGACTTCGAACATGTGCCATGTGCTTTGTTTCAATCACTTCTCGCCAGAGTTCGCATGAGCGTTTACCGTCAAAATGAAAGTGTTCAGCAATGCGATCCAGCTGGCAGTGCGTCTTACACACTTCCGTTCGATCCACCACTGCCAGCTGGATGGTCCTATCCACTTCCGTCCCATTTTTCAAAATCACTCCCACAAATATCCAGCAACCGAGTGGAAAGATGTTACACATCAAAAATATTGCATAGTATCATGATCACTAACAGTACATTCCCTTTCGTTAATGAAATTCACATGCGCTGCCCAAGATAAATAAGTTACATATAGTCAGCAATAGAACGACTAAATTTGGAGTCAATGCACTGCAGCACTCTCTGATCTCTGTATACAACCATGTACCAGTTGATCTAGCAAGAATCTCTAAAATTGGACCATTTTGTGAAAATTATTCATGGCGGTTGCGTATTGATATGCTAATGTAGTTATTAAAAGGAATTATACACTCGCCTGAATCAATACTATACATAATTAATTATTAAACTTGTTCTTAGTATATGTTTCGGGGATTAATCAAATGTTATCCCCTTCATCAGCTAAAAACATATTGAAAACGTAATAAAGCCTAGCACTATAATATGAAAGGTTATTAAACCTAATATGGGGCACCATGTATTTAGGTTGTAAACCATTATAATAAAATGAAGTAGTGATCACCGCCACCAACTACTTCATTTCATTCTATTTTCTCATTTCAAATGATCTTGTCGACTTCGTCGTTATGGTTGGGGTCCATCGTTATGCGTTACGGACACGTACACGGTGACGGACGTGACGTCATGCAGCCGCGCGGGAAGTGACGTCATGCAGCTGCGCGGGAAAGTGACGCCATGCTCACGCGGGGAGCGAGAAGCAGACGCTAATGATTATTGGAGTCTGTTGAAAGAGGCCTGGCGTCGAGCGACCTGGGGCTTTGAGCGAAGCGAACACAATAATACAGGGTGACTTCTAAAGAGATATACAAGATGCCATATAAGAATAAGAATACAGGGTGCCTCACCAAGAGGTGTGCAGGATGTCAGAGCAAAGCATCGAACCAGTCCCAATATTCCATCCCTACTCTCACTCAAAATACCCCCCCCCCCCCCCAACCCCAAATGTTCAGCCCGCCACTGCTCGCTCGCAGGTTCTACAACTCATCTCCCAACTCTCTACCGTTACACTAGTCTAGCCAGATCGAACACAGGCCTGCCTGGGGCAAAAAACACTCCTTTCCAGAGAAATAACAACTCCGCAACAAGCTTCACGAAAACCCAAATTAAAATCGAAAATTACATTCTACAAACACCAAATTCAGTAAACTTCCCTCATTTCAGTTACTCTATACTTTAAACAGACACAGAAGGCATAGTCATAACTTCTTCATGGAGTAGCCTAGGCTATTGTCTAATCATGTTCACCTCTCCTTCACCTTTACCATAAATTTCATAAACTCTATTTAAAAATCAGAAACTTACTCCACAAATCTGTAAATCAGTATTCTTCCCTTATTTCAGATACACTATTCATTAAACAAACATATAAGGCACAGTCATGACCACTTCATGGAGTAGGCTATTGATTGTCTAAATCTGGACACTCATATTACATCTTTACACTAATTCAAATTTACGGCCAAATGATCCTTCTGACAGGGAGGCAACGGTTTCCGCCGGCTTGCCTGGGATGATGGGCCACAAAACCGCTATCAAAAAGTACACAATTTACACTTTATTCAACCAAACACATCTCTAACACAAGTACAAGAAACACATTTCTTCCTGTGCCCGCGCGGGAAGCCTAAGTTAATGGGTAATGCAGTCTGTTGAAAGAGTCCTGGGGCTTCGAGCAAGCGAGAAGCCCTCCTGAGCCTTTCTAACATGTGTGGTATTTGTAGCATGCGTCATTTGAAATGATACAACGTCTAGTCTTTCAGACTGACTGTGATTTTTTTTACAACCTAAATATATGGTGCCCCATATTAGGATTAATAACCCTTCATATTACAGTGCTACTCTTTTTAATAACTATATTTCGTGAAAAGTTGAAAAGGTACTAGGACTATTTGTTGACTCTGAATGTATAATAATTTACTCCTGTTGAAACGTTTTTGCTCGCTCCTAACTGTTGGGTGAGAAATGTAACTGTTTACCTTTGCCTAAGCTATGTTGTTTTAATGGGCGCCAAGACCTCAACGCAATGTTGAAATCTAAATTTGTATTTAACAACGTCTAGCTCTGGCAGAACACCTTCAAGACTCTATTCACTCAGATCGTGGTATGATTTGATCATTAACCCAACAAACAATTGTATCAGGAGAAGGAATTGGTCTATATCTAATGCTACCTACTGAAAGCAAAGATTGCATTGTAAAAGAAATGAATTTATTATATAAAACAAGAATAGCAAAATTAATAATAATAAGTATAAAATTTAAAATGGAGCGTTGTGATTTGAATATTACCGATAGAAAATTACGTGAAAACGGAGTCTGATAAATTGATTTTACTCTTATTTCCAAGCTATGAAGTTACTGAAATATGAAATGTAAAACAAAGAAAATGAGAGATTGCGTATTTCTGCGTCATTGGCGCTTACCACTGGAAATTGCCAAAGCATTTCCCTCGTTCTTGATGATGTTGTGAGCTTCCCACAGTCTCCTGGACGTCGTCATCTCCGTCGGAATTTGATGATATTCTGGTAGATTAGATAATTCTATGGTCCGTACCTCGGACCCAAACACTCGTACAACCAAGTTTTACAAAAGTTCGTCGCTAACTCCACTGAACATCGGAGCGACACGCACTTGCGACCGTACTCTGCAAGTTCTACACAGATTGTCCCTAACTCCACTGAACATCGGAGCGACTCGCACGCGCATCCATACTCCTCAAGTATTTCACAGATAGTCCACGTTCCACGGAACATCGGAGCGACTCCCGCGTATATCCACACTCGGCAAGAACTATACAGATTGTTCTCGTTTCACGGCGCGTCGAACGATATATGCACACGTTGGCTCCCCACTCTTCAGTCCCAACTAGCTTACGTCGTCTCCCCTGATTGGCTGACCCACCACGCGATCTTCTCCTCCTCCGGGTCATTACACTCGGCGGGAGGGTTCCGTTCCAACAATTCGTCTTTTCTAGACCTTACGACCCAAGATTGCGTCATGCTTCTCGACAAGATTAAGCGTGTACTTGAAATCCCAGTGAGTCACGTCTCTCGATATACCCTAACTGACGAAAACTCCGTAAAATTCCGTAATCAGATAATTTTCTATGATATCGTCGTTCGTAATAATTTGCTGGATAGCGTTTTCTAAGACATAGAAAACCTATCTGAATGCTAATAATGTTTATAAAATGCTCCGAAAATACCTAAATAATAATTATAATAAATTAATAATAATAATAATAAATTAACATGAAAAATTCTCTTGGCTGAACAATTTGCCGCGTAAATAAATATAGAATGGCTTCCTACTGACTTATACCAGTTGCATAAAAGGCCTCGAAAAACACGTTACATATTCGCCTCGGATCATCGGATGATTTACCGTGACGACGGTCCATTATCCGATTATCCCAGACACGTTAATAAACCCCATCCAAAATACATATTACATAAATGAAATCACCCTAAATTACAGATATATACACTCATATTTTTTCTTCACGCACTTAGCGTCAAAGTTTGTTGTCACAATGGATTGCACTTTGCAACCAGTCCAATGTTTTACATATGGAATAGTGTTCCACGGATATTTCCGCCTCTCAAATTTCTCTATGTTGGAGAAATAGACATAATTAATGTGTGAGCACTATGTATTTATGATGTCATATCACACGCATTGAAGGTGTTCTGATATATTTATATCACCCTAGAACTTCCTAATTTCACTGGAGGTCCCCTCCTTAGGGTGACATTTAATTCCACTTATCACTGAGCACACGATCACACTATTGTGGCAGCGCCTCGTGACCATAATACTTAATCTCTCTTTGAAGTAGATTAAATTAATATTGACTTCTGAAAAAAACAGTAAATGTGCATTACATATAACACCAAATATTTCTGTGCCGTAATCGCCCTGTCTTGTTAAGTTCCCGTTAACCATATTCTACTTAATACTAGTTCTCAACACAGACCATTTCTCCTCACACAAATAATACCATTGTACAGATTATCTTAAATTACACACTTACAAATCTTACATGGCGAGGCCGTAAACAGAAATCACGTGTGCTGATATGTATGAGTTTCATGAAGGACTGTCTCGCATTCTGATGGCCCATCTTTTATCTCGTGGACGCCTTAAGCTAACAAGCCCTATTCAAGCGCTCCCCCATCTCTTGGAGATAAATGGGAACCCATCAGCGCTGCCAAAATGGCCTTGGTGCATCGAGACAATTTAGTGCTCAACAGCATCCGACAATCCCGTCATATTTCCCTGTACCTTAAAAACTCTCATTTACTTACATACTACCCCCCTGTGTGACTTCTGATACGCCTGCCTTAAGACCAGATCTTCCCACGCACCAAATACCACACTTACTCATTTGATAGGCTGGCTCGCCAGCTAAACACACTCACTTTATGACACATATTTTCGTAGACTATGTATATTATACGTCCCGTATAATCTGTTTCCCTCACTATTCTCCAGCACATATGCTGTTTTGCCAATACGTTTGGAAACTATAAATGTTTCTGCGTCACCTGCTTCCAACCTTGCAAATGGCTCCCCTAAATGAACGTCATCACGTTGCTCTACCTAGCATATTTCTCAGTGTCTGTAACGATGCCCTGTTGCTACTGTCCACACATGCACATATTAAAATCCCGTCCTCTGCTTTAACCACAGGATAATCCCTACATAAATTAGTGTCCCTCGATAGCATGTCTGCAAGAATGTTATCTTTACCTTTAATATATTTTACTGTGAATTCGTATTCCTGCAGAGCAAGAATCCACCTACTAACTCTGTTAGAACTGAGTTTACAAGTCCTCATATACAGTAATGCATGGTGATCTGTGTGGATCTCAAATTTCCCCCCTACTAAATACATTCTAAATTTCCCTAAACTGAAAACAATACCTAAAAGCTCTAACTCAGTAATCGTGTATCTTTTCTCCGCTGCTGTCAGTCCTCGCGAGGCTAAAGATACAATGCACAGATTACCCTCATCATCTTTCTGACATAATACTCCAGCAATGCCTATATGTGAAGCATCTGTCATAACCACATATTCCTTATCTTTTAACGGATATTTCAGCACTACAGCTTTCTCAAAACCTTCCTTCAGCGCTCTAAAAGCTTGATCATGCTTGGACTCCCATCTCCACCGAGTCCGACTTTTAAGCAATTCCCTGAATGGTTCTACCAACCCTGAGTATTTAAGAACGAACCTCCTGAAAAAGTTGCAAATTCCCAGGTAAGTTTTTAACTGTTTAACATTCTGTGGCACCTCTGCGTGAAGTATCTTATTAACCCTACTTTCCTCTGGTGTCACACCTCTACTCGACACTCTATGACCTAAAAATGTCACTTCTGACTGACAGAATGACGACTTAGACAGCTTCAAAGTGAACCCTGCCTGATCTAACTTCAGAAAAACTATATTTAAATGACGTAGATGCTCCTCAAAACTGCGTGAACTAATTACCATATCATCTATGTAAATGGTTACAAACTCTCCTGTGTCATCCCCTAATGCGATGTTTAAAGCCCTAATTAAAGCTGCTGAACTACTCTTTAACCCATACGGTGTTCTACAAAATTGATAAAGGTTATATTTATGACTAAAAGCTGTAAATGGTCTATCTTCGTACATAAGTGGCACTTGCCAAAAACTGGAACTCAAATCTACACAAGTGAAATACTTCTTCCCCTCAAAAGTTTGCATTAATTCCTCTATTGACATAGATTTCAGCTGATCTGAACTAATTCTACTGTTAACCAAACGAGCGTCTAAACAAATACGAACAGTCCCGTCGGTCTTGGGTACCGTGATCAAAGAATTAACATATGGACTGTTAGAGTGCTCAATAATCCCATCTTCAATCATCTGATTAATTTGTGCCTCAACTGCACTCTGATAAGCGAAAGGTACAGGATATCTATGTCCTGTGAATACTGACCTATCAATAACGTTCAATGAATGTGTATAGCAATTGGCCATACCAATGCGATCCTCAAAAACTCTCCTATTACACAATAACACATCATAGAGCCGAACACATTGTTCCACCTCTATATTACCCTGAAATGCAGCCTCACGTAACGAGTCCTCTAGACTTCCGTTCGTAATCACACTGCCCACAAAACATGGAGAACCCCGCTCTACGGCTGGCGATATCTCATTTAAAGTACAAATCACACCTACAATACTACTCCTCTGAATATGGTCATTGAACGCTACTTCTACTTCAGAATCTCCCCATTTAAATTTCAAACTCCCTACATCATAACATAAGTTACCAGACACTCTACTTAGCCACTCTGAACCCAAGATAACACTGAATACTAAATTTGGAATTACAAGGCAAATCTGCTTCTCTACATGATTATTAATTTTAATGTCTACTAAAACTTGCTTAGAAATTACTTTAGACCTCTTCCCAACAGCTGTGATAACAAAAGTGCTTTTAATTGGCATCTCCTCAAAATTTACTCCAGTTCCTTTCATTTTATCATAAAATGCACTACTTATGCAACTCTTCATACAACCACTATCAATTAAAACATCTGTGTACGCCTCGGACACGTTAAATTTAACTATGGGGCTCTTACTAACCACTTCCTGAATAATACCTTCATCATTTAGTTCATGTAATAATTCATTTCTCACATTTAGGTCATAGGGTTCCTGTATAATTGTATGGACAGGGCATGCTACAGACTGAGATTCTGACCTTACTTCGCAGCCTGGTTCGCGTTTAAAGAACCGCTACAGCTGGCCGTAGTACTAGTTACTACTGTACTGGTCTGGTTGTTCTGAGTTGTGTTGTCATTGTTTGGCTGTATATTACTACCACTAGGCTGTCCTCTTCCTTGACCCCTATTCTGGTTGTAATTATTGTCATTATAATTTCTCCCTTGATTTCCCCTGAAATCATTGTTTCTCCCTTGATTTCCCCTGTAATCATTGTTCCTCCCTTGATACTGATTACCATAGCCATTTCCTCTGTTCTGATTTAGCTGATTATTATTATTTCTATTTTGAGCATTGGCCCCTTCGCCACCGTTCCCTTGAACTTCCTGATGCCTGGCTTCATTAGGTCTATTATTATTATTACCCTGGTTCCTATTGAAATTGTCCTCATAACCCCCTCTCCCTAGTGCATCAAATGTGCTTAACAAATTTTCTACTTGTGATATAGTCTTTACATTCTGGATACAAGCAGCCTCCTTGATCCTATAGGGAAAGTGCCTAAGTAGCAACCTTACCACATCACTTTCCTCCTTCAAGCCATCCAGATATTTACACACTAATACCTGCCCTAAAAAGTATTCGGTCATGGTGGAGCTTCCTTTAAGGTTATATTTACCACACACTACTCCCTCACGATGCTGCGACTGAATAACCTCATTCCAGAACTTTTCACAGAATTTCATTTTAAAATCATTGATATCAGTAAACTTGTCTCTGTAGACAGCAAACCAATTCCTCGTTTCCCCCACAAACACTTGTTCTAAAATTTCAACTACCTGGCACCACTCAATACTACCATTTTCCAACCTTTCCCCGAATTTATTTTCTATAGTGTTCATGAACTCCATTGGGCACCCCTGTCGATTGCTGAACTTACCCAGTTCTACCTCCCTGTGTGTGCTATTCACAAAAACTGGCCTATTCTGACTATTTTCTTGCCTGATCCTAGCTTTTAATTTTAATTCTAATTCTGCGATTTTCTCCTCAGCCTTCCTCTCAATACTGTTTACTGTTAATTTAATGTTTCCTTCTGATTCTTCTACTTTATCATATAGCTTTGCTTGTTTCTCCTCAATCTTGCTAATGCTCTCTTTATTACTCTCTCTTAAATCATTTACTTCTGCAACTATTTGTGAGTGGACTTTCTCAATTCTACCCCCCAGCTGTTCCTTAACCTCTTTAGTAGCTACCTGAATTTTGTCAATTTCTCCCCCCAATTGCTTTTTGACCTGCTGTGTTTCCAGTTGCACTAGTTCTTTTAAATTTTCAGCCTGTGTACTGATTCTAATTTCCAACTCCTCCTGTACTTTTCCTAATTTTCTGTCTACATCTGCAATAATCTCTTTAGCCTTTTCTTCCATCACCCCCCTGATCTCACCTCTAATCAGATCGAATTTGTCACTCATTTCCCTACTGTTTTGTTCTAATTTAGCATTTAAAGTTTCAGTACTCTCTCTATTTTCCTTACTGTTTTGTTCTAATCTGGCGTTTAAACTATCGCTCAATTCCCTATTACTCTCTTTATTTTCCCTACTGTTTTGTTCTAGTTTAGCGTTATTCTGTTCTAACTTTGCATTTAAAGCTTCTGTACTTTCTTTATTTTCCCTACTGTTTTGTTCTAGTTTAGCGTTATTCTGTTCTAACTTTGCATTTAAAGCTTCTGTACTTTCTTTATTTTCCCTACTGTTTTGTTCTAATTTAGCGTTATTCTGTTCTAACTTTGCATTTAAGGCATCACTACTAACTTTGTTCTGATACATAAACTCGAGAAGTAAAGTTTTTAATTCTGGTTGGCCGCCTACACTCCCTGTTTCAGTATCGGGATTTACCTCCGCTACCCCGGTACTACCATCACTCGACATACTGCTCGTATCATCACTCTCCCGTTGATGACCACTACGTAACCTCATCTGTCTTTCTTTCTCATCCCCCATAATGATATACACTGATACAGACAAGTAACCCCCAAAATACAGGCACAGAAATATATACCCTTCTCCTTCCACAAATGTTATTAGGTTTTCAGCCCCAAGTTGTCGGCGACAAATGAAACGTCTTTTTAATGCCCCATGTTGGTAGCGACAAACGAAATGTTTTTGCTCGCTCCTAACTGTTGGGTGAGAAATGTAACTGTTTACCTTTGCCTAAGCTATGTTGTTTTAATGGACGCCAAGACCTCAACGCAATGTTGAAATCTAAATTTGTATTTAACAACGTCTAGCTCTGGCAGAACACCTTCAAGACTCTATTCACTCAGATCGTGGTATGATTTGATCATTAACCCAACAAACAATTGTATCAGGAGAAGGAATTGGTCTATATCTAATGCTACCTACTGAAAGCAAAGATTGCATTGTAAAAGAAATGAATTTATTATATAAAACAAGAATAGCAAAATTAATAATAATAAGTATAAAATTTAAAATGGAGCGTTGTGATTTGAATATTACCGATAGAAAATTACGTGAAAACGGAGTCTGATAAATTCATTTTACTCTTATTTCCAAGCTATGAAGTTACTGAAATATGAAATGTAAAACAAAGAAAATGAGAGATTGCGTATTTCTGCGTCATTGGCGCTTACCACTGGAAATTGCCAAAGCATTTCCCTCGTTCTTGATGATGTTGTGAGCTTCCCACAGTCTCCTGGACGTCGTCATCTCCGTCGGAATTTGATGATATTCTGGTAGATTAGATAATTCTATGGTCCGTTCCTCGGTCCCAAACACTCGTACAACCAAGTTTTACAAAAGTTCGTCGCTAACTCCACTGAACATCGGAGCGACACGCACTTGCGACCGTACTCTGCAAGTTCTACACAGATTGTCCCTAACTCCACTGAACATCGGAGCGACTCGCACGCGCATCCATACTCCTCAAGTATTTCACAGATAGTCCACGTTCCACGGAACATCGGAGCGACTCCCGCGTATATCCACACTCGGCAAGAACTATACAGATTGTTCTCGTTTCACGGCGCGTCGAACGATATATGCACACGTTGGCTCCCCACTCTTCAGTCCCAACTAGCTTACGTCGTCTCCCCTGATTGGCTGACCCACCACGCGATCTTCTCCTCCTCCGGGTCATTACACTCGGCGGGAGGGTTCCGTTCCAACAATTCGTCTTTTCTAGACCTTACGACCCAAGATTGCGTCATGCTTCTCGACAAGATTAAGCGTGTACTTGAAATCCCAGTGAGTCACGTCTCTCGATATACCCTAACTGACGAAAACTCCGTAAAATTCCGTAATCAGATAATTTTCTATGATATCGTCGTTCGTAATAATTTGCTGGATAGCGTTTTCTAAGACATAGAAAACCTATCTGAATGCTAATAATTTTTATAAAATGCTCCGAAAATACCTAAATAATAATTATAATAAATTAATAATAATAATAATAAATTAACATGAAAAATTCTCTTGGCTGAACAATTTGCCGCGTAAATAAATATAGAATGGCTTCCTACTGACTTATACCAGTTGCATAAAACCCCTCGAAAAACACGTTACACTGTGATACCACATTCTTCCAAATATTTGTTTACGTTTATCAGTAGCCTACTTTGTATTATATCTTCAAAGCATTGGAATGCTCGTTTGCTTGCACTCTCATTTTCTTGAATTATATTGTAACACTTTTTCCTTATTCATGTATTGTGAAACTATAATTTGTCAAAACCATCGCTTCAATTGCATATTTGTATACTGTAATCTTATGTATCAAAGTGAAAGTCTGTATGTGTATATGAGTGTGTGGGTGGGTGGGTGGGTGGGTGGGTGAGTGGATTTGTTCCGTATACAAATCTACACCGTTCCACCAATCTCAACCAAATATTGCATACACATAGTTTAGGACCCAGAAGGAACGGCTGGCTACATGAATTTTCGATAGTCTTTCTCATTCTCCAGATTTAGGCCCTTTTGCACTCCAGCAAAGGCTAATAAAGTCATAAAATTAACTCATGAAGGAATGGCAAGGCAGATCGTTTCCATGGCAAAATAGCTCAAGTCGAGACACGGCCGACTGGATGCGAGTTGCACTCTGCACTGCCGGTATAGAAATGAGGCCCATTACTTGAAATGCCGTTAGTTACTCAACTGCTCACACAGCACTGTCAACCCAGTATAGCATAACAAAGACTTGAAACTATTTGTCAATATAATTTCCGCAATATCAAAATGCATATTATCCCACAAAATACAATAGCGTGATATTAAATGACAGAAATTAAACATACCTTTGCATCTTATTAAAATAGAATTCCATTAGGGTCACTCGATTTTTATAAAACTTCATGAACTTCCTGCTGAGTGGTTAGTACAGAAGTTATTTGGAATCAACCGGTATTTCGGCTTCCGCAATAATATTCGTAATCGGTGATACCAATTTCTCTGCAATGACGTTGGCAAGACCGCTGCTGCTGTCAGGTTACTTGGAAAAAGGAACAACATTTGGACCGAGTTTAATACAACAGACGTCATACTGACACAAAACTGGAGACAGGCCAACTATAAACTGAGACACGCCATCACACGAGTTTCACCACAAGCTATGCACCAACAAAAGATTTCATTACCCAAATGAGGACCGGGTGTGTGAATTATGTCATAATCAATGTTCCCGATATCATGCGAATATGTGCAAAAGAAAAAAAAGGCTAATATCACAAACGAAACTGTGCAGTGATTAGATATAGGCAAATCATATTATTTTCAGATGTATTTCCCTATGAATTTTCTCTGGCTATTTTGCTGCAATAAACATTTTCATTCATTCATTGTCGGAAAATACATTGGTGAAATTATAATTTGATGATGATAGTTGATGTTAAAGTGCCTCATATGGAGGTTATAGGCCTCTAATTCTTTGGGGTGAAAATGATAAATGATGATAAAATGAACACTAGAAATAAAAAATAACTACAACTTACTACCAAATTACGGATTAGGAGAACAAAAGGACAAAAAGGAAGGAATAAGGGAAATAAAATGCAGGTAAAGGAAATGCTCTCAACCCTCAAAAAATGAGAATTGATGGATTTGGAATGGTGTGCCATGAAAGGCTAATAGGAAGGGAAATAGGAGAGAGTCCGCCCCCAGAATCAATAGAAAAAGGAAACAAGTAGTTCCGTGAAGAACTATACAGCCTATTTTCATATATCCTACTTATGTTAATTGCCACTATCAACATACAAAATTTCAGCTTGATGGCTGTAATACATTCGTAGATATTGAGAACCGACTAAATATTTCGGATGGTCGCCATGTTAGATTTTATATATGTAGGTCCTAGAGTTATGTACTGTTACATGAAGATTATTGTGTACGTGTAGCATTTGAACTTCAATCGCATGATTAGGACACAAGAAGTAACAAAGAGATTTTAAAATTTCGCAGAGCTGCCATCTTGTGGTTAAGGGAACAATTGAAATAAATTAGATGCCAGTGGATTAACATTCGTATAAGGATTTACTGCACCAAGTTTCACTGCACTCGGATGGTTAAATTGCGAGAAACGTCCATGTAAATATTTATACTTCGCGTCGCCGCCATGTTGGATTTGTGATCAACAGGTTATTTAAAGTCCTATAGGTGAACTTAAGTTCATAGCCCCTATGAACATAAAAAAAATCAGTTTGATTGCTATAATAGATTCGTAGATATTCAGAGCCGTTTAGATTTTATTAGGGGGACACACACACACACCTCACACACACACACACACACACACACACACGCGCGGACAAAAGGTGATCTCATAAGCCTATTTTTTCAAAATTGAAAATAGGCTAAAAACAGATCCAGCTCAGGTATCATCCCAAACTCAACAGCCGTGAGCCCGTGAGGGTTGGTTGGTTCTTAAGTTTAGGGGCTGCGACCACGCGGTCATGTAGCCCCGTGTACTTTGGGTGTGTGTAGAATCTGTCTGATAACAGGTGTTAATTGTGATGACTGTGTTAGTGTGTGTTATCTGCTTTTTAATTCAAGTAAGGACTGCAGACTTATGCATTTTTCAAATATTTCCTACTTATGCCGCCAAACGCCACCGTCGACAACTACTAGTTCAGAACTTAGCTACCAGACGCCACCGCAGTCGGCTCTTGGCAACGAACGTAGGAACCTAAGAGCGTTGTTTACATTATTAACCTATACAATTTAGCTTCACACAGGTGTATTTAGTGGAAGGTTCTTTAACATGCCATAAATCTATGACATGGGACCGCCGGCTTTACTTCCCCTCCGAAGGAAGGGGCTACACACACCCTGCCTCCTCTATGGCCCTGTGCAGGAGGCAGGAGATATGATGAAAAGAAAAACAAGAGATCTGACCCTTTGAAGGATGATGGTATCAGGAAATATGAAACAAGGTCCAATTAAGGCGGGAATTTGAAAGACTCCTTAGACCTCAGATATCATAATACCGTCAGGGTCGGAAGAGAATAAGAGTTGATCAAGGGAGGCCGAAAGTAAATATGCCAGAGAGGACCCCGGCACAATTAAGTGGAAGCAATCGCGAACTCAGCTAGGGCCCCCGTGATCGCTAACCAGCGTTCCACAAGTTGTAAGCCCCTGAAGGAGGGGGAGTGTCGTAATATCTTTAAGTGAACGAGAGGTGACCAAGGGTGGTCGAAAGGAAAGATGACAGAAGGGACCCCAGCACAAGTAAGTGGAAGCAATACCGCACTCAGCTGGGGTCCCGTTGTCATCAAACTCACGTCCCATTAGTCGTGAGCCCCTGGTGGATGTACTGAAGAATGATTCAACAGAATCGCATGGAAACATTATGATACCTTTTTTTTCAGAAGATAACTTATGGGTATGCACTGAACGGTTGATTCCGTAGTTAATTGGATATCATCGTAGGACTCTGAGACTAAGAAGTCCCTATCATGTGCGTTACTAGCAGTGGTCAAGTACTACCCCGGAATTTTGCCTGGACAGAGTGTAGAAAAACCACACTCAAGATAGTTAATCGGTGCTGGGTTTAGAACCCACGATGTCTGGACTTGCTACAGCTGCCCACGCAGCCGTGGCGCACGATTAAACGATCACAACTACGGCGCGGGACTCTCAAAATGACGACTACACACAACAGACGTCGGAGAGTTTGTGTCCGATACAAAGTTATCGCGGGAAATCACGTTAAGACAATCATCAGACCTATCTCTGTCTCACGTAAACTCGGGAAAGGAAAGCACACCTCCTATGTTCTTCCTATTTAAAGTGTAAAATGGCACACAACAGTATGACATGCTGGATTTGAGCAGCGGCGTTCAAACCATAGTTTATAATTTACCTCAGCATTTTACAATTACATCAGCAAACATTCCAAACAACGTAGGAATTCAGTATATCGATACCGACTACTTACAATAATTGAAACTGAAACGAAACTTCGTGTAACTCAGACCTCCAAGGCGAAAGTCGAAAATGTTAGCCGCTAATACACGTGGTCGTCTAAATGTTTTTTGCATTTTATGTATAATTTTATTTAACCTTCAGTCTTTAGGTCACAGAAACCTATGTGACATTTTGGGTCTAATCTTATACTCTAATGCCACTGCTGTTAAGGGATATTTTGAATCTTTACCTTATGACGAAAGGTATAATGCAGGGGCGGATCTAGGGGAGGGTGACCGCCCAGGGCCCCGCGGTCCTGGGGGCCCCGCGCCATGTTTTTTTTTAATTTAATTAATTAATTATACTTTTCAAACTAATTTAAAATTATTATTTTTATTATTATTTTCGGTGCAGCTATGACCTCTGTTGACTGTTTAGCAAATATAGGTTTCAGTGAAATAATAGGAGACTTCAGCCGGAAAAAAGTGGCAAAGTAATATTTTATTGTTTATATAATCTTCTTCAAGGGGACTTACAGGTTTCTTTCATATTATTAAAAAAAATACTGTAGTGTACTCAAAATATTGTAACTATTCTTTATTTTATTATTTTTACAAAACTACTTTCCATTTGATTTCATTTTTTTTTTTTATTTCCTATTGTTGTGGGCCCCGCAAGGCCTGGATCCACCACTGGTATAATGTGTAATATATTGTATGTAATATCTACTAGAATCGAAGTTTTATACTCTCCCTTAAGGTTTGTTCAACTACTGATATGTTGACGTTTATGTTTTATTAATCATAATGTCCTCATACTGCATTCTTTTATTGTTGACAGTTTCTACGCCTACGAGCTGACTTTTGTATTGCAAATCAGAAACACAGTACTTTTGAGTGATAATGCAGATTGTTCTATGAATAGGCTAATATTTTCTTCTGTTATTCGGGTTATATTCTAATTGGTAATTAAACATTATCCTGCTCTATGACTATGCTAATTCGTAATGGAACCGGATGTTAAATTATGAAT
Source organism: Meconema thalassinum (assembly GCA_946902985.2). Classification (NCBI taxonomy): domain Eukaryota; kingdom Metazoa; phylum Arthropoda; class Insecta; order Orthoptera; family Tettigoniidae; genus Meconema; species Meconema thalassinum. The sequence goes on along the minus strand of OX336400.1, from coordinate 99,735,542 downwards.
TTAGTTGATAACATGTCAACAACATACGGTAATTAAACTACGAATATATATTATTATGCGATAATTTTCTACAAGAACCAAACAGTAAGTAATGATACTTTGCCATAAGAATAGCGGACCCCATTAAATCAAAAATAAGCACTATCAGGAAAGTAATTGTGAGACTAAGCTCTCGAGGAATTGTGTGTATACATCCCTTTTTACGATTGTTGCATTCCCCGCTACGTTATTGTACTCCACAGTACGGTACTGTACTTTTCGACTATTTACAGTGAGTTAATATTGAACTTGAGTAACATCAGAATCGAGGAGAACCATGTTCTAAACTCACTTAAGGGCAAAATGAATACACACTGCGAAATATATTGGCATGTATCTTTCTATAACATATAAAGACACCTCCCGGGCAACGCCGGGTACAATAGCTAGTATATTATAATTTAGCCTAAGTATAGTTAGTCTGTCATCTGTGCAATGAACAATGTACTGTTCCCCACGACAGAGCTCTGCTCTCGGGAATCTTCTTCTAGACAAATAAAATAAAATAAAAATAGCTAATCGGGATGATCGAACTGCGCTAATTGAGTTAAACCCAGAGAGTTCAGTCAGCTTACGCTTTGGGATTGGGAAGACAGTGGGGTAGGCAACCTCTCCTCAAATGTTCGTTAAGCCATGAGTTGACTGACAGCTACGTAAGTACTGTGCCCATCTGGGATCGGCACAAGATCGAACTCCTGACCAGTTATAGAAATATATTCTAAAACTTTATAAAGATTGCAAGAAAAGACGAGAGTAAGCCCACTGAAGAGCGACCACAGGGACATCACAAGAGGATGCAGCTGGTCAAGCTCAGGCACATAAACTCCATTAGTTTACAGGTTAAAAGGAAAAGGCCATTAGCAGAGCTATTAAAACGTTATGGGGAGTTGAAGTCAAGAGGCAATAAATACTACTCGAAATTCCTATGTATAAGCAACTTCACCAAAATTATTACGTTTCAAGAGGACAGTTAGAAGAGGAACTATTTCCCGAGAGGCTCTTAAAAGGCTTAGCCCAGGAATTTGTAAGTCAGCAGTTTTCTCACGCCACTAGAAGGGGGCTTTACCAGATTAAACTTGACAAAATAAACCCACCAGAATTATTAAACCTAGAGTGAGGAAGAATATACGGACGAAAAAAATCAGTGAGTTGGCAGGCCCGAATAAGGTACTTGAAATACTGCAAGCTAAGAGAAACGTCATAAAAATTCCAGCGGATGGCTACCCGCGGACGAAAAGGGAATGTGAAGCAGGCCCCGCAAAAGGGATATTAACTAATTAAATTAATTAAAAATAAACTAGCGAAATATTTTCATTCCGCCAGCCGGTAATCAAAATATAATTATAAAATACACTCTAAATTAAATTATGAAGAAGATTAGACCATGGAATCAGAAATTCAGCTCCCAAATTTGAAAGAAACTAATTTTTAGACAGAAATGAATAAATAAGAAGCAGTCGAGAGAAGTATCATCAGTCGACAGAAGTCTCATCAGTCTGCGAGAAGTTGTGCAGAAGTGCACGTCGCACCAGATTCAGTCTACCAGACATAAAGTACAGTCACGTTATAATGACAATTTATCAGTCGAGAGATAGACTTTGTTAGAGGCAGGTTATACAAGAATCTTCAAAGACCACAGTTCGAGTGCGAGACGCAGTTAGCCAGTTTGTTAACAGCCTTTGTATAGGCATGTTACTTAAAAATTAATAAGTACGAACGAGTTAGGTCTAGCCTCGGGAACGAAATGCACAAGTCAGCGAAAAACTCGTAAGAACTACATTCAGAGACACTATAGTTCGAGTCTCACAAGAGACAAACACACATCAAGTGCGGCAGACAGTAACCAATCGAACGAAGTTAGCAAAGTAGCATTGGTTCGAAATCCAAGCCGCGCTCTGGCAAAGTAAAGGCAGAAGACGCGATAGTATCTTATGAACAATTAAGAACGAGGTGCGGAAAATATAAGGACATTATAGGAGGTAGGAACTCCTAACATAGAATACAGAGAGAGAAATTATAGCGCGCAGGAAGAGACAGTTAAGTTGAAGAACATTTTATACAATCTTCAGGGAAGATTACAGTAGGAAGAGAACTATAAAATGCGATAGGCAATGGTAAAGGAAGAGTAAAGCGCGATTGTAGAAGGACAGATAGAACATTAATAAGTAGAGAAAAAGCTATCTTGAAGGAGGTTCAAGAAAGAGACAATTACGACCTCGGGAGTGATAAGAAGAGAGACTTACCGAAGGGAGAAGATAGGAGAATCACACGTACAAAGCTGTACAGGGAGAAACCATCTAGGCTGTTTTCCACCATTATTGTACGCTGAGAATTGGTCCGTGTTCGATTGTAAATAAGTGAATAAGAGATTTTTTATTTATGTTGAACAAGTGTTAAAAGTGAAATTAAGAAAATGTATCATATATTGTCGTGTGTCGATATGATGACCAAGTGTTAGAAAGGGTCTATTTTTAATATGAAGATGATGTGCTGAAGAAATTATGTGGGTGAAATCATCCAGAAATCACGTCATGAGCTGAAATGTGGGTGAGTCAAACATGTTTATAATATTAAAGTGAATGTATCAGATGCTATTTCAGTGAATTTATGTATGAAATGTGTGCACAATGAATAATCAAATTATATTAAGATGCCATAAGGCAACCGCCAAGACAGTTTGCAAAAATGTTAAAAATAATGATAAAAGTGCAAAAATGATAATAATAATAATAATAATAATAATGAAAGCCCGTAAAAATGGTTAAATAACGATGAATTAATGATCTGAAAGGAGGAATCGAATGTAATAACGTAAATGGCAAGTAAAATGTATGCCAAATAAATGAAAGTAACGTAAATGAAACAAGCTCCGTTGAATAATGATAATAATAATAATAATAATAATAAATATTGTGTTTTATACTCCAAAATGAGAAATGTTAAGTTTTATACTCCGAGATGTTAATGTTAAAGTAAACAAATTGCATTCCGCAAATTAATAATGAATTAATGAATGTCGATCAAAAATAATGATAATAATAAACTCGAGTTGAATGATTAAGTAAGTAAAAAATTGAAGTACGTGGAATAATAAAAATAATTGAAGGATCATTGGGATACCTTAATATGATGATAAAATAACGCTATTCAGCAAGTAATAAAAGTAATATGCTAAAATAATAGGTGGTAATCGATCACCAAAGAAATGATGGATGAAGTTATAAGCTATTGAGCTACGGTAAAGTAAATGCTAATGCGAGCAAAGTTGTTAGAGATGCGATGACAATCCAAGGTATATAAAAGTTGTGTGCCGAAATAAGGCCTATAAAGAATAAATAAAGTAAAAATAGCAAATGAAGTGAATATATCCTCTGACGTGCATGAATTTGGAGATAAAAGGTATAATTGTCGGAAATTCGTCGATTGTTTGCGCGAGGGTGCGACCCACTTGGTCGAACAGGGGTTCGAGCCAATGGCATTATTGTTGTGAATTGTTGGTATTGTTTGCGCGAGGGTTCGACCCGCTTGATCGAACAGGGGTTCGAGGCAAGGGCATTGTGTTGCAATCTAAGTCCCGCCGGGCAATTGCTAAGTATGAATATGGAGAGTACTATTGCTTCTACGATATGTGATTTCAACTGGAGGGCCACAGAGTGTCCCTGAGCCTAGATTCACATGGCCTGTACTGTGCCAACGACGCTATGTTAACCGACCAAATAAAGTATGTGAAATGAAAGGTAATGAGTTATGATCTCAAACTATAGCACGAGTCACAAGGAAAGTGAAATGAATATGAGTCAGTAAGGGATAATGTTAATGAAGTAATGTGGTAGCTGGGATCACCATCCGCTTTGTTTTAAAGGGAATGAAACATTTGAAAGTTTAAAGTCAGTGAATGGGGCGAGAAGAAGGTAATAAATCACGTTAAACTAGGGAGGTCGAGCGGCCGGCCGACCGTTCCTAAACACGAGGGTGGAACACAATGGAGCTTTGTATACAAAAGTTAAGGGTTGCTGAATGGATATTAAATGTGCGTAGTGGAACATGCAAATATTTAAATAAGAGGTGCTATGTAATTGTGAATTAAATAATTGAATTAGTGGGTTTTTGAGAATCATCCCCACATTAAATTTGTGAAAATCGGATAATATTTGACCATATAAGTAAAAAATACGTTGATCATTAAATATTCGATTCCTACCTTAAGAGATATGTGAAATATAAAACGGGTTAACTCAAATTTGAGTTTATAAGATAACTGAATAAGTGTAAAATGATAGCATGCGATACATCACTTATAAACCACCCTACTGCATGGAAATGATTTGTGATGGGACGTGAATTCAAGGATGGGCATGTAGTTGTTTTAAAAGTGTTGATTTGTTATGAAGACTAAGGCTTACTGATAAAAGTAACAGAAATAAAATGAATGATTATAAAGAGATTTAAAGTAAATAAAGTAGGAATGAAGCCCAGAAGGGATGTTAATAACACAGTTAAATGTCCGCAAAAGCCTTAGGTAAAATAATATAAAGTGATAGGCATGCTCTATGTCTAAGTAAATAAAATGTTGCGGAGAGAAATATAGATGAATATTCAATGATAAAGGATACCTAAGCAAGGTAACGCGATAATATAATATTATATTAATTTATTATGTACAGTATTTAATGTTTGACATTTTGGATTTTTCCAAAATATAAGTGTTTGTAAATTGTTTGTAATATTTCCTGGGAGTTTTATACAATAAACTCATGTCTTTTGAAACATGTTTGTTTTCAATTTAGTCTTGTAGATCCTATAAAAAAGTGCTATCATATCAAATGTGAAATCACGGTGTGGGTTGGACGTAACATGCCCCGAACCGCAACAGCTAGCCAGCTCGTGATTAAGCATTTCCATATGAAATGGGTACAGGGGAAAGTATGTATTTACAGTACACATGTGCCCTCTGGAGTTTCCGTAGATATAATCAGTGCAGCTAACATGTTATCAATGTACAGTCAAAGACGTGGAGAATTGCGAGTTATAGGAAACTATAAATTTAAGTGTGAATTGTCACGAGGCCAAAAGTGCAGGTGTTCGAACAAGGAAAGTTCTGCCCATTTATTTACGAATGCACCTAGTTTTGTAGCAGCACTAGCATACGAAAACATTTTTATGAAGCTAGAACGTTTAAATTAAAATGTGCATATCTGAATAGGAACTGTGAAACACAAAGAAAATGACCGAACTTGAGCTTTAAGTGCAAGGCTCCAGGAATCTGGAACAATGCCAAAACTTGCTAAATAATAGTATCGAATACGTCTTTGAGATAACTAGAGTGGATAGTGAAGAACACCGTGAACAGGTTGACACATTGCGACAATATTTACCTTCACGTCTAGTTTGGGGTGCGGGGGCAGTGAAACACACCTCAGGCAACGTCCCCTGTTTGGATTATCTTATATTGATCCCCGTGGAGAAACCCCATTAGCGCAGCTCGGCTAATCAAATTCAAAGCATTCAAAGTTACATAGTTATAGCTGGGACTCGGATTTTTAGGTGCTAAAAATCGGGAAAATATTTATTTTTTATGTATAAAAAATACCTGAAATATGTGACAAAAAAGTAAAAATATGTAATAATAATTTAGTTTAATAATGTGAATATAAACAATATGCAATACTCACGAATGCATTTTAAGCTATGCCTCATTGACTGCTTCAGCATTACAGTACACAACGAGATACATCTTCAGGTTGTCCATCACAAATGACCGACGATTTTCGCGAAACACTTCTTCTGAAGGCGCGAAACTGCGGCAATTTGTTTCTTGCCATTGAGGTGTTGTGTAACATGAGGTCACTGTTCAGCCTTGATGGCTTTCCCACATGGTTGGCAGAACAGAACGCCCCCATGAGTAGTAAAATTATCTTTTAATTCTGCAACATACGACAACTTGTAATTGTTTTTACTTTAGGCATCGTAGAACTGCCTTATACTTCACAGTGCCAGAAATGAAATGCATATGAGCGACACTGGTTCCAGTTATCTGTGGGAGGGGGAGAATATGGTGGTGCAATATGGCTAAATACAAGGAAATCCCAGACTTCCACAGTGAGTGGCACGGGGCGACAAGTTAAGAATAACTCAGTTGCTAGTTGACATACGCATGAAGATTAGATAGCTCACAGGTTCTTCCCCGTTGAAGTAACACAGAACAAAAATGCAATATACTGAAAGATTTAGCATAGTGCTTAAAAAATGTAAATATTATGTCTTTTTATGTGCTAATAAGTGAAAAGCAGGAATTTATGTATTTATAGAAAAAATGCTTAAAATATGTATTTACATAAAATATTTACCTAAAAATCCGAGCCCTAGTCATAGCGTACTACGTACATCAAGAGTGGTTCTCGGAACAGCCTGTAGACGTTACACTTCAGATAAGCATCAACATTAGATCTTTCAACACAATAATACAGGATTATAAGAAATGATTGAAGTGATTTCATAGCTCTGCCGTTGCTTTATTAGTTGGCATATTGCCATAGGGCTTTGCACACACATAGAAAAAACTCAAGAAGTTGTTATTTTACTTATTACAAATGCTCCATTGTGTTCCCCCTAATGATTCTGCAGATATCATGTGACGATAATCAAGTTCTTCCCACGATCGGTGCAGCATGTCTCTATAAATCTGTTCAAAAGTACTGTTGATACGAGCTCTCAGTGTTCCGGAAGGATTCTTGGTAGAGGCGATGTAAACATAACATCACACAAAAATAATCACATGGGATTAGGTCGGGAGAGCGTGGAGGCCATGCCATGAATTGCTGATCATCAACCCCACCACGATCAATTCATCGGTTTTGCAATTTCCTGTTTAAAAATTGTTTAAAAATTCTTGGACAACATGATGGAAGTTACGGCAGTCTGAAGTGAATGCATTTCAAGCACAACATGCGCTTTCTTGCTGTCTGCCGCCATCTTGCCTAACTGCTCACTGCTGCACTCTCGTGGTAGAAATCTGAAGTACGACTGCAACAATACAAAACGTTTTGAGTTTTTCTATATGACTGTTGAGTTTTGTGACAATATGTCAATTAATGTAGCTACAGTGAATTCATGAAATCGCTTCAATCATTTATAATAGGCCTGTAGTATACAAATACTATTTCGTATTGTAGATTAAAGGTCGATTCACACTGTACATTACGTAACTTTCCGTTTCCGTTCCATCACATCTCCGTACATGAAGGTTTACTGTATTTTAAATGAGTACCTACTGTCGACCAGAATATTATGTGTACCCGTGTTTGAAGGTTGTTTGTGAAGTAACCAATAGACCGCCGGCCCCGTGGTGTTGGGGTAGCGCGCCTGCCTCTCACCCGGAGGCCCCGGGTTCGATCCCCGGCTCCGTCAGGGATTTTAAAAACTGACGTGAGGGTTGGAACGGGGTGCACTCAGCCTCGTGAGGACAATTGAGTAGCTGTCTGACAGTCAGACAGCGCCCCGATCACGAATACCAAGATTAACGGCCGAGGGGACCCGACGCGCTGATCACGCGTCACCCCATTATCTGCAGGCCAAATGGCTGGGCAGCGGTCGCTTTGGTCGGCCTTAGCCCGTCATGGGCTGGATAGTGCCAGGGGTTGTTTTTTTTTTGTTGTTTTTTTTTTTTGACCAATAGACCTACATAAAATCCAATAACATCATCATTTTCGTCGTTCTATTTTACGTTAGTTCACGTAGATTTGGATTTTTTAATTTATACTTTAATATTTTGTATCGCAGTTGGAACACAAAAAGTGCCCGTTTTTTAGCATGTTTCAACCATGCGTCAAATTTAAGAATTATTATCTCACAAACCCGTCTTCAGATCGAATCCAAATTTTAACACAATGTATATTGGAATGTTTTATAACAGGTTTATTAATTTTAAAATTTTTTGTGTCCAAGAAACAAAGTTGTTATCATATTTGTAAGGTAACTTTTTCTCGGCTCGGGGTGGTTTGAAAATGTAGTTCTTGGTCGCGATGTAATCCTTATACATCAAAAAGGTATGCTGTATGATTGTGAAATACGTAAATGAATTCATTTATTTTATATCGGTTTGTATTTGTACGGGAAATTAAGACATGGTTCACCAGTTAGCCGCTCCGGTGAAAGCTGTACAGCGTTGCCAAGATGCGCTCCAACACGCGTCAAGGCACGCCTCGCTCGGAAGTGATGTGCTCCATATAAGCAACGCTGTACGGCATTTCCCGGAGCGGCTAGCTGGTGAACCATGTCGTAATTCCCCGTACAAATACAAACCGATATAAAATAAGTGAATTAATTTACGTATTTCACAGTCATGCAGCATACCGACAGTAGTGGCTACGCTGGCTAAAGCTCAGCATTAGGTCATGGGGCCAAGCTCTCTGCTGACTCGGTAGACGCGTGGGTTCGAGCCCCACCGTCGGCTGTCCTTGAAATGGTTTCCCTTGGTTTCCCATTTTCAACACCAGGCAAATGCTGGGACGGTACCTTCTGACAGGCCACGGCCGCTTCCTTCCACATCCTTGTCCAGTTTCATTCACCATCATTCATTTCATCTCTCATTAACTCCTCTCATGAGGTTGGTGTCAGGAAGGGCATCCGGCCGTAAAAATCATCGCCACAAAGACTTCCATCGCATCTCATCCCCGACCCCGTTGGAAAACGGGAATAATAAGGGGTAGACATACACAGTCATGCAGCATAACTTTTTGTTGTGTAAGGATTACAACGCAACCTAGAACTACGTTTTCCAACGACCCCGAGCCGAGAAAAAGTTACCTTAAAAAAATGATAACAACTTTCGTTCTTGAACACACAAAATTTTGAAATTAATAAACCAGTTATACAACATTCCAATGTAAATTGTGTTAAAATTTGGATTCGATCTGATGACGGGTTTGTGAGATAATAATACTTAACTGTGACGCATGGTTGAAACACGCTTAAAAACGGGCACTTTTTGTGTTTCAACTGCGATAAAAAAATATTAAAATAAAAATTAAAAATTCCAAATCTAGATGAACTCACGTAAAATATAACGACGAAAATAATGATGTTATTGGATTTTATGTAGGTCTATTGGTTACTTTACAAACAACCTTCAAACTCGAGTGCACATAATATTTTGGTCGACAGTAGTTACGTACATACTGCACATTACATACACCTTCCGTGAGCCTTGCGTTTCCCGACAGGATTGTCTCGCAGCAATGTTTACGGAACTTATGCCGATATGTATTGACAGTGTGCACTTAGCAACCACTTCCATTCCGTGTCTAGGCGTGTTTTGGCGCTCCCTCTGATATTAACCTGGGTTATGTTTGGTTACAGTTTGCGGTTACACTCGTCAAAACGAAACAGTGAATTCGTGAAACATGCGTTAGTAAATTTATCGGGATTTTAAAATTAACAATATTCCGACGCAAACTAAAGTAATTTATGTACAGGGTGTTTATAAATGAATATCGGGGTTTTAACTATGGGGAGCGTGATGGCGCAGTGGCTTAGCTTCTCGCCTTTCACCCGGACAGCCGGGGTTCGAATCCCCGTGACAGCGGGGTGGAATTTTCACCTGGAAAATCACGTGGCGTCAGGAAGGGCATCCGGCCTTAAATTCCCGGCCAAAACCAAAATGAGCCTGATTGGCTCCGGCGAACCCAATTAATTGGGAAAAGCCGAAGAAAGTTTTTTTATCGGGGTTTTAACTCTTTATAATAATTATTACATTAAACTTACAGTTATAAATGATATGTCAAATGAAAAGGCAACTCAAACAGTTTTACCTTTACCATTTGTCTCACGGCACACATCAAGTCTATAGATGAGTTCTTCCCAAACGTTGATAAGTGTGTATTCAGTAATTGTAGCAACAGCTGCTTCAATCCGGTTTCTTAATTCAGGGAGGTCAGCTGATACCGGAGGCACGTACACACGATCCTTGATGAAGCCCCAAAGGTAAAAATCGCATTGCGTTAGGTCAGGAGAACGTGGAGGCCATGCATAGCAAGCCCTGTCATTGGGGCCCTTGCAGCCTATCCAGGATTTTCTGAGCCCCAGATGCGCACATTATGAGTGTTAACATGTCCACTATGGTGAAAGGTCGATTCATCACTGAAGACAACACGATCCATAAAATCGTCATCGTCATGAGACAACATGTCGTTTGCGAAGTTGGCACGTAATCCGTGGTCTGTCGGCTTTAGAGCCTGTAATAATTGTAAACGGTAAGGACGTAGCGTTAAGCGTTTTCTTAGAACTTTCCAAACAGTCGACACAGGAACTTGTAATGCACGACTAGCGTGTTGTCTTCAGTGATGAATCGACCTTTCACCTTAGTGGACATGTTAACTCTCATAATGTGCGCATCTGGGGCTCAGAAAATCCTGGATAGGCTGCAAGGGCCCCAAATGGTTAAACTGTTTGAGTTGCTTTTTCATTTGACATATCATTTATAACTGTAAGTTTAATGTAATAAATATTATAAAGAGTTAAACCCCGATATTCATTTATAAACACCCTGTATTTTATTCTTATTTTCAACATCGCCTGAAACAGTACCGGTACCTCATGGAATTTACCTACACATAAGATATACAGCAAAATAAGCAAGTTGACATCAAAACCCTTCTAACCGGAAATATTTTGTATCATCATCTGTTAGCTCTTGGAATAAAGTAACGTACTCTCCGTCTGTATTTCGCTCTTTTAAAATATCATGAACCCATTTTCTTCGTTTCCTTTTTCTTGTCCTGCGCTTCTCATCCCTCCCTATATTATTCTACTAATGTCCTATTCCAGTTTTGTACCGAAAGTAAGGTCCCATTAACACCAACCTACACATATGGGGTACCTACAGGTTCAACATAACCCAATGCGTAAGCGAAACGCACTCACTTACTCTTTAAATGCCTCACAATTAAATAAATACCTTAAAACGTGTATATTTACAATGCAATAATGAAAGAATGCAACACGGTAACCATGGTAACAGAATCTCACAGGTCCATCTATTTCTGTATGACGCAACGCAATTCCAATTATTACTTTACTGTGAAAGTTTCCAGACAGTTATAAGGTTATCACTGAACCAAATTAAGCTGTAAAATTCATCAATACATACAGTATAATGCGCATAAGGGGGTCAAGGGGCACTCTAGAATTTTTTCACGCAATTTTCACGTGTGAGTGGGGTACGAAAGGTCCTTTTCACCCGACTATAAAGGGTCTCCGAAAACCACATTTAAAGGCCCTTAAATTAACAGTGTCTGTGATATTCCCAGAAAATTAACTTCGCTCTGATATACCTATGAAGGAATGACAAACCCCTAACCACTGCACCAGTAGCTGAATTGATGTCTGATTATTCATACCAAGGATAAGTCAGTCAGAGCATTCATGATTGAGATTTTGCTAACTGTAATCTTTACAACTAGAATATTCGCGGGTGAAGCCGCGACGGGTAGGCCTAATGCTAGTTTTATTTATTTTGATATTTTTTTATATTTATTTAATGTTGTAGTGCGTACAATTGGTCTTGATCTTTTCACGAACCCGTATAAATAAAACTAACTAACCTGCCATAACGAGATTCAAACTGCGAATCATAATATAAACACCAATTTTTGGCACTACAACATTTATAGAGTTAGATAACATTGATACATGTAATGTTACATTGGCAAACTGAAGGCAAAAGGTTGGTTCCTTAGTTTAGGGGCTGCGACAACGCGGTCTTGTAGCCCCGTGTACTTTGGGTGTGTGTAGAATCTGTCTGATAACCAGTGTTAATTGTGATGACTGTATTAGTGTGTGTTATCTGTTTTAATTCAAGTAAAGACTGCAGACGATAATTTCAAGTACTTCCTACTATTATTACCAAATGCTACCGTCCACGACACCTAGCTTGCGGACTTGGCTACTAGATGCCATTGCAGTCAGCACCTGGTGGCGAACGTTGGAACTAATATAGCGTTATCAATTCTAACCTATACATTTTGGCTTCACACAAGTGTAGTTAGTGGAAGGTTCTTTCACATGCCATAAATCTATGACATGGGACCGCCAGCTTTACTTCCCCTCCGAAGGAAGGCATACTGAGGGATTTTTAACGCTCTTGAAAAATGCGACGACTTCGGCCCGGTTTGAACCCGCGACCTTGGGCATAGAAGCTCATCAAGAAGGCAAGAGGAAATGGGGTAAACACAGAGAACAATGGATGGATGGTGTAAAGAGAAGCAAGGCGGTCAGAGGCTTAACCAAGGAAGATGCTGAAGACCGAAATTTGTGGAGGAGTAGAATATTCCTAATAAAGAAGAAGATAACATTGTATATGAATTTAAACCTAAACACAGTGATCAGGATTTGATTATGAGCGCTTCATAGCCGAAATAGGTGTCCTAAACTTGACCCATTATAATAGTGATCATAGCTAATACATGTAATTTTTTCCAGGAATATTTTTTACTCGTTGTTGTTTGAGTCTTCAGTTTTTCGACTGGTTTGATGCAGCTCTCCATTCCTCCCTGTCCTGGCTAATCGTTTCATCTCTACATAGCTTCCACATCCCACATCCGAGGCAATCTGTTTAACATATTCTAACCTTGGTCTACCCCTACTGTTCTTATCCTCGACCCTTCCTTTTATAACTAAGTTTGCTATTTCTGGGTGTTTTAGTACGGGTCCAACCAACCTATTTCTTCTCTTCGTTAGCAGTCGCCAGAAACATCTCTCCTCTTGGGTAGATTATTAGCTTGGGAATAACCTAACCCCCAAGGGAAGATGATAAAGAGAAGGAGATGGGTTTCGGACTGGAGAAAAAGGATGGAGAAATAGGAGGAGAGTCCTACAAAAGTTATAAGTTTAACTTTAAATGTACTCAAAGGCGGTTGCCACTGCAAATCTGCTCTCCGATACCTAAAGTGGGTAGGGACCTGGGCAAAGCTAACGGGAAACGCAGCTAGAACTTGGGCGGTTTGCAAGAGAGTGGCTTTAGAGTATTCCCTCTCAAGCATACATATGCCTACTATGGGGAAGGGTGATGGTCTGGCAAGACAAAGAATAACAGATTTATGGTGTATCTGTTCAAAGGAGTTTGTTTTTAAACAAATAATTTGAAGATCGCCAATAATTTGAATCGGTTTAGATATTTTAGTTTTCAAAATTGTAGAATTCCTAAAGAGCGACCAAATGCTTTCAAGATGGATAGGGATAAAGCAATTATAATTTTGGGAATAATTTTGGTAAGTGTACCAATAGTTCCATTTGGAAATGGCTAAGCTTTTACCCAGCAAGGCGCCGACTAAAAGTTTAGACAATGAGAAACACTTATATTTTGAAAAACCAACCATAAGTGTTGGAGAGAATCTCCACAAGCAGGAAGCTGGCGTAGCGAGCTATGCTTGCCATTACTGGCCAGTTAGAATTAGCTATTAAAGCTAAGAGGGACTTTACCAAGTTGTCAACTAAGAGTTCTTGCTCAAATGCAACAAATGGTGAAAGCCCTATCAATAGATTTATTTGCATTAAGTGGGAAGAGTCAAGGAAGACAAGATCTTGCCTAACCGTTATGCTAGAGAAATGATAAAGCGAAAAAGAACTCTTGAATTTATTTAACAATGCAAAAGAGTGTAATGAATTTAACAAATATATAATTTCAATTTTGTTAACAATTTGGGGTCACAGACCTCCGAAAACATTTAAAGCTTGCGCCAGGCAATTAACAATTCTTTTGGTTTCAAACCTTTATATGTTTTAAAATCTTCGCAAGATTTTGAAATGGCGAAGATAAAATGAAAAATTTAAAGATAATTAAAGTGATTAAAGTTAGAAATAAATCAAGTACAAGCTGTGTACTTTGAGGAATTTCTAAGTTAATATCCTAGAAAGAGTAACAACTTCGGAAATAACAATAACAAAAAACAGGAAGAATAAAATAGAAGTTTCTATAACTTCTTGTATTAATGCTGAATTATTTGGTTGGATTATGCAAATAGGGCAGGTCACTTATTGTGAAACCTGAAGAGAAAAATCGAAAGGAAGTTTCTAGACCTCCTATATTTAAGTAGGAATCACGAGACAAATAGGGCAAGTTTCCCTTTCGTGAAACCTAGAAATAGCTCACCTTTGAGTTGAAAGAATTGTATTCCCTAATTAGAAGGGAGAAACAAGATAACTTGAGACGTGTACCAGACACGTAGTTATGCAGACATTAATTCGCTTTAAATAAATCAAGAGAGGGAGGGCACTTATTGAGAGTGACACCTCATTGGAAAAGACCTAAATAACAATTTTATTATTATGGTTTGTTAGTAAGAGGTTTGGGAAAGATCAAATGGAATTGAGGATAAGTGTTCATGGCCGTATTTATAATAATCGGACGAACGCGACGCGGATGAAATATTGAACAAACACTGTTTTTCACTATAGTCTGTTGAAATAGATGAAAAGTTCACTGTAGTAGCACAAAAGGTTTATGGCAAATAAAGTTATTGCAATTATGGAAAATAACTAGTTACCCTAGATTTGCGAGAGTCTATTGCTTGAGATAGTTGAAGATTGCAGTTAAATGCGCCAGAGAAAATCCCAACGGAGGAAGAAAAATTAGCTATTGAGCAGTAATTCATAAGGAAGATTCCTTAGTTAGAAAAGGTATTCCCACATGCGAGTGAAAAATACATGACGGTATAACTGGTAGATAGAGTGCAGATTCTGGAAGATTCCAGAGCAATCCTGACTGAAGAATAGGGCAAAAGTTATTCCAGCGGTGGAACGAGCTAAGTATTTTATAGACAGTGGGTAATTCAATGGTATCCCACGTTGTGAGAAGATCTCTCATTTAATAAGCATAAGAAATGCTGCTTCCTATTAAGATCGGCTTAGACAAACCAAAGCCCAACATGGAAAATCCCGCGAAGGATGATTATTGCCCCCCAAATATAGTAATCTCACACTGCCTATAAAATGATCATTAAAGGCATGTAGCTATTTAAAATCCATTAAAATTAGTTGAAGAACGTAGAAGTAGTACTTAGCTTTGCTTCATGGCGAAGGTGATGTTCTCTTTTGACGGTTGAGATTAAAGTTCCAACATGGCGTGGAATTAAAAGATTGCCTCTTGAGTTGAGGAGGCGAGCTCTAGTTGAGCTTCAACTGACTGAGTCGACTGCCAGCGTACAAGTGAGACACGCTCAGCGAAGCACAGAGGGACCAGGGAAGGGAAAAGAGTGGGGGTAGGAAACAAAAGGAATACATATCAGAATAGACAACAAAAATAAATTTTTTCTTGATGAAATGGTCTTCAAAGAGTTGATAGTAGGCGACACTAGAGCAGCCTGGTGGGTGAAAAAGTAGACGAAGTTCTCTTGATCACGGAGATGATAGCTGGCGATGGCGACGAGATCTGGTGGCCAGATTGATAAGGAAGTCCTCTTGAACAGGGAAGAATTGAGGAACTTCAGAGATTCACTGCTAGATGACGCTAGGTGGGTCATGAAAGATATATATCTAGAACAGACTCACAAGTAACATGAGAACCATAAACAGCAAGGAGAAATTGGAAGATCACTGTTGGTGTTTGAGAAGAAGGAAGGAATGAACTATAGCAAAGAGCAGTAAAAGTTTACTCTATCTTACCGTGTATTCCAAAGAATAAACCAAGCTGGGAGGGCAAAAAACCACCAGAGAACGAGATAAACAATTAAAAAATTTAAAGGTAATGAAGCAATTAAAGACAGTGGTCTTATGATGTGACCGTTAGTGGTCAAGATTCTGGCTACCCTGACTCTCCCATCCCTTCCAGGATAACACTCGGTCACTCTACCAGAAATCCAGACCAGGGGAGGAGAAACATCCCTAACCAGGACCAAGTCGCCCACTCTGATGTCGGGATTGGAAAGAAACCACTTCTGTCTCCGTTGCAAGGAAGTTAAATATTCCAAGTTCCACCTCTTCCAGAAAGAATTGCGGAGGGCTTCAAGTTTACGCCAAACAATAGGTAAATTAGAATCCCTGTAAAAGGTGGAAAGGGGAGGAGGGGCAGAAAGAGAAGTGCCTATAAGGAAGTGACCAGGTGTGAGTGGAAGCAGGTCATCAGGGTCATTGGAAAGAGGAGTTAAAGGGCGAGTATTAACAACACCTTCAATCAGAACGGACAGTGAATTAAATTCTTCATAAGACAGAATGCAATTACCTAAAACCTTTCTTAAATGACGTTTAGTGAGCTTTACGCAGGATTCCCACCTACCACCGTGATGAGGAGCGTAGGGAGGTATAAAACGCCATTTGAAACCCTTTGAGTAGGAAAAATTAGAAATCTGTTCCATGGCAGGAGAAGATGTGAGAGCTTTCTTCCACAGGGAAGCTGCGCCTTGAAAAGTGGAAGCGTTATCAGAGAACATCTCCGAAGGAACACCACGCCTAGCAGCGAAGCGAGAGACACCTGATAAAAAGTAAGAAGTAGAAGCATTCGTTACCAGTTCCAAATGGATCGCGCCAGTAACCATGAAACAAAGAGAGAAACATAGAGCTTACCAAACAATTTGCGTTTAGCTTCAGGGGAATTGCGTTGATATTGGAACGGACCCATATAGTCCACACCAGTTAGAGCAAATGGACGTACAGGAGAAAAGCGAAAGGAGGGCAGATCGCTCATTAATTGAGTATTGACTTTAGGTTTCGCTTTGAAGCAAGGAATGCACTTGTGAATTACAGAGGAAACTTCATTAATCCCATTTATAATCCAGTACTTTTCCCTTAAGAGGCAAAGCAGTGTAGGTGTACCAACATGCAAATTGCGATAATGAAATTCACGTATAATTAAGGAAGTTACGTGATGTTTAGAAGGCAAAACAACAGGATGCTTTTTGTCCTCAGAAAGCAAAGATTGCGAAAGCCTACCACCTACACTGAGTAACCTATTGTCATCAAGGAACGGGGCTAAAGCACGAAGACGACTGGATTTGGGAAGATCTCTTTTAGAAGAAAGTAAAGACAATTCAGAAGAAAAGGCTTCTTGCTGTGTTAGTTGCAAAATCATAATGGTAGCGAGATTCAATTCATGATTGGTAAGGTGTGGTTTGGGGAGAAGAGGTTGGTCAACCACATGATATTTCCATCTAAGAAGATAGGCGACAATTCGAATTAATTTATGAAAGGAAGAATAGCGAGACAACAAGGGATGAGAAACGTTGGAAACAAGACACGAAGCAATAGATATAGATACTTTAGCGTCAGGCAGGTTGGAGTTTGTAGCTGGAGGTTTCGAAGGCCAACAAGGAGAGTCTTCAATTAACCACGAGGGCCCATGCCAGTACAACTGGGAAGCTGCCAATTGAGAGGGTAAACATCCACGAGAAATAATGTCGGCTGGGTTGTCAGCGCTGGGCACATGCCTGCATTGACATCCCGACGAAAGAGTTTGAATTTTGGAAACCCTGTTTGCAACAGAAGTTTGCCAATGAGAGGGGTTTTTGGCGATCCAAGAAAGGGTGATCATGGAATCGCTCCAAAGATAGATTTGTGAGAATTCAACTTTTAAAACTTCCCGTAATTTCTTAACAAGTTCTGCGGCCATGAGTGCAGCACACAATTCAAGTCTAGGCAAAGTGATAGTTTTAAGAGGAGCCACCTTCGATTTGGCACAAACAAGGTTGGAAACTGAAGATCCATTTAATGAACCGCAATAAACCAAATATGCACAGCAACCGTAAGCTTTTTCGGAACTGTCCGCGAACACATGAAGGAAAAAAGATGCATTAGGATGAGCGTTAATTAAATTCCTGGGAATTTCAATAAGGGAAAGATAAAGCAAATTGCTGCAAAAAGAGAGCCATCTGTTAAGAAAAGAAAGGGGAACAGTGTCGTCCCATTCACATTTGAGCGACCATAGCTCTTGCATGAAAAGTTTGGCTATGACGATAACTGGGGCAAGGAATTGAAGCGGATCAAAAAAAATTGCAATTTCAGAGAGAATTTGTCTTTTTGTGTTAGGGAGCTCTTCTGAGAGCGAAACTTTATAGATGAGAGTGTCAGTGCTAGTGCACCAATGAACTCCAAGAGTTTTTATGGATTCGGAGTTTCCACAAATTTCGACGGAGGAGGGATCTACGTCTTCAATAGGAAACTGGGTGAGAAACCCATGGGAGTTGGAATTCCACTTATGAAGTGGGAAACCTCCATTCTTTAGCAATGCCTGAAGTTCTAATGACACAAAAGAAGCTTCCTCCAGAGTGGGGAAGGACTGCAAATAATCGTCAACATAGAATGACGTAGTTAGTGCTTCAGAAGTTTTAGAATCAAATAAATGACCATCTTGAGAGGCTAACAAGTGTAGGGATCGGATAGCAAGGAAATCGGAAGGTTTTAAGCCATAAGTAACCGTTTTTAAACGAAATACCTTAATGAGCTTACTGATTTCGTCGCGCCACAAGATTCTTTGGAGATCTCGTTGTTCAGGCTGAATTAAAACTTGAAGGTACATTTTTTTATATCCGCTATAACAGCTATGGGAAATAATCGAAAGTTTAAGAGTATAGCAAATAGATCTGACTGAATAGCAGGACCAGAGTAAAGAGTATCGTTAAGGCTCTTGCCATTAACGTCAGGTGATGAACCATTGAAAACAACTCGGATTTTATCCTTTACAAGAGGGTTTTTCCACACGGGATGATGATTTAAGAAAACCGTTTCAATTGGTGGGTGCAATTCGTCATCAGATTTGTTAACGACTTCCATATCATCTAAGCTTTCATATTCATCCACGAAATCAGTATACTGCTGTTAACGAGAGGTTCTTTCTTGAATTTGCTCTCAATAGCAAAGAGAGCTTTTCGAGCTTTGGGTTGAGAGTTAATAAGTTTAGGAGGATTATGTAATCTTGGCATCTGAACAATGAACTGACCATCAGAAGAGCGAGTGGTAGTGTTCAGGAAAAGTTGCTCACAAAATTCGTTTTCTGAAGAGGTCACGTTAGGAGAATCAACGCTTTCGAGCCTCCAGAACTGTTCCAGGTCAGTATTAGCAAAGCAACATTGCGATGCGGGTTGGGGAGAATAATGGGGAAGTTGACCGGTGACGATCCATCCAAAATTAGTGTCTTTGGCAACCACGTTTGAGGATAACTTGCGAACCTGTTTACGAAGGCTATTCCAGAAATCATTGGCACTAAAGAGTATGTCAATGGGGTTTTGTACGTTGAACAAAGGATCGGCTAGCCTTAAATGCGAGGGAATGTTTAACCCTGAAATATCCACAGAGTGACTGGAGTGTCTTCTCCAATGCTATTGAGAATGAGACAATTCAGTTTGAGAAAGTTGTTTCTGTGACAAATGTCTCTTATGGTTAGCTTTGAGAACTGTAAAGCTTGCGATTTTGAGCTGTTAATGCCCGATACGTTAATAGAAGTGGGGTTTACAGGTAGGCCTAGTTTTCTAATCAAAGAATTAGACACAAAATCATGAGTTGCCGCTGAATCAAGAAGACCGCGTGCACGGACCCAGTTGCCAAAGTTATCCTGAACTTCGATTTGGACAGTAGACAATAGTACTTGGGCACTACGTATGGACTTGGAATTTTGAATGTACGATGAAGCATTGGAACTGTTAGCATTGCCACTTTTCTGAGAAGTAGATGCTGTCGATGACCTTGCCTGATCATGACGATGTAGTAAAATGTGATGAGCTTTTTCACAATGAAAGCAAAGTCTTGTGGACTTACAATTTGAAGCAGAATGCGTGGGTGCTAGGCAGTTGAAGCAATATTTATTCTGGGAAACTAATTTTCTTCTATCGTCGACTGACAGTTCTTTAAAAGATTTACATAGATATAAGGCATGGGAATCTTTACAAAGTATGCACTTTAATGGTTCATTTAAACTCTTGCGGGGTTCGCTTTGAGTGTTTAAAACGAGAGAGCTAGCAATACGGCGTTCACTAGACCTAGTTGGGTAACCAGTGGTGTTTGACTTAAGTTTAGATGTGCTGGACCCAGGTTTTTGGGTACTAGACGCTAAGCGTTCGCTTTTAGTTTTAATAGACATTAATTCAAATTTAGAACTCGGGGATGAGGGTTCACTTTGATTAGTTACAGCGATTAAGAGCTGGCATCTTGAATTTATGAAAGTAACTAAATGCTCGTAAGAGTAATCGTCTTCTCTAGAAAGTTCAATCTCCCAAGCTTTGAGGGTAGCAACATCAACTTTAGAAACCACTAATGTATTAACAAAGTGTCCCAGTGTTCAGTGGGTTGATCTAATTGGGACAGAGTTTTAACGTGAAGTTGTGTAGTATCAATGAGAGTACGCAAACTAATGGCGTCATTGTGCTGTGACGCAGGTAAGTTAAATAGGGCCTTCATATGGCGTTGAATACGCAACCGTAAATTTTCGTATCTTTCTTTCAATAAATTAAAGGCAATGGGGTAATTTTCGGCACTTAAAGGGAGTGCTTCAACTAACTGCAGAGCTTGACCTCGGAGGATAGATCTCAAGTAATGAAACTTGTAGATGACTTGAATGTCTTCATTGTCATGAACAAGAGAGAAAAATAATTCATAGAAAGAATCCCAAGTAGATTCGTCTCCAGAGAAGTGGGGTAAATCAATCTTAGGTAGAATTGGTTTGGGCTTGTGAGTACCATCGCGAGAAGAGGTTTGTTGTTCGTGAAGGGAACCAAGAACAGAACCGTCTTTTTTCTGTTCTTCTTCGAGTTGGCGTATTATTTTGAAAGCAGAACCTATATCTTCGTAATATTGGTTTTCTACTTCGACTCGATATTCGGTTTGATTAAGCATACAAGTTTCTATTTCAGTTTGGATGTTACAATAATTTTCATATGAACGTTCAAAATCCTTTACACGATGTTTCAACAAATCTAATTGAGCTTCTGAGGGATCTAGCTCTTCGATGTATTTTCTGAATCGGGTAATTTGCCCTTTATAGGATGCTCGTTTAGAAGTAAGTTTTTCATCCTTATCCTTTTCAGTAGGAGCCATGACAAAGTAGGTAAATTAAAATATAACTTACGAAACTGTGGAAACTTGGAAATGCTGTCTGGCTGGCAGCAGCAAATAAGTTGAAAGAAAGGGACACACCAAAGGAGACAGGAGCGACCTCTTTCCACTTCACAGGCTTTGCACAATGTAGTTATAGCTGAATAATTCAAAGAAGATATTAATAATTTGCAAAATATTATCAAATAACCCTTGAAAAAAATAGAAAATGTCATGAATGGACTCTCCCGGGTTTCGGCACCAAATATTGCGTAGATTATTAGCTTGGGAATAACCAAACCCCCAAGGGAATATGATAAAGAGAAGGAGATGGGTTTCGGACAGGAGAAAAAGGATGGAGAAATAGGAGGAGAGTCCTACAAAAGTTATAAGTTTAACTTTAAATGTACTCAAAGGCGGTTGCCACTGCAAATCCGCTCTCCGATACCTGAAGTGGGTAGAGACCTGGGCAAAGCTAACGGGAATCGCAGCTAGAACTTGGTCGGTTTGCAAGAGAGTGGCTTTAGAGTATTCCCTCTCAAGCATACATATGCCTACTATGGGGAAGGGTGATGCTCTGGCAAGACAAAGAGTAACAGATTTATGGTGTATCTGTTCAAAGGAGTTTGTTTTAAAACAAATAATTTGGAGAACGCCAATAATTTGAATCGGTTTAGATATTTTAGTTTTCGAAATTGTAGAATTCCTAAAGAGCGACCAAATGCTTCCAAGAAGGATAGGGATAAAGCAATTATAATTTTGGGAATAATTTTGGTAAGTGTACCAATAGTTCCATTTGGAAATGGCTAAGCTTTTACCCAGCAAGGCGCCGACTAAAAGTTTAGACAATGAGAAACACTTATATTTTGAAAAACCAACCATAAGTGTTGGAGAGAATCTCCACAAGCAGGAAGCTGGCGTAGCGAGCTATGCTTGCCATTACTGGCCAGTTAGAATTAGCTATTAAAGCTAAGAGGGACTTTACCAAGTTGTCAACTAAGAGTTCTTGCTCAAATGCAACAAATGGTGAAAGCCCTATCAATAGATTTATTTGCATTAAGTGGGAAGAGTCAAGGGAGACTGGATCTTGCCTAACCGTTATGCTAGAGAAATGATAAAGCGAAAAAGAACTCTTGAATTTATTTAACAATGCAAAAGAGTGTAATGAATTTAACAAATATATAATTTCAATTTTGTTAACAATTTGGGGTCGCAGACCTCCGAAAACATTTAAAGCTTGCGCCAGGCAATTAACAATTCTTTTGGTTTCAAACCTTTATATGTTTTAAAATCTTCGCAAGATTTTGAAATGGCGAAGATAAAATGAAAAATTTAAAGATAATTAAAGTGATTAAAGTTAGACAATAAATCAAGTACAAGATGTGTACTTTGAGGAATTTCTAAGTTAATATCCTAGAAAGAAAAACAACTTCGGAAATAACAATAACAAAAAACAGGAAGAATAAAATAGAAGTTTCTATAACTCCTTATATTAATGCTGAATTATTTGGTTGGATTATGCAAATAGGGCAGGTCACTTATTGTGAAACCTGAAGAGAAAAATCGAAAGGAAGTTTCTAGACCTCCTATATTTAAGTAGGAATCACGAGACAAATAGGGCAAGTTTCCCTTTCGTGAAACCTAGAAATAGCTCACCTTTGAGTTGAAAGAATTGTATTCCCTAATTAGAAGGGAGAAACAAGATAATTTGAGACGTGTACCAGACACGTAGTTATGCAGACATTAATTTGCTTTAAATAAATCAAGAGAGGGAGGGCACTTATTGAGAGTGACACCTCATTGGAAAAGACCTAAATAACAATTTTATTATTATGGTTTGTTAGTAAGAGGTTTGGGAAAGATCAAATGGAATTGAGGATAAGTGTTCATGGCCGTATTTATAATAATCGGACGAACGCGACGCGGATGAAATATTGAACAAACACTGTTTTTCACTATAGTCTGTTGAAATAGATGAAAAGTTCACTGCAGTAGCACAAAAGGTTTATGGCAAGGAAAGTTATTGCAATTATGGAAAATAACTAGTTACACTAGATTTGCGAGAGTTTATTGCTTGAGAAAGTTGTAGATTACAGTTAAATGCGCCAGAGAAAATCCCAACGGAGGAAGAAAAATTAGCTATTGAGCAGTAATTCATAAGGAAGATTCCTTAGTTAGAAAAGGTATTCCCACATGCGAGTGAAAAATACATGACAGTATAACTGGTAGATAGAGTGCAGATTCTGGAAGGTTCCAGAGCAATCCTGACTGAAGAATAGGGCAAAAGTTATTCCAGCGGTGGAACGAGCTAAGTATTTTATAGACAGTGGGTAATTCAATGGTATCCCACGTTGTGAGAAGATCTCTCATTTAATAAACATAAGAAATGCTGCTTCCTATTAAGATCGGTTTAGACAAACCAAAGCCCAACATGGAAAATCCCGCGAAGGATGATTATTGCCCCAAATATAGTAATCTCACACTGCCTATAAAATGATCATTAAAAGCATGTAGCTATTTAAAATCCATTAAAATTAGTTGAAGAACGTAGAAGTAGTACTTAGCTTTGATTCATGGCGAAGGTGATGTTCTCTTTTGACGGTTGAGATTAAAGTTCCAACATGGCGTGGAATTAAAAGATTGCCTCTTGAGTTGAGGAGGCGAGCTCTAGTTGAGCTTCAACTGACTGAGTCGACTGTCGGCGTACAAGTGAGACACGCTCAACGAAGCACAGAGGGACTAGGGAAGGGAAAAGAGTGGGGGTAGGAAACAAAAGGAATACATATCAGAATAGACAACAAAAATAAATTTTTTCTTGATGAAATGGTCTTTAAAGAGTTGATAGTAGGCGACACTAGAGCAGCCTGGTGGGTGAAAAATTAGACGAAGTTATCTTGATCACGGAGATGATAGCTGGCGATGGCGACGAGATCTGGTGGCCAGATTGATAAGGGAGTCCTCTTAAACAGGGAAGAATTGAGGAACTTCAGAGATTCACTGCTAGATGACGCTAGGTGGGTCATGGAAGATATATATCTAGAACAGACTCACAAGTAACATGAGAACCATAAACAGCAAGGAGAAATTGGAAGATCACTGTTGGTGTTTGAGAAGAAGGAAGGAATGAACTATAGCAAAGAGCAGTAAAAGTTTACTCTATCTTACCGTGTATTCAAAAGAATACACCACCTCTCCCACTCGTCTTAATACCTCTTTATTCGTAACCCATTTAATCTTCATCATTCTTCTGTAACACCACATTTCAAACGCTTCAATTCTCCACTTTTCTGCTGCTCCAACATACCAAGTTTCACTTCCATAGAACGCCACACTCCAAAGGAATTCAAAAATGACTTCCTAATACTTAAATCTATATTCGATGTCAACAGATTTCTTTTCTTTAGAAATGCTTCCCTTGCCTGTGCTAACCTACTTTTATATCCTCTTTGCTTTGTCCATCACTGGTTATTTTTCTTCCTAAGTATCAGAAGTCTCCTAGTTAGCTTTTTTTAAACTTACTTTTCATATATAATATACATTGCTACCCGTCCAGTCTTTGAGTAAATTCGTGTTAACCGACTGAAGATCATTATGGGGTTTGAAACCATTTATCAGTGTTGCCTTAGTTTATAAAAAGGTTGGTGCTTTTCAGTCGGTCAACACGAATATATCCAAAAGAGTTGGGTTATACCCTAATCCTGAAAAAAAATACATAAGATTAATAAATTCACTAGGATGACCAGTTTCGATCGTCAAGCGATCATCGTCAGATCCATTACACTTAGGCTACGAATCTATGTCTGAAAATACAGGTGAACATACAGAGTGTCAGGGAATGTTCTCCGCAGTGCCTAGGCACTACTACGTTAGGTGATACCCGGAGTTTAGTTGGCAGCACGGTTGCTGTCCTGTTTCTTGAGCTAATTTGCGTATTGATTTACTTGGACTTCGCAGCATTATACCGGAAATTTCATCAAGTTTTTCGTCTGTTAACAGCGTAGGCCTGCCTGTTCCTGGTACATCGTGAACTGAGCCGGTCACACGAAATGTACTTATCAAATCCCGAACGGTATCCCGGTTTGGACACTTTGAATTAGGAAACCGCGCCTGAAATTTTAGTTTTACATTTTCTGGAAGCCGATCGCCTTCACGAAAAACGTATTCCACCAAAAACGCTCTCTCTTCAGTAGTAAACATCACCGCCATTATCCTGTTGCACTATTCCAATAATCTAAACGCTCCTTTACTGCATTCACAATGACGCTTTCCACAGCACAGCTCACACGTGTGTGCTGATATCCTGTCGACCTTGGAGAAGACAAGCTAATACCTGGCTGTCAGCGAGTAAGCGAAAGGTCTGCCAACTTAACTCCGGCTCTCACCTAACGTAGCAGTGCCTGGGCACTGCGGAGAACATTCCCTGACGCACTGTATTTACAATATTGTTGCGTGTTGCCCCTAGTGGCAAGTTCGTTAACTGGATTACGGTGGGTAGAAGCACAACACAATTGTTCCTTTAAAGAAATGTTTGCTTTATTGCAGGTCAGAAATATACACCGTACAATAAGCCAATAGAAACAAATAGCTGTCTTACAGAAGCTACCTCCTTTAAGGAGCTCGACTCACCCTTTCACTCGGTCTTGCAGTCAATCCTCTCGCTAATGAGGTAGACCCGAATCCTGGATGGAAATAACTGCACTCAGTCTGTCACTCACTGTTTCACAATTCACCACAATGACCTCTGTCCACTGGAAAACACACACTCTTCAAATACACAGTCCCTCCGTATGATTCACACTCCTTCGCTGTCAAGAGAATTAGCCTCAGTAGGGTTTCGTAATTTCGCACGTCATGTCACCAACTACTGTCGCACTCGCTCAAGAACACGGTCCGTCCCTCGCTGGTGAGGCCGCTTTATATAGCGGGCTGGTGACTCAATGAATGCTTCTAGAACAGTCCAGGACTCACAGCTTCTCGAGATTTCCATCACTAGCTGGGTCACGAACATTCTGGTCCATCCCTTTTGTCCTCACAGCCCCGTTGCGTAAGGCGCTGGTAACACACAGAGGCAGGAGATAGCCCGGGGCGGCTGTGACTCACGCGGCGAGGCGACGAAACAACTTCGCAGCCGTAACAATATGTACAATTATTTAGTTGCAGTATTGGTAATGCAACTTAAGCCTCCGTGGCTTAGGCGGCAGCACGCCGGCCTCTCACCGCTGGGTCCGTGGTTCAAATCCCGGTCACTCCATGTGAGATCTGTGCTGGACAAAACGGAGGCAGACAGGTTTTTCTCCGGGTACTCCGGTTTTCCCTGTCAAAATTTCATTCCAGCAACACTCTCCACTATCATTTCATTTGTCATTCATTTAATCACCGCCCCAGAGGAGTGCGTCAGGCCTCGGCAGCCGGCACAGTTCATATCCTCGCCGCTAGATGGGGGCATCATTCATTCCATTCCTGACCCGGTCGGAGACTGGAAGCAGGCTTTGGATTTTCATTGGTAATGCAACTTATCGGTATTTGTTTGTTGTAGTCTATATGATGTTTTTGTGAGATGCTGAAAGTTGTGATAGAACTCCGGAATTTGTCTGTTTTTGGAATAACTATGTATTTTGGGTACATTCGTGTTGACCGACTGAAAAGCACCAAACTTTTGTCGACTGAAGGTCTACAACTGACATAGGATCACTTCCATTGCACTCTCTCTTCCTATGTGTTTTGAGTGACTACTATGCTATTGTGTTTATTACAGAACCGTCCCTCGTACATGAAGCCATGGCTAATCTATAGCGCATTCAAGAACACCCTGATCCTGGCTGGTCTTGTGTTCGGCTCCGGCTTCATATACAAGCACTTGGAGCCGATGGCAGTGGCCGTCGCAGCGGCCGGAAGTGCAAGCGTTGGTAAGTCAACTTAGTTGTGTAAATTAATCATTTTTTATATTCTCCCTATTCCAAGGTGGGTGAGTGGATAGCGTGTCGGTCTACTAACCCCAAGCTTGCAGGTTCACTCCTGGCCATGGTAAGTGATTTTTGAAAGGCGGCAAAAATATGACACGCATGTCATACGATGTTGGCATGTCAAAGAACCCATTTGAATTCAGTAGGCCGTGTTCATAATGGCAAAATTAATCTCGGGAGTTTCCGCCCACACAAAGTTCCTCATTTCTCTACTAGAAAGCGCTATAGCGTTCAAGGAGCTTAGATATCTAACCTCCTTGACTTTCATAGTGATTCAAGGAACAACGAAATTCGACATGCAAGCTACCCTATGGGTGTCAAATTATAAAGCTTGCACCCGGCACCTGAGGCCATACGATATAAAAATAAAACTTGAATTAATTAAGCAAATGACAACATGAGCACCTTCTTCTGCTAATAAGGGAGCGTCCATAATTTACGTGAGGCGTCTAGGGGGGTGGGGGGCCGAACCGAATCTCGTCCAATCTCACGTGGGGGAGAAGGGGGGGGGTCTCGGCAAATATCAGGTTTTTTTTTTTTTACCACAAGAAACAGTGTTGGTTGGTTCCTTAGTTTAGGGGCTGCGACAACGCGGTCATGTAGCCCCGTGTACTTTGGGTGTGTGTAGAATCTGTCTGATAACCGGTGGCTGTATTAGTGTGTATTATCTGTTTTTAATTCAGGTAAGGACTGCAGACAGTAATTTCAAGTAGTTCCTACTTTTGCTACCAAATCCGTCAGTAACGTATGCCTTCCTTCGGAGGGAAATAAAACCGACGGGCTCATGTCATAGGTGTATGGCATGTAAAAGAACCTACCACTGCAATTGGTAGTGTGTAGCAAAATGTGTAGGTTATATTTGGTTGGTTAGAAACACCGGCAGCAGTAGCTACGCTCGCTAACGCACAGCGCTAGGCCATGGGACCAAGCTCTCTGCGAACTCGGTAGACGTGGATTCGAGCCCCACCCGCGGCCTTTCTTCATATGGTTTTCCGTGGGACGGTACCTTCTGATAGGCCACGGCCGCTTCCTTCCATCTATTTACCCAGTTTCATTCACCAACATTCATTTGATCTCTCGTTAACTCCTCTCATGAGGTTGGCGTCAGGAAGGGCATCCGGCCATAAAACTATCCGCTACAAAGACTTTCATCGCATATCATCCCCGATCGCGTTGGAATAATAAGGGTCAGACATACATTTGACCAGTTAGAAACGCTCTATAAAGTTCCAACGTTCGCTGCTAGGTGTTAGTGACAGTAGCATCTGGTAGCCAAAATTGGAACTACTTGAAAAATCCCCAAAAATACCCATCTATGGTAATTGGCTGCGATTCATACACGGTATAATAAAGAAGTAAGCTTTTTAGTAGACTATTAACAGGTGTTCAAACGAATTTAATTAATAATAATAATAATATAATATCGTATGGCCTTGGGTGCCGGGTGCAAGCTTTGTAATTGGACACCCAGAGGGTAGTTTACATGTCGAATTTCGTTGTTCGTTGAATCACTATGAAAGTCAAGGAGGTTAGATATCTAAGCTCCTTGAACACTATAGCGCTCTCTAGTAGAGAAATGAGGAACTTTGTGTTGGCGGAAACTCCCGAGTTTAATTTTGCCATTATGAACACGGCCTACTGAATTCAAATGGGTTCTTTGACATGCCAACATCGTATGACATGCGTGTCGTATTTTTGCCGCCTTTCAAAAATCACTTATCACGGCCAGGAGCGAACCTGCAAGCTTGGGGGGGGGGGGTTGGTATACCGACACGCTAAGCACCTACCCACCGTGTCAAGCGTCTAACAAAATTAATGATTACTTTTAACCCTTGAGAAATGACGTGAAAAAATATAACACGAGGACTGGCGCCGGGTCATTTTGACCCATAGTGTGTCACTCCCATTTTGTCGTAGTCTTACGAATTTTAATGAAGAAATTTTACACCTAGTGTCTTTCTATGAACTATTCCCAATATAAAATGAGGTTTATTTATATTTTTCAAATTTAACATGCAGAAAAATGAAAATAATTTTCGTAACACTATAATTGGCAAAGTGACAATTTCATTTTGAACAAAGGAGCTGATGACCAAGGTGCCCCTTGACCCTAAACATGAATGAACAAGAACGTGAGATATGTAATCGAGCTGCACCAAAAAAGTGGATTTCCCCCCTTATATTTTACAGATTTTCTCGACTAACGTAGGCCGAAAATTGTCACGCAAGGACTGGTGCCATGGCTGAATCTGACCCGACCGTGATTATATAGAAATAACTTGAGTATTCCAAAAGCAATGGACATGTTTACTTTTCAGGATGAAGTTCAAGGCTAGGAAGAAAGGTACAGTCAGGGCTGACCGAAACGATAATATAGAGCAATATACAAGCCTCGAGTCAAAAATGCCCATGCACCAGTCCTCGAGGGTTAAGCAAGTTTCATATTCAGGCATCCATTTCTAACTTTTAACTAAACAAAATTCATATTTTTAATTGTGTTACGAGGGTCAGATGACCTGGATGTTCCACCCCTTAAAACAACATTAACTACGTTATCATCATTGCCGAGTGAAGCCTCCGTGGCTTAGGCGGCAGCACGCCGGCCTCTCACCGCTGGTTCCGTGGTTCAAATCCCGGACACTCCATGTGAGATCTGTGCTGGACAAAACGGAGGCAGACAGGTTTTTCTCCGGGTACTCCGATTTTCCCTGTCAAAATTTCATTCCAGCAACACTCTCCAGTATCATTTCATTTCATCTGTCATTCATTTAATCATTGCCCCAGAGGAGTGTGTCAGGCCTCGGCAGTCGGCACAGTTCATATCATCGCCGCTAGATGGGGGCTTCATTCATTCCATACCTGACCCGGTCGGAGACTGGAAGCAGGCTGTGGATTTTCATTTTCATCATCATTGCCGACATGTAGGTCTGTGCGAAGTTGCACTGAGATGGGAAACTGCCCGACAGTTGAACTATATCATCAACCGGTGTAAATTGTCAAGCAGCTTAGCACGTGGCTGTCTGACCCAGATATGATCTGTCCCATTTCCTGGATATCGAGCGACACATTAATACCGCTTGACACAGTCCAGGTCCCACCCGTACGCTCCCCTCTCCGATAGGAACTCATTAGACAGGGACGAGTTACAGGTATTAGTCGAGTAGGAGCTCAATCATGTCAGCAATAAATTAATATAAGGAAGAATTTGAACGCAGCCCACACTCATAACACAAGACGTCAACAAACAGAACATTTTGTGTTGAGTCTATCATTTAATGCATATATTCTGACTGTCTACATCGAACAGTAACCAAAGACGTCATTCATAATTAATAAAGGTTGCTTTTGAACTTTATGCAATGATAAATACAGATTTGAAGTTTTAGCAGACTGTTTAAGAGGTAACGACTTTGAATATCCCTTCTCTTACGTGTTCAATCACCTGTTTTCCTAAATTGTCATAAGCTAAAATTAAAGCTGGTATTTTTGTCGGTTCTCAAATAAAGCCACTAATAGAAGCGTAAAATAACAAGTTCTGAAACAGAAATCGTTTAAACTTATTGTGAAGCAATAAATTAATATAAGGAAGAATTTGAACGCAGCCCACACTCATAACACAAGACGCTGCGCGCTGCGAGCAGATTTCAAGCCATTTTTACAGTTTCGTGTTGAATCGGAACACGCTGTACATTATATTTCATACAGCCAACTGATAGTACATACATTAGGTTACTTTTGGACATAGTCTCCATATCGGTTTAGGCACTTGTCGATCCATGGGATAAGTTAGAATGTGGAAATTTGAAGCCATTCGTTTTTCAGTGTTGTCCATACAAATTGTCTTTGCTGCTTTTCAGTCGGTCAACACGATTGTGCCCAATGAATTGGGCGAGGTCCAAAATTAAAAATATTGTTACGTGCCACCCCTTAGTGGCACTTCCGTTAACTGGATTACGGTGGGTAGAAAGCACAATACAAATTATTCCTTTAAAGAAACGTATTAGCTTTATTGCGGGCCAGAAAGATACACCACACAAATAGCAAATACAAGCAATTAGTATCCCACTCTAGTTTCCTCTCGTAGGGAACACTTGCCTTTCACTTGTCAAGAAGCCACAGAAGTTAATCCCTCTAATGAGACCGGTGGCCTCGATAGAACTACCTGCAACACTTCCTTGAATACACAAGCTACCGTTATTTACGATAGCCGGTCACTCACCACTACACTCTGCTTCGCTGTCCGCTGGCTAGGGAAACAGCCCCCGGTGCTTTCGCAATTCACCACACTAACCTCAGCTGCACTGGAAAACACACTCGCTCAAGACACAGTTCCTCTGTAGGCTTCTCACTCCTTCGCTGTCAAGAGAATCAGCTTCACTAGGGTATCGCAAGTCACGTCGCCAACAACTGTCGCTCAAGGTAAACGCTCGCACTAGCTCGAAAAACACTGTCCACAGGTCGCTCTTATATAGCAGGCTGGTGACTCAATAAATGCTTCTAGACCCGTCCCGGATTCACGGCTTCTCGAGATTTCCATCACTGGCTGGGTCACGAATATTCTCGACCATCCCTTTGTCCGCACAGCCCGTTGCGTAGGGCGCACGTAATACACTGAGGCAGAGCCCAGCCCGGGTTAGCTGTGACTCAACCGGCGAGGCGACGAAACAACTCACAGCCGTAACA
Organism: Meconema thalassinum; assembly: GCA_946902985.2. Classification (NCBI taxonomy): domain Eukaryota; kingdom Metazoa; phylum Arthropoda; class Insecta; order Orthoptera; family Tettigoniidae; genus Meconema; species Meconema thalassinum. The sequence continues at coordinate 99,703,848 of OX336400.1, read as the reverse complement.
ATATGTAAACACACTCCTGGAAAAAATTACATGTATTAGTTAGTTTATCCTTGGTTGGTTTGTTCCTCAGTTTAGGAACTGCGACATGTAGCCCAGTGTACTTTGGGTGTGTGTAGAATCTGTCTGATAACCGGTGTTAATTTTGATGACTGTATTAGTGTGTGTTATCTGTTTTTAATTCTAGTTATTTATTTAATCGTATCAGAGAACATGCATCATAAAACAATAGAACAATTACATTTGGTACTATAAGAACACCGTGAAATCCCTGTATACATTGCATAATTGATTAAATATAATTATTAGGGCTCGGATTTTTATGTAAATAAATATTTTTTTATGTAAATACATATTTTAAGCATTTTCCTAAAAATACATAAATTCCTGCTTTTCACTTATTAGCACATAAAAAGACATAATATTTACATGTTTTAAAATCAGTATGCTAGATCTCTCAATTGCATTTCTGGTCTGTGTTACTTCAGCGGAGAAGAACCTGTGAGCTATCTAATCTTCATGCAGAGCGTATATCAGCTTGCAACTGTGTTTTTCTTCACTTGTCGCCCCGTGCCACTCACTGTGGAAGGCGGGGATTTCCTTCTCCATAGTCATATTGCACCACGTGCTAGACCTCCCCAGCTACCTGGAACCAGTGTCACTCGCATTCAGTTCATTTCTGGCACTGTGAAGTGTAAGGCAGTTCTACGTTGCCTAAAGTAAAAACAAGTTATCGTCTGCTGCAGTATGTTGCAGAATTTAAAGATAATTTTACTTCTGATGGGGGTGTTCTGTTCTACCAACCATGTGGGAAAGCAATCAAGGCTGAACAGCGATCTCAATTTTTAACACCTCAAGGGCAAGAAACATATTGCCGCAGTTTCGCGCCTTCAGAATAAGTGTTTCGCGATAATCGTCGGTTATTTGTGATGGACAACCTGAAAATGTATCGTAATACTTCAGCAGTCAGTGAGACATAGCATAAATTGCATTCGTGAGTACTGCATATTGTTTATATTCACATTAATAAACTACATTATAATTAAATATTTTTACCTTTTTTGTCATATATTTCAGGTATTTTCAATGCGTAAAAAATAAATATTTTCCCGATTTTTAGCACCTAAAAATCCGAGCCCTAGTGATGGGACACAACCCGCAAACGAGGAGGTGACTCATAGCAGGGGGGGGATGACAGATCATAGGGAGCGCGTGGGTCGCGGTAAAGCTCTGCTGTGGATGTTCTGCCAACCAATGAAGAATTAATTTTTTGCACTAAGGTTTCGTAGTTGGCACTCATGAACGCTCACATCAAACCGACTGGCGGAAGCGGGAATAGTCTGTTTTGATTGATTTTCCTCGTGGTGTTGTTGGTTTTGATTTGTTCGGTATTTTGATTATTTATTTGAATTGAATTGAGAGGCAATCATGCCACTGCAAGGGAGGAAAAATTGCCAAGCACCGGGATGTAAGAATTATAATGATAGTATGAACAATACGGCAATTTTCATCTTCCTGGTGTTGACCATGTGTAAAACTAGTGGGCAATATGGACTACTCTCGAATAAAAATATATAGAGAATAAATGTGTGCATTTCATCTCTTGTTTGTTTTCTTACCCATTCTCCTTTGCATTGCAATAAAATTTGTGGTTTAGGGCTACGGGGAGGGGTGGGGGGCAGCCGGCATGCTAGGCAAAAAGTGAGGTTATGGCAATATAGTGTGCATTTGGACAGTTATCTTTATATTCATCGAATATCCCAACAATTCTGTAGAGTAAGTGAGCAATGTTTAACTAGCCGAAAGGTGAATTAAGCTCTAGAACGGCATAACTGTGTCCTTCGTGACAAATCTATTGCCAACATTGATATATATCAAAATGCATTATTTTCGTATCTGGACGAATATTTCAGCGCCTAGCGAAAGGCGCAGTTATGCTTGTGTTATTTTCATCAATAATCAATAACTCATCACAGATCATACTGTTCAATTACGTGTAATAAAGGCTACATTCATATGGTTTTTTACTTTTTTTGTTGCCAGACTTGCCGGAGCAGTACATAGCCTAAGGCGTTGCTCTCTCTCGGAAATTTTATAACCAAAAGTGACGAATCTCTTATAGTTACATGATCCTTGACTCATAGACTGCTCCTCACCACACTCACACAAAGTCGAGTCACAGGAAAATCCCCCCTTTTCCAAATTCGTCTTTGACCTCCCCACTCCTGTGCGCTGCCTGTTGAGGGTCTTCCACGTTGACCAGATTTCTTCATATCCAGAGGGCAGGTGTTCAGATGGTAGCGTCCATCCTGCAGAGTCGTTAGATCTGGAACGCCAAGAGAGCAATCTAAATAATGAAGGAGAGACTGACAAATTGTCAGTGGCGTAATGGCTGCAGACAATTTCAAGTAGTCCCTACTTTCGCTACCAAATGCTACCGTCCACGACACCTAGCTGTAAACGTCACTACTACAGGGCGCCCGAGAAAGTTCTCCGCAGTGGTTACGTGCAGCTGTGAGTGGTTGCCTTATCGGTTTAGTTGGTAGCACGGTGTCTTTGACAGGGTGAATCCCACACGTGTGGGCTGTAGCCTGTCGAAATCGTCAGTGTGTATTGCAATTAACGAGCGTATGTGTCATCATCACTTCCAGCATCTGTTATGAATGGCTGTGGGGAGTACAAAGTATACTGTTTGCTTGTTATTAGGGAACACAGCGATGACAGAATGCATTCTGCACATAAGTCAAGCAGCATTGCGCGTCATAGGAGCTCATGTCACCACGGACAGTTAAACGATGACAGAGGCTACTTGAGCTGAGTCATATCCTACTCGCGCAACTGTACCTGTCAACGAAGCAGGCTGACGTGTGACACAAGTAAACAAAGAATAGTTCCCATCTCGACCGCCGGCAATCATTTCGTGAAAGGGTAATATGATGCAAGCGGCAGCCGTGCTGCCAACGTAACTTCTGTAGCTAGCTCTCGCAGACGCATGTAGGCGCTGCGGAGAACATTCCCGGACTCACTGTACTAAATGCCATCGCAACCAGCGCCCAGTGACGAACGTTGGAACTTAAGAGCATTAATCATACCTAACCTACAAATTTTGGCTTCACACAATTGTTGTTAGTGGCATGGGACCGCCGGCTTTACTTCCCCTCCTAAGGAAGGCATACTGAGGGATTTATAACGCTCTTAAAATATCCGACGACTTCGGCTGGGTTTGAACCCACGACTTTGGGCATAGAAGCTCAGCATGTTACCAACTACGCCACCGAAGCCACCAAATTTATCCTAAATTGCCCATTTAAGTGTGATAAACTAACTAACGCATGTAATTTTTTCCAGGAGTGTGTTTACATATTGTTACGTGCCCCCCCCCCCCCCCCGCCCTAGTGGCACTTTTGTTAACTGGATTACGGTGGGTTGAAGCACAACGCAGATTGTTCCTTTAAAGAAACTTTATTGCGGCCAGAAAGATACACCACTCAACAGAAAATACAAGCAATTAAAACCTTACTCCAGTTTCCTCAAGTCTCTTCCTTATGGAGCGCTCTTGTCCCTTTCACTTAGTCGTGCAGCTAATCATCCACTAATGAGACCCGTGTCCTCGCTAGGAATACCTGCACCTCTTCCTTATGTACACAAACTACAGTTACGATAACCTGCTTCACGCTGCTTCGCTGTCCACAAGCTGGGAAACAATGTCACTGGATTTCGTAACTCGCACGGCATTTCGCCACAATACCTCTATCGCTCAGTGAAATCACACTCGCTCAAAACACACGCAGTCCCCTGTATGCTTCTCACTCCCTCGCTGTCAAGAGAATAAGCTTCACTAGGGGTTTCGCAAGTCACGTCACCACACTTCTGTCGCTCAGGATAAACGCTCGCACTAGCACGAAAAACACACACACACACTGCTTGACAGGTCGCTCATATATAGCAGGCCGGTGACTCAATAAATGCTTCTAGACCCATCCAGGGTTCACGGCTTCTCGAGGTTTCCATCACTGGCTGGGTCACGAATATTCTGGACCATCCCTTTGTCCTAGTAGTCCTGTTGCATAAGGCGCACGCAATACACTGAGCCAGAGCACAGCCCAGCCCGGGGGCAGTTGTGACTCATGCGGCGAGCGATGAAACAAACTCACAGACGTAACACCACCCCCTTCCTAAGAGGCTGATCGTCCCGGTCAATCATTGGTCCGTCTGTGTCCCTCCGTAGGCTGCCAGGCGATCTCGATGCACGATCTTCATCTTAGCCCTCGGGCTCCGCTGGATCCTGTAGACGACATCGTTGATCCGTTTCACGACTCGGTACGGGCCCTCCCAGGACTTCTGCAGTTTGGGTGACAGGCCTTTCTTCCGTAATGGGTTGAAGAGCCAGACCAGGTCGTCCTCGTGGAATCCGCCGGCATCCGTCTGTTGGTCGTATCGGGTCTTAATTCGGTCGGTCTCGATCCGCAGTTTCCTCCTCGCGAACGCGTTTACCGGGACCGGATCATTCCCAGGTCGGCCGAAGGCAAGACCGACAGGTAGACGGAGCTTCCTCCCAAACAAGGCCCGGGCTGGTGTGCACCCAGTGGCTTCATGCACGGCGGCGCGGAAGGCCAGGAGAAATAGTGGAAGATGTTTGTCCCAATCCCTCTGGTGCTCGCTGACGACTATTCGGAGATGGTTCTCGATGGTGCGATTGAATCGCTCTACCATCCCGTCGGACTGAGGGTGTAGCGGCGTTGTCTTTGTCTTCCGGATTCCCAGCAGCTGGCATAGGTTCTGGAACACCAGTGACTCGAAGTTCCTCCCTTGGTCGGAGTGCAGCTCCAGGGGTACTCCGTACCGGCTGACGAATTCCTTCACCAGGGTCTCTGCAATCGTCGCGGCTTCTTGGTTAGGGAGCGCATACGCCTCCGGCCATTTGGTGAAGTAGTCGCTGACGACCAATATGTAGTGGTTCCCTGCCTCGCTTAACGGGAATGGCCCAGCAACATCGATGGCCACTCTCTCCATGGGACCGCCCACGTTGTAGGTCTTCAGTGGACCCCGTCGTCTTCGTCCTGGGCCCTTGCTGGCTGCGCAATCGTGGCAACTCGCGCAGTGGTTCTCCACGTCTGTTCGGCACCCGATCCAGTAGAACCGCTCTCTCAGCTTCTCCAGGGTCTTCTTTATCCCTAAGTGTCCACCAGATGATCCTCCATGAACTTCATTCAGGACTTTCTCCGTCATAGCCTTTGGAACGACGACTTGTTCCCGAGATGTCTTCCCGTCGGTGCTCTCCCAGGTACGGCCGATGAGGCCATCCCTCACAACCAGCGAGTCCCACTGCGCCCAGTAGGACTTAAACTTTGGGCTGCAGTCACTCACAACGTTCCACCCGGGTCTGGGGACACAGGCCCTCTTCCATTCGGCTATCAGTCCCAGGTCATCATCTTCTGCTTGGGCCCGCGTGAAAGATTCGCGGCTCCAGCTCCCTTGAAGTTCCACGGTAGTCCTTCGGCACTGTATCCCGGTGTTCTCCTCCCTTCGGGCACAGAAGGTGCAGTCTTCGGGGCACGGTCTTCGTGACAGGGCGTCGGCGTTAGAATGCAGTTGGCCTTTCCTGTGCTGAATCTCAAAGTTGTACTATTGAAGCCTCTCTAACCACCGCGCGAGTTGACCCTCGGGCTGCTTGAAGTTCAGGAGCCACCGCAGGGATGCATGGTCGGTCCTGACGAGAAATTCTTGCCCGTACAGGTACTTGTGGAAGTGTTCAATGGTCTTCACGATGGCGAGCAGCTCCTTCCTGGTGACGCAGTAGTTCTCTCCTCGCCGTCCACTACTTGCGACAGGATTCCCCCTATGCCAATGTCGCTGGAATCGGTATCGACGATGAACCTTGTTCCAGGTCTGCGGTAGGCCAGAATAAGCGCGGTGCACAGAGCCTGCTTTAGTTGTTCGAAGGCACTGTGGCATTCTGCTGTCCACGTGAAGAGTTGGTCCTTCTCAGTCAGTCGATGTAGTGGTTTGGCGATGTCGGCGAATCCTCTCACGAAGCGACGGTAATAAGTGCAGAGTCCCAGGAAGCTTCGTAGTTGGGACTTGTCCTTCCGAACTGGCCACTCCCTCACAGCTGCGGTATTCTCTGGGTCGGTGCGCACCCCCTCCTCGGAGACGATATGCCCAAGGTACTGGACCTGCTTCTGGAAGAGCTGACACTTCTTGGGGCTCAACTTCAGCTGGGCAGCCCGTAGCTTCATCAAGATCTCCTTCAGGTTGCTGTAGTGCTCCTCGAAGCTTCTCCCCGGAACGATGACGTCGTCTAGGTAGACCAGGCAGGTCTTCCAGTGTAGTTCCCTCAGAATGGACTCCATTAGCCTTTCGAAGTTCGCAGGGGCGTTGCACAGACCGAATGGCATGACGGTGAACTGCCAGAGCCCGCTGCCCACAGAGAACGCAGTTTTCTCGCGGTCCTTAGGGTGGACCTCCACCTGCCAGTAGCCACTCTTCAAATCCAAGGTGGAGAACCATCTTGACCCAGATATGGTGTCCAGGGTGTCGTCGATCCGGAGTAGAGGGTAGCTGTCCTTTCTCGTGACGTCATTCACCCACCTTTAATCCACGCAGAACCTGGTGGAACCGTCCTTGTTCTTCACTAGCACGACCGGAGAACTCCAAGGACTATGGGATGGCTCGATCACTCCTTGCTCCTTCATCTCTTCTACCATCCGGTCGACTTCAGCTTGCTTGGCGAGCGGGACACGTCGGAATGGGGCCCTAATCGGTGCGCTGCCCCCAACGTCGATTCTGTGCTGGACCAAGCTTGTCCTACCGAAGTCTTTGCTCCCCACGGAGAAGACATCCTGGAATTCGCGTAGCAGGTCCTGAAGTTGGCGTGATTGCTCCTCGTCTAAATGGTCCTGTGATCCTTGGAACAGCTTCTGTAGTTCTTCTGGCAGGGCGCGTCTTCTTCGGTTGTCCGTCTGCAGGTGTGCGTCCGTCATGTCTGTGATGTGGGCAATCCAGGTAACGGGCTCGCAGAATCCTAGGTTGGTGTCCCGGTGAACCGTAATATCGTAGTCGTTCAGGTTGGACAGGCGGACGTACGGCCGAGGCGTCGTGTTGATGAGGGTCTTGGCAACTAGCAATCCTTTTGTCTGGATGTCCTCATATTTTGGCTCGATGACAGCCGCCACTCCCTCAGCAGTTCCGTCGACAATTACGGAGGCGCTGACCTCCGTCCTGGCAGGAACGATGACGTCCTCTCTCAGCCTTACTCGTCGTGCGGTGACGGCTTCGTGTGCTGGTTGCAAAGCAAGTTCCTCGCCTCCGAAGTGCAGAGTGTTGGTACTCAGGTCCAAGATGATGTTGTTCTGGTCCAGGAAGTCCAGTCCGATGATCACTTCGTTTGATACGTCAGCCAAAAGCACTGGATGCTTCACCACCCGTCGTCCAATGACGAACTCCAGTGATGCTTCGCCATGTACCGGTGCGGTCTCTCCGGTCACGGTTATTAGCTGGAGGTTCCTTTGTGTGGGATCACGGTGGGATTAACGATGGTCCTCGACGCTCCCGTGTCGATCAGCATGGGCTAGCTCACTCCGTTGATGACTCCGTCGACCATCAGGCTGCTATTATCCCTCCGTAACTGCGTCACACAGACTTGGACTGCTGGGGCTTGACGATTGTCACAAGCTGACCTTTGCCCCCCAAGGCTGGCTGATACTTGCTTTCCTGGGCCACGCGGTTTCCCTACGACTGACTGTCCCGACGGAAACCCTTGGCGGCGGCGATCACCGCAGTCCTTGCTCAGATGGCCTCTCTTACGGCAGGTCCAGCAGGTTGGTAGTCCTCTTCCGGGCCGCCTCTCCAGATGTCCTTCGGCTACGTTTTTGTTGGTGGTACTGCGACTCTTGAAGAACTGCCTAGCGCCTCTATCAGTTCATCGCCAGGAGCTTGGTCTCGTCGGCTTTGGCTGGGTCGTCGACGTCAACCTGACGCACCCGCTCGTGCATTCTAGATACCTGCTTTGCCGTCTCGAACTCAAGTGCGTAGCTCGGCGCATCTGCAAGTGTCTTATTGCGCGCAAGTCGCAGTGCCGGTTGGGTATCCGAGTCCTGTAGTCCGTCAATGAAGGTTTGCGTCACAATCTGCTCCGAAAAGTCGGCCGGCGCTGTTGGGTAGGCGAGCCTTACGAGGCGTGCGATGTCCATCTCGAACTCCTGCAGGGTTTCCGCGTTCTTTTGTACCCGGGTCCGGAGCTGCATCTGGTAGGCCTGCTGAAGATGGCTAGCTCCATATCGGGACTCCATATGGGCGATTAGTGAAGCGTAGTCCTGGGATCCAGTCGGGATGGCCTGAAGGACGTTAAGGGCGTCCCCTCTCAGCGCTACAATGAGAGCTGTAGCCTTTTCCGTGCTGTTCCAGTTGTTTATGGAACAGGCTGCCTCGAACTGACGTAAATAGGTGCTCCACGGGACCTTTCCATCGAAGGTTGGGGGCGTCACTCTGCTCTGTCCCGTTCCTGATATTCACCTGTGGGTGGGCGTCGGCGCAGCTCGGCAACTTCCTCTTGAAGAGCGTTGAATCTCGCTTCCATCCCCGTCGACGGGCGTTGGTTCAGCTCAGCAATTTCCTTTTGTAAAGCGTTGAATTTCTCTTCCACCCCCGTCAGTGGGCGTTGGCGCAGTTCGGCAACTTCATCTTGTAAGGCGTCGAACTTCTTTTCTACTGCTGTGACTTCCTCACGTAGGCCCTGGCAGACGGTGTTGACTTCCTGACGCAGACCCTGTTCCAATTTCTTTTGACATTCCTGTAATTTCGTCAGCAGACACTCTTCCAGATATTTCTGGCCATCCAGAAATTTGGCGGTTAGGTCCTCTGCTAGCTTATTCTGACCATCTTCTAATTTGGAGGTTAGGTCCTCGGCTAAACTTCTCTGGCTGTCTTCTAATTTGGCAGTTAGGTCCTTGGTTAAATTCTTCTGGCCGTCTTCTAATTTTGCAGTTAGGTCCTTGGTTAAATTCTTCTGGCCGTCTTCTAATTTGGTTTCCATGCCACTTAACTTTTCTAGCAATGCTGCCAATTGCGCTTCCATTTTAGTTGTTTGTCTTGTAAAGGGCATGCACTCACAGGAAAATTTAAAAAATTGACCTGCTCGGGTTTTGGAACCAGGACCGTCAGGTGTTGTGCTTGTGCTTGAGTTCGTAATCCGGCTTCTGACACCAGTTGTTACGTGACCCCCCCCCCCCCCCCCCTAGTGGCACTTTTGTTAACTGGATTACGGTGGGTTGGAGCACAACACAGATTGTTCTTTAAAGAAATAATTAACTTTATTGTGGCCAGAAATATACACCACTCAACAGCAAATACAAGCAATTAGAACCTTACTCCAGTTTCCTCAAGTCTCTTCCTTATGGAGCGCTCTTGCCCCTTTCACTTAGTCATGCAGCTAATCATCCACTAATAAGACCCGTGTTCTCGCTAGGAATACCTGCACCTCTTCCTTATGTACACAAACTACAGTTACTTACGATAACCTGCTACACGCTGCTTCGCTGTCCACAAGCTGGGAAACAATGTCACTGGATTCCGTAACTCGCACGGCACTTCGCCACAATACCTCTATCGCTCAGTGAAATCACACTCGCTCAAAACACAGGCAGTCCCCTGTATGCTTCTCACTCCCTCGCTGTCAAGAGAATCAGCTTCACTAGGGGTTTCGCAAGTCACGTCACCACACTTCTGTCGCTCAGGATAAACGCTCGCACTGGCTCGAAACACACACACACACACCGCTTGACAGGTCGCTCTTATATAGCAGGCTGGTGACTCAATAAATGCTTCTAGACCCATCCAGGGTTCACGGCTTCTCGAGGTTTCCATCACTGGCTGGGTCATGAATATTCTGGACCATCCCTTTGTCCTAGTAGTCCTGTTGCATAAGGTGCACGCAATACACTGAGGCAGAGCACACCCAGCCCGGGGGCAGTTGTGACTCATGCGGCGAGCGACGAAACAAACTCACAGCCGTAACAATATTTATATTCATTGAGCAATCGTGTTGACCGACTGAAAAGCAGAGTTTGAATATTCCCTTCTGGTAACAATTCTGTCCTTGCGTGTTCAGCTACGTTGTCGCGAAGTGTTTCACCTCCTCGTCTGAAGCGAATCGTCTTCCTGCCAGGCGCTCCTTCACAGGGGTGGATCCAGGGGAGGGCGAGGAGGGCGACCGCCTAGGGCCCCGCGTTCCAAGGGGCCCCGCGCCATGGATTTTTCTACATTTAATTTATTAATTAATTATACTTTTCAAACTAATTTATAATTCATATTCCTTTCTTCAGTGCAGCTATGACTTCCCGTGACCGTTTAGCAAGTTAGGATTTCAGTGAAATAATAGAAGACTTCAGCTGGGAAAAAAGTCGCAAAGTAATATTTTAATATTTCATAGTTTACATAATCTTCTTCAAGGGGACGTAAAGGTTTCTTTCATATATTTAAAATAATGTACTGTAGTGTATTCAAAATATTGTAACTATTCTTTATTTTATTATTATTATTATTATTATTATTATTATTATTATTATTATTATTATTATTATTACCAAACTCGGCAGCACGCCGGCCTCTCACCGCTGGATCCGTGGTTCAAATCCCGGTCACTCCATGTGAGATCTGTGCTGGACAAAACGGAGGCAGACAGGTTTTTCTCCGGGTACTCCGGTTTTCCCTGTCAAAATTTCATTCCAGCAACACTCTCCACTATCATTTCATTTCATCTGTCATTCATTTAATCATTGCCCCAGAGGAGTGCGTCAGGCCCCGGCAGCCGGCACAGTCCATATCCTCGCCGCTAGATGGGGGCTTCATTCATTCCATTCCTGACCCGGTCGGAGACTGGAAGCAGGCTGTGGATTTTCATTTTTCATTACCAAATTATTTTCCATTTGATTTGATATTTTTTTATTTTCTATTGTTGTGGGCCCCACCTTATCATATCGCCCAGGGCCCCGCAAGGCCTGGAACCGCTACTGCTCCTTCAAGTGAGGAAACAGGTGTAAGTCACTTGGAGGGAGGTCAGGACTGTAGGGAGGATGATCGATGATGTCCCAGCGTGGTGCTGTATGAGGTCGCGCGTTGTCATGACGGAATATGGCGCCCGCGGTGAGAAGTTCTGGCCACGGTTACATGTTTTGCTCACATCAGTCGAATAACTGAGCAGATCTCTTCAAGAGACCAGTTTTCCAAGCGAGTCGCCATTAGTTGTTTACCAACAACTAGCGCTGTAGGCCTTAAAACCTTAATTTCTGATCACTTCTCGTATATCAAAAAGGAAAAAGAAGCTCGAAGCTTGTGGTTTAACGTGACTGTTAATCTCGTGATCATGATCCACGGGACCTCCTTTTTACGTGGAATCCGAACCACAGGACATGGCATTTCACTTCGAAAATCTCACATGCATTGACCAGGAATAGAACCCGGTCCGCCTTGGTGAGAGGCATACAGCTTGACCGCTGCGCCACCACACCCCTATCAAAAAGGGTATAGGAGAGAGCGAGAGAGAGAGAGAGAATATAATTGTATTGAGAATAATCAATATTACATCCAGCAATACAAGAAAATATATGCATAGATAGTTTTTTAAGTATTAGGACATAGCCGTACATTGTTCAAGAAATCGCTTGTGCTATATGGTGTTATACCCGTAGGGTATGCCACCCTCATCACCTACTAATTACACCCCCTAAAAACACATACTTGTACATAACTTCAGACCTAATTCTACAATCTACGACCACATCTACAAATCTGAATACTTCCATGAACTCAGGTGGCCTCATGCCTGAACCCCAACGACCCCGGGAGGGCTACGACACTCAAAGAATGCGCAATTCTGCAAACACGTCAGACCGACTCCATAAAACCTCGGGGAGTTCACGACTCAAGGTCATTCTCAGACAGACGTTGTGTTGTAGTGTGGATTCTCTGCTGGACACCGTCACGACTGCTGCCATCCTGGTAAGTGTAGCGAGCAACTTCACATACACACACACTTACACTTTCATCCCCTATTATTTGTACTGGAATTGTATTAGCACATTGGCTGTTCTGCAATCATTATTAATACTTCTGCATAGAAGTAAACTCATTAAAACAGCACCATCTCAAGATAACTGGTCCTTACATTTATTTGACTAGCTGGTATGATCCTACCCTTTTAGATTCCCTCTAGGTAGGATCCCCTAGCATTATTGTTTAATTGTTTCGTGGCGTCAGCGGGCGACCACTTGCTACGATGTCACTGTACTTGAGTCAGCAGGCTCTCTCTCTCTCCGCCAGCCAGCTTACGCTAGCATTGAGCCGAGTAGCGACCGCATCGTTTAATGTCTTATTTACTAAACCTCCCCCAACACCACTTTTACACCCCTGAGAGCTCCCGGCAATCCGAACCATCGGGAAGCTCGTACACATTAGACAGCTCACTCACTCTACCCACACCACTCACATTTTAACTTCCCCCAAATCACCCCCATTGTAGGGCACCCCCACAAAGAAACCCTACAATTGGTAAAGGCGCGGAGTACCGTGACATTGCCTTAGGACATTGTCTAAGGGGTCACAAACAACGTGATTCCGCGGAAAAGATCTCAGATCACCTTTTACAGCCAAGCAAACGCCACCCAGATCGAAAAACGTTTTCAGAGTACGGGTCAGATATTATTAATTACCCACCCAACCCCACCCAGACAAGTATAGGCCTTTCATATTTACCCATAAACGGAAACCGATTTTTGTACCCCCAAATAGAAAGGTACACATTGTACAATCGATAGATCTTTATATTAATTAATTACACACCCACCCGAACCCCCAGTTCCCCAGAAGGGATAGCAAGGGTACTATTACGTACACCAACCCCATAGAGTGAGACAAGATTCCCTTCAGAGAGGGACACTATTCCCACGGCTTGGACAGCCCGAATACATTCATATATTTCATTAGTAAGGGTGAATAAGATACACATAATAAGTAACGCATCCCTGCAGAGAACACGCCCCTGTGCATACATACTTATCGCTCACAGTACAGAAACCCCCCTGAACAAGCTAGGCATATTTACTAACGTTAGCAGCCCCACACCAGGCTAGGATATGCCTTTATACGGACACAGCCTATTTTTCTTTATATATACAATATGACATCTCTCTACCGCCTGACAAAACTGAAGCGAGTAGATGCATTGCAGAACTTGATTGCATTGCACAAATATCTGCGGGATAAACAGGACCACCTGAACCGCTTGCAGGAGATGATCTATGCCCAATACATGAGGATTCTTGGGGCCCTAACTCACAAACACGGACCGCAATACGTGATCACAGGCCCTATTCCATCAATTAGGCGACAATTTAATCAAGCACATAAGTAGTGGAGTGATAGGGGTTCTGCCCCACTTCAGAACATACATGTCATTACTACTAAGCCTTAGCCATGTAATATTTGTTGATAACTCGCGAACCCATGGTTGGATGTTGACATATGAGGTGTCGTTGAACTCGAGCTGACGTCCTCTTTCTTATTGACCATGTATTATATTTTTCAAAAATTCTTTGAATTTTTTTGTTTTGCAACGTTGGTGATAGTTTGAAAACCAAACATGGTAGAACGTTGTGCCATGGCTCAAACGAACGGCCTTTATGACCTTTATTTTTTGTAATAAAACTTTTTTATTTTTTATGTTTTTTTGAAAACACTCGAATTTTGAAAATCCTATATTTTGGAAACTAGGAACTCTACAAAAAAGTTTGTTTGACGTAAATGAAAGGTCCCTACCCCCAAAATAAATTTCAAGTCTCTAGGATGAAAACCTGTAGGTAGTAGTGTGGTAAGGACAGAGCTGTCTCACTTAGGAAGTTGTGAGCCCCTGCGACCTTGGAATGGAAGGAGCCATGCTAGGAGGGCGTGCTTGGATTCGTTTTTTTCGTCTCGTCGTGCTCTTTACGGGAATGTAGGTGTCGAAAAGGTGAAAATCTGGAAACACGGTCTTTTTGGGGTAAAAACGTGATTTTAGACTTTTTGCTATATCTCGCGAACCAAGTATGCTAGAGACATGAACGAGGGGTCCAAGGACTCGGAGTGACGTCCTCTTTGCTATGGACCACTCGTTATATTTTTTTAAAAAATTTGGAAACGCGATTTTGGGGTAAACACGTGTTTTTTGTGATTTTTGCCGATATCTCATGAACCAATAACGCTAGAGACGTGTACGAGGTGTCCTAGGACTCGGGCTAACGCCCCCTTTCAAATGTGGTAGATATTTTTTTTCCAAAAAGATAATACACAAAGGGCCTAACGCCATACATGTTGAAATAACGTTTTCTTTTTCTTTGCCTGTTTATAATGTCCATGAAGCGTGGCGGTTGAGAGAGAGACGATACGGCTGGGTGTGTGTGTTTCAACGAACCTGTCGCTGACCACGGTGGCTGTGTTCAATAGATCAATCGCTATTTCGACGGGTCGGTGTATGACAGAGCGAGGGTACGTTTTTTCACACTTTTTACCTTTAACGTGTAAACGGTGATGAGAACTTGGTTCTATGTTGGTCGAAGCGAGTACAGAAAACACACTTGCCGAGGAGCAGGAGGTGAATGTCATTTGAGCTTATGGGAAGGCGTTGATCTGACTTGACAACAGGTGACGCTTGAAGGTGAAATAATCTGACCATTGTGCTGGCAGGGAAGTGCGAAAGGCGTGCACACATGTGTGAAACCACAGGCACGCTAAACCAGTGACATCCTGTCTTGCTTCGTACGTGACAAAATGCAAGTTGACGTGAAATTTGATCTACCGCAGGTGTTCGCTTGGGTGTTATCTGTCCACGTGCGCGATAACTGTTAACAAGTCACATTCTGTTTTGCTTCGTACGTGACAAAATGCAAGTTCAGGTGAAATTTGATCCGGCACAGGTGTTCAGGTTGGACGTTAGCTGCCCACGTGCACGATAAGAGAATGTTCAAAGCATGGGAAAACAAAAGATTATACATGCAACGTAGCATATATAAAGACATGTCGTTATCATTTCCACGCTCACATAGGTGACTACCTTTGACCACACTGCGTTGCATGAAACCCCTGGTCTTGTTTATCAGTTTTGGTGTTGGTGGAAAATACTTAACCTTGTTGTGGGGTAGGTATATATTTATTTATTTATATATTTATAGATTTTTATATAAATACATGCAATTATTTATTGATTAGGTAATTAATGATTTTATTTATTTATTTGTTTGCAGATAACGTGTATAGCCTACCTGTCCTGTGTCTGTGGGAAATATATTAAAGAAAGAGGAAGACAGACCGATAGAAGAGGAAACCATTTCCACACTAGCCAACGAGACGGGAATATAGCAAAGCATTACACGTCAAGGTGAGATTTGTTTTATTATATAATATAACCTGTTTGATTTTGTTTTGTTAATGAAATGCATAAACTATATGGAATGGATATACTTATGGTGGTTTATTTTATTTCTTTTTAGAGTGTTGGAAAACGCTTGACCTTTGTTAATAACCAGGAACGTGTGTGTTTGGGACCATTGTCAAGCAGTCTACAGCTGAAAACTCAGGTGAGAGTGTTCTTTCTAAAATAATGTCTTTTACTGCTGCTACCGATAGCCCAACTTGGGAACCTCTAAACGGTTGTTTCAAATCACGTGTGTGCTCTGGCCGCGTGGTCAATGTTAGAAAAAGTTTGATTCCCAAAGAATTTTTACAATCTTGTTTTGAAATTTTTAAAATTGAAATTTGTACAGCACAAAGGTTGCATACGGCTTTAAAGGTGAATACAGAACTGGTGTGCGATTTCATATATAAAAAGAAGGACGTGGAGCATAAAGAGACATTTTATATTTGCAGTAAAATGCAAGAGCTATTCATAGCCCATAATTTGGAACAGTGGTATGAAACCCACGTGGTGAATGCCTTGCTATCAAAATTTGATAAACTGCAACAAGGACCGAGTGGTCTAGCCTTAGACAAAATTCATCATTTGCAAATCAACATTTGTCAATTCAACCCGTTGAATGCTGGGTCTAGCTATATTAAAACACCACCAGCAATAGCTTTGAAAAAGGCTGTGGTGAATATTAAGAATCGTGACAATGATTGCTTTCTGTGGGCTGTGGCTGCGTATTTGCAGCCAGCACAAGACCGTCATGTTAACAGACCAGCAAAGTACAAGGCCAAGTTTGTCGAATTGAAACAAACTTTAAATTTAACTCGAGTGTCGTTCCCTATGGACTTAACCGAGATCCATAGGTTTGAACCAAATAACCAGGACTTTTCGTTCATGGTGTATGGCCTTGACGGTGATGTGATTGTGGGTCCTCTTTATGCCACAAAAGAACCGAAACGACATCACATTCATCTTTTATATTTATCTGTAGGAGAAGTGAATCACTATTGCCTGATTAAAAGCTTAAGTAGATTGCTAAGCAGTCAAGTGTCTAAATATAAATGTAAAAAGCATATTTGTGATCGATGCTTGCAATATTTTACAACCCCTACGCTCTTAGAACGTCATAGGGTAGATTGTGTTACTCAGGAAGCGGTGAGATTGATATTGCCACAAGGGGACAAGGCTGTGTTAAAGTTTAAGGACATTCACAAGCGTGACACTGTTCCCTATGTGGTATATGCAGATTTCGAAGCTCTCACCACACCCATGGCGGGATGTGAACCAGATCCCACCATCAGCTCAACCACACCCATTCAAAAACATGAACCCTTTGCCATAGGATTTAATGTGGTGTGTGCCCATGACCCCACACAATCCGTTTACAAATATCGTGAGGGGCCAGATTGTGCCAAATGGTTCTTGGATGAACTTGTCAAGTTGGCCGACCATGTACAGGAATTACTGGACCACCCAGTACCCATGAGCCTATCTCCAGAACAACAGCAGCAGTATGAGCATGCCACGACATGCCATATTTGCGAAAAGCCACTGATCAGTGCTGAAGACACCGTTCGTGATCACTCACACTTTACGGGGCAGTTTCGTGGAGCTGCGCATAGTAAATGCAATTTGAACTTTCCAGCTCCTCGTTTCATCGGTGTCTTTTTTCCACAATCTGGCAAATTATGACATTCAGTTTTTGATTCGTGAATTGGGCCATGTCAACAAGGGCTCGTTTACCATTATTCCCCAAAACCATGAGCGTTTTACGGCCCTGACATGGAGGTTGAGCAACTTTAGCATTCGATTTTTGGATTCCTTTAAGTTTATGACGTCCTCGCTAGACAGCCTTGTGAATGGCTTGAATGAGGAGGAATTAAAAAATACTAGAATGCATTTTAATGATCCTGAGCAATTTCAATTGTGCATTCGGAAAGGTATATTCCCGTATGATTTCTGCAATAGCTGGGACGTGTTAAAGCAAAGAAAACTCCCACCACAAGAGAAATTTTACTCGAAACTAACACGCAGTACCGTTTCCGATGAAGACTATGCACATGCATGTCAAGTTTGGCGAGTGTTTGGCATGAAGACGCTAAGTGAATATGCATTGCATTACCTAAAACTGGATGTATTGCTGCTCACTGATGTGTTTGAAAAATTCCGTGAGTTGTGTCAACACATTTACGGTCTTGACCCGGCTCACTATTATACGAGTCCTGGACTCTCGTTTGATGCTGCTTTGAAATACACTCAAGTGGAATTGGATTTACTCACTGATGTAGACATGGTTCTATTTTTTGAAAAGGGCATTCGTGGCGGCTTTGTGTCGCTTAACCAGCGCCATGCTGAAGCGAACAATGTCTACATGCCTGATTATTCACCAGACAAACCAGAATCGTACTTAATGTACTATGACGTGAATAATTTGTACGGTTACGCCATGAGTCAGCCTTTGCCCTATGAGAAGTTTGCTTGGCTGACAGACAAACAAGTGTCAGAATTTGATGTGATCAAGGCTAGCCAAGAAACAGGCCGTGGATATGTGCTAGAAGTGGATATTGAATATCCCTCATCCCTGTATGATGAACATGCCGATTTCCCATTCTGCCTTGAGCAAATGGTTCCCCCTGACAGTAAAGTGAAAATTGAAAAACTCATGGGCACACTTTACAACAAAAATCGGTATGTGCTACATATCCAAATGTTGGTGCAATGCCTCGCCCAAGGCTTGGTGTTGAAGAAAATCCACAGGGGTATTTCTTTTGCTCAAAAAGCATGGCTTGAGCCATACATGCGACTCAACACAGAGCACCGACAAATGGCAACACAGCAGTTTGAAATTAATTTTTTTAAATTAATGAACAACTGCATCTATGGCAAGTCCATGGAGAATGTCCGCAAATACCGTGACATTAAATTAGTGAATGTCTGGGAGGGGCAGTGGGGTGCCCGGCGGTACATTGCCAAGCCAAATTTTAAATCGATCAAAATTATCGATGAGGATTTGGCTACTATTGAAATGAGTAAGACCAGCGTGACCATGGATAAGCCCATTTACTTGGGTCAAGTCATTTTAGACTTTTCTAAATCGGTCATGTATCGATTCCACTATGAGTTTGCCAAACGCCATTTTGAGGACGTCTCTCTTTTGTATATGGACACGGACTCATTCATTTACCACATTCGCCACTGCAACCCCTATGACGTCATGAGGCAACATAGTGACTGGTTCGACACTTCTTGCTATAGTGCTGACAACGTGTTTCAGCTGCCCATAAAAAACAAGAAGGAAATGGGCGTTTTAAAAGATGAATGCGGTGATTCCATTATGACGGAATTCGTAGGTTTGGCTTCGAAAATGTATGCTTACCGCACACTCGATTGTAAGGAAGCCAAGAGAGCAAAAGGTGTAGGTAGGGCAGTGGTAAAATCGCTACGTGTTAATGACTATCTAGCGGTTTTACGCACTGGCAAAGCTATGTCTCATACACAGTGCAGGATACAATCCAGCAACCATCATTTGTATCTTGTGGAACAGAGAAAACGCACCCTCGCCTCCATGGATAACAAGCGTGTGTGGGCTGATGACCTGCTCACCAGCCTGCCCTGGGGTTATGATCGCAAGGAGGAGGAGGTGTGATTTCACTGTTTAATCGTTTATGGGACATGGCTTTATGTAACTTGTAGATTTAGTATTTTGTAAATATTGGTTTCTGTCATTGTAAATAGTAGATTTTGTAAATAGTGA
Source organism: Meconema thalassinum (assembly GCA_946902985.2). NCBI lineage: Eukaryota > Metazoa > Arthropoda > Insecta > Orthoptera > Tettigoniidae > Meconema > Meconema thalassinum. Next base: position 99,684,664 of record OX336400.1, on the reverse strand, counting down.
CAACCCACTTGGACGTTTTGCTCTTTAAAAAGTTCTATGCAACCTTATTTTTTTTAAATTTTTTGATTGGTAAATAGTCTGATTCTTTTAACGCTGTACAAAGTTGATTTTTTTTTGTAAATATGAAATAAGTAAGATTTTTAGTAACTTTAATAACTAGTATTTAATTATTTTTCGTAATGTAAATGATAAACTAAAAAGTTTTTTTGGGATGAGTGAGCATGTCGAGAATGTGCTTTTGGGAATAAATAAAGTGGTTGTGTTTGTTCCCAAAGACAGGTGTGAATGTATGAGTGGAGAGAGAAAACTGGTGTGTATGATTGACCAGAGCAAACACGATGAGGTAGGGTGGGTGGGTGGGGAGGGGGAAAATGGTCACTTATATACTTATTTTGTTTTCAATAGTTTTGTTTTTTCATTGAAATGTGGCAGACAATAGACATTATTTTTGTAAAAAAAACAGTCTTACCTGCAGTAGTCGTAGACCTCGACGTTTCTCCAAACACGCATCAGCACATTGCAGTATTATCAAGGTCAAGCACTCGCATCAACATCATTGTCAAATCTCAACTTTCAACATACACTAAATGGAAAAATGTGAAAACAGCAAAATGGAAAATCCATGTTTCCATATCACCAAAAACGCAAAACTTAAAACGGACATTAAAAAAAACTGGAAATGGCCATATGTGAAATATGAAAATTCAAAAACTTCAAACGGTCATTGTTTAAAAAGTGTCATCAGCAAAATGGAAAAATCCATATCATCAAAAACGTTAAACTTGAAACGAACGTTTTCAAAAACTGTAAATTGCAAATTGGCAAATGACAGTGTGTGGAATTCATTATGTGTGAAATGTGTAAAATGAAAAAATCAGCCATCAACATCACGATTTCTTAAAATTAAAAATAACAAATCATTGTGCTCTGGTAAACCTTTGTTTTTATTTCATAGTCATAGTGAATTGACAAAAGAAAAATAGAAGACAAACAAATCCCAATTCCTCACTCCTCAATGTTTATGTCCATGCATCATCAACTTTCCTTTCATAGCACTCATGACAATTAGGGCTGCCATTCTTTCACCCACTGAGGCATCACTGGATGTGAAACGTTGTTTAGCTTTCTTTAATAACAATTTATCTGCCACATGTCTTAAACCAGGATGACTATGGCGATAAGAAAGGTCATGTTCCTTGCATGCTTGATCCAAAAGATTAATGGGTACATCACCACGTTGTAAACGTTTTTCGAGACGAGTTCCAGGGCCGCAAAAACGATAACCTGGAAGATGGATTTCGAAAGGTAGGTATTGAATCACTTTGTCAATGACGCCATTGCCAGTACAGGTCTGGCATATCCTTTTCCATCGATGGTAAAAAGGTTTGGTCTTCCTCCTCCTCTGTGGACGATGTTTGTGTTTGTTGTTGTTGTTGTTGTTGCTTTTTCTCGCCATGACACCCATGGAATGATTCAACAAAGTCTTTACATGGACTTTTATGACCGTGATACAGTTTCACTAGCTGGCAAGTCGCACACTGACGCATAGACGGTATTTTTGCCATGGCCACTTGCTTATGGTGATCGTAATCCGTACAGGGTTGCAATTCACTCAACACAGGGTCTTGAGTCCATGATTTTGGTACATGTTGCCAGATTTCTTTCACTGCATTGGCGGCCACATAATAAATGAACGACTTGGGCAGCGCCAAGAGTTCCTCTTTGGTAAAACTGTCTAGTTTCTTTTTGCACACAAAGAACTTGCCGATGGCTTTGTCCGTAGCATTGCCTTTCTCCATGGTATCACGTGCTGTAGATGTTTACACGTCGCTTGTAGAAATCTCACTGACGTCATTCACAGGTAAATCTTGAGTTATAATTTTGTTCAACAACTCCCAGCAGGCATGAGTGGTTAACCAATGAAAGAGATGCCACGCATGCGATAGGGCTGTATGGGTAATGTTGCCACAGGAACAAGTATCCATGAGCGTTTGCAGGGAGGGGCAGCCCAACTCCATGAGGTCGATACATTGGCAGTAAGACGCCAAAAATGGTTGCAACCATTGACGTTTTTCATTACCTTTCACAAATACCACATTGGCCGAGGACAAGTGTGCTTTCATGACCACGTCCAAATATTTATAGGAAATGGTTCCCTGATTCCAGTCTAGTTGCCTATGATTTTCAATCCACTGGGTTTGTTTACGGTCTTTTTCACACAACAAATCAAAAGCATGGGGTGGTTTAAATAGCAAATGCGTAGCTTGCGATATCCAAAACGTGGTACAATCGATCATGGCCACTTGTTTAAATATAAATTTGTTGTCACCAATTTTAAACCCTTGGCAATCCACAATGAGTGTGCGCAACATGTTGACGCTTGCCTGGACCAAGTTCAACTGACGACTGACTGACGTGTGATCATGGCATGGGCTTACCTGCCATGCTAGTTTCAAAAAGAAGGTTAGGGTAGGACAGAGGGACATGAGCTGCTCACCGAAGCACCATGGATACCATACGGCCCACATGTATCATAACTTGTATTTTTTTCATCACCCAGAGACACAAGTGGGGGATAGCTTGAATGACAGGGTATATTTCCCACTTTCATTCTGCACAGGTAGGGGCAGGTGGGTGACCAGCGCTGATGTTCCTGCATGGGTTCATCGCCCTCCTGCCATTGGTCTATAATGATGGGACAAAAGGCACATTTCACTTCATCTCTTGTTTTTAAATAGTAGAATCCAGCGGCCGCCAAGTCTTGAGGGTTTATGAAAGGCACTGGCCATGTGGCAAAAGTCTTGAAACGTTGTTCCTCAGAGTTTAAATTCATGGATGTAACGTCTCTTGAGGCTTTAAAGCAAGACATGACTGAGCGGCTTGACGTGGGATGACCTGTTATTTATACACTCGTCACTTGGTTGGACAGTGGATAATAGTTGACTTGTTTGTGGTGAATAATCAAACAGTAGGCCGTCGTATTGGCTGGTACATTGTCATGCGTTTCAAAATCTAGTCGAATGTCGATATTGGATGGCTTGACAGACTCTTCCAGGTAAGAACAGTCAAAGACAATCAGTGGTGCTCTTGCCTTAAACGCTTGGGGTAGTAGCATGGGGCCGTTCTCTTTTTGATAATGCGACCATCGAAATTTAGAAAACAAGTCGTACAGGGGCCCAAACTTATTTTTTGAAAAATCCAAATCCAGTCCTTCATAGGGAAACACGGCTCCGTTGAGGAAAAGACGTGCATTTCTCAATTGCAGGTGATCAAATTGCGAGGCATCTTTGGTTTGTTGATACTTGCGATTCGTTTGAAAACCCACGATCAGGTAGAGAGGTCTCTCTGTATAGCGAGCTGTTTTTACAGACCAACTGTGTGTGTTGGTGGTGGGCAATAGCGGATACTCATGGAGTGCCCAGCTTCTAAATTCCATGGGTAGAGGCATATCTCTCTTTACCATTTTGAGTATGTCCAGTTTTTTGCTATCGTTAAGGGTCACATGGGGGACTTTCCATAGCAAGCGTTGTAGTTGAATTTTTGAATCGATGGGGGCATTGTCGGCTCTCTTGAGTGCATTATTATCACTCCTGTCTCTCACTAGGTAAAGCACTTGCCTTGCATTAACCACAATGCGTTGGTGATCTTCGGCAAAGCCTAGAACCAGTTTAAGAGGTAAATATCCAGTAAAGGTTCCATCGGTGTGTACCATCCAGTCATTGGTCGAGTCAGGACACCAACCTGCCATGCAAAGTGTTTTACCTTCTTCCTCACTATAAGAGGGGTATAGTTTCATGACACTGGAAATGCCCACATTTCGAGTGCTATCCACCACGATATCGTTAATGACATACCGCACTTCAGAAAACAGAAAGGCCAAACCATGGTTGGCCAACTTGGATGTGGTAGGTGTAGAGCCATCGGCTTTGGTGAGCCGACCTTCAATCTGAATGACACTTTCATGAGGTAGGGTGTAAATATCTTGGTTGTTGATAACAAATTGAATTTCATCATTGTTATTGAGTCCAGGTGTTTGAGCTTGATAGGAATGGAGATCAATTCTTACCACTCCTGGTTGCTCCTCGATGTGGTTCGCTATCTCTAGGATAGAATTCATTATGAGGGTTGACGTGGTAACCCAAATGCTGTAAAATCTGCTTGTTCTGAGATGTTAACGTGTATTCACGTGGCAAACAACTAACACTATTCCTAGACGGTGTTGTTGCTTTATACACAAATTTCATAGTGGCTTTAGCACCAACTTGTAAGTCACTGGTGTGGTGGAATCTAGATCAATGAGTTGTTGATCTCTATTGATCAGTCTTAATGTTATATTACTAATACTATCAACAGCCACAGCATGAAAAAGCACCACTGGAGGGTTTTCACGAATAATATACCCATTGGGCGATGTCACAATAAAGTCATAAAGCGAATGCGATGGTTCTTGATTGGTGTACACTTGGCTAATAATATTACACGTCACCGACACATGATGGTCCTCAATGAATTTCACTTCATGGTCCGATTCATGTTTTTTGTTGGGCTCCAACACACGTGGTTTAAATCCGAGTAATGGGCCAATGGAATCGGGGTGTGTTTTAAAGTCAATGTTGAATGAGGAGAAAATACTGCAGCGATGAGTGTTGGTATTTCCTACAAGTTCAAACTTGTGCGTTCCGTCGAGAAATGACTTTAAACCATATTAATTGATCAACACCACATAAATGTGTTCATAAATATCATCGATCGTGTATCCACCAGAGCTCAGAGTGAGCACAGAATCATCATAGTAAAACTTGTTGTTCACATTTTCACGTATGTTGTATATTCGATTGTACGTTTCAAGAGAAACAAGTCCTAAACCATAGGGTTTTTCACTCAATTCGATAGGCGGGTAAAAGTCTAGGCTGACTTCAGGTCCACGTCCATGCACTGTAAACGTTTTACTTTCTGCCGACATACTGGTGGCGTTTTTGCTTATGCTGCGTCTTATATAAAAAAATTAAACACAAACGTCCACACTGTTGGCTGTTAAACGTTTGCTCTCGTTTCACATTATAATATATCTTGATCCTGTTTCCAAAATAGGTCACTAGTTCCATGGGCGGGGGCAAATTCCCAAAACTGTCAAAGTACCATACCGTGGATCCCTCTTTGACATAAGCTACATAATGCGTTCCTGGTCCTCGGTGATCATCCAAATTGACAACAGCACATTCCTGTTTCCAGGGTCGTGGGGGTAATTGGTTTCGCATAAACACACCTCGAAAATGAGAAAGCTTTAGTTGTTTAGCATAGCTTTCCACTTGTTGATGCGTCAGGGCATGTCTCGCTATGGCTGAGGTTAATTTTTTTTTTTTTTAATATTTCGAAATGGTGAAATCCCAAATCCTTGTTGATAAAAGGCTGGCTTTAAATTGGCATTTCTAGCCCCCATGGCAATCGCTTCCATCGTTTCATTGTGTCGCTGACTTTCTTTGAGTTGTTGCTTGCCCTGCTGCGCGGCTTTAATGGTTTTCGCCACTGCACTGGCACCGCCCAAAAGTGAACCTAGAGCAGCCAACCCGGCAAATAATGCAGGTAAAAATCCCGCTCGTTTTGGGACGGGAATCACTCGCCCTTGGTTTGAAACCTGTCGCCGACGTTTTGGAATAACCTGTCTCTGTGCTGCTCGAAGGGCTTTCCTTATGGTCAATACATTATTTTTTCTTTTTTTCTTTCGCAAGGGCTTGTCCACGAATGTTGTAAGCCCAGGCTTTGCCAAGGACAAAGTCCTTTTTTTAGTCTTTCTCACTGCATACCTTTGTTTCACCATGATGATAATGACCAACAACCTTTCACAAGAAAGTTTAAATCACAACTAACGTCAGATGGTTATTTCATGGCTGTATATTCCAATTCCACATAAAGTGGGAAATCGTTTATGGTTTTCCCCGCTTGCTTTTCATCCCATGTCAACATGAGATAAAAGGATAATTCGTCCCCTGCATTGACCATTTCATGGTCATGGACCAACATCCTATGACCATTTATCTTTATTTGTAAATGGTTCTCATCAGGTATGGCATATTTGATGTGAATGGTTCCATCATAGTGTAATCGATAGTGGCTTAATCCTGAAGCAAGCACATAGGTCAAGTGCTGATCATGGACTAGCGGTAAATGGTTTCTCTCATTCAAAGGTTTTTCATTTGTCAGATACACTAAAAACACAGATGGGATAAATTTATAAAGCCTTTTCATTTCATGGGTCACGTAACGCTTGGTACAAACATCGTCTTCGTCTTGTGGGTCTTTCACGTGAATAATCCGATGGTGATTAGCGCTATAGCCATTCACCATAAGCTGTGGCACTTTGTCATAAAACTCATACACTTTGTTATCCACATACTTTTTCGTAGTAACGTCTGTAGACACTTGAGGATGTTTTACATGGGTTAACCGCTTTCCCTTAAAGTCATAATCTCCCTGTTTTGTGCGTGGCACTACTGACCTATCCACATAGTGTTTATTAGCGGGATCTGTTTCCTGTTTAGGATCATGTATGGGGACAGGCCTAGCTTTGGCCATCAACGCACGTCCAAAGACATCCATCGTCAACCTGTAGTAGCAGTCTACTGTTTCTATGACAAGGTTCGGTGTCCTGTATATAGACAGCCGGCTAGCCTGTCTAAGCCTTAGTTGACATGAAGATTATTAAGCAGCAAGAGTCATTCCCCGTGGGGGACATGGTTTCCCATCTCTGTCCCACATCACGTGAACAACGCCATGGTTCACTGTTTCCATCTTCCATTCGCTGCATCATTGTGGGGCCTTCCGGCTGTGGAAAGACAAATCTTTTGCTAACGCTCATTACAGCGCCCAATGGTCTGCGTTTTCAAAATATTTATATTTTTGCAAAATCTCTCTACCAACCCCTCTACGTGTTTCTGGATCAAGTCATGTCTGGATTACAAAAAGAGAATATGGGTTATTTTACATTTTCCATGCAAGAAAATGTGATTTCACCGAATGAGGTAAAGCCTGATTCACTCATGATTTTCGATGATGTATCCACTGAACGTCAAGGCATCATTCAAAGCTATTTCAGCATGGGTCGACACAAACATATCGATTGCTTCTATCTTGGGCAAACGTATTCTAAAATGTCCAAACAGTTGATTCGTGACAATGCCAATGTCATTGTTTTATTTCGCCAGGACGAGAGGAACAGTCGTCACATTTATAATGAACATGTGAATCCGGATATGACCTTTCAAATGTTTACAGAATTGTGTGCCAAGTGCTGGAACACTCAACGTCATGCCTGTTTAGTGATTGACAAACAAAGTGAACTCAACCAAGGACGGTATCGCTTAGGGTTTGATCATTTTATTGCTATTTAAGGCCCTGTCTCATTCCCCGGCAAGTCATTTGTCAAGACACCATGGCGTTAGCAGAGATTCAATTGAAAAAGCATATTATTAAAGCAAAACATACTATTCGCCAAAAGTTTCGTCAATTGAAACAATCACGTGCCAATCATGCTTTGTTTATTCAGCAACATTTAGCACCTCCACTAAAAGCCATGTTGAAACCCTCTTTCAAGCCATCTGAAACGCTACCCACCGTTTCACAAGCCACGCAGACGCTGCACGAGGACCCTGAGGAAGAGGAAGAGGAACAGGAAGATTTGACTAGTGTTAGTGAAGTTGAGGATGAGGAGGAACAAGTGTTTACGCCTCAAAAAAAGGCTGCACCCCTTGCAGAGTTTTTGAGAAAAAAGAAATCCTTGGCCATGGTCGAAACACCTTGCCCTTCCAGAGCGTCTCCGTTTTCACAACTCTTGGCCACCCCTCAACATAAAGCTCAACTGAAAACCATTTTAATAAAATATTATGGATCAACATTGGAACCCTATTTCACCGATCTATTTATTGGAAACACAGATACCACGTATGGTGTTCGCTATGAGAATGATAGTTTTAAAATTGGCGATTCATCCATTAAATTTGCTCGTACTAAAGCTGTCATTAAAAACATCAACTATAAATTAACGCCAGGACTGTTAAAGCTGCTCTTTTCTCGGACCCCCTCTTCCCATGATTATACGTCAGAGGACCTTGACAAATATAAATCCATTTTATTGGATACCCATGCTCACAAAAGACAGTATGATCCCACGCAACAAGTGAATGCCAATATATCTCAAAAATATAAAACCATCATTGCAAAAATGTTTCCCACCAGTCAAAGTACTCGTCGTAAAGCATCCGCTTCGGGAGTGACTTTTAAACCATTAAAACCCCTTGTGGATGTTACCTACTGGCACAATCCCAATAAGCTTGTCCAGCGGCTACAGTTGTTGCATGCTTCACGTCAAGCTGGCCATACCGGTCACGATTGGGAAATTCAAGAAATTGAACAAGAACTTCGAAATGCCAAAATTATTGTTTAAGCCCTCACCCATTAAAATGGGTATTGCTCACGAGTTGCATCGCCCAGCTAGGCGTCACTATCCGCGACTCAAGGTGATTTCACGAGGTGTGGATGAACTTTGGCAGGCTGACTTGGTTGAAATGATACCCTATGCTGGCGTTAACGACGGTGTACGCTATATGTTGACCGTCATTGATGTCTATTCCAAAATGGCCTTTGTTGAACCTGTGCGTCGAAAGTCTGGCCCACTAGTCACTAAGGCCTTTCAACATATTATTCAACACTCCCAACGTCAACCTCAGCTGCTACAAACCGACCAGGGGAAAGAATTTTTCAACAAGAACTTCTCCAGTTTTCTCAAATCTAAGGATATTCACCATTACACCACGTACAGCAATCTGAAAGCCAGTGTGGTCGAGCGGTTCAACCGAACATTGAAAACCCATATGTGGAAAGCGTTTACCGCTCAGGGCAGTTATCGCTGGTTGGACATGTTACCTGAGCTAGTGACACGTTACAATGACACCAAACATAGAACGATTGGGACCAAGCCACGTCTCGTAACTAAAAATATTCAGCGATTGGATAAACTGTTTAACCCCATAAAAACAGCTGATCCTAAACGTCACCGACTGAACATTGGGGATTTTGTTCGTGTGAGCAAATTTAAGTCTGCGTTCAATAAGGGCTACACGCCTCAGTGGGGGACTGAACTATTTCGAATTCGTCGAGTCAACTTGGACACTCCAGTCACCTATTTACTCGAGGACCTCAACCATCAACCCATAAAAGGTAGATTTTATCTCCATGAACTTCAGAAAACAGCATTTCCTCAGCATTATCTTGTGGAAAAAGTGTTGAAACAAAAAGGAAATAAACTCTACGTCAAATGGTTAGGGTTTAACTCTACGTTTAATTCCTGGATCAATAAATGACATGTTGTGTGAACCTGTGTACTTTTTATTTATTCACCCATGTTGTACACCACCTATAGCTCTATGTGTACAGCGCTCCGCGCTTCATGCATGTTCATACATGTTTGTCTTTCCCTTTCCTCCTGTGTTCTCTCATACATCACCCCCTCCCCTCTCCCTCCCTTCACCTACCACCACTGCTGTTTGCAGCTCTTGCCTATCTATTGGTTGTGACATCATTCCGACAAGTTGCATCATACTTTTTACTGATTCAGCGATTCCCACGCTTTGAACATTCTCTTATCGTGCACGTGGACAGCTAACGTCCCAGGCGAACACCTGTGCCGGATCAAATTTCACATGAACTTGCATTTTGTCACGTACGCAGCAAAACAGGATGTAACTTGTTAACAGTTATCGCGCATGTGGACAGATAACGTCCCAAGCGAACACCTGCGATAGATCAAATTTCACGTCAACTTGCATTTTGTCACGTACGAAGCAAGACAGGATGTCACTGGTTTAGCGTGCCTGTGGTTTCACACATGTGTGCACGCCTTTCGCACTTCCCTGCCAGCACAATGGTCAGATTATTTCACCTTCAAGCGTCACCTGTTGTCAAGTCAGATCAACGCCTTCCCATAAGCTCAAATGACATTCACCTCCTGCTCCTCGGCAAGTGTGTTTTCTGTACTCGCTTCGACCAACATAGAACCAAGTTCTCATCACCGTTTACACGTTAAAGGTAAAAAGTGTGAAAAAACGTACCCTCGCTCTGTCATACACCGACCCGTCGAAATAGCGATTGATCTATTGAACACAGCCACCGTGGTCAGCGACAGGTTCGTTGAAACACACACACCCAGCCGTATCGTCTCTCTCTCAACCGCCACGCTTCATGGACATTATAAACAGGCAAAGAAAAAGAAAACGTTATTTCAACATGTATGGCGTTAGGCCCTTTGTGAATTATCTTTTTGGAAAAAAAATATCTACCACATTTGAAAGGGGGCGTTAGCCCGAGTCCTAGGACACCTCGTACACGTCTCTAGCGTTATTGGTTCATGAGATATCGGCAAAAATCACAAAAAACACGTGTTTACCCCAAAATCGCGTTTCCAAATTTTTTAAAAAAATATAACGAGTGGTCCATAGCAAAGAGGACGTCACTCCGAGTCCTTGGACCCCTCGTTCATGTCTCTAGCATACTTGGTTCGCGAGATATAGCAAAAAGTCTAAAATCACGTTTTTACCCCAAAAAGACCGTGTTTCCAGATTTTCACCTTTTCGACACCTACATTCCCGTAAAGAGCACGACGAGACGAAAAAAACGAATCCAAGCACGCCCTCCTAGCATGGCTCCTTCCATTCCAAGGTCGCAGGGGCTCACAACTTCCTAAGTGAGACAGCTCTGTCCTTACCACACTACTACCTACAGGTTTTCATCCTAGAGACTTGAAATTTATTTTGGGGGTAGGGACCTTTCATTTACGTCAAACAAACTTTTTTGTAGAGTTCCTAGTTTCCAAAATATAGGATTTTCAAAATTCGAGTGTTTTCAAAAAAACATAAAAAATAAAAAAGTTTTATTACAAAAAATAAAGGTCATAAAGGCCGTTCGTTTGAGCCATGGCACAACGTTCTACCATGTTTGGTTTTCAAACTATCACCAACGTTGCAAAACAAAAAAATTCAAAGAATTTTTGAAAAATATAATACATGGTCAATAAGAAAGAGGACGTCAGCTCGAGTTCAACGACACCTCATATGTCAACATCCAACCATGGGTTCGCGAGTTATCAACAAATATTACATGGCTAAGGCTTAGTAGTAATGACATGTATGTTCTGAAGTGGGGCAGAACCCCTATCACTCCACTACTCACATAAAAGTTTACACTTACTCCACGAGGCCCTATACAGAGAATATTTTGACCTCAAGGAGGAACACTTTCACGTGAACACTGACAAAACCAGAGTGGCGGAACAAGCCAGGGAACTTACCCTGCAATATGCCGCATTATGGCGACGTTACCGTCAATTACAGGCAAACTCTATATTGCTTGAGCTTTTAAGGGGACATCGCAGAAATTACCTCCAGGATGGCAAACATGACCATCACTACACAAAACTCCCCCCTTAGGAAAGAGATCACCGTGGCCACGCCACATACTAGACCCACACTTGGGAACAATGCACACTTGCATACACTTCACCCGCCACGTGCACGCATCCTCATCTCCACACTTCCACTGCACCCTAGGACTTTATCGCCTACACCGCGAACAACGGTCCTACACCCAGCCGAACACACGTACCCGTACACCGGCAAATCCCATTTACGCCCACAAAGACGCGAAGAAGCAGTAAACCGAAAATCACCCTTCTCCAGACACCCCGAACAGAGGGCGGACGTCCTGAATGGATTCCGGGAGCTAAGACTGCATTAGCCATCCGAGGGCAACAGAGATACTCCTCACGTTAGACATCCGCTCAGGACATAGCATTGTAGCTCACATGCCTAGAACCCAGGGCCATTTTCCTTTTAGCCACCTAACATAGGATAAGAGAAAGGGAATATTAAACCCAGGGCTATACGAAGAACAAGAGCGCCAAACGAGATACGGCCCCCGGTTGTCTAATCTCGAAAATAGGTGTCGGTGCCAGTTCCCACACAATGCCTATACACGGAATACTTATAAGTTGCAGGATAAAATGTTACTGTTTCCAGCACAAGGTATTAATTTGTTCCATAGTTTTAAGGTACCGTCTACATGTACAAGTTTTCAGGAAATAAATCGTATACACAACTTATCGCATGTTAACACGCGCCAAGCGCAGGTCATTACACTGCACGACCAGGATATGGTAAGTCGAGCCAGTTAGTCAACTCAGCGCTCAACACGTCCTTCCATGGCAACAGGTGTTCGATGCAAGCCACGCAACTAGGCACACGCATACACAGCCGTGCGTACTCCAGAACATTCACCCGGAGTACATACGTGAGATCGCAGAAAGGTTCACTTATAGTAGACGACCACACATACGGTACAGGTCACACCGTAGTATAAAGGGAAACATATTCACTTAAATCTTCACACTCACAAACACACCCAGGCGCAGGTCTATTAGTCGACCAACTGAAGATTCACTTACCTTGAAATAGGGTCTATGGGACTTGCATACCTCACAACGCACCTGTAGACGCGATATACACTAATAGCGACATACATACGTCATAATTTTATATACATTCGGTAGCGACCGACGGAAGATTAAAAAATACACTGATACACCAATTAGTTGTCCCGCATGACATAACAAAAGCCATTTTATACAGATATACAAATACTAGTATTACCGCGAATAATAACGCACGAATAGGAACGATCCGCGTAGCTATACTTCACACGCAAGCACGAGGTGCACGGATTACGGAATCGACCTCACACCGAGGCGAGGTTACAACCTCGTTCCACTTAATTATCACCGAGTCAGATAGTAATTTGGCAGGATTTATTCACATACGATAACAGGCGTAGCTTACGGTTAACTTCATGGACACACCACAATACCACAGATTAACAGTCCTAAGCATGACCATAAACTGCCTACCACAATAACACAATTTAACAGTCCTAAGCATGACCATAAATTGCCTACCACAATAACACAGGTTAAAAGTCCTAAGCATGACCATAAACTGCCTACCACAATAACACATGTTAACGGCCTTCAGCACAGGCAAAGACTCATTACCACAACATTACGGGTTAGTTGGCATCAACACATCCAGCAACGAGATATCACAATAACACAGGTTACCATACACTCAGGACATAGGACACAACAGGTCATCAGGACAATATACTTGTCGGACAAGGGATAAGGAAATACTTACATAGGTAATACAGTATCATACGCAATAAACTCCTATTGCATTGTTTAGTACATCTCACTGGCCACTGCGGACAGACATTCACACTGATTACGAGCGGTGAGACAAGGTCCACACGCGCTGTACCGGAAGCGAGAGAGATGACGCAGCACTACTCTCCACAATGCTCACAGCATGTACTCGACAGGATGACCAACCTATACACGCCGCGTGAGGCACACATCATTCACACACACCAGCATTCTCTCTTTCCCCACAATGGGACTTTATATTTTTTTCTTTTCTATGCGGTCGCATTGACCATAGTATAACGACATAAGGCTCTACAACCAGTTCCTTCACGAGGCGTCACCATTTTAGCCGACGATTAGGGACTACTCATTTGAATTTGAATTGCATCATTCACCCCTTAGTCAACGCAGGTCAGGACTCACAGCTGGTCTGTTTGGTTGGGGCTATTCCCCTTACTGACCACTTAGGGATCCATACGTTCATCCAAACGCCTGGTTATGAACTGCACGTAGTAATCAGCCCTATGGCAACGTAACGCAATATCATACAGTATAACCATATCTCAACGAGAGCCACAAGGCCAAGGACGGACTCCACAGTCCATGTAAATCCCATTGAACACATATAATAGCTTCAGAATTGCATCCAGGATCATTCTTTGGCTACCAAAGGCATCCACGCTATAAAATATGCCTATCTATATACATGTATATATCCTCATATATACATACACCTACTATCAACGACAAGGCTCATAATTCTTTTACGTTCTGCGGACGAGCATCGTGGTGATCCACGTCAAAGAACCTCTTCCCAAAAACAATGTTAAATAAATATCCAGCCATAAATGTATATATATACAAGTAGCCGCAACGTCCATGGCCCATAATTACTTTACGTTTTCCTAGGGGAGCACCGTAGATTCTACGTTAAAACAATCCCCCTAGAACAATAATATAAGGTAAATATCAGCCATGTACGAAGGAACGCGAAGTTTTGTAGAAAATGATAAACGAAGGCCCAATGATCCTCTTAATTCAAACACTAAATAGGCACTTGCATTCACAATACATACGACACGGATTGCAGGACCAATTTCCCTTCATTGCATATTAACCTACAGAATTCCACTCTAGCACACCTCAATTGCGGACTGTTATTTGTCCAGAGAATTATACTATATGAACCCATACTTATAATCACCCTCATACGAGGTGCAATACTCAATTTACCACACCATTCCGTAATTACACTATTACTTCCGTCTTAAGAAGAGGAAACACAAGAGTACATAATATTTTCCGTCTTAGGAAGGCGACGGCATCAGTACTCATACACTACCGGGGAGATACCACCCGGATTATACTATTTACCCCATGACAGACAACCAAACATTGGAATTACACTATCTTTCCCCTTACAAAGGAGTCAATATTAGGCCTACACTAGTTTCCGCCTTACAAAGATAACGACATCGGAAATACACTATTTTCCGCCTTACGAAGTTTCAAACATCAAAACTACACTATATTCCGCCCTACAAAGATGTTATATAACAGGATCCATTGTATTAATTGTTATGTGCTCAGGGCACCCTTATTGTAAAGTGATTTGAATGTACAAAGAAACATTGTTCCCACACCCACACAGTTACACTTGCTCGCTTCAAACCAACCAACGGCGCCCACTTCACGTCCTACGAGGCACTGTCTACACACAACTCCAACACATCACTCTACGTTATATCTCATGAGGCACCCCATCTTTCTGTCGATCGACTCTACTCAAATCCACGACTCGCCTACCACGAGGCCACATACACACCCCTACTAACGTTCCTACCCTATTACCAAGGGACAAGAAAGAAGAGAAGAACAGAAGAAAGAAGACTTGCAAGAGAGAAGAGGATGTTCCTATTTTCAATACACTACCCCTACGTCTTCGTCTCGTCCCGTCATCGAGGACGATGACTAACTCCGCCAGGGGAGTTGTTATACCCGTAGGGTATGCCAGCCTCATCCCCTACTAATTACACTCCCTAAAACACATACTTATACATAACTTATACAGAACTAATTCTACAATCTACGACCACATCTACAAATCTGAATACTTCCATGAACTCATGTGGCCTCATGCCTGAACCCCAACGACCCCGGGAGGGCTACGACACACAACGAATGCGCAATTCTGCAATCACGGCAGTCCGACTCCATAAAACCTCGGGGAGTTCCCGACTCGAGGTCATTCTCAGACAGACGTTGTGTTGTAGTGTGGAACATCTGCTGGACACCGTCACGACTGTTGCCATCCTGGTAAGTGTAGCGAGCAACTTCACATACACATACACTTACACTTTCATCCCCTATTATTTGTACTGGAATTGTATGAGCACATTGGCTGTTCTGCAATCTTTATTAATACTTCTGCATAGATGTAAACTCATTAAAACAGCACCATCTCAAGATAACTGGTCCTTACATTTATTTGACTAGCTGGTATGATCCTACCCTTTTAGATTCCCTCTAGGTAGGATCCCCTAGCATTATTGTTTAATTGTTTCGTGGCGTCAGCGGGCGACCACTTGCTACGATGTCACTGTACTTGAGTCAGCAGGCTCTCTCTCTCTCCGCCAGCCAGCTTACGCTAGCATTGAGCCGAGTAGCGACCGCATCGTTTAAAGTCTTATTTACTAAACCTCCCCCAACACCACGTTTACACCCCTGAGAGCTCCCGGCAATCCGAACCATCGGGAAGCTCGTACACAGAGCTACGTCTTTGCCTTTAGACAGCTCACTCACTCTACCCGCTCCACTCACATTTTAACTTCCCCCAAATCACCCCCATTGTAGGGCACCCCCCCCCCCCCCCCCACACAAAGAAACCCTACAATAGACATTGTCCTTGTCATTACAACACTGTATAATTCACTTGTTTTCTTGATCACTGGAGTCCCGTTATAATAAATATGAACAATCATCATCATATCGTAACTTTAGCCTATTTCTGATTATTATCTAAGTAAACGTATTAGTCTAAAAATGTACATCCTTAGATCTGTGATGAATACCAAATTCAGCCGAGTAAGCGAAGAATACATGTATGCTATACCACGTAAGGCAAGGCCTTGTGGGTGGGATATTAGGTCTACTTACCTAATAACGTTAAGTGATCTTGTTAAAAATATATTACATTTAATGTATATATTAAAATAAGTGTTGTGAAATAGCTAAGAAGCAATGGTAATGCTATTTTATAGATTAAGCTACTTTAATAACCCTTTGATGACATTTTTATTCTCTCGAACAAATATCTTTGCGTTACGTATAAACTTTGCAGATTTATGTAACTGCTCTTTTATGGCTTTAGGAAAGATATTGAAAAATTTTAGAATAAAGTATTGAATATTACGCTTTGCAATAGTTAGATTTGGTTTGAAGAGGACAGCCATATTTTCGAGCTAGCAAGTATGCAGCAAACAGAATAACATGTATCCTAGCAAGAGAAACTTTCTTCCTGGAAGACATAAGGCTCAAGGAATCGCTACCAAATACAGGCTCTTACAAAGAGGTAAAAGGAAGAAGGAAACAGAAGGAGAAAGAGATATGTACCAACAGTATTGACACCACAGATTAATGATTTGACTGCTGTAACTTTAATGTTGTGAATGTTACAGCTAAAGTAATGCATTATTTTTACTGCCTCAATAAAAATCCCCTTGCACTGCAAACATTTTCTGTCTCATACTTCACAAACACAATTTCTAAAAAAGAATGTCCTGGGTCTTAATGTGGCCATGTTACTTATGTAGGATTACATGACAGTTCCCCACACTGACACTTCCACACACTGCCCAAAATACTGTCAATTCCCCACAGCCCATGGACGTGGCTACCTCTTTAATGATTCAGAAATAATCTCGACTAACAGTTACACACACATCACCCCCCCCCCCTAAGGCTGTAGGCTTCAGCGATCATCGTTACAGCCGCACCAGTGACAATGCACCTTAACATAATACTCCTTTGGAGCGAAGAAAAGCGCTTGGTCTATGTACTTCACTACTAAAACGGTCCCGAAAATATAATTGTGATGTAGTGTAATTTCCATCAAAATAAAATAAATGCAGTGCCTGATTTCCATCACACTTTATCCAGGCTGTGGACTGGCAACATAATAAAAAAAATAGTCATTTTGGTGTTGTTATCATTTTGGCGTGTTTAAAATCTTCTTTTTTCCCTTCCATGTTGAGCTCGGCCTTTACAAATGCGCAGTTTGTATTCTCTGCTTCCGTCTTCAACACTTTGACAACCTCTTTTAATTTGGGGTGAGGTCTCTCGACAAGATTGTTGAGTCGGTTGTTCCAGTCCACAACAGCTTTCGTTGTCCTGTGTCGTGCTTGGTGGCAGTTCCACATCTCGATTGGAATGTCTTGGTTATCTAGCCAGTTGTCAACGAAGTAGTCAAAAAACTGGCTAAGTTTGGGACTCTCTGGAGCATGAGAGTGTATTTCCACCCATCCATCGAGCACATCTTGAGGCTTTAAAAACGCAAGTTCTGCGCACATACGGACATGAAGGCTGTTTTCGTTATTCTCTCGCTACTCCACCGACAATCCGAGATCCTGTACTTTTCTCCATAAGCATTTTGTCGTGTGAAAATGACAGCCATGTATTTTTGTTGTTGGAAATACGTATTTCAGAGAATAAATTACAGCAGCTTCAAAATCCACATTTATGTCCTCAACTTGATCGTTTTCATAGTAACCTTGATGGTGGGGGGAAGCTGTGTGTGGAAATATCAGTCGAGATTATTTCTGAGTCATTAAACAGGGAGCCACGTCCAAGGGCTGTGGTGAAGTGTCAGTAATTTTTGCAGTGTGTGGAAGTGTCAGTGTGGGGAACTGTCGGGACACCTTATGGAGGTCTCTCAGATTTATTTTAAGATTCGGTGATAAACTTCCAACATTGAAATACTGAATTCCTAGATTTTTAAATATTACAATTTATAAAAACTGTATATATCGTCCGTAACCTGTTTTAAATACCATCCTTAGTGTCAAATGACCACGGTGTTCCGTCCCTTAAAACAACAACTATCTTCATCAAAAACTATCCAACTGAAACAAATCTTACCTTTGGGTATAATATTTATCCCTCTATTCTTACAAGCTTTGATGTGTACGATTTATTTTTATGTGGTAGGCTTTGGCTTCTATGATAAGGTGATAATGTTTTATCTACTGTTCTTACAAGTTTTGATTTGTACCGTAACGTGATATTGTTTTATCTTTCTGATCTAGTAGTCTTGGACTTATACTCATCATCATATCCTAAAGGCAAGGCCTTGCCGCTGCAATCACATTTGTTTCTCCTCTGCTAAACGTTTCAAATCAGCATATTCCTGGAAATGTAGTCTGTTCATAACAAAATCCAGATACTTCTTCCTTGATCTTTCTCTTCCCTTCTTCCACAAAACATTTCCTTCCAACACAATCGTTAGGAATTTGTTATGGCGTAGTGTATGACCAAGGATTTTTTATTGTTCTCTTTTCTATAGTTTTGATCAACTACCATGTTTCACCTGGACTTTTACAATAACGTGATATTGTTTTTTTTTACATTCGAATTGAGCCACTATGGACTACGGAGTAACAATCAAAATCAATGTTTCGTTCTAGATCGTCTGCCAGCTTTGATGTCCTGCCAGTATCTCTTGAGCCCATCACTCAGCGCCTTCTTCCGATCTTCTGAAAGAGGTCCTCTCCGTCTTTTGGGTTCTGCCCCTACCTTAAATCTGTGGTAATTTTTGATTAGGTGTCTGAATTCACACCTGTTCATAATTTTGCAGTCCGGAATACCAATTTCTAGAACGTCTTTGTTACATTCTTCAAACCATGCCAATTTTTTCCTCTTTGGTTTCAGGAAAATCCAAATTTTCTTTGTTAGACGATCGTTGGACATTCTGAAAATGTGTCCATAGAACAACAAACTTTTCCTTTTTATTGTTGGTGTGACTGGTTCTATCTTTCTATATAACTCTTCGTTTGACTTCAAACGTATGTGTCCGTCAACCCATCCGTTGCCTAAAATTTTTCTCAATACCCTGCGTTCTCTTTTGACTAACTGGTCGACTAGTCCCCGCCTGTTCATAGTCAAAGTCTCCGAAGCATATAATGCTTCAGGTTTGACAACCGTGCTGCAGTGTCTTAATTTGGCTCCAATGCTCAGCGACTTCTTATTATAGAGATTTTTCGTCAGGTGATAGGCTCGGTCTAATTTTCAGATTCTAAGATTAATTGCTTCCTGTTCTAGGCCATTTTGTTGGATTACCTCACCCAGGTGTTTAAATTTCTTTACACGTTTAATCTCTCCTTGGTTTGTTTTCATCCATTCTGGTCCATCACTGATGTTTGCATGTACTTTGTCTTCTCAAAGGAAATCTGTAAACCTACTTTCTCAGCTATCTCTGACAACTAATTAATCTTTACAATGGCTGATTTAATATTGTTGGCAAAATTAGCTAGGTCATATGCAAAAGCCAAACAATCTACGTGCACCCCTATCAGTTTGGACCCTAGCCTGAAACGTTCTTCATTCCCTTCTTCCCAACTCAGTGTCTTCCTCCATTCACGAATGACCTTTTCTAATACACAGTTGAAAAGGATTGGAAATAATCCATCACCTTGTCTGACACCAGTTTTGATTACAAAGGGATCTGAGATCTCGCCAATTAATTTTACTTTTGACACTGTGTCGGTCAAAGTCTGTTTAATCAGATTTCGAGACGTGTCATCCACTCCAAACTCTTCCAGAATATTCAGTAGCGTCTCGCGGTCAATTGAGTCATAGGCTTTCTTAAAATCAATGAATACCACATAGTCATACCTGCCTATCGTCTTATACCTAATGATGTTTTTCAGGTTAAAAATCTGTTCCGGACAAGAACGTCCCTTTCTGAAACCGGCCTGGTACTCACCAATCTGATTATCAACATGTTCTTCAATTCTGTTCAGGAGTGCTTTGGATAGGATCTTGTAGGGAACAGATACAATTGATATACCCCTGTAATTATTAACGTCCTTCTTATCCCCCTTTTTGTGGAGAGGGTGGATTAATGCAGACTGCCACTCTGTGGGTATCTTACCAGTTCTCCATATCTCCGCAAAGAGCTCAGCTAATATATTCAGAGTATCTTCATTTGCCAGTTTTAGAAGCTCTGCCACAATGGAATATTCTCCCGCTGCTTTATTATTCTTTAGACCATCGATAATCATTTTAATTTCTGTCGTAGGAGGTGGATGCGAGTTGGCCATTACTTGAGTAGGACGGCCTATGAGTAGCCTCTGTTTTGGTTCATCACAATTGAGTAATTTTTTAAAGTACTCGGCCAAGATACGACAGTTTTCCTTGTTGTTCAGACATAACTTTCCATTTTCATTTCTGAAGCACAAGCTCGGTGCTTGATACCCTTTCAGACTATACTTGAAAGTTTGATAGAAGACCCTGACATTATTCTTCCGGAAATCCTGATCAATCTGTTCCATCTGTTGTTTTTCATATGATCGCCTAGCAATTCGGAAAACCCGGGCTGCATCTTTCCGACTGTCACAAAATGAGTTATAATCTTCTTGTATCTTGATTGAGTTCCATTTCTTCCAGGCATCTGTTCTTTGTGCACATGCACTATCACAAGTCTCGTTCCACCATCTGTGTTTACGCTTCTGTGCTGTCAAGATTGAAACATTGGCTGCTTGTCGGATTTTGGAGGCAATGTCAGTCCAATTCTTGGATTTAAATGTTAATTGCTGGTGGTATTGCTCCAATACTTCTTGATCAACCTTAAGTTTTGTCACATCACATCTGTGAAGTTTATTTCCAGCTTTCGGAGCCTTTCTAAAAGGAATGAAATTCATTTTAATCTTGGAGAGATAATGATCTGAATCAAATTTGGCCCCTCTCTGTACTTTAACATTCATAATCTCCTTCATTGCAGCCCTGGATATTGTCGCGTGATCAATTTGTTTCTCTCCGTTCAAATTGCCAGGTGAACGCCATGTCTTCTGTTTACTTGGTTTATGTTGATAGAAAGTTGACATTATCTGAAGGACAAACGTTCTACATAGTTCGACAAACCTTGTTCCATTTTTGTTGGTCATTCTGTGAGCAGGATATTTTCCTACTGTCGATCTATATATTGCTTCTATTCCCAGTTGAGCGTTGAAGTCGCCCAATAAAACCTTGATATTCTTTATAGATATTTTCTCCATCTCCTCCTCTATAAGGTCCCAAAATTGTTCAACTTTCTCGGGATTACGCCTGATGTCTTCATTAATATGTGCATGCGCATTGATCAGGGTATAGCCTTTGTTACCACAGCGTAGAGTTAGGAGTGATAGTCTTTCTGATGGGCTAGAGAAGTCCTCAACTGCACTGATTACCTTCTTATTTACCTTCTTATTTATTTCTTGCCTATCTTCACTGCTCTCTGTCCTTTATATACTGTACAGGCCCCCAGGGGGTGCACCCCCTGAAGCCACCCTCCATCATCTATCAAAACCACCCCTAACTGGCAGACATAACAAAGCCAGAACAGCACCTTTTACACGGCAAGGGCGGCCGCCCAGATTGGGGAGCCTGCCAAATACTTGCATCACACTCGCAAACACCTACACAATGGCTAACTAGGACACCTACATCGATGGAATGCCGACGAAGCAACACCAAAGCCTATAAGAGGAAGGCCTTAATGAGGACACTCTCTCTCGATTATCAGTCATACAGTGTGTCAGCCGGAGGCCCTGGTACAAGCTGTTATCATCAGGTGAGTCAGCAGTGTTCAGATATCCTATAATCTGTAAAACCTACCCCACAAACTTGTACACCTAATTTGCACTATTGTTCACACTTCCCTAAAAGGGACATACAATTTCATACATCACTGACCAATAAATACTTGGTCAGTAAACTACACCTTGTATTCGTAATTACACGCCTCTTCACATCCTAACACCCTTCCCGTCTCGTCACGAGTAAGCGTGACAACAGTAGCCTGTAATCGCCGGCTCAAGTTCTATTGTGTCTCTCACACGCGACCGCTGGCTGCAAGCCGCCAGCATAGCTGACACAAGCAGGACTGTTATATAATTCCTTTCGACCAGCTGGGAGTCCAGTACATTAACCTGGCTCAAAGGATCATCCCCCAATCGACGCTCACGTCTTCATAGGAGCACCCCCTATCATTTAAACATCATACAACACTCTACACTGGTGAGCTTACCCAGCTACGGTAAGCTGCCCTCTCTAGGAATCACCTTCCAATTCAACACACTAACACATCTGTTTTAGACCTAACCACCCCCAACTAAGGGATCTAAAACAATACCCTATAGCCCTCAATGTCCATTACATCTTCATCCTGATATCGTGTTTCTTGCAAGGCCAGGATTGAGATGTTATGTTCGTCCATCATATTTGTCAGTTCTTTGTGTTTACCAACTTTGAGTAATGAGTTAACATTTAACGTTCCAAAATAATATTTCTGTTTCGTCTTCAATTTAATATTCTTTAAGCATCTACTTGCAAGCTCCCCAGAATCCAAAGGCTTGCGTGCACTCCTAGGAGCGGTGGATTCCCTTAAACAGTTACCACCTGGGGAAGTGTCTTCCTTTTGACGACTTGCCATGATGCTTGATTGTTAAGAAATATGTGGGTCGGATTGCTCCTTCCCGTTAGTAGAACCAAGGTTGTAAGCCCCAGAGCTTGAAGATAGTTCCTCCGCTTTATCCGCCGTTGGGACGCAAGGTCCTCTTCCGCCTTCTAAACCGTTGTATATCTTCACTTGTAACCCTGGCAAGGGACCCATACAAGGTACTACCAGCCGGGCCAGCTGGACCAAGGTTTTTTAAAGAGGTGTTACGCCTCTATCACTCAGCCTTAGTCCTGGCTTGTGACAGGCAGAGCCTGGCTTCCCAAAGGATTTGATTTTTACTTCGACGGGACCTTTCTTTCTGTTATTTCAGGCTTTAATTTGTACGGTAACGTGATAATATTTGATCTTTCTGTTCTAGAAGGCTGGGCCGATAACCTCGATGTTAGGCCCCTTAAAACAACAATCATCAATCATAAACATGTTCTAGAAGGCTTTAACTTGTACTGTAACGTGATAATATTTGATCTTTCTGTTCTAGAAGGCTTTCACTTGTACTGTAACGTGATAATATTTGATCTTTCTGTTCCTGCAGGCTTTTACTTGTACTGTAACGTGATAATATTTGATCTTTCTGTTCTTGCAGGCTTTGACTTGTACTGTAACGTGATAATATTTGATCTTTCTGTTCTAGAAGGCTTTCACTTCTACTGTAACGTGATAATATTTGATCTTTCTGTTCTTGAATGCCTTAATTTGAACGGTAACGTGATAATATTTGATCTTTCTGTTCTAGAAGGCTTTGACTTGTACTGTAACGTGATAATATTTGATCTTTCTGTTCTAGAAGGCTTTCACTTGTACTGTAACGTGATAAAATTTGATATTTCTGTCTTGCAGGCTTTAATTTGTACGGTAACGTCATAATATTTCATCTTTCTGTTCTTGCAGGCTTTGACTTGTACTGTAACGTGGTGGTGTTCACGTTCTACAAGCACCGCCGCATCATTGGTCCGAACTACTTTGCCAACCCATAAGAATCACCCTGTGCTGGTTATTGCACAAAATAATGAGATTGTTAGTCCCAGAGACATACTATGTGTTTGGAGCGAAATCAGACAAATTGTGAAATTCCGGTTATATTTTTCTGGACAGGCCAAATAAACCACAAACAGAAAATGCATTTTATTTCATCCAAACCAGATTCCTAAATGCTGAATCTTTGTTTCCTTCTTATTAAAATTTTCCTTAATCTTCTCCATATCATTGTACTTCTTTCTATACCCTACTTTTCACATTTTCGAAAAATTATGAAAAAGTTGACTTATGAGATCTATCCGAGTAAATATGTGTCTGTCTGTCTATCTGTGTGTGTGTGTCCCAATCAACTCCTAAACTGCAGCAGCTGGTGTATTCTTGGAATACACGGTACGTGAGAATATAAATTTTAATGCTCTTTTCTTGTTCATTTCTTCCTTTTTTATCAAACACCAACAGTGATCTTCTATTTTCTCTTTGTTGGTCATGTCTCTTATGTTCTTTGTGAGTCTGTTCTAGATATATATCTTCCATGACCCACCTAGCGTCATCTAGCAGCGAATCTCAGAAGCTCCTCAATTCTTCCTGGTGCAAGAGGACTTCCTTATCCATCTGGCCACCAGTTCTCGTTGTCATCGCCAGCTATTATCTCCGTGATCAAGAGAACTTCGTCTACTCTTTCACCCACCAGGCTGTGCTAGTATCGCCTGCTATCAACTCTTTGAAGACCATTTCCTCAAGAGAATTTAAGTTTACAATATTGGTCATGCTTATATGTATTCCTTTTGTCTCCTACCCCCACTCTTTTCCCTTCCTTGGACCCTCCGCGCTTCGCTGAGTGGGTCTCACTTGTAAGTCGGCAGTTGACTTGGTCAGTCAAGGCTCAACCAGAGCCAGTCTCCTCAAACCAAGAGGCACTCTCTACATTCTACGCCATGTTGGCACATTAGGTATCCGTCAAAGGGAACTTCATCTTCGCCATGCAACAAAGATAAGTACAGATTTAAGGTTTTAACCTCATCTTCATCGGTTTTAATTCTACATACTTCAATGATCATTTTATAGGCAGTGTGAGATTACTTATTTGGGGCAAAAATCATCCTTCGCGGGATTTGCTATGTTGGGCTTTTGTCTGTCTAAGCCAACCTTAATAAAAAGTAGCTTTTCTTAAGCTATTTAAATGAGAAATCTTCTCACCACGTGGGATATTATCTAATACCCGCTGTCTATAAAATACCAAGCTAGTTCCTCCGCTGGATTAACTTTGTCTCCATTCTTCTATTAGGATCGTTCTGGAACCTTCCAGATCCTGTACTTTATCTACAAGTCTTGCCGTCATGTATTTTTCACTCACTTGTGAGAATACTATTGAAAATTGAAGAATCTTCCTTCTGAATTAAAGCTCAATAGCTAATTTTCTTCCACCGTTGGAATGTTCTATTGCGCATTGAATTGTAATACACAACTTTCTCAAGCAATAGACTTTCGCCTATCTAGTGCTACCAGTCCTTTTTCATCATTGCAATAACTTTCTTTGCCATAAACTTTCGTGTTACTACAGTGAACTTTTCATCCATTTAACAGACTATAGTGATAACTAGTGCTTGTTCAACTTTTCTACCGCGTCGCGATCGTCCGTTTACCATAAATAAGGCCATGAACATTGATCCTAAATCCCAATTGATCTTTCCTAAACCTTCTACTAACAAACCATATTAATAAAATTGTTACTCTAGATCATTTTCAATGAGGTGTCACTCTAACGAAGTGCCCTTCCATCTTGCTTGTTTATCATCAATTAATTTCTGCATAATCACGTGTTTTATACACGGTTCAAGTTTACATTGTTTCTCCCTTATAATCAGGGAAAACAATTCATTCAACTCATGAGTGAGTTATTTCTAGGTCTAACGAAAGGGAAACTGCCCCATTTGTCTCGTGATTCCTACTTGAACATAGGAAGTCTAGAACCTTCCTTTTGACTTTCTCTTCAGGTTTCACAGTAAGTGACCTGCTCTATTTTGCATAGCTATCATAAAAGTAATTCTGCATAAATATAAGAAGTTATAGGAACTTCTCTTTCATTCTACATGTTCTCTTTCTTTGTTATTTTGAAGTTGTAACTTTTTCTAAGATAGGTACGCAGAGATTTCTTATAGTACACACCTTGTACTCTATTTATTGTTAAACTTTAATCACCTTAATTGTCTTTAAATTTTGAATTTATCTTCGCTATTTTAAATCCTTGCTAGGATTTTATAAAGGTTTGAAACCTAATAAATTGTTAATTGCCTGGCGCAAACGTTTAATGTTTTCTGAGGTCTGTGACCCCAAAATTGTTAACCAAATTGAAAATATATATTTGTTAAAGTTATCAACTTCCTTTGAATTGTTAAATAAACATAAACTTTCTTTTTTTTGATTCATCATTTCTCTGGTACAACGGTTAGGCAAGATCCTGTCTTCCCTGACTCTTCCTAGGTTCATGCCCTCGTTAACACCAATAAAGCTATTGATAGGGCTTTCACCACTCGTTGCATTTGAGCAAAAAGTCTTAGTAGTTATCTCGGTAAAGTCTCTCTTAGCTTTAATAGCTAATTCTAACTGGCCAGTAAGGCAAGCCCAGCTCGCTACGCCAGCTTCCTGCTTGTGGAGATCCTCTCCAAAAAAACTTATGGTTGGTTTTCAAAAAGATAAGTGTTTCTCTTTGCCTAAACTTTTAGTCGGCTACTGGCTGGGTAAAAGCTTAGCCATTTCTAAATGCAACTATTGGTTCATTTACCAAATTTATTCCCAAAGGCATAATTCCTTTATCATTATCCTGTTTGGAAGCACTCGGTCGCTTGGTAATATCTCGGCAACTTCGAAAACTGGAAATATCAAAATCGATGCAAATTATTGGTACTCTTCGAATTACTTGGTCAAGAAAGAATTCCTTTGAACAGATCTACAATAAGTCTGTTACTCTTGCCAGACCATCACCCTTCCCCATAGTACGCATATGCATGCTTGAGAGGGAATACGCTAAAGCCATTCTCTTGCAAACCGCCCAAGTCTTAGCTGCGTTTCCCGTCAGCTTCGACCAGGTCCTTACCCACTTTAGGTATCAGAGAACGGATTTGCATTGGCAACCGCCTCTAAGTGCATTTAAAGTTAAATTCATAACTGTTGTGGGACTCTCCTCCTATTTTTCTATCCTTTTTCTCTAGTCCGAAACCCACCTCCTTTTCTTTATCATCTTCCCTTGGTGGTTAGGTTATTCCTCAGCCAACAATCTACCCAGCAGCTATGAATAAATATCTATACCAGGACACCTCACGACTATTATTGAAAATGACGTGAGTGCTACTAACTGCTGAAAAATTACAATTAAATTTGTACTCTCAGTATTTCTTAGTCAGGATCGGGTTTTTAATGGAGAATGTCTTTTATTGAACCTTAACTTTTATGCTTCGAGCATAAATACAATAGAGTGCGCATTGCCACAC
Organism: Meconema thalassinum; assembly: GCA_946902985.2. Lineage (NCBI taxonomy): Eukaryota > Metazoa > Arthropoda > Insecta > Orthoptera > Tettigoniidae > Meconema > Meconema thalassinum. The sequence continues at coordinate 99,657,246 of OX336400.1, read as the reverse complement.
TGCGCCTGTACTGTGACGTGAAACCAACATCTGGATCAGCTGACTAAAGGGAAAACAGAGGAACTTGTAATGGAAGGTGATAGGAGTTGGTGGGGAAATGATTTTTAATAAGGGTTTAAACACACATTTTCGTAATTTATACGACATTGGGAAAAGCATCGCATGTTTCTTTACGTACCGGAAGGTGGCAAAGGTTAAGAATGTAACATATTTGGTGTTAAAAGTGGCTGTCGTGTTCCGTAATACTCATACATCCAGAATCCCCTCTTGTAAATAATTAATAACAAATCCAATTTTGAATTAGGCCTACTGATTTTTGAACAGAATTGTGTTAGTGTAAAAAGTGGCTGTCGTGTTCCGTAATATTCATACATCCAGGATCCCCTCTTATAAATACTTAATAACAAATCCAACTCTGAATTAGGCCTACTGATTTTTGAACAGAATTGTGTTTGTGTAAAAAGTGGCTGCCGTGTTCCGTAATACTCATACATCCGGGATCCCCTCTTGTAAATAATTAATAACAAATCCAATTCTGAATTAGGCCTACTGATTTTTGAAGAGAATTGTGTTTGTGTAGCTGGTCATTTTTAATTGTACGCCCGAGCGCTCCAACCAAGTTCAATCTATTACTACATCATTTCCTAATTTATTTGTCATCATTAGAAAATGTATTTTGGCTAATTTCAGTACCGGTGCATTACTTTACAAAATTTTATCGTACGATTAGCTCTTATTCAGCGTTACTTTCCACTTCAGTATTTTATGAAGGTGAACAAAACATAGGCAAATGGAAATAAGGAAGTCTATTGATTTAGTAAGCGTTGCTTTTTAACAACTATGCATTACATTTGCTACAACAGAAATCATTACAAGCAATGAACTGTTTCCTTTTAAATTCCATTTTCCACGAATCATAGAAACCTTTGCAGTAATAATCCAGAACTTTGAAATCCTACGAATTGACTAATTTAGGGCTGCAATGTATCCTAGAAGGATCTGAAAATTTCCTCAACCAAACGCACTGTCCATACGTTTAATAAGATGACAAATATTACCTCAGCGTATTTATTATCGAAGACTACATCGTCACATCAGTAGCATAACCCGCAATTTGACACTGAACATGATTGAAAAGGAAGGCTATTTGATGTTGTGATGGTCCTAATTTTGCTTCATAGGCCTGTTCAGTGGAGTAAGGGATAGAGTAAATTTTAATAATTTGTAATAAATTTACAGATTAAATTATTTTTCTTTCATGTCTCGGAGTTAAGAGGAAACGTAAAGAAATGCAAGTAGTGAAGTCAAGAATTTTAGGGTTATTTTACAATGAATTAATTTAGGAAAGAAATGCCCGATCTTTTCCTAAACGTCTTCTTACATCCATACGCTGCACAGTAATACACCATTATGGCTTAGTACGGTAATGAATAGAACAGAATAGCCCAATTCTATCGTCACGTGAAGTAGTTCAGTGCTCCAAACTATCCGCAGTTCCCGGCAGTTCCCTTTAGTCAGCTGATTGAGATGTTGGTTTCACAAATGTGACGTCATCAGCCATCTATTGTATTTATGATCTAAGCTTTTATGTTATGTTTATCTTCTCCGTTCCTAACAACAAACAGAGAACACAAACAGATTGCATACCACAGTCTCCTTGATCATTTCTGACGTCCTATGTTGGATATATCAGGAGGTATCCATGGAAACTGTTCCAAAATGACACACATATAGATAATACTATCTCCGATTCTTTTTCAGGAGCCCACACATGACGGTGTTGCCAGAATGAATCTATGCCTGCAGATAGGTCCAATCTTTAAAATATGCATGCAACTTCCATACTATCAATTGGAGTTCAACGTGATGCATATACCATACCAGATAAGTCTATGCATATTCTTTAGAGCCATCAGGGTTGCCAACTGTTGATAAATGGTCTCTCTAATTTTTATCGTAGTCTCAATATATCAGTATATCAGAATGTGTGGCAAACGGTTCAAAACTTGATACACGTATAACCATACTTTTTAAGATTCATTTTGAACAAGTCATACGTTATAGTGCTGCCAACATAATTCTACGCGTGCTGATAGGTTCAATATTTAACTGCATGTTACTTCCATAATTAATAACTAAACTGTTTTATATATGCGGTGTATGCTGCAAAGGATACAATTGTGCGCTTTCTAGAGGCAGCAGTCCTACCAACTACCCAATAACTATCTCAGAGATTCTGACCGAATCCATAGAATGAAACTATTTCAAACAAATGGAGTGCTCTATCGGGCTACAATGTTTCAGGTATATTTAGAGCAAATTGTAATGAACCTACGCAATAATCTACATCTAATGGTACATGTTAAAGTCATTGGGTTGGGAATCCCTACACAGCAGAAGACATAAAAGAAGATTCCAGAAGATGTACAAAGCATACACAGGGTAGCCGGCCTGGAATGAGTTGCGAAACAGAAAGCATGAGCCAGATTATAATTATGGGTAGGAGAGATCACGAATACAAAATTGGGCCCATCTTTCAAAAAACAAACTTTCATAAACAGGGGTATTCAAACATGGAATGAGTTACCTGAAGAAGTCTTAGAACCTTTTCCTAACAGTTTAAAAGTTTTCGAGAAGAAATTAAATGTTGCATTCAGGGAACACAGAGACATTATGGAGAGAAATTGAGATATACAGCATGTAAATATCTTGTTACCACCAGGTTTTGCCTAACTGTAACAGTACATATTAATAAATAAAAACATAACTATATTGCCTACATGTATAACCATCCAACATGGCGACCATCCGAAATATTTGGACGGTTCTCAATATCTACGAATCTATTACAACAATCAAACTGGAATATGAAAGCCTCCGTGGCTTTGGCGGCAGCACGCCGGCCTCTCACCGCTGGGTCCGTGGTTCAAATCCCGGTCACTCCATGTGAGATCTGTGCTGGACAAAACGGAGGCAGACAGGTTTTTCTCCGGGTACTCCGGTTTTCCTTGTCAACATTTCATTCCAGCAACACTCTCCACTATCATTTCATTTCATCTGTCATTAATTTAATCATTGCCCCAGAGGAGTGCGTCAGGCCTCGGCACTCGGCACAGTCCATATCCTCGCCGCTAGATGGGGGCTTCATTCATTCCATTCCTGACCCGGTCGGAGACTGGAAGCAGGCTGTGGATTTTCATTCATTCATGTAGGTTTGGAATTTTTAATTTATATTTTAATATTTTATCGCAGTTGGAACACAAAAAGTGCCCGTTTTTTAAGCGTGTTTCAACCATGCGTCACATTTAAGAATTACTATCTCACAAACCCGTCATCATATCGAATCCATCTGTTAACACAATATACATTGGAATGTTGTATAACTGGTTTATTAATTCCAAAATTTTGTGTGTCCAAGAAACAAAGTTTTTATCATTTTTGTAAGGTAACTTTTTCTCGGCTCGGTGTCGTTGGAAAATATAGTTCTTGGTCGCGTTGTAATCCTTATACATCAAAAAGGAATGCTGTATGACTGTGAAATACGTAAATTAATTCACTTATTTTATATCGGTTTGTATTTGTACGGGGAAATAAGACATGGTTCACCAGCTAGCCGCTCCGGGGAAATCTGTAATGTTCAGCGTTGAAAAGATGGAGCCCAACACACGTCATGGCGCGCGTGCTTGTTGACAATGACCTTGAACGCCGTCCGGAAATTCTCCGATCCTACCCCTCTCCTCCACACCCTCCTTCTCACCTACAATATAGCTCTCTCACTTTCCTCGTTGACGACCGGTGACTCAAACGTTAAGCAGTACCACGCCCCCACAATAACCATATTATTATGAGTAAGGCCCGGAAGCTCATGCAAAATCATATTTTTGCATATTTATGCATAGTTTAGTTATTTTGGCACAGTGCATCATATTTTTCTCCTTTTCCAGTTTAAGTGCATATCTCTGCTTAAGAAGGGCGTATATTCTAATTTCCTATTGTTTTGGAGCGATTTTTGTTACTACTTCATGTTCTTAAAATCTTATATTACGATTCGGACTCCAAGAGTCTATCACAGAATAATACTGAAATTATTTTAATACCTAGTACGTTTCAGTCCTTTTTGCAAGTTAATATCAATTATTAGCCTATTTTCGTTTTATGAAAAAATAGGCTTATGAGATCACTTTTTGTCCGTGTGTGTGTGTGAGTGAGGTGTGTGTGTGTCCCCTAATAACTTCTAAATGGCTGGAGGGATTACAATGAAACTCGGTAAGAACATAGCGCTATTCTGGCCGACCCCGACCGTGCCCTTTAAATTTTAATGTGTCTCACCAATCCAACATGGTGGCTGTGCGAAATATTTCACCAGCATTCAGTATCTCCGAAACTATTACCGATATCGCCCTGAAATTGTGTACGGTGATCAAGGGCACTACTATAAGTTCACCTATGAGACTTTCAAAAACCTGGTGACTACAAAACCAACATGGAGGCCAAGCGAAATTGAGACTTTTAAATAGACTTTTCTCGCGATTTAACTGTCTAAACGTAATGAAACTTGGTTCAGCAAATGTTTATACACATTGTAAAGCACTGAAGTCTAATTTTTAGTTAAATTGTTTACATAAACTCAAAATGGCGGCTGTGCGAAATATTTCACTGACATTCTATATCTCTGAAACTATTACAGATATCACCCTGAAATTTTGTACGTTGATAAAGGGTACTGATACAAGTTCATGTGTGTAACTTTCGTAAACCTGTAAAGCACAAAACGAACATGGCGCCCAAGCGAAGTTGAAACATTTCAATAGACTTTTCTCGTGATTTAACTCTCTGAGCGCAGTGAAATGTGGTACAGTAAATGATTTTACATATTGTAATGCACTGGCATCTAATTTAGTTCAATTGTTTACATAACCTCAAGATGGCGGCTGTGCGAAATTTAAAAATTAAGTTTTTATTTCTTGTGTCGTAATCATGCGATCGAAGTGAAAGTTTGAATAATGAATCTAGGCAATAATTGTCCTTGAATGGTACGTAACTCTATGGCCTATACATATAACAATCCAAAATGGCTGGCATCCGAAATATTTAGATGGTTCTTAATATCTACGATTCTTTTACAGCAATCAAACTGAAATTTTTATGTTCATAGAGGCTATAGGACTTTCAGTAACATGGTGAGCACAAATCCAACATGGCGGCGACGCGAAGTATAAATATTTAAATGGACGTTTCTCGCGAATTAACTATCCGAGTGCATTGAAACGGTGCACGTTAAATGATTGTACAAATGTTAATCCACTGGCATCTAATTTATTTCAATTGTTTGTATAATCACAAGATGGCAGCTGTGCGAAATTTTAAAACCTCGTTTTTACTTCTTTTGTTCTAATCATGCGATTGAAGTTTGAATACCACACGTACACAATAATCTTAATGTAATAGTACAAAAATAAAAATCCAACCTGGCGACCATCTGAAATATTTAGACGGTTCTCAATATCTACGAATCTATCACAACCTTCAAACTGAAATTTTGTATGTTGATAGAGGCAATTAACACGAGTAGGATATATGAAAATAGGCTGTATAGTTCTTCACGGAACTACTTGTTTATTCAGCATTCACTGTGTAAATATTGTAAAAATGTTTTCATTTTTAAACATCCAATGGCCATTAAAATTGTACTATCGCGTGCATAAATAACGGACCGCCTTGCCGAGCGGGAGTTGAGTTTTCGAGCTATCAGGTTGCCATCACTTGGGGTGTTCTCGGGAGGGGAATGCTCAGAGCCATGGTTGGGCAGCTGTCCTTGTAGACAAGGGGGGAGAGGAGGGGGACAGATCGAGGAGCACTGCGCCAACTTTGATTTTCTTTAGTTTCGCGCTTGGAAGATTGTTACAGATAACGAGACGGTTTTAATAAATCTAAATTGAAATGCCAAGTAACCCATTAATTGTTAAATCTCTTTAGAAATGCACTGTTGAGTTTTACTGTGTGTGAATTCTTTTGAGAATCGAGTTTACACAGTTAGAGACTAAACGCAGTTTAATAAGAAGCAAAAGAAGAAATCGCAAACGTCCTAAACTAATTATATTTCTGTTATTCCGACGCCAGCTTCATAGAGCCCAACCATCTGCCCCCTCCTCACCAAACGATCGTTCATATTAAAGGTCACGGACCTCAAAATCGAAGTTCGCTGTCGTGTTACTAAGCCATTGTCAGCCTCTTGTGATTAACAGGTGATACTACACCCCCCCCCCCCCCTCCTCTCCCCCATTGCCAACAAGGACAGCTGCCCAACCACAACTCTGAGCATTCCCCTCCCGAGAACGCACCAAGTGATGGCAACCTGATGGCTCGAAAACTCAACTCCCGCACGGCAAGGCGGCCCGTTATTTATGCACGCGATAGTACATCAGTTATACTTAAAAATTAACATTCTAAAATTATTGTTGATGGTCAAAACAGCTTTAAGTTCCATAAAATAATATTTCCCACTATTTTGAACTGTTCTTTATGTGAGATATTTCTTTATATTCAAACTAGAAACGCTAAAGAATACGAAGTGATCGTTATTGCCGTAGTTATTTCATAGTGCTTATTTTTTGAACCGTGATGAATATTTGACCAATAATTAGTGCATTTTGCATGCATATTTATTCGTTTAGTAGTGCATGAACTTCCGGGCCTTAGTAATGACTGAAAAGATGGTATATTGGCTTTCACGGCCAAGGAATTAAAACTCAGCAATTTTAAAACTCAGACACAGCCAGGGCCGTGGAGAGCGATCACGGGCCCTAGGGCAGAGATTTCCGAGCCCCTGCATTTTTGTTCAGTCTGAGACATTACAGGGTCATCGAAAAATAATGCCAACATTTCAAAAAATTATAGCACCGAAACCCTTTATGTTAAACGTGCAATTCTTTCACTGAACGCCAGCTGGTTAAAGTAAGTTTTGTTTTGGAGGGGACGTAATCTTGCATTGCGCACACTAGATGCGCAGTAGCCAAGGTCGGCCGGGGGGCGTGTGCTCCAATGAAGTCCCGACCTCACCCCTTTGGATTTTTTTTCTGGAGGTACATTAAAAACATTGTGTATGAAGAAAAATTCGGGATTTGGAGCCCCTGCGGGAGCGAATTTCTGCCGCCATCTTGACAGTTACTCCTGAAATGATTGCACGTACTGTACCGTATATTTTCATAAGGTTTTGTCCAGATACTGTAGTGGAGACGGCGAGAGACGCGGAGCAGTTGAGCTCGCGAGCCAGGCCATGCTCTGCCACGCCGTGAGTTTGAGAAGTGTCATTCGGGTTGAGATCGGAAGTTACGAGCATTTCCGAGGGGATTGTCGTGCAGCTAGCCCGATCAATAAACCTATATGTGACGTCATGTCATATATCGATCCAGGCTACAGGATTATTTTCACTGTTTTGAAGCGAATCAGAGTTATTGAAGATCTTTCAAAGACTGTAGAACGCAGATTACCATAGCAGAACGCTATTTTATATGAGGAATATATTATAACAAACGACATGCAGGAATAACATCTATCATGATTACTCCGTGCGAGTTATTGACACATCGAGATATAGATGAAGGAAAGGAGTAGTGGGGGGTTGCTCGCTGTGGCGTTTGGCAGCCAGCAAGGCGACCTTACTTGTATTCTGATTGTCAAATGTGCGGTTACGCAACTTAGCCGGCGAGCTAGATCACAGGTGCCAAACAGGCCGTGATTACTCCGTGTTGTGAAGGCTCGCGCTTCTACTCGACGAAGCCGAACACTCTTTTCAAAGTGCATTAGCTACGTGTATTGAGATTTATAGTAGTGTGTGAAGGTTCGCATAAACTTGTTGTTTTGTGATTTGAATGCACATCTGGGATGATGCATATTTTTGAGATGTTATGCTTGTTGAAGCATTAGGCCAGTTTTAGATTGAGCCGGTAAGCGCTTTTAAGCCGGTAAGTGCCAATCTGTTTGTGACTTCGAGTAGTCAACACCCGTGTTTGGTGTTATGTTAATATAGATGAGTTTTTCTGGTATTTTCATGTCTGTTTGAAACATTGGCGTCGTCATTCTGCTAGATCGGACCTACATGCTTTTCTCCACCTAATCAAGAGTAATGTTTGGATAATCTGTCCGTGTGACTTAAGGCATTTCCACAGCGAATAATAATTAAAACCTCTACAACTTGATACAATTTTACTTGATAATTGAAACATGAGCATAGTCTATAAATATACTACTTAGCTTAATCGCTTGGTAAAAATGAAAACCCGATGTATTGAGTATTTCCTTCAATTACATATAACGATGCGGGTGCTATGATCCAGATCAGCTGTTTAGGCTGAATTATTTGAGTGTCCGAAGACACACTTCTGTATATATTCTTATAAAAGTCATTGTATATAATCTTGATATTGCTACACTTTTGGAACATGGTTTAAGACGATACACGTGTAATTCTTTTCTATGATAATTCTTTTTTATTCATCGTCTGATATATCGTTCAGTCTTCTTAATATCTTTAGGAGATTGACTTATAATATCCTTGTTGTATAATGTTAGATATTATGTCTAGAATCCCCCCAGCGGTTAGGTGATGATTTTAATCCATTTTTGGATTTATTTAGGGTTTGCTTAATACAGTTTTTGATAGCTGTGGTATATTGATTTTTTTATTTTTTACGACAGGGTATTTAATTTCTTTTCTTGTCTGTTACATTGTTCTTTTGGAATAAATTTGTTTTTCCCAATTTTAAATTATGGCGTGATATTTTAACGAAGAGATTGGAGGTCGTTTTAAGATGGTCATCGCTTGGATTTTTTTCTGGGTTTTCCACTCTTGAGACAGTTCTTTTTAGAGTAGTTTTTTCGTGTTCTCGAGCTAGTTTCTTTTTGATAAAATTTCTTCATTGAAGCCATGGTCATGCTTAAGACAGCCTGTTAGGATGACTAGTTCCCCATCCTCTCCTCTACTTGGTGGTAGCACCTGGGAGGGTTTTTCGCCGGGCATTTTCAGGTTCTACGATCCAGTGACCATCGAGGGATTTCACCAGGTATTGGTAAGTGTTTCGGGTACATAGTTATGTGGCGACCAACGTTATGGGTTCGAATAAACCTGGATTACCAGATTTATAGTCACAGTTGTAGGCCTAAAATAAAATTGGAACACCAAAGAATGGAGACCAATCTTATTATCATGCTATACCGAGCGCGAATTGGGACATCGTGATTCGTTATTGTAGTGATGAAGGCAATTAGATAGTGGTGAATCAATATTTTGGCTTAAATTATTGAAATTCCTGTGGAATAAGAGCAATTACGATGTTACTCGAACTACTTGATTTTGGTAGTATTGCAACCATTATCAGATTCTTGATTTAAATATACTGAAGTGGTGCCACACTTGTTATTGTTGTGATAAACGACTAGTACCTGTTCAATAAGAGTTATTCACAGTAATCTCATTTGACACGTTCAGTCGAATTAGACGCTTATTGTACCACACGAGTGAGTTGCACATAGGTGATCTGTCCTATTTTACTCCGGTTGATGATTTTTGCTGACATCATCTTTAAGTTAGGATGCTTCGTGTAAGTTTAATTTCGTTTTATGGTAGAATCAAGGACCATCTCTGATTTAAAATAGCACGCATATTGGGGTTTAGGCAATCTCAGAAAGATACTGGACGATATGAATTTAATTTAAGTTTAAATATAAGTTAATGCAAGGCAATAAAAATACGCACTTTTATGGCAATTTGTGGTTGTGTGCAAATGTTCTCGCTATGCTTTCACATGTAGTGTTCCCATGTTTTCTAGTGACAAGTGTATTTGTGTTGTCACTGTTGCAGACTTTTAAAAAAAATGTTTGAGATGATAGAAGGCAAGCTACAGCATCTCAATAAAGACATTGAGAATATCAAATCTCAAACCAAGACTACATTTGAAAATATATATGAAAATGCAACACATAATAATGAAATTCTCAAGGATGCAGTAACTGAAGGCATCCGGGGTCAATTAGATAACTTAAGGTCATCCATGAGAGAAATTAAAGACAGTTCAAAAAAAATTCAGGCTAATGTTTGTCATGTTAGATCGAATCAACAATCCATGGAAACAAGTATTAAAGCTGACATCAGTAATGTTAAAGCTGACATTGAAAACGTCCAAACCAATGTTACAACTGGTCTTCAAACTGAAATTAGCAATGTTACAACTAGTCTTCAAACTGAAATTAGCTATGTTACAACTAGTCTTCAAACTGAAATTAGCTATGTTAAAACTTTAAAACTAGTCTTCAAACTGACATCAGCAATGTTAAACTGAAATTAGCGATGTTAAAACTAGTCTTCAACCCGATATTGGCAATGTTAAAGAAGAAGTTTGGAATGCCCAGGCTAATCTTAAAAAAGAAATCACTAATGTCAAAAAAAATCACTAATGTCAAAACTAATCTCGATCAAGTACAGAAAAGTCAAAAAGAGGTTGAAGAAACTGTTAAAGATGTTAGCACTAATGTTAGAATAATACAAGCACAGGTTAACGATCTGAAAACAGATATGGGTTTAGTAGAAACCACACAAAAGGAAATACAATCTCAGGTTAAGAACATTCAAAATGACGTCAATCAGATTGAGTCGAAACAAACCAAGATCCAATCCCAAGTAAATAAAATCGAGTCAAGTCAAGCCTACACTGAAATAAAACTTAATGAAATGGAACAGTCAAATATCAATTTCCGCAGTGAAATCAAATGGGATTTCGAAAGGGGTAAAAAGGAAAGTAAGGACCTTATTGATGCACTACAGTCGCAATTTACTCACGACACCAATCAAACGCAAAAGAGTTTGGAGCATTTGAAAGGTGAAATGAGCACGTTGCAGACTCAAGTGACTGATCATACTAAATTAATTAAGGCAGACTTTGACATCGACCTCAAAGCTATTATTAATGAATATCTTGCTCCTTTAAAACAAGAACTGAATAAGGTCAATGAGGATAGTTTTCAAAATGCTAAATCTAGTATAGAAAAGAGTCTTGCCACTAAACTTTCCAATGCCATTAGGGAAATCATTGTTGTAAGGACTGATTTAAACAAAAGAGTGGATGCTGTTCAAGAAAAGCAGATAGATAATTTTACAGGGTTAGAAACTCGAATTAAAGCTGTAGAGCTTAAGATTGATCAGGGACAGATTGATTTAAACGAGATAAGGGAAAAGAAAACTTCCGAGATCAATGAGCTAAGGAAAGGCCTCGAAAGCATTAATTTGGGAGGTAGTATCAACTTGGATACTCTTAAAGAACAATTGCGATTGCTAATAAATAGTGATTTTAGAGTCGTTGTAGATGAGCCAGTTAACCCAGTACAGGAACAAAAAGGAATCGACATTCAGGAATCTTTTAAGGCTCCAACGTCTGTTCAGTTCAGTCCGATGGAACAGTCGAATAGGGCTATACCTCGCACATCAGAACTCCAAACCCAAGCGGAAGAATTTACTTCTTCAACTCCCAATGTAGGTGCAAGTGGTTATGTCACAAGAACGTCAGATCGGGCATCTAACATAACCATCATTAGGAACTTTGAAGATAAACCACGAAAATTTAACAATCTAGATGGAACCACTCCTTTAGAATTTATTAGAGGAATCCAAGATTATTCTGTGGAATCCCATGTGCCACATGAACGGAAACTGCGAGTAGTAAAGCGATTTTTATCTGACGCACCTCTCCAGTGGTTTAAAGCGTTCAGGTACACCTTTGAGGATTTCGACCAGTTCACACAAGCGTTTGTTCAGCGTTTTTGGTCAATTGAGGTCCAAAAGAACATAAGATCCGAGATTTATTCAAGGAAGTATGCTACTAGAGGACCGACTAGCTATGCAGAATATTTCGCTTGTCAGTTGGCAAAACTGAGATTTCTTGATCCACCCTTATCACAGGTTGAATTAGTAGAAGCTATACCGCGATAGCTTCCAGCTGAAGTTAGGAAGTCATTCATAACCTCTGGTATCTCGACCTTAGCATCGATGGATAATATATTGCGTCGCCTCGATCATATTAGTTTAATGACGCAACCGACAGTCACCAAGAGTTCTAGACAGGAACCTAAGACCGTAAACGCAGTCATGATGAATAGGACTCAACAAACTGAGCGTTCCCAACCTCGAAATGAGAATAGAACAGGTCCAATCAGAAATAGCTATCAGAATGATAGGAGATGGAACGACCAACAGAGAGATGATAATAATAGACCTTGGCAACGTCGGTATGATGACAGAAACTTTTACAACAGTCGATATGGTCAGAATGATAGGAATTGGAGAGAAGCTCCATATGATAGGAATCGGAGAGAAGCTCCATATGACAGTGATCGGAGAGAAGGTCCATACGATAGAAATCAGAGAGAAGCTCAGTATAACCGGAATCAAGGAGATAACCGACAGAATCAAGGTTACTCCAGATATAAAAACTACAGAACAGAGGAATATGAAAGAAAGAGACAGCAAGATAGGCTCAAGAGAGGGCGAGATAGGTCCTCGGAAGAAGGACGAAGAAGGTCAAAAGAGAGAAAGGAGGGAGTGAAAGATCAAGCTCAACCTAGCACCAGCAGAAAGGACAGACGTCAGTTAAGAACTCCTGACAGAGAAAAAAAAACGTCAATTACGCAGTAAGAGTAGAGATTGACGCGGGCATACATTCGCATCTAATTACCATTCATGAAATGTTTGAAACCACAGATGATGATTTACTATTTGAGCAAAAGGATCAACCTACAGGAAGAACGGTAGAGTTACCTGTTATAAATGTCCAAGTGGGCAAACAACAATGTAAAGCTCTAGTGGATACGAGAGTCATGATTTCGATTGTGAATGAGGAATGTTTTGAGGGACTGAAGTTGGAAAATCAGTTCATCTCGTTGCCTGCTTCTTCGACAAAGATAAGAGGGATATTTAAAGACAAAAGCATGAAATGTAAAATTCAAGTCCTTATGAAGTTTGGGGTTAATCAGAAAATGTATGAACATATCTTTATCATTGTGAAGAACATTAATTTTGATGTAATATTGGGAATCGATTTCATCACAAAGCCCAGGGGTATCATTGATATGGATCAGAGGATAATAAAATTTCAGGAAGAGACTGAAGATAGGACAGTCCATGAAGAGATAGACAGTAAGGAAAATGATGTAGAGATCCCCAGATTGGAAATCCTGGAGAATGTAGTAGAGGAATCCGAAGGAGAAAAGGAACATTATACTCCAAAGGCAGAAGGATTCGAAGATGTAGAGAAAGAATTTGATGATTTGATTCAAGAATACTATGACATATTCGATGACAAACCCGGTCTTATAAGAGACTTCAAATATCAGATTAGGCTTACGGATGAATCCCCGTATCAAGCCAAATTATATCCCATACCAGAAAAATACCATGAAGAGGTAAAAGAAATTATAGTCAAGATGGAAAGAGAGGGTATAATCCAGAAGCAAGCTTCCTCATATCTCAATCCCATCACGGTTGTTAAAAAAGCGAATGGACAGCTGAGGCTATGTCTTGACGCTAGAAAAACTAACACCAGAATCATGCTTGAGACAGACCGACCACCTAAGATTAGAGAGCTCCTAAGAAAGTTTAAAGGGAAAGCGTGTTTTAGTGTCCTAGACCTGACTGTTTCCTTTTATCAGCTTGAACTAGAAGAACATAGTCGACAGTATACAGGTTTTCTATTCGACCAGACCACGTTTGTGTTCTGTCGCGTACCATTTGGTATGGTAAACAGCGGTCCGGCACTTATTAGAGCCCTAGACAGTAAACTGACTGAAGCAGTAAAACGCAATGTGATTTGCTACATAGACGATCTGATTATATCGTCGGCAAATGTCAGAGAACGCCTGATACACCTGAGACAGTTGTTTGAAAATCTCAGAGATGCTAACATTAAGGTTAATATGCAGAAATGCCAATTCATGCATGAGTCAATGAAATTTTTGGGCCATACTATTGATCAACACGGGTATCACCCGAATACGAAGAAAATAGAAGCCATCTGTAAATTCCCCAGACCTGCTAAGATCAAGCAACTACGAGAATTCCTTGGCATGTGCCAATTCCTTAGTAGTCACTGCCCTGGATACTCCACAACAATGGCTCCGCTGTATGAAGTCTTAAAGAAAAATAATCGGTGGAAGTGGACAGAGGAGACGAATAGGGCATTTGAAGAGGCGAAACATATGCTTCAGAATTGTATCAAACTAGAATATCCGGAATTTAATCGAACATTTTACGTCGAGTCAGATGCATCAAGAGTAGGAGTTAGTGCTGTCCTCTATCAGAAGGACGAGGTCGGGAGGAAGCACTACTTAGATTTCCACAGCAGAAAGCTGCAGGAGCATGAGAAAAATTATTACACCACCGAATTGGAAGCGTTAGCATTCGTTTCAGCCCTTCAAAAGTGGAAGAAACTTCTGCTAGGACATCAAGTGGTCATTATAACAGATCACAGAGCGCTCCAGTTTATGATGCAAACAGACCTTTCCAGTCACAGGCTGACGAGGTGGACATTGTTTCTCCAGCAGTTCAATGCCACCATCGTTCACCAGCCTGGGAAGGATAATCTGCTCGCGGATGCTCTCTCAAGAAATCCAGTAAGCGGAATCGAGATTAACACTGTACGGTTGGAGAGGGAGCAAGAACTTGCCCTAGATAAGCTACGCAAGATAGCCGTGTCACAGAAGAGACACACCCCAACTAGACAAATGTACAGGTTTTTGAGAGGCACCATGGACAACTCTGGTCCTAATTACGAGCAGGTTAGGAGACACTCTGTGAAATTCCTGTTATGTGACGAAACAGTTTGCAAATACGTTGACTGAGAGAGGACGAAAATCAGAATTGTAGTCCCTCCTAAGCTGATTACCGGTTTGGTGTGGATAGCTCACTGCACGATTGGTCACGGTGGTATAGATAAAACGTTTCGAACGCTTTTAGAAACATTCATGTGGTCGAGAATGCGGGGCTCCATAGCAACCATTATCAGGTCATGCCCAGAGTGCCAACGTGGGAAATATCCGTCCGCTCTGACGAAGGAAGAACCTCGGTCCATCATTCCGGAAAGGCCGAGAGAGCTAATGGCTTGCGATATCTTCGGTCCTTGTCCGAAGGGGGCTAGGGGGAATCAGTTTCTCTTAGTCACGGTTGACGTATTCTCCAAGTTTGTGACCCTTGACCCTATGCAGAGAGCCACGTCAGCCCAAGTCCTTAGTCGATTGGAAAATAGTGCTTTTCGGAAAGCCGGAATCCCTGCAACTTTATTGTCAGACCATGGAACCCAGTTTACTGCGCAGAGTTTTGAAGATGCCATGAGCAGATTGGGTATCAAACACATCTTCTCGAGCGTGAGATATTCCGAATCTAACGTCTCAGAGAGAATTATGGCTGAAGTTAGCAAATTCGCGAGAATTTACAGCCCTGATGACCATGCAAGTTGGGTCAAGTATGCTCCAGTCATGGAAGAATGCATGAATTCGACATAACCATGAAAGTCTAGCTGATATTCCGATGGTAGTCCATTTAAATAGAAAGCCAGAGAGAGCTTGCACAGAAGTTGTTAGATATTGCCAAAGGACGCTGAGCCCACAGAGCTAGAACGGATACATGCAGCAAGAGAAAAACTGATGGATGCAGCCGAGAAACGGCAGAAAATAATCAAGAACAAAAGATATCGTCCACCGTTCAGAGTGAATGATTTAATCCTCATCAAGAAACCATCAAAAGCGGACGTGAAAAAGAAGATATACACGAAATTTGCACATGTCTTTCATGGCCCCAATATGATTGCAAGAGCATTTGGAAATAACTGCTACGAGATTGTAAGCACTAATGGTAGAGAAGTCGTAGGACGTTTTAATGCTAAAAACCTCAAGAGATTTGTGGAGAAGATTGTTTAGAATCTATATGAAAAATAACGATACATATATCGAAATTACCTAGAATGGTGCAAATAAAAGCTCAGTTGACTTTTATTTGAGATATCAGTGGGGAGATGTACCGTACATTTTCATAAGGTTTTGTCCAGATACTGTAGTGGAGACGGCGAGAGACGCGGAGCAGTTGAGCTCGCGAGCCAGGCCATGCTCTGCCACGCCGTGAGTTTGAGAAGTGTCATTCGGGTTGAGATCGGAAGTTACGAGCATTTCTGAGGGGATTGTCGTGCAGCTAGCCCGATCAATAAACCTATATGTGACGTCATGTCATATATCGATCCAGGTTACAGGATTATTTTCACTGTTTTGAAGTGAATCAGAGTTATTGAAGATCTTTCAAAGACTGTAGAACGCAGATTACCATAGCATAAAGCTATTTTATATGAGGAATATATTATAACAAACGACATGCAGGAATAACGTCTATCATGATTACTCCGTGCGAGTTATTGACACATCCCTGTCAGTAGTTAGAAATAAACAGTATTGAAGGCGGAAAATCTATTATTCTTTCAAAGTTCTCAGGTTAATCCAATGACAATCATTAAGTAAATCCACTAATAAATCTGTACTCACAAAAGCGAAGTGCTTTGCCTGAAAATAATCCAACAATGGATTAAAACTATCAATGCATCGAAGATCAAGATAAACTTTCCAAGATTCAAATCGCTGCGAGAAAACGAAGTTCCTAACAGAACAGTAGTACATGAAAAATAGGTACTGGCCACAAAGAAAGCAGTGTTCCAAACACTATGAAGCAAACGCGATTAATACTATACTGTCTTGTACAAAAATCAGGAGATCTTCCCCTGGTTCCTCTTCACGGCAAATAAAAATACGCACTACTAAATAAAGGAAATTACTGATTCTACTGATTAAATTTTAAAACTATTAATACACAAGGGATGAATTCGTTAAGCGAATACAAAATCCCGGGAATGCAACAAATCAGTTTCGACAGAGACGTCGAACCTAAACTCGTGCATGCCCATGTAGTCTACAAAAAAATGACAATTGCAGTTGCTAACAAATGCCTCATCTAAGCTACGGTAAATAGTTTGCTGGTCCAGTACCTTTTGTTGCATCTTGAGGCGTCATAAAAAGGATATAAAGATCTGATGAACTTCCACGGTATCACCAGATAATACACTCTTCTTCTTCTCTGGAGCTGGGGATCGAATCCGGGTACGCGGTGCACACGAACACTTGTCGAGCGACCGTCCGAGCCTTCATCATTCGCACCAGAAACGTTATATTCCGCCCGAGGAATTGCACTGTCCCGCATGTCGTAGCTTATGAAGACATCAGCAAGCAACCACCGGAGTGTCGATAAAACAGAATCCTTTCCATAAAGGAAAATACAGTTGTGGATGGCAATCATATCGCTTAGGCTTATCACATGTAGCTACCCCATATTATTTAGCCTTCCAGGCTGGAAGTCATAACTAACGCGTTAAACCTCCCCGCTGACATCTCAGACGAGAATATGCGTTCTAATGTCTGCATAATATACAGCTTAACAAGTCCTGGTGCTTAGCAGGTATCAGCGCAATCATACACGTTGTTGTTACTTGTGATGGAGACGTCAGTGGGTTTCGAAATGGCTGCCTTGATATGGACGCCACTGGACAAAGACATGAAGTCAGTCCGCGCCCCGTTTCGACACTAATCTTCTTTACCAAGATGGCAGTATGCATTAAAAACTGTACTGAAAGTATCTCAGATCCATTATATAATAGTAGCTTCAATAAGTACTTGTACACGGTACGCGGCCGATTGTCGAGACACAAAATATTTTACACGTAGCTAATGCACTTTGAAAAGAGTGTTCGGCTTCGCCGAGTAGGACAGCAGTGTTGAACTCCATTCATAGCTTGATTAAATTATTCTAGGAAAGCTTGACTTCGAGTCAAGAGAATCAAACAGTATTAGTTATAGTTACGTCAATACGGACCTGAATAATCGACATTATGAATTAACCTGAGAAGTTAACTTGTTTTCATGGTGTAAGTTTTATCCACTGATACTTCAAAGCCCACCGAAGTTGGAGGCTATCCTGATTCAGGGAAAGATCAGTTTCACCTTCTATTAGGCATTGATTTGAGAATTACTTAACTTTGGATGTCATTTTGAGACATGTATCTTCCATAATATTAATGTAAATAATTGCATTTAATGCAATTGTGCGAATGAGATATAGGACAGCAGTGTTGAACACCATTCATAGCTTGATTAAATTATTCCAGGAAAGCTTGACTTCGAGTCAAGAGAATCAAACAGTATTAGTTATAGTTACGTCAATACGGACCTGAAAATCGACATTATGAATTAAACTGAGAAGTTAACTTGCTTTCATGGTGGAAGTTTTATCCACTAATACTTCAAAGCCCACCGAAGTTGGAGGCTATCCTGATTCAGGGAAAGATCAGTTTCACCTTCTATTAGGCATTGATTTGAGAATTACTTAACTTTGGATGTCATTTTGAGACATGTATCTTCCATAATATTAATGTAAATAATTGCATTTAATGCAATTGTGCGAATGAGATAGAGGACAGCAGTGTTGAACACCATTCATAGCTTGATTAAATTATTCCAGGAAAGCTTGATTTCGAGTCAAGAGAATCAAACAGTATTATTGATATACATTATCGTGAGGCAAGATGGGTTATTTTGCTAGCGAAATGTTTTAGTTTCACGACTTTGAACAACGTGCTTGAGGTTAGTGTGTGGGTTAAGCATGTTTTGTAGGTCTTGCATTTGTATTGAGATTTATAGTAGTATGTGAAGGTTCGCATAACCTTGCTGTTTTGTGATTTGAATGCACATCTGGGATGATGCATATTTTTGAGAGTTTATGCTTGTTGAAGCATTAGGCCAGTTTTAGATTGAGCCGGTAAGCACTTTCAAGCCGGTAAGTGCCAATCTGCTTGTGACTTCGAGTAGTCAACACCCGTGTTTGGTGTTATGTTAATATAGATGAGTTTTTCTGATATTTTCATGTCTGTTTGAGACATTGGCGTCGTCATTCTGCTAGATCGAACCTACATGTTTTCTCCACCTAATCAAGAGTAATGTTTGGATAATCTGTCCGTGTGACTTAAGGCATTTCCACAGCGAATAATAATTAAAACCTCTACAACTTGATACAATTTTACTTGATAATTGAAACATGAACATAGTCTATAAATATACTACTTAGCTTAATCGCTTGGTAAAATGATAACCCGATGTATTGAGTATTTCTTTCAATTACATATAACGATGCGGATGCTATAATCCAGATCAGCAGTTTAGGCTGAATTATTTGAGTGTCCGAAGACACACTTCTGTATATATTCTTATAAAAGTCATTGTATATAATCTTGATATTGCTGCACTTTTGGAACATCGTTTAAGACGATATACGTGTAATTCTTTTCTATGATAATTCTTTTTTATTCATCGTCTGATATATCGTTCAGTCTTAATATCTTTAATAGATTGACTTGTTGTATAATGTTAGATATTATGTCTAGAATCACCCCAGCGGTTAGGTGATGATTTTAATCCATTTTTGGATTTATTTAGGGTTTGCTTAATACAGTTTTTGATAGCTGTGGTATATTGATTTTTTTATTTTTTACGACAGGGTATTTAATTTCTTTTCTTATCTGTTACATTGTTCTTTTGGAATAAATTTGTTTTTCCCAATTTTAAATTATGGCGTGATATTTTAACGAAGAGATTGGAGGTCGTTTTAAGATGGCCATCGCTTGGATTTCTTTTTTCAGGGTTTTCCACCCTTGAGGTAGTTCTTTTTAGAGTAGTTTTTTCGTGTTCTCGAGCTAGTTTCTTTTTGATAAATTTTCTGCATTGAAGCCATGGTCATGCTTAAGACAGCCTGTTAGGATGACTAGTTCCCCATCCACTCCTCTACTTGGTGGTAGGACCTGGGAGGGTTTTTCGCCGGGCATTTTCAGGTTCTACGATCCAGTGACCATCGAGGGATTTCACCAGGTATTGGTAAGTGTTTCGGGTACAGTACCAATCCAGCCATTGGGAAAGCGTGCGTTCAATGCTGATGTTGGTGGTCGGCCTGGCCTAGATTTTTTCTCTACAGTCCCTGTTACCTTAAACTGATTAAACCATCGAATTACAGCTTTGTAATCAGGTGCGGTTTGTCAGGCGGTGCAGTCATTGGTGCACGCGCCCCCGGCCGACCTTGGCTACTGCGCATCTAGTGTGCGCATAGCAAGGTCACGTCCCCTCCAAAACAAAACTTACTTTAACCAGCTGGCGTTCAGTGAAAGAATTACACCTTTAACATAAAGGGTTTTGGTGCTATAATTTTTTGAAATGTTGGCATTATTTTTCGATGACCCTGTATTTTGGAAGCTGGTTTACTTTGAACCCATAAAAAACTCCATGGTATTTAGCATGTTCATATTGAATATCAGTTAACCTGGTTTTCAGTTATTCAACCACTCTTCTTTATGTCTTACATTGCGTGTTTCCTTTTCTTTAAGATGTTGATCATCATGCACTAAAAATATAATTTTCATTGCATCTGACCGTTTTCGGTCACCACAAGAATAAGCCGTACAACTTTCAGAATTTCATGAAGAATATAGTCGATTTTTTTTTTTTTCAGAGATTGAATTAGAACCTTTTCACCCAGCACAGAACTTTCGTGGAGAATTCTGGCAACTGTGCACTTTTCCTAGCAAAGAAGCAAAAAATACAATGACAATTTATAGAATTCGTTAGGCCTGTATATTATCTTTGTAATGTTTCTGTTAGGCTACTATTCACTGGTTCATTTACACCGAATTAAGTCATATAAGAACATGTCAAAATGAAAGTTATGTTGCCCATTCTTAGTCATTTGAACACCTCGGGCGCCTCAGCATATCCGGGCCCTGGGGCTACAGCCCCGCTTGCCCCTCCCTCTCGTCGGGCCTGGACACAGCATAAACCTAGAAAAAGTGCTGAGTTTTGATATTTATGACTAGGGCTCGGATTTTTAGGTAATTAAATATTTTTTATGTAAATACATATTTGAAGCATTTTTTTATAAATACATAAATTCCTGCTTTTCACTTATTAGCACATAAAAAGACATAATATGTACATTAAAAATCAGTTTGCTAGATCTTTCAGTTTATTGCATTTTTGTTCTGTGTTACTTCAACGAGGAAGCACCTGTGAGCTATCTCATCTTCATGCACAGCGTATGTCAGCTTGCAATTGTGTTATTCTTAATTTGTCACCCCATGCAACTCACTGTGGAAGCCTGGGATTTCCTTGTCCATAGCCATATTGCACCATGTGCTAGACCTCCCCCTCCCCCAGCTACCTGAAACCTGTGTCACTCACAAGCAGTTCATTTCTGGCACTGTGAAGTGTAAGTCAGTTCTACGATGCCTAAAGTAACAACAACTACAAGTTATCGTCTGCAGCAGAATGTTGCAGAATTTAAAGATAATTTTACTTCTGATGGGGCATTCTCTTCTGCCAACCATGTGGGAAAGCAATCAAGGCTAAACAACGATCTCAAGTTACACAACACCTCAAGGGCAAGAAACATATTGCCGCAGTTTCGCGCCTTCAGAAGTGTTTCGCGATAATCCTCGGTCATTTGTGATGGACAACCTGAAGATGTATGTCATTATGTGTTGCATGCTTCAGCAGTCAGTGATACATAACATAAATTGCATTCGAGAGTACTGCATATTGTTCATATTCTCATTAATAAACTAAATTTTAATGAAATATTTTTACTTTTTTGTCACATATTTCAGGTATTTTTAATACAAAAAAATAAATATTTTCCTGATTTTTAGCACCTAAAAATCCGAGCCCTATTGATGACTGTTCACTCCACGTGGAACCCCGAGTCCGAGTCGCTTGTCAAGTCCTCAGTGTAGCACAGCTGCACGCAGTTCTGTTCAGTCTAACTGCTTGCTCCCACTGGATACGATGGAAAGTTGACAACGCTGTGTCTTGAACTGGTAAAGCTCCGACTCCACTCAGACATGGGATGTAAACTTTGTCGCCCAGCGAGCCGGCCGTTAATGAGGAAAATTAGAGAAGTATATATCGGTCTTGGAGCATATTGTTTGTGCACGTGGCAGTTAATGTTTTCATTTTATTCACTAAAAGTGTTCACATAAGTGCAATTTCTTAAGTCCGAGTTTTTCTATAGTTGGAGCTTGTCTCGGTCCGCCCTCCTCCAATTACTGAGACTACTGTAAGTTATTACTATTATTTGCTTTTTGTATTGTTTCATTATTTTTATATGAGGCAAAAGCATTAACCGTATTGGAAAATGCCTAAATACGTATTCACTTCAATAACTAATTAAATTCGTTTGAACACCTGTAATATGTTTACTTCATTATAGAAACATGTTTTCGGCCCTTCAGTGGGGCCTTCTTCAGCTACATTAGGTGCATGTGAACAGAATTACAATATAAATTAATATAAATGGACGTCCTTACAATTTATATTAAGAAATATATTCATGTACTCAAATCCAAAAATCAAATATAGAAGTATTGTTCAATATGAAATTTCTGTATCTCAATTTCCTAGTAATCTTAAATGAACTGTGTCATGTAGGGGTCCCGTTAAAGTCTGTTCATATCGAAGTGTTATATCCGTATTTGATTGTTACTTAATTTATCTTGATTCACAAGGTTAAATTTAGTTGAGTCTTGTTGTGGAATCTGTGTAGTTTGTCTTTTGTAAATGTTATTTTTAAATTGGTGAAGTAATTTTAATTCGTCCTTCAGTTTATACGATTTGTAACTTTACTTACTGCTTTTTGTGGTTATCAGGGCCGTGGTGGTAATTATTACCATAAGGGAGGGCCAACTTGTATCATTTGTTATCTTCCATCCATGAACATCTCAATCAACTTAAGATATCGCTTTATATATAAAAGAACAGAGCTTGCTGGGCCCGAGGTTGCAGGTTCGTATCCTGGCGCAGTCAGCTGGCATTTGAGGGTGCGCAAATGCGAGGGAGCCATGTCCGTAGATTTACTGGCACATTAAAGATCCACTTCGGGGCAAAATTTCGGCACCCCGGCGTCTCTAAAAGCCGCAGTTGTTAAAAGGGACGTAAAACCAATAACATTATTATTATTATTATTATTAATATTATTATTATTATAAAAGAACCGAGGAAAGAATTCAATAATAATCCTATCTTTTTAGCACGGAATAAACATCTCAATAATCATCCCTCATGGAATTCAAAACTCAACTGATCTAACATCTTAGAATAGAATAATCTGCATGGAATAAAAAAATCAAAGAGATAAGAAAAACAAACTAAAATTATGCATAGATACTATGTCCACAGATGTGAAAATCTATAGTTATGAACAAAAGAACATGCAAAAGAACATGTAACTTCATAGGGTTACAATTGCCCCCCAGAATTATAAAGTAAGCGCAGTACATCTCTATAATTCTTAAATCTAATTAACAAACATAATTATACTCAGTATAACCACTGTTCTTAATCCCACACTTCCTTCTTCTTAAGACTGGCGGTGAATACGTCATCAACATTAATAACTGCTGAAGCTGAAGCACTTGTATAGCCTCCCATTTGCTCCAATCTTTTGCACCATTGTAACTTGCAAATGTAGCCTATTCTTCTTTGGCATGAACTCATAACCTTCATCTGTGACGTCAACATATAACTGCGTATATTCTCTTAGGAATCTTGTAGCTGATGTCCACGACATGTCAACACCCCTATCACTTGGAACCAGGATATTCCGTTGCCTTCATTGGGATGAATACCAGTCTATTCATTGGGATGAATACCAGTCTCCCACAATACATTGAGAATAAACTGCACGCTCTCTTACATGACATCTTCTCTCTGCACTTTTACTATATTAAAACGTGTTTCCATTTCTTCTATATCTTCTCCTCTCTCTCCTCCTGTCTCCACGCCTTCCGCCTCGTCGTCTTCCAAACCTCTCTTTTTCTTCTTCCTTTGGTCTGTCTCCTCTGATTCAGTATCATCATATTTTCCTTTCTTTTTCATCTCTTGGTCTGTCTCCTCTGATTCAGTATCATCATATTTTCCTTTCTTTTTCTTCTCTTGGTCTGTCTCCTCTGATTTATTATTATATTTTCCTTTCTTCTTCTTCTTCCTTTGGTCTGATCCTTCATTCTCTTATCTTCCTTTACCTGACATCTCATCTTCTTCCTACTTCTTCTCTTTGCTTTCCAACTCATTCTTTTATCTATTCTCTTGGTCCTCTTTGTCTTCATTCTCAACCACTTCTCTCTTCTTCCTTTCCACATTATCCACCTCTTCCTCGTCTTTCTTGTCTTACTCAACAGTTCCTTTCTCTTCTTCCACTTTGTTTTCCACTGTTTCTTCTTCACCTTATCTTCTTCTAGTATGTTGTCTTCTCCATGGCTCACTCTTGCACTTTCATCCTCATCTTTAGCCTCTTTTTCTTGATTGCTACTGTCTTCATTACCAACCTCATCTGATTCTCCTTTCTTTTCTTCAATTTCTCCCATATCTTTTGCTTTCTCACGCCCCCCACATCTCGGATAATCTTCCTGCTCCTTAATCGCACATAGCTCATTCACTTCCTCCATATAACCTTGTTCTTCTTCATCTCGTTCTCTCTCTTCCTTGAGCTTCTCATTCCTCTCCATCAATGTCACCTGTTCCACCTGAAGGCTATCCACGCTATCCTTATGTTTCGCTATTCCTTCTCTCATCACATCTTCCCTTTCTTCTATCTTACTGCTAAGTTCTTTCTCTAAGTTTTCCAACCTACTACTCATCACAGATTTATGTTCTTGTACTTCTTTGCTTAACTCCTCAATCTTAGCATTAGTTACTTCTGCCTGCTTCTTTACTGCTTCGTTTACGTATATCTTTACAGATTCTACCTGCTTACCTATAGATTCTATTTGCGCTTTCATAGACTCTCCTTGCTGCCTAACTTCTCTTATCTCCTTACTCATACACTCTTTCACTGACCCTATTTCTTGGCTTAATGACTCTTGCATACCTGTGAATTTACTTAGTAATATTTGGAGCAAGTTACGGTTCAATTCACTATCCTTTTCTTTACAACTACCACTATCCGTACTCCTATTAGTAACACCATCCTGCTCCGAAATGACTATTTCCTCCGAGACTTCACTAGACTGTTCCTTGTCCTTCTCTGCCACACTACACGATTCTATCATATTACTTGGCTTTACAATAGCTCTAGACCTTAAGTTTAAATTTATCTCCCTTGACATACCTTATTATAAAACAACATGTAAACTGAAAAACAACTCTTATCTGTGTGCGCATTCAAATGTGCCTATCCTGATCTTATCTTCATTTATCCTTTCAATTCACATATCCTTTAATAACGACGTCTCTACTATTTCCTTGATCGTGTCCAACGTTGAGGCGCAATATTGTAACATTACTTACTGCTTTTTGTGGTTATCAGGGCAGTGGTGGTAATTATTACCATAAGGGAGAGCCAACTTGTATCATTTATTATCTTCCATCCATGAACATCTCAATCAACTTAAGATATCGCTTTATTATAAAAGAACAGAGGAAAGAATTCAATAATAATCCTATCTTTTTAGCACGGAATAAACATCTCAATAATCATCCCTCATGGAATTCAAAACTCAACTGATCTAACATCTTAGCATAGAATAATCTGCTTGGAATAAAAAAATCAAAGAGATAAGAAAAACAAACTAAAATTATACATAGATACTATGTCCACAGATGTGAAAATCTATAGCTATGAACAAAAGAACATGTAACCTCATAGGGTTACAGATTGATATCATCTTATATTTATCTTGAGGTTCTTGATTTCACGAAGTTAATACATACAAACTATCACGTAATATTCATTTTTACCATGAGCGCTGACTAAAGTGTAATTTCGTAAGTCTTAGTTTTTCTATAGTTTGAGCTAGTTTCGGCCCCGTCCACCTCGAATTACTGAGACTCTACTGCAGAGGTGCCCAACCTTTTTTAACTAAGGGCCACATTGTAAAAAGCTGGGGGGACCTTGCGGGCCAATGACATTCCGGGGGGTATAGAGTGGTATCGTTTTTTTTAATATAGGTGCAATATGGTGAGATTTGTGGCTGTCTGAGCTTAGTTTTCGTAGTATTGTTGCCATTTTCTATATTTATTTGTAGTGGATAAAACATAAAACAGTAAAAATAAATTTAAATATTTCTAATAAATCCCTTTAAAATAGAAGTACGATGATATTCAATATACTCATACAGCATGAATGACAACGAGTGAGTATTTATATTCATTTGACACAATACAACAACAATCCCTGGCACTATACAGCCCATGACGGGCTAAGGCCGACCAAGCGACCGCTGCCCAACCATTCGGCCTGCAGATATTGGGGTGACGCGTGATCAGCGCGTCGGGTCCCCTCGGCCGTTAATCTTGGTTTTCGTGATCCGGGCGCTGTCTCACTGTCAGACAGCTACTCAATTGTCCTCACGAGGCTGAGTGCACCCCGTTCCAACCCTTACGTCAGTTTTAAAACCCCTGACGGAGCCGGGATTTGACACAATTAATAATCAAATTATGAAATAAAGTTTAGTGAGACGACTGGAACTTGTTTCAAATTGTTAAAAATAGTATTGCGGGCCATATTCAGCCCGCGGGCCGTAGGTTGGTCAGTCCTGCTCTACTGTAATCGAAATTTAATGTTTTCAGTCAGTCAACACGATTCTTTCCACTATTTTTAACAAGTAACTAACTAGACCAGGCTATTCCAGCCGAGCTGCTCGGCCGTGAGCACCTGAGTACTCGCCGCCTTGTGTGAGTAAACCTGCAATATGCAATACAGCTCTGCTGTATGGGCAGCCGTTACTAAGTAGTGGATACATCAAGACTTGCAGGAAGCGCATGGACTTGTGCTATGACCTTCGCCCAGTGACGTATTGGCTCTCACCCCCAGTCCCTCTCCAACCTACTCCGAGTATTACTGCTGAGAACTCGCGTGTACGCATACTCAAACTCGTGGATTTGGAACAGCCTGAACTAGACAGTACTGTATGCAATTTTGTCAAGAAAAGACTATACATGATAAGATTATTGCTATTTATCACTTATTTTCCTCTTGTGATTGGATATTTTGTCCCGTTTTTGGATCTTGAATGCCTGGCAACCAGAGCTGTAAAATAACGCCTTCGTTGTAACTGTTACTAATTTAATTAATTAATGGTAACGCTATTTCGTCTGATTTTTGCCCAATCCTGCACAATCCAGTTAATTGGTGACGTAGTAATATTTAATACAGTGTTGTTGCTTGCTCCAGGATGAAGGAGAGAATGGTCACTTAGAAATAAAAGAAGACACAATTCAATATGCACTAATCATTTAATCTACCACAGAATATTGAGAGGTTATGTACAAAAATACAAAAAGCTTCCTTGAGGAATGGTTAATACAACAGTGGCCTCCTTCATCTACTTACACTCAATCTACAAGATACCTGTGGCGTTGTTCAGCAACACAACAAGAGGCGTTAGTTCCAGTGGCTCTTCGCAATTCTGTTAGCCCTCTTTTGATTCTTATTAATCTTGTTTCGTTCTTTCCTTGTCGACAGTTGTGAGAGAAGAGTTTTGCCTTCTTAACCTTCCATTGTCAACAATTCTCACAAAAGGTATTTTGAAATGCTAAAAGAAACATAAGGACAATATAAATTTTAATAAACCATTAATATCTACGAAAGAACAACAATAGACTTAGCAATTAAGGCGAAAAATACCTGAATTCTGCCTGAGATTTCTGAACTTGATGCCTTAGAACACCTTAAATTTTGGGATCTAGTTAATTCTTGGTACCCTCCACTCAAGAGTTCTAAGCCTCGGAAACCAATCTTACAAGAGAGAGAAAGGAAAAATTGTTAGACGGGCTCAAGAAATATTGCAAACGAAAATGACCCTCCAAAAAGAACAAGTCATGAGCGCTCGTAATGGGCTTAAATAAATAAATAAATAAATAAGAGTTTGGTGCTTTTCAGTCGCTCAACACGAATGCACCCAAAAGAGCTGGGTTATGCCCTAATCCTGAAATAAATAAATAAATAAATAAATAAATAAATAAGTCCAGGAAAACGTGCGCTAGAACAGGACAAAAGTTTCGAGTGAAATTTCCAGGGAGACCCATTCCTATAAATCGTACAATAAAACAACTGGCTAAGAGATTCAAACGTACAGGTTCAGTAAACAATAAAAATAGACGTAAAGGTCGTTATTTCCTTACTAAATTAACCGGAGTAACCGGAAAATTCATAAGGAGATTCCGATTATGTTTGGCAGCGGATGGGGAACATTTTCAGCATCTACTGTAAACATGGTGAGTAAAAATGCATGATACTGATTTTAAGCACCGTACTCTGCCGTGCATATGCGCGAGTGGTCGCCGGCAACTGAGCCGTCGCTGGCGGAGCGCGTGAGCGAGAATGCCCTTGCCAAGCAAATATAATGACGCTGTATTACACATGAAAGGAGGAATTACATCTAAACATTTCAGCTTTGTATTTTGAAAAGTTCCGAAAGAAAAGGGAAATTTTACACCAAGAACAATATTTTAGCGACAAATTGGAATCAAAGATTTTCCCAGTTTTTAGATCATGCTTTTACCATAGGATTTCTCTTCTTCCATTTCAAGTACTAGCATCTATTTTGCTATTGTGCTATGTCCCTTTGTCCTTGTTTCTAACGCAGGATCTTTCGTTTTGGAATCTATCGTCTAATAGAATATAAATAAAAAATGTACTTTGGTGGGTTTACTAAAAGGACACACGATTCTGGGAAATTATAAGGAAAGTAGCTTCAGAAATGAGATATTAGAAAATGTATTATTTATTTATTTATTTATTTATTTATTTATTTAGCGTATGGCTTATAGTGCCGGGAGTGTCCGAGGACATGTTCGGCTCGCTAGAGGCTGTAGCTGCTTCAATGCGGACACCCATGGGGTGAGCTACAAGTTCCATTCAATTGCAATTAGTTCCAACTTTTTCTACCAGATGTGACTGACACCTAGTGGTGAACGTTGGAACTTTGATAAGAGCGTTCCAGCGTAATCTAACCTGAAAATTTAGCTTCACAAAAGTTTTATTACTGGAAGGTCCTTTTACATCCCATAAATCTATGACATGGGACCGCCAGCTTTACTTCCCCTCCGAAGGAAGGCATACTGAAAGATTTTAACGCTCTTAAAAATTCGACGACTTCAGCCGGGTTTGAACCCGCAATCTTGGCCATAGAAGCTCAGCATGCTACCAACTACGCCATCGAAGCCGTTTATTTTAAAAATGTACCGTTAGAAAACTAAAAATCCGTAGATTAATATGGCGCAAAAACAATATTTTCAGAATTTTGAACATTTTGGCCATTCCGAAACTCCATACGCTATAATAAAGTAATTTGTCATAATTTGATGCACACATCTGCAGGTTTTTTTCTTTAAGACATGATTTTACAATGTTGGTCTGGTAATCTTTTTTTTTTATAACACAGGTCTGAAAAAAATATCTGCGATACAAACAAAAATAGGTGTTTTTTCTAGGGCAGATGACCTCACTGTTCCTCCTCTTATAAAGAAACAAAAACTATGTGTTTTTATTGACATTGCTGTGCTGAATTTGAAAATGCAATTTGATTTTCCCTGTCATATCTGGTTAATTGACAACCGACAGTGGTGGCTACGCTCGCTAAAGCGCAGCGTCAGGTCATGGGGCCAAGCACTCTACTGACTCGGTTGACGCGTGGGTTCGAGCCCCACCGTCAGCCGTCCTTGAAATGATTTTCCGTGTTTCCCATTTTCAACTCTAGGCAAATGCTGGGAAGGTACCTTCTGACAGGCCACGGCCGCTTCCTTCCACATCCTTGCCCAGTTTCATTCGCCATCATCCATTTCATCTCTCATTAACTCCTCTCATGAGGTTCGCGTCAGGAAGGGTATCCGGCCGTAAAAACCATCCGCCACAACGCCTTCCATCGCATCTCATCCCCGTTGGAAAGCGGAAATAATAAAGCGGTAGACAAACAATCTAGTTAATTGACAATAGTGAAAAATGTAATTTCGATTATAACAATAAAAAAGGAATTGAGCCAAAACAAGATTTTTTTTTACTGAAACAATTTTCGGATTCAGAATATTAAGCTCTATCAAAATGGGCTATTTTCTAATTTACTACAAATTATCATACAGGTCTGTGTATTGCGACACCTTCCCGAACCTATACCTCTCGGATTATTGCAAGTCCACTGTATTCTTTACTTCGCCTCTTTGACTGAAATGTTTGTTAATGTTACGCCTTTTGCTGATAAATATTAAATCAAAACTAAACAATGCCACAGATATAACAATCACTAATTTACATTGAGTTCTGTATTTCAGGATGAAATGCATATTGGCCAAGCCTATTTGAGAGCTTTGAAGAATTTCAGGTTTATATAAATTGTCTCTGCCCAAGTAACATTTGGTAAGTAGCTTCTGATGGATTTTCAAAGAAGATGAGAAAAGTTCCACTACGGTAATTGTTTGGTTGGTTCCTCAGTTAAGGGGCTGCGACAACGCGGTCATGTAGCCCCGTGTACTTTGGGTGTATGCAGAATCTGTCTGATAAACGCTGTTAATTGTGATCGCTGTATTAGTGTGTGTTATCTGTAATTCAGGTAAGGACTACAGACGATCAATTTCAAGTAGTTCTTACGTTGGCCACCAAATACTACCGTCAACGACACCTAGCTGTGAACTTTGCTACTAGATGCCACCGAAACCGGCAACTGGTGCCGAATGTTGGAACTTATTAGAGCGTTAATCAAATCTAACCTACGAATAATTCAGGTGAGGATTGGGAAGATGACCACCGTGACCTTAAGTTAGGAACCAACCCGGCATTCGCCTGGAGAAGAAGTTGGGGGAAACAAGGAACATTACTTCCAGGATGATTGGGGTGGGAATCGAACCCAGCACTTTTGCCTCACGAGGCGGAACTGTGAACGCCGTTCCAGCCCAATAACCAGAATATATTCTTCTTTTCTTATCCTTGGCATTTTATTTACTGGCCGCCGAGAAGAGGTGATTGTATTAAGGGGAGAAACAACTAGGTCATCTTCCCCTAATTACAATGATAATCAATGAATGTGAAATGAAAATTTCAACTACTAGTGACTATTGACTTTCAACTAACTTGTGTACCAAATGAAGAAAAGAATGGATGAATAAAGAAATAAGGGAAATAGAGGATAGGGAGGAAAGAAATCCCCTCAACCCTCGAAGAATGAGGAGGGAAGGATAGCCATGAAAAGTAGATAGGAAATGGAAAGGCGGGTAGGTTCACCCTAAAAGACATTTGAAAAGGGAGAAATATGGACCCAGCTCAGGAATCCCTCAGGGTCACCAACTCCCGAACTCACCAGCCGTGAGCCATTGAGGGTGTAACACTCTCCAGGGTGGGGCTACATACAACCTGCCTCCTTTATGGCCTTCAGGGGAAGGCAGGAGCTACTGTGAGCCCTTGAGGGTGTAACACTATCCATGGTGGGGCTACACACATCCTGCCTCCTTAAGGACCTTGAGCAGAAGGCAGGAGATAATGTGAGCCCTTGAGGGTGTAACACTCTCCAGGGTGGGGCTACATACAACCTGCCTCCTTTATGGCCCTCAGGAGAAGGCAGGAGCTACTGTGAGCCCTTGAGGGTGTAACACTATCCATGGTGGGGCTACACACATCCTGCCTCCTTTAGGACCTTGAGCAGAAGGCAGGAGATACTGTGAGCCCTTGAGTGTGAAGCACTATCTAGGGTGGGGCTACATACAACCTGCCTCCTTTATGGCCTTCAGGGGAAGGCAGGAGCTACTGTGAGCCCTTGAGGGTGTAACACTCTCCAGGGTGGGGCTACACACAACCTGCCTCCTTTATGGCCTTCAGGGGAAGGCAGGAGATACTGTGAGCCCTTGAGTGTGTAGCACTATCTAGGGTGGGGCTACATACACCCTGCCTCCTTTATGGCCTTCAGGGGAAGGCAGGAGCTACTGTGAGCCCTTGAGGGTGTAACACTATCCATGGTGGGGCTACACACATCCTGCCTCCTTTAGGACCTTGAGCAGAAGGCAGGAGATACTGTGAGCCCTTGAGTGTGTAGCACTATCTAGGGTGGGGCTACATACAACCTGCCTCTTGTATGGCCTTCAGGAGAAGGCAGGAGCTACTGTGAGCCCTTGAGGGTGTAACACTATCCAGGGTGGGGCTACACACACCCTGCCTCCTTTAGGACCTTGAGCAGAAGGCAGGAACTACTGTGAGCCCTTGAGTGTGTAACACTATCCAGGGTGGGGCTACATACAACCTGCCTCCTTTATGGCCTTCAGGAGAAGGCAGGAGATACTGTGAGCCCTTGAGTGTTTAGCACTATCCAGGGTGGGGCTACATACAACCGGCCTCCTTTATGGCCTTCAGGGGAAGGCAGGAGCTACTGTGAGCCCTTGAGGGTGTAACACTATCCAGGGTGGGGCTACACACACCCTGCCTCCTTAAGGACCTTGAGCAGAAGGCAGGAGATACTGTGAGCCTTTGAGTGTGTAGCACTATCCAGGGTGGGGCTACATACAACCTGCCTCCTATATGGCCTTCAGGGGAAGGCAAGAGCTACTGTGAGCCCTTGAGGGTGTAACACTATCCAGGGTGGGGCTACACACACCCTGCCTTATTTAGGACCTTGATCAGAAGGCAGAAGATACTGTGAGCCCTTGAGTGTGTGGCACTATCCAGGGTGGGGCTACATACAACCTGCCTCCTTTATGGAGATACTGTGAGCCCTTGAGTGTTTAGCACTATCCAGGGTGGGGCTACATACAACCGGCCTCCTTTATGGCCTTCAGGGGAAGGCAGGAGCTACTGTGAGCCCTTGAGGGTGTAACACTATCCAGGGTGGGGCTACACACAACCTGCCCCCTTTGGGGCCTTGAGCAGAAGGCAGGAGATACTGTGAGTCCTTGAGGGTGTAGCACTATCCAGGGTGGGGCTACACACAACCTGCCCCTTTTGGGGCCTTGAATAGAAGGTAGGAGATACTGTGAGCCCTTGAGTGTGTAGCACTATCCAGGGTGGGGCTGCATACAACCTGCCCCCTTTGAGGCCTTGAGTAGAAGGTAGGAGATACTGTGAGCCCTTGAGGGTGTAGCACTATCGAGGGTGGGGCTACAAACACCCTGCCCCCTTTAGAGCCTTTAGGGCCTTGAGCAGAAGGCAGGAGATACCATGAAAAGAAAAGAATGAATGTTATCAGGAAAGAGGCATTTAAGGGGGAAAATGAAAAGACTCCCTAGGCCTTGGATACCTTAATATCATCGGGGTCGAAAGAGAACAAAAGTTGACCAAAGGACGTCGACAGGAAAGACGATGAAGAATAGGAGACCACCTAATGGCGCAGTGATTAGCATTGTTGGCTGTCACCCTCTGATGTCCGTGTATGCCACATCATACGATGCCAAGAAATTTAATTCTTATCTGACGGCTGGAATGGGGTGCATTCAGCCTCGTAAGGCAAAACTGGGTTCGATTCCCACTTCAGCCATCCTAGAAGTGTTCTTCCGTGGTTTCCCAATCCTAGTCTCAATTACAAATACTAATACAGTCATCACTCTAATACAGGTTATCAGACAAATTCCATACGCACCTACGTTTACGGGGCTAAATGGACATGACGTCGCAAAGTCCCTAAATGAATCAACAACAGCAACTGAGGAGAGGAGCAATGCCGGAATCAACTAGGGTCCCGTGGTCACCAACCATGTGAGCCCTTGGGGAGTGACCATATCATACGACATCAGGTCAGTCCAAATAAAACAGTGTTCAAATACCAGAACTATAGGCTAATATGGATAGCGTAGCTTGTTAGAACTTCAAAGCTCTCTCAAAAAAGGTTAGATCAATGTGCATTTTTCCATTAATAAGTTATACTTCATATAAAAATCATCTCTATTAATTGCAGCAGAACTAAGACATACAGTGTCTGTGCGTTTAGAAAGCTTAAAGCAGCCAAAACTGTCAACACATTGACTTTATCGTTCATATTCTCAAGTGAGCAATGGTGGAGAAAACATTACGTTTCCATAGAAAACAAACATAGCTATAATAATCTCTACACGGTATGATACAGGCACAGCACCAAACAAGACCATTGAGCAGTACTCACCAATGATTCCCAGTCATTAGGCTGGTTACCTTTTGTTTACCTGTAACATCTGGGTTATTGGCCCTATCATCATCATCATCATCATCATCATCATCATCATCAAAGCGCTAAGGTGTATGTTCCACAAAACTCAAGTTCTTGAGTAGAGGGAGTTAGTAGGTGTGGTTTGTGCTATAATCTTATAAATCGTCTCAATAGTACAGAAATAATCTTGCTTTCTTGAAAAGTCAACGGAAATATATTAATTCCTTTATAAAGTGCGTTTGAACAAAAAGAAGCGAGACGATAGCCCCTACCAGAACTGTGTCGCGTTCAGCCCGCATAACAGTAAAGCCGGGCGGGTGGTATACAAGGTGTAACATAAAGGTACGACACATTCCTGACACGTAGACGAAGAAATTATGTTATATGAACATGGGTCCGGAAACGCTTTGATTCCATGTTACACCTCATAGTCACCAACTCATTACGCATGGGAATCACACACGAACTGAACGATAGAATCGTGTGGAACATGCACTCTTGGTTACGTCTGGTTACGTTGTCACTACGTAGGTGCAACGCCAGTGGTTTGTTTTACATGGCCCCGTTGCCATGCGACATAGCAGATGTGCCTTTAGCTGTGCGACAAAACATGTACTTCATGCACGATGGAACACCTCTTCATTTTAGTGCTAATGTCCGTCGGCTTCTAAATAACATATTTGGTGACAAATGGATAGGTAGAGGTGGACCAATTGCCTGGCCTCCACGCTCTCCGGACCTAAAATCACTGAAGTTTATTTGTGAGGGCATTTTAAAGTTCTTGTGTATCGAA
Organism: Meconema thalassinum; assembly: GCA_946902985.2. Taxonomy (NCBI): domain Eukaryota; kingdom Metazoa; phylum Arthropoda; class Insecta; order Orthoptera; family Tettigoniidae; genus Meconema; species Meconema thalassinum. The sequence goes on along the minus strand of OX336400.1, from coordinate 99,622,194 downwards.
CCCCAGTACAAGATGTTCAGAGTCTCCGTGGCCGTATTATGGAAGGCTACGACACCAAACGTAGTGCTCCAGGGATACATCAGCGTATCCGAGATTCACTACGACGGTGGGTTGATGAATGTATCAATGCGCACGTAGGGCATATTGAACATTTCCTGTAAGAAAGAGTTGCATGTGGTATGCTGGTACGTTCTGTTCTTGTGTGTTTCCCATGATAAATGAGTTGGAAACAATGAGGTATAACATGGAAACAAAGCGTTTTCGGACCCATGTCCATATAACATAATTTCTTCGTCTACGTGTCAGGAATGTGTCCTGCATGTTGTGCCGTACCTTTTTATTACACCCTGTATATACATGGGGCGTTCAGAAGTAACCTATAATAATGTTATTGGTTTTAGGTCCCTTTCAACTACTGAGGCTTTTAGACCAGGACTGGCATGCGAAACTAAATGAATTTCACCGTGAGCGCGATACTCGGGAGCGAAATGATAATGATGGTCGGCGCGAAATTAAATCGAAACGAAACTTAATTCATTGCGAAATAACGTAGCGAAATCAACGCGAAACTTAATAGCAACGCGAAATTACATTGTGCAATTGAATAAAATTTCGCTTCGAAATTAAAAGTCCGTAACGAATTTTATTTCGCACCTGAAATGAAATTAAAAGTTTGTACCGAATTTTATTTCGCGCCGGGAGCGAATTTAAAAGTCTGTAACGAATTTTATTTCGCGCCAGAAGTGAAATTTTATTCCATTGAATAATTTATTTTCGCGACGCTAATTTAAATTGATAATACATTTCGTTTCGCATGCCAGCCCTTTTTATGACATGCCCGTGGTCTTGGGATTTTGCCCCGAAGGGGATCTTTAAAGTTCCAGTAAATCTACTGACACGGCTCCCTCGCACACATGACAGTAGAGCCGGGCGGGTTATTCGTGCACGGATGCGAGATTTCTCGCACAGGTCTCTTAGTTATTATTGTTAGTAATAATATTATTATTATTTATGGTCTTCACTAATAGTGAAATGCGAGTCCACTGGGATGTTTAATGCTCCAACAGAACAAGCAAGCCACAACATACTCTTATAAACACACACTGGAGCAGCTATGGAGGAGATTGTCAGCCATACCCAATAGTCTTGTTTGGATCTGTGATTTCTTGTTGATAAAATTAATAAATATTCAAGGCTATATATTATTAACAGGGATAATATGTACTGTACATTTCAAATAAATTGATTCTTTACAATAAAGCAATTTTACAGGATCCAGTTAGTTGCAATATAAATTATTGTTCTTACATAGTATAAGTGGGACAGGATCTGATCTTACACATATAATGGATTCTTAGCGCCTAATACTATACATGGACTATGTAGCTGTGATTTCTGACCTCCATGGAGAATATACACTTCGCAAAGTGTTTCCAATACACTGGAGAATCATTTGATATTGGATTTTTCATCATTATAAATAAATATTATAACAAAAAATGCCTCCTGTTGAATTGTAAAATTCAACATTATAAAACAGTAATATTACCTGAAGCACTTTATGCAGCAGAAACACAAAACACTGATAAATCAATTAGAGACTAAGGAACGCAAAATCATACGAAAACTTTTGGGACCAAGAATCAAGAATGGAATTCACCTTCCAAAACCTAATGCCGACGTATATTTGAACATTGCTAAAATCACAGACACAGTCAGTATGAGCAAGATCCAATTCATGGAACATTTGGAAAGAATGGACCCAACTAGGATAACACACAAAATCTATACGTTCTTACAGAAAAAGGCAACAAGGTCCAATTGGTATAAACAGGCAGAAAAAGACTTGGCTGAATTAGGCTTTCCTATTCTCAAGGAGCGAGAGGAAATATAAAAAAATACTCATACACGGGGTTTTGAGGAGGAAGAAGAGAGAAGACCTACCAGACATGTCTGGTCGCAGCAACGGAAACTCGCTCAGTCGTTACGCATGAAGAGTTATTGGGCAAATATCAAGGCCAATAAATGTTGATTCCAAGTGGTCCTAAGAGACCCATTCGCGAGGAAGAAGAAATCAGAAACCCCTAAAGCTAAAGGAAGTAGGAGACGTGTGCTACTTAGGAAGCAAAATAACCAGTGATGGACGAAGCCAAGTTGGCTCAGGCAAAGAAACCATTTCTACAGAAAAAAAAATGTTGATATCGAATGTAGTATTTAGCTACTAGAAAACCACATTTTAAAGCCTTTGTCTGGAGCGTGGCGCTCTATGGAAGTGAAACTTGGACTGTTGGCGCAGCAGAAAAGAGGAGAATTGAAGCGTTTGAAATGTGGTGTTACAGGAGAATGATGAAGAACAGATGGGTAGATAGAGTAACAAATGAAGAGGTATTAAGACGAGTGGGAGAGGAGAGATGTTTCTGGCCACTGATATTGCAGAGAAGAGATAGGTTGGTAGGACACTACTAAGACACCCAGGAATACCAAACTTAGTTATGGAAGGGAGGATCGAGGACAAGAACTGTATAGGTGGAATATGTTCGTGAAAGGGCTCGTGAAATCTCTCACCCACTCGGAGCATTCGAGTGTGGCGACGAGTGGGTGAGAGTTTTCACGAGCCCTTCGTCCAGGAACGCCATCAACAGCATGGAGGTTCAGTCATGTTTTGGGGTGGAATCATGTTTGGTCGACGTACGTCTCTAATTCCTATCCACGGTAATATGACTGGTCTGGTGTACAGAGCCAACATCCTTCAACATGCCCTTACAGAATTCGCTGCCACAATGGGCGAGGGCTTTACACTAGTGGACTATAATGCTGTGCCCATCGAGCTAGGGTGGTCAATCAGTTCCTTTAGATGCATGGCATACAGAGAATGGAGTGACCTGCTTATTCTGCGGACGTGAACTGTATTGAACATGGATGGAAAGAGCACAACAGGGCAATTTCACACCGTACCAATCCTCCAACAAACAAAGAGCAAGTGATTGAAGCTGCTGTCCAAGAGTGGGATAATCTGCCCCAAACCACGTTGGATCCGTTGGTTCTCAGTATGTATCGTCATCTGCAAGCATGTCTTAGAGCTAGTGGTGGCTATACGCGGTATTGATATGTCCCAACATGAATTTATTTATTTATCGTACGGCTTTTAGTGCCAGGAGTGTCCGAGGACATGTTCGGCACGCCTGAGTCTGTAGCTGCTTCCAGCGGACACCCTTAGGGTGAGCTACAAGTTCCGTTCAAGTAGTTCCAACTTTCGCTACCAGATATCAATGATACCTGGTGATGAAATTCGGAACTTTGATAGAGCGTTCCGACGAAATCTAACCTACCAATTTAGCTTCGCACATGTGTAGTCTGTGGAAGGATCTTTTACATGACATAAATCTATGACATGGGACCGCCGGCTTTACTTCCCCTCCGAAGGAAGGCATACTGAAGGATTTTTAACGCTCTTAAAAAATCCGACGACTTCGGCCAGGTTTGAACCATCTATCTTGGGCACAGCAGTTCAGCATGCTACCAACTACGCCACCGAAGCCACTTCCCAACATGAAAAGGACGTTTGTTTGGTCAGTCCCACATTATGACTTTAGCCTAGGGTTTCTGTCTCTTTTGCAGATTGTGTGTTGTTTTTCTTTGTATGCACCCTATATTGTGCATAATGTGATTACTAGGGCCCGGATGTTGATGCCAAAAAAAAAGTTTAAAAAATGCACTTAAAATTTTCAAAAATGACTGTAATAAATTACCTAAAAATTGTAAAAATGCACTATAAAATGGAGAAAATGATCTTATAATAATAAACTCACCAATATTTCAAACTCGAACTGAAAAGTCAATCAAAATAGATTTCTAACACTTAACAAAAGTTCATGTTTACTTTATTCTCAGTTGCAGTGCACTACGAATGTCATTCTGATGTCAAATGTAAATGGTCTGCGGTTATCAGCCAACAAGTTTTTATGTCTGGAAAAGCTGTATTCAACATCAACTGATGTAATCGGAGGAAGGTCGTTTGCTGCTAAATCCTCCTCAATCTCATCCATGCAATAGATTTCACCAGAGAGAATGTCTGAGATTTTGCATAATGTTTTATACCCGATGTTTTTGTCCAGCACTTTTTTTCAGTTTTTATGCAATACCCGCAGCAATTTCGCCACGATTGTTTCTAAGACTAGTTTCCACCCGTTTGATTAAGGAAATGGAATCAATATTTCAATATTTTAAATTATCTTGTATCAGCTAATAGCTTCTTCTTAACTATAAAGCTGTGACATACCTAAATTGGAAAAAGATGACCTAAAAAGGCCGATTTCTCTAAAATAAGACCCAAAAAATCTACCAAACTTAAGAAAATGCTCTTAAAATGGAAAAATAGCACAAAAAAGGCAAAAAGATGCAAAATAAAAATGACATATTGGAAGACGGTATGGCCCGTCCGGAGTTTCTATGTACTTCAGCATTGTTTTAGATAGCTCAGTAAAAAGATGACATGTCATCAACATCCGGGCCCTAGTAATTACAAATACAGAGCAAAATAAACAAGGCACTAAATCACAATATGCCAGACTTTCTTTTAGCACTGTATATTACCGAATGAAAAAGAATAATTTGCAGTAAAACTCATTGTGGTCAGAAGTCACAGCCTGCGTTCTTTGGCAAAAATATATTTCAAAATAACTAACAGGGTAGAAAATAAATTACATTGATTTTCTTCAATATTGAACTAAACAAGAATATTGAACTACCACACAATTCATTTATAATACACTCAATATATTTCTTATACCTCGTCCAAATAGTAAAATTTCTAACAAACAGTGAAAACATTCTCCACATAATCTATCAAATACAAATATTACCTTATCAAGATCTTTCATTAACATGAGAGATAACTTTATAAAATAGAGTCAGTTCAGTCGCATTCCAGTCTGAATCATACAGTACTGTATGTTGGCTCCAGTCTCCATATATTGGACCCTCACATACACTTCCACTTCGTCTGATTTGTTTGCGTATTTGGGTTTGAAAAAGAAGTAGGCATCAACACAAGAAAATGTTTCTAGTAAACATGGTTCTAGAGTGCATACATTTTGAGGAAAAACATTGTGTTGTACTACCCTACCAGCGAATTGTTACCGCTGGCGGAAATCGGAAGTAATGCACTCTGCCCAGCCACACGCCTGCGATAGACGTGCAGTTGTCGCCAGCGAAACCTCATCGCATGTCATTTGTGTGTGCAGGATTCGTGCTGGGTCGTGCGCTGTGCGGTGTGTTCTCATTGTATGATTGTACATGTATTTCTCTTCTTGCCCCGCAACCGCTCGCGACAGCCATAACGTGGCGAACTGAAGTAATGTAAACACAACAGCCGCGCTCCACGTCTAGCTGTAACAATTCCCTGTTAGAGTAGTACCAATAACATAACATGACATAAACACTGAAGTCAATCCCATCGAAGCTGACTTGAATGCTACCCATTCAGTCCCTTCTACCCCAGCAGTCCACAAGCAAGTATTTTGTATCTAATGTCTCTAGTCATATACAGAATGTTTGTAAAGTCACCGGTCTCCAGCTTTGAAGGCGGCTTCGGTGGCGTAGTTGGTAGCATGCTGAGCCTCTATGCCCAAGGTCGCGGGTTCAAACCCGGCCAAAGTCGTCGGATTTTTTTAAGAGCGTCAAAATACCCTCCAGTATGCCTTCCTTCTGAGGTGAAGTAAAGCCGGCGGTCACATGTCATAGATTTATGGCATGATAAAGAACCTTCCACTAATTACACTTGTGTGAAGCTAAATTATAGGTTCTATTTGACTAACGCTCTTAGGTTCCAAATGTCCATGACGTCGCAATCGAGTAATCTCGAGTAATCTCAAGGAATTTTTGGCCTCCTTGTTCGCCAACCTACAATTTAGCTTCACACAAGTTTAATTAGTGGAAGGTTCTTTTACATGCCATAAATCTATGACATGGGACCGCTGGCTTTACTTCCTCTCCGAAGAAAGGCATACTGAAGGATTTTTACGCTCTTAAAAAATCTGACGACTTCGGCCGGGTTTGAATCCACAATCTTGGGCATAGAAGTTCAGCATGCTACCAACTACGCCACCGAAGCCGCTTAATGTGCAAGTAATTTGTGTAGAAACCTAGGGATAATTTTTGTTTTATAGGGAAAACTCCATTTCATATGTTTGTATAACTCTACTGGCACCATCAGGAGCACAAAGAGAGTGTACTTGCGTTTGGTGTGATAATAAATGGCATATTTCCGGTCAGTGCTTGAATCTCCAACGGTTAAATTTCTGAAGAATATAATTCTTCTGCACATTTGACCCAGTTTCTCAGTAACTAGTTGAGGTCGAGAAATTTCCACCATGTGTTTATCAAGCTGTGTCTGTTGTTTGGTAGTAAAATTATTCAACTAAAGGTAAAATATCATTTAAAATATGCTTTGAGAGCAAATCATTTTACCCGAAAAATTAACCTAGCTTTTAAAAAATTATAGTAGTTTAACTATAAGTTGTAGACTAACGGAATACTAGAGTGGATATACTTCTAACACCTGTACAAATTTCATTTTAATTTCTTTATTAATTGCTGACTTAATGGGACTTAACATGTCGTGTTTTAACATGGGTGGTATGGGGATAGCTGATTCCCCTTAATAAGACAATAAAAGTTCAGATACGTAAACCAAAACAGCCATTCAGACAGTGTCTACTGAGTGTCTGCGCAACGGGCAGATATATTCTACCGAGTAGTAAAAAAGGTTGCTATGGCTACGAAGGAACGCTGTGTGGAGGGAAGCCTCTTGCCCCTGCTCTCCGCATCAACCCACACTCGTAAACAAGTGAGCTCCCAACAGTAATAAGACACCACGGTATGTACCCAGAGCAGTGGCGTAACTAGGGTTTGCTTATGGAGGGTGGTACGGGATCGAACACAATTAGACATAATCAATGAAACATGATAGAGAAGATGGAAATTAGAGAGAGGAGAATTCTTTGGAAGATCATCGGTCCTGTAAAAGAAGAATTTCGAAGGCGACGTAACTCCAAGCTCAACGAACATATAGAGAAACTCTCCGATTGTGCGAGAAAAAAAAGAGAATAGCCTTTTATGGCCGGCCATATAGCGAGATTACCTCCCACAAGGTGGTGCTAAACGAGCAACAGCGTCAAAGGTGACTTACAATATGCCCAGAAACATATCAAGTAACGGTTCTTTTCAGGACCATCAAACTATAGATGAGAAACACCTAGTCCGTACTATGCAACTTAATATTGAAGGCATAAGTTCTGCCAAATGTGAGTATCTACAGAAACAACTGAATGACCTTAACATTGATGTTGTTAACATTCAAGAAATCCATACCAAAGACGAACAGGATCTCCAGCGCAGAGGACGAATACCCGGTTACACACTGGTCAAAGCTATCCACCATCCACAATATGGAATAGCCACTTATGTGAAGTCAAGTTTAAACGGAGTGCAAGTAATTGATTCAACAGAAGTTGACTACATCTATACAATAGCAATTCAGATAAATGATTTAAAAATTGTCAATCTGTACAAGCCTCCGTGTGTGAATTGGGCTCCTACAGTACTGCCAGCTTTTGACCACCCTTGTATATACACTGGAGACTTCAACAGCCATCACACAAACTGGCGGTATGACACCGTGGATGTGAATGGGGAGAAACTAGTTCAGTGGGCAGAAACTACAAATATGCACCTGGTCTTTGATGTAAAAGACAAGGGAACCTTCCACTCTGCACGCTGGGATAAGGATTACAACCCAGACTTGACATTCGTGTCTAAAGATCAGTTAGACCAACCACTCAACACCACTCGTACTGTTCTGTCCAACTTCCCAAACAGTCAACATCGACCTGTTATGGTGGAAATTGGTTTGAAAATTCCCCTTGTAAACTCAATGCCCTTACCCAGATGGAACTTTCGACGAGCTAATTGGGATGGATTCTCAAAAGACCTTGACTCCAGCTTAGTTGCGGAGAATCTACAGCCGACAGCAAACAACTACGATGAATTTGTGAAACTAGTTATCAAAGCTGCTAAGTCAAACATTCCTAGGGGTTACAGAAAGCAGTATGTGCCTGGCTGGAATGAAGAAAGTGAGGCTTTATACCAAGAATACCAAAGTTCTGGAAATCAAACAGTGGGTTCACAGCTACTCCACTCTTTAAACAAGAATAGACGAGAGAAATGGGAAGCAACACTCGAAGAAATGAACTTCGCAAAGTCAAGTAGGAAAGCCTGGCGAGTCTTGAATGGGCTAACTGGCAAGCAACACCCCAAAAAGCCGCATACTAAACTGAGTCCTGACATTATTGCCAACAGGATCGTAGACCTCTCAAGGGCAAAGAGAGACAAGAATCATACCAGAGTGGTAAAATGTAACCTCTCTAACCTCAAGCACAGTGCCCCAAGAAACGAACCGCTTTCCAATCCCTTCTCCACAGCGGAAGTAGAAAGTGCAATCAAACAACTGAAAATCGGCAAGGCTGCTGGTCCCGACAACATCTATAATGAGTTCATTAAGAACATGGGTCCGTATTGTATATGCTGGCTCACTTCTCTCTTCACTTACATTCTCAAAGAGAACAGACTGCCCAGACAATTCAAACTGTCAAATGTTATAGCCATTCTCAAACCTGGCAAACCTGAAGACAGCCCCGAAAGCTATCGTCCAATAGCACTGCTCAGTTGCATATTAAAACTTTTTGAACGAATCCTTCTAACCAGAATAGCACCGCTCATTGAGGCTGTTATCCCTCCTGAACAAGCTGGCTTCAGACACGGACGCAGCTGCACTGATCAAGTTCTTGCCCTAACTGCACACATTGAAGCAGGTTTTCAAGGTAAACGGAAATCAACAGCTGTTTTCATCGACTTGACAGCTGCGTATGATACTGTTTGGCGACAAGGACTGATCTACAAACTATTGCAAGTTGTACCAAGCCGAGAAATTGTGGATCTAATATCTAGCATGCTTAGTGAAAGGCAATTTGAAGTGTTCCTAGGAAACACTAAAAGCCGCAAACGAAAACTAAATAACGGCCTACCACAGGGATCTGTTTTAGCCCCACTGCTATTCAATTTGTACATCCATGATTTACCAACTACAACATCAAGAAAGTTCATCTATGCTGATGATATCGCGCTGGTAGCTCAGAGCAATAACTTTGAAGATGGCGAACAAATCATTACGGAGGACCTGGAGAAGATGTCAACTTTCTTTAAAACCTGGAGATTGATCCCAAGCACAACAAAAACTGAAGTCTCTTGTTTCCATCTAGCGAATCGTGTCGCAAACTACAAACCTAGAGTCCTGTTCAATGGACAAGAGCTGAGGTACAATCCTTTCCCAAAATATCTCGGAGTCACTTTAGATAGAACCCTGAGCTACAAAGAGCACATCACCAAGCTCTCTCACAAAGTCGCCGCAAGAAACAACATACTGCATAAGCTCAGTGGTACCTCCTGGGGAGCCTCTGCTGACTGTCTACGTTTAACTGGCATCAGTCTTGTTTACTCAGCTGCTGAGTACTGTGCGCCTGTCTGGTTGGAAAGCGTACATGTGAAGAAGATAGACACGAAACTGAACGATACAATGCGTTGCATTACTGGTACCATCAAATCAACTCCATGTCACTGGTTACCCGTGCTGAGCCACATCCCTCCACCTCACTTAAGGCGGAAGCAAGCTCTACTGAGGGAGGCTAAGAAAATCTTTGCATCACCCTCTTTGCCACTGCATCAGGAATTCTGCCATCCGTCACAACAACGATTGCAATCCAGAAGACCGGCAAGTGTCACTGCAAGGCAACTCATCGCGGATGGATTTGACATAAAGGAAAGCTGGAAGCATGAGTGGTCAACAAAAACATTGGGAACAAGTGTCCACCATCTTGATCCCACAAAGAAGCCAAATGGTTTTGACCTACCAAGGAACCTCTGGTGCCGTATCAACAGGTTGAGGACTGGACATGGGTGTTGTAATTATTTCAGGTACAAGTGGGGCTGGATCAGTTCACCAATGTGTGAATGTAACTTAGAAGAACAGACGATTGAACACCTGGTCCTACGCTGTCTTCTTCATTCATACCCTGGAATTCCTGACGACTTGTTTGATCTCACACCTAGTCTAATCGAATGGTTGAAAAGGAAGGACTTTAAAGTTTAATTTTGTCTTATTTGTATTCTGTATTGTATCACCATACGATTAAATAAATAACCTCCCACAAGCAGTAGCGGATCTAGGCCTTGCGGGGCCCTGGGCGATATGATAATGTGGGGCCCACAACAATAGGAAATAAAAAAATCAAATCAAATGGAAAATAGTTTGGTAATAATAATAATAATAAAATAAAGAGTAGTTAAAATATTTTGAATACACTACAGTATTTTTTTAATAATATGAAAGAAACCTTTAAGTCCCCTTGAAGAAGATTATGCAAACTATGAAATATTACTTTGCGACATTTTTCCTGACTGAAGTCTTCTATTATTTCACTGAAATCTAAACACGCTAAACGGTCACGGGAGGTGATAGCTGCACTGAAAAAAGGAATATGATTTATAAATTAGTTTGAAAAGTATAATTCATTAATTAAATTTTAAAAATATATGGCGCGGGGCCCCCCGGACCGCGGGGCCCTGGGCGGTCGCCCTCCTTGCCCCCCCCCCCCCCCCTAGATCCGCCCCTGCCCACAAGAGCATTCGTCAGTAACCAACAGATATCTAGTTGGGAGCATTCGTCAGTAACCAACAAATATCTAGTTGGGAACACCTTTGACCTTTCCAGACGCCAATGGAGGATACGCACAGGGCAAGGCAGATGTGCATAAATGGGGCTGGTCTAGTTCTGCAGTTTGTGATTGTGCTGCCTCCTTACAGTCAATCCATCACATTGTCGCTGACTGCTCTCTCCGAGCGTTCCATGGAACGTTGACCGACGTCCGTCAAGCATCAGTTGAGGCCGTTGAATGGGTCGGGGATCTTGACCTTGGCCTGTGAGATTGTATGAACTTGTGTGTGCACATTTTCTTTGTTTATTATGGTACACAGGCTAGATTTGTGACGGTACGCACCGGTACGCCGTACCGAAACCTTTGATCGGGGGAAAAGTCGAATGTGTGATGCACTTCAAGAACTATCTGAAGTTAGTGAAGAACTGCAGAACCTAGATGCAGGTTCGTTACGAGCTATCAAAAGTTTACAGATTCTGGAAAACACATTTATTGCTCGGAAAGATAGCCCGGGAACATTTTTCGAGCAAGCTGTGACGTCTGTCAACAATAAAAGATTTATAGGAATTGAACTTTTTGAAAAAAATAATGAACTGCCCATTGATCCTGTTGTCTCTTATGAGGAACTATCAGAAGCAATTACAAATAGAATGTTGAGTGGTGAAGACGCAGCTTTGGGTACTTCGGGTCGTATAGTTGACCCACGCACTTGGCCCAGTGACATTAAAGACAATACTTTTGGGGGAAAAGATATTGAGTCACTAGTCGTTCACTTTCAATTGAACAAACGAGAGACACTTAAAGCATTTCATGAATATGTTTTTGACAATTGTGGACACTTAAGTGGAAATTGTAAAAGTAAAAAGATGTATCCCAATCCCAAGAATTTGCTTCTGTTGACAAGTGCAATCAAGACAGTTCCAGTGTCTTCAAGCGAATGTGAGAGAGGCTTTTCTCAAACGAACCTCATCATAACTGATTTCAGAACGTCTTTGTTAACACACACTGTCTCCTCACTACTTTTCCTGAAGCTGAATGGCCCACCACTCACTCGTTTTGACCCCTCAAAGTACGTGGGGATGGCACTCCGCTCTGGATACTAAGAGCAAAGAGAGATAGGAGGTACATACAACGAAACTTTTTCTAAACTTTGGACAAATTTACTAACTGTGGGGTAAAATATGTTTAAGTACAGTAGCTTTTTTAATAAATAATTATTTCAGAAAACTGTAAAGACAAAATTATAAAACAAGAACTAAAAGATTGTTGGTGAACTCTCTCTCTCTCTCTCTCTCTCCCTCTCTCTCCCACCACCACCCAGTAGCCCACAGTACCGGAACCTTTCTTTATTTTACAAATCAAGCATTGGTGCTGACCGACTGAAACGTTTCAATATCAATTGTCAATAGGACAGCTTCAAAGCTATCCATATCATCTCACATCATTCCCGACACCATAGAAACAGGGCTATTAAGGCTGCTACAACGTAATACGCATATATTCACGAGAATAAGCATTTTATAATTTTTCATTCTAACACACAGTATTAGCCTATACCCTCTTCTACTACAACTCTGCAAACAGGGAGAATGATGGCAGGAGGGTACTGTACCCGAAATTGACGTAGCCTTCACCTATTATCCTAGGGATGGAAGGGATCGCTAGGACGTTGATACCCAGCTAGATAAACCAACTGTACCTCGCTAGGTGAAAGGCTAGTAATCTCTCGATACAGGCATATATTGCAAATTACGATAGTATTCCTACTTAGTTACGTAAATAACATCCTACAAGGACATTAACGAACTGGAAATATCAGATCATCATGACAGACAGGCTGTGAGGTGTGCTTTGAAGGAAGTCCATGGTTTTCAGGAGAAACCTCGGAGGAAAGATACCGCAGGGACTACTGAAAGAAAGGAGTTACACCGGCAGAAAATGCTTCAATACTGGACGAAGATCAAGACCCTCCAGTTGAATAAGCGTGGTCCTAAGTAGGCCAATTCGAGAATAAGAATAAGAATAAGATTAAGAAGTAGACTATGATATACGGTCCTGGAGTAACAAAACCACCTATCTACAATTCTTTCGTGACCGATTTCTTAGCATTTGATACGTTGTAGGTATATTTGCACTTAGCAATGTGCAAATATTCGAAAATTAACGATTTTGTTGATGGGGCAGATGACCTCGTAGTTCCACCCCTTAAAACAAAATGCCTATGCAATTTTGTTGATATTAAAGTATAAAGTCCAGTTTTCTTTGCGAAATCATCTGTTCCTTTCTATTCTCCGACGTTGTACACAAGAACCTTGTTTATCCCGGTTAAGTGGGACCGGAACTGTTCCAGATTATCGAAAATCCGGATAATCCGGAAAGAACTAAAGAACAAATACATGTTAATCTATTAACATAAGTTGTAATAACTTTTTTTTTCAATTGTACAAATAAATATAAGAACACATCTTACATTTACGACTCTGTTTTATGCACAAAAATAATGAGTGTTTTTTTCTGTTTTACATTATTTTGTATAGCGTTTGCACGCAGCACGATAACAAAGACGTTATACTAACATCAGTTCTCACTTCCAGGCGAATGTCGGGATGGTACCTTTGATAGACCGTGGCCGAATTACTTCCAAATCCTCCTTAACTACCCTTGGCGGAAAAGGCATTCAAGAAGTGTCGACCCCGTAAAAGAAATACTGTACAGTAAAAACATTTTTTTTTATTATTTTCGATCCGGATAAACCGGAGATCTGGATTTATGAGGGCTGAATAAACGAGGTACTGGTGTACATGAAAATGAATGAAAATCCACAGCCTGCTTCCAGTCTCCGACCGGGTCAGGAATGGAATGAATGAAGCCCCGATCTAGCGGCGAGGATATGAACTGTGCCGGTTGCCGAGGCCTGACGCACTCCTCTGGGGCAGTGATTAAATGAATGACAGATGAAATGAAATGATAGTGGAGAGTGTTGCTGGAATGAAATTTTGACAGGGAAAACCGGAGTACCCGGAGAAAAACCTGTCTGCCTCCGTTTTGTCCAGCACAGATCTCACATGGAGTGACCGGGATTTGAACCACGGACCCAGCGGTGAGAGGCCGGCGTGCTGCCGCCTAAGCCACGGAGGTTTACTTGTGTACATATAAATAGTAAAAAAAGTTTCCAAATAAAGTTTAACTAAAAACAGCAATTTAACTATTACTCACTTTCCAAACTGGCACTTACACTCGGATATTAACAGAACAGTGTGGTGTAAGTGTTGTATTTTTGGAAAGGGACGAGGGAAGATAGTGCCACACCCATCTCACTGCAACCCCTCTGGCTAACTGAACAGCTGACCATTTTGGCTCATTCAATAAGAGTTAAGTTAGGGTAACACAAAAAAAATACACGTATGAAAATAAATGCTTTCAAAATAGTAGTCGCCTCCGTAGCGTAGCGGTCAGCATGGTTAGCTGCCGCCCCGGAGTTCCTGGGTTCGATTCCCGGCTCTGCCACGAAATTTGAAAAGTGGTATGAGGACTGAAACGGGGTTTACTCAGCCTCAAGTGGTCCAAATGAGAAGCGGGGGGTTCGATTCCCACCTCAGCCATCCTCGAAGTGGTTTTCCGTGGTTTCCCACTTCCGGGATGGTACCTACTGTAAGGCCACGGCCGCCTCCTTCCCTCTTTCTTGCCTATCCATCCCAATCTTCCCTTCCCTTCCTATCCCTCATGAGGTCCCTGTTCGCTTTCCAGGTGAGGCCTCCTGGGCGAGGTGCTGATCAAGCTCCCCAGTTGTATCCAATCGACCAAGTGTTCTCAGCTCTAGGACATTGCCTGGAAAGGCGGTAGTGGTGAGTTCCTTCACTGAGTCCGTGGGAAACACAAACCTGGAGGGTAAAATTTACTTTAAAAAAATAGTAAGTATAAACTTACATAATTCAATCATTTCTCCTCAATCCGAAGATAAAACTTTTAGTTTGGATTAAAACCAAACAAATTTAATTTTTATTATTTGACTCTGGGGGGGGGGGGGGGAATTTATTGATCCACCAGATATCGACCCATAGTTAAGCCACTGACCCAGAGCTAAAGGTATCCCACACTAACATGGCTGAAACCACACAACTGACCCTGAACACTAATACGACGACTCTACAACCAAACTTCGATTGGTTGGTTGGTTCCTCAGTTTAGGGGCTGCGACAACGCGGTCATGTAGCCCCGTGTACTTTGGGTGTGTGTAGATTCTATCTGATATCCGGTGTTAATTGTGATACCTGTATTAGTGTTATCTGTAATTCAGGTAAGGACTGCAGACGATCAATTTCAAGTAGTTCCTATTTTTTCTGCCAAATGCTACCGTCAACGACATCTATCCGCAAACTTGGCTACTAGATGCCACCGCAACCATCACCTGATGGCGGAAGTTCGAACTTAAATAGCGTTAATCAAATCTAACCTACAAATTTAGCTTCACACAATTTTAGTTAGTGGAATGTTCTTTTACATGCAATAAATCTATGACATGGGCCTGCCGGCTTTACTTCCCCTCCGAAGGAAGGTATACTGAGGGATTTTTAACGCTCTTAAAAATCCGATGACTTCGGCTGGGTTTGAACCCGCGATCTTGGACATAGAAGCTCAGCATGCTACCAACTGCGCCACCGAAGCCGCCAACCAAACTTTTGTATTAATTATCCCTTGTGATGCATCAGTATTCCATGTCAGGGGTCAGATCTCAGAAAGTATAGTACGTGCTGCAGGACCCATGCTTATCAGAAGTTTTTTCTTGCTTTAATACCTACTATTACTTCGTAAAATAGTGGATACTTTTTTTTCTTAACACTCTGTATAAGGGGAGTCGAATATCTTCCCTCAGTGACTGAATGCCACTGGTGGCTTACACAGAGACATCTGACGACCACACAATCTATGCTTGTAGCGTCATGTGAATCACTGGAACCAAGTAGAACTCTATATGACTCAAGCAGAGGTCTCAGCAGAGAAAAAGCTACCGCTAATGAATACTACATTCAAACTGTAATCTCCAGTAATTACTGAAGAAATCGCGATGGTCATAATAAAAAATAACAATTCATAAAAATACGGATATTATCCATCAAGTAAGAGGTTTTAATACGGTGAAAAATTATGGGCCTTTAACATCTCAATAAACGTGTCACTGGGAATAATCAGTGATGGAATTAGGTCCACTATAATAACGCCTTAATATATGCAGCTTCCGCTGATATTACTGATACTGATGTTTATGACCACCCCAAATTTTGTCACATGGTTAATTCGTGGTCGCCTCTACCAACGGTTGTTAAATCTCGTAAACCTCTTTCACATGAAAGGAAGGAAAAACTATTGGCAGGGCTAAATAGGAATTAGGAACGGAAGCGAGCATCCAAAAAGAACAAGTCATAAGCTCTCCTTAGTGGGCTTAAATCAATAATAATAATAATAATAATAATAATAATAATGTCCTAATTTGGTATTTATAATAAAACATTAAACCTCACCTAACCTAGGGTCCACTGTAATCCGCAGAGGAGTGTTTTGACAATGGGCCCTACTCAAATGTGTCCGTGACTACTGGGGCAGTTCCATGGGACCAAATCGAACCTCCCTTCGAGCTGACCATGGGACCTACTCAACCTTCCTTCCTTAAGGGCATCACTGACAGTAGGCTCAACTCAACATCACCCAGTTCGAGTTGATTAAGTTTCCTTATTGTTCGAGATTTCCCGCATTTAAGATCGAAATTCCTCGTCTCATATTTGTTCTCTTTATCACTCCAGTGCTTTGTGTTGTAGTCAATGGATAAATAAAAGAATAACAAGAAAGAAATTTGGAACGGCTTTCTCCGTACTCTTTGCAGCCACCTGCTAAGAAAGTCACTTATCTCACAAAGAATGCCTAGCGATGAAGCCACACATGTTACGTTGAACGCGATAGTAAGGTTCTCATATTATGTTCCTTTTATTTTGAAGTAAGTTAAGACCTGGTTTCTTTGCAGAGACCATCCCCGGAATTAAATTCAATGATCATTGACCATTTCATGAACAAAATAATAACAATAAAGTAATATGGCAGAAAACGCTAAACATTTTGGACAGAAGGTTGAAATATTATATCAAAGCTGGTTTTATATAAATCGGTTTTCTAACTCTTGAGAAATAAACAAATAAAACACCTCACTGAAAATGTACTGTATTTTATGATTCAAATTGTATTACTGTAACTTTCGGCAATGCCGACAGTGTACAAAATAATTCGCTTAATTTCAGCGAAAAAAAAATCGTGAGATATAGCAGTTAGTGTTTATTACGGTAAGACTGTCTCTTGGAAGCATGATGGATGGCATGTCAATACTCCTGCGTTGTAGGCAATCTTTCGAGAAGATGTGTTGGGTTGGTAAGCATACATGTTAGGCGTTACTCTGTATTTCGTTCGTAATCCAGAAAGCACTTCCGCTGTATTTCTCAAGCAGCTGTAGTGGAGGGTGTGATTGGCGATACCTTTAATAATTCTTGTGGTATTTGGGTGGGCATAGTCATTTTGATGATCGGTTAGAAATGGGTCTTAATGCCTGCTCTCTTTTTTTTTATGATACTGTAGTAAGTTAGGGTTACTTTTTGCACGTATAAACAAACCCACATCCAAGGTTTAATATTTTTTCGTGTATCCAGTGTTTGCTGTTTCGCGTCAAATGATTCAATAGCTATGTATTTTGAATCATACTAGGTTTAAGACTGCAATAAGAACTCAAATGATCCTAAATCCTAAGTTTCAGTACACAAATTTTGATGATTCTCTCAGCAGGAGTGGTTGCGTGGCGGCATAGTTTCCTGGTTTTACAGATACGTACAGATAGCGACGTTTAGCTGTGCACTTGACCTTGTGAGCTCAGCGGTAGGAGAGGGGTTAGAGCGGTGCGGGGAGTGTGATGAATACTTCCCTATCGAAAACATTGACGCGTGTGAGATTAGGTTTTCACAAACAGTCACAGACATGCTCAGCATGGCAAATGTTTTACGCTGCAGTAGTATACCGAGGAAGTGCAGAGCTAACTGCCGGTAACTGTGCTTCATTTTATGCTTCTTACGCCGCGGCGTACCCGTGCTCATTAAATCGTGCACTGTGGCCACAATGGCAGCTGCTGCAAATCCAGAGACCACAGGTTCGAATCCTGGCGCTGGCAGTGTGGTTTTCCCCCGGGCTTTTCAACACTCCATCCAGGTAAATGCAGGGTTAGTACCTTACTTTAAGTCCCGGGGCACCTTCCTAACCCCTGTCTCCAATACAGTTACACACACTACTACAGTATAACCATCACATAAATACAGGTTCATCAGACAAATTCATCACACACCCAAGAACATGGGGCTGATGACTAAGATGTCGCAAGCCCCTACAGAACACAACAGTTATTATTATTCACTCCTTTCCTGGAGAAATCAGGAAATTTACAGCATGGAGACCTGGTCTCTGAAGAGTTGTTGTTAATTCATAGAGAGACTTAGCAACATCGTGAACTTGGGTGCATTAGGAATTTGTCTGATAACCTGTGTTATTGTGATAGCTGTATTAGTGTGTAGTTGTAATTCAGATGAGGATTGGGAAGGAAGCAGCCGTGACCTGCCATTCCCATTCGCCTGGAGTAAAAGTGGGAAACCACGGAAAATCACTTCCAGGATGGCTGAGGTGGGAATCGAACCCGCCTCTTCTCAGTTTTGCCTCACGAGGATGAGTGCACCCCGTTCCAGTCCTCAGACCAGAATGTAATTTCTTGACAGAGTCGGGAATCGAACTCGGGCCTCCGGGGAGACAGCTACGAGCACTAGCCATAGATAAAAGAAACTGAGCGGAGTAACATAAAGCCTTCTGTCATTTATAGTTTGCGAAGATCAAGACCGAATTAATTGTATCGATTCTCTTTTGTATAGACTAAATTCTAATAGACATTTTGTATATGACGTATGTTGCAAAGTTAGTTTCATCCACTTACAATATAAAACAGCTGAATTCACGACGATCAAACCTTGTTTTAAGAAAGAAAAAAGAAACTTTAAAAGAAATTTGACAAATTACCACCAAAAATCTTCTCTTCGTTATTTTGTTATTACAAAGAAGCCTATATATGTTACTAGCAACCCGACCAGGCTTCGCCCGGGAGAATGCATTACGTGATAAGCGTTTTTTTTCTCCAGTGTCAATGAGCAACGACCAATATCCGTTTTACGTCTGGTCTATTAATTATATTATCATGGAGATGCATGTGCAACAAATTCTTGCCAGACGTAATTTAAGAATGGCGAGGTACATGAAACACAAATCCCCCTTCCGTCCAATCTTAACTTGACTGTGAATTTTGCGGAACGAAAAGTTCATAGGCGAAATGAAGAAAACCAGAGTTGCACTTCCAGGGAAACTCCAAACACAACCACCCTTCTCAGAAGTCTTCACTCAACACGACTCAACGGTTTGCTGCTGGCTGTATCTGGGGCAATAGGTTCGCCCGCTAGCTAGGCTGTAACAGGGATGATAGATTCGCCCTTCGATAGCTCGTAAACTGTTGCCTCAGTATTTGAATGGACATGGTTGGAAGAAATTAAAACGTAAAAACATTCATAGTGGGCGATGTATTGAAGATAGACATCTCTCGCTGATTTTTTTGTAGAACTTTTCATGCTGAACAATTCTTACACTCATAGTATTTAGATATTTTTAACAGTTTGTCCAGCGTAAGCTTACAAAGCGCTCGGACGCCAGGTTTTTATTTTTACTTTTCCACCGAAATCGTTACTGCTCGGCTTCCTTTGATCATAAATAAATTATTGTCTACAGAAATCATCCTCGAGATATCCTTTAAAGAATGGTGAAAACCGCATGAAAATCCATCCAGTGGTTCTCGAGTTTACCCGTAACATCCAAGAATCGGGGACTTTGTTTTATACTAAGTAGTGATTATACGCCAATCAGTATAATTTAATATAATATAATCCTCCTTCCGTCCAATCTAAATTGACTGTGAATTTTGCGGAACGAAAAGTTCACAGGTGAAATGAGAGTTTCATTTCCAGGGAATGGCGAGGTGAATGAAACTCAAATCCCCCTTCCGTCCAATCTTAACTTACTGTGTTTCACAGGCGAAATGAAGAAAACCCGAGTTACACTTCCAGGGAAACTCCAAACACAACCACCCTTCTCAGGAGTATTAACTCAACACGACTCAACGGTTTTCTGCTGGCTTCTATCTGGGGGCAATAGGTTCGCCCGCTAGCTAGGCTGTAACAGAGATGATAGACTCGCCCTTAGCTAGCTCGTAAACAGCTGTTGCCTCTATTTGAATGGACATGGTTGGAAGAAATTAAAACGTAAGAACACTCATAGTGGGCGATGTATTGAAGATAGACATATGCTCTCGCGGACTTTTTTGTAGAACTTTTCATGCTGAACAATTCTTACACTCATAGTATTGAGATATTTTTAATGGTTTGCCCAGCGTAAGCTTACAAAGCGCTCGGACGGCAGGTTTTTTCTTTCGATTTTTCCACTAAAATCGTTACTGCTCGGCTTCCTTTGATCATAAATAAATTATTTTCTACAGAAATAATCCTCGAGATATCCTTTACAGAATAGTGGAAACCGCATCAAAATCCATCTAGTGGTTCTCGAGTTTACCCGTAACAAACAGAAATCGGTGACTTTATTTTATACTAAGTAGAGATAACAATATTTCTTCATGTTAGCTTTAATATTTTCCATATCAATGTATATGCTCGTTTTTTTCATAATTTCACCATTATTTATTTTCATCGTTAGCTGAAGAAGACCTCACTCCTGGCCGAAACATGTACAAGACCAGAGTTGCCCATACTAGAGCTGGTAATAAGCTATGTTTGATTAATCGAATAATTTGGAAATAATCGAAAACGTTTAATCGATTAATCGGCTAACCGAAGAATCGATTGATTTATTAATTAATTAGTAGACACGTCATAAGAAAAGAAGTTTAAATGAGAGAGCATCGCTTAAGTTGAGTTACTCTTATTTTCGGAATGATATGTAGAAATCTATAAAATTTACTTTTGGTCTAAATATACAAAGTGTCCTTCCTTGTTTATGTTAACAATAACCAAATAAGAGACAGTGACAGTGGAAGGACAAACATCAATCAAATTGGGGAGGGTTTCGAAAAATGAAATCTAAGAGTTTTCTGCAAAGATTTTGAATTCTTGTTCAATATCTACATATGGTCCGCATGGATTGCTCAAGGCTAAACAAACAAATTTTTGATAAAATCTGGAACTATAAAGGGTAAGGAGGCTATGTAAAACAAATGAAAGAAGAACTTCAAAATTACTGAAGAAGATTGTCTAAATCGAATCGAGTAGAGATTTTAAAAAAATGGCCTCAAAATTCTTGTCGGGAAGAAGAAGAATCTCAACAGAGGAGAATGGACTGCTGAAAGAAGAGCTGCGCAGTCTACCAGGATGAAAGACTTCTGGAAGAGAAAGAAGGAAACTAGACCTATAAAGAAGTGATATTTGCGTGGTCCTTGTAGGCCTGTCCGCGGTGTATATATCTACAATTTAGGACAGGAATATTTTTGTTTAACTTTGTTTTAGCCTAATTTTACAATGAAGGTACATTATTTAAAAATATATGATACAATATAATAATAACCCCTGGCCCTACAGCCCATGAAGGGCCTAGGCCTACCAAGCTACTGCTGCCTAGCCATTTGGTCTGCAGATATTGGGGACACGTGATCAGCGCATCGGGTCCCCTCGGCCGTTAATCTTGGTTTTTGTGATCGGGGCGCTGCCTCACTGTCAGACAGCTACTCAATTGTCCTCACGAGCCTGAGGGCTCCCCGTTCCAGCCCTCACGT
Source organism: Meconema thalassinum (assembly GCA_946902985.2). Taxonomy (NCBI): domain Eukaryota; kingdom Metazoa; phylum Arthropoda; class Insecta; order Orthoptera; family Tettigoniidae; genus Meconema; species Meconema thalassinum. Next base: position 99,600,528 of record OX336400.1, on the reverse strand, counting down.
CAGTTTCTAAAATCCCTGACGGAGCCGGCAATTGAACCCGGGGCCTCCGGGTGAGAGGTAGGCGCGCTACCCCAACACCACGGGGCCGGCATGATACAATATAGTTTAATGAATTATATGCATGTTTTGTTTCTGTGAGAGCGTAGTAAAAGGAGCGAAGTGCATCGATTAATCGACAAAACAATTAAATACATTATTCGACTAATCGATTAATCGTTGTTTGGAGTAATTAATCGATTATACTGCTTCGATAATCAATTATTCGATATCTGAATTTAATCGATTAGAAGTACCAGCCCTAGTTCATACAGCACGCCGGCATGCTTCTGGCGTGGACGGCCTTACAGCGATGGTGGAGAAAGACCGTCTGTCTCTCTCAAGGGCGTATTCTTAGGGCTACCGGGGCTACCGGCGGTAGCCCAAGAAAATTACATTAAAAATAAATAACACTTTATTACAGGTTGAACAAAGCATTCAAACAATCGTGACTTTCATGCACATTCTTCTTTATCGAAATAAATAATGGTTAGTGAGTAGTCAACGCGGCAACGCAGCAGAAACCGTTCGAGAAATCGGCAGCCTCACGCCGCCCTCCCCATCTCTCCGCACCCACCCTTGTTCCGTGCAGGCCCAGCGCTCATAGCGACTGAGTTGCCGCTACGGCCAGCGGTTTCTTACCATACTGGACAGCGCCTAACAAGAATAAACACAGCTTGGAGCGGCGATGGTCTGAGTAACCCGGAGGGAAATAGGTACTAACACATGTATACCACGCAAAATAACATCAAACTACCAAATATTTAAATGATTGCATACACAACATCAAATAAAAATTATTCGCTTAACAACTTGAAACCACGCAAGAAACCGCCAATTTTTAACCCCGATTCAAGTTAAACCCCAGGCTAAGGAGCGCTTAGTCGCCCCGCATACCTGGCCCACACGCCGCTGGCTCGCGCAGCCAGAGGCTAATTTAATTGAGTACCAGCGGTTTCTTTGAAGTTAAAAGCGTTTAATGGAACAAATAGCCTACAATAAATATACATTATCGCGCTCATATATGTGAATATGTTTTAGAAGTTGTAGTATTTTCGATGTGTGATTTATTTAAATGTGTGTATGCTGAAGAATATTTATGTAGTGTTTTGTTTTAACTGTGCCAGTTGTGATTTTGTGAGAAAATTACGGAACAAACACATGCGGGGGCTTTAAATGCCAGTGACTGTATAATAGAGAGTTTGTTAGAAGTTCCTTTCAGCCGTCGTCTATACAGTGAGAAAGTTCATATTATACACATGACAAGGCCTACACCTGAACTGCAATAATTATTGTGTGCCAATGTATACACGTCATTTCACATCATAGGCTATATGTTAGGCGGAATAGGTTATCTGGCAGTTCTAAACTGTCTCAATTGTATTGCTGGCCGTGTTTGTTATTTAGTCGTGAAAGGAAGGGTTTTCAAATATGAACTCTTTTCGCACGGCAGTTCAAAAGCATGTTTTGTGTAATATTAAGCTCAGCGGTAGCCCAGATCTTCAGACCAGTATACGCCACTGGTCTCTCTCTCACACTTTCCCGTCTCACTCCATCCCGTACTGCATTCGCTGTGTTGTGGTTGATCGGTCGAACGTCAAACGGCATTCAGTATATGGTAAATATGAAAACAATTTCAAACAAAAAGAAAACAAGGGGAAAAAACAATATTGTGACCTTAAATGAGTTCGGACTGTTGTAAAGCTAAGCACGTAATCTTCAAGTACCGGTACGCGGAAAAACGCGCGAAATGTAGATGTGTAGGACAACCAACGCATTTTATGAACAGTTTGTTTGTTTGTTTGTTTGTTTGTTTGTTTGTTTACATTACGTCCGGTGCGCTAGGGATCCCAACTTGACTCGGTCAGACGCGGCAAAGAGCTGTAGCTCAGTCTAGCGAGGCAGGAGCCAGCCTGCTGGCGTGCGATGCGACATAGCTAGCACGCCGAGCGTGCAAAGGCTGGACGCCACTATACTAGACACTTTCCAGAAATATATTGACAAGGTGGAACCATTTTGCTTTCTACTTATTTAAGGTAGCGGGAATAATATTTTCAGATGATTAATTTCATATTAATACGATATGTTTGTCGCGAATTTCTCTTATTCAAATACTTGTTCTTTTTTATTTTTCTTGTGAAAACAAGGTGCGTATCTCCCAAGTTGTATGCAGCCTACTTAAGAACATACACGAAGAGCTTGCATTCAAACCACGCTTTTTCACTTAGACACAAAACTAAGTTTATGAGTGTGGATATGTACAGTTGATGTTTGAGTAAGAGCATTTTTCTAAATTATTTAATCAAGTTACTTTTATCCAATTTTATTCTTTGAATAATCTATAGTTTCATCATCATAGGGAACCATATCACTCCTGATGAAATTATAAGAAATAGAATCAACTATATAAAATAATATCAAATTGATAAAAACCTCACAAAGGTTTAAAAAAAAGTGGTTGTTTATTCCTACTTGAAATTATTTACCTGAGTGTTCAATTTCTCCATTTACTGTATTTCAGTCAATAATATCTCGTAAGATGACTTTCCTTTCTAGTTTTAATGTCGTAATTTTTAAAGAATTTTTAAAGAATATATCAGGTAAGCAAGGAATCACTTTGCTACCACATACTCCCAAAACAAAATACTTTCAAAATTACGGTTGTAGTCACATTTGGCTTTTTTGTTGGTGGATGGGGACGTTATTAAGAACGTTATTAAGGATAACAGTGAACATTTTCAGATGCATATCAGCCGATGAGTAATTGTGAAATACTCGCACCATTTACAGATATGGTAGAAAGAGCTCAGCCTACAATACCACTCCACTATGAAAGCAACACACCCATGATATTCTAGTTGATAGGATTAGCTATGACAAAAGGTGGTGTTGTATTTGAAGTATTTTTATCAGGCATGATCAAAAAGTTTCCATTTGAGAGCATTGCTTCAGTGATACACCGGGCGTTGAATGCCAAACAAAAAGCACTCCAGATAGCTGTTTGCCTGGAGCACCTGATGCGTTTCAATGTTGAAGGCAACACGTTTCTGGAGTGCATTGTTGCAGGTGACCAAAGCTGGTGCCAACATTGGGAAACGGAATCGAAAGCGTCGACGATGCAGCGGTGTCATCCATCGTCCTCTCGCCCCAAGAAGTTCAGGGGCCAACCATCCGCTGGAAAGGTGATGGTCACCCTATTCTTTGATTGCTGGGGCCCATTGCTTATTGATTTCAAGGAACCTGGTGTCTCCATCACTGGGGAACGGTACTGCGCAACACTGGAGAAATAACGGCAAAACGTCCAATAAAACTGCGCCAAGGGGTGCTGTTCATGATAACGCATGTCTCCATACCGCAAAGGTCGTAACGCAAAAGGTACGCCAACTCAAGTGGAAGACACTTGAGTATCTGACCTCAAGTCCTGGTCTCTCCCCATGCGACTATCAAGCCTTCGATCCCTTAAAAAAAAAAAGAGTGATAGTCAATCTGAAAGACTAGACTTTATATCATTTTAAATGCTACAAATTCTACAAATGCTGCATGAACTCAAAGTCCCTTAGCAAGTGCAAACCAAGGACAAAGGGAGTAGCTGGCTGGATGACGTCACGCTCACCGAAGCGCGCGGGGAAAGGAGGAAGCTCAAGCGGTACTATGACGTCACACACCTCAGTGCATTCTCGGTACATTTCGTCCCGTCGCCGTAACGTAACGCCAGACCTCTGCGTAACGACGAAGTCGACAAGATCATTTAAAATGATAAAAGGCCTTGAAGGGTCAACGATTCCTGTCGGATGAGGATGTGCAGCAGGCAGTTACTGACTTCTTCACGCAGCAGGACACTGGGATCTTCAACCTAGTGCGCCTGTGGGATGAGTGCCTCAAGGCGATTTTGCCCGATTGGCATACTGATTCTGGACTGCATGGCCGTCAAACGGAAACTTTTTGTTCACGCCTTATAATTTGTAGCAAGAGCAGCGAAAAGGAGCGCACTGATATGTTTTAAAGCTTGGGAAGAAGTTGGACCTAAAGCATAACAAGATAACTAATTGGTGTACTGAAATATGAGTTGTCAATTGCTTGTCTTCCACTTCTAGGGATGTCCAAGTATATAGACAATTCCTACTTCCGTGTCTGTGCCACAACAGTCTACTCAGCGCAACAAGGCATCCATACTTCGTATCTCATGTCAAATGTATCTTTCAAACAAGTTGCAGCACCGGGAACATACTCAGAAAGTAATTTGGGGGGAGATAATGGATGCAAGTAAGTCATATAGACCACCTTATGTAGCGATTGGCTTCGGGGCTACCCATAGGTGGGGGAGGCGGAGAGGGGAGAGTTAACCCCTTCGAGTATGTACCTGTGTCTTATTATTAAATCAATCTGGAAATACAAACCATTAAGTGAAAAATGAAATCGAACTGTAAAAGCATGCTAACAGAAAGTAGCAAGTATAATTAGAACTTCTTAGCCCAATTGAAGAGCTCGTTTCGCAAACTCACTAAGTCAGTATGTGACGAAATTGAGAAATCCATCTTGAAATCTTGTTTGCAATGTGTAGAACCATGTACATCGCTAATATTTTATTCCAGAATTCATTGTAAAGCGTGCATTAGAAAATCATATTTTTTGCAAAATTGAACTAAGACAGTGATGACTTTGAAACTCTGCTAAATCTAACATGCAGGCATACGAGTAAGCTCCTGTTTCCCGCCAGTAACATGTTTGTTATTCCGTATGACATGTGTCCGATTAGCTGTCTTCAAGATCCAGTTTTCCCGTATTAACCCAGTGACTTTCATTTAGGAGATTTAGTGAATCCTCTAGAAGATTCCACTAGAAGCAGGAGAAAACACAAAATATATGTAGTTGTTTTATTCTAAAACTCACTAAGTCTGGTGTTGTTTTCCAGAATCGAAATAAGTCAAGTGACTTAGTTTACTTTTGGAAATAACTTGGCATTCTGACGTTAACAATTTCGAAACAGGTTTTTAGTTTGTTAGCATTGCTCCAAATATTACTGTGAAAATGTTTATCTTATGTCAGAATGAAGTAATATTGTCCAAGTAGGCAACGGTTCAAATAATGCATTTCCTGAGTGCATTTTCAAACGAGCTCTTCAATTCTTCCCATCAGAAACCATGACTAGTATACAGTGCTGCAAATCTCAATGTCGCCAGACAGAATTCTTCCTCGTTGGGATTTAAAACTATCGGCCTGATGCCAAATTTGTTGCTGGGTCCGTCTGGACACTAGCTAAGACAGAATGCAAGATGATACATGGCTTAATGTATCATAAAATCATTGAACATTAGACACAGAATCAGAATGCCATTAATGGAACAGGATGAATTGCAAATGAGACCTTCAGCCATTAGATATGAAGTACAAGCCATACAGATGAAGAGTTGAAATGGCAAAACCAGAACTTAAACTTGGAACCTTTACTCACCATAATAAATACCGTACCACTGTACTCTCTCGTCTATGGTGCTGACGTCATCAACTCAATTATATTCTTTATTGCTTAGCCAGCTTTGGGTGGATTCTCTGGTTAGTCCAGAGGAACAGTTCTTAATATACTATTGCTTTCCTTCGTTGAAGAGCGGTGGACTCAATTCTTTTGTATATAATTTCATACAAATAATCCACCAACTTCCTTGCTAAGAATAAATTTAAAACTAACCTTTTCAGTTTGTTTTCCATTTATTTTTAATGATCTTTAACGGAGAACAAATGAGATTCCTTGTGATGAATGGAGAAGGTAGATACAGATGGAAGTAGTATTTTAAAAATAACTAGAATTAACATATCATTAACATTTTCACAGACATTATACAGGAGTTTTGGATACTTCAATACATGGTATTATGTTACTAATCATTAGCTGGTAACTTGTACAGTGAAATGCCTATTTAGGGTCAGTTTTAGAACAAACATCAAATGGAGGTTGGATAGCATACTGTATCATACTAATGGCACTAAGAGAATCAAACGCAAAAAGTGGGAAAAATCTAAAATCGAGGAACAATAAATGGGAGTTTTATTATTATTTTCTAAATATGATTCAGATTTGACTCAAGATTTTGTTGAAAAAATGTCCATTTTCACAACTGTCTACACTCGTGAAGAAGTGGAGCACAAACGTTTGTTCGACTTCCACAGAAGTAACTTTTCTGCGTCAGATGATAATGAATCTTTACTGAAGTGCAGCGACCTGTACAACAGGTACCTCCCAGATCAGATAAGCTAGTGTGCACATATAATAGTAACCAACACAGAGTAAATAAGAACATAATCAAAGATGATATAAAAAACAATGAACCATGAATATTCATGATGTGCAGTGGCATTTCATTCAAGCAATCCATTTCATACTAAAATTAAAATAATGACATATTTAAAACCACTTAAAATAACAAGAACACAATTTTACCAACTAGCCACTGACGAGAGGCAAGCAACGATAAAACCTTATTACATGGCACAATCAGCCAAAGAAATATTGTCTCATACATATAACTACAATACTGCACTGTTAACAAATGATGTTCATACATTCCAATATAAACTAGTACAATCATATGGCAGCAAAAGAGGATAGGAACTTAAACAATAGGATGCAAACAACTGAATAGTGAGGGAAGACTAAGAAGACACACACCACCGTCTTCAATGGTAGACGAAACTGAAGAGCTAGGGAAGAAGTATTCTGAAAACATTTACACCAAAATGCACTTGGTCCAAGCATTCTAAGAGGATTTATAAAGAGTTTACACAGAGTTTCTTAAATGAGGGAAGAATTACTTATATGTTTAACTAGTGTTAAGGAAATGTTAAGGGTTGTTTGAAGTGTCCGAGTGCTTCAACTATCTTTATAAGATTTCACACGGTGGTTGAGCAAATGTATGAGCATCATTTCACCCCACCGTCTTGTCTGTTATGGCATCCAGCAAGCTTGTTTGACCTCCCCCTGTCTTTAGTAAGACAGGAGCAACCAGTTTTTCTGTCACTAAAAGCAGTACGACAAAAGAAATTCTACAAGGTGGTCTTCAGCCTTATCGTACATTTAAAAGTGGTAAGTGTCCTTATTTTGCACCAATTCTGAGCTGTGGATGAAGAAAGAACAAAATTCAAGCAATGGAAATGGGATTCCTGAGAAGTACTGTACACAGGAACAGATTTTTTCTAACTAGTGTGAATTTGTAAATTGAAGTATAAAATGGATGCAATGAATTTAGATAGTTTGGTTAGATAATTAGCATGTCTGAGGATGAGATTCCAAAACAAGTTATGAAGAACCCTATGGTTGAAAAAGAAAAGCATGAGGACAACCCAGGATGAAATGGAAGGACTATGTGTTAAAGCGAGGAGTTAATGACTTGTTGTGTATGAGTAGTTGTGGTCTTTTATATACTCAACTACCCAGAGGGAATCTAGAAATGGAACTGGATAAAGGAGTAGAAAAAGTGTGGGGAAGATGAAATCCATATAAACACAGGAAAAGCAAAAACATTTACCATTTTAGGAAAAATTAAGAAAATTGCCGTATTGATTAATAGAAAATTCCAGTATTTAGGGAGTATTCTTTCCTCGGAAAATACCATACAGAATACAGAAAGCTTCCAATTTCTATCAGCTACTTTGGGACGAAACATTTCCACAAGCTTCCAAGATTAGTTTGTTCAAGATATACCTAATGTAATACCTATACTAATATATGGACTGGAAGCAGCAACCCTTACTGGACCAACAAACAGTCATCTCCAGGCAATAGAAATGAAGTTACTCCGTTCTTGCCTTCAAAAGATGAAAATGGATAAATTATATTATGAGGATATCCGACAACAACTCGGATTGGAAAGGAGCCTGCTGGAGACACTCGAACTCAAGAGATTGAGATGGTATGGTCACATAAAGAGCATGGCTCCCAACAGGATATCTCGAGTGTACTTTGGCCAGAGTGTCCCCGGGAAGAGACCAAGAGGAAGACCTCGCGATGTATGGGAGAAGGAAATTTATAAGGACCTTGTAGCTAGAGGTAACAACTGCCATCAAATACAAGAACAACAGTTATGGATGGACAGGACAAATTGGAGACGGCTCATATATACAGTAACTGCACCTGGCTTGCTGGAGCCAACTCAGACCAAATCCATCTAAGACACAAGTACCGGTATGCGCCTTCCACTTAAGGAACAGGGAAGCTCATCGTGAGTTACGCATAGAATGGTCGGGTATCTGATTGCAGCATTGTCACACCCCTAAATACTTGGGAGTAACCCTTGAGAGAGCTCTTACATTCAAAACCCACTGTAAGAATAACAAAATGAAAATCTCCACATGAAACAACCTGATTCGCAAACTAGTAGGGACACAATGGGGCTCACATCCAGAGACTATTCACACTTCTGCAATGGCATTGTGCTTTTCTACTGCTGACTTTGCTTCCCCAGTCTGGTACAGATCATCTCATGCCATACAGGTGGATACAGCTCTGAACGAAACCTGTAGGTTGATAACAGGTTGCTTAAAACCTACCCCAACAGATAAGCTCTACTACCTGGCTGGAATAGCACCACCTTGTGTACGCAGAGAAGTAGCTGTAAACAGGGAGAGGCTGAGAGTGGAAGAGAACAGCACCCACCCACTGCATGGATATAATCCTCCTCAGCAACGGCTGAGGTCCTGAAAGAGCTTCCTGAGGACATCTGAGATGCTTACCGTCTCACCGGAGAAGGCAAGGCTGGAAATATGGAAGAAATCGACCCCTCACCCCTGCGGTTGGATGCCAGTAGCTAAAGAACTATCACCCGGTCACAATGAAAGCTGGTTGGTGTGGAAATCACTAAACAGGTTACGATCGGGAGTTGGAAGATCCCGGGACAATCTGAGGAGATGGGGCCTCAGTATATGTGACACGTCTTGCAAATGTGGACAAGAACAAACCACAAGACACATGCTTCATTGCCCTCTGTGCCCTTCATCTTGTGCAGAGGAAGATCTCCTGATAGCCACTCCGAGTGCCTTGGATGTTGCTCAGTATTGGGCACTTGTTACATAATTAGACAGTTTTACCCTTTTATGTACCTGTATAGCAACTGTACATTTGTATGTTTCAGACACGAGAAATAAATAAAATAAATAAAAACGTTCTGCCAATCGATACAAATTCTCTTCAAATATTAGTACATGAAGAAGATATCATTTCAATAGAATATGCATTGATTGGCAGAGCAATTTAATTAATTACAGAAAGAGAAGATAGTGAAGTCATGATGATGAGGAATATCTTCTAGGAAATATTGAAAGCTCAAGGTTGAGGTGGTTTGGAATGTAAAAGGAATGACACCCAACAGAGTAGCAAAAGTATGGCTGGAGAAAACAGTTAAAGGCACTCGACCCAGAGGAAGACCTAGAAGTAGATGGCTTGGTACAGTCAGTCAAAATGTAACTAGTAGAGGAATGGATTGTTCAGAAATTGAGGAGACCAAGATCTATCTGGGCCGACAAATATGGAAGAGGCTCATAAAGCAGATCCGGGCAGTGGCGTCACTAGTGGGGCGCGGGGGGTGCGGACCGCACCGGGTGACACCATCACAAGGGGTGACACCAAAATTAGGGAGGTTCATAAAAATTTCATTTCTAAACAAATTTACCACAGCAGAACATCTAATTTTTACCAGTACTAAGTGTCTGTCTTGCCTGCCTTCACTTCATTGGTTATAAAAAATTGTAAATTTATCATTTAGCTCATATATGTATGCGGCTTATGTTTATTATTGGATTTCATCAAGTACAGTACATAAATGTGAGTATTTTTGTATCTTATTCAATTTTATATGTATGTTTTGTTTCAAACAAAATATCACCATCTATGATTCTATGTCACTCCATGAAATTGCTCTTATTAAAGGACGTTGCTCAATAAATAAAAGATTTTCAAAAATAATTTGTTCTATCAATTAAACCAAATCATATTATTTCAGTAGTATAGATCCCTCCTGCGGCACTCAGAAACGACCGACCGTGAAAAATGAGCATTCAAATGAAAGAGAATATACATTACCAGTGACGCATTGCACTCTAATTTCATAAATGTCTATAATTTCTTTAAAAAACTACTTTTAAAAAACAGTACGAATTGTGCGATTTGCAGATACCGTTGCTGTAGGAAGATACGCTCCATAATTGCTGTCTACTTCACATTTTGGCCTATGTTTATAAACGATACAGAGGATTCTGTATGTTTCCGTTATTTGGCACTGGCGGACTTGGAGGAGGTCTATGGGGGTGTCGTGAGGGGGGTGACACCATGAGTTACCGCACTGGGTGACACCAACCCTAGTGACGCCACTGCACCCAGGAAACTGGAGCTGGTCTACAACCACGATGATGAAGATGATGATTGATATTTTAAGGGGCCTAACATCAAGGTTATTGGCCCAAAGGTGAAACAGAGCTGAAAGATGGAACGAACAAGAAAGATGATAATCCATTTGGTTATATAACGAGGGACAACCTGGAGCTGCCTGCCAACTTGAAGAAACTAGGAGATCAAAACCAGCTTGCTAGAAGAGTACATTGGAGGTACAAAGACAGTGGAGTTTGTACTTGGCCATGCGTTTTGCAACATTTGTACTCTTTCATTCCTTTGCTTAGTTCTTTAATTTCTGTTCCTATCCTATTTCTGCTGCCACATTATTTTCTGCACAAGTATAAACCTAAAGCTCTTTTTGAACACTAAAATTAAGAGAGGTTCTTGTTTAATATCAGGTCAAGATACTACTTCACACTGCAAATACCTTCATTATTCTTATCAATAATAATTGTAGTAACACATACGTATGTGTTTCCAGAGCTAACACGGTTCTTTTATCATTATTTCCCAGGTGTCTAAAACTCTCACGATACTGAACAATATACAACAAAAAACAACTCATGACTGCGATAAGTTAAGATACTCTAAAAACAAAAAACTAACGAACAGTCTTAGGCCAAGCACAAACCTCTTCTTCTAGGCCTTCATTACTATGTACATATTTCAGCACCAGGTTTGTACTCGATATTGGTGTGTGTGTGTTCCGTCCTACTGGGCAGCGCGCCGGTTGTTGATGAGGACTCGTTCTCGACTCTCCTCGCGGTTGAGGCTGTTGAGTCGCGTCGGCGAGTGCCCGTTACCCACCATCCGCGTCTTGCGACTCCTCTTGAACTTGGCCATGTCTTCGCCGAACACGTCGCCCGTGCGGAGGGCCGAGATTAGGTCGTCGAACTCGCCCTTGGCATCCCCGCTGCTTTCTCTTCGGCCACTGGACAAACCGTTCGACAGGCCGTTCTTCAGACTATTACCCATTTTTGCGAGAATTCCTTCCCTGCTGTTCTTACGTTCCATCGTTCGCTTCTTCAGCTGGAAATGATCAAAAAATATTGTCAAATAAGAAATGGACTATGAAGGTATAAAGAATCACCCTTTCAGTCGGTCAACACATTAATGTGCCCAATTATATCGAGAGGGATTAATTATCACACTCACTAACTTGGGCACAATAATGTGGATTAATTATACACTTTTACAGTTTGATACACTTTTTTAACTAGGGGTTTTAACTGGATGATATATTTCGTTCATCAGGGAAAACCCAAGTTATTTCTATATTATTTACAGTCGGGTCAGATTTACCCATGGCACCAGTCCTCACGTAACTATTTTTGCCTTACAGTAGTCGGGACGATATGTAAAAATAAGGTCAGAAAATCCACTTATTTTGTTGCAGCACAATCACATAGCTCACGTTCTTCCTGATCCATGTTTAGGATCCAGAGACACCTTGGTCATCAGCTCCTTTGATCAAAATTAAAAATTGAGATGACTATATTATCACATGTCCCGAGAATAGGAATTTTAGAGAACATGCTATTTTTAACAAAAATGCACCAAGACTTGATCATTGATAGAGAAACTAATGACCAAACGAAACCCGAACAGTAATATATAGCGATACATGTGCAATGTCGGACGTGTGAATAACTGCTGGCACTCACGGTGTTTTATATTATGCTGTATAGCCCGCATAAATGCTCTCATTATCTTGTAGGCCGAGATAGCAGTGGTCAAAAGAAATGGTCCACGGACACTTTAAAAAACCAAGCAGTAACAATATATATCAATATATAAAAAATTAATGGATACGCTGCCATAAGAACACCGTCGACAGGACCTGCAGCTAAGAAAGACTGAAAATGATGTTGTTACTGATCTTCCAGGTCTAATAGGAAAATAATTTAAAACATGTAATAAGGTTGGTTGGTTAGTTCCTTAGTTTAGGGGCTGCGACAATGCACTCATGTAGCCCCATGTACTTTGGGTGTGTGTAGAATTTGTCTGATAACCGGTGTTAATTGTGATGGCTGTATTAGTGTGTGTAACCTGTAATTCAGGTAAGGACTGCAGACGATCAAGTTTTCAAGTAGTTCCTACTTTTGCCACCAAATGCTACTGCCCATGACACCTAGATGCAGACTTGGCTACTAGATGCCATCGCAACTAGCACCTGGCGGCTAATGTTGGAACTAATATAGTGTTATCAAACTAATCAACAAATTTTAGCTTCCACAAGTGTTGTTAGTGGAAGGTTCTTTTACATGCCATAAATCTATGACATGGGCCCGCCGCCTGTCGCACTCCCCTGGGGCAATGAATAAATGAATGACAGATGAAATGAAATGACAGTGGAGAGTGTTGCTGGATTGAAATTTGTGACAGGGAAAACCGGAGTAGCCGGAGAAAAACCTGTCTGCCTCCGCTTTGTCCAGCACAAATCTCACATGGAGTGACCGGGATTTGAACCACGGACCCAGCGGTGACAGGCCAACGTGCTGCCGCCTAAGCCACGAATAATAATAAATATTATCTTTCATTTATTTATTTATTTATTTATTGTATGGCTTTTAGTACCCGGAATGTCCGAGGACATGTCCGGCTCCCCAGAGTTTGTAGCTGCTTCTATGCGAACACCCTTGTGGTGAGCTACAAGTACCGTCACCTGTGGATGAAATGAAATGAATGAGGATAAATTAACATATTCAATTCTAAGCAGTTCCAACTTCGGCTACCAGATGCCACTGCCTAGCAGCGAACAATAGAACTTGATAGAGCCATATAATAAACCTATTTGGATATTCTTTGTCTTCAGTCAGCCCCTTGATGGAGGAAGATATTAAAATTAAATTAAATTAAATTAGATTAAATTATATTACATTTAAAAAATAAATAATTTTAAAGAATATTTGAAAAAATAAAATAAAAATAAAAAAATGAAATGAAATGAAATGAAATGAAATGTGGCTTATAGAATTTATAAAATCCAATATTTATCAATTGTAAAGACCAGTTTCTTTTATAAACTGGTCGTGAAGATTCCTCGATATTGTAAAGACTGCCATCTGCCGGTCAATGTTTTAAATGACATCGGATCTCTCACCATCTCACTCATCTCCGCGTTCCCGATTGCATTCTAAAAGCTTTCTCTTGGAAGAAGACCGGTTGCTTACATGATAAGTATTTTGAAGCTGTCGACTTGTGAACTTCAGGGAACATCTCAGAGAAAAGTTAAGTTTTATATTCTATTTGAGAGATTCCCAATGCATCCTCCAATCTTTTGGTGTCAAAATGTCCCGAGAATCTTTCTGTATCAACGCTAGATTGGAGATTGTTATTGTTTGAGGTTATCTTGTGTTGTTTGGTTCATGTTCCTCCACTTTATATTGATGTACATGGTGAGAGATCCGGTTGGAGTTTTTAAATGGGGTTAGCGTTTAAGGGACTCTTGTGTTTTGTTTTGTTTTTCTTGTTGTCTTTTCGTATTTCCCCTGCTTGCGTTTTCGTTGTTTAGCTGAATAATTAAATTACTAGGGGGATGCAAAGTGACTTCGGGCGTTACCTTGAGGAGACTACGTTATGTTGATGAAAATGAAGATGAAGATTAAGATTAATTAATGCCATATGTGGTTGTTGTTTTTTGTTTGTGTTAATATGTTAATATTTGTTTGTTTGGTAAATGATTTAGGGCCTCGTCATCCTCCTAGTTATTTCCTTATAAGCTTGTTTTTATTATCTTGCGGGTGGGAAAATGTTATCTGTTAATTGGGATTCTGAACTGGATATGGCATCCTAGTTATTGTTTTCTCACTTGGTTTTATCCAGACAGAAACAATGTGTGATCTCACTAGTTATTAAATGAGATGTATCGGTTATTCTTTCGGGTGGTGGTATGTGTGTTTCTTGCATGTGCCCGGGACTGCAATTAATAATAATAATATCGTATGGCCTTGGGTGCCGGGTGCAAGCTTTGTAATTTGACACCCAGAGGGTAGCTTGCATGTTGAATTTCGTTGTTCCTTGAATCGCTATGAAAGTCAAGGAGGTTAGATATTTAAACTCCTTGAACACTTCAGCGCTTTCTAGTAGAGAAATGAGGAACTTTGTGTTGGCGGAAACTCCCGAGATTAATTTTGTAATTATGAACACGGCCTACCGAATTCAAATGGGTTCTTTGACATGCCAACATTGTATGACATGCGTGTCGTATTTTTGCCGCCTTTCAAAAATCACTAACCACGGCCAGGGGCGAACCTGCAATCTTGGGGTTAGTAGACCGACACGCTATCCACTCACCCACTGTGGCAAGCTGGGACTGCAATTGATACTCATTTTGCTTCCCGTTAGATAATCGAATCTCATACTTTCGTCCGAAAAGAAGTTTTATTCAGGAAGTCTTTTGTTGTTCATCTTTGGAAAAATTATTCTGTTTTTTCTTGTAGCGGTTAACTCGAACTGTACTATTTTCTTAAGGGTTGAGTATGTCCGACACGTCTCGTCATTATGTAGTTCGTTGTTGCGATCATGCGGTTTGTAGTTGGTTGTGTTCTTGTACCGTTTTGTTTCATGGGTTTCATGTAGTTTGATATGACATACATTTTATTTAAGGGTGGCCGGGTAGACAGTTAATGGGTTATATTACTTCGTAAGCTTCTTAGAATATTTATTCTGACTACGTTCTTGTAGTTAGCCTTTGGTGGGACGAAAGTATTATTTTATTATACTATTTAATCACCTATTTCCCCTTGCTATTGATTCGAGTCATTCCGGTACGATCTCCAATCTGGTAAGTATTAGGCTTCTCTATCTCAAGATCCTTTCTCCTTTTTATAGTTCTTTGATTGTGTGTTTTTATATTTTATGTTTTACCTTTTGATAATTATGTGTACGTTTTATTACAGCCTCATTCTCCATTTGCATGCGTCCCTCATCCCCCTTTGTTATGTCTTTTTCCTTTTATTAAATCTCATCTTTTGATGATATACAACCTCTACTTGAAACGTGTTGTCATTTCATGGTTGGTTCTCCATCGAATTCAAAAAGCGATAAGTACTCAACATTGGTTAGGGTCCACGTCCCCTTGAGGTTAAGCCAGTCCACACTCTGTGCATACGGGGAGCCCTTTTCGATTCCCCTGTCTCGCCATCGACTGTGTGCGTGCTTGGTGGTGGCTTATTGTAGACCTTCTCGCCTCACAATCTTGACCCCAGTAACTATTCCAGCATTTTCCTGGAGGGAGTGTGGAAAATCCCAGGGATACCACACTCAGGGTAGACACTATGTTGGGGTCCCACTTGGTGTGGTCTGTTGACATGTCCTGCCCACTTCCACTTTACTCTTGTGGCCTGCCGAGTGGCACTTTCTGTCTCTATGTTATGCCCATTATTTTCCTCTCCATTTTCCTTGGGCATACGTCTATTGCTTTTCTTATTTCCTTATTACATGTAGCTACTATGTCCAAGATCGCGGGTTCCAATCCGGTCGAGGTCGTCGGAATTTTTAAGAGCGTTAAAAATCCCTCAGTATGCCTTCCTTCAGAGGGGAAGTAAAGCCGGTGGTCCCATGTGATTTATGGCATGATAAAGAACCTTCCACTAATTACACTTGTGTGAATCTAAATTATAGGTTAGATTTGACTAACGCTCTTAGGTTCCAACGTTCGTCATCAGGAGCCAACTGCAGTGGCACCTAGTAACCAAGTTCAGGACTAGTTGGTCATTGACGGTGGTGTTTGGTAGCAAAAGTTGGAACTACTTGAAAATCGAATTCTGCAGTCCTTACTTGAATTAAAAACAGATACACACACTAATACAGCCATCACAATTAACACCGGTTATCAGACAGATTCTACACACACCCAAAGTACACGGGGCTACATGACCGCGTTGTCGCAGCCCCTAACTTGAGGAACCAACCAACCATACTGATAGTAAGGCAAATTATTTTTAGATAATAAGTACTTTTGAGCAAGGTGTACAGTAGGTGCACTATTTTGGCTACTTGATTGTGCCTTTTCATGTAATCAGCTTCCAGTGATATTATGTTGGATTGTTTCCGGTCTAGTTGGCATCTTTGGCATTTATCATCCTGTATATTATTATTATAGGAGAAACAGACTCTCAGGGACTAGCCTACCCAGTGAGTTCAGTTGAGCTACCCTTACCATATGGTAGGAGACCCTTGCCCTATAGGGACGTGATGGGATTTTGTAATTTAGAATAAATGTATGAATATAGTACTGGGAACACATTCTGAAGAAATATTGCCATACATTAAGAAAGCACCATTTCTTAGTAACCTACTTACTTGGTTAGTTATTGTTATTTTAAGGGGTGGAACTAAGAGGTCATCTGCCCCTCTTACACAGATCAATGTCTACAAATTTGGAATGAAATTTAAAATTTAGAGGTGGACACCTAAATCTGAAAAGACCAAAAATTAATAAAACAAACAATTAAATAAAACTAATTATAAAATAAACAAACAAAAAACTACGGAAAAACAGAAATTTGGGGGCAGATGACCTCGTAGTTCAGCCCCTTGAAACTTCAATAAGTAACTAACATCAGAAATTCAGCATTCAAAAAAGAACAAGTGTTTGAGTCAATATACACTGGAAAATTTAGATTGCTGTCCCTAACACACTCTCACTTATAAAGCGGTTGACGAGATCAGCAGCCACCGCGTCATCGGCTAATATAAGTTCGAGTGTCATCTGCAACCAAGGTTTCTTCGTAAGTCAGCAAGATCCACACACTCGGTTAAAATGTGGGCCACGGTGAAAACTGCTCCACAGATACCTTCTCATTAGGTACGAATGGGTGGATCTTGTATGACCTATCCTTAGCCTACACAAAATGACGGACTCCCTCCGTGACCGGAAAGAGCTCCGCCACTCGCGAGTAGTTCCCTTGATCACTCTCAGTTTACTGGGCATTGGGTCAGCTAGCCACTGACTCTCCTGCAATGCCAGTACTTGCCAGCATAACTGAGAGTGAATATCTCTAACGGGTACCTCCATAGGTCGAGGTGGTAATGATACCGCCTCGTTTGCAGCTTGATCCTCTAACTCATTTCCCGCAATTCTCATGTGGCTTGGAAGCCACAGAAAGGTGATTCGAGTGCCAGCCTACTTACATATAAAGTAGAGGTCGCCAAGTCCATATTACATCAATGGTACTGTATTAAACTTCAAAATCGGAATATTTTCAGTGGAACCAGGCCACAGGCTAGGGAAGGTTGAGAACCACTGATTTGACTCTCAGCACAGCCACTTTCTTCAAGGCTGACAACACTGATAAGAAAAGACATGATATGACAGAACAAACTCACCTCTGCTTCCTGCACGGCTCTCTTCTCCTCCTCTTCGCGCCGACGCTTCATGTTCTCGTTGTCTTGCCGAGCCTCGTTGAAAGCCACGAGGAAGGCATCGAAGATGCCAAAGAACTCGTCTGGCTGTATGTTAGAATTGTCCTCTCCAAACAATCTCACTGCTCGGTCAAACTGCACAACAGACAGAACTTATTAATAGAACTCACTTATCAGCTATTGAAATTCTACCTATTTACCAAGGACATACAGTATTTTACTTATTTTTTTATTTTACAACCAGACTGAAATCCTAAGTGACCACATGGATCCAGAATACCACTCATATCCATAGGGAACGTCAACAGTGTTCGAGTTCATAGGCAAAACTGAGTAGAGGTGGGTTCAATTCCCATCTCAGTCATCCTGGCAGTGGTTTCCCCACTTCTCCAGGCAAATGCTGGGATGGCTCCTATTATGTTTTGAATAAAGCACATTATAGCTATTGTGTTTTGAATAAAGGATATTATAACACTTTAATAAGCACACACATCTGAATCTACATCTTAACACAATGAACAAATTACAACTGACATTGTCACAGAGTAAAAGCATATTTACACTCCGACCAAGTTCCATAGAGGACATAAACTAGATACATATTAGTCTCCCCCACTTATATAAAAACAAATAAAAGGAACTATTCATACTCATCTGGGCACATAGTCTTGCAGATACTGAGGAGGTCGCCTGTCTCTGGCTGATCTTCTTAAATAATTATCAGCAGGTGGTGGAAGGCTGTTTCGATCAGGGCGTTCATCTGGTTGCAGGATGGTCTGCCTTGTATCATCTGAAGTGTGGGTTGCAGGAGGAATATCCTCATTTTCTAGTCTTGACTGGGTTGGTGTTGGTATGTTTGGAACACCACGCACTGGAGGATTTGTTGGAGCAAAAGTGACATGCTTATCTTTCTTTGGCACGAGAGTCGATAATAACTGGTCAACATGCCGCTTTAATATTCGTCCCGAATCCAATTTCACATCATAGTGACGCTGGCCGAGTTTAGTTTGTATAACACCAAACTGCCAAATATCATGGTTTTTCTGGTGATTCCGGACTTGCACTCTCTCTCCCACTTTGAAAGAGCGAACAGGGGGTGAGAAACTGGATGTAGTCAAGCTCTTTTGGTTAGGAAGTAGAGCATCCAACCGGATATGTAGCCGACGTTTCAAATATAGTTCAGCTGGAGACTGTCCACATGCCAATGGCGTTGCTCTGAATTGAAACAAGATGTTCTGTAACTTAGTCGATAATGGTGCCGGGTCATTTACAGCAGCACGAAGTAGCCTCTTCAAAGTTTGGATGTTTCTCTCGGCTAGCCCATTGGTTGCTGGGTGCCCTGGTGCAATATGTTTCTGAAAAATCCCTCTCTCCTTGCAATAGGATCTGAATACATCACTCGTGAAGATAGTGGCATTATCTGACACAAGGACATTCGGGTACCCATGTACGGTAAAGATATTGTCAAGCAGACTGATAGTAGTTGCAGTGGATGGAGCGTCTTTCACCATTCGTACTTCGACCCACTTGGATTTCGTGTCAACACACATCAAGAAATGGTGGTTATCAAATGGCCCCGCATAGTCAATGTGCATGCGTTCCCAATTTTCTTCTGGTTCATCCCAGGGGTGTATTGGAGCTTTTGGTGGATTTGAACAAGTCTGCACGCACTCTTCACAAGATTTGATAAGCTTCTCAATGTCTTTGTCTAATTGCGGCCAGTAGACATATCGTCTTGCTAACTGTTTTGTTTTCACAATGCCGAAGTGTGTTAAATGTAACTCTTTCAAAATTTTTCTTTGTAGTTTCTTTGGGATAACAATTCGGTCTTGACGGAATAGAATACCATTTTCAACTGTATATGGTTTATCCAAGGATTGAGTTTGAAGACGTTGCAGGGTGGCACTAAGTTCTGGGTCTAACATAGTCTCATCACGGATAGTTTCGTACATAATGGCTTCACTTCACACTTGAAGAATCGTTTCAGCACAGAGTTGTGAAACTTCTGCATTTATTGATGTTTCAATGTTTGGCGAGGTAGATGCAACAGGGGCTCGGGATAGGCAATCAACATTTTCGTTATCTTTCCCTTTTTTCACTCTTACCGTGTAGTCAAACCCGGAGAGAAACGATGCATATCTTAGGAGCCTTGCGGATGTCATTTGTGGCAGGCCCTTGTTCTGATGAAAAATACGAGACAGAGGTTCATTGTCTGTCACAAGAATGAAATTTCTTGCAAAAATATAGTTGTAGAAGTGTGTTGTGGCGAAAATTATTGCCAGCGCTTCCCGGTCAAGCTGACTGTAATTACATTCTGCTGGTGTTAGGGCACGAGAGGCATAGGCGATGGGTCTTTCTTGGCCATCCATCTCATGACTTAATACTGCTCCAACACCAGTAGGACTGGCATCGGTTGACAAGATGATAGGCAGGGATGGGTTGAATGGGGTAAGGACACGTTCACTACATAACTCGGACTTGAGATTCAAGAAAGCTGCTTCACAGGCTGCAGACCAGAAAAACCGTACACCTTTCCGCAATAACTGCCGTAATGGGTGGGACTTCGTTGAAAAATTAGGAATGAACTTTGCATAATAAGTCACCATACCAAGGAAGCGTCTCACTTCTTCATTGTTTTTAGGGCGTGGCATTTGTGACACAGCTTGAACTTTCTCTGGTGACTTGCGGATCTCATTATATGATACAATATGCCCTAGGTAGTCTATGTTTTCCTTGAAAAATGAGCATTTGCTTTTGTTCAAATGCAGATTATTTTTTGAAAGCCGTTCTAGACAGGCTAGTAAGTTCTTGGTGCACTCCTCCTTCGTTGTACCATGTATTATGATGTCGTCAAAATAAGCTTCAGCTTTTGGAAGACCATGAAGGATCTGTGATAATATCCTATTAAATTCTGAGGGGGCAGTTTTGATGCCAAAACTCAGTCGGTGCATCCTGAAGGTTCCTTTGTGAGTGGATATAGTTTGAATCATACTACCTTCTTCATCAACCTTCAGATGTAGATATGCCTTGTATAAGTCTAACTTGCAGAAAAATTTTGAGTTTCTAAGACTATGTAGAACATCATTAACTGGTCTTATGGGATGGTTTGCAGAAATCAACCATGAATTTACTCCACATTTGTAGTCAACACATAACCTAACTCCCCCATCCGGTTTTGGGATAACAACAAGAGGCGATCCCCAATCACTTAAAGCTGTGGGAGAAATAACTCCTTCTGATTCCAATGAAGCGAGTTCCTTTTCATCGCGTTCCCGAAGAGCAAAAGGGACATCACGTTCACGATTGAAGACAGGTTTCACCCCCTCTCTGAGCTGCAGTTTTACTTCAATATTGGGAACGCATCCAATTTTTTCTTCAAAGATTGTACTATACTGATGTAAAATATCCTGAATTGACTGCACTGAGTTGACAGATTCAGTGTGAAGTGAATGATTTGTGTCCTTGTCAATTTCCTTCAGATCAAGGCCGAGGCCCCTGATCCAAACACGACCAAGCAATGCGGCATGACCTTGCGGAACTACAAAAAGATCTGCAACAATTTCTGTTCCTTTGTATGATACTGTGACAACAATTTTTCCTCTGGGTTTGATAACATGATCAGAATATGATCGAAAACAGACATTTGTTGGCTGCAATGGAAAACCAAGACCCAAGGTTGAACATTCGTTCTCTGGGATGAGTGAATATTTTGCTCCCGTGTCGACTTCAAATCTTTGTGATTTATTGTTGAGTTTAACAGTGATAAAATATTTATCTGATTCTTGTCCTACTTCAAAGAGATCTTCGATGCATTCCAGTTGTCCTATCCCGAAATTGGTTTCAGGGTGGTCATGCAAGTTGTCATCTATGTTCTCAGTTGCAATGTTGTGTGTATTTGACTGTTGAAGAAGTGTAGTGATACAAACTTTTGCAACATGTCCCACTTTCCTACATGACCTACATTTAACAGAGTTTCTGTTTGTGCGACAATCTCTTGACCTGTGGTTTGAATTTCCACAATTCAGGCATAATCCATCAATACCTAGTGCTCTATAATTGACAGAACTACGGCGGCCCCTGGACTGTGAACGTGAGTGAGAGCCTGGGTTAGGCTGTTGAACAAAACGTGACTGAGTATCAGTGCTATATTGATTCATACTTCGGTCATTATATGAACTTGTGGCTTTTGTTACTTTGTTTGTGTCCTCTATAGAGTCTGACGGTGCAGTGAGCTGTTTTGACAGCTGATTACTCTCATACCGCGATGCTTCCAAGGCTATAGCCTTCTTCAGGAGATCATCAAATTTCGTGTCATTAGACTGGAGAAGTTTCTCTCTGATCCAATTATCTCGCAAGCCACGTATAAATTGTGCACGAAGAAAAACATCCGCAATTGAAATTCTGGCGTCACATATACACTGAATATAAAAGTCACAATCTAGTAAGTGGCTTCTAAGAGTGGCAACAAATCCTGCAATATTTTGACTTTCTTTTTGATTGACGTTCAAGAAATAGTGTTGGGAAACTACGGTTGAGACTTGAGGTGACAATATTTGCTTTAAATGCTTTACTAGGTCATTATAACCGAGAGACTTGATTGGTTTATCAGGGCCTAAAAATGCAGAGAGATTGTTATAATGAATTGCCCCTATTGATGTACACAAGAGTTGAGCTTTCTTTGTTGGATCGGTGGCATTGTTGAAGTTTGCGTAATTTTCAAATCGTTCTAAATACGACACAAATTTTTCCTTTTCAGAATCAAAATTTTCAAAAGGTGTGATGTTAGTGGCTTGTGGGGTTGTGACAGGCTGGTGAGCTTGATACCTTTCAAGTAACTTTTCTTGAGAATTAGTAAAAAATGTTCAGTAATTGTTGGAACTGATTTGCGTCCATCTTGACGGAACTTCGAAATAATTTTAAAAATCACAGTTCAAATATAATAAAATGTTTCAAGATAACAGAGTTAAAACACACTGGGTAGTGATCGATGACCGAATATTGTCCTGGGCTTGAGAAAAAAAAAACATTGCATAACCTCAAAGTTCGAACTGCAATACATATTACTTTGAATATGTGGCATGCAGGCACACGTAGCTGAATATACGATGAGTTGCTTAGGATCGTTTACAAGTACTCTGTGTACATTTCATGTCGATTTGCCTGATTCTTGATTTTACTCACGTAACTGCGATAGCAGTTTACAGACGACGTAAATGCCGTACTTCATTGATGTAGGCTATATCTGAACCGGAGAATCAAGTCCCAATTCCTCGTCGCCAACTATTATGTTTTGAATAAAGCACATTATAGCTATTGTGTTTTGAATAAAGGATATTATAACACTTTAATAAGCACACACATCTGAATCTACATCTTAACACAATGAACAAACTACAACTGACATTGTCACAGAGTAAAAGCGTATTTACACTCCGACCAAGTTCCATAGAGGACATAAACTAGATACATATTAGCTCCTAACTTAAGACCACGGCCACCTTCTTCCCAATCCTATCCCCAATTTGCAAATATACAGAGAGTAAAACAATGACCGAAGATACTGGAACTGAGTTATTTTCTAATACCTGCGCAACTGTACCGATCAACCAAGCAGGTTGACAACGTGATACAAGTAAACCAAGAATGTGTCCTACCTCGACCACCAGCACTCTTATTTATTTATTTACACTGTTTATGCCCACATTGGAGCACCAAAATCAAACCTTATATACAAAGTCTTCAAATACTAAGTTCAGTTCTTAATTCTTGATAATTTTTTCCTTTCCCAATACTTCTTCATTCTGGAAGATCTTGCAGCTCGTTCTTCTGCTGATATAACATATGGCTTACGCTGTGAAATTTTGAATGTTAGTCGAGTGTATTTGTTATTCAGAAGACATTTCTCCTCTCTATGTTCAATATGATGCTTAGTAATTTTCAATTCGTCTAAATCCATTTGTATTTCTTTAAACCATGTGATTTTTGTTTTACTGTTCCAAAAGAAGTCAAAAAGTTGTTTCAGGAGTCTAGGATTTGGCAAGCGGGATATGTGTCCAAAAAACGTAATCCTTCGTTTTCGCATCATGTCAATGATAGATTCATTTTCCTTGTAAAGTATTGAATTGGGCAGAAGTCTCCACTGGCCCTCAACCTGGTGTTTTTTATTGATTTGTCCGAAGAATCCGTCTATCAACCTTCTGTAGCACTCTTATATTGAAAGGCTAATACATGTTTCTTCAGCATCATTGATGAAATTACTTTTGACAATTTTAAATCAAGACGAGTGTCTTTATAAGATGCCTAAACGATTTGAGAAAATGTAAGGTTAAGATTACCTACCCTGGTCTTCATGTCCTGGAAGAGGTCCTCGAGCTCCGAGAAGCGGCAGGTGGCGGAGGAGAGGAATTCCTTCATGACAGGCAGGAAGCGGTCCCCAGCAGCTGCTCCCGCAGGCTGTGAGCGGTGGAACTCTATCTCCCTCTCCACATCCTTCAGTCCATTACGGAGCTGACTCATGTCCTTCTCCAACTCGCTCATACTGCAGGCAGAATATGAGCAAGTTACATCCAGAACAGGTCATATTGATCAGTATCGCTAACAACTATTAAAATTTGTACTTATTTAGCGTATTTCCTCGCATAATCATCGCATATTTTTAGTCAAATATTTGTAGAAGAAAAGCAGGGTGTGACGATTATATAATAGTACATTATGCAACGAGCATATAATGGCTATAATTAAGACACGAGTATGTTTATAAAACGAGCTTTAGCGAGTTTTATAATTTCCATACGAGTGTCTTAATTACCATTATAGGCGAGTTGCATACGACTGTTTATGTTCGACAATAATTATAACTTTATTATATGTTTTAACATAAATATTCATAAATATCTGTTCAGTAACTAGAATTTTGTGATCGGGTGGTGCGCTAGGTAGCATATCTCCGTGCTCCAAGCTCTCTGGCGGACCGACGCATGCGCTCTGTGTGCTTCAATGCCATATGTGCAGATCGTGAACCATTCAGTAAAACTGTCACCGTAGTCGTTTGAAATCAACGCGCTGTGTAGAAATTGGATTTGAGTATATTAAGGCACAGTGCTATTTCTTGTCTCATATTCACCAGTTTATTTACGCAAACATATGGACGGTGCACTTTAGGTAATTTATATAGACATGTTGGATTTTGAGCGCATGCGCGAAGGTATCCTTATCTAATTGGTCAAACAACTGTTTATTGAGCTGTGATTGGTGATTGGTGGGAGAAACTGTTTCATAATGAAAAATAGTGTTATAATGACCATCATTATAATACAGTTTTCAGACACATAATAGTCAGGGTCGAACATAAAGAATATTAAAGTTCAAAAAAGAAAAAAGACAATCTTTATTGTCAAAAACTCTACCTGTCCTAGCCTCTTATAGTTGGGTCGTGTGCATAATTTGTTGTTGCCGACTCTGCTAACCAAAACCGTTCTTGAGAGTGCTAACAATTTTTTATATAAACTGTATCATCATTATTTCGAAAATAAAGTGTTTATTTGACTAGTAATTATACATTTCCGTCTATTCAATACAATTTATTCATAAATTATCTTGGTTCAACCTTGGGACATTGCCACTGAAAATTTATATTATTCTGATATTAAAAACATGAAATTACACTTTATTTGTATTTGTATTTATCTGAGGATGATATTCCTGCCAACAGTTTAGGTCTGTCCAACAGATATTTATAGAAGTCCTGACAAGAGTATTCCTTAAAATTGTACTGCACCATTAATAGACCTTTCACAGATTATATTTGCAATCTATTTCTTTCATCTGTCCCTTGAGATGAAATCAATGAGAAAACTCTCTCCACATTAGTATTGTGACCTGTGATACAAAATAAATATTCTGCAATTTTAAGAAGCTCTGAGTAGCATTCAATATTTTCACTATCATTGAAATGTTTTGCCCATTTCTGACTACAAGTCAATTTAAGATATTCGCTGTTATTTTAAACTTCTCTGTAAATTTACTCAGATTACAAAACTGATCAAAACATCTTGCATTACCAATGTGAATACCTTTCCCTTGAATATACATAATACTATTTTCAACATCAGTGTATTCCATCTTTAAAGTTAAACTCATCCACATGAAACAACTGAAATCATCAAAATATGTTACCCATTTTGTCAAATCTTCCAAACATACTTTATATAACATCAATGCTTCATTCATAAATAATCTGCTTCCTTATCATACCTCTCTTTTCGAACATTTTCTACTACATCGTTCACCTTCAATGGAATGAAAGAACCTTCATATCTATTTCGAAGCATAACCTTGACACTTTCCAACACATTCATGATTTCTAACACAGAGCTCCCTTCTCTCTCTATTATCAAAGTCTTTGAGTGAAATATTGACATTAGGGAATGCAGGTGCCACAAATAAGCTTCACTCAAGTTATTTCCAAAAACATTAATGAGAAGTTTTGGAGGATTTGGCACTGACAAGAAGTAAGACTTCAAGGGAAGAAACATTTCCAATAATCTCTCAACAGTGGGGAACAGAGATAGACATCTTGTCTTGCTCTGGGAGAGTAATTGATTGTAATTGGTATCAACAAATTCACAATATGACTCAACTGTTCAGTTCTTACAGTGTAAATTGAGAAATAATTATACAACTTAACAATAAGACAATCTATGTCCACAGATAAAACATCAGTTCCATGTTGAATTGTATTATTCAATATATGAGCTGGGCTACCTATACCTACCATATTCTTATTGACAACATCCTTTAAGTTCCAGCAAAGGCCACACATTTCTCTACAATACCTAAACTAGACAAGGTATCCTTAATATACCCTGCAATATATTCAGCCTTCTCATTAGGAGTTGTCTTTATTTCTACAACCTTAGTTTTAATACCACCTAGTTTATAATCAAAATATTGAATGAGAATAGGAAACATTTTCAGACTTCCATGATTACTTCCATCTGTACACACTCCATAACAAGATATACCTTTCATACATTCTACTGTAACATCAACAGCATGTGGGCCTATTACTCTGTTTATTTTACTTCCAGTTATGGTTCTAGCTGAAGAAATTCTTTTGGCCACTTCCAAATCAGAATAAATTGTCTGGTTCAATTTGCATGTGCAGTCCATTGATTTGTGGGAGGAATGATGACGAACGGTATGGAATGCTAATGCTCCTTCCGCAGCTAAAACGTGATTCGTTAATGCTGTAGTTGATGTGAAAAAAAGAAAAAAAAAAACTTGTCTATAGTTTGCGAACTGCCGCAGCCTTGTACACTTTTTTTGTGTTTGTTTGAACAAATGTGGCTATCCAAATCTTGAGAACCTACGAAATTAAATGAAAATTTTATATAAATAACACTGTTTTAATATTTGTATTTTATTAACTAAAACAATATATTATAGAACTTACCACGATTTGCTACCGAGACGAAAGATGTAGTTGAGCAAATTTTACATTCTGCCTCAAAATTATTACTTCCAAGCTTGAAAGCAGGATATTTGGTTTTCAAAGTATCTGTAAACTTGCAATTTCTTTTAGGCATCTTGAATGCGAGCAAATTTTAAACTGGCAAAGCCTGCCATTCAACGGAGCACAAACACAGAAACACATTCCCAAACCCAGAGTAGACCGGAAACAAAAATAGTAGCGCTGCACATCGGTAAAAAAATAAACTACTGTATTGCCATGGCGCCAATATAAAGTGCGAAAAACTAAAACATACATACGATAATATAGTAAATTAATAAAAAGGAGGACATTTAGACAATTTTAAAAATTGTTTGCGGACAGAGGACAGAGACTTAAATTGGAGGACATGTCCTCGAAAAAGAGGACGTCTGGTCACCCTACTATAGTTTCACTATAAGGTTTTAATGGACATTCAAATATGGATTCGATCATGAACTATGCGATTTTTAAATTTTTTGGAGGCTGGATTTAGACAGCTCCTTAACCCGGTCCATGAGTCAATCCTAATTGGCTACATGGATAATTCTTGCCAGGCGCGTCCACGTCGCGGGGGTGGGCAACGGTACTGTAATATACCATGGAACTACAGTACCGGCTAAGTTCTGGTGAGGACCCAGTCCTGTGGGGTATAACATAGGCCCCGTGCACAGGGTTACGTGCGAAGACCTCAACGGAATCTACAGCGGAGAAGATGGACTTCAGAACGGTGGAGATTGCGGAAGAGGCAACCCAGTACTCAGGGAATAGTATGAGTACAGCATCAATCGGCAGCGTCTGTTTCCCAGGTTAGGGGCGGCTGCAAGGGCGTCGGTTCTCCATCTTAGGGGCGGCCTGAATAATAGCTGGCAGTAGCTTCATAAAATGCCTTTGGGAGTGGCGACCCCATCGTAATAATAGCCTAAAATGGAAATGGCACTTCCAATGATTCGGAAAAGGCTAGGGCGTACCCTGCAGGCGACGCGCAGTTCCTTTGGTACTGGGGGAACTGTGAGAAATGGGCGACCAGTAACCGAAATGAAAGTGGGAATCATGAATGTCATGACCCTGACAGGCAAGGTGGAGGAGGTGATAGACTTCATGGAGAGGGAGAAGGTTGGAATGATGGGGCTGAGTGAAGTGAAATGGAAAGGTAAAGGAAGGAAGAAATTGAGGAAAGGATATACATTATACGGCTTCCAGAAAACAGAATTGTACGCCAACTGGTGATGAGAAATCTAGGAAAGAAAACTGGAGGTAAATGGATCCAAGAAATCCAACAAGATCTCAAAGCAGTTGGACTCAAGATAACAGATGCCGAGGAGAAAAATAAAATTAACACCATACTTAAAACTCACAAATTTTCTGCAGAAATGACACACAGAAAGCCTATGGAGATTTCAGATGAGTTGAGAAAATCCCGATCTGAAAGAATGAAAAAGTACTGGAAAGAGCGCAAGAACCAAGCAGTACTACCTTCAAAGAAGAAGTGATTGTGGAACGACTCAAGTGGTCCAATGTGACCAATCAAGATTAATAATAATAATAATACTGGAGTGGTGGCCAAGAGGCAAAAAATGGCGTGGGACTGATAACCTCGAAACAACTGGAGGAGTATGTTGAAGTGGTAGAGTGTGTGAGTGACAGAATAATGAAAATTAGAATGAAGATGAAGAATGACGTGATGGACTTCATACAAGTGTATGCACCACAGACTGGAAACAGAGAAGAAGATATTGCAGTATTCCTGGAGGACGTAGAAAGAGTAATCTCAGATGTAGAAGTGGTGATCATGGGAGACATGAATGCACAAGTCGGAAATGAGAGACAAGGAAAGGAAGAAGTCGTTGGACCATATGGATATGGGAAAAAGAACCGGGAAGGAGAGGAACTTGTAAACTTTTGTGAAAGGAATGGACTGATAGTGGGTAATTCATGGTTTCGGAAGAAAAACAGCAGGAAAATTACGAGATATGGGTGGGGTGATAGAAGAACAAAATCAGTAATTGACTACTTCCTGGTGGAAAGGACAAATCGCAGAAAGCTGATGGATGTGACAGCTTTACCAGGAGAAGCATTTGATGGGGACCATAGAGCTGTGGTGGCAAAATTTAGATGGGGAAAATTGGAAAACCTAAAGGAGATCAGAGAAAGTAAAATAAAAGTATGGAAATTGAAAGACAAAGCTGTACAGGAAGATTTTCAGGAGAGATTGAAGCAACAAATCCCAGTTACTGAAGTGGAAAATGTAGAAAAGGAATGGTCCCACTTTAAAAAGGCATTTGCTGGTGCAGCAGAGAGTGCTTGTGGTAGGACGTCAACAAGAGTGAAAAAGAAGGAGACACCGTGGTGGAATGAGGAAGTGAGGAAAGCAGTGAAAGAAAAGAAGTCTGCATGGAAAGAATGGAACCGAGATCAAACAGAAGAAAGCAAAAGGAAGTATCACGACAGCAAACGGAGGTGTAAGAAAGTGGTAGGAGAAGAAAAGAAGAAAAGTTGGGAAGAATTTACACGAAGAATGGAAACAGATGTAAGTGGCAGTAAAAGGATGCTGTATGGGCTTCTAAGAAGTAAGAGGAAAGAAAGAGTTACTACAAAGCTGGTGAAAAAGGAAGATGGAGAGTTGTTAACACACACAGAAGATTGTGGTGTTTGAAGCCATATTTTCAGTGTTGCCTTAGTAAACAAGAGTTTAGTGCTTTTCAGTCGGTCAACACGAATGTACCCAAAAGAGATGGGTTATGCCCTAATCCTGAAATAAATTACATGAGATTAATAAAACACTAGGATGACCAGATTCGTGATGGATAGAGTCGGACCTTAAAATAATCCATCACGAATCGAAAGGCAGAGCTCTTGACATAAAGGAAGCAATCGAGATACACCTAGCCAAACGAAACAATCCCAACAATCTAAATGAACACACGTTCATGGAGAGCTCACCCCTCTTCACGCTACTAAAAAACACACCCTGTCGGAAACAAAACACAATTTAGCGACTGCAGACAGAGAGACCGACCGACTCACTTCTTCTGACAAGGTCACGCCGGGTTATAAGCTCGCAGCAGTATGTGCAACCGACCGACATGTGCTATGCAACTAAATTTTATAAACCACCTTTTTGTATTTGTATTATGCAAGGAAATGCAGTTAAACAGGATGTATCATTTACTTCTCGTTTCACAATCTGACTGAAATCAGAGGTGTCCACATGGATCCAGAATACCATTCATATCCATAGGAATGTTAACTAGAAGGAACAGTGTTTGAGTCCATATGTAAAACAGAGCAGTGATTAATGCATTGGTGGCTATAAATGATGTCTTAAGATCCTAACGGACCTTTAAAACGCTGTGAGGGCAATTATAGGAATCAACTTCCAGTCTCTTGTAGAGGAAGGATGATATTGTGTCTCTGGCTCCGCCCATGTTCTATAAGATTCTCAAGGCGTCATTTATCAAGATAGTACAAGATGGCTGGTATATAGGTGGTCCTCTTCCTTTCTATCAATCTCTTCTGACTGGGAGCTGTGCCTGTGCCTATGCCAGTTCAATTATCCTGCAACCATTCTCTAAATTCCATTTGTGCCCACAGATTAGTGCCCATTTGATAGTGGTCATTTATGCATCTTTCTTTCCCCTATTATCTCTTCCCCCACCTGCACCTGTATCCCATTGTGTTTGTCCTCCAGCCTCGTGAGGCAAAACTAAAAAGAGGAGGATTCGATTCTCACCTCAGCCATCCTGGAAGTTGTTTCCCCATTCTTACTCCAGGCAAATGCCAGGAGGGTTCGTAACTTATGGTCATGACCGCCTACTTCCCAATCCTATCCCCAATTTACAAATACACTCACTAGCACAACCATTATAATAACACAGGTTATCACACCAATTCCACACCCACCCAAGTACACGGGGCTACATGACCACAATGTTGCAAAACCCCTAAAATAAGCAACAACAATTTATCTATGTTTCTATCCTCCTTTTCCAGTCCTCGACGGATTGTATGTCCTCACCTTGTTGTGTCCTCCTATATAAATTTAAGTAACTAGCGGACCCGTGCGAGAAATCTCGCATGTTCATAAACCACACTTTCCCCAATAGGTTTATAATGAGAGCCTTAAAGAGAAAGGTTGCTGTAACACTCACCGATTATTCGATATTTATGAAATTATACGATTTGAGTACTCATTCCTTTGATTTACTGATCTGAAATCCACGCAAAGTGATAGGCTAAAGGAAAGAGCTCAGAATGTTAAAATTACATGAAACAGGCGTCACAGCGGCCAACATGTGAAGTGGACAGCTATTATGGAGCGTATTTGCAAATAGCACACTTGGTACATTTTATTAAAATTCATTTTTTAAAGAAATTATAGATATTTATGAAATTATAGTGCAATTCGTCACTGCTAATGTCTATTCTCTTTCATTTGAATGCTCATTGTCACGATCAGTCATTTGTGAGCGCCGCAGGAGGGATCTATACTACTGAAATAATATATATGATCATTTGGGGTGACTTGAGTGATAAACACTGCAGGGCAGCGGCTTCGGTGGCGTAGTTGGTAGCATGGTCAGCTTCTATGCCCAAGATTGCGGGTTCTAACCCGGCCGAAGTCGTCAGATTTTTTATGAGCGTTAAAAATCCCTCAGTATGCCTTCCTTCGGAGGGGAAGTAAAGCCAGCGGTCCCATATCATAGATTTATGGCATGTTAAAGAACCTTCCACTAATTACACCTGTGTGAAGCTAAATTATTTATATATATATATAGGTTAAACGTTCGACAAACGGTCTTAGGTTCCGACGTTCGACGCCAGGAGCAGACTGCGGTGGCATCTGGTAATCAAGTTCTGAACTAGTAGTTGATGACGGTGGCGTTTGGCGGCAAAAGTAGGAACTACTTGAAAAAATTCAATATCTGCAGTCCTTACTTGAATTGAAAACAGATACACACACTAATACAGTCATCACAATTAACACCGGTTATCAGACAGATGCTACACACACCCGAAGTACATGGGGCTACATGACAGCGTTGTCACAGCCCCTAAACTAAGGAACCAACCAACACTGATGAGCAAAAAAAAAAAATTACGCTTGGATATTGTCAAAGAATAAACAAAAAATGTATATTTACTTGCATCATTTTGAAACTTAAATGCAAGGAACATAAACAGCAACTTCATTTTAAGGGAAAGATCATTTTTCACTCACAAATTTTCTTTCACATGAGTATAAATGAAATTCTTTGATTTTTGGCAAATTTTCATGAACAGATGGGACGACTTTATTTCCAATATTTTGTGCTTAAACCAAAATCGCTGCCAATAAAACCTCACAACACATCCTTGCACATTCAGTCTCCACCCATCTTGACTGCAACCAAACTTCTTGATACTCTAGGAATAACAAGCCATTAGATTAAAGCCCATCAATGTCACAACAAACAGCCATTCTCACATCCCAATAATAGCGGAACAATAATAGCGGAAGCATGAAGCTGTAAAGTTAAAGCAGATACTGCCATAAAATTCCAAATCCAACCCTAGGCGACAGAGTTCCTTTATAAACCATACATTTTCATATTCTTGTTCCCAAATGTGCAAAACATGATCCTTTGCCCCGAAACTTAAAAAAAAACCATTATAATGAATGTAATTATGAAACTCTTTTTTTTTTTTGGCCGGCAGTGTAGTTTTATGTCAAGAATAAGTATTTATTGGAGACTAGCAACCCGACCCGGCTTCACCCGGGAGAATGCATTACGTGATAATCGCTTTTTTTTCTCCAGTGTCAATGAACAACGACCAATATCCGTTTTACGTCTCGGCATGATGGGTTAAAATCACTGGCTGGACTATTAGTTATATTATCATGGAGATGCATGTGCAACAAATTCTTGTCAGACGTAATTTAAGAATGGCGACGTGTATGAAACACAAATCCCTCTTCCGTCCAATCTTAACTTGACTGTGAATTTTGCGGAACGAAAAGTTCACAGGCGAAATGAAGAAAACCCGAGATGCACTTCCAAGGAAACTCCAAACACAACCACCCTTCTCAGAAGTCTTAACTCAACACGACTCAACGGTTTGCTGCTGGCTGTATCTGGGGCAATAGGTTCGCCCGCTAGCTAGGCTGTAACAGGGATAGCATTCATTTCAGATTCCGTATTGACCATGTTTACAACTTTAAAACCTGGATTTTCCGCCAAATCAATACTTTTACAAGATTCGCCCTTAGATAGCTCGTAAACTGTCGCCTCAGTATTTGAATGGACATGGTTGGAAGAAATTAAAACGTAAAAACACTCATAGTGCACGATGTATTGAAGATAGACATATGCTCTCGCGGACTGTTTTGTAGAACTTTTCATGCTGAACAATTCTTACACTCATAGCATTTAGATATTTTTAACAGTTTGCCCGGCGTAAGCTTACAAAGCGCTCGGACGCCAGGTTTTTTTTTACTTTTCCACCTAAATCATTACTACTCGGCTTCCTTTGATCATAAATAAATTATTTTCTACAGAAATCATCCTCGAGATATCCTTTACAGAATGGTGAAAACCGCATGAAAATCCATCCAGTGGTTCTCGAGTTTACCCGTAGCATCCATGAATCGGGACTTTGTTTTATACTAAGTAGAGATTATACGCCAATCAGTATAATTTAATATAATCCTCCTTCCGTCCAATCTAAATTGACTGTGAATTTTGCGGAACAAAAAGTTCACAGGCGAAATGAGAGTTGCACTTCCAGGGAATGGCGACGTGAATGAAACTCAAATCCCCCTTCTGTCCAATCTTAACTTGACCGTGTTTCACAGGCGAAATGAAGAAAACCCGAGTTACACTTCCAGGGAAACTCCAAACACAACCACCCTTCACAGGAGTATTAACTCAACATGACTGGACGGTTTGCTGCTGGCTTCTATCTGGGGCAATAAGTTTGCCCGCTAGCTAGGCTGTAACAGAGATGATAGACTCGCCCTTAGCTAGCTCGTACTCTGTCGCCTCAGTAGTTGAATGGACATGTTGGAAGAAATTAAAATGTAAAAACACTCATAGTGGGCGATGTATTGAAGATAGACATATGCTCTCGCGGACTTTTTTGTAAAACTTTTCATGCTGAACAATTCTTACACTCATAGTATTGAGATATTTTTAACGGTTTGCCCAGCGCAAGCTTACAAAGCGCTCGAAGCCAGGTTCTTTCTTTACTTTTCCACTGAAATCGTTACTGCTTGGCTTCCTTTGATCATAAATAAATTATTTCCTACAGAAATAATCCTCGAGATATCCTTTACAGAATGGTGGAAACCGCATCAAAATCAATCCAGTGTTTCTCGAGTTTACCCGTAACAAACACAAATCGGGGACTTTGTTTTATACTAAGTAGAGATTTTACTCCAGGCAAGGAAACTAAAAACGAATCAGTGGAAGGATACTCACTTCACCTTCGCGGCATCTCGAACATGAGGCAAATCTTCATCCAACTTCAGTATATCCTTGAACTGGAAAGAAATTAAAATATAAACATTACATCATGAAATAAGTCATTTAAACTTAAAACCACTTTCATATATTACATCCGTTCCTGGAAAATGGAAAAGTACTGGAAAAAATAGAAAAAGAGCTTGATAAATCTGTTCCTGGATTTAGAAAAATTGCCTTTCGGTACGCCGCAAGGCGGAGGTAGATTTCACCAGGCAAAGAAAAATATGTTGTCAATAAATTTGCCAATGGTTGTGATAATGTTAATGTCATTGGTTATACGCCCCTTTTAACTACTGTGGCTTTTACAGATATCGGGGTGCCAGATTTTTTCCCCGAAGGTGACCTTTTACGTGCCAGTAAATCTACTGACGCGGCTCCCTCGCATATGCGCACCCTCAAATGCTAACTGACTGTTCCAGGATTCGATCCTGCAACCTTGGGAAGAGCAAGCAAGAATGTTACCGCTGAGCCACGCAGCCAGCCACCAATTGTTGTATACCTACAAAAGCTCCTCATGTTTAACATACGAGAAGCCCCATCTTCTTATAATTCCGAAAACATTTTGCTCATCCTTTGACGTAAGGGAGGGTCATATCAAATATTCTTTTAGATAAAATGTTTTAGGTAATTTTTTAGAGGAGTATTGACCAGTTTGGACGGTTTTGATATTGTGCCTATTAAGGGAGGTATGATTTTTTTGCCCCCTCAAATCTTTGGTCAATGGTTGGTGCTATCAAGAGTTATCAATAAATGATAAAAATGGTCCGGTTAGCTCGAAAAATGCCAGCGTTTCGCCCCAGTGTGCCGTTGGGCTCGTCAGTTGGTACAGACACACCTACCAATACGCGTGGCTAGCACATACTGAGAAGGCCATGCAAGGCACAAAATACAAGCAGTATTGAGGTCACGTGCATGCCAATGTGCTACGGGAGTCAAACTCCCTTTCATAAAGACAAAAGCCTTGCCTTGGCAATCCAAATAAGGTTTTGAATATTCCCAAAGGGAATATGATGTAGTTTCCATTTGAGCAGATGAATTATCAATAACTCATTTATCATTTATCATTTATTGATAATTCATCCGCTCAATTGGAAACTACATCATTTTCCCTTCGGGAATATTCAAAACCTTACTATCAAGAGTTACCGAGATAAGTTTTTGAACCTTTTACAAAAAAATTGTATGAACTTTTAATGGAATTGATTTTTCACATACTAAGAAAGTAATAGCCATCTTGCACCCTACAGGTCAGATTTTGACCATTAACCAACTCGACCGATATTTTAAATGGTTATATTTTATGTATACATTTGAAAGCGATTGGTGGAAATTGTCGGTAGTTGTCGTGTCCACAATAAAGTGATGTAATAAATAAATATAAACTTTTGAACTAACCATGGTTTTGGGGTCTGGAGGATGTGAAACGCGAAGGTATGTCAAACTTTTCCGGAAGT
This sequence comes from Meconema thalassinum, assembly GCA_946902985.2. Lineage (NCBI taxonomy): Eukaryota > Metazoa > Arthropoda > Insecta > Orthoptera > Tettigoniidae > Meconema > Meconema thalassinum. Next base: position 99,564,297 of record OX336400.1, on the reverse strand, counting down.
CGCAACTTGGTACCCATTGCAAGAGGTAGCTTTCTAATGAAATCTATCAAACAAAAGTCGCTACACAACACAAGAACGCGGTAATTATAAGCTAAAAGGCTCCATTAAGACTAACAATTTACATTACTCTATCAAATATACCCTCCTCTTTGAGAGCAAATATTTCTCTTAGAAAAGTGAATTATTGTATTTCATTGTAAAAGTAGACTATGTGAACTAATGGCAGAATTCCTTACCTTCTTCTCCAGCACTTCGACGAGGTAGTGCAGGAGTGTGGTGCCTTTGGCAGCGCTCGACTTGGTGTCCGCTAGCCTGTTGAGAGATGCCAGCCGGAACCCAAAGGCATTGCCCCTCGCGCCGCGATTCATGTAATTGCCCAGGGCCAGAACTATCTCGAGGAGTCGACGTAGACGCCTCGAGCGTGCTACCTCTCTCGATGCTTCCATGGCGGACTTTATCCGAGGCTGAACTTCGCCAAGCCACACACCAAATCGTTTCTTGTAGTGGAGGCTACGCAGTCGCTGTTCATAATGAGGAATCCTGGCAAACAAAGCTTGTTTTAGATCAAATCAAATATTTATTATTAATGTTATTTGCTATGGTTTTAGAAATGCAGAGGGGCCAAAATTATACCTTGAGGGGCAGTGGCATATTCTATGAGTTAGCTAAGCTAGCTACAAATGGGGATAAATTGGATGCATTCATGTTGACTAACTGAAAAGCTTCTAATAATAGATTTTCACCGTATATCATGATGTAATTGAAATTCAGATAGTTTGTTAGTTATTGTTGTTTTAAGGGGCGAAACAGCGAGGTCACCTGCAAAGAAAGAAAGAAAGAAAGAAAGAAATGTTGTTAGAAATTGTGATTTTAAGGGGTGGAACAGCAAGGTCATCTGCCCCTGATAGACAGAGATAGTGAGATAGAGATAGATATACACTTGACATAGGTCCTGTTGCTCCTCTTGGAGCATAGGGCTTCTGTGAAACATCTCCATTGAGTCCTGTTGCTGGCCATCCTCTTCACCTCCCTTCATGTCCTTCCCATTCCTAGATACTCGTCCTCAACTGTCTTCTTCCACGTCTTTTCAGGGGCGACCACTTTTTCACGCCCCTTGTGGATTCCAATCCAGTGCTGCCTTTTTGATGGCTCCAGTAGATTTTCTCAGAATGTGTCCAATCTCTTTTATCTGGAGTTCAATTTGCTGCTGGTTCATTTCCTCCCATAGATCTGTATTTTATATAACGTTCGGTCATCTTCAATTGATGATGCGTCTCATGCTACGATTCATAAACACTTGCATTTGTTTTGTCGTCTTCTGAGGAACCTTCCAAGTTTCACTGCCATAGAGGAGAATAGATTTGACATTTGTGTTCAACAATCGTAAATTGGTCCCTCCTAGAGATGTTCTTGTTCCTCCATACAGGGTATAGCTGGACAAAGGCACCATTTGCTTTCCTGATGCAACTCTTTATGTCTTCTTCCGCTCCACCAGTTGCAGTAACAATGCTCCCAAGATAGAGGAAGGATTCTACTTGTTCAATATCTTTGCCATGTAGAAGATAGCTAGAGATAGATAGTGATATAGAGATAGATATCAACATCAACTTCCAAAAACAAAGCCTCATCTCCACAACCATTGTTCTCTGTCTTCAGCACCTCATTTCATATCATAGTATATACCGTATTTGCTCGCGTATATCTCGCCCCCGCGTATATCTCGCACCCCATTTTTTTATTTGAAATTTCAGGGGAAAAAAAGTACTCTCATATCTTGCATTCATTACTGACGCCGTCATATAAATGACAGTCATAACCTTGAGGTAGACACATGTTCGATTTAGCGCGCCACAACGGTCGTCATTGTCCAGCAATACTAACAGGAAGAGCGAGCAAGAACGAGTTGATCCGAACTTCGATACAAGACAATTAGGGATCGAGGCGCCGCGTGTAAGCATACGGCGCAGCGTGAGTGTTAGCACACTGTACATCGTTCGCCGCGTCTTCGGCCGCGGTTGGCTAAATTCGAGCTCGCTCATGCATGTAGCGAGGAAACGATATGGAAGATGATCGTATCGATCGCTAAGCGTCTGCGCTCTAAATTCCTTTTCTGCCTTGAATCATCCTTAACGAGCGTATGACGTCTTTTTCCTAGGTTCTTAATGTCGCATACCCATAACGAATAGAAATAAATTGTGTCGACGGACATTGTTGTGAAGAGCTTCTTGAAGACGGGTATCGCAAATGCATTGGACGGAAGTCAGGATGAAGCAGTATGGGATGATGACCAGAATGATGCACGCGAGAGTATCTCGGAGATTGGCAGCAGTGACGGCAGTGACAATGAATAGGGCGAGTACCGTATGCCAGTTGCCTTGTTTCAATAATTCAAATTTTGTGTTTTTTCGGGAATACGGTCATTCCCCGCGTATATCTCGCACCGAAAATTTTCACACATATTTTCGGTCAAAAAAGTGCGATATATACGCGAGCAAATACGGTACATCTATACATCTTTATTCACGGCTTACACCATTCATTTTCTTTTATCTGGGATAAAAGATATGAAGAATATATACAAAAATTTACAATGTAGTAGACAAAGTCTACCTTATGTACGAGTACTATCTATTCATACAGATTTCCTAGCGCATTGGAAAACAGACACTGTCTTAGGGGTCTTTGATCAATATGAACAAGTCTATGCTAACCCTATTTTAAGATTGACATCATTCTGTTAATGGGACCATTTAGACCATAATCAGTGTGATGCCAGTTTGTTTCAATGACATGATGCTTGTGCATCGAAGGAGGGCGGGGGGCGGCACATAGATATTGATTTAATTTAGTAATTCTGGGCAGGCTAAGTGAGAGTTTACGATCTTGTACATATTAAGAATATAAAAATTATCACGACGGTATTTTAGAGTTGGCAGCTTCAAATGCATCATTACTTCAGAGTAGTTTTGATTCGTTATAGGGTGCAGAAAACGATACGCATAAATTTGTACAAATTTGTGTTGTACTTTCTATAATCTTTCAATTTGTGCCTTACTGAAAGGGTTCCAAATCGGTGTAGGAAACTCATGATAGATAGATATATACTGTATATACAGATAGATAAGATAGTTATTGTTTTACAGGGTGGAACAGCAAAGCCATAGATAAATACATAATTAAGCTTCTAGAGATCCACAAGCAGTGTCGGTACTCACTTGGAGATCTCGTAGAGGAAGCGGTCAGCTCGTGCCAGACTGTCGATCTCGTCACTATGTTCCTCCAGCAGAGCCGACTCCTCAGCGCTGGGAATGAAGTTGAGTAGCAGCTCCACCATATCAATGGGCAGCTGATCCCTGCTGTCCATGCCCAGGATGGCTCTACAACACGAACATTAACACATATTTAGTTGTGCACATCTTGGTGGAAGGGATCTCCGGACCCACCATCATGTGTCCTTGATATGGTTTTCAGTGGTTACAACTCCAGATACCTTCTAACAAGACCTTTACCACCACCTCCTAACTCATTCATCTCTCATTGACTCCAAGTCCATTGATGAGGTTAAAAAACACTTAAAAACATCCAGAAAGAGCATCCAGCTGTAAAAGCCATCCACCACATAGAAATGAATCTTACCTCATCCCCAACATTGTAGAAATGGGAATTTTAAGGGGTAGACAAACATACTTGGTTGTCTGATTTTAAGGGGTAGACATAGGCTACATACTTGGTTGCCTGATTTTAAGGGTAGACATGCATACTTGGTTGCCTGATTTTAAGGGGTAGACATACATACTTGGTTGCCTGATTTTAAGGGGTAGACATACATACTTGGTTGCCTGATTTTAAGGGGTAGACATACATATTTGGTTGCCTGATTTTAAGGGGTAGACATACATACTTGGTTGCTTAATTTTAAAAATAAAAGAAAATTACTTTGTGGAGCAATGAATATAGATTTAAGAAAGAGATTAGAGAAGTGTTATGTTTGGAGTGTGGCAATGTCATCATCATCATCATCTTGTACAGTTTCCAGCCCCAGGCTGGGTCTGTTTGGAACATAAGCCTCGCCACTTAGTCCTTTCTTCCCACCACCTCTCCGCTGTCACTCTAGTCCAGTCCTCGCCTCTCTTCTTGACACACTCCTCCACTCCTTTCAGCCATCTATCTCTTGGTCTTCCCCTTGGTCATTTCTTCTGCATCTGCATCTCATGTATCCTCTTGGGAATCTTCTTCTCATCCATTCTCTTTAAGTGTCCATACCACCTCAGTCTTGATGTCTCAATCCTACCTTGCAAGGGCTCCTCTTTCACCATTTCCCTGACCTTTTCATTCCTCACCCTGTCTCTTCTTGTTACTCCGATCCTACTTCGCAGGAACTTCATTTCACCTGCCTGTATTCTGCTTATGTCTCTTTTCTTCATTGTCCAAGTTTCTGAAGCATAGGTCAGTATCGGGATATAGTAGCTTCTGTATAAGACTTCCTTGCTTTTTTGTGGGACATCTTTATTCCACACTAAGCTCCTAATGCTTCTCAGAAATGCTTCTGCCTGTCTGCCACGTTCCGTATTCTCTTTGTCATTTCTCCCATTTTCCTCCACTATACTTCGCAAGTACTTGAGACATTCCACCTTCTTCAGCTGTCCACCTCCAAGTGTTATCCCACTCATTGGTCTGTCCTTTTTCCTGGTCGTTAACAGGATCTCACATTTACTGATGTTGAACTTCCATCCGTACTCTCCCACTGTTTCTTCCCAAGCCTTCAGTTGCTCCTGAATTTCCTCCTCCTTGTTTCCCCAGACCATGAGATCATCTGCAAACACCATTGCTTTCATCTTATCTTCTCCTATCTTTCCTGCTATCCGTGCCATTACCTCGTCCATAACCACAATAAAGAGAAGGGGAGACAGCGCACTACCCTGTTTCAGGCCACTCATTTGTCTGAACCAGTCTGTTCTTTTCCCTCCAACTTTCACGCAACTCACACTTCCACAATACATCTCCTTCACTCTGCCTACAGTCCCTTTTTCCACTCCCATGTTTTCCATTGCTTTCCAAACCTTCTCCCTACACACACTATCATAGGCCTTTTCGATGTCCAGGAAGGCCATCAACAGATCCTCTCCAAATTCGTAGTGGTGTTCCTGGAGCTGTCTCACTGAAAATATGAGATCCACTGTTGATCTCCCAGGTCTGAATCCATACTGCTCCTCTCTCAATTTTCTCTCCACTTTGGCTCGTATTCTACTTTCTAATATCTTTTCATATATCTTGGCACAGTGAGGTATGAGTGTGACTCCCTTGTAATTTCTGCACTCCTTTCTTAATGTATGGCAATGTATGGAGCTGAAACCTGGCACTTAGAAAAGATGATAAGAGAAGAATACAGGGTCTAGAGATGTGGATTTGGAGGTGGACGGAGGGAAAAGTTGAAAAGAAAAAATAAGAAATGCACCTATCTTCCTCCTTGGGAGTTTGTCCTGGAGCTTCATTTGCTTTAGTTTACTCCTGAGAGATGTTCGATCTTTTATGTCTATTTCTGTAACTCCCAGCTCCAGCAGATCTTTGTCTACTTCTATCAGCCAAGAGGTTATTCAATTTATTTTATTTTTCATATCTTTTTTAACATCATTCTTTCATCTTCTATTTTCTGAAATTTGTATAAGAGGAAATAGTTTGGTGACAAGAGCATTGGAAGGGGCAGTAAATGGTAAAATTAGAAGAGGAAGAAGGTTTCAGCCGATTGATAACAAAGATTGATAAATCTTATGACCTAATAAAACTTGTACAGAAGACCAGATAAGATGGAGAGAAAGACCATGAGTAAACCTGCCATTAGGCAGATAAACTAAACTGACTGACTGTGGTATTCACAAGGAATCATCTGGAAGGTGGACTAGACTTTATACCTGGCACAACTATGGGCTGAAAATCAGTTCCTTAGTTGAGGCAATTGCAATTAAAAAGCCAATATTTAGAATAAACTTACTTGGATATATCCTCATCAGACATCTTGAGCTTGGACAGGAGGATGGTACAGTTCTGAGCCCGACGACCATCTATCACGGAGAGAATCTTGGTTTTGTTCTTGCCCATCTGACGCAGATCCTCGATAGACCCTTCATTCTGAAGCAATCAAAAACATAAGTTTTAAAACATGAACTTCCTAGATTTAGTAGCTGGTAGATCAACAGTACTGACTCAGAAAGGAAAGTGACTGCAAACTACCTCACTCCTCACCTTGCCTAGAACATCACATTTTACTGCTTCCTTTAATTATTGGGAATTGGACCCACATAGCTTATGGTGGCACTTTTTGACGATCTGGCCACCTCATGATGACTACTTAACAGACAGGTCAGCAGCACAGATATTGAAAATAAATGGAGCAAGAACTGAACCCGGCAGTAATTTAACACTCATTCAGTAGACTCAACTAGTAATGCCACTTAAGATGACTTGGGTCACTCTAGTAAGGCGAATTAAGCTATAATTGAGGTCATCTGAACACACTTCCCAAATAATAAGCAACTCACCGCAACACCATTCTTCTGGTAGGCGCAGAAAAGTTTATCGATGTTCTCTAGTTCCATGGCAGTGTAGAGTTTAGTTTCATCCAGCTCGGACCAGATCGTCCCGGAAACTTTGGCATCTGGCAGCTTGGACCAGTTGAACGATTTCAGTGGGTTGGACGGCTGCGGTACGTTCTTCTTGGCAGGCTCCGGACGGGCGCTCGGTGCGGACGGGGGAGCGGATGGTGGTGCCTGCGGTGGAGGAGGTGGGCCCATGCCTGGAGCGGGAGGTGGGGGTGGGGGAACCAATGACGGAGGAGGAGGGGGAGGAGGGGCAGGACACACGAAGTCCGACGGCCCGTTGAAGTCCAGAGCATTCGAGTCCACTCCCGACCTCAAACCTACAGCCTATAACAGATATTGTACTGTTAGGTAATGTTATTATTATTATTACAAACAACAACATGTTATATAAATTTGTATTCAGCAATAACAAGTACACTGACATCATACTAATCTATGGAAAAGCTGGCCGTAATGCCATCGAAGGTTTCATATAGGGACCCTGATTTATGGTAATATAAAATGGTTCAAAGCGGTGAAATGAATTGTTCAAAATGGTGAAATAAAATATCCATAGCGGTTAAATAACAAAAGCGAGGTGTGAGTGTGCTCGATACCCATGTGTACGGTGCATGGATTTGGTTAAATAATGAACACTATATAAACATTTGGGGGAGTAACAAATAATTTATTCTAGTTTTTTTTTTTCGAAAGAACTTAAACACAAATGAATTTGTGTTCAATAACTAACCTAACCTAACCTAACATTTACTTCTCCATGACTACCAGTCTTTTTCTCACTAACTCGTGAAACGTATGTTGTCCCCAAAATTATGCAGAGCATTGTTTCCATGTTTTCAGGACTTAACCAATCAAGTCTGACATGGGACTTCGTTATCCCACATCTTATGAAACGTTTATATTTTTAAGGTTTCTTATTTTCTACGAAGGGTGGCTACAATAATTTTAAATAATGGCTTATTTAGAGTAAATAATTGTTGTGATAACATACATGAGTTTGCTGAAATATTTCACGGATATCGTTAAAACCAAAAATCCGGGACTCTATTCATAACGCAATGGGGTGCATTAGACGAGAGCACTGAGCAACATGTAGCGAGCAGCCGTCTGGTTGTTATCTCTTGGCATTCTGACGTAACCTGCTTGCATTAAAGGATACCCCTTAGGAATTAAATTATTAGATCTCCCGTTCATCATTTTTAGATGCGGGACACCTAAGAGTAGATTATATGGGGCAAATGAACCACCTGGTGGGGGCTGCGTGGCACAGTCGGTAGAGGCGCTGAGCTTCTAACTGAAAGGGACTGGGTTCTATCCCCACCCAGATAGTTGATTTTAGAAACAAAACTACCACATTCGGAAACCCAAATAGCCCTGGAGTTCACTCAGTCTACACCAGAAATGAGTACCAGGGTAATTCCTGGGAGCAAAGACGGCCGGGCATGAAGCTGACAACTCCATCCCATCTAGTGCTGATGTCACCAAAAATGGAAGCCTCTACCTTCCACTACTCCCAGGGCCTCTTGGCCTGAAAGGAGTTGGCTTTGCTTAAATGTATAATATACAGGCTGACATCATCATCATCATCATCATCATCATCATCTTCATCTTCATCTTCATCTTCATCTTCATCTTCATCTTCATCTTCATCTTCATCTTCATCTTCATCTTCATCTTCATCTTCATCTTCTTCTTCTTCTTCTTTTACAGCCTCATTGGACCACTTCAGTCAATCATTTCTTGGTCCTCTTCTTCAGTAAGTTTCCTTTCAGAGTTGCCCAGTAGCTTTTCATTCGCTCTGATCTCAGGCGTTCCTCATCTGCAAATACCCTTTTTATTGTATTACGTTTGTCTATTTTAGCCTGAAATCTTATTTTTATATCTCTCAGTTTTTTTTTGTTTTTTTTGTTTTGTTTTGTTTTGCAAGTCATCCAAGGTTATTTCTAATTCTTTCATATCTTCTCTAATTTCCTTAATCCATCCTACTTGTTTCATATTCCAAAGTTTCACTACAATTTTTCTAGATAACCTGGTTTCTGGTGTCCTCATGATGTGACCAAAAAAAGAAATCCGTTTCTTCCGAATAGTATCAGTGATGGGCTCCAGTTCTCTGTATACCACTTTATTTGGTACTATCCGCCACTGTCCATCTTTCTGATATTTTTTATTTATGCATGTTCTAGCTATTCTTCTTTCTACTTTAAAAATTTTGTCAATTCTGTTTTTCTGAATAACTTTAAAAAGAGTTTCACTTCCATATGTCACCTCTGGTTGAACCATCGTCTTGTAATGTTTTAATTTTGTTGCGATTGATAGACATTTTCTTTTATATGTAGACCATGTTAATTTTTGGGCTTTTATCATTTTATTACAGTAGTTCTTTCTTGCCATGCAGGTTTCTCATCCAAGTTGTAAGTAATAATTTCTCCTAAGTATTTAAATTGCTTCACTATTTTAACTTTCTTGTTATTTACTGTTATGTGATTGATTACAAGTGGATTTGCTACGATTATCTCTGTCTTTTCAAATGATATCTGAAGTCCAATATTTTGTGCTATATTTTGTAGGCTTGTTATTTGATTTCTGGCTTCTTGAATATTATTAGACAGTAACGCTAAGTCATCTGCGAATCCCAAGCAATTTAAGTCTATTTGATCTTTCTTGGTTCCAATTCTTATGCTTCTAGGATTTTCCCTGTACCATTCCCTCATTACATATTCCAAAGCACAATTGAAAAGTAGAGGCGATAAACCATCTCCTTGTCTTAATCCTGTTTTAATCGTAAACGGTTCAGATATTTCTCCTCTGAATTTTACTTTAAATCTGGTGTTTGTTAGAGTTAGTTTTATAATTTTTATTAATTTGGGATGAAGTCCGAAATTCCTTAGTATTTTCAGCAATGAAGATCTATGTATACAATCATAAGCTTTTTTGAAGTCTACAAAGGTTATGACTTGCTGTTTTTGCCTACGTTTGTAGTAGTCCATTACTAATTTTAAGGTGATTATCTGTTCAGGGCAGCTTCGCCATGGCCGAAATCCACCTTGATATTCTTGATACGATTATATAGAATTTGTGACATTATTTTATATGTGATATCCAAAAGGGAAATTCCTCAATAGTTGTCAGGATTTGATCTTTTCTCCTTTCTTGTGTAATGGATGTATTATAGCTGTAGTCCAATGGTCTAATAATTTTCTAATTATTATTGTTATTATTATTATTATTATTGCTGTAGCCTTATTAAATCAGGTAGGTAAGTTCTTCAAGTAAGAGACAACAATGCACTGGTTACCTTGGCGTCGTCGGGCAGACTTCCCGAGCTGACTAGACGCTCGAGGCGGTGCCGCTCGCCACGCTCACACACTACTTGTCGGTCCAACTCCTGGGCACGGTACTCTAGTTCCGAGAGCCGCTGCTTGGTCTCCAGGTGACTCGCCGTCTCTTTCTCCAGTCGCTCCTTCACACGACTCAGGTTCGTCTCCATATCCTCCTGAAACGTGACAAAACAGAACGGTATATTAAGCTCCAGTGCTTTGACAGAACCTTTATTGTAGCCATAACAAAACTCCTATGAAATTCTTTTTACCGTATGTAGACGGAGAGTCAGAAATATGCCTACATGTTTAATTACATAATAGTATTATGAATATGAAAAGAAGATCAGTAGAAAATAAAGCTTTAAACAACCAACATGATTATAAAACTACTGAGTCAATTGCCTCAAAGTGTTTGCCGTCAACATCACAGTGTAATGCTTTCAAAATTGTCATTTTAGGTCTTCAAAAACAAAAAATAGGTTTTTTACAGGTTTTTAATAGGTAGAATAGGTTTTTATGTTTGAAGTGTATGTAAAGATCACATAAATTGTGCAAAGCTTAAAATTAATGCCCAATTGTTAGTAGAAAATCCAAGCAACGAGAGTGTAAATATTTTACATAACGATAAGTCTTTTATCAAAACTTCACCAAAAACTTCCCACTTTTAGGCAATATTTGCTCTCCTTAAATATGTTAATTATCCAAATCCAATAAAACCAAGGATGGCTGAGGTGATTTTTACACTCTATAGTGCGTCTCTACCTTAAAAGACAGTATGGAATTAAACGTAGTATTTGCCTCTCACTCGCACTCCTATGTCGCGCAATTAGCTTCGTCCTCTTCTACCCCGGCGATGTTGCCATTTCCCAATAATTGAAAGTGACAAATCTAAGAAAATGTTTCCGTGCTCCTATAGAGAATTTCCCGCTCTTTATGACGGTGTAAAATTAAAAGCCATAAATAATTAACACATGGCCCAATTTTCACAATTACGATATTTTAGCGCGAATCTATATTTTTGCATTTATAAAACTTATCACGCCATAGATAATGAACTAATGATCGCAACATATCAAGAATTTATTTTTAGATTGCCTGATGTTGATAGAAGATACCCTACTTCTCAGGGCAGTAATTATTTTCATAATAAGAAAGTTTTTCTTAAATGTTACTTGAAAAATCTGGGATGGTGTCACATAAAAGTTAGCTAGCGAGAAAGTTTTTTGCTGTTGACTTTACGTTGGTGACTAAGCGAGAAGAAATGTTCATTATTGTCTGAAATAGTTTTTAAAACAAACCAGAGCTCAATATCAGGTAGCATTCATAAGTTATAGCACTTCGCTTAGTCCTACCGCTCAGCGCTGACGCACCAGAACTTTGTTTACTAATGTGGCCCGCAGGCTATCTCCCCCGACTACGTTTGAAGGAGGGTAGGTGATGATGTGAAGTAAAACTATGAAATGAAGTGGATTTTGTGTTCTTTTTAAATTGTCCGCCTCGTTGCGTTCTTGGCTGTCACTGTGCTGTCACCGTGGAGGCCCGGGTTTGAATCCCGACTCTGCCAAGAAATGTAATTCTGGTCTGAGGGCTGGAACGGGGTGTACTCAACTCCATGAGACAAAACTGAGAAGAGGCGGGTTCGATTCCTACCTCAGTCATCCTCGAAGTGGTTTCCGTAGTTTGCCTTTATTCGTCCCGGGAATTAACAAGGGTTCGTTAATGGCGCAGAGTTAACGTTTCTGTGCCAAAAAGAACACGGTAGACACACACGACAAAATGACAGGTGAAGTATATGAAAAGTGGTTCGCCGAGCAATATTGTTGCTCAATGTTCCCGAAGGATCTAGCCTAGTAATAGACAATGTAGACTATCACAGCAGGGAAATATGTTCTTGCTCGTCACCTTACCACACCACCATACCACAATGAACTTAATCCCATCGAAATGGTATGGGCGCAAGTGAAGAACTATATAAAATTGAACAACGTCTCATTCAAGAAACAAGAAATGAATAATTTAATTTCGGCTGCATACCCCCACTTGACCACACAAAATTGGGTAAATTACGTGAACCACAATATATTATTATTATTATTATTATTATGTCATATTATAATTTATTATAACCTATGATATTCATGAATAATTGAAAATTATTAATTATTATAATGTGTGCATTAAAATCGCGCTCTGAGCTTCGGTGTATCATAATCTAAATATTGTACAGTCTTTCGCTTCAAGGCATGAGGTACAAATATATACAACAAACAAATATTTTGGAAATTTCCCGAGTTTTGCGTAAAAACACGCCTGTATACGAGTTATGTTACATCATGTGCCCGGCCTTGCAGAACTTTGTATATGCAGCAGATCTGGCATCAGCGCGCGCCATTTAATGCGTACTGTCTTTTAAGGTAGAGACGCACTATAGCCCGTTTAATTAACTTCGTTTATTTCACGTCAGGAAGTACACGTTAGGTGAATTTAGTTTGAGAGCACATTTTAACTAATCATATTTTTGTCGACAAACGGGTTCATCATAAAGATGATTTTATTTGACACTGTGTGGTTGAAATGTCTTTATGTTTTTGTACGCATATAACACATGTTCGGGTACTTCGAGCATCGTAAAATTAGGTATTGTAACCATGAGTCATTACACCAATCATTTATAAAACTATTCACCGTACTTCTCATAGAAGGGTGGGTGTAGGGAAAAAACTTTTCAAAATACATGCTAAAATAGGCTAAAAATAAAATTATCCTAGAAAGACGACCAAACCGTATGTTGCGTTTCCCAATGTGTGGCAAAAAAATAGGGAGTCTATAAAGGGTCTCCGAAAACCACATTTTAAGGCCCTTAAATTAACAGTGTCTGCGATATACCCAGAAAACTAACTTCGTCCTGATAAACCTATGAAGGAATGACAAGCCCCTAACCATTACAACAGTAGCTCAATTGATAATATCTGGTTATTAATACCAAAGCCCGTTCGAAGAGCGGGTACTTCTGCTAGTTCAAAATATAGGGAACTTGCCAAGTTCAACTTGGAAACAATAAGAGATGTATCCACTTTCCTGACAGTAAATAATCAAACAATAAGATACAAGCTGAAAAGTACTAAAAGTATTTGAATTTTCTGGCAGGTAGGATTTCTCTCAACTAGAGCTACGAATAAACTCTTGTCTTGTGGTTTACTTGTAAAAATTATATTTCAAATATACTACAATAAATGGAACAAAACTCCAATTAGATATTTTAGGTACTCTCATATCATTTAGGTTTTTTTAGGTACTACAGAATTCATGAATATGGCTCGAGTGTGATTCGGAAATATATTCAAGTATTTTTGTACTTAGAAGTAAGGAAAAAACTAGGTAAAAAAACCTAAGAATCTGGTCCCTTTATAAAGAAAGATTTGCTTTAAAGTCATTGTACTGTAGAAAAGTATATTCCATGTAGTTATAAATTACACTCCTACAGTACAGTATATTATAAGGTTCATTTTCCTTTAGGTTAATACATAGGAAAATGAGCTGTTCTCTTGGACGCAACATCCACATACGGCTGGGTGCGTGACCAACCATAAGAAAAATATTGGAACTGAAGAGCTTTGTCAGATACGCGCTATTGCAAGTTCAGCGATGATATTTTGGTTATGTCCCTATCCCATGCCCCTCTCTATAGAATGAGGATAAAATTATTGAGATACAACAGAGGCTGAATGATTGGAATGCTATATTCAAGCAATTTGGTCTGAATATAAGCAAGTCCAAAACGGTAGTGATGCCCGTTAGTCGACACAACATCTGTACTAACATCACTCTGAATGGTACCAAGTTAGAACAAGTACATCAGTTCTGTTGCCTTGGCAGTGTAGTGTCCACAGATAACCAACCATACGCAGGAATCACTAGTCGAGTTCAACATGGGGCACAATTTATCATCTTGTGAGGACTTCTTTGGGACAAGCAAGTTCCTTTAAGATCTAAACGCCATCTTGTTCAAGTAGAACTATCTCTTGATGAGATCTGTGTTTAAGCCAGGCTGAAATGGTTCGGTCATCTCAAAAGAACAGCTAGAGTGTGGTTTGAGAAAGAACTGAAAGGCAAGAGACCAAGAGGTCGATCGAGGAAGAGATAGATCGGCCAGGTTAGAAATGATCTTGCAGGGAGAGATCTGGATGTACGGCAAATCCTGAAGGAGGAAACATTCTTGGAGAGAACTAAATGGAGAGCGCTCATTCACCGCACCCGGGAAACTGGAGCCGGTTTATGATGATGATGATGACGATGATGACTGTACATAATATTTAATTTAGATATTTTTGTACACAAACATTTACTTGGATAAAACTCAAATATTATATTGCCCTCTTCATTTCCAAAATACAAGGGAAAGAAAAAAAATTGAAATATTATCTGAAGAAAATAGACTGCTTGTGAAATGTACCTTCTCCTGGGTCCTCATGTCCAGCTCCTGTTCCTTCTTGGCGAGTCGACTCGCCATGTCCGTGTTTTCCTTCTCCAGTTCCTCCGCCTTGAGCCTCGCTGCAACCAGCTCCTCTTCTTTGGCAAGTCTGTGCAACATAACATACTTTCAGTTGGACTTGGCTGGCTTATCCAATACAAGTTCAATGTGGTAGCTTTGTAGGATGAGTATAAGTTTCTGTCAGTGACAATCATCCAAGAGAGACTATTGGTGAGATGATGATAATTTATCATCGATCAGAATGCACGGTAACCTACGAGTTTTAAAGAGAAACTTTTTATGAGTTTTAAATATTCCTCTGATCTACTAGATGACGTTTATAGCAGCAGTAACATATTTTAGATAGCAGTATTTCATAGAAATGGAGTTTTGCATTTTGGAAATTCGCTAGCAAATCCAATTACTGTTTTAATAGGAATCAATTACGGTATGCTATTACTTCAGTCATTTAAAAGTCACATCTTTAAACCATCTTCTTACATTCACAAAAACTTTTATCTTTTTCTAAAAGTCATGAAGGCTTATTAAATTTTAACTGAACCTTAACAAACAAAAATAATTTAGATTGTGGCAATGTAACACGTAATTTGGACTAATCTGACTGAATACGTATTTCACAAGTCAAGCTCAGTATACAATACTTACAGGTGAACCAACTCCTTGACGTTGATGTGCAGAGGCGAGACATCCGGGTTGGCACCATCGTTCTGGAGAACTATCTGCTGTGCGATTCTATCAAACAGTAGCCAGTGTTGGGGATGACTACCATAGTCCACTGCAACAGTTAGTAGTAATTATATTTTTGTTTTTTGGTTGCCATGTAGTTTTCAATTGATTATCCAAAGTTTTACCCTCTACTGTGAAGGGCATTTTCAAGGTTGCTTACACAAGTCAATGTTGGCAAAATAAATTATTTTATGATTGAACTCGCACCAGTTGCTGCATATCACCTCATTTTCCACTATCAACTTAGGTAATCAACCTTGATAATAATAATATCGTATGGCCTCGGGTGCCTGGTGCAAGCTTTGCTATTTGACACCCAGAGGGTAGCTTGCATGTCGAATTTCGTAGTTCCTTGACTATGAAAGTCAAGGAGGTTAGATATTAGATATCTAATCTCCTTGAACACAATAGCGCTTTCTAGTAGAGAAATGAGGAACTTTGTGCTGGCGGAAACTCCCGAGATTAATTTTGCCATTATGAACTCGGCCTACTGAATTCAAATGGGTTCTTTGACATGCCAACATTGTATGACATGCGTATCGTATTTTTTCCGCCTTTCAAAAATCACTTACCACGGTCAGGGGCGAACCTGCAATCTTGGGGTTAGTAGACCGACACGCTATCCACTCACCCACCGTGGCAACCTTGATAAAACAGGGCAAAATGCTGGTCGAATCAATCAAAAAACAAACTTACGGATATTCAAAAATAAGCTTCCCAATTGAGCTTCTACGATTCAAAATAGCATCAAGCACTATGCATATCAAACTTACGGTCTGCAAAAATCTCCACCCACTATTATCTTCTTTATTATTTCAGTTTGTGTTTTTTTTTTTTTTGGTTTTCGTATAAAATTTACAAGTAACTTGAATATTCTTTTTGATATTTATATTAAACCAATAATTATTTTATGATTATACTGTATACCTATTTCATTATATGCATTCAAGAAAATATTATATACAATATGCATACAAATCATAATATTTACCAATTTTGATCTACGGATCAGAATTTTGGACATGACTTCGACAAAGAAAGATGATGGAGAGACCACGTTAATCAATTGACCCAAAGCAGAATACAGTAGGAGGAAATGCTGAACGATTGTGGGTGAAAAGAGAAAATGGAGGAGGCTATGTGAACGTCCTGCATAAGTAGAAACGTTTTAGGAAGAAGAAGAACAACAACAATTTCATGTATTGCATGAAAGCTACAACAGACATGCAAAACCTTAATTAAATTATGTTACTAGGCCATGAAGCTGGCAACAAAACTAAAATGCTCATTTACAACTTCACGGTTATCACTGAAATGCATTCTCCCACTTGGAAAATCACTTCCTTTCTTACAATCCTAGATAACTTTTTAACATAATTTGCAGTAAAATAACAGGAATTATGCAACATTTAGAGACAAGGAATGTTGTACTGCAACACAACATTAGCTGACATTTCGTATCACTAATACATAATGAATAACCACAAGTTTACATTCTCACTGAACACAACTGCAGATCGTATCACTCCGTGCATTTTACAACTTTTATTTCTTCTAACAACAACAAATTGTTCAGTTATACACGCCAGGAAAATGGTAGTTCACAATTTCCATTGATTCCATTACTGACTACTAAACTGGTTTGTTATGCATAGGGAAGCAAAATGGCACATCGCATGGCAAGCTAATGAATGAATTAAAAAAGTGGAAGCTCCATATACGTAGATTTACATTAATAAACTTTGACCGATTATTGAAAGAATCCCCAAACTGCTCCCTGCCTCCTCGTTTTCACCAGGTCTGTTGAAGCTGGCATATAACAGTACTTCTATTTGATTGTACGATGGCATTGAAATGATAAAATTTTATATTTTGGACTTAATATGATCTCTCCGGGATTATTATTTAAATCCATTTTTTGATCCGCATTTACAATTGATAATCTGATAATTTACAAAAATGTTATCTTTTTAACATCGATCACAGTGTTATTTGTATAGCTTATTTAAGCAAAGGCTGAAGGGAGCCAAGTAGCCCCAAAACATGTAGGTCTACCTCATCTAAAAAGAAGACAATTTTTAAGAATATAAAGTATTGATTGGGCGGAAAAAGACAAAATGTTTGACAATTATCAGATTAACATGATCTCTTTACCATTTTATCGACACTAGAAATTAATACTTACAAGGCAGTAGCAGGCAGTGTTGCAATAGCGAGAGCAGGTGAGGATAGGCTGCGGTATGACTTAGTTTCCGTCGTAGCAGATCGAACATGGTAGACGCACTCTTCGTATCCACATGCTCCTGAAAAGTCATCATTATAGAAATTTCTGTTTTGCTATACTACGCACGTCCAGAAAGAAAGTTCCGTTTTTAAACGTCGCCCCGCCATTGCTGCAAACTTAATTTGGCGCATGCATGGTAGCAGGGGCGGATCTAGGGGAGGGCGAGGAGGACGACCGCCCAGGGCCCCACGGTCCTGGGGGCCCCGTGCCATGGCCTTATTAAATTTAATTAATTAATTATACTTTTCAAACTAATTTATAATTTATTTTATTTATTTTTTTTATTTTTTTCAGTGCAGCTATGACCTCCCTCGACCATTTAGCAAGTTTAGATTTCTGTGAAATAATAGAAGATTTCAGCCGGAAAAAAATGGCAAAGTAATATTTTAATATTTCATAATTTAGGGTACATAATCTTCTTCAAGGGGACCTAAAGGTTTCTTTCATATTATTAAAAAAATGTACTGATGTACTGTAGTGTATTCAAAATATAGACTAGTAACTATTCTTTATTTTATTATTATTACAAAACTAATTTCTATTTGATTTCATATTTTTTTTATTTTCTATTGTTGTGGGCCACACCTTATCATATCGCTCAGGGCCTCGCAAGGCCTGGATCCACCACTGCATGGTAGTGGTTCCGAGTCAAGGAGATGACACCATTCTGCGATCTCTGTCTGTTGTTAAGGCTTGATAGTGCTTGGTTAGAATATAGTGCAAGATGTGTCCACTCTTCAACACAATTTATTTTGTTTTGAGGCAAATTACCTCTTCCGGGACATGTTTCAGCTCTTCTATCGAGCCATCTTCAGCTGGTTCAGCAAAATCTTGGTGTATGTACGTTCACACATGCCAGTGTACATCGTTAAATTAATAATAAAATTATTAATGAAATGAAAATCCACAGTCTGCTTCCAGTCTCTGACCGGGTCAAGAATGGAATGAATGAAGCCCCCATGTAGCAGCGAGGATATGGACTGTGCCGGCTGCCAAGGCCTGACGCACTCCTCTGGGGCAATGATTAAATGAATGTCAGATGAAATGAAAGGATAGTGGAGAGTGTTGCTGGAATGAAATTCTGACAGGGAAAACCAGAGTACCCGGAGACAAACCTGTCTGCCTCCATTTTGTCCAGCACAGATCTCACATGGAGTGACCGGAATTTGAACCACAGACCCAGCGGTGGGTCAGCGTGCTGCCGCCTAAGCCACGGAGGCTGCCATATTATTAATAATTATTTCAAAAATTACGAAACTAAAAACCTTTCATGACTTGCATGATGATGGAAGATGATTATGACACTAAGCTTGGAGTTGATAGAAATAAAATCTAAAGCTGTAAAAATTTCAAGTCACATCTTTGCCGTATTTTACATACACAGGGTAGTGTTTGTAGCCTACAAATTTTATTATTAATTTAACAATGTACACTGGCATGTGTGAACGTACATACACCAAGATTTTGCTGATTTGGCTGAAGATGGCTCGATAGAAGAGCTGAAACATGTCCCGGAAGAGGTAAGTTGCCTCAAAACCAAGTCAATTGTGTTGAAGAGTGGACACATCTTGCACTAAATTGATTGCTATATCAACACTGAATATGCTCGTAAAAGACTTGGTTAGAATGGCGAGGTTAATAGAAAATTCTGCTGCTCGTTTCCTGAATGCGAGGAACACTAAACTAGTCGCCATTCATCGACAGATTTGTGAGATGTGCAGAGAAAATGCAATGAGTGATTCAATGGCAAGGAGATGGGTCCGACAGTTCAATGGAGTTAATATTGTGGTTTTCAGTCGGTCAACACAAAATCATTCTAATTACTGGAATATGTGAAAAATAACCTGAAATATTTATTTATCGTATGGCTTTTAGTGCCAGGAGCCGGCCCCGTGGTGTTGGGGTAGCGCGCCTGCCTCTCACCCGGAGGCCCCGGGTTTGATCCCCGGCTCCGTCAGGGATTTTAAAACTGACGTGAGGGTTGGAACGGGGTGCACTCAGCCTCGTGAGGACAATTGAGTAGCTGCCTGACAGTGAGACAGTGCCCCGGTCACGAAAACTTGAGATTAACGGCCGAGGGGACCCGACGCGCTGATCACGCGTCACTTCCAGCAACATCTGCAGGCCAATTGGCTGGGCAGCGGTCGCTTGGTAGGCCTAGGCCCTTCAAGGGCTGTAGTGCCACGGGGTTAGTTAGGTTAGTTTTTAGTGCCAGGAGTGTCAGAGGACATGTTCGGCTCGCCAGAGGTTGTAGATACTTCAAGCTACACCCCATAGGGTGAGCTACAAGTTCCATTCAATTCCAAGTAGTTCCAACTTTCGCTACCAGAGGTCACTGATACCCAGTGGTGAACGTTGGAACTTTTGATAGGGAGTTCCAACAAAATATAACCTAGACATTTAGCTTCACACAAGTTTAGTCTGTGGAAGGATCTTTCACATGCCATAAATCTACGACATGGGACCACCGGCTTTACTTCCCCTCCAAAGGAAGGCATACTGAAGGATTTTAACGCTCTAAAAAAATCCGACGACTTCGACCGGGTTTGAACCCGCTATCTTGGGCACAGCAGTTCAGCATGCACCAACTACACCACCGAAGCCGCTGAAATAAATTTTATGTGATGAAGATTTACTGTCTATATATTGTTATGGACTACTTCTTCCTCTGTCATTTAGGCTGACTGTGGACCATGTTAATTTGATATCAGCTGCTTCTGGGTCATTATTTTTGCCCAGGACTCCTTCATTTTATCACTCAGCATTCTCCTCCTTTCTTCAGTCCATGGTGCCTGGATGCGTGATGTAAGACGACTCTTAAACCCGCGAAATTCTTAATTTTGGCTTTGTATGTTTCCCTGTTGCTGATTTCAGCTTCAGATGTTGCCATTTCTTCTAGGTCCTTCTTCACCTCCTGATACCAGCAAGCTGTGGTTCTCCTGGCCACAAAGAATTCCATTATCTGATTGGTTTATCTACCTGGGCCCATTCTGTATATATGCCCTACATTTGCGGATGGTGTCGGAGATTTTATCCAATCTGAGGAATAAATTTTGGTTCCCTTTATTTCTATACAACCCATCTTCTGTTCTTTTAGGTCCAAGTGTCTTCCTAAGAATCTTTCTCTTTATTAGCTCCAACTTTTCGATCATGCCTTTCTTTATTATTAAGTACAAGTTTTTCGGGCTTTTAGGCCGTGGTCCAGACGGGATATCTCCCGACGTTTCACCGGAGACTGCGTCCAGCATTTTCAAGGGTTCCGCTCCTTTCCTTGGTCAGCAGTGGAATGAGGAAGAGACTTGAAATAATGGGCAACGGTTGGTAGTGGGGTATTGTTGCTTGAATATGACTGTTGGTTGGGTGGATCTCGGCGATGAATTAACGGCTGGAAGACAGTTGGATCATCAATTTAGCATGGTGAGCCAAGCGTTCTCTGAGCTGTCTGGCTAAATCATCTGGTCTCGCATGCATGTTGCGGGGTGCGGTGCGTGCTCAGACCCGGCAACCAAACTTGTGAGGATCAGGTGTTCCCTGGGCAACTGCCGTGCTGTAGCGGGGAGGTTCTTCAGGTAGACGTGTGCGTGATATCTTGGCCTTGGTGTTCCTAAGGGCTGGGATCCATGTATTACGCACACGTTCAATTTATTCCTTTCGATTGAAATTGTCCGGGTGTTTGAATATTTCTATGGCTTCCCGTTGCAGCCTGGCGTGGTAATGTGTGGTCGTGGAGAGTATCCCCGTACAGTACGGGGACACGGAGAGATGCCACAGTGCCGTTATTTCCCCCCAAAGGGTATCCTTAACGTGCCAGTAAATCTACTGACACAACTCCCTCATATTTCCGAACCCTCAAATGCCAACTGTCTGCGCCAGAATTCGATCCTGCAACCTTGGGAACAGCAGGCAAGAACGTGCGCCACGCAGCAAACCACATATTATGAAGGAGATATACAAAACTAGATGCCAACCAATGACAAGTGCCCCCAAAAAGTGTGGGAGCTATGTGGAAATATAATTTATGCTGTGTAGTTTGTTTTGCAATAAATAGTTTTTATCTGTACTCATTTTGTATTTATTACGAAACGGAACTCGCTTTTTGGACATACAACGTATTACCTTCAATATACCGGTATATTACATTTATAAAGACTGTGACCATAATTCACTCAGATATTTTTAAAGAGTTTTCCTTACCTTTTCAAATTTCCGAGCTAGTTCCTTTTCATCTTCATTCCTCACCATTTCAAAGAAATCCAGATGCCTGAAAAAGAAACAAGAGAAGTTCCAGTAAACCTTCATCAGCACATTTCTACTTTTGACTACAGCATGCGGCAATTTGATCCCAAGAATAATGAAGAAAGTCTTGCCGCTGCCAACACTCACCTGTCTAAAGTCTCATTCTCATGACTCCTCAGCTTGTCTATGATGGGTTGGATACCAAGCATGAGGAACTCGTAACGCAGATGAAGGCGGAACTCCAAGTTCTCCTGACCTGGTCCATAATTGAGCACTGCATTCACGAATGACATGATGGCCGTCTTGAGATTCACTTCATCCCGGTAAAGTCCTGTGCTGCGATCCAGGTCGTTAACGATGCCCTATATGGGACAATAACATCACTTATTAATATTATCTTTTTAATTAAAACCTCCATACAGGATGTTCTGACAAGGGAAAATCACCAACTCTACCTCATATTTTAAGGAGAAAAATAGGTCAATTGCAATGTACCAGATTCAGTAATTAGTCCCACGTGAAAATTTGGGCCATAATTCAGTTGCAAAGAACCCTCTGAACATCCACAGTCACTATGTGTACACCATTCTCTCCACTTTAACTTCCAAGCGCTAAGAACTGGACAGTTATTTTTCTCCTAAAAATATGAGGTCGAGTTATTAATTTTCCCTTGTGCGGTGTGATTTTTTTTTTTTTTTTGTACTCGCCCATTTGTTCCCATTATTGACTGAAAGACATTACAGCCTTAAACAACCAAGCTCCCGTCGTCTTAATGGCATGAGACAGAGGAAGCTGGATTTATCCCCTCCGATTTAAAGTGGGAGTGCCAAAAATATTGGTCACATCTTGGATTCAAATCCAGATCGCCCCCTCCTTTCCATAGACTTGGTGTCTGTCCCCACTTATTCACTCAACTTGGCCTCATACAGATTTTACCCCCTTTCCAAGTATGAAAAATCTGAAGGGATGACAGCATCTCAAATAAGGTAAAAGTCATATCCCAGGCCTTACAGAGTGGATAGGGTGTTGCTAGGCAGCAAGCGCTGAAAGACATGAGAAACGGACATCAAAAGATGCGTGGTTTAGTAGAAAACAAGAGGAAAAGTACATCGCAGTTGGTTACACCACATGGAAGTGGTAAACTGGGTGTAAACTCGGGAACCAGAAGGAGAGACCTGACGAACTGGTTTTGGAGGCATAACAGGCATGTTGTCAGCTGGTATCCGAAGGCCATGCAGGGAGGCAGACCAGTCTCGCAGAATGGGAGGGAACCCATTTAAAGCACATTCCCATACATTGATACAAACCACTTGAAGCGATGCTATCATACCAAATACAGAACACAGCCTCCCACAAAGTGATAGGACACATGATTAGGCTGCTAGACATGTTTTAATAATGTAACTATACCATTTCTTTCTCGCTAAACAACGTACCTATTTCTATACATTTTTGACATCTTTCGGTGCTTCCTGACATGGGAAATCATCTACACCCAGTTGACTAAGAACACCCCACTCACCCTTTATTAAGGGAGGTTGCAAATTTTCAAGTTTTCCATTTTGCAAGTGAAGATACAAAAAATAAAAATTTGGAATTTTCTTTGAATTGTTAAAGTGTGATTTTTTGAAAAGATATGGAAATAGATATGCTTAAACCTCAAATTTAGTTTTCTCACAAAGGAGATTAAATCTGGCATTAACCTAATATGTTTACTGAGAAGAAATAAAATAAAACATGGATTTTCTATAAGATTTATATGTGATCCACTTTTTTATTTTTGATGGGATATGAATTTTTTGCCCTGAAATATTCACCAGAACATATCAAAATAAGCACCAAAATCAGTAGAAAATTATGACCATAAAATCACACCACGACTAAACAAGACAGTCGGCAATTCTCACCTGGAAACGAGCTCTCTCGCAGGCGAAGGTCTGGTAATGCTGCATCGCCAGCAGCACCTTGCGATGTCCACCTGGCACCAAACACACGGCTCCCAAAATCTCCAACACAGCGATCTTTGTCTTCACATTCTCCGTGCTCAGACTTTGAGCAATCGTGTTGATGGCGGTGGGGTGGGCCAGCACGTGAGCACGGCCATTCTGCACAAAGATAATATCATTAAACACACATTCTAAGAATAAATGCTTATACACTAAATGAAACTCTGTTGCCAAGCAAATATCTTTCATTAGAAGCTACGAAGCTTCAAGGTATATGTACACACTAAAATTTGTGGAAACAAACTTGGAAAAATTGTGATTTGCAGTAAAGAAAGTGATTAGGGGAGGCAGAAAAAGGCATGAGATGGAAGACCACCTCAAAGACATGGTCCTTGCAGGTGACATCAGCCTGATGGCACAGTAGTGGGCAATAGAAAATAAAATTAAAATAAATACGAGAAAATGTAGGAAGTCTCATAAAAATAGGGAAAGTGCGAAGGCAAGATTTTCTATATAACATTGGCTCGGAAATACTTCTAGGAGAAGATTCGTGCAAATATTTGGGCGTTCACAACAAATGATATGAAATGGAGTAGTCATGTAGGATGTGTAGTTTCTAAAGCTTACAAATCTCTTCACTTTGTAATGAGGGTATTAAAAGGAAGTAGTACCACTGCAAAAAAATTAGGATAATTTTCACTTTTAAGACCTAATCTGGAATACACCTCGGCGGTTTGGGATCCATATCAAGTAGGGCTCATCAATGAGTTGGAAATGGTACAAAGACTTGATAGAGGATGATGATGATTGAAGATGAAACCACAAATCTGGGAAAAGAACAAAGTGAAATGAAGAGGCTCATCTGAAACCATACTCAAGAGAATTTGTGCTGATGCTCCACATTCCAAAGGGAGCGACAGGAATTAGGTCACGTAAATGAGAGATAATCACTTTTCCTCATCTTTGAAAAGAAAATTGAAAGCAGTAACTCACCACATGGAAGACAGTTAAGAATGCATACAAAGAAGAAAGTCTCACACTGCGAAGATTTTCAGAAGATGCAAAGTTCTGTGAAGTTTTGAAGCCCTATTTTCAGTGTTGCCAGTACAAGACCACCTGTAAATTGATAGACAAAGGATCTGCCACAAATTTTCGAGGCTTCTGCAGTCTGTATGTTGTTGACTGCAGGCTTATCTGACAAGTCACTGCTAAATCCTTATTTTTCCTGATTTTGCATTATACCTCTCCTTGTGTCAAAAGCTGACCAAGTTGTTCATGAGCGCCTTGAGGGAGGTATGTGTGGAGCTGAGGGCCGTGTGGTAGTCCATACTGGAGAGGAAGAGGAGAAGTGCAGGGAGTTCATCCAGCACAAGATGAAACTGTGAAGTTGTGTCACAAACTTACCGAGTTGTTCATGAGCGCCTTGAGGCAGCCGATGAGGGAGGTGTGTATGGAGCTGAGGGCCGTGTGGTAGTCCATACTGGAGAGGAACTGGAGAAGTGCAGGGAGTCCATCCAGTTCAATGAAGCGCAAGACAAAACTGTGAGGTTGTGTGCGTAGAGCAGTCTTCAGCCCATCCAGCTGGCGAGTGCGAGAACGGACCTCCTCCTCCCCATCCGTCGGAAACTGCAGCTGCAACATTTTATTAAAACAAATTAGAATATTAGTGGTACTGAGACTTTATTTGTTATTAAATAAGTTATTTAATATCTTGTAATATAATCGACATCATTAGCGGACTCCGCAGCCACACGAGACAAACGCTGAAGAAGAATATAATTGACATCGTGAAATTAAACCTTAACAGTATTTGTAAAACCTTAACAGTATTTCTAATGTATTTATGATATATCTTAGAATTTTGAAGTACAATATTTGGAAAATTTATACTTACATTTTTCATCTTTGGGAAATCAGACAGTTGGATGAAATGGCATAGGGAACAATCGTTCGGACATTTAGACTTTCACGGCCCGTGTTACTATTCATAATGTTGAATTTTGGGCTTATGCCGTGTTTTATTATATTAAAATTCGACTCATTTCGAAAGAAACCATGTCTTTCTTCGTCAGGAATAATCTGGAATACGACAAATGATTGCTAAGAGAAAGCAACAAAGAACATATAGAAGGTGCCCCAAGATGGACGCCATTATAGCCCCATGTTAGGGACAACGGAAAGCAGCAGTGAATTACTTTCTCAGGGTTCTGATAATAAGTAGCCAGGATTCACTGAGATTGTAGCCGGTGTCGCGGTTGACATTATCTGGGTGTTTACGTATTTCAACCGCCTCCCTGATGATTCTGGGATGATATTGCTTTATACGGGCAAGAACATCCACTCCTGCTGTTGCCTATCATCCATTAACACCTGGCCTTGATGTCATGTTCCAAGGAGTGGATGTTCTTGCCCGTATAAAGCAATATCGTCCCAGAATCATCAGGGAGGCGGTTGAAATACGTAAACACCCAGATAATTTCAACCGCGACACCGACTACAATCTCAGTGAATCCTGGCTACCTATAATCAGAACCCTGAGAAAGTAATTCACTGCTGCTTTCCATTGTCCCTAACATGGGGCTATAATGGTGTCCATCTTTGGGCACCTTCTATATGTTCTTTGTTACTTTCCATGTTAGGTTCAAGGATGAGGTAGGTCTCCTAGGACTTGAAATAAGATACGATGGCATTTGCCTGGAAGGAGTGTGGAAAAACCCAGGATCACACTCAGGATAGCAGCTGTCAGTGCTGGGATTACAACCCCTGATTATTGCTTCATTACATGGTAAGGATATTCTATTTCTTTCCTTTTAAATTTTGAATAATTTTCCAGTGGAAAACTTGTTTGAATGTATAATAAGAGATTTAAGAAGTGTAGTTTAAAAATTTGCAATATTGTCCTTGAATCTTGGCTTTAGTAAGCAGAGTCTGCATAATATCCAAGCTTCAATTATGTTCAGTATCACTCTTTACTGGGGAATGATCAAAAGCTATTCTATTTTTTTTTTTTTTTAACTTGACAATTTCATTCAAGGCGAGTTCATTCCAAGATCAACCTGCATAATTCATGGCAGGGTGTGGTGACTGTACCTGTGCCAGGGCTTGTAGTCTCTCCACATAATGCTCGGGGCTGTGAGAAGGATCAGTCTCGCCCTCCTGGTCCTGCTGGAACATCAAAACAAGAGGATTAATACACAAGGCAAAGCAGTAAACACTGTAGCCTAATTCATTGGCATAAGTCAAAATTTGTCTGTATTGAATTGTTAATTGTATTGAAGTGTTGTTTTTTTTTCCACTTTTCAATACAATATACTTTGTTTTGTGCATTAGTGGTAGCACATGTTACCCTACACTCTAGTATCCTCTTACACATAAAATTATTACACAAATGAAATTATTTTACATCATACGAGGGTCACTTACTAAATCGTGGCAAATATTTTATTTTAGACAAATGTGTTGTTATACAAACATTACATTATTATTATTATTATTATTATTATTATATATGGTTGTTTTTTTTTCATATGTAGCTGTTCTTATGTTGATTTTTGATTGATTTGGAGTTCCATTCACCAATATAAATGTGATAAAGTCGCTAAAACAGAAAAGGAAGAAATAACTAAAAAGTCTTGTCCTATAAATGTATTTACTGTAATAGTTGCCAGAAATAGTGACAAATCATTCAACTGGCAACCCTATATTGTACTGTCAGATGCTGAAGCCTAGTGGTTGAAATATAAATTAGGTTAAGCAATTCTGATTTGGGCCTACTGCATGCTGCACTCTAGTGGATGTAATTTAAGTGTTGCATCACGGGGCCACCGGCTCTGCCTCGTCTCGACACAAACCAACACAAGCCAAAAAAGCCTTTACATAGTACAGTGTCTTTATGCTTGAAGGTGGTGCCTGTGATTTCTGACGCACTCGTTCAGAAAAGTGCCTCCAGAACACATGTCAGTTTGTGCACTCATTCAAATGAATGCAGAATAAGATATCCTTGTCATTTCCTTGAAATTTACACTTTTGTACAAACTGTTATTGAGAGGGTACATTGATAGTGCCATGGCACACCGGCACTACGTCATGGCTCGCCCCCAATGCTGCTTCAAATCTGTGAAGCTCAGGTCGTCTAAGTTTTCAATCATGTGCCTATTAAAATTTAAGTCGTGGGTTAAATCTACGCCACTTTTCTAGGCTCCGACTTGTTAGGCTACCCCATGAATTCCACTTGAAAATGGTACGCATTTGTAATCAATCCCCGTAAATCAATGAACATATTTCCACCTTATTATAACTTACGCCTACTTGCAACACTTCCGACTGCTTTTAGTAGCCGGCCACAACGAAAATCTGTAAAATTTACTATAGGAATAGGTTACCGGTATCTTACTGAGAGTAACGAGTTTGAATATGTGTTTTTTTTACTTTTTCTGTTGTGGCAACATTAATTCGTTTGGCGCTTACTGTCAATCATGGATCCACTTAGCACTGTTGTTTCTACCATAACTACGAAATTAATCCTATCGAGACCAATGGTGATCTATCTCAGTAGCGACCAATGCTTTCCCTCCAGACCAGTGGTCTAAGCCAGTAGCGGCCAATGGTTATGTTCAGACAGTGGTCTAGTTTAGTAGCGACCAATGGTTTCACTCAGACAGTGGTCAGTACTTAATGACTGGTGCTTTCAAACAAATAAAATGTTCCTCGAAGTGAAAAACAAGTTAAATTACCAGGTCTAATTACCTTCTTCCTACTGCAGTATATCTGCCACTTCTTCTCCGGTGGAAACCCCAACATGGCTGCCTTGTTTGGAGCCGTGAGGTCCAGCTCCTCCTGTAACAATGATGTGCATAATATGTTTACATGGAATAAATAAAAATTCAGTCCCTTGAAGAATCAAAAATTATTTTAAGAAATGTTTTATTCATGTCTGCAGGGGATATGATTGCTCTGCAAAATTTCTAAATACTCTTATTAAACTTCCCAACATATTTGGTTTGTTTCAAAACTATTTTGCAGCAGATTTTACTGAATGTAAATAAAAAACTTATGGCATATGAAAAATATTTTACATCATTCTGTGCAGTCATATTGACAAAAGAACTAATCTTCCCTTCTTCTATACTGTATAATAAAATGAATCTTAGGCGATTGTCTGTGTGTGTGTGTGTGTCCTTAATGCGTTCATATACCATTCATCCGATTGAGATGAAACTTTGGCGAGTTGTTGAGTACACTCCAGGGAAGGTTCCTGTTTTAGTGAATCCATTTACAGTCGGTAGCGCACGAGTAGATTCAACAAATGAGTGACGACACGCGAATCATTTGAACAATGTCCCATACGTGTTAAATAACCATTCATAAGATTGCGATGAAACTTTGGTGAGTTGTTGTGTACACTCGTACAAAGGTTTGTGAATTAGTAAATCAATTTTACAATGGTTTAGAGGCAAAAGGAAAAAATAATATTGTGTATCCAAAAGCACTTAAACAAACAAAATTACAACGCCATCACTTTCCTTGATTGGCATTGCAATGCACGCCGGGTACAGCATGTAGGCCTACATTATAAAAGCTAGGACCAAAAATGAAAACATCTACAGTCTACAATAGGTCACTATGCATCAAAAACAAAATATCCGAATAACGGTAGCGGTAGTTATTTTCAAGTATTATTGAATTTAGAGCAGCAAATAGAGCATTTAAGATAGCATGTCCCAAAAGTGAGTGCCAAAAAGTACATATTTTATTTGTCTAACATTCTGAAAATATATTACCAAACCAAAACCCATGGTGCTACAGCCCATTAAGCTACCAAGCGACCACTGCCCAGCCATTTGGCCTACAGATTATGGGGTGACGAGTGGTCAGCGCGTCGGGTCCACTCGTCCGTTAATCTTGGTCTACCGTGACCGGGATGGACACTGCCTCACTGTCAGACAGGTGCTCAATTGTCCTCACGAGGCTGAATGCATCCCGTTCCAACCCTCACGTCAGTTTCTAAAACCCCTGACGGAGCCGGGAATCAAACTCGGGGCGAGGCAGGGGCCAGCTAAAAATATATTACAGTATTCAGAAACAGAAAAAAATCATGTTAATAGCAAGGGAGGCAGTGCACAGTTCGCTAATCCTGTGGGGGTCCGGGCACAGTTACCAAGAGCCTGCTGATAAGCCTATCTTGGTGTTCCTAGGCGAAACCCCGCACAAGACATGGCATAACTTACTTAATCCGGTGTCGATCATACGAGAGATCATTTTCTTCTGTCTCCGGTAATGACAACTGCCTCTCTCACTGATAGTCTTCTCTCCTGCAGGGCCTCTCTCCATCCATCCATATCTTCCGTGGTCTCCTCAAGCTCTCTCCCCCTCCACTCTCACCTCCTTTAATGGCCTCGGCAACCGTTCTGTTGACATGCGATGAAGATGACCAAACCATCTTAATTGATGTTCTTGGATGGTTTTCTCTAGTGGTTTGATATTCAGTGTTCTCCGAATGGTTGTATTTCGGATCCTGTCCCTCCTGGTTTTGTCCTCTACTTTCCGGAGATATCGCATCTATACCGCCTGGATTCTGCTTTTCGTTTGTTCCGTTAGTGCCCAGGACTCACAGCCATAAGTCAAAACAGGAACAAATGCGGATTTGTAAACCGCCAACTTTGTGTTCTTGGAGATTTCCCTCTTGTTTAGGAACTTTCCTCGGATGACATTAAACAATCTCCCGGCGTTTCCTCTTCTAGGCTATCCGTAATTTCCTCCTCCATATTTCCATTCGAACTTATTGTTGAACCAAGATACTTCAACTTTGTAACCTGTTCCAGTAGTCTTCCATCTGCCATAATGCTGTGCCTCTCCTCATTTCTATTGATTATCTTGGTCTTTGTCTTCTCAACGTTCACCTCCATTCCTCTCTTCCTTAACTCTTCCACCCATATATTGATATTGTGCTGTAGACTTTGTTCGTTGGAGCAACTACTATCAAGTCATCTGCATGTTATGCAAGATTAGTTAATACAAGACATGGCATAAACCTAGAATAATTGCTGTGTTTCATGTTAATGTTCTCTTAAAAAAAAAGACACCTTTGTAAAATGGTAGTGGACCATACGTACCACGAGCTCAAGGAACTTGGCATTGAGCTCCTCTTCGGCAGGCATTGGTTGGGTGGGGGTGAGGGCCTGTAGGGACAAGGTGCCGGCCTGGTCCACCACGCAGTACGTGATCTCTGGCGGTTCGTCATTCTGTAACATTACAAGCATCATCTTATGTTATTGTGCAACTTGAATGCTCATACTGGCTAGGAGGGGAGGGCAGCGCCGAATTAAGGTAAAATGAGGCCCAAGTCCCTCAGATTTTTGGGGCCCCTTTATTTTTTTCAAATAATTTTTATTTTTTAGCACCTGTACATTTAATAAAGTACATACAAGAGTTTTTTTTCTCAAGATGAATAATACACTTTTTATTAAATCATATATACATACATTTTAATTGAAACGATCATAGTTATTTGAAAACATTTCAGATGATTTGCTGAACAATTTAACAAATCATACTATTTTTTATTTCTGTAAAATGATTTTTTTTTCTTTTTCAGTTTTTAGGTTTTGTTTTGTTTTTGGGGACCCCAGATAATTGGGGGCCCTAGGCCTGGGCCTAGTCGGGCCTAATGGGTAATCCAGCACTGAGGGAGGGGCACAGGAAACCAAAAATAACAAAAACATACTCTCATAAAACTACACAATATCAACAAGTAGGACCGCTTAATATCTCATCAAAATTAAAACTCAGGGGGTCCCGGCATGGATACCAAGAAGAGCCCACTGATAAGCCAGCTTGGTTGTCCTAGGCGAAACCCCACACAAGACAGGGCATAAATCTAGAGAAATTGCTGAGTTTTAATTCACTGGCCATGAAAGCCAATATACCACCTCTCATCAAAACGACCTTCATTTAGCTTGTGAAGTGAGCACATGTACATATTGATATCGCGCCAGGAGATGGCAGTTGGGTACGAACTGCAGATGTTTTCCCGCTCACTGCGTATCGCGCATTCCAAAAATATTCAGTTGGTTGCTTCACCCACTCAGCACATTCCTTCTTTCACTGGCTGCGTGTCATCGGTCGGATTTTTTAAGAGCGTTAAAAATCCTTCAGTATGCCTTCCTTCGGAGGGGAAGTAAAGCCGGAGGTCCCATGTCATAGATTTATGGCATGTAAAAGATCCTTTCACAGACTAAACTTGTGTAAAGCGAAATTTGTTAGGTTAGATTTCGTCAGAACGCTCTATCAAAGTTCCAACGTTCACCACTAGGTAGGGATGGGCGCGACTGAAGCCTGGAATCGAGAGTGTCGATTCGATCGACTCCGAACACCGGTCTCGGTTCGCATGAAGCCTCGCGACTCCACGTTATTCTGATGCGTATTGCGGGGCCGCTTCGCATGAAGCCTCGCGACTCCAAGCTAACCTGATGAGTAAGACCCGGATAGTTATGTGTTTATATATATTTAATTTTACTAAATATTTTCTATTTATTTACATATATTTGCCGTTTTTATAAATAAATACATATTATGGCGAATTTATTCGTAAGTAGGCTACATATTTCCTGTATTTGGTGGTATGTCGCACTCCCTATATAAATGCTGCCGACATTTTCGACCATTGGCAATTCCATTAATTTGCCTCTCTATTTCGTGAATGTACCCCTGTCTCTGTATTGTAGTAGTATTTCAAGACAGGAATTCCCTGGCCATTAAATAGACTATAGAAGGGGGGCTGGAGAAGACTCGCGACTCCAAGCTCCCCTGATGAGTATTGCGGGGTTGCTTCGCATGAAGCCTCGCGACTCCAAGCTCACCTGATGACTATTGCGGGGCCGCTTCGCATGAAGACTCGCGACTCCAAGCTCATATGATGAGTATTGCGGGGCCGCTTCGCATGAACACTCGCGACTCCAAGCTCTCCTGAAGAGTATTGCGGGGCCGCTTCGCATGAACACTCGCGACTCCAAGCTCACCTGATGAGTATTGCGGGGCCGCTTCGCATGAAGACTCGCGACTCCAAGCTCATATGATGAGTATTGCGGGGTGGCTTCGCATGAACACTCGCGACTCCAAGCTCACCTGATGAGTATTGCGGGGCCGCTTCGCATGAAGACTCGCGACTCCAAGCTCATATGATGAGTATTGCGGGGTGGCTTCGCATGAACACTCGCGACTCCAAGCTCACCTGATGAGTATTGCGGGGCCGCTTCGCATGAAGACTCGCGACTCCAAGCTCACCTGTTGAGTATTGCAGGGCCGCTTCGCATGAACACTCGCGACTCCAAGCTCACCTGATGAGTATTGCGGGGCCGCTTCGCATGAAGACTCGCGACTCCAAGCTCACCTGTTGAGTATTGCAGGGCCGCTTCGCATGAACACTCGCGACTCCGAGCTCATCTGATGAGTATTGCAGGGCCGCTTCGCATGAAGACTCGCGACTCCAAGCTCATATGATGAGTATTGCGGGGCCGCTTCGCATGAAGACTCGCGACTCCAAGCTCATATGATGAGTATTGCGGGGCCGCTTCGCATGAACACTCGCGACTCCGAGCTCACCTGATGAGTATTGCGGGGCCGCTTCGCATGAAGACTCGCGACTCCAAGCTCACCTGATGAGTATTGCGGGGTTGCTTCGCGTGAAGACTCGCGACTCCAAGCTCACCTGATGAGTATTGCGGGGCCGCTTCGCATGAACACTCGCTTCGCATGAAGATTCGCGACTCCAAGCTCATCTGATGAGTATTGCGGGGTGGCTTCGCATGAACACTCGCGACTCCAAGCTCATCTGATGAGTATTGCGGGGTCGCTTCGCATGAACACTTGCGACTCCAACTCACCTGTTGAGTATTGCAGGGCCGCTTCGCATGAACACTCGCGACTCCAAGCTCACCTGTTGAGTATTGCGGGGTCGCTTCGCATTAACACTCGCGACTCCAACTCACCTGATGAGTATTGCGGGGTCGCTTCGCATGAAGCCTCGCGACTCCAACCTCACCTGAAGAGTATTGCAGGGCCGCTTCGCATGAAGACTCGCGACTCCAAGCTCACCTGATGAGTATTGCGGGGCCGCTTCGCATGAAGACTCGCGACTCCGAGCTCACCTGATGAGTATTGCGGGGTCGCTTCGCATGAAGCCTCGCGACTCCAACCTCACCTGAAGAGTATTGCGGGGTCGCTTCGCATTAACACTCGCGACTCCAACACACCTGATGAGTATTGCGGGGTCGCTTCGCATGAAGCCTCGCGACTCCGACCTCACCTGAAGAGTATTGCAGGGCCGCTTCGCATGAAGACTCGCGACTCCAAGCTCACCTGTTGAGTATTGCAGGGCCGCTTCGCATGAAGACTCGCGACTCCAAGCTCACCTGTTGAGTATTGCAGGGCCGCTTCGCATGAAGACTCGCGACTCCAAGCTCACCTGTTGAGTATTGCGGGGCCGCTTCGCATGAAGACTCGCGACTCCAAGCTCACCTGATGATTATTGCGGGGCCGCTTCGCATGAACACTCGCGACTCCGAGCTCACCTGATGATTATTGCGGGGCCGCTTCGCATGAACACTCGCGACTCCGAGCTCACCTGATGAGTATTGCGGGGCCGCTTCGCATGAAGACTCGCGACTCCAAGCACACCTGAAGAGTATTGCGGGGCCGCTTCGCATGAACATTCGCGACTCCAAGCTCACCTGATGAGTATTGCGGGGCCGCTTCGCATGAACACTCGCGACTCCAAGCACACCTGAAGAGTATTGCGGGGCCGCTTCGCATGAACACTCGCGACTCCAAGCTCCCCTGATGATTATTGCGGGGCCGCTTCGCATGAACACTCGCGACTCCAAGCTCACCTGATGATTATTGCGGGGCCGCTTCGCATGAACACTCGCGACTCCAAGCTCACCTGATGAGTATTGCGGGGCCGCTTCGCATGAACACTCGCGACTCCAAGCTCACCTGATGATTATTGCGGGGCCGCTTCGCATGAACACTCGTGAGTCCAAGCTCACCTGATGAGTATTGCGGGGCCGCTTCGCATGAAGACTCGCGACTCCATCACACCTGAAGAGTATTGCGGGGCCGCTTCGCATGAAGACTCGCGACTCCAAGCTCATCTGATGAGTATTGCGGGGTCGCTTCGCATGAACACTCGCGACTCCAAGCTCACCTGTTGAGTATTGCGGGTTCGCTTCGCATGAGCACTCGTGACCCCAACTCACCTGATGAGTATTGCGGGGCCGCTTCGCATGAAGACTCGCGACTCCAAGCTCACCTGTTGAGTATTGCGGGGCCGCTTCGCATGAACACTCGCGACTCCAAGCTCACCTGTTGAGTATTGCGGGTTCGCTTCGCATGAACACTCGTGACTCCAACTCACCTGATCAGTATTGCGAGGACGCTTCGCATGAAGCCTCGCGACTCCAAGCTCACCTGTTGAGTATTGCGGGTTCGGTTCGCATGAACACTCGTGACTCCAACTCACCTGTTGAGTATTGCGGGGACGCTTCGCATGAAGCCTCGCGACTCCAAGCTCTCCTGTTGAGTATTGCGGGGCCGCTTCGCATGGACACTCGCGGCTCCAAGCTCCTCTGATGAGTATTGCGGGGCCGCTTTGCACGAAGACTCGCGACTCCAAGCTCACCTGAAGAGTATTGCGGGGGGCACACGGTCGCTTTCTTTCCGAATCTCTCATTATTATTATTATTATTATTATTATTATTATTATTTACAATCATTGTACCAAATTGTTGTAATATTGCACTTTAGGCAGGTTGTATTACTATTATTGTTATAAATAATAATCATCATAATAAACACAATAACAATTACACCTACAACATACCGATAATACCCGAAACAATCTTCCATGTTTGCTGGCTAATAATCCTACTGTATTCATCGTAACACAAGGTATCAAGGGACGAACGTGGATGGATAACAAGACCGTCACAATATATGAGAGGCCTGTGCGCATATCTTAAACAAAGCAATTAGCAAACCATAACATAGGCCAAATCTTACATTA
This sequence comes from Meconema thalassinum, assembly GCA_946902985.2. NCBI lineage: Eukaryota > Metazoa > Arthropoda > Insecta > Orthoptera > Tettigoniidae > Meconema > Meconema thalassinum. The sequence continues at coordinate 99,528,636 of OX336400.1, read as the reverse complement.
ATTCAACACCCAACATTTGTTATTTGAGACACGTAAATGAAACACCCTAAAATGAAAGTAAAAATTCACACACAGTGCCAAGAACTTCGTAATTGGTATTCGACATTCCATATAAGGATCCTGCCGGCAAAATAAATATCCCATCACTACAGTAGATCATAACAAAGAACGACTATGCATATAATCATTCCATTGAATCGTTTTGCAGGTTATAATAGCTTGCCATGCATTTCAATACCAAAAAGTATAACTGGCAAGCTAGCAGCAAGATTTTGTCAGCTGTATTGTAAACATGCCGCAGCGATGGCGAACAACGTTGCTGCTGGCGCTGTGTGGCATACATGTTCAAGCAGTTCCAAAAACAGATGTTAGATGGCGTTAATGCATCAGTGGAGTCGAGACTGGAGTCGAGAGTATCGGTTCCAGCGGCAGCAGTCTCGACTCTTCGCGACTCCGTTCGCAACCCATCCCTACCACTAGGTATCATTGATATCTGGTGGCGAAAGTTGGAACTACTTGAAATTGAATGGAACTTGTAGCTCACCCTTTAGGGTATCCGCTGGAAGCAGCTACAGACTCAGGCGAGCCGAACATGTCCTCGGACACTCCCGGCACTAAAAGCCATACGATAAATAAAATAATCTGCTGCGATAACAACCATTGGCATGCGGGAAGCCGATATATTTAGGTTTGGAATAGGCGTACCGCGCATGCGTACTGCAAGACCCCACCCCGCACCCCGTCGCAGCGTGTTGAACTGCCATCTCCTGGCGCGATGACAATAACTATGAAGCTTGTCATATTTGACGCTTGAAACTTACAATATTACTAGGGAATTTGTCAGATATTGTTTTGAATCGTTATAAGCTATTTGATGAAAGTAATTGATGCATCAGAAATATTCCATAACATCTTACACAAATAGTTTTTAATTTAAACGAACCATTCTGAGGATTTTTAAAGTTAGCATGCACTGTACCATTCCGCAGAAAGGTATTAAATGTGGCAATTTAGGATTACTCGTTTCGACCCGAAAGTGTCCATCTTCAGATCCTTCAAATAGACCTGGTATATAGATAGCCTATGTTTAACGGATTACCCAGCGTAAGCCTAAAAGGCTCACGGACGGCGGGTTTTTCTTTGACTCGATTCAAATCGTTACTGCTCGGCTTCCTATGGTCGTAAATGAATGTTTTCTGCAGAAAACTACCTCGAGAAATCCTTTACAGAATAGTGTAAGCAGCACCCGCTACATCCAAGAATCAGGGACTTTGTTTTATACTATGTAGAGATATTCCTTGCTCAATTAATCGAAAAAGCGGAGCTTGAGCTTTTAGTTCTCGCAGTCAAGTGGTGCAGTTGCACCTAATATAAAGGGAGGTGGCGCGCAGTTCGTTACTCCTGTGGGGGTCCGGGCGGGGACACCAACAGCCCGTCGATGAGCTAGCTTGGTGTCCTAGCCCACACAAGACACTGCACAAACCTAGAAGAATTGCTGAGTTTTAATTCACCGGCCGTGAAAGCCAATATACCATCTTTTTGGAAGCCTTCATAGGGAGGTTGAGGCTGCTTGAGCTTTTAGTTCTCGCAGTCAAGTAGTGCAGTTGCACTCTACATAAAGGGAGGTAGCGTGTAGTTCGTTACTCCTGTGGGGGTCCGGGCGGGGACACCAATAGCCCGCCGATGAGCCAGCTTGGTGTCCTAGGGGAAACCCCACACAAGACACGGCACAAACCTAGGTTGGTTGGTTGGTTGGTTCTTAAGTTTAGGGGCTGCGACAACGCGGTCATGTAGCCCCGTGTACTTTGGGTGTGTGTAGAATCTGTCTGATAACCGGTATTAATTGTGATGACTGTATTAGTGTGTGTTATCTGTTTTTTTTTTTAAATATAGGTACTGTGCCCTTTTATCAAGAAATATGCAAATCACAGTATGCCAGCAATGCTCAAATCGGGATTTTCAGGGTTTTGGTATGTTCTCCCACTCTGTGACTTACACATTTTGGATTAAATAGAGGATACACTTCCAAAATAAAAACAAAATCAACTCCTATTATAAAACATTTAATTAACCAAATATATGGCGCTACAAACAAATAAAACAAACAAACTACTGACCAATCCTTCTAACTTGTTCAAAGTGAACAAGGAATACATAAAATCAAACAAATGTTACATTAAAATACATGGTTTCCTTCAAACCAACAAACTTATAATTCTTTTCACTTCCATAAAGTATCCCTTTTAAAATTCACTACAATCACGAGCTCCAATGGCTCGATACTTTCCACTATAAACTGTGTTATTCTTTTACACACCTCAATATCTATTTTATGAGTTTCTTATAATCAAAACAATATATAATCTTATTCAAAGTAATTGTTACTCCTTTACTTAAATTTTTGGGCATTTCACAATGTTCTCATGTTACCACCTCTCTCAAGTTAACAAATTCACTACAGTGATCGGGAAAAATACTTGTGCACTCCCGAGTTATAGAAGACTACTTGAACAAAGTCAAAAATTATGATCACTCCCGAAATCTAATTGTCCTCATTGAACTCGTGAAATCCTACATCAATATCTCATCACATAAGGGATTTATATTTATTATTATCTGTCTTAAAAGACCATCATCTCATAAGAAAGCAAACGATCTGAACTTGCAAGCGGTAACTTTCATCTACAAGAACCTCGGTTCGAATCCCGGGTCATTAACAAACTCTAAACACTCATGGTTTATTATTACTTCAAATAGACGGTTCCCCTGACCTACCATACTTTCAATAGCGAGGGGTTGGACCGTGACACTCGACTTGATTTATTGCCCGGGAGGGAGACCCTCAGTATCGCCCACGCGGGACCACTACACTCATGCTTTAAAACAGCTATTTCTCAAACACAGTTCTCTGAACAGACCTGGCGTTTCTTTCATACATTTAAACAACATTATTTAGGTTCATAGACCACTTTCGTAACCTTGGCATTTATTAATTATGAAGTGTCATCATTGATGGGTAAGAATAATCCAATACAACAACAATATTTAGGGGCTTCAACAACTTTACGAGTCTGGGTTCGACTCTCTCAACTGCCTCGGGAACCAATCCCATACTGGAGGACTTTACAACAAATTAGCGGCTTAGGGCGACCTCGGTCTAACCTGCGCTCATCAATACAATAATTCGCACCCATTATACAACGCCTCGTGATCTACATCACTATATGGAGGACTTATCATCAATTACCGCAATCAACTGTCCCTCACAATTAATTTACCAAGTATATTTAGATTCAACGCCTTCCTAGCGTGACAATTTACTTTATTGCGTGACAATGCGCTATACATTACTTTAAGGCCTAGCGTCTTCCAGAGAACTGATAAATTCAAAATCATCATTTGATCTATATCTCAAACTTTCATATTAATCCTCTCCCGTGACAATAATCGCTATACTTGAAGAACATGTATTCACACCATGTCTTTATTCCTTTACAAAAGCTCAAAAGCTATTACTTTCATATAATTCAACTTAATCTTCATTTATATAATTTATATTATTATTATATTTTTCCGCTTGCTTTCATAACATTTATCAAATACACTGATATTTTATTTCATACATTTCCTCTAAGGATTTATTCATTTCACATAATCATTTTATAATTTCTCAATTTTTAGTTGTTCAGATCGCGCTCTTATTCTGTTATTTGTTATTCAAACACATCCCTATTTATCATTCTCAGGTGGATTGTACACAAATATTCCCCCAACACATAACATAATGAAAATAGTTACTTACATGTTCAGACGGTCCAATACCGTGCTTTCCAACGATGTTTCATTTTTGCCCACTATTTGTGATTACACCATCGTGCTCAAATTCATTTCATACACTGACATATCTTGACACACATATACTTTATATACTTAAAACACTGGTAACATTTTAAAATACTTCGGTATTCTTCTATTACACACAATAAAATTACTATCGAACACAAATTTTATATATTTACACTACACTGATTCTAATCACTGAGGCTCTGATTAGGCCTTGCACACGTGATATTTGCTTCCCTGTCTCCAAGGGTGAAACTAGTAGATGTCGGCTTCCTATCTGACCAGAATATGAAAGTCTCGAACACTCTACCCCTCCCTGGACTGGTACTTCTTCAAATCCGGTTTCCTGATGATCGGCTATTATTATTTTTAGCTCAAACCTGCTTCTTTCTAGACCCTATTAGTCGTCTAGCGAAAGTCTGTCTTGTTCTCGGTCTCCCAAATACTCTATCGGTGACCTATTATTTTCTAGCATCTAATACTTCTCGTAACTTAGTGCTTTTTATAGTTCGTTCGTTTCCTTGAAACAATGTCTTGAATTTAATTCTCCCTTCTGATTTTTCTGTCCTCTAATTCCTATCTTTCCAGAATACTATGCGGACCTTATTTTGTCCGACCCTGATCGGGTTCTTTTAACGTTGATAGAATGTTTGTTTCGCTGTTATGGTACTTCAAAACGTTACGATACACTTGGTCGTTTAAATAAACTGTTATTGAAAACCTATCGCCTATTCTTTAAGTTCGCAGCCTACTTCGACTGTAATACTGAACTTTTCACTATAATACTGATAATGGCGGAACTAAATCCTGTATTAGGATTTTCCTAAGTCTTCACACGGCGATACTTTGATGATACTTCTCGGCCACTCCTTACGGGTGCACGTTGGTGATTGATACAGAGTATCACGACCTCTCGAGGTCTAGTAAGTACTGCATTCGATGTGATGTATGCTGTTTGAAACTGCATGATTAGCCTGGCCCTGCCAGGGCTTTTATACAAATCGGCGACAAAAAGATAAATTCTACGTCTTTTTCGGAACCAACTTTTGAAGTAATGGTCGCACATTATTTAAAATTATATCTCTGGAAAGCTCGTTTTCTAAATGTAAACTGACTTCTTTGCACATGAAAATCGATCGTGCAGTTCTGAGATATTAAATAAAATTTAGTCTTCAGCTGTGTGGGTGTTACAGTTGATTTTTAATTCCCCCCTCCTCGGGTCTCGGGAAACCCCCAATGACGTATGACCACGTCGGCACTTCTTTCCTGGGCATTTATTATAACATCTTTCTCCACACAAAAATCTCTATTCCGAAATGATTCACAATGCTGTATTTCTTTAGTTAATTTTATTCTTGCAAATGGGTTAAATCTAATTATTCTTCTTCTGGCACAGCTGCGCGGTTGCCATTTTACTGCAAGGTAAGGGCGATTTCCGAAACACGCTCTTCGTCACTCGCTTGGAAAATTCCACTCGTTCTATTTATATTCGTGACTGGCTCCTTATCAATACGTCAGGCATGATCTCATTTCCTGGCCACCTGGCTTCAGTTTATTTCACAACGTTATGCTAGCCTTCTTGTATAAAATCTTTCTATGTTCCTCTGAAGACTGTATATTTCCTTCTTTCCTTTTACCAAAATACATGGATTCGACCCCTTGAACCAATGGTACATGGGTTCAGTACGTAGAATTTTTCAAATAGGTCCTACTTCTGCCGCCAAGCGCCACCGTCAACGACTACTAGGCCAAGTTCAGAACTTAGCTACTAGACGCCACCGCAGTCGACTCTTGGCAACGAACGTAGAAACCTAAGAGCGTTGTTTACATTCTTAACCTATCAAATTTAGCTTCACACGGGTGCAATTAGTGGAAGGTTCTTTAACATGCCCTAAATCTATGACATGGGACCGCCGGCTTTACTTCCCCTCCGAAGGAAGGCATACTGAGGGATTTTTAACGCTCTTAAAAAATCCGACGGCTTCGGCCGGGTTTGAACCCGCTATATTGGGCATAGAAGCTCAGCATGCTACCGACTACGCCACCGAAGCCGCTGGCACAAACCTACAAGAATTGCTGAGTTTTATTATTCGTACAATTAATAATTAGCACAGTGAGAGGAACAAAGCGAGAAAAAAACGGAATTGTTCGGAGTAAAACACAACGTCTGGCAAGCTTATGCGGAGAGGGGGGCTGCAGTTCGATGGTGTTCTCAAATTTCACCATTGATTTCAGGTAGATTTCATTAGAAAGCTATTTATTGCAATGGGCACCATGTTACGAACTCTGAAAATTTTTGACATTTCTTCGCGTTTCACATTCCCTAGACCCCAAAACCACCGTCAGTTCAAAAGTCTGTATTAATTTATTTACTGTAATAAGACCAATAATAAATAATAATACAGTAGGCTACAGCCTGCCTTCAACGGGCACTATATTAAACGAAAACTTGTCTTAAACGGAAATATTTCCCTTAGGGGTGAAAAGAGTGTTAAATTTCTTTTTTAAATGGAAACCGTGTTACGCAGACAACGGATAATCAAAATACGGCTTCAAGAGCGTTAAAAATACCTCAGCATGCGTTCTTTCGGAGGGAAGTAAAGCCGGCGGGCCCATGTCATAGATTTATTGCATGTAAAAGACCCTTCCACTAACTAAACTTGTGCGAAGCAAAATTTGTAGGTTAGGTTTGATTAATACTCTTTCAAGTTCCAACGTTCGTCACCAGGCGCTGGTTGCGATGGCATCTAGTAGTAGCAAAGTTCACAGCTAGGTGTCGTGGACGGTAGCGAAAGTAGAAACTACTTGAAATTATCGTCTGCTGTCCTTACTTGATTTAAAAATAGATAACACACACTTATACAGTCATCACAATTAACACCGGTTATCAGACAGATTTTACACACACCCACCGCGTTGTCGCAGCTCCTAAAATAAGGAAACAACCAAAATACGCCTTTTAACGGAAAATTTCTAAGTTCCGGTATGCAGTGTTTAGAAAATGTTCCAGCACACTGTGCAAGTTTACCTGTAGCTAACAAGGAATGTGTGCAAATAGGTCTTCTTTCTTTTGTTCTCCAACTTACACGTCAAAGTTCCCAAATCTCTTTTACAATACTCGCTTTAATGACCTCAGCTTAGAATGAGCTTTTTGTCAACTTACATTACTGACATACGGTAGTTCGACCAGTAGTCATTATGGCTTCAAAACCAAGAGTTGTGCTTGATCTTAACACGAGAGTAACAGTGATACAGTTGGTTGGTTCCTTAGTTTAGGGGCTGCGACAACGCCCCGTATACTTTGGGTGTGTTTAGAATTTGTCTGTTAACCGGTGTTAGTTGTAATGGCTGTATTAGTATGTGTTATCTATGATTCTGGTAAGGACTGCAGAAGATCAATTTTTCAGTAGTTCCTACTTTTGCTACCAAATACTCCCGTCCACGAAACCTAACTGCGGACTTGGCTACTAGATGCCATCGCAGCCAGGACCTGGCGGCGAACGTTGGAACTAATATAGCGTTATCAAACTAACCTACAAATTTTAGCTTCACACAAGTGTGGAAGGTTCTTTTACATGCCATATATCTATGGCATGGGACCGCCGGCTTTACTTCCCCTCCGATGGAAGGCATACTGAGGGATTTTTAATGCTCTTAAAAAATCCGACCACTTCAGCCGGGTTTGAACCCGCGATCTTGTGCATAGAAGCTCAGCATGCTACCAACTACGCCACCGAAGCCGCCAAAATAAGTGATACAGCCTACAGTAATAGTTTGCAGCAGAAATATGTAAATATGGTACAACATTGAATAAGGTACACAATTTTTCTCAGTATGTCCATGATAATTATAAGATACAGTACATGCCCATAGTTCTTAAAGAAAGCTTTTCAGTCGGTCAACACAAATTGTGCCCAATTACATTAGGCGGGAAAACAAGTATTTATAGGCCTATGCCCTAACAGGAGAAATATTACAATCATACGATATTTATCACAAAATAACATTTCAATTTAATTTTATTATTTCATCACAAGACAGACTGAGCAAGAAAATTTTAATATAGTTATGAATACTACACTGAAAACCAATTGGGTAAAAGAAACCGTGGAAGACCTCAAGAAACTAAACATCTCTCCACAGTGGCGGATCCAGGCCTTGCGGGGCCCTGGGCGATATGATAAGGTGGGGCCCACAACAATAGGTATAAAAAATATCAAATCAAATGGAAAGTAGTTTTGTAAGAATAATAATAATAAAATAAAGAATAGTTACAATATCCTGAATACACTGCAGTACATTCTTTTAATAATATGAAAGAAACCTTTAAGAAGATTATGTAAACTTTGCCACTATTTCCCGGCTGAAGTTTTCAATTATTTCACTGAAATCTAAACTTGCTAAACGGTCAAGGGAGGTCATAGCGGCACTGGAAAAAATAAATAAATTAGTTTGAAAAGTTTGAAAAGTGGTAATTAATTAATTAATTAATTAATTCAATTTAAAAAATCCATGGCGTGGCCTCCTCGCCCTCCCCTAGATCCGCCCCCGTCTCTCCAGAAGACATGACAGACAGGAAAACATACAGAGAAAACTCAGAAAACAGAAATTTGAGCTAACGTCCGAAGAGAAGGGGAAAAAACAGGAAAGAAGTGGACTGAAGAGAGAAAGAGGAAACATGCGGTAGTAGGTAGTAGGTTTTTTGGGAAGAAGAAAGGGTCAGAAAAAACAACAACATGAAAATTAATTGTGTTTTAACGCTCTCCTTAAGGGGGGATTAACGAAAATAATAATAATAATAATAATAATAATATATTTTTATTTTTTCCGACGGAAACCGTGGGGAAATCTTCAAAAGACATATTGCAAGCTTCCGGACTTATTATTATTATTATTATTATTATTATTATAATGGGTGTTCACACAGAGCCGTAAAGGTGTTGGATGGGGATGCACACAAGCCCTCCCTCGACGCTAGTTACGTAACTCTTTTGATCTATGGGTACATGTTGGGAATTGATAAGTAGGCCTACTTCGAGAGAATCTTAAATCCTTGGACTGTGTCACGTGCTATATCTTTGTTTAATATCATTGAGTCGCAAGGGTTGTGTCTTAGTTTCTTAGATTCTTTGAAATACAGTTGAGACCAAAAGCTCGTTGGTTGAGACGAAGTCGAGTTTTACAAACACTGTCTTGTTCATTATTGCTCTCCCAATATCACGACGTTAGTCATTATCGGCGTAAGCACCATCATTCTTGAGTGATTCGCGATTTGAGTCTTCCGAGGAGCAGCGAGTGATTCAGCTATTGATGTATAGGTGGCTTAAATTGTGTGAGGATGTTCCCAAGCTTGTTGCCTGGGGCGCCTTAGTTTCCTGGAGCAGAGTCGAATCATCAAAGCGCCGCCATGCAGAAACGTGGTGAAGTCAAGAAAAATGGGCTAACACGATGCGTTGTAAACAACTCTTTTACTTCTTATTGCGTGTGATGCCGTCTCGCCTGAACAATGGAGCTTCACAGAACTATCAACACGTCTCTTAAAAAGCATTTTGAGTCACTTTTCTGCGAAGCAGGTGACTGGGGCTAGCCTCTGCTCTGCTCTACGAATACATTTATTTTTGAAAATTAACAATACATTACTCAGTCAAGAAATGACTACCAATGTCTAGGACGTGGGCTATGCTTCACATCCTGCCTTTATATTCATCCCTCGTCCAGTCTCGTGGCTACACGTTTAACATAATAGGCTTTGGCCCGAATGGTCCCGGGTTTGATTCCTGGCCAGTCGTGGGATTTTAATCTCCAAGTATTTATTCCCCTAGCTCGAGGACTGGGTGCTTGTGAAGTTTTCACAGTTTCTTTCGGACATCTCGATGCGCATGGCAGACATTTGTCGTTGTTGAATTGGGACATCTTCGTCATCAGTACCGTGTGTGTATGTGCTGACTGTAGTAGCAGTGTGTGTCTGGAATGGTATAGGTGCTTGGATTAAAGTTCTATTCCTATATTTGCCTGGAGGGAGTGTGGAAAAATCCTGGGGAAACCAGTTAGGATAGCCGCCGTCAGCGTAAGGACTCGAACCTCTGACCACCGGACTTGCTGCAGCTCCCCATCGAGGTCACGCACCTCGGGGTGCAGGGAGAGAGTGGGATAGGGAGGATTCTAAATTTACAAATGTTATGTCTTATGTGACTCGAAGATTTTTTTAAAAATCTTCGTATTCCGTCAATTTCTGATATTGTCTTTATTATTATTATTATTATTATTATTATTATTATTATTATTACTATAATTATTATTGGAATATTAGTATTGTTATTAGTAGTATCACAATCATTATTATTAGTCTACTATTATTAGTAGGCCTAGTAGTCTTATTATTAATTTTATTTAATATTAATTTATTTTTATTTATATTAGACTGTTTTCCTGTTTAGGCATCCACCTCCAAATTTTAAGGAATTGAACATTTTAGAGTTAGGGAGTAACGCAAGGAAATTACTTTATGGTAACGTGGAATAACGATGTTATAATTTAAATTAAATAACTGTAACGCCATTCGAAGATTCCCTTTACTCCCTTCCCCTCCCATTCGTTTGTATTACATAAATAATTTGTACTCTGATTTTATTTTAGGGTGCCACCTACTTAAAGACGATATTTATATTTCGTGTCATTTGTTTACAGAATGTAGTTTTGGCACCAACCCATAACAGATTTTCTTTCCTAAATTGAGGATATAAAAGGTCATTAGAGCTAGGAATTTTAGGTGCTGCACCCCAACTTTTCTCTGAGAGTTATTGAAGTGCCCAAATTAGCTTGTCTTGCAAAGAAAACATAAAATGAACACCCCTAATTGAGTTTTGTTGCACCTTTTTGCACCGTTTCAAAACGCAAGCACCATTTTGGCCCTTTTCTCGTAGTCGGTAGCATGCTGAGCTTCTATGCCCAAGGTAGCGGGTTGAAACCCGGCCGAAGCCGTCGGATTTTTTAAGAGCGTTAAAAATCCCTCAGTATGCCTTCCTTCGGTGGGGCAGTAAAGCCGGCGGTCCCATGTCATAGATTTATGGCATGTTAAAGAACCTTCCACTAATTGCACCTGTGTGAAGCTAAATTGGATAGGTTAAGAATGTAAACAACGCTCTTAGGTTTCTACGTTCGTTGCCAAGAGCCGACTGCGGTGGCGTCAAATAGCTAAGTTCTGAACTTGGCCTAGTAGTCGTTGACGGTGGCGCTTGGCGATGGGCAACCACATGGCAGAAACTGGGCATAAATTCACAACCATAGACAATGATTTAGAAATTTTACATCAAGAAACTAAAGGCACGCTCATGAATATTTTGGAACAAATAGAAATTGATAAAGCACAGAGATTCAACCCTTCACACAATCTTAATGAAATAATATTTGAAACCAGCATTTTATACAGAACACAAATAGACGAATTATATAGTAATAGATAAAATTCCCGCTATATTCCACTATTCATACCCATCATTTTTCATAACATACTAAAGATTGACACCTCTCATTCTACGCAGTAATCAATCACCATAACAGCAATACACGGCGCGTCAACAAACCTCACTCATTCTCATTTCCTTAGCCTCCCACCTCCCACAATCCCAACCGCCACCTTTTCCCAAGCACGTCACTAACACTCAGCTGCAAAAGTCTTCGTGTGAAGTTTTGTTGGACAGGCTGATGAAGGGGGAGTATTAGCCCCCTCCCCGAAATATGTCCCTGTAAGTAATTAGCAATAAACAGTATTGAAAGTCGGAATTTTTTTTATTCTTTCAAAGTTAAAAGTAGGAACTATTTGAAAAATTCTAAGTTGCAGTACTTAAATTTAAAAAAATAACAGATAACACACACTATTACAGTCATCACCATTAACACCGGTTATCAGACAGATTCTACACACACCCGAAGTACACGGGGCTACATGACCGCGTTGTCGCAGCCCCTAAACTTAAGAACAAACCAACCAACCTTTCTCATCTACCGTATTTTACTCCTTTTTAAATCTGGTGGCCAACTTGGCTACTTTGTAGTCAGATCTCGATTTTGATTACAATTTGGCGGCAAGATCTTACGTTTTATGTCACGTCTGTTTATGGGGAATTTTGACATGTCTGGGCATATCTGGCGTGTCTTGGTTGGTTCGTCAGTTTAGGGGCTGCGACAACGCGGTCATGTAGCCCCGTGTACTTTGTGTGAGTGTAGAATCTGTCTGATAACCGGTGTTGATCATGATGGCTGTATTTGTGTGTGTTATCTGTAATTCAGGTAAGGACTGCAGACGATCAATTTCAAGGAGTTCCTACTTTTGCTACCAAATGCTACCGTGAACGACTCCTAGCTGCGAACTAGATGCCACCGCAACCAGCAGCTGGCGGCGAACGATGGAACTTAATAGCCCGGTCACTCCATGTGAGATTTGTGCTGGACAAAACGAAGGCAGACAGGTTTTCCTCCGGGTACTCCAGTTTTCCCTGCCAAAAATGTCATTCCAGCAACACTCTGCACTATCATTTCATTTCATCTGTCATTCATTTAATCATTGCCTAGAGTAGTGCGACAGGCATTGGCAGCCGGCACAGTTCATATCCTCGCCGCTAGATGGGGGGCTTCATTCATTCCATCCCTGGCCCGGTCGGTCGACTGGAAGCAGGCTATGGATTTTCATTGTCAGTTATTGAGGTTTTAAAGGGCGGAACTACGAGGTCTTCTGACCCTAAATTTTAATTTCCCCGCGAATTTCTACACAATTTATGTCATGCTTTTTCTAAAATTCGAAGTTCTATTACTCGAATATTTCGATAACTGTAATGATATTGTTCTCTAGACATAAAATGTGTGTCTTTATTCCGCAGTTGGGGGAACATGCAGTTGAATTGCGTACTTTAGGTGAGACATGGGAATTACAATATGGATTCAGTTGTGTAAGACATCTGGACTGTGGAAGTTATTCCTGTCAGTAGCTTATTCTGTTATTTATTAAGGTGAAACAGTGGCGGCCGGTAATAAGGTTGCAGTGTTGCCCAACGACCAGATTTCTTTAAGAGAAACCAATTAAACCGTAATACTATTTTTAGTAATAAAACTGTACGTTTCCTTTTATAAGCCTATGTATAGGAATTCATAATTTTGTTCTTTAATACTACAGGAAATCTTATAGTAAGTTACTGTGAACTGTCTGAGAAAGCGAAGCGCGCCAACTGCCTAAGAGCGCTCGTCCGTTTGGTCGTTGCCAGCCTCAAGTACCGACCAGATCTCAATAGTGAAGGGTATGGCAGAGATGCTAGACCAATAAAGTCCTATCCCAACTTAACTCGGCTGGTCGTTGCCCGCTGATTGCAACAAGGGAGCCAGGGCACGGACGGAGATATCCGTGATGCTTCGTCAACTGCCGATACTATGTCTTGCAATGAAATTTGCGCATATTTGTGGCACTCGCGGTTCTTTCTCGCCCTTTAAATAACTTACGTTGTTTTGTTCTCGTGACGGCTTTCATGTAGACTAACTTATAATCCATTTAGGCTAATCCGATGTCAATGTGATGTTCTATGAACTAACATACGTGATGAATGAGGTACATCCGTTTTACCGCGCAATTGAATACAGATTTTCTCTGATATCAAGCAGTCTTTTACCCTACCACCTACCCCTTCCATCAAGGGCGGATCTAGGGGAGGGCGAGGAGGGCGACCACCCAGGGCCCCGCGGTCCGGGAGGCCCCACACCATGGATTGTTTTAAATTTAATTGATTAATTAATTATACTTTTCAAACTAATTTATAATTCATATTCTTTTTTCAGTGCAGCTATGACCTCCCGTGACCGTTTAGATTTCAGTGAAATGATAGAAGACTTCAGCCGGGAAAAACTCTTAAAGTAATATTTTAATATTTCGTAGTTTACATAATCTTATTCAAGGGCACTTAAAGGTTTCTGTCATATTATTAAAAAATGTACTGTAGTGTATTCAAAATAACTTATTCTTTATTTTATTATTATTACAAAACTATTTTCCACTTGATTTTTTTTATTTCCTATTGTTGTGGGCCCCACCTTATCATATCGCTCAGGGCCCCGCAAGCCCCGGATCCGCCACTGCCTTCCACCTTCCTTAATGAAAATACTGCAACACCCAGAACAATTATCCACCAGCCGCCACTGGGTGAAGACGGGTTGAGAGTAAGTAAGTAAAACCAGCTAACGACAGTAGCAGCAGTTGAATATTTATGTATTTATGAAAATAGAACCCTATTTTTCATGCATTTCTATATCTCGAATTTTAGATAACTCGAAGTAATTTCTCCGAAAGCTCTTCGAGATATCGAAGTTCAACTGTATTTCCATTAAAAACTTGCACCTGTTTTTTGCACCTTTTTCGACTAAATTAAAGCAGTTTCTTTGCACCTTTTTAACCAAAATTGAGCAGCTGATGTTCCCGAGCTCTAGTCATGATAAAACTCAAAATGTTCAGACATAATGCTTACTTATTATTTTGTGGAGATTAGGCATTATCTAGAACTGTTCTTCCTTCTTTAGTAAACCACATGTTTTAATTATTTTCGAAAACCTTTGTGTGGAAAGACAACACGCTGTTTTAACGTTTCCTTATGAAAGGCAGTTTCACCGGGATTTCCCTGAATAAAACTGCGATAAAGAGCAGAAAGCACCGATGGAGGGGATCGCCCTGCCCGTGTGCTCTCGCCAACCGAGTCCAGTGATGCGTATACAACATGAGTGGGAAATAAGCCAGCCAGAGTGCGTTCACTTTCCACCCGGAACATCAAAGTCTCGTCCTGTCACTGAACCTACTAACACCGCCCTCGCAGTCGCATTGTCTTCAGACAGAGTTGAAGTCCAGAATTTTAACTATGAAGTAAATCCCTCTCGGCACGTCGGAAGGCAGAGGTACATTTCACCAGACAAAGAAAATGTTTCAAATTCACTAATTGTTTGCTAATTGTTATCCACCTAAAAAAAAGTTCCACATGTTTAGCATAGACTACGAAAAGACCTATCTTATAATTCCGAAAATAGTTTGCTCATCGCTTGGAATAAGGGTGGGTAATATCAAAAAAATCTTTCAGTAAAACGTTTTGGGCAATTTTTGAGGAGTAATGGCCATTTTAAACGGTTTTGATGGCTTGACACAGTGGGTGAGTGGTTATCGTGTCAGACTACGAACCCCAAGATTGCAGGTTCGCTCCTGGCCGTGGTAAGTGATATTTGAAAGGCGACAAAAATCATGGCACGCATGTCATATGTTGTTGGCATGTTAAAGAACCCATTTGAATTCAGTAGGCCGTGTTCATAATGGCAAAATTAACCTCGGGATTTTCCACCAACACAAAGTTCCTCATTTCTCTACTAGAAAGCGTTATAGTGTCAAGGATCTTATATATCTAACCTCCTTGACCTTCAGATCGCTCCAAGGAACGACAAAATTCTACATGCAAACTGCCCTCTGGGCGTCAAAAAACAAAACTTGCACCCGACACCCGAAGCCATACGATATTATAATTATTATATTATAACTGTTTTGATATTGTGCCAATTAAGGGAGGTATGATTCTTTTGCTCTCAAAAGTCAATTTTTCCCACCCCTTTGGTCAATGGTTGATGCTATCAAAACACTTGACTGAAATAAGGATTTGGCCCTTATCCGAAGAATAGTATTAACTTTGAATAGATTTGATTCTTCCACATACTAAGAAAGTTATAACGATATTTTCATTTTTTTTTCTTTTCTTTTCGAAAAAGCCTCCCATATCCACCCTCTTGGTCCAATTTTGCCCAATAACGAACTCGATCGTGATTTAAAATTGTTATATGTTATGTATACATTTGAAAGCGATTGGTGCTAAATTACGGTAGTTATCGTGTCCACAAGAAACTGATGTATATACTGTATAATTATATACATACACATTATAATATTTTAATATAATTATGTTTTTGTGTTGCTACATCTGTTTGTTATTGCAGACAATAAACGTACTGTATGTTTGCGGGCGAGAGGTTATGAAATACAGTAATAAAATCTATATAAATGGTGGCGCAGTCGGTAGAGGCACTGAGATTCTAACTGAAAGGGAGTGAGTTCGAACCCCACCAGATAGTGGAGTTTTAGAAACAAAACTACCACTTTCGGAAAAGCAAATAGCCCTGAAGTTCACTCAGCCTACACCAGAAATTAGTACCAGGGTAATTCCTGGGAGCAAAGACGGCCGGGCAAGGAGCTGACAACTCCATCCCATCTAGTGCCGATGTCACAAAAAGTGGAAGCCTCTACCTTCCACTACTCTCAGGGCCTCCATGGCCTGTACGGATTTGGCTTTTATATAAATAAAAGTAAACTTTCTGCTTGAACATTTAAATTTTTGGCTACAACGTTTCAGTTATCCCGGACGAAGTGTTTGCAAGACAAACTATACATCGTAAACCACATAGCTCCCACAATTTTTGAGGCACTTGCCATAACGTGGCACAAGTTTTCCATGCCTTCTTCATAAAACGTTGCCGCTTGTGGTGTCAAAAATTTCATGGAGAAGTAATCTTGAAATTTGCGGAAAGTTTGTAGAACGGTTGTTCTTGAGGCGTTCTTCAACTGCACGAACCAAGTCTTCATTCCCCAACGATGGACGCCCATCATCATGCACTTGATCACATCATCCATTGAACTGTCGGCCCACCATTGAATCACTCAACGCATTTTCTCCGTACACCTCGCAATTCGGCAGATGAATGTCGACTGGTTTTGTATTCTTCGCATTCAGAAAACTAATGACAGATGAAATCTCACAAGCGGCGGGATTTTCAATTAACTTCGCCATTCTAACCAAGCACTATAAAGCGTTAACAACAGACAGAGATCTCAAAATGGCGTCATCTACTTCTTCTTGACTCTGAGCAACTGCCGCGCATGCGCTAAAATGCGATTGCAGCGATGCCGGGACAACGTATAAAAACGGAACTTACTTTCCGGACGTGCCTAGTAGGCTATTTACAAAATTAAATACCGGATGCAAGGTATATTTTTCAAAGGATGTAAGAAATGAAATTACTTAGATATCTAAATAGAAAATAAAAATACAAATATGAATGAAAAGCATTACATATCTGTAACATAACTCATCAGGATTCATAATAATTATACTATCAATGTTAAGTTGAGGTTACATTCTCTTTGCGTTGTATACTTCTGGCATCGCTGACAACACTTATATTCGGTACGCCCCTCATATAACTTAAGCACAATATTATTCACTGCAATATTTTACAATTCTATTTAAGTGACGAAAGGTACAGCACGCTTTCATATTCTCAGTTTCACTTTCTAACTTTCGGCGATATCCTTCGTGATATTATTCCCATTTCCCTGATTCTATGGTTCTTTTTAATATTTCTCAAGACTCAATTATTCCTATCCACACGAGCGATCGAAATATCGCAATGTGAATGGGCAGGGAATTCGTCCGCAGACGGAGAAAGTAAAACCACTTAAGAGTCACGACTATCTGGATTGAGACTGAAGATTAGGCACAGTAGAGTGAGTGCCTTGTTGAATTGTGCAGCTATTCATAGCAGTCTTCCGTTAGTCTGGCGAAGAATTTGGGAAGATTTTACTTCTGCAATCACCACCTGTACTGTTATTACTCAGCGACGTAGTGTAACTTTTGGGACTTAAAATTCGACTTAAAAGATATTGTCATTGTTGATTGATTTAGGGGCTTTGCGACATCGTGCTCATGTTGGCCCGTGTACTTGGGTGTGTGTGTAGAATTTGTCTGATAACCTGTGTATTTGTGATGGCCGTATTAGTGTGTGTATTTGTAAATTCAGATGAGAATTGGGAAGGAGGCGGCCGTAGCCTTAAGTTAAGGAACCAACCCGGTATTGCCTGGAATAGAAACGGGAACCCGCAGAAAACCACTTCGAAGATGGCTGAGATGGGAATCAAACCCTCTTCTTTTCAGTTTTGTCTCACGAGGCTGAGTTGACTTCGTTCCAGCCCTCAGACCAGGCCACAGCCGCTAACTTCCAATTCCTCGTCCTTCCTCCCCAGACAACACAGCACACGCGACGGTACTTGTAGCTCACCCCATGGGTGTCCGCATAGAAACAGCTACAAACTCTGGCGAGCCGAACATGTCCTCGGACACTCCCGGCACTAAAAGCCATACGAGAGGGGGCAAAAGCTAACAAATATTTCTTGGCAGAGAATTCTAACCGCTACTCTACAAGAAAATGCATTGAATTTTACAGGAATTGTGAAATATGTTGCAATATTTCGTAAGGGCAATGTTGTGAACTCTCGTACAAGATGTTTAGTACAGAACTAAAGTTGTTCTCCTCGGCTGACCGTACTGCGATGACTTCATGTTCGATATAGTGTATAATTTGCCGTGAGGGCTCCGCTAATACTTCGCATAGCCTCCCTGTTCCGCTACTTGGTTCGCCGTGGTCGGCATGGACAATAGAATGTAGTATGAAACAGTCGACTAAGTTAATAGCCATTATAACATAACTTCACTACAAAAACTTAACTACCCCAAGTCAATAGATGCTCTCCGAAGCATGAAACATTCATCTAGCCCATTGTCGGTGCGCATCAAGGAACCGAAAACAAACAGGGGAAACTATCAAATACTTTCTAAATGACGCCTTAATAATCAAACCACATTTCATTTCGGTAAATACAGTAGTACAGTAGTATCGGAAGTGATTCATCCCAAATACATCCTTAACCTTTCGCTACTCTTAAGAAAAACGATCAACTAAGCCATTAACTGCTGAATTAAAGACTCATTCTCGTATTGTGGCGATTGAACAATGAGGAGCAACTTGGGCGTTATTTTATAAAAAAAAAAAGGAAGGAAGCTTGTAGTTTAACGTGACCGTTAATCTCGCGATCATAAGCCACGGGACCTCCGTTTTACGTGGAATCCGAACCACAGGACATGGCATTTCACATCGAAAATCTCATGCATTGACCGGGAATCGAACCCGGTCCGCCTTGGTGAGAGGCATACAGCTAGACCGCTGAGCCACCACGCCCCCCCCCCCCGTTATTTTATAGGGGACAAAGAAAACGCGTCCATCCCCAAAGTTTGGGGAAAGGGGATACCGTGGATGAATTCTATCTTCCCTATCACAGGCATGTAGCGGATACCGTGGATGTATTCTATCCTCCGTATCCACAATTAAAGTTTAGCAGGTTGGTCGGCCAGGCCTGCTCTTTTTATTCACCTACTACGACAGGCAAGGCATACCAAATAATAAATATAATGTCATCTCCCAAAATTTAATATTCAAGCAATAGCCTTGGTGTATTCTATCCCCTGCACAACCAACGGGGAGATTAAGTTAAAATACGTTTTTTCACTTCTTTTGCCGCGTCATCACCAGGGGAATCGTATGTTTCCAGCTGCCTGGGTATTCCTCATCAATCCTGTATATAAAACTATTTAACATTACAGCTAATTTAAAAAAAAACTACAATTCCCACACCCTCCCACACCCGTCACAAGTAAGAGCACTCGTTATAAGGGCCACTCCAAAAAGCAGTCGAATGGTCAGTGTATTTCATTTCATTGTACTGTACATCATTAATGAAGTTAACAATATAGCCTATGAGTCGTCGGCTTCGGTGGCGTAGTCGGTAGCATGCTGAGCTTCTATGCCCAAGATCGTGGATTCAAACCCGGCCGAAGTCACCGGATTTTTAAGAGCGTTAAAAATCCCTCAGTAGTCTATGCCTTCCTTCGGTGGGGAAGTAAAGCCGGTGGTCCCATGTCATAGATTTATGGCATGAAAAAGAACCATCCACTAATTACACTTGTGGAAGCTAACATTTGTAGGTTAGTTTGATAAACGCTCTATTAGTTCCAACGTTCACCAGGGGCTGACTGCGATGACATTTAATAGCCACATCCGCAGCTAGTTGTCGTGGATGGTAGCATTTGGTGGCAAAATAGGAACTACTTGATAAAATTAATCGTCTGCAGTCCTGCTACCTGAATCACAGATAGCACACACTAATACAGCCATCACAATTAATACCGGTTATCAGACAAATTCTACACACACCCAAGTACACGGGGCTACGTGACCGCGTTGTCGCAGCCCCTAAACTAAGGAACCAATCAACCAGCCTATGAGTCGTCTGGTATCAAAACGAGATACATCACTATTTTTGCGATGTTGAGATTACGGCTGATTTAACACTTCTTAAATGCCCTCTTCACTGTGGGAAGAGAAACGTATTCAAAACAGGACACATCATGCTGTTTTTAAATACTGAAGTAGTCTGTTGGTTTCAAAATAAGACAAGTAGATTAATGAGTATTAAAACGAGACACATCTTGGCAGGGTCCATTGCGCACCGATCAACGCATTAGCTGAAAGGGCGCTCTCTGTGTGCTGCTTATGCAATTGTTTCGTGTTCTGTTAGTGCCGGTGTGTTTACATTTTTATTGGTGTGTAAAATCGGATTTATACTTGTGAAAAACGAAAATCCACAGCCTGCTTCCAGTCTCCGACCGGGTCAGGAATGGAATGAATGAAGCCCCCATCTAGCGGCGAGGATATGAATTGTGCCGGTTGCCGAGGCCTGACGCACTCCTCTGGGGCAATGATTAAATGAATGACAGATGAAATGATAGTGGAGAGTGTTGCTGGAATGAAATTTTGACAGGGAAAACCGGAGTACCCGGAGAAAAACCTGTCTGCCTCCGTTTTGTCCAGCACAGATCTCACATGGAGTGACCGGGATTTGAACCACGGACCCAGCGGTGAGAGGCCGGCGTGCTGCCGCCTAAGCCACGGAGGCTTACTTGTGAAGAGTGATTATTTTATTTTCAAACTAAGATACATCCGATTACTGAGTTGCAAAACAAGATCCATCAGCAAGTTCTAAAACAAAATAAGACACACCAAATATTAAAACACTTATAAAAAGGAAAACGAAACAGCTGAGTTATGAAACTTTTGTGAAATATTTGTCGATATCAAACAATAAACAAAGCACTTATTTTTTGTATCTCCTAAAAACTTTTGTTGAAGTGATGTGTCTTGTTTTGATACCAGACGCTTCATTATTATCTCGTATGTTTAACATGTCCTTGCCTCCTGAATCATTACCGGCACGTGGCTTTAAGTAGGCCTTAACAAGTGGAAACTTTTAAAACATGTTGTTGAGTAAATAACAGCTATTTACTGACATGTGTAAGGTGAGAGAGACAACGGTAGCTACGCTCGCTAAGGCTCAGAAAGTATTCAGAAAGGTCTTTTCAATCTGAAACAAGTTTTGGGAGTCTAATATTTCGCTATAAGCAATTCATCTGCGATTCATATCCCCACGGTCCGGCCGGGAATCCAAACCGGGACCCTTTAGCCAAAGCCTAGCAGCCGCGGAGCCGAACAAAATTAGGCGCTTGAGACTATAGTCATCAGTCCCCTGTACTTGCGTTTGTCTGATATGTTAAGTTATTCTGGTGGCTGTACTATTGTGTGCAATTATAACTAATAAAACCACCTCGTGGTGTAGTGGTTAGCATTCGTGGCTGTCCCCCCTGAGGTCCAGCTTCGATTTCCGTCTCTGCCAAGAAATGTAATTTCGTGAGGCGACACGAGTTAGTAGTGAGGTCGTCTGCCCCAAGGCGACACTGAGAAGTTATTGTTAGAAGTTAGTTATTGTTGTTTTAAAGGGCGGAACTACGAGGTCATCTGCCCCACTTAACACAGATTAAAGTATACAAATTTGGAATGAAATTTAAAATTTAGAGGTGGACACCTAGATTTGAAAAGACCACAAAAATTAATTTTTAAAAAACTAATAATTATGATATAAACAAAAAATACGGAAAAACAAAAATTCAGCATTCAAAAACGAACACGTCATTGAGTCAATGTACACTGGAAAATTTAGATTGCTTATAAAGCGGATGACGAGATCAGCAGCCACCATCATGCTGGGTCGGTTCATTAGTTTAGTGGCTGCGACAACGCGGTCATGTAGCAAGCTGGGTCGGTAACTTCTAATAGGCCACGGCCGCTTCCTTCAACATCCTTGTCCAATTTCATCCGTCATCATTCATTTCATCTCTCATCAATTTCTCTCATGAGGTTGGCGTCAGGAAGGGCATCCGGCCGTAAAAACTACCCTCCACTAATACTTACATCCAGGGGCGGCTCCTGATTAAAGTTCTAGGGTGAGCCACATGATACTATTGTTACATATTGTTTTATATTTGGAATTTATTGTTGCCAATATTGCCATTATCATAATTCCACACAACACAACATTTGACACAAGTTTTAATAAATAGTTGATGCATTAAAAACTGTACCCACATGGCTCTTTATTAATACATATATTCTCTCCTGTGCTTGGATGAAGCAAATTTATTCATCAGCTTGGTTGATGAGGTTATAATTATTTAATTTCTAACTTTGTGTTCAGAGCTATAGAAGAAAATGGATTTGTTTAAAAATTCCACTTTCATTTTCCTATTTCAGCATAAAATCGACATATTAAATAACTACGTACCGTGACACAAATTAGAAAAAAGAAAATAACAGTAGAAACTACAGCTTCATCGACAGAACTCACTAACACATTTGTACTGTACTTGGAATATCAGACAACTGAAAATGTATAATTATATGTTTAACTTATGTCAGCAATCTGCGAACAATAGCTGAATACCTGTTTAAGAGCGTGGGGTGGGGTGAACCCTTCTCCCGTAATCCTGTTTGACAGAGACAGAAGCACGAAGCTTTAAAGCAACGCTATGGGCCCAATCTGCTGGCCCTTGAAGAGAGAGAAAATTCCCTTCATAGCACTGAAGAATTCGCGTGCAAGACAGTGCTATGTCCACTGTTTCCTCACCCGGCCCATGAAGCCATATACTTTACATGGGACTTGCTGTGGAGCGGCCTTCGCTATGACAATACACCGTACGAGACTGTCAGGATCTTAAGTTAGGGATGAGTTATTTATAATGAATTCTCTTTAGAGATTCTAGAAGGGTAAAACACTTATTTTAAGTTGAGTATCTGTAATATAAAGTAATTTTAAAAGACATTAATTAAACAAATTCTTTGCAATGCTGCCTAACGGCCTTGAGTGGGCAGGGCCCATTCGGCCCTTAATGACGCACCGTCCCTGCTTACATCGTATCTCATCCCCGACACCGTTGAAAACGGGAATAATTAGGGGTAGGCATACATTGTGCCGGTAAACAGCAAATCGAGGGGTAGGAGGCGCGTATGCTCGGAGGGCAACTGTGCATCTCCCCCACTACAACCACTGCCACTTCCAACGTCATTGCGCCATCGTAAGCCGAGTTACAGGCACGGAAACATGGCTGCCATAATTGATTCTCCCGCCAAGTGCGAGTTGTGGAATGTAATTCAGTTTCTTCAAGCAGAAGAAAGTTCATCAAAGAATGAGTTCTTCTGATTTACTACAACGCCCGTGTGCCCAGTGCTGCTATAACCAGGCCCGGACTTAGAGATCCAGGGCCCCTAGGCACTTGATATTTGGGTCTCCCACCATCTCGAAGCTATTTTGGAAATTTAGCAAATTAAATGCATTAGTACAGGACATATAATTTTAATCGACTTTAATGACTTTAATAAACATAAGAATAATACAGTCAATGTTACTCTACGTTATTCTATAAAATGTATTGAATCATACGACGAACTTTCTTCTGTGCAAAAGAATGAATGACGTCATCATAGTCAATTGACTGCATTATTTCTGACTCTATGTACATTACAGAGAGTGAATTGAGCCTGTTCTCTCCTGTGTTAGATCTTAAGTAATTCTTCACTCTCTTTAGCGCTGAAAACGACCGTTCTCCTGAGCAGCTTGACGCTGGTGTACACAACAGCATTCGGAGCGCAATTCCTACGTTTGGATAAATGTCCAAAAAGCCTTTTTCCGATAAGTAATTGTCTAGCTTCAGTGACGGTAACTCCATCACTTCATCATTCGACGAGAGAGAGGGGGAAGGAAGAGGCCTCATTCTAACTTTGTTGCGCGCAGGGCTGTAAGTTTTGGCAAAATGTAGTAAAAATATTTATTATAATATTATTTTCGATAAAGCTTTTTGATGAGCGCATGTAAAGATTTCGCTACCGGGGCCCCTAGGCTGGCTGAGCCCCTAGGCCGGGGCCTTGTAGGCCTAGGCAGAAATCCGGCACTGGCTATAACCCAACAGCTTCGTCAGCAATTTCAGTCGGAAGTTATGAACATCCGGTTTCTAGTCTTAACTTTCCACCGAGTGACTTCTACCTCATCACTGAACTGGAAAAATAGTTATATAGAGTTTACAGACTAATGACGAGGTTCAAACAACTTTAAAGCTCATGACTACTCACTGGTGTGTAGTGGCTAGCATTTTTGGCTGTCACCACGAAGGCCCGGGTTCGATTCCCAACTATGCCAAGAAATTTCAATTCTGGTGTGAGGGCTGATACGGCAAAACCGAGAAGAGGAGGGTTAGATTCCCATCTCAACCATCCTGAAAGTCATTTTCCATGGTTTCCCCACTTCTACTCCAGGCAAATGCTGGGATGGTTCATAGCTTAAGGCCACGGCCACCTCCTTCCCAATCATATACCCCAGTTTACAATAATACACACACTAGGATATCACACAAATACACGGGGCTATAACCTATAATTATGACTACGATGTCGCAGCCATTAAAAATAAGCAAAAAAAACTTCCTTTCGGCCTTCACGTGTTCATAAAAATCTTCTGAGTCATTTTGAGTTTTGCCTAATTAATAGTCAATTAATATCTCATGTGACTGGCTGCGTGGCTCAGCGGTAGACTAACGTTCTCGCCTGCCGAGCTCAAGATAGCGGGATCGAATCCCGGCGCAGTCAGTCGGCATTTGAGGGCGCGGAAATACGAGGGAGGCGTGTCAGTAGATTTACTGGCACGTTAAAGATCCCTTTCGGGGCAAAATTCCGGCAACCCGGCGTGTCTAACAGCTTCAGTAGTTAACAGGGACGTAAAACCAATAACATTATTATTAATATCTCCATGTCTGGGGCAGATGACCTCGCTGTTCCGTCCATTAAAACAATAACTATCTCATGTCTTCCACCAAGTTTCAATGTTAATTAATTTTTAATTCAATGTCAGGTAATTTTGTTCGTATTGAGTAAGTCGCAAATGACTAGGAGAGGAGTAAAATGCTCATTAAGACATGTGATGAAACAGACATTCAATTAAGGACAACACGCACACATCCATGTCCTTGATTGGAATCGAACCGGTAGCCTATGGTGAGGCCACTACCTTGCCCCTGAACTATCCAAGGCTAATATTGTTCGTGTTTTACGTCTAATTTATATTAATAACTAGATGAAACCCGTCAAAACATGACGGACAATGGAAAACAAATTTACTGAAGAAGCTTCTTATATAAGTTACATTCTTTGTACGATTACTTTTTAGCACTATTGCAACTTTAAGGGCGTCAAAAGATAGCACTCTCAGCATTGCAACATATTGCTGGTCATGACTGAAAACGTGATGAGGTCATCATCATCTTGCACAGTTTCCAGCCACTGGCCGGGTCTGTTTGGAACACAAGCCTCTCCAACGTCTTCTGTCTTCCCACCATCTCTCAGCCTCCACCCTTGTCCAGTCTTCTCCTCTCTTCTTCACGCTTTCTTCCACCCCCTTCAGCCACCTGTCTCTCGGTCTCCCTCTTGGTCTCTTTCCTTCCCACTTCGTCTCGTGTATCCTCCTGGGTATCCTCTTCTCCTCCATTCGTTTTACATGTCCATACCATCTAAGTCTAGATTTCTCTATACCATCCTGTAATGGTTCCTCCTTCATTAATTCTCTGGTCCTCTCATTTCTTATTCTGTCCCTCTTTGTAGCTCCAATACTGCTTCTCAAGAAACTCATCTCACTGGCCTGTATTTTGCTCTTCTCCCTTCCTTTCATAACCCAGGTCTCCGAGGCATACGTCAGGATAGGGACATAGTACGATATATGATCTACTTGCTGTTCTGAGGGAAATCCCTGCTCCATAACATGCTTCTCACACTCCTCCGGAATGCTTCTGCCTGTCTCCCCCGCTCATTTATTTCTCTACCGTATCTTCCATTCTCTTGTATCAGGCTTCCCAGATACTTGAAACTCTCCACTTTCTTCAGCTGTTCCCCACCAATTATTGTTCCCGTTGTGGTCCTTTCCTTCTTCCTTGTTGTGATCACCATCGCACTCTTATTTATGCTAAATTTCATCCCATATCCTTGTATTATTCCTTCCCACACGTCCAACTGTTCCTGTACCTCCTCCTCCTTGTTTCCACAAATCATCAAATCATCCGCAAACACCATTGCTTTCATCTTTCCTTCCCCAATTACTTGTGCCGCTCGGGTCATTATGTCATCCATCACCACAATGAAAAGTAACGGTGACAGTGCACTTCTTTGTTTCAGGCCGTTTCTCTGTTCCACCCAGTCCGATCTCTCTCCTCCCACTTTCACACAGCTCACGCTTCCCTTGTACATCTCCTTTATCCTTCTTATAGTCCATTTTTCTACTCCTCTATCCTCCAGGGACTTCCATACTTTGTTTCTGCATACACTGTCATATGCTTTCTCAATGTCCAGGAAGGCCATCAGTAGATCTGTTCCATACTCATAGTGCTGTTCTTGTAACTGACTTACAGCAAAAATCAAATCCACTCTGGACCTTCCTGCTCTGAAGCCATGTTGTTCTTCCCTCATCCCTTCTTCTATCCTTGTCCTAATTCTCCTTTCCAAAACTTTCTCAAACATCTTTGCACAATGACTCATCAGTTTTATTCCCCGATAGTTTCTGCAATCTGTTCTACTACCTTTCTTGAAGATCGGGACAATTATTCCCTTTTCCCAGTCCTCTGGGGTCTTCCTTTCCTTCCATGCTGCCTTCATCACTCGGTACAACCCTTGTATCCCCACCTCTCCTGCTGCACTCACCATCTCCACACTCAACTCATCCACACCCGGTGCCTTCCCTCCTTACATCTTCCTCACTGCACCTTCCACTTCTTTCCATGTTAAGTCCTTTTCTGTTTGCAGTTCATCTACTGTACCTCTTCCCCGATTTCTTCTTCCTCGCCGTGGTTTCCATTTGGGTTCAGGAGTTCTTCAAAATATTCTTTCCACATTTTCTTCAGTTCTTCCCTATTTTCTATCCCTTGTCCCCTTTTGTTCACCATTCTAACATAATCCGTAGGATCCTTCCGCCTCTTATTCTTTACCATCCCATACAGGACCTTTTTTGTACCTTCACTATCCTGCTGGTCATGACTTAAAACGTGATGAGGTAAATAGCCCAATACGTTCAAGAGTTTCTCCTTGAGCTTGATTGATTGTGATAAAGTAGGCCGAGCGAATAGGACATTGTTGCCTATTAAAAGAAAATGTACTGTACCTGCGTTTTATCTGAATGTGTTAAATCAAATCGTAGGATTTGAGCTCTCTGCCTAATATTACTGCACCTATTATATCCGAATCCAAGCAATTTCTTACATATTTCTTACAATTAATATATTACCATATATGAGTCCTTGGTAAACGTTCAGATTTCTAAGGAGCATAACTATGGCTCAAACGTTCGGAGTATGTGGAGGCGAATCACTTAATTCCAAGGAATTGAAATATTCAATAATAGGGAAATGAAGTAGCTGGCTTTCATCTTCAGTATCCAATCTGTTAACGCTGATGTATGTGTTTGAACTACTGGATATAAGTTCAATGACTTTTAAATTAATATCATTACATTGTTGCAGCTTGGCAAATATTTTATATTCCAGCAGATCAATTTTACCCTCACAACAGTCAAGACCAAAGTAACCACGCATAGATTTTACGCAAGAGAAATACAATGTAGAACAATGTTTACATTTGATCGTCAAAGACCTTACAGTACACTGTACTGCATAATATCTGGAATTGTTTCTGAAATGGCCTATTTATATTGGATTTTAAATGTGGCTTCGTATTATTCGATAACACTATAGTGTCCTGCAATAACGGAGCCGCTAAATATTACATGGCAAATAATACTTCCATTGCCGAAATCAACTGCGTAGTTAGACTCAGTACTCTAAACAAATAATCATTAAACAATTGTCTTATACAATGAAGTTCAACATGACCGTCCGGAGACTTTCATACTCAAGTTGGTTGGTGAGGAGAATGCGATGAGACTGATCGCTTAAAATAAATTCCTAATAACTTAATTGTTCCTGCCAGCGAATTTTTTGCGATAGCTTGAAAACGCAGCTCAGAATGACGTTCTTCATTTTGTTATAAACAGTACGAAACTGCTCTAAATAAGCAATTTCCATCATCTGTTATAGGTTATGACAGTACATTTTGCAGGGGAACATAGAATCACTTCGCCGACTACTGGAACGACCATAGGCCTATACTCAATACTCACTTCGGCAGTCACCCTAATGGAGGCAGTTTTTGAATTATATGTCCCGTGAAAATGAAAAAAATCGTATTAACACATGGAGGCCCACCTATTCTTGTCTATCGCCCCGGAGACCCGGGTTACATTTCCTGCTCTGCCAAGAAATTGAATTCTGGTCTGAGGGCAAAAACGGGGCACATTCAGTCTCTTGAGGTATAACTAAGAAGAGGAAGGTTTAATTCCCACCTCGACAATCTTGGATGTGGTTTTCCGTGGTTTCCCACTTCCACTTAAGGCAAATACCGGTATGGTTCCTAACTTAAGGCCTTGGCCGTCTCCTTGCCATTTACCACCTTAATTACAAATACACACAGTAATTCAGCCATGACAATAACACAGGTTATGAGAGAAAATTTCACACATACACACCCAAGTACACGGGGCTGAGTGACCACGATGTCGGAGCCCTTCAAACGAATTATGTTTGCCAAGTGTCTCTTATGGCGAAAGCAATTGTGGACACGCGCGAGTGCCTGGAAAACTACTTTTTTCTTTAATAATTTAAGAGTATATCGACGATGCATAATTATAACTTTTAGTCTAGGACGCTAATAACTTGACCACCGAAGCATTGGGAAGAAATTGCAATATTAAGGTACATAAACAACATAGCCTACACATTCAACTGTCGGTTAATGTTCCTCAAAATTTCCCTTCTTAAATATTCCCCTCCTTTATAATTCTCCATCACGTGAAAATGTGCCATGTCTTGGGTTTTAAATATATCAATGCAATGGTGCTGCCATCTGCTGTCAGTTACTGGAACTATATGGGCGATGTACTGCCATCTGTTGTCAGTTATATGAACTGATTGCAGATATTTAAACCTCGTACTGAGGACAACAGTTTGCTCTTTTGATCACATGCTGTAATGCAATGGTAAAACGGAAATAAAACGTATTGAGAGGGAATGTAGAAATATGTATCTTTTACAGACATAAAACCTTACTAATACTCCTCTATTAGACAATATTTCAGTGGTAAAAAAAAATATACATATCGGCGAGGACTGGGATCGAACCGGTGAACCTTGGAACCACAGTCAGTCGCCTTAACCACATGGCTACTCGCGCACTCTTGTTCAGTAGCAGACGCAGCCGTTCATTATCTTCAAAAGCTGCTGTCTGAAGGAAATAATCCATTTCATTATCCAAATAAATCAATGTTGCACATTCGTATACGTTCATACTGTTATTATATTTTATTGTCAGAACTTGGTTAATGTATGTTTTCAATTACATGCAAGCTTATTAAATAACTTACATTTTAATGGACTTCTCACCGCCATTTTGTCATGACCCCAGGCGGATTGTGCGCATGCGTGAGGGGAAAGAATTCTGCTATTTTCTAAATTAATTCAAAAATATACCGTAATATATTTGTTTATTTTATAGACACTCTGCAAATCTAGAGGCCAAGAATTTCGTTAGAGTGCTCTACGAAGTAAATCGGTTCTGTCGTTCTCTCAATCTCGTGGTAACAAAAATCGCCTTACTGTTTTAAATATATAGATGTCACGGAGTAGTATTTTGTTTCGCTATGGCGAAAGTGTAGGCTACAATCTCACCGGTTTGTCCCGCTGCACGGAGTGGAGTTGCAACTGATAATAAAATATTCGACACCATCAGGGTTGGCGACTAATGCGTTACGTATAACACCGTTACTAGCAGCAGTTACTTTACGGTATCGACGTTACTAATTAAATTCAGTAAATTAACGCCTTTACTGTTAATGGTAGCGATGTACTGTATTGAGAATGCACGTTACTTTTTCAAGATATAATAATCAATACCAATTATATTTCTCAAAGGGGCGTGATGACGCTGTAAACAAACTGCTTGCCTTTCACAAAGGCGGATCTGGTTAGATTCCCGGATAATGCATGTGCATTTTTCGAAATGAAATGTCACGTTCTGTGGTTCGGATTCCACGTAAAAAGGAGGTCCCGTGGTTCATGATCGCAGGATGAACGGTCACGTAAAATTAAAATCAAGGAAGGAAGGAATTCATTCATTCAACAATTGGCAGCTTCGGTGGCCTAGTTGGTGGAATGCTGAGCTTCTATGCCCAAGATCGCGGGTTCAAACCCGACCGAAGTCGACGGATTTTTAAGAGCGTTAAAAATCTCTCAGTATGCCTTCCTTCGGAGGGGAAGTAAAGCCAGCGGGCCCATGTCATAGATTTATGGCATGTAAAAGAACCTTCCACTAACTACAATAATGTGAAGCTAAATTTGTAGGTTAGATTTGATTAACGCTCTATGAAGTCCCAAGGTTCGCCGCAAGATGCCGGTTACGGTGGCATCTAGGAGCCAAGTTCGCGGCTAGGTGTCGTTGACGGTAGCAAAATTAAGAACTACTTGAAATTGATCGCCTGCAGTCCTTACCTAAATTACAGATAACACACACTGATACACCCATCACAATTAACACCGGTTATCAGACAGATTCTACACACACCCAAAGTACACGGGGCTACATGACCGCGTTGTGGCAGCCCCTAAACTGAGGAACCAACCAACCATCATTCAGCAATAATGTTTAATGAACAGATGTGGTTCAATTTGCAGCTGGAGGATTTACAAGCACTTTTAAAAAGGAAAGTTTAAAACAATCCAACACAGGGGGGGGGGGGGGGAGCGAACGACAGCTCAAATCAAGGATAAACAAAAATTTAATAAAGAATAGTTGATAATTTTATAAATTTAGATGCATATTTCTGGAAGCGAGTGTTTCCTTGGATATTTGTATAATCGTTGTACAAGATTAATAGGCACAACCATAAAATTAATGTTATTTTTGTTCATTAAGTTGGTTCTGTCCCCTTAATATAACATACACACTCTTGTGAAACAAATGCAGTATATAAATATTTGAATGAGCAATGGAAATCTTGGAAATGCCGGCAGATATACAGGACGATTGTTGCTGGAGCGCGACTGCCGGCTATCCAGGAGCACGCGTGGCTGCAGATAGCCAAGCCAGCTCGGGCTGCTATTTCTGCCTCTGTTACTGTCGCGCACAAGCAGCGTCCCGAGCACGTCCCGAGCTGGTTTGTAGCCACGCGCGCTAGCCGGCAGCTGCTGGGCAGCCCCATTCCAGAAATCAAACTCACACTGCTACACATGATCATCAAAGGATATAATGTACATGGGTTGGTTTTTTAGTTTTGGCACCTTAGTTATAACTGGATTAATAACTTACTTAGATGGTTCCAAGTTTTACAGGCCCTCGATGTAGTCCCCACCGTTGCGTACAACGTGTTCCCAGCGATGCGGAAGTCGCTGGATCCCGTTGGTACTGCCCAATCTATTGATGGTACGAAGAGAGCGCTCGGCAGCCTGCTTCACGTCATTGTCATCTTCATCTTCGGGATGAGATCATAGTCGCAGGGACTGATGTCGGGAGAATATGGGGGGTGATAGAGGACCTCCCAGCCCCAGCGATCCAACAATGCCGACACAACGCCTGCTGTGTTTGCCCTAGCATTGTCATGCAGAACGATGGGCGGTGTAACCATGTGGTGGCGCCGTTTCCTTCTTAGAGCTCCTCGGAGATGGTCTTGCAGAAACGAAAAATAGCACGCTGCATTAACGGTTTGCCCTCGGGGAACAGTATGGCAGCGCTTCCGTACCATTGAAGACGTTAATCAGGCTGCCGAGCGCTCTCTTCGTACCATCAATAGATTGGGCAGTGTCAACGGGATCAAACGACTTCCGCATCGCTCGGAACACGTTGTACGCAACGGTGGGAACTACATAGAGGGCCTGTAAAACTTGGAACCCTCTAAGTGAGTTATTACTCCAGTTATAACTAAGGTGCCAAAACTAAAAAAAAACAACCCATGTAGTTTTCCCGCACTCTGTACATAAATTACTAGGACTAGGATTTCGATGACTTTGAATCTTCTTTTTTTTTTGGAAAGCCTAATTCATTGAGTTGTATATAAATGCTTTTCCGAGTTGGTTGGTTCCTCAGTTTAGGAGCTGCGACAACGCGGTCATGTAGCCCCGTTTACTTTGGGTGTTTATAGAATCTGTCTGATAACCGGTGTTGTGGCTGTATTAGTATGTGTTATCTGCTTTTAATTCAAGTTAGGACTGCAGACATTCGATTTTCAAGTAGTTCCAACTTTTGCTGCCACCGTCAACGACCTACTAGTTCTGAACTTTGTTACTAGATGCCCGCAGTCGGCTCCTGGCGACGAACGTTGGAACCTAAGAGCGTTAGTCAAATCTGACCTATAATTAAGCTTCACACAAGTGTAATTAGTGGAAGGTTCTTTATCATGCCATAAATCTATGACATGGGACCGCCGCCGGCTTTACTTCCCCTCCGAAGGAAGACATACTGAGGGATTTTTAACGCTCTTAAAACATCCGATGACTTCGGCCGGGTTTGAACCCGCGACCTTGGGCATCCATAGAAGCTCAGCATGCTACCAACTACGCCACGTGTTTCAGAGTAAGAGGTGCAGAAATAAGAATACTTGTTAGAGCGTTTGCATTTTTCTCTAATTTTGTGAGAAAGGGCATTTTTGGGGGTTTTTATTGAATTTTCAATACTTATCGGGGTTTATTGCATTCTATATGCATTTGAAGTACTTCTTGGGTGTACTTTACTTTTCTTTTAAATTTTCTAATTTTCTACGGGATTGGGGATGGGATGCGATTAATTTATATATGGCGGAGGTTCTTAAAGCCGGATGCCCTTCCTGACGCCGACCTTGTGAGACAAGATGAATGGAACCGTGCGATGAGTAGGAAGGACGTGGTCTATTAGAAGGTTTGGTCCTGGCATTTGAGTTTAGCTGAAAATGGGAAATCGTGGAAAACCATTTCAAGGATGGCCAACGGTAGGGTTCGAATTCATTTGTTTATTGAGTCCGGAGCAACCTGGACCCATGACCTTGTGCCCCAGGGCGCATTGCTACCACGGCTGGTTTTATCTTTTTAAGGCGGCTTCGGTGGCGTAGTTGGTAGCATGCTGAGCTCCTAACCTCAAGGTCGCGGGTTCAAACCCGGCCGAAGTCGTCGGATTTTTTAAGAGCGTTAATAATCCCTCAGTATGTCTTCCTTCGGAGGGGAAGTAAAGCCGGCGGGCCTATGTCATAGATGTATGGCATGTAAAAGAACCTTTCACTAATTACACTTGTGTGGAGGGAAATTATAGGTTAGATCTGACTAAAGCTCTTAGGTTCCAACGTTCGTCGCCAGGAACTGACTGCGATGGCATCTAGTCACCAAGTTCTACTCGTTGTCGTTGACGGTGGCGTTTGGTAGCAAAAGTAGGAACTACTTGAAAATTGAATGTCTGCAGTTCTTACTTGAATTAAAAA
This sequence comes from Meconema thalassinum, assembly GCA_946902985.2. Lineage (NCBI taxonomy): Eukaryota > Metazoa > Arthropoda > Insecta > Orthoptera > Tettigoniidae > Meconema > Meconema thalassinum. Next base: position 99,494,930 of record OX336400.1, on the reverse strand, counting down.
CAGATAACACACACTAATACAGCCATCACAATTAACACCGATTATCAGACAGATTCAACACACACCCAAAGTACACGGGGCTATATGACCGCGGCGTTGTCTCAGCCCCTAAACTAAGGAACCAACCAACTATCTTTTCAAGAGGGATATTTTCAGATTTAAATTTCATTTCTTAATAAGTTATTTACTTTGCTTAGTTCTAAACTGTATGTAACTTCTTTAAATAAACTTGATCGTTACGAAACTGTACTAGTTCATTCTACGTGATTTTGAATTTATATTCAGAAGCCGGATGTTTGCAATTTTATACATTTTATAGGCCATTTTTAGTGATATTTAGGTCATAACTATAAGGTGCGTTCAAAAAGTAACGAGCCGGAGGCTGTAATGCGCAAACCGGTGACGACATGGGTTAATCGTAGCGTGTGTAACGAGTTGTGGTTCCGACCAGAGCGTAGAAGGTCACAACCCATCGCTAGAGGGCACGCGTGCACGTCACCTGACGATACAAAGCGAGCAGCAGCATGCATCAATGGTCCAACGCTGCCAGACGCATTGCAAACAGTGACATGGAGGCGTCAAACGAAGAGCGAAGAGGTGTTGTTCGGTTTCTGACAGCGAAAGGAGTAGGGGGAACGGACATTCATCGTCGAATGTCACGGCGAACACTGCATGTCCCTTGCAAGGGTCAAGGCGTAGCACAAGCGCTTTAGGGAAGGACGGGTGTCGTTAGCCGATGATGCCCGGTCTGCCCCCCCCCCCCCCCCCCCCTGCATTACCGATGACAACGTCCAGCTGGTTGATGCACTCATTACCCGGGACCGCCGAGTGACAGTGAACGCCATAGTCGCCGTGGTCGGATTAATTCTTGGTCTTGGTTGGACGATTGATGCATGCTGCTGCTCGCTTTGTATCGTCACGTGACGTGCATGCGTGCCCTCTAGCGACGGGTTGTGACCTTTCACGCTCTGGTCGGAACCACACCTCGTTACACACGCCACGATTAGCCCATGTCGTCATCGGTTTGCCCATTACAGCCTCCGGCTCATTACTTTTTGAACGCACCTTATACATTTTTAAGGTGCATTTTCCATTGTTTTATAGGGCATTAAAATCCTAGCCCTGCAAATTCCCAAGGTTTGTCATAAACATGGAGTTGTACATACCTGCAAGCAGCCACACCAACCCTTGCGCCCTTTCATGGCCGGCATGCTGGGGCAGTGAAGGGGCAGCTCCGCCAGTCGGCGGGACAGAGCCCCCACGTTCAGGCGTACCGGGCACGCTCCCGGCAGCGGCTAAAACACACAACATACATTATCATTATTGAAGTACACTAAGTAGTAGTGACAACTGTATTAAATACCACACATAATTAAGACTTGTATAAAGATGCCACCAATACTTGATCCAACAACGATGGTAACACCAATTGAAAAAAAGAATTGTTGTTAATAATTCAATTTAGGGGCTCAGGACAACTTAGTCATCAGCACCGTGTAGTTAGGTGTGTGATGAACTTGTCTGATAACCTGTATTGCTGTGATGACTGTTGTAGTGTGTGTAACTGTAACGTTATAGTAGTTTCATTTGAAGGCCTTCGACATCGTGGTCATTTAGCCCCGTGTACTTGGGTGAGTGTGGAATTTTGTATATGTAATAATGTTATTGGTTTTACGTCCTTTTAACTACTGCGGCTTTTAGAGACGCCAGGGTGCCGGAATTTTGCCCCGAAGGGGATGTCTAACGTGCCAGTAAATCTACTGGCACGGCTCCCTCGCTTTTGCGCACTCTCAAATGCTAGCTGACGGCGCCAGGATTCGATCCTGCAGCCTTGGGTTCAACAGGCGAGAACATTACCACTGAGCCACGCAGCCAGTCTATGTGGAATTTTGTCTGATAACCTGTGTTATTGTGATGGCTGTATTAGTGTGTGTATTTGTAATTCAAGTGAGGATTGGGAGGGAAGCGGCCGTGGTCTTAAGTTAAACACCATCCCGGCATTATCCTGGAGTAGAAGTGAGGAAACCACAGAAAACCACTTCCAGGATGGCTGAGGTAGGAATCGAACCCACCTCTTCTCAGTTTTGCCTCAAGTTTGAGTGGACCACTTTTCAGCCCTCAGACCAGAATTAAATTTCATGGCGGAGCCAGGAATCTAACCCAGACCTCCGGGACGCCGGCCAAGAATGCTTGCCGCTACACCACGATGTGGTCTCGGTAACTTGTGAGCGCTCCATGTGTATAACTTAGAGCCAGTAGAGCCCGCTTTACTGTTATGCGGGCTAGACGCGATACAGTTCTGGCAGGGGCTATGGTCTTGTTTCTTTGTTTAATCGCACTTTTTAAACTAATAAATATCATTCCGTTAATTTTTCCAGAATTGCAATATTTTTCCTGCACTATTGAGATGATTTGGAAGATTTTGGCACAAACCCCACCTTCTAACTCCCTCTGGTTTTAGCGGCTTCGGTAGCGTAGTCGGTAGCATGCTGAGTTCTATCCCCAAGATCGCGGGTTCAAATCCGGCCGAAGTCGTCGGATTTTTAAGAGCGTTAAAATCCCTCAGTATGCCTTCCTTCAGAAGGGAAGTAAAGCCGGCGGTCCCATGTCATAGATTTATGGCATGTTAAAGAACCTTCCACTAATTACACCTGTGTGAAGCTAAATTGTATAGCTTAAGAATGTAAACAACGCTCTTAGGTCTCTTAAGTTCGTTGCCAAGAGCCGACTGCGGTGGCGTCTGTTGCTAAGTTCTGAACTAGTAGGCCTAGTTGTTGACAGTGGCGTTTGGCGGCAAAAGTAGGAACTATTTGAAAAATTCAAAAGTCTGCAGTCCTTACTTGAATTAAAAAACAGATAACACACACTAACACAGTCATCACATTTAACACCGGTTATCAGACAGATTCTACACACACCCAAAGTACACGGGGCTACATGACCGCGTTGTCGCAGACCCTAAACTTAAGAACCAACCAACTGGTTTAAGAGCTTGATTGTGAAACATACACCTTAGCGTTTTGTACACACAGTATGACGATGATGATTTTATGATTGACCTCGCTCTACACTATCTAATAAATTTATCATCACCAACTTCACTCGTGTAATCTACCTCGTTAATTCCCTCCACAGTAAAGGGTGAAATCTCGTTTAATTAAACCGAATATAAATTGTATTGTATATTTATTTAGAAGCGGGTTTATGTCAAGTTGTACTTAGCCTTTCATATTACGTATCGATTACGTCTTCGAGACCTCAGACCATTCCACATTAATCCCAGTTACAGATGTGGCTAGCGATCCTGCTAGGAATTTCGATGACTTAAAATAGTTGATGATGATAATTGTTGTTTTAAGGGGCCCTAATGGTCTGGGTGACCGCGAAAATGAGAATGAAGTGGAAACCAGAGCGAAAAGTGTGAGACGTAAAATACTTACAAAAAGGAACTCATTGAAACTACTCACAAAACGGAGAGGGGTAATACTTACAAAAGGGAATTTAGAACGAAAATACTCACAAAAGGAATAGATTGAAAAATACGCACAAAATGTAGTTTAGGTTCAAAATACGTAGCCTGCAAAATGCAATGTAGAGTCTAAATACGTACAAAATGCAATGAGGTTCAAAATACTTACAAAATGCAATTGAATTTGAAAATACACAATGCAATTCAGATTGAAAGCTCCCATTTTCAAACCAAAATATTCATGAAGTGCAATTCAAATTGAAAATGCTTACAAAATGGAATTGAAATTGAAAATTCTTACAAAATGCACGGTAGATTCAAACTACTCATTTGGATAGACAATACTTACAAAATGCAATTTAGAGTGAAAATACCAAATGTAATTTAGATTCCAAATACCACATAATTCAATTGAGAATCAAACTACTTGCAAAATGCCGACCATACAAAATGCAATTTAGATTGAAAATACTTGCAAAAAGCGGTTTAGGTTGAAAATGCTTATAAAATGCAATTGAAATTCAAAATACTCACAAAAGTCCCGGCCCGGATATTGAAAGACTTGCTAAAAAAAAGCAATTTAGATTGTCAATCCTTACAAAATGCAATGGAGGATGAAAACACTCGCAAAATGCAATGTAAACCGAAAAGACTTACAAAATGCAACGTAGATTGAAAATACCTACAAAATGGAGTGTAGGGAATTTAGATACACGGAGAGACAATTAACAAAAACAGTGCGGGAATCTTAAAGAGAAAAGGAAATATAATGAAAAGAAGAAGGAGGGATCAGGAAAGATGAGACCAGGGCCAATTAAGGCGGGAAAGTGAAAGACTTCCTAGGCCTCGGATACCCTAATACCGTCAGGTTCGGAAAAGAACAAGAGTTGACCAAGGGAGGTCGACAGGAAAGAAGACGGAGAGGAGCCCGGCACAAGTGGAAGCAATGCCGGACTCGGCTGGGGTCCCGTGGTCGCCAACCCACGTCCCACTAGATGTAAGCCCCTTGGGGAACTTAAAAATAATAGTAGTCCGGGCCTTATAAGGAAACTGCAATGCAACCCGCAGTGCAACGGAAAGTTCTTTAGGCTATGGAGAGAGAAAGCGTCACAGTGACCTTGAAATGCTGGTCCGAGGAGCAGGAAAGTTATGTCCACACGCGTGACGCACCATACACACACACGGCATAGACGAGTTGTCGTATTGTAAACATGAGCAATGTGCGACGCTCGACTCGGAGAAGGCATGCAAGATAATCTCCCACCCTTCAAAAACCTACTAAGTTACTTCTGATTAACTTTCAAATTATAATATTTTGGGACCCGGATGGAACCCAAAAAAAAAATCCTCTCGGCACGCCGGAAGGCGGAGGTAGATTTCACCGGGATCGGCTACAAAAGGCAAAATATGCAGGGTTTCGTAGAATGATCAGTTCTCATTTATTGCCAGAAAGTATTTTACAATTGGAGCTTAATTAACTTTGCTTTCGTCTTTCTATGCATATTTTTAACATTTTATTGCCTTATGGGGACGGTAACCTTCTTGTCATTTGGGATCCATTTTTATACTTGTGGTCACACTGTCCTTATGCAAGGTTACGACACTGATGTGTAACGTTCTAACAGTCTAACTTCTTCACGCAAAATTTTATCTCCCGCAGAGATGTTGGTTGGTTCCGCAGTTTAAGGGCTGCGACAACGCGGTCATGTAACCCCGTGTACTTTTTTGGTACCAAAATTGGGAACTACTACTTGAAATTGACCGTCTGCAGTCCTTACCTGAATTACAGACTAATACAGCCATCACAATTAACACCGTTTATCAGACAGATTCTACACACACCCAAAGTACACGGGGTTATAAGACTAAAAGGACTGCAGACGGTCAATTTCAAGTAGTAGTTCCCAATTTTGGTACCAAATACTACCGTCAACGACATCTAGCTGTGAACTTGGCAACTAGATGCCACCACAACCATCAACTCGCAACGAACGTTGGAACTTTTCCTCCTAAGGAAAGCATACTGAGGGATTCTTAGCGCTCTTAAAAAATCCGACGACTTCGGCTGGCTTTGAGCCCACGAACTTGGGCATAGAAGTTCAGTATGTTACCGGTTACGTCACCGAAGCCGCTTCCCACAGAGTCAGATAGAAAACTGAATGTGATCTCGTGCAGTGGCGTTGTCATGCCAACCTCTGATAGCTCATCCATCATCAATTCAGAAGCGTTGTCATAGTAACCTCTGATGGCTCTTGGCATTTTCTTCTAATTCCGAAATCATTTTCTTCATCCCTTGGCGTAATGGTGGGTCATATCAAAAATTCTTTCAGACAAAAGTTTTAGGTAATTATTAAGGGAATATTGTCCATTTTCTACGGTTTTGATATTGTGCCTAGTAAGAGAGATATGATTAATGTTTACCGAAAAACCCACTTTTTCCCACCCCTTTGGTCAATGGTTGGTGCTATGAAAAAACTTTTCAAACATAAATTTTTGGTCCTTATCCGACACATAGGATGAACTTTGAATGGATTCGATATTTCAAATATTAAGAGAGTTATAGTGGTATTTCGCTTTTTCGAAAAAAAGTCCCCCATTTTCACCCCCTTCGACCGATTGTACCCATTAACGAACTCGACCGAGATTTTATAGGGATACATATTATGTAAAAAAATCAAAGTATTTGGTGCAAAATTGCGGTAGTTATCGAGTCCACAAGAAAGTGATATATGTACATATATATACATAAATTATATATAAACTTTTGAACTGACTGTGGTTTTTTGGGGTCTAGGGGATGTGAAACGCGAAGATATATCGAAATTTTCCGGAAGTCGAAACATGGTACCCATTGCAATAGTTAGCTTTCTAATGAAATCTACCTAAAATCCCTCTTGGCACGCCGGAAGACTGACACCGGGCAAATAAATTATTTCGAATTCACTAAATTTCCGAAATGTTTGTATACCTGCAAACTTTCCCATGTTCAGCATACAAGAAGCCCCACCCCCACCCATATTATAATTTCGAAAATATTTTGCTCATCCCTTGGCAAAAGGGTGGTTCATGTAACAAATTCTTTCAGACAAACGATTTAAATAATTTCCACACGACTATTTACCATTTTAAACATTTTTAATATTGCGCCTATTAAGGGTGGTATGTTTTTCTTTCTCTAAAAACTCCATTTTCCCACCCATTTGGTCAATGGTTGGTACTATCAATAAACTGTACCAAGATACGTTTTTGGCTTTTATCAGAAGAATTGTATGAACTTAGAATGGATTCGACTTTTCAAATATTAAGTAAATTGTAAGAGACCTATTTCAAGTTTTCGAAAAAGGCCCCCCATTTCCACCCCCTTGGTTCAATTATGCCAATTAACGAACTCGACCTAGATTTTGATTGGTTATATTTTATGTATACGTTTGAAAGTGATTGGTGTAAAATGGCGGTAGTTATCGTATCTACAAGAAAGTGATATAAAGTTTATATAAACAGTGGTTTTGGGGTATGGGGGACGTGAAATGCAAAGATATGTCGAAATTTTCCGGAATTCGAAACGTGGTACCCATTGCAATACGTAGCTTTCTAATGAAACCACTTCGTTTTATAACAGCATAAGATCAGACTTCTGGGAGTCCAGGAACTTTGATTATTATTAGTCTATTATTATGATTATGAGGTGTAGAACAGCGAGGTCATCTGCCCCTCGTAACACTGTTAAAACACAAATTTTGATTATTTAAAATTTAAGTTGATGCCTTAAGTAAGAAAAACATTAAATTAAATAAAACTAATAATTATCCCATGTCATAGATTTATGGCATGTTAAAGAACTTTCCACTAATTACACCTGTGTGAAACTAAATTGTATAGGTTAAGAACGTAAACAATGCCCTTAGGTTGCTACGTTCGTTGCCAAGAGCCGACTGTGGTGGCGTCTAGTAGCTAAGTTCTGAACTAGGCCTAGTTGTCGTTGACGGTGGCGTTTGGCGGCAAAAGTAGGAACTATTTGAAAAATTCAAAGTTGCAGTCCATACTTGAATTTAAAAAAAACAGATACACACACTAATACAGTCATCACAATTAACACCGGTTATCAGACAGATTCTACACACACCCAAAGTACACGGGGCTACATGACCGCGTTGTCGCAGCCCCTAAACTAAGGAACCAACCAATTAACCAAAATAATTTAAAGAAAGAAAAATCCTCAAAAAAATCTTAGGACCAAAATATGGAAATGGGGTTTGGAATCTATTAAAGTATTGAAAATATCACCGCTTCCATCAGAAAAAGGAGACTGAGATTTGGCCAAGGTATCATCCTATATCGGCAAGATCCACACTCTGTTAAAATGTGGGCGCTTCCCGTCCCTCAAATTATAAATCAAGGAGCACCGACCTGTATACAATTACTATAGATCACCTGGCGGTGTAGTGTCTAGCATTCTTCGCTGTCACCCCTGAGGTTTCGGGTCCGATTCCCGGCACTGTCCAGAAATTTAATTTTGACTTGTGGGCTATACGTCCCTTTTAGTCATTGCGCCTTTTAGAGAAGCCGGGGGGCGAAATTTCACCCTGAAGGTGATCGTTAACGTGTCAGTAAATCTGATATGGCTCCCTTGTATTTAAGCACCCTCAAAGGCCAAGTGGCTACACAGGGATTCGTTCCCGAAAGCATGGGCACAGCAAGCGAGAATTTTACAGTTTACGCTACAGGTTTTTGGTCGGTCGGCCCCGGTTGCGCAGTCGTACTGGACAGGGGCTAGTCGGTGAGCAATTGATACGTGAGATGCTTTCCGTGCAACTGACTACTTAATTGCTTATGCCTGAAGTTCACTGAATACGATTGCGCAACCGGGGCTGACCGACCAAAACTGTGGCGTAAACTGTACCACTGCACCACGTATGCAGCCAGTGAGAAAGGCAATGACAAGAGTAACTCACTCCTCACCTCTTCTGGTGCTTTTTAATGTTATTATTTAGTATCCGGAGCCTCCGTGGCTCAGGCGGCAGCACGCCGGCCTCTCACCGCTGAGTCCGTGGTTCAAATCCCGGTCACTCCATGTGAGATCTGTGCTGGACAGAACGGAGGCAGACAGGTTTTTCTCCGGGTACTCCGGTTTTCCCTGTCAAAATTTCATTCCAGCAACACTCTCCACTATCATTTCATTTCATCTGTCATTCATTTAATCATTGCCCCAGAGGAGTGCGTCAGGCCTCGGCAGCCGGCACATTTCATATCCTCGCCGCTAGATAGGGGCTTCATTCATTCCATTCCTGACCCGGTCGGAGACTGGAAGCAGGCTGTGGATTTTCATTTTCATTTAGTATCCAACCAGCCCCCTGACAAACAAGTAGCCTTACCAACCAAATATGCCCATATTCAAAGGCACAGCCTTGGGCATACCGCTACAAACGAAGCGTTATCCAGAAAATGTATTCAGAATATCAGACGAGACAATAGTTTTTTAATGAAACAGGGATGATCTTGAACAATTATCGACAAGCGTCTGTTCTAAGAACGTGACCTTGAAAAGCCCTGGCGCCTGAGCGCCTACGGCAGGGATGTTCACGGAAACGCACGCTGGATGACCTTGCGAAACACGTGCACAGTCAGACACGTTATCTTAAAACTAGGCTGCGGACACACTGCATTGGACCAGGGGGACGACAGTTCATAGGGAGCGCGTGGGTCGGGGTAAGGCCCTGTACTGTTTGTTCTGCCAACCAATGAAGAATTAATTTTAGCACTAAGGTTCCGTAGTTGGCACTCATGAACGTTCACATCAAACCGAATGGCGGAAGCGGGAATAGTCTGTTTTGATTGATTTTCCTCGTGGTGTTGTTGGTTGTTTTGATTTGTTCAGTATTTTCATTGTTTATTTGAATTGAGAGTCAATCATGCCACTGCAAGGGAGGAAAAATTGCCAAGCACCGGGATGTAAGAATTATAATGATAGTAAGAACAATACGGCAATTTTCATCTTCCTGGTGTTGACCATGTGTAAAACTAGTGGGCAATATGGACTACTCGCGAATAAAAATATATAGAGAATAAATGTGTGCATTTCATCTCTTGTTTGTTTCCTTACCCATTCTCCTTTGCATTGCAATAACATTTTTGTGGTTTAGGGCTACGGGGAGGGGTGGGTGGTTGCGGGCATGCTAGGCAAAAAGTGAGGTTATGGCAATGTAGTGTGTGCATTTGGACGATTTTCTTTATATTCATCGAATATCCCAACTATTCTGTAGAGTATGAGAGCATTTTTTAATTAGCCTAGAGGTGAATTAAGCTCTAGAACGGCATAACTGTGTCTTTCGTGACAAATCCATTGCCAACATTGATATATATCAAAATGTATTCTTTTCCTATCTGGACGTATATTTCAGCACCTAGCGAAAGGCGCAGTTATGTTTGAGTTATATTCATCAATAATCAATAACTCGTCGCAGAACATACTGTTCATTTACGTGTAATAAAGGCTACATTCATATGGCTTTTTACTTTTTATGTTGCCAGACTTGGCAGTACAATCCATAGCCTAAGGCGGTGTTCTCTCTCGGAAATTCTATAACAAAAAGTGACAAATCTCTTATACTTACATGATCCTTGGCATTGGACGCTCTAGGCAGGCGGACTGTGCTCCGAACCTAACCCCGGAAGTGCAGTTCGCCCGCCATTGCGGACGCGCTAGTCCCAGCAGTACAAAGCCAACTGATTCCCACAAATACTAATCTCGGCGAGGAAACGGATTTTGCAACTGTTGCATGATACACCTCCCGTACTAACAAAACCTACTCATTTCCATACCCACATTATCCTTGCATGTGGCAATAACCAAGCCGCCAGGTTTTACGTGTAGACAATCTTTCATTTCTGTCTATGCGGTTTTCACTGGCCCTACAATCTTACCGTTGTATATGTGTACATATTTATATGTGCACATATATGATAATATATACCAATGTTTATATCAACCCATGATGCCTGGTAGATCGCGACCGCGATGGGACAGGCGCAAAGCCTCAAAGGGCAATCCTTCTCTTTCCAATCCCCTATGCTTTCTCTTCTACTATGTAGACTAACTGCATGTCTGAGGCACCAGTAGTAAGGTCGGGTGCCACGCGGGGGGTGCGGGAAACCTTTCGCCCCCCCCCCCCCCCCCGAAAAAAAAACACTGCATTAAATACTCCAATTGAATCGGTCGGAGCGGAAAAGCAATAAGTCTAAAATGGTCATATTTTAAACATTTAATATTCTGAAGTATGGACCCAAGGCCCTTGGAAAGGCATAAGAAGGAATTAAGTCGGCCTTCTATTTAAGCCAGAAACCACTGCTACATGTAGTGCGATCAGAGGAGAAAATCATTAAGTCAGCGACTTGCTGCCTTTCAGCGCCGTATTCCGTACTTGATGTACGCCTAGGCCGCACTGAAAGATCCCTACGTGTTACAGTGCTATTGTAAATTACATTTGTACAGGGTTTAGGTGGATTTTATGTTACAAATCCATTTTTAAATGAAATATCATGTGAAATATTCATTCTGGATGGCTTTATGACGCATTAAACTGACCACGGAGCTAAAAGGCATTAAGTCACGTTTCCAAAATTGATTTGAATAATATGTTTAGTAAATTAAAATTGACCTTCCGCTAACACAAATACAACCTGAATAGTTGCTTCACAACATAGATGACTAATATAGTGTGTTTGTTAAGTCCTGTTCTGTCAATGACGTTTTATCTGTCTCCTGAAAATAGTGAAAACTGACTTAATACTTTTCAGCTCCGGCCGATTCAATTGTGATTAGTGGCCCGAGGGAGATTAGAGAGACCCGTGTGTATTTTTGTACACAGCACGTTTAGTTCAATCGCAGTTAGGTAGTGGCCAGGTGGACGACAACTGCCTGTGGACACACCTGAGTTGTGCGTCAAGTAGAAGGAGAGATAGCTGATATTTTATTTTAATTCATATATCTGTTACATAAACTAGATATAACTGATATTAGGGTAGCATGAATGATTGCTGGAACAAATAGATGGGAGCAATAGCAGAAAGGTAGGCTACTCGTAATGGGCTAAGTTAGATATGAACGCGCTAGATGTAGCTGTTCGTATCAACGATCACGTAGCCTAATATAAGAGATTGGTCACTTTTGGTTATAAAATTGCCGAGGCTATGTACTGCTCTACCTAGTCTGGCAATATTAAAAAGTAAAAAGCCATACGAATGTCGCCTTTATTACACGTAATTTAACAGTATCATCTGCGAAGAGTTATTGATTATTGATGAAAATAATACAAACATAATTGAGTCTTTCGCTAGGCGCAGAAATATACGCCCAGATAGCAAAATAATAAGTTTTGATATAGGCCTATATCAATGTTGGCAATAGATTTGTCACGAGGGACACATTTATGCTGTTCTAGAGCTTAATTCACCTTTAGGCTGATTACACATTGCTCTCCTACTCTACAAAACTGTTGGGATGTTCGATGGATATAAAGAAAACTGTCCAAATGCACATACTATACTGCCATAACCTCACTTTTCGCCTACAATACCGCCTGCCACCCACCCCTCTCCCGTCACCCTAAACCACGAATTTGATCGCTATGCAAAGGAGAATGAGTAAGAAAACAAACAAGAGATGAAATGCACACATGTATTCTATTTTTTTATTTTTTTTATCACAGTGAACAAAACATTTATTTGAGAGTAGTCAATGCTGCCCACTAGTCTTACACATGGTCAACACCAGGTCAAGGATAATTCACACAAAAAAATAAAGGAAATATTCCAATAACAGTGTACAGTACATTAATGCATTCCTGTTTTATAGCATCACTCTTTCAAACATGCTGGTAAGTTAGTTCACATTGCATATTATTTTGTCGCACAAATTTCAGCGTTGGCTGTAACTCGTTTCCGAGTATAGTGTTCTTCCTATCATAATTCTTACATCCCTGTGCTTGCTGGGGAATGATTGATTCTCAATTCAAATAATCAAAACACCGGCGAACAAACTAGCCAACAACACGAGGAAAATGAATCAAAACAGACCAACTACGGAGTGCCAACTACGGAACATTAGTACTAAAATTAATTCTTCATTGATTGGCATAACATCTGGAGCAGAGCTTTACCGCGACCCACGCGCTCCCTATGATCTGTCATCCCCATGGTTCGTATGGGCCAACTCAGATGGTGGGGTCATGAGAAGAGAATGGTGGAGGAGAGATTCGTTGGTTGGTTCCTCAGTTTAGGAGCTGCGACAACGCGGTCATGTAGCCCCGTGTACTTTGGGTGTGTGTAGAATCTGTCTGATAACCGGTGTTAATTGTGATGGTTGTATTAGTGTGTGTTATCTGTAATTCAGGTTAGGACTGCAGACGATCAATTTCAAGTAGTTCCTACTTTTGCTACCAAATGCTAACGTAAACGACACCTAGCTGTGAACTTGGCTACTAGGTGCCACCACAAGCAGCGCCTGGCAACGAACGTTACACTTAATAGAGCGTTAATCAAATCTAACCTACAAATTTAGCTTCACATAATTGTAGTTAGTGGACGGTTCTTTTAAATGCCATAAATCTATGACATGGGCCCGCCGGCTTTACTTCTTCTCCGAAGGAAGGAATACTGAGGGATTTTTAATGCTCTTAAAAAATCCGGCGACTTAGGTCGGGTTTGAACCCACGATCTTGGGCATAGAAGCTCAGCATCCAACCAACTAAGCCACCGAAGCCGCCGGAGGAGCGATTACCTAGGAGGTTAATATAAGGTGCGTTCAAAAAGTAACGAGTCGGAGGCATAATTATAGCAACCAGTACCTGTATGTTAGAAGAATTGGCCCTGGCTGTTGAGCACTTGTCCCACTGTGACACGAGGCGGTGAATGGCTGTCTCATAAAATTCCCTGGGCTGCGATATGAACCAGTTCCGCACGTACAGCTGGACGTCGGCGTCCGAGGTGAATCGTTCGCCCCGCAGAGCCCTTTTCAGGGGACCAAACATGGCGTAATCACAGGGCGAGAGGTCTGGACTGTATTGAGGTTGGCCGAGAACCTCCCATTTGAATTTCTGCAGGAGTGCCGCGACTGCGTTGGCCGTATGAGGTCGTGCATTGTCGTGGAGCGACCACGGCGGCTATGGCGTTCACTGTCACTCGGTGGTCCTGGGTAATGTGTGCATCAACCAGCTGGACGATGTCATCGGTAATGCAGGGGGGTGCCCCATACCGGGCATCATCGGCTAACGACACCCGTCCTTCCCTGAAGCGCTTGTGCCACGTCTTGACCTTTGCAAGGGACATGCAGTGTTCGCCGTACCCTTGTGACATTCGGCGATGAATGTCCGTTCCCCCTACTCCTTCCGCTGTCAGAAACCGAACAACACCTCTTTGCTCTTCGGTTGACGCCTCCATGTCACTGTTTGCAATGCGACTGGCAGCGTTGGACGATTGATGTATGCTGCTGCTCGCTTTGTATCGTCACGTGACGTCCACGCGTGTCCTCTAGCGACGGGCTGTGACCTTCCACGCTCTGGTCGGAACCACACCTCGTTACACACACCACGATTAGCCGATGTAGTCACCGGTTTGCGTATTCCAGCCTCCGGCTCGTTACTTTTTGAACGCACCTTATAAGTTCGGCTGCAGAGGGTAGACCTAGGAGGCAATGGTTAGAATCAGTGTTCAACGATTTCGAAGCGAGAGGTGTAGAAGCAGAAGAGACCGCATTGCTAACTGCTAATAGGTGATCATGGAGGCGACTTGCTCGCAAATAGAAGCTTTTCAGTCGGTCAGCACGAGTGGGCCCATTCAGATTGGGCGAGGAGTTACAATTTATTTCCTGGTGCCTAAAATAAATTACAGTATAATATGAATTAAAATCGAAATTTAATGTCTTTCAGTCGGCAACACGATTGTACCCAATTGCAGTGAGTACTTCCCTAATCCTAAAAATAATTTGCATAATCTAATGTGACTTTTTTCAGGATTACGGAACCATCAAATACAGTACAATTGGGTATAATCGTGTTGATCGACTGAAAATCATTAATATTCAATTACTAAGTCAAAACTGAAAAATGGATTCCAACACTATACAGTATATACATTATTTATACACTTACAAGGGAACGGATTGCTGTGTAAAATTCTAATCTGGTTGAAATGTAGTGCACAATATTGATAAAAAGTTGTACAATGACGTAGTGGCAACCGCACGAGCCACTTTCAATTTTGAACGCCAATTATTGAACGCCAAAAACCTGCCGGGCGACGGCATGAGCAAGGAGGTGGGAAGAGATAAAGCTGACTTTGAATCCTAGCAGCATGCGATGGCTCCCGGCCACCAGGCAGCGAGCTGCGTTCATTCCCTACCTTAAACGTTCCCATCACTCTTCTATCCACTCGATTAGAGTATACAATGCAACATAATGTGACGTTTTGCGCTTGGCCATATGAAAATCCACAGCCTGCTTCCAGTCTCCGACCGGGTCAGGAATGGAATGAATGAAGCCCCTATCTAGCGGCGAGGATATGAACTGTGCCGGCTGCCGAGGCCTGACGCACTCCTCTGGGGCAATGATTAAATGAATGATAGATGAAATGAAATGATAGTGGAGAGTGTTGCTGGAATGAAATTTTGACAGGGAAAACCGGAGTACCCGGAGAAAAACCTGTCTGCCTCCGTTCTGTCCAGCACAGATCTCACATGGAGTGACCGGGATTTGAACCACGGACTCAGCGGTGAGAGGCCGGCGTGCTGCCGCCTAAGCCACGGAGGCTCGCGCTTGGCCATACTGTAAATAAATAAAACTGCCTGGTGGCCGCGAGCCATCGCGTGCTAAGATTCAAGGTCAGCTTTACCTCTTCTTACCTCCTTGCTCATGCCGTCGCCCGGCGGGTTTTCGGCGTTCAATATTGGCGTTCAAAATTGAAAGTGGCTCGTGCGGTTTTCACTACGTCATTGAACACCTTTGTAGGAATATTGTGTACTAAATTTCAACCAGATTAGAATTATACACCACAATCCGTTTCCTTGTTAGTTAAATAATTCTCACACAAATGGGGAGGGGGTGAGCCGCGAGGTTAGCACATGTCCTTCCCAGTTATCTCATCCGTAAATCAGCATACTGTATTCAAGGTATGCCTGAACTGTTGGTTACATCATATCTGCCTCAGAACACGCAGAGGAGAGCATTTCTTTCTTTCTTTCTTTCTTTCTTTCTTTCTTTTTCATCAAATACCAGTGCTTGCCACGGTGGGTGAGTGGTTATCGTGTCAGGCTTCTAACCCCAAGCTATCAGGTTCGCTCCTGGCCATGGTAAGTGATTTTTGTAAGGCGACAAAAATCACGGCATGCATCTCACACGTTGTTGGCATGTTAAAGAATTTGAATTCAGTAGGCCGTGTTCATAATGGCAAAATTAATCTCGGGATTTTCCGCCAACACAAAGTTCCTCATTTTTCTACTAGAAAGCGCTATAGTATCAAGGAGTTTAGAAATCTAACCTCCTTGACTTTCATAGCGTTCCAAGGAACGACTAAATTCGACATGCAAGCTGCCCTCTGGGTGGCAAATAACAATGCTTGCACCCGGCACCGAGGCCATACGATATTTTTATTATATCAAATACCAGTGATTTACGAGACTACTGCGAGGGGATCCCAGAGTGAATCAAATGTTTACATACATACATACATACATACATACATACTGTACTCATACATTTTCATTCGAGACTGTTCTGCCTTTCAGCGTCCAGTCTAGTCTGCAAGCCCCTGTTTGCGAACAAGTCGCTAGGTAGCATTACGCCCTCCTCTGATTTTACACCTCTCACTTTTGAAATCGTTCAACACAGAATCTAATCATCGCCTCCTAGGCATACCTGTACTTCTCTTACCCTCTACAGCCGAACTCATTAACCTCTTAGGTAATCTCTCCTTTCCCATTCTCTTCACACGATCCCACCGAGTTGGCTCATACGAACAGCTCCATCCAGCATGTTAATTTCTAACCTAGCCTTTATCTCTTCATTACGAGTACCCTCCTGCCATTACTCCCATCTATTTGTCCCAGCAAGCATTCGTGCTATCGGCATATCAGTTACCTCTAGCTTGTGTATCAGATATCCTGAAATTACCCAGGTCGGTCTAAATATTGAGCGATGTAGGTAGAGTTTCGTCGATACACCCTTTCTTTCGAATGTTTGAGATTATAAATATATACACGCCTTGAGCACTTCAATGTCTGAATGATCAATTTCCTGTAGCTATAAATTTGCATTTCAAGGAAGTACTGTATACCTTACCACCTTGACGCACCACATTTTCCATGAACAAGAATCTTTACATGCACTGCAACGATCCATTAATGCAGAGGCGATCTTTGTCGCTCAGAATACAGAACATATAGATCTCTAGTTCCAATTATTAGTGAAGGACACTCCGTTACATTGCGACACAACATGACTTCTAAGTACTGTACAGCGTTCATAAAAGGGATTGCGGTTCGTGTGATGTTGCAATACAGTATTCTCGTTCTTACCATTCTCGGGAATGTACTTGCACACAGATGTACAGCTTCATTAATGATTGGTACATTTTTGTGATAATAAATAACAATGGCATGTGGCCTCCGGCGAGGCCTAGTCTACGCTCTATGCGTCGTTATGAGGATGTAGTAAATGGTGAAAACGTAACAAATACTCAACAGTGAGAAGGCCTTGCCATACAGAATGCGGGCTGCGGTTACGGGCAGGACGCCGAGAAAATCAAAGCGGGCTGCGATCCGGGAATGTCACACACATTACGGAATGGTAGAGAGCGCGGGCAGGTACTAATAAAAGGTGGGCTGAAGAGAAACATATAGAAATATGTGGTGTTCTTCTGATGAAGCGGAAATGGTTTTAGCCTTATTTGTTCTCATGAAAAAAAGGCCAAAATGCATGAAATAAATTTACAACGAGAACTAGGCGAATATCACAGATTGTGTCGAGAAATTAGAGTGTTTTGTAGATAGATTTTCCATTTACTTTCTAATGTCCCACGAGTGTTTCGAAGAACTATATTATCTACTGGAGGCGACTATAAAGTCATTCACAATATGTCCTCGATCATACAAAGATAGGTGGTTTCTCACCTCTTCAATGAGTTTCAAGAAAGAACGCTCCACAATGACTGATCGCTGTCTGATACGCCCTGGTTGAAATCGTGATCGCAGACCGGTGACAGAGACGATGCAATATTAAGAAACACTGATTTGCGTTCAGCTCGCTGCGGACGGAGAACGCAGAACGTGATCGTAGCCGAATTCTGTGTGCCAAGCTATGGAGTTAAAATCCTCCGGCCCGGGCAGGAACTGAATACGGGACTCTTCTGGTGTTATTGTTTTTCATTTGAGGGACTTGGACATCGAGATCATTTAGCCTCATGTGTGTGTAGAATTTGTCTGATAACCAGTGTTATCGTGTGTCTAATTGGGAAACCACGGAAAACCACTCAAAGGATGGCTGAAATGTCCACCTCTTCTCAGTTTTCCCCCACGAGGCTGAGTTAACCCCATTTTAGCCATCACATCAGAATTAAAGTTTCTTAGCAGAGCCATGAATCGAACACAGGCCATACATGAAAGGCAAATATTAGTTACATCACGGCCACCTTCAGAGGCTATCACAAAGGTCGTCGTTGTGGTCCAGGGGTACGAATTGAAACTCCTGCCCCAGACATCCTAGGTTGGATTCCTCAATTTAAATTCTCATCTGACTGCTGGGGAACAGTTTGCACTTAGCCCCGTGAAGACTAGGATTGAAATAGATATTGTTGATGATTCTTTAGAGGCTTTGCGACATCGTGGTCATGTAGCCCCGTGTACTTGGGTATGTGTGGAATTTGTCCGATAACCTGAGTTATTGTGATAGCTGTATTAGTGAATGTAGGCCTATTTGTAATTCAGGAGGAGGATTGGGAAGAAGGCGGCCATGGCGTTAAGTTAGGAACCATCTCGACATTTGCCTCGAGTAGAATTGGGAAACCACGGAAAACCACTTCCGGGATGGTTGAGGTAGGAATCGAACCCGCCTCTTCTCAGTTTTGCCTCACGAGGCTGAGTGAGCCTCGTTCCAGCCTTCAAACCAGAATTAAATTTCTTGGTAGAGCCGGGAATCAATTTTTTTTCAGCAGTGCCAATATTATTGTTTGGCGCTGGTTTTGCCGCTTAGTTCGAAACATGGAATTGCAGCGTTGAACGCGGACATACAAACACAAACCAAACCTGGGGCTTACGCCTTAGACCCCCCCCCTCGCGTTTAGTACAATCAGCAATTTTCGTCCAGATCGTCGTCTAACCAAGTAGCGACCAATGCAATGGACTCGTTCAGACAGTAGTCAAACCATGTAGCGACCAATGGTTTCGTCCAGACCATCGTCTATGTAGCGACCAAAGGTTTCGTCCAGACCATCGTCTAACCAGGTAGCGACCACTGGTTTCGTCCAGACCGTCGTCAAACCAAGTAGCGACCAATGGTTTCGTCCAGACCATCGTCTAACCAAGTAGCGACCCAACCAGTCTTACAGCTTACTTAGTCGTCCTTTTGTACCCTTCAGGTGTCGAGGTTTTTTCAAAAACAGCGCCAGGCCTTCCTGTCTCTTGTCAGTTGTTTGGCCTGATTCCACGACATTCCTCTCGCTTCCCCAGTCTTACAGGCTTCGATCATAAATCCAATAGATGGCTGATGACGTCACATTTTTGAGAGCAACATCTCGATCAGCTGACTGAAGTGAACTGCGGTAGTTTGGAACACTGAAATATTAAACGTGATGATAGAAAATAATGGGCTTTTTTAAAGTGAGCTTTATTCATTACTAAGCCAGAATGGTGTACCACTGTGTCGTGTATAGATGTAAGGAGACATTTAAAAAGGGATCGGACATTTCTTTCCATAGGTAAGTTAATTCATTGTAAAATAACCCTAAAATTCTTGCCTTAACTACTTGCATTTCTTTAGCCTATGTTTCTTCTTAACACCGAAACATGAAAGGAAAATAATTGAACATGTAAATGCTGGCATTTATTACAAAATTATCATACTTTACCCTATCCCTTACTCACAAAATTATCATAATTTACCCTATCCCTTACTCTACTGAACAGGCCTGTATTTATGCTCGAAGGTATCAAGTATTTACATGCCATCACACTTTTTTCTTTGTGTTTTGTTGAGACTGCTAGTAAATGCATCTCTGGACATAAAAATGCTTTATGTCCCTATGCTGGATTAAATGTAGTGTGGACTACGCAATGCAGTCGTTATGCTACAGATGTGACGGGGTAGTCTTCGATAACAAATACGCTGAGGTAATATTTGTCATCTTATTAAACGTATGGACAGTGAGTTTGGTTGAGGAAATATTGCGATTCTTCTAGGATACATTGCATCCTTAAATTAGTCTATTTAATTCTTCTTAGAATTTCGAAGTTCAGGGTTATTTTTGCGAAGGTTTCTATGATTCATGGAAAATGGAATTTAAAAGGAAACAGTTCATTGATTATAATGTTTTCCTTTGTAGCAAATGTAATGCATAGTTGCTAAAAAGCAACGATTTCTAAATCAATAGACTTCCTTATTTCCATTTGCCCATGTTGATTTCTTCACTTTCATAAAATTCTGAAGTGGAAGGAAACGCTGAATGAGAGCTCATCGTACGATAAAATGTTCTAAATACTGTACTGAAATTAGCCAAAATACATTTTCTAATGATGAAAAATACATTAGGAAATCGTGTAGTAATAGATAAATTTGTTGGGAGTCCTCGGGCGTTCAGTCAAAAAATGACCAGCTACACAAAAACAATTCTGTCCAAAAATCAGTAGGCCTAATTCAAAGTTGGATTTGTTATTAATTATTTACAAGAGGAGATCCTGGATTTATGAATATTATGGAACACGACAGCCACTTTTAACACTAAATATGTTACATTCTTACCTTTGCTACCTTCCGGTACGTAAAGAAACATGCGATGTTCTTCCCGATGTCGTATAAATTACGAAAATGTGTGTTAAAACCCTCATCAAAGAGCATTTCCTCACCTACTCCTATCACTTTCCATTAAGAGTTCCTCTGTTTACCCTACAGTCAGCTGATCGAGATGTTGCTTTCAGGTCACAGTGCAGGCGCAGTGTGGCAATGCACACTCTCTTGTATTTATGCTCGAAGCTAATAGGCTATTGCAGACAACACGAAAATATCACAGGTTATCCCGCCCACACCACCAATTATTACATTTTAATGGTGGCGGTGATTGTAACCCAAGAGGCCTACGAAACATCTAGCCTATGTTAATCTACCGCTTGCAACATACCAGTACCGTGAGCAAAGTAAAGAGTTCCGACACTCCGAAAATGTGAATATCGGGAAAGGAAATCGAAGGATGAAAGGCGGGAAAATAAAAGACTGCCTGAGACCTGTTAACGTAATATTGACGGGATCGAAAGAGAGCAAAGGATAACCAAGGTCAACAGGAGCGATGGATTCGAGAAATCTGGCAACGAGGAAGTAGAAGCAATGCTGGAATCCATCGGAGACCCATGTCGCCAACACACGTGTCATAAATTGTGATCCGCTGGAGGTGAATAGTCTAGGGTCCATAGGACATACATGTTAAGAGACGAGTAGATCATATTATTATAGTTGAACACTATTTTAATAAAATGTGAGATACGTTGAATAAAATTACATATCGTTACTGACCTTTTCTATTTAAATGCAATAGTAACTTGGGTTACCGAATTCTCTCAGAGATCAAGACGAGTCTTCGGTGCAGTAAGGATGATCGAGTGTCAGCCGCCTGTTCCGTGGCGTAGTCCATTAGCCGGAGGAAGTAATATTTCCATATACTGACATTTCTTTTGATTAAAACTTGTATGCACTTCCTTTTTTCAGGCTTTATTAGCGCTCACTGATCTTTTGACTTAGAAGATACGTAATACGATTGCAATATCAACAAAGAAACCGAAACAGACACCAAGCGATGGCAATATGGCTTCCTATCGAGTCACCTGAGACGATGCACAGCCAACTCGATCAGTCGCTTTACTCCCTTCTATACAGCCTTGACAATCACGTCTGGGGGAGTAAAGTTGTAGTTTTTTTTTCTTAATTTTGCCGCAAAAGCGCTGCCTACCTAAACAAGTTGCGTTGCTTTACTTTCCGTGGAAGAGTAGAGCCAGGGGCTTACCGTGCAAATGAATTATATTTTACTCTGTCAAACACGAGGGGAGAAGGGTAAGACGAAGACCAGGAGAGAGGGGGGAAAGAACAGCAGTTTTCTATTCGTAAACGGACATTGTGCTACGTGCAACCACACACTCCAGTCACTCAAGTTCGCGGAAAGAGGGCTACTTGCAGAAGAAAGCGAGTATTCACGGGTAAGCATTTTAAACTCGGGGTTCCATCCCACTTGTCACATCTTTCTTGATCAGCAGGAGCATCTTGAAAGGGTAATTTTACTCCTATTTGTCTTCTTCTCGACTCACAGGCACACATCAGTGTGTCATCTTTCAGAAAATAACAAGTCAGCCGAGCTTAAAAGTTCCGAGTAGAGGTTTTCATACGAATCTTAAGCAAAATCTTAATATTCTCTATCTGGCCATTATGCTCCAATATATTTCAGGAGACACCGTAACGGCCAGAGAGTGAAGCCAGGCCCGAGGAGAGGGGGGACAAGCAGGGCTGGTGCCCCGGGGCCCGACCCTCCCAGGGGAGCCCGGCGTCCAAGGAGGATGGGCCTTCGGGCATTGATTTATTATTGCCTGTATGACGTGACTTTAATTTGCTACTGGCAATCATTTAGTGAATGCAATGAACTGATGTGAACAATGTTACAAGGATTAAAAAACTTTTTCAGTCAAGTAGACAATATTTTCTTTTACAAAGCGTTTGTGGGAAGAACAATTGTCTCAAAGAAAAGTGGTCAACTTAGGCGATGGGGCTTCACTCAGAATATACCTGAAGACAGAGAGACCATTTCATTATTCTAAATTTAGCTTATTCGGCTTATACACCAATCCTTCAAATAACTTCCTCATCCCTTCACTTATTTCGCCAAGGCCACGAGAGCCTGTGCTGCCCTGGTGTGTTTGGTCAGCTAGCTCCAGAGTTTCAAGTTTGGTGCGTCACGTTGAGCTTACGTTAGATATTTAGAGGTGCTAGAGTCTGAAATGAATATATTGCCTAGCTAGACGTATCGTATGCCGTGCAGGCAGGTAAGTCAAATAGATTTTAAAGTACCGTCCACAGAGTAATTCACTTTATATTTATTGTTGATTTAAGGGCGTAACAGCGAAATCATCTTCCGTTCTCCTAGTAACTTAATTCACTTTCGCACCTCTGATCTGCAGACTTGCTGTAGACTCCCATCACGGTTATTGGTGAGCTACACCGCAGGGTCATACTTGAAGGTGCGAGAGCTTTTATTTCAATATCGGAGAGTTTTTTATATAGCCACTAAATGTCAATGGTCACCAAATTTTTACTCTAAAATATCACAAAAATAATCACCGAAATGGCCTATAACTAGAGGTGTTAGAAAGTGTTGTTATTTTTTTGAAGATTTGTTGATTTAAAATTCAAAAGGTGGTGTTTTGTGTTTTTATTATTTTTTCGGGGGATGACATGTTAAAATTTGGAAAGCGATAAGGTTTGTACAATAAGTGCATTTAAAAATATAAACAATTAATAAAACAAAGTAAAAAACAAAACAGCAGGGTAAAACGTTAAACATGGCTATGGAAGAATGAGATAATACTTATATGGAAGTCACATTTTTATTTTACATTCACCATCTCGAAACACATTTCAGTGAATACCTTTTTCAGTTTTATCCAAATACTGCGGTGAAATCACTGGAAGTAGATCATGGTTAAAGTCTCAGCATTTGCAGCTGTCAATTTTCGCCTCCTATCACTTACTATGAGACTGTATTTCGAAAATGACCTTTCAGAATCCACATTTGAACAAGGATACCACACACACTTTAATGCAGCTGTTGCATAGTCTCGGTGAGCAGGCCTTAATCCCATGAGGATCTCTGGAACATTCACATTATCTTCATGACGCAGTTGGTTCTTGATTGCAGTCAGGTAAATGCTGTGAGCCTCTAAAAACTGTTGAGCCTCCATCTTCGTAAGAAATGGGGCATTCTTCTTAAATTGGAGCAGTTCTGTGGGAGATACGTTCTTAGGTGCATGCCGAGGATCAAACAATGACCCGATGGCTTCTACAGTCTTCCTGGCTGGATCCGTGGTCCTTAAAGTCCTGACTTTCACTAGAGCTGACTGGGCAACACACGTAAGCTTGGACTTAACCTTCATCTGCATCTTTTGAGGAAGCTGTTCCAAGTTCTGGAGGAGCTTTACCTCAAGGTCATCTAGCTTCCCAGCCAGTAAGTGAATTGTTGGGTACTTAGATCCCTCCAAGAAATTAAGCAAGTCCATAAGAGAGGCACCAACAACAGAAACATACAATGCTTGTAATTGTATAAATTGTATTGTTGAAGTCGATGCTTGTTGGAAAAATTTGACCCCAGAATTTGAATCTTCCAATGTTTTGAAAAATTCTACCAGATCTTCCACATGCGTGGCCATATACATTGCAGCCTTAAACCATGAATTCCATCTTGTACATACAGGCATTGGGAAAGCTAGAATTTCATTCTCTTTTTCTGTGTTTTCATATTTCTCCCTTAGAAATGCAACGTAATTGCTTTTTCTTTTTCGCGTATTTAAAAAGGCATTCTTTGTCTTTACTATAGACATGTTCAATTCGTCCAGCTCGTTTTCAAATACGCAGCCGATAAGATTGACTTTATGAGCCCAGCACTGGACATGACTAATTCTTCAATCAATCCTTGAAGAGTAGTTACACATTTTGTCATGTAGCGTGCTGAGTCCGTAACTACTGCCACTACACGCTCCCGTTCAATTTCATAGGAATTCAAGGTGTCTAATATCGCATTGGAGCAATTTACGCTATTAGCCCAGTCATATGGTAGTTTTGACAAAAAAAAATTAGGGTAGAAGGTTTCTCGACGGATTCTTATGTTTTTCGGTGTGCTGAATCCGAATCTGAAGTTTGCCAACAAAAAAAATTAAGGCGGCTTCACAGTGAAAATCGCAAAAAATCCTAAAAATTTCGGATTTTTTACACAAAATCGCTTATAAGTTAAAAAATATGCAACCTAGTGAATTTCTCATTATTTACAAAATTAAAGTAGACAAAATTTCTTTCAAAATGCACTGGGCACTTTAAGTTTTTGAGTGCAGGGTATCGCCGCTAGAGCGAGCTGAAAAAGAGCGACGTTTTGGCACTTAGGCAAAAACGAGAGAAACTCAGCCCTAACTAGCCCCAGACACTTTCTAATCGTGTTTCCTCCATTAATACGTGTTTTATTCATGTTCTATGGTGGTATCATGACTGAAAGTTCGTTGGAAAAAAAATTGTTAAATTAATATATTCAAGTTAAGTCATCTGTACTTATCCACCTAATGGTAAAGTGTGAAAGTGATGAGGTGAGTAATGTAAAACAGTTTTTGTGATTTTCACTCAACATCTCACCATGTCACACATATCTCACACATTCCTAAAGAGATATATTTAATATATTGATAGTGTGAAACCGGAGTCGTTTCCCCTTTGTGTGAAATGTTCACCCTCAAGCCCTCAATAGGAAGGGTCCCTTTTTGCCGACACATCTGTCCTTGACAGGTCCCCCTACATGCCTCCGGCCAACTCCTCTGCCATTCGGGTTTAGTTTAGTTTGCTCTCTCCTCCTCGTGGGACTGCTAAGCGTTCTTCTTCGGATTTCTGCTGTTCGTTCAGTGTTTTCAAGTGAACTAATGTTAATATTAGTGAATATGTGAGGGACGAAAATGTTGCGTCGTGAATGTGCAATTTGTGAGGAGCCTCTGGATGATCAAACTCGAACTTTCTTTCAAACGACAAGAACAAGAGTAGATTCACAGAGCTCCTCTGAGTGAGGCAGGGATTGAATCACGACAAGCCATTGAGGATGTTGATGCCCTGATCATAAGAACGGCTCAATCCATAGCTTACACGCATGGCACAGTTGCAGTGGTGGGAGAAGATGTTGACCTTCTCGTCATCATGATAGGCATCCGCACTTCTCCTAACGTGTTCTTCCTGAAACCAGGAAAAGGAAAAGTACCACTGACGCTATATAGCCCTGGCAGCTCGCTAGAGGAGCCCCTGAGCCATCATATTTTATTCCTCCACGCTGTCAGTGGTTGTGACTCCACATCCGCCATGTTCAACCAGAGTAAGACGAAATTCTTGAAGACCCTCAAGAAGAACCCAGATCTTGTAAACTACCATGAGCATTACATGGACCCACAGCACAAGTCGAGGAGCTAGTGAATGCTGGCGAAAAATTTCTAGTGGCCTTATATGGTGGTGACTACCATACCACTCGTCTAAACGAACTGAGGTACAAGCTGTACCTCAGTACAGCATATAAAGTCACCGGAAACATGGCCTCGATCCCTCCCACTGAAGCTGCAGCCCGTGAGCACTTTCTGCGAGTTTACCACCAGATCCAGCAGTGGCTGACAATCAGCTCAACCCAGAACAGTGGGGGTGGAAGTCATCGTGGAACGGCCTCACCCCCACGAGAACAGCTAAGGCCCCAGCTCCTGACAAGCTTCTCTGCAAGGTCTCTTGCAAATGCAAAGGCGACTCTCGAAGAACCTGCGGTTGTCGGCGTGTGGGTCTATATTGCTCTAGGCTTTGTACCATCTGCGAGGGAAACTGTCTGAACCTTGACAACTCATGCGACATCGACAATGAAGGTGACCCTGATGACTCTTCTCCGGTTGAGTCACCACCTACAATCCTGGATACATCAGCACAAGGTAAATAGCATGTTTGTACACCACCTTATTCCAATGCGGTCTGCTTACTTCACCCTCTAATGTATTCGTACGATTTCTTTTTTAGAGTTGTCCGAGGATCCTGACGATTCCATCTCGGTCGAATCACCAACGACGATAGCGGAGACTTCAGCAGAAGGTAAACTGCCTGTTTGTAATACACCCTATTTCACTGGGTTTCGTACAGTTTTCCAACTCGACACCTGAAAGTATTGTGGACAATAATTTGTACAATTCCTTTTCCAGTGGAGTTACCGACCGGTAGCGATCAACCGGGACCTTCTGATCGGTAACCGGAGGCTGCTCCATCAAGGCCAAAAAGGAGGAAGCTCAATTAAAGAATTGAAATCAATTGTAATGTAATAATAGTTAATTGCAATTACATTCCTTTTCATTATATTCATTTAATTTATTTTTTAAATAAATAATAAAACGGCTTGATCGGTCCTTTATGAATTACTACCACTCCGTGGGCAATGTTTTTCAAGGGCTTCGTAATCTTGTAACCACCATAGAGCATGAATAAAACACGTATTCATGGAGGAAACATGATAAGAAAGCGAGTGAGGCTAGTTGGGCTGAGTTTCTCTCGTTTTTGCCTAAGTGCCAAAAGGTTGCTCTTTTTCAGCGCGCTCTAGCGGCGGTGCCCTGCACTCAAAAATTAAAAGTGACCAGTGAATTTTGAAGGAAATGTTGGCTACTTTAATTTTGTAACTAATGAGAAATTCACTAGGAAGCATACTTTTCAACTTATAAGCAATTTTGTGAAAATAGTCCGAAATTTTTAGTTTTTTCTGCTATTTTCACTTGAAGCAGTCATTTTTGTTGTTGGCAAACTTCAGATTCAGATTCAGCTCACCGATAAACATAAGAGTCCGTCGAGAAACCTTCTACCCGAATTTTTTTTGGTCAAGACTACCATTTGACTGGGCTATTAGGAATGTGTGAGATATGTGTGACATGGTGAGATTTTGAGTGAAAAATCACAAAAACTGTTTTACATTACTCATCTCATCACTTTCACACTTTACCATTAGGTGGATAAGTTCAGATGGACTTAACTTGAATATATTAATTTATCAATTTTTTTTCCAACGAACTTTCAATCATGTTACCAGCATAGAACATGAATAAAACACGTATTAATGGAGGAAACTCGAATAGAAAGTGTCTGGGGCTAGTTAGGGCTGAGTTTCTCTCGTTTTTGCCTAAGTGCCAAAACGCCGCTCTTTTTCAGCGCGCTCTAGCGGCGATACCCTGCACTCAAAAACTAAAAGTGCCCAGTGCATTTTGAAAGAAATTTTGTCTACTTTAATTTTGTAAATAATGAGAAATTCACTAGGTTGCATATTTTTCATCTTATAAGCGATTTTGTGAAAAAAGTCCGAAATTTTTAGGATTTTTTGCGATTTTCACAGTGAAGCCGTCATTTTTTTTGTTGGCAAACTTCAGATTCGGATTCAGCACACCGAAAAACATAAGAATCCGTTGAGAAACCTTCTACCCTAATTTTTTTTTGAAACAGGCACTTCTGAGCACCAAATGACTGGGCTATATTGGCAGAATCTAGAACAACAGAGGCAGCCAGATGGGTGTTCATTTCAGTTGATGGTACTGATGGACGAAAAAGAATGTTGAAAACACACCTACCATTCTTGTCAGTTGTTTCGTCATATAGCAGAAACACGTCTTTGTTTTTTATATCTTCCCTAATTTCTTCGCTCCTTCTTTCGCCAATCATGGGGATGTATTTCTGACGAATCTGATTTGCTGATGGTAAATCTCCACTTCCGCGAACGTACTTATTAAACCCAGTACGGATAGCAGGATTGTCTAGTTTCTCTACTGGTATATTAGCTTTCACAAACGCAGTAGTAGTGTCCAAAATAAACTCTTCTTTCATATCCTTCACACGACTAGCATTTGATAATGTTTCTTTCAAGGTGGCCACTCTAGGAACACTAACTTCAAGACGCGAATTTTCTCGGCGTTTTGAATGCTTCTCCGATTTGCAATGTTTGTCTAATGCATCTTTCCTGCGATAATCTAACCGACAATCACAAAATTTGCACATAAGAATGCCACAAGAAATTATAAATCCTTCATTCTTATATTCTTTAAGTCTGTCTGTGGCAGAAACAGCTACCTTCGGCATTTTTAAACTCAACTGAGCGATGCCCAGTAACAAACACTGTTATCACACGGTTGACTGTAGTCACACGCCAGTATAAATTCGTAACCACACGCAAAATTTATTTCTGAATTCGTGTCATAATATTTAAATTACGTCGCGTCTCATCTTCCTGTACTGCTAAGTTCGGAACTAATACGACGAACACGTGGTCGCCAACTGATTCACGCAAATAACACACTAGCTTCGATGATAACGCACAATTTGCGCACTTTTTATTAAATTATATAGAATTCTCTACTATAATTTACACTCGCTACCGATGTAACAGGAGGCAAACGTAGTTTACATTATGAACAACTATCACATAACCTTTTGGAGGTAGTCGGCCAAACTATTCACGCCGCTATATAACAGCTGTTTACCACAGCGCTAAAATCCAACGAGTAACGAGAATATCGACAGTATATCGTAATATGACGTATATCGTAGTATTACCCCTCGCGAAACTATACAATCGATCATTCTCTCGAATTGAACACCAACCAAATTCGATTATCGGCTTGTGGACAAAAATGTTCGGATTGGTGTGGGGAAAAAAATATGAAAATTTGTTTTTATTTCGCAGATTGCGGTATTTGTGGTGTTATTCACAAAATTCGCGTTATTTCGCTATTTAATTTCACTCATGAGCGGCACGAAACATGTAAATACGTGAAAATAAAACATCCTAACCTCTAAATATGACTTTTCGTTTTATCGCGAATTAACAAAAACTAACACCTCTACCTATAACTCAATAATTTGGACCTAATTTTTGCAAAATTTCCCGGACGAGTACTCCCGAACCCCACTCTGAGCTTGGTGATATTCCATACCCCCAGATTCCCGGAGTGTCCACTCCCCTATAATCTAGGCTTAAATCCACCCCCGAGGGTCACCAGTCATAGATAGGATTGAGGATTTTAAGGAGAACCTGGCTCTAGTTTTGCTTACTGCAAATACAATATCAAATTATAACAAGTCCACTGACTGCAAATTATAAAATATAGTTCAAATACACATTTTCTTCTTTTGTGAAAACAATCACTGATCAGTTGCAATCTACTGATAGCATAAAATAAATAACTTGACTCACGTATGAGTATACCTGTGGTTTATTATGAAAATATATTTTGCTTTGTTTAATGCACAATAATGTGTGATCGCCGTTCAACCAAAACACTTATGTGTTTAGACTTAGACCCAAGGATGTGACTCTTCAAGGGCAGCAAGTTTTAAGAATGTCAACATAAAAATCCTATATGTAACACGTATTTTAAAATACGTCTTGACTTGTGTAAAAATCATGTTTTCATTATGAAAAGAGATTACATCAAATGTCACAGAGGTCGTACCACTGCACAGTGTACAGTGAACTGAACTTCCTGTTGATTAATTTTTGGGTCTTAGGACGTCGTGGTCATCAGTCCTTTCTACTTACTGTGCGTGTAGAACTCTGTCTGACTATCTATATCTGAAGTTGATCATATATTTTTAATTAATTTGGAATAGATTTGGGGAGAAAATGAATACACGATGGTGCAACTACAGCCTTTGGCTATAGTGTCAAAACGATGAATCATGGAAAATAAGCTTAGAATCACCGAGTTCATGGACAACAGTTTTTTTGAATGTGAATTTTTTTCAAGTTAAATACTGTAAAAGCGTTGAAATTACGGTCCGGTAAATGCAAGTTTTTTCAAATTTGTGTACAAAAAACGAGCATATTTTGCATATTAAGGCTTTCACGGCCCGGATTATTTCCATTGAAAAAGGAGGCAAAGTTTCTCCGAAACGTATGGTTCAAATCAAAATACACACGGCATTAGCCCAAAAGCATGAATTATTTATATAATAAACGAGCATATTGCTTTTACGAGTATCACTGAAGTTCTAAAATTATTGATATCAAAGAGGATCTGCAGAACAAATATTAACACTGTGCATACTAACAGTGTTACCTCATCGGGACAAATTTAGATCTGTCAAACGCCAAAACTAAACAGTATAGTGAATTTAATGAAAAATAGTACTTATTTTTTTATGGCTTTACTAGTGATATTTATTTTTGTTAATTGAAAATAGTGCATTAGCACGCGCTTGTCAGGTATAAACATTGAATTTGCAAATAATGTTACATGCATTCCTGAAGCCTCCGTGGCTCAGGCGGCAGCACGCCGGCCTCTCACCGCTGGGTCCGTGGTTCAAATCCCGGTCACTCCATGTGAGATCTGTGCTGGACAAAACGGAGCCAGACAGGTTTTTCTCCGGGTACTCCGGTTTTCCCTGTCAACATTTCATTCCAGCAACACTCTCCACTATCATTTCATTTCATCTGTCATTCATTTAATCATTGCCCCAGAGGAGTGCGTCAGGCCTCGGCAGCCGGCACAGTTCATCTCCTCGTCGCTAGATGGGGGCTTCATTCATTCCATTCCTGACCCGGTCGGAGACTGGAAGCAGGCTGTGGATTTTCATTCATTGTTACATGCATTCCTCCAGTTTCATTGTTGTAAATTATATAAAACAGCATTAACTTATGTATATTGATAGTAATTCACGCGATGCTTATGATAATAAATACGGTAGAGACTGGATTTAGTGGAATATATAATTGAAAATATTATTAATACAGTATATTATAGAGTATGTATTGCAGCCAATGGTCATATCAGAACATTTCAATTGAACGCCGTAGGCTCCACAACAATTTCAAGTAGTTCCAACATTGGCTACAAGACGCCACTGTCATTGACACCCAGAGCGTTTCTAACCAAATAAACTACAAATTTTGGCTACACACAACCAATTGTAGTGGTAGGTTCTTTTACATGCCATAAATCTAAGACATGGGCCCGCCGGCTTTACTTTCCCTCCGAATAAAGGCATATTGAAGGATTCTAATGCTCTTAAAAATCCAACGACTTCGGCCGAACGTAAACCCACGATCATGGGTATAGCAGCTCAGCATGCTACTATTATTATTATTATTATTATTATTATTATTATTATTGCTTGCTGGTTTTTTATGTTCTTGTAATTGATTTCGTGTTTCGAGGATTATAAATTAATTTTACAGAGTTTGGGTATAGAGGGGGGAACGAGAGATTCCAGCCCCAGGGCCCGTCGCCGCTCTCCACGGCCCTGAGTGAAGCTAGCGGGCACACCCACTGAAATGTTCAAAACATTGCTGGCAAAAACATTCCTGGCAAGTATTAGGAATAAGATTGTTAGCAGGCGCGGATTCAAGGGGGGTGTCACGGGGGTCATGACCCCCCCCCCCCCCAAACGGAGACCATTTTTTTTGCCAACTCAAAAAACGAAAACACAATAACCAGACAAATAAATCTTAACGAATTTTAACTGAAAAACAGTTTTTTTTTTTTCATTTTATTCAACACTGAAAATATCTTTATTGCAATATTATTATGTTCTGTTACAAGTGTACATAGCCCATTTACAACTTCATACCTGTTATATAAAAACGATTATTTATATAACAAAATCAACTCGTCTAGGCCTATTTCGTTCAGCAAACCTTGTGATTACCGAATCGATGTTTATAGAGATGTCACGATGAATGTGCAGCAATCCACGGATAGGAATTTGGGGTTTCTTTCGCACCAAAAAATGTTGCCGACTTCCAAACTGCAAGCTTGGTTGGCAATTTAAGCTGTGACTTTCTCCCTTTGTCGGTACCAACTCGACTTGCCGAAACTGTAACGTACCTTGATACTTTTCTCGAAGCTCGCTGTAAAAGTCGCAAAACACGCCGTTGCAATTTGTACGAATATTTTTGGTGCGCTAAACTCATCAAATTTCTATTCATGTAGCTTGCAAAAAAATTGGTCTGGTTTTGTACGTTTGGTTATTTTGTGATTGCGTTTTTAGTGATACCATTTTTCTTAACAATTTCGATTCTCTGACCCCCCCCACCAAAGCCAAACTCTAGATCCGCGCCTGATTGTTAGCCACCAAAACATACCTAGTTTTGATGCACAAAGTATTGTAAGTTGCCTAGATGCCTAAAACTCTTAATTCATAATGGACTACTATTTTAAGTCCTTTTTAGCCTAATCAAGCTGAAATTAATTGAAAAGCATAGCCTATTCATTGTGAACCCGCTATGGGTATTGCACGCGATTCTCATTATTATTAGTAAGGCAGTATTAGTAATATGGTTACCGGTATTCATCATCATAATCGATTTTGGCCAACTAAGGACCACGTAAATAACGCTTCATGATTTCAGTTTTCTTTGGCGCCAATATTCCTTCATTCTCTTGCTCACAGTTCTTTATTTTCAGCTGTCCAATGTTGATTCTTATTGATCGCTGTTTCAGGTTCTGGGAACTCCTCAAATGTGTGTATCTAATTACCGAAAGTGGTTCTGTTGCAGATGTTTTGATCAGTGATGTTATTATCATCATATATATTATTTCAGTAGCATAGATCCCTCCTGCGGCGCTCACAAGCGACCGATCGTGATAAATGAGAATTAAAATGGAAGAGAATATACATTAGCAGAGACGAATTCATGAATATCTATTATTTCTTAAAAAAAATTACTTTTAAGAAATGTACGAAGTGTGCGATTTGCAGATACTGTTGCTGTGGGAAAATACGCTCCATAATTGCCGTCCACTACAGATTTTAGCCGCTGTGACGCCTGTTTCATGTCATTTTAACATTCTGAGGTCTTTCTTTTATCAATTTGCATGAGATTTCAGAAACAGTAAATCAAAGGAATGAATACGGTACTCAAATCGTATAATTTCATAAATATCGAATAGCCGGTGAGTGTTAGAACTTGAAATTCTAACTGAAATGTAAATAGTGTTCTATAATAATTTGGTTGAAATAAAAACATAACAACCTTTCTCCTTGAGTCTCTCATTATAAACCTATTGCGGAAAGTGTAGCTTATGAACATGCGAGATTTCTCGCACGGGTCCACTAGTCATTATTATTATTATTATTATTATTATTATTACTATATGGTGTTTGAAGCCATATTCAGTGTTGCCTTAGTATTGTACCCAAATTTGGGTACAATCGTGCTGACCGAACGAAAAGCATCAAACTTCTGTTTTTATTAGTATTATTATTATTATTAGTAGTAGTAGTAGTATTATTCAAAGCATAGTTTTAAATCAGTTATCGGCAAAGGTTGAAAACAGACATTTTATAAAATGTCTAGGAATTATATAGTATGACAAAAAAAAGAGCGGGGTGCGTTCTTGGCTGTCACCCCAAATTTGCAAATACACACACTAGTAGTAGAGCCATCCCATCACAATAACACAGGTTATCACACAAATTACACACAAATTGCACACACACACAAAGAAATTGTAATTCTAGTGTGAGCACTGAAACGGGGTACTCTCAGCCATGTGAGGCAAAACTGAGAATAGGAGGGTTAGATTCCCCACCTCAGCCATCTTGGAAGTGCTTCTCCGTGTTTCCCCCACCACTTCTACTCCAGGTTCCGAACTAAAGGCCACGGCCGCCTCCTTCCCAATCTTATACCGCGTTAGTTCTCTCGGTCACCGGGACCGGTTTTGTGGGACTTTGACTTTGTATAGTTAGTTCCTCTTGCTCGGTGTTTGTGGCATGTTCTTTGTTCATTTCATCATCAAGATACGCTGGTTGCTTATGAGCGTCAACTTGAAAGACCAGCATTATTATTATTACTGCTTATTTTAGGAGTTGCGACATCATGATCATATAGCCCCGTGTATTTGTGTGTGTGTGTGTGTGTGTGTGTGTGTGTGTGGAATTTGTGTGATAACCTGTGTTATTATGATGGCTGTACTGGTGTGTGTATAAATAGCCTACTGGGGCCAGGATTTGGGTAGGGGCGGGTGCGGGTGGCTGAGGTAGGAATAAAACCCACCTCCTCTCAGTTATACCTCTACTTCTACTTCTAGGAAAGTCAGATCTCATTAAAACTTCATATAGTTTACATTAAGTTATTTTAAGATCCATTGAAGTCTTTACGATCAGATCAATATTATTATGTAATGATCTTTCTAAGTCAGCGCTCTGTTAGACTTTGTATAAAAAAACAGCATTTTTTTTTGTTCAATCTGCTATAACATTTTAACGGGATGCAATACAAATGTTTACTCTCTATACTTAAACGCAAAATAATATAAAGGAAATTTTGGTGTAACTTTTTTTTTTTTGTTAGACTTAGGGGTAGTACTTTTAATCGATTAATTTCAGTTATCAAATCGATTATTCGAAGCAGATAAATCGATTAATTCCTACAAATAATGATTCATATATTGTGCGTTTAATCGATGAATCTATGAATGTTCGTTTTATCGATTAATCAGTTCGTAGAATAATTCATTAATTATTTTGTCGATTAATCAACGTATTTCGCTCCTTTCACTTGCTCTCACAGAAACAAAAATATACATTTAATTAATTAATTAAAATATATTGTATCAAATATTTTTAAATAATGTACATTGTGAAAACTAGGCTAAAACAAACTAAAACAAAAATGTACCTATCCTAAATTGTAAGAATTCAAAATCTTTGCTGAAAAAACTCTTCGTTTTCATTTTTCGAAACCCTTTCCAATTTGATTGAAGTTTGTCCTGTCACTGTCACTGACTCTTATTTGGTTATTGTTAACATAAACAAGGAAGGACACTTTGTATATTTTGGCAAAAACTAACTTTTATACATTTCTATTCATCATTCCGAAAATAAGCGTAACTCAACTTAAGCGATCACCTCTCATTTAAACTTATTTTCTGATCTCGTCTCTACTAATCAATTAATCGGTTCTTCGGTTAGCCAATTAATCTACTATTTGGTTAGTCGATTAATCGATTGAACGGTCATTCGATTAATCGATTAATCGTTTTCGATCAATATAAAATTATTAGATTAATCGTTTATTAATCGATTAACCGGACATCGCTTATTACTAGGGTTTGGAAGTTTAAGACCTAAAGAAGTACAAAATTAAAAAAACTTTCTTCGGCTTTTTCCCAATTAATGGGGGTCGCCGGAGCCATCCAGGCTCATTTTGGTTTTGGCCGGGGATTTAAGGCCGGATGCCCTTCCTGACGCCACGTGATTTTTCAGGTGAAAATTCCACCCCGTTGTCACCGGGATTATAACCCCGGCCGTCCGGGTGAAAGACGAGCAGTTAAGCCACTGGGCCATCACGCTTCCCCTAAAGAAGTACAAAATATGCAAGCAAATATGCCCTAAAAACTAGCTAAATATGACCTAAGAAGTATAAAATTAAAAAACTATGAAATATGACATGAATTTTTGGGATATGAAGAGTATCACTAACATCCAGTAAACGTCTTAAGTGCCAAAACGTGATCAGCGATAATACACCAGACACATTTAGTCATACACACTGACAGAGCTACAGTACATTAATATTTTCAACATTCATTTAGTATCCCACTACAGTACACTATTCGGAAAACCTGTGTTTGAAACCCGACCCAGATAACACGTACGTTGTTAACGACGCCTCAATTTAAACAAAATTGCTGAAATTATAACCAAAATAAACTAAAATATGACCAAGTATGACCAAAACAATAAAAAATGGTCGAAATTGCATTTATAGGCAACATAAAATTGCTTTAAACGTGGTCAGGGACCCGTCATTCAAATTTATTTTTCAGATTTCGGGTAAAATGAGCTCAGGAAAAAAATATGACTTTTCCTTAACATCCCAACCTTACATTACCAACTCTATTAAGACTACAGGTAAAGTTTTTATTGACATCTAATCTCGAGTATCTATAGCCTACTTTATTGCCAGACAGTAGTCATTAAGCAACGAGGTTTAAGGAAATGCATCACCTCTATCTTTCGCTCAGGATGTTTCCCAGTTGCCTTCCTGATTCACAAATTATGTTGAGAATACCAGAAATATAAATAATAGTAGACCTTGCGTGATGGAGCTCGGACGTTCGTGACGAGGTTTGTGATAATCTGTCACTACCGCGTATGGTACATTACCTCGCGTGCTGCTTTGAGACTTGTTTGGGGAATATACACTGCCACGCCCTGTCTACATTTAGTATGAGACCTTGGCAATGTTCCGTGAACCAGGGATGTTATGAGTCTTTTGACCTTCTTCACACTGAGAGTCAGTCCTTGGCACCAAGACGAGGGTTGGGCCGTCATGCTGACCGGGATGCGATTCAACAAGGCGTCTCCCACCCCCTAATATATTTTGAAAAATATATCACTAGAGACGGGATGTTAATTAAAGTGCCTGGGTTAATTTATGTTGTTGATGTTGCTGATTTATTGTAGGGGCTTTGCGACATCGTTGTCTTGTAGCCCCGTGTAGGCTACTTGGGTGTTTGTGATAACCTGTGTTTTTTTAGATGAGTGTAGGCTACTAGTGTGTAAGTGGGGCTAGGATTCGGTAAGAGACGGCCGCGGCCTTAACTTAGGCACCATTCCAGCATTTTCTTGCAGTAGAAGTGGAGGAGAACCACGGAAAATACTTCCAAGGCAGGAGGTTGGAGATGGACCCATGTTCAGCTCGGAGGAAGGTTGGAGTTGTACCCATGTTCAGCTCGGAGGGAGTTTGGAGTTGGACCCATGTTCAGCTCGGAGGGAGGTTGGAGTTGGACCCATGTTCAGCTCGGAGGGAGGTTGCAGTTGGACCCATGGTCAGCTCGGAGGGAGGTTGCAGTTGGACCCATGTTCAGTTCGGAGGGAGGTTGGAGTTGGACTCATGTTCAGTTCGGAGGGAGGTTGGAGTTGGACTCATGTTCAGTTCGGAGGGAGGTTGGAGTTGGACCCATGTTCAGCTCGGAGGGAGGTTGGAGTTGGACCCATGTTCAGCTCGGAGGGAGGTTGGAGTTGGACCCATTTTCAGCTCGGAGGGAGGTTGGAGTTGGACCCATGTTCAGCTCGGAGGGAGGTTGGAGTTGGACCCATGTTCAGCTCGGAGGGAGGTTGGAGTTGGACTCATGTTCAGCTCGGAGGGAGGTTGGAGTTGGACTCATGTTCAGCTCGGAGGGAGGTTGGAGTTGGACTCGTGTTCAGCTCGGAGGGAGGATGGAGTTGGACTCGTGGTCAGCTCGGAGGGAGGATGGAGTTGGACTCGTGGTCAGCTCGGAGGGAGGTTGGAGTTGGACTCGTGGTCAGCTCGGAGGGAGGTTGGAGTTGGACTCATGGTCAGCTCGGAGGGAGGTTGGAGTTGCACTCATGGTCAGCTCGGAGGGAGGTTGGAGTTGGCCCCATTGAACTTCTCCCAGTAGTCACGGACACATCTGAGTTCGGACCACGGTCAGAACATTTCTAGATTAGGTTATGTTATTTAACCTTATTTAATGTTTTATTATAAATACGAAATTAAGACGTTATTATAGTAATCATTAAAAGGGGATGTAATAATTTCAATTGTCTTTGATATTGAAATGTAATTATACTTGTTAATATCAAGGAAGACATTCATACAAAAACGAGCAGCCGAACATTAAACACATGATACACATGATGAAACCTACTCTACTGACCATGGGCTCAAATCCGGCTCACGAGGCAGAGTGTACCCTGTTTCAATCCTCGGAGTCTGAAGTTCAGACAGAATTAAATGTATTGGCAGAGTAGGGAATCGAACCAGAACCTCTGCGGTGACGACCAAGAATACTAGTCACTATTCCACAAGGTGGACTTTGCATTTTGACGGGCATGCTACAGTATGTGTGGATAGGAAAATGTGACGAATTTGCAGAGGAGTACACTCTATCGATCGCTGAAGTAGAATATTACGTTATGTACAGACAAGGATCTTCGATGTTGTTTCACGCGCTATGCGTCACCACTGTTGTGTGCGTGCAATGCAATGAATGTCGCTACGCATGCCTGAAGTGTCAAGTGTCGCATGTCCAACATAATACAGGAAGCTCTCAAGCAGATGCCGATGCCGGCCGCCTAACCTCGCCATGCCTTCCGTCCGTCCTTGTGGTAAAACAGGTGTGTACCTGGTCGCGTGACTGCACGTGTACTGCAGACCGCTATCTCCTGTCTACCAGCTGGTGTACACAACAATACGGGACATTTTTTACACTCGCGATTGGTGAACTTCCAATGGTCAACGTGAACGCTGGTGTTGCAATACCAACACCACAATCATTAGCAAAAGATGATTTTTATTATTATTATTATTATTATTATTATTATTATTATTGTATGTACAAGCCTCCGTGGTTTAGGCGGCAGCACGCCGGTCTCTCACCGCTGGGTCCGTGGTTCAAATCCCGGTCACTCCATGTGAGATATGCGCTGGACAAAACGGAGGCAGACAGGTTTTTCTCCGGGTACTCCGGTTTTCCCTGTCAAAATTCCATTCCAGCTACACTCTCCACTATCATTTCATCTGTCATTCATTTAATCATTGCCCCAGAGGAGTGCGACAGGCTTCGGCAGCCGGCACAGTTCATATCCTCGCCGCTAGATGGGGGCTTCATTCATTCCATTCCTGACCCGGTCGGTCGACTGAAAGCAGGCTGTGGTTTTCATTTTCATTATTGTATGTCTACCTCTTATTATTCCCGTTTCCAACGAGGTCGGGGATGAAATTCGATGAAATTCTGTGAGGCGGCTGGTTTTTATGGCCGGATGACCTTCCTGACGCCAGCCTCACGGGAGTTAATGAGAGATGAAATGAATGAAGATTAATAAAACTGGGCAAGGATGTGGAAGGAAGCAGCCGTGGTCTGTCAGAAGGTACCGTCCCAGCATTTGCT
This sequence comes from Meconema thalassinum, assembly GCA_946902985.2. Taxonomy (NCBI): domain Eukaryota; kingdom Metazoa; phylum Arthropoda; class Insecta; order Orthoptera; family Tettigoniidae; genus Meconema; species Meconema thalassinum. The sequence goes on along the minus strand of OX336400.1, from coordinate 99,455,565 downwards.
TAGAGTTAAAAATGGGCTAACCACGGAAAACCAACCATTTCATTTAGTCAGCCTGTTTCCATCCATTCGTTTGAGATGACCGTAATACCGTGCCCGCCTCTTACGGATCGTTTCTGTAATTTTCTCTATTTCACTGTAGACGTCTTTGTTGGATTTGTTATAATGGATGCCATTCTCTAACGATTTTGCGCTCTTTTATTCTCCAGTTCTTCGAGGAGTCCTTTATTAGCATTTAGGGATAGGGTTTCGGCTGCATACATAACTACTGGCTTCAGAACAGTTTCATAATGACGTAGTTTAGTATTTTTGGACAGGCAATTTTTGTTGTAGATTGAGCGCGATGTTTGATAGGCTATTTCGAGTTTGCGTACTCGTTCCTTGAGTGCTTATGTCGGTATTATTATTGTTATTATTATCATTATTATTATTATGTTATTGGTTTTACGTCCCTTTTAACTATCATGGCTTTTAGAGACGCCGGGGTGCCTGACTTTTGCCTCGAAGGGGTCTTAACGTGCAACGTGGACTACAGTGATCGGAAAATCATTTACCAGTTGTACAAGAACCAGACAGCAATTGGAAAGGAACAAATGGCCGCGAAAATAGGAAAAGGAGTAAGACAAGGGTGCAGCCTTTCACCTCTGCTCTGCAATAAAAGAATTTTGCAGTAAATCTACTGACACGGCTCCCTCGCATTTGAGCACCTTCAAATGCCAACTGACTGAGCCACGATTCGATCTTACAACCTTGGAACAGCCAACAAGAACGTTACCGCTGAACCACGCAGTCAATTATTATTATTATTATTATTATTATTATTATTATTATTATTATTATTATTCATTTTGCCCAACTAAGAAGCCCGTTAGAAATAATTTAGCACAATGTATCCTCCTTTCTTCCCAATATCGCTTCATCCGTTCACTGAGCTCCCTTTTGTATTCTTCTGTCCATCCTGCATTCTACAGGTTTTACGGTAAAATTTTGTCTGTTTCTAAATGATAGTCAATTGTGAATGATTTCTTCGCCGATACCTGAGTCTGAGAACAATTATTGAAAAGGCCATAAGAATCAATAAAAACATCCTCATTGCTTTCATTCACATAGAGAAAGCTTTGGATAATGTAAATTGGAACATTATGTTCAAAGCCCTTAAAAGCTTGAACGTAGTCAGAAAAGTAATGGATGGTTGGGAGGAGAAAGAGTGGCTCAAGTAAATCTTTTCAAGTACTTGGGTAGCATTATTACTTCTGATGGGTGGTGTGAAAAGGACATCCGCTCTCGAATAGCCCAGGCTAAAGAAGCTTTCAACAAGAAGAGAAGTCTCCTGACATCCAAAGCCATATCCCTACAAGTCAAAAAACACTTCATTAAAAGTTACATTTGGAGCATTGCGACCTATGGTTGCGAAACCTGGACACTATTGAAGGCCGACAAGAAACGATTATGTGCATTTGAAATGTGGTGCTGGCGACGAATGCTACGGATACCTTGGACCCTAAGGTAGCGGGATCGAATCCCGGCGCAGTCAGTCGGCATTTGAGGATGCCTAAATGCGAGGGAGCCGTATAAGTAATTTACTGGCATGTTAAAGGACCCCTTCTGGGCAAAAATTCCGTCACACCGGCGTCTCTAAAAGCCATGAGAGTTAAAAGGGACGTAAAACCAATAACATAATAATAATAATAATAATACCAACAGCGGTAGCTACGCTCGCTAAAACGCAGTGCTTAACGGCTGGAGGAATTGCAAACCCTGTATAAGCAAACACAACATCCCCCCACCTAATTTAGCTGTTAAAGATAATTAAACAAAATAATATACGCAAAATTGAAACAAAAATCAAAAAAATTCAATCTAAATATTTCCTGCGTATTTTTATGACTCGCCCACTTTTTGTCACAATCGTTTCACTACTTCAACCTGTCTCTGAACTGTCTTGAGGAACATCATTGGGGTGTCCCACCTCAGCAGCACTTTCTTCCCCCTTAGCTCGCTCCATCAGCCATCTCCCTATAATAATAATAATTAATAATAATAATAATAATGATAATGATAATGATAATATCGTATGGTCTCGAGTGCCGGGTGCAAGCTTTGTTGTTTGACCCCCAGAGGGTAGCTTGCATGTCGAATTTTGTTTTCCTTGGAGCACTATGAAAGTCAAGGAGGTTAGATATCTAAGCTCCTTGAAACTATATCGCTTTCTAGTAGAGAAATGAGGAACTTTTGTGTTGGCGGAAAATCCCGAAATTAATTTTGCCATTATGAACACGGCCTACTGAATTCATATGGGTTCTTTAACATGCCAACCACGTATGACATGCGTGCTGTGATTTTTGTCGCCTTTCAAAAATCACTTACCATGGCCAGGAGCGAACCTGCAAGCTCGGGGTTGGCCCGACACGATAACCACTCACCCACCGTGGCAAGCAGCCATCTCCCTTATACCAGTTGAACTATTTGCTTCTTCTTCTACACATGCTCCCCTCTCAGTCTCAAGTACACGGGGCTGAAATGACTCCAACATCTTAGCCCTTAGCTCAGAATGTGGGCCAATTTTTAAGATAATACTCATTGGAGAATATTGATTGTTTATTTATACATTAGTTAGGATATTGTGGTCATCAATCATGTATACTTGGGTGTGTGTGAATGTGTATCTACATGTAGGCTATATTCAAATAACCTGTTATGCTGTGGCGCAGCGGTCAAGCTGTTGGCCTCTCTTACCGGTCAAAACTAACAAATAAAATAACTTCAGTAATATTCTGCCCTATAAAGAGCCGGCGAAAATCCACGGCACTGCCAAGAAATTCAATTCTGGTTTGAAGGCTGGAACAAGGTAGCCTACACTCATGAGGAAGTTGTTTTCAAGCGGCTTCGGTGGCGTAGTTGGTAGCATGCTGACCGTCTAAGCCCAAGATCGCGGGTTCGAATCCGGTCGAAGTTGCCGAATTTTTTAAGAACGTTACAAATCCCTCAGTATGCCTTCCTTCGGAGGGGAAGTAAAGCCGGCGGTCCCATGTCATAGATTTATGGCATGTTAAAGAACCTTCCACTAATTACACCTGTGTGAAGCTAAATTATATATAGGTTAAACATTTGATAAACGCTCTTAGGTTCCAACGTTCGTCGCCAAGAGCCGACTGCGGTGGCATCTGGTAATCAAGTTCTGAACTAGTAGTCGTTGACGGTGGCATTTGGCGGCAAAAGTAGGAACTACTTGAAAAAAAATCTATGTCTGCGGGCCTCACTTGAATAGAAAACAGATAACACACACTAATACAGTCATCACAATTAACACCGGTTATCAGACAGATTCTACACACACCCAAAGTACACGGGGCTACAATACCGTGTTGGCGCAGCCCCTAAACTAAGGAGCCAACCAACCAACCAACCGACCAACCAACCAACCGAAGTTGTTTTCCGTGTTACTTCAAATTCTACTCCAGGCAAATGCCGGGATGGTTTTTAACTCAAGGCCGCGGTCGCCTTCTTACCCAACCCTCACCTAATTAAAAATACAGACACCGGAATAACACAAGTTATCAGACAAATTCTACACTCACTAAAGTATACGGGGCTAAATGACCACAATGCCCAAGCCCGTCAAATGACAAGAGCAACAAATGAGGACAAGCACTATCACTTTCACGGGGTCTCTTTTTACCAATGCAAATAAGCCACTAATCCATGGGTAATTGGTATCAGTATATTCAGTTTATTCCACTGAACACGCACTAGAATTTAGCTGTTCACTTACTTCTCTGAACGGACTGCAAAGGCCTGGCTGTATTCGAGTAGACAATGGCAGAAATAGAAGAATATATTCTTGTAAGGAAGTGGCGGTCACATTGTCAAGCGGCTTATTGTCATTAGTGGTTGTTAAGTGTTAGGTAAAGCGGCTTCGGTGGCGTAGTTGGTAGCATGCTGAACTGCTGTGCCCAAGATAGCGGGTTCAAACCCGGCCGAAGTCGTCGGATTTTTAAGAGCGTTAAAATCCTTCAGTATGCCTTCCTTCGGAGGGGAAGTAAAGCCGGCGGTCCCATGTCATAGATATATGACATGTAAAAGATCCTTCCACAGACTAAACTTGTGTGAAGCTTAATTGTTAGGTTAGATTTGGTCGGAACACTCTATCAAAGTTCCAACGTTCACCACTAGGTATCATTGATATCTGTTAGGGAAAGTTGGAACTACTTCAAATTGAACGGAACTTGTAGCCCACCCTAAGGGTGTCCGCTGGAAGCAGCTACAGACTCTGGCGAGCCGAACGTGTCATCGGACACTACCAGCACTAAAAGCCATACGATAAATAAATAAGTGTTAGGTAAGGAGATATCGCTGCGGGTGGCGGGAACTGTGTGGGAAATGTTGCTCTACACCTCTTCTCAGAATTCCTGCTGGCAGGATCTACTGGTCAGTTCTTGTGGAATAAGACAGCAAAAGTAAGAGTTTATTAGTCTTGAATGGTCGTGGGAGCTTCCTGTCTATGATAGGTTCGTGGATATGAGGATAACAATATTTGTTACAGAATATGAAATATTCATCACTCCCAGCACCACCCTCATCACTCCCTGCGCCCCCCACGTTGAGGACCTGTGCTGTAGAAGGAGGAAATAAGACTGTTGTAACGCGATGTGGACAACAGTATTGGAGGTAAAATACAATGAAACCTCTCTAAAAGACCACCCCTATTAAAAGACCGCGCCTCTTAAAGACCGATTTTTCTTGGAACCGATTTAAAATCTCATAAGGTCAATGTATTTGTTACCTCTATTTAAGGACCACCCCGACCAAAGACCAGGCATTTTCTCAATCTGACCTCTTTCAAAAGACCACTTCTCGTCTGCCTTCCCATTGGAGATGGTGATGAGGGTGATGATGTAAACAATGGTTCTGTTAGCACAGAACTGCATCAGCATACAATGTCATTAGAAAAAGTGTTATGTAACGTACACAATATACAAAAAACGGCTCTCCTATAAGATTGTTCGAACCCAGAACAAATTAATGGACTTTCGAACTCACTCAGAGATATTCTAGAAAGTGAAATTGTAAAAAAAAAAAGATGTGCTAATCTGAAACAGAGATCAATTCGTGACTTTTTTAAATGACAGAGCTCAGAAAATAAGTAATTGTAATTAACTTGTACTAAATGTGAACCAATGCAGATAAACTGAAATCAAGTATGTGTTCCAACTGTACCTTATTAATAATGCAGTATACAATTATGTTCAATGCCTACCCCTATTAAGAGACCACCCCTCTAAAAGGCCAGTTTTCCATGGAACCATCACTGGTCTCTTAATAGAGGTTTCACTGTACATCTCTCTTTACTCTCTGGCCGATAACCTAGATGTTAGGCCCCTTAAAACAACAATTATCATCATCATCATCTCTCTTTACTCGTACGTCCTTACAATGAAGGCCAGGTAAGTAAATGAGCGGAGCTATTATTTCTAATGCTCTGTTTCTTTTCTTCAGCTCGCTCCTCTCACGAGGTGTCCACAAGGACGCGCGCGATGGGAATGCTGATCACACATCAGTCATTACAATAATAATTAGTGAGCTACGCCGCTTTACACACGAAACGCAGGAATGTGGTAGCCTGAATGCCGCAAGGCGCCTTGTCGACCATTGCTGATAATTAGGAACCCCGTTTTATGGTAATGGGGATATAAAATGAAATACCTTAGTCAATAAAATTGAATTAATATACATTATTTAATACCAGTTTCAGCCATATTACTGGTATAAGAGATTGTGCTTACATATTCGTACACACATCAAAAAAAGTTTTGCATCACCTCGGTTCCCAGATCTCCGGCATATAGACGTTGACTGTGTATATTGTATCAAAGATACAGTCCCTTTGACTGTTCATAGATGTCACTAAAACTGCTCAAAGATGTAAACAACCATGCATGAGCAGGGCCTATTAGACGGAGGGGGTACGACAGCCGATCAGTTCCAGTCATTCCACCAGGACGAAGGTACGCTGCTCATGTTGTCTGTAGTTCTACCATGCCTAGAAGGTCAATACCGCAGTTCGATCGCGTCCGCATTGTTACTTTGTGTCAAGAAGGGCTCTCAACAAGGGAAGTTTCCAGGCGTCTCAGAGTGAACCAAAGCGATGTTGTTCGGACATGGAGGAGGTACAGAGATACAGGAACTGTCGATGACAGGCCTCGCTCAGGCCGCCCAAGGGCTACTACTGTAGTGGATGACCGCTACTTACGGATTGCCGCTCGGAGGAACCCTGACAGCAATGCCACCATGTTGAATAATGCGTTTCGTTCAGCCACAGGACGTCGTGTTTCAACTCAAACTGTGCGCAATAGGCTGCATGATGCGCAACTTCACTCCCGACGTCCATGGCGAGGTCCAGCTTTGCAACCCCGACACCATGCAGCGCGGTACAGATGGGCCAACAACATGCTGAATGGACCCCACAGAATTGGCATCACGTTCTCTTCACCGATGAGTGTCGCATATGCCTTCAACCAGACAATCGTCGGAGACGTGTTTGGAGGCACCCTGGTCAGGCTGAACGTCTTAGACACACTGTCCAGCGAGTGCAGCAAGGTGGTGGTTCCCTGATGTTTTGGGGTGGCATTATGTGGGGCCGACGTACGCCACTGGTGGTCATGGAAGGCTCCGAAACGGCTTTACGATACCTGAATGACATCCTCCGACCCATAGTGCACCCATATCGGCAGAATATTGGAGAGGCATTTGTCTTCATGGACGACAATTCTCGACCTCATCGTGCACATCTTGTGAATGCGTTCCTTCAAGATAACGACATCGCTCGACTACAGTGGCCAGCATGTTCGCCAGACATGAACCCTATCGAACATGCCTGGGATATGTTGAAAAGGGCTGTTTATGGACGTCTTGACCCACCAACCACTCTGAGAGATTTACGCCGAATTGTCGTTGAGGAGTGGGACAATTTGGACCAACAGTGTCTTGATGAACTTGTGGATAGTATGCCACGACGAATACAGGCATGCATCAATGCAAGAGGACGTGCTACTGGGTATTAGAGGTAGTGGTGTGTACTGCAATCTGGACCACAAATGCTGAAAGTCTAGCTGTATGATGGTACAACATGCAATGTGTGGGTCTCATGAGCAATAAAACGAGCTGAAATGTTGTTTGTGTTGATCTCTATTCCCTTTGTATTTAAAGGTTCCGGAACTCTTGGAACCGAGGTGATGCAAAACTTTTTTTGATGTGTGTACATCGAAGTATTCGAATAATTTCGAATACAATTATTTGATTCGAACATACCAGTACGCTTATTTCGACTAATCGAATTATTCACACATTTCGAAATATTCGCATTAGTGAAATAACCGGACTATTTAGTCCAGCGGTTCCCAAGCTGGGGGCGCGCCCCCTCGGGGGGCGTGGGGCTTTATAAAGGGGGGCGTGAAGTGATTTCCGAATTAAGTTCGTTTTAACTCGAATATTACAAATTTGTAAAATAAACATTTTTTTGAATTTCTCCAAGTGATTGTCGCACCAAGTCAATTGTTGAAAAGCACTGGTAATTGCCAACTGTCGGCTTGATGTTGCAAGTGATCTCCGCTGTCAGGCGCGGATCTAGAGTTTGGCTTTGGAAGGGGTCACAGAATCAAAATTGTTAAGAAAAAAGGTATCTAACAACATAATCACAAAATAACCAATCGTACAAAACCAGACTAATTATTTTGCAAGCTACATGGATAGAAATTTGATGAGTTTAGCGCACCAAAAGTATTCGTACAAATTGCAACGGCGTGTTTTGCGTCTTTTACATCGAGCTTCGAGAAAAGTATCAAGGTACGGTACGTTACAGTTTCGGCAAGTCGAGTTGGTACCGACAAAGGGAGAAAGTCACAGCTTAAATTGCCAACTAAGCTTGCAGTTTGGACGTCGGCAAAATTTTTTGGTGCGAAAAAAGCCCCAAATTCCTATCCGTGCATTGCTGCACATTCATCGTGACATCGCTATAAACTTCGATTCGGTAACCACAAGGTTTGCTAAACAAAAGAGACGAGTTGATTTTATTATATAAATGATTGTTTTTATATAACGGGTATGAAGTTGTAAATTTGTCCAGTTGTAACAGAACATAATAATTGCAATAAAGATATTTTCAGTATTGAATGAAATGAAAAAAAAACTGTTTTTCAGTTAAAATTCTTTAAGTTTTATTTGTCTGGTTATTGTGTTTTCGTTTTATGAGTTTGCAAAAATAATTGGTCTCCGTTTGGGGGGGGGGGGTCATGACCCCCGTGACCCCCCCTTGAATCCGCGCCTGTCCGCTGTGCTCCGTCAAATATCAAACCAAACATTCCGAATCTTACCAAGAGAAAACAGTGTCAACCCTCTCACCGACATTTTTATTGACTAATTTAAGGATTTGTTGTGAAAGTGTGTTTTTTGTATTGTGCTAAAATGAAGTTAGTATGTAATAGATAGGCCTATTCTATTATGTACTGTAGCGTCAATCGAAGAGGTTATAGAACCGATGAGTGGTGGGGAGGGAGGGATGGGGGAGCTCCCGTAACTGAAAAGGGGGCGTCAGCTGACAAAGGTTGGGAACCACTGATTTAGTCAATCATTCAAATGTTTGAATAGTTGTAACTAAGGCCCGGAAGTTAATGCAAAATCGTATCTTTGGATATTTGTGCATATTTTGGTTATTTTGGCACAAGGCATCATATTTTTCTCTTTTGTCTGTCTAAAATGCATCTCTGCTTGAGAAGGGCGTATATTCTAATTCCCCATTGATTTGAAGCGATTTTCGTTACTTCATGTAACAAGTGATGCTTATTTTGAATGATAATTATTTATAAGGATCTATCAGGCTGTTTGGGGAAGGTGTTAACCCCCATCCAACACCTTGATTCACCTCTGCTTCGAACAACTCGTCTGATGGACATATTTCTTTACACAAACTGCTGTTATTTTCGGGTACTTAACATCCTCAAAGACCACCTCGTGGTGTAGCGGCTATCGTTCTTGGCTGTCGTCCCGGAGGTCCGGGTTCAATTCCCGGCTCTGCCAAGAAATTTTAATTCTGGTTGGTTGGTTGGTTAGTTCCTCAGTTTAGGGTCTGTGACAACGCGGTCATGTAGCCCCGTGTACTTTGGGTGTGTGTAGAATCTGTTTGATAACCTGTGTTAATTGTGATGGCTGTATTAGTGTGTGTGTCTGTTTTAATTCAAGTAAGGACTGCAGACATTGATTTTTTTCAAGCAGTTCCTACTTTTGCCGCCAAAGACCACCGTCAACGACCAACTAGTTCAGAGCTCAGTTACCAGATGCCACCGCAGCCGGCTCTTGACGACGAACGTAGTAACCTAAGAACGTTAGTCAAATGTTTAACATATAATTTAGCTTCACACAGGTGTAATTAGTGGAAGGTTCTTTAACATGCCATAAATCTATGACATGGGACCGCCGGCTTTACTTCATCTCCGAAGGAAGGCATACTGAGGGATTTTTAACGTTCTTAAAAAATCCGACGACTTCGGCCGGGTTTGAACCCGCGGTCTTGGGCATAGAAGCTCAACATGCTACCAACTACGCCATCGAAGCCGCCAATTTTAATTCTGGTGTGAGAGCTGGAACGAGGTATACTCAGCCTGGTGAGGCAAAACTGAGAAGAGGAGGGTTTGATTCCCCCTTCAGCCATCCTGGAAGTGGTTTTCCGTGGTTTTCCCACATGGCCACCTCCTTCCAAATTCTAACCCCAATTTACAAATATACACATTAGTACAGCCATCACAATAACATAAATACACGGGGCTATATGACCACGATGTCGCAGCCCCTAAATAAGCAACAACAACAACCACCACCTCAAACACTTCACATATTAGAACTGTTCGTTTTATTTTAATAATCGACTATTCGAAATACTAGAGTACTTGGAATGATCGAATACTTTTAGAACTTAAAAGGTTCAGTCTGGTTCCGTATTGATAAACTAATTGAGTAATAAATAGGTTAAAAGTTCCGCCTGATCAATACTTTTTATTAAATATGATCTTTTTAGACGGTCAAGACTAGGGCAATCTCTACCATTACATATATTGAAATTATACACTTCATGAGCATTATATTGGCAATATATTATTTCAGCACAGTGACTTCATTGTTTTTATATTTCTGCATTACTGGTGAAGTATTGAAATATTAAATATTTCCATCATTACTAGTCTACTGAATTCCAACAACATGTTTCATAGTTTCTCAACTGATGCTACCGTACTGAACCAATACATGTTATGTTTCATCAACATCTGTAGACCACAGTGAAGCGTGTGATAATCCCTCCCTATATTATTCTGCTAATGTCCCATTCAAGTTTTGTACCTAAAATAAGGTCCCATTAACACCAACCTACACATATGGGGTACCTACAGGTTCAACATAACCCAATGCACAAGCGAAACGCACTCACTCACTCTTTAAATGCCTCACAATTAAATAAATACCTTAAAACATGTATATTTACAATGAAATAATGAAAGAATGCAACACAGTAACCATGGTAACATAATCTCACAGGTCCATCTATTTCTGTAAGACGCAATGCAATTCCAATTATTACATTACTGTGAAAGTTTCCAGACGGTTATAAGGTTATCACTGAACCAAATTAAGCTGTAAAATTCATCAACACATACAGTATAATGCGCTTAAGGGGGTCAAGGGGCACTCGAGAATTTTTTTCACGCAATTTTCACGTGTGAGTGTGGTACGAAAGGTCTTTTTCACCCGACTATAAAGGGTCTCCGAAAACCACATTTAAAGGCCCTTAAATTAACAGTGTCTGTGATATACCCAGAAAACTAACTTTGCTCTGATATACCTATGAAGAAATGACAAACCCCTAACCACTGCACCAGTAGCTGAATTGATAAAGTCTGATTATTCATACCAAGGATAAATCAGTCATAACATTCATGATTGAGATTTTGCTAAGTGTACTCTTTACAACTAGAATATTCGCGGGCGAAGCCGCGACGGGTAATGCTAGCTAGCATTAATTGTCTCGTCGGTGAACACTTCTGAAGATTTAAACTAACCCTAGTTTATAAGACTTTTTCATCATTTTGTGTTACTTTGGGCGTTCAATTTCCAATCTATCGTTATGGGGGCACCATATAAGATTTAATGATAAGGGACTTTTAGTGTTACGCTGAACAATTACATTGTGTCGTATACATTCATTCGGCTGATGAAGATGCCAAAACTAATAATTAGGCCTCAAAACATGTCCCACCAATGACAACACAGTGATCATATTTAATAAAAAGTATTGATCAGGCGGAACTTTTAACCTGTTTATTACTAAATGTTCGAATAATTCGGACAGTCGAAGTATTCGGACATCCGCAATAGCCGAAAATTGGAATAATTTATTCAAATTTCGAATTTGCGAATATTTGAAGTAGTCTAATTAATCGGTTGATATGTACAGCGCTAATAAGAACCGTCGAGCAACTCGACTGTGTTGCTGAATATAGGAGAGCTCTGTCCATATTGATCGCCAACGTCCGGAAGACTCACCAGGGCACAAATAATAATAATAATAATAATCTCTAAACGCCAACAAAGGACTCCTTGGAGAACTGGAGAAAAAGGAGCGCAAAATTATGAGAGGAATCTTGGGACCAAAGTACAAAAATGGAATCCATCAAAAGAGATCCAACGGGGAAGTCAACAGCAAAATAGAGAAAATTACCGACACAATCCGAAAAAGACGCGGACGTTTTTACGGTCACCTGAAAAAAAATGGATGGAAAAAAGTTAACGAAAGAGATCTTCCACTTTTTTGATTCAAACCCCAAAACCACAATTCCCTGGTTAAGAAATACTAAAGAAGGCCTGCAAATGCTACATATCTCAGCTGAAGACGCCCTTAACACAGATCTCTTCCGCAAGAAAATATTGACGAACGGGCTAAACCGAAACGAGCAACCGAAGAGAAGACACGGTGCCCCTTGGACAGAGGAGCATAAACAGGCTCACACTCAAACAATGAGGGAAATCTGAGCTCTGAAGAAGGCCAAGTTCAATGTCAAATGCAACAAGACTTAACGTGTTCCTTGATGGCCCCAGCGAATTATTATATACAAGAAGATGAAGAGCATAGGTGCCTTCCATTTCTTTTGTTACGTTCAACGTGTACCGTGAAAGGAGACAATATTGAGGTCGAGTTAGAATATGTTGGAAGAACCTGAAAATGCGCGGTGAGGTGTGAAAGTTCGCCTGTAGCGGCTGCGGGTAGGGAGGGGAGGGGAGGGTACCAGCACGACAAACACTGCCCATGGCAGTTGATTCCCAAAATATTGTTCATGTATGTCGTTAGAGGTAAGTCACAACAAAGAAAGAAAGTGGTTTCGAGAATTTACCTTCTCCAACAGTATACAGTTGCTTCGAGGCTTCCTCAGCCCTTGTGGTTTAAGAGGTTCTGGGTTAGGTTTCCGGTTCTGCCAAGAAATTTAAATCTTGACCACACAAAGCCTCTTGAGGACAATGTTGAGAAATTGTGGGTTGGATTCGCATCTCAGAATTCATTATTCGTGGTCAACATTGGAGTTAACTATAGGTAAAGCCCTGCGCGGATGCGGATATCAGGCAGAAAGCTTTCTTAATAGATACAGCTGTACCCGGCATGCATTGCAATGCCAATTAAAGAAAGTGCTTTTGGATACACAGTAGTTTTTTTTCTTTTTCCGTTAACTGCCTCTTAACTGTTGTAAAATGGATTTAATAATTTAGAAACATTCGTAGGAGCGTGCACAACAACTCACCAAAGTTTCATCGCAATCGGTGGTATATGAACGCATACAGGACTTAGTTGAAATAACTCATCTGTTGATGAACTGATGAAACTACTACAATGGATTAACTACGCCAGAAACCTTCCCTGGAGTGTACACAACAATACCAAAGTTTCATCGCAATCGGATGATTGGTATATGAACGCATAAAGGACGGACAGACAGACAAACTACAGGGTCATTAAACATGTGCGCGCCAGTAAACACGGCAAGCTAAGCCAGCTGTGACTAGCGCAGACTGCGGCCGCGCGCACCCGGTTCAGCCGGTTGTAGCGCGCACTTTCACACTTTTACCATGACGTGCTACAGTACCACAGCCGACCCGATGCTCGGCTTCCATCCTTCCTAGAAAGGAGCAAAGATTGGGATCGAGTCGGCTGTGGTTCAACAAAACTATCGTGCTACAGTACCACAGCACACCCGATGCTCGGCTTCCATCCTTCCCAGGGAGGAGCAAAGATTGGGATCGAGTCGGCTGTGCTACCATCCACGACTCCTACTTGCGGACTTGGCTACTAGATGCCATCGAGCCAGCACCTGGCGGCGAACGTTGGAACTAATAGGGCGTTATTAAACTAACCTACACATTTTAGCTTCCACAAGTATAGTTAGAGATAAATCTATGACATGGGACCGCCGGCTTTATTTCCCCTCCGAAGGAAGGCATACTGAGGGATTTTTAACGCTCTTAAAAAATCTGACGACTTCGGCCGTGTTTGAACCCGCGATCTTGTATCTAACTAAGTCCCCAATTTTCAGATGTAACGGGTAATCTTGAGAACCACTGGATATATTTTGATGAACCACTGGATATATTTTGATGAGGTTTCACCATTCTGTAAAGGATTTCTCGAGGAAGGTTTCTGAAGAGAATCATTCATTTATTACCAAAGGAAGCCGAGCTGTAACGATTTCAGTGAATCAAGTTGAAGAAAAACCTGCCGTCCGTGCGCCTTTTAATCTCACGCTGGGTAAACCGTTCAAAATACCGGGCGAAGACGGAGCGGGTTGCTAGTTGCTTATAAAGGCATTTGTGAATGAGACAAATGATTCCTCTGAATCGTATGTGAAGGTAGGTACCGGTAGAATTAAACTAAGAAAAGTAACACATCAATAAGTGTAAATGCCTACGAGTTGTGTTCAAAGGTATGGCTAGAGTCGCGGATTTTTGGTTTTAACGATATCCGCGAAATACTTCAGCAAACATATTTATGTTATCACAACAATATATACTCCAAATATGCCATTTATTTCGATATCGAAGCCGCGAAATATCGCGAAATAAAGTTATTTTGCGAAATGTATTATTTCGCCCTAAAATGCTAAACAACAACGAAATGCCTGTAATCAGATTTTTTTTTTAACGATTTACTTTTAAATTAATTAAAATAGTTCCACTATCTGTCGTTTGAAAATCTAAATGTTTCTTAAGATACGGAATAACGAAGTCCCTTCTCGAGCTTCTTTGGTTGAAGTCCTGTAATCATGGACACAATACTTTGGGGTCAACACAAGTTTCACTAGTTAGTGAGAAATGGACTATGGTAGTCATGGAGAATATTAGTTGAAGTAAATTTTAGGTTAAGTATTAAACACAGAAAATATAATTCATTTTGAGTGTTAGTTCTTAAAAAGAAAACTAGAATAAATTGTTTGTTACTATAGTGTTCATTATTTAACCAAATCCGCGCACCGTACACACCTCACATTTTTATTTCACCGCTATGGATATTTTATATCACCGCTTTAAACACATTATTTCGCCACTTTGATGCCTTTTATATTACCATAAATCAGGGTCCCTAGGTATGGCGTTATTCCACACTTCAATAGCCAATACCAACACCAGGTCATGAATTTTATCTGCTCTATATTTTTAGCCTATCGAATTTTAAATAAACTGTATAAAACCATGTATCTTTTGTTTGCTTTAAACGTAGCCTACTCTTTAAATAATTTACTGCCTAAATATCATGCCATAATGTTAACATCACAAAGCAATTTTGATTGGTGAGCATTAAAAGAAATGGTCTGTGATGCTTGTCAACTCGCACCAAAAGATGGCACTGTGACCATCGTCTCCCGGCAGAGTTTCCGCTCGTATGACGCAAATGGATAATTTCGAGAGATATTTCTAAGAATATCACTCGAAAGAGGATACGCTTTTCACGTTGGTTGGTTGGTTCCTCAGTTTAGAGGCTGCGACAACGCGGTCATGTAGCCCCGTGTACTTTGGGTGTGTTTAGAACTTGTCTGATAACCGGTGTTAATTAATTGTGATTGCTGTATTAGTGTGTGTTATCAATGATTCTGGCCGACCTCGTGGTGTTGGCGTAGCGCGCCTGCCTCTCACCCGGAGGCCCCGGATTCGATTCCCGGCTCCGTCAGGGATTTTAGAAACTGACGTGAGGGCTGGAACGGGGTGCACTCAGTCTCGTGAAGACAATTGAGTAGCTGTCCGACAGTGAGGCAGCGGCCCGATCACGAAACCCAAGATTAACGGCCGAGGGGACCCGATGCACTGATCACGTGTTACCCCAATATCTGCAGGCCAAATGGCTGGGCAGCGGTCGCTTGGATGGCCTAGGCCGTTCATGGGCTGTAGCGCCAGGGGTTATTTATCTGTGATTCTGGTAAGGACTGCAGACGATCAATTGTTCAAGTAGTTCCTACTTTTGCTACCAAATGCTACCGTCCACGACACCTAGCTGCGGACTTGGCTGCTAGATACCAAACAGCACCTGGCGACAAACGTTTAAACTAATATAGCGTTATTAAATAATCTAACCTACAAATTTTGGCTTCACACAAGTGCAGTAAGTGGAAGGTTCTTTTTCATGCCACAAATCTATGACACAGGACCGCCGCGCCGGCTTTACTTCCCCTCCGAAGGAAGGCATACTGAGGGATTTTTAACGCTCTTAAAAAATCCGACGACTTCGGCCGGGTTTTGAATCCGCGACCTTGGGCATAGAAGCTCAGCATGCTAGCCTTTCACGTCGGAAGTAAATCAAAATCAACAAAATACAGCTGCATGTCCGCATTTAGCCTGTAGTTAGTTGTTGCGTCGATTGCTTTGGATTATTGATAGCAATTATTGCTACGGTAACAATTGTTACAAGTTGAAGTTACAGAATCAGATGCGAATCAATTTGGAGGCTTTCGAAGCCAAATTCGGAGTCAGCGCCACAAACTACTGTTGGCTACAAATTTGCATAAAGGACTGTCAGTCTTAACCCTTTATAGGGCAAAAGACTGGGGCTATAAACTATATATTTTTTTGCACATTTGTAATTGGGGGTGATAGACGAGTAGCATGTGTGGATTCTATTTTATGAAATATGGGGTGGGAAATTATTATCCACTACCCACAACCGACAGAAGGTTTTCTTAAATGGGGTAATAATCTCCTACCTCCAAATTACGATGATACTGTGTTTATCACTCAATAATGAGGTTTATTTAACAGGATATAATATATCAAAACACCCATCACGCTATATAATTTTTTAAAAACATAACTCCCACGCAACACAAGGTCAGTGACCTATATCATCTTTGCCGAAACTGCACAAAAATATAAAAGTGATTATGGAATGTTAAAAGTTAGTAAATTCGAATATAATTCAATAATTTCAAATTAGTATTTACTAAAAACACAAAAAATTAATTTAAAAAATCTTCTATTCTATGGCAAACACCCTGACCAGGATAATTATTTCCATTCTAGCTGAAATATATTTACTCAAGTGACCAAAACCATTATTAACATTGTACTGTATTTCAGTTATATACCAACGTTTACAAATCTCTTATCTTCAATAAAAACACCTTCTTCTGTAAAACAATGCATTTCTTTCACTCAACACAACCGAACTGGCGAGCACGTGCACTGAGGAGACCAGTGGAAAATGCTTCCCACCTTTGGTTTCTGATGACTGTATACATCAAATTAATGGGTTTTCAATATTTCTCTGCATCTAGCTTGTGGATGCAAGTGGAAATGCTTGAAATGAAAGGGGTGGGAAGATTATCTCCCTAACACCGTTCTATAAATACATGGTAATAAAATCGTGTGGCCTCGGATGCTGGGTGCAAGCTCTGTTAATTGACACCCAGAGGGCAGCTTGCGTGTCGAATTTAATGCTCCATGGAGCGCTATGAATGGCAAGGAGGTTAGATAGCCTATCTAAGCTCCTTGGCGCTATACCGCTTTCTAGTAGAAAATGAGAAACTTTGTGTTGGCGGAAAATCCCGAGATTAATTTTGCCATTATGAACTCGGCCTACTGAATTCAAATGAGTTCTTTAACATGCCAACAACGTATGACATTAGTATCGTGATTTTTGTCGCCTTTCAAAATTCACTTACCATGGCCAGGAGCGAACCTGCAATCTTGGGGTTGGAAGTCCGACACACACCCACCGTGGCAAGCATAAATACATGATGGGAAGATAGTATCCCAAGGACCTATAAACGAAACTTCACTTCAGACAACAACTGGAGAGGAACAATGCCTCTGCTCTCCATGTTGATCGTCATGCTCAGGGGACGATTTGATGGTAGAAAGTGTTCAAGCCTTAGTAGATGTGGTCTATCTTGAACTCAGATAATCTTAATTATGCATCAGAACGGTCATTTCTCTATCTGCTTCTTATCTGAGAAATGGAAGCGTACAACTATTATATCCAGTACAGTATTTCGAAAGAAAGAACGTGAAGGATATAACGGGAGCTTGGAACAGCTGAACTTTGTTGCCGAGTTTTTAAATCAGCTGATTCGAATAATTCCGTACGTCAACCCCGAGTACGTTTATATAGAGAAATAAATAAATTACACGCGGAAATCATGCTACCTTTATCACCGGTGTTCCATTCAATAAATAAACACTCTGGTTGGTCCCTTAGTTTAGGGGCTGCGACAACGCGGTCATGCAACCCCCTGTACTTTGGCTGTGTAGAATTTGTCTGATAACCGGTGATAATTGTGATTGCTGTATTAGTGTGTGTTATCTGTGATTCAGATAAGGACTGCAGACGATCAATTTTCAAGTAGTTTCTACTTTTGCTACCAAAAGCTGATGTCTAGCTGCAAACTTGGATACTAGATGCCACCGCAACCAGCTCCCGGCGACGAACGTTGGAACTAATAGAGCGTTTATCAAATCTATCGTACAAATTTTAGCTTCACAAGTGTAGTTAGTGGAAGGTACTTTTACATGCCATAAATCTATGATATGGGCCCGCCGGCTTTACTTCCCCTCCGCAGGAAGGCACACTGAGGGATTTTTTAACTCTCTTAAAAATTCCGACGACTTCGGCCGGGTATGACCCCGCAATCTTAGGCATAGGAGCTCAGCATGCTACCAACTCAGCATTGAAGCCACTATTTCAAATATTCAATGCAAATATTGTGATGAATAAATCAACACTCATCATCCAATAAGTAGTATTAATTGATGATCGAAATTTAATGATTCGATCGAAACTGGTCATCCACGTGTATTTATTAATCTGATGTAATTTTTTTCTTTTTCGGGATCAGGGAAGCACCTGTTACCAGTGACGTGCATTCAATCCCTCATGTTCTTTGTTTACTCAAAAATTAAAAGCCGTAACAACTTGCTGGGTAGATTAGCTGGAACTACATGGGGTACAAATGCGAATACGCTTCGTATTTACTGCTCTAGCACTTTTATATTCGACTGCCGAGTACAGCTCTGCTGTATGGTTGAATAGCTCCCACACTTGACTGGTGTATGCAGTGCTGGATTACCCATTAGGCCCGACTAGGCCCAGGCCTAGAGCCCCCAATTATCTGGGGCCCCCAAGCAATTTCTAATTTAGTTCAATTTTATTCCGAAGATTTAGAAAAAAAATATCCGGAATGTCCTTTAAAAACTGAGTTCACTCATTCTGAACTTAACGAAATTCTTATTCGAGACAAGCTCGAGTCTGATTTTCCGAACGTTGAAATTGCTTTTCGCATTTTCCTGACCCTCATGATAACGAATTGTTCTGCGGAGCGCTCGTTTTCAAAATTGAAACTGATCAAAATGCGCTAAGAAGTATCATGTCACAGGAACGATTAGACATGCTAAGTTTAATGTATATCGAGTCAGATGTTCTGCGGGAAGTTGATTTTGATGACATTGTACAAGATTTCATTGACCGAAAACACAGAAGAAAAAAAATTGATTACATTTTACAGAAGTAAAAAATAGTATGATTTGTTAAATTGTTCATGAGATCATCTGAAATGTTTTCAAATAACGATGATCGTTTCAATTGAAATGTATGTAGCCTATATATGTAGGCCTATGTATGATTTAATAAAAAGTGTATTATTCATCTTGAGAAACAGAACTCTTGTATAAACTTTATTAAATGAACACTACAGGTGCTAAAAAATAAAAATTATTTGAAAAAAAAAAGGGGGCCCCAAAAATCTGAGGGACTAGGGCCTCATTTTACCTTAATCCGGCACTGGGTATGTCCAGCTACGTCACTCAATGTGAGTTATATCTGGTACATTACACCCCACTCCTGTCCAGTGGTTACCGGTTCTGACCAACATTGAACTTCCCTACATCAGACGGAGGAGATCCCTTGCTAGAGTATGGTCGAGGATTCTGAAGAACAGCTCTCTTCCCATCCATCAGGACACAGACGAAAATGCCGTACCGAGACTGAAGTCCCGGAAACCTGCCTGGAGGACAGCCAAGGAATTAACTGCCATGCCTTTCAGACCTAAGGAGGTATGGAAACAAGAATGGTCTCAATCATTCTCGTCTGGAATTTCTTTCAGGGATCCAACAATAAAACTGGCTGGGTTCAATCTCCCTCGCTCCACCTGGATCAAACTTAACAGGATACGTTGTGGTGTTGGAAGAAGTGCTTCTGTTCTCCACCAATGGGGTTGGCTGAAGTCTGCTGCTTGTGACTGTGGTTCTGAAGTGCAAACCATCATGCACATTGTGAAGGACTGCCCCTTGCGAGCATTCTCTGGATCATTCGAAGACCTCCATCGTTTACCCCTGACGCAATCACTTAGTTGGGGAGACTGGGCATACGTCTGTGAGAGGCTATCACATTGCCGAAGCCGTTTTTCACATTTCTTTATTTTCCTATGTATATTTATATATATGTGTAGGTTATGTACACATAAACGCATGAATCCTGCAGTTCTAGCTATGATATATTACATTACCTCAAGATTTTTGTATTTCTTCTCTGAAAGATTCAACGCACGCACTCCTATATAGTGTTTTGGTGATCCATACCTTTTATATTCTGCCTATTTTTGTTTGTATATATGATTCCTTTTTATAGTTCTTTTCAGCAGGTATATTTTAATGACTGGTGAGGGAATTCTCATCCAAATGTCATCCTTTTCTTACACGTGGTGCACCCTGCTGTAAACTGACGAGGCTCTGGCGTCAGAATAACTCCCGGGATAAGGAGTTCTTTACCATGCCAATGACCTTCTTTGAGGGCAGACGAGCAAGGTGAGGAAAAGGGCACCCTATGTCCTTGGGATGAGAAATCTTCCCTAAAGGCAGATGAACGACGGCATAGGACCAGGACCAATAGTTATGGGTAAGGGTAGGTGAGACTCTATGAGCCGTGGTGAAGGCAACTCGCCTAGAAGAAGGTCACTTTGATAACAAACCGGATGGCTCAGCACCTTAGATGGCAGCCCCATCACTGAGCTTGGGCTCGGAAGGCTGATAACTAGAGACGGGAATTTGCCTATTTGCCTATTTTATTCCTGTGTTTAGAAACGTAGGCTTTCGAGAAATAAATCCATTTCAGGTTCTTTTAGGCTAGATTTCGTTGGTTTTATTGTGCCTATAAATGCCTATATCAAGGGTTTGTGCCTATTTGGAGTATAATTGCCTATTTGATGCCTTTTGACTGTATTTTAAATTGCATTATATTGCAGCTGGTGTGCTCGACAGAATTATATTATCATTTCTCAATATGTGTTTACCCCGCGAACAAGAATGGGAATTCTCGGAAGTCACCAGAAATAGCGCTTGGGAAATTTCCATCAGAAGAAACAAGGAACAATTTGACCTCGAAGCCTTCAACCCCTCCAACCTCGCAAGACACATGCGAGAACCAATCAACGTCGAATTATGTTCCCGTACCTCCCTCTCGATGCGAACTGTGTAAGCGTACGCTTTATCTTCACTTCAGATTCAGAACTTTGTGTGACTTATTGCGAAGAAGAAGTGTGTCCGTGGCAATGCCGAAAGATAAATTATCGAAGTCTTACTGCCTGAAGCAGTGGATCACAGGGGATACCAATTTCACTGCCGATGGAAGAGTAGTCTTCTGCCAAGCTTGCTGTAAAGAGTTAATTCGTTTGTTTCTTTTATGTTTCTGTGATTGAGAAGTACGATCGCATTTCATTGTAGCATTTATAGGCCTATTAATTTATGTATTGCGGCAAGTTGTTTTGTTGCAATGCTATATTAGACATTTAACTCTCAATAATTTATATATAAAATGTAAATAATTATTTAATCACTGAACGAGGAGTTAGAACGCTGGTGGTCTCTTGTCCCAGAGTGGATGGAAATTAAAAATCGGTATTTTGAACTCTGACTCATTTCCTGTGAAAATAGAGATTTACAACGTAAATGCAATTTTTTGAAAAAGTCGCGAGTAACTTTCACCAGCGCTATGTGGGGCTCTAGTCTGGGGGAGCGTTAAGCTCCCAGGTTAGGGCCGCGAAACTGCCAACAAGCTTCTAGCATCCCCTCTAGAGTCTTGCTAAATTGTGGCAAAAAGTAAGGTTTGTGGGCGAATGCCACAATTTCAAATTACGCGGTTTTCTAATTTTCAACGAGGATTGCAGGCTTGTGGGTACACATCATGCAGGCAACAGAAAATAAAGAAGTGTGGAATACCCCTGGTGGAGTCGTGTAGGATTGTTGAAGTTGTCAGGGGAAGTTTGGAAGGAACCTCTGGGAAGATAGCCGCTGTCAGGGAAAAGTTTGATAGGGTCCTGCAGAGGAATCCGGGATGGGAAGCAGTGATAAAGGTAGCCAGTGCTACGACGTGAGGTAGATGTTGAGAGATCTTTCTCTCAATATAAAAACATTCTTCATGGCAGGAGAACAAACTTATTACCAGAAAACATTGAAAAGTTGCTTGTTGTTAATTCTTATTATAGTAATTAAATATGTTATTAAATTATAAGAAATATTTTCATGCCTATTTTGTTGCCTATTTTACACGTTAGTGCCTATTTACATGCCTATTTTGGCTATTTTAAGAGCCTATATGCCTGCCTATTTTAACTGTTTTAGTGCCTATAATTCTCGTCTCTACTGATAACCTACCTGTCTTAAATTACGAGATCAAGGGAAAAGGTAAAGGAAAATATCGGACTGATCAAATGGTTGACGACAATGGAATGACTTGTAATGCTATATATTTGATGTGCGTCTTATGTTTCTTTGCTTTCTGTCATGGGCCTAAATGGCCTGCTAGGTACAATAAATGATGATGATATTTACATATTTTGTGACCCGATTGTTAATTGTATCATCATACGCTAATAATACTACTTCTGGATTGCCGTTATCCGTCACGGGATGACGCACCTTAATCATTTCCATACGGCAAGCACCAGCTGGAACTAAATGAAGATGATCAGCAGGCAATGCAGTAGTCAAATTCCGTTATCTCAATAACCTTGCTCCACCTACGCCAGAATATTCGAACCTGTTCTTCTGTCTGATAGCAGTAAAATGCGTGCTACTCTCTCGCCTGACCGCTCGGCTCGTGTGTGGGCGAAACTCGGTGCATAGCAGATCTCGTGAGATTTGAGGGAATAACTGCTAGAAAGTTCTTCGGAGAACCGGATGAACCACATAGTTCTTCGCTGGGAGGTCATGAAAATGAAGTATAATAACCATTCATGCCTTATAAGAGTTTCGCTTTTCTAAAGGTGCGCATTGCGTGGGTGGCACGGGCCAACACAGATCACAAGCGAAGCGTCTCCACTTTACGTTGTTGAAACAAATAATAATATTGCGGAAGATTTTAGGCAACAGATGGGTTGAGGGCCAGATACGATTGAGATCCAATGTAATGATGATGATGATGATGATAATTGTTGTTTTAAGGGGCATAACATCTAGGTTATCGGCCCCTAATGGTTTGGGTGAGAGTGAAAGATGAGGTGACAATGAAAACTACAACTAATACTAACGACAAACTTACATACTACAGTAGAAGAAGAAATGGTAAAAAATAAAAGGATAAGGTAAATGAAGGACAGGAAGAAAAGAAATACCCTCAACCCTCGAAGAATGAGGATTGAGGGACTTGGAAGGAAGGAGAGCCACAAAAGACAGATAGGAAAGGGAAAGAGGAGAGGGCCCGCCCCAAGGTCAGAGGAAAAATGGGAAATCTCAGGAATCCCTCGGGGTCGCCAACTTCCAAATTCACCAGCCGTGAGTCCTTGAGGGTGTAGCACTATCCAGGGTGCACCAGAAGTGGTGGGGCTACATACACCCGGCCTCCTTGAGGGCCTTGTGCTGAAGGCAGGAGATAACATGAAAAGAAATAGAAGGCTGACCCCTCGAAGAATGAGGGTACAGTATCAGGAAACATGAGACAAGGGCTAATTAAGGCGGGAAAGTGAAAGACTCCCTAGGCCTCGGATACCTTAATACCTTCGGAATCGATCAAGAGTTGACCGAGAGAGGTCGACAAGAAAGAAGACGGAGAGGAGCCCGGCACAAGTAAGTGGAAGTAATGCCGGACTCAGCTGGGGTCCCGTGGTCGCCAACGCACGTCCCACTAGATGTGAACCCCTGGGGGCAGATCCAATGTAAGAACTATGCACTAAGACAGCACCAATAATGTCGTCCATCAAAAAGAAAAGATTGCTGTTCTACGGGCACATCTTTCGTACGTCTCATGACTGACCGACCGACCGACCAAGGAAATCTGAAATTTCACACAGCCAAAGACAACCAAATTGAGATGGTTCCAAGAATGTGAGAAAGACCTGGAAAGGATCTGATGGTGATCGCTTGACGATTGAAACTAGCAATCCAAGTGAATTTAATAATCTCATGTAATTTTAATCAGGTTCAGGGAATAACACCCAATTGTGTTGACCGACGGAAAATCATTTCAACCTTTGTATAGTCTACTTGTTTAGGCGGCTTCGGTGGCGTAGTCGGTAGCATGCTGAGCTTCTATGCCCAAGATCACGGGTTCAAATCCGGCCGAAGTCGTCGGATTTTTTAAGAGCGTTAAAAATCCCTCAGTTTGCCTTCCTTCGGAGGGGAAGTAAAGCCGGCAGTTCCATGTCATAGATTTATGGCATGTTAAAGAACCTTCCACTAATTACACCAGTGTGAAGCTAAATTGTATAGGTTAAGAATGTAAACAACGCTCTTAGGTTCCTACGTTCGTTGCCAAGAGCCGACTGCGGTGGCGTCTGGTAGCTAAGTTCTGAACTAGTAGTCGTTGACGGTGGCGTTTGGCAGCAAAAGTAGCAACTATTTGAAAAATTCAAAAGTCTGCAGTCCTTACTTGAATTAAAAACAAATAACACACACTAACAGTCATCACAATTAACACCGGTTATCAGACAGATTCTACACACACCCAAAATACACGGGGCTACATGACCGCGTTGTCGCAGCCCCTAAACTTAAGAACCAACCAGTCTACTTGTTTATATCAAGAAGCACATTGAAATAAGAAGGAGCGTCCGAGCATTAACAAATAACCAGGACCCCAATCATAAGGGGAATATTTTGACCGTGGTCTCAACTCGAACGTGTCCATGTGGACACCAGTGGCGTAACTAGGGGGGGGGGTCATTAGGGGGATCAATCCTCCGCCCAGAACCAAATAATTTAAAAGAACTTCATTTTATGAGGTTTTTTTTATTAAAAAATTGGGATTATTGTCAAACTATTGGATTATGCACGTTTATAATTTGAGAATATCATTTATCCTTACTTGTGTACAATATTGTTACGGCTGTGAGTTTGTGTCATCGCTCGCCGCATGAGTCATAACTGCCCCAGGGCTGGGCTCTGGCCTGCCTCCTGTATTGCGTGCGCCTTATGCAACAGGGCTACTAGGACAAAGGGATAGTCCAGAATATTCGTGACTGGACCAGCGATGGAAACCTCGAGAAGCCGTGAACCCTGGATGGATCAGGAAGCATTCATTGAGTCACCAGCCTGCTATATAAGCGGCTTCAACAGTGAGGGGACCGAGTTTTCTGTGGGTGTGTGTTTTTGAGCGAGTGCGACAGAAGTGTGGTGACGAAGTGCCGTGCGAGTTACGAAATCCAGTGACATTGTTTCCCCAGCTTGTGGACAGCGAAGCAGCGGGTAGCGGATTATCGTAAGTAACTGTGGTTGTTATACATGAGGAAGAGGGGCAGGTAGTTTCTGTCAAGGCCACCGGACTCACTAAGACGGTTTAACTTCTGTGGTTTGTTGACAAATGAAAAGGGGCAAGAGCGCTCAAGGAAGAGACTTGAGGAAACTGGAGTAAGGATCTAATTGTCTGTAATCGCTGATGAGTAGTGTAATTTTCTGGCCGCAATAAAGTTAATTATTTCTTTAAGCAGTAATTGGTGTTGTGCTTCTTACCCACCGTAATCCAGTTAACAAAAGTGCCACTAGGGGGGTGGCACGTAACAATATTTAGTGTTAGGCTGCACATTGAGAGGAGCAAATGCTATCGAGATCAAACATGAAAACGTGCAGGTTTGCTTTCAATGAATAAGTCTTATTTTGCCCCCCCACGGACAAAGCAAAAGGCAAAAGCAAATACATTTTTTATCGTATGGCCTCGGGTGTCGGGTGCAAGTTTCGTTAATTGACACCCGGAGGGCAGCTTTCATATCGAATTTCGTCGTTCCTTTGAACGCTATGAAAGTCAAGGAGGTTAGATATCTAACCTCCTTGACACTACAGCGCTTTCTAGTAGAGAATGGAGGAACTTTGTGTTGGCGGAAAATCCCGAGAATAATTTTGCCATTGAACACGGCCTACTGAATTCAAATGGGTTCTTTAACATGCCAACAACGTATGACATCCATGTCGTGATTTTTGTCGCCTTTCAAAAATCACTTACCACGGCCAGGGGCGAACCACTCACCCACCGTGGCAAGCTAGCAAATACATGAAAAAAACAGATAGCAAAAAGCAAAATTCAAAAAAGGCAAAAGCAGAAAACTGACACAAAACCATAAACCAAAAATACAAAGCAAGAAACAAATTTTAAAAAAAGCAGAAAACTAACACCAAAAACTAAAAATACAAAGAGGGAAGCAAAATTCAAACAAGTAGTTCCGTGAAGAACTATACAGCCTATTTTCATATATCCTACTTATGTTAACTGCCACTATCAACATACAACATTTCTGTTTGATTGCTGTAATAGATTCGTAGATATTGGGAACCGACTAAATATTTCGAATGGTCGCCATGTTGGATTTTATATATGTAGGTCCTAAAGTTATGTACTGTTACATGAAGATTATTGTGTACGTATAGCATTCAAACTTCAATCGCATGATTAGGATACAAGAAGTATAAACGAGATTTTAAAATTTCGCACAGCTGCCATCTTGTGGTTATGGAAACAATTGAAATAAATTAGATGCCAGTGGATTAACATTCGTATAAGGATTTACTGTACCAAGTTTCACTGCACTCGGATGGTTAAATTGCGAGAAACGTTCATGTGAATATTTATACTTCGCGCGTCGCCGCCATGTTGGATTTGTGATCGCCAGGTTATTTAAAGTCCTATAGGCGAACTTAAGTTCATAGCCCCTATGAACATAAAAACAATCAGTTTGATTGCTATAATAGATTCATAGATATTCAGAGCCGTGTAAATTTTTCGGATGGTCGCCATGTTGGATTGTTAAATGTATAGGCCATAGAGTCATGTACCATTAAAGGAAAATTATTGCGTAGGTTTATTATTCAAACTTTCACTTCGATCGCATGATTACGACACAAGAAATAGAACTTAATTTTCAAAATTCGCACAGCTGCCATCTTGAGGTTATGTAAACAATTGAACTAAATTAGATACCAGTGCATTACAATGTGTATAAACATTTCCTGTACCAGATTTCATTGCGTTTGGAACATTAAATCGCGAGAAAGGTCTATTTAAAATTTTCAAATTCGCTTGGCCGCCATGTTAGTTTTGTAGTTAACCGGTTTTTGAAAGTCTTATAGATGAAAATCCAGTAGTGCCCTTTATCTCCGTACAAAATTTCAGGGTGATACCCCTAATAGTTTCAGAGATATAGAATGCCGGTGAAATATTTCGCATATCCGCCATCTTGTGGTTATGTAAACAATTGAAGGAAGTTAGATGTCGGTGCATTACAATGTGTATAAACATATACTGTTCCAAGTTATATTGCATTTGGTTGGTTAAATCGCGAGAAACGTCTATTTAAAAGTCG
This sequence comes from Meconema thalassinum, assembly GCA_946902985.2. NCBI lineage: Eukaryota > Metazoa > Arthropoda > Insecta > Orthoptera > Tettigoniidae > Meconema > Meconema thalassinum. Next base: position 99,428,221 of record OX336400.1, on the reverse strand, counting down.
CAAATTCGCGTGGCCGCCATATTGATTTGGTAGTTACCAGTTTTTCAAAAGTTACATAGGTGAACTTCTAGTAGTTTCCTTTATCACCGTAATAAATTCCAGGGTGATATCGGAAATAGTTTCGGAGATATTGAATGGTGGTGAAATATTTCGCACAGCCGCCATGTTGGATTGGTGAGACGTAACAAAATTTGAAGTGCACGGTTGGGGTCGCCCGGAATAGTGCTATGAACTTACCGAGTTTCATTGAAATCGCTCTAGCCATTTAGATTTTATTAGGGGGACACACACACATACGCACACACACAAGGACAAAAGGTGATCTCATAAGCCTATTTTTTCAAAATTGAAAATAGGCTAAAAATAAGAAACAAAGAAAAATCAGAAAAAAACACAAAACCAAAAATACAAAGAGAGAAGCAAAATTCAACAAAAAAGCAAAAGCAGAAAAAAACACAAAACCAAAAATACAAAGAGAGAAGAAAAATTCAAACAAGCAAAAGCAGAAAAAAACACAAAACCAAAAATACAAAGAGAGAAGAAAAATTCAAACAAGCAAAAGCAGAAAACAAACACTAAACCAAAAATACAAAGAGAGAAGAACTATTCAAACAAGCAAAAGCAGAAAACAAACACTAAACCAAAAATACAAAGAGAGAAGAAAAATTCAAACAAGCAAAAGCAGAAAACAAGCACTAAACCAAAAATACAAAGAGAGAAGAAAAATTCAAACAAGCAAAAGAAGAAAACAAGCACTAAACCAAAAATACAAAGAGAGAAGAAAAATTCAAACAAGCAAAAGCAGAAAACAAACACTAAACCATAAATATAAAGAGAGAATTTTTTTTTAAAAGCAAAAGCTTAAACACAAAACCAAAAACCAAGGAAAAACGAAGCAAAAAGCAAAATTCAAAAACAAAAGAAAAATCTGAAAACAAACACAAAATTAAAATATAAAAAAGTAACATTCAAAAACAAAAGCAAAGCACAAAACAAAATCAAAACACAAAGAAAAAAAGTGGAAAACAGCACACAAAAACCATAAACGCAGTTAGTTCAGATTTCACTCCGCTCATCCCCCCTTCCAGAATCAAAATCGTAGGTACGCCACTGGTGGACACAACTACTGTGTCCCCCTCCTCGTGCCACTACCACAGCCAAGATCAGCCGCACTCAGTTTTCAAAACACGTAATAACTATTACCCATTTAACATTTGATTGCCGCTGAGCCTGGCTGCGCCAGTGCTTCTTGCTGATTGTAGCATGAGCCCTCGGGGCGAAGCGGGGAACACAGCGATGACAAGAGTTCAAAGACAAGCAGCATTGCGCGTCACAGGAGCTCATGTCACTACGGACAGTCAACCGATAACTGAGACTATTGGAGCTGAGTCATATCCTACTCGCGCAACTGTACCTGTCAACGAAGCAGGCTGACGTGTGACACAAGTCAACAAGGAATAGTTCCCATCTCGACCGCCGGCAATTAATTCGTGAAAGGCTAATATCAAGTTACACTCGTAGGCTGCGTATCGGGCTGTTCCGTATCACGCTTTCATGCCATTACTTCATACGCTTCGATGATAGGCTACGCTGATTCATCGCACAAAGTAGTGCAGACAGTGTTAACAATTTGGAGGGAAGAGCTGCTATATCTACTTTTTCGATGATAGGCTACGCTGATTCATCGCACACAGTAGTGCAGACAGTGTTAACAATTTGGAGGGAAGAGCTGCTATATCTACTTTTTCGATGATAGGCTACGCTGATTCATCGCACACAGAAGTGCGGACAGTGTTACCAATTTGGAGGGAAGAGTGTTGCTATATCTACTGTAGGCAATTTTAAAATCGCAGTCGAGTCAAAATTTGACATTTCCAATTAGCGACTTACATAGGACCTAGGAAAAAATGGGCATTTTTTAAAACAATAAAATGACGTATTATTTTTAGTTCAACGTGCATGGTTATGCACAAGAGAGACAGAGAGAAAGCAATTATTATTATTATTATTATTATTAACTCTACATAGTATCAAACAAAGTCCCCGATTCTTGAAATGTAACGAGTAATCTCGACCACCACTGGATGGATTTTGATGCGGTTTTCACCATTCTGTAAAGTGTAAAGCATTTCTCGCCGAGGGTTTCTGTAGAAAAACATTCATTTATGACCGAAGAAAGCAGTAACGATTTCAGCGAATCGAGTCAAGAAACACCTGCCGTCCGTGCGCCTTTTAAGCTTACGGTGGGTAAACCGTTAAAAATAGCTATGTACTATGAGTGTAAGTTATTGCTCTGAATGAAAAGTTCTACAAAACGTCCGTGACAGCATATCTATCTATAATACATCGCCCTCTATAAGTATTTTAGGTTTTCATTTTTTCCAACAATCTCCATTCAGTGGCAATTTAAATTACTAGCTTCGGAGCGAGTTTACGAGCTAACGAGCGAGCCTATCATCCAAGCTTCGAGGAGACCAGCATCAAACTGTCGAGTCGTGTCGAGTTAAGACTTCAGAGAAGAGTAGACTACTAGCCTATATGTGTTTGGAGTTTCGCTGTTCACCTCGGCTTTTCTTAATTGAGTCTGGGACTTGCTGTCCGTGCGCCTTTTAAGCTTACGCTGAGTAAACCGTTAAAGATACCGGGCGAGGCCGGGGCGGGTTGCTAGTTAAGTTATATGATATTTCCAGCTGGCAAAATTAAACTAAAATATTTTTTTGAAAAACGGTTGTGTTAAAACACACTTAATGAGGAATTACTTCTAAAACTTTCAGCTTTCGGCGAACGTTGGAACTAATATAGCGTTATCAATTCTAACTTACAAATGTTGACTTCACACAAGTGTAGTTAGTGGAAGGTTCTTTTTCATGCCATAAATCTATGACATGGGACCGCCGGCTTTACATCCCCTCTGAAGGAAAGCATACCGAGGGTTTTTTAACGCTATTAAAAAATCCGACGACTTCGGCCGGGTTTGAACCCGCGACCTTGGCCATAGAAGCTCAGTATGCTACCAACTACGCCACCGAAGCCACCACTGTATTCCTGTGTTGATAATAAATTTGTTGTTTAACATTATTGCACTTTTAACAACTGACTTACGGCCCACCTGTATTGTCTAATAGAGAGAAAAATAAGAATCTAGAGAGAAATCTAGTGAAAATAGAATGAAAATCTAAATTAGTGGATTCACTAATAGGACGCATGGTTGTGGGGAAAGTATAAGCAAAGTGGTCTTAAAAATGAGCCATGAGGAAAATATAATAATAATAATAATAATAATAATAATAATAATAATGGAAAATGAAAATCCACAGCCTGCTTCCAGTCTCCGACCGGGTCAGGAATGGAATGAATGAAGCCCCCATCTAGCGGCGAGGATATGAACTGTGCCGGCTGCCGAGGCCTGACGCACTCCCCTGGGGCAATGATTAAATGAATGACATATGAAATGAAATGATAGTGGAGAGTGTTGCTGGAATGAAATTTTGACAGGGAAAACCGGAGTACCCGGAGAAAAACCTGTCTGCCTCCGTTCTGTCCAGCACAGATCTCACATGGAGTGACCGGGATTTGAACCACGGACCCAGCGGTGAGAGGCCGGCGTGCTGCCGCCTAAGCCACGGAGGCTTAATAATAATAATAATAATAATAATAAAAATGTTATTTGTTTTACGTCCCTTTTAACTACTCCGGATTTTAGAGAAACCGGCGTGCCGGTCGCATTTGCGCACCCTCAAATGCCAGCTGACTGCGCCAGGATTCGATCCTGCAACCTTGGGAACAGCAGACGAGAAGGTTACCGCTGACCACGCAACCAGTCACGAAGAAAATTAACGTACCGTTAGAAAGTTAAGGGGCCGGAGATTAATATCGTAAAAATTGAAATTTCGAAAATTTTCAAGATTTTTGGATTTCCGGAGCCCCTGAAAGAAAAATTACCTTGATAAATTAACAACGAATGGAGTTTCTTTAGTAACTTTGTAAAATGATGAATTCTTATCTGAAGAAAAATCCTCCAACTTCTGCGGAAAATCGACAGAATTCTGAATTTTTTACATTTAAGCTCACCTTCTTTGGGAAACGTTTTTCCGATGTCCTGCCACGATCAAATCCACGTTGTAATCCATACAGTAAATTCTCAGCCTGTCTTACGCAACTCAAGCAGTATTCACTTCTATTTCTGGAGACGATGATCACACACGCATCTAATCACTAAATTAACCGTTTACACTGTGTCAAGCAGCACTATTGGCAAGCCAATGGATGGAGACCAAATGCTTTCGTAAGAGCCAACCAGAGAAAGTCTAGTTCCTAATGTCCAGTCTCGTCATCATCATTGTCTTCTTCTCCCTCAAGGCAGACCAAGAGATGTAAACATTTCTAAATCGGTTACGTTCATCCAACTATTTGAATTGCGTCCAAGCTATTTTCCATAAATCTACATTTCACAATTTCACAATATGATAATGATTATTGTTATTCTCACTACTGCCGTCAAAGTTTAAATGTAATGGGCTATTACCGCATGACATCATCATCATCATCATCATCATCATCATCATGAGGAGTCGTATGTTTAAGACCTAAAAATAGCACGAATACAGGGTCTTTCATATAAGTAAGAATGGCAAGCGGCAGTTTTGTTATTCGCTGGTGCGGTGGCCTTGGCCGAGCGTGTGGTGCGCCATGGCCCCCTCTGTACCATTGGAAACGCGCGCATAGTACAAACGAGGGCTGTTTTTTTTTTTTTTTTTTAGTTCCGATGGACTGTATAAAATTAACAGATTGACATACCAACCTGATTTTACTACTAAATGTTTGCTTGATTTATTCGTATGTCTCAAGATAATCGCCAAAACGATTGAAACATTTGTCGTATCGTTACACCAGCTTTCCTATGCCCTCGGCAAAATATTCTGCCGGCACTGAGGTGGGTACGTCTGGACAGTCTTCTTAAGTTCTTTTCCTTTTTGAGGAGGCGTTGCCGCCCAACCATACCTTCAATTCTCAACAACAACAACAACAACAACAACAACAAAAACGGTGAAAAGCATTCAGTGCTGGTTTGGACTAAACGGCAGATGGTCCAAAACTTTCCAAGTGGGTGGTCGTGAATGATTTTCACCTCATTCGATAATTGAAGGCATGGTTGGGCGGCAACGCCTAGCCAAAAAGGAAAAACTTCAGGAAACTGTCCAGACGTACCCTCCTCAGTGGCGGCAAAATATTTTGCCGAGGGCATTAGAAAGCTGGTGTAACTATACGACGAATATTTCAATCGTTTTGGCGATTATCTTGAGACATACAAATAAATCAAGCAAACATTTAGTAGTAAAATCAGTTTGGTATGTCAATCTGTTAATTTTATACAGTCCATCGGAACTTGAAAAAAAAAGCCCTCGTTTGTACTATGCGCGCGCTTTCAATAGTACAGCAGGGGGGCCACTGCGCGCCACAAGCTCGGCCAAGGCCACCGCATCAGCGAATGAACTGCCGCTTGCCGTTCTTACTTTATATGAAAGACCCTGTATGCAAGCAAATATGACCTTAAAAATGACGAAATATGACTAATAAAAGACAAAATATGACCTGAAAATTACTGATATAATATGGCATTTTTTTAAATTATAAATCCAAGCGACAATCCCTTCGAGATTAAATTGTTAACTAAATTATTTATATTTTCATATTAATTTTCTGAATATACATGTTTAAGTGGTTATTTACAGTCTATTTCTGTAAACACTAGTTCCCGCTCGGTAAGTTGAGGATGATTGCACAACTACAGCTGTCGTCAAAAAATGACGTTCTTACCAAAAAATGCTCAAAATATGACCTAATGGTAAAAAAAATGTTCGAAATATGCATTTAAATTACAAATAAAAACCACTTTTTTTCTGACGATTATCACTTTGTCTTGCATCAAAAACCAATCGGGCATGAAAATAGAGGGAAAGAAAAAAAAAAGATTTTTCCTAAACATCCGAGCCCCAATCATCATCATCATCAACGGTCGTCTGCAAAGTCATTTTAAGAAGGGACAAATGCCAAACAAAACAAAGAAATCCCTCTCGGCACAGGCAGAGGCAGATTTCACCGGGCAAAGAAAATTGTTTTTGAATACACTAAATTTGCCAAACAGTATACCTACGAATGTTCCCATGTTCAGCGTACAATTCCGAAAAAAATTGCTCATCCCTCGTCGTAAGGATGGGTCATATAACAAATCCTTTCAGACAAAAGCTTTAGGTAATGTTTAGAGGAGTATTGGCCATTATAAATGGTTTTTATATCGTACCTATTAAGGGAGGTATGATTTTTTCTCTCAAAAATCCACTTTTCCCACCCCTTGGGTACTATCAAAGAACTTTTCTGAGATACGATGTTTGCCCTAATTCGAAAAAATAGCATGAACTATGAATGGATTCGATTATTCACATATTAAGAAAGTTATAGCGATTTTTCATTTTTTCGAAAAAGGCCTCCCATTTCCTCTCTCATGCTCCTATTTTTCCCCATTAACGAACTCAACCAATGGCGGACTGGCTCTTGAGGGCCCACTCGGGAGTTCTGACAGAAGGCCCCCCTCCCCCTCCCCGTACCCCCGTCGTGGGAAATGTAGGGAAAATAGGCAAAAAATAATTCCTAGTTTTTTCGTTTAATTTTACTTATTGAACTCAAACACAAACACAATAAACATAAACAATTGAAGCAGAAAACAGCTTAGCAGCTAATTTCAGAGGCAATATGCTTGAACAATAAAATCACAGCAACAATCGCGAAAGTTCAGAGGATGTTCTAGCAACACTATCTATAATTTTGTCTTTGTCAATCGACGCCACCAGGTCGTACTCGACGTTCATCAAAAACAGAGGTTCAAATATCTCTTGTGGAATCGTGGACCTTAACTTAGTTCTGACAATCTTGAGTTTTGAAAACACCCTCTCACAAGTTATTTGCGTGCAAGGTAGTGTCAGAACGAATTGATAGACGCAATACAGATTAGGAAACAATCCTGATTGCTGGACAATATCCCGGACGATATCAAACGCACACTTTAAACATATTTTACATTTAGGATAACTTTCTTTGATCTCGTCAGATTCTTCATCAACATCAACATGTAAGTCAGTTTCAAGGGGAGCATCATCTTTGCTAAGCTCAAATGTTTCATTTAAATTAAGGAAGAGTGCTGCGCCGCAAAAGGTTTTAATTCTTCGGATAGTGTATCTTTATCTACCTTAGCTAATCTTGCAACTTCCCTCAACGCGTTTTCAGGCAACCCGTTTGTGATAACATCATTAAAATTTTAGGATCCAAGCAAGCACAATCTTTGAGAAGATCCGCGTTAGCAATAAATCTACGATCTATGCTAGACTTAGCTACATGGAGAATATTCAAGTACGTCTCAATCCTGTACACATCTTTTGGATGTTTTGGTCTTTCGTCATCAGCTTGTTCACCAGCCATTTTTTTTGGTTCTTTTCATTTTCTTTGGTTTAAAGTCCTCCTGCAAATGAAAATCCTCAGGGACACCAGCCACATCGGGATCATGTAAATTCAATCTCTCGTTTAAAAGGGCAGCAAAATTTTTGCTCTTCTCATACAGCGACTCAAAGTGTTCGTCGCTCCTTTTATTCTCAATCTCTTTTGCAAGTTTTTCCACCATATTGAACGTGGTCAAGTAGTTTAAAGACTTAGATTGTAAATATTTTGACGCAACTGAACTCGCCTTAAAAATATCTAGGTACACAGCAGCAGTTAAAATGTTCTCAAACTTGCTCCATTTTTTTAGCAGTGCAATTGCTAGAAACTTTGTTTTTGCATCAAAAGTCGAGCCCCGTGAAACAATTTTCAACAAGGCTTCCAATAAAATAGCGAATTTTGAAGTAGAAATCGATTCCTCGTGAACATCTAGATCTATTTGGGACGAAAGAGCTTTGTCCTTGGTCCACCACCTGTTTTTTTCGATAACCTGTAACCTGCTCATTTTTCTATGACTATACTCAGCCTGCTTTTTTACTTCCCTTACAACATCCATACGCTTATGCGATTCGGAGAAAAACACTGCTGTTTCATGCATTAAACCGAACAAGTTTTCGCTAGAAAGGCAACATTCGGTCGCGTCTACCATGACTAGATTAAGAACGTGTCCAACGCAGTGCGTAAACAATATGTCTGGATTCAAAATTTTAAAGTGGGCTTGCAATCCCTCGTACTTAGCTGACATATTGGCAGCGCCGTCAAATGAACAGCCATTCAATTTTACGATTTCTACTTTCATTTCGGAAAATTCTTTACAGATGAGATTGTAGAGAGCTTTTCCTCTAGAGTCATGAACAGCGAGCAAACGAAGCAATCTTTCATGAACTTTTCCGTGTAATACGTAACGCACTACCACAGCCATTTGATCCAAAACAGAAACGTCCTGAGTGGAATCAACAAGAAGACCAAACCACGTTGCTTCCTTTAAATCTGAGATTATCTGTGCTTGCAAGCATTCACCAATAGCTTTAATTGACTTGTTAATGAACGTTTTTGACAGAAAAGTGACCAGAGACCCCCTCCCTGCTGAAGGTTCTCCCCCTTTTTCTTTTCGTTTTTCCTTCATTCGCTTACTAAGCTCATGCACTTATTGATATGTTCTTTGAGTACGACATCATAGTCTTCAAGCAATAACACCAACTCTAAAATGTTGCCGTGGTTAACAGACCTATCCTCCAAACTATAGGCAGCCTCATCCGACGTTCCTCGATAAGCAAGCCCTTGCCTCCCAACAAGCACAATTACATCAATCAACCTCTTCACAATTTGGCGCCTTAGCTCAACCTCTTGCCTACACATTTCCCTAAGATTGACATCAATGCAACTAGTAATGTCCCTACTAACGGCTGCTTGCAACAAAGCATCGCAGGCATTTAAGTTATTCTTGGATTTCTCATGACTTTCAACAGAACTGTAAACATGTTTCGCGTCTTTTACCTCATGACCAGTAACAAAGCTGCATAAGTTACCTCGAAAGTCAATGTTTCTACCTAAAACCATGCATGTTGTGCAGAAAATTTGCTTTTTCTCACTGCAATACGAAAGCCACTTGCGCTTTATTTTCTCGCCTGATGGCAACGTATAAAAGTAAAGTTTGTTTGTGCAAAAGGCAACTTTTAAGGACACTCTTCCGAAGAAGGCTGAATCGGATGATTTTTTTTTACTGCTAATTTGGCATCAACACATACAAACCATATAATCACCCCTAACAGACAAATTCCGGATTTTTATCACTATTTTAGAAGTTCACCTAACATTAGATATACCACATTTAGCATACACCGACTGTTGCATTACCAACACTGCAACTAAATAATTGTACATATTGTATATATTTTTCTCCTGTAGTCTCAAACATAGATGTTATAGCCTAAGTGTAATGGATCTCATGACGATCGCTTGACGATCGAAACTGGTCATCCTAGTGTATTTATTAATCTTATGTAATTTATTTCAGGATTAGGGCATAACCCAGCTCTATTTGGGTACATTCGTGTTGACCGACTGAAAAGCACCAAACTTTTGTTTACTTAGGCAACACTGAAAAATGGCTTCAAACCTCACAAAACTTGAATAAATCAACGATAATTGACGACCTTTGCAATGTAATTACCTGTTCTCCCCTTTTAAAAATATTGCCACTAAAAAGGATCATTGTCGCATCAACTCAGAGTAAAAGTGATTTGATTAGGTATCGTTCATTTTTTTTTTTACAAAATGAGCAAAATAAAAATACATTTAGGTTCTAAGTATTTACTTATCTACAAGAGACACCCAGCAAAGTAACGCACCGCGTTTTGTCGTAAGAGATACGGTATCATCTTCTTAAGAACGTAGCAAAAATTCTCACGCGCAAGATCTCGCCAACACGCCAACCTCCCTCGCCGCCTTCCCTAGCCCCCGCCCTCATGAAAAGTTGCGATGAGATTTTCTCCGACCCTCGACACCCCCCCCCCCCCCTTTTCAAATACGTGATTTGCGTATGACCCTTTGACGACATATGCTTTCTTAGAGTTGACATAATTTTTATTAATTATATTAGTAATGAGTGTAAATGCGGACAAAACACTGCACTTATTTAAAACATAGTAATACATACCTGCGCTCCTTGCCTCGTAATCAAGCACAGTGGACAGTTTCTTTTGCTTATGATATGTTACAGCAGCTTCCAGAGCACTTCTCTCTCGTATTTTCTTCTTTTCGTGTCCGCTTTTGAGTTGTTGAGGCTTCTTGTTTGGTTGCGGCGTTGTTGTCGAGCATTAGTCTATCTTTGCATAGTTTTGGGGATTTCCGGTACCTTCATTAAGGTACACGTAGGCTTAGTGTGTAACTGACAACTGCTTTACAGGACCTTTTCCCATACACACTCACATCAGATCAGTCAGTAGTTATTCCGCCCCAAAGTAATCCAGGGTAAGACTTCGCTTCACGTTAACAATCAGACGCAACTCGATTCGCACTGCACTTAATGGTAAATTTGTTTATAACGACTGCGGTACGCACTTCAAAAATTTTTATCACACCTTAATTGCACTGTTAAGGCTCCTGGGACGGCAACAAAAAAATATCACAGCAGCGCGCAGGTTAAAACAATAGGGATGTCACCAACTCGTCAAGACACGCAGCCCAGCCTCGGCTCGATCACCATGCGCTCGCAGGTGCAGGCAGGGCCTGGGATTCGGATTCCGTAAACTTCGTCAGCGACTTTTTGCGATTGTAGCGAAGCAGGCAGTGTGACGGCCTAAGCTGATAACATGGCTGTAGTACCCTAGTACCGCCTGCTCCGCTACGATCGCATAAAGTCGCTGACGAAGTTTACGGAAACAAAAATCCATCGCTACAGAAAGATTGTGCAGATTCCAAGCTTTAATTTGATATATATATATCTCAGTACAGCACAAAAAGGAAATATTGAAAAGTTGCGAAAACAAAATGGGTTCCTTCGCAAAATCAAACGTTGGATGTACGGGCCTACTGTACAACTCTTAACGGCTTTCGGTCGGCGCGGTGCACGGAAAAACGATGTCGGAGCATACTTTAATCGCTCGGCGTTCGTTTTTGCGCAGACATGCGCAGACTTTGACAAGTTCAATGATATTCTATATACATTAAGGATTGTAAAGGTGTTCGTCGCACCTTGGTACTCGTTGGTGCAAGGTCTATATCTCGCCTTAAACTTGCGGATTTTCAAAGTTTTTTTTGGTCTAGTTTACGTACAGTTAAAACAATTATATTAAGTGCTATATCTATGTGTAATAGAACCATCTTTTAGGAAACATTATGACCTTTCCAAATATGTGTATGTTTATAGGGGTAAAGTAACGTTAACCCACGAAAAATTGAAAATACCCGAACCCTAGCTGTTAGCAGAGGCTTTTTTGTAGAAAAATAGTCGAATTTGAATGCTCATTCTGCCATCAAATAATGATTTTGTTTCAAAATTTTTGTCATTCACCAAGCTTTGGACCTGTAATGTTTTCTTCTAAGTTGCTTTCTCTGTATCCTACCCTGAAGAGTCCCCCCAGCAAGCAGAATATAAAATAGAGAAATCCCGTTGGGCGCCAACTCAAATACAAAGGTATTAGAGTAATAAACTAAAGTTCAAAACAAGATTAACACGAGTTCTCAATAAAATCAGGGTGTAGGGTAAAATATATACCAACCCGGATACAATCAGTTTGGGATGTAGTTTTGATATTCACTGCAATAAACAAGCATTTACCGAGAATATTACTTACGGTTCAGTTGTCATATTATGATACATAATATATCTATAGTACTGCAGTGTGATATGATTTTTTTTCTTTATTATAAGAACTCTTCTTTGTGAGAAAATTGATGGGAATATCATCAAGAAGCAGTCTAGACACCTTTATATAATATATATTCACTTCCAGTATTTTTATAAGACCACATTACTTCGTATATTATCCAATCCTGCTTTTTTATTTCTTTGTTACCTCCTATCAACAACAATCTCCTGCTTACCCCTTTTCATATCTTCCTCTCTGCCTTCTTAAGATATGACACCACCCTAGTGTTGGATCCTCTTCTCCTTGACTCCACAGATATGCACTCACAAACACCTAGTTCAATATCTCAACACCAGAGCGCTCTTATCATAAAAATGTCACAGACCTTTATGAAACAAATAAGATCGATATTTATTTATAATTAACACTTTCGCAAACGCCCAATTCCCCCCCACTCCAGGCCACTGTGCACCGTCCTGGCAGGCGATACAACTACTCAAGCGGGTGTTTCCGGAAAATTAGCTTTTGCATTTTTCTGGAGTAGTGATTGTTCTGTATTAATAAAACAGACCAGGAAACAAAAGACCAACTTGGAGCGGCATAGGGGACAGCCTTTCTTTTTAACAAATTGAGACGTTGGCCGTCTCCTCAGAAGCATCCAAACGCTGGCGTCTCAATGTAACAGAAAGCGTTTCAATATGAGAGGGCTTGGGTCTTAGTTTGAGACAACAGAAAGGGGCCCTTAGCTAAAAGGGGCCCTTAGCTGAAAGGAGCCATGAGCTGAAAGGGGCCCTTAGCTTAAAGGGGCCCTTAGCTGAAAGGGGCCCATAGAAAGCCAAAAAGTTGTTTTAAAAATGAAAGGACCAAAATAAATTAAAACAACACTAATTCGATTAAAGACCTCGATCGATTCATTTTATTTCAATAGGGAGGTGGTGTATTTTTTAGCTTCAACCAGTGGCCCAAGGACTCTTAAGTTGCGGCTATCGTTACGGCCCACACAAAATCCCGAAAGGTAGTGCTGCGGCTCAATACAAATTTTCGGTAGGCCGGGGGCCCAAGGGCCCCCGACCCACCGAGGGCCCACTCGGGGATCCCCGAGTGCCCGCCCGGGCCAGTCCGCCACTGATACTCAACCGAGATTTAGAATGGTCATATTTTATGTATAAAGTTCAAAGTGGTTGGTGCAAAATGACGGTACTTATCGTGTCCACAAGAAAGTGGCAACCTTTTGGACTGACGGTGGTTTTGGGGTCTGGGGGATGTGAAACGCGAAGATATGTCGAAATTGTCCGGGAGTCGTAATATGGTACCCTTTGCAATATGTATACTTCTAATGAAATATACCTAAAATGCTACTGGACGCAGTTAAGGAGCTGCGACAACGCGGTCATGTAGCGCCGTGTACTTTGGGTATGTGCAGAATCTGTCTGATAACCGGTGTTAATTCGATGGCTGTATTAGTGTGTGTTATCTGTTTTTAGTTCAAGTAAGGAGTGCATACATTTCATTTTCAAATAGTTCCAACTTTTGCTACCAAACGCCACCGTCAACGACCAACTAGTTCTGAACTTTGTTACTAGATGCCACTGCAGTCGGCTCCTGGCGACAAACGTTGCAACTAATAGAGTGTTTATCAAATCTAAGGTACAAATTTTAGCTTCACACAGGTGTAATTAGTGAAAGGTTCTTTATCATGCCATAAATCTATGACATGGGACCACCGGATTTACTTCCCATCCGAAGGAAGTCATACTGAGAGATTTTTAACGCTCTTAAAAATCCGACCACTTTGGCCGGGTTTGCACCAACTACGCCACCGAAGCCGCAAAAAAAAGGCAGACTAATTGATAATTATTTAATTACTAAATGATAATTTCTTCTCAGAGTCTGTTGTGGGGTTTTGCGTAGGTGTGGCAAGATAAACTCATCATCAGGTCTTTGGTACACCCTGCCTGTTATCCCGCTGAGATAGTGAACCAGTAGCAGTCGTTTCATTCCCCCTTAAGACAGTTTTGCCGTGTTTTCGGCCCAGAGATGGAATATTGAAAAACATTCATTCTATTGAGGAGATTGGAAACAAAAACAAATCGATAACTGGGGAGAATAGGTAAACGCGTGAAAATAAAAATAAAAGTAAGGAAAGGCGTAATTGAGTGAAAAGAAAATTGTAGAATATGAAGGGAGGGTGGGCAAAAGGAGATAACACACCGCGCAGGGAGGTGGGATGAAGACTGTTGCAGGGGGGATATGGATGGAAGGTGGGGGGAATGTTGAAGTAAAGCTTTTTGCTTTAAGGAGGAAAATGCAAGAGAAAAGAAAGACGATGGTTGAAAGAAAGAGGATTATTTTTTATGAAATTGTATTTATTTAGCGTATGACTTTTAGTGCCGGGAGTGTCCGAGGACATGTTCGGCTCGCGAGAGGCTGTACAGTTGCTACTTCCAGCGGACACACATAGGGTGAGCTACAAGTTCCGTTCAATTTTAAGTAGTTCCAACTTTCGCTACCAGATATCAGACACCTAGTGGTGCACGTTGGAACTTTGACAGAGCGTTACAACGAAATCTAACCTAGAAATTTAGCTTCACAAAAGTTTAGTTAGTGGAAGGATCTTTTACATGCCATACATCTATGACATGGGACCGCCGGCTTTACTTTCCCTCCGATGGAAGGCATACTGAAGGATTTTGACGCTCATAAAAAATCCGACGACTTCGGCCGGGTTTGAACCCGCGATCATGTGCACATCAGTTCAGCATGCTACCAACTACGTTACCGAAATAATTGTTGTTGTTGTTGTTTCATTCTAGAAAATAAATTATTTCATTTAAAAAAATCTGTTACGTCTCAAAACTCATGAGCTAATAAAAATAGTAGCAAATAGTTTCAAAATTCACGACTCCAGAGAACACGTGCCTGCGATGACCGCCGAGAGGATGAGCTGTTCGGTGACTCGCTGCCTTTTAACCCACGTCGTGAAAACATTTTGCCGGGATACACGACAGGCCCACCTCTTGATGAGAGGTGCCAATTACAATACGGCACGCAATTCGAGCTGGCTCTAACAATGGACCTTTTCGCACAATTCCGATTTAATTTTCAAATATCTACAGCCGTTATGTGGGCTCGTGAGTTTTGAGTCTGGCCCAGGCAATGAGAGTTTTGATACTCGTTAGTTTTAAGACTCGTGAGTTCTGAGACGACATGAGAAAATATGCATGGGTGAGAAAATTTAAAATTCTGAGATCAAATAATTATTATGTTGTTGTTTGAGTCTTCAGTCTTTTGACTGGTTTGATGCAGCCCTCCATGCCTCCCTGTCCTGAGCTAATCGTTTCACCTCTACATAGCTACCACACCCTACATCCGAGGCAATCTGTTTAACATATTTTAGCCTTGGTCTACCCCTACAGTTCTTGTCCTCGACCCTTCCTTCCATAACTAAGCTTGCTATTCCTGGGTGTCTTAGTATGTGTCCTACCAACCTATCTCTTCTCTTCATTAGCAGTCGCCAGAAACATCTCTCCTCTCCCACTCGCCTTAATACCTCTTCGTTTGTAACCTTATATACCCATCTGATCTTCATCATTCTCCTGTAACACCACATTTCAAATGCTTCAATTCTCCTCTTTTCTGCTGCACCAATAGTCCAAGTTTCACTTCCATACAGCGCCACGCTCCAGACAAAGGCTTTCAAAAATGACTTCCTAATACCTAAATCTATATTCGATGTCAACAGATTCCTTTTTTGTAGAAAGGCTTTCCTTGCCTGAGCCAACCTACTTTTTATATCCTCTTTGCTTCGTCCATCACTAGTTATTCTGCTTCCTAAGTAACAGAAGTCTCCAACTTCCTTCAGCTTTTCACCTGCCAATTTGATCTCCATAGAGGTTTCTGATTTATTTCGGCTGCATTACAGTTTTTTTTTTTCACATTTATTAATTTTCATCATGAATTCCTTCCGTAAGACGGAATCCATACCATTCATAAACTCATTCAAATCCTCAGGCTTGTCGGCCAAGATGACGATGTCATCAGCAAATCTCAGAGTTGAAATTATTATTATTATTATTATAAGCAAACGAAATACTGTAGCCTACTTTTTTTTATGAAAATTAGAATGCAGTCGCTCCTTCTGAAATGACTTACGTCAGCAGCAAATCAGCGCCCTCTCGTACTGGCGGTGAACACTTACCTGCAACAACAAAGAAACCACACATGAATATCTTGTAAACTGTATGATAAAACTCTGTACACATGCCGTGTACTTTTTTTTAAATAAATAATAATCATCATATTAATAATAATAATCCTTTGGTCATCTCATTTGACTACCAGAAAATCAATTGACGAAAAGGATAATAGATTATGTAACCTCCCTCAAGAACTCAACACCTTGGCTAGAAGAACTTCGAAAGTACCTCAAAAGCGCAAACATAAGTTCAACCGACATTTCAGAAAGGGACACCTCCAGACACAAAGTAAACAAATGGGAAGTTAGATCAGCGCAACCAAAACAAAAACATAGTAAATAATGATAATTCTTGTTTTAAGAGGCATAACATCAAGGTTATCGTCCCTAAAAACCAAAAACAGTACAGACGAAAATGGTACGAAGAACGTAAACGAGCCTTCTCGGAAAGAATGAAAGCCTATTGGAACAACAAGAAGAAGAAAATAATGATTGAGTTATTTGCTTAACGTCTTCAATTTATTGGGAAATTCGCTTAAAATAAATAATAGGCCTAATAATAAGGTTAAGCTTTAGATTCCTTTTAACTATTGCGAGTTTTATAGACGCCGAGTTGATGAAATTTTGCCCCGAAGGGGATCCTTAACGTGCTGGTAAATATACTGACAAATGACCCTCAAATGTCAGCAGACTGTGCCAGAATTCGATCCCGCAACCTTGGGAACAGCAGGCGAGTACGTTACCGCTGCACTACGCAGTCAGTCAATAATAGTAATAATAATAACAATCATAATCATCTCAGAGGAAGGAGCCAAAAATCAACGTTCCTCCAGTTCATTTATCCACGGTTTCTTTACTTTTTTTTATTCGCTAATATGTTTAATTCTATGCCGTCTTCTGAGGTTTCTGGGTATATACTGAGACTCTGATCCCAAACATCCTGGGTTCGGTTTCCAGTTCTGCCAAGAATTTAATTCTGATCTGAGGACTGAACAGTGTATACTCAACCTCGTGAGGCGGCCTGACTCCTAATTCAGCCATCCAAAAGGTAGTTTTCCGTGGTTTCTCACTTCTACTCCAGGAAATGCCGGGATGATTCATAATACACTGTATAAAAGAAAAGAGAAAAAAAAAGACTCACCAGGAAGGAATTGTCCGATGGCGATAAAAATCGGTGGATGTGAGAAACTGACATAGAACAACAAACGATCAAAAGTGCAGAACAATCGAATGATTTATTGCAGAGATAGAGCGTTACAAAGTGAGGACGTCAGTAAGGTGTTGGTCCACCTCTGGTCTGGATGCAAGCTGTCACTCGTCGTGGCATGGACTAATCAAGTTCCCGGATGGTGTCCTGCGGAATTTCGTGCCAAATGGTCTCCAACTATTGGGCTAAATCGGCGACATCCCGGGATGTTCGCAATCGCCTTCCCATGACGTCCCAAACGTGATCTATGGGAGAGAGATGAGGCGACGGAGCTGGCCAAGGAAGGATAGGGCAAGCTTGAAGAGAGTCCATAGCAACACATGCCGTGTGCGGCCGGGCATTATCCTGTTGGAAAGTTAAGACCTGGATGTCGCTGAAGGAACGGTAACACAACCGGGCGTAGAATGTCATCAACATACCGCTGTGCTGTCAGTGTGCCAGGAATGACTACTAGAGGGGTCCGGATATTAAAGAAGATGGAACCTAAGACCATCATCCCCTGTTGTGGGGCTGTGTGGCGTGCGATAGTCAAGGCAGGATCCCCACGGCCACGTTGGTCTGGACGTCTCCAAACACGTCTGCGGTTGACGTCAGGGCACCGTTGGAAACGGGACTCGTCACTAAAGACTAGACGTCCCCAGTCAGTGAGTGCGGCACCACTGTAATCTGACGTGACGGTGAACAGGCGTGAGTGGTAAGCGGCGTAACGGGCGGCCCGAGCGCAAATTCCTGTCGCTCAGGCGTCTGTTGATGGTCATGATGGACATATTGTGCGGGTCACACGCTGGATCGTTGATAACGACCATTCCGGTGCTGTGACAGCTGTTCTGACAATCGCTCTGTCTCCCCGTGCTGTTGTGGTCCTCGGTCGACCACTGCCGTCCTGACGCTGATGCCTGCCGTTGCTGACCCACGCTTGCCAGCATCGTCTGATCGCCGCATCACTTCGACCCAAATGTCCAGCAACAGCTCGATTCGACCAACCAGCTTCTTTCAATCCGATCGCACGATCTCTTTCAAAATCTGACATCTGCTCGTAATAAGCACGAATCCTTCGGCGTATCATTCTTACAGCCGACGTTCAGATATCGCAGTCAAATGCAACAGCTACTTTGAGCATACGCTTCAGAATCGTTCCTTATATACACCTTATGCATGCGCAGTTCGGATGCGCGGGAGCTCCCGCTATTCATTCATTGGACACGACGCTTTAATCAGTTGCATGTTCGGTCCGAATGTCTTTGCATACGTAATTTCCTTACAATCGCACAACGCCTTCCCTGTGCGTCGATTTTTGTTGTTGTTATACAGTGTATTTGTGCTTTCATTTGACAGACAGAAATTTTATCATTTTGTGAAATATAAATATTAAATAATACTGTAGGTGGACATCCCTATTTTATGAATAAAACGAAAGATTATGAATCCACTCGCCTGTCCACACGTAAATGTATCTTATGTGCATGAGTCATCCAAGCAGTTGCAGCATGCCTGATGAGCCGTGAATCCCTAGCTATATCAGCACTTCCGATGAAGAGACAGATAGGAAAAGGAAAGAGAGGTGCATGCTTGTTACATCATTATTATTCTTTCTTCGATTTTGTACCACTTTGGATCACGGGAAACAATTGACTTGCTTGTTAGTCCTTTTTTCCTTTCCCAGATCATCTTCACTTTTCGTTGTGGTTCATCTTCCTCTCAGATGGTCTTGGCTTATCTACTTTACTTTTCCTGGAACCCCTTGAATTTATCAATCGTAGCTCGAAACACCCCTCTATTCCAGATCTTTTAGACTGGCCCCAACTTCCTCCATGTCCTTCCTCGTTGATTCCAAGCATTTTGTAGTCGCTTTTATCTTGGTGATGTAGTTGGAGATTTTCTTCGTTAGTCGACTCTCGCTCATTCTCGCGAGGTGTCCATAAAACTGTATTCTTCTCTTCCGTTTGGTATCTGTGATTTTCTCTGCCTGTCTGTACAAATCTTCGTTTCTCCTCTTCCGCCATGTACCATCGTTTCTTTTTTCGGGTCCTAAGATCTTCCTCAAGACTTTGCTTTCTTTCTTTCTTTCTTTCTTCTCTACCTCCTCCATTTCCCCTTTCTTGTTCAGTATCAGACATTCTGAACTACAGAGTCAGTTGACAACTATGTGAAAGTGTCTTATTTTTGTTCTGTATTGCTCTCTTGTTGTATCTATTATTACTAGGTGACCTGTGCGAGAAATCTCACATGCTCATTAACCACCCGCCCGGCTTTACTGTGATGCGAGCTTCTATAAATATGCTTATTTGTTTATTTACGCACTTTTTAAACAAATTGTCAATATTTATGAAATCAGAGTGCAATTCGTCACTGTTGCGGATAATAATTCTGTTTGAATATTCTTTTCAATGCACAATGGGTTGTGTGCGCCCCA
Source organism: Meconema thalassinum (assembly GCA_946902985.2). Classification (NCBI taxonomy): domain Eukaryota; kingdom Metazoa; phylum Arthropoda; class Insecta; order Orthoptera; family Tettigoniidae; genus Meconema; species Meconema thalassinum. The sequence continues at coordinate 99,408,605 of OX336400.1, read as the reverse complement.
TGTGTATAGACTACCCGCCCAGCGCTAGTGTTAAGCGGGCTGGACGCGACACAGTTCTACCAGGGGCTATCGTCTTTTTTGTTTAAACACACTTTTTAAACAAATAAATATAATATGTCCGCTGACTTTTTAAGAAATGCAAAATCTTCCCTGTACTATTGAGACGATTTGGAACATAACTCAGCAATTCTTCTAGGTTTGTGCCTTGTCTTGTTTGGGGTTTCGCCTAGGACACCAAGCTGCCACACGGCACAAACATAGAAGAATTGCTGGCCGTGAAAGCCAATATACCATCGATTTGGAATATTTTGGCACAAAACGCAACTTCTAACTCCTTCTGGTTCAGGAGCTTCAGTTCTTTGTCGGATGAACTTAGCGTATTATAATAGATTATCAGGCCTTCGCCTTCTTCTTCTCCTTCTTGTTGCGTTTCGGCCAACTAAGGACCACGTTATTTCAACTGGCTTCTGCGTCGAGCTTTAATATTCGCCCAGTACTGTCGCATGAATTCTTGATGTTGTTGGTTCCTTTCTTCCGTCCACTTCATGCCTGTTACAAGCTTAGGCTTTTCCAGGAAACCCCGGTGAGCTGTCAGTTTCATCTTAATTGACACACGCTCCTGCACACCGTCACATGTATTCCTAATTTCTTGTAAACCTCTGCCTACCTCAGTGAACCAAGCCCCCTTAGTTTTCTTCTCTAGAAAGTAGGTAAAGATCCTGTTTGTCAATCTCAGAGAGCTCATTCGTGTCATGTGGCCATAAAATGAAATTCTTATTTTCCTCATCACTTCAGTTATTTTGTCCACGTTCGTAGAGCTCGTGGTTGTGCCATCTCCTGTATTCACCATTTTCTTTTACTGGGCCCACGATTTTTCTTAGCATCTTTTTTTTAACTTCCAGTTTCTCCGTAAGTCCTTTCCTATGTATTGCAAGGCATTCCGCAGCATATAATACCTCCGGGCGGATGACTGTGAGATAAGTGTCTTAGCTTGGCATTTAGGGATATTGATTTCTAGCTGTGAACACCTTTATTAGATGATATGACATTTCCATTTTTCTGATGTGTGATTCAAAAGCTGCCTTCTCGGTGGTGTTGGACTCTATCTACTCACCTAGATATTTGAATGATTTAGTTCGTTTAATCTGTCCCTCGCCCACGTTTAATGCTACTGATAGACACTGTTTTCTCAAAGGAAATCTTAAGGCCTGCTTTTGCTGTCCGAGTCTCAAGTTGGTTGATCTGCACACTGCTGCTGTGTCAAGGGAATTATTATTATTATTATTATTCGTTGAGGTCATCTAGGACCACATTAAGTCTTGCTACACTTCGCAATATTCTTCGCTTTCCTCTGAGCCCAGAATTCCCTCATTCTCTATGAGTGGGCCATCTTGCGCTCCGCTGTCCAGGTGGTACCTTGTCTTCTTTACGGTTTCGGTGGTGTCTCATCTCGGGTTAGCCCATTAGTCAGTATCTTTTTGCGGAAGAGATCTCTATTGAAGGCGTCGTCGGGTTTTAGATGCAGCATTCTGAGGTCGTCTCTGGTATCCTTCTTCTTATTATTATTAATATATCATCATCATCATCATCATCATTTCCACTTGTCCAGCTGACACAAGGTGGGGGCAAATATGGTTCCTCTCTACTTTGTTCTGTCGTTCAACCATTCCTCTTCTGACACGGTGTTCCAATCCAGGTTCCGTTTTCTAAAGCTATTCTTCACCAAGTCCATCCAACGTATTCTTGGTCTTCTTAGTCCTCTCTTCCCTGTCATCCGTCGTTCCAGTGCTCGTCTTGGTAGCCTTACTTCATTCATCCGTTTGACATGTCCAAACCATCTCAATCTCTTTTGCTCCAGTTCGTCATTAAGTTTCTGTACTCCCAGTTCTTTCCGTATATCTTCATTTCTCACTCTGTCTCTCCTCGTTTTCTGGACCATACTTCTCAGGAATCTTATCTCAGCTGCCTGTACTCTGCTCTCATCCCTCTTAGTCATTGTCCAAGTTTCTGCTGCATATGTTATTATAGGAACATAATATGCTTTGTACATAACTTCTTTAGCCTTAATATTAATATTATATTCAATTTAATGGTGCTCGAACACTTTGTATGGCACGAGGGTGATTCTCACAGTCTCATAAAGGTTAAGAACGCCTGATCTAAATTAAACAGAAAGAGCAACGACGTTTCCCCTAAAATGACATAATCCTGGAATTAGAAAGCTCACTTCTAGTCACTGATCTCTGTTCTACACAGAGACAGTTAATGTCTTTCACAGGACGGATTAGTAATGGTGAACGTTACTTTCTTTAGAACCATTTTCTATCGAAACAGGACGTAACAATATCGTATCACCCATGCGGGCTTACGTGAAACGCTGGTGTTGTATAACACAACACAGTAGCATTGACAGTGTGAAATCTGCAAATAATGCAGTACCTCATGTACTTGGGCTGGTACTTTTAATCGATTAATTTGAGTTCTCAATAATCGATTAATCGAAACAGAAAATCGATTGATTGCTGCAAAACGATTAATCGGTTGGTCATTTAATCGATTAGTCCAATAATTAATTCATTGTTTTGGCGATTAATCGATGTACTTCACTCCTAAAACTACGCTCTCACAGATAAAATATATTGTAACAATTTTTTTCAAATGATGTAGCCTACCTGTAGCTTCTTTGTGGAAATTAGGCTAAAACAAAGTAAAACAAAAATGTTCCTGTCCTAAATTGTAAATATTGAACAAGAATTCAACATCTTTGCTGATTTTTTTTTTTACCCTTCCCGATTTGTTTGATGTTTGTCCCTCCACTGTCACTGACGCACGCTTATTTGGTTATTGTTAACATAAAAAAGGAAGGATACTTTTTATATTTAGGTACAAAATAACATTTATAAATTCCTATACATCATAGAGCGCTGCCTTGGGTTTTTGCAGGTATCTACCTACATAACCAACGGCGGTAATTTTTGAGGATCCAACCAGCCTTCGGGCTGACTACCTAACAGACAGACATTCCGAAAATAAGCGTAACTCAACTTAAGCAATGACCTCTCAGTTAATCGAACATCGCATATTACCAACTGCATACTGTACTGTGGTGGGAGAAGTATCCAAGCAAAGTAATTGGGATGATTATTAACAATACTTGAGGAACAATCACTGGGGAGCAAGATTTTTCGGTGTCTGAGATATGAATCCCTTTTTGGGATGTTCTTGGATCGTAGATTCTGAAAATGTCCTAGTCAGTTCTTCATTACGATAAGTATTTTTGGGACAAAGTTTCTTGATTTGAAGTTAGTTTTTATCCATTTCTTGTTCACTATGGCACAATGTCCCTAAGTAGAAAGAAAACAACACACGAATGGCACCTTCATATCACTGAATCCACGTTTCTGTGACGTTTTTGCGCTGTGATATTTCAGAGATAATTTCAATGAAGTCTCCAAAAATAGTCCGCTATCACAAATATGCGTAACCCATCGTCCACCAAAAGCTCAATATTTGAGTGCTAAAATGGCCAAAATCCGACGAATATGCTATATTTCGAAACGGCAACATTTCTATGTTTGATTTTGATATAAAAACTATGATCAAGAAAAATTTCAGCTTAATCGGATGGGTAGTTTTTGCGTGAAAGAGTAGCACACTAACGAGACAGACACCACTACATTTTTATATATTATAAGATGTGATCAAAAAGTTTCCGTTTGAGAGCGTTGCTGTAGCGATACCCCGGGCGTTGAATGCAAAGCACACCGGATAGCTGTCTGCCTGCAGCACCTGATGATTTTCAATGTTGAAGGCCAACACGTTCCTGGAGCACATTGTTGCAGGCGACGAGAGCTGGTGCCACCACTGGGAACTGGAATCGAAAGCGTCGACGATGCAGCGGTATATCCATCGTCCACTCGTCCCAAGAAGTTCAAGAGCCAACGTCCACTGGAAAGGTGGTGCTCACCCTGTTGTTTGATTACTGGGGCCCAATGCTTATTGATTTCAAGGAACCTGGTGTCTCCATCACTGGAGAACGGTACTGCGAAAAACTGGACAAATTACAGGAAATCTGCGACAAGGGGTGCTGCTCTTCATGATTACGTACGTCCCCATACCGCAAAGGTCGTAACGCAGATGGTACGCCAAGTCAAGTGGAAAACACTCGAGCAGTCGCCCTATTCTCCTGATCACTCCCCATGCAATTATCACGCCTTCGGTCTCTTAAAAAAGGCCTTGAAGGGTTGACGATTCCTGTTGGACGAGGATGTACATCAGGTGGTTGCGGACTTCTTCACGCAGCAAGACACAGTGTTTTATCACATTGGGCTCATCAAATTGGTGCGTCTGTGGGATGAGTACCACAATAATCACGGCAATTTTGCCCGATTAGTAAGGCCTGGAAGTTCATGCAAAATCATATTTTTGCATATTTCTGCATATTTTGGATATTTTGGCACAAACCATCATATTTTTCTCCTTTGCCTGTTTAAGTGCATATTTGTACTTGAGAAGGACGTAGTTGGTTGGTTGGTTGGTTCCTCAGTTTAGGGGCTGCGACAACGCGGTCATGTAGCATTGTGTACTTTGGGTGTGTGTAGAATCTGTCTGATAACCGGTGTTGATTGGCTGTATTAGTGTGTGTTATCTGTTTTTTAATACAAGTAAGGACTGCAGACTTTGAATTTTTCCAATTGTTCCTACTTTTGCCGCCAAACGCCGGCGTCAACGACTACTAGTGTAGTTCAGAACTTAGCTACTAGACGCCACCGCAGTCGGCTCCTGGCAACGAACGTAGGAACCTAAGAGCGTTGTTTACATTCTTAACCTGTATAATTACCGACAGAAGTGGCTACACTGGCTAAAGCGCAGCGTTAGGTCATGGCGCCTAACTCTCTACTGACTCGGTAGACGCGTGGGTTCGAGCCCCACCGTCAGCCATCCTTGAAATGGTTTTCCGTGGTTTCCCATTCTCAACACCAGGCAAATGCTGGGACGTTACTTTCTGATAGGCCACGGCCGCTTCCTTCCACATCCTTGCCCAATTTCATTCATCTTCATCCAATCCATCTCTCATCCCGACGCGCAGGTCGCCCACGGGCGTCGACTAGAGGAGGCCACACGACAAAAAAAAAATATATAATTTAGCTTCACACAGGTGTAATTAGTGGAAGGTTCTTTAACATGCCATAAATCTATGACATGCGACCGCCGGCTTTACTTCCCCTCCAAAGGAAGGCATACTGAGGGATTTTTAACGCTCTTAAAAATCCGACCCGCGATTTTGGGCATAGAAGCTCAGCATACTACCCAACTACGCCACCGAAGCCTCTTGAGAAGGACGTATATTCTAGTTTTTGTTATTGTTTTTAGCGCCTCTTATTACATGTTCTTTAAGTCCTAGTCTATATTTCGATTCGGACTCAAGAGTCTCTTACAGAACAATACTGAAATTATTCTATTACCAGGCACGTTTCAGTCCTTCTTGCAAGTTAATATCAGCATTCACTGTTTAAATATTGTAAAATTATTCAATGGCTATTAAAATTGTAGATAAGTTATACTAAAAATTGTACATAATAAAATAATTATTGATGGTTAAAACCGCTTGAAATTCCATAAAATAACATTTCCTATCATTTAGAACTGTTTCTTAGTTCAGATTTTTTTAAAGGAAGAGTTATGTGTCCGTCTGTTCATATTTTCTTTATATTCAAAATAGAAACTCTAAAGAATACGGAGTGATCGTGATTGCCGTAGTTATTTCATAGTGCATATTTTTTGAAACGTAAACTTCTTGATCACGCCGTATAGGCTAGTACAATATAACCTACTGGACAATTGGACCTAGGCCGTCTGGGTTACTTCAAGTTATTTTAATTCATTAATGTAACGCCAGGACAAATATTCATTAGACCGGGATACAGTATATTGTGGTTTGATATAGTATTACACAGTGATATTTCTCGAAGTGAACAGGCTAATGAGAAACTCATTACTATGTTAACTCTGTGTGCGCTCGAGAAAGTAATACCTGTGTCAACACTCCACGCCACTTCTTAATTGACAGCGTTTATAATAGCAGCGACGTTGCCAAGGGAGGGAGGAGTACCGTGCGTGGAAGAACTCTCCGTTATTGGCAACCAGAGCCATATCTATGTATTCAGGCGACCATAGCAAGCATTGAATTTGCACCCCTGTCAGGATACTTCATAAACAAATTATCTTTTGGATTTACTTTCATCTTCAGTTTTAGGAATTGGTATAATAAAGAGAAAACAACCATTCTTCATCTTCTTCGTCTTCTTCTTCTTCTTCTTCTTCTTCAAACGGGGTCTATGTTTCTGGCCGTTCTTTTCCACTTCTTCCTGTCCCACACATCATATTCCTCTAACTTTTTCCCCTTCAGGTCTTCTCGGAAATTGTCAGTCCATCTTCTTCTGGGTCTGCCCCTATTTCTTGTACCATCTACAACCAGATCCATTGCTCCCCTCCGTACATAGCTTTCGTCTCTTCGCATAATATGCCCATACCACAACAGTCTTTCTCCTGGATTTTCTTTGATGCTTCTGTCACTTTAACAATTCATGTTTATAAATATTTATTGTTAATATATATTAAACTAGCAACCCGCCCCGGCTTCACCCGGAATCTTTAACTGTTTACCCAGCGTAAGCTTATAGGCGCACAGACGGCAGGTTCCAGATGCAATTTCAGAAAAGCCGAGGTGAACAGCGAAACTCCAAACACATATACTGTAGCCTACTCTTCTCTGAAGCCGTTACTCGACACGACTCGACAGTTTGATGCTAGCCGAAGCATCGCTCCGAGGCTAGTAATTTAAATTTCCACTGAATGGAGATTGTTGGAAGAAATGGACACTTAAAAACACTTAGAGTGGGCGTTGAATTAAAGATAGAGATATGCTGTCGCGGATTTTTTTTCTTAGAACGTTTCATGCTGAGCAATTTTTACACCCATACCGGAGTAATAGGAGTTAACGTCACGGTTTTTGGCCGGTGAGCCCCGGTTTCACAGTCGTATAGAGGACAGGTGGTGAATCTCAGGCATGTGAAATTAATATGTGAGTTGCTTTCCGTGCAACTGAAAACTCTTGTATGAATTGCACATGTCTGAGATTCGCCACCTGCCCTCTGTACGATTGTGAAACCGGGACTCACCAGCCAAAAACTGTGAAGTAAACTGTATTACAGATATGTTTAACGATTTACCTAGCGTAAGCGTAAAAGGCGCACGGACGGCAGGGTTTTCTTAGACTCGTTTCACTAAAATCGTTACTGCTCGGCTTCCTTTGGTCCTAAATGAATGTTTTATCAACAGATATCTTCCTCGAGAAATTATTTACAGAATGGTGAAATCCGAATCAAAATCCATCCAGTGGTTGACGAGATTACCCTTTACATACAAGAATCGGGGACTTCGTTTTATACTAAGTGGAGTTGATAATGAAACCCCCTTTTTTTAATGTATTCTATTTCTATATCTAGAATTTTCGATAACGAAGTCATTTCTATCTCCGAAGGCACTTCCGAGATATCGACTGTATAGTGTTACGTATGTAAGGACTACGCACACAGGATGGTGTATTACACGCTATTGGCTGTGTTAACTGGTCGAGATTATTGCATTTGCCACACCAGTGCCTGATGCTCTTTGGGTCAGCAATAACGGGACCGCCCGACTGACTGACCTAGCGACCCACAGTGCCTGCTTGCCTGTCGGCCTGGTGGAGATGCTTCATAAACAAACCTCCGGTATCGTGTCGTAACCACGGCTAGGCGCACTAGTCAATACACCCTGAAATATGATCCACCTTTGCCCTCTCCCATTCAAGATATTCAGGCTTGGCACGGATATTAAGTCAAACATGTATGCACATTTTTGGGAAGGGACAGATGACCTCGATGTTCCTCCCCTCAAAACACCAATTACAACTGCAGTACCGGTACCACTAGCTCGAAATCTGAATTATTATGATTATAATCAGATCTGGGTAAGTGGTTTTTACAAGTATTATTATTATTATTATTATTATTATTATTATTATTATTATTATTATTATTATTATTCGGAAATGCAGAAATTCAAACAGTAACTAAATTTAAATACTTGGGTTCAATAATAGAAGCTGGGGGAACAAGTTCATCTGAAATTGAGAAAATAGTAGGTGAGGCTAGGAGAACAATTGGAGCATTAAATTCCGTTCTATGGAGCAGAAATATTTTAAACAACACTAGAAACTTATTTACAGTACGGTACATTGGTAGAAAGTAAACAAAAGTTTGGTGCTTTTCAGTCGGTCAACCCGATTGTACCCAAATGAGATGGGCTATTCCCTAATCCTGAAAAAAAAAAGAGATTAATAAATACACTTGGATGAACAGTTTCGATCACTTAGGCTATAATATCTATGTCTGAAGATATGGGTGAAAATAAGTGCAATAAGTGTCCAAGTGTACTGCTCTCAACCGGACCACGCAAGGACCTAACCAGACAAGTAGCCTGTCTGTCTGTTAGGTAGTCAGCCCGAAGGCTGGTTGGATCCACAATACAGTAAACCAGAATTGACCATTCACAACAACCACGTAGTCAAAATTCCGGAGGTCAATCACCACTTCCTGTATCTTAACTAAACATCACATAGACTATAACTAAAAAATATTGACGAGTTGCATTAAGCGTTCATATTAAAATATTTTCACCCATACTTTCAGACATAGATTTTATAGCCTAAGTGTAATGGATCTGATCATGACCACTTGACGATAGAACCTGGTCATCCTAGTGTATTTATTAATCTCCATGTAATTTTTTCTGGATTAGGGAGTAACCCATATCATTTGGGCACGTACAATCGTGTTGACCGACTGAAAAGCACCAAACTTTTCTTTACTAAGACAACACTGAAATATAGCTTCAAACGCCATAATTGGTACAAAGTATTTTGTCACATGGAGCAGTAACTTGGACGTTAAACAGACAGCAAGCAAACAAATTATTAGTAACAGAGATGGATTATTGGAGGAGGGCGGCAAGAAAATCAAGATTGGATAAAATTAGAAATACGAGAATCAGAGAAATTATGCAGGTAAAAATGATGTACTGGGAGTGGTTGAAGAAAGAAGAGTACAGTGGTTTGGACATGTGAAAAGGATGCACAATAGTAGAATTCCACATTTAATGTTACATTGGCTAGCTGAAGGTAAACGGAAACGGGGTAAACCAAGAGAACAATGGATGGATGGTGTAAAGACAAGCATGGCTACCAGAGGCTTAACCGAGGAAGATGCTGATGACCGAAATTTGTGGAGGAGTAGAGAATTTTTGGGTTGAAGGAAAACTACTGCATTGTAGAATATTCCTAATAAAGAAGATTATTATTATTATCATGATCATAACTGTATTATACTAAATCTTTCATTCGAAACTGTTTTTCCTTTCAGCGTCCAGTCTAGTCTGCAAGCCTCTGTTTGCGAACAAGTTGCCTCCATGATCCCCTATTAGCAGTTAGCACTCCGGCCTCCTCCGCTTCTACACCTCTCACTTTGAAGTCGTTGAATCTCACCATTGCCTCCTAGGTCTACCTCTACTTCTCTTACCCTCTATAGCCGAACTCATTAACCTCTTAGGTAATCTCTCCTCCTTGAGAAGGGAAGGCCCCCACTTTGTACCTGTGGAGCCGTTTTCACCGTGGCCCACATTTTAACCGAGTGTGTGGATCTTGCTGACTTATGAAGAAACCTTAGTTTGCAGATGACACTCAAACTTATATTAGCCGATGACACGGTGGCTGATGATCTCGTCATCCTCTTTATAAGTGAGAGTGGGTTAGGGCCAGCAATCTAAATTTTCCAGTGTACATTGACTCAACGACTTGTTCGTTTTTGAATGCTGAATTTTTGTTTTTCCGTAGCCTAATTTTTGTTTATTTTTAAAATTATTAGTTTTATTTAATGTTTTGTTTTATTTATTTTCGGTCTTTTCAAATTTAGGTAGCCTATCCACCTCTAAATTTTAAATGCCATTCCAAATTTGTATAATTTAATCAGTGTTAAGAGGACAGATGACCTCGTAGTTCCGCCCCTTAAAACAACAATAACTAACTAATTAATATTTTCTCCCCCATTATCTCCACATTACCCGACCATCTGAGTCGGCTCATACGAACAGCTTCATCTAGCGTGTTTATTTCTAACTTAGCCTTTATCTCTCCACTAGCAGTAATGCCCGGCTTCGCCCGGTGGATTTTTTTGTTTTACAGAACTGGAGCACTCAAGGATAAGGATCGGAATAACTGAAAGTAAATTTGAAAGCACCAACGCTTATTGCAGCTGATAACCTCAGTACACTGCACCAACACCATCACCCTTATACAGAGGCATACTATTGTCATGATGATAACTGTTTTAAGGGGCCTACGGAATCTTTTTGCACTAATTACTCCCCGTGTCTGCAATTTATAAGCAGCTCGCAATTCTGCACCAGAACATTAGTAGGGGCGACGTGATGCGGCCCGCATTACATGGCTACAATAGACTTCGGTATTATTGAAGCCGTTCTGGAGCGCTTGTTCTTCCGACTTACTGAACAAAAAGCAATATTTAAGGTTACCTGAGAGGTGTAGTCTAATGCTACATAGCCTAGACTATTCCTCTTGAATCAGGCTTATCATACACAAAAATAATTTTTCGAATCCGACTGGTAGTTCCAGAGATTAGCGCGTTTAAACACATAAACAAACAAACACACAAACTCTTCAGCTTTATTATATTAGTATAGATTACGAGTACCTTCCTGCCATTGCTCCCATCTATTTGTCCCAGCAATCATTCCTGCTATCCTCATATCAGTTACTTCTAGCTTATGTATCAGATATCCTGAAACTACCCAGCTCTCACTTCCATATAGCAAGGTCGGTCTAAATACTGAGCGATGTAGGGAGAGTTTTGTTGCTACACTAACTTCTTTCTTGCAGAATACTCGCAACTGAAAACTCACCGCATTGGCTTTTCTACACCTCGACTCTATTTCCTTCCCCATATTACCATAACAGTCCCAGTATTTAATAGTTAAAACGCTCCACCTGCTCCAATTTAGTGCCTCCTTCTTGTATTTCTTCCCTACCGACATAACATTCGTCTTGGAAACGTTAGGCTAATAAATGCTATTGGTTTTACGTCCCTTTGAACTATTACAGCTTTTAGAGACGCACGGGTGCCTGAATTTTGCCCCTAAGGGAATCTTTAACGTGCCAGTGAATCTACTGACACGGCTCACTCACATTTGCACACCCTCAAATGCCAACAGACTGCGCCAGGATTCGATCCTGCAACCTTGGGAACAGTAGGCAAGAACGTTACCGCTGAGCCACGCAGCCAGTCTGAAATGTTGATCCTCATGCTATACTGCCTACATTTCTGTTAAAGTTCTGACATGCAAGCTTTCGACGGAGTCCGTCATTACAACCAGTCATCAGCAGAGGCCAGACAGCTTACCTGGTTTCCACCTAATTGAATCCCATTATTATTATTATTATTATTATTATTATTATTTTCGTTTCGGTCGTCTAGGGACTACGAGCAAATTTCAATGCTTTGTCCTTTGCTGTTCCTTCTTCCTCCAGTATTCCTTCAACATCTCACTATGTTTCCTCTTCCTTTCCTCGGACCATTTCGAGCCGGTTTTCTTTCCCTTCCAACCTTGGAATCTTTCCATTTTCAGCACTTTTTGCCTAAAAATATCTCGCTTTGGTGTCTCTTCTTCTCTGATATTGTTTCTCTCCAAATCCATTTTGACTTCATGTACCCAGGTTGTTGTTGACTTCTTGTTCCACAGGAATGTGAAGATCTGCTTGGTTAACCAACTGTCATCCATCCTCTACAAATATCCACAAAATATAGCAATCTCCTCTTCCGTATTGTTTCTGATATGTTTTCTATTTTTCGATATATTTCATCATTAGTTCTTAATTTCCAGAATTCAGCACTTTTTAAAGGACCGAGTATTTTGCGTATAATTCTTCTTTCTACTTCTCCTAATTTATTCAATCTGTAGTTCACTACGAGACATTCACTCACATACAGGCATTCCGGTTTGACTACGATGTTGAAGTGTTATATTTTAAGATCTTTAGACAAACAATTTTTGTTGTAGGTATTCCTAGTTATGCCATACGCGCTTTCAATCTTTCGTATTCTTTCTTCAACAGCAGATTTTTCCAAACCATTCTCTTGAATAACTTCCTTACTCTCTTTATTTGACCAATTTCTGTTCCTAGGATTTCTGGAACATTTTCTTTTTATTTGTCATGAATTTGGTTTTCTTCTACAGACATTCTTAAACCTATTTTGTTGGCTATCACTTCTAAGAGATTGACCTGTATTGCTGCGTTTGCCAGATTTTCAGAAATTATGGCAAAATCATTATTATTATTGCCTTCTGTGGTCTCGGGGTACGTCTTGATACTCCGGAATAAAGGGTTCTGCCAAAAAGAATTATCTGATCTGAGGGTTGGAACTGGGTACAATACTCAGCCTCGTGAGGCAAAACTGACAAGAGATGGGTTCGATTCCAACCTCAGCTGTCCTAAAAGAGGGTTTCAGTGCTTTAGCCACTTTACACCAGGCAAATGCAGGGGAGGTTCCAAAATTAATGTCACGGACGCCCTCTTGTAAATCTTATAGCCTCAATCTTGTAATTGTGGCGAGGATTGAAAATGAAGTGACCTTGGCTTTAACTTAGGAACCATCGCGGCATTTACCTGGAGTACAGGAGAGAAAACACGGCAAACCACTTCTAGGATGGTTGAGGGGGGGGGGGGGGGGAATTGAATACGGGCCTCATGAAGTAACATCTAAGAATGCTAGCCACTACACCACGATGTCACCTTAACGATTATAAATGAAATGAATCACTAGAATTCAATTCTTTACTATTGAGATTGGCAGCTGGTTCATTAATCATAGGTCGAAAACTCATTTCCTAATGGAGCTACAGTAGCATCAGTGTTACCAACAGCAACATAATGAAGGCATCCGGCACGGTGGTTGGTACATTGGCTACCAGCAGCGAACCTCGTTTATCAACGTCTGCCTGACAAGACTACCATCGTCCCTGGCAAGAGAAGCATTAATCACCCTGGATCTATCTAATTTTATAGGTCACTGGTTTAATATTTGCCATCCCCGCTGGCCTAGGATTGGCATATGCACCCCTAGATTAATTTTGAAATTAATCACAACGATTAATCGATTTACTATTCATTCGATTACTCTAATAATAAATAATCGGCAAACTAAAGAATCGATTAATTGATGATAATAATAATATCGTATGGCTTCGGGTGCCGGGTGCAAGATTTGTTATTTGACTTCCAGAGGGAAGCTTGCATGTAGAATTTCGTTGTTCCTTGGAGCGCTATGACAGTCAAGGAGGTTAGATATCTAAGCTTCTTGACACTATAGCGCTTTCTAATAGGGAATGGAGCAACTTTTTGTGCTGGCGGAAAATCCCACGATTAATTTTGCCATTATGAACACGGTGTACTGAATTCAAATGGGTTCTTTAACATGCCAACAACGTATGACATGCGTGTCGTGATTTTTGTCGCCTTTGAAAAATCACATACCATGGCCAGGAGCGAACCTGCAAATTTCGGATTGGTAGACCGACACAATAACCACTCACCCACCGTGGAAAGCGATTAATTGATTAGTAGACACGAAATAGGAACATAAGTTTAAATGAGAGGTCATCGCTTAAGTTGAGTTACTCTTATTTTCGGAATGATGTATAGAAATCTATAAAAGTTACTTTTTGCCTAAATATACAAAGTGGACTGATAGAGCAGGCATGCTATTGGTCAGTAGCGAATAACGGTTATTGTCGACGCGTGCTATTGGCTAACGTTTGAGCCGCCGGTTGTTAACGAGGCAAGTGATAGAGCTATACCATTGCCATCCAGGCCTGACGAGAGCGGCCCGGGATGGTAGAAGAACCACGAATATACACTTTCACTCAATTTAATTTCTCAAAAATATTAACGTTGACCCAATAACAGCGAACGAAGGAAGGCATACTGAGGGATTTTTAACGCTCTTAAAAAATCCGACGACTTCGGCCGGGTTTGAACCCACGATCTTGGGCATAGAAGCTCAGCATGCTACCAACTACGCCACCGAAGCCGCTCATGCAGTCGTGGTGCAAGATGAAACGCATATAGCTATGCTGCTGGTTTAAAAGAACCCTGATAAGTTCAATACTGAATATAAAATCTGTTCCGAATCGTAACGAAACATGGAGAATTTCATTCATGAGTTCGTATTTGCCACGCAGTAGGCCTACCTGGTCGTGGTTGGTGTGGTCATACACAACTTATCAATGGCTGTTACGGAGTCAATGTCCTACAGAAAGGAATCTCACAACAAACCAATTGTTTCGAGTATTTATAGACGCATAAAATTATTAGCACGCATTCTCCACAATTCTTTAAGATAGGCTTACATTGTTCGAGCCGATCAACTCACATGAACTCACTTGACGTGAAGCAGAGGGGGGTCGATTATTCAAGGAAAGCGAAGGAAGCATTACTTCCATCTTAATTTCAAGTAAATAAACAAAGAAATACATAAATAAATAAAAAATACATATATATAAAAATAACAATAAATACACTGCAGAAACTGTAAATTGCAACACCACGAAGGCATTGGTCATTTGTGTTGATTTTCAAGATATGGAACGATGCCATGTAGGTATGTAAACGATCAAAGTTTCAGACCCATTGGATTGTTGCTACAGGTCTCCCCACGCGATTGGTCGTGGAGGAATCAACTCCAGTATACGGACTCTAGTGTAGCGTAGTTGACTTGCAGTCTGTGCAGTGAAGTGTTCCCCGTCAAACATGCCTCGACGACAGAGAAGAGCACGCTATCAACAACTGTCGCCGTTTGAGAGGGCTCGGATAATTGGGCTGTGTGAGCCTGGATTATAGCTAAGGATTGTCGCTGCACGTGTTGGCCGACAGGCATCTACGGTACATCGTGTATGGCAGCAGTGGTCAAATGAAGGTACCCACACTTGTAGACCTGGCACAGGCCCAGCGCGACAGACAACTGTGAGAGAGGATCGCCGCATCATTCGGATGGCCCGGATGGAACCCCATGCAAGAGCAGCGCAAATTTGAGCAGCTGTGGCACCCCACGTTACAAAACAAACAGTTGGTAATCGCCTGCGTGCAGATGGCTTACGATCCCGAGCCCTACAGAAGGTGTTCCACTGACCCCATAACAGCGACGTTTAAGGCTGGCCTGGTGTCGAGAACGATCGACGTGGGTCGTCGAATGGTATAGGGTCGCCTTTAGTAATGAATCGCGCTTCTCTCTTGCCCGCAGTGATCGCCGGAATCGTGTGCGCCGACTTACCGGGGAGAGGGGCCGCCCAGACCTTATTGTCGAGAGGCACACAGGGCCAACACCAAGCATTATGGTCTGGGGAGCTATTGGCTTTAATATGAAATCACAATTAGTGCTTGTTGAGGGCACTATGACTGCTCGACAGTACGTTGATAGGGTACTCAATCCGGTGGTTGTCCCTATGATGGCGAACATTGCTAATGGGATGTTTCAGCAGGACAATGCCCGGGTTCACACTGCACTCATCTCCAGAGAAGCTCTCTACGACATCACAACCTTAGAATGGCCCGCCAGATCCCCGAATCTCAGTCCTATTGAGCATGTGTGGGACATGATGGGTCGACAACTGGCCACCCACAACTCTGGAACAACTGACCCTTGCAGTGCAGCAAGCATGGGCCACAATTCCTCAGGAAGCGACCCAGGGCCTTATTGACTCCATGCCTCGCCGAAATCATCAATGTATTGCAGGTCGTGGTGGGCACATCCTGTATTGATTGTTGTCCAACATGCGATCAGAGGGACCTGAAAGTGTAATCATCGAATCACAACCGAACACTCGTCCTGCATGTTCAATTGCAGCAATGTAGCACCACTCCTTCTGGGTGTTGCAATTTCCATTTTCTTCAGTGTAATAAATAAACAAAATGAAATGAAAATCCACAGCCTGCTTCCAGTCTCCGACCGGGTCAGGAATGGAATGAATGAAGCCCCCATCTAGCGGCGAGGATATGGACTGTGCCGGCTGCCGAGGCCTGACGCACTCCTCTGGGGCAATGATTAAATGAATGACAGATGAAATGAAATGAAATGATAGTGGAGAGTGTTGCTGGAATGAAATTTTGACAGGGAAAACCGGAGTACCCGGAGAAAAACCTGTCTGCCTCCGTTTTGTCCAGCACAGATCTCACATGGAGTGACCGGGATTTGAAACACGGACCCAGCGGTGAGAGGCTGGCGTGCTGCCGCCTAAGCCACGGAGGCTCCTATTAATTGGGGTCACCGGAGCCAACCGGGCTCATTTTGGTTTTTGGCCGGGGATTTAAGGCCGGATGCCCTTCCTGACACCACGTGACTTTTCAGGTGAAAATTCCACCCCGCTGTCACCGGGATTCGAACCCCGGCCGTCCGGGTGAAAGACGAGCAGCTAAGCCACTGCGCCATCACGCTCCCCAATAAATAAACAAAATAAATAAATCAATTTATTATTTATTTATCGTATGGCTTTTAGTGCCGGGAGTGTCCGAGGACATGTTCGGCTCGCCAGAGTTTGTAGCTGCTTCCAGCGGACACCTAGAGGGTGAGCTACACATAAATCAAATAAATGAATAAATCTTTGATCTATGATGTAGTAAACAACTCAAGCAAAAACCCAATTGGTATCATGAAAAAGGTGTGGATCGACAGGCAAATGATAGGAGACAGAGGAGAATTCAGTAACAACATTATGAATACAAAATTTAATGCAAATGAAAAGATATAGACAAGAATATTATGGACAGAACAAAGGAAACAGGAGCACAGTCAAAGGATGAAGAGATTTTGGGAAGAGAAGAGGAAGAAGTGAGATAAGTGAAAATTGTGTCATGTGATATTTAAGTTCAATCACTGCCCATAAAGGCAAAAATGATGTAATAATAATAAAAATAATAATAATGAATAAATACCGTAATAGATAATTAGGTGAATAAACAGATATATAGATAAATAAATAGACAAATAAATGGGTAAGTACATTATATAATAAATGAATAAATAAATAAATAAGTAAAAATATGCCTGTACAATAAATATTTTTAAAATAAGAAAAAATAAATAATTTAAAAATATATAAAAAACTATAATATAATGAAAATAAAAAATAGAAAAATAAATAGATCGATAAATAGATAAATAGAAATTGATATATAACTTACATAAGAATACATATATAAATAAATCAATTTCTATTAGGACTAAACTACGACACTATCAAACAGTAATTCAACCCGAGTGCCTGTATGCTTCGGAATGCCTAGGACTGACAACAAGAAAAGACATTCAAGAAATCGAAAAAAAAGGGAAGGAAACATTTTAAGAAAAATTCTCGGACCAAAAAAATGTGCTGACACATACCGATTACGC
The DNA here is from genome assembly GCA_946902985.2 of Meconema thalassinum. Lineage (NCBI taxonomy): Eukaryota > Metazoa > Arthropoda > Insecta > Orthoptera > Tettigoniidae > Meconema > Meconema thalassinum. The sequence continues at coordinate 99,391,047 of OX336400.1, read as the reverse complement.
AGTAACAAAGAAGTAGTATACAAAACATGCAGCAGAATCTCAGATACCGTACGAAAACGAAGGGTTAAATTATTCTTTGTACATGTTTCAAGAATGTCTGACGACAGACTCACTAAGAAAATTTTTAACCACTTCAACGAGTCCAATAGAAAAGGCAACTCTTATAAAAAATGGTTTGCTAACACTAAGAAGGATCCGCAAGAAATGAACATCACTGATCAAGACATCCGCAACAGAACAACTTTCAGAAATAAGATACACACATTTGAGGGGTTCCTAGAGCCAGAAACAGCGACCAAGAAGAAACAACATTGGACAGATGAAAAGAAAGAAGTTGTGAGCAAGAGAATGAAGGAATATTGGCGCCAAAGAAAACTGAAATCGTGAAGAGTTATTCCTTAGTTGGCCAAAATCGATTATGATGAAATAAAAATAAATAGATAAATACATAAAACTAGGTAAATACGTAACAAGTAGTTCCGTGAAGAACTAAATAGCCTATTATCATATATCCTACTTATATTAATTGCCTATATCAACATACAATTTTTCAGTTTGATTGCTGTAATAGATTCGTAGATATTGAAAACCGTCTAAATATTTCGGATGGTCACCATGTTGGATTTTTATATATAGGCCTTAGAGTTATGTACTATTACATGGAGATTATTGTATAGGTGTTTTATTCAAACTTCAAACTCATGATTAGTACACAAGAAATAAAAACGAGATTTTAAAATTTCGCTCAGCCGCCATCTTGAGATTATGCAAACAATTGAACTAAATTATATGTCAGAACATTGCAATTTGTATAGAAATTTGCTGTACCAAGTTTCACTCCGTTCGGATGGTTAAATCACGAGAAAAGTCTATTTAAATGTGTCAACTTTGGTTGGCCACCATGTTCGTTTTGTAGTCAACAGGTTTCTGAAAGTCTCATAGATGAACTTCTAGATGTGCTGTTTATCATCGTACAAAATGTCGGGGTGATATGAGTAATAGTTTCGGAGATATAGAATGCCGGTGAAATATTTCGCACAGCCGCCATGATGGATTGGTGAGATGTAATAAAATTTGATGGGCACGGTCGGGGTCGGCCAAAAAAGTACTATGACCTTACCGAGTTTCATTGAAATCGCTCCAGCCTAGGGGGACACACACGGACGGACGCACGCACGCACACACATACACACGGACAAAATGTGATCTAATAAGCCAATTTTTTCATAGAAGAAAATAGGCTACTAGAAATAGATAAATAAATAGAAAAATACTACATAGATAAATAGGTAGCTAAAAGTAAGTAAGTAAGTAAATAGTATATTGGCTTTCACGGCCAGTGAATTAAAACTCAGTATTCTGTCTAGTTTTGTGCCGTGTCTTGTGTGGGGTTTCGCCTAGGACACCAAGCTGGCTCATCAGCGGGCTCATAGTGTCCGCGCCCGGACCCCCACAGGAGTAGCGAACTGTGCGTCACCTCCCCCTTTATGAAGCGCACCTGCGCCTCTTCACTGCGAGAGCTAAGAGCTCAAGTAGTCCTCACCTCCCTATGAAGGCTCCCAAAAAGATTGCATATTGGTGTCCTAGACGAAACCCCACACAAGACACGGCACAAACCTAGAAAGATTGCTGAGTTTTAGTATATAAATAAACAATATATTCGTGAGTAGCACATGTCGTAGAGCAAATCCTACAGATCCTGGTCATCTTATGCAAATGAGTGACGCGGACACGCATGCATGGAGGCAGGGGCTAGTGACCCTGTCTTGTCCCACGCATGCTTGGCACTCACTGCCCTTCCGCGTCTCATTGCAGACCGAACCTGGGATCCATACCAAACACCTGCTGGCAGTTCACAGAACCCTCTCATTCAAATGTTTGCCATCATCAGCATCTTTACAGTGTAGCACAGCAAGAAGTCACTTAAAACTAAAAATATCCCTCTCGGCACGGCGGAGGGAAGTAGATTTCACCGAGCAAAGGACAATAAATGAATTAAAGAAGACAGACATCAGCTCTGATTAGCAGCACAGCATCTGTCTGTGATGTGATATTTCACTTTGAAAATCTCACATGCATTAACCAGGAATCAAACCCAGTCCGCTTTGGTGAAGGACAAGCAGCTCGACCACTGCACCATCACGCCCTCCCCCTATTCATATGTTGGTTGGATCCGTAGTTTAGAGGCTGTGACAACGCGATCATGTAGTCCCGTGTACTTTGGGTGTGTGTAGAATCTGTCTGATAACAGGTGTTAATTGTGATGACTGTATTAGTGTGTGTTATCTGTTTTTAATTCAAGTAAGGACTGCATACATTTGATTTTCAAGTAGTTCCAACTATTGCTACCAAACGCCATCGTCAACGACCAACAAGTTCTGAACTTTGTTACTAGATGCCACCGCAGTTGGCTCCTGGCGACGACCGTTGAAACCTAAGCGCGTTAGTCAAAGATAACCTATAATTTAGCTTCACACAGGTGTAATTAGTGGAAGGTTCTTTATCATAAATCTATGACATGGGACCGCCGGCTTTGCTTCCCCTCCGAAGGAAGGCATACTGAGGGATTTTTAACGCTCTTAAAAAATCCGACGACTCAGCATGCTACCAACTACGCCACCGAAGCCGCCTATTCATATGTGAGGTAGCAAGTTATAATGTCAGGTTGCAAACGTGAATCGAACCTAAAACCTTGTCACTTTATCTCACTATACTGTATTTGGCATGGCTTGTTCTCACGACCACTTGTGACGTAGCGGCTAGCATTCTTAGCTGTCGCCCCGGTGGTTCAAGTTTGATGATGATGATGATGATGATGATGATAATTGTTGTTTTAAGGGGCCTAACATCTAGGCTATCGGCCCCTGATGGTTTGGGTGATCGTGAAGATGAAAATGAAATGTAAACTTAAAACTAAAACTAACTACCAACCTACATACATACTAGAAGAAGAAATGGAAAACTAAAGGAGAATAAGGCAAATAAAGGACAGGAGGAAAAGAAATGCCCTCAACCCTCGAAGAATGCGGATTGAGGGACTTGGAAGGAAGGAGAGCCATGAAAGGCACATAGGAAAGTGAAAGAAGAGAGGGTCCGCTCCGAAGGTAAGGGACAAAAGGGGAAAACGGACCTAGCTCAGGAATCCCTCGGGGTCGCCAACTCCCGAACTCACCAGCCGTGAGCCCCTGAGGGTGTAGCATTATCTAGGGTGCACCAGAAGTGGTGGGGCTACAAACACCCTGCCTCCTTAAGGGCCTTGAGCACAAGGCAGGAGGTAAAAGGAAAAGAAAAAGAAGGCTGTCCCCTCACAGAAGGAAAGATGAGACGAGGGCCAATTAAGGCGAGAAAGGAAGAGACTCCCTAGGCCTCGGATACCCTAATACCGTCGGGGTCGGAAGAGAACAAGAGTTGACCAAGTGAGGTCGACAGGTCAGAAGACGGAGAGGAGCCCGGCACAAGGTTCAAGTTTGATCCCCGGCTCTGCCAAGAAATTTTAATTCTGGTCTGAGGGCTGGAACAGGGTACACTCACCCTCGTGCCTATCTCAGCCATCTTGGTAGTGGTTTTCCTTGTGGTTTCCTACTTCTACTCCAGATCAATGCCGGGATGGTTCATAACTTAAGGCATAGGTGGGCAATGAGCTCCTGGAGCCAACTACATGAGCGCGAGCGGAGCCAAAGAGCCGGGACCGGCAAAAAAAGTGGAACACTTTATTTTTTTATGTAATTTCTTAATTTATTCCACTAAAATGTACCGGTTTTCCAATATTTGCGTTATTCATGTAAATTTGAGATGTTTGGCTACAGAAAATACCGAAACATGTTTCACAACACGCTTTAACTCACAAATTTCGTTACATTTTGCAAATCTTACAATTTTCTATTTTTTAGTACTGTTCTTTTGGGCTGGTTTTTATCATGCGTATTGCCAAACAAAACAGTGTTAATGTCTGCACTGCACTGCACGAGAACACTGGTCACTAAAAACGAGTGTTTCCACCCTTAGCGTCTATGACAGCTTGTAAACGCTCAGGCATTCTGTTCACAACTCGTCGAATGGCATCAGCCGGGATGCGATCCCATTCCTCCAGCAGCGATGTTCTCAGTTGTGCCAAGGTGGTGTGGTCACGCTGTCTGACGTTCCTTCCAAGCATATCCAATACATGTTCGATGGGGTTCAAGTCAGGACTACGAGCTGGCCAGTCCAGGGTTTGAATCCCCACTTCCTGCAGATATTGTACAACACAGCGAGCAGTATGAGGGCGGGCATTATCCTGCATGAGCATGAAATTCTAACCTATGAAAGGCGCAAAGGGCATCACATGGTTCATCAGGATCTCTTCGATGTACCTTTGGGAATTGAGCGTCGCGTGATCGATGCACATCAACTCAGTGCGGGCCATAACGTTGATGCCACCCCACACCATAACCGAGTCACCTCCAAATGGAGTCCTGGAGGAGAAAGCAACAGGGCTGTACCTCTCTCCGCGCCTTCTCCACACTCTTTCTCTTCCATCAGGAGATCTAAGATTAAAGCGACTCTCGTCAGTGAAGAGAACAGAGGCCCACTGCTCGTGGGTCCATCCCAGATGCTGCCTTGCGAAGCCAAGACGCTCCTCTCTGTGATGTCGTTGAGTGCGGGTCCACGTGCAGGTCTCCTGGACGAAAGATGAGCTTCTTCAAACCTTCTTCTTACTGTTCGCTCACTCACTCTCACATTTCTGACATTTTCCAGTTGATTTCGTGCCTGGACTGCTGTGGTATGGCGATCACGCAGAACTTGCAGGATGAGAAATCTGTCATCCCTGGCACTTGTGCATCTTCTACGGCCTGACCCTCGTCTCCTGTCGTAAGTTTGGAGTTCTCTGTAACGTTGCACTGCACGGTGAATGCTACCGAGGGATGATCCAATGACCTCAGCAACATAACGGAAGCTGCAGCCATCCCTCACCAATGCAACTGCCTGTGCAGCTCCTTCACGGCTAAGAGGCACGTTTTAGTGTGAACTGCACATGGATAACTTGCTAAAATGTATGACAATGGTTCACACGTGTTCAACAAATGCCAGTTGTTATCCCTAGAACAACAATAAGCGAGCGGCAACACTCATAAACCTTAAACGCTTACAGTGCGCTTCCCGCCATAAAACCATTAAGATAGGCTCATCGAAGATCGGGGGTAATTGGTGGTAATAAACCACCCTAAGAAATGTCATATTATCAATTTCTATTCACGGATGTTTCAGATGATTGTTCTAAAGCGGGAAAAGCTTTTAAAATGTGATTAAATCTTGTTCATGGCTAATTTTATACTATTTATATTACTTTTTTTAACTGTTCCACTTTTTTTGCCGGTCAGTGTAGTTAGTTTGTGCTGGAACGACTAGATGGCAAGATGCGCAGTCAAGGCGCAAGCAGCCAAGTGTAACGTTTCTTTTGCCCTACCTTGCACTTTGAAATACATATATAAGAAGCTCCACAGTTGGGATGACAAGTGTAACGTTTCTGTTGGAGAGTGTGGAAAAACCACGAAACGTCCCTCGTTTGAGGTGATAAATGTAATGTTTACTCTGACTAAGATACGTTGTATTAATGGGCGCCAAGACCTCAACGCTATGTTGAAATCTAAATTTATATTTAACAACACCTAGCTCTGGCAGAACACCTTTAAATCTTCACACTCAGATTGTGGTATGATTTGATCATTAACCCAACTAACAATTGTATCAGGAGAAGGAATTTGGTCTATATCTATTGCTACCTACTGAAAGCAAAGATTGCATAGTATAAGAAATGAATTTATTATATAAAAACAAGTAGTGGCAATTTTAATAATAATAATAATAATAATAATAAAAATAAATTTAAATTTGAGCGTAACGATTTGAATTTACCAGTAGAGAATTATGTGAAAACGGAGTCGGATGAATTACTGATTTTACTATTATTCCCAAGCTAAGAAGTTACTGAAATACTGAATATGAAACAAAGAAACGAGAGATTATGTAGTTCTGAGTCATTCGCGCTTACCATTGGAAATTGCCGTGGCATTTCCCTCGTACTTGATGCTGAAGAGAGCTTCTTCGTCAGTTGTGGAGATAGTTGTAGAAATGTAAAGTTATGGTCCGATCACACCGGAACCAACCAAACGAGCAACCACCTCGGTCATGTTTTACAATGATAATCGTCCTCCCTCTTTTTTTTTCGGGGGGGCCCCGAAAACCCTCGGCGCGCGAACAATATATGCACTCGCCGAACCCCCTCTCCGGACCCGTCTTCCACTCGCCCGGTCTCCAATGATTGGCTGAGACACCACACGATACTCCCGGTAGAAAGGTCAATATACTCGGCGCGACGATGTCGATTTCCGGTCCAGGCCATTTCGCCTTTTCTTGATGCAGCCAGCTGGAAGTGCCTCACGGCTTGCGTCACGCTTCTCGACAAGAATATACCTGTAGCTGAATTCCCAATGACTCATCTCTCTCCCAATAAACTCTAACTGACAAAAATCCGTAAAATTCCGTAATCATATAATTTTCCGCGATAATGTTGTACGTAATAATTCGCTTGATAGTGTTTTCTATAACATCGAAAACCTATATGTATACTTATAATCTTATAAAAACGCTCCAAAAATACCTTAATAATAATAATAAGTTACATGAATCTTGTCTTGGCAGAACAATTTGCCGCTTAAATAAACATTGAATGGCTTCCTACTGACTTATGTCAGTGGCGTAAAGTACGGTACCCTCGAAAAACACGTTACATATTCGCCTTGGATCATCGGATGATTTACCGTGACGACGGTACATCATGCGATTATCCCAGACACGTTAATAAAATCCCCATCCAAAATACATATTACACCAATTAAATCACCCTAAATTACATATATATACACTCATAATTTTCTTTATGCACTTTGCGTCAAAGTCTGTTGTTATATTGGATTGCCCTATGCAATCAGTCCAATGTTTTTAATTTTGATTAATGTTCCACGGATATTTCCGCCTCTCAAATATCTCTGTGTTGGGAAAGATATACATAAATAATGTGTGAGCACCGTGTATATATGATGTCACATCACACTCATCAAAGGTGTTCTGATATATAAATATATCACCACAGAACTTCCTAATATCAGTGAAGGTCGCTTCCTTCTGGTGAAACTTAATCTCACTGATCTCACTGAGCACACGATCACACTATTGTGGCTGTAGGTACAGCATTGTACCGGGCTGAGTAGGCCTATATAATGTGTACGGCTGTACGCTAAATATGAATCATGAACAAGCTTAGCACATTTGTATGAACAGTTTTCGCAAACAGATTTCCCAAACATGCACAAAATGACTGCCACATATGACACATAGGCCTATGTTTTGTTTATAGTGAATTATATTTATTCATGTATTTATTTCTGTACTCCTACAGCAAGTTTTCGTTCCTTGTGTTCTAAACAAGTAGTTAGTTTTGCTTATTGTAGTTTCAGGAATATCGGTAGTGGGCAAAGGAGTGTGTAGCCTACTTATCAGCTGTCAAAGTAATTATTTATGTTTCCTACACAGAACCTAATAAAAGGAATATCATTAATCGTATGTACTTAGCACCAGGGGCGGCTCCTGATTAAAATTTCAGTGTGAGCCAGATGATACTATTGTTGTTTCATATTAAATATTGTTTCATATTTGGCATTCATTGTTGCCAATATTGCCATTATCATAATTCCACACAACACAACATTTGAAACAAGTTTTAATAAATATTTGATGCATTAAAAACTGTTCTCACATGGCTCCTTATTTATAAATATATTCTCTCCTGTGCTAGGATGAAGCAAATTTATCTATCGGCTTGGTTGATGAGGTCATAATTATTTAATTTCTAACTTTGTGTTCAGAGCTATAGAACAAAATGGATTTGTTAATAAAATTTCCACTTTCATTTTCCTATGTTGCATACAATCGACTTATTAAATAACTACGTACCGTGCCAGCAAGCTGAGCAAGCAGCCACAAGGTTAACTTCGGTGAGAGCGCATACTCAGCTCTTTCTCTTGCCGGAGCGGGAGCGCTGCTCAATGAGCCGAATTGTACCCATCTCTGACTTAAGGTCCCAGCCAGCTCTTTCCCAATCCTTATCTAAATTTAAAAAAACACACACTAATACAGCCTTCACAATAACACAGGTTATCGGACAAATTCCATATACAGTACCTGTTGCAAGGTAACGTAAAGCTATCGATAAACGATGGTTTGGAGGAATAGCTTCTCGCATTAAGGTATCATTTTTTTTTGAATTTGTGGAGTAACCATTGCAAGAAGGTCATCAAATGAATTACCATCCAAACGCAAAAAGTTTCGAAAATCAGTTGACTCACTCAGTCTCAGTTCGTTTAATAAGTTTTGTTGAGTGTATTCATTTCGCTTCTGAAGCCAATCTTTCGCCCATTCGCGCTTCTTTGAATTTTTCTTTTTTCAGCCTCAGCCAATGCAATATCAATAATACAAAGATCCGCTTCAGACAATATGTTCACCTCACACTAAATTATTGTCATTGCACTGTCTAGGGACGTTCCATAAATATATTGCACAAAACTTTGCACAGTAATATTGAGCGTCTAGGGTCCGCTATATTATTTAATGTGTAAGCTCTAATGAACTTCAATGGGCTACTGTTGGAACGGCAGAGACGTTAATTTATCCGCTCGGATCTTTCCGCCGAGTGTGTAACCAGCTTTACGTTCGAGTCACCGCTTGTTAACCAGGGAAGTGAGGGACTATACCGTAGCAACAGAACACTCGAGAATAAGAACAATCGACTGTTTAGCAACACTAGCGCTTCTCTTGTTGGTAATAATGTAGGTAGACATGAAATTGCTCATCAAGCTACGTAGCGTGGATAATCAATGCCATGCTGATGGAGATTTAATACTTAACACTTGGTTGCTGTAGTAATTGTATGTTTAGTAGTTCACTCAACTTACTCTTGCGTATAATTATATCAATTACTGCTTATTTGTAAGCCATTTAACCTATTCTCAGGTCAGTATTGAGCAAACAGACAAGTGCTATTGCGTGATAATAGCTTTCGTTGAGAAGAAACGAGACGAAGAATCACAGTTAAACTAAGGTTACCAAATGAAGATTTCTAAATGCAGGACATTGCTTAATTAATAATCAGAACTTTTGTTGTTGTTGCTGTTGTAGTAGTTTAGGGACTACTTATTTCTTCTTCTTTGTTCGTTTTTGGCCTACTTTGGACCACGGGAAACAATTGACTTGCTGATTAGTCCTTTTTTCTGCTCCCAGAAACTCTTCATTCTTTTACTGTGGATTCTCTTCCTTTCTTCCGACCAGATGTTCTTGGCTCTTCTCCTTTGCTTTTCCTGGAACCCTTTGAATGCATCAATCGTACCTCGAAACATCTCTCTATTCCAGATCTCATTTGGACTGACCCCAACTTCCTCCATATCCTTTCTTATTTCATCTACCCATTTTGTAGTCGCTTTTATCTTGGTGATGTAATTGAAGATCTTCGTTAGTCGACTATCGCTCATTCTCGTAAGGTGTCCATAGAACTTCAATCTTCTCTTCCGTATGGTATCTGTGATTTTTTCTGCTTGTCCGTAAAGATCTTTGTTTCGCCTCTTCCGCCATGTACCATCGTTTCTATTTTCGGGTCCTAAGATCTTCCTCAAGATTTTTCTTTTTTTCTTCTCCAGTTCCTCTAATTCACCTTTCTTGTTCAGTATCAAACATTCTGAACTATACTACTTATTTATTTATTTATTTATTTATTTATTTATCGTATGACTTTTAGTGCCGGGAGTGTCCGAGGACATGTTCTGCTCTCCAGAAGCTGTAGCTGCTTCAAGCGGACACCCATAGTGTGAGCTGCAAGTTCCATTCAATTTCAACCTAGTTCCAACTTTCGCTACCAGATATCAATGATACCTAGTGGTGAACGTTGGAACTATGATAGAGCTTTTCAACGAAATCCAACCTAGAAATTCAGCTTCACACAAGTTTAGTTAGTGGAAAAGTCTTTTACATGCCATAAATCTATAACATGGGACCGCCGGCTTCACTTCCACTCCGAAGGAAGGCATACTGAAGGATTATAACGCTCTTAAAAAATCCGACGACTTCGCCCGGGTTTGGACCCGCGATCTTGGGCACAGCAGTTCAGCATGCTACCAACTACGCCACCGAAGCCGCTACTTTAGGGACTGCGTGTGTGTGATAACCTGTGTTGTTATGATGGTCGTACTAGTGTGTGTATTTGTAAATTGAAGCTAGGATTCGGAAGGAGGCGGCCGAGACCTTAAGTTAGAAACCATCCCAGCATTTTCCTGGAGTAGAAGTGGGGGGGGGGGGGGGCACGGAACACCACTTCCAGGATGGCTAAGGTGGAAATAGAACCCTCCTCGTCTCAGTTTTTCTTCAAGAGGCTGAGTGTACCCCGTTCCAGCCCTCACACCAGAACTAAATTTATTAGCAGAGCCAGGAATCGAACCCGGGTCGACGCGGTGACAGCCAAGAATGCTAGTCACTACGCAACGAGTGAATTACAAATACACACACAACAATGACACAAGTTATAGTTCACTCACTTTGCTCGTTAACGAGCGGCTCGCCTTTGAAACCTAGCTGGGCGGATATGTTAATATTCCCTGGCTGCCTGAAGCCAAGGCTTTCCCAGCTCGGGGCACAGCGTTGTCAACTCTCCACCGTACCCACTGAGAGCAAGCAGCGAGACTGGACAGAACATCTGTGCAACACTGGACACTTGACATCTGCGTGACACGCGAGCTGACCGCCAGGGCGGGACTTAGGAGTCCACGTGGAGAGATACAGCAAGCATGCTGTTGGTCAGTAGCGAACATTGTCTATTGTCGGCGCGTGCTTCTGCTTTGGGTATAACACTGGATAGAACATTGCCATTCAAAGAACACCTACGAATGACTTCTGCCAAAATGAAGACAAGAAACAACATCTTGCGGAAATTATGTGGCACCACTTGGGGTGCTTATCCAACTCCTCCCCGTTGCTCAGCTCTAGGTTTAGTTTATTCTGATGCTGAGTATTGTGCTCCGGTGTGGATAAATAGTCCGCATGTAAGATTAATAGATGTACAATTGAATAACACCATGCACATGATAACAGGAACAATTATGTCAACTCCTACACAATGGCTTCCTATTCTCAGCCACATCCCACCACCTCATTTGCGGCGATGCAACATTTTGATAAAAGAATATAGAAAGATCCAACAAACAACTACCTATCCAAGGAGACATTGCTGAACTACATGTGAAACGATTACGTTCAAGACATCCACCTATCTGCACAGCGGAGATTCTTGCACCCAACAAATTCAACTTGACTGAGAGATGGTCTTCTGATTGGAATTCGTTCGCCTCTCCAGAGAGTTCAGTAATGCCATGCTTAACTGAGAAGGTGCCAGGGTTCACTCAGCCTAGAAAGACCTGGTCAAAATTAATTAGAATCCGGACCAATCACGGTGAATGCGGCGATCTCCTGTAGGCTACACGTGGAGGATAAGGTCTTCATCATGTTGCGAGTGCGGTGCTGAAAGACAGACTGTTCGGCACCTAGTTCAAGAATGCCCATAAACATCTTACAGTGGTGAATTCAGCGACTTCTTCCTAGGGACACCACAGACACTTCACTATGTTTCTAAACTTGATGTCAAGTTATAAATAATTTACATGTATGCCATACTATAAGGAAATAAATAAATAAACCAGGAAAGTGAGAGAACTATTATCAGACAAATTCTACACACACCCAAATACACGGGCTAAATTATCACGATGTTCCAAGCCCTTCAAATGAAACAACTACAGTACTAATGTCATCGCGTCAGAAGATGGCAGCTCAGCACGCTGTGACAGGGTGCGGGAGGCGAGGGGAAGGGGGTTGCAGTACGCATGCGCGGCCCGCTTATTCCAGACCTAAATATATCGGTGTCGTGCCGAATGCGACCGTGGCGGATGCGACCCGTGCCACAAGCGACCCACCAATTTGCCATCGTGCCACTAGCGACCCAAGCATTTTCTAAGTAACGTAAATCCAAAATTGACTGTTTTTCAGTTTTTTCTTTCATAAGCAAGGTTAGAGATTCTCTCAACGTATAGCAAAGGTTTGAAGTCTCAATACGTCGTATATCCCATATTAATAGAGACCTAAGAACTAAGTTTATTTGCAAAGTGATGTAACTCCAACGTGTATTTATTTCCAATGTGTCTTATAATATATCCATGTTGACCAATCCGATGGCTCTCTGGACATCACGTGATATGACGTGATAAATCAAGGCCATGGCTAACTATAAAGAATATGTAGATCATTAGTTTGTGTTTGTTGTGTTTAAACCATTTAAATGTTCACAAAACAAACACGCGATTTCTGAAGTTTTGCATTTCATGGATTTACGTCACTTGGGATATAAGATCTTCAATTCTTCTCTCGAACAATGGGTCGCATGGGGCACTGTAAGCTACTAGCAGGGTCGCTACAGCCACGATTGTTGGTGGGTCGCATCCGGCACGGTCGCACTCGGCACGTAATCGATATATCGGCTTCCTGCATGCCAATCGTTATTATCGCAGCACACGAAAGAAGGAATGTGCTGAGTGAGTGAAGCAAGTAGTGACAAACTGAATGTTTTTGGAACGCGCGATACGCAGTGAGCGGGAAGACATCTGCAGTTCAACCCCGACTGCCAACTCCTGGCGCGATATCACTACTCTCCGTTCACGTAGAAATAGAAGTGGTAAGGTGTACAACTACATTAATTATCAAGACGGTTAGTTAAATGATAACTCTGCTTTGCTGGTTGAAAGGAACAGGTGACCAAGAGAATAACAAAGACGTAGACTGACCCATTTAGCTCAGAATACTGGAGGATCAGTATCTTCCTTGTTAACTGAGAGTTTTCTCGAGTGTCAAGACACGAATTGACCTTTGACCCATCTCCTTAAGTTATTCTATCGTGAAGCCCCCACCTGTTACACGACACCGTCCTAGAAACAGAGTCTTCACTCCAGTCCATTCTGAACACAAGCCAATCAACAGGCGTTGAGATTTATAGGAACTTTTAAAAAAAGTTAAAATAGGCAGACATACAGGCTCTAAACAAAGCCAAAATATGCACCATAGTGTAAAATAGGCACAGGTTGGTTGGTTGGTTCCTTAGTTTAGGGGCTTCGACAACGCGGTCATGTAGCCCCATGTACTTTGGGTGTGTGTAGAATTTGTCTGATAACCGGTGTTAATTGTGATGACTGTATTAGTGTGTGTTATCTGTTTTAATTCAGGTAAGGACTGCAGACGATGAATTTTTCAAGTAGTTGCTACTTTTGCTACCAAATACTACCGTCCATATCACCTAGCTGCGGACTTGGCTACTAGATGTCATCGCAGCCAGCACCTGGCGGCGAACGGTGGAACTAATATAGCATTATCAAATAATCTAACCTACAAATTTTGGCTTCACACAAGTGTAGATAGTGGAAGGTTCTCTTTCATGCCATAAATCTATGACAAGGGCCCGCCGGTTTTACTTCCCCTCCGAAGGAAGGCATACCGAGGGATTTTTAACGCTCCTAAGAAAGTCCGATGACTTGGGCAGGTTTTGAACCCGCGATCTTGGGCATAGAAGCTCAGCATGCTACCAACTACGCCACCGAAGACGAAAAAAAAAAAAAAGAAATAGTCACCATTGTGTAAAATAGGCAACCAAATATTCATAAAAATACGCATCTGCTTATGCAACATTATCAGGGGCGTATATAAGGGGAGAGACAAAAAAACGTTTGTCACATATATTATTTGTTTATGAATTAAAATATTAAAAACCACTATAACCATGTACTATTGTTACTAAGTGACGTATGGCAACGTTGCAAAGCACGGCGAAGGTAGAGCAATGTAAACAGTATGACAATCAGTTAGCTCTGATCTTATGAGTAACAACATAACCTCTTATTACTCTCCAGTGCCTTCGCTCTTATGAACTTACCAAGAACAGCAACACGTGCCCTTGAAGCGAGTGACAACAGTTTTTTCCCTAACTTTTATACTCTCATCAAACTTTTGGCAAATTTGCCTCTCTCTGTAGCTACCGGTACTGCCGAACGGAGTTTGAGTTGGTTGAAAACATACTTAAGAAATTCTATTTCTGAAAACAGACACAACGGTCTAGTATTGTCATCTATTCACAGAGACGATGAAGTTATGAACCGATTTGGCAATGCTTCAAGAAACCTTGACTTTATATTATAGTGTGAGTTTTCTTTCCATGTAAACACTATCAAGTGAGCGAGATGATTGTATTAATAACAAGTATCATAAAATGGTCTTAGTTGTGTTTGACATTAACCCAACTTAAAACATCACAACAAATTGGTAGAAAAAGTGATGCCAGATAGCTTTCAAATTCATCATTTTGCACCAAATTATACAAACGTTTCCCGGGGAGATCCCCGGACCCCCTATTCTTTGGGCCTATACCATGCCCCCTAACCCCCGGTCAGGCACCGCTCGAAATAAAACTCTATATACGCCCCTGAACATTATAAACAACTTCAATAGATCGTTTTGAGAAAGGAACATTCCATGTACAAAGCTATTAATTTATTTAACCCTCCGTCGGGCGCACAATCTGTGAGATTAAAAGGAAATACCACGGCTTCAGTGGCGTAGTCGGTAGCATAGGCTACTGAACTGCTATGCCGAAGATCGCGGGTTCAAACCCGGCTGAAGTCGTCGGATTTTTTAAGAGCGTTAAAATCCTTCAGTATGCCTTCCTTCGGAGGGGAAGTAAAGCCGGCGGGCCCACGTCATTGACTTATGGCATGTAAAAGAACCTACCACTACAATTGGTAGTGTGTAGCTAAATGAGTACATTATTTGCTTAGAAACTCTCTATCAAGATCCAACGTTCGCCGCTAGGTGTCAGTGACAATAGCATCTCTGATAGCCAAAGTTGGAACTGCTTGAAATTGAACTTGATAGGGGAGTCTACGGGTTTTTCTACGGAGAAGAAGATACTAAAACGGAAATGGGTGTGGGTGAAAAATTGGTTGATGAAGAGGAGCGTATTTAGTCATGACTGTTTAGTCGCAGAGCTTAGATTAACTTCACCTGCTTACTACAAAAACTACCTTCGAATGGACCCAGAAAGGCTACGTTCTTCGAGCTGCTCGAAAAGATTACACCTTTAATTGAAAAAAAGGAACACGATCTTGAGGAAGTACGAAGGGCATTAATTTTGATGCGCATTCGGAGGCGTATCTAGGTATTCAGGCACCCATGGCAAGCATTGAATTTGCGACCCGTCAGGATACTTCAGATCAGGGTGGTTGTTATTTGTTTTAGCCGGTACACACTAGTGTGAGTAAGATTCTGATTGTTATCAAAATGCTTCATAAACAAAATTCTCTTTTCAATTTAATTGTTATTTCAGTTTCAGCATTGGTTTATTAAAGAGAAAACAAATTCATGTTTATTAATTTATCTATTTATTGTTAGCTAGCAACCCACCCCGGCTTCGCCCGGGAACAGGAATGAATGCATTACGTGATAAGCGCTTTTTTTATGTCAATGAACTAAGACCTATGTCCGTTTTACGTCTCGGCACGATGGGTTAAAATCACTGACTGGACTATCCTTCCCTATATTATTCTGCTAAGATCCCATTCCAGCTTTGTGCCGAAAATAAGGTCCCATTAACACCAACCTACACATATGGGGTACCTACAGGTTCAGCATAACCCAATGCGTAAGCGAAATGCACTCACTTACTCTTTAAATGACTCACAATTACATAAATACCTTAAAACATGTATATTTACAATGAAATAATGAAAGAATGCAACACGGTAACCATGGTAACAGACTCTCCATCTATTTCTGTAATACACAATGCAATTCCAATTATTACATTACTGTGAAAGTTTCCAGACGTCATAAGGTTATCACTGAACCAAATTAAGCTGTAAAACTCATCAATACATACAGTATAATGCGCTTAAGGGGGTCAAGGGGCACTCTAGATTTTTTTCAAGCAATTTTCACGTGTGAGTGTGGTACGAAAGGTCTTTTTCACCCGAGTACAAAGGGTCTCAGAAAACCACATTTGAAGGCCCTTAAATTAACAGTGTCTGTGATATTCCCAGAAAACTAACTTCGCTCTGATATACCTATGAAGGAATGACAAACCCCTAACCACTGCACCAGTAGCTGAATTGATAAAGTCTGATTATTCATGCCAAGGATAAATTAGTCATAGCATTGATGATTGAGATTTTGCTAAGTGTACTTTTTACAACTAGAATATTCGCGGGCGAAGCCGCGACGGTAATGCTAGTTAATTATATTATGATGGAGATGCATGTGCAACAAATTCTTGTCAGACGTAGCCTAATTTAAGAATGGCGAGGTGCATGAAACACAAATGAACCTTCGTTCCAATCTTAACTCGACGGTGCATTTTGCGGAACGAAAAATTCACAGGCCAAATGAAGAAAGGCAGAGTTGCACTTCCTGGGAAACTCCAAATACAGCCACTCCTCTCTGAAGTATTAACTCAACACGACTGGTCAGTTTGCTGCTGGCTGTGTCTGGGGTAATAGGCTCGCCCGCTAGCTAGGGTGTAACTGGGGTGATATGCTCGCCCTAGCTAGCTCGTAAACTGTTGCCTCAGTAATTGAATGAAGATTGTTAGAAGAAATGAAAACGTATAAACACTTATAGTGGGCGATGTATTGAAGATAAGATATATGCTCGCGCGGACGTTTTTGTAGAACTCCTCTTGCTGAACAATAATTACACTCATAGTAAAATATATTTTTAACGGTTTGCCCAGCGTAAGCTTAAAAAGCGCACGGACGCCAGGTTGGTTTTTTTCGACCTTTTCACTGAAATCGTTACTGCTTGGCTTCCTTTGATCATAAATAATTTATTTTCTACAGAAATCTTCCTCGAGATATCCTTTACAGAATGGTGAGAACCGCATCAAAATCCACCCAGTGGTTCTCGAGATTACCCGTGACATCCAAGAATCGGGGACTTTGTTTTATATTAAGTAGAGATATGTATATATTATTATTTAGGCATATCGTTGAAAAATGTAATGACAAAAATATTACTATTTAAAAAATATATTATTATTATTAGACTACTATTATTTACAATTTCACAAAACTAAATGTAGAGAAATATATTAATTTAACTGGAATGACAATTATCAATAATGATACTCGTTTACTTATACTGTACATATAAAATCGTGATGCTCCTAAATGCGAGGACTTTACAATTTTTAAGTAGATTAAAAGTGCGCCTTTCTTGATTTTACTGAATCAAAATCAATATTGTCAGTTTCTTCTCTTTCAACAATAAATAGAGTAGGAAGCGGCCGTGGCCTCAAGCTAGGCACCATCCCGGCATTTACCTGGAGTAGAAAAAGGAAACCACGGAAAATCACTTCCAGGATGACTGAGGTAGGAATCAAACCCTCCTCTTCTCAGTGTTACCCAACGATGCACCGTTCCAGCCATCACACTTTCTTCTTTTGTGTAAAGTTATTGTAAAATAATTCATTCTAATTTTATTCTCAAATGTGGCAACTTAATTAGCGCCTCTTGTGAGTAACATGCTTGGGTTCCGTCCCACGAGTTCCATTCCCATGAGTTCCGACCGCGTATTCACGTCTGAGTAAATAATCTAATGAGTCCCACTAGTTCCAAATGTCTCTGGAAAACCCAGCTGTCAGTTCTGAGGTTTGAGGTTGGAGCTATCAAATCGATAGAATAAGTATTTCCAAGGCTGTCTTTTCCACTTAAGCCAAAGTATTTGCAGAAAAGTGCAAGTAATTGGGCTTTCGGGTATGTATAAAACTAGCCAGGAAATCAGAAACACCATCAGGCAGTGCGCCGCACTTGCATTCCTCAAACCAGAAAAAGTAGAAGACGGTTGGCTACACATTCATAGAACGGGCCCGGATAATGAAACGTTAATCGTGTTTTTTGATTACTTTGTCAAGAAATGGCTTGAAAACGTGCATATTCCGATTGAAATGTGGAATTGCCATGGCAAGAGGCATAGAACGTATAACTCTGTTGAGGGTTGGAACCATAAGCTGAATTTGAAGTGCGGATAACCATATCACCGTGTAAGAGACTTGGTGTAGTGTTTAAAGAAGTCTCAAAATTCAGACGAAAAAATTATGCGGGCAGAGTTGAATTTGCAAGCCTCAAAAAGGAAAAGAAAATATGTTGCAAGGGATGACAGAATCCAAAGAGCAACTCAACAATTTGAAGAGACCGGTGATTTAACAGTATTTTAAGAAATGTTTCTTTTGATGTACATAGGCCTATTGATTCGAGTATAAAGAGAAGAATAATTCAGTTAAAAGATCGATTTGACGAAGCTACGTGCTGATTACTAAGTGACTTGTACATAAGATTAAAAGAAAAAAAAAACAGTTCAAAGACGACGCGGCATGCTGATACCATTTTAAGAACTTTGTAAATAAAACTCAAAACTGATTATTTATCCGAAGGCACATGCTGATACAGATACTGACAAGGCGAAAGCTGCTTATGGGAGCTACCGGTCCATGGCGTCCACCCACTGATCTCTATACATGGATGGCTGGTAGCTAGGGCTGCAGTAAGCCGAATAGACGATGACAGGTATACCAAGATGGCAGCGAGCGCATGGTACAATATTGCGAATCCGGCTCTGTGATTGGTTACTGGTAGTTTGATGTTATACATGTATTATACTGGCAGTAAATATTTTCTTGTAGTTGTAAAATGGGCTGAATTGGTTATTTAAAGCGTAAAATCTTAGTTTTAAGTACCGGTTTGGTGTCCCATCATCCCAGACAAGCCGGTAATACCTTTACTTCTCAGGCAGATAGGTCACTTAGCCGTAATTTTGAAGTTATTGTGAAGTTAAGTATACATATGCGGTGGTGCTGAAGCAGACGTGATCGGGCTAGGCTATTGCGTTTTTAAATTTGATCCCATTTCAGGATTTTTCGGTTCTGGGTGCGAATAGTTCGCTTAATAGTTGTAAAATGGTGGGGAGAGTATATTTTGAGTAGGTTTTTAGTTGTCTTAAGTTTTATGTCGAGCTGAGGAGTGAAATTGGTTTGGCTTAAAGTGCATGTTTGGCTTTGATCTACTTCCCATTATTATTAAGTTTATTGTGCTGCTAGCGTGATTAAAGGCTGTAGTATTTGATGTAGAGTGCTGGGATTACTTGGGGGAAGTGTTGGTTATTTCATGGAAACAGGAATTCATTACCTTACCAAGCACCGATTACGATACCGGTATGTCGAATCTAGGCCTGTATAGTGAGCTACGTTTATAGGTACCGGTACATCATTTGAAAAATGCATAATTTCGTGGCATATATATATATACAATTTACAAGAATGTTTCCAGAAATTGTTTTTCACACGTTGCTCTGTTACTGATCGCTAATAATTGCGTGTACTCAGCACCTAAGTTGATATTAGTCAGCCGTTATTATACATTTTTATTGCTATTCCGGAGATTTACTGACCTCGGAATGACGTGTCAGTGATCCCAATGCCCTTGTGATATGGGTGAACATATCTCTATATTTTAATTTGTTCCAAAGCACCATTAATTACGATTTAAAATTGACTAGATTATCATTGCTTCCCCAAGCCTCCGTGGCTTAGGCGGCAGCA
This sequence comes from Meconema thalassinum, assembly GCA_946902985.2. Taxonomy (NCBI): domain Eukaryota; kingdom Metazoa; phylum Arthropoda; class Insecta; order Orthoptera; family Tettigoniidae; genus Meconema; species Meconema thalassinum. The sequence continues at coordinate 99,371,288 of OX336400.1, read as the reverse complement.
CGCCGGCCTCTCACCGCTGGATCCGTGGTTCGAATCCCGGTCACTCCAAGTGAGATCTGTGCTGGACAAAACGGAGGCAGACAGGTTTTTCTCCGGGTACTCCGGTTTTCCCTGTCAAAATTTCATTCCAGCAACACTCTCCACTATCATTTCATTTCATCTGTCATTCATTTAATCATTGCCCCAGAGGAGTGCGTCAGGCCTCGGCAGCCGGCACAGTTCATATCCTCGCCGCTAGATGGGGGCTTCATTCATTCCATTCCTGACCCGGTCGGAGACTGGAAGCAGGCTGTGGATTTTCATTTTCATCATTGCTTCCCCATAAGGAGAGCTCGCGATTGGGTACGCCAACATGGCGGACCGCGCGCTCAACTTGGCGTACTTTCTCGTGCAGCGGAGATCTGCCATCAGCGATCCATGTATAGAGATCAGTGCGTCCACCCCATCCCCCTCTGTTAGAGGAGCCAATTCATTAATGTAGAGAGCACGCACTCCCGGCTGGCGCTAACAATGGACATTATTTGTTTCAGTACGGTATTAAATAAATTAACACAATTTTGCTGTAGAAAAATAAGCTGAAACCAGGGGCGTATATACAATTTTTTTCGGGGGGGGGGGGGCTGACTATCCTGGAAAATTGTGAGTACTTAATGAATGTTCTATTATAGCCTGTGGAGTATGAATGGCAAGTATCTAAATGGATTACTTGTTAATTTATTCAGCAAATTTTGCAAATTGATAAGCATTTCTTAAAAGTACTGTGAAATACATTGTATTTTGTACCCAAGTTGGCTTTTTCGAGGGGGGGGGCTGGAGCCCCCTCAGCACCCCCCTTATATACGCCCCTGGCTGAAACTCGCTCAGGTAGTGTTCAGAACTGATGGGACTCGCTCAGGTAGTGTAATTGGCAGATAGCTAATCCGCGAAAGAATTTGGAACTGGTGGGAATCGGAACACATGGGAGGACACGACATGCCTGCCATACCCTAGATACCCCTCTGCGTTGGGGTCTATATTCTTCATTTTTTCCCGCCATTTTTTCGTACGCCACATATTTCCCCATTTATGTAACTCACGCTTCTGAAAATAAAATAAAATCTACTTACACGCAAGAACACTTGTCTGTTGACTCAATAGTAACCTGAGAATAGGTTAAACGTTTCTGTTCCCTTTGACAAGTTACAAATAGCTGTTTTAAGAACTAATTAGCTCACAATTAATTAAGTTCACTGAACACACAGTAGAGCTAATAATTACTGCAACAAAAAAGTGGTTACTTTAAATCTTCGTGCAATGATGTTATCAGCATTATCTACGGCACGCTTCACGGCGAGCTGTCCACACTCCAGTATAATGTACATCATTCTCTCTCTATCCCAACCTGTCTGCTGAGTCTTCCAATAATGTGCTGGTCTCATGCAACGAATACCACGTTGGTTGGTTCTTAAGTTTAGGGGCTGCGACAACGCGGTCATGTATTCCCGTGTACTTTGGGTGTGTGTAGAATCTGTCTGATAAACGGTGTTAATTGTGATGACTGTATTAGTGTGTGTTAGCTGTTTTTTTAAATTCAAGTAAGGACTGCAGACTTTTTGAATTTTTCAAATAGTTCCTAATTTTGCCGCCAAACGCCACCGTCAACGACTACTAGTACAGAACTTAGCTACCAGACGCCACCGCAGTCGGCTCTTGGCAACGAACGTAGGAACCTTTGTTTACATTCTTAACCTATACAATTTAGGTTCACACAGCTGTAATTAGTGGAAGGTTCTTTAAAATGCCATAAATCTATAATATGGGACCGCCGGCTTTACTTCCCCTCCGAAGGAAGGCATACTGAGGGATTTTTAACGCTCTTAAAAATCCGACGGCTTCGGCAGGATTTGAACCCGCTATCTTGGGCATAGAAGCTCAGCATGCTACCAACTACGCCACCGGAGCCGCCGAATACCACGTTAAATATTACCTGACAGAGGTGAGTGGTAAAGCCCAGCGCGGGTGCGGATAAACCCGCGGAGATCCGCACAACTTTCGCCTTGCGGATCAAGTTTGCATCGCTATGCAGATAGCGGATAATCTGCGGATAATGTTCGGATAGTTTTTAGAATACAATGTTGAACTGGATGTTTCTAAAATAATTTTAGTTTTTGCTAACAAGTAAGATCTGCGTCATTCACGTTTCTTGTTATTTCCCTATTTGCTTTCGCTTGGATTGTATGAGAATAATAGAGAAGTGAGAGAAGACAATACCCTCAATTAGTGTTGACTTTTGCCACACACAAAAAAACAAGTAGTTCCGTGAAGAACTATACAGCCTATTTTCATATATCCTACTCATGTTAATTGCCCCTAACAACATTTCAGTTTAAAGTTTGTGATAGATTCGTAGATATTGAGAACCGTCTAAATATTTCAGATGGTCACCAGGTTGGATTATTATATGTATAGGCCATAGAGTTATGTGCCATTCAAGGGAAATTATTGCCTCGGTTCACTATTCAAACTTTCACTTCGATCGCATGATTACGACACAAGAAATAAAAACTTAATTTTAAAATTTCACACAGCCGCCATTTGAGATTATGTAAACAATTGAACTAAATTAGATGCCAGTGCAGTACAATATGTAAAATCATTTACTGTACCACATTTCACAACGCTCAGAGAGTTAAATCACGAGAAAAGTCTATTAAAATGTTTCAAATTCGCTTGGCCGCCATGTTCGTTTTGTACTTCACAGGTTTATGAAAGTTACATAATAAACTTGTATCAGTACCTTTCATCACCGTACAAAATTTCAGGGTGATATCTGTAATAGTTTTGGAGATATAGAATGTCAGTGAAATATTTCGCACAGCCGCCATTTTGAGGTTATGTAAACAATTGAACTAAATTAGACTACAGTGCATTACAATGTGTATAAACATTTGCTGTACTAAGTTTCATTACGTTTGGATCGTTAAATCGCGAGAAAAGTCTATTTAAAAGTCTCAACTTCGCTTGGCCGCCATGTTGGTTTTGAAGTCACCAGGTCTTTGAAAGTCTCATAGGTGAATTTCTAGTAGTGCCCTTTATCACCGTACACAATTTCAGGGCGATATCGGTAATAGTTTCGGAGATACTGAATGCTGGTGTAATATTTCGCACAGCCGCCATGTTGGATTGGTGAGACACAATAACATTTGAAGGGCACGGTCGGGGTCGGCCAGAATAGTGCTATGATCATTCCGAGTTTCATTGTAATCGCTCCAGCCGTTTAGAAGTTATTAGGGACAAACACACACCTCGCACACACACACGCGCGCACACACACACACACACGCACGGACAAAAGGTGATCTCATAAGCCTATTTTTTTTTTTTTTCATAAAATGAAAATAGGCTAAAAATCCTTTATACCTGCGCTTGCCTGCGTGGGTATATCTGACGACTAAGTAAGTGATATAATTACCCACCCTCTGCTTCACTTGGCGATACTCAGAGGGACAAAACTCACAAGGAGAGGTCGCCATGTGGTTTACTAGAAAAGCGCTCAAATTTGGAGGGTTTGCTCTTCATTAAAAAAAAATTGCCCCTGTTCGAGCGTTTTTGCCAATGGGCCTTGGTGTGTTCAAAATTGAACGTTTAAAATCAATCCTCACACTTTTGTAGTACTATTCCCGCACACGTTCCCGACTCGTCTCCGTGGCGTAGTTACTAGCGCGTTGGCGTGGGGAATTGAAGGTTTCGAGTTCGAGTCAGACCATGGTGAGCACTTTTTTTTCTCATTTTAAATGATCTTCTCGACTTCGTCGTTACGCTGGGGTCTGGCGTTACGTTACGGTGACGGGACGAAATGTTCCCAGATGCACTGAGGTGTGTGACGTCATAGTACTGCTTGGTGCATGTGTTCCCCGACAATCTCTACTTCGTTAGTATAAGACAAAAATCCCCGATTCTTGGATGTCACGGGTAATCTCGAGAACCACTGGATGGATTTTGATGCGGCTTTCACCATTCTGTAAAGGCAATCTCGAGGAAAGATTCTGTAGAAAATTATTTATGTATGATCAAAGGAAGCCAAGCAGTAACGATTTCAGTGAAAAAGTCGAAAACAAACTTGGCGTCCGTGCGCTTCTTAAGCTTACGCTGGGCAAACCGTTAAAAATATCAATATACTATGAGCGTAAGAATTGGTCAGCATGAAAAGTTCTACAAAAAAGTCCGCGAGAGTATATCTCTATCTTCAATACATCGTCCACTGTAAGTGTTTTTAGACCGGATGGAAGGGGCACGTCCCAGCGCGCTCTGGTGAGCGTGACGGCATCCCCCGCGCTTGACCTTGCTTTGCCCTTGGTTTGCACTTGCCGTTCGCGAGTAATTTGAAACAAGATAAGCAAGATAAGTATTATGCAGATAATTTTCTAACATGTCAAGAGTCTTTGGCTTCGCGCGAAGCGAGAAGCCTCCAGCCTTTCTAGCATTTTTCAGCATTTGTAGCATTTAAAATGATACAAAGTCTAGTCTTTCAGACTGACTGTCACTTTTTTACTGATAAATCCCTTATTGTCTTTTGTGTTTTCTATAGCGTATTTGCTGTGGTCTCTTCGGTTTTGGAACTACTGTATGTACAATATTTTAACATCATTATTCGTCCGTGACGCTTGAACGTGTTGTAAGTTCTATTCGTTAGAATTTTAATGCAGCGTGGCCGGCGACGCTACGTTCATTCGCACTGCGCCGAGTCTAATGCACTGTTCCACTCTGCTCCACCATCATGATAAACTTTCTGTATGCAAAAAATAACGTAAATATTAATGTATTAATATTGTAAATAGGAAAGGCAACAGCAAATAATCAAGTACTTGATGTAATCTGTCAACTTAAATATTGTACCACAAACATAAAATAAAAGAAAAAAATGTCAAAAAAAAGATAAAGAAAATAATTTAAAAAGCTCAAGGTAGGTTCCGATAACGTTAACTTCCATTACCAGCGCCAACACGCTAGCGACTACGCCACGGAGACGAGCCAGGAACGTGTGCGGAAATAAGACTGCAAAAGTTTCAGGATTGATTTTAAACGTTCAATTTTGAGCACACTAAGGCCCATTGGCAAAAATGCTCAAACAGAGTTTTTTTTTTTTTTTTTGAAGAGCAAACCCTCGAAATTTGAACACTTTTCTAGTAAACCTCTTGATGACCTCTCCTTGTCAGTCAACATTGCCTTGCGATTCACATAATTATAGCCTAGGTGAACGAATTTTTCCTCAAATGTCTAAATGTGTTGCTTTAATACTTTATGCTTTATCTAATAAATTATAAATATTGTAATGTCAGCGGATTTGGATAACAAACGTTCGGATACGGATAAAAGTCGTACGGTTGCGGGCCGGATGCGGATAACGTTTTGCTTATCCGCGCAGGTCTCTAGTGAGTGGGAGTCCTGTATAGCAGAGCTCCTCAAAGTGGGGGGCGGAGCGAGTGATAAAAAGGGGGGAAATATTTACATTGCATGGATTATTCTGTAACAAATATAGGGTCATAAACGAATATTGTCTAGATTTTAAATAATTGCTTTAAAGTAACTATTAGAGGTAATGTAATGGCTTTAGGCTTAAAATGCGTGGAAAAGATAACATTTTGTTTTCATACGTCAGTAAGTTTCACTGTGAGCTCCGTTTGTTGCTGGACTGGGGTAAGTTATTTTAAGCACGGTACTTTGTGACAGTTCGACAACTTCTTGCTTTTTCCAGTCTTGTTTCGTAATAGCAAAGTGCAAGTTCCATAACCAGGTGGCGGGGTAGGCTTATTTCAAGGTTGCTGGAAGGCAAGTGCTGTCTGCATTCCATTGAGGGAGCCATTTAAATGGTCAACAGCTGTCGTCATTCAGAAAGATACGGTACATGAACAATGTCAGATGTAAAATGTAAACTATGAAGTGCTAACACTCAAACAAATATTAAATATCATTCACAAATTAGATACCGGTAGTAATAGAGTCTCTGCAAGAAAATTAGCCAATGGTTACGTCTCGAGGTAAGGAAGCAGAGGACCATTACAGACTCCTTCAGAGCACAATAATGTGGGCGAGTTATACTGTATGTAGCTTCTTCTTCTTCTTCTACGCGATCAGGCCCAGCGGACTGCGCGCTGCTACAAGTTTTCTTCTCCATCGTCTCCTATCCATAGCCAAGGCTTATAAACTACAGAGGTTGCCTCAATTTTCACTCACCAATCAGCGCTCACAAGGCGGATGACGTCACAAGATACCAAACGCGCCATGTGGGGAACGTAACGAAACTGTCAACATCAGCTGTTGAGTACGCAAAGAACAGTTTTTTCTCATGAAATTATTGGTAAATGGGTGATAAAATAACTGAATGTAGCCTACTTACAATTTATGTTGTGATCTTCTTGAATTTCTTGGAAATTCGCCTAGACTTGGTAGCAGTATCGTGGGTGTTAATGACTTCCCATAACCACTTCTTATGCAAGATAGAATTGGAATGTTTCAATCTGATGAAGAAAATTGTTATCACAGCTGCCTCAACCCTCCCCCCCCCCCCCCCCCAGACGGTACGTCAGGAACTTCTCTCGACACAAAATCTGTCTGTCTGCTTAGAACGTTCTTGCCTCGTTGAAATCCGTATTTTCCGTGAAATGTGACGAATTTTGCTGAGATGTGCCGGAACTGGTTTAGCCAAGTTTTTGAGGGATCGGTCATATCACCGTATGACAAGTGTTTAATCCAGGTTGGTAATGCATAATCGTGTTGAGTTTGCATTCCATAGGTTAAGTTCCCAAGTTGTGGAAATTTATCTTGGAACTTGTGGGCTACATAACCTGCAACATAAGCCTTGCCATCCTCCTCACTTTGTTCCATGGTATTGGCAATTAAGAACTCTGGTTGCACATTGCTCCCTAAGGTTGGTTCTGGAAGCACGTTACTTGATTCAGACACTATGCCAGCTTTGTTTAGTGATTTAGCAATTACATATTCATCTCAATCTGGATCAGCAGTGTTTGTTTGCTTTTGAACAACTCCTGGATTTTTTCCTAAAATAATCATACTCAGTCTGTAAATGCAGTCAAGGGGAGAAGGATGATCGCGTAAGCCACCACGGGATCGCAATTGTGAAAAGAGGTTTTCCAGTATATCTTGATTTAGCCTATGTGTGCGAATGTACTTTGTAGTATGCCTACGGGCCACATCTCAGTACAGAAGTCGAAGGGATTTTATTGAAATGATGACTGCTTTCTGGAATATTTGCAAAGAATTTTTACCAATGTAAAGAGAATTACTCATGAAACTTTCCATCTTGTCCAAAATCAAGATACCATGCATGCGCGTATATAAGGCGTATATCTGGAGCTGAGGGGGCTCCAGATCCCCCGCGAAAAAAAGCCAACTTGGGTACAACATACAATGTATTTCACCGTAGCCTACTTTTAAGAAATAATTATCAATTTGTAAAAGAAAATGAGTGTTTACCTTTCTGCTTAATAAATTGACAAGTAGCCCATTTAGATATTTTCCATTCATACTCCATAGGCTATAATAGAAAATTCATTAAGTACTCACAATTTCCCCCCCCCCCCCGCCTCGAAAAAAATTGTATATACGCCCCTGATACCATGTACGAAATATGTCAAAAATATTAACAGCTTTAAAATCATCCTAGCAGGTCATCAAAACTTAAGAGTAGGCCAGCTGGGCTCACTTACCATTTGGTTTTAGATTCCTTGGAAATCTTGGCTTTATATTAAGCAATTCGGCCCTGTAGTCTAATTCGAAGTCTTCACTATTAAAGTGGAGGGAACATATCCTACTTGTTTGAGGGTTGCAATGATATTTTCGCTTACATGCAGCATTCCACTGATTGCGAAGGCATGCGTCGTTAAGCATCGTGAAAAACGACACATCATTTCCAGCTTTATAATAACTGTGACAAACTGCCACAGCACATCTTTGGCTTGGCATGATTATAAACAAAAGGGCTTAAAACACGTGTTTAAACCACTGCAATCCATATAATACAATGTGTGGAAAAGTTGACTTTCCTTGCATATCTTGCGCCTCGCGCGCTACGAGGAAACGTGTGACGTCACGTCCTTTCCCTTCCCTCCGCGATCCCCTCGCCTAAGAGCTTCATATTGAGGCAACCTCTGTAGTTTACTAGCCTTGATCCATAGCTGCCATCCGCCATCTGCCCACACGTATCGCTGCCTGTTGCAGGTCTTCATTGAGTCCATATCGGGTGAGTTAGCCGTGGTCGTTACGGCGTGGCTAGAGGCAGCCGCTCACATCCGGGAGAAGATGAGGTTCGAATCCCCCCGCCGGCAACCTTGAAGATGGTCTTCTGTGGTTTCCCATCTTCCTTCCAGGCAAATGCCGGGGTTGGTCCCTCACTATAGGCCACAGCCGCTACCTTACAATTCCTCGTCCTTACAGTCAAACTTTCCTCCCCAGACAACACTCCACACGCGACGGTACGTGTAGCTCACCCCATGGGTGTCCGCATAGAAGCAGCTACAAACTCTGGCGAGCTGAACATGTCCTCGGACACTCCCGGCACAAAAAGCCACACGCTAAAAGTATAAAAATAAAAATACTCCATCACTCCACCGCTTCCTTGGTCTCCCTGGTGGTCTCATTCCTGTGGGGATGAAATCCAGTAACTTCCGTGGCCATCTGTGGTCTTCCATCCGGGCTACATGTCCAGCCCACTGCAGTCTTCTGGTTTTGATGGTTCCAGCTTTGTTGGCATCATGGTACAGGTCTTCAACTTCGTGATTGAGTCTAATCCTCCATTCACAAGTGTGTACATCCCTCACCGGTGATTTGAGGAATGTACAAAAAGTGACTCCGAGTGCTCTGGACTGGTTGTCAAGTTTGGACATTGCCATTTGAATATATTTGAATATTTTGTATACTTGTAAAGCCATACGATATAGGTTATATATACCGGTCCGAAGATCTAACGAAGAACTTTTCTATCAAATAAGAGTAGTTTATGAAAGTCCTGTTTTCAGATACTCCGTGTCTCACTGGCATACAGTACAAAGGGTTGGATCAGAGTTTTATACAAACGAATTTTGAACTGTCTGGAGAGACAACTGGACAGAAGAAGCTGTGTTAGGCAGTAGAGAGTTCGGTTTCCTGCTTGGATCCTGGCGTTGATCTCTGCCTCACATGATGAGTTCTCCGTGAAAAGCGCTCCTACGGTCCCATGTCAGATTTATGGCCTGAAAAAGAACCTTCAACTAACTTCAATTGTGTGAAGCCAAAATTTGTAGGTAAGAATTGATAACGATTAGTTCCAACGTTCACCGCCAGGTGCTGACTGTGATGGCATCTAGTAGCCAAGTTCGCAAGCTAGGTGTCGTGGACGGTAGCATTTGGTAGCAAAAGTACGAACTACTTGAAATTATCGTCTGCAGTCCTTACTTGAATTAAAACAGATAACACTCACTAATACAGCCATCACAATATCGGTTATCAGACAGATTCTACAAACACCCAAAGTACACGGGGTTACATGACCGCGTTGTCGCAGCCCCTAAACCTAAAAACCAACCAACGTGTCCAAATTGTTATCGCATCAAATCCACGATCATAACAGGTTCCTTGTCTCCGTGTCGGAAGAGAAGGTAGAATCTACATTCAACAATGACAACTCACAAGGTGCCGATGAAGATAACATGGCCTTTATCTGCAAGCAAGCAAATATAATTATATTTGTTTGTCATTGGCCTACATAGACGCGGAAACGGAAATAGGAAGTTGACCCATCATAAGTCTTGAGATCTGTGGGCGTCTTCCTCGCAAGTAATACAACGAAATGGACATTCAGTAGAACAAGCAATTGAACAAGTAGTTCCTTGACGAACTATAGAGCCTACGTTTCTTAAACTCAATCCTTATTTCTCTAATTAGACCTGTTTAGAACATTAACTTTATCTAAAAAATTATGCTGGTAGCACTGGACGTCGAATTAGCTGGTGAATAACTAAAGGAAGTAGCCTATGAGATTTACACTATGTTACTTAGGAAGCAAAATAACCAGTGACGGACGAAGCAAAGAGGTTATAAAAAGTGGGTTAGCACAGGCAAGGAAAGCATTGCTACATAAAAGGAATCTGTTGAAATCGAATATAGATTTAGCCTATGTCTGGAGCGTGGCGCTATATGGGAGTGAAACTTGGACTATTGGTGCAGCAGAAAAGAGGAGAATTGAAGCGTTTGAAATGTGATGTTACAGGAAAATGATAAAGATGGGTAGATAGGGTTACAAATGAAGAGGTATTAAGACGAGTGGGAGAGGAGAGATGTTCGTGGCGACTGCTAATGAGGAGACAATTAAGACACCCAGGAATAGCAAACTTAGTTATGAAGGGAAGGGTCGAGATAAGAATTGTAGGCGCAGACAAAGGTTAGAATAATGTTAAACAGATTGCCTTTGCCTATCTCTACAGTTCTTGTCCTCGACCCTTCCTTCCATAACTAAGTTTGCTCTTTCGGGTGTCTTACAATGTGTCCTACTAACCTATCCCTTCTCCTCATGAGCAGTCGCCAGAAACATCTCTCCTCTCTCACTTGTCTTAATACCTCTTCACTTGTTACTCTAACTACGCATCTGATCGTCAACATTCTCCTGTAACACCACATTTGTAACGCTTCTATTTTCATATTTTCTGCTGCCACGGTCCAGACAAAGCTTTTAAAAAATGATTAATTTTAATAGCTAAATCTATATTTGATATCAACGAATTTCTTTGCTGTATAAAGGCTAACCTTGCCTGTACCAAGCTACTTCTTATATTTTCTTTGCTACGCCCATCACTTCGTAAGTAACAGAAGACTCGTACATCCTTTCCCTTTTCACCTGCCAAGTCAATAGCGGTTTCTGATTTCTATCGTCTGCAGTCCATTATTTTTGATTTATAATTATTTTAATCATTATTATTTCCTCAAGACCGAGTCCATACCATTTAAAAAGTAATTCAAATCCTTTGGTGTGTCGGCTAAGATGACAATGTCACCAACAAATCTCACAAGGAGAGGTCACCATGTGGTACTAGAAACGTGTTCAAATTTGGTGGGTTTGCTCTTCATAAAAAAATATTTTACCCCTGTTTGAGCGTTTTTGCCAAAAGGCCTTAGTGTGCTCAAAATTGAACGTTTAAAATCAATCCTCAAACGTTTGTAGACCTATTCCTGCACACGTTCCCGGCTCTTCTCCGAGGCGCAGTCGGTAGCGCGCTGGCGTTGGAAATAGAAGTTACCGTGATTGGAACCTACCTTGATCTTCTTTAATTATTTTCATTATCGTTCTTTTTTGGCGGCTTTGGTGGCGTAGTCGGTAGCATGCTGAGCTTCTATGCCCAAGATCGCGGGTTCAAATCAGGCCGAAGTCGTCGGATTTTTTAAGAGCGTTAAAATTCCTCAGTATGCCTTCCTTCGGAGGGGAAGTACAGCCGGCGGTCCCATGTCATAGATTTATGGCATGTTAAAGAACTTTCCACTAATTACACCTGTGTGAAGCTAAATTGTATAGGTTAAGAATGTAAACAACGCTCTTGGGTTCCTACGTTCGTTGCCAAGAGCCGACTGCGGTGACGTCTGGTAGGTAAGTTCTGAACTAGTAGTTGTTGACGGTGGCGTTTGGCGGCAAAAGTAGGAACTACTTGAAAATTGATCGTCTGCCGTCCTTACTTGAATTAAAACAGATACACACATTAATACAGTCATCACAATTTACACCGGTTATCAGACAGATTCTACACACACCCAAAGTACACGGGGCTACATGACCGCGTTGTCGCAGCCCCTAAACGTAAGAACCAACCAACCTATCTTTTTTTCTTTGAATTTTTTATTTTATTTTATGTTTGTGGTACAATATTTAAGTTGGCAGATTACATCAAGGACTTTATTATTTGTTGTTGCTTTTTCTACACACATCAAAAAAAGTTTTGCATCACCTCGGTTCCCAGATCTCCGGCATATAGACGTTGACTGTGTATATTGTATCAAAGATACAGTCCCTTTGACTGTTCATAGATGTCACTAAAACTGCTCAAAGATGTAAACAACCATGCATGAGCAGGGCCTATTAGACGGAGGGGGTACGACAGCCGATCAGTTCCAGTCATTCCACCAGGACGAAGGTACGCTGCTCATGTTGTCTGTAGTTCTACCATGCCTAGAAGGTCAATACCGCAGTTCGATCGCGTCCGCATTGTTACTTTGTGTCAAGAAGGGCTCTCAACAAGGGAAGTTTCCAGGCGTCTCAGAGTGAACCAAAGCGATGTTGTTCGGACATGGAGGAGGTACAGAGATACAGGAACTGTCGATGACAGGCCTCGCTCAGGCCGCCCAAGGGCTACTACTGTAGTGGATGACCGCTACTTACGGATTGCCGCTCGGAGGAACCCTGACAGCAATGCCACCATGTTGAATAATGCGTTTCGTTCAGCCACAGGACGTCGTGTTTCAACTCAAACTGTGCGCAATAGGCTGCATGATGCGCAACTTCACTCCCGACGTCCATGGCGAGGTCCAGCTTTGCAACCCCGACACCATGCAGCGCGGTACAGATGGGCCAACAACATGCTGAATGGACCCCACAGAATTGGCATCACGTTCTCTTCACCGATGAGTGTCGCATATGCCTTCAACCAGACAATCGTCGGAGACGTGTTTGGAGGCACCCTGGTCAGGCTGAACGTCTTAGACACACTGTCCAGCGAGTGCAGCAAGGTGGTGGTTCCCTGATGTTTTGGGGTGGCATTATGTGGGGCCGACGTACGCCACTGGTGGTCATGGAAGGCTCCGAAACGGCTTTACGATACCTGAATGACATCCTCCGACCCATAGTGCACCCATATCGGCAGAATATTGGAGAGGCATTTGTCTTCATGGACGACAATTCTCGACCTCATCGTGCACATCTTGTGAATGCGTTCCTTCAAGATAACGACATCGCTCGACTACAGTGGCCAGCATGTTCGCCAGACATGAACCCTATCGAACATGCCTGGGATATGTTGAAAAGGGCTGTTTATGGACGTCTTGACCCACCAACCACTCTGAGAGATTTACGCCGAATTGTCGTTGAGGAGTGGGACAATTTGGACCAACAGTGTCTTGATGAACTTGTGGATAGTATGCCACGACGAATACAGGCATGCATCAATGCAAGAGGACGTGCTACTGGGTATTAGAGGTAGTGGTGTGTACTGCAATCTGGACCACAAATGCTGAAAGTCTAGCTGTATGATGGTACAACATGCAATGTGTGGGTCTCATGAGCAATAAAACGAGCTGAAATGTTGTTTGTGTTGATCTCTATTCCCTTTGTATTTAAAGGTTCCGGAACTCTTGGAACCGAGGTGATGCAAAACTTTTTTTGATGTGTGTATTTACAATATTAATAAATTAATATTTACGTTATTGTTTATATACAGAAAGTTTAGCTTGATGGTGGAGCAGAGTGGAACAGAGAAAAGTGCTCTTGCGTTTGTGCATTAGACTCGGCGCAGTGCAAATGAACGTAGCGTCGCCGGCCACGCTGCATTAAAATTCTAACGAATAAAACTTACAACACGTTCAAGCGTCACGGACGAATAATGATGTTAAAATATTGTACATAGCTCCAAAACCGAAGAGACCACAGCAAATACACTATAGAAAACTCAAAAGACAATAAGGGGTGTATCAGTAAACGAAAAAAACTGCTGACCAAGGTCTGACTCGAACTCGAAACCTTCAATTCCCCACGCCAACGCGCTAGCGACTACGCCACGGTGACGAGTCGGGAACGTGTGCGGGAATAGGTCTACAAAAGTGTGAGGATTGATTTTAAACACACTAAGGCCCATTGGCAAGAAAGCTCGAACAGGGGCTTTTTTTTTTTTAATGAAGAGCAAATCCTCCAAGTCTGAACGCTTTTCTAGAAAACCACATGGCGGCCTCTCCTGGTCATTGTTGAAATTATTTCTCCTTGAATATTTGTCTGTCTGTTAGGCAGTCAAACCGGAGGTTGGTTGGATCCTCATTAAGCGCCATCATAGATTATGTGGAAGAAACCCACAAAACTCAAGGCAGCACTATAAAGAGGCGTACTAGGCAAGGTGAGGAGTGAGGTAGTTTACCATTGCTTTGCTCACTGAATTAGAACAACAGCACCGACCCTATGAGTAGAACCTTTCACAGCACCCATAGACACTAGCTATGCCCTGAATGCCATTACTCAGCACCACTCATACCTCAGTAGCTTCCATATAATCACAGCCATGAGTTTCCATCTTTGCTTGTTCAATGTATAGATTGAAAAGTGTGCTTGATATTGAGGTAATCCATCAGCTTTGAAATTCTAACGATTAACCCAATGAATAACAAGGATTAATAAGAGCACAATCAACACAAGCGGCTTAGGTGGCGTAGTTGGTAGCATGCTGAGCTTCTATGGCCAAGGTCACGGGTTCAAACCCGGCCGAAGTCGTCGGATTGTTTAAGAGCGTTAAAATCCCTCAGTATACCTTCCTTCGGAGGGGAAGTCAAGCCGGCGGTCCCATGTCATAGATTTATGGCATGATAAACAACCTTCCACTAATTACACTTGTGAGAAGCTAAATTATAGGCTATATTTGACTGACGCTCTTAGGTTCCAACGTTCGTCGCCAGGAGCCGACTGCGGTGGCATCTAGTAACAAATTTCAGAACTAGATGGTAGTTGACGGTAGCGTTTGGTAGTAAAAGTTGGAACTACTTGAAAATCGAATGTCTGCAGTCCTTACTTGAATTAAAAAAACAGATAACACACACTAATACAGCCATCACAATTAACACCGGTTATCAGACAGATTCTACAAACACCCAAAGTACACGGGGGTACATGACCGCGTTGTCGCAGCCCCTAAACTGAGAAACCAACCAACAATTAACACAGTGTACACTTCGAATCACGATAGCAACAGGACGACACTCGAAAAGGAATACTGTAGTCACTTGTTCGGCGACAGTGACGCTTTCTCGCAGGACCCTTCTCTTCTTGGACAGGATTTACGCAGTTTGTAGTCCTGTGTAGTCTGTAAAATACAATAGCCTTACTTTAAAAACCTTCCGAAGTTATGTAGGCGATGTGGTCTGCTGCGTTGAAGGGAACATGTGAAGCTCGGAATAGACGCGGTTCGTGTTTGTTACTTCATTTCGGAGGGTGAAGTCAAGACGTTGGCTAACAATGCAAGTTAGCATTACCCAAATAGGTTTCTGTAGTTACTGGCTTAATCCATTAGATGGTAGCACTTAATGAGGGCTCTTCATAAACAAAGAAGCGACCATTGAACATAATAGCAGGTGGGTAAAGGTTATCAATGCGTGAGTATTCCCACACTGCGTGACAAATCCAGGAGTGCAGCCAATGACCATGTATATTCTTTTCAGGGCGGATCAGGGAAGGAATTTTGAAAGGAAATCGGCTGTGTACCTATTGAAAGGAACCGTCCCGGCATTTGCCTGGTGGTGGAAATGGGAAACCACGAAAACCATTTTCAGGACGGCCGAGGTGGGGTTTGAACCCACGCTCTCCCCGATACCAGCGAGGCACGAGGTAGCGCGTTAGCGTTCTAGGCCAGCGCGGCAGGTTATTTATTTAGCGTATGGTGTTTAGTGCCGGGAATGTCCGAGGACATGTTCGGCTCGCCCGAGTGTGTAGCTGCTACTATGCGGACACCCATGGGGTGAGCTGCAAGTACCATTCAATTTCAAGTAGTTCCAACTTTTGTTACCAGATGTCACTGACCCCTGGTGGCGAACGTCGGAGCTTGATAGAGCGTTTCAACGTAATATCTATATATAATACGCGAAGGTGTATAGCATAAATTAATAAAATGGGCCCGCCAGCTTTACTTCCCCTCCGAAGGAAGGCATACTGAAGGATTTTAACGCAATCCAACGACTTCGGCCAGGTTTGAACCCACGATCTTGGGCATAGTAGTTCAGCATGCTACCAACTACGCCACCGAAGTCGCTTATTGGTTTGGATAAAGATTATTGACGAGTAGTATGGAATAATTCACGCGTATTCAGTATTATGACACCAAACTGGAATTTTAGTATATAAGTCGTGATCTAGAAGCCTCCGTGGCTTAGGCGGCAGCATGCCGGCCTCTCACCGCTGGGTCCGTGGTTCAAATCCCGGTCACTCCATGTGAGATCTGTGCTGGACAAAACGGAGGCAGACAGGTTTTTCTCCGGGTAATCCGGTTTTCCCTGTCAGAATTTCATTCCAGCAATACTCTCCACTATCATTTCATTTCATCTGTCATTCATTTAATCATTGCCCCAGAGGAGTGCGTCAGGCCTCGGCAGCGGCACAGTTCATATCCTCGCCGCTAGATGGGGGCTTCATTCATTCCATTCCTGACCCGGTCGGAGACTGGAAGCAGGCTGTGGATTTTCATTTTTCAAGTCGTGATCTAGAAAGTGGATGATAAGTGGGTTATTGACAGCGGAGGAGAAAACATCTATTACCACAGCATTTCCACAATTATTAATTATTAGGGCTGGGATGTTAAAGACCTAAAAATAGCCCGAATATGCAAGCAAATATGACTCAAAAATGACAAAATATGAGCTGAAAACGACTGATTTAAATATGGCCGTTTTTTATTATAAACCCAAGCAACAACCTCTTCGAGATTGAATTGTTAACTACATTCTTTATTTCTATTTTCATATTATATTTTTGAATATACATGTTTAAGTGGTTATTTACAGTCTATTTCTGTAAACACTAGTTCCCGTTCGGTAAGTTGAGGATGATTGCACAACTACAGCTGCGTCAAACTACCGAAATATGACGTTCTTACCAAAAAATACTCGAAATATGTCCTAATGGTAAAATATGTTTGAAATATGTATTTATATGACAAATAGAAACCACTGTATTGTGCCGATAATCACTTGATTTGCATCAGAGACCAATCGGGCATGAAAATACAGGCAAAGAAAAAAATATGATTTTTCCTAAACCTCTGAGTCCTATTAATCATCATTACAAAATGTATATTGGCTAATTTAAGTAGGTTTGTAGAAGGTCCACCACTCCTGAACTGTTACTTCATTGAACCCACTGTATATTACGGGGGAATTCGGTGCTGCTATTAGGCAGATTAAGCAGCAACAACCAAAACCTATTTGGGAAGTGCCGAAAGGCCTTCGCATCGCACCAAATTTCATTTTAAGGAGCACAATGGTGCTCCCGAGCACTTTTTGGCTCGTATGATGAGAGCACCAAATTTCATTTAAAGAGCACCACAGTGCTCGGAGCACTTTCTGGCTCGTGTGATGAGAGCACCAAATTTCATTTAAAGAGCACCGTGGTGCTCGCGAGCACTTTTTGGCTCGTGCGATGAGAGCACCAAATTTCGTTTAAAGAGCACCGCGGTGCTCCCGAGCACTTTTTGGTTCGTTTGATGAGATCACCAAATTTCGTTTAAAGAGCACCGTGGTGCTCCCGAGCACTTTCTGGCTCGTATGACGAGAGCACCATATTGCATTTAAAGAGCACCGCGGTGCTCACGAGCACTTTTTGGCTCGTATGACGAGAGCACCAAATATCATTTAAAGAACACCGTAGTGCTCGCGAGCACTTTCTGGCTCGTATGACGAGAGCACCAAATTTCATTTTAAAAAGCACCGCGGTGCTCCCGAGCATTTTCTGGCTCGTATGCCGAGAGCACCAAATTTCATTTTAAAGAGCACCGCGGTGCTCGCGAGCACTTTCTGGCTCGTATGCTGGGAGCACCAAATTTCATTTTAAAGAGCACCGCGGTGCTCGCGAGCACTTTCTGGCTCGTATGCTGAGAGCACCAAATTTCATTTTAAAGTGCACCGCGGTGCTCGGGGGGCACTTTTTGGCTCGTATGCTGAGAGCACCAAATTTCATTTTAAAGAGCACCGCGGTGCTCGCGAGCACTTTCTGGCTCGTATGCTGAGAGCACCAAATTTCATTTTAAAGAGCACCGCGGTGCTCACGAGCACTTTTTGGCTCGTAGACGAGAGCACCAAATGTCGTTTAAAGAGCACCGCGGTGCTCGGGGGGCACTTTTTGGCTCGTATGACGAGAGCACCAAATGTCGTTTAAAATGTACCGTGGTGCTCGTAAGCACCAGCTTGAGAACATCTGGGGTGACTCATAACCAAGTTGTCGATGATAACCAAGCAGGCACGTCCGTACATCGAACTGTCCTCGGCTATCAGCGCATATCATTGAGCGTGCTCATCCAAACAAACCGTGAGCTCCAGCTGTTGGATGAGATGGTTTAGTTTCCACCATTTGTTGCTGGAATGTGAACTTGTGCAAGCTATAAGGGAGAACAGGTTGATATTGCATCACTCGTGCGCCTGGCAACTTTCTCTGCTCCATTGGCTGGCGAACTTTATGGAACACGGAGCAGCTTAAATCTCACGCGCCGAGTTAATGGACCCGTACACAGCAGTGGAACCACGCTATTACGTATTCCGTAAGGGCCTTATTTTTTGGTGAAATAAAACCGTTGATTTGGGTGTTAAAACTGACGCTATTTCGGTGGGTATTTCGCGAAATAAATTGTCATAATGATCAACGTTTCTTCTGAAATCTTCATTATAGTATGGGATAAATCTAACAGATTATGTGATAAGGGGGTTTTTAAGCTTCTTTGCGATGTGTCGAGTATCGCCGAATGTTATTTGCCGCTTAGAATTATGTTCATTTGCTTCTTTCTTCCTCGTTTTATGCGTTGCTGAATCTCTGCAGTGTTTATTGCACGTGTCTTTTCGCTCCCACTGAATACGAACATTGGAGTATTTACACATTAGAATCTTTTCTGCAGCGTCAAATACATAGAACCCCTCACAGTTGTATTCGTCGGCCCTCGAGAAAACTGTTGTGACTTTAATTTTCGGCATTTTTATACTTAAATGCTGGATGTTGGCCGATAGTTTTATCAGTCGCAAACTCGCTCTGATGTATTTACGACCACAACGCCATTTGATGTAATCGATAGCGGATATCGATTTTCATCTATAGCCATAGAGATCGCGGAACTGAATACACATACTTCCGGCGTTGTGGGCTTTTGTGTAGAGAATATGCAGCACTATCAATCAAATGAGAAGGAAACCACGACGGTCAATGCCTCAGAGCATTTAAACGTGTAGTGGAGAGCTTTTTCGATAATATTTAGCATTTTTGTACCAAGTGGAGTATATTTCGTGATTATTTGTGCAATTCGTGCAATAAATCAGATTTCGTGATATTTCGCGAGTTCATTTTGCTAAAATACGCTACTTTAAGTACGTATGAGGTCATATATAGGCAAGAAAGGAGGTATGAAAAAATTTCGCGCGTATCGCTATTATCAAAAAATATGGCCCCTACTCGTATACGCATGTAACGTATAAGCGAAGAAAACAGCAATAATTAACACTTTTAGGAAAGTATCATTATTTAAAAAAAATTACATCTGAATTGAGCCTCTATGACTACGCTTTAACATCCAATTTTATTTCAGTAACGAGTAGATCTTGTCCGTTTGCCAGCTTGGACATCCTGCCAGTATTTCTTGATACCAATCAGAGCTTTCTTTCTCTCTTCGGATAAAGTTCCTTTCTGTTTCTTGGGTTCTGAATCCACTATAAAATCCTGATGGTTTATTAAAGTCCTTCTGTAACTGTCCCTGTCATTAATTGTATCATTGCAAAGCCTATCTCTCTCAGATCATTCTCACTCTCTTGAAACCACTTTATTCTAGATGTCTTGGATTTTAGAAAATTCCAGATTTTCTTTGTGAGCATGTCATTCATTGTCCATACGGAAGATATGCTCATAGAATATTAGTCTTTCTCTTTTTTATTATTTTCTGTATTATTTTAATGTCGTGATGCCCATATTATGAAAGAAAACCAACAATGTCGACATTTTACCGTTAATTCCAGCTCTTGATGCATCACTGCATTAAGGCCTATAGAGATAAGAGCTGTGTTCTAGTAGGAGGCCGTTGTCCTTTAAGGGACAATTAAGCTATATTTAAACATACAATACCGGAAACTCCGGAACCAAATATTTAGTCAGCGATTGGTCTGAATTCCAAGAAATGAATCAGACGTCTTTCCAGACACACCCTATTTACCTTCACTTCCTCTGTGTTGCAAACAGCGGATATCACAACTCCACCTGACTTCCCAATAAAGTGTAACAAGTCGGAAGCCCGGATAAATTATGTGCTCAACTTTTCAGAAATATGAATTTATTTATGTGCTTAAAAGTGGAAAAAATGTGACAAGGTTTCCAAAATATGTTCTTAAATTTGCATCATATTTATGTCCCCCAGTTCCGTCCAACTACTTGAATAATCCACAATTGGGTCTACAGTACCTCAATTTCGGAATCTTACAATACTTACAGCAAATGCGCGATATGAAATCATGCATGCCCTGTTCATTCTAAAGTAAAGAGAGGAAGAAAAGGTCACTTCAAAAACTTTCATAACACTGTCAATACTCACAAGTTTCGTAGACCACTGTAATTTCAAGAAAAATTTCCTGTCAAGGCAAGGACTATTGGAAGCATAATGAGAATGTTTACTCCAGCCCCCCCCCCCCCCCCCGCTATACTTAATCAGTGGCGTACGCAGGATTTCCTACTGGGGGGGGGGGGGGGGTTCATGAATATAATATGCTAATTGTGTACATTACAGGGACAGATGACCTTGCTGTTCCGCCCCTTAAAACGACAGTCAGCATCATAATTAAAATAATACTTTGATTAATATTCATAAAAAATACAATTAAATAACCGCTCTCTTTGAATGAAAAATATTTTAGGTCTCATTTTTTCGACACAATAAAATATTGAAAAGAAATTCTAAAAAATATGGAAAACGGTAAGTAAATATTGAGACTGAAACGATGCAGTGGTATCATTATGACCATAGTGACGTTGTTGCTTAAAATATTGATATTGTGTGAGAGAAAAATAATGTTTTGCTCTCAGTGTTCCTACTGCCATCACTATTGACTCTCAGGAACATAAGCTGTCATTAGCAGACCATAAAACGGAGATTGTTGTGCTGACGAGAAGGAGAATCAACACTCTTGTACCAATGCAAGTGGGAGAGACGATGATTAATTCATCAAGGAGTACGAAGTACTTGGGTGTGACGCTAGATACGAAGCTCACATTCTGGGCCCATATTCAAAGAGTGACGGATAAAGCAGCAAATATCTTGACCGCTTTGAGCCGATTAATGGGTAATATTAAAGGTCCGAAGCCTAGCAAACGACGTCTCCTGATGACAACAGTCCAGTCCATATTACTCTATGGAGCTGAGATCTGGGCTGAGTCCTTACGGTTCGAGAAATATCGTAAAAGGATAGCAGCAGTACAACGAAGAGGAGCACTGAGGATCTCATGTGCATATCGCACTGTTTCAGAGCCTGCTGTTCTAGTGGTAGCGGGAGTAGCACCAATTGATTTACTTGCCTTAGAGCGTCAGGAAGTGTGGCGCACCAAAGAAGAACTGGACATACACCAGGCAAAGACGTCTGCACACAACCATTGTATGGAACGATGGCAACAGAAGTGGGATGATGAGACACGAGGTCGATGGACAAAGAAACTTATTCCGCGTCTGGCTGACTGGGTTGATCGAAACCACGGAGAGGTCAATTATTATTTGACACAGTTCCTAACAGGCCATGGATATTTTCGGAGATTCCTGCATCACATAGGCGTGGCTAATAGTCCTTTGTGTCATTATTGTAATGAAGAGGATGATGCGCTCCACACATTCTTTGTGTGTGAACGCTGGTCAACATATAGAAGAGATCTGCAAGCTTCTACAGGGGCAATCACGCCGGACAACATCCTACAGATGATGCTCCGAAATGATCAAACATGGAATCAGATAGCTATTTACATAGAATGTGTCCTGCGCCAGAAGAAGAGAGAAATGGATGCGTTCGAACATCCATAAGAAAAATGAAGAAAGAAGAAGTCTGAATGACTAAGTAAGCACGACATCACCCTGAAGTAATGCGAGAGCGGTTCCGGGGTGATGAACACATCGTGGGAAAAGGGAGGTGGTTTTTAGTGGGTAAGAATCCCACACTACTGTGGAGTGCGGACCCTTCACATGTGTCTTTTGAAGATTTTCCACAGTCCCTCGTAAAAAAAAAAAAAAAATTGACTCTCAAAATCTGCCTATCTTGATTATTTTATTTGTATCATTAATTGGAATAAATTGCAGAAACTCCTCTTTTACTGAATTATCTTAAGGAAACTGGCACACACAATTAAAGCAACCCGAAGCGGCGTGAAAAGAGTTACCGATCGCACACTTCAACAGCAAAACTGATCCATGGGCAGCTCCAACGCTGGGAGTAGAGTGCAGGGCATTTACTAAGTGAGGAACGTGACCACACCTAAGGTATATACGGGAGTTAAAGACGCCTAACGAGCGAACCTTCCACTAATTACACCTGTGTGAAGCTAAATTATATAGGTTAAGAATGCCAACAACGCTCTTAGGTTTCTAGGTTCGTTGCCAGGAGCCGACTGCCGTGGCGTCTAGTAGCTAAGTTCTGAACTTTCAGTCGTTAACAGTGGCGTTTGGCGGCAAAAGTAGGAACTATTTGAAAAATTCAAAGTCTGCAGTTCTTACTTGAATTAAAGAACGGATAACACACACTAATACAGTCATCACAATTAACACCAGTTATCAGACAGATTCTACACACACCTAAGTGCACGGGGCTACATGACCGCGTTGTCGCAGCCCATAAACTGAGGAACCAACCAACCAATCAACCAAAATCCCTCAGTATGCCTTCTTTCGGAAGTCCCATGTCATAGATTTATGCCATGTAAAAGAACCTTCCGCTATTTAAACTTGTGTGAAGCTTAATTTGCAGGTTAGATTTCGTTGAAATGGTCTATCAAAGTTCCAACGTTCACCGCTAGGTGTCAGTGACATCTGGTGGCGAAAGTTGGAACTACTTGAAATTGAACGGAACTTGTAGCTCACCCCATGGGTGTCCGCATTGAAGTAGCTATAGCCTCTGGCGAGCCGAACATGTCCTCGGACACTCCCGCCACTAAAAGCCATACGCTAAATAAATAAATAAATAAATCTTATATATAAAAGTGAAAGTCTGTATGTATGTGGGTATGTATGTGGGTGGGTCTGTTCCGTATACAAATCTACACCGTTCCACCAATCTCAACCAAATTTTGCATACATATAGTTTAGGATCCAGAAGGAACCGCTGGCTACATGAATTTTCGATAGTCTTTCTCATTCTTCTGATTTCGGCCCTTTTGCACTCAAGCACAGGCTAATCAAATCATAAAATATACTCATGAAGGAATGGCAAGCCAGACAGTTTCCATGGCAACATAGCTAAAGTCGAGACACGGCCGACTGGATGCCAGTTCTGCTCTGCACTACCGGTATAGAAAAAGAGGATCTTTACTTGAAATCCCGTTAGTTACTTAACTACTCACACAGCACTGACAACCGAGTTTAACATAACAAAGACTTGACACTATCATCTACTATATATATTTGTCAAATACCACTCACTCACTCATTCATTCATCACGAAATCTCAGAAACCACCGACGGATTGGAATGAAATTTGGTATGCAGCTTCCCAAAGGGCCGCAAATGCCCACTAAGAGAGGATTTTTGGATATTCAGGTTCTAAAGGGGTGTTAAGGGGGTAGACCTGCATTTCATTGAATTGCAATATCTCCCGATTGGTTTCATTGGGGGATGTGATACTCGGCACGTAAACTCATCATTAAAAATAAGAAGACACGAGTCTGAGGGTTTTGGGATGTGGTGTATATTATGAGGTGAAAGGGGTGAAAAGTGGGGGTTGAGGGATTCTTAACGGAGCGTGTATCTCTTAAACGACATAGGCGGGAAGTTTGAAATTCGGCGAAAAAAAACAGCTTAAAATACAAGTAAATATGTGTTCGACCGTTTTTTTTTCATAAATCCAATTTAAGGGGCCCTTGGAGAGGGGTGAAATTCTGGGGGAAAAAAAGGAAAGAAAGTGTCCTAACTGATTGACTCACTTACTCACTCATCAAACTCAGGGGGAAAACAGCTTTAAATAAGTAAATAGGTGTTCGACCGATTGTTTCATAAATCCAATTTAAGGGGTTCATGGGGAGGGGTGAAATTATCAAATATAAATGAAAGAAAATGTCCTGACTGACTGACTGACTAACTCACTCATCATCGCCCAGCCAAAATTAATGATGTTGGAAACATGAGATTTTGGGGATATGTTCGTTTTATGTCGAAAACGTCCACTAAGGAAAGAGTTTTGAATATTCAGGTTCCAAATAGGTGTTAAGGGGGTAAACGTGCATTTCATTGAATAACAATATCTCACGAGTGGTTTCATTTGGGGATGTGATACTTGGCATATATACTAATCATTAAAAATAAGCTGACACATGTCTAATGGTTTTTCGATGTAGTGTATATTATGAGGTGAAAGGGATGAAAAGTGGGGGTTGAAAGATTCTTAACGGAGCGTGTATCTCTTAAACGACATAGGCGAGGAGTTTGAAACTCGGAGGAGTCAACCAGCTTAAAATAAATAAATAAATAAATAAATAAATAAATAAATAAATAAATAAATAAATAAATAAATAAATAAATAAATAAATAAATAAATAAATAAATAAATAAATAAATAAAATAAATAAAATAAATAGGTGTTTGACCGTTTTTTCATAAATCCAATTTAAGGGGCCTATGGGGAGGGGTGAAATTCTGGAAGAAAAACGTCCACTAAGGAAGGATTTTTGGATGTTCACTCTCATCGACCAACCAAAACTATTAATGTTAGAAGAATGATATTTTGGGGATATGTTTGTTGTGTGTCGAAAACATCTACTAAGGAGAGATTTTTGGATATTCAGGTTCTAAAGGGGTGTTAACGGGGTTAAACCTGCATTTCATTTAATAACAATATGACACGACTATGATGCGAGCGATGCGAGACTAAAAATGAGATGGTGTGTGTCTGTGTATTACTCAATCACGCAAGTACCACTGGTCCGATTTACATGAATTTTACATGGAAGTAGCAGATTTACCTGGTTAACATACAGGTTACTTTTGATTTCAATACTTTGCACTATTCAAAGATGGCGACCATTTTAGTGACGTCACTCTACCCTTTGGTTTTAAACTTTCATATTTCCATTTCAAATAAAAAGAGAACGCTAAGAAATAGCAAAATTTTGATGGCATATACGAGGTTAAAAATTGCATTTTCCATCCGAAATGTATCTCCAACCGTTAGCGAGTAAAACCTAAATGTGTGCTATAAAACACGGTCAAGGCAGAGCGGTGTAGTTGGACAAAATGATCCATCCTTAATCTCCCTCTGCGCAGCACCTCGCCTATCCCCTGTTTTAACTGTCACCTTCACATTTTAATTTATGTACGACCCGTAGCGAAGCACGGGTACTTCAGCTAGTAAATAAATAGTTGGATGAAAGATCTAGTCACCAGTTTGACTTGAGATTGCCTAAGTAGGGTATTCCTAGCGACGCACTCATTATGTCGTGTATAACCTAAAACGTAAACCTTCAACGTATTACATAATGCGGTGCGAACTATGTTATCTTAGCAACGTTAAAAATCGCGACTAGTGTCACAGTAACTCTAGTTAGTTATTGTTGCTTTAAGGGGAGGAACAGCGAGGTCATCTGTCTCTATACGGTAACTCTCCAGCCATCAATATATGAAAGTCATGAACTGAACTTTCAAATGAGTTGCGTATCAATAGGGAAATAATCTGTATGCAGTCGGCTCTCTTGGGGGAATACATTTATATTAAATTTATAGCATATTCAACTAACAATTGGTGATACGAGACTTAGAGGATATAGAAGAAGAATCCATGATGGCTGAGGATGGAATAATAATAATAATAATAATAATAATAATAATAATAATAATAATAATAATAATAATAATGTTATTGGTTTTACGTCCCTTTAACTACTGTGGCTTTTAGAGGCTCCGGGGAGCCGGAATTTTGCCCCGAGGGGGATTTTTAACGTGGCAGTAAATCTACTGATACGGCTCCATCGCATTTGCGCACCCTCAAATGCCAGCCGACTGCGCCAGGATACTAACCTGCATCCTTGGGCCCAGCAAGCGAGCCACGCAGCCAGACTGGATGGAATCGAACCCACCTCTCCCTTTCATTTCTGCCTCACTAGGATGGGCGTACCCCATTCCATCACCCAGACCGGAATTAAATTGAATCGCAGAACCCAGACCTCTGGTGTGGCAGCCAAGGATCTTCCAGATAGCGATGGAAGTATAGGCCTACCCGGATGGTCAAACTGCGCTAATGAGGTTAAACCCAAACAGCCCTGACAGCTCACGCTAATGGGTTTGGGAAGAGAGTGGGGGTAAGCAACCTCTCCTGAAATGTTGGTTTATCCATGAATTGCGTGACAGCTACGTACACCTGGACTCCCTGGAGATTCCGTAGATATAATCAGTGCAGCTAACATGTTATCCATGTACAGTCAAAGAAGTGAAGGATTGCGAGTATAATAATATCGTATGGCCTCGGGTGCCGGGTGCAAGCTTTGTAATATGACACCCAGAGGGTAGCTTGCATGTCGAATTTCGTTGTTCCTTGAATCACTCTCAAAGTCAAGGAGGTTAGATATCTAAGCTCCTTGAACGATATAGCGCTTTCTAGTAGAGAAATGAGGAACTTAGTGTTGGCGGAAACTCCCGAGATTAATTTTGCCATTATGAACACGGCCTACTAAATTCAAATGGGTTCTTTGACATGCCAACATCGTATGACATGCGTGTCGTATTTTTGCCGCCTTTCAAAAAAATCACTTACCACGGCCAGGAGCGAACCTGCAATTTTGGGGTTAGTAGACCGACACGCTATCCACTCACCCACCGTGGCAAGCTAGGATTGCGAGTAATAAGAAACTATAAATGTTGTAAGTTTGAGTTAACACAACGGGGCCAAAAGAGGAGGTGTTCCAACAAGGAATTCATTTACGAATGCACCTTATTTTGTAGCAGAATACATATAAGCATATATCGTTTAAAAGCTCATAGTGCAAGTTATAACTTGCATGTTTACGAAACTACAACATAAAATTAAAATGTGCAGATCTGAATACTGTAGTTACTGTGAAACACAAAGAAAATGACCGAACCTTATCGTTATCAAGTGCACGGCTATAGAAATCCAGTCTTCTGGAATAATACCAAAAGTTCCTAATGAGTAGTATCGAATACGTCTTTGAGATAGCAAGAGTAGATAGTGAAGAACACCCTGAAGATCGGCCAAGGTTGACACAGTCCAAACTATATTACCTTCACGTCCAGTTTGGAGGGGCGGGGGGGCAGTGAAACACGCCTCAGGCAACTTCCCCTGTTAGGGTTTTCCTAATTGACCCCCGTGGAGAGAGCTCATTAGCGCAGCTCAGTATCACCCACGCCTACATATCCTGAGATAAGAAAGCTAGTATTTTTCATGTGGGCGGGCATCAATTCCACTCGGGTACCTGAGTCAGGTAGCCAGGGTTACCTCAATTCCACTCGACACTCCAGGTAGTCGCCAGAGGAGTCCCTCAACTCCGCTCGGTCGCGGTCACCTTATCCTTATGCATTCTTAGAACGACACAAGTCTTCCATGCTCACTTCTACCATTGATTATAATCAATGCTTTGCTTCTAATATAACTAATATAACTTCTAACAATGATAACAAATTAAGTATAACTTCTCAAAATAACCTACCGTGGTCAGTTATATTTCAGTAGTACAATAACCACTGCTTCAGTGATTACATTTTTAGCCTATTTTCAATTTTGAAAAAATAGGCTTATGAGATCACCTTTTGTCCGCGCGCGTGTGTGTGTGTGTGTGTGTGTGTCCCTAATAAATTCTAAACGGCTTGAGCGATTTCAATGAAACTCGGTAAGATCATAGCACCATTCTGTCCGACCCCGACCGTGCCCTTCAAATTTTATTGTCTCTCACCAATCCAACATGGCGGCTGTGCGAAATATTTCACCAGCATTCAGTATCTCCGAAACTATTACTGATATCACCCGGAAATTTTGTACGGTGATAAAGGGAACTACTAGAAGGTCACATATGAGACTTTCAAAAACCTGGTAACTTCAAAACCAACATGGCGGACAAGCGAAGTTGAGACTTTTAAATAGACTTTTCTCGCGATTTAACCATCCAAACGTAATGACACATGGTACAGCAAATGTTTATACACATTGTAATACACTGGGGTCTAATTTAGTTCAATTGTTTACATAACCTCAAAATGGCGGCTGTGCGAAATATTTCACTGGCATTCAATATCTCCGAAACTATTTATGATATAACCCTGCAATTTTATACGGTGATAAAGGGGACTGCTATAAGTTTATCTATGTGACTTTCAAAAACCTGTAAAGTACAAAACGAACATGGTGGCCAAGCGAATTTGAAATACTTTAATAGACTTTTCTCGTGATTTAACCATCTGAGCGCAGTGAAATGTGGTACGGTAAATGATTATTCATATTGTAACGCACTGGTATCTAATTTAGTTCAATTGTTTACATAACTTCAATATGGCGGCTGTGCCAAATTTTAAAATTAAGTTTTTATTTATTGTGTCATAATCATGCGATCGAAGTGAAAGTTTGAAAAATGAAGCTACGCAATAATTTTCCTTTAATGGTACATAACTCTATGGCCTATATAGGAAACAATCCAAAATGCTGAGCATCCGAAATATTTTGACGGTTTTCAATATCTACGAATCTTTTACAGCAGTCAAACTGAATTTTTTTATGTTCATAGAGACTATGAACATAAGTTCGCCTATATGACTTTCAGTAACCTGGTGAGCACAAATCCAACATGGCGGCGACGCGAAGAATACATATTTAAATGGACGTTTCTCGTGATTTTACCATCTGAGTGCAGTGAAACTTTGCACGTTAAATGCTTAAACAAATGTTAATCCACTGGCATCTAATTTATTTCAATTGTTTTCATAACCACAAGATGGCAGCTGTGGGAAATTTTAAAATCTCGTTTTTACTTCTTGTGTCCTAATCATGCGATTGAAGTCTGATTACCACACGTACACAATAATCTTCATGTAATAGTACATAAATAAAATCCAACCTGGCGACCATCTGAACTATTTAGACGCTTCTCAATATCTACGAATCTATCACAACAATCAAACAGAAATTTTGTATGTTGGTTGAGGCTATTAACCTGAGTAGGATATATGAAAATAGGCTGTATAGTTCTTCACGGAACTACTTGTTAAGTTTACTAAAATAAGTGGAACAGCTAATTTCAAAACATAGAGTAGAATAGTTTAACTTTTTGTTGTTACTTACGGTTAGTCTACTCCCCATTAACAATTTCTTATCACTTGTAAACTGATAAGAACAGACGAGGTGATTGCATAGAAAACGTGGTGTGCAGACGATATCTTAAATCCGAATAGCTGTTACGGTAAACAAGCCTAGCTCTATACGAGTTAGAATTCATAACTAATTTGTTGTGTGGGAATGCAGCTGATTTTTCCGTTCTAGGCTGGAAAACAGTATTTCCAGCATCCGCAGCTGATATCGAAATCTTTTTTTTTTAGGTACAAATTATACACCTATTATTATCTAAATTTAATTTTATAATGTCTGACTAGGTTAAAAAACATACAAACATTTAATTATGCACATGTTAAAAACAATGCATAAAATTTGTAGGAAAAAAATAGAAAACTTGGCAGACTTATTTAAAAGAATATTATGATTAATTTTAAATCACTTGTATTTTCAGCCATAAGTTATAATGTGCCAAACACTTTATACCTGATTTGACGAATGAGCGGACTTGACATCAGAGCGGTTGACCAATGGCACAACAATGTCTTGCGCTGCAGAAGGTGTTTGACCTGGCCCTTGGTATGCGAAGAGGAGGGTGATGGCATTTGTTTACGTCATTGGTGATAACCCCTTTTCCGACCCCTTGCCAAAGCCTGAGCGGAGGTGAGGAACTCATTTTTGGGTCCTCTGGAGGACCGAGTGGAATTAAGGAAAATCGAGGGGAATTGATGTTCGACCTATCACCCAGGCCTACATACCCTAAGATAAAGAAAGCTAGTATTTTTCATGTTGAGTATATTAGGTATTTTTCCTTACGTCGTTACCCATTACCTTAAAGCTCGCCACTGCCTAATAATTAGTCTATCAATACATAATGTCTACTTACTCACCAAAGCTCTTGTTCGGCACGGAAGTGACTGATTAGTGACATTGCTATATTAAAACCGCTACAGACAATGGTTCAAATCTCGGCCAATTTAGGTGAATCCAAATGTCTCTGCAGTTCAAACTCTACGAAGAACTGTAAGTCATGTGATTTGTGATCTTGTCTGCGTTCTTCATCTACCCCGCGTTTCTTGAACGAATTAAGCCTCCTTATCTGTCACGGAGAGCTCTGGAACTGCGACTCGACTGTGTCTCCTACAAATGTAGCGATGTAATCTTTTCAGGAAGGAAGTCAATACAAACCGCACGTTTAATTTATTACTCACACGTGACTGACATAATTTTTCCGGAAACCTCAGATAAGTCTCGAATGGCCCATTTCCATTCCCTGATAAGCTTACTCGCTGGTTCACTTCATGATCCTTAATTTGGGGGTTAGTTTCCCGGCTGATTAAGTCTGATTTTTAAAGGGCAGAAAAAATCTATGGCTCTTGGAGTCGTATCAAATAAATAATGTATGTCTGCCCTTATTATTCCCGTTTTCCAACGGGGTCGGGGATGAGACGCGATGAAAGTCTTTGTGGCATATGACTTTTACGGCTGGATGCCCTTCCTGACGCCAACCTCATGAGAGGGGTTCATGAGAGATGAAATGAAAAGGAAGCTTGTAGTTTAACGTGACAGTTAATCTCGAGATCATGAGCCACGGGACCTCCTTTTTACGTGGAATCCGAACCACAGGACATGGCATTTCACTTCGAAAATCTCACATGCAATGACCGGGAATCGAACCCGGACCGCCTTGGTGAGAGGCATACAGTTAGACCGCTGAGCCACCACGCCCCCCACGAGATGAAATGAATGATAGTGAATGGAACTGGGGAGGAAGCAGCCGTGGCCTGTCAGCAGGTACTATCCCAGCATTTGTCTGGAGTTGAAAATGGGTTAACCAAGGAAAACCATCTCAAGGACGGCCGATGGTGGGGCTCGAACTCACGTCTTTCCAGTCCGCGGAGAGCTTGGCCCCATGGCCTAGAACTGCGTGTTAGCGAGCGTAGCTACCGCTGTCGGTAAATAAATAACTGAATAATAAATAAATATATAAATAACAGACATACAAACAAACAATGAATGAATTTTAATAAATAGGTCATTAAAGGGTATCGTTTTAATATGGAAGGAAACAAACCCCAAGAGAGCGTTGCTGGACTAAACATAATGTTGACAACCAGTCTTATTATGTTTTGAAATCGACAGAATAGTTTAAAGATCAAGTGATATTTGGTTGGTTCCTTAGTTTAGGGAATGCGACAACGCGGTCATGTAGCCCCGTGTACTTTTGGTGTGTGTAGAATCTGTCTGATAACCGGTGTTAATTGCGATGGCTGTATTAGTGTGTGTTATCTGTAATTCAGGCAAGGACTGCAGACGATCAATTTCAAGTAGTTCCTAACTTCTGCTACCAAATGATGATGATGATGATAATTGTTGTTTTAAGGGGCCTAACATCCAGGTTATCGGCCCCTAATGGTCTGGGTGATAGCGAAAATGTCAATGAAGTGGAATCCAGTACGAAAAGTAAGTGAGCAGGAAAATACTTACAAAAAGGAACTCAGATTGAAACTACTTACAAAATGAAGAACGGTAATACTTACAAAAGGGAATTTAGAACGAAAATACTCACAAAAGGAATAGATTGAAAAATACGCACAAAATGTAGGTTAAGTTCAATATACGTACAAAATGCAACGTACAGTCGAAATACTTACAAAATGCAAGTGAAATCAAAATACTTACAAAATGTAATTTAGATTCAAAATACCCACAAAATGAAATTGAGAATTAACTACTTGAACAAAGTGGGGTAGGTTGAAAATACAAAATGCAATTGAAATTGCTTACAAAATGTATGGTAGATTCAAACTTCTCATTTGGACGGACAATACTTACAAAATGCAATTTAGATTGAAAATACTTACAAAATGTAATTTAGATTCAAAATACCCACAAAAATGCAATTGAGAATTAACTACTTGAACAAAGCGGGGTAGGTTGAAAATACAAAATGCAATTGAAATTCAAAAAACTCACAAAAGCCCTGGCCCGGATATTGAAAGACTTACTAAAAAGCAATTTAGATTGTCAATCCTTACAAAATGCAATTGAGATTGAAAAACACTCACAAAATGCAATTTAGATCGAAAAGACTTACAAAATGCAACGGAGATTGAAAACACGCACGAAATCTTAAAGGGAATCTTAAAGGCGAAAGGAAATTGAATGAAAAGAAAACAAGAGGTCGGACCCCTCGAAGAAGGAGGGAGCAGGATGAAGGAAGGAGAGCCATGAAAGGCAGGTAGGAAAGTGAAAGAGGAGAGGGTCCGCCCCAAAGGTAAGGGACAAAAGGGGAAAACGGACCCAGCACAGGAATCCCTCGGGGTCGCCAACTCCCGAACTCGCCAGCCAT
The DNA here is from genome assembly GCA_946902985.2 of Meconema thalassinum. Taxonomy (NCBI): domain Eukaryota; kingdom Metazoa; phylum Arthropoda; class Insecta; order Orthoptera; family Tettigoniidae; genus Meconema; species Meconema thalassinum. The sequence goes on along the minus strand of OX336400.1, from coordinate 99,338,479 downwards.
GGGCCCAGCTGAGGGTGTAGCATTATCTAGGGTGCACCAAAAGTGGTGGGGCTACATACACCCGGTCTCCTTGAGGGCCTTGAGCAGAAGGTAGGAGATAACAGGAAACAAAAAGAAGGCTGACCCCTCGCAGAAGGAGTGAATCAGAAAAGATGAGACAAGGGCCAATTAAGGCGGGAAATGAAGAGACTCCCTGGGCCGCTACCAAATGATACCGTCAACAACACCTAGCTGTGAACTTGGCTACTAGATGCCACCACAGAACGTTGGAACTTAAGAGAGCGTTAATCAAATCTAACCTACAAGTTTAGCTTCACACAATTGTAGTTAGAGGAAGGTTCTTTTACATTCCATAAATCTATGACATGAGCCCACCGGCTTTACTTCCCCTCCAAAGGAGGCATACTGAGGGATTTTTAACGCTCTTAAAAATCCGACGACTTCGGCCCGGTTTGAACCTACGATCTTGGGCATAGAAACTCAGCATGCTACCAACTACGCTACCGAAGTCACTTCAAGTGATCATCATCATCATCATCTTCTTGCACAGTTTCCAGCCACTGGCCAGATCTGTTTGGAACACAAGCCTCTCCAACGTCTTCTGTCTTTCCACCATCTCTCAGCCTCCACCCTCGTCCAGTCTTCTCCTCTCTTCTTCACGCATTCTTCCACCCCCTTCAGCCACCTGTCTCTCGGTCTTCCTCTCGGTCTCTTTCCTTCCCACTTCGTCTCGTGTATCCTCCTGGGTATCCTCTTCTCCTCTATTCGTTTTACATGTCCATACCATCTAAATCTTGATTTCTCTATACCATCCTGTAATAGTTCCTCCTTCATTAATTCTCTGGTCCTCTCATTTCTTATTCTGTCCATCTTTTTATCTCCAATACTGCTTCTCAAGAACCTCATCTCACTGGCCAGTACTTTGCTCTTCTCCCTTCCCTTCATAGCCCAGGTCTCCGAGGTATATGTCACGATAGGGACATAGTACGTCCGATATATGATCTTTTTGCTGTTCTGAGGGACATCCTTGCTCCATAACATGCTTCTGCCCGTCTCCCACGCTCATTTATTTCTCTATCGTTTCTTCCATTAACTTCAAGTGATATTAAACCAAATACTCTCGTAAAATCGGTATTGCATTGTTCTGATCCTCCACTTTGTGGGATGGGATATGATAGGAGGTTGAACTCCTGCCAGGAGTACTTCCTTGCCTTCCGGTCAGTTGCCCAACGCCACACCTGATTATGTTACAATGGGAGAAAGGCGACGTAAAGGCCAGAACTGATGATCGCTGTGTTGAAACTGAGGAAGGCGCTATGCTCGGCCGCACGTCTGCGAGAATGAATGAGAGATCCTTGACCTACCCATTCAAGAGATTGAACCCGCCACCGTCCGCTGCGCCGGTCAAAAACTGAATAAGGTGCACAGTTGATAACATTACTCTTGTCTGCCTCCTGTCGTAGTGGCTAGCATTGATGGCATTGACTCCCATCTCCGCTGTCCTAGAAGTGGTTTTCCGTGGTTTCCCATCTCTGCTTCAGGGAAAAGGTCAGGATGGTTCCTAACTTACGGCCACGGCCGCCTCCTTCAATTACCAACGCTCACATCGGTATTGCCATCACAATGATATACGTTATCACACCCAAGTACACGCGGCTACAAGACTATGATGTTGAAATATTAGAAGACATTTTTCAGTGTTGGCTAAATAATCGAATTAGATGCTTTTCAGTCAATCAACACGAAAAATAGCAACAAAAAAGCAACACTTATAGAAGTGTAATAGACTGACAAAAAACAAAAAAAACAGTAGTTCCCAGAAGAACTAAATAGCCTATTTTCATATATCCTACTCGTCTTATTTAGGACACGAGAAATGAAAACGAGATTTTAAAAAAATGCACAGCTACCATTTTTAAGTTCTCATAAAATTCCATTAAATTAGACGTCAGTATATTAAGGCTTGTATGAAGATATACCGCGCCAAGTTTCACAGAGTTCGGATGAAAAGTCAGGAGAAAAATCCTTTTAAATATTTAAGTTTCGCGTCGCCACCATGTTGGTTTTGTGATCACCAGGTTATTAAATGATCCATAGGTGAACGTATGTCAATAGCCTCTATCAACATAGAAAATGTCAGTTTGATTGCTGCAATAGATTCGTAGCTTTTGAGAACCATCTAAATATTTCGGATGGTCGCCATGTTGGATTGTTGTATGTGTAGGCCATAGAGTTATGTATGTAGCCGTCGGATTTTTTAAGAGCGTTAAAAATCCCTCAGTATGCCTTCCTTCGGAGGGGAAGTAAAGCCGGCGGTCCCATGTCATAGATTTATGGCATGTTAAAGAACTTTCCACAAATTACACCTGTGTGAAACTAAATTGGATAAGTTAAGAATGTAAACAACGCTCTTAGGTTGCTACGTTCGTTGCCAAGAGCCGACTGCGGTGGCGTCTAGTAGCTAGTTCTGAACTAGGCCTAGTAGCAGTCGGCCGTGAGTAGTCGTTGGCGGTGGCGTTTGGCGGCAAAAGTAGGAACTATTTGAAAATTCAAAGTTGCAGTCCCTACTTGAATTAAAAAAACAGATACACACACTAATACAGTCATCACAATTAACACCGGTTATCAGACAAATTCTACACACACCCAAAGTACACGGGGCTACATGACCGCGTTGTCGCAGCCCCTAAACTAAGGAACCAACCAACCAACCAACCAACCAACCAACCAACCAACCATAGAGTTATGTAGGCCTACTATAAGATGAAGATTATTGCGTATGTACATTATTCAAACTTTCACTTCGATCGCATGATTAGAACACAAGAAATAACTTAATTTTAAAAAAAATCACACAGCCGCCATCTTGAGATTATGTAAACAATTGAACTAAAAGCTTCATAACAATTAATTCAGTAGTTAGTGTGGTAGGATCATATTAAGATACTGAACTGTTTTGTTCAACTATTCAGTAGCGCCACTTTAACAATGTAAATACTATTGTACACGAGTGAGACTAGTGGGAGAGGAGAGAAGTTTCTGGTGACTGCTAATGAAGAGAAGAGATAGGTTGGTAGGACACATACTAAGCTGAAGGAAGTAGGAGACTTTTGTTACTTAGGAAGCAAAATAACCAGTGATGGACGAAGCAAAGAGGATATAAAAAGTAGGTTGGCTCAGGCAAGGAAAGCATTTTTACAAAAAAGGAATCTGTTGACATCGAATATAGATTTATCTGTTGACATCGAATATAGATTTAGATATTAGGAAATCATTTTTGAAAGCCTTTGTCTGGAGCGTGGCGCTCTATGGAAGTGAAACTTGGACTATTGGTGCAGCAGAAAAGAGGAGAATTGAAGCATTTGAAATATGGTGTTACAGGAGATTGATGAAGATCAGATGGGTAGATAGGGTTACAAACGAAGAGATATTAAGACGAGTGGGAGAGGAGAGATGTTTCTGGCGACTGCTAATGAAGAGAAGAGATAGGTTGGTAGGACACATACTAAGACACTCAGGAATAGCAAGCTTAGTTATGGAAGGAAGTGTTGAGGACAAGAACTGTAGGGGTGGATCAAGACGATTAGCTCAGGCATGGAAAACTGCGTCAAACCAGTCAAAAGACTGAAGACTCAAACACACGCATTGTACTTTTACATAAGCGTTACACACACATATCCACAGAACCGACTGTAAAGTGAAGCCAAAGTGAGCAGAATCTGGTGACATTCGCTTGACGAACAAAACTAATCCAATCAATCCTCCCCATTTGTGTGATACGCGTTTTAAAATATGTAGCCTATAAATAATTAAATGTATTTTATTTCAGGAACTAACGAATTAATGACTAACTTCCCGCCCAATCTAATTGGGCACACTCTTGTTGCACTGCAGTGTTCAAGTGTTACCTACCTCTTTAGGAGCAGGCGCGGTGAGGTAATGTGAAGTATGGTCTCTCTTACATTACTGTATTCTCCAGCGAGTAACAGCACTTACCTGGAAAGCAAGAGAACATCTGTTAGTACACCGTATTCCGCTTGGAATATTCAGAGAATAGCCAAGGCGTTGTAAGTAGGGACCGGACATTTATGCACTATAAACGATTAAAATACGCATACAATTACTGTATGCTGTAAAAATGTAGAAAATATGCACTTAACAATAAGCCAATCTTATTCACTCTTCTTTCCGTCCTTTGCCGTAATATGTGCGGTCATATTTGCATGTTGTTCAAGTGGATTTTTAGCCTATTTTCAATTTTGAAAAAATAGGCTTATGAGATCACCTTTTGTCCGTGTGTGTGTGCGTGTGTGTGTGTGTGTGATTCGTGTGTGTGTCCCCCCCCCCCTAATAAAATCTAAACGGCTGGAGCGATTTCAATGAAACTCGGTATGTTCATAGCACTATTCCCGGCCCTTCAAATTTTGAAACGTCTCACGAATGCAAAATGGCGGCTGTGCGAAATATTTCACTAGCATTCAATATCTCCGAAACTATTACCGATATCGCCCTGAAATTGTGTACGGTGATAAGGGGTACTACTAGAAGTTCACCTATGAGACTTTCGAAAACCTGGTGACTACAAAACCAACATGGCGGTCAAGCGAAGTTGAGACTTTTAAATAGACTTTTCTCGCGATTTAACTATCCACACGTAATGAAACTTGGTACAGCAAATGTTTATACACATTGTAATGCACTGGAGTCTAATTTAGTTCAATTGTTTACATAACCTCAAAATGGCGGCTGTGCGAAATATTTCACTGACTTTCTATATCTCCGAAACTATTACAGATATTACCCTGCAATTTTGTACGGTGATAGAGGGTACTGGTACAAGTTTACCTATGTATATTTCATAAACTTGTAAAGTAGAAAACGAACATGGCGACCAAGTGAATTTGAAATATTTTAATAGACTTTTCTCGTGATTTAACTCTCTGAGCGCAGTGAAATGTGGTACAGTAAATGATTTTGCAGATTGTAATGCACTGCCATCTAATTTAAATCAATTGTTTACATAACCTCAATATGGCGGCTGTGCGAAATTTTAAAATTAAGTTTTTATTTCTTGTGTCGAAATCATGCGATCGAAGTGAAAGTTTGAATAATGAACCTAGGCAATAATTGTCCTTGAATGGTACATAATTCTATGGCCTATACATATAACAATCCTAAATGGCGAGCTTCCGAAATATTTTGACAGTTCTCAATATCTATGAATCTTTACAGCAATTAAACTGAAATTTTGTATGATGTTAGAGGAAATTAACATGAGCAGGATATATGAAAATAGGCTGTATAGTTCTTTACGGAACTACTTGTTTCTTTTCACGCTTCACTTTCTTAGAGAATAGTTGACAATAGACGACAAGGTTAACAGTTGAATAATCACTATTACCTGACACCCACTGATTTAATAAATACTTTCTGCTGCTCTTCTCTTAAGGCATTTTGAGCAAAGGATATGCAGTCTCGAAATACTCGCGTGTTCGATCCCAATGATTTGCATCATTTCAGGACAGGGAGGCGTATCGAGGATTTTCGGAGTTCATACATATATAAATTAGTACTGTACTCATTGGAATATTATTCGAATAAATTACTGCAATGTTCGAACAATGCGGATGTCCGAATATTTTGGTTATTCGAATTACTCGAATAGCCTATTTCCAATAGTCGATCATTAAAATAAATCGAACAGTTCAATTATTTGAATTACTTGAAAATGATAAGTACCTGAAAATTACAGTTGGTTGGTTCCTGAGTTTAGAGGCTGCGACAAATGGGTCATGTAACCCCGTGTACTTTGGGTGTGTGTAGAATTTGTCTAATAACCGGTGTTAATTGTGATCGCTGTATTAGTGTGTGTTATCTGTGATTCAGGTAGAAGGACTGCAGACGATTCATTATTTCAAGTAGATCCTACTTTTGCCACCAAATGCTGCCGTTCACGACCCCTAGATGCGGACGTGGCTACTAAATATCATCGCAGTCAGCATCTGGTGGTGAACGTTGGAACTAATATAGCGTTATCAAACTAACCTAGAAATTTTGGCTTCCACAAGTGTAATTAGTGGAAGGTTCTTTTTCATGCTATAAATCCATGACGTGGGACCGCCGGCTTTACTTCCCTTCCGAAGGAAGACATACTGAGGCATTTTCAACGCTTTTTGTGGAATTTACAAATTGCAATTTGTGGAAAGAAATATGTTCAGTGGACGAGGGCAAGGGCGAATTCAATGGGTCTGATGGGGACTAACCACTACCTCATTCTGCCTGACAGATCCTTCCTTATCTATACATAGTATAAAACAAAGTGCCGGATTTTTGGATGTTCCAGGTAATCTCGAGAACCACTGGATGGATTTTGATGCGGTTTTCACCATTCTGTAAAGGATTTCTGTAGAAAATCATTCATTTATGACCAAAGGAAGTAGAGCAGTAACGATTTCAGTGAATCGAGTCGAAGGAAAACCTGCCGTCCGTGCGCCTTTTTAAGCTTACGCTGGGTAAACCATTAAAATATCTATATACTATGAATGTAAGAGTTGTCGAGCATGAAAAGTTTTACAAAAAAAAGTCCACGACAACATATCTCTATCTTCAATTCATCGCCCACTGTATGTGTTTTTAAGTTTTCGTTTCTTCCAACAATCTCCATTCATTGGGAATTTAAATTACTAGCTTCGGAGCGAGCCTATCACCCCAGCTGCGGCCAGCATCAAACTGTCGAGTCGTGTCGAATTAAAGACTTCAGAGAAGAGTGTGTTTTTGGAGTTTCGCTGTTCTGAATTGCGTCTGGGACTTGCCGTCTGTGCGCCTTTTGACCGTACGCTGGGAAAGCCGCTAAAGGTACCGGGCGAAGCCAGGCGGGTGGCTAGTAAATAAATGAATATATTAAAAAAAGCATCACTTGTTATTTCCTTCTCCCCCCCCCCCCTTTATGCTTTCTTCATTTCAATGATTATTAAAATTATTGAATGACTCGACTTGTTCATAAAATCATTCGATTATTGACTGAATAGTCAGGTAGGCTAATTCCACTAATGGGAATATTTTAAAATTCGAACAGTCGAACTATTCGTATGTTTGAATCGTGTAGGCTACCAGTATCAATGGTATCTAAGACACGAATGAAACTTTAGGGCAAATAAATTTTAACGTGAGAAAACAATGTCTCAGAAAACGAGAACTCCTAATAGTTAAAAAAATGCAATACAGATTTCCATAAAAATTCACCTATATTGAATATAGTATTTATTTTATTTAGCGTATGGCTTTTAGTGCCGGGAGTGTCCGAGGACATGTTCGGCTCGCCAGATGCTACAAGTTCCAATTTCGAGTAGTTCTAACTTTCGCTACCAGATGTCACTGACAGCTAGTGGTGAACGTTGGAACTTAGATAGAGCGTTTCAACAAAATCTAACCTAGAAATTTAGCTTCACACAAGTTTATTTAGTGGAAGGCTCTTTTACATACCATAAATCTATGACATGGGACCGCCGGCTTTACTTCGCGTCCGAAGTAAGGCATACTGAAGGATTTTAACGCTCTTAAAAAATCCGACGACTTTGGCCGGGTTTGAACCCGCGATCTTGGGACAGCAGTTCAGCATGCTACCAACTACGCCACCGAAGCCGATATTGAATATGTGCTGTACTTACAGTACAACAGGCTCTCAGCTGACAACAATTTAGATTTTGGAATGTCCTTGTTAAATTATTGAAGAAAATAACAGTTTTAGCTGTCAAATGATTCACTATTACAAAGATATTAAATTTAGCTGCTATTAGTTTTAGGTTAGGTTTCACTTTATTACTAATTGCTAGAGACCGTATTTTAAAGGGAAATATATTCATTAAAAAAGGACCAAAAAGGGGGAAAATATTCATTAAAAAAGGACCAAAAAAGGGAAAAATATTCATTAAAAAGGGATTATTTAAGAAAAGGGAACTGGTCAAGAGATTAAAGGAAATAAAAAAGTATGCTTAATCAGTTGATCACTGCTAATTTAACTTAACTGCAATAAATAATGTTATTTAATCAATTACATGTTCAACATTTGAGAATGTTAAGGACATAGGCCTATTCTCTTTTATGTAGTGTTCTTGTGTTACAGCGTTTATTGCATTAAGAACGAATTGAACCTGATGACATTTAACATTTCAATATGGTTGAACGTCAAATTTTGTCGCTTTGAATTTGAAATATCTTTATACAAAGAAAATGAGCGCTCAACATCAACGGAAACCAGTGGGGGAATACTTTGTTTTTACTCTAAACTCTAAATCAGTGCACTTCACTAGTTTTTCAATGTCTGGATTCTTTGATAAGCTTGCCTTAAGTTTTTCTTTTGCAAATCCCTCAAGCATGTTGTCAGTTCATTCAACCACACTCCACTGCACCTCCTTGGATAAGCACTGTTCTTGCAGTTGCAAGATAGCAGCAGGAAGAAACTTGAACGTATGCACTGCGTACAGCTCTGTCTCCAAATTCGGGTCACTCAACAGGTCCTTCGCTCGACCCACAGCTGCAGATTCAACATCGTCCAAAGACAGTATACATTCCTTTATCTTAGTGAAACGTTCACAAAGGTAAACAGCACATGAAATCCATGTCCCCCATCTAGTTCTGATGGGAAACTTAGGTAGTGGTAGGCCTGTAACTTCCTTGTAAAGCTGTATTCTACTTGGAGCTTTAATCAATGTCTTCTTAAGTTCGGATATGAAGGCATTTGCAACAATATATTCAACCCTTATTGCTTCACATACCCTTTGCAAAGCAGGGGTAATACAAGTTGTATGGTGTAGATTAGAATACATAGGCTTCAACTGTGCAAATGCTGAGACCATGTATGATGTTTGGTCCGTAACAACTTGCCACACTTTGTTGTACTGTATTCCTGATGGCCAGAGTTTAAAACGACAATCATTGAAACTCTGCATTATAGATGTAGAGTTTACCCTACTTTTTCCAATTCGTACATGGAAGCCAATATTGGTTTTGATGGATCTGCTGTCAATGGAATCACAAGAATGTTTAGAACAGCTCTTGAAAGTGAATCGGTTGCTTCATCCAACTGGATGGTCTCCAATAACCTCCTTAACTAAACATAAGTTTGGTGCTTTTCAGTCGGTCAACACGATTGTACCCAAATAGAGCTGGGTTATGCCCTAATCCTGAAATAAATTACATGAGATTAATTAATAAATACATAAATACATACATACATATCACATAGAGAACATCGAATAACGGTACCATCTGTTTCGATTAAATCGTCCTTGAAACTGCTTACCTCTCTTCGCATTTTACTGATAAATGATGAATTCGCCATCACTATTACAAGCTACTACTGCCACTTAACGGTGCGTGTTATTCTCTATGACTCTGTTCCTGCTACTGAAGCGAGCAAGCTACTGTAACCAAAGAGAATAGGCTGTAACTGTTTCACACATTCTGGAGACTTCTGTCTCGGGACAGTCGGATGAGGAGCCGCAAAGATGCGCGCGCACCCGGCAGCGAGGAGCATTTGAATAGCGCCGACTTGAAATGCTCCTCGCTGTCTCATTGTGTGATTGTTACCAACAAGAATTATCCCACCTACGTACTTGACTTTCATTCCTGTATGATTCTGTTCATCCTCGTCGAACACCAGCTTTTATGACTGAAGTGTATCACACGCTAGCATTTCGTGTGCCAAGTTATAAGAAATAAAACATGGAGGACGGTTGTCGTTTCGGGGTAACATTTACAGTCGATTTGCGTTATTAACGCAAAGCGGTCGTGAAACTTGCTTCAAGTACATTTCAAAATATGCCTGGTACAGAATGAATGCATTCCAATCAATATTTAAGATCTAACTGTAATAATTGGAGGGCCGATAACCTAGATGTTAGGCCCCTTTAAACAACAATTATCATCAAGTAATAATTGGATATTTAACCATACGCACTATTAAGGAGTGTAACAAAATGCGATGAAGTCTCTTGGAAAAGTGTGCAAGAGGTATTGCGCTCGCATGTTGTTTTGAAGATCCCGGGTTCAAGGCTATCCAAGGGCGAAAATTTTTACTTCTTTTTAATTATTTTATTATATCCTCCTCACGTCGTACAACAATATTGCAACTTAGTTTTGTCTACATGATCAACGAAGACGATATAGTAAACATGGTTTTCTCTCATTTAAAATTCTGTTTTCCCTAAATACTGTTTTAAACCATGGACGGATACTATTTAAATAGTTCAAAATTTATCCCAGAATAATATTATTAGCCTATGACACGTTCTGTATTTGGTTGGTTGGTTCCTCAGTTTAGGGGCTGCGACAACGCGGTCATGTAGCCCCGTGTACATTGGTTGTGTGTAGAATCTGTCTGATAACCGGTGTTAATTGTGATGGCTGTATTAATGTGTGTATCTGTTTTTTAACTCAAGTAAGGACTGCAACTTTGAATTTTTCAAATAGTTCCTACTTTTGCCGCCAAACGTCACCGTCAACGACTACTAGGCCTAGTTCATAACTTAGCTACTAGACGCCACCGCAGTCGGCTCTTGGCAACGAACGTAGAAACCTAAGAGCGTTGTTTACGTTCCTAACCTATACAATTTAGCTTCACAAAGGTGCAATTAGTGGAAGGTTCTTGTAAGAGGACACTATAGGCTACCCAAAAAAAAATTTTTTTGCTCCCAGTGATCCAAACTGCACCAAATTTTATTTCCATACGACCAACATCTTTCATAACGCAAAAAGTTAAAAATTATTCCTTTCAGTTGATCAGTATGGGCAGAAATTACTAAAAGATAGTCTTTTCCTTAAAAAAATTGATACCAACTAAGTTATTTACCACTAAAAATTATTGAAACTTTACAATCTTTTTAAACTATGTACTCATTGAACAGACTAATAATTCTGTCCATGGGTTTGGAAAAAAAATGAAATAGTTCCCGAAATAAAAAATTGTTTCACAAAATTAATTTTTATTTCCAAAAATTAAAGTTAAAATTATTTAAAAATAAACGATAACTATTTCAACTTAAATGGATGCACAGAATTATGGGAGATAGATATCTTCACATGCTACAAAAATATTATTGAGATTGGTTAATATTTTCTACTGAATAGTTGGTGTAAAGTCAAAAAAAATGAATTGTGCAGCAAAACAATTTTAAAACATTAGAATGTTTTTCTTCTTCACCCACTGTCTAAAGGTCCCCAGAACCATATGTTTCCCTTCCTTTTCTCTTATTGCGTCCTCTTCACCCAATTTCATCTCCTTGGCCTGTTTTCTCATGAATTTCATTTGCTCCAGGCTGCGTCTAACACTCGGCTGAATTCGCCGTTGATCCCGTCCTTTGCAGACATGTTGCTATGTGGATATATTACAAGGAATGGGAATCTTAAAACTCAGCAATTTTTCTAGGTTTATGCGGTGTCTTGTGTGGGGTTTTGCCTAGGAACACCAAGCTGACTCGCCGCTCATCCCTGCATGGACCCCGACCGAGTTATGTACTTCAACAAGTGGTGTGGAAATGAAAGCGACGTGTGTATCAATTTTTTATCGCTAAATAGTTTGTTGAGTTTTTTTTTTGTGTTCACTTTTTTCTCTGTCGTTGATTTGTTGTTGTAGGTAACAATCACACAATGAGACAGCGAGGAGCATTTCAAGTCAGTGCTATTCAAATGCTCCTCGCTGCCGGGTGCGCGCGCATCTTTGCGGCTCCTCATCCGACTGTCCCGAGACAGAAGTATTCTGGAGGGGATGCGACGAGTGTAACAACACCTGCGGGTGGAATGAGGCGTTACAGTGGGCGAGTTCAACTCTGGGGTGAGTTCGGTATAGAACCCGTGTTAATTCTTTCTTCCCTTACGCTACATCGGTAATTTATGCAGGCATTTTCCCTTAAAGTGAAATAAATTCTTGAGGTTTCGCCGTATATTCTTAAAAAAAGGGAAAATAAGTGCAGATGTAGGAGAAAAAGGAACAAGGGCTTAAAAAAAAAAAAAAAAAAAAAAAGGGGGGGAAGTTAAAACACGGCAATCTTGAGTTTTAAATACAGTTTTAACCCATAGTAACGATTATTTCTTGTTCCCAATTAAATTTAAAAAAAAAAAGGTATTCCCTTTAAAATCCGGTCTCTACTAATTACCTATACTTATCATTAATGCCAACCTCATATCTTTCATCGCTATTATATTAGTACCTAATGAATCTAGTTTTACATTATGTGACCAAATATTGAAAATCATGCTTCATTTACTGTAATTGCGACTAGAACTTGTGTATATTTGTTGTAGACATATTTTTTTTAATTTTCAATTTTTTATCTTGTATTCTACTGTATTTTAATTTTGTATTTTAATGTATTTCATGTATTATCTGTGTGTAAACAATTGTTTGCTACTGTAATTGGGCACTGCCCTGTTGTGGCAATAAATAAATAAATAAATAAATAAATGTTTTGATATGAAAATCATATTTCATTTGATTTGTCCGAATTGACTTATAAATTAAAAATGATAATATATTGAAACTAATTATAATATAATACCAACTTCGGTTATCTTGTAACCTACTTCAGTTATAATAAAATGAAATATTTAACTATGAGCATCAATCTGGCTGTTTAATTGTACATTGTTGCCGCTTTTCGCTATAATCGCCAGTTTCATTACACAGCACATTGTCGCGTTTAAACGTCGCGTCAGTTTAGTTACAGACAACAGATTGCATTTTGCGATAGTAGGCCTACAGTATATAAAGAATTTAACACTAACAATAGCGATGGAATTATTTAGGGCAAAAATAATGCCCATTCTTACTTATGGCCTCGTGATAATATGGAAATACCTAATAGCTGCAGATCTATCTGCGATACAATCGACAAAAGCAAGGTTTCTGAAATTAGTCTTAGGTACGGTATATCAATAACGAAAAAATCACGACTGGCATATAAATTGACAGGAGAAACTTTTCTCATTGAGGATATCGAAACCAAGATGCTACTGCTAAATACTAAACAGATTGAAGACCATCTGAGAAGAAGAGAGGAAAAAAGAGAAGAAATCAGCAAAGACTTCTTATGCCACCGACAGAGGTTGGTCGAGACCGAACCGAACCAGGAACTACGGAGTGCCCTCACTCGACTGGCAGTTCACGGTTTCCACCACAAGCTCTGCGAGAAGGCGTACATCCATCAAGTGACTGAAGAATGCGTGTGTAAACTCCGTAAGAAACCGTGCGACACATACCACTTTAACAAATGTGACAAACGAACAAAATCTTGCAAAGAATACAGCAGAGAATAGAGAACTCATAGGCACATTCATGCTTTATTATTTATTATTATTATTCTTTAACTGTCTAAGGTGACATGTATTGTAGGTTTGTTGCTCTTTCGAGCGCGTCTTAAAAAATATACAGGATGAACAAAAAAAAATGCCGCACTTGGAGGTCGGCATGCGGTTCCTCGTCGAAATTCACGACAAAAGGTTATGTTGCGAAACCTAGTCCCGCCAATAGGTTTAACAGAAACGCGTGTTAAGAAACAAGGCTCTGGCAACGCTGTAACTGCATGCAGCGTGGCCAAAAGCAGGTCGCAGGAACTCGGCACTCTGCCGGAGCTTTCTCTGTACATTCCGATGCACTGCAGGATGTGACAGTGTTGCCAGCTTCTCGTTTTCATACTTGTGTTTTCAAACAGCACCCGATCCGATTTTGCTATTGAAACTTTTGTCTTGCAATTGGATGAGGAATCGCATGCCGACCTCCAAGTGCGGCATTTTTTGTTCACTCTGTATAATTTAATATTTTTTCAACCTATCTCCATAACTCGAATTGTCCGTAAGTCGAATTTATTGTGACATTCCCTACCAATTCCAGATATCCAAGTTCGACTGCACTTGAAATAGGGTACCTGGAGAGTAAACAAGAAGTTCCGTGACGAACTAAAGAGCCTACTTTTCATGTCAATTATTATTCTACAGTATATGAACCTATCTAGAATAATGAAGAAATTAAGTTGCTAATATCGAAATTTCTAATTATTTCGAAATACTGTATACCTTGCATAATGTAGCCTAATAGAGCACTACAGTTGGCAGCCCTGATGACTGAATATATTCTTAGTTCCATCTCTTAAGGTACAGAACACAAAATTTGGTTGAAGTCCAATGAATATCATGGACGTTACATGCAGTTAAACATTGGATTTAACAGCATGCGTAAAATCATGTTGGCAACAATGTCATGCATGTATTGGTCAGAAATAATCTGAAATAATATGATCTATTGTTGTGCCAATTTTTAATGAAATCCATTAGTTAGTATAGAAGTTACATGCATTTTAAAATTGGACCTATCAGCGGGCTTAGAATCATGTTGGCAGCACTGACGTATATTAGTTAGTCGAAATGCATCTAGAATGCCAGGTACTATACGTGTGCAAAGTTTAGAGCTATTGGCTTGCATACTTTCTGATATATTGGTATTTGGATAAAATAAATTAGGAGCATTTATTAACAGTTGGCAGCCCTGGTGGGTCTTAAGAATACGCTCAGTCATATCTGGTTATGTATGCATACAACATACGAAATTTGGTTGAATTCCAATTGATAGTGTAGAAGTTATGTGCATTTAAAAATTGGACCAATCAGCAGGCTTATAATCATTTTGGCAACACAGCGATGTATGGCCTCCTGGAAATTAAACTGCAATATTATTATCTATACGTATGCCAATTTTGAAATAGCTCCCATTCATACCTTCCAAGATATCCAACATGGAGCTCAAATTTCAATTGCGATTTTTTAGCAGTTGGTAGCACTGACATCATTTTCAAATATGGCCGTGAGATATTCGGGTATAGAGCTTTACTCCTACCAAATTTTGTTTTGATTGCTCCAGCCGTTTAGGAGTTGATAGGGGGACACACACACACAGACAGACAGACGGAAGGACAGACAGACAGACACACATTTGCCCGATCTCATAAGACTACTTTTTCCTCATTTTTGCAAAATGTGAAAAGTAGGCTAAAAATTGAGGGGAAATCACAACCAGGATATCTGTTGTGAGCATGGGAGTCATACCTCGCAGTCATTGGGTATGGACGCGGTAAAACAGGAAACACTCTAGACCTTGGAAATCGTACCAGCCGGAAGATGATGATGATAATTGCTGTTTTAAGGGGCCTACCACCTAGGTAATCTGCTCCTAATGGTTTGGGTGACAGTGAAAATGAAAGATGATCAAATGAAACCTACAGCTAAAATTAACTTACAAACTAGAAGAGGAAACGAGAAACAAAAAGGAGAAGAATGTAAATAAAAGAAAGGAAATGCCGTCAACCCTCGACGAATGAGAATTGAGGGACTTGGAAGGAAGGAGAGACAAGAACAAGATGTCTACCAAAACCAACCTACAGATTTCCCTGACAATTCCCGGATTTTTTTTTTCAAGATAAATCAGAAAATTCCCTGAGTAATAGTAACGGCCATAATAAATATATAAAACAGAGTTTGTACTTAAGAGCATTTCAAAAAGTGCTTGAACAATAAAGGGTGGCATGACATTTTTTCTGTATTTTGACAATTTCTAAATTTTTCATCAAGAATAACTATTGTACTTGCGAGTATTGAAAGTAGCTCGTCAATAGTAATGCTTTCAAAAATCATAAAGTTACAAATTTATTTACAAATTCACAGTCTAAACATGTAATCTGTGTGGGAGCTTACTGATTTAACGTCAGTACGAACCTACATCTACAACTATCATCACCAGAATATACTTTTCCCCCATCAAAATTTAAATGCTTAATTTCCAAGTATTCAAGGTTGGACCTTGTAAAACCAAAATTCCCTGAGTATTCTCTGAGTTTCATGTTTTCCAGAGTAGTAGACACCCTGCAAGAAGGGCAGAGAGGAAAGGGAAAGAGGAGAGGGCCCGCCCCAAAGGCATTGGAAGAAGGGGAAAAACGGACCAAGCTTAGGAATTCCTCGGGGTCATCAATTCCCAAACTCACCAGCCGTGACCCCTTGAAGGTGTAGCACTATCCAGAAGTGGTGGTGACTACACTCACCCTGCCTCCTTGAGGGCCTTGTGCAGAAGGCAGGAGATATGAAGAGGAAGAGAAGGCTGACCCCTCGAAGAATGAGGGTATCAGGAAAGATGAGACAAGGGCCAATTAAGGCGGGAAAGTGAAAGACTCCCGAGGCCTTTGATACCCTAATACCGTCGGGGTCGGAAGAGAACAAGTGTTGACGAAGGGAGGTCGACAAGAAATCTAACTGAAAGGAGCCCGACACAAGTAAGTGGCAGCAATGCTGGATTCAAAAAGTGTCCCGTGGTCGCCAATCCACGTCCCACAAGTTGTGAGTCCCTGGGGGGGGGGGGGGGGGGGGAGTACAACAAGTCAACGTCACGCCAAGAAAGTGTGTACAGTAGTCAGAAAAAAAATGACCATACAGAATGTACAGCCGCCGAAGCAAACGAAGCGCAACCGATCGTATATTTGCGTACACCACAAACCAAACGTGTTGTGGCTCTTCCGTGTGCATATCATAGATCAGTTCCCACGTCATCATGTAGCTTTCACCACCTCTGAGCATTCTGCCATGAAATATCTCCAAAGTGGCAGGATAACAGTGGCGGATCACGGATTCTCTTTGGAGAGGGCGCACAGTATTTCGTCAAGTACACGCTAGGTGACAACATTAGCTTTCGACATTTTTCCACTTATATAGATCGGTTAAGGCATAATCTCTATATATAGAAGATAAGTGGTGGGTGAGTGGTTATCATGTCGGACTTCCATCTCAAGCTTGCAGGTTCGCTTCTGACCATGGCAAGTGAATTTTGAAAGGCGACAAAAATCACGACACGCATGTCATACGTTGTTGGTATGTTAAAGAACCCATTTGAATTCAGTAGGCCGTGTTCATAGTGGCAAAAATAATCTCTGGATTTTCCGCCAACACAAAAATGGTTCCTCCTTTCTCTACTGCAAAGCGCTATAGTGTCAAGGAGCATAGATATCTTAACCTCCTGGACTCTCATAGCGTTACAGGGAACAACAAAATTCGACATGCAAGCTGCCTTCTGGGTGTCAAGTAACAAAGTTTGCATCCGGCACCCGAGGCCATACTATATTATTATTATTATTATTATTATTATTATTAGGTTTAATGTTAAAAATTATGGACTAAAAATTCAAATGTACTACAATAAAAGGAACAAAACTGCAATTAGGTATTTTTAGGAACTCGCATATCATTTAAGTTTGTTTTAGGTGCTACAGAAATCATGAATAATGGCTCTTTTGAGTGTGAATCGGAAAGGTATTTAAATATTTTTTATATTTAGAAGTGGGGGAAAAAATAGGTAAAAAACTAAGAATCCGGTCCCTAATTATAACTTTCAACCAGAAATTTGCATCACTAGTGATATTACCTTTTCACGAATTGATTGCCGTCGGTCAACATGGGAACAACATTCACTGTTTACTTGTGTCACTCTGCTTCGTTGACAGGTACAGTAGCGCGTGTAGGATGTGACTCAGCTCCAGTAGCTGTCCGTGGTGACATGAGCTTCTGTGACTTATCTGCGCTTCAAGGACTGGTAGCGAGCATAATGCTGCTTGACTTATGTGCAGACTGCACTG
Organism: Meconema thalassinum; assembly: GCA_946902985.2. Lineage (NCBI taxonomy): Eukaryota > Metazoa > Arthropoda > Insecta > Orthoptera > Tettigoniidae > Meconema > Meconema thalassinum. Next base: position 99,320,816 of record OX336400.1, on the reverse strand, counting down.
TGTCCTCCTCTTTCCTCGCGGGGTTCCTGCTACAATAATCAACAAACGGTTGCGCAGCCGTGCTCAGCGGCAATCAAATCTTAAATGGGTAATATCTCCATTTATAGAAACGATCTTGTCCTGTTACATGAGGTTTTAAGGACTTGGTAGCGAAAGTGCTGACTCAATAACATCTGTGTGTCGCATGCTTCAGTGACGGGCAGGCACTTCATCTGTAATCTGGAGAAAGGTGGACTCTTTAACGGTTACATTCACTCCTATACCGTTTTACTTGTCACTGTTGCTTCATTTTAGAGGTTTAAAACATTGTAGTATTGCTGTGTGACATTCATCTTCAGAAGCCACCTGTTTCGTATTCGCCCCCCTCCCCCCCCCCCCCCCCACACACACAAGTTTTAGCTGCAAGACAAAATTGTTTTAAGTACCCGTATCCTTAAAAAAAGGAAACTATTCTATAACTGATTTAATATTACATCAGGCAGAAAATCGAAAAAGCCATCTTGCTTTCTTAGTCTGCAACCATACCCTGGCCTAAAGGCTCTATTCTTTTTCAGCACTGTAGTCTATATTTCGTTTCATCCTTCCTCCATGGTGTTTCTATCAGTAGACTACTGTATGCTACAGAACAAGGTGCATTCGTAAATAAATGGGCAGAACAATCTTTTTGTCATCTCACACAAAATGTATAAATCCCTATAACTCGCATTTCTCCACCTCTTTGCCTATACATGGTCGGATAACATGTTAGCTGCACTGATTATACCTACGGAATCTCCCGACGTCCAGGTATACGTAGCTGTCTGTCAACTCATCGCTTAACAACATTTCAGGCCTTACCCCCACTCTCTTCCCAAACCATTAGCATAAGCTGACTGGACTTTCTGGGTCCAAACCAATTAGCGCAGTTCGACCATTCCGAGTTAATAGGTGTCCCACAGGAAAATATGTCACCAGGTTCATAGATCAACTCAGTTGAAAGAACAGAATATGCAATACACAATTACTATGCCCCCAGTGTTCAACAACAGACAGGTACGAGTATTATTTCTTCTCTCAATACCAAATATGTAGAATGTAATAGCATAATTATTATGGCTTGCAGCGAAAGTTCCCATTATAAAAGCAGCATTCACCTACTTACCAATCATGTTATATCACTTTTATATGCATTGCTTCAAGATCTCCAGTATATACCGTGGTGTTTCTTTGAGGAGATGAGTGGCACAGTTAGTCAAGTGTTGGCCTTCAACGCACAAGATTAGTGGTTCGATACTGGCCAAGTGCGATGCCATTTAAGGGTGTTAATATGTGACAGTTCCGTGTTTGCAAATTTGCTGGTAATTGCAAAAGAATAATCTCCAGGACTCAATTACAGCATCCTATGGTTGAACACACCGGTTCTCTTCCGAACACCACATATAAGCAACATTGCGTGTGACCGGTACGTGGATGGGTGACAACTGGGGAACACTACGTACCAAATTGAAAGGACGGCAAATTATCATTATTAGGCCGTATTATGCGGCCTGGATGTCACCCATAACCAGCCAATAGTTTGCTAATCTCTAGTAAATAAATACATAAATAAATAAATAAATATTTATGTTGTCGTGGTTTAGGGGATGTTAGGGTGACGGAATTTTTCCTATTAATCTAGCGATAATCACTCTCAAATGGTGACAACTTGCGCCGGGATACAATCCCGCATCTTGGGCAGAGTAAGCGAGAACAGTCTTGCGTAGGCCTCACAGCAAAGCAATTATTATAATTAAAGAATTTCGTCAAATTGTGAAAAACTACATTTCCTAATCCCAGTTTCAGATCTCCCTAGCGAATGACTAGCATGAGGAGAAATGATTTGCTCTTGAAGGAGACACCTCAAAACAGTAGAGGTATGTTTGGCGAGCACAGAAAAATATCTCGACCTTGTTTGCCAAGGCGTTGTGCCATCAACGAGGTTTACACATTAAGGAATACATATTCATAAAACACTCCCAGCTATGCGGGTATTTAACAGGTAAATACAGTTCTCGACTCGCAATGTGCACAGGTGGAAAACAGTCAACCAACCACATTCTTTGATCGAATAATTTGAAATCGATCGAAAACGATTAATCGGCTAACCGAAGAATCGATTAATTTATTAGTAAACACAAGATTAGAAGTTTAAATAAGAAGTCATCGCTTAAGTTGAGTAACGTTTATTTTCGGAATGATTTATAGAAATCTATAAAAGTTAGCGGCTTCGGTGGCGTAGTTGGTAGCATGCTGAGCTTCTATGCCCAAGATCGCGGGTTCAAACCCGGCCGAAGTCGTCGGATTTTTTAAGAGCGTTAAAAATCCCTCAGTATACCTACCTTCGGAGGGGAAGTAAAGCCGGCGGTCCCATGTCATAGATTTATGGCATGTTAAAGAACCTTCCACTAATTACAACTGTGTGAAGCTAAATTATATATACTGTAGGTTAAACATTTAACTAACGTTCTTAGGTTCCTACGTTCGTCGTCAAGAGCCGACTGCGGTGGCATCTGGTAACTAAGTTCTGAACTAGTTGGTCGTTGATGGTGGCGTTTGGCGGCAAAAGTAGGAACTACTTGGGAAAAAAATGAATGTCTGCAGTCCTTACATGAATTAAAAAACAAAATACACACACTAATACAGTCATCAAAATTAACACCGGTTATCAGACAGATTCTACACACACTTAAAGTACACGGGGCTACATGACCACGTTGTCGCAGCCCCTAAACTAAGGAGCCAACCAACCATTTATAAAAGTAACTATTTGCCTTAATCAGTGGTTCCCAACCTTTGCCAGATGATGCCACCCTTTTCAGGAACGGATGGTCATCGCCCCCCGCCCGCTTCTATAACCTTTTCGATAAACTGACGTCGAGGATACAGACCTAACCTAATAACACTACATAATGGAATAGCCTACTTATAAAAATTATAAAACCTTTTGTGTAACAATAATACTGGAAAATGAAAGCAACTACTACATCGTTGATGAGTTGAAACATATCGCGTATGGTCCTACATAGTTTACTTTCAAGCAAGTAGACCACAAAGTGTGCAATTAAACGTGCATTGAGCGGTCTTTTTCGCGCATCTTCTCTCAGGCTTCATTTTGCTCCTTACAACACAGCAAATTCCTTACTTCACCTCCAACCTCGCGGCTTAGCAGAGGTTTGTGCCGAAATTACCAGTGCTTTTGAACGATTACTAGGGTCGACAATCACTTGGAAGGATTCGAAAAATGTTTATTTATCAAAATTTTAATATTCGAGTAATAATAAATAAATTGGAAATCACTTACCCCCCCCCCCCCCCCCAATAAAGCTTCACCCCACCTCCGAGGTTCGAAACCTGTGGCCTAAATGTACAAAGTGTCCACCCTTGTTTATGTTAACAATAAACAAATAAGAGTCAGTTAAAGTAGAAGGACAAACATCGAACAAATTGGGAAGAGTTTCGGAAAAAGAAACAAAAAATTCAGCAAAGATTTTGAATTCTTGTTGAATGTTTACAATAATTGTAAATTAGTTAGGACCGGAACATTCTTGTTATAGACTAGTTTTCACAGAGAAGGTATATTATTTAAAAATAAATAACTTTCTTCGGCTTTTCCCAATTAATTGGGGTCGCCGAAGCCAACCAGGCTCATTCCAGTTTTGGCCGGGGATTTAAGGCCGGATGCCCTTCCTGACGCCACGTGATTTTTCAGTTGAAAATTCCACCCCGCTGTCACCGAGATTTGAACCCCGGCCGTCCGGGTGAAAGACGAGCAGCTAAGCCACTGCGCCATCACGCTACCCTATTTAAAAATATATGATACAATAATATATTTTAAATAATTAAATGTCGGTCTTCCTTCGGTGAGAGCATAGTGAAAGGAGAGTAGTACATCGATTAATAGGCAAAACAATAAATTATTCGACCAACTGATTAATCGATTAAACGCACAATAAATTACTCGATTTTTCTGCTTCGACTAATCGATTATTCGATAACTGAAATTAATCGATTAAAAGTACCAGCCCTAATACAAACTTTAGCTTATCCATTTAGGGATTGCCATAAATCAAGATGAGCTTACCAAAAGAAGACGAACCTCGATAACTCGAATCTTTAGGGGATGTCAAAAAAAATGCGATTAATCGAAAATTCGAATTAAAGAGATACGTACGAAAATATTATTTGGTCGCAAAATACTGTATGTAGTGTTACAATGTATAGTTGTCTGAATTCATGTAATAACAATGGATGTTAGTAATCATGGCAGCTTTATATTCGACGACGTCGAAATGTAAGTATTGTATGTCAGAAAACTGTATGAAACAGTTATGAAACAGTTCCTCCCACCAATCATAGCTCAAGAAACAGTTGTGCGATCAATTAATTAAGGATAGCATCGCACCTGCGCTGACTTCCACGGTCTCCTATTTTAAATTTCACTGCGTGGCAAGTGTGGTATTTGAGGAGGCCATGGTCAAATACGAAGTATTCTCTGCGCCCCATGCGCTCTGTTCACTATATAAAACTCGCGAAATCTCGACAGATATTTATGAATATTTATGTTCGAATATAAAATAGTTTCGTCGAACATAAAACAGTCGTATGCAACTCGCCTATAATGGTAATTAAGACACTCGTATGGAAATGATAAAACCCATTTCGTTCGTTTTATAAACATACTCGTGTCTTAATTATTGCCATTATAGGCTCGTTGCATAATGTGCTAATAATGCATTTTCTAGACTTGAAGAGATCCGCCATCTTCGGCTGCATTTTCTGTGCCTGAGCTTCCGCAACAAAGTTCTCAGCCACATTCAGTGATGCATTTTTTGTTTTTTCTTAAGTGGGCGTTAAACGAAATGGTTGGTTTCTCAGTTTAGGGGCTGCGACAACGCGGTCATGTAGCCCCGTGCACTTTGGGTGTGTGTAGAATCTGTCTGATAACCGGTGTTAATTGTGATGGCTGTATTAGTGTGTGTTATCTGTAATTCAGGTAAGGATAGCAGACGATCAATTTCAAATAGTTCCTACTTTGGCTACCAAATGCTACCGTCAACGGCACTTAGCTGCAAATTTGGCAACTAGATGCCACCACAACGGGCACCTGGCGATGAACGATGATAATAGAGTGTTAATCAAATCTAAACTACAAAGTTAGCTTTACACAATTGTAGTTAGTGGAAGGTTCTTTTTCATGCCAGAAATCTATGACATTGGACCGCCGGCTTTACTTCCCCTCCAAAGGAAGGCATACGGAGGGATTTTAACGCTCTTAAAAAATTCGACAACTTCGGCCGGGTTTGAACCCGCGACCTTGGGCATAGGAGCTCAGTATGCTACCAACTACGCCACCGGAGCCGCCATTAAATACATTAAAATAAATATTTTCCCGATTTTTAGCACCTAAAAATCCGAGCCCTAATTATAACTGTGCTTGTCATAAATACAGCGAGAGCCTTCTCTATAGAACGGGGCCTCGCTGTCGCCGCGTGACGGCCGGACCGTTGCTCAGCTTAAGAATAACACAGTTACAAGCTCTGCATGAAGATTATATAGCTCACAGGTTCTTCCCCGTTGAATTAACACAGAACAAAAGTGTAATAAACTGATAGATCCAGCATGTCTTTTTTATGTGCTAATAAGTGAAAACCAGGAATTCATGTATTTATAGAAAAAAAAATGCTTAAAATATGTATTTACATTTAAAAAAATATTTACCTAAAAATCCGAGCCCTAGCTATAATATTAAAAAGGTTATTGTCTTGGCTCCCTGAATTGTAAGCCCCCTTGAAAGATCTAACTCAACCTGTTCATCAATCGCCATGGTCACTCTCACAGCGAGCTGTTCAACATGAGATTCCTCTCACTAGCAATAAAAAGAGCAATAATAATTAATTCCTACAATGCCCAGAAGTGGAAAGATCTTCAACTACAAGGCCGTCCAGAGAACATTTGCCTCCGGACAACAACGCTTCTTTTTTCTAAAGGCCGTTTCCTTAACCTTCTTTACAAGTATAATTCAACGAACTACGCTTCACCTCACCTAACCTATCATCATCTTCATTATTGAGAAAGTGTTATCAGGCTTCGACAGTGCAAGCGTTAGACGCTAGACGTCGGCATAGTAGAGCGTCAATCATTCATTCATTACAAAAAAAAAAAAAAAAGGTCGGCACTCCAGAAGGCGGAGGAAGATTTCACCGGGCAAAGAAAAATATGCCGAGTTCACTAAATTTGCCAATTATTGTATACAGTAGAACTCCAATTATCCGAATCAATTGGGATCGGACTTCATTTGGATAATCAACAAGTAGTTCCGTGAAGAACTATATAGCCTATTTTCATATATCCTACTTAAATTAATTGCCACTATCAACATACAAAATTTCAGATTGATTGCTGTAATAGATTCGTAGATATTACGAACTGAGTAAATATTTCGGATGGTCGCCATGTTGGATTTTATATATGTAGGTCCTAGAGTTATGTACTGTTACATGACGATTATTGTGTACGTGCATTCAAACTTTAATCGCATGATTAGGACACAAGAAGCAACAAGGAGATTTTAAAATTTCGCACAGCTGCCATCTTGTGGATATAGAAACAATTGAAATAAATTACATGCCAGTGGATTAACATTCGTATAAGGATTTACTGTATCAGGTTTCACTGCACTCGGATGGTTAAATTGCGAGAAACGTCCATGTGAATATTTATAATTCGCGTCGCCGCCATGTTGGATTTGTGATCACAAGATTATTTAAAGTCATAAAGGTGAACTTAAGATCATAGCCCCTATGAACATAAACAAATTCAGTTTGATTGCTATAATAGATTCGTAGATATTTAGAGTCTTCTAAATATTTCTGATGGTCGCCATGTTGGATTGTTAAATGTATAGGCCATAGAATCATGTACCATTAAAGGAAAATTATTGCATAGGTTCATAATTCAAACTTTCTCTTCGATCGCATGATTACGACACAAGAAATAAAAACTTAATTTTAAAATTTCGCACAGCCGCCATCTTTAGGTTATGTAAACGATTGAACTAAATTAGATATTAGTCCTTTACAATGTGTATAAACATTTCCTGTACCAGATTTCATTGCGTTTGGAACATTAAATCGCGAAAAAGGTCTATTTAAAATTTTCAAATTCGCTTGGCCGCCATGTTCGTTTTGTAATTAACTGGTTTTTGAAAGAACTACCAGTAGTGCCTTTTTTCTTCGTACAAAACTTCAGGGAGATATCGCTAATAGTTTCAGAGATATAGAATGCCGGTGAAATATTTCGCACATCCGCCATCTTGTGATTATGTAAACAATTGAACGAAGTTAGATGTCTGTGCATTACAATGTGTATAAACATATACTGTACCAAATTTTATTGCGTTTGGTTGGTTAAATCGCGAGAAACGTCTATTTAAAAGTCGCAAATTCGCGTGGCCGCCATGTTGGTTTTGTAGTAACAGTTTTTCAAAAGTCACATAGGTGAACTTCTAGTTGTTCCCTTTATCGCCGTAATAAATTCCAGGGTGATATCTGGAATAGTTTCGGAGATAGTGAATGCTGGTGAAATATTTCGCACAGCCGCCATGTTGGATTGGTGAGATGTAACAAAATTTGAAGGGCACGGTCGGGGTCGCCCGGAATAGTGCTATGAACTTACCGAGTTTCATTGAAATCGCTCCAGCCGTTTAGAAGTTATTAGGGACACACACACACACCTCACACACACGCACACACACACGCACACACACACACACGGACAAAAGGTGATCTCATAAGCCTATTTTTTTTTCTTCAAAATTGAAAATAGGCTAAAAATTCGGATAATTGGATTTACATACATGGATATGTCTTCTTCTTTCCTCGATTTTGGTCATCTTTGGACCGCGTAAAATAACCCATTGCATTCACTGTCTTTTTTTTTTTCCTTTATCATTTCTAGCCTTCCAGTAGTTCTTGATTACTAAACTTTGTCTCCTTCGCTCTTCCGTCGAGATGTTAACCCGCTTCTTCTTGTCCTTCTCCTGGAAACCCTTGAAATATTTGATTATATTTCTGAAAAGTGGTCTGTCCTGAATAATATCTATTGTTACTTCCATCTCTTCCATATCCCTTTTTATACTTTGTACTTTGGCGACTGCTAATGAAGAGAAGAGATAGGTTGGTAGGACACATACTAAGACACCTAGGAATAACAAGCTTAGTTATGGAAGGCAGGGTCGAGTGCAGGAACTGTAGGGGTAGACCAAGGTTAGAATATGTTAAACAGCTTCGGTGGCGTAGTTGGTAGCATGCTGAATTGCTGTGCCCAAGATAACGGGTTCAAACCTGGCCGTTATTTAAGAGCGTTAAAAATACTTCAGTATGCCTCAGTATGAACTCTCCATTTTCTGTTTTAATAATCCCAATATTTTTCTAAGTACCCTTCTTTCCTGTTTCTCTAGCTCTTCTATTTCGCTTTTTTCCCTTTAATGGAAAACATACATTCTGAAGCATAGAGACTTTCCGTATTGTAATTGTATTGTTATGTCGGATTTTAGTTGCAATGGAAATATTTTCTTATTGTAGGTATCTTTCGTCAGTTGAAAATCCTGTTCCAATTTTCGTATTCTTGCTCTATTTGCTTATTTGTCTAGTCCATGAATTTGAATCAACATACATATGTATTTTAAAGAAAAAGAGCTAATTTTCGGTACAGAACTGGATGAATTTTTAATTATGTTATTAAATGAAAAGGCAACACTTTTACATCTTATATAGCGTACGTACTTTGCTGTATAATAGTAGTAAATGAAAGTCTGTTTGCTGAACATCTCGGTCAAAGTAAGCTATCATCCAAATAATGATCGCGTTGTGTATATGTCGTAGTCAGATAGTGAAATCCGTCATTTCATGAAGATCCTAGGCACTTCATGAAAAGCCGGCATATGATGTAAAAAGAGATAGTTACACCATCTGACGCGTTTCTTCATGAAGTGACGGACCGATTTAGGCAGATGGTGTAAGAAATGATTTTACATTATCAGCCGAGGCACTTCATGAAGATCCGGTGTTTGTTGATTCGGCACTTCATGAAATGACTGACACAATGCAGCCGTACATTAATTCATTTAATTGTTCTATTCCAAGATATAAATTAATGCTTGTTTATTATGGTTTTCGAAATTAATTTTCACATAAAAACCTAAATCTAATCGTGAAATACCGGATACTCTTTACTCTCTATCTCTTTTTTTTTCTAGAAGTTTGTATTTTTATTTTTATATATTTTATTTGTACAGAATTTTTTTCTAATCTGCAATGCTTACTTTCATAATTTCATTTGTAGTTTTTCTTTTTGTTCTTCATTTGTGTATCTTTTTCTCTCTTTCCTTCACTGATGCAATTTGTATTTTTAGCCGATTTTCATTTTTGAAAAAAAAATAGGCTTATGAGGTCACCTTTTGTCCGTGTGTCTGTCTGTGTGTGCGTGTGCGTGTGTGTGTGTGTGTGAGGATTTGTGTGTGTGTGTGTGTGTGTCCCCTAATAACTTCTAAACGGCTGGAGCGATTTCAATGAAACTCGGTAAGTTCATAGCACTATTTCGGGCGACCCCGACCGCGTCCTTCAAATTTTGTTACGTCTCACCAATCCAACATGGCGGCTGTGCGAAATATTTCACCAGCATTCAATATCTCCGAAACTACTACCGATATCACCTTGGAATTTTGTACGGTGATAATGGGAACTACTAGAAGTTTACCGATGTGACGTTTTTGAAAACCTGGTAACTACAAAACCAACATGGCGCCCAAGCGAAGTTGCGACGTTTAAATAGACGTTTAACCAACCAAACGCAATGAAACTTGGTACAGTATATGTTTATACACATTGTATTGCACAGACATCTAACTTCGTTCAATTGTCCGCCCACCCCTACAGTCATCATATAAATATAATTTCAATTCACACCCAATCACACGGGACTGATGATTGAGGTGACCCAAGACCTCCAAATGAATTAACAACAAAACTGGAACGATAACTTACAGGTAAGATACACACAATGAAGAAAAATGCAGACAATTCTTTCAAATATTTCTGTCTATAATAAATAGGCTGAAATTCGAGATTTTCTCGAAGGTGAACCCTCCACTAAATCAACCAAATGTAAAGCTTTTGTGTATTCAGCCCTGTGTACTTGGTAGTGTGTAGAATCTGTCTGATAATCAGTATTATAATGGTATTTGTAGAATTGTGTGTATTTGTAGTTCAGGTTAAGATTGAGAAGGAGGCGGCCGTGGTTAAGTTAGGAACCAACCCGGCATTTGCCTAGAGGAGAAGGGGGAAACCAAGGGAAACCAATTCCAGGATGGCTAAGGTAGGAATGGAACTCTTCTCAGTTTTTCCTCCCGAGGTCGACCATAATTATGTTCCTATCCGTGGTAACCATAGTTGATTTCATAAGTCTATTTAACGAGTAGGCCAATATGCTGGTTCGAATCCCGTCGCTGACTGTGGCGTTTTCCCCCAGGTCTTTTCACACACCCTCTCAGCAAATGCCGGGATGGTACTTCATTTCAAGTCTCGAGACACCATCCCAAATTCTTTACCCACACACTACTTCTATCATCACGCAAACACAGGTTATCAGAAAACAACCACCCAAATACACTGGGCTGATGATCAAGATGTCCCTAGCCCTTAAAAAAATATACAAGAAAACAACTATAAAACAAGGCAACAACTGAACTAGATTAAAATGTTAGTTGGCAAAAAAATATCCTTCAGTGAGGTTTGATCTCACCACGTAGTGAGCCGGAAGCCAACACCATACCCCGAGACCACAAGTTCACTAATACAGTTAGCTGCTAAGAGCTATACAAGACCTCTGTATTACGCGCCCGTAACTGAGTTTGTTCTTGTTGTTTTAAAGGGTGGAACAGCGAAATAAAGTCATATTATACTATCGGTTATCTATCTCTCATATTTTAAAAACAAAATGGATCTGAACGACGTTCTTCTTCCGTTCACAGTACGGCAGCATAATATTCCTTCTAGGCGCAAGGCCAAGCAAGATGCTGGGGAGGGAATTAGGGGATAAATGAAGTCCAGACCATTAGACATTTGTACCATATGTCACAGTGTTCACTTTCTGAGGAGATAACAGCCCTTTAGTGTCCGCATTTTTATCTGATTTATTCTTGGAAGTCTCACTTCCCTCACACGTGATCACCGCTGCCCCTACGGTACTTCATGAAGTGACGGGCTGGATTTCCCGTCAGATGATGTACAAAATGAATTACACTATGTGACGGCGATATTTAGTCATTTCATGAAACCACGCGTCAGATAGTGCAACTGTACCTTTTTACATCATATGCCGGCTATTCATGAAGTGCCTAGGATTTTCATGAAATGACGGATTTCACTATCTGACTACGACATATACACTAGCATCGTGGAGGGAAAGGACAATAGCACGCGTAGACAGAATATTATTTTGCGAATCGCAATAACTTTCCGTCTTAATTTATTTTTCTTCTCAAAGCGATTCGGATAATCAGAGTTCTACTGTATCTACTAAAGTTCCATGTTCAGCATAAGAGAAGCTCCCCCCATCTTGTGATTCCGAAAACATTTTGCTCATCCCTCGGCGTAAGGGTTGGTCATATCAAAAATTATTTCAGACTTCTTAGTACAGGACAGCTGCACAGAAAAAAAAAACTTTTGTTCCAAAAACTGTGCTATGGTTGGCTTTTTGTAAATCGTTAGAAAAGCACAAAAAAAAAAGCTTAACTCTGAATTTTAGAATAATTTGCACGATCATTTTGTCGGAAAACTAAAAAAAAAACCTTGAAAAGAGTTTTTCTCTGAATCGACATATTTTAAAGAAAAGTTTTTTAAACAAAAAATGTAGAGGACATTGTCACCTACAATTCGTCTCATTGAGGTCATGTCATACGTTTTGAAATGCAGAAGCTAGGTGGCGCCAAAGTTTCCAAAAAAAAGTGTTTTTTTTACCTTTTTGTCCTAGAAAAAATGTTTCGTTCACAAAAGAGCGAATCAGAAATTTGTTCCTCTCAAAATTGTCTACAACATTTATTGGAACATTTTTTTCCTCCGCCTTACCGTTCCAAAGTTATAGTCTGCCGAAATGTGAAAATTACTATTCAGATGGCACAAAGGTTAATATGTGTACAGTTATGATTGATACGTTGCGATTGAAATAGATATGATTGTTTGAGCTAATTAAGAAACACAGCCCGTGTCCTGTTTGACCGAGCCTTAGGCAGCTGTCCGACACCGGTCCCTGTCTAAATTATGCCCACCGCTCTCTCCGCAGTAACAATAGTAGCCTTGACTACGCAGCGTTACATTTGCTGCGCTATAACTTTGGAACGGTAAGTCGGAGGAAACCAACGTTTAAATAAATGTTGCAGACAATTTTGAGAGGAACAAATTTCTGATTCACTCTTGTGTAAAAAAAAAAACTATTTTTTCTAGGACAAAAAGTGAAAAAACACTTTTTTGGAAAATTTGGCGCCACCTAGCTTGTACATTTCAAAACGTATGACATGACCTCAATGAGACGAATTGTAGGCGACAATGTCCTCTACATTTTTTGTTTAAAAAACTTTTCTTTAAAATACGTCGATTCAGAGATAAACGCTTTTCAATGTTTTTTTGAGTTTCCCGACAAAATTATCGTGCAAATTATTCTAAAATTTAGAGTTAAGCTTTTTTGTGCTTTTCGAACGATTTACAAAAAGCCAACCATCGCACGGTTTTTGGAACAAAACCATTCCAGCTGTACTGTACTATTCTAGGTAATATTTAGAGGACTATTGACCATTTTAAACGGTTTTTATATTGCGCCTATTAAGGGTAGTATGATTTTTTTCTCCAAAATCTCCATTTTTCCCACCCCTTTGGTCAATGGGTTGTGCTATCAAGAAACTTTCTTGAGATAACATTTTGTCCATTACTCAAAGAATTGCATGAACTTTGAATGGATTCGATTTAAGAAAGTTACAGCGATATAATCACTTTTTCGAAAAAGGAAAAAAAAAGGCCGCCCATTTCCATCCGCTTGGTCTGACTTTGCCCATTAACGAACTCGAGAGTTGGATTGGTTATAGTTTACGTAGGCTGGGTTTGAAAGTGATATATACTGTATATATAGCAACCCACCCCGGCTTCGCCCGGTATCTTTAACGGTTTACCCAGCGTAAGCTTAAAAGGCGCACGGATGGCTGGTCCCAGACTCAATTCAGAAAAGCCGAGGTGAACAGTGAATCTCCGAACACATATACCTTCTCTGAAGTCTTAACTCGACACAACTCGACAGTCTGATGCTGGACGAAGCTGGGGTGATAAGCTCTCTCGTAGGCGGCTTCGGTGGCGTAGTTGGTAGCATACTGAGCTTCTATGCCCAAGATAGTGGGTTCAAACCCGGCCAAAGCCGTCGGATTTTTAAGAGCGTTAAAAATCCCTCAGTATGCCTTCCTTCGGAGGGGAAGTAAAGCCGGCGGTCCCATGTCATAGATTTATGGCATGTTAAAGAACTTTCCACTAATTACACCTGTGTGAAGCTAAATTGTATAGGTTAGGAATGTAAACAACGCTCTTCGGTTTCTACGTTCGTTGCCAAGAGCCGACTGCGGTGGCGTCTAGTAGCCAAGTTATGAATTAGGCCTAGCAGTCGTTGACGGTGGCGTTTGGCGGCAAAAGTAGGAACTATTTGAGAAATTCAAAGTTGCAGTCCTTACGTGAATTAAAGAACAGATAACACACACTAATACAGTCATCACAATTAACACCGGTTATCAGACAGATTCTACACACACCCAAGTACACGGGGCTACATGACCGCGTTGTCGCAGCCCCTAAACTGAGGAACCAACCAACCAACCAACCAACCAAGATCCCTCGTAAACTCAATCCTAGGCTAGTAATTTAAATTTCTACTGAATACAGATTGTTGGAAGAAATGAAAACGTAAACACACTTATAGTGAGCGATGTATTATAGTGATAGAGATATGCTGTCGCGGACCTTTTTGTAGAACTTTTCAAGCTGAACAATTCTTACACTCATAGTATAGGCTACTGCTAAACAAGTTTGGACTACCGCTGCCATACTGAGATGAGAATCGAACACACCCTTTCCCCATCTCATGGTGCAGTGGCGAGTATCCTTGGCTGTCACCCCTGATCTCAACGTTCGATTCTCATCTCGGCCAACCTGGAAGTTGTGTTCCGTGTTTTCCCATTTCTACTCCAGGCAAATGCCGGGATGGTTCCTAACTTAAAACCACGGTCGCCTCCTTTCAAATCCTCACCTTAATAACAAATACACACACGAATACAGTAATCACAATAAGACAGGTTATGAGACAAATTACACACACCAAAGTACAGAGGGGAAATGACCATGATGTCGCAGATGACCTTACTGTTCTGCCCCTTAAAGCAACAATATTGGCGTAATTATAAGCAATAACAACAACGCTCCAATCCTCAGTGCAGAATTGTTATGACAGAGCCGGGATTCGAACCCAGGGGGCTGCCACCGACTCTGACAAGAAATTTAATTCTGATCTAAGGGCTGGAATGGGGTATACTCAGCATCGAGAAGCAAAACTGAGAAGAAGCTGGTTCGACTCCCACTTCGTCTATCCTGGAAGTGGTTTTCCGTGGTTTCCAGCTTCTACTCCAGGCAAATGCCAGGATGGTACCAAACTTAAGGCCACGGCCGCTTCTTACCCAAATCCTACCTAGATTACAAGTACACACACTAGTAGAGACAAATTCTCCACCCGCCCAAATCACGAGGCTAAATGATCTCGATGACGCGAAGTCCCTAAATGAAACAATAACAAGGGGAAGATGACCTCGCTGTTCCGCCCCTTAAAACAACAATAACTAACGCCCCTTAAAACAACAATAACTAACCTAATAATAACAACAACAACAACAACAAGAACAACAACAACAACAACAACAACAACGTTCCAAACCTCAGTGCAGAATTTTCTTTTGACTAAGCAGGGCTTCGAACCCAGGGGAAAGTCACCGCGGAAGCCCGAGTTCGATTCTCGGCTCAACCTTGTGAGCCAAAACTGAGAAGATGAGAGTTCGATTCCTACCTCGGCCATCCTGGAAGTGGTCTTCCATGGATTGCCACGTCTTTTCCAGGCAAATGGGAGGCTACATAACTTATGGCCACTGCCGTTTCCTACCTACATTACAAGTACACACAGTGACACAGGTTATCAGACAAACCCAGATTCAACAACGAACCCAGGCCTCTGGGACCGAAGCCTCAGTAAGTACCCCGAGATAATAGTGAATAATATAATGTGGAGATTTGAAGCCATTCTCTTTTTCAGTGTTGCCTATACAAATTGTTTTTGTAGCTTTTCAGCAGGTCAACACGATTTTGCCCAACGAATGGGCGGGGTACAAGTTATAAATACATAAATACACTCCTGAAAAAAACAAACATATATAAGCCATATTCACATATTCAATATTGCATCATTTAATTGTGAATATTACTAATACATGTAAGCCTCCGTGGCTTAGGCGGCAGCACGCCGACCACACACCGCTGGGTCCGTGGTTCAAATCCCGGTCACTCCATGTGAGATCTGTGCTGGACAAAACGGAGGCAGACAGGTTTTTCTCCGGGTACACCGGTCTTCCCTGTCACAAATTTCATTCCATCAACACTCTCCACTATCATTTCATTTCATCTGTCATTCATTTAATCATTGCCCCAGGGGAGTGCGACAGGTTTCGGCAGCCGGCACCGTTCGTATTCTCGCCGCTAGATGGGGGCTTCATTCATTCCATTCCCTGACCCGGTCGGTCGACTGGAAGCAGGCTGTGGATTTTCATTTTCACCCCGCCAATTCATTGAACACACCGACTGAAAAGCTACATGATGATGATGATACTTATTGCTTTAAGGGGCCTAACTTCTAGGTTATCGGCCCCTAATGGTTTGGGTGATAGTGAAAGATGAGATGAGAATGCAAACTATATGTAACTAATTCTAACAACAGACTTACAGACTAGAAGAAGAAATGGTAAACAAATAAAGGATAAAGCAAATAAAGGACAGGAAGAAAAGGAATGCCCTCAACCCTCAAAGAATGAGGATTGAAGGATTTGGAAGGAAGGAGAGACAGATAGCAAAGGGAAAGAGGAGAGGGCCCACCCCAAAGTCAGTGGAAAAAACGAACCCAGCTCAGGACATCCTCGGGACCGCCAACTCCCGAACTCACCAACCGTGAACCCCTGAGGGTGTAGCAATATCCAGGGTGCACCGGAAGTGGTGGGACTACATACACCCTGCCTCATTGAGGGCTTTGAGCAGAACGCAGGAGATAACTTGAAAAGAAAAAGAAGGCTGACCCCTCGCAGAAGGAGGGTATCAGGAAAGATGAGACAAGGGCCAATTAAGGCGGGAAAAGAAGAGACTCCCTTGGTCTCGGATACCCTAATACCGTCGGGGTCGGAAGAGAACAAGAGTTGACCAAGAGAGGTCGCAGGAAACAAGACTGAGAGGAGCAAGGACTCCGCTAGGGTCCCATGGTCGCCAACTCATGTCCCACTAGATGTGAGCACCTGGGGGGTGGAAAGCTACAAAAATAATGAATAATATAATGTACGTACCAAATTGATCTTCCCCATGGTGGCGAGGATCCACCAGGATCATATCGCACGTAACAAACACTGCTCTTGCACTACCACTATCAACACAAGCGCACGACCTCACTCACGAGTTCAACAGGGGATACTATCTGTACCTGTCAAGTGTGCGTACAGTAGCTGCGCTCAGCGCCTCAATGCGGGCTGCCCGGGAACTGCACTGCGACCTACTCCCGACCACTCTCCCACTGCTTCGCGCCTACTTTCTTGCCTGATAGCTACACCTCACCACGTGTATGCACCAGGCAGTTGGTGGCGCTAAACCAGTGCATGCTTTTACATTTTAGTCGTCCAGTTGCAAAACTCGTTTAAACACTTGTGAATAAGGATCAAGTCGTAAATTATTTATTTTATTTTATTTTATTTTGTTTTGTTTAATTAAATTTAATTTTGTTTTACTTTATTTTATTTCGTTTTATTTTGTTTTAACTTAAATTGTTTTATTTTGTATTTTTTGTTTTGTTTCATTTGATTTTGTTTTGTTCATTTTGTTTTAAATAATTTTGTTTTGTTTCATTTTGATTTTCCAGAAAACAAACATAAAACAAAAACAAAAAACACGAAGCAAAAAGAAAAATTCAAAAAAGAAAGCAAAAGCAGGAAACAAAAAAAAACGCAAAGCAAAAGGCAAAATTCAAAAAAGCAAAAGCAGAAAACAACCACAAAACCAAAACCAAGAAAGAAAAGAAAAAAGTAAAATTCAAAAGCAAAAGCACAAAGCAAACACAAAACCAAGAAACAATAACACAAAGCAAAAAAAAAAACATAGAAAACAACAAACAAAAAGATACGCGAGGCTAAGACCAGAGAAACGTTTCTCATGAAAATTATTCTTATTCACAAGTGGATTAAACGAGTTTTGCAACTGGACGACTCGTTTGTGACTACAGGATTCTTAATGATGTGTAACATCTTACCACTCAGTTGCTGTATCTTTTTTGTGGTGGTAATTTAGGAAAGGGGACGGAAACAATGAGCGCACGCGGTGGCGGAGATTGGTACAACGACGTACTATCGGCCATGTGGCTATGTGGAATGTATATCGCATACGGTTTACTTCGAGGTTTGGAGGCCCCATTAAAGATATTCCTACAATAAATCATCTTAAAATTGCCGTTCTTTGGTGTGAAAATATTCATTAGGCTATATCATATTTGCTGAAAACAATTATGTTTTATTAAATCTTCATACTTTTGCTGTATTCTAATTTAATGTAAGCATTCGAGGTACTGTCGGCCAAAATACAGCACTATGTCGAATGTATATCGCATACGGTACTGCCCGGTTCTAAGCTCTGTGATCTTGTGGGATGAAGGGCAGAGGCAGGGAAGGAGCAGGCGGATTGAGAAGCCTGTCGACAGCCCGCCGTGTTACCTGACATTCTCGTCTATTCCAATACTGCTAGCATAGGGTCTTTTCTGAAACCAGTGTGGCGTTGGGAATGAGCGAGTGAGTCACTGACAAATGCATTTGCTTCTGTTACTACGGAAGTACCGAATAGTCCGCGATGCACATTCCTCTCAGGTTCACGCAGCTTAGACCCGAGCAGTACGATTTACTTCAAGGTTTGGAGGCCCCATTAAAGATATTCCTACAATAAATCATCTTCAAACTGACGTTCTTTGGTGTGAAAATATTAATTACGGTATATCATATTTGCTGAAAGGATTTGTCACAGGAGTTTTACAAGTAGTTATTTCAATGATCAACAGAGTTCACTGTTAACATGGAATTTGCCCTCCCGGGAGACACATAGTAGGATAACAGCCACATGTTACACATCATATGCGACTACTGTAAGGCTCGTAATTTCTTTTTTAGAAAGATCTTATTTTAAAGAACTTCGGGTATTTCATTTATGAGGACAGTCACCCTCGGCATTTCAAATTTGTCGTAGGCTTTTGGCGAAACTAGTCATTTCACGAAAATCCTAGTCACGTCATGAAAAAAAAAACGGCATTTAGTTGAACAGTTATAAACTTAATAAGCCTCGGAACTTCATGAAGTGACCAACTCTCACAGTCAAATGATGTAATTAACACATCATTTGTAAAGCCTTCCGCGGATGTGGATATTGGCAAAGTTTTTCGCCTTGCGGATATACTGTAGTTTGCCTGGTTGTGCGGAGAGCGAATAAGCTGCGGATAATGTTTGGAGTCAATTTGCGGATAATTTTTAGAATACAATCCGTACTTGTTAAATATATCATTACTGCCTGTAGGACCCGGATGTTTACTATCATAATTTTCTATTTTTTTTCCTATTTTCATGGCGCATGTATAAGGTGCGTTCAAAAAGTAACGAGCCGGAGGCTGGAATGGCCAATCCGGTACTACATCGGCTAATCGTGGCGTGTGTAACGAGGTGTGGTTCCGACCAGACCGTGGAAGGTCACAGCCCGTCGCTAGAGGGCACGCGTGCACGTCACGTGACGTGACGATACAAAGCGAGCAGCAGCATGCATCAATCGTCCAACGCTGCCAGTCGCATTGCAAACAGTGACATGGAGGCGTCAACCGAAGAGCAAAGAGGTGTTGTTCGGTTTCTGACAGGGGAAGGAGTAGGAGGAACGGACACTCATCGCCGAATGTCACAAGTGTTCGGCGAACACTGCATGTCCCTTGCAAGGGTCAAGGCGTGGCACAAGCGCTTCAGGGAAGGACGGGCGTCGTTAGCCGATGATGCCCGGTCTGGGGCACCCCCCTGCATTACCGATGACAACGTCCAGCTGGTTGAAGCACTCATTACCCAGGACCGCCGAGTGAGAGTCAATGCCATAGCCGCCGTGGTCGCTCCACGACAATGCACGACCTCATACGGCCAACACAGACGCGGCACTCCTGCAGAAATTCAAATGAGAGGATCTCGGCCACCCTCCATACAGCCCAGACCTTTCTCCCTGTGATTACACCATGTTTGGTCCCCTGAAAAGGGCTCTGCAGGGCCAACGATTCACCTCGGACGCCGACGCCCAGCTGTACGTGCGGAACTGGTTCACATCGCAGCCCAGGAAATTTTATGAGACAGCCATTCACCGCCTCGTGTCACAGTGGGACAAGTGCCTCAACAGCCAGGGCCAATACTTCTAACATATAGGTACTGGTTTCTGTAATTATGCCCCAGGCTAGTTACTTTTTGAACACATCTTAGAAGATGTTTTAAGATAAGCCCATTCAAATTATGTCATTAAGCACAATTAACACTCTGAACTGAAAAGGGTTGCAACTCTGGCTGTATAACATTCATTTTAAACATAGCACACGACATACATTGTCCAGGGGAACGACTTTCTCCTCAAATGTCAAAATGTGTTGCTTTATTTTTTTATCTTATTAAAAATATTATTCTAGTGTTAGTAGGCCTGGATTGGGATAACAAACGTGGGGATGCAGATAAAAGTAGAGCGGATGCGGGGCGGATGCGGGTAACGTTTTGTTTATTCGCGCAAGGTTCTAGTGTAATCATTTGTCGCAAAATTAAGTTTGTCACTTCATGTTGTTTCATTTGAGGAGTTTGGACCTTGAGGTCATTTAACCCCAGTTATTAAGGTGTGTGCATTTGTAATTAAGGTGATGATTGGGAAGGAGGCAGCCGTGGCCTTAAGTTAGAAACCATCCCGGCATTTCTCTGGAGTAGCTGTGGAAAACCACATCTAGGATGGGTGAGATGAGAGTCGAACCCACCTATTCTCAAATTTTGCCTCACGAGGCTTAGGGTACCAGTTTCCAGTCCTCAAATCACAATTAAATTTCTTGGTCGACCCAGAAATCGAACCCAGATCTCCGGGGCGACAACCAACATTTCGCTCAGCCTCGTGAGGTAAAACTGTGAAGAGGAGTGTTCGATTCCTACCTCAGCCATCCTGTAAGTGGTATTCCGTGGTTTCCCCACTTCTACTCCAGACAAATGCCGGGATAGTACTTAACGAAAGGCCACGGCCGCTTCCTGCCCAAATCGCACCTCGATTACAAATGAGGAGCTTGTTTACAAAACTGAATATTTCCACAATCATAAATTTTACAGAGGAGAGAAAAAAACGTACGTATATCTTAAGACAGGATTATCAAAAGGGAGTAATATATAGTTTGAATGATAGCTAGAAAGAGCAACATACTACTACCAAAAGTGCACCAAATTATATATCTATACTAATATAATAAAGCTGAAGAGTTTGTTTGTGTGTTTAACGCGCTAATCTCTGGAACTACCAGTCGGATTCAAAAAATTATTTTTGTATATGATAGCCAGATTCAAGAGGAATAGTTTAGTCGATGTAGCATTAAGCTACACCTCTCAGGTAACCTTAAAGATTAATTTTTGTTCAGTAAGTCGGAAGAACAAGCGCTCTCGAACAGCTTCAATAATACCGAAGTCGATTGTTGTCCGGCAATGCGAGCTGAATCACGTCGCTGCTACCAGTGATCTAGTGCAGAATTGCGCGCTGCTTATAAATTGCAGTCACGGGGAGTAGTTAGTGCAAAAAGATTTATTAGGCCCCTTAAGGACACCACGTACTCTTGCATGACGAAAAAATAGAATTTTTGATTTTGGCGCCATAAAAAAAATTTCTGAATCCAAATATATATAGTTCGTTGGGATATTGATGTCTACAACTACCTTAAATTCGTTTTTTTTTAAATTAGCGTCCCATGCTCTGAATAATACACTTTTAACTTTGCCAGCTGTTTTCCGTTAATACTCATTTTCCATGTTTAGGTACCAAAAACTAGGAAACCATTTAAGATAGAGGGATATTTTTTTTACACTAACTTGCCTAATGGAGTACTTGAATGTTAACCTATTTTCACTTCCAAAACATAGAAGTCATGGATTGGGAAGAGAAAAATTGATACATTTTTTGAATAAATTTAAAAAGAAAGAGTTCGGAATTTTTTTCTTGCATTCTGTCCCAATAATAATGAAACAAAGTGGTTACTCATCTGCAATGATCCATTCCAAGTATGTGAACAAAATTTGAGAATATTTGATTGAAAAACAACTGAGAAATGTGTACCTGAAGCAATTTATACAACATTTTTTGAAAATGTATCTGTCCAAATTTGTATTCATTTCACACATCCTATAAAAGCAAAGTAGCACTACATGGTCAAAACAGCTCATAATATACCGCTTTTTATATGTGACAAGAATCATAGCCGTACCTTTAGCATAAACCCAGAAAATACTTAGTAAAGTGATGCCACAAAAATAGACTTTTTCATCGTGTAAGAGTACGTGATGACCTTTTAAAACAGTTATCATGATGACAATAGTATGCTTCTGTATAAGGGCGACGGTGTTGGTGCAGTGTACTGAGGTTATTAGCTGCAATAAGCGTTGGTGCTTTCCGATCCTTATCCTCGAGCACTACAGTTATAATAGTATTATGCATTATAATCCATAAAACAAATAAATCCACGGGCGAAGCCGGTCACTACTGCTAGTAGTACATAAAAAGTTATTGATAAAAGAAGATAAGATAGGCCTATATTGAGTTTTGAACACACATTAATGGATATATTTAGTTTTGAAACAAATGGTGGTTGTATTTAGCTATGGAAAGCAGGATATTTCACATAATCTCAAATATTTAACCGAATTCGTGATATTTATTTCGACCATAATATTGATAGGTACAATTAGAAATTAACTGCCATAATTTTTTTTAAAGTTATTCATTCTGGTGCAATATATAATAAGTGATGAATATATTCAGTTTTGAACGAAAACCATGTTTTCTCACAGCCTTATCAATGGGAAATATTAACATTAGATCAAAATATATTTTACCATACAATTCAGCTGAGGCAAATGTTACCGAATCAACCACAAAATAAAAATTAAAAAACTGGAGATATTCAGTTTTGAAAACAAGCTCCACAAATTCACACACTAGTACAGGCATCACAGTAACACATGTTATCAGACAACTTTTACACACACCCAAGTACATGGGGCTACATGACCACTCTGTCACAAAGCCCCTAAAGAATCAACAACTAAAAGGCAAATTACTGATATAGGCAGTGTTTCGAGAAATTGAAAGTACATTAGTGAGATTATAGAAACTTGGCTATTCTAAGATGGTTTGGGCCCTGAGGGAATTAATGAGCAATCTATCGGTGAAAGCCATCTCTACTGAACCTAGCACAAGGTCATCTGAAAGCTAGAAAAGGGAGTCGAAAGCTGGTGATTGATCGAAGTCAAGAAACGTATAACCGGTAAGTCAACATTTTCTTGGTAGCCTATGTAAGTTATGCAACATGAAGCAGATCTTAAGAGAACGGAACTAAGTCCGGACATAGATCTTAATTTAAAAAAAACGACAAATAAGTACACTCTAAAAAACCTACTAGGTTTTTACCGGACCCGTTGCAAGGTTTGTTTCTTAAAGAAAGAGAGAAAGAAAGAAAGAGAGAGTGAACGAAAGAGAGAGGGAGAGAAAGAAAGAAAAAGAAAGAGAGAGAAAGAAAGAGAGAGAGAGAGAAAGATAGAAAGAGAGAGAGAGAAAGAAAGAGAGAAAGAAAGAAAGAAAGAAAGAAAGAAAGACTTCTCTACCTACTGTAACGGATCTTGTTTTGAATGTAATATAAATAAGAATCCCCACGATGAGGAGTCATAATGTAACGGATCGGTAAACAAGATGGGGAATAAATTAACATAAAATGATGAATGAAATGAAAATGAGACAAAATTAAATTATGCACTTGTGTTCTGTACTTACCTTTGGAGTACACTAAAAATGATATGATATGATATGATATGGGCGCCAGACTTTAGATAGTCAAAAGAAGGGGATTGCACAGCTACTCATTGGCAGAAAACAAGATATCTTACCACCGGTCGAAGTGAAACCGTAGTACTCAAACTGATTCAGCATTATGAAGGATAGTTGGGTTTGCCTTATATAATATTACTAACTACTATAAATGAGGGTCCTGACATTGACTTCAATGAATTTAATGAATCTAGGTAACAAATATAAAAAGAAAAACACAATAAGAATAGTTACAAATTTGAATTTAAAGAAAATTTACTGCGGCTCAACAGATAAAGGATAATGAATGGATTTAACTAAAAATGAATACAAGCTTGATTTTACATGGCCTGAGAGACGTGAGATAAATCATGATCTTCGCTCACCTCTTGAAGTTTTGTCATATACAGGGTGTCCGCAGCAAGCCCTACTTTGTGCTGTAACTCATTTGTTTTTCAAGATATTTTAATTTTGACACTCGCTTTAGAAAGTACTTGTCAAGCTCTAAAACTTTCGTTTAGTTGGTTTTTGTGTGAAGTTTGCGCCTAACGCGCAAATCAATCTTTTGTTGTACGGTTTTGGCACTTTTTTGCTCAAATCGGTTTTTGGACATCACCTATCGAAAGAGCGACATCGAATTAGTAGAATAAGCCACCAAAATATCAGTTTTTGCCCAAATCAAACTCGCAAAATGCGAGTTTGTGTTTAGATTTTCGTCCGCTTATAGCATGCGACCTGCCTCTGCCCGGCCCGAGCCGATCAACTCCAACGGGCAGCGGAAACGCAGGGGAAAGAGGGAGGGTATTGGGCGGCTCAACTTCTGCCGCCGTGAACCTATCCGGGCGGGCACAAGAAGGCTGAATTTGCTACGCTGTGTAGCATTGCTTGGTGTGGTTTGCTGAGCGCGCAACGCCACTCGGCGAATTTATTTTACTTTCGATTGTTCGGAAATCTAAATTAAAAGTTACCTTGTGACTACCGTTACAAAGCAGATGTTTGGATGTTCCTACAACATTACGGGTATTGGTTTTGTAACGTTTAAATTACAAAACAACTTACTAATGAAGATGAACTTAAATACACTTACTCTGTAATCAGCCGTCAAAACGCCCCAAAAAATTAAGTTCTAATGTTTATTCGTTTAATACCGGTAAAAATGATATTTTTTTACTCTAAGATCTTCTGCTCAAGTAAACTTGGTTATGGCGTTGGTAATGAAAACAAGGCATTGTAATTACGCCAAAAAGTCTTAATTTTTATTCTTGAAATTCGTTATTGCGCTTCTTTTAAAAGAAATTAGTGGTCTGAACAATAAAGCAATGAGCCGTGTGAACACTCGGAAATCAATTTAGAACTAATTTTTGGCAACGGCTAAATTATAGTTGCATGTAGTCACGGTAAAAATGGTTTTTTTTTCTTTCTTGATCTCCAGTATCTTTGAATGATATTTTTAAGAGCAAACTTGATTCGGGCGTGGGCAAAGAAAAAATACATTCTAACACACCAACAAAAGAGATTTTTATTCTTCTAATCGGTTTTTGACACTTGTTTTTAATGTAAAAAAATAAAAAACAACGAATGAACTAAAACAATAACAAACACATTTGCGCCAATAAGAAGGCTTAGGAATACGCGGAGGTAACTTCTTAAAAGTCAGAAGAGGTAGGTGAAGAAATAAAAATGGCACTGAACACACACACAAAAAGAGTGTGAATCTTATCCGCCTTATCGTATCTTTGTCACGTATTTAAAAAATAGTAACAATAAACAACGAATAAACTAAATCAATAACTAAAAATCACTTATTTATCGAGCAGGTGCTCGAAGATACCACCTCCTTCCTGGTGGCAAAACTCTAGCCACCGGAACATTCCCGCCGAAGCATTTCGTAACTCTTGACATCTGTCTAGTCTCCTAAACGCACCAACGATCCTGTCGCACATTTCGTCGCGATCGTCGTAGGAGGTTTCATACACTAGATCTTTCACTCTTCCCCACAAAAAAATCCATAATGTTAATGTCCATGCTTCGTGCTGGCCATGGTCTGGCCATTAGTCTGCCTCGTCCAATCGTTTTGCCGTCGAATAGGACGTTTGCTGCATTTTGGGCGGCAAGTGTTGAGTGGGGAGTTGCGCCGTCGTGCATAAACCACAGGTTTTGCAGAATTTCTTCACCCAGGTCCGCTGTTGCAATTAGAACAGGGAGGTCATTTTCTAGGAACTGAGTGTAACCATGACCATTTAAAGTGGAAAAAAGTGTGGGCCAATAATACGGTCATCTACCACCCCACCCCAACAATTGATGGACCATCGGTGTTGGTGGTCTACCTCCCTCAACCAATGCGGGTTTTCTGCCGACCAAAAATGAGTTGTGGTGTGGTTCGGTGCCCCTACGTTTCTGAAAAACAATTCGTCAGTCTGGAGTACGCTGAACGGTCTAGCCTGTTCGAGCATCCATTCACATCGTTCGATGCGCGCTAGATAGTCATCTTCCATCAGCATCTGATGTTTGTGTAGGCGGTACGGCTGCAGATTTTCGTCTTTCCATATCTTGTGGACCACACTCTTGGAAACGTTGTACAACCTGGCAATGGTCCTCGTACTGGTTCGCGGATTACGACGGACATCGTCAGTAATTCTTCCTCTGTAAGGCACGTACACTGGTCGATCATAAAAACGCTGTGGTGGTCGTAAGTTTCCCGTGAGACGCGCCCTCGTCTCGAAATCCCGAATCGTTTGTGGCACAGGGTGTCTGCCTTGCCGGTCGGGAAACCGGAGAGAATACTCCCGCGAAGCTTCAGCAGCATTTCCATGACATTGTCCTAGAAAAGAACCGAAATTATTTAACAATAGAAACGCAGGTAAACTTAACAGATCTAAAGCACAGGACGACTTAAATCAAAGACTAACTACAGGCGAACAGATTGCGTGTCGGATTTTATTTCGTAAGGGGGTTCAATGACGATTACGATTAGAATAATTAGCCGTATCGAGTTTGAAGAACTACGGTATTTACATGTCTAAATCGACTTAAAAAGACCTGAATGTCAGCCACTATTCGTTTCGCGATGGGGGGAAAAAAAAGTGAACACCTGTACTGACGACTGACGCACGTTGTAATGTAGCCTAAACAACAACAATGGCCACCCAGTTGCAAGATAATATTTTCATTTAACTCTTACACCAGTGTTTAACAACAAATTAGTGAGATAGAAGTAAATCTTACCATGATAAATTTAAAGCTAGTCGAGCCATTTGGCTTACGCAAAGTTGGCCGATACCGGAGTTCATCGCATAACAGTCAAAAGGGCCAATGAAAACGAAGGAGTCGATCAGATACATTGCCAAAAACAAAAAATAAAAAACGCGTACCAAACAAAGCAATTGAAAAGCAAAATTAAAGAAATGAATGACAGGCCCACGAGTCGCTAACTTAAAGAAAAAGGAAACAGTAAAATTAGATTATGTTTCCTTCCGTATACCGGTATTATGAGATGCAGGGAAAATTGCATTAGGCTATTCGATCCGAGGGTACAAACAAATAAACAGCCAGAGATAATTACTTACCTAGGTGGGTGAGTGGTTAGCGTGTCAGTCTACTAACCCCAAGTTCCGCCCCGTAAAACATCAATAACTAACTAACTAACTAACTAACCCAAGCTTGCAGGTTCACTCCTGGTCGTGGTAAGTGATTTTTGAGAGGCGGCAAAAATACGACATGCATGTCATACGATGTTGGCATGTCAAAGAACCCATTTGAATTCAGTAGGCCGTGTTCATAATGGCAAAATTAATATCGGGAGTTTCCGCCAACACAAAGTTCCTCGTTTCTCTATTAGAAAGCGATATTGTGTTCAAGGAGCTTAGATATCTAACCTCCTTGACTTTCATAGTGCTTCAAGGAACAACGAAATTCGACATGCAAGCTACCCTCTGGGTGTCAAATTACAAAGCTTGCACCCGGCACTCGAGGCCATACGATATTATTATTATTATTATTTTTATTATTTTTACCTACGATTAAAATGGCATCGAGCACCTCGTCCGGCGTGTACCGCTGCATGTTTGCACTGCTTAGAGGAGAACACTTCAAAATGACAACAAAAGTGTGACCGACTCTGCGGTGGTGCCGCTGCACCGGTAGGATCGCTGCGACCCTGCTTCAACCGAGCCGTGGGCTTGTGTCGCGCAGGCCCGCTTGGTGTTCTCAAGGCTGATTGCTTTATTGTTCAGACCTCTAATTTCTTTTAAAAGAAGCGCAATAACGAATTTCAAGAATAAAAATTAAGACTTTGTGGCGTAATTACAATGCCTTGTTTTCTTTACCAACGCCATAACCAAGTTTACTTGAGCAGAAGATCTTAGAGTTAAAAAAATCATTTTTACCGGTATTAAATGAATAAACATTAGAACTTAATTTTTTTGGGCGTTTTGACGGCTGATTACAGAGTAAGTGTATTTAAGTTCATCTTCATTAGTAAGTTGTTTTGTAATTTAAACGTTACAAAACCAATACCCGTAATGTTGTAGGAACATCCAAACATCTGCTTTGTAAAAGTCACAAGGTAACTTTTAATTTAGATTTCCGAACAATCAAAAGTAAAATAAATTCGCCGAGTGGCGTTGCGCGCTCAGCAAACCACACCAAGCAATGCTACACAGCGTAGCAAATTCAGCCTTCTTGTGCCCGCCCGGATAGGTTCACGGCGGCAGAAGTTGAGCCGCCCAATACCCTCCCTCTTTCCCCTGCGTTTCCGCTGCCCGTTGGAGTTGATAGGCTCGGGCCGGGCAGAGGCAGGTCGCATGCTATAAGCGGACGAAAATCTAAACATAATGCGAGTTTGATTTGGGCAAAAACTGATATTTTGGTGGCTAATTCTACTAATTCGATGTCGCTCTTTCGATAGGTGATGTCAAAAAACCGATTTGAGCAAAAAAGTGCCAAAACCGTGCCACAAAAGATTGATTTGCGCGTTAGGCGCAAACTTCACACAAAAACCAACTCAAAGAAAGTTTTAGAGCTTGACAAGTACTTTCTAAAGCAAGTGTCAAAATTGAAACATCTTGAAAAATAAACGAGTTACAGCACAAAGTACTGCTTGCTGCGGACACCCTGTATATAGATAATATGACTGATGTCCTCGTTGATCCGTCCCGTAGTTGACATGTTGTAGTACTTCCTGCATGATGCCTCGCTAATATTTTCCTCTGAATGTATAATGTTGGATGGTCGATGCTCAGGGAACGACGGCTTGATGGCGACTCCCAACTCACGTTAAACTGACTCCCAGTACGTAGGACTACTGGAGTGACTGAATGAATAATAATAATAATAAGTGTTCTTCCTCTTGCTTGAGCTACCGTATTTATAACATCATCAAGTTTTTGTCGATAATATGGTTCTTAAAGTCCACCCTTTCAATTAGACACAGTCTATAAGTCACTGCTCCTTCACGAACAATACTCATCAGGAATACTGAAAAAATAGGCTTATGAGGTGTGTGTGTGTGTGTGTGTGTGTGTGTGTGTGTGCGTGTGTGCGTGTGCGTGTGTGTGTGTGTGTGTGTGTGTGCGTGCGTGTGCATGTAAACGGCTGGAGCGATTTCCGTGCTCTTCAAATTTTGTTACGTCTCACCAATCCAACATGGCGGCTTTGTGAAATATTCCACTAGCATTCAATATCTCCTAAACTATAACGGATATCGCCCTGAAATTGTGTACTACTGGAAGTTCACCTATGAGACTTTCGAAACCTGGTGACTACAAAACCAACATGGCGGCCAAATAGGCTAAAAATAGGCTTATGAGATCACCTTTTGTCTGTGTGTGTGTGTGAGGTGTATGTGTGTCCCCCACCTAATAAATTCTAAACGGCAGGAGCGATTTCAATGAAACTCGGTAAGTTCATAGCACTATTCCGGGCGACCTCGACCGTGCCCTTCAAATTTTGTTACGTCTCACCAATCCAACATGGCGGCTGTGCGAAATATTTCACCAGCATTCAATATCTCCGAAACTATTCCCGATATCACCCTGGAATTTATTACGGTGATAAACGGGAACTACTAGAAGTTCACCTATGTGACTTTTGAAAAACTGGTAACTACAAAACCAACATGGCGGCCACGCGAATTTGCGACTTTCAAATAGATGTTTCTCGCGATTAAACCAACCAAACGCAAAAAACTTTGTACAGTGTATGTTTATACACATTGTAATGCACCGACATGTAACTTCGTTCAATTGTTTACATAACCACAAGATGGCGGCCGTGCAAGATATTTCACTGGCATTCTATATCTCTGAAACTATTAGCGGTATCACCCTGACATTTTGTACGGTGATAAAGGGCACTACTGGAAGTTCGTCTATAAGACTTTCAAGACCGGTTAACTACAAAACTAACATGCGGCCAAGTGAATTAGAAAATTTTAAATAGACCTATCTCGCGATTTAATGTACCAACCGCAATGAAATCTGGTACAGGAAATGTTTATACACAATGTAATGCACTGATATCTAATTTAGTTCAATTGTTTACATAACCTCAAAATGGCGGCTGTGCGAATTTTAAAAGTAAGTTTTTATTTCTTGTGTCGTATTCATGCGATCGAAGTGAAAGTTTGAATAAAGAACCTACGCAATAATTTTCCTTTAATGGTACATGACTCTATGGTCTAAACATTTAACAATCCAACATGGCGACCATCCGAAATATTTAGACGGCTCTGAATATCTACGAATCTATTATAGCAATCAAACTGAATTTTTTGTTGTTCATAGGGTCTATGAACTTACGTTCACCTATAGGACTTTAAATAACCTGGTGATCACAAATCCAACATGGCGGCGACGCGAAGTATGCAGTATATATTCACATGGACGTTTCTCGCAATTTGACCATCCGAGTGCAGAGAAACTTGGTACAGTAAATCCTTATACGAATGTTAATCCACTGGCATCTAATTTATTTCAATTGTTTCCATAACCACAGGATGGCAGCTGTGCGAAATTTCAAAATCTCCTTTTTACTTCATGTGTCCTAATCATGCGATTGAAGTTTGAATGCTACACGTACACAATAATCTTCATGTAACAGTACATAACTCTAGGACCTACATATATAAAATCCAACATGGCGACCATCCGAAATAGTTAGTCGGTTCTCAATATCTACGAATCTATTACAGCAATCAAACTGCAATTTTGTATGTTGATAGAGGCAGTTAACATAAGCAGGATATATGAAAACAGGCTGTATAGTTCTTCACGGAACTACTTGTTATACTTGTGGTCACACTGTCCTTATGCAAGGTTTTAGTTTCATGGTCGCGGTGGCATCTAGTAGCCAAGTTCACGGCTAGGTGTCGTTGACGGTAGTATTTGGTACCAAAATTCGGAACTACTACTTGAAATTGACCGTCTGCAGTCCGTACCTGAATTACAGACTAAAACAGCCATCACAATTAACACAGTTTATCAGACAGATTCTACACACACCCAAGGTACATGGGGCTACATGACCGCGTTGTCGCAGCCCCTAAACTGAGGAACCAACCAAGACTCTTCAGAAAGAGACGTGACATAAAACGTAAAATCTTGCCGCCAAATTGAATTCAAAATCAAGATCTGACGTCAAAGTAGCCAAGTTGATCACTCAGAAGCTGAAACATGTTTTAGGAGGTCTAATGTGACGCTCGTCATTTTAAGGGAGAACTCAGGGGCTCTATGTTAACGGCCCGTGTTAATAGAAGCGTGCTCACAGCCAGCGACCTCGCCTTCCGTGAAGGGGAGAAAGCTTTCAGCCCATCTCCTGTCCACGACATTGCTTGGACCATGCTTATCTGAATGAATGGTAACATGCCAACAAGGCGCCTTCGGTGGCGTAGTCGGTAGCATGCTGAGCTTCTATGCCCAAGATCGCGGGGTCAAACCCGGCCGAAGTCGGATTTTTAAAGAGTGTCAAAAATCCCTCAGTATGCCTACCTTCGGAGGGGAAGTAAAGCCGGCGGTCCCATGTCATAGATTTATGTCATGTAAAATAACCTTCCACTAACTACAATTGCTAAATTTGTAGGTTAGATTTTGATTAATGCTCTATTAGTTCTAACGTTCACCGCCAGGTGCCGGTTGCGGTGGCATCTAGTAGCCAAGCTCGCGGCTAGGTGTCGTTGACGGTAGCATTTGGTAGCAAGAGTAGGAACTACTTGAAATTGATCGTCTGCAGTCCTTACCTGAAATACAGATAACACACACTAATACAGCCATCATAATTAACACCGGTTATCAGACAGATTCTACACACACCCAAAGTACACGCGGCTACATGACCGCGTTGTCGCAGCCCCTAAACTGAGGAACCAACCAACCGACATTTAGTTGAGGAAAATAAACAATTACAGTACATACCATTTTTAAATTTTGATTTTATTGAAAACCAATTAATTCTAGCGATTAGTTTGGCAAAAATACACAAATCAAGACAATAGCTGAGCAGCGACGATAGGGACTGCGGTTGGGGTAGGGTGGTAGCATTGACCTTGACGTGCGTGAATAACACGGTACATTACGACTGAAACGTACGATGGGAACATGGCGCCCGCCATTAACCTTTTAGTTTTGGCGTACCACTAACAGGTTCGTTGCGTACTACCAAGGGGTACGCGTACTCCAGGTTGAAAACCGATGACCTAGTAGAAGGCACAACTCAAAAGTTCGAACCCACAACCCTGCGTTTAAGGCCAGCACTTACCCAACAACGCCACTAGCATTTGCCCGTTGTCATCGCCGAGACACGAAATTAGCTGTGACTTTAGACAGGTGATATGAACCGGGCCGCCCCGTTGCGGTCCGCAGCAGGTGGTGGAGTCAGCTGGTATGTTAATTGCTCCTTGAATGATGGTCAGTCGGGAATGTGTCTTGAAGTTTCAGCTTCTCAGTTCCTTTGACCTTCAATACTATGGAGATTGTTCACTGATTGATGGGGCATTTCTAGACCTATAATAAATCACACGGTAGCGCCAATCAGTAGAATTATGAGATAATTTAAAATTAATTCTCTCTGGCTGTAATAAAATCTTCCAACATTCCAAATGCAGTCTTATTAATGGTCAGTCAGAGGGAACGGGCCAGCTACCAGCTTATAGCTGATTCTTGAGTAAAAACGTTATACAGTGAGTGAGAGCCTTCCCTCATCGGATGCTCGATAACCGAGAACAAAAAATATTGATACGTGCCACCCCTAGTGGCAAGT
This sequence comes from Meconema thalassinum, assembly GCA_946902985.2. NCBI lineage: Eukaryota > Metazoa > Arthropoda > Insecta > Orthoptera > Tettigoniidae > Meconema > Meconema thalassinum. The sequence continues at coordinate 99,288,075 of OX336400.1, read as the reverse complement.
TCGTTAACTGGATTACGGTGGGTAGAAGCACAACAAAGTGATCCTTTTAATGAAATAGTAGTTTTATTGCAGGTCTTAGCAAGTTACAGTTCACCACACAATAAACAGATACAAGCAATTAGCTGTCTTACAGAAGCTGCCTCTATGGAGCTCGACTCCCCCTTTCACTCAGTTATGCAGTTAATCCTAACGTAATGAGGTCCGTGCCCTCGGCTAGAAGTAACGGCACTCACCCTCAAGTAAACAAGCCACACTCACTTGTTCTGAATGTACACTGTCTCGCCGTTTGCAGGCTAGGAAAACAGTCCACTGCGTTTCGCAATCCACACAGCACTTCACCACATGCAATAGCGTCACTTGGGTTTCGCACGTCACGTCACCAACTATTGTCGCACTCGCTCAAAAACACTGTTCCTCCCTCGCTGGTGAGGCCGCTTTATATAGCAGGCTGGTAACTCAATGAATGCTTCTAGACCCGTCCAGGATTCACGGCTTCTCGAGATTTCCATCACTAGCTGGGTCACGAATATTTTGGACCATCCCTTTTGGCCTCGTAGCCCCGTTGCGTAAGGCACATGTAACTCACAGAGGCAGAGCATAGCCCGGGGCGGCTGAGACACGCGGCGAGGCGACGAAACAAACTCATAGCCGTAACAATATAACCATTCAAAATCTCGATCAAGTTCGTTAATGGGTAAAATCGAACCAAGAGAGTGGAAATGGGGGGGGGGGGGCTATTTTGGAAATAAAAATATCGCTATAACTTAGTACTGTATATGAATAATCTAATCCATTCAAGGTTCGTACTCTTCTCAGGATAAGGGCCAAAATCGTATATCAGTAAAAGTCCCCGATTCTTGGACGTAACGGGTAATCTCGAGAACCACTGGATGGATTTTGATGTGGGTTTCACCATTCTGTAAAGGATTTTTCGAAGAAGGTTTCTGTAGAAAAACATTCATTTCTGACGAAAGGAAGCCGAGCAGTAACGATTGTAGTGAATCGAGTCGAAGAAAAAACTGCCGTCCATGCGCCTTTCAAGCTTACGCTGGGTAAACCGTGTATAGGCTACAGGGTGTCTTATGTACCTTTGGAGAACGATAGGTCGTGTAGGGGACGGGTATAGAAGTAATTTGAGATAGGGAACTTGGGGTCGGAGCAGCCTCCTTAACCCCTAAAATAAGGGTTGATTCAGGCCCTTCACCCTGTAAGTTAAGCAACAGATCCAAGCCTCTATTACCCTTCTCAATCCTTTAACTCTTGGCGAGATTCATTTCACCATGTGGCGCTGGCGTAATGGATAGCGTTGTGAAAAGAGGATAGTCCCGGGTTCAATTCCGGGCTTGGGCAAAACCTTTTTTTTAAATGTTATTTGTCGTATTGTAGTCACATGATACAGTCTGGTGCTACGTCAGAGAAGAGAGTGCAAATATGACGAATAAAATAAAAAAAATGCCAAGCCCGGAATCGAACCCGAGACTACCGGCCTTTCGCACCGCAACGCTATCCATTACGCCAGCGCCACATGGTGAAATGAATCTTGCCAAGAGTTAATGGATTGAGAATGGTAATAGAGGCTTGGGTCGGTTGCCCAACTGACAGGGTAGAGGGCCTGAATCAACCCTTATTTTAGGGGTTAAGGAGGCCGCTCCGACCCCAAGTTCCCTATCTCAAATTACTTCTATACCCGTCCCCTACACGACCTATCATTCTCCAAATGTACATAAAAGACACCCTGTATACTATGAGTAAGAATTGTTGAGCATGAGAAGTTCTACAAAACGTCCACGACAGCATATCCCTATATTTAATACATCGCCCACTATAAGTGTTTTCACGTTTTCATTTCTTCCACCAATCTCCATTCAGTGGAAACTTCAATTACTAGCTTCGGAGCGAGTTTCCTATGAGCTAGCGAATCACCCCAGCTTCGGCCAGCATCAAACTGTCGAGTCGTGTCGAGTTGCGACTTCAGATGAGAGTATAATGTGTTCGGGAGTTTCGCTGTTCACCTCGGCTTTTCAGAATTGCGTCTGGCACCTGCCGTCCGCGCGCCTTTTAAGCTTCGGCTGGGTAAACCGTTCAAGATACCGGGCGAAGCCGGGGCGGGTTGCTAGTTAATAAATAATATATTGCTAGGAATTAACAGCAATGTACCTTTGTTGCTGTAGATTCTTATCCTGTAGTGTTACATCTTCCACAACTCCAATAATTAAATGATGCTGCGATGTTTGTGCCGTTATCAAAGCAGCTAAGATTCAATCGAATGCAGGCAGGTCTGCTGAGACTAAATGGTTGATTCAATTGTGCCCGACTTCGTAATGTTCTACATGATTCCAATGAAAGCTTCTAGCAAGGCAGGCAATTTTGGATGCGAAACATGCACATGAGCGGAGTAGTTTCACAGAATAAGATTAAGCTCAACTTCGTTCGAGTCTCGGATTTTGGTTTTAACAATATCCGCGAAACATTTCAACAAAGATACATACCGTACTCTAATGATATCACAACGATGTATTTACCCCACATATGGCATTTCTTTCTATATTGAAGCCGGGAAAGAAAGTTATTTTATGGAATGTGTTAATTTCAATCTAAAAATGCTAAATGCCAACGAAATGCTGCTATAAGATTTCGTTCACTTTTAAATTAATTGAAACAGTTCAACTATCTGCAATCTATACAGAAACCAGGCAGCTGTTATTCGGGCCAAACATCAGAGAGAAGCTGGTATTCAGGCAAGGCTGCAACTTATCGCTTATACTTTTCAACCTATACATTGAACAAGCAATGAAGGAAATTGGGAGAAAATTCAAAGCAGGAGTAAAGATTTAAGAAGAAATAATTTCAACTCGAGATTTACTGGTGACATGTCATCTTAGCCCACACACCCGAGGATTTGAATGAGTTTTTAAATGGTATAGACTGTCTTGAGGAAATAATTCGTTATGAAAATTAATAAATATAAAACACAAATATTGGAATGCAACCGACGGAAATCAGAAACCCTCATGGATGTCAAATTGGCAGGTAGAAGTAGGGGAGGTTGAGGGGGATACCACGGAAAACCACTTCCAGGATGGCTGAGGAGGGAGGAGGGAATCGAACCCTCCTCTGCTCAGTTTTGCCTCACGAGGGTGAGTGTACCCCGTTCCAGCCCTCACACAAGAAATACAATTTTTTGGTAGAGCAGGAATCGAACCCGGACATCCGGGGCAACAGCCAAGAATGCTAGCCGCTACACCACGAGGTATTGTTATGTTCATTGAAAATAAGAGCGTGAAGTATTAACAAAAACTAGAAGAGAAAACATCACATTACCAAACCGTGAAATGAGGAGTTAAAGCACCACAGATGGTAATTGAGAATTAGCCTTCAATTAGAAGACATGCTACTTTTTTTTCTGGCCCAGCCATTCCCTTCGCGGAACGGGCGATGATTTCCACGCCAGTCAGATCAATAACGTGCAGTGGAGCAAGTGAAAGTTTCAACGCAGAAGAAGATGAAGATGATGATGCTGTTGTCCGGGAAGAAAGTTGTTGCACTGATCTAGTGTCGAGCGCCAGAGTGGTGCTTGCTAAGGTTTGTGGCACGCGGCCTTGAGCCTGGTGACCTTTCCGAGTCTTAGGCCCACTTGCGAACAACACGCATTATCTCAGGATCATAATCCATCGTTTTAAAGCGTGGAATCATCGCCATATTACAGTACCTTCAGCAGTGGCTATGCTCGCTGAAGCGCAGCGTTAGGTCATGGAGCCAAGCTCTCTGCTGACTCGGTAGACGTGGGTTCGAGCGCCACCGTCGACCGTTCTTGAAATGGTTTTCCGTGGTTTCCCCATTTTCAACTCCAGGCAAATGCTGGGACGGTACCTTCTGACAGGCCACGGCCACTTTCTTCCAGATCCTGCCAACTTTCATTCATTCATTCATCTAATCTCTCATACCGACGCGCAGGTCGTCCACGGGCGTTGACTAGAAAGAGCTGCACTCGGCCTCTCAGGTGGCCACACGAGAAAAAAAAACGCCATAATCTATCTCGATATTTCAATTTCTCGAAGAAAAAAACTTCCATTCCCAACATCTTTGTCAGATTTCTCCCATTAAAGCCAACCATTCCACTCCAGCTTGCTGGCCACCCGGCTGGAAGAGTCTATAGTTAGCCTAAACTCGGTATTTCTTTTTTCGTGTGATCTCCTGAGAGGTCGAGTGCAGGTCTTTCTAGTCAACGCCCGTGGGCGACCTGCGCGTCGGGATGAGAGATGGAATGGATGAAGGCCAATGAAACTGGGCAAGGATGTGGAAGGAAGCGGCTGTGGCCTGTCAGAAGATACCGTCCCAGCATTTGCCTGGTGTTGAAAATGGGAAACCACGGAAAACCATTCGAAGGACGGCCGACGGTGGGGCTCGAACCTACGCGTCTACCGAGTCAGCAGAGAGCTTGGCCCCATGACCTAACGCTCCGCTTTAGCGAGCGTAGCCACTGCTGTCGGTATACTCTGTATTACGAAAGGTGAACGGGGACGGCTGTCATCCGCTTGAAGGGTGAGGTGTGGAGAAGAGATGTATGGGGTAACGGTCTCCATGGCAACAGCCAGCGGTGTTGCAATGTATGCAGAGACAGTGGTGAGTGCATGGCTTGAGGCAGTGTTCTACATGGTCTTCCACTCAAAGTGGGGCCGACAGCGCGGTGCGTGAGTGTCGGACGAGCACTTGGCAATTCACTGAGCTTGGGGTCAAGAGAGCACCCGTACAAACGCATGTAAATATCAAGCACACAAAATAACACATAATCGAAGTAAAATAATTACTCACCTTGTCACAGAAGATGTTGAAAATGTCCTCCATCTACATCTACACATTTCTGGCATCGTCTAAGGAAATTTTCATTCTCACGCTTTATTTCATCTGCCGAGATAGCCTCAATTTATCTCGTGATATTTTGTGCTAATGTGTACGCAGGTTGAGGCATTATTGAACCAATAGGCTTTAACACTTCGCAATAACACGTTATAAAATTTTGAAACACAGTAACAATTAAGCAATATCCACTAACACGTATAGCCTACACACGTTATAAAATTATAACACTTACAACTTAAAAAAGGCTATAAACAAAATAACAAAGTCAACTTTACTCGGCAAACACTGCGTCGTAACTCTCCCAGAAACGCGAAGTCCCGCGCTGCTCCGAAGCATTAATTTCATCAATCCAACAACACTTCTTTTCTTATCTTATAACTTTTGCTGTCACAGCAGCGCACTGCGATATTATCGCCTGACCTTTAGCTCCACGTTCTATCTGGAGTGCTGGGCCGGCCCCGCTTTGAGTGAAATACCCTGCTATGCCTTGAGTCGTCACTGTCATCCCGTGTACGGCTAACACACAACAGACCGCCAGGCAGGGGGGATAACTTCCCCAGTATTTGTCTTCCTGCAAGCCTCTTGGAATGTTATGAATCCCAGTGGCAACGTAGCATTTCCAGACGTGCTAACTTTTACAGACGTCAGCGTTCATTATTCGTAATACAGACTATAGGTGTATTCTTTGGAATACACGGTAAGACAGAGTTAGCCTTCGCTGCTCTTTGCTTAACTTATTTCTTCCCTTTTTTTTTCTCAAACACCAACAGTGATTTCTTATCTTTTCTTTTATTTGCGCACCTTGTTCACTCTGTTTAAAAGTTTGTTTTAGATATAACTTCCATGATCAACCTAGCGGCAGCTAACTGCTGAAGTTCCTCAACATCTCTACGCTCAAAAGGACTTCCTTCCCAATCCAGCCACAAGATGTCGCCGCTGTCTTCAGCTAGCATCTCCATGCTCGGGAGGACTTCTACAACATGCCCTTCCACCAGGCTTCACTATTGACGCCTGCTATCAACTTCTTGAAGATTACTTTTAGTTGTATTTCTAAAGTTGGTATTACATATGTATATTCCTTTGATTTTCCCCCACCCCCTTCCCTCCTTGGTGCCTCTGTGCTTCGTTGTGCGGTCCCCACTTGTGTGTGAGTCTTCAAAGCTCACAGTCGGAGCCTTACTAAGGCTCGTCTCCTGTTCATGTGAGACAAGTTTTAAATATCTACGCCATGATGTGGATTTAAGCTAACGGTCGCCTGGATCGCCTACTCTTCAGAAACGAGCTAAGTACTAATCTTAAAAGTTTTTACATGGTTTCAATGGTTTTTAAATAAGATTTTATAGACAGTGTGCGGTATTGCTACCAATAACATAATAACCGCCTTCGAGGGACTTTTCTAGTCATGCTCCATCCATCTCAGCTGACTTTCCAACTTGGAAAATTAGTGCTTCCTGCACAAAGTAATTGGGAATGATTTCTCACACCGTGGGGAGATTTATTAAACTTACTGTCTATGAAAACTTAGCTCTTTTCCTCCGCGGGATGTTCTGCCCAATTCTACTGTTATCACAACTCTAGAACTTTCTACATCAATTTATCTTTCTACAAGTAATGCCGTCAAGTACTTTCCAACTAAATATGGGAATGCTTGTTCCTCACTGAGGAATTTATGTTGAAAATACTTCTAATCAGCATATAATTTGTCTTCCTTCGTTGGAAATTATCCGCTACATTCAACTGCAATCTATAAACTTCAAAACACAATAAACTATCCCAATCTAAAATTCAACTAGTGATCTCCACAACTGCAATAACTTTTCGTCTCATAAACTTTCCGTGTTGCAATAGTGAACTTTTCAACAGACTATAGTGCCTAACAGTACCAGTTCAACCACCATTCGTGTCGCGTTCAAACGAAACCAATAAATATGGCCAAGACTTTCTCCTAATCCTCCTATTTCCTCCTCTCAAACTCCTCACTAACATATTATCATAATTGTAAAATTTAGGTTCTTTTCAGTGAGGTGACACACTATAGAAGTGCCCTCCCATCTTTGTACTGTTTTCCATCGTAATTTCTGTATAATCTGTGTCTAGTACACACCTTAAATCATAGCTTGCCACGGTGGGTGAGTGGTTATAGTGTCGGACTACCAACCCCAAGATTGCAGGTTCGCCCCTGGCCATGGTAAGTGATTTTTGAAGGCGACAAAAATCACGATACTCATGTCATACGTTGTTGGCATGTTAAAGAACCCATTTGAATTCAGTAGGCCATGTTCAATGGCAAAATTAATCTCGGGATTTTCCGCCAACACAAAGTTCCTCCATTCTCTGCTTGAAATCGCTGTAGTGTCAAGGAGTTTAGATATCTAACCTCCTTGACTTTCATAGCGTTCAAAGGAACAACGAAATTCGACATGCAAGCTACCCTCTGGGTGTCAATTAACAAAGCTTGCACCAGGCACCCGAGGCCATACGATAGTATTACCTTAAAATCATATTGTTTTTCCCCTTTTATTAGGGAATTCAATTATTTCTACTCACAAGTGAGTTTTCTAACTTTCCTTCTTCCAGGTTTCACGAAAGGGTAACTGGCCCCATTTTTCTCGTGATCCCTGCTTCAATACAAGAAGTTATAGAAACTTTTTCTTAATTCTCTCTTTTCTTGTTATAATTTCAAATTTAATCTTTGTTCATACTTTAAGATTTCCACATAGGAATTCTCAAAGTGCATATATTGTACCTGACTCTCTGTCATAGCTTTAATTATTTATAATCCTCGTTATAAACTTTAAAGTTTGCTATTTTTAGCACAACTTTTAAAATCTTATTCAGATTTGTGCTCGAAGCAAGTTTTAAACTTGCATCCCATTTAACATCGTTAAAAAATTACAATTTGTTAGCATTAAGTCTCAGACTTTTGTATGTTAAAATTGGTCATTGTTATTAATTGGAATCTTAATCAGCTTTATATGGTTTGTTACGTTAACTCTAAGTATTGTTAAATAAATTAAATTCCATTTTTTCGTTTTATAAATTCCTAGAGAATAACGGTCAGGCAGGTCCTTGTCTTCCCTAACTCTTCCTTGGCTTATGCTTTCTTTAAGAAAATTACTTAAAAAAGTAATTAAAGTTTCGCTACTTGTTGCATTTAACTTGAAACTTCAAAAATCTTTTTAAAGCTCTTTTTAGTTTTCATAACTAATTCTAATAAGCCATCGAGGCGAGCATAGCTAACTCAGCAAGCTTCCTGCTCGTCGAGATTTTCTCTATAACTCATGGTTTGTTTTCCAAATTCATAGTTTTCCTCTGGTTTGAACTTTTAATCGGCACTCCGCTGGTTAAAAGCTCAACTTATCTTACGTGCAACAATTGGCATTCTTCCAACTCATCAAGAAGAAATAAAATCCTTACTAAAAGAGCATTCATATTGCTTCATCGCTTCTCTTTCTGGGAGTATTTGGTTGGTCTAACGGAGATCCAACAGTACCCAAAATTAAAGTTATCACGGCCAATTCAAATTATTTGCGCTTTTCAAAACCTTCGATTAAACCTGACTCCTTTTTTTCTTTGTCTTGCCAGACTACCACCCTTTCCCATAGTAGTTAAATATAGGTTTGGAAGGGAAAGCACTATCGTTGCTTGCTTGCAAATAGCCCAAGCTCCAGCCGCATCTCCCGTTAGCTGCGTCCAGGTCCATACCCAATGTAGGTGCTTCACGGGCTTTGCGGTGACACTCGTCACTGAATACTTGCTCAAATTCATTTTGTTTGGTGTTGGAGACTCGTCCTATTTACCCACACTTGTTCCTCAGTCCGAAACCCACTTCCCTTTCCTTTTCTCTTCATCTTCCCTTGGGGGTAGTGTTTAACCCAGGCCAAAACCTACCCAACTGTAGCTCATTCATGCTCCAGCTTCATTTCACGTTTCACTGTCAATGCGATAGATTGTCAGTGTGAAAATATCACCGGTATTGAGATTTGTGACTAAGAGACAGTTGTCGTAAGAAAAGAAAGATAGAAAGTGTGGGTTAATTTCCAATAAATTCTCTAAGACAAATAAGAAAAGCTGCTTTATTATCTGTCTATCTGAATAATTTTGGGAACTACGATTCCACAGGCACTGCTGTAACTTTTATTATTGCCCCATGTTGGTAGTGACAAGTGTAATGTTTTGACCCTCACGTTGAGTGACAAATGTAACTGTTTACCTTTGCCTAAGCTATGTTGTTTTAATGGGCGCCAAGACCTCATGCAATGCTGAAATCTAAATTTGTATTTAACAACGTCTAGCTCTGGTAGAACACCTTCAAGAATCTATTCACTCAGATCGTGGTATGATTTGATCATTAACCCAACAAACAATTGTATCAGGAGAAGGAATTGGTCTATATTTAATGCTACCTACTGAAAGCAAAGATTGCATTGTAAAAGAATTGAATTTATTATATAAAACAAGTATAGCAAAATTAATAATAACAATAAGTTTAAAATTTAAATAGGAGCGTTGCGATTTTAATATTACCGATAGAAAATTACGTGAAAACTGAGTCTGATAAATAGATTTTACTCTTATTTCCAAGCTATGAAGTTACTGAAATATGAAATGTAAAACAAAGAGAAATGAGAGATTGCGTATTTCTGCGTCATTTGCGCTTACCACTGGAAATTGCCAAAGCATTTCCCTCGTACTGGATGATGCTGTGAGCTTCCCACAGTCTCCTGGACGTCGTCATCTCGGTCGATATTTGATGATATTCTGGTAGATTAGATAATTCTATGGTCCGTACATCGGACCCAAACACTCGTACAACCACACTGGTTAAGTTTTACAAAAGTTAGTCCTCCACTCCACGGAACATCGGAGCAACTCCCGCGTGCAAGCGTACTCGTTAAGTTCTACACAGGTAGTCCTCGTTCCACGGCGCGTCGAACGATATATGCACCTGTCGGCTCCCCCACTCTTCAGCCGACTCCTAGCTTACGTGGTCTCCACTGATTGGCTGCACCCCACTACTTCCCCTTCTCAGGCTCATTACACACGGCGCGCGAATGATGAAGACGATTTCCGTTCCATATATTCGCCTTTTCTTGACGCTGCGACCCAAGATTGCGTCATGCTTCCCGACAAGATTAATCCTGTATATGAATTTCCAGTGACTCATGTCTCTCAAAACATCCTAACTGACGAAAACTCCGTTCCGCAATCACATAATTTTCTATGATATTGTCGTTCGTAATAATTTGCTTGAAAGCGTTTTCTAAGACATAGAAAACCTATCTGAATGCTAATAATTTTTATAAAATGCTCCGAAAATACCTTAATAATAATAAATTAACATGAAATATTCTATTGGCTGAACAATTTGCCGCGTAAATAATTATAGAATGGCTTCCTACTGACTTATGCCAGTGGCATAAAAACCCCTCGAAAAACACGTTACACTGCTTGTATGAATTCTCCCGAAGTCACTTTATCCATTAATGCTATTCCATCGATCTATCAACCGATTACTTTCACACACACTTACGTATGTGACTGCATGCTCCGCTGGCCACCTCGACACAAACATGCCATCAGGGCGGACGGCAAGTGGTGGAATCCAGCGCGATTGTGCTGGACGCGGTGCTGTCAGCAACGCAATGCACAATCCACCAACTGGTTAGCGGGCAGCCCGGCGGCCAGTAATAAACTGGAGAGTGAATGGCTGGCTTTATACGAGCTCGATCAAAATTCTGAATGGTTATATTTTACGTACATTTGAAATTGATGATACAAAATGACGGTAATAATCGTATCCAGAAGGAAGTGATATGCAATGAAAAATAATGCGTAGATTAAAAAAACGAAACCATTTATGTTAAATTAGTGATTCATTCACTGTGTGGCAACTGCTTAAAGCTAAATGTTCCGACACTTTGGTAAGAATATATTTCAACAGATGGCAGCACAAGCGAAGCTGAATTTATTTATTTATTTTTGTATCGAAGGGGAGCTCCGATCTGCGATCTGAAAACTGCTATGTACTCTGTCTAGTAGTAAAATTGATATTAATTCATTGCTTACGTTTTAATTTCAAAAACAGAAAAGTTGCTGTTTGTTTTTCAAATATCTGATTAAAATTCAAAAGGAAACGGGTAATACGAAAGTTGAGTATTACTCACTGATTCCAAAGCCGCATCGAAAACCTAAATCGCTTGAATAGAACCGTCGGGATCACTTTGGGAAGTTTGTGAATAAAAGTGTTACTGTATTTGCAACAAGACGCGGCAGTAGAACAAGGTCATGGAGAGCGGGTTGGTGGAGAGTTGCGGGGAGGGTAGGGGAGCGGAGCTCGAGTGATTTGAGAGAGCGACAACCTTGCCAGACGGTATGGAATTCCCGAACATCTACTCCAATGTTGCGATTGACTATGCTGGTTAGTTCTGAATTATTGTCAAGGTCTGGTTATTTCTAAGTGATCCTTTGATATTTTACCAGTTCCTAATTACGACTTCTGGTTTTTAGTTCATCGATCTCATTAATTACTTTTTGTTTAATTTACTTTACCTGCAACAGTATTAGTTTTCAATGCCCGTTAGGTGTTCTATTTTCGGCACTTTTTTTTGGACATTATTTCTGGTAGAAAAGATTTTTTTGGGTCAATTTTACCCTCCAAGTTGGTGATTCCCACGGACTCAGCGAGGGAATTCACCACTACCGCCTTTCCAGGCAGTGTCCTAGAGCTGGGAACACTTGGTCAGATTGGATACAACTGGGGAGATGTGATCAGCACTTCGCTCAAGTGGCCTCAGCTGCAAAGTGAACAGGGGCCTCATGAGGGATGGGAAGGGAAAGGAAGATTCGGATGGATAGGCAAGGAAGAGGGAAGGAGGCGGCCGTGGCCTTACAGTAGTAGACGAAGTGGGAAACCACAGGAAACCACGGAAAACCACTTCGAGGATGGCTGAGGTGGGAATCAAACCCCCTCTACTCATTTGGACTACCCGAGGCTGAGTAGACCCCGTTCCAGTCCTCATATCACTTATCAAATTTCGTGGCAGAGCCGGGAATCGAACCCAGGACCTCCGGGGTGGCAGCGAACCATGCTAACCGCTACACTACGGAGGTAGATTGGATACATGTACATATAGGTAGGCTACGACTGGTGGAGAGCGTTATGGTCCTCATGTGGAGTTATTTGTTCGTTTTTGTTGAAAAATGGAGCCACAACCCAGACCGATTCAAGGGCGTTCTACTAAATCCCAGGGGAGATTGCGACTAAGTACCAAGAAAAGGAAGCCAGGCCCTAAAAAAACACAAAAAAACACCTCTTCACAGCGGTAAGTTTTTTTTTTCCTAGTTTATATTTGAAATTATATAATTCTTTACGCTTGCATTAGGCAATCTGTAATGCACTGAGCAGTTATGATTTCACTTATATTTTACCTGTATCTTACAAGTTGGATGACTAAACGTCACCCCGAAATCTGCAGGCAACATGGCTGAACAGCGCAGTGGTTGCTTGGTAGGCCTAGGCTCTTCATGGGCTGTCGCACCACGGGTGTAGTTTGTTTTTTACTTCTAATACATAAGTGTAGGAGTACAAAATAACGAACTATTCAGTGTCAACTTTTTTTAGAGAAGCAAGTTGGACTTCAAATGAAAGCAATGCGTTGTGTGGAAAAATAAAGGCGTAGCAAATGTGAAAATGAAAAATCGATTTCCGGAAATACTGGATTGGATTGGGATCCATAAAGACTGCAAACAGTACTTTTGAACCACCAGTGGGCAAGGTGAAGACAAACAGCTAACTGCTACCAAACTTATGCGTATTGCTTGCAGCCCATTGCAAAAGTTCCCAGCTAGTATCAAACACCACTAACAATGCTGCCGAAAATTATATGTCCCTTGTTGCAAAATTCACGGGAGGTAAGCAGATCAATCGAGGGAAACGAGGTTCCTTCACTCATAGAACCAAAGCTGCCGGCCTGGTCTTTCAGTTTGGGCCATCCTGGCACTATAAAACAATGAAATCAGTTTAGAATAAAACCTGCCACAATAGTGAAGGACACTGCACTCAGCAGAAAGAGAAGAAGATCAGCTTTCCGAAAAAGTTTATTTGCGTCGCGAAAAGGGAAAAGAATGTCCCGACAACAGTCTAATGTAATGAAACGTACTGTCTCACATGATTATGGAAACCGATCAATGCAGTTGGATTTCGATGAGGCACTGTTAAGAGAGTTTAGTGATGAGAAGATCAAGCAACTAACGCTTAGTGAAGGCCATATACAAGAAATGGAAAAGGAAACAAGGGGACAAAGGGAAAATTAAAAATGGCACACAGCTAGAAAGGACAGACTAACGACCTCCAAATTTGGATATGTATGCAAGAGGAAACCTACTTCGAAATGGGCTCCAGTAGCAAAAAGCATTCTGTACGGCGAATTTCACACAAAAGCAATGCAGTATGACTGTGATAATGAGCGAATTGCAAAACGAAATTTAGAAGAGAAATCGGTAAAAAAGTCGAAGAATGTGGTCTTTTCGTACATAAAACTTATGGGTTTTTAGGTGCCTCCCCAGACGGATTAATAGAAGACTACGCTATAGTCGAAGTCAAGTGCCCTTATTCTGCACGGAATATGACCATACTGGAAGCCTGAAAAAAGCCAAAGGGATTTTGTTTTTCAGAAAGTAAGTGAAAAAGAAAGCCTAGAGAGTGTCAAGAACAGTGCCTCTCAGAAGAGAACAGATTGATAACTCTCTAACACTCACATGATTTTTATTTCCAGAACCAGGGCCAGTTGGAAATATCATAGCGGGAAACATGTTATTTTGTGGTATGGACGCCTAAGGACATTCACATAGAAACAATAAAGAGGGACGAAAAGTTCTGGAGACAAAAAATGCTTATGTAACTGACAATCTGCTGCGAGAAAATCTTGTTGCCTGAGATCATTGATCCCAGGATGACCAGATCAATGGATATAAGAGAACCTGAGGTGAAGTAAAATACTGAGCGTGTGTAAATCATTAAACTCGTATCTTTGATACGGAAAAAATTGAAGCATTAATTTCAAGAACAGGAAATAATAAGGTAGCCTATAATATTTTTTTTTTATAGTACGCAGTACTAGTGCCTGTGCTAGCAATAGGCAGATGAGAATATCTACATAATAATTTTGCTCTTGGTATGCATTTTTATAATTTGTTTATTGTAATAAAATGTCCTACATATAGGAACTTTTATTATTACCTCCTTGAAGTAAGTTATAGTGATTGGCCTCACGGAGTCATTCAGATCTCACGAAAAAAAGGGAATAAGAATCAAAAGAACCAAAGAACCATACGAATCACCAAAATAAATGTATGTATGTATGTATGTATGTATGTATGCTTGCATGTATGTATGCATGCATGCATGTGGGTCTATGTGCGTGCGCATTTGGCCTCTTATAAATCGATAATAGCAGGCTCCATTGATTAGAATTTTTCACGGTTTGTGGTCTTGTTTGTTATGTCCAGAAGACGATACCTAGAGTTGGACGTCCGCATCGGATGGTTTTTGGAACGGATATTCCCAATAAACCTGAACACGAACATATCTTGTCAATCTTTTTTCTAAAATATCAAGAACGTGCCAACTACAAACCAGTCATCTCTTTCTATACAGTATTCAATTTAGCCTCGAGTGAAACCAGTCGCTGCTCTGTTCGGTAAGACTTATGCCCTACAAATTATTACTAATGTCGGAACAATATGTTTCTTGTTTGAGAGTTATTTGAGGATAAACTCCCGAACAGTTACTTAGAAGGGAATCCAGCGCTGTCAGCAGCTATCCTGAGTGTGTTTTCACGGGGATTTCCACAATCCTTCCAGGTAAATGCCGAGATAGTACCTTACGTTAAGTTTCAGGGCACCTGACTCTAATACAGTTACACACATAATCAACTACACGGGACTGATGATGATAATAATAATATTGTTATTGGTTTTACGTCCCTTTTAACTACTGCGCCTTTTAGAGACGCCGGGGTGCCGGAATTTTGCCCCGAAGGGGATCTTTAACGTGCCAGTAAATCTAATGTCACGGCTCCCTCGCATTCGCGCACCCTCAAATGCCAACTGGCTGCACCAGGATTCGATCCTGCAACTTTGGGCACAGAAAGCGAGAACGTTACCGCTGAGCCACGCAGCCAGCCAAAGGTACTGATGACCAAGATGTCCCAAGCCCCTACAATGTATTATTATCAACAAGAATGTTAGAGGAAGTAAGAAAGGCATCTGTACGAACACATTGTGTCAACGTTACATATTGTGACACTACTACAGTATCATTTTATTGCTCAGATATTGTTCCACGCCTAGACACTTGTACACGTAACTCGTCGAACTATAATATTTGTGACAAGAGGAAGACAATTCCTTCCTGTCGTCAAATTCTTCCCTTCTCTCTCCGCCCTGTCAGCGTGTTAAGCATTTTCCTTGCGCAAGAGATCTTGTGGAGCCGTGCAGCCTACCACCTTTTTCAAAACAAATCCAAACTAATGCTGTCGATTCCATTCACCCGATTTTAATTCTGAAAAATGCATTTGAAACAGGAAATAAATCTCCATTTTCGTATTACCATTTTTTTTTTCATATTTTAAGCAGAGATATAAAAAACTGTTAGTAACTTTTTGTTTTTCACATTTTGGAAAATGCATCGAATTAATATCAATTCAATTGCAGTCTAGTATACATAGTGGTTTTCAGATCGCAAATACGAGCTTTCGTTCAAGAGAAAAATGAAAAAAGAAATGGTCTCACTTTGGTGCTGCCACGTGGTGTCAGAATTACAAACTAAACAAGTAGTTCCGTGAAGAACTATACAGCCTATTTTCATATATCCTACTTATGTTAACTGCCACTATCAACATACTACATTTCAGTTTGATTGCTGTAATAGATTCGTAGATATTGAGAACCGACTAAATATTTCGGATGGTCGCCATGTTGGATTTTATATATGTAGGCCCTAGAGTTATGTACTGTTAGATGAAGATTATTGAGTACGTGTAGCATTCAAACTTCAATCGCATGATTAGGACACAAGAAGTAACAAGGAGATTTTAAAATTTCGCTCAGCTGCCACCTTTGGTTATGGAAACAATTGAAATAAATTAGATGCCAGTGGATTAACATTTTGTATAAGGATTTACTGTGCCAAGTTTTACTGCACTCGGATGGTTAAATTGCGAGAAACGTCCATGTGAATATTTATACTTCGCGTCGACGCCATGTTGGATTTGTGATCACCAGGTTATTTAAAGTCCTATAGGTGAACTTAAGTTCATAGCCCCTATGAACATAAAAAAATCAGTTTGATTGCTATAATAGATTCGTAGATATCCAGAGCCGTCTAAATAATTCGGATGGTCACCCTGTTGAGATTGTTAAATGTATAGGCCATAGAGTCATGTCCCATTAAAGGAAAATCATTCCGTGGGATCACTATTCAAACGTTCACTAAGATCGCATGATTACGACACAAGAAATAAAAACTTAATTTTAAAATTCGCACAGCCGCCATCTTGAGGTTATGTAAACAATTGAACTAAATTAGATACCAGTGCATTACAATGTGAATAAACATTTCGTGTACGAGATTTCATTGCGTTTGGAACATTAAATCGCGAGAAAGGTCTATTTAAAATTTTTAAATTCGCTTGGCCGCCATGTTCGTTTTGTATTTAACCGGTTTTTGAAAGTCGTCAAAAGTCGCACTAATTCCAGTAGTGCCCTTTATCTCCGTACAAAATTTCAGGATGATACCGCTAATAGTTTCAGAGATATAGAATACCGGTGAAATATTTCGCACATCCGCCATCTTGTGGTTATGTACACAATTGAACGAAGTTAGATGTCGGTGCATTACAATATTGTTGCGTGCCACCCCCCTAGTGACACTTTTGTTAACTGGATTACGGTGGGTTGAAGCACAACACAGATTGTTCCTTTAAAGAAATAATTAACTTTTTTGCGGCTAGAAAGATACACTACTCATCAGCAAATACAAGCAATTAGAACCCTACTCCAGTTTCCTCAAGTCTCTTCCTTATGGAGAGCTCTTGCCCCCTTTCACTTGCCAACAAACCACAGAAGTTAATCCGTCCTAATGAGTCCGGTGGCCTTGACAGAAACTACCTGAACCTCTTCCTTATGTACACAAACTACAGTTACTTACGATAACCTGCAACACGCTGCTTCGCTGCCCACGAGCTGGGAAACAATGTCACTGGATTTCGTAACTCGCACGGCACTTCGCCACAATACCTCTGTCGCTCAGTGAAATCACACTCGCTCAAAACACATGCAGTCCCCTGTATGCTTCTCACTCCCTCGCTGTCAAGAGAATCGGCTTCACTAAGGGTTTCGCAAGTCACCACACTTCTGTCACTCAGGATAAACGCTCGCACTAGCTCGTAAAACACACACTCACTGCTTGACAGGTCGCTCTTATATAGCAGGCCGGTGACTCAATAAATGCTTCTAGACCCATCCAGGGTTCACGGCTTCTCGAGGTTTCCATCACTGGCTGAGTCACGAATATTCTGGACCATCCCTTTGTCCTAGTAGTCCTGTTGCATAAGGCGCACGCAATACACTGAGGCAGAGCATAGCCCAGCCCTGGGGCAGTTGTGACTCATGCGGCGAGCGATGAAACAAACTCACAGCCGTAACACCACCCCCTTCCTAAAAGGCTGATCGTCCCGATCAATCATTGGTCCGGCTGTGTCCCTCCGTAGGCTGCCAGGCGATCTCGATGCACGATCTTGATCTTCGCCCTCGGGCTCTGCTGGATCCTGTAGACGACATCGTTGATCCGTTTCACGACTCGGTACGGGCCCTCCCAGGACTTCTGCAGTTTGGGTGACAGGCCTTCCTTCCGTAATGGGTTGAAGAGCCAGACCAGGTCGTCCTCGTGGAATCCGCCAGCATCCATCTGTTGGTCGTATCGGGTCTTCATTCGGTCGGTCTCGATCCGCAGTTTCCTCCTCGCGAACGCGTGCACGTCCTCCAGTTGGTCGACCAGTTCTTGACAATACTGGCTTACCGGGATCGGATCATTCCCAGGTCGGCCGAAGGCAAGATCGACAGGTAGACGGAGCTCCCTCCCAAACATGGCCCGTGCTGGTGTGCACCCGGTGGCTTCATGCACGGCGGCGCGGTAGGCCAGGAGAAATAGTGTAAGATGCTTGTCCCAATCCCTCTGGTGCTCGCTGAAACTATTCGGAGATGGTTCTCGATGGTGCGGTTGAATCGCTCTACCATCCCGTCGGATTGAGGGTGTAGCGGCGGTGTCCTTGTCTTCCGGATTCCCAGCAGCTGGCATAGGTTCTGGAACACCTGCGACTCGAAGTTCCTCCCTTGGTCGGAGTGCAGCTCCAGGGGTACTCCGTACCGGCTGACGAATTCCTTCACCAGGGTCTCTGCGATCATCGCGACTTCTTGGTTAGGGAGCGCATACGCCTCCGGCCATTTGGCGAAGTAGTCGCTGACGACCAATATGTAGCGGTTCCCTGCCTCGCTTAACGGGAATGGCCCAGCAACATCGATGGCCACTCTCTCCATGGGACCGCCCACGTTGTAGGTCTTCAGTGGACCCCGTCGTCATCGTCCTGGGCCCTTGCTGGCTGCGCAATCGTGGCAATTCGCGCAGTAGTTCTCCACGTCTGCTCGGCAGCCGATCCAGTAGAACCGCTCTCTCAACTTCTCCAGGGTCTTCTTTATCCCTATGTGTCCACCAGATGATCCTCCATGAACTTCCTACAGGACTTCCTCCGTCATAGCCTTTGGAACGACGACTTGTTCCCGAGATGTCTTCCGTCGGTGCTCTCCCAGGCGCGGCAGATGAGGCCATCCCTTACAATCAGCGAGTCCCACTGCGCCCAGTAGGACTTAAACTTTGGGCTGCAGTCACTCACAATGTTCCACCCGTGTCTGGGGACACAGGCCCTCTTCCATTCGGCTATCAGTCCCAGGTCATCATCTTCTGCTTGTGCCCGCGTGAAAGATTCGCGGCTCCAGTTCCCTTGAAGTTCCACAGTAGTCCGTCGGCACTGTATCCCGGTGTTCTCCTTCCTCCTAGTACAGAAGGTGCAGTCTTCGGGGCACGGTATTCGTGACAGGGCGTCGGCATTAGAATGCAGTTGGCCTTTCCTGTGCTGGGTATCGAAGATGTACTGTTGAAGCCTCTCTAACCACCGCGCGAGTTGACCCTCGGGCTGTTTGAAGTTCAGGAGACACCGCAGGGATGCATGGTTGGTCCTGATGAGAAATTCTTGCCCGTACAGGTACTTGTGGAAGTGTTCGATGGTCTTCACGATGGCGAGCAGTTCCTTCCTGGTGACGCAGTAGTTCCTCTCTGGCTTTGACAAGGCTTTGCTGAAGTAGGCCACTACTCTCTCCTCGCCGTCCACTATTTGCGACAGGATTCCCCCTATACCAAAGTCGCTGGCATCGGTATCGACGATGAACTTTGTTCCAGGTCTGGTGTAGGCCAGAATAGGCGCGGTGCACAGAGCCTGCTTGAGTTGTTCGAAGGCACTGTGGTATTCTGCTGTCCATGTGAAGAGTTGGTCCTTATCAGTCAGTCGATGCAGTGGTTTGGCGATGTCGGCGAATCCTCTCACGAAGCGACGGTAATAAGTGCAGAGTCCCAGGAAGCTTCGTAGTTGGGACTTGTCCTTCGGAACTGGCCACTCCCTCACAGCTGCGGTCTTTTCTTGGTCAGTGCGCACCCCTTCCTCGGAGACAATATGCCCAAGGTACTGGACCTGCTTCTGGAAGAGCTGACACTTCTTGGGGCTCAACTTCAGCTGGGCAGCCCGTAGCTTCACCAAGATCTCCTTCAGGTTGCTGTAGTGCTCCTCGAAGCTTTTCCCCCAGGACGATGATGTCGTCTAGGTAGATCAGGCAGATCTTCCAGTGTAGTCCCCTAAGAAGGTCGCAGGGGCGTTGCACAGACTGAATGGCATGACGGTGAACTGCCAGAGCCCGCGGCCCACAGAGAACGCCGTTTTCTCGCGGTCCTTATGGTGGACCTCCACCTGCCAGTAGCCACTCTTCAAATCCAAGGTGGAGAACCATCTTGATCCTGATATCGTGTCCAGAGTGTCGTCGATACGGGGTAGAGGGTATCTGTCCTTCTTCGTGACGTCGTTCTCCCGCCTGTAGTCCACGCAGAACCTGGTGGAACCGTCCTTGTTCTTCACAAGCACGACCGGAGAACTCCAAGGACTATGTGATGGCTCGATCACCCCTTGCTCCTTCATCTCTTCTACCATCCGGTCGACTTCGGCTTGCTTGGCGAGCGGGACACGTCGGAATGGGGCCCTAATCGGTGCGCTGTCCCCAACGTCGATTCTGTGCTGGACCAAGCTTGTCCTGCCGAAGTCTTTGCTCCCCACGGAGAAGATGTCCTGGAATTCGTGTAGCAGGTCCTGAAGTTGGCGTGATTGTTCCTCGTCTAAATGGTCCTGGGATCCTTGGTACAGCTTCTGTAGTTCTTCTGGCAGTGCGCATCTTCTTCGGTTGTCAGTCTGCAGGTGTCCGTCCGTCGTATATGTGATGCGGGCAATCCAGGTAACGGGCTCGCAGACTCCTAGGTTGCTGTCCCGGTGAACCGAAATGTCGTAGTCGTTCAGGTTAGACAGGCGGACGTACGGCCGAGACGTCGTGTTGATGAGGGTCTTGGCAACTAGCAATCCTTTTGTCTGGATGTCCTCATATTTTGGCTCGATGACAGCCGCCACTCCCTCAGCTGCTCCGTCGACAATTACGGCAGCGCTGACTACCGTCCTGGCGGGAACGATGACGTCCTCTCTCAGCCTTACTCGTCGTGCGGCGACGGCCTCGTGTGCTGGTTGCAAAGCAAGTTCCTCACCTCCGAAGTGCAGAGTGTTGGTACTCAGATCCAAGATGATGTGGTTCTGGTCCAGGAATTCCAGTCCGATGATCACTTCATTTGATACGTCAGCCACAAGCACTGGATGCTTTATCGCCCGTCGACCAATGACGAGCTCCAGTGATGCTTCGCCATGTACCGGTGCGGTCTCTCCGGTCGCGGTTATTAGCTGGAGGTTCCTTTGTGTGGGCTGCACTCTCCACTTCGGGATCACGGTGGGACTGACGATGGTCCTCGATGCTCCCGTGTCGATTAGCATGGGCCAGCTCTCTCCGTTGACGACTCCGTCGACCATCAGGCTGCTATTATCCCTCCGTAACTGCGTCACACGAACTTGGACTGCCGGGGCTTGACGACTGTCACAAGCCAAACTTTGCCCCACAAGGCTGGCTGATACTTGCTTTCCTGGGCCGCGCGGTTTCCCTACGACTGACTATCCCGACGGAAACCCTTGGCGGCAGCGATCACCGCAGTCCTTGCTCAGGTGGCCTCTCTTACGGCAGGTCCAGCAGGTCGGTAGTCCTCTTCCGGACCGCCTCTCCGGATGTCCTTCGGCTACGTTTTTGTTGGTGGTACTGCGTCTCTTGAAGAAACTGCTTAGCGGCTCCATCAATTCGTCGGCCAGGGGCTTGGTCTCGTTGGTTTATACTGGTTCGTCGACGTCCACTTGACGCACCCGCGCGTGCATTCTAGATGCCTGTTTTGCCGTCTCAAACTCAAGTGCGTGGCTCAGCGCATCTGCCAGGCTCTTATCGCGCGCAGGTCGCAGCGCCTGTTGAGTGTCCGAGTCCCGTAGCCCGTCGGTGAAGGTCTGCGTCGGAATCTATTCCAGAAAGTCGGTCGGCGCTGTTGGATAGGCGAGCCTTACGAGGCGTGCGATGTCCATCTCGAACTCCTGCAGGGTTTCCGCGTTCTTTTGTACCCGGGTCCGGAGCTGCATCTGGTAGGCCTGCTGAAGATGGCTATCTCCATATCGGGACTCCATATGGGCGATTAGTGAAGCGTAGTCCTGGGATCCAGTCGGGATGGCCTGAAGGACGTTAAGGGCGTCCCCTCTCAGCGCTAAAATGAGAGCTGTAGCCTTTTCCGTGCTGTTCCATTTGTTTATGGAACAGGCCGCCTCGAACTGACGTAAGTAGGTGCTTCACGGGACCTTTCCGTCGAAGGTTGGGGGCGTCACTCTGCTATGTCCCGTTCCTGATATTCCCGGTGTAACGGTGGGCGGGCGTTGGCGCAACTTGGCAACTTCCTCTTGAAGAGCGTTGAATTTCTCTTCCACCCCCGTCAGTGGGCGTTGGCGCAGCTCGGCAACTTCCTTTTGTAAGGCGTTGAATTTCTCCTCCACCCCCATCAGCGGGCGTTGGCGCAGCTCGGAAACTTCCACTTGTAAGGCGTCCAACTTCTTTTCCACTGCTGCGACTTCCTCACGTAGGCCCTGTTCTAATTTCCTTTGGCTCTCCTCTAATTTCGTCAGCAGACACTCTTCCAGATTTTTCTGGCCATCCAGAAATTTGGCGGTTAGGTCCTCTGCTAACTTATTCTGGCCGTCCTTCAGGTTCCCTGCTAACTTCTTCTGGCCGTCCTCCATCTTCTTCTGGCCGTCCTCCATCTTCTTCAGGTCATCCTTCAGGTCCTTGGCTAATTTCTTCTGGCCGTCTTCCATCTTGGCTTCCATGCCACTTAACTTTTCTAGCAATGCTGCAAATTGCGCTTCCATTTTGGTTGTTTGTCTTGTAAAGGGCATGCACTCACAGGAAAATTAGAGAGAAATGACCTGCTCGGGTTTTGAAACAAGGACCGTCAGGTGTTGTGCTTGTGCTTGAGTTCGTAATCCGGCTTCTGACACCAGTTGTTGCGTGCCACCCCCCTAGTGACACTTTTGTTAACTGGATTACGGTGGGTTGAAGCACAACACAGATTGTTCCTTTAAAGAAATAATTAACTTTATTGCGGCCAGAAAGATACACTACTCATCAGCAAATACAAGCAATTAGAACCCTACTCCAGTTTCCTCAAGTCTCTTCCTTATGGAAAGCTCTTGCCCCCTCTCACTTGTCAACAAACCACAGAAGTTAATCCGTCCTAATGAGTCCGGTGGCCTGGACAGAAACTACCTGCACCTCTTCCTTATGTACACAAACTACAGTTACTTACGATAACCTGCTACACGCTGCTTCGCTGTCCACGAGCTGGGAAACAATGTCACTGGATTTCGTAACTCGCACGGCAGTTCGCCACAATACCTCTGTCGCTCAGTGAAATCACACTCGCTCAAAACACAGGCAGTGCCCTGTATGCTTCTCACTCCCTCGCTGTCAAGAGAATCGGCTTCACTAAGGCTTTCGCAAGTCACCACACTTCTGTCGCTCAGGATAAACGCTCGCACTAGCTCGTAAAACACACACTCACTGCTTGACAGGTCACTCTTATATAGCAGGCCGGTAACTCAATAAATGCTTCTAGACCCATCCAGGGTTCACGGCTTCTCGAGGTTTCCATCACTGACTGAGTCACGAATATTCTGGACCATCCCTTTGACCTGGTAGTCCTGTTGCATAAGGCGCACGCAATACACTGAGGCAGAGCACAGCCCAGTCCTGGGGCAGTTGTGACTCATGCGGCGAGCGATGAAACAAACTCACAGCCGTAACAATATGTACAAACATATACTGTACCAAGTTTTATTGCGTTTGGTTGGTTAAATCGCGAGAAACGTCTATTTAAAAGTCGCAAATTCGCGTGGCCACCATGTTGGTTTTGTAGTAACCAGTTTTTCAAATGCCACATAGGTGAACTTCTAGTAGTTTCCTTTATCACCGTAATAAATTCCAGGATGATATCGGTAATAGTTTCGGAGATATTGAATGCTGGTGAAATATTTCGCACAGCCGCCATGTTGGATTGGTTAGACATAACAAAATTTGAAGGGCACGGTCGGGGTTGCCCGGAATAGTGCTATGAACTTACCGAGTTTCATTGAAATCGCTCCAGCCGTTTAGAATTTATTAGGGACACACACACACACACACACACACACACGGACAAAAGGTGATCTCATAAGACTATTTTTTCTTTTCCAAATTGAAAATAGGCTAAAAATAAGTAGTTCCGTGAAGAACTATACAGCCTATTTTCATATATCCTATTTATGTTAACTGCCACTATCAACATACTACATTTCAGTTTGATTGCTGTAATAGATTCGTAAATATTGAGAACCGACTAAATATTTCGGATGGTCGCCATGCTGGATTTTATATATGTAGGTCCTAGAGTTATGTACTGTTACATGAAGATTATTGAGTACGTATAGCATTCAAACTTCAATCGCATGATTAGGACACCAGAAGTAACAAGGAGATTTTAAAATTTTGCTCAGCTGCCACATTTGGTTATGGAAAGAATTGAAATAAATTAGATGCCAGTGGATTAACATTTTGTATAAGGATTTACTGTGCCAAGTTTTACTGCACTCGGATGGTTAAATTGCGAGAAACGTCCATGTGAATATTTATACTTCGCGTCGCCGCCATGTTGGATTTGTGATCACCAGGTTATTTAAAGTCCTATAGGTGAACTTAAGTTCATAGCCCCTATGAACATAAAAAAATCAGTTTGATTGCTATAATAGATTCGTAGATATCCAGAGCCGTCTAAATAATTCGGATGGTCACCCTGGTGGATTGTTAAATGTATAGGCCATAGAGTCATGTACCATTAAAGGAAAATCATTCCGTGGGATCACTATTCAAACGTTCACTACGATCGCATGATTACGACACAAGAAATAAAAACTTAATTTTAAAATTCGCACAGCCGCCATCTTGAGGTTATGTAAACAATTGAACTAAATTAGATACCAGTGCATTACAATGTGTATAAACATTTCGTGTACGAGATTTCATTGCCTTTGGAACATTAAATCGAGAGAAAGGTGTATTTAAATTTTTTTAATTCGCTTGGCCGCCATGTTCGTTTTGTAGTTAACCGGTTTTTGAAAGTCTCATAGATGAACTTCCAGTAGTGCCCTTTATCTCCGTACAAAATTTCAGGATGATACCGCTAATAGTTTCAGAGATATAGAATGCCGGTGAAATATTTCGCACATCCGCCATCTTGTGGTTATGTAAACAATTGAACGAAGTTAGATGTCGGTGCATTACAATATGTACAAACATATACTGTACCAAGTTTTATTGCGTTTGGTTGGTCAAATCGCGAGAAAAGTCTATTTAAAAGTCGCAAATTCGCGTGGCCGCCATGTTGGTTTTGTAGTAACCAGTTTTTCAAATGTCACATAGGTGAACTTCTAATAGTTTCCTTTATCGCCGTAATAAATTCCAGGGTGATATCGGTAATAGTTTCGGAGATAATGAATGGTGGTGAAATATTTCGCACAGCCGCCATGTTGGATTGGTGAGACATAACAAAATTTGAAGGGTACGGTCGTGGTCGCCCGGAATAGTGCTATGAAATTACCGAGTTTCATTGAAATCGCTCCAGCCGTTTAGAATTGATTAGGGACACACACACATACACACACACACACACACACACACACACACACACACACACACACATTAGCGTGGCCTTGGTGTGCGCGGACTAGTTGCCTAACGAAATCCACGAGTATGTTCGTGATTCTCCCAAAGTCAACGTTTGGTGCGGGTTAATTCATGACCAACTTATTGGACCTTTCTTTTTCGCTGAAAAAGCAATTACAGCCCTAATTCACCTGGACATGCTTGAACAGTTTGCCTTCCCTCAAATAGAACACATCGAACAACAGACTGAACAGCTTGTCATGTTTATGCAAAATGAGGCTCCGCCTTCGTGCGCTACGCGATACACTCGACGCCTACTTTTCAAACGGTTGGATTGGCAGAGAAGCCCTCAGCCCCTCATTTCCTGGCCTCCCAGAAGTCCAGATCTAACCCCTTTGAATTTTTAGCCTACTTTTCACATTTTGCAAAAATGAGGAAAATTAGACTTATGAGATCGATCCGGGCAAATGTGTGTCTGTCTGTCTGTGTGTCCCCCCTATCAACTCCTAAACGGCTGCAGCAATCGAAACAAAATTTGGTAGGAGTAAATGCCGTATTTGAAAATGATGTCAGTGCTACCAACTTGTGAAAAACCCCATTGGGACTTGAGCTCCATATTGGACATCATGGAAGGTATGAATGGGAGCTATTTCAAAATTGGCATACGTATAGGTAATACTATTTCAGTTTAATTTCCAGGAGGCCTTAGAAGGCAGTGTTGCCAAAATGATTATAAGCCTGCTAATAAGTCCAATTTTTAAATGCATATAACTTCTATACTATCATTTGGATTTCAACCAAATTTTGTATGTGCTATGTGTAGTCTACCATAACAGATATGACTATGCGTATTCTTAAGAACAACCAGGGCTACCAACTGTTAATAAATGCTGTCTATTTTTGTTACCCTAATATCAATATGTCAGAAAGTATGCAAGCCAATAGCTCTGAACTTTGCACACGTATAGTACCTGGCATTCTAGATTAATTTCGGGTCCAATTTTAAAATGCATGTAACTTCTATACTAAGTAATGGATTTCATTCAAAATTTGCACAACAATAGATCATATTATTTCGGATTATTTCTGACCAATAAATGCGTGACATTGTTTCCAACATGATTTTACGCGCACTGTTAGATCCAATTTTTAACTGCAAGTAACGTCCATGCTATCCATTGGGCTTCAACCAAATTTTGTATTCTGTACTTTAAGAGATGGAACTAAGAATATATTCAGTCACCAGGGCTGCCAACTGTAGTGCTATATTATGCTACATTATGCCAGGTAGGTCTATACAGTATTTCTAACTAATTAGAAATTTCGATATTAGCAACTTAATTTCGTCATTATTCTAGATAGATCCATATAGATTAATCATTGGCATGAATCTTAAATTTTAAGAAAAGTAGGCTCTTAGTTCGTCACGGAACTTCTTGTTTTGCTTTTTTCCTGGGGGTACATAAAAACGTTGTTTACGCAGAAAAGATTCGTATCTTCGGGTGTTAAGTGCTGCCGCCATCTCTACTGTTACTCCAGATATGATTCAACGCACGTGGCACGAATTGGACTGCACATCAGTCGTCTACAGAGCATCAGACGGAGCTCACATTGAAACTCAGTGAGGTATGAAAACAAATGGTATCCTTTCCACGCATTTTAAGGCTAAAACCATGACTTTAGTCTACTTTAATATATTTTTATAGCAATTATTTAAAATCTAGGCATTATTTTTCGATGACCCTGTATATGTACAGGGCGCCCGAGAATGTTCTCCGCATTAGCTATGTGCAGCTGCGAGCGTTTGTGTCATGGGTTTCGTTGGCGGCACTGTGTCCTTGAAAGGGGTACTCCCCAGTGTGGGTTGCGATAAGCGAACGAGCCTGCATGTCTTCAGTGTGTATTGCAGTAAGCGAACGTTCAGATATATTATTGGAAGAGAGCAACAGTATACAGGCGGTAATGTTTACTAGTGAAGAGAGAGAGTTTTTTTTTGGTGGAATACGTTTGTCGAAAGGCGATCGGTTTACAGAAAATGTAAAATTAAGATTTCAGGCGCGGTTTCCTAATTCAAAGTGTCCAAACCGTGATACCGTTCGGAATTTGGTAAGTAAATTTCGTGTGATTGGCTCAGTTCACGATGTACCGGGAACAGGCAGGCCTACGCTTTTAACAGACGAAAAACTTGATGAAATCTCCGGAATAATGCTGCGAAGTCCAAGTAAATCAAAAGAAAATTAGCTCACCAAACTGGAATCTCTAAGTCGACAGCACATAAAGCTGTAAGAGACAAGCTTCAGTTGTTCCCTTATAAAGTTACCGTGGTTCATGAATTAAAACAAACTGATTACGGAAAAAGAGTGATGTACTGTGAATGGTTCCAGCATGGCTGTGGTGAGTACAAAGTTTACTGTTTATTTGTTATGATGCAAGCGGCAGCTGTGCTACCAACGTAACTGCTGTAGCTAGCTCTCGCAGATGCATGTAGGCGCTGCGGAGAACATTCCCGGACTCACTGTACTTTATATACAAATATACAGTAAGGGCCCACCCTATAGAACAGAGCTTTGCAGAGGCCGTGCCGCGGACAGGTCCCAATACGTCACCGCGAGATTTATAGCATGTGCCGATTACAACAGCGGGACAGAAAGTCCTGGATGCTGTCATAGCTGGCAAGATACGGTACTTTAGTTGTGAGCGGCTACGGTGGCGAAGTTGGTAGCATGCTGAGCTTCTATGCCCAAGGTCGCGAGTTCAAACCCAGCCGAAGACGTCAGATTTTTTTAAGAGCGTTAAAATCCCTCAGTATGCCTTCCTTCGGAGGGAAGTAAAGCCGGCGGTCCCATGTCATAGATTTATGGTATGATAAAGAACCTTCCACTAATTACACCTGTGTGAAGCTAAATTATAGGTTATATTTGACTAACGCTCTTAGGCTCCAACGTTCATCGCCAGGAGCCGACTGCGGTGGCATCTAGTAACAAAGTTCAGGACTAGTTAGTCGTTGACGGTGTCGTTTAGCAGCAAAAGTTGGAACTAGTTGAAAATAGAATGTCTGCAGTCCTTACTAGAATCAAAAACAGATAACATACACTAATACAACCATCACAATTAACACCGGTTATCAGACAGATTCTACACACATCCTAAGTACACGGGGCAACATGACAGAGTTGTCGCAGCCCCTAAACTGAGGAACCAACAAACCAACCTTAGTTGTTATAATTAAGACTTGTGGTGAAGTACTGTAGCCTATCTCGTATCCCGTGAACATAGTTAGGTATAGAACAAAGCATCGTTTTTTCCTAGTGGAAACTTATCTTCTCAAAATAAGTTTTCAGTAAATTTGTTCGTAAGTTACAGCGCCGTGTGATTTTTATTTGCGGGGAAATCTCAAACAAAAGGTATACAGAAACAATCCGCGTACTCTAGAGGCTCTCGAGAACGAAATAACTGCACCGATACGAAATATCAGTGGGGATTAATTACAGCGAGTGTACCAAAATGTCCTACGTTGGTGCAATTTGTGTTTAAAAATTGAAGGACAGCATTTCCAGCAACTACTCTGAAATTCCTGTAAGTAATGGTGATTATTAAATACGTTAAAAGTGTAAAGGTGTTGAACTAGTTGGGCGCTACGCTGCTGCTAGTGCCAATGCCTTGCTCGACAGGCGGCTAGACACAGTGCCTCAGCTGTCACACGGCGCATGCGATGTTTCGTTCTGTAGAGAAGGCTCTCACTGTACAGAGGTGTGCAAATTATTATCAAACACAGAATTTAAATCAGTCACAGTTTTTTATTCAAAATAATTTTATTCACTATCTGCTGGCATCTTCTGTAACTGTACTTAGTAATGTTTCCTCCCTTATCGACTTGCACCTTTTCCGATAAGGAATTGCGCCTGGAAACTTTCAGAATTGGGTATTCCGAGGGATACCTGAGCTTGGCCCGTTTTCTATTTTTTCATTGGCTATGGAATATACCCTCTATGTCAGGTAATTTCAAGTCATAGTTCATGAATCTTTGAATACCGTAGTTCAAGAGCGGATCAACAGTGAAATGACTCCAAAACCCTCATCTCTCAATTCAAACGAAAAGAAGAGTGAAGTAATCAAAACAAAACGTGTGGCATTTTGCAACAGAAAAACTCCTCTGTTAGTGGAAATTCTAAAAACATATTTACTTTGAGTTTCTTAAAAGAAAATATTATTAAGACTCTAGGTTAAACATTGGAAGTCATTTCAGCGCCTTGTAAACATATTTAGTGAATTTAGCCGTAAAAGTATACATGTTAGATAGATAGATAGTTTTATTAATTCCATTTGATCAAATACATGTATAAAATACATTTTTGATATAGGACACGTAAGAATTTACACCTATAAAATAAAAGTACTAATAGGTACATAATACTAATACTATAACTATTTATAACTTATTATAATAACAGATCTTAAGAGATACAATCTTATTGGACAACTATTTACACCTTATTCTATTATCATAATATGAAAACTTAATTCTATAAATACAACAACTTACAGCTAGGTATTACAATTAAAATAGAAGAGTAAAATATAATTATAGATTTCATAGTTTCTATACACTAAGATATTCAACTACAGAGTAAAAACAATGGCACTGCAGATAAGCTTTCAACATTCCATCGGCCGATAACCTAGATGTTAGGCCCCTTAAAACAACAATCATCATCATCATCATCATCATCATCATCATCATCATCATCATCATCATCATCATCAACATTCTATCAAAGGTTTTTATTTTTGGGGCAAGTTTTATATACTGGGGTAGTTTATTGTATAATTTAACTCCTGTGAGATAAGTTCCTTTTTGATATATGCTTGTGTATGTGTGTGAAATATGAATGTTTTGATTTTGTCATGTGTTATGCCTATGAACATCATTGTTTGTTTTAAGAAAAATTTCCTTATTCATTAAATTCTTTTTACAAAACAGAATACTTTCAAAGATATATATATATAGGGCAGAGGGAGAATGTTTAAATCTTTTAACATAGGTCTACATGATTCACTAGTGTTTACATTTGCCATAATTCTAATCGCCCTCTTTTGTATCCTAAACGTGCTTAGTACATCTGGCGACATACCCCAAAATATGACCCCATATCTTAAGTATGAATGGAAATAAGCAAAATAAGTATTTCTTAATGTGTACATGCTAGTGCAGGTTTTCAATATACGTAACGCAAAGCACATCGAGTTCAGTTTAGTATTCAGATATTGTATATGTTTATTCCATTTCAAGTCATGTTGTATCCATAGTCCTAAAAACTTTGTTTCTGATTTATTTTCTATTTGATGACCATTTAATGTTATATTGGGCTTCGCAGGATTCCTATTCTGTATAGTGTGGAAATTTAGACATACTGTTTATTTATAGTTGATTATGAGGCGATTATCTTGTGACCATTTGGTTAACTCTCCTGTAACGGAGTCAGCAGACTGCTGTATGAGCTGTTTAGTTTCACCTTTTATTACGAGTGTTGTATCGTCCGCAAACAAAATTTCCTTATGTGAATGAACGTTCGGTGTTATATCATTAATATATAGAAGGAAGAGTAGTGGGCCCAAAACCGATCCCTGGGGTACTCCAAATTTAATAATTCCCTCATTTTGGGGCAGATGACCTCGTAGTTCCGCCCCTTAAAACAACAATAACTAACTAACAAATTCCCTCATTGGACAATGTTTCATTAAGTAATTTGGTTCCATCATCCTTGTGTCGCAAGCTTAGTATTTGTTTACGCCTTGTTAAGTAAGACTCTATACATTTATTAGCTAGACCTCTAATACCATATTGATTTAGTTTTGTAAGTAGGATTTTATGGTCAACATCAAATGCTTTCGATAAATCCAAGAATAGGCCAGTTACATGTTCCTTATTGTCAATTAATTTCAGTATACTATTAATACATTCATAAATTGCCGTCTGTGTAGATTTTTCCGTTCTGAATCCATGTTGTGAGTTTGATAATATTTTATTTTTTTCTATAAAACTTATCAGCCTCCTATACATGATTTTTTCCAAAATTTTTGCGATACCAGTTGGTTAGGTAATAGGACGATAGTTATCTAATTCATCTTTGGAACCGTTTTTGTGCACTGGAATTACTTTTGATAACTTCAAAATATCCGGGTAAGTTCCTGAGAGAACTGAACTGTTTATTAAGTGTGTAAGTGGATTTATTATATTTTCTGCACATTTCTTTAAAATTGCATCTGGGATGCCATCAATGCCAGAATAAAATTTATTTCTTAGCTCTTTTATAACTATTCCTACCTCTTCACTTGTGACATCATTTATAAATAAAGAATCACTACATATATTTATTTTATTAATAGAATTTAGTGTCTTTACCTGTGATTTATTCAATAATTTTTGTGGAATTTCCAGAAAATAGTAATTGAAAGTGTTTGCTATTTCCTCTGGATTATTTATCACTTTATTATTTCTGGTCAGTGTAATGTTCCTTTGTATTTTAGCAGATTTTCCAGTTTCTTTCTTTATCACGGACCACATAGCCCTGTTTTTATTAGATGATTGGGAAATAAAATTATCATTATGCATTTTCTTTGCTAGTCTTATTACCTTATTTAATATGCTAGTGTATTTTTTGTAGTATAAATTGAATTCAGGTGTTGTGTGGTATTGTTTATATAATTTGTGTATTTTGGGAAACTGGCGTCGAGTCTATAATGTGCACACCTCTATATTCAGGGTATAACAAAAAGGTACGACACATTCCTGACACGTAGACAAAGAAATTATGTTATATGAACATGGGTCCGGAAACGCTTTGTTTCCATGTTATACCTCATTGTCTCCAACTCATTACGCATGGGAATCACACAAGAACAGAACGTTAGAATCGTGGGGAACATGCGCTCTTGGTTACGTCTGGTTACGTTGTCATTATTGTAGGTGCACCGCCAGTGTTTTGTCTTACATGGCCCCGTTGCCATGCGACTTAGCACATGTGCCTTTAGCTGTGCGACAAAACATTACTGTCTTCATGCACGATGGAGCACCTCCTCATGTTAGTGCTAATGTCCGTCGGCTTCTAAATAACAGATTTGGTGACAAATGGATAGGTTGAGGTGGACCAATTGCCTGGCCTCCACGCTCTCCGGACCTAAAATCACTGAACTTTATTTGTGAGGGCATTTGAAAGTTCTTGTGTATCGAACCCCAGTACAAGATGTTCAGAGTCTCCGTGCCCGTATTATGGAAGGCTACGACACCATACGTAGTACTCCAGGGATACATCAGCGCATCCGAGATTCACTACGACGGTGGGTTGATGCATGTATCAATGCGCACGTAGGGCATATTGAACATTTCCTATAAGAAAGAGTTGCATGTGGTAAGCTGGTACGTTCTGTTCTTGTGTGTTTCCCATGATAAATGAGTTTGAGACAATGAGGTATAACATGGAAACAACGCGTTTCCGGACCCATGTTCATATAACATAATTTCTTCGTCTAGGTGTCAGGGATGTGTCCTGCAATTTGGGCCCTACCTTTTTGTTACACCCTGTATATAGCCTATAACATTTTGAATTGATGGTAGTTTTGCGGTCTGGGGGATGTTAAACGCGAAGATATGCCGACATTTTCTGGAAGGTACCCATTGCAATACATGGCTTTCTAATGAAATCCACCTTAATCCCACGAGCCCGCACTGGCCCAAGCCCCTAAATAAATTGAATTAACAACAATATTAAACGAAACAAATATATTTGTTGTTCATTTCACATATCTTAGGTTAAAATCTCGCCATAACCGCGCCTGTACACAGTACAAAGAGGTGTTAGGAACGTCTGTGATAAATTACCGCAGAATGTAAACATGAACCCAGGCTTGTTCCCACGTGAGACTTGCTGACGTCACTTAGTGTGCACTAAATCATGGCACCTCGTAAACAACGAGCTCTTTATGTCATGTCCTCGCCTTCACTCTATTACCAAGTGAGAGCCACACTCTCAGGTTTCAAAACAAGCGTTACCAGTAATAAATAAAGCGACTTTGATAATGAGGCCAATTTTGCTCTGCCGATATCGATACTCTTGATTTCGTTGCTCATAAAACTACAATCTATACAGGGTGATTCTTGGTGTAGTTTACAACTTCAATACTGTGTAATTATTTATTGGAACCACTTACAGACTTGTTTTTTTTTTTTTAGTTTTTTTAGACAGCCTCCGTGGCTTAGGCGGCAGCACGCCGGCCTCTCACCGCTGGGTCCGTGGTTCAAATCCCGGTCACTCCATGTGAGATCTGTGCTGGACAAAACGGAGGCAGACAGGTTTTTCTCCGGGCACTCCGGTTTTCCCGGTCAAAATTTCATTCCAGCAACACTCTCCACTATCATTTCATTTCATCTGTCATTCATTTAATCATTGCCCCAGAGGAGTGCGTCAGGCCTCGACAGCCGGCACAGTTCCTATCCTCGCCGCTAGATGGGGGCTTCATTCATTCATACCATTCCTGACCCGGTCGGAGACTGGAAGCAGGCTGTGGATTTTCACTTAGAGACTTGGTTTTTATGTCATTACATAGCAAAACAGTTCAAGTTTTTTGACAAATCCATTGCAGCTCAACGTGTGCACCATTTTTCATCCAGGACACATCGCAACGGAAGTTGATTTCCCGCCACGTATGAACCAGGATTTCCGTGGTAACAGAAGCGATGTCTGTTGTGATGCGGTGTCTCAGTTCATCAAGATTTGCAGGTAGGGGAGGGATGTACGCCCTATATTTCACAAAGCCCCACAGAAAGAAGTCCAGTGGTGTGTAATCTGGAGACCGTGGTGGCAGGTAATTGGTCATCACGACCTATCCACTGACCCGGGACACGTTGACCAAGGAATTCCCTGACGTCTGACAGGTAGTGCGGTGCGGCGGGGTGCCATCTTGTTGCCAACACATGTGCCCATCGTGGTCATCTTCATCCAACCGTGGAATAACAGTTCTGTAGCATATCCTGATAAATGATGCCTGTGATGGTTCTCTCAGCAAAGAAGAAAGGTCCGTTCTTTTTTAGGCTGTCACGAACCACCTGCACGTGGCTTTTCCGTGCCCCAAATATGACAATTGTGTGTGATATCTTGGCCAGAAAGGTAGAACGTTGATTCATCGCTGAAGACCCCATTGTTCAAGAATTACCCATCACGACTGATACGATCCAACATGTCAACACAGAATTCATGTCGGGTATGTTTATGCGCTTCACTCAGTGCATGCTCCAAGGGCAGTCGGTATGCTTTCATGGCCAAACGTCAACGTAACAGTGGTCTGAGGGATACCAGTTTCGAGTGACAGACGCCGTGTTGATTTTTCCGTACTGCGGACGAACCTCTCCCAAACTGTTTCCACCACATTGCCAGTCACAGGTGCGCGGCCTGGCGCCTTTCTGTGTAGCACAGAACAACCTGTTTCGATAAATGTCTGGTGCCATTTGTACACTGTTGGTCTGCTGGGTGGGTATTTGCCAAATTTTGTGTGAATCCTCCTCTGTTCACTCGTTGCTGACTTGTTTTCTTCAAACAAGAACACGCACTTCGCTCTTTTCGCTCCAGCGAAAGACGCCATTTTCAACAAGTGACGGGCTGCGGACGTAGCGGAAAACTGTACAACTACAAGCTATGTAATTCAAAGCTTGAAGTGTTTTGCAATATAATGACATTTAAACCAAGTCTAAGTGTTTCCAATAAATATTAACACATTATTGAAGTTGTAAACTACATCAAGAATCACCCTGTAAACTGGACAAGCAATGAAGAAAATTATAAAAAAAGATACAGTCAGTCTGAGAGACTAGACTATATATCATTTCAAATGACGCCTGCTACAAATGCTACACATGTAAGAAAGGCTCAGGAGGGCTTCTCGCTTCGATCGAAGCCCCAGGACTCCTTCAACAGACTCCATTACCCATTAACTTAGGGTTCCCCGCGCGGGGAACGGAGAGCGGGAGGTGCACTCTGCTGCATGACGTCACGCACTCGCCGTCTCCGTATCGCACAACGCCAGACCCCAGGAGTAAACTCAGACTCAACAGACTCCATTACCCTTTAACTTAGGCTTCCCGCGCGGGGAACGGAGAGCGGGAGGTGCACTCTGCTGCATGACGTCACGCACTCGCCGTCTCCGTATCGCATAACGCCAGACCCCAGGAGTAAACTCAGACTCAACAGACTCCATTACCCTTTAACTTAGGCTTCCCGCGCGGGAAACGGAGAGCGGGAGGTGCACTCTGCTGCATGACGTCACGCACTCGCCGTCTCCGTATCGCATAACGCCAGACCCCAGGAGTAAACTTAGACTCAACAGACTCCATTACCCTTTAACTTAGGCTTCCCGCGCGGGGAACGGAAAGCGGGAGGTGCACTCTGCTGCATGACGTCACGCAGTCGCCGTCTCCGTATCGCATAACGCCAGACCCCAGGAGTAAACTCAGACTCAACAGACTCCATTACCCTTTAACTTAGGCTTCCCGCGTGGGGAACGGAAAGCGGGAGGTGCACTCTGCTGCATGACGTCACGCAGTCGCCGTCTCCGTATCGCATAACGCCAGACCCCAGGAGTAAACTCAGACTCAACAGACTCCATTACCCTTTAACTTAGGCTTCCCGCGTGGGGAACGGAAAGCGGGAGGTGCACTCTGCTGCATGATGTCACGCAGTCGCCGTCTCCGTATCGCATAACGCCAGACCCCAGGAGTAAACTCAGACTCAACAGACTCCATTACCCCTTAACTTAGGCTTCCCGCGTGGGGAACGGAAAGCGGGAGGTGCACTCTGCTGCATGACGTCACGCAATCGCCGTCTCCGTGCCGCATAACGCCAGACCCCAGGAGTAAACTCAGACTCAACAGACTCCATTACCCTTTAACTTAGGCTTCCCGCGCGGGGAACGGAAAGCGGGAGGTGCACTCTGCTGCATGATGTCACGCACTCGCCGTCTCCGTATCGCATAACGCCAGACCCCAGGAGTAAACTCAGACTCAACAGACTCCATTACCCTTTAACTTAGGCTTCCCGCGCGGGGAACGGAAAGCGGGAGGTGCACTCTGCTGCATGACGTCACGCACTCGCAGTCTCCGTGCCGCATAACGCCAGACCCCAGGAGTTAACTCAGACTCAACAGATTCCATTACCAATTAACTTAGGCTTCCCGCGCGGGGAACGGAGAGCGGGAGGTGCACTCTGCTGCATGACGTCACGCAGTCACCGTCTCCGTGCCGCATAACGCCAGACCCCAGGAGTAAACTCAGACTCAACAGACTCCATTACCAATTAACCTAGGCTTCCCGCGCGGGGAACGGAGAGCGGGAGGTGCACTCTGCTGCATGACGTCACGCACTCACCGTCTCCGTATCGCATAACGCCAGACCCCAGGAGTAAACTCAGACTCGGTGCATATGCACTGAACAACATGATGACGTCATACACGCCGTAACCGTAACGCATAACGGTAGACCCCAGGAGTAAACTCAAGACTCTGTGCATATGCACTGAACAGCATGATGACGTCATACACGCCGTAACCGTAACGCATAACGTTAGACCAAAGCATAACGATGAAGTCGACAAGATCATTTGAAACGATAAAAAAATAAGTAGGAGTAAAATTCCAGGTGAAATAATTTCAACTCTGAGATTTGCTGTTGACGTCGTCATCTTAGACGATTTGAATGAGTTTTTAAATGGTATGGATTCCATCTTGAGGGAATAAATCATAATGGAAATAAATATATGTAAAACAAAAATAATGGAACGCAGTTGAAAGACATCAGAAACCATACTGACGTCGAATTGGCAAGTGAAAACGTTAAGGAAGTAGGAGATTTCTGCTACTTAGGAAGAAGTGATGTACATAGTAAAGAGGATATAAAAAGTAGGTTCACACAGGAAAGGAAAGCATTTCTACAGAAAATAAATCTGTTGACATCAAATATAGATTTACGTATTACGATGTAATTTTTGAAAGCCTTTGTCTGAAGCGTGGCGCTCTATGGAAGTGAAACTTGGACTGTTAGTGCAGCAGAAAAGAGGAGAATAGAAACATTTGAAATGTAGTTGATGATCTAATGATGATTATGATACAATTAATGATGAATGAGGAGAATTATGATGAATAGATGGGTAGATAGAGTAAGAAATGAAGCGGTATTAAGACGAGTTGGGAGAGACACATACTAAGGCACCCAGGAATATCAAACTTAGTAATGGAAGGGAGGGTCGTGGACAAGAACTGTAGGAGTAGACCAAGGTTAGACTATAGCCTATTATACCTACTGCCTGGGTACAATCGTGTTGACCGATTGAAAAACATTAACTTCGATTACTAAGGCAACACTGAGAAATGGCCTCCCAACCTCGGTAATAATCCTAAAGAAGTGTGTGATTTTTGTTTGACGAAGAAATGAAAGATTTGAACATTTGAACTTAACTATAGAATTTAGTAACATTGCATTTTTATGTTATTATTATTAACACACAATGTAAGTTTCAGCCAATTCTCATTGTTTTATTATGTCTTTCCAACATTTATCCCCTGAGCATAATTTCCCAATAACCAGCAGTAAAAACAAAATATACACTGACCGGAAAAAATTAAAAACGATCAGGGGCGTATATAAGGGGGTGCTGAGGGGGCTCCAGCCCCCCCCCCCCTCCCGGAAAAAGCCAATAAAAATTAGGAAAGTGTTGCTTTGGTAAGAGCATAAAATAATTGTAAATTTGGTTGTACCCTAATCTTAACTTATTGGCTAAGTTAAAAACAATATTAAGATTGAAATTGTACTAACTCGTGGTGGTGTAGTGGGTAGCATTCTTTGCTGCCACCCCGGAGGCCAGAATTCGATTCCCGGCTCTGCCAAGAAATTTTAATTCTAGTCTGAGGGCTGGAACGGGGTACACTCAGCCCTGTGAGGCAAAACTGTGAATTCCACAGTAACTTACGGTACTTTTGAGAAATAAATTATCAACTTAACAAAAAAACTGCTTACCTTTCTGCATAGTAAACTGACAAATATTTAGATATTTGTCATTCATACTCCATAGATCATAATTCCTTTATTTTACAACTTTTTTGTATCGCCAGTAATAATTGTAGGCTATATAGCCTAAACTTTGAATCTTATCTAAAATAATTACACTAAGTTATGTGCTAAAAGATATTGGTTGATATTTCTGGGTATTTTGCGGTGACAATCCCCTGAGAATACTCACAATTTTCCAGGATATTCAGCCCCCCCCCCCAGAAAAAATTGCATATACGCCCCTGAAAACGATCATTTGAAAAATTCAACATTAGTCTATTTCATTCACATTATAAATATGAATGGTATAGGCCTAGTACAGTACATACTGTAGTTATAGCATGGAGGTAAGGGTAATTGGTTTCCTGGATGCATTACCATTCTTCATGTGATTGTTTCACTTAACAATAGCGATTCCTTGACATGATGCTGTTTCCCGCGGAAAGATGTGCGCGCCATCGCTATCGTCAACAATGCAATGTTTTCTTCATTTTCATTTTGCCACTTGTCGACATAGGAAAAGATCAATACAGCCATATCCTCAGTTCCTCTAGTGCAATTCAGAAACGAATATGTGCTTGAGGCCTGAAAATGTTGCCAGGGCAGTGGCTCTGATCGAAAAGTTTCGTACTTTAATACGTCTTAAAGGAACTTATTGAACTTATTGTTAACGCGTATAATTTATGAAGTTTTTAATTTGATCTGACGTTTATTAAAATAGTTGTTGTGAATTGTGTAAAACAACTTTTTCTCGGGCCTGGGTGGTCATAACTAGGGCTCGGATTTTTAGGTAAATAAATATTTTTTTATGTAAATACACTGAAGAAAATGGAAATTGCAACACCATGAAGGCATTGGTCGTTTGTGTTGATTTTCAAGATATGGAACGATGCCAAGTAGGTATGTAAACGATCAAAGTTTCAGACCCATTGGATTGTTGCTACAGGTCTCCCCACGTGATTGGTCGCGGAGGAATCAACTCCAGTATACGGACTCTGGTGTAGCGTAGTTGACTTGCAGTCTGTGCAATGAAGTGTTCCCCGTCAAACATGCCTCAACGACAGAGAAGAGCACGCTATCAACAACTGTCGCCGTTTGAGAGGGCTCGGATAATTGGGCTGTGTGAGGCTGGATTATCGCTAAGGACTGTCGCTGCACGTGTTGGCCGAACGGCATCTATGGTACAACGTGTATGGCAGCAGTGGTCAAATGAAGGTACCCACACACTTAGACCTGGCACAGGCCCAGCGCGACAGACAACTGTGAGAGAGGATCACCGCATCATTCGGATGGTCTGGATGGAACCCCATGCAACAGCAGCGCAAATTCGAGCAGCTGTGGCACCCCACGTTACACAATAAACAGTTGGTAATCGCCTGCGTGCAGCTGGCTTACGATCCCGTGTTCCTGCAGAAGGTGTTCCATTGACCCCACAAC
Source organism: Meconema thalassinum (assembly GCA_946902985.2). Lineage (NCBI taxonomy): Eukaryota > Metazoa > Arthropoda > Insecta > Orthoptera > Tettigoniidae > Meconema > Meconema thalassinum. Next base: position 99,248,210 of record OX336400.1, on the reverse strand, counting down.
AGCGACGTGTAAGGCTGGCCTGGTGTCGAGAACGATCGACGTGGGTCGACGAATGGCATAAGGTCGTCTTTAGTGATGAATCGCGCTTCTGTCTTGCCCGCAGGGATCGCCGGAATCGTGTGCGCCGACGTACCGGGGAGAGGGGCCGCCCAGACCTTATTGTCGAGAGGCACACAGGGCCAACACCAAGCATTATGGTCTGGGGAGCTATTGGCTTTAATGTGAAATCACAATTAGTGCTTGTTGAGGGCACTATGACTGCTCGACAGTACGTTGATAGGGTACTCAATCCAGTGGTTGTCCCTATGATGGCGAACATTGCTAATGGGATGTTTCAGCAGGACAATGCCCGGGTTCACACTGCACGCATCTCCAGAGAAGCTCTCCACGACATCACAACCTTAGAATGGCTCGCCAGATCCCCTGACCTCTGTCCTATTGAGCATGTGTGGGACATGATGGGTCGACAACTGGCCAACCGTCCTCAGCCACCCTCAACTCTGGAACAACTGACCCATGCAGTGCAGCAAGCATGGGCCATAATTCCTCAGGAAGTGATCCAGGGCCTTATTGACTCCATGCCTCGCAGAATTCATCATGTATTGCAGCTCGTGGTGGGCACATCCTGTATTGATTGTTGTCCAAACTTGCGGTCAGAGGGACCTGAAAGTGTAATCATCGAATCACAACCGAACACTCGTCCTGCATGTTCAATTGCAACAATGTAGCACCACTCCTTCTGGGTGTCGCAATTTCTATTTTCTTCAGTGTACATATTTTAAAGATTTTATCTATAAATACATAAATTACTGCTTTTCACTTATTAGCACAAAAAGAGACATAATATTTACATATTTTTAAATCAGTATGCTAGATCTTTCAGTTCATTGCATTTTTGTTCTGTTAATTTAACAGAGAAGAACCTGTGGGCTATCTAATCTTCATGAAGAGCGTATGTCAGCTTGCAGCTGTGTTAGGTAGATTTCATTAGAAAGCTAACTATTGCAATGGGTACCATGTTTCGACTTCCAGAAAATTTTGACATATCTTCGCGTTTCACATACCCCAGACCCCAAAACCATCGTCAGTTCAAAAGTTTATATATAATTTATGTATGTATATTATTATTGTTATTACATCATTTTTGCCCTTATGGGCAGTGTTTGAACTTAAATATCTCATGATGTCACAATTTTCACTTCTTTCCCTTCTTCTCTTCCCAAAATCTCTTCATCCTTTGACTGTGCTCCTGTTTCCTTTGTTCCGTCCACAATGTTCCTATCTTCTTCCTTTCACTTACTAAAAATTTGGCGTTCTTAATTTTGTTTCTGAAATTTTCTCTGTCTTCTATCATTTGCTTGTTGATCCCTAATTGCTTTAAGTCGTCTTCTATTTCATGATACCAATTTGTTTTCCTTTTTGAACTGTTTACTACATCAAAGCTTTTCTTTGTAAGAAGTTATTTTTTTCATTCTCAGTATGTGCCCGTAGAAAGTTAGTCTGCGTTTTCTAATGATATCTGTGAGTCTGTCTGTGTGTTCATAGAGCTCTTTGGTAGGTCTTTTCATCCATATCCCATCTCTGTGTACTGCTCCAAATATTTTTCTCAGAATTTTACGTTCAGTTTTTTCTGTTTCTATGATGCCAGATGCTCCGATTGTGGTCGTTTCTGACGCATACAATGCTTCTGGTAATACAACTGTTTTGTAGTGTCTAAGTTTGGCCTGTCTTGATATGCTTTTCTTATTATAATGTGACCATGTAAGTTTGTATGCTTTCTGGAGTTTTTCCGTTCGTTCTATGTTAGACACCTTGTTTGATCCTCCTATTTGTATATATTCTCCTAAGTACTTAAATTTTTCAACTCTTTGTATGGATCCATATATGGTATGCATGGTTTGTACATTGTTGGTGTGTCGTTCCATGTATTGGGTCTTCTCATAAGATATCTGTAAACCTGTTTTAGCAGCTATTTCATGTAATCGTTCTAGTGCTTCCTTTGCCTCCTGTGTGTTATTGCTGAGTAAGGCTACGTCATCTGCAAATGCCAGACATTTTATGATTGTTTTTGTTTCACGGGTTCTTCCTAGCTGTATTCCTTTAAGTTGTTCCTCCCACTGCTTAACAATTTTGTCTAAGACCATGTTGAACAAGATTGGTGAGAGGCAGTCTCCTTGTTTGACACCTGAGCGTATATGAAAGGGTTCTGAAATTTCACCCATGAACTTAACTTTAGAGGTGGTGTCCGTGAGCGTTAGTTGTACAAGTGCCCTGTTTTTTTTTTTTGTCAATGCCATATTCTTCCAGTACTGCAAAGAGCGTTTGTCAATCAATGCTGTCGTATGCTTTTTTAAAGTCCACAAAGGTAACTACAGTGTTTTTTGTCTGTCTGACTTTCAGTAGTGTTCTCAAGTTCCAGATCTGTTCGATGCAAGATCTCCCTTTTCTGAAGCCTGCCTGGTATTCTCCTATTTGTGGATCTGCTTGTGGTTCTAGTCTGTTCAATAACACTTTAGAGAATACTTTGTAAGCGACTGGCACTAGAGAAATCCCTCTGTAATTATGTGGATCTGACTTATCACCCTTTTTATGTAATGGGAGGATCAATGCACATTTCCATTCCTCTGGCATTTTCTCTGTGATCCAAATGTCTGTGATGATCTTATGAATTGCTTTGGTGATTTTTTTTATCTTGAAGCTTCCATACTTCAGCAATAATGCCATCTTCTCCTGCCGCTCTGTTATTTTTCATTTGTTGTATGATCTCCTCTATCGTAGGTGGAGTAGAATCGGGATTGGATGTGGTTTTTTGGAAGGTCAATTTCTCCGTGGGTTCTGTACAATTGAGAAGATTATTAAAGTATTGTTTCAGCGAAGCCTCCGTGGCTTAGGCGGCAGCACGCCGGCCTCTCACCGCTGGGTCCGTGGTTCAAATCCCGGTCGTTCCATGTGAGATCTGTGATGGACAAAACGGAGGCAGACAGGTTTTTCTCCGGGTACTCCGGTTTTCCCTGTCAAAATTTCATTCCAGCAACACTCTCCACTATCATTTCATTTCATTTCATCTGTCATTCATTTAATAATTGCCCCGGAGGAGTGCGTCAGGCCTCGGCAGCCGGCACAGTTCATATCCTCGCCGCTAGATGGGGGCTTCATTCATTCCATTCCTGACGCGGTCGGAGACTGGAAGCAGGCTGTGGATTTTCATTTTCATTAAAGTATTGTTTGAGAATTGTACAGTTTTCTTTCGTGTTCGTTTCCAGGCACCCATCTGTTCTTCGAAAGCAGAGGCTAGGAGGCTGATAACCCTTAATATTTTCTTTGAATGTTCTGTAAAAATTTCTTGTGTTATTTCTCTTAAAATCTTCTTCGATTTCTTTTAGCCTGTTGTTGTCGTACGCTCGTTTTTATCTTCTGATTTCCTTTGATGATTGTTTTTGAACTTCGTGAAATTCCTTCCATGTTTCGGATGTTCTGTTACTGATGAACTTCATCCATGCCTGTATTCTTCTCTCAGTGGCTTGATCACAAATTACGTTCCACCACCTATGGTTTCGTTTTCTAGGAGGTTGCGCCCAACGCATTGCCTTTTGAACTGTGGTCGCAAGATCTGTCCAAGTGTCTGTTGGATGCCTATTAATTTCTTCAATGATTTTGTCCCTGTTTATCTTCAAATATTCTGGATCAGGCTTCACTATTTTGTTTTTTGTTGTCTTTTTCTGTCTTGGGATTGGTCTAATCTTGACTTGTAACAAATAATGGTCATACTCGAAGAACCCTTTACGCGTTCTGACATTTAAAATTTCCTGTGTATTTTTGTATGTATGTATATATATATATGTATATCAGTTTCTTGGGGACACGACAACTGCCGTAATTTAGCACCAATCACTTTGATTTTTTACCGAATATGTATACCTATAAAATCTCGGTCGAGTTCGTTACTGGGCTAAATCGGTCGAAGGGGGTGAAAATGGGGGGCATTTTTCTAAATAGTGAAATATTGCTATAACTCTCTTAATATGTGAAATATCGAATCCGTTCAAACTTCATACTATGTGTCGGATAGAGCCCAAAAATTTATGTTTGAAGAGTTTCTTTTATAGCACCAACCATTGACCAAGGGGGTGGGAAAAAGTGTTTTTATTTTTCGGAAAACATTAATCATATCTCTCTTAATAGGCACAATATCAAAACCGTACAAAATGGACAATATTCCCTTAATAATTACCTAAAACTTTTATCTGAAAGAATTTTTGATATGACCCACCATTACGCCAAGGGATGAGAAAAATGATTTCGGAATTATAAGAAAATGCCAAGAGCTATCAGAGGTTGCCATGGCAACACTACTAAATTGATGAGGGATGAGCCATCAGACGTTGCCATGACAACGCACTTGCACAGATCAGATTCAGATTTCCATCTGACTAAGTGTGAAGCGGCTTCGGTGACGTAACTGGTAGCAAGCTGAACTTCTATGCCCAAGGTCGCGGGTTCAAAGCCGGCCGAAGTCGTCGGATTTTCTAAGAGCGCTGAAAATTCCTCAGTATGCTTTCCTTTGGAGGGGAAGTTCCAACGTTCGTTGCGAGTTGCTGGTTGCGGTGGCATCTAGTAGCCAAGTTCACAGCTAGGTGTCGTTGACGGTAGTATATGGTAGCAACAGTAGGAACTACTGCTTGAAATTGACGGTCTGCAGTCCTTACCTGAATTACAGACTAATACAGCCATCACAATTCGCACCGTTTATCAGACAGATTCTACACTAACCTAAAGTACACGGGGTTACATGACCGCGTTGTCGCAGCCCCTAAACTGAAGAACCAACCAAAATCTCTGCGGGGTATATAATTTTGCGTGAAGAAGTAACAGACCGTTACATAGTTACACATCAGTGTCGAAACCTTGCATAAGGACAGTGTGACCACAAGCTTAAAAATGGACCCCAAATGACAAGAAGGTTACCGTCCCCATAAGACAATAAAATATTTAAAATATGCATAAAATGACGAAAAACAAAGTTAATTAAGCTCCAATTATAAAATACTTTCTCGCAATAAATGAGGTCTGATCCTTCTACGAAAACCTGCATATTCTGCCTATTTTCGCCTATCCCCAAGTTAATCCGGTGAAATCTAACTCTGCCTTCCGGCGTGCCGAGAGGACCTTTTTTTCTATCTTGTCGCCCCGTCCCACTCACTGTGGAAGCCGGTGATTTCCTTGTCAATAGCCATATAGGACCACGTGCTGGAACTCCCCCCCCATCTACATGGAACCAGAGTCCTCACATGCATTTCATTTCAGGCACTGTGAAGTGTAAGGCAGTTCTACGATTCCTAAAGTAAAAGCAACTAAAAGTTGTCGTCTGCAGCGGTATGTTGCAGAATTTAGGATAGTTATTTTACTTCTGATGGGGGTGTTCTGTTCTGCCAACCTTGTGCAAAGCAATCAAGGCTGAACAGCGATCTCAAGTTACACCACACCTCGAGGGCAAAAAACATATTGCCGCAGTTTCGCGCCTTCAGAAGAAGTGTTTCGCGATAATCGTCGGTCATTTGTGATGGACAACCTGAAGATGTATCTCGTTGTGTATTGTAATTCTTCCGCAGTCATTGAGGCGTAGCATAAATTGCATTCGTGTGGGGTGCATATTGTTTATGTTGTCAATAATAAATTAAATTGTAATTACATATTTTTACCTTTTTGTCACATATTTCAGGTATTTATAAAACATAAAAAATAAATATTTTCCTGATTTTTAGCACTTAAAAATCCGAGCCCTAGTCATAACAGTATGAAATATGGGTTGTTATGTAATGATCTCGGAGTTTCTTGCCTACCCCTGTCCGGCAGAGCCGATGACGTGAACTGGGCGTGTTTCCCTGTCAAGGCAGTCAAGTGAATACGTGCAAGTATTTACGCGCGCTATCTCGACTCGGCGAACAGACTTCAGATCTAATTCCTATTAACACTTTGTTTTGCATATTCACTTATAGTTCTTATACGCTTTGCACAGTGTTCGATGTGATAACGTTCACTTGTTTTCCCGAGTAGCTGACATAAGCATGTTTCCCTGGGAAAGATGATGATAATGAAATCCAATGTACGGCTAATCTCGTTAAAACATGTCCCATCTCGAAGTTCGCTTTGGTCCAGTTTCTACCAATCATGGCTCCCGTGCTGTGGAAATCAGAGCAAATATCTACTAAAGCCATGCGCGGATGCGGATATCCGAGGATAAACCCGCGGTTATCCACAACCCTTTTCACCACGGGGATATTGTTCGCAAGGCTGTGCAGAGGATAATGTTTAGTGTAAATTTGTGGATAGTTTTTAAAATACAAAGTTGAACTAGATTTTTTTTAAATAATTTTAGTTTTTCACGTTTCTTGTTATTTCCCAATTTTCTCTATTATTATGACGATAATAGAGAAGTGAGAGAAGCCAGTGATGGAAATACCTTCAATTAGTGTTGACTTATGCAAAAGAAAGTCCCTTATACCTTCGCTTGCCTGCGTGGGTATTGGCAACTCCAGCTATCTGATATGACATCTAGCGGTAAAAATGAGAAACTTACCAAGTAGGGTACTTTTGTCACGTGGTGACTGTTTGTATATGGTTTCTTGTATTGGTAATCAGATCGTGGTAAATTCTTCGTGTCTTTATACATAAGTAATAAGTTTTACTCGTTAATAGAGTGCAAAATGAGTAAAAGCAAAGTATATTGCTGAGTTTACGTCTGTAAGTCGATGTATAAGAGCGCTGCGGATAAATGTTTTCATCACTTTCCAAAAGATGCAAATTGCAATAGCCCAAAGGTGACGATACCAAATAAATACGGGCAACAGAAGCGTGTTGGACCACTCACCACTACACTCACTGACGACAGGACGGGTTGTTCACTGTTACGCCGAGCCAAGCCGCACCTAGACAGCCAAGCACAGTCTCGCCGAGCCAAGCCATACCAGGACAGCCAAGCTTCATCAGTCAGGTATCCTTCCCCGCTCCCTAGTTCATTTCCAATAACCCTACCAATCGCCATCACCTCGCTCTGCGATATCCGAGCCATTCCACTACGAGTCATATAGGCCTAATTTGAATTCGCAGGGTAAATATCTACTCTGTGAGAAGCTGCTACCAGTCCGATATTCAACACCGAACCCACCTGCTAACCATCCAAATCAAGCAATTCCTGTCTCCCCCGAGTTTTAATACAAGTTATACTCATCCCTTCGCCCTACCAAGCAGCAAATAATTTCTCGAGTCTATGGTACAGTGAGCAAACTCAAATATTATAGCTTTTAAAAGTAACAACGCCATGACTCGAACTGACCAAAAACAGATACCAGCAGACAACCGATGCTTGATAATATGCAATTGACACATAAAATCCAGTGGAACACATACATTAGATGACGTGTATCACACAGTTATACATATATACACTTAAAAATAACACTGTCATTATTTTAGGGACCACATTTACTAACTATAGCCGAAAAATAAAAAGTGTTCCATATCAAACGCGTGTTATTGAGTATTTTTACTACTTATCCGACCGCAGCGCCCCAAGTGTTAGTTTGAGTTGCCAATATCCGACGACTAAGTAAGTACTACAATTAGCCACCCGCTGTTTCACATACCGATACTCAGAGGGACAAAACTCAAGTTAACAATGCCTTGCGATTCACAGTCTAATAATAACCCCTTGCACTACAGCCCATGAAGGGCCTAGGCCTACCAAGCGACCGCTGCCCAGCGCGTCGGGTTCCCTCAGTCGTTAAGCTTGGTTTTCGTGACCGGGGCGCTGCCTCACTGTCAGACAGGTACTCATTTGTCCTCACGAGGGTGAGTGCTCCCCGTTCCAGGCCCCACATCAATTTCTAAAATCCCAGACGGAGCCGGGAATTTAACCCGGAGCCTCCAGGTGAGAGGCAGGCGCGCTACCCCAACACCACGGGGACGGCATTCACGTCTAGGTAGGGGAACGAAATTCACCTCAAATGTCTAAATGTGTTGCTTTAATACTTGATGCTTAATCTAATAAATTGAAAAACTATGATTGTAATGTCAGCGGATTCGGATAACAAAGGTGCGGATGCGGGGCGGATGCGGATAAAAGTCGTGCGGATGCGGATAACCTTTTGTTTATCCGCGCAGAGCTCCACATTCCAGCGGCGTTCGTTCAGACTTAGTAGTTCCTATTCTGCTGCCGTGGAATGTGGGAGCAAGAAAGTTGTTTTTAATTCGTCTAGTTATCAATATTAGAGTATTTGAATCTCACATATGTTCCAGGTAAGACAATTATCTCTGTATTAAGGTGTGTATTTGTCATGCAATGCACGGACGGACACCCAGGCGTCCTTGCCTGAGATTGACTATGAATACGTGAGTGACGTAAGCTACCTCTAAGCCTCCGCATTACATTTTTTGTATTCGCAATGAGGAACTGCGAACCAATAACCGATATTAATGACAGTAATAGCACCTCAAGAGGAGTGACCCACCTTGAGACCAAACCGGTGTTTATCAAGCTGATACCCAACACAAAAAGCCTAGGCTAGCCAAATTACTTCACGCACAAACCTGGCTGCATGGGAAATATGGTTTCAAGAGGAATGAGGAGTTAAGTGGTGGTGGTTGCTCCAATAATCAGGTGACAATGACAAAGATGATGATGATGATGATAATTGTTGTTTTAAGGGCCATAACATCCAGTTATCGGCTCCCAATGGTTTGAGTTATAGTGAAAATGATAGATGATCAAATGAAAACTACAACTATTCGGTGGCGTAGTTGGTAGCATGCTGAGCTTCTATGCCCAAAATCGCGGGTTCAAACCCGGCCAAAGTCGTCGGATCTTTTAAGAGCGTAAAAAATCCCTCAATAGGCCCTCTTTCGGAGGGGGAAATAAGCCGGCGGGCCCATGTCATAGATTTATGGCATGCTAAAGAACCTTCCACTAACTACAATTGTGTGAAGCTAAATACCTAGGTATGTAGGTTAGATTTGATTAACGCTCAGTATGTTCCAAAGTTCGCCATTAGGTGCTGGATGCGGCGGCATCTAGCAGCCAAGTTCACGGTAACATTTGGTAGCAAAAGTAGGAATTACTGTACTTGAAATTGATCGTCTGCAGTCCTTACCTGAATCACAGATAACACACACTAATACAGCCATCACAATTAACATCCAGATTCTACACACACCCAAAGTACACGGGGCTACATGACCGCGTTGTCGCAGCCCCTAAACTGAGGAACCAACCAACATACAGTACAACTAAATAACTGCTGACTTACAAACTAGAAGAGTAAATGGGAAACAAAAAGGAGGAGAATGGAAATGAAAGACAGGAGGAAATGAATTGCCTTCAACCCTCAAAGAATGAGAATTGAGGGACTTGGAAGGAACGAGAGACAAGAAAGGCACAGAGAAAGGGGAAAAGGTGAGGGTCCTCCCCTAAGGCAATGGAAAAATTAGGGGGGGGGGGGGGGGAACTTGACCCAGCTCGAGAATCCCTCGTGCTTGACAACTCCCTAACTCACCAGCTGTGAGCCCTTGAGTGTGTAGCACTATCCATGGCGCACCAGAAGTGGTGGGGATACACACACCCTGCCTCCTTGAAATCCTTCAGCAGAAGGCAGGATATATCAGGAAAAGAAAAAAAAGAGGTCTGACCCCTCGAAGAATGAGGGATTGGGAGAGATGAGAGAAGGGCCAATTAAGGCGGGAAAGTGAAAGACTCCCTAGGTCTCAGATACCCTAATACCGTCAGGGTCGGAAGAGAACAAGAGTTGGCCAAGGGAGGCCGAAAGAAAAGGTGATTGCGAGGAGCCAGGCACAAGTAAGCGGAAGCAATGCCGAACTCAGCTAGGGGTCCCGTGGTCGCCAACCCAAATACAAAGAATTTGTAGGCCTACAGTAAATGAAAACTGCCACTGCAGCTAAATTTACCACTAACTACTTTGTTTGGGACATTTTTAGTCATTAGCCCCGTGAACTTGGGTGTGTATTGACGTTTTCTGATAACCTGCGTTTCTGCGGTGACTGTAATAGTGTGTGTAGTTGTAATTATTATGGTGTGAAATGACGAAGGTTTTATTTTATGGACGCCATCTATTTTAATATATGTATTCATACCATCCGCCCCAGGAGATTTGACACCAATAAAACATTACAACAAACAAAAATTAAACTGAGGGTACATTTGGGCATTATACCCCTCACCCGGTTTAATACGAAGTTAATTACTGTAATTACATACATTCAATTAAATTAATTACTTAATTAATAAATACAGTATATAAACAACGAAATAAGTATATAAATAAATACGGGTACATTTATAAGTAAATAAATAAATAAGTAAATAAAAACATAAATAAATAAGAAAATAAATAAATGAATAAATAAACAAGTAAACACGTAAGTTAAATAAATAAATAAATAAATAAATAAATAAATAAATAAACAAGTAAACACGTAAGTTAAATAAATAAATAAATAAATAAATAAATAAATAGATAAACAAGTAAACACGTAAGTTAAATAAATAAATAAATAAATAAGTACACTCGTAAATAAGTAAACTCGTAAATAAATAAGTAAGTAAATAAATACATAAGTAAAATGCGTAAATAAATAAACACGGAAATAAATTTGTGAAGGAAAACGTAAACAAATAAATAAGTAGATAGTATTGGGAGAAAAGGAGAGCACAAGCATCTAAGAAGTGATTGATCTGACGTACCCCAAAGTGGGTGATTCGAAAAGAAGGAGAAATAAGTAAATAGGTAAAAATATGTAAATAAACAAGTGAAACCTCGTAAATAGATAAGTGAAACATGTAAATAAATAAGTAGTCTAAACACGTTAATAGATAAATAAAGAAATATTACGGGTACATTCATAAACAAATAAGTACATAAACAAATACGGAAATAATTAATTAAATTAGTAAATAAATAAGTAAACACGCAAATAAATAAATAAATAAATAAATAAATATAAATAAAAATTATTACAAGTTCGTCCACTACACTGAGAAACGCTGAATCATGAAATTATTTTCTTCGGCTTACATGATGGAACACTTGTTGGCATGGTAACCATTTAGGCCTAGAACACAATTATTGTTGCCATATCCATGTTTCTTATTTTCACATTAATGTACATACATAGGTTTGAGTACATTAGTTATACTCAGCAATGGACAGTGATTGGAAAATATGAAACGTACTGTTAGGTTGCTAAATATTTTACGCGTCTATTGAATACAGCATCGGTGCACGCACAACTCAACAGTTCTTTAATTCTAGGGCAAACGTATCACGCACGAAGAAGAGAAACTCTCTCCCACATGCTGATTTCAGGTCGATGTTAAAATAACCACCACATACGATAGGTTGGTACTCATACTCATTAACATCTTTGAAAATGTTGGCACGTTTAGGGCTCTACACGAAGAGGTTCAGTTCGAAGAAATGCCTCAATTCTGTGGTGCCTGATGAAATACCATATACAGTGACAAGAAGCGCTCCTTCATCATCGATTTGGATCCCGACGCGACGGCTAGCGATTTGTTTCACTTTTACTGTGCAGAAAGACCAACGCATTTCAGCAGATCGAGATCGAGTGATTGTAACGTAGACGAACATTCATCCTTTTCAAAGATCCCGACGCGACGCCATCGGCTCGAGAGACAAAATGATTCCTAGGCCTACGTGATGAACAGGCCTACTGTTGCCATGGTAATCATGTACAATAGGAGGCCTAGACTTAGATGACGAGCACTTATTGTCATGGTAACCATATATCATAGGAGGCCTAGACTTGCCTAGACTTGGATGACGAGCACTTATTGTCATGGTAACCATATACAATAGGAGGCCCAAACTTAGATGACGAGCACTTATAGGCCTAGACGACGAACACTTGTGTTTAACATGTTCTAACCTTGGTCTACCCCTACAGTTCTTGTCCTCAAGCCTTCCTTCCATAACTAACAAGGGGAGGATACGATGTATGGGTCACCGATTCGAATCATCTTCAGTACACGTGTAGGGCATGGCCAGTCGTATATCAGGTGCAAGTAGTAAGGTGCGCTTCTCAGCCGTTTCCTAGAAATTAATTAATTGCAATTAAAGTGCGGCGTCTATGTGCGTTATACGTTAGCAAGAACCCAACGAGCGCGTGTTGCAGCGGAAAGAGTTCTGCTTCGTAAGCGCGGGAACGCTGGATCGAATCCCACCGGTAAGCCTTTGCGGTGTTTTTTTTCTTGTAACCATTGGCAATTTCCAATCAATACCAATAGCATGAGTCACGGCTTGCGGGGTATGGGGTGGTCTCATGGTTCACAGACGTGCAATGAACGGAACAGACTGGGCCTTCAATGTATAAACGTATACATGTAATAGAATACACCTACCCGTGTATTTGTAATGCCGATACTGTACATTATGTAATGTCACAAACATTGACCCCATACGATGATTTAAGAATCTCTTTTCCCGCTCACATAACACGTTATTGCAATTGACATTATTCACGACACCTTCAGTTGTACGATTTGCCAATGTTTACAAAAAAAAAAAAAAAAACACTCGCTGCAAAGGCTCACCGATGTGATTTGATCCAGCGATCCCGCGCTTACAAAGCAGGGCTCTTACCGCTGCACCACGCGCTCGTTGGCTTAATGGTAGCGTACAACGCCAGATAGACGCCGCATTGCAATTAATTAAATTCTCGGAAACTGCTGAGAAGCGCACCTTACTACTTGCACCTGGTATACGCCTGGTCATGCCCTACACGTGTACTAAATATGGTTCGAATCGGTGACCCATACATCGCATTCTCCCCTTGTAAGTTTGTTATTCATGGGTGTTCTAGTATGTGTCATACCAACCTATCTTCTAGTCATAAGCAGTCGCCAGAAACATCTCTCCTCTCCCACTCGTCTTAATACCTCTTCGTTTGTAACCCTATCTACCCATCCGATCTTCATCATTCTCCTGTAACTTCTCTTTTCTGCTGCGCCAACAGGACAAGTTCCACTACCATAGAGCGCCCAACTCCAGACAAAGGCTTTCAAAAATGCCTTTCTAACACCTAAATCTATATTTGATGTCAGTAGATTTCTATTCTTTCCTTGCCTGTGCTAACTTCGATTTTATATCCTGTTTGCTTCGTCCATCACTGGTTATTTTGCTTCAAAAGTAACAGAAGTCTCTTACTTCCTTCAGCTTACACCTGCCAGTTAGACGTCAATAAGGGTTTCTGATTTATTTCGGCTGCATTCCAATATTTTTCCCTTTTTTACATTCGTTGATTTTCATCAAGAATTCTTTCATCAAGACGAAGTCCAATCACTTAAAAACTCATTCAAATCATCTGGTGAGTCGACTAAGATTGCGATATCATCAGCAAATCTCACAGCTGAAATTATTTCTCCTTTAATCTTTACACCTACTTTAAATTATTATCTGATTTCCTTCATTGCTTGTTCAATGTACAGATTGAAAAGTATGGCTGATAAGTTGCAGTCTTGCCTTACACCTTTCTGGATACCAGCTTCTATCCATATCCTACGGCTCGAATAACTGCCGTCTGCTTTTGTACTGATAGTAGATCATCCTTTGTTCCCTGTACTTTATTTCAATTCTTGTCAAAATGGCAAACAATTTACTCCAATCAACGTTATCAAACGCCTTTTATTTATTATTAGTGTTATTATTAATTAGTTCCTAAGCAATAACACACCACAACAGACAACATTTCACACAGAGTTTTCTTTCCTTTACCGGCCAAGAAAATCGCACTGAACATTTTAGTAAGGTTAACATTAACGTCTGGTGTACTCAGCTCCTGTACCTTGTATTTAAAAGCCGACGGGCTCCAAATGATCGAACAACAGCGGTAATATCAGTAATATCAGCACTGAAGGAGTGATCGACCTTGCGCCGCACCGGTATTTACCACACACTGGGAACCAACGAATTCTTGCCTCAATTCGTTCACGCACAAACCTGGTGTTAAATGTCTCCAGTCACGAGATGCCATGCCACTTAGAATCCGCCACCATACACATACTACAGTCGGTTTACAATAATTGCATATTTCAGGGCTGGTGATCCATATAGCCTTGTTTATGTAAGTCGACATTTAGCCAACTTCCTTGTACCTTCGACCTCAAAGTAAAATACTTACTTTGCGCTTAGCTCAATTCTTATCTGGACATGGAAAATTAGTCATACTTCGAGCGATTTCAGATCACTATTCTAAATGATTATACAACAGGCTTTTGTGGGTCCTCCCATCACCAGCATCTTGACTGCCCTGCTTTAGAAAGATAAAAATATATAATAAAATGTCACTTGAGCTACTGCAGTAATAAACCGACAAAACTTCGGTAGTCTATCCTATATTTTAAAATATCACGTTATTCTTACTTTCTGACATGCATCCATCATATCTTCAATAAGTTGTCATAATAATGTACAGAGGTGTGCAAATTATTAGACCCTGTAGCAGTTTTCCAACATTTACTTTGCACGTTTTGCGACTTAATACAGTAGAAATGCTTTGCAAGTCGCTGGAATTATTTAAAATGTTTAATCAATAGACTAAATAACATTTTTTAAGGAATCTGACAGTAAACTAAAATTTTACTGTTTCCACTAAAAGAGGTGCCTTGTAAAGGCAGCATTTGTTTTGATTAAGCCTAATTACTTTATTCTAGTTTTCGTGTGAATTTAGACCAGAGAGATTGGAAGTCTTTTATTATTGATTGTCCACTCTTGAACTATTCAAAGATTCGTGGACAATGGATTGAAATCACCCGATTTAGAGGATACATTCCAAAGTCAATGAAAAAAAGAAAGAAACCAACACAGCTCAGGTGACCCTTGGAATCTCCAATTTCTAAAATTTCCAGATTCAATTCCTGGGAAACTCCTAAAACCACACGGGAGAAAACATTACTGAATAGGGCAATAAAAATACAAAATAAAGATTTTTAGAAAAAATTGTGATTTAAATACTTTATTTGAGTCTAATAATTAATTATCTGTATAGAGCCTCCGTGGCTTAGGCGGCAGCACGCCAGCCTCTCACCGCTGAGTCCGTGGTTCAAATCCCGGTCACTCCATGTGAGATTTGTACTGGACAAAGCGGAGGCAGACAGGTTTTTCTCCCGGTACTCAACTTTTCCCTGTCACAATTTCATTCCAGCAACACTCTCCACTCTCATTTCCATTTCATCTGCCATTCATCTAATCATTGCCCCAGGAAAGTGCGACAGGCTTCGGCAGCCGGCACAGTTCATATCCTCGCCGCTAGATGGGGGCTTCATTCATTCCATTCCCTGACCCGATCGGTCGACTGGAAGCAGGCTGTGGATTTTCAATTATCTGTATAACGTTGCTCACGTCCGTAGGTTTAATTTTCAAGTACCCTACACGTGACCCCTGGGTGGTGCTAAACGAGCAACAGTGATCTGGCAGCCAGACTGATCTTCTTGGAGGACCTTCTGGCCATAATATGCATGGAATCAAAATTACATCAGGGCCACAAGACGAGGAATATTGGACCTAGCCTCAAGATTTGCCAGCGCAACAGGAAGGTTCAAGCAAATCAAAATGTGAAATATTATCCAAGTAAACTTGGGTGCTCAGAAAGATTTCTCAATGTTACATCATTGGACCTGGAGTGGATGTTAAGACTATAATACTTTGTTTTAATCATTTTACTATTTATGCATGACATTCTACGGGGACTTTGTTTTATATGTAACGGGGATTTTCACTCGTCCGCTCGCCTACTTGCGAGCCTGTCTGCCGCCAAGCACTTTGCCGTAATGCGGCCCTCGCCCGGCACAGAGTCATTGAGTATAGGAATTTGTATTACCTAGTTCACAGCTGGTGCTGAAATGTTCGGCATTCACTGCTACACATCGCTGGTACATTTTCAGCACCAGCTGTGAACTAGGTAAGTACAAATTCCTATACTCAATGACTCAGTGCCGGGTGAGCGCCACATTGCTCCAAAGTGCTTGGCGGGAGACAGGCTCACAACGTGGGCGAGCGGGCGAACGAAAATTCCCGTCACATATAAAACAAAGCCCCTGTATATATAATCGGTTTATATTTGTTCCTGTAACCATTTCTTCCATGTATAAATGCATACGCTAAATAAAATAAATAATTATCTGTAGTGAATTTTCTGTAATAATCAACCTATATACCTAATATGCTAGGCTCCAATGTATTGGAAACTCAATAATAACAATAATAATAATAATAATAATAATAATAGAAGATTGCCTCCGATGTAGGGTGTCGGAGCTATGTAGAGATGAAACGATTAGCTCAGGACAGGGAGGCATGGAGAGCTGCATCAAACCAGTCAAAAGACTGAAGACTCAAACAACAACAACAGAAGATTTATACGCAAAATATTCGGTGCTTTAAAAACTGCACAATTCTGGAAATTAAGAATTCATGATGAATTATATCGAATAATAGAAAACATATCAGCAACAATACGGAAGAGGAGATTGCTATTTTTTGGATTTTTGTACAGGATAGATCACAGTACAGTAGGTTAACCAAGGAGATCTTCACATTCCTGTGGAACAAGAAGTCAACAACAATAACCTGTGTACAAAAAGTCGAAAAGGATTTGGAATGAAACAATATCAGAGAAGAAAATACACCACAGAGAGGTAGTTTTAGGCAAAAGATGCTAAAAATGGAGGGATTCCAAGGCAGGAAGAAAGAGAAAACTGGCTCGATTTGGACCGAGGAAAGGACGAGGAAACATAGTGAGATGATGAAGGAATACTGGAGGAAGAAGGAACAGCAAAGGACAAAGCATTGAAATTGGCTCGTGGTCCCTGGACGACCGAAACGAAAATAATAATAGTCTAATAGTAGGCTGTTATGTTTAATTTTTCTAGGAAGGAATATGGAAAATCTTGCCAGAGAAACTTGTAGGGGTCCCCAATCCACAAATGTGTCGGATTATTACAAACATTTATATATATCTATCACTTTCCTGTGGATACGATAACTACCGTCATATTGCACCAATCACTTTCGCTGATGAGCCAGCTTGGTGTTCCTAGGCGAAACCCCAAACAAGACACGGCATAAACCTAGAAAAATTGCAAAATACCAAGGAATGCCTTTACCCCATCAGACGGCCGAACGGTTTCCTATTCACAAACCAAGACAAAGCTGAGACTTTTGTTGACTGCTTCACTAAAGTCTACAGTGATCAACTTAACACTCGACACAATTACTCAGACCACAGAACCGTGAGCAAACCAACTAATCCAAAACTTCCTTCACTGACCCCCAGTTTTGACATACGATTCCAGCTAGCTAGGAAACGTAATACGGCCCCTGGGGTAGATAAGGTGTCCTATTCTCATTTCAAGCAAGCGCCACCCATCTTCTTACATTACCTCGCCATCGCCTACACTTTTATTCTCTATACTAGTAGCTTTCCCTCTCATTGGAAGAAAGCTAAAATAATTATCCTCCCTAAAGTAGGCAAACCTCCTTCCCTACTTTCCTCCTATCGACCGATAAGCCTCCTCTCTGTCTTCTCTAAATTGTTTGAATCTATTATCGCCTCTCGCCTCTACAATTTCCTCAACTCCCAACACATCTTTCCCCCAACCCAAGCAGGCTTTCGACCAAAATTCTCTACACAATCCCAGCTTTTCCGTATGACTAGTCTCCTCACCCCTCACTTTAACAAGGGCTTTCCGGCAGCCTTACTACTCCTAGATTTGGAAAAGGCCTTCGACCTCGTTTGGCAAGGAGGTCTTATATTCAAATTACAAAACTTAACCTTCCCTCCTAGATTGTCCGTTTGCTCATTAATTTCTTCCATCTCCCCTCTGCCTCTTCACACATCTTTTGCCTCTATTTGGGTGTTCCACAAGGTTCTCTTATCTCTTATCTCCTATCTCCCATCTCCCCACTCCTCTACATCATCTACGTACACGATATGCCATAACCCAATGTTCACACCTATTTCAGTTTGCAGATGATACTGCTATTTTATCCTTTGCCAACACCACCACCACCCTTGCCAATAGAATGCAATCCTATCTCAATACCCTTCTCGCCTGCTTCCCTAAATGGCACCTCTCAGTAAATACGGACAAACCCAAACTTCTTCTATTTAAGGCCCGGGACAACCATTTTCGTCTTTTCCGTATTTCAATTTTCCAAAAAGCCATTCTTCTATCCCATCAGGCAGTGTATCTGGGGGTTGCACTAGATAACAATCTCTCTTGGCACCCTCATATTAAGGAAGTGGCACGGAGAGCACGCCTACGGAACGCACTCCTCAACCGTCTCCGGGTGGGGTAACAGGGGACCTTTCCCCGCTCCAAATTCTTAACACTTACAAAATCTTTATTCGTCCCATTCTGGACTATAGTTCATTGGCCTGGATTGGTGGTACTTTCCCTCAATATAGCATCTTAAAATCAGTAGAACATTTTGCTATCAAAATTGCACATGGCCTTCCGTTGAACCGCGAGACACTTCCATCTTTTTTTCACCATCTTTTCAAAATCAGACTACGAGCCCTCCAGGATTTGTTCTCAATCGACAGCCTCTGACATATGACATTCTAATGACTCCCAGCACTCGGAGGCCGACTAGGCATTCTAAACCTCTCCCTCAATCCCTGGCATTACAAATCCTTAATCATGATAGTCACCCCGACAACTCTCATCTCATTCCTCCAGATACATATCCTTCCTAAAATTAATTTTGCAATCATTTTCATCCGTTGAGACACAGATTGGTTGACACTCCCTTTCAGATGAGCTAAATACTTTTCACCAAACTTGCTCCAGTGCAAAATTCTATTTAAAATCCTACCCTCAATTCTCCCCCTACATTAAACATAGCTTCCATTTTGGCAACGATCAAACTTCAAGCATTCAAAACCTCAAGATATGAACACACCTCAACTTCAAGACTCTCCAAGACATCTTCACCTCATTCTACACAATATTTACTCTTTTAAGCCTCAAGAAACCAATCTATGTATTTCCCTCTATTTTTATATATTTTTACATATTTCAATAAAATGGGGGTCTTCCGGGCCGTGGTGGGTGTGGGGCCTCGACTTGTGGCTGCCTTGTTGATCGGGTGGCCTCACCAATATAACTACATTACCTCTAGGGTTGAAGATCGCCACAGTAGCGATGGCGTCGAGTCCTCCGAAGCGGGGCATTTTGCCCTCCATCGGAGGATAAAATGGCCTAATTTTGATTTTCTTTTTGATTTTCACAATTCGCTACTCCTCTGGGTGTCCGCGCGCTGACACCAAGAGTCCGCTGATGAGCCAGCTTCTTGTTCCTAGGCGAAACCCCACACAAGACACGGCATAAACCTAGAAAAAATGCTGACTTTTAATACAAATTATGTTGATTATTAACAGCGTCATCAGAGGCTTTGCTTGTGAGTTGAAAGCTCGTACCGGTACGTATCTACTCACTCGAGAGGCGGGTTTGCCCTCATCTCTTGTGTGAACTCTGCGAGAGGTAGCACAAAGGTTTCTCTCCTGTGTTATCAGAACATATTGTTTCAGTCCAGCCTGACACACACCAAGAGCACAATGCCGCGCTGGGGATTGTGAGTGACAATATCTATTCAGGAGAGACAGAAAACACGTGGCCTCCAGTAAACCCAATCGTGCTGGTCTGACAGGACAATATCTTGGTATTGGACTCCACTGGCGGGAGAAACAATAGCAGAGTGAAACAAATAACACCAGAGATGCCTCAAAATAATATTGTTTAACTTCGCCCGGTATCGATGATGGTTTATCCAGCGTAAGCTTAAAAGGCGCACGGACAGCAGGTCCCAGACTCAATTCAGAAAAGCCGAGGCGAACAGCGAAACTCCGAACACATATACTCCTCTCTGAAGTCTTAACTCGACAGTTTGTTGCTGACCGAAGCTGGGGTGATAGGCTCACTCGCTAGCTCATAAACTTGCTCCGAAGCTAGTAAATTAAATTTCCACTGAATTGAGAATTTTGGAAGAAATGAAAACGTTAAAACACTTATAGTGGGCGACTTATTAGAGATAGAGATATGCTGTCCCGCACTTTTTGTAGAACTTTTCTTGCTGAACAATTATTATACGCATAATACACTGACCGGCAAAAAAAGTGGAACAGTTAAAAAAAGTAATATAAATAGTATAAATCTAGCCTTGAAAAAGATTTTTTCACATTTTAAAAGCTTTTCATGCATTAGAACAAACATCTGAAACATCCATGAATAGAAATTGATAATATGACATTTCTTAGGGTGGTATATTACCACCAATTACCCCCAATCCTCGATGAGCCTACCTTAATGGTTTTATGGCGGGAAGCGGACTGGAAGCGTTTAAGGTTTATGAGTGTTGCCGCTCGCTTATTGTTGTTCTAGGGATAACAACTGGCACTTGTTGAACACGTGTGAACCATTGTCACACATTTTAGCAAGTTATCCATTTGCAGTTCACACTAAAACATGCCTCTTAGCCGTGAAGAAGCTGCACAGGCAGTTGCATTGGTGGAGGATGGCCGCAGCTTCCGTTATGTTGCTGAGGTCATTGGATCATCTCTCGGTAGCATACATCGTGCAGTGCAACGTTACAGAGAGCTCCGAACATACGACAGGAGACGAGGGTCAGGCCGTAGAAGAAGCACAAGTGCCAGGGATGACAGATTTCTCACCCTCCAAGTTCTGCGTGATCGGCATACCACAGCAGTTCAGGCACGAAATCAACTGGAAAATGCCAGAAATGTGAGAGTGAGTGAGCGAACAGTAAGAAGAAGGTTTGAAGAAGCTCATCTTTCGTCCAGGAGACCTGCACGTGGACCCGCACTCGAACAGCATCACAGAGAGGCGCGTCTTCGCTTCGGAAGGCAGCATCTGGGATGGACCCACGAGCAGTGGGCCTCGGTTCTCTTCACTGACGAGAGTCGCTTTAACCTTAGATCTCCTGATGGAAGAGAAAGAGTGTGGAGAAGGCGCGGGGAGAGGTACAGCCCTGTTGCTTTCTCCTCCAGGACTCCATTTGGAGGTGGCTCGGTTATGGTGTGGGGTGGCATCAACGTTATGGCCCGCACTGAATTGGTGTGCATCGATCACGGGACGCTCAATTCCCAAAGGTACATCGAAGAGATCCTGATGAACCATGTGATGCCCTTTGCGCCTTTCATTGGTCAGAATTTCATGCTGATGCAGGATAATGCCCGCCCTCATACTGCTCGCTGTGTTGTACAATAACTGCAGGAAGTGGAGATTCAAACCCTGGACTGGCCAGCTCGTAGTCCTGACTTGAACCCCATCGAACATGTATGAGATACGCATGGAAGGAACGTCAGACAGCATGACCACACCACCTTGGCACAACTGAGAACATCGCTGCTGGAGGAATGGGATCGCATCCCGGCAGATGCCATTCGACGAGTTGTGAACAGTATGCCTGAGCGTTTACAAGCTGCCATAGACGCTAAAGGTGGAAACACCCGTTTTTAGTGACCAGTGTTCTCTTGCAGTGCAGTGCAAACATTAATACTGTTTTGTTTGGCAATACGTTTGATAAACACTAGCCCAAAAGAGCATTACTAAAAAATAGAAAATTGTAAGATTTGCAAAATGTAACGAAATTTGTGGACGCCTCCGTGGCTTAGGCGGCAGCACGCCGGCCTCTCACCGCTGAGTCCGTGGTTCAAATCCTGGTCACTCCATGTGAGATCTGTGCTGGACAGAACGGAGGCAGACAGGTTTTTCTCCGGGTACTCCGGTTTTCCCTGTCAAAATTTCATTCCAGCAACACTCTCCACTATCATTTCATTTCATCTGTCATTCATTTAATCATTGCCCCAGAGGAGTGCGTCAGGCCTCGGCAGCCGGCACAGTTCATATCCTCGCCGCTAGATAGGGGCTTCATTCATTCCATTTCTGACCCGGTCGGAGACTGGAAGCAGGCTGTGGATTTTCATTTTCAACGAAATTTGTGAGTTAAAGCGTGTTGTAAAACATGATTCGGTATTTTCTGTTGCCAACCATCTAAATTTACATGAATAATGCAAATATTGGAAAACCGATACATTTTTGTGGAATAAATTAAGAAATTACATAAAAAATTAAAGTGTTCCACTTTTTTTGCCGGTCAGAGATATTTGTAACGATTTACCCAGTGTAAGCCTAAAAGGCGCACGGACGGCAGTTTTCTCTTCGACTGGGTTCACTGAAATCGTTACTGCTCGGCTTCCTTTGATCATTAATGAATGTTTATCAACAGAAACCTTCCTCGAGAAATCCTTTACAGAATGGTGAAAACCACAGCAAAATCCATCCAGTGGTTCTCGAGATTACCCGTTACATCCAAGAATTAGGGACTTTGTTTTATACTATGTACAGATTAGAAGGCTTGGACTAACGTTCTACATCGTGCTTCGTTGGCATCGGGAGAGCGTGGGTTCGAATCCCATCTCGGTCGTCTAGAAAATGGCTTTCGTGGTTCAGCGCGGGGATTTTACCCCTAGCCCCCCGTTTGGGAGAAATATGGCGAAGAGTGAAAGACCCTGTACTGTACTAAGTAGAGATAACTCTTCGCCATATCTCTCACAAACTGGGGGCTAGGGCTAAAATCCCCGCGCTGAACCACGAAAGCCATTTTCTAGACGACCGAGATGGGATTCGAACCCACGCTCTCCCGATGCCAACGAAGCACGAGGTAGAACGCGTAGAGGCAGCTCACTGAGCTTAGGGTCAGAGTCCGAAGCATCAATCCAACAGCACTTCCTTCCTTATCTTAATTATGACATATGCTGTGACAGCAGCGCGCTGCGATATGCTCGTCTGTCCTTTATAGCTGCACGGTCTACCTAGAGCGCTGGGCCGGCCGCACTTTGAGTGAAAGACCCTGTATAAAACCAAGTCCCCGATTCTTGGACGTCACGGGTAATCTCGAGAACCACTGGTTAGATTTTGATGCGGGTTTCACCTTTCTGTACAGGATATCTCGAGGAAGGTTTCTGTAGAAAATAATTTATTTATGATCAAAGGAAGCCAAGCAGCAACGATTTCAATTAAAAAGTCGAAAAAAACCTGGCGTCCGTGCGTTTTTTAAGCTTACGCTGGACAAACCGTTAAAAATATCAATATACTATTATTGTTAGAATTGTTAAGCATGAAACGTTCTACAAAAAAAAAGTCCGCGAGAGCATATCTCTATCTTCAATACATCAACTATAAGTGTTTTTAGATTGGACGGACAGGGGATTTGTGTTTCATGCACCTCGCCATTCTTAAATTACGTCCGACAACAATTCGTTGCACATGCATCTCCATGATAACATAATTAACTTAACAGTCCAGTCAGTGATTTTAACCCATCATGCCGAGACGTAATCGCTTATCACGTAATGCATTCATAACCTTCCCGGGCGAAGCCGGGGGAGGTTGCTAGTACAGTATAAATGATTGGCGCCTTACCTATGATGGATACCCATATCAAATTTGTTATTTGGTAAGTGATTACGAGATAATTTCGCTTACCCCACCACGAGGCACGTCATCAACGCAATCATAAGGTACCGAACAACCCCTTCCCCTCTTTATGATTACGTAATATGAGGACGGCTACTATTTGAGCGTGTAAAGAAACAATCAAATGTAGTGGCGTAACTAGGATTTGCTTCTGAAGGGGAATGAGCGGAGTCAAATCTGAACTAATTGCGTTCTTGGTTTTGTGTTTGCTGAAGTTACAGAAGCCATTTTTCAGTGTTGCCTTGTTCTTGAAAAGCCTTCCTTATTTGTGTTTGTTGTTTTCTAATTTTTATTTTTGCTTTGTGTTTTGCCTTTTGGTTGTATTAAAACTCAGCAACTTTTTTAGGTTTATGCCATGAGGCGGCACCCAGTTTGCTACTCCTGTGGGGGTCCGGGCGCGGATGCCCAGAGCCAGCTTGGTATTCCTAGACGAAACCCCACACAAGACACGGCATAAACCTAGAAGAATTGCTGAGTTTTAATTCACTGGCCGTGAAAGCCAATATAACTTACCATCCTTTTGGTTTCATGTTTGTTTACTGCTTTGGTTTTGTTTTCAGATTTCGCCCTTTTTGGTTGTTTTGGTTTCTTTTATGCTTTTGTTTTTGAATTTTGTATTCTGCTTTGTGTTTCTTGTTTTTGGTTTTGTGTTTAGTTTTCTGCTTTTGGTTTTGAGTTTTGCTTTGTGTTTCTTGTTTTTGGTTTTGTGTTTATTTTCTGATTTTGCTTTTGAATTTCACGTTTTTTGATTTTTGTTTGTTTTCTGCTTTTCCTTTCGTTTTTGAATTTTGCTTTTTGCTTTGTGTTTTCAGTTTTGTGTTTGTTATCCGCTATTCTTTTTGAAATTTGCTTTGTGTTTTTTTTGTGTTTGTTTTCTGCTTTTGAATTTTTGCTTTTTTTCCTGCTTTGTGTTTTCGGTTTTGTGTTTTTTTCTGCTTTTGTTTTAGAATTTTGCTTTGTTGTTTTTTTGTGTGTTTGTTTTCTGCTATTGCTTATTTTTGAATTTTGCTCTTTGCTTGTGTTTTTTTTCTTCCTGTTTTGGTCATGAGTTTGTTTTTGCTTTGTGCGGGGGGAAAAATAAGACCACCAATGAAAGCAAACTTACACGTTTTCATGTTTGATCTTGATAACATTTGCCTAACACTAAATATTTTACACAAATAAAGATAAATAAGGCAGCTTCGGTGGCGTAGTTGGTAGCATGCTGAGCTTCTGTGCCAATGGTCGCGGGTTTAAACCCGGCCGAAGTCGTCGGATTTTTTAAGAGCGTTAAAATCCCTCGATATGCCTTCCTTCGGAAGGGAAAAAAGCCGGCGGTCCCATGTAGTAGATTTATGGCATTCAAAATAACCTTCCAGTAACTACAATTGTGTGAAGCAAAATTTGTAGGTTAGAATTGATAACGCTATATTAGTTCCAACGTTCGCCGCCAGATGCTGACTGCGATGCCATCTAGTAGCCAAGTCCGCAAGCTAGGTAGCAAAAGTAGGAAGTAGTTGAAATTATCGTCTGCAGTCCTTACTTGAATTAAAATAGATAACACACACTAATACAGCCATCACAATTAACACGGTTTTCAGACAGATTCTACACACACCCAAAGTACATGGGGATTCATGACCGCGTTGTCCCATCCCCTAAACTGAGGACCCAAACAACCAAAAATAAATAAATGTTCTCAAATGTATTTATTTTTATTTTTCGTGTTACCTCCTGAGAGGCCGAGTGCAGGTCTTTCCAGTCGACGTCCGTGGGCGACCTGCGCGTCGTGATGAGAGATGGAATGGATGAAGGCCAATGAAACTGGGCAAGGATGTGGAAGGAAGCGGCCGTGACCTGCTAGAAGGTACCGTCCCAGCATTTGCCCGGTGTTGAAAATGGGAAACCACGGAAAACCATTTCAAGGACGACCGACGGTGGGGCTAGAACCCACGCGTCTACCGAGTCAGCAGAGAGCTTGGCCCCATGACCTAACACTGCGCTTTAGCCAGCGTAGCCACTGCTGTCGGTTTTCTTAAATTATAAACGTGCATAATCCAATAGTTTGATCACTCCGAAAATTGGCCTTTTCTTAATAAAAATTTAATCAAATAACGTTTTCTTTAAATTATTTGGCTCTGGGGGGGGAGGGATCCTCCTAATCATCCCCGTAGTTACGCCATTGCTCACATGCAATATTCACCCTGGCCAGTGTTTAACTACTGTGGGATGGAAATGGTATTCACTTGGATCTTTCATCCTTTAAGCATTGCCACAGTTCCCGCCCAACTGCACACCATTGTCTAGCCCACGCTTAAACATACTTTCGCTTAATTAATAACACAAGCTGTCAGAAGGAGGGCGATCTTCAAGTATGGCCTCAATGCTGCCCACCGACAGCTGTTTACACACATTCCAAGCACAGTATTGATTGAGATCTACCTTTCAAGCTGTACGTTCAATGCTCATATTAGCCTTTCAAGATTTGATTGCCGGGGATCGAGATGGGAACTAAGGTATTCATCGTTTGTGTGTGTCACACTGGGTCAATTGGAAAATAATCGACTTGAAGCTGCTGAAATGTGGATAAGGCGGAAAATGACAAGAACGAGCTGGATGGAAAGAAACACCAACCTGGAAGTCTTAAGGGAAGTCAAAGGAAGAGAGAAGATTGATGAAGGAATTGGCAAAGAGAAAAGTGAAATGTATTGGACATGTCATCAGACACAACACTTTCATCGTTAACATTCCTGAAGGGAAAATGCTGGGAAAGAAAGGAAGAGGAAGGCCTAGGACGAAGTATTTGGAAGACATCAAGAATAGAATGAGATATGACAATTACATGGAAATGAAACGAACCGCCAACGACAGAAGAATGTGGTTGCATCGACAAGGCTTTAGCCTTTAGAATATTAATGAATGAACTGTCAGCCTGCTTGGTTGACAGGTACAGGCACAGCTTTAGCAGCCTCAGTCATCGTTCAACTGTCTGTGGTGACATGAGCTCCTGTGACGCGATTTCCCCCAATTCCTAAATGAAACAATGTTTGAAAACACACCATTTTTAATTCGCCCATTCTTCTTCTTCTTCTTCTTCTTCTTCTTCTTGCTTCGTTACGACCAACAAAGGACTACGTCATGTCAACTGTTTCTTCTGCATTTTAATGTTGGCCCAGTAGCCTACTCTTTCATTCGCTATCAATGTTGCACCTTTCTGTCCGATGTCCACGCCTTCCCGGTTTTTAGTTTCGGGTTAGGTTGAAAGCTCCGATGTTCTTGAAGATTTTCCCTAAGTGGGCCACTCTCCTTCACATGTTATCTCTACTTCACTGAACCATTATTAATAATATTTTTCTGTTCACAATTCACAATATAACTTCTGTCACACTCAAGTAGCGCGCACAATGCAGACTGTCCCGCTGCAATAAACAACAATCGCTGGGAGCAAGATCTGGACTGTATGGTGGATAATCAAACACCTCCCAGCCGAACTCCTGCAGAACAGTTGTTGTGTGCCCAGCCGAGCTGTATGTGGACGAGCATTGTCATGGAGCTGCACAACATCGGCAGTAAGCATTCCACGCCTCTGGCGGGATGGGACCTGTCCTACTATATAGCATATGCTTGCTACGTCATAGATCTGTTATGCATGCGCAAATGTCTCGCCTAAATACGTTTACTCTACAAGAAGTTCCGTGACGAACTAAAGAGCCTACTTTTCTTAAAATTAAGATTCATGCCAATGATTAATCTATATGGACCTATCTAGAATAATGACGAAATTAAGTTGGTAATATCGAAATGTCTAATTAGTTCGAAATATACTTGGTATAATGTAGCCTAATAGAGCATTACAGTTGTCAGCCCTGGTGACTGAATATATTCTTAGTTCCATCTCTTAAGGTACAGAATACAAATTAGGTTGAAGTCCAATGGACGTTACATGCAGTTAGACACTGGATCTATCAGCGCGTAAAAGCATGTTGCCAACAATACCATGCGTGTGCTGGTCAGAAATAATCTGAAATATTATTATATCTTGTTGTGCCAATTTTGGATGAAATCCATTTGTTAGTATAGAAGTTACATGTATTTTAAAATTGGACATATCAGCAGGCATAGAATCATGTTGGCAGCACTGCCAGGTATTAATTACTCCAAATTAATCTACAATGTCAGGTGCTATACGTGTGCAAAGTATAGAGCAGTTGGCTTGCATACTTTCTGATATATTGATTTTTTTTTTTTTTTTTTTTTTTTTAGCGTATGGCTTTTAGTGCCGGGAGTGTCCGAGGACATGTTCGGCTCGCCAGTTTTGTAGCTGCTTCGAGACGGACACCCAATGGGTGAGCTACAAGTACCGTTGGGGAGGAAAGGTGGAAGGGAGGGGCGAGGAGTTGGAAGGTAGCGGCTGTGGCCTATAGTGAGGGACCAACCCCGGCATTTGCCTGGAAGGAAGATGGGAAACCACAGAAGACCATCTTCAAGGTTGCCGGCGGGGGGATTCGAACCTCCTCGCCTCCCGGATGTGAGCGACTGCTATTAGTCATGCCGTAACCACCACGGCTAACTCACCCGGTGATATATTGATATTAGGGTATAAAAATATAGACAGCATTTATTAACAGTTGGCAGCCCTGATTGATCTTAAGAATACTTTAATCATATCTGTTATGTTACACATAGCACATACGAAATTTGGATGAAATCCAACTGATAGTATAGAAGTTACATGTATTTAAAAATTGGTCTTAGCAGCAGGCTTAGAATCATGTTGGTAGGACTGATGTATATAACTTACTCCAAATTAATCTAAAATGTCAAGTACTATACGTGTGCATATTTTAAAGCTTTCGGCTTGCATACTTCCTGATATATTGGTATTTGGATAAAAAAAATAGAGAGAGCAATTATTAACAGTTGGCAGCCCTGGTGGCTCTTAAGAATAAGCTCAGTTATATCTGTTTATGTACACATATTGCATACAAAATTTGGTTAAAATCCAATTGATAGTGCAGAAGTTATATGCATTTATAAATTGGACCTATCAGAAGGCTTACAATTATTTTGGCAACACTGTCATGTATGGCCTCCTGGAAATTGAACTGAAATAGTATTATCTACATGTGTACCAATTTTGGAATAGCTCCCATGCATACCTTCCAAGATATCCAACGTGGAGCTCGAATTTCTAGTGCGTTTTTTCAGCAGTTGGTAGCACTGACATCATTTTCAAATATGGGCTTGAGATATTCCGGTATACATCTTTACTCAAACTACATTTGGTTTCGATTACTGCAGCCGTTTAGGAGTTGATAGGGGGGACACACACACAGCCAGACGGACAGAAGGACAGACAGGCAGACAGACAGACAGACAGACAGACCGACAGGACAGACAGACAGACAGACAGACAGACACACATTTTCCCGGATCGAGCTCATAAGTCTACTTTTTCCTCATTTTTGCAAAATGTGAAAAGTAGGCTAAAATAAAAATAGGGAAACTTACTTTCTGGACGCACCTCGTAATTAATACCTACGTTAATTTGTATTTAAGTTTCCGTTTCTATTCTCTTGTTTTCTGCCCTGGACCTTAATGACCTGTTAAATGCAATAATGATGATTAATGTTAACTAGTGGCATTTGTCAAGGAGATGCAGAACTAATATTTGGGTTTCCTCAACGAAAATTCGTTCAAATTATGTGAAAGATTCGGCCTTTCACGATATAAATTATTCTTAGACTAGCAACCCGTCCCGGCTTCGCCCGGTAGCTTTAACGGTTTACCCAGCGTACGCTTAAAAGGTGCACGGACGGCAGGTCCCCGACTCAAATCAGAAAAGCCGAGGTGAACAGTGAAACTCCAAACACATGATATAACTTACTCTTCTCTGAAGTCTCGACACGACACGACAGTTTAATGCTGGCCGAAGCTGGGGTGAAAGGCTTGCTCGCTAGCTCATAAACTCGCTCTGAAGCTAGTAATTTAAATTTACACTGAATGGAGATTGTTGGAAGAAATGAAAATGTAAAAACACTTATAGTGGGCAATGTATTAAAGATAAGAGATATGCTGTGGCGGGCTTTTTCGTAGAACTTGTCATGCTGAACAATTCTTACACTCATAGTACACAGACATTTTTAACGGTTTACCCAGCGTAAACTTAAAATGGCGCACGGACAGCAGGTTTTTCTTCGTCTCGATTCACTGAAATCGTTACTGCTCGGCTTCCTTTGGTCATAATTGAATGTTTTTCTACAGAAACCTCCGTCGAGAAATTCTTAGCAGAATGGTGCAAACCACATCAAAATCCATCTAGTGGTTCTCGAGATTACCCGTTACATCCAAGAATCGGGGACTGGCTCCCTGTCCCGCGATTCTCGCAAGCGTTGAGGTCATATGACAAGAGTTTTTTGTTATCCAACTGTATGAAATACACGTAACTGTGACACGCGTGCGCCTAGCGTACATTGTAACACGTGTAGTACACACGTCGCGTCGTGACGAGCCGCGGATATGTGTCCCGCATCGCGTCAACAAGTCCTGTTATTACCCCACTCCCCAATCAGCACTTACTTATGCTGGTATCCATTGATCAATAAACTGTGGTTGAGCTAATTTCACTCCTACTACAGCGTTGCCAACTTCACCACTTAACCCTTGAGAACTGGCGTGAAAAAAAATATAACACGAGGACTGGCGCCGGGTCATTTTGACCCATAGTGTGTCACTCCCTTTTTGTCGTAGTCTTACGGATTTTAGCCTATTTTCATTTATGACAAAAATAGGCTCATGAGATCACCTTTAGTCCATGTGTCTGTGTGTGCATGTGTGTGTGAGTGATGGTGTGTGTCCCCCTAATAACTTCTCAACGGTTGGAGCGATTTCAACGAAACTCGGTAAGTTCATAGCACTATTCCGGTCAACCCCGACCGTGCCCCACAAATTTTGTTACGTCTCACCAATCCAACATGGCGGCTGTGCGAAATATTTCACCAGCATTCAATATCTCCGAAACTATCACCGATATCACCCTGGAATATTTTACGGTGATAAAGGGATCTACTAGAAGTTCGCCTATGTGACTTTTGAAAACCTGGTAACTACAAAACCAACATGGTGGCCACGCGAATTTGCGACTTTTAAAAAACCGTTTCACGCGATTTAACGAACCAAATGCAAAAAAACTTGGTACAGTATATGTTTATACACATTCTAATGCACCGACATCTAACTTCGTTCAATTGTTTACATAACCTCAAGATGGCGGCTGTGCGAAATATTTCACCGGTATTCTGTATCTCTGAAACTATTAGCGGTATCACCCTGACATTTTGTAAGGAGATAAAGGGCACTACTAGAAGTTCGTCTATAAGACTTTCAAACACCGGTTAACTACAAAACGAACATGGCGGATAAGCGAAATTGAAAATTTTAAATAGACATTTCTCGCGATTTAATGATCCCAACGCAATTAAACTTGGTACGGGAAATGTTTATACACACTGGTATCTAATTTAGTTCAATTGATTACATAACCTCAAGATGGCGGCTGTGCGAATTTTAAAATTAAGTTTTTATTCCTTGTGCCGTAATCATGCGATCGAAGTGAAAGTTTGAATAATGAACCTACGCAATAATTTTCCTTTAATGGTACATGACTCCATGAAAATGAAATGAAAATCCACAGCCTGCTTCCAGTCTCCGACCGGGTCAGGAATGGAATGAATGAAGCCCCTATCTAGCGGCGAGGATATGAACGTGCCGGCTGCCGAGGCCTGACGCACTCCTCTGGGGCAATGATTAAATGAATGACAGATGCAATGAAATGATAGTGGAGAGTGTTGCTGGAATGAAATTGTGACAGGGAAAACCGGAGTACCCGGAGAAAAACCTGTCTGCCTCCGTTCTGTCCAGCACAAATCTCACATGGAGTGACCGGGATTTGAACCACGGACCCAGCGGTGAGAGGCCGGCGTGCTGCCACCTGAGCCACGGAGGCTTACATGACTCCATGGCCTATACATATAACAATCCAACATGGCGACCATCCGAAATATTTAGATGGATCTCAATATCTACGAATCTATCACAGCAATCAAACTGATTTTTTAATGTTCATAGGACAAATGAACATAAGTTCACCCATAGGACTTTCAATAATCTGGTAATCACAAATCGAACATGGCGGCGACGTGAAGTATAAATATTCACATGGTCGTTTCTCGCAATTTTACCATCCGAGTGCAGTGACACTTGGTACAGTAAATCATTATACAAAATGTTAATCCACTGGCATCTAATTTTTTCAATTGTTTCCATAACCACAAGATGGCAGCTGTGCGAAATTTTAAAATCTCGTTTTTACTTCTTGTGTCTTAATCATGGGATTGAAGTTTGAATACTACACGTACACAAAAATCTTCATGTAACAGTCCATAACTCTAAGACCTACATATATAAAAATCCAACATGGCGACCATCCGCAATATTTAGTCGTAGTCGGTTCTCAATATCTACGATTCTATTACAGCAATCAAACTGAAATTTTGTACGTTAATAGAGGCAATTAACATAAGTAGGATATATGAAAATTGGCTGTATAGTTAGTTCTTCACGGAACTACTTGTTATGAAGTAATTTTACACCGGGTGTCTTCCATGGAACTATTCCCAATATAAAACAAGTAGTTCCGTGAATAACTATACAGCCTATTTTCATACATCATACTTATGTTAATTGCCTCTATAAAAATTACAAAATTTCAGTCTGATTGCTGTAATAGATTCGTAGATATTGAGAACCGACTAAATATTGCGGATGGTCGCCATGTTGGATTTTATATATGCAGGTCCTAGAGTTATGTATTGTTACATGAAGATTATTGTGTACGCGTAGCATTCAAACTTCAATCGCATGATTAGGACACAAGAAGTAACAAGGAGATTTTAAAATTTCGCACAGCTGCCATCTTGTGGTTATGGAAACAATTGAAATAAATTAGATGCCAGTGGATTAACATTAATATAAGGATTTAGTGTACCAAGTTTCACTGCACTCGGATGGCTAAATTACGAGAAACGTCCATGTGAAAATTTATACTTCGCGTCGCCGCCATGTTGGATTTGTTATCACCAGGTTATTTAAAGTCCTATAGGTGTACTTAAGTCCATAGCCCCTATGTACATAAAAAAATAATTTTGATTGCTACAATAGATTCGTAGATAATCAGAGCCGTCTAAATATTTCGGATGGTCGACATGTTGGATTGTTAAATCTATAGGCCATAGAGTCATGTACCATTAAAGAAAAATTATTGCGTTGGTTCATTATTCACACTTTCACTTCGATCGCATGATTACGACACAAGAAATAGAAACTTAATGTTAAAATTCGCACAGCCACCATTTTGAGGTTATGCAAACAATTTAACTAAATTAGATACCAGTGGATTAAAATGTGTATAAACTTTTCCTGTACCAGATTTCATTGCGTTTGGAACATTAAATCGCGAGAAAGGTCTATTTAAAATTTTTAAATTCGCTTGGCCGCCATGTTAGTTTTATAGTTACTGGGTTTTCAAAAGTCACATAGTTGATCTTCTAGTAGTTCCCTTTATCACCGTACAAAATTCCAGGGTGATATCGGGAATAGTTTCCGAGATATTGAATGCTGTT
Source organism: Meconema thalassinum (assembly GCA_946902985.2). Classification (NCBI taxonomy): domain Eukaryota; kingdom Metazoa; phylum Arthropoda; class Insecta; order Orthoptera; family Tettigoniidae; genus Meconema; species Meconema thalassinum. Next base: position 99,214,964 of record OX336400.1, on the reverse strand, counting down.
GAAATATTTCGCACAGCCGCCATGTTGGATTTGTGAGACGTAACAAAATTTGAAGAGCATGGTCGGGGTCGCCCGGGATAGTGCTATGAACTTTCTGAGTTTCATTGAAATCGCTCCAGCTGTTTAAAAGTTATTAGACACACACACACACACACACACACATACATACATACGGAAAAAAGGTGAAGCCTATTTTTTCAAAACTGAAAATAGGCTAATGAGGTTTATTTATATTTTTCCAATTGAACATGCAGAAAAATGACAATAATTTTCGTAACAGTATAACTGTCCTTGTAAGTGGCGGCAAAGCAGTCATCTCAATGTTTTTGAACAAAGGAGCTGATGACCAAGGTGTCCCTGGACCCTACACATGGATCAACAAGAATGCAAGCTATGTTATTGTACTGCACCATAGGTGGATTTTATCCCTTAATATTTACAGATTGTCCCGAGTATCGTGAGCCGAAAATTGTCACGCAAGGCCTGGTGCCATGGGTAAATCTGACCCGACCGTAAATAATATAGAAGTAATTTGAGTGTTTAAAAAGCTATGGATATGTTTCTTTTGCAGGATGAAGTTCAAGGCTAGGAAGGAAGGTACAGTAAACGACAGGAAATAAGGGCTGACCAAAACGAAAATGTAGAGCATTATTTAAGACTCGGATCAAAAATACCCTTTCGCCAGTCCTCGCGAGTTAAAGGGCCCTACACACGTCCTGACACGACCACCCTAATCTAGGGCCTGACAGCGATTGACCCGACAGTTGGATCGTGTGTAGGCTTGTCGGATGGTGAAAACGGTCAGGTCCTAGATTAGGGAGGTCGTGTCGGGAGAATCATCCAACCGCCCTAACCCCCACAATTCTGTCTGTCGGGTCGGAACGTGTGTGGGGGCAGTCTTCACTATTTCGCTACCCAACCGACCCTCCAGACTCGTTTGTCAATTAACGTTTGACGAACATGGACGCGGAAAAAGTGACTATGGTCGAGTTCCTCGAATGTTGGAGGGAGTGCCGGTGTTTATGGGACGTCGAAGATGAGAGAAATTCCAACAGAGACAACAGAAATGAATGCTATAGTTCACTGCTGGAAATTTATTTTAAAAGAATAACACCTCATGCTACAGTGGGAGTTATAAAAAAAACATTGGAAAACATGTGAGCCGCTTACAGAAGAGAAGCGCGGAAGGTAAATAGATTTCCTCTTCTGCAACCACGTCTTGGACCACACTCTTCTTTTCTTTCTTTGTTCATCATCTGAAATAATAACTGCGCACAAAGCTACACCTATCTTTTGATTTCTTGTTAATTTCGGAGCCATTTTAAGAACACTTTAGCACCACAAGCGCTTGTTCTAAACTGGACTGGTGGTGGTAGGTCCCCCTTGTTTGGTTGGGTAGGGTAGTCTTGTCGGGACGTGTGTAGAACCCTTTATAGGATCGTGCAACTACAGAGACGGCCCTACCTATAGAACGGAGACTCGCAAAAGCAGTGTGACGGCGGGCCACTGTGTATTGGAGCGTGTCGAGCAAAGTACTGCCGCTAGCATCAGCAGCGTAGCATTCAAATAATGTTACACCTTTACAATTTTTAAAGTATTTAACAAGTAGTTCCGTGAAGAACTATACAGCCTATTTTCATATATCCTACTTATGTTAATTGCCACTATCAACATACACAATTTCAGTTAGATTGCTGTAATAGATTCGTAGATATTGAGAACCGACTAAATATTTCGGATGGTCGCCATGTTGGATTTTATATATGTAGGTCCTAGAGTTATGTACTGTTACATGGAGATTATTTTGAACGTGTAGTATTCAAACTTCAATCGCATAATTAGGACACAAGAAAAAACAAGGAGATTTTAAAAATTTTCACAGCTGCCATCTTGAGGTTACGGAAACAATTGAAATAAATTAGATGCCAGTGGATTAACATTCGTATAAGGATTTACTGTACCAAGTTTCACTGCACGCGAATGGTTAAATTGCGAGAAACGTCCATGTGAATATTTATAATTCGCGTCACCGCCATGTTGGATTTGTGATCACCAGGTTATTTCAAGTCCTATAGGTGAACTTAAGTTCATAGCCCCTATGAACATTAAAAAATGCAGTTTGATTGTTAAAATAGATTCGTAGATATTCAGTATCGTCTAAATATTTCGGATGGTCGCCATGTTGGATTGTTAAATGTATAGGCCATAGAGTCGGAGCCTCCGTGGCTTAGGCGGCAGCACGCCGGCCTCTCACCGCTGAGTCCGTGGTTCAAATCCCGGTCACTCCATGTGAGATCTGTGCTGGACAAAACGGAGGCAGACAGGTTTTTCTCCGGGCACTCCGGTTTTCCCTGTCAAAATTTCATTCCAGCAACACTCTCCACTATCATTTCATTTCATCTGTCATGCATTTAATCATTGCCCCAGAGGAGTGCGTCAGGCCTCGGCAGCCGGCACAGTTCATATCCTCGCCGCTAGATGGGGGCTTCATTCATTCCATTCCTGACTCGGTCGGAGACTGGAAGCAGGCTGTGGATTTTCATTTTCATAGGCCATAGAGTCATGTACCATTAAAGGAAAATTATTGCGTAGGTTCATTATTCAAACTTTCACTTCGATCGCATGACTACATCACAATAAATAAAATCTTAATTTTAAAATTCGCACTGCCGCCATCTTGAGGTTATGTAAACAATTGAACTAAATTAGATACCAGTGGATTACAATGTGTATAAATATTGCCTGTGCCAGGTTTCAGTGCGCTTGGAACATTAAATCGCGAGAAAGGTCTATTTAAAATTTTCAAATTCGCTTGGCCGCCATGTTCGTTTTGTAGTTAACCGGTTTTTGAAAGTCTTATAGATGGACTTCCAGTAGTGCTCTTTATCTCCGTACAAAATTACAGGGTTTTACCGCTAATAGTTTCAGAGATATAGAATGCCGGTGAAATATTTCGCACATCCGCCATCTTGTGATTATGTAAACAATTGAACGAAGTTAGATGTCGGTGCATTACAATGTATATAAGCATATACTGTACCAAGTTTCATTGCGTTTGGTTGGTCAAATCGCGAGAAACGTCTATTTAAAAGTCGCATATTCGCTTGGCCGCCATGTTGGTTTTGTAGTTACCAGGTTTTCAAAAGTCACATAAGTGAACTTATAGTTGTTCCCTCTATCACCATAGAAAATGTCAGGGTAATATCGGTAATAGTTTCGTAGATATTGAATGCTGGTGAAATATTTCGCACAGCCGCCATGTTGGATTGGTGAGTCGTAACAAAATTTGAAGGGCACGGTCGAGGTCGCCGGGAATAGTGCTACGAACTTTCCGAGTTTCATTGAAATCGCTCCAGCCGTTTAGATTTTATAAGGGAGGGGACACACACACGAATCACACACACACACGCACACACACACGGACCAAAGGTGATCTCATAAGCCTATTTTTTCAAAATTGAAAATAGGCTAAAAATCATCATAACTTACTTACGTTGCACCAACGTAGGAAATTCTGGTACACTCGCTGTAATTCATCCTCACTGATATATGGTATCAGTGCAGTTATTTCGTTCTCGAGATCCTCCAGAGTACGTGGATTGTTTCAGCATACCTTTTGTTTGATATTTACTTGTAATTGGACCCAGACGAAAAGTAGCAGGAGTCGACAGAGCACCGAAATGTGGGAGCTGTGGACGTGCACTGTGGTGTAGCGGGAAGACGGTACGTTTACGGACACACGTTCCTGTGCTAAACTCAACCGTTTTGGTCTCCACTACAAGCCCTCAAAGTCTGTAATGGGAATTTAGAAACACACTGTATAGATACTGTATATTCACACACAAGTAAACGAGATTGGTAATGACCACGATGTCCAAAACACTGTTCACTTTGCGGTGCACAGATAATGGCAATGTCATGTCCACATTGACCACCTACTGAGCGCTGATCGACAAACACCGCGGTGACGGTTCACGAGCCACCAGAGAAAGTGTATTTGATTTGTTTTCAAGGGCCGAATACCTAGGTTATCGGCCCCTAATGATATAAATGAGAAAAAATATTTACATTTGTTTGAACACATGTTAATCAAAATTGTTTACTTCATTATAGAAACATGTTTTTGGCCCTTCAATGGGGCCTTCTTCAGCTACATTAGGTCCATGTGAACAGAATTACAATATAAATTAACATAAAGTTTGAAATGGACGTCCTTACAATTTATATTAAGAAATATAGTCACGTACTCAAATCCAAAAAGCACCTGGTAGTTCCGTGACGAACTAAAGAGCCTCCTTTTCTTAAAATTATGGAGACCATGTATCAACAGTTGGCAGACCTGGAGACTCTAAATATATTCTTAGTTCCATCTCTTAAGGTACACAATACATATGCAAAATTTGGTTGAGGTCCGATAGATAGTATGCAGTTTACATGCATTTATATATTGAATTTATCAGCAAGCGTAAAATCAGGTTGCTGACACTGCCGTAAATGGGAAGCTCAAACTTAAATTGAAATATTATGATCTATATATGGGCCTATTTTGAAAGAACTGCATTTATTAGTATAGAAGTTACATGTGATTCAACATTTAATCTATCAGCACGCGTAGAATCATGTCGGCAGCACTGTCGTATATATGTTACTGAAAATTAACCTACATTTACAGATACTATATGTATGTAATGTTTAGAACTGTTGGCCTGCATACTTTCTGATATATTGAGATTCGGATAAAAATAAGTATAGTGCATTTTTCAACATTTAGTTGATATATATATCTACTTCGGTGCGCAAATCACATACCAAATTTGGTTAAAATACAATAGATGGTATGGAAGTTAAAGATTGGACCAATCAGGAGGCATCTTGAATCAGCGAGTAAATGCTCTTCCTTAATAATTCTACGAAACCTTTTTGAAAGAGCTTCCTCTATCACCAACGTACCGTTACGCGATCCAGAATACATTGACTAAAATTGACAGTTTTCTTTACCTCATTATTAGTTCGTGTGAAATAATACTACGGCTATTACATTTAAATACAAATTATTTATCAAATACCTTACCAAAAATGCGTAAAAATGTAACCTTTTTCATTATTTCGGCAGATGTTGGTGCTTATGCGCGACCGGAAGATATCAACTGATCTAACCCAAATTAAAACACAATGTTTTTAAGCTCAGTTAGAAAACGCTACATGCTATTACATTACGAAAACATCTAATTCAAAAATTAAACAATTATCGCAAAAATGAAGTTTTCGTCATATTTTGTCAAACTTTAGGGCCTATGCGCGACCGGAAGATGTCAACCGATTTGGATATTTTTTTTCTTTTCTTTTATCTATATAATTCGCAACTTTTCCGCGCTATTACAACTTCGAAATAAAAAAATGAGTTTTTTCGGCCCACCCTAGTGCACACCATCATGAAGGAACGACTGTACTTGCGCAAACTATGTGCCCAATGGGTGCCCCACAGTCTTCAACCACACCAGGAAGCATGTCGAATGGCCCACTGTCTTGGACATCTGCAGCGCTATGCGAGGGAAGGGAATGGGTTCCTGGCACGAGTGGTGGCTGGAGATGAGTCATGGTGTCATCACTTCGAACCAGAATCCAAACGACAAGGCCTCCAGTGGAAGCATCCAGGGTCACCATCACCCAAAATAGGCAAGGCCATGCACACGAGTGCAGGAAAGGTAATGCTGATGTACTTCTTTGACCTAGATGGTCCCCTTCTGATACACTTCATGCCGCACGGGACAACAGTGAATGCCCAGCGTTACTCGCAAACCTTGACCACCCTTCGCCAAGCGATAAAAAAAAAACGACCAGGCAATCTCACCCGTGGGGTCATTCTGCTCCACGACAATGCACGACCTCATACGGCCAACACAGTCGCGGCACTCCTGCAGAAATTCAAATGGGAGGTTCTCGGCCACCCTCCATACAGTCCAGACCTCTCTCCCTGTGATTACGCCATGTTTGGTCCCCTGAAAAGGGCTCTGCGGGGCCAACCATTCACCTCGGACGCCGACGTCCAGCTGTACGTGCGGAACTGGTTACTTTTTGAACGCACCTTATATATCCGTATTTGATTTGAAGCTGTTGATTGTTACTTAATGTTATAGGCCTAGTTCTTGATTCACGAAATAAAATTTAGTTGAGTCTTGTTGTGGAATCTGTGGTGTTTGTCTTTTGTAAATGTTATTTTTAAATTGGTGAAGTAATTTTAATTCGTCCTTCAGTTTATATCGACTGGTATTGTCACTCGTTGTAATGAAATTTTGTAGTGAACAATACTTCTATATTTGCTTTTTGGATATGAGTACGGTCCTAAGATATTTCTGATTTTAAAAAGGATTTCATTACTCAATAACAGGGGCAGATGACCTTGCTGTTCCACTCCCTAAAACAACAACAACAACAACAACAACAACAATCATCAGTATTCAATAACATTAGTAAATGTTAGGCTACTCTTTGAACGATTATTATTGCAACATTTTACCTATTCATAATAATAATAATAATAATAATAATAATAATAATAATAATAATAACAACAATAACAATAACAATAATAATAATAATAATAATAATAATAGGAAGAAAAGAAACAGTATTGAGAAATGTTTTATTTTCTGTATTTTTATGAGAAAAAATATTTAAAGGTTTTAGCTTCTACTGGTTAAAAAATCTCTACAAAATTTTAACAAATTTGACTGCCGGCAATTTTTGGAGAAATATTCCCCAAGACAAATTTTCAGGAAATTTACTCGCCACTACAGCAGTACTGTATGATGTCAGCGCTAGTGGAATATGTGAAAAATATGGACTTTGCTCACTTTAACTTGGAAACCTCACGAGCAGATATCGTTCTACTCCAAGAATTGTGAAATTTCTCACCCCCTCCCCTCACCCCCTCCCCTCACCTCGCACCCCCTCCACAAAAACATCAGACTTCCTTGGCAAAATATCGAATCCGTGATTTTGGGGTCAGGAAGAGGACACTCTAGCACTGCTATTAGTAGCGACAAAGTGAGGTTACGGCGATCAATGGTTCTACTTGTGTATGCCCACGCAGTAGAACTGCCATACAGTACTTCACCACTCCCCAGTCACGAGTGTGACCACCACCAATGCTCCTTCTTTCAGGGCTGTCCACTTCAAACATTTTTTTTTTAAACAAAGGCGTCAAACTCCTAATTGATATTTTAAATAAAAGTATTCTAAGGGCCACACATGGGCCCCGCTCTGCCAGTTGGACATCATCACACTTAGGAAAGTAACATGTGATTAAAGCTTAAGTTTCACAAAATAAAATTAAGAAATATAAAGTTAAATAAACAAAACAAATTTTTAAAAGTTTAACTTAAACAAAATAAACTGATTAAAGTTTAACTTAAACAAAACAAACTGATTAAAGTTAAAGTGAAACAAAATAAACTGATTAAAGTCTAACTAAAACAAAACAAACTGATTAAAGTTTGACTTAAACAAAACAAACTGATTAAAGTTTAACTTAAACAAAACAAACTGATTAAAGTTTAACTTAAACAAAACAAACTGATTAAAGTTAGGTTGGTTGGTTGGTTGGTTCCTTAGTTTAGGGGCTGCGACAACGCGGTCATGTAGCCCCGTGTACTTTGGGTGTGTGTAGAATCTGTCTGATAACCGGTGTTAATTGTGATGACTGTATTAGTGTGTGTATCTGTTTTTTAATTCAAGTAGAGACTGCAACTTTGAATTTTCAAATAGTTCCTACTTTTGCCGCCAAACGCCACCGTCAACGACTACTAGGCCTAGTTCAGAACTAGCTACTAGACGCCACCGCAGTCGGCTCTTGATTAAAGTTAAAGTAAAACAAAATAAACTGATTAAAGTCTAACTAAAACAAAACAAACTGATTAAAGTCTAACTTAAACAAAACAAACTGATTAAAGTTTAACTTAAACAAAACAAACTGATTAAAGTTTAACTTAAACAAAACAAACTGATTAAAGTTAAAGTAAAACAAAATAAACTGATTAAAGTCTAACTAAAACAAAACAAACTGATTAAAGTTTGACTTAAACAAAACAAACTGATTAAAGTTTGACTTAAACAAAACAAACTGATTAAAGTTTAACCTAAACAAAACAACTGATTAAAGTTAAAGTAAAACAAACAACTGATTGAAGTTTAACCTAAACAAACTGATTAAAGTTTAACTTTAACTAAACAAACTGATTAAAGATAAATGTTTAAATATTAATGATTAAAGTTTAAAGTTACATTTTTAAATAATTTATGCTTGAAACTTAAATTAAACAAAAGCAAACTGAGTTAAGTTTAAATTTACAAAAATAGCGGCAAAAAGTTTCGTATAAATTTAAGATGATATACAGGAGTGTATCTTAATAGAGCAAGGGCAACGGTAATCTCTCTTCACATTGAGCTGCTTTTGGATAAATGTTCACATTAATTAATAAATTTTGTAAGAGATCTGGTTTTATTTTTAACTATTTTAGACAGAAAATATTTTTTGATGTATTATTTAATTTCCCCTCCTTAATTAAATGTTAAATTATTAAAATTTACTAATTCCCAACCTGTTGAATCGCTTTTTCTCAACATCCCTAATAAAATTATTGTTTGCCTGTGATTATTAAGTATATGAATTTGCAAGTCGATGAAAAATCAGGCTACACGCTTCTTTTTTAAATGTCAATTCTTTTGCTGATTCGTGTAGCCTCCTGAGAGGCCGAGTGCAGGTCTTTCTAGTCGACGCCCGTGGGCGACATGCGCGTCGGGATGAGAGATGGAAAGGATGAAGATGAATGAAACTGGGCAAGGATGTGGAAGGAAGCAGCCGTGGCCTGTCAGAAGGTACTGTCCCAGCATTTTCCTGGTGTTGAAAATGGGAAACCACGGAAAACCATTTCAAGGACAGCCGACGGTGGGGCTCGAACCCACGCGTCTACCGAGTCAGCAGAGAGCTTGGCCCCTTGACCTAACGCGGAGCTTTAGCCCGCGTAGCCACTACTGTCGGTCTTTTGCTGATGAAGACCATAATGTGGCCGAAGAATAATAATTATACTATTTATTAACTTAAGGTCTCAACCGACAGTAGTGGCTACGCTGGCTAACGCGCAGCATTAGGTCATGGGGCCAAGCTCTCTGCTGACTCGGTATACGCGTGGGTTCGAGCCCCACCGTCGGCCGTCCTTGAAATGGTTTTCCGTGGTTTCCCCATTTTCAACACCAGGCAAATGCTGGGACGTTACCTTCTGACAGGCCACGGCCGCTTCCTTCCACATCCTTGCCCAGTTTCATTCACCATCATTCATTTCATCTCATTAACTCCTCTCATGAGGTTGGCGTCAGGAAGGGCATCCGGCCGTAAAAACCATCGCCACAAATACCTCCATCGCATCTCATCCCCGACCCCGTTGGAAAACGGGAATAATAAGGGGAAGACATACAATTAACTTTAGGTCTCACTCTCATAATTTTATCTTTAATTTAATTCAGTTTAAAATGTTAACCAAGTCTGGCCATCCCCACGGAACGAACTTCCATAAACGGTGTCAAACCAAACAATTGATGCTAATGTATGACAAGAAGCGCGACGCGACGCTGCACTGGAAACAAAAAAGTACTCTCTCATTTCCTGTCGGTCATTATGCAGTAGGAGGAACCAGAACAAGTCCTAGAAACATTTGAAGTGTTGTGTTGGTATTCACGTCGCGGTGAGCTCTGTGAGACAAGTGGAGTAGGACGGGTCGTGTCGCTAGCGTCATACATGAGCTAATACATAGTTATTACCAGCCTAATGGCTAGAGGTCGCGGCAAAATTACACTATCAAATATTAAACACACAAATACATACTGTTACCATTTTTGTATTAATTATACATTTATACTTTTCAGTCAGACAACACACTTTTGCCCAATTAGGCGGGGTAGCTAGCCTCCGTGGCTTAGGCGGCAGCACGCCGGCCTCTCACCGCTGGGTCCGTGGTTCAAATCCCGGTCACTCCATGTGAGATCTGTGCTGGACAAAACGGAGGCAGACAGGTTTTTCTCCGGGTACTCCGGTTTTCCCTGTCAAAATTTCATTCCAGCAACACTCTCCACTATCATTTCATTTCATCAGTCATTCATTTAATCATTGCCCCAGAGGAGTGCGTCAGGCCTCGGCAGCCGGCACAGTTCATATCCTCGCCGCTAGATAGGGGCTTCATTCATTCCATTCCTGACACGTTCGGAGACTGGAAGCAGGTTGTGGATTTTCAGGCGGGGTAGCTATATAATATTATATATAACAAAGCATTCCTGAAAAAATTACATGTATTAATATTATTCCCTGATAAAGGGTGATTATCCACTGAGAAAGGGGATATTAATATTAATTATTCCATTGAAAAAGGGGGATATTAATATTAATTATCCAATGAGGAAGGGGGATATAAATACAGTATTAATATTAACTAGCATTACCGGTCGCGGCTTCGCCCGCGAATATTCTAGTTGTTAAGAGTACACTTAGCAAAATCATGAATGCTATGGCTGATTTATCCTTGGTATGAATAATCATACTTTATCAATTCAGCTACTGGTGCAGTGGTTAGGGGTTTGCCATTCCTTCATAGGTATATCAGAGCGAAGTTAGTTTTCTGGGAATATCACAGACACTGTTAATTTAAGGGCCTTTAAATGTGGTTTTCGGAGACCCTTTATAGTCGGGTGAAAAACACCTTTCGTACCACACTCACACGTGAAAATTGCGAGAAAAATTCTACAGTGCCCCTTGACCCCCTTAAGCGCATTATAATGTATGTATTGATGATTTTTACAGCTTAATTTGGTTCAGTGATAACCTTATAACCGTCTGGAAACTTTCACACTAATGTAATAATTGGAATTGCATTGCGTCTTACAGAAATAGATGGACCTGTGAGATTCTGTTACCATGGTTACCGTGTTGCATTCTTTCTTTATTTCATTGTAAATATACATGTTTTAAGGTATTTATGTAATTGAGAGGCATTTAAAGAGTAAGTGAGTGCGTTTCGCTTACGCATTGGGTTATGCTGAACCTGTAGGTACCCCGTATGTGTAGGTTGGTGTTAATGGGACCTTATTTTCGGTACAAAACTGGAATGGGACCTTAGCAGAATAATATAGGGAGGGATTAGTCACTGATAAAGGGGCGGTATTAATATGAATTAGTCACTGATAAAGGGCGGTATTAATATGAATTAGTCACTGATAAAGGGGCGGTATTAATATGAATTAGTCACTGATAAAGGGGCGGTATTAATACTAATTTTTCACTGATATGGGGAGAACTAATATTAATTATTTACTAATAAAGGGGGATATTAATACATGTAATTATTTTCAGGAAAATGCGTTATATATCCAGGGTCATTATCTATGTGCGCCCCGATAAACACGGCAAACAAAGCCGGCTGTGACTGGCGCAGATCGCGGGCGCGCGTACCGGGTTCAGCCGGTGGTGGCGCGCTCCGCCCTAATCAAATTGGGTAAAATCGTGTTGACCGACAGAAAAGCATGAACGGATAGTAGAGGCGACACTGAAAATATGGCTCAAAACTTCACACGTTTTTGTGTTTTTTTTTAGCTTATTCGGTCCTGGGTTCAGAGAATTTATGGGTCTGCCTGGCACGGGATCACTCTTCACTTGTGATGCCATCACAGGAAGATGTTATTTCGTTTCAGTGGCTTGAGACATCTTTGGTCATCAGAAATAGTCACGGAGGAAGTTCTATTACTGTGGTCAATTTTTTCAGTTTGTCTTGCAAAACAATAAAAAGAATTGAACTTAATAAAAGAAATAAGTCCGCTCGACGGACAATGTGATTTAAACGTAGCCTACTAGGAAGGGAACAATTTTCATACTTTGCATTACTTAATGAATTTCGTGGTGAACCTGAAGACTGGCGAAATTAGGCTACTGACGAATGGACATTTGTTGAAATTGGTGACACAAAACAAAACTCCTGCACGAGAGAAAAACATTTCACCACATGAGAGACTGGCGAGATTCCTAGCTAACGGCAGCTAAGCTATAAGGACCTGGAGCTCACTACCATCGTCAAAATAGTGAAATCATTTCATCAGACAAAAACTAGGCAAATTAAGGAGATTTGCGGCAATATTTGAACAGGAGCGTCCGCATGCCACGATTTCTCTGTGGTTGGTGCAGATATTTGAGCTCTTGGTCTCACACCTCAAACATCCTACTCCAACCTCTGCGCAGTTGTTTGTTTTACTATAACTTTAATCAGTTTGATTTGATTAAGTTAAACTTTAATCAGTTTGTTTTGTTGAACTTATATTTAAGCTTTATCAGTTGTTTTGTTGAACACTAATCAGCTGATTATTTCAAAATCAAAGTTTCTTCAGTTTGCTTTGTTTCAACTTTAAGTATCAGTTGTTTATTTCAAAATTAAACTTTTAAAAATTTGTTTCATTTATTTAAATTTAATAATTTTGTTTTGTGGATCTGTTACAAAATGTAATTTTTAATTTTAATCGGATGATTAAGTTCCGATTTACTTCAACTTTTGAAAGTTTCTTGATTTATTTAACTTAAATGACTTGATTATTTCAAAATGTAACTTTTGACTTCAATCAACTAATTAGTCAAACATTTAACTTTGAACTTTTATTAGTTATAAGTTTACCGGTCCACACGCAACGATCTAATTTGTACAGAGAAGTCGTTGCGTGTGACCGAGCTTTCTTCGTCTCCCCCTCCCCAGCAGAGAAGTATGTTGTGCCTGTGTGGAATCCCTGCAGGGTGTAACAAAAGCCTGCTGATAAACCTAGGCAAAATCCATCAAAAGACAAAAAAAAAACTCTGGAAGATTTGGTGGAAAATAACTTCTATATGAGTAATGTTCCAGCGTCTCTTAAATCGATTTGAGAACCGCAACCGTATGGGAAACTGTTTGCCACCGTGCAGTTCACCTCGCTCACCTTGCGTCGGCGAGTTTATAACTTACGAATTATATTGAACTGTTCACGGCCACAACAGCTCGCTCATTGGAATGTGTAATAAAATATAGAGAGTTAATTCGATCATTTGTATACAAACATGCCTAGTTTTTAATATTCATGAAAAAAAAAAAATTTAATATCTCGTCTGTATGTATGGCAATTTAAAATGTAAACAAAACATTAGATAATTGATATTACAACGCAATCTAATCCCAATTCCTGGGAAATGCGAAGCATATTATGTATATTTGTTGTAGACTACAGAAGTCTAAGAAAATAAAGGGATATCATCTTTCGCTCGTCAAGCGAGCTTTATCAGATCCAAATCTATACAAGACAAAAAATAGCTCTACAAAACCTACGATGACATCCACTAACAATCACTGCCCTCCAGAAACAAAAAAGCCAAAGACTTGGAAAGTGTGGCAACTATCACTGGTAAAATATAAAAAATATAAGACGTGATCAAAACGTTTCCGTAAAGCTGATGCCACCACTGGGAACATGAATCGAAAGCGTCGACGATGCAGTGGTGTTATCCATCGTCCCCTTGTCCTAAGAATTTCAAGAGCCAACCATCCGCTGGAAATACATAATTGCTTATTGATTTCAAGGAACCTGGTGTCTCCATCACTGGGGAACGGTACAGCGCAACACTGGAGAAATTACGGCGTGCAATTAAGGTGAAACGTCCGGGAAAACTGCGACAATGGGTGCTGATGCTTCATGAAAACGCACGTCCCCATACCGCAGAAGGTACGCCAACTCAAGTGGGAAACACTGGGGCATCCGTCCTATAGTCCTGATCTCTCCCCTATTCGATGATCACGCTCTCAGTCTCTTACAAAAGACCCTGAAGGGTCAACGATTCCTGTCTGACGATGATGTGCAGCAGGCTGCTACGAACTTCTTCATGCAGCAGGACACTGGTTTTACCACACGGGTATCTTCAACCTGGTGCGATGGGATGAGTGCCACAATGCTCACGGCGATTTTGCCTTAATGGCTGGACTGGACGGCCGTCAAAAGAACTTTTTCTTTACCACACCTTCTACAGTGCCTTTGTTTCAAGTGGTGGCCGGCCAGCAAGCTCTTCACAGCGGGGCCACCTGGTTACCTCTAACAGGTTCTGTCCGCACAAGTGTGCATACTCCATGTGCTTGTTAGACAGTTGAAGGGACTTGATACATTGTGAGACAAAGTGTTTATGTTCGTCTTCGGTGTAGTTCGTAGCATGCTGAACTGCAGTGCCCAAGATCGCGAGTTCGAACCCGGCCGAAATCGTCGGATTTTTGAAGAGCGTTAAAGTCTTTCAATATGCCTTCCTTCGGAGGGGAAGTAAAGCCGGCGGTCCCATGTCATAGATTTATGGCATGTAAAAGATCCTTCCACTAACTAAACTTGTGTGAAGCTAAATTTCTAGTTGTAACGCTCTATCAAAGTTCAAACGTTCACCACTAGGTTTCAGTGATATCTAGTAGCGAAGGATTGAACGGAACTTTTAGCTCACCCTATGGGTGTCCGCTTGAAGCAGCTACAGCTTCTGGAGAGCAGAACATGTCCTCGGACACTCCCGGCACTAAAAGGCATACGCTAAATAAATAAATAAATAAATAAATAAATAAATAAGCTGGCAAGCAGCGCGCTGTTGGCCGCGAAACGGTCTCGCTGTAACTCAGCCGGCCACCACTCGAAACAAAGCCACAAAGCATTAAGCATCCGAAGAAAGAACTACGGTACCTACTAAGTTGCAAGACAGAAATGACAATCTCATCAACATGATGATGATGATGATAATTGTTGTTTTAAGGGGCCTAACATCTAGGTTGTCGGCCCCTAATGGTTTGGCTGATCGTGAAGATGAAAATGAAATGTAAACTTTAACTAAAACTAACTACTAACTTATATACTAGAAGAAGAAATGGAAAACAAAAGGAGAATAAGACAAATAAAGGACAGGAGGAAAAGAAATGCCCTCAACCCTCGAAGAATGCGGATTGAGGGACTTTGAAGTAATGAGAGCCATGAAAGGCAGATAGGAAGCGAGAGAAGAGAGAGTCCGCCCCAGAGGTAATGGATAAAAGGGGGAAAACCGGACCCAGCTCAGGAAACCCTCGGGATCGCGAACACCCGAACTCACCAGCCGTGAGCCTCTGAGGGTGTAGCAATATCCAGGGTGCAACAGAAGTGGTGGGGCTACAAACACCCTGCCTCCTTGAGGGCCTTGAGCAAAAGGCAGGAGATAACAAGAAAAGAAAAAGAAGGCTGACCCCTCGCAGAGGGAGGGTATCAGAAAAGATGAGACAAGGACCAATTAAGGCGGGAAAGGAAGAGACTCCCGAGGCCTCGGATAACCTAATACCGTCGGGGTCGGAAGAGAACAAGAGTTGACCAAGTGAGGTCGACAGGAAAGAAGACGGAGAGGAGCCCGGCACAAGTAAGAGGAAGCAATGCCGGGCTCAGCTGGGACCCCGTGGTCGCCAACCCACGTCCCACTAGATGTGAGCCCCTGGGGGAAATCTCATCAACAGTCTCGCTCCACAAACTAATGTAGCTACTATTGCTGTGTTATACAATAAATCCTAAACTACCGTACAATTGTAAATTAATGCAGAAAGGACCTACAAGTACTTTGCTGAGATGATGGTAAATTGCTACAACTGCAACAAACAAAAACAGTGTTTGTCTACTAATAAACAGGTGGCCCAATTAATAGGCTAAAGCTGAATAGACCCAGATTCTTTATCGTTAATTGGTTCACAAAATCTTCAACATTGTACAGATTTTCTGTATCCTGACGAGTATGTGGTTTTCTGGCATCCTAAACAGATCAGTCTTCGCTGCCAATTGATGGTTGGTTCCTTAGTTTAGAAGCGACAACGCGGTCATGTAACCCCGTGTACTTTGGGTGTGTGCAGAATCTTCCTGATAACCGGTGTTAATTGTGATGGCTGTATTAGTGTGTGTTATCTTTTTAACTCAAGTAAGGACTCCAGACGATAATTTCAAGAAGTTCCTACTTTCACTACCAAATGCTACCGTCCACGACACCTAGCTGGGAACTTCGCTACTACTAGATGCCATCGCAACCAGTGCCTGGTGACGAACGTTGGAACTTAAGAGCATTATTCAAACCTAACCTAAATATTTTGCTTCACACAAGTTTAGATACTGGAAAGTTCTTTTACATGACATAAATTTATGACATGGGCCCGGCGGTTTTACATCCTCTCCGAAGGAAGGCATAGCCTACTGAGGGATTGTTTAACGCTCTTAAAAATCCAAATACTTCAACCGGGTTTGAACCCGCGACCTTGGGCATAGTAGCTCAGCATGCTACCAACTACGCCACGGAAGCTGCCGCCGCCAATTGAACTTTGGTGAGTAGTTGTGCACACTCCCACGAAGGTTTCTGAAATAGTAAATCCATTTTATAATGGATGGCACACGAGTAGTTACATCATTTGAGTGATGGAGCGCGAATCGTTTCAACAAAGTCCTGTATGGGTTCATAATATCATTCATCCGATAGCGATGAATCTTTGGTGAGTTAAAACTAAGGAACTTTTCCAGGTTTATGTGTGTCTTGTGTGGGGTTTCGTCTAGGAACACCAAGCTGGCTCATCAGCGGGCTCTTGGTGGCCGTGAAAGCCAATGAACCATCTTTTCGTAAGCCTTCATAGAGAGGTGAAAGACTGCTTAAGCTTTTTTTTTTTTGATCTCGCAGTAAAGAAGCGCAGGTGCGCTTCATAAGAAGGGAGGTAGCGCGCAAATCGCTACTCCTGTGGGGGTTCTGGCATTAGTCATTAAATATTATGAACAACAACCTAAAATTCCTAAATTTAGTTAATTTATTTAAAAATTGCCCAAAAAATCCGTATTTTCGCAAATAACGACAACAACAAAAAGATGCTAAATTCGCGAATCATAGATTTTTTTTTGCGAATTTTCGAGAGTGTTCCGCGAGTTGAAACTTGATATGTTTAATGTAAAACATATTCTAAACCAATGCTTATTTGTTTTAATTGTTTTCGTGATTTCGCGCATCAGGAAGTTTGACAGTCTCTACTGATTAGTCTAATCATTTGCTCACCGCTGCACAGTTAAACTTCGATTTCTCGAAGTGCTTTCTGAGATAGAAATTGCTTCGAGCTATCGAAAATTCGAAATATAGAAATACATGAAAAAAGGTTATCTACAGGGTCTTTATTTTCGCTTGGCAAGGCGATTCCGCTCAACCTTAGCCGGCTGTTACAGGTTGGCGCGCGCTGTCTCCGGCCGTATTCCCACGCTCTCGCTGCAGTAGACGTGTGAGCTCCGAGCTAATTGGGTGTTTTATAAAGCTACTGTGTACTGTATATCGTATTGCATAGTGTTTTATTGTGATTGTGTACTGTATAGTGCTGTAATGCCTTATGTGAAATATTCGTTACGTGAACGTGTATATCTGCATAATACGTACACAAAAGTGCAGGAAATCGTGCGCTAGAACAAGACAAAAGTTTCAAGTGAAATTTCCAGGGAGACCCATTCCTATGAATCGGACACTAAAACAACTGGCTAAGAGATTCAAACGTACAGGTTCAGTAAACAATAAAAATAGACTTCGTTACTTCCTTACTGAAGCTAAATTAACCGGAGTAACCGGAAACTTCATAAGTAGATGTCGATTATGTTTCGAAGCGGATGGGGAAACATTTTCAGCATCTACTGTAAGCATGGTGAGTAAAAAGGCATGATACTGATTTTAAGCACCGTACTCTGCCGTACACATGCGCGCGCGGTCGCTGGCAATTGAGCCGTCACTGGCGGAGCGCGTGAGCGAGAATGTCCTTGCCAAGCAAATAGAAAGACCCTGTATTCTCATAAATTAGATTAGAAGACCTAGAGTTTGCAGATGAAATCTGACTTTTGGCCCAGAAGTTCAACGATATAAAAGAGAAGCTAGAGCGGTTGAAGGGAGAGGCAGAGGTCACAGGGCTTAAAATAAATACTTCTTCTTTTGCTTTAGCGTTTGTCCCACCTCGTAGCAGGGTCCGCTATTTGAATCCGCTGTCTCCACTTTACTCGGTCATGGGCCATGTCCGGATGAAGGTTGACGCCTTTCAAATCCCTGTGCAGTGTATCGGCCCAACGTTGTCTCGGTCGCCCCTTTGGTCTTTTCCCGGCGACCTCCAGTGTGTGGCCCTGTTTTGCAATGGTGTCCGCTCCTGACCGTAGCACATGCCCAAACCATCGCAGACGACCCTCACGCATTTTGTTACTGATTGCTGCGATACCAAATCGTTCCCTTATTCTTTGATTGGGGATGTGATCCAACCTAGTAATGCCTGCTGTCCATCTAAGCATCTTGGTCTCCATGACACTTAGCCGACGTTCTGCTTCCTTCGTGGTCGGCCAACATTCGGTACTATAAAGCGCTACGGGACGAATGACAGTGCGGTAAATCTTCGATTTTAGGTGGTCTTTCATCTGGCGATCGCACATGACACCTGTCGTTGTTCGCCACTTCATCCACGCAGCATTAATTCTTATGTTGACCTCCTCGGTGAGACGACCTTCAACAGTTATCGTAGAGCCAAGATACTTAAATTTTGTCGTTCGAGGCAGATCATCGCCGTCGACTTGGATTGTTCCGATTTCTCCAGCATCCGTTGTCATATATAATAATAATAATAATAATAATAATAATAATAATAATAATAATAATATCGTATGGCCTCGGGTGCCGGGTGCAAGCTTTGTAATTTGACACCCGGAGGGTAGCTTGCATGTCGAATTTTGTTGTTCCTTCAATCACTATGAAAGTCAAGGAGGTTGGATATCTAAGCTCCTTGAACACTATAGCGCTTTCTAGTAGAGAAATGAGGAACTTTGTTTTGGCGGAAACTCCCGAGATTAATTTTGCCATTATGAACACGGCCTACTAAATTCAAATAGGTTCTTTGACATGCCAACATCGTATGACATGCGTGTCGTATTTTTGCCGCCTTTAAAAAAAAATCACTTACCACGGCCAGGAGCGAACCTGCAATCTCGGGGTTAGTAGACCGACACGCTATCCACTCACCCACCGTGGCAAGCTATAAATACAAATAAGACCTAAGTGATGAGGGTCAACTCACAGATTGATGGAAAAATGTCTATATACGATAAAGACATAGAACAGGTAAACTCCTTCCTCTATCTTGGGAGTATTGTCACCGCAACTGGAGGAGCGGAAGAGGACATTAAGAGTCGCATCAGGAGAGCAAATGAGGCCTTTGTTCAACTGTATCCTATCTGGAGAAACAGAAACATCTCTAGGAAGACGAAGTAGCGACTTTTTAACACAAATGTTAAGTCCGTCCTACTTTATGGCTGTGAAACCTGGAAGGTCACCAAGAAGATTACTGACCAACGGCAAGTCTTTCTGAATCGTTGCTCGAGACGCATCATCAATCGAAGATGGCCGGATATCATCTCAAATGAAGATCTATGGGAGGAAACCAACCAGCAGAAAATGGATATATAAATAAAGGAGAGAAAGTGGCGACGGATAGGTCACATTGAGAAGACTGCACTCGATTGGAACCCACAAGGATCCCGAAAACGAGGTCTTCCTAAGAAGACCTGGAAGAGGACGATCGAGGAAGAATGCCTGAAAATGGGGAAGACATGGAGGTTGGCCAACAACAAGACCCGATGGAAGTGTTTCACGGAAGCCCAATCTCCGAGAGGAGCAACATGAATTAAGTAAGTAATTAAGTAAGTTCGAAAGTAAGTATTATCATAAATACATAAATAGTCAACTGTTGCTACTGTACAGTTGTTAGCTTACTCTCGCTGTCTGAGGTGCACACTGATCTCAACCTTAAATAGCATCATAGGCTAGCTACTGTCAGATAATACACAGTCCTACACAACTGAATCCATATTGTAATTCCACGTCACACCTAAAGAACATAATTCAACTGCATTTTCACTCAAACTTTGGAATAAAGACACATATTTCACATATTTTATGTTTGGGGAACAAAATATCATTCGAATTATCGAAATATTCGAGATATAGAAGTTCGAACTATCGAAAAAACATCAGCATAAATTGTGCAGAAATTTGCCGGGAAATCAAAATTACTTGGAGATATCGAAAATTCAAGATATAGAAGTTCGAACTATACAAAAAAATCAGCATAAATTGTGCAGAAATTATCCGGGAAATCAAAATTACTTCGAGATATAGAAGTTCGAACTGCAGAAAAAACATGGGCATAAATTGTGCAAAATTCACAGAAAAATTAAAATACTTCGAGATATCGAAGTTCGAACTATAGAAAAAAACATCGGTATAAATATTGTGCAGAAATTCGCCGGGAAATTAAAATTACTTCGAGATATCGAAAATTCGAGATATGGAAGTTCGAATGTAGGCTATATATTTCGCAGAATGGACCACAACCTTCATATCCCAGGAAGTAGACATCGGTTGTAACTTTCGGTTTGTCTTTCTGCTTGGGGACTAATTTAGTTCGCGGGATCTGCGGGTATTATATCGCTGCCAACTTAGGTATTTCTATTCACCTCATGACTCCAGGATCCTGGTGAAGTAGTAGAAGAAGAGAATCCAGAATTGTAAACCAGGATGTATGAGTTGAGAAAGTGAGACAAGTCAACATTTGGCAGCAGGTATTGTGCCCGAGCCAATCACATAACGGTACCGTGTGCTCTTCATTGTCTCCGTTCCTCATTCACATATCGGGAAAAAATACTCATTAGGCAGTCTAGCCTCGCGCTCCACAACTGCAAGGGCGGGCTGGAAGTCAGGACCAGGGGGAACACGCGGATTATTGTAAAGATATGTTCTGGCAGTTCTGCCAACGAATGAAGATTTAATTTTATTTAAATTAAAGTCACTTTTGACACCTGTCAGTACTTAAAATGTTATCTACTTCAATGTAACATGTTTTCGGCCGTTCAGTGGGGCCTTCGTCAGCTTTGGTTGCGTTGCAACTTAACTTACACCACATAGTTGGAGCCCTGCGCGGATAAAGAAAACGTTATCCCCATCCACCCCGCTCCTCAGTCATTCGAATCTACTGGCATTACAATAATTTCATCCGGCCGTTAAAACCACCCGCCACAAAGACTTACATAAGGGTTGGACATAAAGCAACACATTAATTACATTTTATCCCCTTTATCAGTTACTGAAAAAACAAAAAGCGTAGCACAGTAATAAGATACATACTTAAACCAAATATGGTGCACCATAAAATTTAGGTTCAAGAACAGAATAAAATGAAATGAAATAGATGGTCTCAGTGATCAGCTGCTCATGACAAATACTAAAATTTCAAACAATAGACAAATCATTTTCTAAATGTAACATTGTCCTAACCTCATGCAAGTTATCATATTTATTTGATTCATATTCTTTTAATGTCGTTTAAATTAGATTTGCATAATGATTTTAATATATTTTTCATCTTTGTCACTGGTATAATTTTATCTGTTTTTTCCATTGCTTTCTTTTCAGACACCAGATGCTTTGAACTAACCTCTCTTTACCTAAAGATCACCTTCCATCACGTCGGGTTTCTTAAAGCCGCTTTGTTTTGAAAAGGCTAAATTTGGATCTTTAAGCATACAGGCTCTTCATTAGTTATAGACTTACACGGATTGGTGAAGTATTGGTGTTACACATCTACCATTTGAAGCTTCAATAAGGAACTACTATTTGTCATGAGCAGCTGATCACCGTCACCATTTATTTCATTTCACTTTATTCTGTTCTTGAACCTAAATTTTATGGTGCACCGTATTAGGTTTAAATACGTATCTTAATACTGTGCTACGCTTTTTTTTCTTTTTTTCAATAGCTGATGAAGGGGATAAAATGTAATTAATCCTCGAAACATGTACTGAAAACAAGTTAAATAATTATTTTTTTCTTTATAGTATTGATTCAGGTGGATGTACATTTCTTGTTAATAACTGTTCTTCTATGGAAGATTCATAAAAAATAGTTAAAAACAGCTGTAAATCTTATAATCGTTTTGAGCTCTTCGTCAGTGTGAAAAAGCTGACCGGAGAACAGACATTTTTTGAGGTGCAAGAAAATCTAGAAATCACTGGGATCAAGATCAGGACAGAAACTGTTCTGCAGAAGTTTGATTGGGAACCGTTTGATCATCCACCGTACAGTCCTGAACTTAAATATTAACTCTTCCACAGTACCATTCGTTATAATATAATAATAATCTCGTATGGCCTCGGGTGCCGGGTGCAAGCTTTGTTATTTGACACCCAAAGGGTAGCTTGCGTGTCGAATTTCGTTGTTCCTTGAAGCACTATGAAAGTCAAGGAGGTTAGATATCTAAGCTCCTTGAACACTATAGCGCTTTCTGGTAGAGAAATGAGGAACTTTGTGTTGGCGGAAACTCTTGAGATTAATTTTGCCATTATGAACACGGCCTACTGAATTCAAATGGGTTCTTTGACATGCCAACATCGTATGACATGTTGTCGTAATTTTTGCCGCCTTTCAAAAAAAAAACACTTACCACGGCCAGGAGCGAACCTGCAAGCTTGGGGTTAGTAGACCGACACGCTGACCACTCACCCACCGTGGCAAGCATTCGTTATAATAAGGCTGAATCATCACCTTAAGACAAGTGGTTGGTAAAACTAACCATGCTACAAAGGCTTAAACGTCAAACGGCCTACCGAGATAGGATCCTACATGCTTGTGTAAAAAAAGCGAAGGACCTCGTATCTCCGCCTACACCGGGATGTATTCTACCCTCCAGCCACAAGGAGACACATTCGCCATCTCCGACGCTTCCTGTTCACACAATTCTGCGAAAAGCTTTTTATCACTGGAGTGGAGCGAGGATCATTGAACCGACGGCGTGGGCGACAGCAAATATCGTTATCAACCAGAACTTACTATCGAAGTCATTATCCCTTATGGGTAATATCAACTCTGAGATTTGCTGATGACCAGGGCATTCATATATTTACATATTTATTTATTACACAAGCATATTTTTTAACTTATCTCCGTCGATTATGTTGTTCCCTATCCAAATTGAACAAATTTATTCTACATATTTTTCAATATTTCTAACATTGGTACATATTTATATATGGTGGCTTCGGTGGCGAAGTTGGTAGCATGCTGAGCTTCTATGCCCCAGGTCGCGGGTTCAAACCCGGCCGAGTCCGTCAAACCCGGCCGAGTCGTCGGAATTTTTAAGAGCGTTAAAAATCCCTCAGTATGCCATCCTTCGGAGGGGAAGTAAAGCCGGCGGTCCCATAGATTTATGGCATGTAAAAGAACTTTCCACTAATTACACTTGTGTGTAGCTAAATTATAGGTTAAATTTGACTAACGCTCTTAGGTTCCAACGTTCGTCGCCAGGAGCCGACTGCGGTGGCATCTAGTAATCAATTTCAGAACTAGTTGGTCGTTGACGGTGGCGTTTAGTAGCAAAAGTAGGAACTACTTGACAAATTCAATGTCTACAGTCCTTACTTGAATTAAAAACAGATAACACACAGTAATACAGCCATCACAATTAACACCGGTTATCAGACAGATTCTACACACACCCGACGTACACGGGGCTACATGACCACGTTGTCGCAGCCCCTTAACCGAGGAACCAACCAACCAACATATGTATATGTAAAATAGATATTCTTCCATATTATTAGTGATTTTAACGCAATATCGGATTATATTTTATTCTTAGGAGTAAAAATATATAGAATTGTAGTTTTCAGAGACAGAAAATATGGCAACACAGGACAAGTTTACAAGTTTAAATTGTTTTTGAGCTAAGAAATATTTCTAATGTATGAGGCTGTAGCAAGCATCCTTTTGAGTTAGGTACCAGTGCTTATGAAAATAGACCTAGATCTTGAGATGTGCAAGTTTTCAAGAAATCCAAGTTTTGAGGAAATGTGTAATGTAAAACTAGAATCGGATATTTCTCCTGCTGATGCAGTGAATTATAAATATGCGCCAGTCTCCTTATGTGTGGTAGAGCGAAGCTTCAACCAACACAACAAATCACTTTTGCGAGACTGCGGGAGAAGCTTCGAGTTTGAACATTTAAAACATGAATAACCAATAAAAAGTAAGTGAACTGAAAAGAAATGAGTAATTTAATTTATGAATGGAGCATACATATTATTGATAATTTTAAGTATTTGGACAGCTATATCTCTGCGGATAACACCATTACACATGAAATCAGGAATAGAGTACGTAAGGCATCGCATTTCTATCGCTCTGTATGCAATTTACTGTGGGATGAACATCCAAAATCACACTTTACAAAACCTATCTCATACCAATATTGACTTATGGACTTGAAGCAGCCACTTTAACAGCTCCTAACAGTAGCAGACTTCAAGCTGCTGAAATGAAGTTCCTCCGATCTTGTCTCCAGAAGACCAGGAGAGATAAAATACGAAATGAGGAAATTAGACAACAGTTCAATTTGGAGAGAAGTCTGTTTAACACACTAGAACTATCTAGATTGAAATGGTATGGGCATGTCCCTTGACAGAACACCAAGGGGAAGGCCTCGAGACATTTGGGAGAAGCAAATTTGGAGAGACTTGGCCAGGAGGGATGCAGATTGGCAGAAGAAATTAGAGCACAATATGTAGAAGAACCGGACAAACTGGAAGAGGCCTATTTATACACGTACCCAGCTTGCTGGAGCGGAAAATGGATGATGATGAATCACATGATCAGTATCTAAAATTTATTTTTGTAGACTTTGAAAGTAACAAAATGTAGTGTTTGGTGTTTGAATTAATTATATTGTCCATATTTTGCAAAATCTATTCACATGTACAGGGTCATCGAAAAATAATACCTAGATTTAAAAAAATATATAACTTTGAAACCTTTTATGTTAAATGAGTAATTCTTTCACTGTTAGCGCAAGTTTTGTTTAATGCATTAGCGTGGCCTTGGTATGAGCGGACTAGTTGCCTAACGAAAGCCACGTGTATGCTCGTGATTCTCCCAAAGTCAATGTGTGGTGTGGGTTACTTCATGACCAAGTTATTGGACCTTTCTTTTTCGCTGAAAAAACAATTACAGGCCTAATTCACCTCGACATGCTTGAGCAGTTTGCCTTCCCTCAAATAGAATACATCAAACAACAGACTTAACAGCTTGTCATATTTGGGCAAAATGGGGCTCCGCCTCACTACCTTCACGCGGTACGCGATACATTCGACGTTCGCTTTCAAACGGTTGGATTGGCAGAGAAGCCCTCATTTCCTGGACTTCCAGAAGTCCAGATCTAACCCCTTTGGATTTGTGTCTGGGGGTGCATAAAAAATGTTGTTTACGCATAAACGATTCGTGATTTGGTGCATCTTCTGGAGCGAATTGCTGCCGTCATCTCTACTGTTACTCCAGATATGATTCAACGCACGTGGCACGAAGTGGACTACAGATTGTTGCAGAGCAACAAACGGAGCTCACACTGAACTTAATAAGGTACTAGTTGATAACCGTCAAAACATGACGGTCATTGGGAAAATATTTACTGAAGGTTTCTCATACAGTATGCATTTTTTTGAACGATTACTTTTTGACATTCTTGCAACTTTAAGGGCGTCGAAAGATAGACTTCACAACATATAACTGGCCATGACTGAAACCTTGATGAGGCAAATAGGGACCTACACGTTCCAGAGTTTCCCCTTGTGCTTTATTGATTGTGATAAAGTACGCCAAGCGAATTGGAAATTGGAAAATTTAAGTGATTTATCGTAAGATGTTAAATCAAGTCGAAGGAGTATAGCTCTCTGCCCATTAAGTGATTTGCCTCCACATATAGGCTACTTACTCTAAAAATTTTAAACAAAGATCTCAGTAAGACGCGGTGGGATCCGATTTGTCTGGTGGAATAGAGCTATTGTGCGCAAGCGCGGGAGTAACAAATTTTATATTTTCTTTAATAATTTAAAAACACTCTACATGCCAAGAGCTCTCGTTAGAATGCACTACGAAGTCAATCGGTTAAGACGTTTTCCCAATCTCGCGGTAACAAAAATCACCGTAGTGTTTTAAATATATAGATAGATTGATGAAACCAAAAATGTTATCTTTTCCACACTAAAACCATTAAGGCTGAAACCTTTTCATTACCTAGTTTCTGTAGCAATTATTTAAAATCTAGGCATTACTATTCGACGCCACTGTATAGTCTATGCACATATTTTGTCCCTTTGTAGTACAAATATTAATCCTAGCCCTGCTGATGACATTGTCTTCTGTTCCGATTCAGCAGAGGGTAGTTTGTAAATAATATGAGAAAGAATTCAGGATGTAAACCAATAAATGCGAAACAAATAGAACGGAATCCAGCCAAAATAAATCAGAAACCCTTATTGACGCCAAATTGGCAGGTGAGAAGTAAAAGATAACGTTGTCGAAGTGATAATTAGGCGTGATAACGTATAACGTAGAGCCTCCGTGGCTTAGGCAGCAGCACGCCGGCCTCTCACCGCTGGGTCCGTGGTTCAAATCCCGGTCACTCCATGTGAGATTTGTGCTGGACAAAGCGGAGGTAGACAGGTTTTTCTCCGGGTACTCCGGTTTTCCCCATCACGAATTTCATTCCAGCAACACTCTCCACTGTCATTTCATTTCATCTGTCATTCATTTAATCATTGCCCCAAGCGAGTGCGACAGGCTTCGGCAGCCGGCACGGTTCATATCCTCGCCGCTAGATGGGGGCCTTCAATAATTCTATTCCCTGACCCGGTCGGTGGACTGGAAGCAGGCTGTGGATTTTCATTTTCAACGGATAACGTAATATGTGGACGCTCGCTAATCTAATTGGACAAAAAGAGTGTTGACAGACTGAAAGTTAGTACAGGCAACACTGAAAGAATGACTTCAATTCTTCACACGGAGACACAGAAGGAAGGTTAAGCTGAAGACTACACACATCAAAAAAAGTTTTGCATCACCTCGGTTCCCAGATCTCCGGCATATAGACGTTGACTGTGTATATTGTATCCAAGATACAGTCCCTTTGACTGTTCATAGATGTCACTAAAACTGCTCAAAGATGTAAGCAACCATGCATGAGCAGGGCCTATTAGACGGAGGGGGTACGACAGCCGATCAGTTCCAGTCATTCCACCAGGACGAAGGTACGCTGCTAATGTTGTCTGTAGTTCTACCATGCCTAGAAGGTCAATACCGCAGTTCGATCGCGTCCGCATTGTTACTTTGTGTCAAGAAGGGCTCTCAACAAGGGAAGTTTCCAGGCGTCTCAGAGTGAACCAAAGCGATGTTGTTCGGACATGGAGGAGGTACAGAGATACAGGAACTGTCGATGACAGGCCTCGCTCAGGCCGCCCAAGGGCTACTACTGTAGTGGATGACCGCTACTTACGGATTGCCGCTCGGAGGAACCCTGACAGCAATGCCACCGTGTTGAATAATGCGTTTCGTTCAGCCACAGGACGTCGTGTTTCAACTCAAACTGTGCGCAATAGGCTGCATGATGCGCAACTTCACTCCCGACGTCCATGGCGAGGTCCAGCTTTGCAACCCCGACACCATGCAGCGCGGTACAGATGGGCCCAACAACATGCTGAATGGACCCCACGGAATTGGCATCACGTTCTCTTCACCGATGAGTGTCGCATATGCCTTCAACCAGACAATCGTCGGAGACGTGTTTGGAGGCACCCTGGTCAGGCTGAACGTCTTAGACACACTGTCCAGCGAGTGCAGCAAGGTGGTGGTTCCCTGATGTTTTGGGGTGGCATTATGTGGGGCCGACGTACGCCACTGGTGGTCATGGAAGGCTCCGAAACGGCTTTACGATACCTGAATGACATCCTCCGACCCATAGTGCAACCATATCGGCAGAATATTGGAGAGGCATTTGTCTTCATGGACGACAATTCTCGACCTCATCGTGCACATCTTGTGAATGCGTTCCTTCAAGATAACGACATCGCTCGACTACAGTGGCCAGCATGTTCGCCAGACATGAACCCTATCGAACATGCCTGGGATATGTTGAAAAGGGCTGTTTATGGACGTCTTGACCCACCAACCACTCTGAGAGATTTACGCCGAATTGTCGTTGAGGAGTGGGACAATTTGGACCAACAGTGTCTTGATGAACTTGTGGATAGTATGCCACGGCGAATACAGGCATGCATCAATGCAAGAGGACGTGCTACTGGGTATTAGAGGTAGTGGTGTGTACTGCAATCTGGACCACAAATGCTGAAAGTCTAGCTGTATGATGGTACAACATGCAATGTGTGGGTCTCATGAGCAATAAAACGAGCTGAAATGTTGTTTGTGTTGATCTCTATTCCCTTTGTATTTAACGGTTCCGGAACTCTTGGAACCGAGGTGATGCAAAACTTTTTTTGATGTGTGTATGTTCCACAGAAGGCAGCTGATAACAGTAGCGTAATGTTCGTCTCACTGAACAATGTGCTATAATCCGCACAGAGACATCTGTCCTTACCTTGCATTACGTAACGTATTATGTTACTCACATAAAAGAGTTCGTGAAAGCTGGCGCTATTAAAATTTCAATAGCTTCAAGTAAACATTGAGTGTGTCAACTGTTCATTATTATGATCGTGTGTGTTTGTTTTAGTCAGCTTTCCATGAATCTACCTGGTATCTTGCATGGGGACAATACATCGCATATATAGCCTACAACTAGTTAGATTACTGCTGTGAACTTCTAGTAATGACCTTTATCACCATGCAACATTTCAGGGTGGTATCAGTAATAGTTTCGAAGATATAGAACGCCGGTGAAATATTTCACACAGCAGCCATGATGGACTGTTGGGACGTAATAAAATTTGAAGGGCACGGTCGGGGTCGGACGAGTTTCATTGAATTATCTCCAGCCGTTTAGATTTTATTAGGGGGGGGGGGGCGGAGGGAGAGACATAGATACGCACACACACACGGACTAAAGGTGATCTCATAAGCCTTTTTTTTTTCATAAATGAAAAATTACCTGAAATAAATTACAGGTGCATGTGATTAGGAGATTATTGTGGACTATTGGAAAAGGAGAAAACTAAGGGGTGACATGTTTCGCTCGTCAAGCGACCATCATCAGATCCAAATTATCAAGACAAATAGTACACGAACACTGTTTCATATGTTGTAGTTATAGCTTTTTACCATCATCGCAACAGAGTAGACTACTTTTAGGTCATTTCCACATATTAGTTTAGGCCTAAAATTCTACAGTACCTTATGTCTTATTGCTTTAGTGTAGAAGCTACTCCATCATAGATTACTTGGGGAAGGAAGACTGATTTTGATGATGGGATCGTTATTTCTAAGTTTTGCAACATTAAAATAAATAAGTTAGTTTTTTATCATTTTAAATGATCTTGTCGACTTCGTTACGCTGAGGTCTGGCGTTACGTTACGGTAACAGGACGAAATGTACCGAGAAAGCACTGAGGTGTGTGACGTCATAGTACGATGTAACAGCCGAGTACCAAGAAGGCAGTGCGAGAACTATCAAGTAGGCAGTGAAGAAACAAAAGAGAATCTTGAAACTCTGTTCTCGCACTGCCTTCTTGGTACTCGGCTGCTAGCATTTAAAATGATATAAAGTCCAATCTTTCAGACTGACTATCCGCGTCTTTTTTTCTGTGCTTAATGCCTTAATATTTATTAGTAATAATTACCACGCCTACTAAGTTACTGACAGGATTTCATTTTCAATTTATGAAAAAATAGGCTTATGAGATCACTTTTTGTCCGTGTGTATGTGTGTGTGTGCGTAAGTACATATATCTGTCTGTGTGTGTGCCCCCCTCCCTTAATAACTTCCAAACGGCTAGAGCGATTTCAATGAAACTCGGCGAGTTCATAGCATCATTTCGGCAGATTCCGTCCGTGCCCTTCAAAGTTTACTACGTCTCACTAATCCAACATGGCGGCTGTGCGAAATATTTAACCAGCATTCAGTATCTCCGAAACTATTACCGATATCACTCTGAAATTTTGTACAGTGATAAAGAGCACTACTAGAAGTTCACCTATGGAACTTTCAAAAAACCTGGTAACTACTAAGCCAACACGGCGGCTAAGCGAAGTTGCGAATTTTAAATAGATTTTCTCACGACTTAACCATCCAAACGCAATGAACCTCGGTACAGCAAATGTTTATACACATTTTAATGCACTGGCATCTAATTTAGTTCAAATGTTTACATAATCTCAAGATGGCGGCTGTGCGAAATTTTAAAATTAAGTTTTTCTTTCTTGTGTCATAAATCATAATCATGTGATCGAAGTGAAAGTTTGAATAATGAAGCTACACAATAAATTTCCTTTAATGGTACATAACTCTATGGCCTATACATATAACGATCCAAAATAGCGAGCATCCGAAATATTTTGACAGTTCTCAATATCTACGAATCTTTTACAGCAATCAAACTGATATATTTTATGTTCATAGAGGCTATGAACGTAAGTTCACCTGTAGGACTTTCAGTAACCTGGTGAGCACAAATCCAACATGGCGGCGACGCGAAGTATAAATATTTAAATGGACTTTTCTCGCGATTTAACCATCCGAGTGCAGTGAAACTTTTCACGCTAAAAGCTTATACAAATGTTAATCCACTGGCATCTAATTCATTTCAATTGTTCTCATAACCACAAGATGGCAGCTGTGTGAAATTTTAAAATCTCGTTTTTACTTCTTGTGTCCTAATCATGCGATTGAAGTTTGAATACCACACGTACACAATAATCTTCATGTAATAGTACATAAATACAAATCCAACCTGGCGACCATCTGAAATATTTAGACGGTTCTCAATATCTACGAATATATCACAACAATCAAACTGAAATTTTGTATGTTGATAGAGGCAATTAACATGAGTAGGATATATGAAAATATGCTGTATAGTTCTTCGCGGAACTACTTGTTTTTCTGTTGTGGTAACTGTAATATAAAATATAACTTACCCAACTCTGCTGTAAAGCACTATTGTATCAGCCCCAAGCTAGGCTGGTATATGAGAGGGGCTTACCTCGTGCAAGTTGCGAACACAACTGTGGAGAGCGCGACACAACGATATCGCTACAGGAAGCGCGGATATCTGCGGGCGATGGGAAACAGGAACAAACATCGACCGCGTGCGGATATGATCCTGTTTACAACACACCACCAATATTCCGAAAATCATTCCACTTCAGTTACACTCTCGCGACATAAACGCCTGTGACTTCTAGATGGGTGCGATGCAAAAAGTGCTAAAATGGTGTGCACTCAAGGGCATCATATTTTTAAGCACACAATCTTAAAACAAATATGTTATACTAGCATTACCCGTCGCGGCTTCGCCCGCGAATATTCTAGTTGTAAAGAGTATACTTAGCAAAATCTCAATCATGAATGCTATGACGGATTTATCCTTGGTATGAATAATCAGACTTTATCAATTCAGCTACTGGTTCAGTGGTTAGGGGTTTGTCATTCCTTCATAGGTATATCAGAGCGAAGTTAGTTTTCTGGGAATATCGCGGACACTGTTAATTTAAGGGTCCTTAAATGTAGTTTTCGGAGACCCTTTATAGTCGGGTGAAAAAGACCTTTCGTACCACACTCACACGTGAAAATTGCGTGAAAAAAATTCTAGAGCGCCCCTTCAGCGCATTATACTGTATGTATTGATGCATTTTGCAGCTTAATTAGGTTCAGTGATAACCTTAAAACCGTCTGGAAACTTTCACAGTAATGTAATAATTGGAATTGCATTGCGTCTTACAGAAATAGAAGGACCTGTGAGATTCTGTTACCACGGTTACCGTGTTGCATTCTTTCATTATTTCATTGTAAATATACACGTTTTAAGGTATATTTAATTGTGAGGCATTTAAAGAGTGAGTGAGTGCGTTTCGCCTACGCAGTGGGTTATGCTGAACCTGTAGGTACCCCATATGTGTAGGTTGGAGTTAATGGGACCTTATTTTCGGTACAAAACTGGAATGGGATCTTAGCAAAATAATATAGGGAGGGATAATACGCTAAGTTCATCCGACAAAAAACTCAAACTCCTGAACCAGAAGGAGTTGTGCCAAAATCTTCCAAATCGTCTCAATAGTACAGGAAAAAGCTTGCATTTCTTGAAAAGTCAACTGTTGAAATAGTGTGTGTTTAAACAAATAAACAAGACGATAGCCCCTGGGAGAACTGTATCGCGTCCAGCCCGCATTACACTAGTGCCGGCGCCTAGTCTATACACATGGGGCGCACACAACCAGCACCAGTGACGAATTGAGCTCTGATTTCATAAATATAGACAATTTGTTTAAAAAGTGCGATTAAACATATAAACATATTTTTAGAAGCCCGCATAACAGTAAATCCGGGCGGGTTGTTGATGAGCATGCGAAATTTCTTGCACAGCTCCCCTAGTAATAATAATAATAATAATAATAATAATAATAATAATACATTTCCATTTGAGACTATTTTGCCTTCCAGCGTCCAGTCTGGTCTGCAAACATGTTTTCTCCATGATCCCCTATTAGCAGTTAGTACTGCGGCCTCCTCTACTTCTACACCTCACACTTTGAAATCGTTCAAAATTGAATCTGACCATTGCCTCCTAGGTCTACCTCTGCTTCTCTTACCATCTACAGCTAACTAACATCTTAAGTAATCTCTCCTCCCCCATTCTCTTCACATGACCCTCATATAATAATAATAATAATCTAATCTGCAAATACAGCGAGTTGGTCGACCCTATCAAAAGACAATGGCATGTAGAGCGAGTAAAGTCCATACCTATCATTGTCTCAAGTACGGGCGTGATCCCAAGTACCTTGCTCCAAGGCCCAAAGAACTGTATCTGGATATGCAACTGTACAAACTAATGCAGAAGGAAGCAGTTCTATCAACAACCCGAATCGTCCGGAAGTTCATGATCAGCGACATTCCAGCTTAGAAGTTGCTGTTTCAGTAACCATACTTTGGTTCCCTGAAGCCCGTATAGTTGTGTTGTAATGTACCAGCAATGTGTTATATACTGTATAAAATATTATTATTATTATTATTATTATTAATAATAATAATAACCAAAAAATGGACAGAGGAAAGGAAGAAAAGGCACAGTGAACTAATGAAGAGGTTTTGGGAAGAAAAGAAGAGAGGAAAAGGAAGTGAAGCTGTGATTGGCTCAAATTCTCACCCTCTCCTGAAGTGGAATAATCGGAAATATTAATAATAATAGCCGTATAGTTATGTTGTGATGTACCAGCAATGTGGTATATGTAGGCTACTGTATAAAACAACAACAACAACAACAACAACAACAACAACAACAACAACAATAATAATAATAATAATAATAATCAACCGTAAAAGACGGATTACGTTTTATGGGCACGTGGCACGAGCGGTATCAACACGATTATCCTATCATATTTTCACTTTCCTCCAAGAGAAAAATACTGAGTTGTTATTGATCCATTTAGTGGTTTTCTGACATAATGGTCATGAAGCACCAAGTACTTGGGTGTGTGTGTGGATTGTCTGATAACCTGTGTTACTATGATGGCTGTATTAGTGTGTGTATTTCCAATTGAGATGAGGATTTGGAAGGAGACGACCATCCCGGCATTCGCCTGGAGTAGAATTGGGAAATTACGGAAAACCACTTTCCAGGAAGGCTGAGGTAGGAATCTAACCCACCCCTTCTCAGATTTATCTCATGAGGCTGAGTGTACCCCGTTCCAGCCCTCAGACCACAATTAAATTTATATGAAGACTAGCGACCCGCCCCGGCTTCGCCCGGTATCTTGAACGATTTACCCAGCGTAAGTTTAAAGAGCATATTTCTTTTCGATGTCGATGAACTACGACCTATATCCGTTTTCCACCTCGGCATGATGGGTTAAAATCACTGACTGGACTATTAATTACAGTAGAAAGTCGTTTATCTGGACGTCAAACAACCGGAAAGTCAATTATCCGGACGAGGAAAAAAAAAGACGGAGCAGCGCGCGCTCACTACAGTAGTGAGTCGGTTCTCGTTTTCAATTGCTGTCTCAGTTGTCTCCTTCAGTTTGTTTACTCTATAATGTTTCAATGTGTTACAGTATGTGAGTGTGTGCACTGTACTGTACAGTGCTGTATTACGTTGTGAAAATTGCTTCTAGGAGTGAAAAAAATAATTTTAAAAACGAAATCGCAATGTTTTATCCATTGAGAAGAAGGTGGAAATCATTAATAAACTGGATAAAGGTGAGAGTGTGCGGTGTCTAATGAAAACTTAGTGTTGGAAAATCCACAATTTATGATTTGTAAAAAAGGAAAGGTGAAATTCTGAATTATGCATCGAAGTTAGATACTGAAGAAGGGTCTAAAAAGAGTAGAACTATGAGATCAGCAAGGGATAAACATTGGCAGAAGCGGTGTACTTACAGACAAGAAGTACGGGGGATCACATGTCTGGACCTTTGTTATGTGAGAAAGCGTTGCAGTTAAATGAGAAGCTTGGTGGTTATTACCAAACTGGTTTTTTCTATGAAATAACCGCATATTTGATTATCCGGAAAAAACGTTATCCGGAGCACTTTCGGTCCCAATTAGTCCGGATAAACCACGCTCTACTATTATCGTGGAGATAGCATGTGCAATGAATTCTTGTGAGACGTCGTTGAACAATGGCGACGTGCATGAAACTAAAATCCCCCTTCCGTCTCATCTAAACTTGACTGTGTATTCTGCGGAACGAGGCTTAAACTGGGGTGATAGGCTGGCTCGCTAGCTAGCTCGTAAACTGTCTCCGAAGCTAGTAATTGCATGGAGATTGTTGAAATGAATGAAAACGTAAATACACTTATAGTGGGCGATGCATTGAAGATAGAAATATGCTGTCGCAGACTTTTTTGTAGAACTTATCATGCTGAACAATTCTTACACTCATAGTATATATTTTTAACAGTTTACCCTGCGTAAACCTAAGCAGCGCACGGACGGTAGGTTCTTTTCGACTCGATTCACTGAAATTTTTACTGCTCGGGTTCCTTTGGTTATAAATAAATTATTTTCTACAGAAACCTTCCTCGAGAAATCCTTTACAGAATGGTGAAAACCGCATCAAAATCCATCCAGTGGTTCTCGAGATTACCCGTGATATCCAAGAATCGGGGACTTAGTTTTATACTAAGAATAGATTCCACATTTTCAGTATTTTTTGGCGCTGTAGCCTATAATCCCATTAGGATTCAATGTCCTGTCAGTGATTGTGACCCAGTATCCGAACAAAAAGAAATATTTTAAGATCCCATCTATTTAAGTCAGGTAGACCGTGAATTTTGTGACGGTTAACTGTAGCTTTCATCCTTCATCAGTTCATGCTTGAACGAAAACACTGTACCAGCAAGCGAGCATGATATTGCAAAGTAGCAGAGCAACAAGCCAAGTTGTGAGTGGAAGACGAAAG
Source organism: Meconema thalassinum (assembly GCA_946902985.2). NCBI lineage: Eukaryota > Metazoa > Arthropoda > Insecta > Orthoptera > Tettigoniidae > Meconema > Meconema thalassinum. The sequence continues at coordinate 99,179,441 of OX336400.1, read as the reverse complement.
TTGTTTTTTTTTCTTCAAATATTCGTCGTACATAAAATAGAGTTTTATTAGCCTACTTTTCAAATTTTGCAAAAATGAGGAAAAAGTAGACTTATGAGATCGGGCAAATGTGTGTCTGTCTGTCCGTCTGTCCTTCTGTCTGTCTGGCTGTGTGTGTGTCCCCCCCTATCAACTCCTAAACGGCAGCAGCAATCGAAACAAAATTTGGTAGGAGTAAAGATCAATACCTGAATATCTCACGGCCATAATTGAAAATGATGTCAGTGCTACCAACTGCTGAAAAATCGCAATTGAAATTTGAGCTCAATGTTGGATATCTTGGAAGGTATGAATGGGAGCTATTTCAAAATTGGCACACGATTAGATAGTAATATTACAGTTTAATTTCAAGGAGGCCATACATGCAAGTGTTGCCAAAATGATTATAAGCCTGCTGATAGGTCCAAAATTTAAATGCATATAACTTCTACACTATCAGTTGGATTTCAACCAAATTTCGTATGTGCTATGTGTACATAAGTGGATATGACTGAGCGTATTCTTTAGAGCCACCAGGGCTGCCGACTGTTAATAAATGCTCTCAATTTTTTAAAATCCAAATACCCATATATCAGAAAGTATGCAAGCCGACAGCTTTAAACAATGCACACGTATAGTACCTGTCATTCTATATTAATTTGGAGTAACTTATATACGTCAGTGCTGCCAACATGATTCGAAGCCTGCTGAGAGGTCCAACTTTAAATACATGTAACTTCTATACTATCATTTGGATTTCAACCAAATTTTGTGTGTGCTATGTGTACCATAACAGATATGACTATGCCGATTCTTAAGAGTAACCAGCGCTGCCAACTGTTAATAAATACTGTCTCTGTTTTTGTTATCCTAATATCAATATATCAGAAAGTATGCAAGCCAATAGCTCTAAACTTTGCACACGTATAGTACCTGGCATTCTAGATTAATTTGGTGTAACTGATATATGTCAGTGCTGCCAACATGATTCTAAGTCTGCTGATAGGTCCAATTTTAAAATGCATGTAACTTCTATACTACCGTAAATAATGGATTTCATTCAAAATTGACACAACAATAGTTCATATTATTTCAGATTATTTCTGATCAATACATGTATGTCATTGTTGCCAACATGATTTTACGCGCGCTGTTAGAACCAATATTTAACTGCATGTAACGTCCATGCTATCCATTGGATTTCAACTAAATTTTGTATTCTGCACCTTAAGAGATGGAATTAAGAATATATTCAGTCACCAGGGCTGCCAACTGTAGTTCTCTATTATTACCAACTTAATATCGTCATTATTCTAGATAGATCCATATAGATTGATCATTGGCATGAATCTTATATTTTAAGAAAAGTAGGCTCTTTAGTTCGTCACGGAACTTCTTGTTTTTTACTCATTTAGGTTGCAGCCCCGTGTACTTGGGTGTGTACGGAATCTATCTGACGGCTGCCGGCTGCACTAGTGTGTGTATTTGTAATTGAGGCTAGGATTCGGAAGGAAGCAGCCGTGCCTAAGTTAGGAGTAGAATTGGGGAAAACCACTTTAAACCACGTTTAGGATGGTGGTTGTTGTTTAATTTAGGGACTTTGCTACATCGTGGTCATGTATACCTGTGTTATTGTGATGGCTGTATTGGTGTGTGTGTTTGCACCTAATTCAGATGGGTGTTGGGAATGAGGCGGCCGTGGCCTTAATCTACGTACCATTCCGGCAATCGCCTGGAGTAGAAGTGGGTTGCTTGAGTGTTCAGTTTTTTGACTGGTTTTATGCAGCTCTCCAAGACTCCCTGTCTTGAGCTAATCGCTTCATCTCTACATAGCTACCACACCCTACGTCCGAGGCAATCTGTTTAACATATTCTAACCTTGGTTACACCTACAATTCTTGTCCTCGACCCTTCCTTCCATAATTAAGCTTGCTATTCCTGGGTGTCTTAGTATGTATCCTACCAACCTATCTCTTCTCTGCATTAGCAGTCGCCAGAAACATCCCTCCTCTCCCACTCGTCTCAATACCTCTTCGTTTGTAACCCTATCTACCCATCTGATCTTCATCATTCTCCTGTAACACCACATTTCAAACGCTTCAATTTTAACCTTTTCTGCTGAACCAATAGTCCAAGTTTCACTTCCATAGAGCGCCAAACTCCAGACAAAGGCTTTCAAAAATGACTTCCTAATACCTAAATCTATATTCGATTTCAACAGATTCCTTTTCTGTAGAAATGCTTTCCTTGCCTGAGCCAACCTACTTTTTATATCCTCTTTGCTTCGTCCATCACTGGTTATTACTAGGAACCCATAGAAAACCACTTCCAGGATGGCTGGGATGGGAATCGAACCCTCCTCTTCTCAATTTTGCCTCTCGAGGCTGAGTGGTGATAGTCAAGACGCAGGGAAATAACGTGGGCTTGTAGACAAGTAGCGTGGTGTCCTAGGAGAAGGTCGCGGACCGTAAGTCAGAGTCCCAACAAGGTGACAGTGGCGTGGTGGAATGTGCACGCTTCATCTGCCATGGAGGCTATCAGTCTGCGCTACTTCTCATTGTCAGCACGGGACAGGACATGGCAATCTCAAACAAATCAGGCGCTCTTCCCGGAATTTCACTGTCAAGATACTGAACAAGCTACTTCCCAAATAGCAGGAGAAAGCTCACGCACTCGATCGCACAACCTCACAAATTACCATGTTCATACTGTTTGTATGTATGTCTACCCCTTATTATTCCCGTTTTTCCAACGGGGTCGGGGATGAGATGCGAATGAAGTCTTTGTGGCGATGATTTTTACGGCCGGATGCCCTTCCTGACGCCAACATCATGAGAGGAGTTAATGAGAGATGAAATGAATGATGGTGAATGAAACTGGGCAAGGATGTGGAAGGAAGCGGCCGTGGCCTGTCAGAAGGTACCGTCCCAGCATTTGCCTGGTGTTGAAAATGGGAAACCATACCATGTTCATACTGTACAACCTGATATTTAACAGGTTCAATAACAAAATCCTTCAAGTTCTTAATTAATTTAAGGGTGTAGTAGGGTGTGTGTTGAACTTTTCTGATAACCTGTATTTATGTGAAGACTGTAACAATAATAATAATATCGTATGGCCTCGGGTGCCAGGTGCAAGTTTTGTAATTAGACACCCAGAGGGTAGCTTGCATGTCGAATTTCGTTGTTCCTTGAAACACTATGAAAGTCAAGGTGGTTAGATATCTAAGCTCCTTGAACACTATAGCGCTTTCTAGTAGAGAAATGAGGAACTTTGTGCTGGCGGAAACTCCCGAGATTAATTTTGCCATTATGAACACGGCCTACTGAATTCAAATGGGTTCTTTGACATGCCAACGTCGTATGACATGCGTGACGTATTTTTGTCATCTTTCACGGCCAGGAGCGAACCTGGAATCTTGGGGTTAGTAGACTGACACGCTATCCACTCACCCACCGTGGCAAGCTACTGTAACAATAATGCTATTGATGTTGCGTCCCTTTTAACTACTTAGGCCTTTAGGGACGCCTGGGTGCCGGAAAGGGAACGTCAACGTCCCAGTTAATCTACTGACACGGCTTCCTCGCATTAGCGTACTCTCAAATGCCAACTGACTGCGCCAGGATTCAATCCTGCAACCTCAGGCGAGAACGTTACCACTGGGCCACGCAGCCTGTGAGAGTGTGTGTAACTGAAGGGTTCATTTCAAAACCACGCAAGTCCTAAAATTGACGTTTTGAGATAAATACATCTTCTTCCTCTTCAAGCCTGGCTCTACGTATAGACATTATTGCTGACTGCAAACAGCAGGCAGGTCGGGTTATAAACGAGTGTGAAATATTGGGGATTCTACAAAAATAAGACAAGTCCGATGCTTTTCCTATGTGTTTTAGCCTATTTTCAATTTTGAAAAAATAGGCTTATGAGATCACATTTTGTACGTGTGTGTGTGTGTGTGCGTGTGTGTCTGTGTGAGGAGTGTGTGTGTGTGTGTGTGTTCCCCCCTAATAACTTTTAAACGGCTGGAGCTATTTCAATGAAACTCGGTAAGTTCATAGCACTATTCCGGGCGACCCCGACCGTGCCATTCAAATTTTGTTACGTCCCACCAATCCAACATGGCAGCTGTGCGAAATATTTCACCAGCATTCAATATCTCCGAAACAATTACCGATAACACCCTGGAATTTTGTACTGTGATAAAGGGAACTACTAGAAGTTCACCTATGTGACGTTTGAAAACCTGGTAACTACAAAACCAACATGGCGGCCAAGCGAAGTTGCGACTTTTAAATAGACGTTTCTCGCGATTTAACCAACCAAACGCAATGAAACTTGGCACAGTGTATGTTCATACACATTGTAATGCACCGACATCTAACTTAGTTCAATTGTTGACATAACCTCAAGATGGCGGCTGTGCCAATTATTTCACCAGCATTCTATATCTCTGAAACTATTACCGGTATCACCATGAAATTTGGTACTGAGATAAAGAACACTACTGGAAGTTCATCTATGAGACTTTCAAATACCGTTTAACTACAAAACGAACATGGCCACCAAGCGAAGTTGAAAGTTTTAAATAGACTTTTCTCGCGATTTAATGATCCGAACGCAACGAAATATCGTACAGCAAATGTTTATACACATTGGAATGCACTGGTATCTAATTTAGTTCAATTGTTTACGTAACCTCAAGATGGCAGCTGTGCGAATTTCGAAAATTAAGTTTTTATTTCTTGTGTTCTAATCGTGCGATCGAAATCAACATTTACATAATGAACGTACACAATAATCATCATCTAAGAGTACATAAATCTATGGCCTAGATATATTAAAATCCAGCATGGCGACCATCCGAAATATTTAGACGGTTCTCAATATCTACTAATCTACTACAGCAATCAAACTGAAATTTTGTAAGTTTATAGAGGCTATAAGCATGAGTTCACTTACGGGACGTTCAATAACCTAGCGAGCACAAATTCAACATGGCGGCGACGCGAAATTTAAAGATTCAAATGGACGTTTCTTGCGTTTTAACCATCCGAGCGCAGTGAAACTTGATACGGTATATGCTTATACAAATTTTAATCGACTGGCATCTAATTCATTTAAATTATTTTCATAACCACAAGATGGCGGCTGAGCGAAATTTTAAAATCCCGCTTTTATTTCTTGTGTCCTAATCATGCGATTGAAGTTTGAATAAAACACCTACACAATAATCTTCATGTAATAGTACATAAATCTAAGGCCTACAATGTAGAAATCCAACATGGTGACCATCCAAAATATTTAGACGGTTCTCAATATCTACGAATCTATTACAGCAATCAAACTGACAATTTGTATGTTGATAGAGGCAATTAATATAAGTAGGATATATGAAAATAGGCTGTTTAGTTCTTCACGGAACTACTCGTTTTTAAGATAATTAAATACTCGGAATGTTTGGCATTCAAAAATGATTTGTACTTTGTTAGGATTACGTAATAAATAATCGTATTTGGGGATTAAAATATTGTTCATTTTTGTATTGAACTTAGATTTCGGCAAACCCCAGAATAGTCCAAAGATTTTTTTTAGTTTTTTTCAACTATCCTCATTATTCTCTTCTTCTGCCTTATCTGATACGGACGTTGGCTACCACCATGGCTAACACCTTCTTATCCTGTGCAATCCTGAAGAGTTCCGTGGAAGACAGCCCAAACCACGTTATTAAATTATCTATCCAAGTTATTCGTCTCCTTCCCGGTCAACGCCGACCTTCAACTTTTACCCTGAAGTATAACTTGGAGCAGACGGTATTTTGAATTCCTCATCATTTGTCCCAAGTATTCCAATTTCCTCTTCTTAATTGTGTTGAACAGCTCAGGTTGACTGCTCACACGCTGAAAAACCTCGGCATTACTCATATGTTCTGTCCACGAGATTTTAAGAATCCGCCGGTATATCCACATTTCAAAAGCTCGAATCTTCTTTTCTGTAGCTACCAACAAGGTCCAAGCTTCAACACCATAAATAAGGGTGGAGACATAACACTTCACAATTCTTTTCTTAAGCGTCATACTGAGATCTCGACAACATAGGAGTTGTTTCATTGTCATAAAGACGGATCTAGCGTTCTCTATACGGCATCTTACTTCAACTGAAGATCCCAATTCTCATTAATATTCTGTCCTAAATAAACCAAACTTTTGAATCGCTCAATCTGATGTCCATCGACTAAAGGACTTGTGACAATGCTGGTTTTCGCGATATTATCATATATTTTGTTTTCTTAATGTTGAGGTCAAGGCCATATTGTTTACTCTTTTGATACACCATCGTCATTTAAAAAAAATATTTCCTTTATGTGCAATGTAAAGATGGTTAGTTCCTCAGTTTAAGGGCTGCGACAACACGGTCATGTAGCCCCATGTACTTGGGGTGTGTGTAGAATCAGTCTGATAACCGGTGTTAATTGTGATGGCTGTATTAGTGTGTGTTATCTGTAATTCAGGTAAGCACTGCAGACGTACCAATTTCAAGTATTTCCTACTTTTGCTACCAAATGCTACCGTCAACGATTCCTAGTTGTTAACTTGGTTACTATATGCCACCGCAACCGCCAACTGCCGACGAACGTTGGATCGTTGATAGAGAGTTTCAACGAAATCTAACCTAGAAATTTAGCTTCACACAAGTTTAGTTAGTGGAAGGATCTTTAACATGCCATAAATCTATGGCATTGGTCCGCCGGCTTTAATTCCTCGCCGAAGGAAGGTGTACTGAGGGATTTTTAACGCTCTTAAAAATCCGACCACTTCGGCCGGGCATAAAAAGTCAGCATGCTGCCAACTACGCCACCGAACGATGTAAATCTGTCAGTGATACAATTGTAGGTCTAAAGGCAATTTTTATTTCATTCAGCACAAATGAAGCAATACAGGTTCTTTTTGTTTTTTGTGCTTATTCTAACGTTTCTGAACAATTTATTTTTTGTCTGGTTCTTGGAATGAACAATTCAATTGTAATAGGGACAGGGATGAGGTAGGCGCCCCAGGACTTGCTATAAGGTACTATCCCGGCATTTGCCTGCTGGGAGTGTAGAACACCCGGGGAAAAACTACACTCAGGATAGCTAGTGTCAGCGACGGGATTCAAATCTGAGAACCCCAGACTTACTACGGTTGCCCGCGCGGCCGAGGTGCACATTTTAATGAGCACGGCTAAACCACGGGTTAGGTCTGAAAAGAGTGTTATTATTTAGGTAATTATTTTTTGGTCTATTATTACATACCACTATTACAAAATATAATACGTAGTTTCGTGAATAGTTGTAGATTCATTTAGGGGCTTTTGCGACATCGTGGTTATGTAGCCTCGTGAACTTTGGTCTGTGTGGAATTTTTGTCTGATAACCTGTATTGTTGTGGTGGCTGTGTGTGTATTTGTACTTAGGAAAGAACCGGAAAGGAGGCGGCCGTGGCCTTAAGTTACTAACCATTTGCCTGGATTAGAAGTGGGAAATCACGGAAAACTACAACCAAGATGGCCGAGATAGGAATAGAACTCTCATCTTCTCAATTTGGCCTCACGAGGCTCTGAGTGCTAGACGCTACACCACGAGGGGTCTTCATGAAAGGAAACAGAGAGCGCTATTGTGTAAGCCAGTACAAAAATCAAGAACTATGAATTTGGTAATGATTGTTACGATGTCACAACTCACCCTTGAAGGATTCCGTCTTGTTTCAAACTCTTCATCTCGACAGTGCACAATCTGTAAACAAACAAGACGAATTGAAGTTAGACAAACAATCTTAACACAATGTATTTTATAAATAGACTATTCGGCTATACTAGAGTACTTCATGGTATTCGATTTGGCGAATATTCGAAATATGTGAATGTTATGCACAGCTCTAATTTCAACACTAATAATTAAGGAAGCTTTTCAGTCGGTCAACACAAATTGTGCCCTATTACATTATGATGATGATAATTGTTGTTTTAAGGGGCCTAGCACCTAGTTTATCGGCTCCTACTGGTCTAGGTAATAGCGAATATGACAGTGAAATGGTACACTGGGGCGAAACACTGGCAACTGTTTCGAGTTAACCGGACCATTTCATCAAATTTCATTGTGAATTTGTTAATGTTCATAGCTCAATGGGACATTTAACACACTGTTTCGCAAAATGCGAGTTGTGTTTAGATTTTCGTCCGCTTATAGCATGCCTCTGTCCGGCCCGGTCGAACCAATCTAAACACATTATGCGAGTTTGATTTGGGCAAAAACTTATATTTTTGTAGCTTATTCGACTAATTCAATGTCGCTCTTTCCATAGGTGATGTCAAAAAACCGATTTGGGCAAAAAAAAAAAGTGCCAAAACCGTGCCACAAAATGTTGATTTGCTCGTTATGCGTGAATTTCACACAAAAACCAACGAAACAAACGTTTTAGAGCTTGAAAAGTACTTTCCAAAGCAAGTACCAAAATTAAAATATCTTGAAAAACAAACGAGTTACAGCACAAAGTAGAACTTGCTGTGAACACCCTATATATATATATATATATATATAATAATGCAACAAGCATACGCCTATTTTCTCCTCCTATCTACCTCAGAAGTACTGAAATAGCTAGGGATTTGCCGCTCACCAGGCATGCTGCAACTACTTCCATGACTCAAGCAGATAATAGTACATTATGCAACGAGCCTATAATTGCAATCAGTAAAACACGAGTATGGAGTAACTATTTGTTTCGACATGGCTTCCTATCATATACCATTTATCTATGGAGGCTAAGGCATTGTTTACTCTTTCTTTCTTTCTTTCATGAAAAACCCTCATAAAGGGACAAGCAGTTGTCTTGAAACGTCGGTTTTTAAAGTGTCACTCGACCCAATAGCCCCATAGCTATATTATGTAGCCTATGCAACTGGTCGAGAAAGTTTACGTTACAGGACAACATTTCTGACTGTCAAAACTTGTAATGAAAACACTATTCTGGTTCGTGCAACAGAATTTGATTTGAAGAATGGATCTCAGGGGAGCTTGTGCTAGACACCACTTTTGGCTCGTATGACGCTAGCACCAAATTTTATTTAAAGAGCACCGTGGTGCTCACGAGCACCAGGTTGAGAATGCCTGCTCTAATGAATGAACCAGTGGTTCTATAAGCAAAAGAACATTGAGATGAAGCAGAGTCTGGACAACAATAGAAGGCTGTGGGGTCACGCTGTTCCGGGTGGCGACGCAGCGCCCAGATCACGTGCCGGAAGGAAGACACGAGGTGCGCATGATAAACACTCTAAGTGCCACAGTGGGGCAGCGGGTCGGCCCGCCCTGTCTTTGTTGCCATAACAAGGTGCAACTGAGGTACAAGTGTGCTATCCATAGAGCCCTGCGCGGATAAACAAAATGTTATCCGCATCCTCCTCGCGTCCACAGAACTGTTATCCGCATCCATCCCGTATCCACACGTCTTTTTTTCTGCATCCGCACGTTTGTTATCCGCATTCGCCCCGCATCCACACAACTGTTTTCCACATCCTCCCCACATCCACACGACTTTTATCCGCATCCGCCCCGCATCCGCACGACTGTTATCCTCATTCGCCCCGCATCCACACAACTGTTATCCGCATCCTCCCCACATCCACACGACTTTTATCCGCATCCGCCCCGCATCCGCACAACTGTTATCCGCTTACACCCCGCATCCGCACGTCCTTTTTTCCGCATCTGCACGTTTGTTATCCGCATTCTCCCCACATCCACACAACTCATATCCGCATCCCCCCGCATCCGCACGACTTTTATCCGCATCCGCCCCGCATCCGCACGACTGTTATCCGCATCCACCCCGCATCCACACGACTGTTATCCGCATCCACCCCGCATCCACACGACTGTTATCCGCATCCACTCCGTATCCACACGTCCTTTTTTCTCGCATCCGCACGTTTGTTATCCGCATCCGCCCCGCATCCACACAACTGTTATCGCATCCTCCCGCATCCGCACGACTGTTATCCGCATCCACCCCGCATCCGCACGACTATTATCCGCATCCGCCCCGCATCCACACAACTGTTATCCGCATCCATCCCGTATCCACACGTCCTTTTTTCGCATCCGCACGTTTATTATCGGCATCCGCCCCGCATCCACACAACTGTTATCGGCATCCACCCCGCATCCGCACGACTATTATCCGCATCCGCCCCGCATCCACACAACTGTTATCCGCATCCATCCCGTATCCACACGCCCTTTTTTCGCATCCGCACGTTTGTTATCGGCATCCGTCCCGCATCCACACAACTGTTATCCGCATCCGCACGACTGTTATCCGCATCCACCCCGCATCCGCACGTCGTTTTTCGCATCCGCACGTTTGTTATCCGCATCCGCCACGCATCCACACAACTGTTATCTGCATCCACCCCGTATCCACACGTCCTTTTTCGCATCCGCACGTTTGTTATCCGCATCCGCCTCGCATCCACACAACTGTTATCCGCATCCATCCCGTATCCACACGTCCTTTTTTCGCATCTGCACGTTTGTTCTCGGCATCCGCCCCGCATCCACACAACTGTTATCGCATCCTCCCCGCATCCGCACAACTGTTATCCACATCCGCCCCGTATCCACACGTCTTTCTTCCGCATTCGCACGTTTGTTATCCAAATCTAATGGCATTACGATAATATTTTTAGATAAAGCATAAATTACTAAAAGGCAACATATTTAGACATTTGGGAGAAAAGTCGTTCCCTTAGGCTTTAGTAGACTATGTGATGTGCTATGTTTAAAATGAATGTTACTCAGCCAGAATTGCAATCCTTTCCTGTTCGGAGTGTTAATTATGCTTAATGACAATTTGAGATTAGCTGAAATCATAATCTTACATTTGCCATGAAAAAAAAAAAGACATAACGGAAAAAATATGATATGACAAACATCCGGGTCCTGGTAGTGATATTAAACAAGTATTCTAAAAACTATCCGCAATTTTTCTCCAAACATTATCCGCAGCTTATTCGCTATCCGCATCCACGCAGGGCTTTACGGGACTGTAGGCGTCTCTGGATTCAGATATTGAAGAGTGGTTGATTATTTAGGGTCTTTGCGACATCGTGGTCATGTAGCCCCGTATACTTGGATGTGTGTAGAATTTGTCTGATAACCTGTGTCACTGTGATGTCTCTGTATGTGTGTGTGTATTTGTAATATTCAGGTGAGTATTAGGAAGGAGGCAGGTTAGGAGCCATCACGGCATTTGCCAGCGGCTTCGGTGGCGTAGTTGGTAGCATGCTGTCCCCAAGATCGCGGGTTCAAACCCGGCCGAAGTTATCGGAATTTTTAAGAGCGTTAAGAATCCTTCAGTATGCCTTCCTTCGGAGGGGAAGTAAAACCGGCGGTCCCAGGTCATAGATTTATGGCATGTAAAAGATCCTTCCACAGACTAAACTTGTGTGAAGCTAAATTTTTAGGTTAGATTTCGTCGGAACGCTCTATCAAAGTTCCAACGTTTACCATTAGGTATCATTGATATCTGGTAGCGAAAGTTGGAACTACTTGAAATTGAACGGAACTTATAGCTCACCCTAAGGATGTCCGCTGGAAGCAGCTACAGACTCAGGCGAGTCGAACATGTCCTTGGACACTCCCGGCACTAAAAGCCATACGATAAATAAATAATAAAGGCATTTGTCTAGAGCAGAGGTCCTCAAAGTGGGGGGCGCCGGCTCTGACAAATATTTATGTTTCATATTCTGAAAAAAATATCTCTATCCTCATATTCATGAACCAATCATAAACAGGAAGCTCCCACGAACATTCAAGACTAATAAACAAGTACTTTTGCTGTATTATTTCACAAGAACTGACCAGTAGATCCTGCCAGATGGAATCCTGAGAAAAAGTGTTGAGTAATATTTCCCACACAGCACCCTTTCTCCCGTCACCCACAAACAACCACTAATGACAATAAGCCGCTTGACAATGTGACCGTCAATTCCTAACAAGAATAGATTCTTCTATTTCTGCCATTGTCTACTCGAAATCAGCCAGACCTTTGCAGTCCGTTCAAAGACAGTGAGTGAACAGGTGAATTCTAGTGCATGTTCAGTGGAAGTGGTTAGCCCGATTAACAATAAACTGATAAAAGTAACGCAATTACCCATGGATAAGTGACTTATTAGCAGTGGTAAAAAGAGACCCCATGAAAGTGCTAGTGCTTGGCCTTCTTCGGAAATATTCAGTCCTAATAAAGAACAAGAAGAATAAGGGGGGGGGGGGGTTGGACAGAAAGAGTCAGCCTACGGGCCACACTGACTCCTCCTTCAGGTTCCAATTGGTATTGTCCCCTAGGTAGGGAAATCAAGTATTATCCCTATTAACGTAGTTATGAGTGTCAAAGGCATGTTCTCGTCTCCTAAACAACATCCTATCCGAAGATTCACCACCACGCCACTTTCCTCACGAAGAGAGTGAAAGTCACTCACTTATCGATTACCTTCACCGACTGAACAATGTCAACCGTTACAAGCACATACAAGTCTGCTTAAGTAGTTTCGTAAATAACAACGGTTATTAGCTGCGACCACGAAAACTACTTCTTGTGAGTAACGGAGACTGTCTCCGCTTTCGCCAGGTGCGATAAGGGTTGAATGAGAGGGGAGAAATCAAAAGAACAAGGGGAGTCGTAATAATGTTGTCCTCATTTGCGTGGAGACTGAGCCAGTTCACACGCATATATAGGTATTGTAAACAAAGGATCTAGAACATCCGCAGCGTGCCAGGAGGGACACTATATTCGGAATCATCTTACAAAAATATCAAGCTTTTTTTTTCTTTTTTCAAGAAAATTCATCGGCCAAGATCGATATTTACCTACGTAATTATCGTGAATCCTTACTGTAATAACATAACAGTCAATATCTTATATATATATATATTATTATATATAAAAGGATGTTCGTTTGTTCGTCTTTTATGCGTTCATAAACCATTCATCCGATTGCGATCAAATTTTGGTGAGTTGTTGTGCACAAATCCGGGAAAGTTATAGGCATAGTCAATCCAATTTACAATAGATGGCGCGCGAGTAGCTTCAACAAAATGGCGTGCGATTCGTTTCAACAAAGACCACCTGCGTTCATATACCAATCATCCCATTGCGATTAAGCTTGGGTGAGATGTTGTGTACACTCCAGGGAAGGTTTCTGGTTTAGTAAATCCATTTTACAATAGGTAGCGCACGAGCAGTTTCAACAAATGAGCGACGATGGATGAAACGTTTCAACCAAGTACCGTATGTGTTCATATACCATTCATCCGATTGCGATGAAACTTTGGTGAATTGTTATGTGCACTCCAGGAAAGTTTTCAGGCTTAGTAAATCCATTTTACAATAGGTAGCGCACGAGTAGATTCAACAAATGAGCGATGGTGCGCGAATCGTTTCAACAAAGTCCCATACGCATTCATATACCATTCATCCGATTGCGATGAAAGTATGTTGAGTTGTTGTGTACACTTACGTGAAGGTTTCTAACTTAGTAAATCCATTTCACAGTAGGTAGCTCAAGAGTAAATTTTAAAAATGAGCGACAGCGCACGAATCGTTTAAAAAAAATCCGTATGCGTTCATATCCCAGTCATCCGATTGTCTTTAAACTTTGGTGAATGGTTGTGCACGCTCCTGCGAATGTTTCTAAATGAGTTAATCCATTTTATGACAGTTTAGAGGCAGTTAACGGAAATTGAAAAAAGATTGTTTCCAAAAGCACTTTAAGAAACAAAATTACAACCCCAAAACTTTCTTTGATTGGCATTGCAACGCATGCCGGGTACAGCTAGTATTGTATAAACTTTCTTCGGCCTTTGTCAATTAATTGGGGTCGCCCGAGTCAACCAGGCTCATTGTTGTTTTGGCCGGGGATTTAAGGCCGGATGCCCTTCCTGAACCACGTGATTTTTCAGGTAAAAATTCCACCCCCTGTCACCGGGATTCGAAGCCCGGGTGTCCGGGTGAAAGGCGAACAGCTAAGCCACTGCGCCATTACCCTCCCCATAACAGTCAATTGTATGCGTTAGCAAAATCATTATTGACGAAAATTTATATTTTCTATGAATTTCATCCTGTTCTTTTGATGGGTTATATTTACACATTAGTTGTAATTAAACTTGATTATTTTCGTAGTTACGGCCCTTAAAACAACAATAAGTAGTAAAACTTGATTACACTTAATTAGCAAAGGTTATATAGTTTCCTGGCAACTAAATGTTGTTGTTGTTGTTATTGTTGTTGTTGTTGTTTGAGTCTTCAGTCTTTTGACTGGTTTGATGCAGCACTCCATGCCTCCCTGTCCCGAGCTAATCGTTTCATCTCTACAGAGCTACCACACCCTACATCCGAGGCAATCTGTTTAACATATTCTAACCTTGGTCTACCCCTACAGTTCTTTTCCTCGACCCTTCCTTCCATAACTAAGCTTGCTATTCCTGGGTGTCTTAGTATGTGTCCTACCAACCTATCTCTTCTCTTCATTAGCAGTCGCCAGAAACATCTCTCCTCTCCCACTCGTCTTAATACCTCTTCATTTGTAACCCCACCTACCCATTTGATCATCATTCTCCTCTAACACCACATTTCAAACGCTTCAATTCTCCTATTTTCTGCTGCACCAATAGTCCAAGTTTCACTTCCATAGAGCGCCACGATCCAGACAAAGGCTTTCAAAAATGACTTCCTAATACCTAAATCTATATTCGACGTCAACAGATTCCTTTTTTGGTAGAAATGGTTTCCTTGCCTGAGCTAACCTAAATAACCAATACATTTCTTGCCCATTCATAACAATACCTCGCAAATACTGTACATACCAAAATACCTGTTATAACCTCACTATTTCAACTTACGTATTTTCACATCCACATCTCCTCTATTCCACATTTTGTAACAGATCTGTTTTTTTTATTATTATTTTAAAATGTGAGCTTTTGGAACAAGAGTATTTTTAGAATCCTCTGTTATGCCAAAATTTATATTAAGTGTATGTTCTTGCACATTTACATAGTTACGCTGAGGAAGGTCACAGTATACGGTTTTAATGTACAAAATATATTGACTTATGGTTAATAAACTTTTATTATAATTTAAAGGTTCCCTAACCACTGATCTTAGTAGCCTATTACTTCAAGGGGCTGATAACCTATATGTTAGGCCCCTTAAAACAAGAATTATCATCATCGTCATAATCATCAAGGTTTCTTTTATTTACTACTAGCAACCCGACCCGGCTTCGCCCGGGAACAGTTATGAATGCATTACGTGATAGGCGCTTTTTTATTCGATGTCAATGTACTGCGCCCTATATCCGTTTTACGTCTCGGCATGATGGGTTAAAATCACTGACTGGACTATTAATTATATTATAATGGAGATGCATGTGCAACAAATTCTTGTCAGACATAACTTAAGAATGGTGAGGTGCATGAAACACAAATCCCCCTTCCGTCCAATCTTAACTTGACTGTGAATTTTGCGGAACGAAAAGTTCACAGGCGAAATCAAGAAAAGCCGAGTTGCACTTCCAAAGAAACTCGAAACACAACCACTCTTCTCTAAAGTTTTTAACTCAACACGACTCGACAGTTTGCTGCTGGCTGTATCTGGGGCAATAAGCTCGCCCGCAAGCTAAGCTGTAACTGGGGTGATAAGACTCGCCCCTAGCTAGCTCGTAAACTGTCGCCTCAGTAACTGAATGGAGATTGTTGGAAGAAATGAAAACGTAAAAACACTTATAGTATGCGATGTATTGAAGATAGATATATGCTCTCCCGGGCTTTTTTTTTAGAACTTTTCATGCTGAACAATTTTTACACACATAGTATATAGATATGTTTAACGGTTTGCCCAGCGTAAGCTTACAAAGCGCTCGGACGCCAGGTTTTTCCGACTTTTCCACTGAAATCTTTACTGCTCGGCTTCCTTATTTTCTACAGAAATCATCCTCGAGATATCCTTTACAGAATGGTGAAAACCGCATCAAAATCCATTCAATGGTTCTCGAGTTTACGCGTAACATCCAAGAATCGGGGACTTTGTTTTATACTAACAAGGGGAGGATACAATGCATGGGTCACCGATTCGAACCATCTTCAGTACACGCGTAGGGCATGACCTGGCGTAAACCAGGTGCAAGTAGTAAGGTGCGCTTCTCAGCAGTTTCCGAGAAATTTATTAATTGCAATTACAGTGCGATGTCTATGTGCGTTGTACGCTAGGAAGAAGCCAACGAGAGCGTGGTGCAGCGGTAAGAGCTCTGCTTCGTAAGCGGGGGTTCGCTGGATCGAATCCCACCGGTGTGCTTTTGCAGTGTGTTGTGTTTCTTTCTTTCTTTCTTTCTTTTGTAAACATTGGCAATTCGTGCAACTGTAGGTGTCGTGAATAATGTTTATTTTGCAGTCAATTATAATCACATGTTATGTGAGCGGGAAAAGAGATTCTGAAATCATCGTATGGGGGTCAACGTTTGTGACATTACATAATGTACAGTATCGGCATTGCACATACATTGGTATTATTATATACACGGTCAGGTGTATTATATTATATGTATACATTTATACATCAAAGGCACAGTCTATTCCGTTCATTGCACGTCTGTGAACCATCAGGCCACCCCGTACCCCTCAAGCAGTGGTTCATGCTATGGATATTGGTTGGAAATTGTCGATGGTTACAAAAAAACAAAAACAAAAAACAACAACACACGGCTCACGGGTGGGATTCGATCCAGCGATCCCGCGATTACGAAGCAGGGCACTTACCGCAGCACCACGCGTTCACTGAATTATTGCTAGCGTACGACGCACATAGACACGCACTTTAATTGCAATTAATTAATTTCTCGGAGAAGCTGGTATTCAGAAAGGCGTAAGGCTAGGCTGCAACTTATCACCCATACTTTTCAATCTTTACATTGAACAAGCAATGAAGGAAATTAGAGAAAAATTTAAAGTGGGAGTGAAGATTCAAGGAGAAATAATTTCAACTCTGAGATTTGCTGATGACATCGTCATCTTGGCCGACACGCCAGAGGATTTGAATGAGTTTTTGAATGGTATGGACCCCGTCTTACGGAAAGAATTCATGATGAAAATTAATAAATGTAAAACAAAATACTGGAATGCAGCCGAAATAAATCAGAAACCTCTATGGAGATCAAATTGGCAGGTGAAAAGCTGAAGGAAGTAGGAGACTTCTGTTACTTAGGAAGCAGAATAACCAGTGATGGACGAAGCAAAGAGGATATAAAAAGTAGGTTGGCTCAGGCAAGGAAAGCCTTTCTACAAAAAAGGAATCTGTTGACATCGAATATAGATTTAGATATTAGGAAGTCATTTTTGAAAGCTTTTGTCTGGGGCGTGGCGCTCTATGGAAGTGAAACTTGGACTATTGGTGCAGCAGAAAAGAGGAGAATTGAAGCATTTGAAATGTGGTGTTACAGGAGAATGATTAAGATCAGATGGGTAGATAGGGTTACAAACAAAGAGGTATTAAGACGAGTGGGAGAGGAGAGATGTTTCTGGCGACTGCTAATGAAGAGAAGAGATAGGTTGGTAGGACACATACTAAGACACCCAGGAATAGCAAGCTTAGTTATGGAAGGAAGGGTCGAGGACAAGAACTGTACGGGTAGACCAAGGTTAGAATATGTTAAACAGATGGCCTCGGATGTAGGGTGTGGCAGCTATGTAGAGATGAAACGATTAGCTCAGGACAGGGAGGCATGGAGAGCTGCATCAAACCAGTCAAAAGACTGAAGACTCAAACAACAACAACAATTTCTCGGAATCGGCTGAGAAGCGCACCTTACTACTTGCACCTGGTATACGCCTGGTCATGCCCTACACGTGTACTAAAGAGAGTTCGAATCGGTGACCCATGCATCGTATCCTCTCCTTGTAAGTAGAGATGTGCTGACGATGAATCCATCGTTGAATCGAAACTTACACACCTATCTGTAGAGGCTATACAGTGAATGGGTCCTCTAAAGCACGGATCACTGGCTGCGTGGTTCAACGGTAACGTTCTCGCTTGCTGTGCCCAAGATTGCACGATCGAATCCTGGCGCAGTCAGCTGGCATTTGAGGATACGCAAATGCGAGGGAGCCGTGTCAGTAGATTTACTGCCACGTTAAAGATCCCCTTTGGGGAAGAATTCCGGCACCCCGCGTCTCTAAACCAATAAAATTATCATACAAAGAACAGAACCTCGCTGGGGCCGTGTGACGGTAGGAGAGCGAGAAGTTACGACTAGCATCTATCGATTACACCACAGCGGGTCGGGAATACCGCATGCTGTCATAGAATTGATACCTTAGTTGGGAGAGTTAAGACTTGTGTTGAAGTAACTGTAGCCTAGCTTGTATCCTGTGAACATGGTTAGGTATAGAACAAAACAACGAATTGTCTTCTCAACAGGAAGTATTGACAGTAAATGTCTTCGTAAGTTTCAGCACCGTGCGATTTTTACTTGTGGAGGAACCTCCAACAAAAGGTATACAGAAACAATCCGCGCACTCTGGAGGCTCCCGAGGACGAAATAACTACACCGATACCAAATATCACTGAGGATGAATTACAGTGAGTGTACCAAAATGTCCTTCGTTGGTTCTTTATTTATCGTATGGCTTTTAGAGCCGGGAGTGTCCGAGGACATGTTCGGCTCGCCAGAGTCTGTAGCTGCTTCCAGTGGACACCCTTAGGGTGAGCTACAAGTTCCGTTTAAATTTCAAATAGTTCCAACTTTCGCTACCATATGTCAATGATACCTAGTGGTGAACGTTGGAACTTGGATAGAGCGTTCCAACGAAATCTAACCTAGAAATTTAGATTAATACAAGTTTAGTCTGCAGAAAGATCTTTTACATGCCATAAATTTATGACATGGGACAGCTAGTTTCACTTCCCCTCCGAAGGAAGGCATACTGAAGGATTATAACGCTCTTAAAATCCAACGACTTCTTGAGCACAGCAGTTCAGCATGCTACCAACTACGCCACCGAAGCCGCTTCCTTCGTTGGTGCAACGTGTGTTCTCGAGAGCCTCCAGGGTGCGCGGATTGTTTCGGTATACCTATGGCTATACGCCATAGTGAAATGTTTGAAAACCACTCAATTATAAATTATTAAAGGGCGAAGAAACAAAACAGAAAGCATCACGCAACGTCTTAAACGCCATAGTCTTTACACTTTCACTAGTACGCAATATCTAGTGACCTGGGACCTGCTATATACAGAAGATGGCACAATAAATGGCAGTACGTATAAAGTATACGACACTATAATCACGTCATAAACGGTCTGTTTAGTCACGTGGTGGTTGTTAGGGAGACGTGCGAAGGAGACCTCACCTTCCAGTTAATGGAGTTAAAGCACGCCATAAGGAGCGGGAGACTCGCTCGTGACAATATTATATTATGCAGGGTGATTGGAAGCAGGGAATCATCATCCCATTATTGAAAAAAAAAAGGGGGTGGGGGGATTGGAAGAAATTCACAAACTACAGAGGTGTCACTTTGTTGTCGCATGGCTTAAAAATGTATGAGTCCATCCTTGAGGGAAGGATAAGGAACTATGTTGAACCAACACTTGAAGAGGGACAACATAGATTTAGACCACATAGATCAACTGTGGACCTTATTTTTGCAACCCGAATGCTCTACGAAAAGTACTGGGAGAAAAATAAAACACTTATAACTGTTTTTCTGGGCATCGAGAAAGCATATGACCATGTATCACGCATGCATATATGGGAATGTTTGAGACGTAAGAAAGTGCCCAAGGACATCATAGCACGAGTACAACGATTATATGATGGAACTAAGAGCAGTGCACAGGTCCAGGATGGGAAGTCAGGTTGGTTCAAAACAAAGAGCGGAGTCCAACAGGGAAGTTGCCTTTCACCGTTTCTCTTCATTATCATAATGGATGAAGTTTTAAAAGCAAAGATCAAGAGACTAATGCCTTAGTTTTTGCCGATGATGTCTTGGTGTGGGGCGAGTCAGAAGTGGAGGTACAAGCTAGACTAGATTTTTGGCAGAATAAATTTGCGACCATGGGTCTTAAAATCAGCAAAACCAAGAAAGTTGGTTTGGTGATGAGTAGAAATCTTTCAACGGTCCATCTAGGACTTGAAGATGAGAAGATAAATGTTGTAGAAAAATTCAAGTATTTAGGTAGTATTCTTTCCTCGGACAATACCGGTACCATAAAGCTTCCAGTTTCCATCAGGCAGTGAGTCAGCTACTTTGGGACGAAACCATTTCCACAACCTTCCAAGATTAGTTTGTTCAAGATGTACCTAATACCTATACTAACGTATGGACTGGAAGCAGCAACCCTTACTGGACCAACAAACAGTCGTCTCCAGGCAGTAGAAATGAGGTTCCTCCGTTCTTGCCTTCAAAAGACGAGAATGGACAAAATAAGGAATTAGGATATCCGACAACAACTGGGATTGGAAAGGAGCCTGCTGGAGACACTAACTCAAGAGATTGAGATGGTATGGTCACATGAAGAGGATGGCTCCCCACAGCATACCTCGAGTGTCCCTGGGAAGAGACCAAGAGGAAGACCACGCGATGTGTGGGAGAAGCAAATTTATAAGGACCTTGAAGCTAGAGATAAGAACTGGCATCAAATACAGGAGCAACAGTTATGGATGGACAGGACAAATTGGAGACGGCTCATTTATAACCGCACCTGGCTTGCTGGAGCGTAGAAACGATGATGATGATGTATAACACTAAAACTACACGTACAACTATTAATACTAATACAAAACAAGATGTCGCCTCCATGGTATAGTGGTCAGCAAGCTTAGCTGCCACCCCGGAGGTCCGAGAATCGATTCCCGGCTCTGCCATGAAATTTGAAAAGTGGTATGAGGACTGGAACGGGGTCTACTCAGCCTCGGGTGGTCCAAATAACCACCTCAGCCATCCTCGAAGTGGTTTCCCATTTTGTCTTCGGGCAAATGCCGGGATGGTACCTACCGTCACGTCACGGCCGCCTCCTTCCCTCTTCCTTGTCTATCCCTCCCATTCTTCCCATTCCTCACGGGGCCCCCAGTTCGCTTTGCAGGTGAGGCCGTCTGGGCAAGTCACTAGACCCGCCTCCCCAGTTGTATCCCAAGACCTGATGTCAAGCTCCAGGACACTGCCAGTAGAGGCAGTAAAGGTGGGATCCCTCGCTGGGTCTGTGGGAAAAGCCTACCTGGAGGGTAAAAAAAAAAAGATAATGCCCTCGACAGTGGCGTAACTAGGGTTTGCCACTGGAGGGGGGATGAACTGAGTCAAACTTACACTTACATTGGTGGAGTGGGGGGAGGGGGAAGGGGAGGAGGGAGGGAGAGGGGTGAGGGGAGGGGGAGGGGGTTGACTGCGGTGGCATTTAGTAGCCACGTCCGCTGCTGGGTGTCGTGGACAGTAGCATTTGGTAACAAAAGTAGGAACTACATGAAAAAATTAATTGTCTGCAGTCCTTCTACCTGAATCACAGATAACACACACTAATATAGTCATCACAATAACACCGGTTATCAGACAAATTCTACACACACACCCAAAGTACACGGGGGTACATGATCGCGTTGTCGCAGTCCCTAAACTAAGGAACCAACCAACCAATCCAATCTTTTGTCTTCAATCCGAAGATAGGTTTAATTCAAAATAAAAATAAATAAAAAATCAACAAATTTCAATTTTTTATTATTTGGCTCTTGGAGGAGAATCATCATCATCATCATCATCATCATCATCATCTTCATCTTCATCTTCATCTTCATCTTCATCTTCATCTTCATCTTCATCTTCTTCTTCTTCTTCTTTGGAATACACGTCTAGTCAGAGTTAGCTCTTGCTGCTCTTTGCCCTCCTTTTCATTAGTTTCATTTATTTAATTTTGCTTCTTGCTGACACCAACAGTGCCCCTCTGTATTCCATTTGTTCTCCAAAAAAGTGCTTAAGTTGTTTTTAAGTTTGTTCAAGATGTGTATCTTCTATGAAATTTACCTATAAAAAATAGCGGCATCTTGCGGCAACCCGCCGAAGTTCTTCGGACCTATCGAGCACAAGAGGATTTACATACCACTCCAACAGGCTTCGCCGATGTCTTCAGCTATCATCTCCCTGAAGACACTATTCCATGAAGATAATTTCTAATATCGAAGTTCGAAATGATGAATTTTTGTCTTTTTAATGTTTCCTCTGCTATATGTTCCTTTGTTTTCTTCCCCCTCCACCTCGCCCCTCTTGTGCTTCTCTGCTCGTTCTCACTTCTCGTCTGGACAGTTCAGTCTCCTCTCAGAGGCTCTCTTCCTCTTCAAATGAAGAAAATTTAAATTCGACGCCATGTCCGATTTCTTCGAATAACGGTCGAAGGAGGCTTCAACCTCCAAACACCATGCTAGTTAAGTAATTATCTACATTGAATTTTAAACCATTTTAAAGGGTTTTAATCAACATTTGGAATGCTTTTACTAAAAGTTATAGGCAGTGCTGGACTTTCAAAAAAAATTGTGAAACATCTGCCCCTCGTGGGAACCGCTTTTCTTAGCCAACAAGGCTTTCTACTAGTCATGAAATCTAGCATTTTCTATACCAAGTAAGGGAATACACTCATGCAACGAGAGATTCGTGTCAAATTAACCGTTAAAATTGTGCTCTGAAAGAAGTTAATTTTCCGTATTGACAGATTCACTATATAACAAAGGAGAAACTGTTCCGCCTAGTCAATACATTTATTTACAACAAGTTTATAAATTAAGTTGCAAAATCCAGCATAATTAAAGATATCATAATAAAAAATACATAAAATGATGAGTGAATGGATGAAATGAGGCGAAAAAGAACATATTACTCATGAGAAGTAATGTGAGTGCACATCAGTAAAAATTAACACCATTGGTTCTTGAGAATACACTTATATAGCACTGTTCTAATGTTTGTGCATGTGGAAATCACTTCACTTGGGATTTATAGCCTGTTGTTTACAATGCTGTAGACTGGGGCTTCTGAGCCTATAGTCTTGCATTAGAGGGAAAACATCGAATGTCATGTAATAAAATACATCATCATGATGAGGAGACGTCCAAGTATGGAAAAAACATATTTTACTTAGACCTACTAAAACAATTTCCTTTGTTGATCTAATTCACAGAATCTCAATTTACTTCATGGCCCCATTATTGCTAAGCAACTGGATGAAGCAATAATGGGGCCATGAAGTAAATTGAGATTCTGTGAATTAGATCAACAAAGGAAATTGTTTTAGTAGGTCTAAGTAAAATATGTTTTTTCCATACTTGGACGTTTCCTCATCATGATGATGTATTTCATTACATGACATTCGATGTTTTCCCTCTAATGCAAGACTATAAGCTCAGAAGCCCCAGTCAACAGCATTGTAAACAACAGGCTATAAATCCCAAGTGAAGTGATTTCCACATGCACAAACATTAGAACAGTGCTATATAAGTGTATTCTCAAGAACCAATGGTGTTAATTTTTACTGATGTGCACTCACATTACTTCTCATGAGTAATATGTTCTTTTTCGCCTCATTTCATTCATTCACTCATCATTTTATGTATTTTTTTATTATGATATCTTTAATTATGCTAGATTTTGCAACTTAATTTATGGCTGAAGAAGGGACCAGTACTAGAGGCCCCGAAACATGTACCATATAATAGCAAGTTTATAACTTGTTGTAAATAAATGTATTGACTAGGCGGAACAGTTTCTCCTTTGTTATATAAATTAACCGTTGGCTAAAACTTAACTTTTTTCGCCGAGGATTATTACTGCATCATTTAACTGTCACTAAAGATCTGGAATTTTCCATTCAAAATAAACTCCAAACCGCAAAGAACTATGCTCAATTCTGACAAATTGCTGAAAACCTCAAGTTAACTGGAACTATCATTTGAAACTTAAGACTTGTCTAACACAAGAAACATGTTAAAACTCAACTAAGCGCATCGACATAAACTGCAATAACCTTTCTCTTGTTCCACGGACTTGCAGTGCTTCAATAGTGAATATTTACAAACTATCAACAAACTTTCGTGCTACAAAACCAGTGTCCATTCAACAACCTACCGCGTCGCGATTCGTTCGTATTAATAAAACTGGGCAGGACTCAAACCCAGTCCTGCTCAAACCCAGGGCTCCTAATCCCCTTTACAAACAAACTTTTGTACAATTTAAACTAGTCATTTTCAATGAGGCCTCGCTTAACATTAAGCGGCCTCCCAACTTTGCTTTATGTCAAAATTATTCATTCTGTTTAAATAATAGGGTTTCTAAAAACCTCTTATTAATCCATTTTCTTCTTATCCTGCTGGTCCACGAATTGGTAATCTTCTAATTGTTCAACTTTTGTACCTGATCGGCAGGCTTAGAATCATATTAGCAATACTGGCATGTATGGACTTCTGAAAATTAATTTGGTTGGTTGGTTGGTTCCTCAGTTTAAGGGCTGCGACAACGCGGTCATGTAGCCCCGTGTACTTTGGGTGTGCGTAGAATTTGTCTGATAACCGGTGTTAATTGTGATGGCAGTATTAGTGTGTGTATCTGTTTTTAAATTCAAGTAAGGACTGCAACTTTGAATTTTTCAAATAGTTCCCAATTTTGCCGTTAAACGCCACCGTCAACGACTACTAAGCCTAGTTCAGAACTTAGCTACTAGACGCCATCGCAGTCGGCTCTTGGCAAAGAACGTAGAAACCGAAGAGCGTTGTTTACATTCCTAACCTATACAATTTAGCTACACACAGGTGTAATGAGTGGAAGTGGGACAGACAGACAGACACACACACACACACATTTCCCCGGATCGATCTCATAATATGTCTACTTTTTGCTCATTTTTGAAAAATGTGGAAAGTAGGCTAAAAATAACCAGAAATCACTGTGCCATTATGGAAAGGACTAGACGTAAATCTATGTGCGCTTTTCTGTTAATACAAATACACAGACTACTACAGACATCTCAATAACATAGGATAACACACGAATTCAATACACTCAAGTAAACGGGGCTGAATGACCACGATGTCCTAGCCACTCAAATGAACAACAACTACTGTTAGACGTTCTCTACAGGGGCAATATCCCAGAGGCTGGCTGCTGTGTCCAAGGTTGCAGGATCGAATCCTGGCGCAGTCAGTTGGCATTTGAGGGTGCGCAAATGCGAGGGAGCCGTGTCAGATTTGCTGGCACGTTAACCCTGGAGTGGTGGCGCAGGTTCTTTTTTGTGACCTGGCAGTAATTTATTTCGATACAGTGAGCTTGTTTCGAAACTTTTGAGACTTTGGCTGCCACATTCCTTGCCGTTAGTCTGAGGTCAGTAACATTGTAGTGAAAGGTGTTCATTCTTAGAAATAGGGGATTATTGTCAAGCGGTGCGTGTGGAGAACCCCATAGTTGATTTATTGAAAGCCTGTTTTTTCGAAAGTTTTGTAAATATTGTTTGGATGGTTCCCTGGTGATTCATTTAGCTACTGGGAATATCGTAATAATTAACTCCGTGAACTCATTGGGTGTATACAATTTGTTTCATAACCTGTGCTATTGTGGTATCTATGGATTCGTGTATATTGTTTGGTAACCTATGCTGTGAAGCTAATATTAATTTATTTTCAAGAAAATTTATTTATTTATTTATTTATTTATTTATTTGTGGCTTTTAGTGCCGGGAGTGTCCGAGGACATGTTCGGCTCACTAGAGGCTGTAGCTGCTTCTAGCTACAAGTTCCGTTCAATTTCAAGTAGTTCCAACTTTCGCAACCAGATGTCAATGGATACCTAGTGGTGAACGTTGGAACGTTGATAGAGCGTTGCAACGAAATCTAACCTAGAAATTTAGCTTCACACAAGTTTAGTCTGTGGAAGGATCTTTTACATGCCATAAATCTATGACAGGGGACCGCCGGTTTTACTTCCCGTCCAAAGAAATGCATACTGAAGGATTTTAACGCTCTAAAAATCCGTCGACTTCGGCCGGGTTTAAACCCGCTATCTTGGGCACAGCTGTTCAGCATGCTACCGATTAGCCTACGCCACCGAAGCCGCTAATTGAGTCAATAAACTCGATACATCAATGTATGAAACATAAAACTTGGTAATTTTGTTATCAGAGCAAGTTCCGTCATAGGGGTCAGAAAGTACCCCGCGCCACCTCTCACGTTGCATCAACGAGCGCCACCTTTCCAGGGTTGAAATACCCGCACCCCGGCGTCTCTAAAAGCCGCATTGGTTAAAAGGGACGTAAAACCAATAATATTATTATTATTATTGCAATATCCCAGAACATAGTTTTTTTTTTCTTTTCTTAGTCGTTTACCCTCCAGGTTGGTGGGTAATGGATGGTCAGGATGGATAGGCAAGGAAGAGGGAAGGAGGCGGCCGTGGCCTTGAAGAAGGTACCATCCCGGCATTTTCCCGAAGACGAAGTGGGAAACCACGGAAAACCACTTCAAGGATGGATGAGGTGGGAATCGAACCCCCTCTACTCATTTGGAACACCCGAGGCTGAGTAGACCTCGTTCCAGTCCTCATACCACTTTTCAAATTTCGTGGCAGAGCCGGGAATCGAACCCAGGACCTCCGGGGCGGCAGTTAACCATGCTGACCACTACGCTACGGAGGCGACATAGGCAATCTGTGTTTTAAACACAGCGCCAGTCATTGGAAGTTCATGCTTGGACCACAAGCTACAGCACCATCAAGTGAAAGCTACACTAGCGTTACCTAGTAGCGACGCCGTTCATAGTACAGTTATTAGCCACTAGATGGCAATACACACACCATTAGCACAACATATGTAGTCTGGGTCGTCTACCCTTCAGGCTGAAGTTACTACGAACGCGTCCCAGTTGACAATCAACAAAGAGCTATGTAAGTTTAATCCCCTGATATTCCAGGAAGTAAATCAATGTATTCAGCACGGCATGGGTCGCAGCGTGGGTATACCAAATAATAGAATAAGGAAGATATTGGAATTCACTGGCCGACCCGACCGTACACGATATTATTGATATTTAAACCACTTATTTATGAATGGCTCTTCATCCATTCATTACGACTGTCAGTA
Organism: Meconema thalassinum; assembly: GCA_946902985.2. Taxonomy (NCBI): domain Eukaryota; kingdom Metazoa; phylum Arthropoda; class Insecta; order Orthoptera; family Tettigoniidae; genus Meconema; species Meconema thalassinum. The sequence continues at coordinate 99,152,242 of OX336400.1, read as the reverse complement.
GAACTCGTAAAACAGCTGTTTTCTCAAACCACGCTATATAATAATACTAGCAGTAGTGCCCGGCTTCGCCCGATGGATTTATTTATTTTATGGATGATAGTGAATACTACTACAGAACTGGAGCGCCCAAGGATAAGGATCGGAAAGCACCAACACTTATTGCAGCTGATAACCTCAGTATGCACCAACACCATCGCCCTTATACAGATGCATACTATTGTCATGATGATAACTGTTTTAAGGGGCCTAAGAAATCTTTTTGCACTAATAACTCACCGTGACTGCAATTTATAAGCAGCTCGCAATTCTGCACCAGAACTCTGGTAGGGGTGACGTGATGCAGCCCGCATTACCAGGCAACAATAGACTTAGGCATTATTGAAGCTGTTCGGGAGAGCTTGTTCTTCCGACTTAATGAACAAAAATCAATATTTAAGGTTACCTGAGAGGTGTAGCCTAATGCTACATAGCCTAAACTATTCCTCTTGAATCTGGCTCATCATATACAAAAGGATTTTTTTGAATCCGACTGGTAGTTCCAGGGATTAGCGCGTTTGAACACATAAACACACAAACTCTTCAGCTTTATTATATTAGTATAGATAGATTACATTTATCATACATTATGTAGCTTGATATTATAAAGGATTGCATAGAAATAAAATAACAATTCTACTGAAATAGATCCGCATTGATTAAAACAACAAATAATAATTAAAAACCCTCTGTTGTTCCACCATATCATTATTGGCAACTCAAACTAACACTTGGGGCGCTGCGGTCGGTCTGGATAAGTAGGGTAAAATATACTCAATAACACGCGTTTGATATGGAACACTTTTTATTTTTCGGTTATAATCAGTAAATGTGGTCCCTAAAATAATGACAGTGTTATTTTCAATTGTATATATGTATAACTGTGCGATACACATGATCTAATTTGTGTGTTCCACTGGATTTTATGAGTCAATTGCATATTATCAAGCATAGGTTGTCTGCTGGTATTTGTTTTTGTGCAGTTCGAGTCATTGCGCTGTTACGTTTAAAAGCTATATTTGAGTTTGCTCACTGTACCGTAGACCCTAGAAATTATTTGCTGCTTGGTAGGGCGAAGGGATGAGTTTAACTTGTATTAAAACTCGGGGTAGACAGGAATTGCTTGATTCCTGCGAAGTCAAATTAGGCCTATGTGACTCGTAGTGGAATGGCTCGGATATTTCAGAACGAGGTGATGGCGGTTGGTAGGGTTATTGGAAATGAACTAGGGTGCGGGGAAGGATACCTGACTGATGATGCTTGGCTGTCCTCGGCTGGCGTAGGATTGGCTGTCTTGGTACGGCTTGGCTCGGCGAGACTGTGCTTGGCTGTCTAGGTGCGGCTTGGTTCGGCGTATGTAAACAACCCGTCCTGTCGTCAGTGAGTGTAGTGGTGAGTGGTCCAACCCGCTTTTGTTGCCCGTATTTATTTGGTATCGTCACCTTTCGGCTATTGCTATTTGCATCTTTTGGAAAGTGATGAAAACGTATATCCGCAGCCCTCTTATACATCGACTTACAGCCGTAAACTGAGCAATATACACACATCAAAAAAAGTTTTGCATCACCTCGGTTCCCAGATCTCCGGCATATAGACGTTGACTGTGTATATTGTATCAAAGATACAGTCCCTTTGACTGTTCATAGATGTCACTAAAACTGCTCAAAGATGTAAACAACCATGCATGAGCAGGGCCTATTAGACGGAGGGGGTACGACAGCCGATCAGTTCCAGTCATTCCACCAGGACGAAGGTACGCTGCTCATGTTGTCTGTAGTTCTACCATGCCTAGAAGGTCAATACCGCAGTTCGATCGCGTCCGCATTGTTACTTTGTGTCAAGAAGGGCTCTCAACAAGGGAAGTTTCCAGGCGTCTCAGAGTGAACCAAAGCGATGTTGTTCGGACATGGAGGAGGTACAGAGATACAGGAACTGTCGATGACAGGCCTCGCTCAGGCCGCCCAAGGGCTACTACTGTAGTGGATGACCGCTACTTACGGATTGCCGCTCGGAGGAACCCTGACAGCAATGCCACCATGTTGAATAATGCGTTTCGTTCAGCCACAGGACGTCGTGTTTCAACTCAAACTGTGCGCAATAGGCTGCATGATGCGCAACTTCACACCCGACGTCCATGGCGAGGTCCAGCTTTGCAACCCCGACACCATGCAGCGCGGTACAGATGGGCCCAACAACATGCTGAATGGACCCCACAGAATTGGCATCACGTTCTCTTCACCGATGAGTGTCGCATATGCCTTCAACCAGACAATCGTCGGAGACGTGTTTGGAGGCACCCTGGTCAGGCTGAACGTCTTAGACACACTGTCCAGCGAGTGCAGCAAGGTGGTGGTTCCCTGATGTTTTGGGGTGGCATTATGTGGGGCCGACGTACGCCACTGGTGGTCATGGAAGGCTCCGAAACGGCTTTACGATACCTGAATGACATCCTCCGACCCATAGTGCACCCATATCGGCAGAATATTGGAGAGGCATTTGTCTTCATGGACGACAATTCTCGACCTCATCGTGCACATCTTGTGAATGCGTTCCTTCAAGATAACGACATCGCTCGACTACAGTGGCCAGCATGTTCGCCAGACATGAACCCTATCGAACATGCCTGGGATATGTTGAAAAGGGCTGTTTATGGACGTCTTGACCCACCAACCACTCTGAGAGATTTACGCCGAATTGTCGTTGAGGAGTGGGACAATTTGGACCAACAGTGTCTTGATGAACTTGTGGATAGTATGCCACGACGAATACAGGCATGCATCAATGCAAGAGGACGTGCTACTGGGTATTAGAGGTAGTGGTGTGTACTGCAATCTGGACCACAAATGCTGAAAGTCTAGCTGTATGATGGTACAACATGCAATGTGTGGGTCTCATGAGCAATAAAACGAGCTGAAATGTTGTTTGTGTTGATCTCTATTCCCTTTGTATTTAAAGGTTCCGGAACTCTTGGAACCGAGGTGATGCAAAACTTTTTTTGATGTGTGTACTTTGCTTTTACTCATTTTGCACTCTTATAAACGAGTAAAACTTATTACTTATGTATAAACACGAAGAATTTACCACGATCTGCTTACCAATACAAGAAACCATACACAAACAGTCACCACGTGACAAATGTACCCTACTTGGTAAGTTTCTCATTTTTACCGCTAGATGTCATATCAGATAGCTGGAGTTGCCAATAATGTAGGATTAATGATTGCTAGGGATCATATTCTTAGGTTTTTACCTGCCTTTTTTTTCTTACTTCTAAATATAAAAATACTTAAATACTTTCCGAATGACACTCAAAAGAGATTCATGAATTCTTTAGTAAAGCCTATCCATCCTAACCTTCCAATCCCTCCCCTCATGAGGCTCCTGTTCGCTTTGCAGGTGAGGCCGCCTGGGCGACGTGCTGATCACATCTCCCCAGTTGTATCCATCCCCACCAGATGTTCCCAGCTCTAGGACACTGCCCGTAGAGGCGGTAGTGGTGAGTTCCCTCGCTGAGTCCAAATCGACTACATAACTGAAAAAAATCCTAAATGATATGCGAGTTATTAAAAATACCTAATTGCAGTTTTGTTCCTTTTATTGTAGTATATTTGAATTTTAAGTCGATAATTTTTAAAGTAAACCTGAAGACAGTGTTTATTCCTAGCTCTAGTTGATCGAGAGAAATCCAACCTGCCAGAAAATTCAAATATTTTCAGCACTTTTCAGTTTATATCTTTTTGTTTGGTTAATTACTGTCAGGAAAGTGGGAATAAATCTAGTTAGTTATTGAGCTCTTAAGGGGCGGAACTACGAGGTCATCTGTCCCTGGGGATAAATCTCTAGTTGTTTCCCCAAGTTCCCCATGTTCAAAATAAACAAAGTTAATTAAACGGCCTACGGTGTGAAAATCACCTCTGACTTCCTTGGTTTTATTGAATTTGGATAAAAAGGGGGGAGGTACACCTTTCAGGGCCAAAAAATTGAAAATTATTTTTAATGATTTAATTGAATGAATAGTCGTTTATCTTTCATTTGGAGAAAGAAAACTGAATACGTCTTTAATTCTTCCTGAGATATGTCCCTAAATTTAAGTGGCTGTCGCCTAAGTTGTCTCTTTAAATTTCCGACTGCCCCACCCTCACAGCGTGTCACCTACTGCTATGTTTATTCCTTCATTTTCTCGCTTCTTCTCTTGTTTCCATGGAATACACTGAAGTTCTTTTACTCTTTGAGGAACTGAACTTTCGATTATCTATTGTTTATCTTTGTTTACTTTTACCACGAGTGCAAATATTGGAAATGTTTTGGTGTGAAGGAAAATACATTTGTGCATGTATAATTGATTGTAAGTGTTGTCGTTATTAGGTGAACGTAAATGGCGAGACGTAAGGTTATATATAGGCCTAAAAAGGCGGGGTTCCATGGAAACAAATACACAAATATTGGAAACAAAGCACAAGCTTTAGCTAGAAATCTTTCCAGCAACACCAGTTTTAGTAGCAGTTGTGCCAGTGATGTACATATGTTTTTTAATTTAAATATCATGTTTCATGAACTCGAAGAATGCCTGCGTTGTGTGTGTGTGTGTGTGTGTGTGTGTGTGTGTGTGTGTGTGTGGAGATAATATCAATAAAGCCAATATTCAAAAATCTTGTTCAGAAAGAGTTGCTAAGGAGATGTGTCGGTGGTTAAACCTAAAATATTAACGAATCGCTCCACTCCAAAATTTGGAAAATATGTACAAAAACTGGATTTGCTGAGGGAAAATCGGTTGATATTGCAGTTAATTATGCCATAATGACATTCAATGACGGGATGATGGCTAGATTTCAACTGATGGAGCAGCTAGGGCTAAAGGTTTGGAGAATTTTATATTAAGATGCTTCATGAATAGGATGACAAACGGGTTCGGTCAGGAAATAAACGTGCACATGAAGCTACAAATGACGAAAGAAAATGCAAAAGAAGGGTTAGACTAGAAGTAGCAGCAAAAACCAACCAGAAGGAGGGCTTAGTTTATGCAGCGGGGGCTTTTTGATCCAAATTCTACCCTTAGGTAAGTTTGAAGCTCGTTTCCCGAAAACTTTATTTTCACTCCGCGTTTACTTGATAACTCTAAGACTAGATATGAACAACATACACTAAAACATTTTGTGTATCATTTATACTTCCCACTTAAAAAATATTTTTCACAAAAAAAAAAAACCGTTAAAAATGAAGTTAAAGTAAAACAGTTTAAAAAATATTTCCTTAATGTGTATGTCAATAATTTTAGTGAATGTTGTAGCCTAGAATGTTGTCAACAGTTCAAAAGAACATTCATGTAAAAAAAAATGGGGAAGTTATCATGTAAACGCTGTCCAGCCATCCAAAAAATAGCCGAAAGTTTGGTGGTAAAGTAATGCATGACTGAAAGCATATTACATTATGTATCCTGTAAATAATAATGAGTGAACTGTGTTTAATAATCCTACCAATTTTTATTTCATTTCAACACATAGTTAATGAGTTGTTTTTTTTTTACTCGGTGGAAATAGTTATGTGAAAGGTGTACCTCCCCCTTACATATTTCAGGAGAGCTAATATTGCCCAAAAGTGTGAAGTTCTCGGTGATAATTTTATGACGGTATCACTATGTAAATCGCCTCCATGGTGTAGTGGTCAGCGTGCTTATCTGCCAATCCGGAGGTCCGAGGTTCGATTCCCGGCTCAGCCACGAAATTTCAAAAGTGGTATGAGGACTGTAACGGGGTCTATACTCAGCCTCGGGTGGTGCAAATGAATAGAGGGGGTTCGATTCCCACCTCAGCCAACCTCGAAGTGGTTTTCCGTGGTTTCCCACTTCGTCTCCCTCCCAATCTTCCCTCATAAGACCCCTGTTCGCTTTGCAGGTGAGGCCGCCTGGGCGAGGTGCTCGTCCCATCTCCCCAGTTGTATACCCCGACCTGATGATTCAAGCTCCAGAACACTGCCCTGGAGGGCAGTTCGAGGGAAATGCCAACCCTGGGGGGTAAATCGACTTAAAAAAAATCATTATGTAAAATATTTACACTCTCGTTGCAATCAGATTTTCTACTTATTAGGCATTAATCTTAATCTTAATCTTTGCGCAGATTATGTCAACTTTTGGTACACTTTAAACATAAAAACCTATTCTACCTATAAAAAACTAAAACTCCGCTCCCTAATGATTACACGGTGGCTGAGAGCACTAACGCGCTATCTGTGTGGGTTCAAATCCCACATCAGCCGTCCTGAAAATGATTTTCTGTGGTTTCCCATTTTCACTCCCAGGCAAATGCCTGGACGATTCCTTTCGACAGATCCACGCCCGACTTCCTTCCCACTCACTTCCTTGGCCTTTCTTTCATTAGACACAAATTAGCGGTCGCCTGTCATCATCCCCAGTTGTATCTGCTGACAAAGTGTGTTCAGCTCCCAGACACCGTCCTCCCTGCGAAGGTAGAAATATGATCCCTCGCAAAGTCCGAGGGTAAAGCCGAGCTGTGAGTACATACGATTAAAATTAAAAGACCTAAACCAATTAGCAATGTGAGTACGTTTTTATTTTTATTTTGCTTTGAAAATTTACTGTCTGGCCTTCTTAAACAATTTTCTGTAAATAATTTATTATTTTTATTTGAAAATTTTTCATATCAGACTCCTTTACAAGTTTCTGTAAATATTGTTTTTCTTTTCAAATTTAAATTGTCATCTTTCTTTTAACAGTTTCTTTAGAATAAGGTTTAATTTTTCTTCGAAAATTCAAAATGTCGGCCGTTTGTATCACAATTTCTTGTGGGAAAAAAAAGTTGATTTTTCGTTGCAATTTCAAAATGTCGGCCCATTTGATTAAAATTTCTTGTTAAAAAGTTTGATTTTTCTTTGAAATTTCAAAATGTTGGCCCATTTTATTAAAAATTCTTGTGGAAAACGTTTTTTTATGTCAACATTTCAGCTTATTTAATTACAATTTCTTGTGAAAATAGTTTGATATTTCTTTGCAATTTCAAAATGTCAACCGTTTTTATTACAATTTCTTCTGAGAAAAAAAAAGATTGAATTTTCTTTGAAAGTTCAAAATGTATTACAATTCCTTGAAAAAAAAAAATCTTTGAACACTGAAATCATCAGCCATTTCTACAATTTATTTCTTGTGCATAAACCAAGATTGCAAGGCTTTTACCTCTTATTCTTTTACAGATGCCTTCTTTTTCGCACCAAATGGCCTGCATTCCATTCCCAGGTGGTGCGAAATTTGGAGGCTTGATTCAAGACAGTGAGGTCTGCTAAGATAAGGCTCAAACATCTCATTCACAGCGAGAGCTGATGAATACAGAGACACAAATACAGTATGAGGTTGTACAGACGCAATATCTATCAATCATCTCTTGTTCGCTGCACAAGTCGCTCTATATTAGGAGTCATTGATCAACTGGTGATGAGAGCAATAACTGTCGTCACTAAGTCCAGTTCTCAGAATATACTGTACGTTAATGTATTTTCTTAACGGAAGATAACTGTTCCAACCGATATGTTAACCCTTAAAAGATACGCTTATTAAACCTCACACCAACAACGCTACCCTGGGTGAATTTTCAACATTCTGTGATATATTTTATCTGTTTTGATAGGAATTTTAAATGATTCACTTGCACGTCATGTTGTTTATATACAGAGAGGGCCTTCTTTATAGAACGGAACTTCACCTGCACCGTTGAACGGACAAAGCGCGTTGAGTCAGCGCCAGTTGACTAGCAAGTACCGTTACACAACAACTGGTTGGGAATCACCGTATGCGGTCATAGCTTGATTAGATAATTACATTCCCAGCTGGCAAGATACAGTACCTTAGTCCAGAGTTGAGACTTGTGGTGAAGTACTGTAGCTTATCTCGTATCCCGTGAACATGGTTAGGTATGGAACAAAACATGGTAGCCTATTTTCCTAGTGGAAACTTATCTTCTCAAGTAGAAGTTTGCAGTAAATGTGTTCGTAAGTTTCAGCGCCGTGCGATTTTTACTTGTGGAGGAACCTCAAACAAAAGGTACACAGAAACAATCCGCGTACTCTGGAGGTTCTCGAGAACGAAATAACTGCACCGATACGAAATATCAGTGAGAATGAATTACAGTGAGTGTACCATAACATCCTATGTTGGTGCAAAGTGTGTTTAAAAATTGAAGGACAGCATTTCCAGCAACTACTCTGAAATTCATGTGAGTAATGATGATTGTTAAATAGTATAAAAGTGTAAAGGTGTTTAACTAGTTGGACGCTACGGTGATGCTATCGCCAATGCCTTGCTCGACACGCTGCAATACACAGTACACGGCCGCCAAACGGCCTCTGCGCTGCTCCTTTCTATAGGGAGGCCCTTACTGTATTAAGATGATGCTGATAATTGTTGCTTTATCGGCCCCTAACGGTTTGGGTGATAGTGAAAGATGAGATGAGAATGAAAACTATAACTAATACTAACTACAAACTCACATACTAAAAGAAGAAATGGTAAATAAGGGATAAAGCAAATAAAGGACAGGAAGAAAAGTAATGCCCTCAACCCTCGAAGAATGCGGATTGAGGGACTTGGAAGGAAGGAGAGCCATGAAAGGCAGATAGGAAAGGGAAAGTGGAGAGGGCCAACCCCAAAGTCAGGGGAAAAAGGGGGAAAAACGAACCCAGCTCACGAATCCTCCACGATCGCCAACACCCGAACTCACCAGCCGTGAGCCCCTGAGGGTGTAGCAATATCCAGGGTGCACCGGAAGTGGTGGGGCTACATACACCCGGCCTCCTTCAGGGCCTTGAGCAGAAGGCAGGAGATAACGTGAAAAGGAAGGCTGACCCCTCGCAGAAGGAGGGTATCAGGAAGGATGAGACAAGGGCCAAATAAGGCGGGAAAGGAAAAGACTCCCTAGGGCTCGGATACCCTAAGAGAACAAGAGTTGACCAAGGGAGGTCGACAGGAGAGAAGACTGATAGGAGCTCGGCACAAGTAAGTGGAAGCAATGCCGGAGTCAGCTGGGGTCTCGTGGTCGCCACCCCACGTCTCACTAGATGTGAGCCCCTGGGAGGACTGTATTAAGAATAATAAAGTATAGTATCTTAATAGAGGAACAATTCGTAACATTATCACAAAGGGTTGATCAACCTTGAGTTTCATAGTCAGGACAATAAATTATTAATATTATTTGTTTTTTCAATGCCATTGCCGTGCGCTTTATGTTGTACATTAGGCCTGTTTTATCACCGACTCGTGTTTACGAACTGTGACGCCTTGTGCCCTTTATTGCTCTCTACGGTCTGCCAGGTGACATTACTCGGCGCGAGCACTAACGCAATTAACACAGGAAGAAGACAGTTCCTCACTCTTTCCACCCACCCTCTTCCCTTCCTTTCCCTCCCTGACTCTTCATTTCTCTCCCTTACTCTCTCCCTCCCTCTATCCTTTCCCTCCCGTCTTCTTCTCTCCCTCTTCCCTTCCTTTCCTTCCTCTTCCCATCATCCCTCTTCCTTTCCCTCCCTTACTCTTCATTCCCCTCCCTCCCTCTATCCTTTCCCTCCCGTCACTTCTCTCCCTCCCTTCCTCTTCCCTTCCTTCCTTTCCTCGCCATCCTTTCCCTTTCTTCCCTCCCTTCCTCTCCCTCTTCCCTCCCTTCTTCTTCTTCTTCTTCCCTTCCTTCGTCCCTCTACCCTCCCTTTGCATTCCTTTCCTCCCTTCCTCTTCCCTTCTTCCCTCTTCCCCTCCTTCTTCCCTAACTCTTACCTCCCCTCCTCTTCCGCTTCCCTTCCTTCATCCCTCAACCCTTCCTTCCCTCTTCCTTTCCCTCCCTGACTCTTCATTTCCGTCCCTTACTCTCTCCCTCCCTCTATCCTTTCCCTCCCATCCTCTTCTCTCCCTCTTCCCTTTCCTCGCCATCATTTCCCTTCTTCCCTCCCTTCTTCTCCCCCCTCTTCCCTTCTTCCCTCCCTTCCTCTTCTTCCCTCCCTAACTCTTACCTCCCCTCCTCTTCCGCTTCGCTTCCTTCATCCCTCAACCCTTCCTACCCCTCCTTCCTTCCTTTCCCTCTTCCCCTCCTTAACTCCCGCTAACTTTCCCTTCCCCTCCTTCCATCCCTTCCTCTTCTCTTACTTTCCCTTTCCTTCATCCTCTTCTCTTCCCTCCTTACTTCCAATCGCTCACCATGACCGCAAAGGGGAGCTGAAGACCGTACTTAATGTGGCTGTATAACAAGGTGGTCGACTATTTAGGCATGCACAGTGTCATGTTTCTATTAGGCCACTAAATGATTCAGTCCGAAGAGTCGGTTGGGACTCATCTCCCGTGTAACGGCCTGGGAATACGCCCCGGGCACTTACAAGTTCTAAGCGAGGAACTGCTACAATGCTCCTGTCCAACAGGTAATGATGGAGAAAGTGTGGGCAAAGAGTTTAGAATGAAAATAACCATTAGCAAGACCAATGTAATGAGAGTAGGAAAATAAATAGACACATGTAATATAACAATGGATGGACTGGTATTAGAACAGGTTCAAGCATTCCAGTATTTAGGGAAGTTCCAGCGAAAGTTGTACGGAAGAAGTGAGACGCAGAATCTCCATGGGGAAGAGAGCTTTCGGAAGAGTGAAATGATTATTAACAGCCAGAAGCATACCGATCAAACTGAGGAAGAGGTTTGCAAAATGTTTTGTGTGGAGTGTGGTGTGTTATGGTTCGGAAACATGGACAATCAGACAGAAGAACAAAAATATTTAGAAAGTTTTGAAATGTGGTTATGGAGAAGAATGGAGAAAGTGAAATGGACCAATAGAACGAGAAAGGAGGAGGTGCTAAGAAGGGTAGGAGAGGAGAGGAGTTGCATGAGGATGATATAGAAGAGGAAAACATATTTTATGGAATTGTAGGAATTGTCTATTACAAAAAATCTTGGAAGGAAAAGTAGAAGGAAAAAGAGGGAGATGTTTGGAATGTTAACAGATGTGAAGAGAGGAAGAAGTTACAAGCAAATGGAAGAAGATGCTCAGGACAGAGAGAAATGGAGGACGTCCAGTTGAAACCTGTCTGCGGACAGATCTACTGGAAGAGAGACTTCGGGTAAGGAGCATAGGGGAAATACTGAGTGTTCAGCCAAAATCCATATTGAAAACCGGCAAGAAGTGGACCGAAAAAAGAAAAGAAGCTCACCGAAGAATAATGCGCGAACACTGGGCCAATGTGAAAGAACGAGGGAAAAGGCAGTTGAAATAACGTAGTCCATAGAAGACCGAAACGATTATATATATAAAAAAAAGCCGGGCGGAGAAGATCAGTGACACGATCGAAAAAGAATGATTGCCTTTTATAGCCACGTGACACGAATGAGCCCAGGCAGGATATCAAAACGGATATTGACGTACTTTCAAGATAAGAAAACCAAAGGGGCATGGTTCACGGAAGTTGAGAAAGATCTACTTGAAATGGAAATTTCCCCTAAAGATATCCAGGAGCGTGTTCCACTTCAGGAAAAACTACGTACGCACAAATGATTCCAGGAAAAGCCGAAGCTAAAGATAGTGAAGGCGTGGTCCCAAGACCGAAAAGAACAACACCGGAGACGAATGCGGGAACACTGGGCGGTAGTTAGAGCTCGGAAGAAGAGACAGTTGAACTGACGTGGTCCCTAGTTGGCCGAATCGAAGAAAGCCGGGCGGGTGGAAAAACACATGCGAAATTTCACGCACAGGCCCTCTAGTAGGCTATTTATTATTATTATCATCATCAGGAGATCTGGCGTACCCGAGGAGAGCTGTGAAGGAAACGGGCAAAGGAGCTAGCTGCCAGCCACAGAATGGATCGATGGCAACAGAGATTCGAAGATGATTCCCGAGGGAAATGGACGAAGAAGCTGTTACCATCCTTAGCTGACTGGGTCGACCGGAATCATGGTGAAGTAAACTATTACCTCACATAGTTCTTGACAGGTCACGGATACTTCCGAAAATTCCTCCACAGAATAGAGCGAGCGAGTAGTCCGGAGTGCAACTACTGCAATGCCTTCGATGACGCACTCCACACTTTGTTTGTGGCCATTGCCTGCCACAAAGAGGAGGGAGAACTGACTCCAGACAACATCCTGCATGTTATGCTGAAAATCAAGAAACCTGGGATCAGGTAGCAGTTTATGTGGGGGTACTTTGCGCATGAGTAGGGCCAGGATGTTGATGCCGTAGAAAAGTTTAAAAAGATGCACTTAAAATTTTCTAAAATGACTGTAATAAATGACCTAAAAATTCGAAAAATGCACTGTAAAATGGAGAAAATGATCTTATAATAATAAACTCACCAATATTTCAAAAATGAAATCTTAAGCTCAAACTGAATTTCAATCAAAATAGATTTCTAGCACTTAACAATAGGTTTATTGTTCACTTTAGTCTGAGTTGCACCGCACTACGAATGTCATTCTGATGTCAAATGTAAATGATCTGCGGTTATCAGCCAACAAGTTTTTATATCTCGAAAAGCTGCGTTCAACATCAACTGACGTGATAGGAGCGTACTTGAAGTGAGGAAAGTCGTTTGCTGCTAAATCCTCCTTAATCCCATCCATGCAGTAGTTTTCACCAGAAAGAATGTCTGAGATTTTCAAGAATATTTTATACCCGGTGTTTTTGCCCAGCACTTATTTCAGTTTTGATGCTATACCCGCAGCAATTTCGCCACGATTGTTGATAAGACTAGTTTCCACCCGGTTGATTAAGGAAATGGAATGATTATTTCAATATTTTAAATTATCTTGTATCAGCTAGGCCTACTACTGTAGCTTCTTAACTCTGAGAGACGTAAGGCTGTGACATGACTAAATTGGGAAAACATTACCTCAAAAGGCCGATTTCTCTAAAATAAAACCAAAAGAATCTAGCAAACTTAAAAAATGCTCTTAAAATGGAAAAATAGCACCAAAAATGCAAAAAGATGCAAAATAAAAATGACATATTTGAAGACTTGATGGCCCGTTCGGAGTTTCTATGTACTTCAGCATTGTTTTCGACAGCTCAGTAAAAATATGACATGTTATCAACGTCCCGGCCCTACTTATGAGCGTTAATAAAGAAGAATTGATGGAAGAAGAAGCATAAGCGACGTCACGCACGACGCCACCTTGAAGTAATGCGAGAGCGGTTTCGGGGCGCAGACACACGTTGTGTGAGAAGAGTATGTTGTTTTTAGTGGGTTAAGCATCCCACACCCTTGTGGAGTTCGGACCCCCCACAAGCGTCTCAGGCAAGATTTTACACATTCCCTCGTAAAATAATAATATCATCAAGAAGGTTAGCACAGGAAAGGTTTTGCACAGAAAGGAAACTCGTTGACATCAATAGAATTAGGTACGGTAATAGAAAGTTATTTTTGAAAGCATTAGTCTGGAGCGTGGCGCTATGATTTAATCCCTGTGTCCCCTCTCGGAGCAAAAGGCTGCAACAAAATTCCTCCGCTGATTTCTTCTCCCAGCCAGCCTCTGCAGGTCTGCCCAGGATTTGCGAGTCGCCTTCCTCTCCTCCTCAACACTTCTTCTCGAGGTATTTCTTGGCCTACCCCTTCTTCGGCTGCCCTGGGGGTTCACCTAAGTGCTTTTTCAACGGCGTCCTGCTTTCTCAGACAATGGCCTATCCAACTCCATTTTCTACGTTTTATTTCTAGATGTATTGGCCTTTCGTTTGTTCTGTTCAGAAGTTCCTCATTTGAAAAGGTTTCTGGCCAATAGATGCATAGAATCCTTCTGAGGCAACGGTTAGTGAAGACTTGGAGATCCTTGTGATTCGGGTTGTAACTTTCCAAGTTTCACTTCCATACAAGAGAACTGCTTTGACATTACTACGAAAGATTCGTAGTTTCGTCCTGGTCGAGATGTCGCGCGTTTTCCAAACCGGATATAATTGAACAAATGCAAAATTTGTTTTTTTTGATGCGGCTCTTAGCATCTGCGCTAGCACCACCGTCCTCTGCAATGATGCTACCAAGATATGAAAACTCTCTCACAGTTTCAATTTCTTCTCCATTTATTTTGCACTTGCGGTTTGTATTTATATCTAACAAACGTGGCGCTATATGGAAGTGAGATTTAGCCTGTTGCTGCAGCGGAAAGAGGAGAATAGAAGCATTTGGAATGGAAGATCAGATGGGTAGATAGAGTAACAAATGAAAAGGTATTGAGATGAGTGGAAGACGAGATGTTTCTGGCGACTGTTGATGAAGAGAAGAGATAGGTTGGTAGGACACATCTAAGACACCCAGGCAGTGCCGGATTAAGACTCACAATGGCCATGGGCAATTGTTAATTTGAGGCCCCTCTTTCCCTTTTTTTTAAATAAAAAATTCATTCATAACTTTGAAAGAGATATTATTTACAAATTTACAATGAATAATGAATACAATTTAGATCATATGTACATTTTCAGAAAACTTTTTTCTGCATTTTATTTCGCAGAAAGTTTCAGTAACATCATCGAAGTTGATTTTCCTTAAAATGTCTGATTCTGATAGAAGTCAAAATTGAATCCCGATTCTGATAGAAGTCAAAATTGAATCCCTCAAAATTAACATGAACCCGAATTTGAATTACTGCATTCCGTTTGCGATGCACTCCACTTCATGCCGAGTGTCATACTTTTTCGACTCGTCATCTTCAATGCTTTCTAAAGCCTCGACAATATTGTGAAACGAATCATAATCCACGTCCGTTGCATTAGCATGTGCTTCCCAGCGCGTATCTGACAATGATTTCAAAGTTTTTGCGTTTTATATATAATTTTTCAACACGCCCCAGCGGTGAGGGTTCGCAGAAAAGAAGTTATACGATGATTGCTTTATCGAAAAAAAATCAACTGCGTAGCAGATTGTCCAACTAAATCGAGGGAATGTGTACAGCAAGGAACATAAATCGCATATTTATTCAGTTCTAATATTTTGGCTTGCAGACCCTGATACTTTCCAGACATGTTTGGTGCGTTGTCATAGGACTGTCCTCTACAATCTTGAATTTCCAAACCGCAATCTTCAATGATGAAGTTCACAGTTTGAGTTTTCAAACTTTCGCCAGTATGACCTTCTGTTTCAAGAATTTATTAGACTCCCCATTCACACACACACACACACACACACAAAACAAATCTTTTTTTTTTTCATTTTTTAGGTGGGATTTTTTCATTTTTGGGGGGGCCCTTTTGAGCCTGGGGGCCCCAGGCAATTGCCTAGTGTGCCTTATGGTTAATCCAGCACTGCACCCAGGAATAGCAAACTTAGTTATGGACAGAAGGGTTGAGTACAACAACTGTAAGGATAGGTCAAGTTTAGACAATGTTAAACCGATTGCCTCAGTAGTAGGGTGTGATAGTTACGTTGTGATGAAATGATTAGTTCAGGACAGGGAGCCATAGAGAGCTACCACCTCGTGGTGTAGCGGCTAGCATTCACAATAACACAGGTTATCAGACAAATTACACACACCCAAGCACACGGGGATACATGATCACGATGCCCCTAAATCAATCAAACAACAACTGTTTGAAGACCTTATTATAACCCCAATCGGGATGAAGAGGAGTTGATTATTAAGGGGCGGAACAGCGAGGTCATCTGCCCTTCTTAACACAAAATAATACAAATTTAGAGGTGGGCGCCTAAATATGATTAAAAAAAGCATATTAATAAACAAAAATATACGAAAACTAAAATCATAATTACCACAAAAAAACGTTTCTGGAATAAATTTGTACTTCAAATACACGACATTTAGATTGCTGGCCCTCTCACTTATAAAGCGGATGACGCGATCAGCAGCCACCGCGTCAGTAGTAAGTGTTTGTTAGACTCTAAATATTGCATCATCATGACCAGAAATTGCGTAATCCTGATGACGTCATGGGATGACGTCATGGGTCCTTAGAGCGAGCACGTGGTCCAGGAGCGAGCATGTGCAGTGCACGTGTTAGCGTGGGAAGAGGTTGACCCTTTGGCTTGTTTGTGCGATGGTGATAAAAAGTTAATGGGTGTTGACGTCATGGAGGATGTTTATTAGGATGCTAACTGTCATCTGACACCCATGCGAGTGTGAGCACCAAAACAAAAGGTTATTCGCGGGTAGTGGGGTAGTGTATGTTCTCTTGCAAGTCGCGTGTGTGCTTGAATACGTATGGCTATGTTGGGAAATGTTTGGTGGCGGGCGAGGACTAGGGTTGAGTGAGGGTTCGTTTAAATGCTATTTTTCCCGCTCTATTTGATGGTGAGGTAATTTTTTAAAATGGGTGGAATTTGGAAACGCAATTTGAGGTAAACGTGCTTTTTTGACAATTTGGCGAATTTAATGAGCTTGTAAGGCTAGAACGATGCATATAGGGTGTCGTAGGACTTGTGGTGAACCACCCCTTGCTATGGACGGGAGTATATCCACCCCAAAATAAATCTACCCTTACCCGGAGGTTAAGTAGTGGTTATTTTTGTATGCATGCGCACTTGAGGGCTTTTGTAAGAGAGCGGAATTTTTAAAAGATTCTTTATAGATGAGGCTTTTTAAAAAATTTATTAAAAAAACAAAAAACTAATAGGTCATTCGATTTTTAGTATCTCGCTAACCAATAATGCGATGTAAACATATGGGGTGTCATAGGACTCGTAGTGAATTCTCCTTTTGTATGAATGAGGTATGTCAACCCCCAAAATAAAAACTACCCTTACCTGGGGTGAAAGAGCAATTTTTGTATGTATGCACACCGGTGGCTTTTGTCAAAAGGGTCTAACTACACATTTGTTAATATTTTCTGAACCCAGGATGGGATTTTCCCATAGGCAGTATCCTAGCACTTGGGGTGACACCTCGTTTTTGAAAGTATCATTCATTTATTTTCTTGTCAAAAGGGCCTAACTACACTTTTGTTAATATCTCGTGAACCAATCATGCTAGGGACTTGTATGAGGGGTCCTAGCACTTGGGGCGACGTCCCCCTTTATGGGGTGAAACTACCCCCCCAAAATTGAAAACTCAATATCTTGGAAACTATGAACCCTAAAATTAGGCGTTATAGCTTTAAAAATAGGTGATGACATAGGCTTTTACCTGGATTGGTCATTTCACCCCTAAAACAGTAAATAGTCATGTTATGGGGAAAAAACGTGTTAAACACCTAAAAATGATAAATGAAACTAAGATCTTTTGTTTTTGATGAAAAATAGCAGGGGGGGTGAAAACTACCCCCAAATTGAAAAATCGATACCTTGGAAACTAAGAACCGTAAAATTATGTGTAATAGCTTAAAAAATTCGTTGTGACATAGGCTTTTACCCGGATAGATGATGTCACCCCTAAAACAGTAAATAGTGATTTTACAGTGGGGAAAAAGGTCTTAAACGGGTAAAAATGATAATTGAACCTAAGATCTTTTGTTTTTGATGAAAAATAGCAGGGGGGTGAAAACTACCCCCAAATTGAAAAATCGATACCTTGGAAACTAAGAACCGTAAAATTATGTGTAATAGCTTAAAAAATTCGTTGTGACATAGGCTTTTACCCGGATAGATGATGTCACCCCTAAAACAGTAAATAGTGATTTTACAGTGGGGAAAAAGGTTTTAAACGGGTAAAAATGATAATTGAACCTAAGATCTTTTGTTTTTGATGAAAAATAGCAGGGGGGTGAAAACTACCCCCAAATTGAAAAATCGATACCTTGGAAACTAAGAACCGTAAAATTATGTGTAATAGCTTAAAAAATTCGTTGTGACATAGGCTTTTACCCGGATAGATGATGTCACCCCTAAAACAGTAAATAGTGATTTTACAGTGGGGAAAAAGGTTTTAAACGGGTAAAAATGATAATTGAACCTAAGATCTTTTGTTTTTGATGAAAAATAGCAGGGGGGTGAAAACTACCCCAAAATTGAAAAATCGATACCTTGGAAACTAAGAACCGTAAAATTATGTGTAATAGCTTAAAAAATTCGTTGTGACATAGGCTTTTACCCGGATAGATGATGTCACCCCTAAAACAGTAAATAGTGATTTTACAGTGGGGAAAAAGGTTTTAAACGGGTAAAAATGATAATTGAACCTAAGATCTTTTGTTTTTGATGAAAAATAGCAGGGGGGTGAAAACTACCCCAAAATTGAAAAATCGATACCTTGGAAACTAAGAACCGTAAAATTATGTGTAATAGCTTAAAAAATTCGTTGTGACATAGGCTTTTACCCGGATAGATGATGTCACCCCTAAAACAGTAAATAGTGATTTTACAGTGGGGAAAAAGGTTTTAAACGGGTAAAAATGATAATTGAACCTAAGATCTTTTGTTTTTGATGAAAAATAGCAGGGGGGTGAAAACTACCCCAAAATTGAAAAATCGATACCTTGGAAACTAAGAACCGTAAAATTATGTGTAATAGCTTAAAAAATTCGTTGTGACATAGGCTTTTACCCGGATAGATGATGTCACCCCTAAAACAGTAAATAGTGATTTTACAGTGGGGAAAAAGGTCTTAAACGGGTAAAAATGATAATTGAACCTAAGATCTTTTGTTTTTGATGAAAAATAGCAGGGGGGTGAAAACTACCCCGTATATGAAAGGAGTGTAGACTTATTGATGTTGCAGATTGGAAACAGTGAAAGTTATCACTTTTGTTTAATTAGAAATCTTGCTCGCCTTGTGCGTTCAAGCATCACTAGCACTCAGAGAAGGATTTATATATGTAGACGTTGTTTGTCATATTATCTTCTTGAGGATGAGATAAATGTTCACTTTGCAGACTGTAAACAGTTTCCTGTTGCAAAAAGCATAATGCCGACTGATGAACAAAGATTTGTTAATTTTACAGAATTCCGAGTTAAAGATACAGTTCCATTTATAATATATGCAGACACTGAATGCGTTTTGTCTCCAATTTCCTCCTGTTTTCCAAATAGTGACATTCATAACTCTACTTTAACACATAAACATATTCCTTACAGCATTTCTTTATACCTTCATTGTAATTTCGATAGTGAATTGTGCAGTTTCAAGCTCTTTAGGGGAAATAATTGCATTGAATTGTTTGTAAAGGAACTTTATAGTATTGTGGATAAACTTCAAACATATTACTTATCGGTTAAGCCAATGTTAAAGATGACCGAAAATGAAGAAAGATTATTTTTGTCAAGTAAAATGTGTCACATTTGCGAGAAACCGATTGCAGTTAATGAACTCAAAGTACGCGATCATTGTCACTTAACTGGAAAATATAGAGGAAGCGCACACAATAGTTGTAATTTAAATTACAAAGTAACAAAGGTTTTGCCTATAGCATTTCATAATCTAACCGCCTATGATGGACATTTTATAATTAAAGAAATTTGCGAGAAACGTGATGGAGAGGTGTTACATAATCCTGGTCATATAAAATTGTTAGCGATGAATATGGAACGTTACAAAGGGTTTACAAAGTATGTACGGGCTAAGAATGGATTCATTCAGTTAAGATTTTTCGATACATATAATTTCTTGTCCTGTTCACTAGATCAATGTTCATCTTCGTTAAGCGAAGATTCAAAGCAAATAACACAACGTTATTTTAATGATGATGCACAGTTTCGACTTACTGCGAGAAAAGGTGTGTTTCCCTATGAATAAGTCACGAGTATGGATGTTCTTAACGAAACTAAATTACCTGAAATATCCAAGTTTTATAGCAGCCTTAATGATCAAACAATATCGAATGAAGAGTATGAGTTTGCTCAATCGGTGTGGGAAACGTTTTCCTGTCAAACATTAGGAGAATACGCAGATTTGTATTTAAAAGTTGACACACTTCTTTTGGCGGATGTCTTTGAAAATTTTAGATCGAATGGCATGGAAACTTATGGCATTGATGCAGCTCATTTTTACACTGCTCCATCTATGTCTTGGTGTGCTATGAAAAAGATAACCAACGTTCAACTTGAATTGCTTCAAGATATTGATATGTTACACTTTTTTGAACGATCTATTCGAGGAGGAAATGTTCAGTGTATAACACGACATGCGATTGCTAATAATAAGTATATGAAAACTTATGATGAGAAAAAGCAAGAGTCCTACATAATGTACTTTGACGTTAATAATTTGTATGGATATGCGATGATGGAATATCTTCCAACGGGTGGCTTTAAATGGATTGCAAATGTTGAAGGCTTTGATGTTTTAACTATTGATGATACTTCAGAAATTGGATATATTTTGGAAGTAGATTTGACTTATCCTCAAGAGTTACATGACAAACATTCAGATTACCCTTGAACCACTTTTCAGAATTTATTGTAATTATTATTATTATCATCATGATTATTATTATTATTATTGTCATGTGTTGTGACATCTCTATATTACGCCTCGAGAGTTTAAAAGTGCGCAGTTTGTCTGTATGTATCTCTCTGTCTAACGTTGTGCAACCCCTGGCTACATACTGCCTTGTTCTCTCGTATTGGCTAGTGTTGTTGCTACCTTGCATTTTGTTGTGCAATTCGTTCTGCCATTGGCTCTGACAATATTTGACGCGAGTTTGGGGCCACTCCCAAACTACGCATTTGATTTTTCTGAGAGGCTTCTCTCCCCTCTGGGGGGACAGAAGCTTGGTCAGTCTTAGACGCGCCGAGATGTAAGGCGAACGTGTGTATTCGGGCAGAGGCCCACCCTCATGGCGCAGCGGAATGTGAGTACGGCTCAATGTATTTCTATCTAACGCAATGTAATTGTTTTTGTTAAACGTTCCTTCTTTTGCTTAATTCTCTTTCCTTTTCAAGATGTTATTGTTAGTATTTTAATCCTTGAACCAGATCTCCGGGACCTTGCGTAATGTCATACGGCGGAGTTCTTTTTGTTGCTTTTGTTATGTGCCCTTCTCACAGTTTTATTATTTTGGTTAATACCTGTAAGATTCGAAAGTATTGCGTTTCTGCGTCTTGGCTTATATATATTTCCTGTCGGGCCTTAGTGCTCGTCTTTTGCGTCGGTGTCTCTTTGTACCACAAATGTTTCATTTGATTGGTAGCAATTGGACCTTTGTTTGTGGACAGTATGTGTGAGGTAACGGGACTGATGTCCAACGTCCCACTAATACGTGTCCCTTTTGTTTATAGAATATATGTGACGGTGGTTAACTGGGATTTTCTCCAGCTCCGATGTCATATTATTCTTTTTTTTATATGTCGCGTTGGTGCGGCATTATGTTGGAATATAAGCCTATTTTATTATAGCGTGCTTTCGATTTTTACCGGTCTCTTTCGTCCCAAGTCAATTGTAATGTAATGTATCTCCGTATATCTCATTTTCCTTTTGTTTTGTTTTTCTCTTTCGATTTTCGCCGTATTACATAACTTAATTATAATTCCCCTTGTCTTCTCCTTCCTCCTATCTCCGTGAGATCTCTCTCCCCTTTGTTTTACTCCCCTCACTCCTCCCCCTTCCCTCCGGTATGTTTACATAACATCATGAAAAGCTTCGCGTCTTAGCAGTTCGAAGTTTGACTTTTTGCAAGTTTGTCGTTTCTCTCTAACTTTTGTAAGTTTCGTTTTATTTTCTTTCAAGTTTGTATCTTTTCGTTAGATTCATGTTGTTGAGCGGTACTCAGGTTCTGTCGTGCTTTTCAGTTTTTTTTAAGTTTTTGAATTCTTTATTCTTGGTATTGGGTTTCTTTTGTATTATTGAGCTTGTATTAGCTTGCCTTTTTTCTTTGTTTTAAATA
Source organism: Meconema thalassinum (assembly GCA_946902985.2). Taxonomy (NCBI): domain Eukaryota; kingdom Metazoa; phylum Arthropoda; class Insecta; order Orthoptera; family Tettigoniidae; genus Meconema; species Meconema thalassinum. The sequence continues at coordinate 99,130,478 of OX336400.1, read as the reverse complement.
ATTTGTTTATTTCGTGTACACGCTCTTTCTTTTATCCTTAATACATTTTTATATTTTAAGTAATATAGCTCCCTTGTCTTTTCATTTCTTACATTTAAGTTCCCCTTCCTTATCCTTATCCTTATCTCGATTTCGTCAATCTTGTCTTTGTGACGTAACAAAGGCACGATTAACACGGCTCTGGGATTTATTTAATTAATTTTATGGGAATCTCGTTTCTGCACTTTTGATTATTGCATTAAGCAATTATTCGTTTGCATTTGGTTTTTTGGAAATCATCTTTTGCTCGCTCCGAAAACCTTGGGCCCAGCACCGGGTCGAGCAAGACGTCTTTTCCCCATCCATTTGCGACCTTGTTGATTTTATCTTCCACTGCTACTCTGACGCGCATTATTATTATTATTAATAGACCTTTATCGGCGCAATGGTAGCAGATCGCATGGTTGCGTGCGAAATCGTTCCCTCCTCTCCTCTCTCAAGTTATTAACCTTTTATTATTTTTCTCTTCATTTACATTGTATTAAAATTTGTTTTTCTTTGAGTTTAAGGAATTCAGTGAATTGTTTTTCCCCACCCCTGAAGAAAGGGTGAAGTTACTTTCTGTGTGAACTACGGGCATCCAGGAAACCCATCTCCAAGGAAAGGTGGTTTTGTCCCTCAAGTAAACAAGACATCCAAAAGACCCAGCTTCGAGGTGAACAGTGGCAACATATCAGTGAGTACATCGCATCGCTGGAACACGACACGTCACGGTATTGTAACCTACTTTTATATATTTGCTTCCTCTAGTAGACATTTGTTTAGTTAACGGTGATTTTAAGGCGACAGGAAATTTTGTTTGCTTTCTCTTCCTTTTCATTTCGTCAGTGTTGTGGACGTTTTTATTTTACTTTCTGTGAAGTAGACAATGCATTTCTCTCAAGGGTTTGAGTCCTTACCTTTGTTGTAAATAGTCGCTTAGTTAACTGTGATATTTCTCAGAACTCTCCTCACCCCTCATATGTCTCAGTCTGGAACAGCTGCTGACAGGTTTCTTGTCAGTACCGTGCAGCCCCTCTTTCTCCGAAATTTTCCCCAATGAAGGTGGGCCCACTTATGGGAACCGTCTCTTTAAATCCTACGGTCACCCCGACCCACCTTGAGCCTCGCGTAATTATACTAACGTTTGATGTTAGTAAAGTGTTTGTTGTCTCAGTTATGAATGGTCTGTTGAGCTATTATGTGTGTTATGATTGGGAGTTAAGTTTGTTTCATAATTAGGGAGGGTGATTGTTTTATTTTTGTCAGGGGATTTCAATGTAGGTTTTCATTTAAAATTGTTTATATACGGTAAGCTTGATGTTACTATATGTTCAGTATGGCAGTGTGTATTTCGTTGGGAAACCTGCTAGGTGAGGTCTCCGTCGGGATTAGGGTTTGGGACCTGTCCCACGGCTTCGACGCCCACTTAGGGTGTACATAGATTCTACACGAGTCGTCAATCTTTAGTATGGGATGAAGTTTGTCACGATGACCTGTAGTCCATTGTTTGCGTTTCCATGGTGTTCCAACGACCCACATTCGCATTCTGGTGTAATGGGGAAATTTTGATTTGTTTATGGGAAGGAGTATGTATGTAGTGTTGTTGTTGTTGGTTGTATTTTGAGATGAATGTGTGTGTCAATGAGTTTAATGAATTTTTATCAACAGTTATTTGTGGGTGGTTTCAAATTTAGTTCAATTTTGATTTTATACCCTATTCAATTTAAACTATATATATTACGTACGAACTATTTATTCGTTTTTATTGGCAAACCAAATATACGATAAGTATTACTCAGAGATACCAACCATTTTAGGTCTACGGCTTCCGTGTTATGGGACATTGATGTTCGTGTGAACTACTCTGGCGTGCATTACCCAATTTTCTTATATTTGTATGGGATAGGCCATACCCTCTGTGTCTTTTTTTTTTAATGCGGTACCTCTGAGGTCTACGGCCCGTATATTGACGCTGTAACCATTTTATTTTTGTGGGTTGGTAATATTTATTATTGGGTTTCGAGTTTGATTGATTGTATGTCTGGTCTTGATTGGTTTTATGCGAGGTTCCAGTCTGTTCCTTTTATTTGGAAGGTATTTTGTAACGTAATTATTTGGATTTTCGTTCTCTGTCCGGGATGGCATTTTTTATTTTGACAGCTTCTTTGAGTTATTATTCCTTTTTATTTGTTAGTACCTAATGTCATTTGACGAAGGTTATTAGTACATTTTTCCCCTTTACTCCTGCTATGTATCTAGTTAGGCAGGAGACACCCGTGGCCGCCTGAGTTACACGGAGGATTTCGAAAGATGTGTTGAACTATACTTCTACCTAAGGCAATTTCCAGTACCTGCCTGCTTTTGTTGTAAGGAGCCGGCCCGACCCATTGTCCGAGCTGCAGACACGACTTGCTATTGTTCGACAGCGCCTGAGATGGTCTGTTGACTTACATTCTTTTCTTGTAGTGACAGGGATTTGTTTATTGATATAGTTGTTTACTATTTATCGTAACTTCTGTTTTACGTTTTTGTGATATCATGTTTTTATAAATCATTTCAATCTAATGTTTTCTCTAAGATAATGTGTATTATTTTCCTGTATCTGTCATATATTTGGAGAGTGTTTCCGGTAGCGATAGCTAGTCTCCAAGTACCTGAGAAGTGGCCGGTGTATCCTTTAGACCCCGTTCACGGCTCGTTTTCTCTTCTTTCATTTGGTCTGACGACCCTGCCTATTCATACTTTTACTTTCCAGCTGGCAGAATGAATCCACTTTCCCTCTTACGGAGCTTATGTAACCCCAAATATTTCCCCGACGCAAGCCTTATTTTGTATACAGGGTGCTCCCCTTTATATTTTTTTGTGATCATGATTTAACCTTTTTCTTTCTTTTATTATTAGAAAATTGGCTGATTTCCAGAAGGTCGCCATTAAGAAGACTTCGCTTTCTCCACGTCATCTGGCAGAGTCTAGCTCAAGATTGACCGTTTTATTATCATTATTTTCTTTTTGGTACATCCATTTTTAATATGTGTGACGTATTGACGTGCAGTAGAGGTAGGATCCGCCTTTATTTCACGGCTGTACTGATCCTTTATATAATTTCAATTTTTGTTGTTTTAATTTCATTTTAAAGTCTTTTTTTTCTTTCGTACCAAAAAAAAAAAAATTTTCCTCACCAGTGAACATCTTCGTGAATACGTGTGTATGAAAATATATGTGTGTTTGAGAAAAGAGACTTGCGTTTCGTCAAGCCTTTTATGGAAGTTATGACGTTCAAAGAACTTTTAATTAAGCTGCGTCTTATGAATAAGAGAAATGTGAGAACATTTTATTATGTCTTAATTTTTCATGTGTGTATCTGGTGTACATGATGTAATCTTCTTTCCTTCACCCTGTTCAAATGTATCTAATCGAAGAATGTTATTTTATATAATTTTGTTATGAAAAAGAAAAAATTCTTTTATGCCTTTGTTATGTAAAAGAATTTTTTTTGGAGAAAGCGGTGGAATTTGAACCACTTTTCAGAATTTATTGTAATTATTATTATTATCATCATGATTATTATTATTATTATTGTCATGTGTTGTGACATCTCTATATTACGCCTCGAGAGTTTAAAAGTGCGCAGTTTGTCTGTATGTATCTCTCTGTCTAACGTTGTGCAACCCCTGGCTACATACTGCCTTGTTCTCTCGTATTGGCTAGTGTTGTTGCTACCTTGCATTTTGTTGTGCAATTCGTTCTGCCATTGGCTCTGACAATATTTGACGCGAGTTTGGGGCCACTCCCAAACTACGCATTTGATTTTTCTGAGAGGCTTCTCTCCCCTCTGGGGGGACAGAAGCTTGGTCAGTCTTAGACGCGCCGAGATGTAAGGCGAACGTGTGTATTCGGGCAGAGGCCCACCCTCATGGCGCAGCGGAATGTGAGTACGGCTCAATGTATTTCTATCTAACGCAATGTAATTGTTTTTGTTAAACGTTCCTTCTTTTGCTTAATTCTCTTTCCTTTTCAAGATGTTATTGTTAGTATTTTAATCCTTGAACCAGATCTCCGGGACCTTGCGTAATGTCTTACGGCGGAGTTCTTTTTGTTGCTTTTGTTATGTGCCCTTCTCACAGTTTTATTATTTTGGTTAATACCTGTAAGATTCGAAAGTATTGCGTTTCTGCGTCTTGGCTTATATATATTTCCTGTCGGGCCTTAGTGCTCGTCTTTTGCGTCGGTGTCTCTTTGTACCACAAATGTTTCATTTGATTGGTAGCAATTGGACCTTTGTTTGTGGACAGTATGTGTGAGGTAACGGGACTGATGTCCAACGTCCCACTAATACGTGTCCCTTTTGTTTATAGAATATATGTGACGGTGGTTAACTGGGATTTTCTCCAGCTCCGATGTCATATTATTCTTTTTTTTATATGTCGCGTTGGTGCGGCATTATGTTGGAATATAAGCCTATTTTATTATAGCGTGCTTTCGATTTTTACCGGTCTCTTTCGTCCCAAGTCAATTGTAATGTAATGTATCTCCGTATATCTCATTTTCCTTTTGTTTTGTTTTTCTCTTTCGATTTTCGCCGTATTACATAACTTAATTATAATTCCCCTTGTCTTCTCCTTCCTCCTATCTCCGTGAGATCTCTCTCCCCTTTGTTTTACTCCCCTCACTCCTCCCCCTTCCCTCCGGTATGTTTACATAACATCATGAAAAGCTTCGCGTCTTAGCAGTTCGAAGTTTGACTTTTTGCAAGTTTGTCGTTTCTCTCTAACTTTTGTAAGTTTCGTTTTATTTTCTTTCAAGTTTGTATCTTTTCGTTAGATTCATGTTGTTGAGCGGTACTCAGGTTCTGTCGTGCTTTTCAGTTTTTTTTAAGTTTTTGAATTCTTTATTCTTGGTATTGGGTTTCTTTTGTATTATTGAGCTTGTATTAGCTTGCCTTTTTTCTTTGTTTTAAATAATTTGTTTATTTCGTGTACACGCTCTTTCTTTTATCCTTAATACATTTTTATATTTTAAGTAATATAGCTCCCTTGTCTTTTCATTTCTTACATTTAAGTTCCCCTTCCTTATCCTTATCCTTATCTCGATTTCGTCAATCTTGTCTTTGTGACGTAACAAAGGCACGATTAACACGGCTCTGGGATTTATTTAATTAATTTTATGGGAATCTCGTTTCTGCACTTTTGATTATTGCATTAAGCAATTATTCGTTTGCATTTGGTTTTTTGGAAATCATCTTTTGCTCGCTCCGAAAACCTTGGGCCCAGCACCGGGTCGAGCAAGACGTCTTTTCCCCATCCATTTGCGACCTTGTTGATTTTATCTTCCACTGCTACTCTGACGCGCATTATTATTATTATTAATAGACCTTTATCGGCGCACCCTCTATGTCCAGAAAAGTTGACAAAGCTAATGGCTACCCTAGATAATAAAGAACGTTATGTTTTGCATTATAGATTGTTAAAGCAATGTATTCAACTAGGAATGAAATTAGATCGTATTCACAGAATAATTGAATTCAATCAGAGCCAATGGCTAAAACCATATATTGATGTGAACACAGAGAAACGAAAACAAGCCAAAAATGATTTTGAAAAGAATTTTTATAAATTGATGAATAATGCAATTTTTGGTCGTTCACTGATGAATGTGAGGAAGTTAAGGGACATCAAATGGGTCACCAAATGGCATGGAGCTCGTGGTGGTAGGTCTTTAATAGCTAAGGCTAATTTTAAACATAGAATTATATTCGATGAACAATGTATGGTCATCGAGATGAGTAGACTAAAGATTTTTCACAATCAACCAGTATATGTTGGTGCATCTATATTAGATTTGTCTAAATGTAAAATGAATGACTTTCATTACAATGTTATTTTAGCAAATCCTGAATCAAATGTGAGGTTGTTATACACAGACACCGATAGTTTTATGTATATATTCTATTATGATATTTATGAGTTCATGAAACAACATTCAAATTTGTTTGATACTGGAAACTATGAAACAAACAATCCTTTTGGCATTGTGAGACAAAATAAAGGTGAAATTGGTTTAATGAAAGATGAAAATGCTGGAAGGATTGTTGAAGAATTTGTGGGGTTACGACCCAAAATGTATGCAATAAAATTGTGTGATGAAATGAATAGCTTGTGTAAGGCTAAAGGCATTAAGAAGAGTGTGAGTAAAAGTAAGAATATTGATGAGTATCGAAAGTGTCTTTATAACAGAGAAAAAGTCAACAAAGTTCAAGTTTGTATAATTTCAAAATCTCATTCTGTATTTACTGTTCGGCAAAATAAGTTGGCAATTTCATCAAACGAAGATAAAAGACACATAACTGAAAACGGAATTGATACTTTACCGTTTGGTCATTTTTCTCTGAAAAATGATTAGAAACAAATTGAGATTAAAGCAGTTCATCTCACTTACTTTATTTCTTTCACACACACACTTTTATGCTGGTAATAATACTAATTTTTGTGTGTTCCTTTGCTTATGAAATCCTAGACTAGGAGTTCCACATTCGACATGATAGCGGAGTTTCATCTCCCATAAACTCGTCTCTGAGGTGGGTGCCAGAAAAGGCATCCAGCTGTAAAAACCACACCCTCACATAGACTTTCATAACTTCTTACGTTGAGGTTCATAACACTACGTTGATTGATTTATCGGTTTCCTTTTCACAATTCCTGTCTATACATTCCTCTTGAAGGTTGCAAGATGCTTGCAAGGTTCCTAAAATGCAATTAAATTTAATAAATACCTTAAGATGGTTTGATTTGTTTAATGATATGGTGTTAATAGTATTTTTAGGTTTTGACTGGCTTTGCATTAAGAATTGACTAACCAAACATGAGTTACCTATCAGGGAAACATTTTGGCCACTATGTTGGCTATTGACCAGTGAGTTTAGCTGTTTATCATTTTTTTAAATCATAAACAACAGAGGGTTAAACGTATAGATAAACCGTGTGACCATGTTTGTTAAACAAGACATTATACCAGAGACAATTAGAATACTTATGTAGAGTTTACCAAAAATAATGTTGTGTAACAGTAAATGCTAGTCAACAGTTATACACTTCTAAAAAAAATCATCATACAATACCTGAGAGCTCTTCTAAAATTATTGATGTGTAACATGATTCCACTAACTTGCTATGTATTTTTTGGCTTTGGGGTGATTTTCAAGAAATGCAAATGGAACTGAAATGCAATACAAACAATGAGCGTGCCTGGTGGCTGAGATTGATACCACGACGTACTGTCGGTTATGTAGCTATGTGGAATGTATATCAAATATGGTTTACTTCAAGGTCTGGAGATCCCTACAATTCCTACAATAAATGATCTTGAAATGGTCATCCTATGGTGTGAAAATATTTATTAGGTATATATATATTTACTGAAAACAATTATGATTTATTAAATGTTTATATGTTTACAGTATTGTTATTTAATGTAAGCACTTGAGGCACTACCGACCAATGGGAAGCAAAAAGTGGGAGCATATATGGGATGAAATGTGGGAGCAAAGCAAATATAAAAAGTGGGAGCAAATATGCTAACAAATATGTCAACAAATATGCCGGCAAAAGTATATACACAATTCAAGATAGTTGAAAGTAAAGTATATACACAATTCAAGTTAGCATATTTGCTCCCACTTTTTATATTTGCTTTGCTCCCACATTTCATCCCATATATGCTCCCACTTTTTGCTTCCCATTGGTCGGTAGTGCCTCAAGTGCTTACATTAAATAACAATACTGTAAACATATAAACATTTAATAAATCATAATTGTTTTCAGTAAATATATATATACCTAATAAATATTTTCACACCATAGGATGACCATTTCAAGATCATTTATTGTAGGAATTGTAGGGATCTCCAGACCTTGAAGTAAACCATATTTGATATACATTCCACATAGCTACATAACCGACAGTACGTCGTGGTATCAATCTCAGCCACCAGGCACGCTCATTGTTTGTATTGCATTTCAGTTCCATTTGCATTTCTTGAAAATCACCCCCAAGCCAAAAAATACATAGCAAGTTAGTGGAATCATGTTACACATCAATAATTTTAGAAGAGCTCTCAGGTATTGTATGATGATTTTTTTTAGAAGTGTATAACTGTTGACTAGCATTTACTGTTACACAACATTATTTTTGGTAAACTCTACATAAGTATTCTAATTGTCTCTGGTATAATGTCTTGTTTAACAAACATGGTCACACGGTTTATCTATACGTTTAACCCTCTGTTGTTTATGATTTAAAAAAATGATAAACAGCTAAACTCACTGGTCAATAGCCAACATAGTGGCCAAAATGTTTCCCTGATAGGTAACTCATGTTTGGTTAGTCAATTCTTAATGCAAAGCCAGTCAAAACCTAAAAATACTATTAACACCATATCATTAAACAAATCAAACCATCTTAAGGTATTTATTAAATTTAATTGCATTTTAGGAACCTTGCAAGCATCTTGCAACCTTCAAGAGGAATGTATAGACAGGAATTGTGAAAAGGAAACCGATAAATCAATCAACGTAGTGTTATGAACCTCAACGTAAGAAGTTATGAAAGTCTATGTGAGGGTGTGGTTTTTACAGCTGGATGCCTTTTCTGGCACCCACCTCAGAGACGAGTTTATGGGAGATGAAACTCCGCTATCATGTCGAATGTGGAACTCCTAGTCTAGGATTTCATAAGCAAAGGAACACACAAAAATTAGTATTATTACCAGCATAAAAGTGTGTGTGTGAAAGAAATAAAGTAAGTGAGATGAACTGCTTTAATCTCAATTTGTTTCTAATCATTTTTCAGAGAAAAATGACCAAACGGTAAAGTATCAATTCCGTTTTCAGTTATGTGTCTTTTATCTTCGTTTGATGAAATTGCCAACTTATTTTGCCGAACAGTAAATACAGAATGAGATTTTGAAATTATACAAACTTGAACTTTGTTGACTTTTTCTCTGTTATAAAGACACTTTCGATACTCATCAATATTCATACTTTTACTCACACTCTTCTTAATGCCTTTAGCCTTACACAAGCTATTCATTTCATCACACAATTTTATTGCATACATTTTGGGTCGTAACCCCACAAATTCTTCAACAATCCTTCCAGCATTTTCATCTTTCATTAAACCAATTTCACCTTTATTTTGTCTCACAATGCCAAAAGGATTGTTTGTTTCATAGTTTCCAGTATCAAACAAATTTGAATGTTGTTTCATGAACTCATAAATATCATAATAGAATATATACATAAAACTATCGGTGTCTGTGTATAACAACCTCACATTTGATTCAGGATTTGCTAAAATAACATTGTAATGAAAGTCATTCATTTTACATTTAGACAAATCTAATATAGATGCACCAACATATACTGGTTGATTGTGAAAAATCTTTAGTCTACTCATCTCGATGACCATACATTGTTCATCGAATATAATTCTATGTTTAAAATTAGCCTTAGCTATTAAAGACCTACCACCACGAGCTCCATGCCATTTGGTGACCCATTTGATGTCCCTTAACTTCCTCACATTCATCAGTGAACGACCAAAAATTGCATTATTCATCAATTTATAAAAATTCTTTTCAAAATCATTTTTGGCTTGTTTTCGTTTCTCTGTGTTCACATCAATATATGGTTTTAGCCATTGGCTCTGATTGAATTCAATTATTCTGTGAATACGATCTAATTTCATTCCTAGTTGAATACATTGCTTTAACAATCTATAATGCAAAACATAACGTTCTTTATTATCTAGGGTAGCCATTAGCTTTGTCAACTTTTCTGGACATAGAGGGTAATCTGAATGTTTGTCATGTAACTCTTGAGGATAAGTCAAATCTACTTCCAAAATATATCCAATTTCTGAAGTATCATCAATAGTTAAAACATCAAAGCCTTCAACATTTGCAATCCATTTAAAGCCACCCGTTGGAAGATATTCCATCATCGCATATCCATACAAATTATTAACGTCAAAGTACATTATGTAGGACTCTTGCTTTTTCTCATCATAAGTTTTCATATACTTATTATTAGCAATCGCATGTCGTGTTATACACTGAACATTTCCTCCTCGAATAGATCGTTCAAAAAAGTGTAACATATCAATATCTTGAAGCAATTCAAGTTGAACGTTGGTTATCTTTTTCATAGCACACCAAGACATAGATGGAGCAGTGTAAAATTGAGCTGCATCAATGCCATAAGTTTCCATGCCATTCGATCTAAAATTTTCAAAGACATCCGCCAAAAGAAGTGTGTCAACTTTTAAATACAAATCTGCGTATTCTCCTAATGTTTGACAGGAAAACGTTTCCCACACCGATTGAGCAAACTCATACTCTTCATTCGATATTGTTTGATCATTAAGGCTGCTATAAAACTTGGATATTTCAGGTAATTTAGTTTCGTTAAGAACATCCATACTCGTGACGTATTCATAGGGAAACACACCTTTTCTCGCAGTAAGTCGAAACTGTGCATCATCATTAAAATAACGTTGTGTTATTTGCTTTGAATCTTCGCTTAACGAAGATGAACATTGATCTAGTGAACAGGACAAGAAATTATATATATCGAAAAATCTTAACTGAATGAATCCATTCTTAGCCCGTACATACTTTGTAAACCCTTTGTAACGTTCCATATTCATCGCTAACAATTTTATATGACCAGGATTATGTAACACCTCTCCATCACGTTTCTCGCAAATTTCTTTAATTATAAAATGTCAATCATAGGCGGTTAGATTATGAAATGCTATAGGCAAAACCTTTGTTACTTTGTAATTTAAATTACAACTATTGTGTGCGCTTCCTCTATATTTTCCAGTTAAGTGACAATGATCGCGTACTTTGAGTTCATTAACTGCAATCGGTTTCTCGCAAATGTGACACATTTTACTTGACAAAAATAATCTTTCTTCATTTTCGGTCATCTTTAACATTGGCTTAACCGATAAGTAATATGTTTGAAGTTTATCCACAATACTATAAAGTTCCTTTACAAACAATTCAATGCAATTATTTCCCCTAAAGAGCTTGAAACTGCACAATTCACTATCGAAATTACAATGAAGGTATAAAGAAATGCTGTAAGGAATATGTTTATGTGTTAAAGTAGAGTTATGAATGTCACTATTTGGAAAACAGGAGGAAATTGGAGACAAAACGCATTCAGTGTCTGCATATATTATAAATGGAACTGTATCTTTAACTCGGAATTCTGTAAAATTAACAAATCTTTGTTCATCAGTCGGCATTATGCTTTTTGCAACAGGAAACTGTTTACAGTCTGCAAAGTGAACATTTAACTCATCCTCAAGAAGATAATATGACAAACAACGTCTACATATATAAATCCTTCTCTGAGTGCTAGTGATGCTTGAACGCACAAGGCGAGCAAGATTTCTAATTAAACAAAAGTGATAACTTTCACTGTTTCCAATCTGCAACATCAATAAGTCTACACTCCTTTCATATACGGGGTAGTTTTCACCCCCCTGCTATTTTTCATCAAAAACAAAAGATCTTAGGTTCAATTATCATTTTTACCCGTTTAAGACCTTTTTCCCCACTGTAAAATCACTATTTACTGTTTTAGGGGTGACATCATCTATCCGGGTAAAAGCCTATGTCACAACGAATTTTTTAAGCTATTACACATAATTTTACGGTTCTTAGTTTCCAAGGTATCGATTTTTCAATTTTGGGGTAGTTTTCACCCCCCTGCTATTTTTCATCAAAAACAAAAGATCTTAGGTTCAATTATCATTTTTACCCGTTTAAAACCTTTTTCCCCACTGTAAAATCACTATTTACTGTTTTAGGGGTGACATCATCTATCCGGGTAAAAGCCTATGTCACAACGAATTTTTTAAGCTATTACACATAATTTTACGGTTCTTAGTTTCCAAGGTATCGATTTTTCAATTTTGGGGTAGTTTTCACCCCCCTGCTATTTTTCATCAAAAACAAAAGATCTTAGGTTCAATTATCATTTTTACCCGTTTAAAACCTTTTTCCCCACTGTAAAATCACTATTTACTGTTTTAGGGGTGACATCATCTATCCGGGTAAAAGCCTATGTCACAACGAATTTTTTAAGCTATTACACATAATTTTACGGTTCTTAGTTTCCAAGGTATCGATTTTTCAATTTTGGGGTAGTTTTCACCCCCCTGCTATTTTTCATCAAAAACAAAAGATCTTAGGTTCAATTATCATTTTTACCCGTTTAAAACCTTTTTCCCCACTGTAAAATCACTATTTACTGTTTTAGGGGTGACATCATCTATCCGGGTAAAAGCCTATGTCACAACGAATTTTTTAAGCTATTACACATAATTTTACGGTTCTTAGTTTCCAAGGTATCGATTTTTCAATTTGGGGGTAGTTTTCACCCCCCTGCTATTTTTCATCAAAAACAAAAGATCTTAGGTTCAATTATCATTTTTACCCGTTTAAAACCTTTTTCCCCACTGTAAAATCACTATTTACTGTTTTAGGGGTGACATCATCTATCCGGGTAAAAGCCTATGTCACAACGAATTTTTTAAGCTATTACACATAATTTTACGGTTCTTAGTTTCCAAGGTATCGATTTTTCAATTTGGGGGTAGTTTTCACCCCCCTGCTATTTTTCATCAAAAACAAAAGATCTTAGGTTCAATTATCATTTTTACCCGTTTAAGACCTTTTTCCCCACTGTAAAATCACTATTTACTGTTTTAGGGGTGACATCATCTATCCGGGTAAAAGCCTATGTCACAACGAATTTTTTAAGCTATTACACATAATTTTACGGTTCTTAGTTTCCAAGGTATCGATTTTTCAATTTGGGGGTAGTTTTCACCCCCCCTGCTATTTTTCATCAAAAACAAAAGATCTTAGTTTCATTTATCATTTTTAGGTGTTTAACACGTTTTTTTCCCATAACATGACTATTTACTGTTTTAGGGGTGAAATGACCAATCCAGGTAAAAGCCTATGTCATCACCTATTTTTAAAGCTATAACGCCTAATTTTAGGGTTCATAGTTTCCAAGATATTGAGTTTTCAATTTTGGGGGGGTAGTTTCACCCCATAAAGGGGGACGTCGCCCCAAGTGCTAGGACCCCTCATACAAGTCCCTAGCATGATTGGTTCACGAGATATTAACAAAAGTGTAGTTAGGCCCTTTTGACAAGAAAATAAATGAATGATACTTTCAAAAACGAGGTGTCACCCCAAGTGCTAGGATACTGCCTATGGGAAAATCCCATCCTGGGTTCAGAAAATATTAACAAATGTGTAGTTAGACCCTTTTGACAAAAGCCACCGGTGTGCATACATACAAAAATTGCTCTTTCACCCCAGGTAAGGGTAGTTTTTATTTTGGGGGTTGACATACCTCATTCATACAAAAGGAGAATTCACTACGAGTCCTATGACACCCCATATGTTTACATCGCATTATTGGTTAGCGAGATACTAAAAATCGAATGACCTATTAGTTTTTTGTTTTTTTAATAAATTTTTTAAAAAGCCTCATCTATAAAGAATCTTTTAAAAATTCCGCTCTCTTACAAAAGCCCTCAAGTGCGCATGCATACAAAAATAACCACTACTTAACCTCCGGGTAAGGGTAGATTTATTTTGGGGTGGATATACTCCCGTCCATAGCAAGGGGTGGTTCACCACAAGTCCTACGACACCCTATATGCATCGTTCTAGCCTTACAAGCTCATTAAATTCGCCAAATTGTCAAAAAAGCACGTTTACCTCAAATTGCGTTTCCAAATTCCACCCATTTTAAAAAATTACCTCACCATCAAATAGAGCGGGAAAAATAGCATTTAAACGAACCCTCACTCAACCCTAGTCCTCGCCCGCCACCAAACATTTCCCAACATAGCCATACGTATTCAAGCACACACGCGACTTGCAAGAGAACATACACTACCCCACTACCCGCGAATAACCTTTTGTTTTGGTGCTCACACTCGCATGGGTGTCAGATGACAGTTAGCATCCTAATAAACATCCTCCATGACGTCAACACCCATTAACTTTTTATCACCATCGCACAAACAAGCCAAAGGGTCAACCTCTTCCCACGCTAACACGTGCACTGCACATGCTCGCTCCTGGACCACGTGCTCGCTCTAAGGACCCATGACGTCATCCCATGACGTCATCAGGATTACGCAATTTCTGGTCATGATGATGCAATATTTAGAGTCTAACAAACACTTACTACTCGCGTCATCGCCTAATACAAGTTTGAGTGTCATCTGCAAACTAAGGATTCTTCGTAAGTCAGCAAGATCCACACACTCGGTTAAAATGTGGGCCACGGTGAATACGGCTCCACAGGTACAAAGTGGGGGGTCTTCCCTTCTCATTAGATACGAGTGGGTGGATCTTGCATGACCTATTCTTAGACTACAAAAAATGACGGACACACTCCGTGACCGGAAGGAGCTCCGCCACACGCGAGTAGTTCCCTTCATCGCCCTCAGTTTATTGGGCGTTGGACCAGCTAGCCACTGACTCTCCCTGAATCTCAGTACTTGTCGGCTTATCTGAGAGCGAATATCTCTAGCGGGTACCTCCATTGGTCGAGGTGGTAGTGATACCGCCTCTTTTGAAGCTTGATCCGCTAACCAAGTAAAATTGAGAATAATCATATTTAGTACTTTATTGAAATGAACTTAACAGCAAACAAATAATGTATTTAAAATATTAGTTATAAATAGTTGAAGTTATTTCTTATTATTAATGTTTTTATTAAGTTAAGTAGACCTACATATTGCCCGAAAATATTGAAGTTTTATAAAGTTTACTTTTTAGGGGTATTATTTTAGATAAATATGCATAAAGGGGTACGGAGGGAAAAAAGAAGGTTGGGAACCGCTGGCGGCTAACTCATTTCCCGCAATTCCCATGTGGCTTGGAAGCCATAGAAATATCACCGCAAAGATTAAACATTCTCCTACCGCCCTCTAAAAGTGGAAAGAGCTATTGCTTAGGAATTTGATCCGTACTAGGGGCTTGATAACGTATATTTTCACGCCTGTGAATAGGTTGCTAACCCAAGCATAACCTGGGCAATAAACGTATAAAATGGTTTTCACGTTTTATTATATCCGCTGAATGGTGTACACATCTGAGCTGTTACTTGTGGCGGGTTTATTTAGACTCACGAGCGTTTGTGTTGGTGTTATTTGCTTCTTAAAGTTAGAGGGCATTTACCGTAAATGGTGGTTGGTTGGTTCCTTAGTTTAGGGGCTGCGACAACGCGGTCATGTGTCCCCGTGTACTTTGGGTGTGAGTAGAATCTGTCTTGATAACCGGTGTTAATTGTGATGGCTGTATTAGTGTGTGTATCTGTTTTTTAATTCAAGTAAGGACTGCAACTTTGAATTTTTTAAATAGTTCCTACTTTTGCCGCCAAACGCCACCGTCAACGACTAATAGGCGTAGTTCAGAACTTAGCTACTAGACGCCACCGCAGTCGGCTCTTGGCAACGAACGTATGAACCTAAGAGCGTTGTTTACATTCTTAACCTATACAATTTAGCTTCACACAGGTGTAATTAGTGGAAGGTTCTTTAACATGCCATAAATGTATGACATGGGACCGCCGGCTTTACTTCCCCTCCGAAGGAAGGCATACTGAGGAATTATTAACGCTCTTAAAAAATCCGACGGCTTCGGCCGGGTTTGAACCCGCTATCTTGGGCACGGTGGTGATAGTTGTTTTGAGTGTGTGTGGGGGCGGGGGACGACGACGACTAGGTCATCTGGCCCAAATGGTATGGGTGATGTTTGTTTGAGTCTTCAGTCTTTTTGGCTGTTTTAATGCAGCTTTCCAAGACACCCTGTCCTGAGCTAATCGTTTCATCTCTACATAGCTACCACACCTTACATAGGCCCGATGAGAGGCTGGGGCTCGGGGCGAAACGAGTCCAAAGTAGACAAATTCCCTGAACGTAATTTCCAAAGATTATTGAATTCTACTAACAAGATTATATTACGTAATGTCTAGGCACCGGACATTTATGCACTGAAAACGATTAAAATATTATGCACTAAAATGTAGAAAATATGCATTAAAATTGCAAAATATGCACCTAACATTAAGCCAATCATGCAGCCGAAACATGTCTCTCGCCACCCAGGGACCGCTTCAGAGGCTGGAGATCGAGGAAAGAAAGATATTACGCAAAATCTTAGGCCCCAAATTTCATAACAAATTAATCCATGTTAAGAACAAAACTCTACCAAAAGACTGAAAAACTCTCTGACACAATAAAAAAAACGGAGAATTGATTTTTATGGGCAAATCCTCCGAATGAATTCAAATAGACTAACCAAAACGATCTTCGACCACTTTCGTAATAAAAAATAAATGAAACGTCTTTGGTTTAAGGGAACTGAGAAAGACTTCGTAGAACTCAAATTAAGACACCATGCTCATGGACAAAACAGCCAAAACCATCACGGAGGATAAGAAACAACGGTTCCAAATTAAAATCAAATAAAAGCGTACGATTAGCATCTCTGCCGAAGAAAGGGAAGCAAGATCTGAAAGGATGAGGTAATACTGGGCTAAAAGGAAAGCTCAAAACAATAAAAAGTGATTGATTTCATGTACCCCAAAGTTGGGTGAAACAAATAAAGAAGAATAAGCCAATCTCATTCACTCACTTTATACATGTATCATTCACTGCAGAAAGAAGCATTACAATAGATAATTGCAAGTTTTCCAATGATTACAGGAGACAAATTACGTCTATTTTAATCGTTTTCAGTGCATAAATGTCCGGTCCCTAGCCAACAGTTGAATAAGCAATATTACCTGACACCCACTGTTTTGAGTTAAGGATATGCAGACTAAGAATAAAGTAACACGTTAACTGAAAAATCTCCTCACAAAACTAACCCGGGGCTACTGGCTGTCAAGATGGTAAAAGGAATGTCCCACTCCATTCCCTTCTTCGAATAGCCAGGCAGCATTGCGTAAGTACGAGTACTGTCATCTGACTCATCTCGTTATCTGTTTCTCAGAAAGTTGCTTACAAGAGATGTCCAACACGCAGGCGAAACCTGTTTTGTTCAAGATGTTTTGAATTATACTTAATTTCCACAGTATATGCTAAAATATGCTGTGATATTCAGAATATGCAAAAAAAAAAAAAACTCAAAATATGCATTTGCATATGCGCTTATGTATTTTCAATAAATCCGGTCCTTAGTAATGACATGGAATTTATCATTTTTGAAGGGTTCCCTTATTGACGTTATAATATAATTGAAATACTATTAATATTTATTAAGTTTGTACACCTTGGTCAATAATATGGTAATGGTAATAAGTTATACAAGTTTGAGCCTTATTGTGGTCTTCTTCGGTAACTATTCTCTAAAAATAAAATTAAAACTCCATATAAGTATGAGCAAAGTTGATTTGATATTAATTTTCATTAAAAACGTATTCAAAAAAACGGATCTATTAACAAAACTGTGCTTTAAAATTTTATTTTTTGATGACACATACTCATAAAATAATTATTTTGAAAACTATCTGTATGCATAACAAGTAGTTCCGTGAAGAACTAAATAGCCTATTTTCATATGTTCTACCCGTGTTTATTTCCTCTATCAACATACAATATTTCAGTTTGAAGGTTGTGATAGATTCGTCGATATTGAGAACCGCCCAAATATTTCAGATGGTTCGCAGGTTGGATTTTTATTTATGTGCTATTACATGAAGATTATTGTGTACGTGTGGTATTCTAAGTTCAATCGCATGATTAGAACACAAGAAGTAAAACGAGATTTTAAAATTTCGCACAGCTGCCATCTTGTGGTTATGAAAACAACTGAAATAAATTAGAAGCCAGTGGATTAACATATGTATAAGTATTTAACGTGCAATGTTTTACTGCACTCGGATGGTTAAATCGCGAGAAACGTTCATTTAAATATGTATAGTTTGCGTCACCGCCATGTTGGATTTCTGCTCACCAGGTTACTGAAAGACCTATAGGTGAACTTATGTTCATAGTCTCTATGAACATAACAGAATTCAGTTTGATTGCTGTAAAAGATTCGTAGATATTAAGAACCGTCTAAATATTTCGGATGCTCGCCATTTTGGATTGTTATATGTATAGGCCATAGAGTTATGTACCATTAAAGGAAAATTATTGCGTAGGTTCATTATTCAAACTTTCACTTCGATCGCATGATTACGACACAAGAAATAAAAAATAATTTTAAAACTTCGCACAGCCGCCATCTTGAGGTAATGTAAACAATTTAACTGAATTAGATGCCAGTGCATTACAATATGTATAATCATTTACTGTACCACATTTCACTGCGCTCAAGAGAGTTAAATCACGAGAAAATTCTATTAAAATGTTTCAACTTCGCTTGGCTGCCATGTTCGTTTTGTACTTCACAGGTTTATGAAAGTTACATAGATAAACTTATAGCAGTGCCATTTATCACCGTACTAAATTTCAGGGTGATATCTGTAATAGTCTAGGAGATATAGAATGCCGGTGAAATATTTCTCACAGCCGCCATTTTGAGGTTATGTAAACAATTGAACTAAATTAGATGCCAGTGCATTACAGTGTGTATAAGCATTTGCTGTACCAAGTTTCATTACGTTTGGATGGTTAAATCGCGAGAAAAGTCTATTTAAAAGTCTCAATTTCGCTTGGCCACCATGTTGGTTTTGTAGTTACCAGATTTTTGAAAGTCTCATAGGTGAACTTCTAGTAGTACCCTTTATCACCGTATACAATTTCAGGGTGAAATTGGTAATAGTTTCGGAGATACTGAATGCTGGTGAAATATTTCGCACAGCCGCCATGTTGGATTGGTGAGACACAATAAAATTTGAAGGGCACGGACGGGGTCGGCCAGAATGGTGCTATGTTATTACCGAGTTTCACTGAAATCGCTCCAGCCGTTCAAAAGTTATTAGGGGGAGAGAGAGAGAGAGAGAGAGAGAGAGAGAGAGAGAGAGAGAGAGAGAGAGAGAGAGAGAGAGAGAGAGAGAGAGAGAGAGAGAGAGAGAGAGAGACACACACACACACACACACACACACACACACACACACACACACACACACACACACACACACACACACACACACACACACACACACACACACACACACACACACACACACACACACACACACACACACACACACACACACACACACACACACACACACACACACACACACACACACACACACACACACACACACACACACACACACACACACACACACACACACACACACACACACACACACACACACACACACACACACACACACACACACACACACACACACACACACACACACACACACACACACACAAAAGGTGATCTCATAAGCCTATTTTTTCAAAATTGAAAATAGGCTAAAATCAGTGTCACTGGATAGTTTGTCTGTCTGTGTCGGTATGTATGTGCCTTATGCGTTCATATACCAATCATCCGATTGCGATGAAATTTGGGCGAGTTGCTGTGGGCACTCCTGGGAAGGTTTCTGGATACAAATTATTTTTGTAACACAGAAGGGTGAGGGACTTAACAGAAAGCCTTAAATCCCACAGTAACCCAATCGCACAATCTGTATACGTATGACGCCGCAATGCAAGGTGTGAGAATGGCTTGCTGATGCATCGCGAAATTACATGCTGTTTCACCACAGCTCGAAATAATGCAGCCTGTAAGATTGTCATCAATCACTCCACACCGATTATCTTTTATTTTTATTTTCACCAGCTGGCGTGGGTCAGTGGTAAAGTGCAGTTCGTAAAACTGAACTCAAGCTTGGCTGCCGGTTCGTATGAGGTCATGGCGTAAAATGACCTAGATATTACGAAATTACAATTCAAACACTTTTCTTTCTTTCTTTCTTTCTTTCTTTCTTTCTTTGGTTGTCTGCGTGGCTCAGCGGAAAAGTTCTCGCCTGCTGTGACCAAGGCCACAGGATCAAATCCTGGCGCAGCCAGTTGGCATTTGAGGGTGCGCAAATGCGACGGAGGCCGTGTCAGTAGATTTACTGGCACGTTTAAGATTCCCTTCGGGCAAACTTTCCGTCACCCCGGCGTCTCTAAAAGCCGCAGTTGTTTTTTATTTTATTTTTTTATTTACTGTTCAAACCCTCTGCATGCTCCACTACATGCACTTACATTACATTTTATTACTGAACAAAATAAATTACATTATAATAATTAAATTTCTAGATGACTTAATCTAACAATATCAAACAATATTATTCATCGTTTTTCCTAAGAGCTTGAAAATCCAGAGCATTAACAAATTTAGAAAATTCCTTCAAATACCTTTTTAATAGCACAGATTTCTGAATCGGCCAGTTATCGTCTCTATTAACACTATTAATCAAGAATTGCCTAATATTTTTCACTTCACTGCACACAAAAATTACATGATCTATAGTCTGAGGGCTGCTTTTACAGGAAATCTCGGGATTACGTATAATTTTAAGTCTGTGTAAGTACGAAGCAATATTTCCATGTCCAGTCAGTATTGTAGTCATATTAGGTGTTAAGGTGATTTTGGATTTTAATCTACCTGGAACTGTTGAAAAGAATTCTTTTGTACGTGTGCCTTTTGAAGTTTGTTCCCATTTTTGCTGCCATTCATGATTCAAGATTCTTTCTTTGAGCTTTTTTTTTAAGCTGAGATGGGTATTCTATCGAAACAAACCTCACTTAATTTTGTAGCCTCCTTTGCAATTTTATCAGCCAGTTCATTGCATGCACCACCTGTATGTGCCTTAACCCATTCAAATTTTATTATCCAATTTTTTATTTTTAGAATAGCTGTAGTCCTCCTTATATTCTCAATTAGTTGTCAAAAGGGACGTAAAACCAATAACATTATTATTATCTTCCTTTCTTTCTCTATCTGCCTTTGATTGGCCTTGCAACGCATAGAAAAAATACATTTACTCTCTTATGATGGTCCCTCATTGTTGAGGGAAGCATTCGTGATGTTGATGGTGATGAACTGATGATGATGAAAAATCAGGAGTGTATTATGGTTTGGAAATTTGTTGGTAGGCTATTAATCCTCGCTCAATTGAGAATTTTTACATGGTATGGATGGTCCTTGACAGATAAAATCTCTGATATGTATTGTGTAATTCAATTTTATAAGGGTTTTGATGTTTTGTTGGTTTCACGGAATTAATGTAACAGCAACTACCGGTACCGTACTGAATAGTCTGCATAACGTCATTAAGAGAACATAAAATGAACGTTATTAAACCAGGATAGAAGGAAGGATTGAGGATAAGATCTGTAGGAGTAGACCAAAGTTAGAATAGGCTATGTTTAACAGATTGCCCCGATCGGGGCCGTAGGGAGGGACCGCAGGCCCCTGGCTAGAACCAGAATGTTTTTAGCTTCTCTTCAGGAAAATGGCAACGTTTCCCAAGGAATTCAATTTAATGTATGATGATGATGATAATTGTTGTTTTAAGTGGCCTAACATCTAGGTTATCGGCCCCTAATGGTCTGGGTGATAGCGAAAATGGCAATGAAGTGGAAACCAGAACGAAAATTAAGTAAGAAGGAAAATACTTACAAAAAGGAACTCAGATTGAAACTACTCACAAAATGGAGAGCGGTAATACTTACAAAAGCGAATTTAGAACGAAAATACTCACAAAAGGAATAGATTGAAAAATACGCACAACATGTAGGTTAAGTTCAAAATACGTACAAAATGCAAGTGAAATTCAAAATACTTACAAAATGCAAATGAGATTGAAAATACGTACAAAATGCAAGTGAGGTTCAAAATAATTACAAAATACAAATGAGATTGAAAATACGTACAAAATGCAAGTGAGGTTCAAAATAATTACAAAATGCAACTGAAATTGAAAATACACAATGCAATTTAGATTGAAAAAGGCTGGTTCAGATTCAAAATACTCACAAAGTGCAGTTGAAATTCAAAATACTTACAAAATGCAATTGAAATTGAAAATACGTACAAAATGCAAGTGAAATTCAAAATACTTACAAAATGCAAATGAGATTGAAAATACGTACAAAATGCAAGTGAGGTTCAAAATAATTACAAAATGCAACTGAAATTGAAAATACACAATGCAATTTAGATTGAAAAAGGCTGGTTCAGATTCAAAATACTCACAAAGTGCAGTTGAAATTCAAAATACTTACAAAATGCAATTGAAATTGAAAAGGCTTACAAAATGTATGGTAGATTCAAACTACTCAATTGGATGGACAATACTTACAAAATGCAATTTAGATTGAAAATACTCACAAAATGCAATTGAGAATCAAAATACTTGCAAAATGCGCACCCTACAAAATGCAATTTAGATTGAAAATACTTGCAAAAAGCAGCTTAGGTTGAAAATGCAAAATGCAATAGAAATTCAAAATACTCACAAAAGTTCCGCCCCATATATTGAAAGACTTACTAAAAAGCAATTTAGATTGTCAATCCTTACAAAATGCAATTGAGGTTGAAAACACTCGCAAAATGCAATTTAGATCGAAAAAACCTACAAAATACAACGTAGATGGAAAAAACTACAAAATGGAGTGTAGAGGGGGAAAAAAGCACTAAAGGGAATTTAGATACACGGGAAGCCAATTAACAAAAACAGTGCGGTAAACTTAAAAGAGAAAAGGATATATAACGAAAAGAAAACAAGATATCAGATCCCTCGAAGAAGGAGGGATCAGGAAAGATGAGACAAGGGCCAATTAAGGCGGGAAAGTGAAAGACTCCCTAGCCCTCGGATACCCTAATACCGTCGGGGTAGGAAAAGAACAAGAGTTGACCAAGGGAGGTCGACAGGAAAGAAGATAGAGAGGAGTCCGGCACAAGTAAGTGGAAGCAATGCCGGACTCAGCTGGGGCCCCGTGGTCACCAACCCACGTCCCACTAGATGTGAGCTTCGAGGGGGGGGGGGGGGCTCCTTTGAAACAGGCTAAGTATCAGTGGGTAGAGAAGGTAATTGCGCATGCACCAAGTAGAAGGTCGATATCTGACTAACGCTGAATGCGTCAGCAGAGAGCCTAGGCTCCAAGCAGTGCGGTATTTCAGCGCGTGTATGTACGTTTGAGAGTTTTAAAACATGGATCAGAATGGTGATTTAATAGTGTATTTAAAATCAAGACCATTTTCTTCGTTGTCCTAAGAGGAGAAATGTACAGTGAAAGAGAGAAAACCAAAACCTCATCTAAATATTTAGTCCTAATACTTTACGCTCCAATACAGTTAAAAACGCTACTCCATTTAAAACCCCTACAATTAAGATTAACGCGCTTACTAAACTAGCTATAAGTTCCTTTATCAATTCTATTTGTAATTATTTACATATTTGGATTCTAAATTCAAAGCACTCTTTCTGCCAAAATAGTTAATAATAATCATATTTCACAAAATTATTTTAAATATTTGGTCCTTTCCTACTAAAATATTTTAATCTAATGAGGATAGAAACCAACCTGGCTTACACCGGTTTGAACTCAGATCATGTAAGAATTTAAAGGTCGAACAGACCTATAAATTAAACTTCTACACCTAATTATATCCCTTAATCCAACATCGAGGTCGCAATCTTTCTTGTTGATATGAACTCTTAAAAAAAATTAAGCTGTTATCCCTAAGGTAACTTTATCTTATAATCAATAATAATGGATCAAACATTCATAAATCAATGTACTTTTTATAAAGAGTTATTCAAATCTCTATGTCACCTCAACTAAATATATTTCTAAAAATATTCCCAATAATTCTACATTAAATACTTATATATATAAAGCTCTATAGGGTCTTCTCGTCCTCCATTCCTATTTAAGCCTTTCGACTCAAAAGTCAAATTCCATATTTTATATTGAGACAGTTAATATTTCGTCAAACCATTCATTCTAGCCCTCAATTAAAAAAAAAAACTAATGATTATGCTACCTTTGCACAGTCAAAATACTGCGGCCTTTTAAATAATCAGTGGGCAGGCCAGACTTTAAATTATACACTAAAAGACATGTTTTTGTTAAACAGGCGAATATTAATTTTTGCCTAATTCCTTAATATAAATTATTATTAAAATTATTATTATTAATTCTAATAAAAATTATTAATACATTCAATTATACTAATGTTGTAATTATTCCAAGTAACATATTATTTCTTAAATTAACATGATTCACAAATTAACCGTTTTTATAAAATCATAAACCAATAAAATAATTTATAACATTATTAACTTGATGAGTACTTTAAAGTCTACAATTTTAATGACATTTTTACAAATTATAATTTACAACTTAAAGCTTATCCCTCAAATTATTTTCTAGATTATATAATTATTTAACAATTTAAATAATTACTTAAACTAGACTGAATTAAATTCATTTCTTAGAAAACTAGATATCTTAAAAAACGATTAACATTTCATTTCTAATATAATATTTTTAATAAATATATAACATTTAACAACATATTATATGAGCTCTTTTTAACTCAAGAAATATAAATTTCTTACAAAAAATTTAATAAACCCTGATACACAAGGTACAATACAAATCTACTTCCCAAAAAATATTTTTTCAAATATTTCATAATTATTTCACAATACTACTACACTATAAATTTTCATATTTTTTCTATAAATTATACTAAAAAAATCCCCTTTAAAATTACTTTAATTAAAATAAATTCATACATTATTTATTATTAATATTCATCTTTCAAAGTAATTCGAATCGCACGAAATTCTCCTCACTGTAAATGAAATGCTTTACTTTATTCTAGATACACTTTCCAGTACATCTACTATGTAACGACTTATCTCACCTTAAATAATGAGAGCGACGGGCGATGTGTACATGTTTTAGAGCTATAATCACAATATCATAATATAACAACATTACTCTCAAATCCACCTTCAACTTATCTATTTCAAGATAATATCCGTTTAAATATTCATCTTATTGTAATCCATCTCCTATTTAATCATAAGCTGCACCTTGACCTGATATAAATTTTATTACAAAATCTAGAAAATGCTTCCTATTAAAAGATAATCTTACGACGGCGGTATACAAGCTGACATTACAAAATTGTGCAAATCGAGGTAAAAGCGATTTAATTTTTTAGTTACGTTAAGGGTACCATAAGGAACGTTTTCAGCCGTGGAGGCATTCTGTAGACCCCCTGGTGGAAATGAATCGTTGTAAGCACCAGTTTGCAATCATTGTGTGCACCGCCCCTGTAGTTCCGCCCTCCCCCCCCCCCCCCACGATTCACGGCCCCCTTACCCAATAGAACAAAAACTAGCCCAGAAATGAATTCTACGCCCCAAAATACCTTGGAAATGGTATGCATCAACCAAGATTTGCGGGTTTTGACCCCCAGCCCCTGTAGCGCCGCCCCCCCCCCTGCCTCCGACAAGGAAAATGAACCCAAAAATGAATTCCTTGCCCTCAAAAACATCGGAAATGATACTAATTTTATTAATTATTTTGTCCATAAAAATAATTACGAATTTTTAACCCATTACATAAGGGTACGCACCCATCAAATGTTTGGGGGCGTGTAATAAATTAACCAGGAGGTGTACAGAATGTCTCCATGGCTGAAAACGTTCCGTATGGACCCCTTAACGTAACTAAAAAGTGACAGTCAGTCTGAAAGACTAAACTTTGTATCATTTTAAATGCTACAAATGCTGAAAAATGCTAGAAAGCCTGGAGCCTTCTCTCTTCGCTCGGAGCCAAAGACTCTTGACATGTTCGAAAATTATCTGCATAATACATATCTTGCTTATCTTGTTTCAAATTACTCGCGAACGGCAAGTGCAAACAAAGGGCAAAGCAAGGTCAAGTGCGCGGGATGCTCACGCTCACCAGAGCACGCGGGGACGTGCCCCTTCAATCCAGTCGAAAATCACTTATAGTGGGCGATGTATTGAAGATAGAGATATGCTCTCGCGGACTTTTTTTGTAGAACTTTTCATGCTGACCAATTCTTACGCTCATAGTATATTGATAATTTTAACGGTTTGCCCAGCGTAAGCTTAGGATGCCAAGTTTGTTTTCGACTTTTTTTTTTTCACTGAAATCGTTACTGCTTGGCTTCCTTTGATCATACATAAATTATTTTCTACAGAATCTTTCCTCGAGATATCCTTTACAGAATGGTGAAAACCGCATCAAAATCCATCCAGTGGTTCTCGAGATTACCCACGACATCCAAGAATCGGGGATTTTTGTCTTATACTAACGAAGTAGAGATTGTCGGGGAACACATGCACCAAGCAGTACTATGACGTCACACACCTCAGTGCATCTGGGTACATTTCGTCCCGTCACCGTAACGTAACGCCAGACCCCAGCGTAACGACGAAGTCGACAAGATCATTTAAAATGATAAATTGAATCGCTTTTACCTCGATTTGCACAATACTTCCCTTAATTCGCCGGACTAATTGTACAGACAGAGTGATAAACATCAGTCACGTTAATTCCAGTCTCAGTGGAATGAGCAGTGTGAATGGTTAACAGCAAGTGTAACGACGGGCACAATGCATTGTTATATGTGTATTCTGTTTGGTAACAATAGTGGAGTGAAACTGGGATTAAAAATTAACAATTTTCATCGTACAGCACATGAATATCGAATTTCTAAGAAATATTCTATTGGGAACGATCAGGGCTGGATTTACTAACAGGCCCCGGCCTAGGGGCGCACCATGCTGAGGGGCGCAAAATTAATCCACAATTCTTTTTGTTAGAAATCTTCCATAAAATGTTATAGACTACAATACACGTATTTCGTATAATTTTATGATTTAAATTAAACTTTCCAAAATTTTGACAATTTTCCAATTTGTATTGTGGCCATCATTTTCCAACAAATGTTTTGCAACAGCAGATTTTTCGACTTCAGCTTTAGAACAGGAATGCTTTATGATTTATTAGGAGAACATTTAAGTCTTGAATATTAATATCAGTTTAATTTGAATAATTCATTATGCATAGATGTAGGTTGTATGATGTAATTTTATTGTATAATGAGTCTTAAATGGTTTAAACTTATTTTAATATCTCGTTATCCTATTTATTCATAGTTTATATATACAAATTTAGAAACAGTTGTTTCTCTCATCATTTTTATTATTAAATTGATTTTACTTCGCGATACATTTAAATAAAAATTACCTTCACAAAGACCTTTCTGAGGTCTAAATTCTCCCTCCTTCACGATGGTATGAAGAGGGGGCGGCAAAAACCCACGGCCTAGGAGCGCATAAAATCTAAATCCGACCCTGGGAACTATATCATCTTCTGGGAAAACACAGAAAACCCCAGAATAGAGCAAGCTCTATCACAGCGAAAAACACAACGACTGGAGTTTATCTACAAAAACCTAAGAAAGGTATGGACTTGAGAATACCCAGTTGCGCCTGTAGTAGTCACAATGAGAAAAAGGAGAATTGACGTTCTCTGTCAATTATCGAGATTACATAACAATAGATTTAAAACAACTACACTACTGTTTGTAGAAAGTGAAACACTCAGAAAAAATTGTCGGAAATACTAAGTGATTGAAATTGCAGAGAGATGGCGTGCACATTGGCCCACCAGTGCCCTCTGTCGTGGGACCGGACAGATCAGTGTTCCGCACAGCTCTGTCGGCGTGGGGCAGTCATACCAAGTGGAAACGTGTAAGCAAGTGCAACGATGCCTCGCCGACATCACAGGGTGGACTATCAGCATGTGAGTGCGGTTGAACGGGGCAGAATGCTTGGGCTCCGGGAGGTGGGTCTGTCGTTCCGGGACATTGCGGATCGTACAAGGCACGCTGCGTTAACAGTAAGGCGTCTGTAGATCCAGTAGAGAGAGGAGGGCCGTACTTAGCAACGACAGGGTACAGGACGACGCAATGTGACCACAGCGCGAGACGACCGCCATCTTCTCCGCATGGTCGTATCGGACAGATCAGAGTCATCCTCGGTGTTGGATCTACGTTGGAGCACTGCAACGGGGGTGGACATGTCTACGTTGACGGTGCTGCGCTGTCTTTTGAGGGCTCGACTGGTAGCACGCATGCCACTGCGTCGGCTTCCATTGACATTCGAATGAAATGTACAGTACAGCCCTGCTAATACACAGCGACCGCAAAGTCTCTCCGCAGCGGCGAGCTACGCGGGTCTCGCCTTTCGGGACATGTTAGGTTAGCAGCGCGATATGTCGCTGTATACGCAAAGTCTCTCCGCAGCGGCGAGCTACGCTGGTCTCGCCTTTCGAGACATGTTAGGTTAGCAGCGCGATATGTCGCTGTATACGCAAAGTCTCTCCACAATGTGGGCGTCGCCTTTCGGGACGAGTTAGGTTGGCAGCGCGATATGTCGCTGTATGCGCAAAGTCTCTCCGCTGTGGCAAGCTACGCGGGTCACGCCTTTCGGGACATGTTAGGTTAGCAGCGCGATATGTCGCTGTATACGCAAAATCTCTCAGCAACGGCGAGCTACGCGGGTCTCGCCTTGTGGGACGTGTTAGGTTGGCAGCACATTCATGTCGCTGTATACGCAAAGTCTCACCGCAGCGGTTGGTATAAGCACGCACTTGTTCCGTATCGATCTTCAACTGGAGTGATAGGGTGGGGAATACCAGTTCATTATTGCCGACAGTGCGTGACAGTGTTGACGCTGTAAGTCATGTTCTCGTCAAGTTCTTGTGTAAGCTGAGTCTAGTGGGAATGCTTACTACTGAAGAGCGGGTGTTTTTAGTGGAAGAGGTTTTCCATTGGTGGAAACTTTACGGATAGTGATAGTGGTGAGTACCATATATATAATTGCATTCTTCTTCTTCTTCTTCGTCTTTTCCCGTTCACGCGGGGTCGACGTTTCTGACAAGTCGTTTCCATTTTCCTCGGTCCCAAATAGTGTTTTCTGTTAACTGCTTCTCCCGGAGATCATCCTGCACGCAGTCCATCCATCTTCTTCTAGGCCTGCCCCTTTCCCTTTTGCCTTCCACCTCCAGACCAAGCACTCGCCTTCCTACATAACTCTCATCCCTGCGCTTAATGTGGCCATACCAGAGCAAGCGTCTTTCTTGCACTTTTTTTTGATATTGCAGTCACTTTTACGCTGCCTCGTATGAAGGTGTTTTTGATGTGATCGTTCCTTGTAACACCACACATCCATCTTAGCATCTTCATTTCAGCTACTTCCAGTCGCTTGCACTGTGACTGCACTGTTGGCCAAGTTTCTGCTCCGTATAGCATTGCAGGTCTCACTGCACATTTATAGGCTTTACCCTTTACTTGGATATTCAGTCTCCTGTCACAGAGAATACCAGATAACCTTTTCCAGTTTAACCAGGCAGCCTGGATTCGGTGGGTAATTTCCAGATCTAGATTGCCATCGTTAGATACAGTGGATCCCAGATACTTGAAACTGTCCCTTGCCTGTAGCTGGCTACCATCCATCTGAATAGTTTCATTTCCAGTTCCTCCAAGGCACAGGTATTCGGTCTTATTCCTACTGATTTTAAGGCCTCTGTCCTCTATGGCTCTTCTCCAGCATTCCAGTTTATATTCAAGCTCTTCCCTGTGTGTGCTACATAAGACAATATCATCTGCAAATAGCATACACCTAGGAGCTGGTTCTCTTAAGTTTTCAGAGAAGACATCCATTATTAGATCAAAAATATAGGGGCTTAGTGCAGATCCTTGGTGAAGACCTACTTGAACCGGTATAGTATCTGACAATCCTACACTGCTTCTAATTCGTGTCCTTGCTCCACGGTACATATCCTGAACAATGCGCACATACTTCTCCGGTACTCCCTTGCATCTCATGCATCTCCATACCTCTTGACGGGGAACTCGATCATACGCTTTCTCTAGGTCTATGAACACCATATGTAGTTCTTTTCTCTTCTCCCTGTGCTTTTCCATGACCTGCCTAAGTGCAAAAATAGCATCTGTTGTTCCCTTTCCCGGCATAAATCCAAACTGTTCATCTCCTATTGTCGTCTCCACCCGAAGCCTACTTTCAATAACTTTCTCCCAGATCTTCATTGTGTGTGACATGAGTTTTATTCCTCTGTAATTTGCACAATCCTGAATGTCACCTTTCTCCTTATAAATGGGAATTATGGTACTCTCCCGCCATTCCTTGGGCATTACTTCCTCTTGAAGTACCTGTTGGAATAGATTCCACAACATATCTATGCCCTCTTCATCCAGACATTTCCAAGCCTCCACTGGAATTTCATCGGGGCCGGTTGCTTTTCCACATTTCATTTTCATAATAGCAGTTACAACCTCTTCCCTGCATATGCCAGTTGTTACGTTGTGATTTGGGATACCATCCTCAAACACAAGACGGGCATTTTCCTCATTTAGCAACTTTTCAAAATATTCCTCCCATCTCTTCTTAATATGCTCTTCATCTTGAATTACAATTCCTTGTTCACTTTTCATCTGCCTGATGTGTGTGAGATCTTTTGAAGCCCTGTCTCGTGCCTTAGCGATTCTGAAAAGCTTGGCCTCCCCTTCTGTGGTCTCTAGTTCTTCATAGACTTCCTTCCATGCAGCTGTCTTTGCTTTCCCTACAGCTCTTTTCACAACTTTATTTGCCTTTCTGTAGTGTTCTCTATCTTCGTCATTTCCAGACTCATCCCATTTCTTTTTTGCCTGTCGTTTTGCCTTGATGGCATCCTGAACCACATCATTCCACCACCATGTTTCTTTATCCAGGGGAGCACCTTTCCCAGACGTCTTTCCCAAAACTTCTACGCCTGCTTTCCTGATTGCTTCTGAATTTACTGTCCACCATCTCTGAACTCCTTCCACTGGCCGTGTTCCTTGCAACACCTTTTCCTTGAATTCACTTCTCAAAATAGGATCTTTCAATTTCCACCATTTAATTCTTGGAGTAATTTTCCTTGCTGTTCTTTTCTTAATGCCCGTGAATTCATAATCAATAACTAGCACTCTGTGCTGTGGTGTAACATGTTCCCCCACAATAACTTTACAATTCTTAACCTCCTTCAAATGCATTCTTCTGCACAAAAGGAAATCTATTTGGCTCTCTCTTCCTCCACTTTTGTAGGTCACCAGTTGCCTTTCGTTTTTCTTGAAGAAGGTGTTACATATTGCTAGATCTAATGCCAAGGCAAAACTTAGCACTCTCTCACCCTCCTCATTTCTCGTACCAAATCCCCAGCCTCCATGCACTCTCCTCACTACTTCCCCTTCCACACTGGTGCCAACATGTCCATTTAGATCTCCACCCAGAAATACCCTTTCATCTGCTGATATACTAGAAAGTTCCTGCTCCAGGTCCCTCCAAAAACCATCCTTTTCTTCTTCCTCACAGCCAACTTGGAGAGCATAGGCACTTACAATGGTAAACCCTTCCCCAAGGCACAGCTTCACACTCATCAAGCGATCACTTCTTCTGTTTACACTGACTAGAGAGGGGATCAAATCGTTAGCCAGGATAATTCCAACACCATTTCTTCCCGCTATGTTTGCTCCACTGTACAACAATTTAAATCCACTTCCAAGCTCTCTTGCTTTATTACCCTTCCACCTAGTTTCTTGGACACACAGAATTCCAATTTTTCTTCTCATCATTAGGTCCACAACCTCTCTTCCTTTCCCAGTCATCGATCCAACATTCAGGGTTCCAATTCTAATCTGGACTTGCTTCTTCAGCCGAGCCCGCCCATGACTCGGTAGCCTTTGCTCATTTCTCACAAGGGGTAGGCAGGACCCTTGCGCGTCGCTTCCGGGGAACGCCCTAGCAGTTTCCGAGGCTAAATTTACAGAACTTGTCATATTTGTACGGTTTTGGCAGTTTGTTTTATAGCCGGATGCCCTTCCTGACGCTAACCCTTTACTAATTTCTGGGGTAACAGAGAATAAAGCTATCTATAATAAAACAAGTATTAAAAAAAACATAGCCTACATATAAAATTGTAAGTAATATATAAAAGTTAGGGATCGACAGCTACTTCACGGTGGACGCATAGAAGCGTACGCTATTTAATCGCTTAGTATGCATGCGATGAATCCGGTAATGACAATAGCTTAAGGCTATAATTGTAACTGCTGGATTGATGTGGATATTGCGAACATAACATAACATTGCGAACATTACTTAATGTAATGTAATTGTTTTCCTTGAAACAACATAACATGAATATACTACCAACCCAACACGTCCCGCAAGGCGAGACACGCGCTGCGGAGAGACTTAACGGATACGTATTATTGAGTCACGGTACCTTAAGTTCTGTTGTTGAGATAAAAGAAAGCAGACACCGACCCTTATTGTAAGGTGCGTTCAAAGTAACGAGCCGGAGGCATTATTACAGAAACTAGTACCTGTATGTTAGAAGTATTGGCCCTGGCTGTTGAGGCACTAGTCCCACTGTGACACGAGGCGGTGAATGGCTGTCTCATAAAATTCCCTGGGCTGCGATGTGAACCAGTTCCGCACGTACAGCTGGATGTCTGCGTCCGAGGTGAATCGTTGTCCCCACAGAGCCCTTTTCCGGGAACCAAACATGGCGTAATCACAGGGAGAGAGGTCTGGACTGTATGGAGGGTGGCCGAGAACCTCCCATTTGAATTTCTGCAGGAGTGCCGCGACTGTGTTGGCCGTATGAGGTCGTGCATTGTCGTGGAGCGACCACGGCGGCTATGGCAATCACTGTCACTCGGCGGTCCTGGCTAATGAGTGCATCAACCAGCTGGAAGTTGCCATCGGTAATGCAGGGGGGTGCCCCAGACCGGGCATCATCAGCTAACGACACCCGTCCTTTCCTGAAGCGCTTGTGCCACGCCTTGACCCTTGCAAGGAACATGCAGTGTTCGCCGTACACTTGTGACATTCGGCGATGAATGTCCGTTCCCCCTACTCCTTCCGCTGTCAGAAACCGAACAACACCTCTTTGCTCTTCGGTTGACGCCTCCATGTCACTGTTTGCAATGAGACTGGCAGCGTTGGACGATTGATGCATGCTGCTGCTCACTTTGTATCGTCACGTGACGTGCACGCGTGCCCTCTAGCGACGGGCTGTGACCTCCCACGCTCTGGTCGGAACCACACCTCGTTACATACGCCACGATTTGCCGATGTAGTCACCGGTTTGTGCATTCCAGTCTCCGGCTTGTTACTTTTTGAACGCACCTTATACAAGTTGGGCTGGACTGAGCATCAGGACTATGGGAATGAATGAAAGCCGCCTGGGTACGCGTTGGCCGTCACCACTATACAGGGCGATTCATAATTCATATTACAAACTTCTAGGGGTTGTAGTGGGGACTAAGTAGATTACATCTTGATAAGGATCCCATGTCCGGACATGTATTGTTTCGATACCAAATCTGTTTGACTCGATAGCACATCTCCCACTTCACGTATGCACTACAAGAGTTGTTCCACGTGACAACCCGGCTGTTGATTACATAACGTGTAACTGCGAACTCACTGTCACTACGGTTGGTAAACAGAAGATATCCTACGTACTGTATGACATCAGGGGACTGCAGAGGTTGCCCTCAGCCAATGTTATTTGCGTTCCGTGGAGCGGGTGATGTAAAATGAAAGTAATCTTCAAACCGATTTGGTATCGAAAGGATAAATGTCCGGACAAGGGTTCCTACTCAAACTGTGATCTACTTAGTCCCCTCTAAAAAAAACAGAAGTTTGTAATAGGAATTATGAATCAGCCTGTATATTCCGCTAAAGGTAATGTTTCCCAGAGGGAATGTTTAATCTAGAAACCTTGTCATCGAGTGGCAATCATTCACAACACGTGACCGGTAAAAACAATCCCTCCCGTAATAATAAATGCACGGCAATACGAATCTGTTGTCCATTTCGTGCATCCATAAGCATTGAAAGTTCACCTCCCTCACCCCGGGAGTGCTTTAGTGCCATTGATTTCACCCCCTCACAACCCCTAATGAAAACATGTTATCCGCATTCTGACAACACATCATAGAGCGTACACCTCATCTGTCTCGGCTGACAGATATTATCTCCATATTGAGGCCTGAAATACCGTCCAACGTTTTTATTTTAAAAACACGTTATTGGTCGCACTAGATATCCTGTTAAGAATCTAAAACAGCAGTATACGTAGGGTGTAGTGCGATTTTCGTACGTCGTGGTGGTGTACGATGCTCCTTGCGTGCATGGTATGAAGGTCATCGTTAAATGGTGTTAGTTGCGTACACCGAAAATAGGCAAGGTTCGGTGAGCCAAGTTGAGTTACGTTAGGTTTGGAGATCGGCGTAAAGGCAATGAACCAGTGAATGAAGTACAGTGAGATCCTTCTCTTTAGGACGGAGCCTTGCAGAGGCCGCACGGCGAGCGAATCGCGATGAGTCACGGCCAAAAAACAAGCATGTACACATCACAAAAGAGCGGATCGGGAAGCGCTGGATGGAGTCATAGCTAGGGTTCGGATATTTAGGTGTTAAAAAACGGGGAACTATGTATTTTTTATGTATTAAAAATACCTGAAATATGTGACAAAAAAGTAAAAATATTTAATTATAATTTAGTTTATTAATGTGAATATAAACAATATGCAGTACTCACGAATGCAATTTATTCTATGTCTCACTGACTGCTGAAGCATTACAATACACAACGAGATACATCTTCAGGTTGTCCATCACAAATGACCGACGATTATCGCGAAACACTTCTTCTGAAAGCGCGAAACTGCGGCATATGTTTCTTGCCCTTGAGGTGTTGTGTAACTTGAGATCGCTGTTCAGCCTTGGTTGCTTTCCCACATGGTTGACAGAACAGAACGCCCCCATCTTAAGTAAACTTATCTTTAAATTCTGCAACAGACGATAACTTGTTGTTTTTACTTTAGGCATTGTAGAACTGACTTACACTTCACAGTGCCAGAAATGAACTGCATGTGAGTGACACAGGTTCTAGGTAGCAGGGGGAGGGGGTTCTAGCACGTGGTGCAATATTGCTATGGACAAGAAAATCCCCGGCTTCCACAGTGAGTGGCACGGGGCGACAAGTTAAGAATAACACAGTTGCAAGCTGACATACGCTCTGCATGAAGATTAGATAGCTCACAGGTTCTTCCCCGTCGAACTAACACATACTAAAAATGCAATAAACTGATTTTTAAAAAATGTAAATATTATGTATTTTATGTGCTAATACGCGAAAAGCAGGAATGTATGTATTTATAGAAAAAATAATTAAAATGTGTATTTACATTAAAAAAGTGAGTCAGTCAGTCTGAAAGACTAGACTTTGTATCATTTTAAATACTACAAATGCTGAAAAATGCTAGAAAGGCTGGAGGCTTCTCGCTTCGCTCGAAGCCAAAGACTCTTGATATGTTAGAAAATTATCTGCATAATACTTATCTTGCTTTATAACACTTGTTTCAAATTACTCGCGAACGGCAAGTGCAAACCAAGGGCAAAGCAAGGTCATGCGCGCGGGATGCCGTCACGTTCACCAGAGCGCGCGGGGACGTGCCCCTTCCATCCAGTCTAAAAACACTTATAGTGGGCGATGTATTGAAGATAGAGATAGAGATATGCTCTCGCGGACTTTTTTGTAGAACTTTTCATGCTGACCAATTCTTACGCTCATATTATACTGATATGATTAACGGTTTGCCCAGCGTAAGCTTAAGAAGCGCACGGACGCCAAGTTTGTTTTCGACTTTTTCACTGAAATCGTTACTGCTTGGCTTCCTTTCATCATACATAAATTATTTTCAACAGCATCTTTCCTCGAGATATTCTTTACAGAAAGGTGAAAACCGCATCAAAATCCATCCAGTGGTTCTCGAGATTACCTGTGACATCCAAGAATCGGGGATTTTTGTCTTATACTAACGAAGTAGAGATTGTCGGGGAACACATGCACCAAGCGGAACTATGACGTCACACACCTCAGTGCATCTGGGGACATTTCGTCCCGTCACCGTAACGTAACGCCTGACCCCAGCGTAACGACGAAGTCGACAAGATGATTTAAAATGATAAAATATTTATTTATCTAAAAATCCGAGCCCTAGTCATTGATTGCATACGCAGGTAGCAAGATACCTTACTGTAGTTGAGATAATTAAGACTTATGAAGTTCTGTAGCCTATCTCGTATCCCGTGAACATGATTAGGTATACAACAAAATGTCGAATTTTCCTTTGAAAATATATCCTCTCAAGAAGAAGTATTTTCAGTAAATGTGTTAGTATGTTTCAGCGCCGTGCGATTTTTTCTTGTGGAGGAACCTCAAGCAAAGGAAACAATCCACGTACTCGGGAGGCTCTCGACAACGAAGTAACTGCACTGATACCAAATATCAGTGAGGATGAATTACAGTGAGTGTACCAAAACATCCTACGTTGGTGCGATGTTTGTTTGGATAATGAAGGACAGCATTTGCAGCAACTACTCAGAAATTCCATGTAAGTAATGTTGATTATTAAAAAGAGACAGTCAGTCTGAAAGACTGGACTTGATATCATTTTAAATGCTACAAATGCTGAAAAATGCTAGAAAGGCTGGAGGCTTCGAGTGAGCGCGCGGTGAAAGGAGGGAGCTGGCTGGGTGACGTCGCGCTCGCCGTATCGTTGCCGTCTCGTAACGCCAGAGCTCACCAGTGAACTCAGTACACATGCACCAAGCGGTGCTATGACGTCACACACCTCAGTGCATTCTCGGTACATTTCGTGACGTTGCCGTCTCGTAACGCCAGAGTTCACCAGTGAACTCAGTGCACATGCACCAAGCGGTACTATGACGTCACACACCTCAGTGCATTCTCGGTACATTTCGTGACGTTGCCGTAACGTAACGACAAAGTCGACTAGATCATTTAAAATGATAATACGGTAAAGAGTGTAAATGTGTTTCACTAGTTGGGTGCTACGCTGCTGCTAGCGCCATAGTTCCCTCATTTCCTGGTCAACGAGCGGGAACTCAAACCTAAGGCATTAGACATTGTTCGCTACTGACCAATAGCTGATGGTTGTTCACCAATAGAATGCTTCCTCTATCACTCCACGTGGAGCTCGCAAGTCACGCAGGTGTCAAATTTCCAACGTTGCACATCTGCACGTAGTTATGTCCAGTCTTGTGGCTTGCTCTCAGTGGCTACGGTGGAGAGTTGACAACACTGTGCCTCGGGCTGGGAAAGCCTTGGCTCCAGGCTGCCATGGAATGTTAACATATCCGCCCAGCTAGCGAGGAAACTGCTAGAACTATACACACAATGGCCCGGCCATCACATGGCGCCTGCGAGGCTCCGTTCTGTAGAGAAGACTCTCGCTGTATTATGAATTATGGACTGTTGAAGGAGAAAACTAAGGGATGACGTCATGTTTCGCTCGTCAAGTGAGCATCATCAGATTCAAATATAAAAATCACTACCAAACCATAGTTTTCTCCTTCTTCAATAATCCATAACATATCTAACTCACGTCGTTCATTTCAGGTTAGCTTGCCACGGTGGGTGAGAGGTTATCGTGTCGGACTTCCACCCCCCCCCCCAAGCTTGCAGGTTCGCTCCTGGCCGTGATAAGTGATTTTGAAAGGCAACAAAAATCTCGGCACGCATGTCATACGTTGTTGCATGCAGTGTTGCCAAATCTTGAAGTGGGAAAGAAC
This sequence comes from Meconema thalassinum, assembly GCA_946902985.2. Lineage (NCBI taxonomy): Eukaryota > Metazoa > Arthropoda > Insecta > Orthoptera > Tettigoniidae > Meconema > Meconema thalassinum. Next base: position 99,092,679 of record OX336400.1, on the reverse strand, counting down.
TAAACCCTATGATTTAAAACACCAGGAAAACACCAGCTGGACTCTATGATTCAAAACACTAGAAAAACACCAAAAATTATAAATATATAAACGACTTTTTACTTACATTTCTTTCATTAAAAATAGTCTTCTTTACTTGCGGAGCCTGCTACCGCTATTAGATCTTTAGAGCAGGAAGGTGTAGTACTGCTGTAGCTCTGCATACTTCCAATTTTGGCCACTATTATATCCTTCGGAAGTTCGTAGTCGTGATAGCAATTTCCGTATGCTTTTAGTCCAAATCGCACACACAGAGGGGAATGCAATTTTTGAACTTTCATTCGATTTCTTTGCTTTGTTTTCACCAATTAAACTTGGCTGAACACTCTCCCTACATTTGCATTAGAGTGCCTTCGCATGAAACTGGGAAATCCCCTTGGAGCTGGGAAGAAAATAGATGATAGGTCGATTCTTTGTACAAGTGCACTTCCCCTGTTGGAGTGTTGATCTTGACACGTGTAAGGCTGAACATTGCCTATCTTAATTGATTAACTTTATTAAAACTATTACATGGCTTCCAGGATTTACTTATTTGTCACAAGAGACAATTTCATGAAAAAATCCGTTAAACACCAGATTTGGCACTGATTTTATTGAAATAACACCAGTATTTTGCTATGGCGCAATTATAACATTTCTGGCACCATAAGAACTTCAGAAACACCAGATCTGGTGCTAAAAACACCAAATTGGCAACACTGTTGGTATGTTAAAGAACCAATTTGAATTCAGTACGCTGTGTTCATAATGGTAAAATTAATCTCTGGATTTTCCGTCAACACAAAGTTCCTCCTTTCTCTAATAGAAAGCGCTATAGTGTCAAGTTGCTTAGATATCTAACCTCCTACCGGCTTCGGTGGCGTAGTCGGTAGCATGCTGAAATGCTGTGCCCAAGATAGCGGGTTCAAACCCGGCCGAAGTCGTCGGATTTTTTAAGAGCGTTAAAAATCCTTCAGTATGCCTTCCTTCGGAGGGGAAGTAAAGCCAGCGGTCCCATGTCATAGATTTATGGCATGTAAAAGATCCTTTCACAGACTAAACTTGTGTAAAGCAAAATTTGTTAGGTTAGATTTCGTCAGAACGCTCTATCAAAGTTCCAACGTTCACCACTAGGTATCATTGATATCTGGTGGCGAAAGTTGGAACTACTTGAAATTGAACGGAACTTGTAGCTCACTCTTTAGGGTGTCCGCTGGAAGCAGCTACAGACTCAGGCGAGCCGAACATGTCCTCGGACACTCCCGGCACTAAAAGCCATACGATAAATAAATCTAACCTCCTTGACTTCCATAGCGCTTCAAGGAACGACAAAATTCGGCATGCAAACTGCCTTCTGGGCGTCAAATAAAGCTTACACCCGGCCATACGATATTATTATTATTATTATTATTATTTCAGGTTATTTTTACATATACCAGCATTGGAATAATATTATGTTGACCGACTGAAAAATACAATATCAATGTATCTTAGAGCTTTATACGATCAAACAGACAAATACCAACATAAGAAATTGAAAAAACAGCAACGTCTCTGTGTTTTGTGCCGTAAAAGACAGCACAAACCTAGAAAAGTTGCCGAGGTTTAATTGACTGGTCGAGAAAAGCCAATAAACCATCTTTTTGGAAGCCTTCATAGGAAGGTTATGGCTTCTTGAACTTTTGGTTCTCGCTGTAAAGAGGCGCAGGTGCGCTTAATAAAAAGGAAAGTAGCGCGCAGTTCGCTACTGCTGTGGGGGTCCGGGCGGGGACACCAAGGGCCCGTTGATGGACCAGCTTGATGTCCTAGGCGAAACCCCACACTAGACACGGCACAAACCTAGAAAAGTTGCTGAGTATTAATTCACTGGCCGTTAATGCCAATCTTTTTATAAGAAAGCTTCTTTATAAGGCATCAGTAGAACAAATTGCTTCAAACCTTTCTATACAAACGTAGTAAGGTAACGTAAGCCTACACCAGCCCCACACTCCTGACAGCTTGTAACATATGCTCTTGTTTTTGTCTGCTCACTGACCTTCACTCCCCACAGCACAATAAGGTGCTCGGATTACCGCACGTAGCTCCGCCATAAATCTGTCCTACACTGTGTCTTACTTTATTATTATTGTTTCATCGTCGCCCTAATGCAAGCATGGTTGTTGTTGCTTATTTTAGGAGCTGCGGCATCGTGGTCATGTAGTCCCGTGTACTTTGGTGAATACACAAGTCAACAAACAAAACATTTTGTGTTGAGTCTATTATCTAATGCATATATCTTATGAGCTGGGAGGAGACAGGGCGAATCTGCAATAAGATTACATACCATATTCGGCCTTTCAGCTGGGAGGAGAAATGACGTATCTGCAATAACATTACATACCATATTCGGCATTTCAGCTGGGAGGAGAAATGGCGAATCTGCAATAAGATTACATACCATATTCGGCCTTTCAGCTGGGAGGAGAAATGACGAATCTGCAATAACATTACATACCATATTCGGCATTTCAGCTGGGAGGAGAAAGGGCGAATCTGCAATAAGATTACATACCATATTCGGCATTTCAGCTGGGAGGAGAAATGGCGAATCTGCAATAAGATTACATACCATATTCGGGCTTTCAGCTGGGAGGAGAAATGACGAATCTGCAATAACATTACATACAATATTCGCCCTTTCAGCTGGGAGGAGAAAGGGCGAATCTGCAATAAGATTACATACCACATTCGACTATTCAGATGGAAGGAGAAAGGGCGAATCTGCAATACGATTACATACCATATTTGCCCTTTCATCTGGGAGGAGAAAGAGCGAATCTGCAATAAGATTACATACCATATTCGCCCCATCAGAAGGGAGGAGTCACATTTGGTTTTCTCTGTCCAAGGGACACCATGTCTTATTTTAGGAAGCAAGACTACTGTAGGTTGAGCCCGTTCGTCACTTATCATTTTGCAGAAGAGATCCCTGTGCAATGCGTCGTCGGGATTTACTTGGAGTATTTGGAGGTCTTCTTTGGTGTGCCTAAACCAATGCATCGAGGTTTTGTGGTTGGACTCAATTATTATTATTATTAATGTATTATTATGAGGCATTGAACTCGCTGACGATTTGAACACACCTGTAAGAGAATGCTACTCTAACGAACCCCATTGTTCTGCTGTTACAGAGGTGAGGCCGTACAATGACTGGTCCCTATAGGGGTCGCAGAGGTGAACCAAGGAGAGGGTAGAGACTAACAAGGGGCGTCTCTCTTACAAGAGGATCGCCCCAGAGAGATGTAAGCTATTGGTCGCGTTCTAAGACTCACGTATCTTTCTTTACACGACCGCATTGATGAACAATAAGGATTTAAGCTAGCGCATAATAAATTGTGCAGTCACTGACACTGAGAATGAGCACACTTTTGGTAATTTATTTTAATCAACAGAGGGTTACACGAGAAACTTAGCAGTGATGTCAGGGATTATACGTAGTCTATATACAATATTTCACTAGTGAATCGTGTGTGTTTTCGCTCCTGGCTGGATTAAATAATTCATTCATTCATTCATTCATATATATATAATAAACTATCAACCCGACCCGGCTTCGCCCGGGAACAGTTATGAATGCATTTTCTAATGTCAATGAACAACGACCAATTTCCGTTTTACGTCTCGGCATGATGGGTTAAAATCACTGACTGGACTATTAATTATATTATCATGGAGCTGCATGTGCAACAAATTCTTGTCAGACGTAATTTAAGAACGGCGAGGTGCATGACACACAAATCCCCCTTCCGCCCAATATTAACTTGACTGTGAATTTTTCGGAACGAAAAGTTCACTGGCGACATGAAGAAAAGCCGCGTTGCACTTCCAGGGAAACTCCGAACACAACCACTCTTCTCTTAACTCAACACGACTCGACGGTTTGCTGCTGGCTGATTCTGGGGCAATAAGCTCGTCCGCTAGCTAAGCTGTAACTGGGGTGGTCGACTCGCCCCTAGCTAGCTCGTAAACTGTCGCCTCAGTAACTGAATGGAGATTGTTGGAAGAAATGAAAACGTAGAAACACTTATAGTGGGCGATGTATTGAAGATAGACATATGATCTCGCGGACTTTTGTATAACTTTTCATGCTGAACAATTCTTACACTCATAGTATTGCCCAGCGTAAGCTTACAAATCGCTCGGATGCCCTTTTTTTTTCGACTTTTCCACTGAAATTGTTACTGCTCGGCTTCCTTTGATCATAAATAAATTATTTTCTACAGAAATCATCCTCGATATATCCTTTACAGAATGGTGGAAATCGCATCAAAATCCATCCAGTGGTTCTCGAGTTTATCCGTTACATCCAAGAATCGGGGACTTTGTTTTATACCAAGTAGAGATGAAAAATGAAAATCCACAGCCGGCTTCCAGTCTCCGACCGGGTCAGGAATGGAATGAATGAAGCCCCCATCTAGCGACGAGGATATGAACTGTGCCGGCTGCCGAGGCCTGACGCACTCCTCTGGGGCAATGATTAAATGAATGACAGAAGAGATGAAATGATAGTGGAGAGTGTTGCTGGAATGAAATTTTGACAGGGAAAACCGGAGTACCCGGAGAAAAACCTGTCTGCCTCCGTTTTGTCCAGCACAGATCTCACATGGAGTGACCGGGATTTGAACCACGGACCCAGCGGTGAGAGGCTGGCGTGCTGCCGCCTAAGCCACGGAGGCTTCAGTAAGTAGAGATACATAAACAAATTTAAATAATTAAATCGAATTCAATAGGCTAAATAATTTGTTATAAAATTAAATAAATAAGTGGTTTATCTCCGGGGTTTTCCAAACTCCTTCAGGCAAATGCCGGAATAGTACCTTATTCCAAGTCTCAGATTACCTCCTCCACCCAAACCTAATAATTAGAGCTACACAGACACCACAGAAACACAGGTTAACAGATTATATACGAGGCTGATGGTCAACATGTCCTAAGCACCTAACAATAACGAATTATTTCCTTATGAAGCGCATAAATACACTTCTTGCACTGAGTCACTGCATAGAGATCCTGACCCCAAGGAGGGGCTGGATTCTCAGCACACGCATGAGCCAAGACACTCAACGCCCAGTGCTGCCAACGTACACTTGCTAATGTTGGTAATTATTGTTTGGAGGGTGAAAACATCTAGATTACTTCTTCCTCCGCTTACCACGGTGGTTGAGTGGTTATCGTGTCGGCCTACCAACCCCAAGCTTGCAGGTTCGCTCCTGGCTATGGTAAGTGATTTATGAAAGGCGGCAAAAATCACGACACGCATGGCATACGTTGTTGGCATGTTAAGGAACCCATTTGAATTCTGTAGGCCGTGTTCATAATGGCAAAATTAATCTAGGGATTTTCCACCAACACAAGAAGTTCCTACTTTCTCTACCAGAAAGCGCTATAGTGTCACGGAGCTTAGATACCTAACCTCCTTGACTTTCATAGCCTTCCAAGGAACAACAAAATCGGAAATGCACGCTGCCCTCTGGGCGTCAAATAACAAAGCTGGCACCCGAGGGCATACGATAGGCCTATTAATAATTAACGTCTTCCTCCAAAGCCCCTTCATCCTTTCACTATATCTCATCTTCCTCTCCTCGGATCATTTTGAATCTGTTTTCTTTTCCTTTCTCCCTTGGAATCCCTGCTTTTCTTTCTGATAATCTCTATTTTTTTATTTTTTTATTTTTGATTCGTTGTGCCGAACAAAGGAGCGCGTTTGAACTTATTAGCACTTTTCCTTCTTCCCTTCCCAATATCTCTTCTTCCTCTCGCTGTGTTCCATTTTACGCTGATCTGTCCATCCTGTATTGTGTCGGGTGGGATTCTCAGAAAATGTGTGTTTGTGAATTTTGTTTTGTCTCGAATGGTGTCTTCATGACAGCCAATTTCATTTGTGTCTTCACTGATTTCGTTTAGCCAGTAGTTTTGATTGTCCATTGATAAGGCTAGGTTGAAATTGTTCTTTGTGAGCCTGTTCTATACAGGTGTCCGTAAAATTGTAAACGCCGTTTCCTTATGATATATGTGATTTTTCTGTAACTTGATAAATTTCAGGTGATTTCCTTTTTATTAAAATTCCATTTTCACACTTTGGTCCTGAGGATTATTCTTTTTATTTTTCGATAATTTTAACCACCAATTATAACAGTTTCAGACGCATATAGAGCTTCTGTTTTAACGACTGTGTTATAATGTCTTATATTTTGCCTTTGTTGATAGTCTATAGTTCTTTTATTGCATCTGTTCCAAGTAATGTTGTATGCTCTTTGTAGTTTCGTAGTTCTTTCTCTGTTAGCTTGCTGATTTAACCCTGCTGGTTCAATAATTTCACCTAAATGTTTAAATTTGTCTACTTGAGCGATATTCCCATATTTGGTGATTAATGGTTGATCGTTGAAACCTGATTTAGTCCATTACTTTATCTTCTCAAATGAAATTTGGAGTCCTATTATTAGCACTACCTTGTAGGGGCCTAATACATTTTATGATAAATATGGAACATTTTTAAATAGTATTTTCAAAGAACATTTAAAACCTCAAAAGGAAACAAGATTTAATAACTCACATTTTGTAATTCCTAAAACAAATAATGAATTTGGCAAAAGATCATTAGCTTACATGGTGCCATTTCAATTTAATAAGCTACCACATTCACTGTTGGTCTTTGAGAGTATGGCAAAAAAAGGTATAAAAATTGGATATTAAATAACTCCTTAAACTAAGTGGACAACTGCTTGTATATGTAAAGTGGACAACTGCTTGTGTATGTAATAGACTCCTATTCATATACGGTGGCAATATGAAAGGAGAAATTAATTGAACATGATAGTAACATTTGTATTTTAAGTTTTAAGTTAAGTTTTTAAAATAGTAACGACATAGCTGTTGTAATAAGGTAGGAAGGAAAAGAAAATACTACAATTGCTTTATTGTATTAATATTAATCATATATAATATTTCAGTAGTATGCATCCCTCCTGCGGCGCTCACAAGCGACTGATCGTGACAAATGAGCATTCAAATGAAACAGAATAGACATTAGCAGTGATTTATTGCACTATAATTTCATAAATAGGTATCATTTCTTTAAAAAATGACTTTAAAAAAATTGTACGAAGTGTGCGATTTGCAACCACCGTTGATGTTGGAAAATACCCTCCATAATTGCTGTCCAAGGGCCGCTGTGACGCCTGATTCATGTCATATTCACATTCTGAGGTCTTTCCTTTATCCTGAAATGTAAATAATGTTGTATAATCATTTGGTGGAAATAAAAACATAACCTTTCTCCTTAAGTCTCTCATTATAAACCTATTGGGGAAAGTGTGGTTTATGAACATGCGATATTTCTCGCACGGGTCAGCTAGTATATTATAATCGTTTTAACCATAATTAATTGTTATGAGGTGATTGAATATGTTTGTGAATTATTATTAGCGGCACTGTATAAAATAATTGGAAGGTGAGAGATTGGACTGTATATGTGTAAATGTAATTGTTTTTGTTAACATATATATTTTAATTATAATTGGCACCTGCCGACAAGCGTGAGCTTGGCAGGACCAAAAAAAATGTAAAATTTGGCTTAAATAAACAAACTGTAAACTACAAAGCAGCTAGCTGTTAGCGACAGAATGGATCGATGGCAACAGAGATTGGAAGATGATTCCCAAGGGAAATGGACGAAGAAGCTGATACCATCCTTAGCTGTCTGGGTCGAACAGAATCATGGTGAAGTAAACTATTACCTCACACAGTTCTTGACAGGTCGTGGATACTGACAAAACTTCCTCCACAGAATAGAGCGAGAGAGAAGTCCGGTGTGCATCTAACGTAATGGCATCGATGGCGTACTCCACACCTTCTTAGTTTGTGGCCATTGGCTGCCACAAAGAAGATGCTTGGAAACTGAACAGTGAGAACTGACTCCAGACAACAGCGTGCATGTTATGCAGAACAGTCACGTGCTCAGGTCTGACTTCTAAGATGATTGCCAAGAGCCGAGGCAAAGACAGGATTTTGTTGATTGCCAGCTCATGAAGGCTTGGGGAACAGGAAACAGGCAATTAGCCCTACACTTTGACGAGTAAGTTGGAGATCGAAAGAGGAAGACCTATTTGCACATTCCTTGTGAACTACACAATCAACTGTTACTGTACAGCAGACAACGTAGAATTTCACACGGTATCAGAAAATGATCTATGCACTGGACCCAGGATTTTCCTCAAAATATTCCATTCCTTGGTTTCCAGTTTTTTCCATTATGCCATTTTTTAAATTCATGGCGAGACATTCCGCTGCATACAAAGCTTCTGGCCCTATGACCGTGCAGTAGTGCTTGAGTTTTGTATTCAAGGATATAGATCTTTTGTTGTACACATTCTTAGTTAGATGGTAAGCCATTTCAATTTTATTCAAGCGTGACACAAAAGCCTCGTTTTCGGACATTGTAGGGTTATCCATTCACCAAAATACTTAAATTTAACAACCCGCTCTGTTTTCCCATGATTCACTTGTATATTATTATTCTTGTGGGGAATCAATTGAGGAATATCAAATGTGGGGACTAAATATCAATTATAACAAAACGGAATACCTTACATTAGAGAATAATGGTGGCGAGAAACTACAGATCGGAAATGCAGAAATTCAAACAGTCACTAAATTTATATATTTGGGTTCAATAATAGAACCTGGGGGAACAAGTTCATCTGAAATTGAGAAAATAGTAAGCGCTGCTAGGAGAACAATTGGAGGATTAAATTCAGTTTTATGGAGCAGAAATATTTTAAACAACACTAAGTAACTTATTTACAGTTCATGTATTTTGTTGTATGGAGCAAAAACTTGGACGCTAAACAGACAGCCAAACAAATTATTAGTAACAGAGATGGATTATTGGAGGAGGGTGGCAAGAAAATCAAGATTGGATTAAATTAGAAATACGAGAATCAGAGAAATTATGCAGGTAAAAATGATGTACTAGGAGTGGTTGAAGAAAGACTATTACAATGGTTTGGACATGTGAAAAGGACGCAGAATAGTAGAATTCCAAATTTAATGTTACACTAGCAAGCTGAAGGCAAACGGAAACGGGATAAACCAAGAGAACAATGGGCGGATGGTGTATAAATATATGATGATAATAATTGTTGTTTTAAGGGGCCTAACATCTAGGTTATCGGCCCCTAATGGTTTGGGTGATCGTGAAGATGATAATGAAATGTAAATTATAACTAAAACTAACTACTAACTTATATACTATTAATAGAAGAAGAAATGAAAAAAAAGAGAAGGCAAATAAAGGACAGGAGGAAAAGAAATGCCCTCAATCCTCGAAGAATGAGGATTGAAGGACATGGAAGGAAGGAGAGCCATGAAAGGCAGATAGGAAAGTGAAAGACGAGAGGGTCCTCCCCACAAGTAATGGAAAAAAGGGGAAAACCGGACCCAGCTCAGGAATCCCTCGGGGTCGCCAACTCCCGAACTCACCAGCCGTGAGCCCCTGAGGGTGTAGCATTATCCAGGGTACACCAGAAGTGGTGGGGCTACATACACCCTGCCTCCTTGAGGGCCTTGAGCAGAAGGCAGGAGATAACATGAACAGAAAAAGAAGGCTGACCCCTCGCAGAAGGAGGGTATCAGAAAAGATGAGACAAGGGCCAATTGAGGCGGGAAAGGAAGATACTCCCTAGGCCTCGGATACCCTAATACCGTCGGGATCGGAAGAGAACAAGAGTTGACCAAGTGAGGTCGACAGGAAAGAAGACGGAGAGGAGCCAGGCACAAGTAGTGGAAGCAATGCCGGACTCAGCTGGGGCCCGTGGTCACCAACCCACGCCCCACTAGATGTGAGCCCCTGGGGCGTGTATAAAGAGAATCATGGCTACCAGAGGAACCGAGGAAGATGCTGAAGACTGAAGTTTGTGGAGGAGTAGAGTATTTTTGGGTTGAAGGAGAACTACTGTATTGTAGAATATTCCTAATAAAGAAGAATTATTCTTGTCCGTTTCACCCACTTTGAGGTACGAAAGATCAATCAAGTGTTTAGTGGGTCGTGTTTTCCCGTCCTCCAAGTACTTTTTCATCCTTTCAGATCTTGCCGTCCTTTCTTCTTCAGAAATTCTGTATAGTCGTTTGGTCTTGACCCTGTCCTGAAACCTCCTCATTTTATCTTCGGTTATATTCTTCACGGATCCATCTGCAAGCACCCCTTCTGTAATTTAGAACTCCCATAGGTCCTTCTCAGTCTCCTTAAAAAGCGGCTTAGGTGGCGTAGTTGGTAGCATGCTGAGCTTCTATGCCCAACGTCGCGGGTTCAAACACGGCCAAAGTCGTCGGACTTTTTAAGAGCGTTAAAAATCCCTCAGTATGCCTTCCTTCGGAGGGGAAGTAAAGCCGGCGGTCCCATGTCAGATTTATGGCATCAAAAAGAACCTTCTACTAATTACATTTGTGTGAAGATAAATTATACGTTAGATTTGACTAACGCTCTTAGGTTCCAACGTTCGTCGTCAGGAGCCGACTGCGGTGGCATCTAGTAACCTAGTTCAGAACTAGTTGGTCGTTGACGGTGGCGTTTGGTAGCAAAAGTTGGAACTACTTGAAAATCGAATGTCTGCAGTCCTTGAATTAAAAATACCAATACAGCCATTACAATTAACACCAGTTATGAGACAGATTCTACACACACCCAAAGTACACGGGGCTACATGACCGCGTTGTCGCAGCTCCTAAACTGAGGAACTAACTAACCAACCAACCAGTCTCCTTAAACCAGTTCGGCTTGGCTTTCTTATTGCGGAAAAAGTCGAAGATTCTTTTAGTTACCCTTTTCGGGTCCATTATAATTATTATTATTATTATTATTATTATTATTATTATTATTATTATTCAGTTGTAATGTATTTTCTTGCAGTGAAGATATTTTGGACTATCAACTGTTGTCCAGTGTACGAAAATTCAAAGTGGTGATGTAATTATCGTAAAAATTGTGCTACAACCGAGGGTTCCACTATCTCGTGTTCAAGTTAATGTTATCTCCACTTCTGAGAAGACATTAAAACATCATTTTCGTCGCATAATTTTAGAAAGTAAATGTCAAAGCATCAAGTCACGCACAATGTTATCAGGCCGAAGCCAAGTCACACACGTGTGTAGTCCGTCAGAGCCAAGCATTGATTCCGGGCGTCCCTCTCGCCCTTTACCTCCCTTCTCCATAGCAAGCCAGCGCCCTATCGATCCACAGCCACCCGCCCACAGGCCGTTGACATGGCGAGCCCAGCTCGTAGCGTACACACGGCCTTCAGCAGGCCTTGATCCGGAAGTCTGCCCTTGGCTTCCGCCTTGCAACGTTTCCACATGTTAGGAGGCCTTGAACTGACACTTAACCCAGAAGAAATGGAGCACGTTATCGCATCTATAACCCGAGCCCATACATTCCTTCTAAACTTAACTGATAATGCAGCGGTTTGCAAACTGGGGAGCGCGCACCCGATGGAGCGGGAGAACGGAAATAATATAGGGCAGGTTGGTAGTAGTGGCGTAACTACGGGGGGTTATCAAGGGGAGGGATCAATCCCTCCTCAGAGCCACATAATAATAACATTAAATATGTTGGAATTTTTAGTTTTTAATAAAACCAATCTTCGGATATTGGATTATTGGAAGATATAAGTTTATACTTACTAATTTGAAATGCTATCTAGGACGCAAATAAATTGGAATAACAACATGGAGGAAGAGATAATGAACCGTATAAAATCTGCAGAGAGGTGCACGTTTGCAATGAATAAACTATTCAGCAGTAAACTTTTATCAAGGACATCAAAAGTCCGTGTCTTAATATTAATATATGGGGCAGAGACATGGACACTGAACAAGAAGATGAAGAGGAAGAGGAGAATATTGACCTTTGAAAACAAAGTGTTAAGAAAAATCTTCGGGTTGGTATTAGAGCATGGAAACTTCAGAAGAAGAAAAAAACACAGAAATTCACGCACTGTACGAACCGGATGCGATAGCAGTAATAAGGAGCATAAGAATATAATGGCTGGGACATGTACTAAGAAGGGAAGAAGGTATGGTAAAAAGAGTGCTAGAAGGAAAACTACAAGAAAAAGACTCCTCGGTAGACCAAAGCTGAGATGGCAGAATGGAGTCAGGAAAGACCTAGAGGCCCTGGGAGCCAACGAGAATATGGCCGGAGACAGAAAGCAATGGAAGAGGCTCAAGAGTGAGGCAATGACTCGACTTCGGTTCGTGTGGCCAACTAAGTAAGTAAGTAAGTAAGTAAGTAAGTAATTTGAAAGCATTTCTTTTCACTCGTGTAAAATGTTAAGTGTTAGCCTAACACAACACTTAGTGAATGAGCAATATAGTTCAATTAGCCACAGCTGAGGCAGTGAGATGGGTGTGCCACTACCTTTCCTCATCCCTTTCCAAATATTCATCACCTTTCAGTTGCCCTCTTGTTAGTATCAGAGTGTGGATGGCATTTTGGAAAGTGAATAGGCCTACCCGTAGTATTGCGTTAAGTTGAATTGCTGTTTTATGTTGAACTTTAGTTGGAACTTTTAGTTTAATAATATTTATGCAATGTCGGTGAATAGAAAAGAGCCAGATCATTTCGCGAAGGAAAATTGACTTCATAGTTTAACTAGCAACCCCCTCGGCTTCGTCCAGTTGGTTTTTCTTCGACTCGATTCAATGAAATCGTTACTGCTCAGCTTCCTTTGGTCATAAATGACTTGATTTTTCTACAGAAACCTTCCTCGAGAAATCCTGTACAGAACGGTGGAAACCGCATCAAAATCCATCCAATGGCTCTCGAGATTACCCGTTACATCCAAGAATTAGAGACTGTTTTATACTACTGTAAGTAGAGATATCAACAAAATTGTTAATTTTCGAGCATTTGTACATTGATAAGTGCAAATACAACGTATCAAATACTAATGAAATCAAACCTTAAGATTCGGGATTGTATACTTTCTTTCATTTGCTATGCACCCCTCAATGTAATTTCGACTCAGCTCATCACCCTCCAGAAGCAAACACTAGTTACGCCACTGGTTGGAAGTAACACAGTTACTGGGAAACGTTATTTTTGCGGTAAAGAGGGTGGTAACTATGTTATTATACGGGGTTCATTAAATAAGTCATGGCAACTATGTTGTAACATTCGAACATATGGCATCACGGTGATTCCAGTGTAGACATTCGAAACCCCGCGGCAAACATCACAGAATACACCCGACAGAAGGCGACTGTAAGTGCAGGTGGCTAGGTCCCAGCAGCATACACGTTCATTCTGAGCTTGGCCGTGCTTCAAGATGGGTGTAAGCCAGGCTGTTCCAGCCGAGTACTCGCCACCTTGTGTGAGTAAACCTGCAATATGCAATACAGCTCTGCTGTAGCCCCGGCCGTTACTAAGCGGTGGATACATCAAGATTGGCAGGAAGCGCATAGACTTGTACTATGACCTTCGCCCAGTGACGTATTGGCTATCACCCCCAGTCCCTCTCCAACCGTGCTCCGAACATCACTGCTGAGTACTCGCGTGTACGCATACTCGAACTAGTGGATTTGGAACAGCCTGGTGTAAGCAGATTGGAACAGTGATCATTCATGAAAATTGCTTTTCTCGGTGGCAGAAATGCTACGCAGTGTCATGCAACACTATGTGAAGCTGTTGGTGATTTACTGATTAAGGTGGTTACCGAACAGTTGCACGTTGGGTGGAGGTTTTCCTACAGCAACTGCAGACTCGCCACGAAGTGGGTACCCCTTGTCTTCCCGAACTGACGTGTCCGCGTCTGTTATTTAACAGTATTCCAATGTTTGGAAACGGTGCCCTGGTTGTTAATTGATTGATTTGTGTCCATTTGTACTAGTGCAGAAGAAATTTACACAGAGTTCCATTGTGTGGTTTTCATTTGTATCTTTGCTGTTAACTCCTGTACACGAGCCTTATTTTCTGTTGGCAATGAGATATTACACGGCCTTAACGGTTCAATGCACATCGTGGATTTCCCATGCTGTAGCATTATCGAAAGATACAACATAGTTGCCATGACTTATGGAATGACCCTCGTATAAGTAACTGTAACCGAGTTACTTTGAAAAGTAAAACAGCCAATCCTGATATGAGGGCTAGATAGGGATGTTGGCTGTATAGTAAGTTATAAATATAGTGACTGGCTAAACGGGCTTTCACTAGTAACAAATCAGACTTATAGAGGGGATATATCCTCTATGCCCCCACCTAGGCACGGTAGACTTTTAGAAGCGCCACTACTGCCTGTTCTGTTGCCAACCATTACAGCGCACAGAAGTCGATGATGATGATGATGATAATTGTTGTGTTAAGGGGCCTAACATCTAGGTTATCGGCCCCTAATGATCTGGGTGATAGCGAAAATGACAATGAAATGGAAACCAGAGCGAAAATTAAGTGAGACGGAAAATACTTACAAAAGGTAACTCAGATTGAAACAACTCACAAAATGTTCGTACAAAAGGGAATTTAGAACGAAAAGATTCACAAAAGGAATAGATTGAAAGAAAAAGACGCACAAAATGCAGGCTAGGTTCAAAATACGTACAAAATGCAGTGTAGAGTCGAAATACTTGAAATTCAAAATACTTACAAAATGCAAATGAGATCGAAAATACGTACAAAATGCAATTGAGGTTCAAAATACATACAAAATGTCATTAAAATTGAAAATGCTTACAATATGCACGGTAGATTCAAACTACCGGTACTCATTTGGATTGACAATACTTACAAAATGCAATTTAGATTGAAAATACTTGACAAAATGTAATTTAGATTCAAAATACCCACAAAATGCAATTGAGAATCAAAATACTTGCAAAATGCACAGCACACAAAATGCAATTTAGATTTAAAATTCTTGCGAAATGCGGTTTTGGTTGAAAATATTTACAAAATGCAATTGAAATTCAAAAAGCTCAGTAAAATGCCCTGCACCTACATTGAAAGACTTACTAAAAGGCAATTTAGATTAACAATCTTAACAAAATGCAACGAAATGCAATTTAGATCGAAAATACTTACAAAATGCAACGTAGATTAAAAATACCTACAATATGTAGTGTAGATAAAAAAAACGCTAAAGGGAATTTAGATAAACGGGGAGCCAATTAACAAAAACAATGCAGGAATCTTAAAGAGAAAAGGAAATATAATGAAAAGAAAACAACAGGTCTGACCCTTCGAAGAAGGAGGGATCAGGAAAGATGAGACAAGGGCCAATTAAGGCGGGAAAGTGAAAGACTCCCTAGGCCTCGGATACCCTAATACCGTCGGGGTCGGAAAAGAACAAGAGTTGACGAAGGGAGGTCGACAGGAAAGAAGACGGAGAGGAGCCCGGCACAAGTAAGTGGAAGTAATGCCGGACTCAGCTGGGGTCCCGTGGTCGCCAACCCACGTCCCACAAGATGTGAGCCCCTGGGGGACATACAGAAGTCAAATATGTCAAACTTTGCCATCTCTTTGAACAATGAATACCGTATCTCGCATCACCATAGGGATTAAAAATGCAAAGTAAATAGTTCTATGGACTACAACTAGGGGTGGTGATTTTTCGCTAGTGCGATCAAGAGCGAAATGCTTAAAATGGCTTGTACTCTTGTATTTTCACTTCTTGCGACATGTAAACCACTTTTTAATATGTTTTGAGAAAGCGACAAAACGCGAAAATTATGTCAAAATGCTACATAAATGCGAAATCCACGTTTTTATTAATAACGTTTTTTAATCTTTCTTTTCGTATGGAATCTTCAAATGAGGAGTTTATACACTCTTGAAATGTTTATGACGGCTTGACAACCGGTCTGGAATGCGGAAAGTAACCCTTCCTTCACCTCGTTGCCCACCCGTAGCATTAATATCCTTCGCGTAGGTCAACTCAACAAGTACTATGAGGGCGAGACCGAAGATATCAATAAAACAGCTCTAAGATATCATTTAACAATGTTAATGATTCATGAACTTGCATGCACTTACCCACTTTGGTGGATATTGAAGCAGGACTTGAGTTGATTAGTGCATTTTCTCTGTATTATTCTGATTTTGCATCAGTATACTGTGTAATACGAGTATTTTGACTTCTAACAATTTTCTTCTGTGTTACTTTAACAAAAATAAATACATAATTTATTACTTGCAGTTTTGTCTCACTATTACCCTCAGTTCCTCAGTTTAGGGCTGCGACAACGTGGTCATGTAGCCCCGTGTACTTTGGGTGTGAGTAGAATCTGTCTGATAACTGGTGTTAATTGTGATGGCTGTATTAGTGTGTGTTATCTGTTTTAATTCAAGTAAGGTCTGAAGACAATTTCAAGTAGTTCCTACTTTCGCTACCAAAATGCTACCATCCACGACACCTAGCTTGCGGGCTTGGCTACTAGATTGCATCGCAGTCAGCACCTGGCGCCATACGTTGGAACTAATAGAGCCTTATCAATTCTAACCTACAAATTTTGGCTTCACACAAGTGTAGTTAGTGGAAGGTTCCTTTTCATGTCATAAATCCGACGACTTCGGCCGGGTTTGAACCCGCGATCTTGGGCATAGAAGCTCAGCATTCTACCAACTACTCCACCGAATCCGCCAAGTGTGATATTAATTCCACACTAAGTATTAATGTCATTTCAAAATTACTCATTTGTTAGATTTAACCTAAATTTGTGGTTTTCTATCTACAAAATGCAATGAAATGCTAAATTTCAAGTGTATAAAAGCTACAAGATGCTAAATGTTCAAACCAAAATGCTAATTTTCTGATTTCAAAATGTTGTAATTCACCACCCGCAACTATCACAACGTAAAAGACGCGCGCGTATCGACGCACTCTGAAGAAGAGATAATATTACTCTCGTCAATCAATGAAAGCGCGACGGATCCAAGCTTGTAGCGTACACACGGCCTTCAGCAGGCCTTGATCCGGAAGTCTGCCCTTGGTTTCCGGCTCGCTTGTTTCCACATGTTAGGAGGCCTTGAACTGATGCTTAACCCAGAAAAAATAGAGCATGTTATTGCATCTATAACCCAAGCCCGTACATTCCTAGTTTCTTCCATAATTTAGACTACTGATTCTGTACCAGTTAGCAAACTGTGGGGCGCGCAACCCTTGATACAACAATGGGAATACATCAGGGTTAGCCAGGGGCGTATATACATTTTTTCGGGGGGGGGGGGGGGGTCTGACTATCCGGGAAAATTCTGAGTATTCTCAGGGGATTGTCACCGCAAAATACCCAGAAATATCAAACAATATCTTAGAGCATAGGCCTATACGAGTAACTTTGTGTGATTATTTTAGATATGATTCAAAGTTTATATAGCCTTCGATTAGGCCTACTGGCAATACAAAAAAGTTGTAAAATACAACACACAAATAAAATTTTATACTTAATGAATTCTCTATTATGGCCTACGGAGTATGAACGGCAAATATCTAAATATTTGTCAATTTACTAAGCAGAAAGGTAAACAGTTTTTTTTTAGTTTTTTTCTACAAGTCGATAATTTATTTCTTAAAAGTACGTACTGTGGAATTCACAGTTTTGCCTCACAAGGCTGAGTGTACCCCGTTCCAGCCCTCAGACCTGAATTGAAATTTCTTGGCAGAGCAGGGAATCGAACGCTAGCCACTACACCACGAGGTAGTCTAATATTGTTTATAACTTAGCCAATAAGTTAAGATTAGGGTACAACCAAATTTACAATTATTTTATGCTTTTACCAAAGAAACACTTTCTTAATTTTTTTTTTTGGGGGGGGGGGGGGCTGGAGCTCCGTCAGCACCCCCCTTATATACGCCCCTGGGGTTAGCCATGGATGTTTGGTGTCTGTCGGTAAGGCAGTCAGCCTGCTGGATGGATAATTAATAAGTTATAAAAGAAACAGAGGTAGCATTGTATTGTTGATTACATTTAGGGGCTAGACATTCAGGCCATTTCAGTCCCGTGTAATTGGGTGTGTGTAGATAATCTGTGATATTGTGTTGTCTGCAATTAGTGTGTGTATTTGTAATTGAGGAGAGAGTTGGGTAAAAAGCGGCCATGGCTTTAGTTTAGGAACTATCCCAGCAGTCGCCTGCAGTATACGTGGGGTAAACCAGAGAAAACCACTTCCATGATGGCGGGGATGAGAAACGAACCCACGTCTTCTCAGTCTTGCACCACAAGGCTGAGTGTACCCCATTCCAGCCAACAGACCACCATTCAATTTCTTGGATTGAACCCGGACATCCAGAGCGACAGCCAAGAATGTTGCTTCATAGGAGCTTCAACATCGTGGTTATTTAGCCACGTGTACTTGGGTGTGTGTAGTATTAATCAAATAACCTGTGTTATATTTGTAATTCAGTTGAGGAAAGGAAGCGGCCGTGGTCTTAAGTTAGGAATCAGCCCGACATTTGCTTGGGATATAAGTGGGGTGAGCACGGAAAACCAATTCTAGCATGGAGAGTATGGAGTCGAACCCTACAAAACACTACAAAATCTCACAATGCGACCATGAACGGACACGTTCCTCAAACACCAACACTCTTAGGAGAATCATACAAAGATAGCGGGTTCAAACCCGGCCGAAGCCGTCGGATTTTTAAGAGCATTAAAAATCCCTCAGTATGCCTTCCTTCGGAGGGGAAGTAAAGACGGCGGTCCCATGCAATAGATTTATGGCATGTTAAAGAACCTTCCACTAATTACACCTGTGTGAAGCTATATAGTATAGGTTAAGAATGTAAACAACGCTCTTAGGTTTCTACGTTCGTTACTTACTTACTTTCCGTGTCCGGGAGACACACTAAATTCTTCCTTTCCAGAACACTGCAGCTCTTATCCATAGGTCTGTGGCCAACATAAGGTCTTCCTGGCTGCAGGTCTCATTAAGATCTTTGCACGTGACCAGGTGTTGTGGAGTCTGGATTTCTCCACAGGCACATCGTGGATCTTCTGCATAACCCCACTTTGCAAGGTTGCTACGACACTTAGGCACTCCTGTTCTCATCCGGTTTAAGGACCTCCAGGTGGTATAAGGCACATGACTACCACTAGTCAGTTCTTCTTTAGGGGTAAACCCCTCTGGTACTATTTGTTTCCAGAGTGACACACGCCGGACGTCTGGCTTGGTATGGAGGGGTACTGTTCTCTTAATAAAACTCTTCCTGGATCTTAGGCGAGGAGTGGTCACTTTGTGGTTGAACATAGAATGTCTGGGATCTTTGCCAAGAGAAGATTGCGGTGGCGTCTAGTAGCCAAGTTCTGAACTAGGCCTAGTAGTCGTTGGCGGTGGCGTCTGGCCGGAAAATTAGGAACTATTTGAAAAATTCTAAGTTACAGTCCATACTTTAATTTAAAAAAACAGATACACACACTAATACAGCCATCACAATTAACACCGGTTATCAGACAGATTCTACACACACCCAAAGTACACGGGGCTACATGACCGCGTTGTCGCAGCCCCTAAACTGAGGAACCAACCAACCAAGAATCATACAAAATGGCCATGTCCTGGTGCAGCAGAAAGCCCCGGAGTTCCTGGTTCAATTCCCGGCTCTCAAGAAATTTAATTCTGTTCTGAGGGTTAGAACAGGGTGCGCTCAGCCTCGTGAGGAGAAACTGAGAACAGGAAGGTTGGATTCCTACCTGAGCCATCCTGGAAGAGGTTTTCCGTAGTTTCCCCATTTCCACCCCAGGCGAATGCCGGGATGGTTCCTAACTTAAGGCCACAGTCTCTTTCTTCCCATTCCTCACCTGAATTACAAATACACATATTACTACCACGTGGCAGAGCTCTTTCCGGTCACGGATGGAGTCGTCATTTTGTGTAGGCTATGGATAAGTCATAGAAGATCCATCCACTCGTACCTGATGAGAAGGGAAGACCCCCCCACTTTGTACCTGTGTAGCCGTTTTTACCGTGGCCCACATTTTAACCGATTGTGTGGATCTTGCTGACTTACGAAGAAACCTTGGTTTGCAGATTACACTCAAACTTATATTAGCCGATGACGCGGTGGCTGCTGATCGCGTCATCCGCTTTATAAGTGAGAGTGGGTTAGGACCAGCAATCTAAATTTTCCAGTGTAAATTGACTCAAAAACTTGTTCTTTTTTGAATGATGCATTTTTGTTTTCCCGTAATTTGTTTAATTTTATAATTATTAGTTTTATTTAATTTTTTCATTTAATAATTTTCTGTCTTTTCAAATTTAGGTGACCACCTCTAAATTTTAAATTCCATTTCAAATTTCTATACTTTAATCTGTGTTAAGAGGGGCAGATGACCTCGTAGTTCCGCCCCTTAAAACAAAAACAACAACAATAACAAACTAATTAACTTACTACTACTACTACTACTACTACTACTACTACTACTACTACTACTACTACTACTACTACTACTACTACTACTACTACTACTACTACTACTACTACTACAGCTATCGCAATAACACAGGTTATCAGGCAAAATTCCACACTCGCCCAAGTACACGGGGCTACATGACCACGACGTCGCAAAGCCCCTAAATCAAACAACAACAACAACTGGACGTGCAGAAGATTACAATCCCCCATTATTAGCACTGACTCATGTGCGTGTTGCCCTGGTGAGGAAGGGTTCATGACTATCTTGTTATGGACATTCCCTCGCACCACCCCCACACATGAGTCATGCCCCAATCTGACCGCCATGTGACAAGTTTTACTTGTACAGTGAAGCTCTTCTCCATAGAACGAAATCTGTAGCATTTTTCGAGAGAGTTTGGCTTTGGAGGGGGGGAGTCACAGAATCGAAATTGTTAAGAAAAATGGAATCACTAACAACGCAATCACAAAATAACCAAACGTACAAAACCAGACCAATTTTTTTGCAAGCTACATAGATAGAAATTTGATGCGTTTAGCGCACCAAAAATATTCGTACAAATTGCGACGGCGTGTTTTGCGACTTTTACATCGAGCTTCGAGAAAAGTATCAAGGTATTGTTTTAGATCCCTTATTTGGGGGTGGATCTAAAAGGGAGAGTTGCTGTACTAATTTATGAGGTGGTGCCTAAAGAAGGGTAGCTCCCCTTGACAGGGCAAGCTGACCAGTGTAGCGTGTTGTGGTGTGCTAGGAACTAGGGGGCGTTCCTATAAATAATGTGGTAGTGTTTGAGGGGATGGGACCCACTGCAAAGGGTCGCTGTACTAGTCGCTCAGCTGACTGCTTGTTATATAATCGACTCTGCTCGTATCAGCCGGGTGGCACGCGCTGCTTGCTGGCAGCCGGCTCGAGAAACACAAAGATACCTGAGTGAGCGCTAATGGCTTACCGTCTGTCACGTCTTTACGTGACGGGAATAAGGAAGGGCGTTGGGATGTAAAGAGGCGTATAACAGTAATGCTAGTGTAGAGTGTGGACCAAGTGTTTTATTGGTCTGTGATATTCTTTGTGTGAGTCCCTTGTAGGGAATGAAATTATGTTTATAATGTGATACAAGTTGTGGGTGCAGGTTACATAAATAGGAACTCTGAACACGATTGACTGACTCACCTCGGTTGACACCAGCGTAGCTTCGGCCGTCTTGATGGAGCACTGACAATGGAGAGAGAGTTTGACCTCATTAGGACGTCGTTTTATACCTTCTGACGCCCTCCTGTCAGCAATGTATTGGCCCAGTTAGTACTATGTCGCTGAGTGTAATGATTACGTAAGGCTTGAGCTGCTTTATGGAGTAGCAAGCTGTCCTTACAGTATTAATGGATGTTGCCCCGGCTTTCCAAGGGTTGCCATTTTAGGGGATTTAGCCAGATGTTGGGGGGATGGTCTCCAAGGGGTGCATACCCCTGGGATGCTGTACAAGAGTCTTCCTTCATTTGGTCGCGTCCTCGCGAACGGGAACGGAACTGGAAGTTGGGATGTTGACGTAGTGGTCCTGGAAAACCCTCTCGTATCTCCTGGTGGCGTCGTATCGAAGTGTGGGTGGGAGGTGAGCCCGTGTTCAGAGGGGAGGGTTATGGGATTTACATATATATATATACATTGACATTGTGAAAAAAAAAACCAAGAAAAATTGACATTTGCGGAAGGTTTGATTAACATTGGGAAAAAATTGACATTTTGAGAAAAATTGAACATTACAATAAATTCGGTATGTAAAAAAAAATTGCCCTTGCATTTGCTGGTATATTGCTAGTTTAAAAAAAACATGGCCTCTGATGGTGACGTGTCATATATTTGTGCAGGGAGGAAAAACCCAGGGCCGAACGGATGATTGCTTCGCCCGCCCCATCTTAGGGAAAAAATGCTCCCTGCAATAAGAAAGGTAGAAGAAAATAGAAAAATGGGTGTTCCAGGGTATAATTTAAGGGAAATATTCAAAAGTATTTATTTGTGTGGGAAAAACGGAACACCCTGACAAATGGGGAAGTTAGAAGAAGGAAAAATGAAAGAAAACAAATCATACACATGCTGGCCATTGGCATATTGGTGAACAAACAAAAATATATATAGTGTATAATTGTAGAAAGTTTATCCTGAAAAATTATAAATTACTATGACCTTATGTCTACTTAATCGCGCTAATCCCTTATAACTATAGTTTTCATGAGGTACCTCGCGTGCACGCTACCCGTCTGTACGTACTCTTGCCGTCTCACGGCTGATTCTGTACGGCCACTCCTTGGTACGGTATGGTGGTCGTACCGCTTGTATGTGTGCTTAATACCTAACCTGTGAAGCATCCTCTGTGGGTGAATGCTTTCACACTTGACAATGAGAGTCACTGCCACAAACCGGTTGCGCCCTCATTGTCGTACTCTGCGTCACATTTTGACGCTTTATGTGTTTTAATTGAGTTGATCTGCCAGTAAGCCTGGTACCCCACAGGCACCAGTCCTGCTGTGCAGATTCATTTTAGAGTGTGTATCTGAAAAAGAAAAATGTGGTGAGTGTTTGCGAGTGTGTCGGGATTAGTGCAAGTTGAAAAAAATAAACAAAAAGTGTACACATCATGGCATGCTGTAGATAATATGCCACTGCTATGTGGCAGTGAAATTCCTGTCACCAGTTTTCTGTATCTGGTGACGATGCCTGTGAAAAAAAAATGGCGAGGTTTAGAAAAAAAAACATATTAGTACTGGTTGAAGCTGTTCTTTTACTGAAAAAAAAAAAACATGATTAATGTTACTTAGCTGCAAGGCCGGGCTTACCCTATGCGGTGCCGTAATGCCGTAAATAATATATAGTTGGTCTTACCCCGGTAGCGGAATTGTGGTTACCGGGTGCCGATATATTCCACTTTGATTATTCCTATCTTAATCTAGTTTATCCTAAGTATTGTCGGGCTTACCTCGGTAACGGATTTATAGTCACCGAGTGCCGATATATTCTACGGTGATCTATATATATTTAAAAAAATGCCTTAAATGTAGGTTTATGTTACCTTATGTCTTACCTTACTTATTTAACTTATTGATAAAATTACTTAACTGTAAAACTATTCTGTATTTACATGCCGAGTGGACCTTATTCTAAAGCCGAAATGTGCTGTGCTATTATTAGCAACAGCTGTCAGTAAATTTGCTTACATCTAAGTGACCTTAACATGGCACTATGACTTAAGTACTAAGATTTAGATGGAGGCTGGCCGCTTGATTTCTCTCGCGGGGGCGCCCTTGTAGTACATTGTCGGGACCGGAACCCAACAATGCCTCGTAGTCCCCTCCGTTTTAATACTATTGTCGACATCTATTCTAGGTCTTAATACTAGTACTAACCTATTCGCAGGCGCCTTACGGTGCCACTAAGCTAACCGTTTCGCCCGCTGTAACTTTCGTGTTCATAACCGTGTGCTGTTCCTATTTGACGTAGGTGAGCCGCCCACTTGGCTCCTGTGAGGGGCGCGCAATGCCCCTCTCTGAATGCCCTCTGGTTGCCCGTTGCGTCGCCATTTATGTGGGCATTGGACAGTGTGGTCCAATGGCATAATATCCTCCGGGAAGAAAGCGTCCGGGGAGTCCTCTTCGCCTGTGTCGGCCGCAATATTTGTATTCATGTGTCCTCCGGGAAGTGAGCGTCCGGGGAGTCCTCTTCGCCTTAATCGGCATTGCTGGGTTGGCCCACTGAACCCTTTTGAGTGCCCGCTATGCTACCCATTTAAGAACTCTGGCGACCCGTTGTCGTCCATTTACGTGGGCGCAGGACCGAATGAGCGCGTACATTCCATATATATATATTCATATTTCATTCTGCATTATTGATTACCGTCGTGGTCTTCACCTTCACCTCGCGGGGTAAGGACTTGTCGGATCTAGGATTGGTCCTGCTGAACCCTTGGATCCTGCTTCACTCCTGACGAATAGGAGTCTGACTCCCCGCCATAGAAGTCCTACTTACGTAAATTTAACTAACAGTCTAGTCATAATATGGTCGTCTCTAGGGATAGCTCCCGAGGCCGGCGCGGAGTGAGCTATTTCTCCCGCCATTCTCAGAAAGTCTCCCTGCAGGTCTTGGCTTCGACGACCGTGGCTCAAAGTGGGTTTAGCATCCCTTCCTCCCAGGGGCGGTTTATGCGCACCTAGGATTCCAGAGCTTGCCCGACCAGGCCGCGAATGCTTTGACCTTACGTGGTTCGTCTATTTGGTCTAGTCGTCAGTAATTTGATGAGCCAACTGGGGTAAGGGTCCACATCGCCTTCCCCAGCTCTGCTCCAGTGTGGTCCCTCCTGACCTTCGGCTTACACCGTTGTCAACCATCAGTTCGTATCAGATTCCTTTGTAAGAGAGAAAATGTGTCGTAACCTGTGTGAAAGGTTCAACCTCTGTGTAAAATGTAAAATATTTCCAGTGTAGCGGGGTTGCAGATCTTCTAAGTACATAGGCTACTTCTGGCCTACCATCGCTATGTCAGCTTCCCAGCAATAATGCCTTCTTTACCTTAATGGAGGTGTTAGTAGGGTCTGTAATGTCAGGTACCCTGTTATTAGGATTTGGGGGTAGTTATTTGTTGAGTGGGCTTAAAGCATGGTAGGAAGGGTTTTGCGCACCTTTGGGTTCCACGTTAGTGGTGGCCTAGAACCGGTGGTGGCACTGGGATGCTTCTATAGTGAGTGGAGTGGGGAGGTAATTCCCGGGATTGCAAAAATACGAAATTTCATGCAGGTTTGATATTAAAATCCCTGGTAATTGGATGGGATACTCATGCATGAGTCTGGATATGAAGTTTCTGCCTTCATGTACGGATAGGTGTAGGATGGGGCATAATACCATATGTTCCTTTCATGCGGGAGAGCTTAAGTACTAAAGCATGGTTAATATGTATCTATGGCCTCCTCCCTCATTTGGAGAGGCGCATTATGCTTCTTTTAATGTTTGCTGAGCCGCCTCTAATACTCAGGCGGTGCAACGGGGCTCAAGGCGTAGCTTGCCTGCTCTTTAAACGCATGAAGTCCATCAACCCCAGTGTGTATTTTGTAATGTAGTGTAGCTGTTTATGGTCGTGTAGATGTGTTTGCGTTGTTTATGTCAGGCTTGAGAAGGTTATGGGAAGGGAGTAAGGTGGTACGCTGGTAGCCTGTTCTCCTGTCGTCCTCCCTTGGTCCATGTTGGCTTTCTATCCGCGCCTTGGGATAGTAGGGCTGCATGACCTAATCTGGTCGGCCATTTGCAGTGTAGATGTGGCCAGTGGTCGTAACGCGACTGGTCATGTGCTAGTCATCTGTAATGATTTATTTGGGGAATAGAATCGCGAAAAGAAGTTATTAAGGGGAGGTCCTGTTTCCTCAAAGTCCCTATGTTCGCTCCTAATTGGTGAGTGCGAGTGCGTGTGTGTGTGTGACTACGTTCCGCTACACCACGCGGACGGTTGGTCTGTTATAAGGCTAAGTCCTAATATGTATCGCCTTTGTGGGCAGAAGGCGCCCGTGGCTTGCCAACGTGCCCTTGCGACCGTGCCCTATAGGCCCAAGATAAGTTTCGCTGTGTCACGTCTTGTCCATTGCCAAATGATTTTGCAGTGTGGAGAAAAAAAATGTATGGCGTTATAATTGTTATGTGTGTGTAATTTCATGGTCACGGGCTATACGCAATAGTGTCTCGTCACCGCAGTATTGCAGTGTGAATAGTCTGCAGTCAGCAATTGGTATGTGCAATAACAGGCTGGGAAGTTACTGTTTGTCATCCGCTGGTATGTGCCTTTTTGCACGAATGCAAGTGTGGTCATTGTTTTGGATTCCTAGCCTAATGTAGCAATTCGCCCTAGTTAGGTAATGACGTCGTGTGGCCATTGTTCTCTAAGACCTGTGTCTTGCGAAATTTTCCTACCTGTGTTCGTGAAATGTATTCCTCTATGCCTGGTGTAATTCGAAATTTTATGTCTGGCTTTTGGTGGGAGGAAATGTAGTATTCCCTGTTCATGCACTTGTATGGGCCAATTTCAGTATGATTGGACGCCTGAATATCTGTTCTCCTTTGTGTCTAAATTTTTACTGGAACTCAGACCCGTGACCTCATGCCATTCTTTGTGTTTTATGTTTGCGTTGTGTGACAGGGCTTGGGGCTTTCCCAGTGTGGGTTTTGCTTGTGTTCCGTGTACCAAAAATACCATTGGATAGTTAGTTTTTGGTACGCGTGTGGTGTGTGGTCATGGGTTCGAATCCGGTTGTCTGTAAAGACTTGGTGTAATCATTTCCGTGCCGCTTATAATATGGCACGTTTCCGTGGCTGTGCAATGCGCATATGGAAGCATGCATACCTGTGTAGAGTTTGTACGTTTTTGATTTCCCCTCGTAGTGTAATTTTGGAAGATATAGGGTCTCTAAATCGGGCGTGAATGATGTGTTGATTTCTGTCCAGTAGGCTTTGGCTCGCTTGTCTGCGTCGAGCAGTCTTGCTCATTGAGGAGTATGTTACAGCTGATACGACGGTGTTGAATTACGATGTTGTGTGCTTTCATTTGTTTCATGCTCTGCCCACGTCCTTGTTTTCTGCACGTGTGTGTGTGTGAACCTGATTGCTGCCTATAATGATTGCTAGCAGTGCCTCTCTCATTGTAGAAAAAAAAACTTTGTGGTTTAATATGACCGTTGATTTGTAGCTCATGCGCCAGGGGATTTCCGTTTTACTTGGAATCCAAACCACAGGCCATGGCATTTCATTTCGGAAATCCCATATGCGTTGTACGCGAGTGTGTCTGGTCCGCTAGTCGCGTATTTGGTGACCAGATGCCAGAGGCGATTGTATCGTTTTTCGTTTATGACCCGCTGTTAGTGGGACTGTCCCAATTAGTCTTAGCTTTCCCATTATCCTTATTCTAGGACTGGATATTTACTCAACCTTATATTCCTGGTATTCAGAAGGTTGCGGGTTTGGAGACCGCCTTTTACCCAGAGTAATTGTTTCCGGCACCATGAAGGTTGTGTCTCCGGGACAGTTCTGGTGAGTGTTAGGATCGTATCCCGGCGCGGTCAGTGGGCTATTTCTTGGCCCTCTTTTCACGCCTGCCCGTGGGATTACTTCCTTTCCTTTTGGCAGTATTTCCGCCTTTACGTGTACCTATGTCTAAAAATTATGTCGTGAACACCATAAAAAATGTTAAAAAATAAAAATGTGCTTGGGACCTGAGTGTAATATTTACCATTTTGGTAACGTGAGTACTACCGTAATCTGGTTACGTCTCAGGGGAATCTACCGACACTGTCTAGTACACATTAGGAAGGCCATTGCAAGACGTAATTGCTATACCTGTATCCACGTCACGAGCAAAGCCAGTGCACTATGGGAGTGAAACCTGCCCTTCAAAGTAATTGTAACTCACCAAAATGACAGTGTCTCGTCTCGATGTGCAATTGGGCTTTTCAGTTGGCTAAAGCACATCTCACCAAATTTTTGAAGTTAGTTTGAGATTCTTAATTCCTGCCACACTTACGGCTTTCGCCCGCAACAGGAGAATCTATCAAACTGTGGAACCCTAACATAGAACGTTTAGTCATTTCTACTTAGAAAGACTCACTTAAGCTTTATGCTGTGATTTTATGCTTAAGTTGTGTTCAAAATATCTCTTTTTCGGCCTGAAGCCTGCTTGGCTTCCACTTGGCTTAGCATATTAGAGACTTTACGTTATGGCGTTAATCACTTCGCCCAATAACCATTGATGGCCTGAGAGAAAAATGCCATGGTTCCGAAAAAAAAAACAAGAAGGATTTAGAATTGTTCCTTCTACTTTGGCTATATTGCACTGTATATACATAAAATAAGAAAGAAAAATATGCGATTTCATGTTGATTATGTACTTGTTGGACCGTTTTCCTATCGCCCCCGTGTGAAAGAACTTATGTGGCCTATAATTTTGGTGTTAGCGATGTTAGTTTATTTCTGTGGCCCTGGTGGAAGTCGTTATCCTCTTTCGAGCTTCAGTGCTCCGAAAGGTGAAGGGTTTTGCCCTGTTATTAGATTATAGGCCTCTGGAATCCACTGGGGTGTTCCTTTGCTACCTTCCGGCGGAATTTCTAGCAAAGTAAGCTTTGGCCTACTCCCACCGTAGCGCGTGTCTATAGGTTTAAATGTACCTGTATTCGAGAGCCTAATTGTGCTTGGCGCTGCCCTAGTAGATTTTACGGGAGTGTGTATATATTTGCCTGCGTGGTTTTGTGGGGTAGGTGAGAACACCTTTCCTAATCCCCGTGTACTGTGTGGTAATGCCCGGTCAAAATGTTCGTGCGTATATCGTGCACCCTGAGGGCCTAATACCGGTGTTCGCCTTTGTTCTGGCAAATTTGCCCTTTGAACTGGCGGTAAAGGTCGCTTAATGGCTTGTGTCCGGCCTAGCAATGTGGTGGCGTGTAGTCTGACCGCTTTTCGGCCTGTGGCCACGGCCGACTCCTGCCAATGTGTTAGCCTATCTGTGTACGTGTATGTAGGCTTTATGTACTGTAGGGCGGGCTCTATGTCGTCAGCCCATGACGTGGTTATGTCCCTTTGTTTCCCTGTCATATCATGTGTGTTTAATGGCCCTGGCTTCAACTCCCTCTCGTCCCTCTGTTCCGAGGGGATTGTTCTAGGCTCTGCCCCTCGGTTTGGCAAAATCGCCTCCCGATCCGGGGCTGAAGGACGTGTGTTTGTGTTAGGTTTATTTTGTAGTAAGTTGGAGCCTAACCTGGCCGTCTTCTTGACTGTGGCCACGGTGAACTCCTTCCATTCTGTGGCAGTACGTGGCGAGAGGGACATCCTCGCAAATTGTCGAGTCAGCGTATCTACGCTTATGTCCTCTCTCGGGTGGGCTGATGGCCCTACCATGAACTCAAAAATGGCCTTATTGGCTTGGAGCTCACAGTATTCATCCCAAATTTGGGTGTACTGCCTATTGAGGCATATGGCCTGTTCAGCGACTTTGGTGTCCTGAGTCCCTATCCGTCTGTGTTCCGTGATGAGTGTTTCCCATTGTTGGAACATAAACTCGTGTCGACAGTGTAGTTGCCAGTGTGCTTTTATGATTTGTGTGCGGAGGGTGGGGATTTTCGCCCGAATCTTGCGATTTTTAGCACTGCGGAGTGGCCGGACAAGGGCTCTTATGATCCGCATGTACTGGGCGTGCAGGAGCTGCTGAAACCTTCTGAGGTAGTCCTGCCTAGTTTCAAAAACTCTGTGCCAGGCAATTAATTCCTGGTACTCCCCAATGCTCCTTAGCACAGCTAGGCGGTATAGGGGGGCCATGTTGAATGGAGTGTATGTGAAAAAAATAATAAAAAAAAAAAAAAATCTGTGCGTGTTTTGACAGTGTATTCTTATATTTCTCTGATTCTGTATGGGGCTGGGGGGTTGGTTTGTTAAGAATTTCCCCTGTGTAGCTAGTTTGGAGCACTCAAAAAAAAAATGGTGCTTTTTGTCTGGGGGAAAAATTTTCTCACTATTTGCTTGGCTTTTTGCGGTACGGAAGGGGTCGTTTTAACTACGAGGGCTCGTTGATTGAGTCCCTTTTCTCTATGCGTAGTACCGCGCCTCCACCAGTGTTTTAGATCCCTTATTTGGGGGTGGATCTAAAAGGGAGAGTTGCTGTACTAATTTATGAGGTGGTGCCTAAAGAAGGGTAGCTCCCCTTGACAGGGCAAGCTGACCAGTGTAGCGTGTTGTGGTGTGCTAGGAACTAGGGGGCGTTCCTATAAATAATGTGGTAGTGTTTGAGGGGATGGGACCCACTGCAAAGGGTCGCTGTACTAGTCGCTCAGCTGACTGCTTGTTATATAATCGACTCTGCTCGTATCAGCCGGGTGGCACGCGCTGCTTGCTGGCAGCCGGCTCGAGAAACACAAAGATACCTGAGTGAGCGCTAATGGCTTACCGTCTGTCACGTCTTTACGTGACGGGAATAAGGAAGGGCGTTGGGATGTAAAGAGGCGTATAACAGTAATGCTAGTGTAGAGTGTGGACCAAGTGTTTTATTGGTCTGTGATATTCTTTGTGTGAGTCCCTTGTAGGGAATGAAATTATGTTTATAATGTGATACAAGTTGTGGGTGCAGGTTACATAAATAGGAACTCTGAACACGATTGACTGACTCACCTCGGTTGACACCAGCGTAGCTTCGGCCGTCTTGATGGAGCACTGACAATGGAGAGAGAGTTTGACCTCATTAGGACGTCGTTTTATACCTTCTGACGCCCTCCTGTCAGCAATGTATTGGCCCAGTTAGTACTATGTCGCTGAGTGTAATGATTACGTAAGGCTTGAGCTGCTTTATGGAGTAGCAAGCTGTCCTTACAGTATTAATGGATGTTGCCCCGGCTTTCCAAGGGTTGCCATTTTAGGGGATTTAGCCAGATGTTGGGGGGATGGTCTCCAAGGGGTGCATACCCCTGGGATGCTGTACAGTATGTTACAGTTTCGGCAAGTCAAGTTAGTACCGACAAAGGGAGAAAATCACAGCTTAAATTGACAACCAAGCTTGCAGTTTGGACGTCGGCAAATTTTTTTGGTGCGAAAAAAGCCCCAAATTCCTATCCGTGCATTGCTGCCCATTCATCGTGACAACACTATAGACATCGATTCGGTAATCACAAGGTTTGCTAAACAAAATAGAAGAGTTGATTTTGTTATATAAATAATCGTTTTTATATATCGGGTATGAAGTTGTAAATATGTACAGTTGCAACAGAACATAATAATTGCAATAAAGGTATTTTCAGTAGCGAATAAAATGAAAAAAAAAAAAAACAGTTTTTCAGTTAAAATTCGTTAAGTTTTATTTGTCTGGTTATTGTGTTTTTGTTTTGTGAGTTTGCAAAAAAAATTTGGTTTCCATTTGCGGGGGGGGGGGGGTCATGACCCCCGTGACTTCCCCACCTTGAATCCGCGCCTGATTCGAGAATACTCAAGTTCTTGGCAAGGCGTTCTAATGTGTTGTACTTAACCTTAACAGTTTCTGGCGACGGCTCTCTTTCCTCTAGCATTTGCATAATTGCATGGTATGTTTTCGTGAACGTCGTACGAATTGCCTTTCGCTTTCTCGCTAGTAGATCCATTTTTATTCACGTATAATAACTTAGTTATGTTAGGGATTACCTCGTGGCCCGGATTACCTTAATCACTTTGGTACTTGCCACTAACACGTCGGAGTTTATTATCACGTCGGGGTCACCGCGATACTGGAAACGATTCAATTCACCTAACTGAATATCCCGAAGTAGAACATAACATTGCATTTATTTCCAAACAAGTCCAGCTACATAAATTCAACACATTTCACAGCCACCACCATACTGACAACTATTTTTAGCCTACTTTCGATTTTTGCAAAAAATGAAAGTAAATGAAAGTAGACTTATGAGATCAACACAGGGCGAAAAATTGTGTGTGTCTGTGTGTGTGTGTGTGTGTGTGTGTGTGTGTGTGTGTGTACTCTGAATGTCTCCCCAACACGGTGAAACCGAATTCAACGAAATTTGGTACAGAGATAGCACTAGCAAAGGGCACCTCAGTGTCATGTTTTATATCGCCGCCATCCTGACGAAAACGTAATGGCGGCCACCCAAATGTTAAAAGCTTAAATCAAATTACGACCAACCTAATCATCCGAACTCTACCAGTTTTTGCAACATGATACCTTTATGTACCAAATATCTTTGGTCTGAACTACAAGGTCATCAGTCCAATAATTTGCGGATGGCGGCCATGTTTGTGTGCACATCGATCCCCCCTATCTATACAAACACGGTGAAACCGAATTTAATGAAATTTGGTACAGAGGTAGCACTAGCAAAGGGCACCTCAGTGTCATGTTTTATATCGCCGTCATCTTGACGAAAACGTAATGGCGGCCACTCAAATGTTGAAAACTTAAATCAAATGATCAGTAGTAGACTGGGCGGCGACCTTGTCACATTCTTCTTTCCTGCACAACTCAGCTGATTTATTCGCCGTACGGGAAATCAAAAGGGGATCTCAAAATTACTTCACAGAGGCAAGCAAGAGGGATTGCAACGAAGACTACTTCTGGAGAAACATTTGACACCCAAGGATTCCTCCCAATACGAGCTACTTTCCGCCCTTGTCAATAGCATCACATAATAAGCCATAATAATGAACTACTCAATTATGGTCGGTGTAAGAAAAAATGCGACCAAATATCAGCCAATAGACTAACATAAAAAGTGCAGCCACCATCAATTCTAGATTTGTGTTTTTAACAATACACATCTGTTCAGAACAGATATTAAAACAAATAGTTTTATCAAAAATAGACATTTTTATCAACTTGAGCAGCTCAAGCGCAACAATGAGGCACAGTGCTTTGAAAACAGGAAGAATTTGACTAATGCCAATCACTAGATTGACATGTTTTAATTAGTTATAGAAAAAGATATACATTTTCCAAGTGTATGGACAATGAGACACCCTGTGTCCACATTGATGACTTATTAATGAATCACAATGTTTTGAGTGTATATTTTTTAGCTATAAGGTTTTAACATGTTTTCTAGCTGAAGAAGGACACAGAAGTGTCCGAAACATGTACTAGGACAGCATTTTGTAAATTAAATAGTATTGAAAAGACGGAACGAAGTTAGTGTATTAATTGGAATTCTATTTTAATACGGACCAATATGGATAATTTAAAAAATCTGATCTCTACCAAATTTTGCAACGTTATACCTTTATGTACGAAGAATCTTTTGACCGAACTACAAGGTCATCAGCCCAACAATTTGCGGATGGTGGCCATGTATGTGTGCAAATCGATTCCCCCTATCTATTCAACCACGGTGAAACCGAATTAAACGAAATTTGGTACAGAGGTAGCACTTGCAAAAGGCATCTCAGTGTCATGTTTTATATCGTTGCCATCTTGACGGAAACGTAATGGTGGCCACCCAAATGTTAAAAGATTAAATCAAATTACGACCAACCTAATAATCTGATCTGTACCAAATTTTGCAACAACATACCTATATGTGAGAATCGTTCTTTGACCAAGCTACAAGGTCATTAGTTCAATAGTTTGCATATGGTGGCCATAGGTGTGTGCAAATCGATGTTGTCACCGGTTTGCGCATTCCAGCCTCCGGTTCGTTACTTTTTGAACGCACCTTATAGTCTGAATTGTTCATTTTTAGCCAAGCTCTCTGGAACATACTGGTAGTACGAAATTTTGGTTGGTTCCTTAGTTTGGGGTTGTGACAACGCGTTCATGTAGTCCCGTGTACTTTGGGTGTGTGTAGAATCTGTCTGATAACCGGTGTTAATTGTGATGGCTGCATTAGTGTGTGTTATCTGTTTTTAATTCAAGTAAGAACTGCAGACGATAATTTCAAGTAGTTCCTATTTTCGCTACCAAATGCCATCATCCACGACACCTAGCTGTGAACTTGGCTTCTACTGGATGCCATCGAAACCAGCGCCAGGTGACGAACGTTGTAACTTAAGAGCATTAATCAAACCTAACCTACAAATTTTGCTTCACACAAGTTTACTTAGTGGAAGGTTCTTTTACATGCCAAGGGCGTGGTGGCTCAGCGGTCTAGCTGTATGCCTCTCACCAAGGCGGTCCGGGTTCGATTCCCGGTCAATGCATGTGAGATTTTCGATGTGAAATGCCATGTCCTGTGGTTCGGATTCCACGTAAAAAGGAGGTCCCGTGGCTCATAATCACAAGATTCACGGTCACGTAAAACTACAATCTTCCTTTCCTTTTTACATGCCGTAAATCTATGTCTTGGGCCAGCCGACTTTACTTCCCTCCCGAAGGAAGGCATACTGAGGGATTTTTAATGCTCTTAAAAAATCCGACGACTTCGGCCGGGTTTGAACCCACGACCTTGGGCATAGAAGCTCAGCATGCTACCAACTACGCCACCGAAGCCGCCAGGTAATACGAAACCTTGATCTGTTTTAAAAGTTGGAATTTCCCAGTGCTGGTGCAGGATTTTTGATATTATGTTCGATTTAATGGTGCTCAGGTACTTTGTAAGGCTTAAAGGCGATGCTCACAGTCGTAAAAAGTCGAGAACGCCTGTCCTAGAGCATAAGTTGTCATTCCAAGCCGACGCTGAAAACTGCAAAGGTGTGGACAAAAGAGAGTAAGGAACAACACCGTCTACGAATGAAGGAATACAGGGCTAGTTTAAAAGCTAAAAGGAAACAGTTGAAATGGCATGGTCCTTGGTTGGCCAAAACGAAACAAGAAATGAATAATAATGTTAAGTGTTACCCCTAGTAGCACGTTCGTTAATTGGGTTACAGTGGTTAAAAGCACAACACAGTTTGGTCCATTAAATAAATATAGCTTTATTGCAGGTCAAGAAAGATACACGACACAATAAAACACACAGAAACCATTAGCAGTCTCACTGAGGCTTCCTCCTTATGGAGAACACTCACTCCTTTCACTTTCTCAAGCAGCTGACCGTTCACTAATTAGGTAGACCCGTGTCCAGCCACAGTCTGTCACTCACTGAAATACCTGCACACTCCCTTGAGTACACAAACTACAGTTACTTACGAGTCTGCTACACACAGCTCTGCAGGCTCAGAAACAATCTCACTGGGTTTCGTAATCCACACGGCACTTCGCCTCGATACTGTCGCACAGGTAAAAGCACGCACTCACTCTGAACACAGTCCGTGCTCACCGGCCAGGGTCGATCTTATATATCGGAGCTGATGACTCAATGGATGCTTCGAGAGCGGACCAGGGTTCACGGTTTCTCGAAAGTTCCATTTCTGGGTGGGCTGCGTAGGTTCTAGACCGTGCCCTTTTGTTCTTACAGCCCCGTTGCGTAAGGCGCTGGCAACACACAGTCTGGAATAGCCTGGGGGAGGCCTGAGTCACGCGCGGGCGACGAAACTATCTAGCATTCGTAACAATAACAATAATACTGGTAATAATAAACAACTTTTATGTACATAGAAGCAGTTGAGCCCAGCAGGACAGACCAATCGCATCATTACTTACTTTCAAAAGAAGAAAACCAAATGGACATGGTTCACTGAACAGGATGTAGATCTTAAATAAATTGGGATTACTTCAACTAACATTCAGGAGCGCATCCCAATCAAGAGAAAACTTCAAACATGCCAAGGTTTCCAAGATAAACAGGAGATGGAAACGAGAAAGATTTTGACCCACGAAAGAAAGGAAACCCACCGAGAACGAATGCGGGCGTACTGGGCAAACATCAAAGCACGAAGAATGAGACAGTTGGAATAACGCGTTCCATAGAAGGCTGACACAAAATGGATGACTAATAATAATAATACAATGTGGGAATGTTTTCTATCATCAGGTTCGGAGTTTTTAATTTGGGATAAAGACATACCACTGAAGGCTACAAAAATGATTTATACGACTTGTTACTTAGTTACCAATAATGACGTATGGAGCAGAAACTTGGTCGGTGACGTGGACAGATGAAAGAGAGGCAGCCGAAATGAAATTCGTGAGTAGTCTAGTATGGCACAGAAGACTAGGGGAGAGAGAGTGAGAAATGAAGACATTTGAAAGGAAGGGAATGTACAGAAGCTGAATGATAAGCTGGGGCAAAACAGACTGAGATGGTATGGTCATGTGAAAAGGATGAATGATGAAAGAATGCCGAAACAAGGGATGGAGAGACAGATGACTGGAAAGAGAGGACGAGGAGGACCGAGAGTACGGTGGATGGATTTAGTGAAGGACAGTGTTAGAAAACGGAACCTTGAGTGGGGTTCAGTGGTTGAGGAATGATGGTGGACAGACAGAGTTAAGTGGGGGAGGTGTCATATTTGCTCCGGCCCGGCCCAAGCTGGAAAACGGAAATTGGTGATGAATTTAGGGTTCGGAAGTTTAAGACCTAAAGAAGTACAAAATATGCAAGCAAATATGACCTAAAACTAGCTAAATATGACCTAAAAAACTATGAAATATGACATGAATTTTTGGGACAGGTAGAGTATCACTAACATATAGTACGCATCTTAAGTGCCAAAACAATTTTCCAGTGTATTGGACATGTGATATTTTGATTTTACAAGTGACTTTTTTAATGAACTATGTATATTTGCAATGTATTTTATGCCCATAAGTGTTTATAATGTGTATATCTGTCTGATGAACAACATTATTGTTCGAAACATATACCAGTACTAAACAGTGCTAATAATATTACAAGTATTGAAAATACGGTAATAAGAGCAAGTTATTTAGTGGAATTTAAATTCAATACGGACCATTATGGATAAAAACAATTTCCTTGTTTGCTAATTGCTTCTGAACTAAATATATCTACTGGAGTGACATCCTGTTGAAAGGCGGGAGCACACTATCGTCATGTTCCGTGACCTCATGCGTACAGTGTCGCAATCTAACTTGTCCAGAAAGATGTGCTAAAAGACGTGCGTAGAGGAGCGCCTTCTTGACATCAGATCTTCTAAACCTTCTGTCTACCTGTTCCGGGAAAAGAAAGGAATATTTATCTACTATACTATTCGGAAATCCTGTGTTTGAAACTCGACGCAGATAACACGTACCTTGTTAACGACGCCTCAATTTAAACAAAAATGCTGAAATTATAACCAAATATGACCAAAACAATAAAAATGGCCGCAATATGCATTTATAGGCAACATAAAATTGCTTTAAACGTGGTCAGGGACCCGTCATTCAAACTTATTTTTCATATTTTGGGTAAAATGAGCTCAGAAAAAAATATGATTTTTCCTTAACATCCGAAACTAAGTGATGATGATGATGATGATGATGATGATGATGATAATTGTTGTTTTAAGGGGCCTAACATCTGAGTTATCGGCCCCTAGTGGTCTGGGTGATAGTGAAAACTACAATGAGATGGAAACCATGACGAAAAATAGCGAAGATTGAACATCTGACAAAAGATTGAAAAGACACAAAATGTAATTTGGAGTGGAAAAAAGTGTCAAAATGGAAGTTAGATGGAAAATATTCACAAAAGTAATTTAGATTGAAAATTCGAACAAAATGCAGGTTACAGTAAAAAAAATGACAAAGTGCACTTTAGATTCAAAATACTGACAAAATGCAATTTAGAATCATAATACTTTCAAAATGCAATTTGGATTGACCATACTTACAAAATGCGGTTTAGGTTGAAAATACTTACAAAATGCAATTGAAATTCAAATACGCACAAAAAGCCTGCCCCTACATTCAAAGACTTACTAAAAATCAATTTAGATTGTCAATTCTTATAAAATGCAATTGAGGTTGAAAATACTCACAAAACTCAATTTAGATTGTAAACACCTACAAAATGCAACTTAGATTGAAAATACAGAACCTACAAAATGTAGTGTAGAGTCAAAATATTCACAATATGGAATTTAGTTACACGGGGAGCCAATTCACAAAAACAGTGCTGGAATCAGAAAGAGAAAACGAAATATAATGAAAAGAAAAAGAAGGCCGATCCCTAGAAGAATGAGGTATCAGGAAAGATGAGAGAAGGGCCAATTAAGGCGGGAAAGGAAGAGACTCCCAAGGCCTCGGATACCCTAATACCGTCGGGGTCGGAAGAGAACAAGAGTTGATCAAGAGAGGTCGACAGGAAAGAAGACGAGAGGAGCCCGGCACAAGTAAGTGGAAGCAATGCCGGACTCAGTTGGGTTCCCATGGTCGCCAACCCACGTCCCACTAGATATGAGCCCCTGGGGGGAAAATCTCAAACTAAAACTACGCCTTGGCTATTATGACTGTAACCTTTACGGGGAAGTCTAATCGAAACTGGAGGGAGGAACTAGAGAATTAAAACCCAAGTTAGATGGCGATAAATTACAAGGAGGCTTCAACATGCCAGAGGAAATTAATCGTGGCCGCTACTTCCGAACAATGGTCGATAGAAGCAATAATAACATCCCCCATGGGCTCGCAGACTCCGTAAACTTCGTTTATATTGAAAGGCAGAAGTTGACTAATTTCAGGGGCTTTGCGACATTGTGGTCAGGAAGCCCCAGGTATTTGGGTGTGTGTGTGGGATGTCTTGGCCTGTTTGCCATTTCTTGAAGAATGCAGTACATTTGCATTTATCTGTAGGTACAGGCTACAGTAAATTGTGGCTTTTCACCGATGTATCTGTCTCAGTCATGGCTGTGATTACTGTATATGGAAGCCGACTACCTAACAGACAGAGTTTGTTCCAGTGGGATATCTAGTTGTTCCATATCTGACCTAACTGACGCAATCCATTTGTTCTTAGAAGCCTTGCCTCTTCCTGTTACTGTGGATATACTATGTATTATATTTTTATGTGTATTAATTTTATTTCGTTTTACTTCTAGCTCAGTTTAGAAAAGTGCGAAGGACCTGTAGTAGTGGGAATGTATCGGATTCTTAACGAGCCCTGGGGGAAGTAGTTAAGTGCTACATCACTTACCCAGCTCCCATTTCTCCACTGTAAATGTGCCGGAACGTAGGAATTCCATTATACACATTTCTCATCTCGGCTATTTTACTAGTGCAGAGAACTTGCTCAAATACACTCCAAGGAAACTTTGTTGCGAAGGTGAGTTAAAATTCGACAATAGGCTTCTGAAGTATGCTAATCGTAGGCGTAAACAATAATTCATCAATGGTTATAAAAACCACGTTTTTGACTATCGTTATGCAGGGTGGGTGGAATATTACTAGCCTATACTTGGGGAATCATTACCGTCGACTTGACGTTTAAGTGCGATCTAGCGGTCAGAAATGAAATCACTCTTAACCAGCCAATCACAAGCAGCCATTCCTATCGATATGTCACATCCACTGATCTCTATACATGGATCGCTGATGGCAGCTCTCCGCTGCACGAGACAGTACGCCAGGTTGAGCGCGCGGTCCGCCATGTTGGTGTGCCCATTCTCGAGCCATCCTTATGGGGAAGCAATGATAATCTAGTCAATTTTAAATCGAATTAATGGTGCTTTGCAACAAATAAAAATATAGAGATATGTTCACTCATAGCATAAGGGCATTAGGATGACTGACACGTCATTCCGAGGTCAGTAAATCTCCGGAATAGCAATAAAAATGAATGTATAATAACGGCTGACAAATATCAACCTAGGTGCTAAGTACACGCAATTAGCGATCAGTAACAGAGTAACGAGTGAAAAACAATTTGTGGAAACTTTCTTGTAAATTGTATAAATATATATGCCACGAAATCATGCATTCTTCAAATGATGTACCTATAAACGTAGCTCACTATACACTCGACATATCGCAATCGGTTCTTGGTAATGAATTTCTGTTTCCATGAAATAACGCGCAGTTTAATTTATAAAATGAAAATATCATTTAAGCAAATTGTACGTATTTATGAAACCAGCAAATATTCAGACCTTGTCAATATATCACATAACCAGCAGCTTAATTGCCACAGTAAAAATTACACAAAAATAAATATACCGGTAGCCTATATAATTATCAGGGTGCGAAATCGGAAAGACATGGTGGAGGGGGGGGGGGAGAAGGATTACAGGGCTTTATTACTAATCCCAGCACTCTACATCAAATACTACAGCTTTTAATCACGCTAGCAGCACAATAAACTTAATAATAAAGGGAAGTAATTCTAGGCCAAACTGCACTTTAAGCCAAACCAATTTCACTCCTCAGCTCCACATAAAAGTTAACAGAGAACAGCTGTTTTCGAAGGCTCCCAATTCTCCCGCCTGATACTCCTAATCCATGATCTTAGAAGTTCGGGTCTCGAGAAAGGAAACCTACAAAAATGAATTGCCATTTTCCTCCCAGAATATGCGAAATATAAATAAATATAATAAAACTCAAAACACTACCCTCGAAATATTAATTTTTATTATAGTATAAAACTCACCGATGAAACGATATCTTTTTGTGCTGTTCGGTTCTGTTTGTACATCCATATGCAGAACACTGCGGCATGTTGAAACCTTATTCAGATTTCACATGAACACATAGTACACATTGAAATTGAATCTGGTAATTTACAAGTATACTACTATATAGACATCGAACCTAAATTCGCAAAATACACTACTACTTCTTTTGCATTAACACAACACAGAACACTCGTGGAACTACAATCAAGAGGCC
The DNA here is from genome assembly GCA_946902985.2 of Meconema thalassinum. Lineage (NCBI taxonomy): Eukaryota > Metazoa > Arthropoda > Insecta > Orthoptera > Tettigoniidae > Meconema > Meconema thalassinum. The sequence goes on along the minus strand of OX336400.1, from coordinate 99,052,041 downwards.
TGTCCACTGGGCATGGCGTCACCGAATAAGACAAGAGCGCTCTACGGACCACGTGGTCTACGAGCAATATTGCACCATGCGCTCGCTGCCATCTTGCTATACCTCCTGTCATCGTCTATTCGGCTTACTGCTGCCTTAGCTACCAGCCATCCATGTATAGAGATCAGTGGTCACATCTGACTAGTTTCGTTCGCGATGTTGCTATATTAACATGAATGGCTGCCTGTGATTGGCTAGCTAGAGTGATGATGTTGATGATTGTTGTTTTAAGGGACATTCAAAGTCCCTCAATCCTCATTCTTCGAGAGTTGAGGGCATTTCTTTCCTTCCTATCCTTTATTTGCCTTATTAGTTATTTGTTTACCATTTCTTCTTCTAGTAGGTAAGTCAGTAGTTTGTATTAGTTTTCATTACATTCTCATATTTCACTATCACCCAAATCACAAGGGGCCGATAACCTAGATGTTAGGCCCCTTAAAACAACAACAACAACAACAACTACTATCATCATCACCATCACCTATGGTCGCCAACTCACGTCCCACTAGTCGTGAGCTTCTGGGGAAGCTGGTTAGAAGGATTTCACTTCTGCCCGCTAGGTAGCTCTAGCGTAGCACTAAAAACGTCAATTCGGAAGTAATGATGCCCAAGTATAGACCAGGCAGCCGGGAACATTCGATTTCCCAGACCAAGAAAAGCTGACAGACGTGCGTGGTTTAGAGGGGAAAACTGGTCTAGTTTACATTATTTAGGCAGTAGTACTGTCTGCACGCCAGGAGAAGTCAGCTGTGTTTGAACTGAAGATGTCTTCCCCCGTACCGCGTACTGCGCATTTTAAAAACATCAAGTCGCTCACCACCAGCTTCACTCACTCAGTGCATTGGTATTGTTTCTACTTTCTTTCTCTTTCTTTTGTGTACTCGAGCTCTGTTAATGAATAAACACAAAGCCTTGTGAGAATGTCGACAGTAGGAAGGAAACGAAATCATTTTAAGCGGATGAGCAACAAGCAAAATCGAAATCGAAATCTAGGGGTCAAAATTATGTTTACGATTTACTCATGAATTTATAGTGAAAGCAACATATATAATTTGTTTACTTCATAATAAACCTCAGTTAAGACCCTTTTAAGCTACGTCTACACATGCAAGAAATTGTCTAAGACAAGGAGTTGGATAGAGCATTCAGTTATCACTTCAGAACAATTTTCTACCCCTAATTTACTTTTAACGAAGTCACAAAGTTCCACTTTTGACATAATCGTCGAACCCAGTGCTTCAAACAGTTGTAAACGTGTGAGAACTGGTTGCGCGGCATCTTCTAAAACGTCAAATAACAAAGTTGCAAAAAGATGCAAAAAATCTTATAACAGGCGTAAACTACAAGACTTTATCTACATTTTAACATTAAGTAGAAAGTGACGCAGAGTGACGCAATATACTAAAAATCTAAGTGAAAATATAATTTTTAAAATAATAGTTAAAAATTATATAATGCAAATATAGCTAAAAATTACGTAACAATTACGCCCATTAATAACTGAAACACGTTACAAAGATCATACCTTCAGTTTCATGTTCCATCTTAAAGCATCACACTAACCACAAAGACAACCAAACCACAGCCACTTACATTCACCCTCCAATTCAGACTGCTCGAACAGTGGTGACAGATTTACATTAAGATGCGTTTATATCCCAGAATAGTGAGCGGCAACTGTATGAGAATTCTGTAGAAGTAATAAATGTTGATTTTTAGCCTATTTTCAATTTTGAAAAAATAGGCTTATGAGATCACCTTTTGTCCGTGTGTGTGTGTGTGTGTGTGAGGTGTGTGTGTGTGTCCCCTTAATAAAATCTAAACGGCTGGAGCGATTTCAATGAAACTCGGTAAGTTCATAGCACTATTTCCGGCGACCTCGACCGTGTCCTTCAAATTTAATTACGTCTCACCAATCCAACATGGCGGCTGTGCGAAATATTTCACTAGCATTCAATATCTCCAAAGCTATTACCAATATCGCCCTGAAATTGTGTACGGTGGGAAAGGGCACTACTAGAAGTTCACCTATGAGACTTTAAAAAACCTGGTGACTACAAAACCAACATGGCGGTCAAGCGAATTTGAGACTTTTAAATAGACTTTTCTCGCGATTTAACTATCCAAACGTAATGAAACTTGGTACAGCAAATGCTTATACACATTGTAATGCACTGGAGTCTAATTTAGTTCAATTGTTTACATAACCTCAAAATGGCGGCTGTGCGAAATATTTCACTGACATTCTATATCTCCGAAACTATTACAGATATCACCCTGCAATTTTGTACGGTGATAAAGGGTACAGATACAAGTTTACCTATGTATATTTCATAAACCTGTAAAGTACAAAACGAACATGGCGACTAAGCGAATTTGAAATGTTTTAATAGACTTTTCTCGTGATTTAACTCTCTGAGCGCAGTGAAATGAGGTACAGTAAATGACTTTGTAGATTGTAATGCACTGCCATCTAATTTAATTCAATTGTTTACATAACCTCAAGATGGCGGCTGTGCGAAATTTTAAAATTAAGTTTTTATTTCTTGTGTCGTAATCATGCGATCGAGGTGAAAGTTTGAATAATGAACCTAGGCAATAATTGTCCTAGAATGGTACGTAACTCTATGGCCTATACATATAACAATCCTAAATGGCGAGCTTCCGAAATATTTAGACCGTTCTCAATATCTATGAATCTTTTACAGCAACCAAACTGTTTTTTTTTATGGTCATAGAGACTATGAACATATGTTCACCTAAAGGACTTTCAGTAACCTGGTGAGCACAAATCTAACATGGCGGCGACGGGAAATATAAATATTTAAATGGACGTTTCTCGCGAATTAACTATCCGAGTGCCGTGAAACGTTGCACGTTAAATGCTTATACAAATGTTGATCCACTGGCATCTAATTTATTTCAATTGTTTGCATAATCACAAGATGGCTGCTGTGCGTAATTTTAAAATCTCGTTTTTACTTCTTGTGTTCTAATCATGCGATTGAAGTTTGAATACCACACGTACACAATAATCTTAATGTAATAGTACAAAAATAAAAATCCAACCTGGCGACCATCTGAAATATTTAGACGGTTCTCAATATCTACGAATCTGTTACAGCAATTAAACTGAAATTTTGTATGTTGATAGAGGCAATTAACATTAGCAGGATATATGAAAATAGGCTGTATAGTTCTTCACGGAACTACTTGTTTAATTATGAAAATAAATAATTTTGTCCTCCTAGATTTCGATTTCTTCCCACTGTGTGCTGGAGGTAGCAGCAACTGACAGCGGAAACAGTCTGCGCATGCGTACAGCCAAACCCCCCACTCCCCACCCCAGAGTGTCGAACTGACTTCTCCTGGCGAATAGGCAATAATAATTGTTACTACTGTATTAGTTAAGAGAGCAAATTCCATGCAACAAATGAAGTTTCTTGGGCCTATGTATGTAATCCTGAAAATAAACAATCAAACAATAAAACCAACTGACAGTGCCGGAGTTCGTTCCCTGAACTTTGGGCACAGCAGACGAGAACGTTACCCACTACGTCACGCATCCGACGAATCTTAAATAATTGAGGGGAACCTATGTTCTACATGCCATACTCTCCCCAATGCGGGTCTATTGGTGTGGTGATGACATGCCGGTGTAGTAACTGGCTTGTGTCACGCGATACTTCAATAGTCTGTAACATTACACTTTTGTCGGGAATCAAATACCAGGAGAAAACTATTGTATAAGCGTCTCCACTTCTCATGGCTAAACTCCTACTTCTAGAGAAACTGAAGTTTTATTTTTGACCAATTCATGGTGTAGTGGCTGTCACACCCCCCCCCCCCCCCCCCCCAGGTCGGGTTCGATCCCCCCCGGCTCTGCCAAGAAATTTTAATTTTCTGGTGCGAGGACTGGAACAGGGTACACTCACAATCAGCCATCCTGAAAATGGTTTTCCGTTATTTCCCACTTCTACTCCAGACAATTGCCGGGATGTTTCCTAACTTAAGGCCACGGCCTCCTCCTTCCCAATTCTCACCTGAAATACAAATACACACTACTACAGACACCACAACAACACATGTTATCAGATACATTATGCACACGCACCCAAATGAGACAAATGACCGTCCAAGCTCCCAACAATTCAACGGAACTTGCGAAGAGACCATGAAACTGTACATTGAGGCCCTTCCCTATAGAACGGAACCTCACCGGGGCCGTGTGACGGAAAACCAGATGACTTAGCATGTACCTATTACACAAGAGAGGATCGGAAAGCACCGGATGCTGTCATAGCATTCATTACACATATTAGTTGTGATAATTAAGACTTGCACGTGTACATGGTTAGGTATTGAACAAAATATCGAATTTTCCTAGTAGAAACTTCAGCGCCGTGCGACTTTTACTTGTGGGGGAACCTCAAACAAAAGGTATACAGAAACATTCCGCATACTCTGGAGGCTCTCGAGAACGAAATAACTGCACAGATACGAAATATCAATAAGGATGAATTACAGTACAGTAAACTCTCGATTATCCGCGGAACTGACTGGCGCGGATACCACGGATAATCGAATTTCATGGATAAGCCGCAAAATTGCTGGTAATGGTTAAACAAAGGTCGAAGGCACCAAACAAAAACACACAAGTGCTTTAAATACGTTTATTACACAATAAAAGGGCGTACATGATAACAAAACTCAGTCGATGTTATGTGTGTTATTAAAAAGTCTTGTTTACTGTTTAACAAAAAAAAAAAAAAATCGGTCATTTGCTTTTGCTTTTTCGTAGTGAAACACTTTTTCTTTATTTGTGAATTGAGTTTTCTCAACTCTTGTCACAAAGTGATGCGTCGTCGTACTCTTCAAGGTATTGAAGCACACACGATGTACAGTGTGTATACCGATATACAGTAGACCTACAGTACTGTACAGTAATACTGAACTACTGTACACGTTTTATACTGTACATTATTAAGTGTACTGTACTGTATTTGCGATTTACGATTTTTATTACGTTCAAGTATTTCGTAACTTTGTTTCAATTTTTGAGAAATAATTTTCGGTTTCAAAACCTTCCTTTTTTATATAAAAATGTCCTCCTACAGGCACCGTTGATAATTCGCAAAGCAGATAAACTGCCCGCGGATAACCGAGAGTTTACTGTAAGTGCAATGTGTGTTTAGAAAATTAAGGACAGCAGTCCCAGCAACTACTCTGAAATTCATGAAGTAATGATTACTAAATACGGTATTTTAAAAAGTGTTGAACTAGTTGGGCGCTACGTTGCTCCTATCCACAGTGCCCTGGTCACCACATGGCGCCTGCGAGGTACCGGTCGATAGAAAAGGCCCACACTGTAATAATAATAATAATAATAATAATAATAATAATAATAATGTTACATTTTCATGTTATTTTACTCTTGGAAGCCTCAGTGGCTTAGGCGGCAGCATGCCAGCCTCTCAGCGCTGGGTCCGTGGTTCAAATCCCGGTCACTCCATGTGAGATTTGTGCTGGACAAAGCGGAGGCAGACAGATTTTTCTCCGGGTACTCCGGTTTTCCCTGTCAACATTTCATTCCAGCAACACTCTCCACTATCATTTCAACTGACATCCATTTAATAAATGCCCCGGAGGAGTGCGACAGGCTTCGGCAGCCGGTACAGTTCATATCCACGCCGCTAGATGGGAGGCTTCGTTCATTCCATTCCTGACCCGGTCGGTCGACTGGAAGCAGTCTGTTATCACCACTGATGTAATACCTCGCACTGAACACGCTCAACCTGGGAGGGTCGAGGAAGCCTGTGACATTACCTGGCCCCCGATACTCACGGGTCTTCTCGGATCGTATGACGCCCACCATCCGTAACCCTCCCTGTCCAATGGAACAGGCTTTAGTGGTTCCTTTGTTTCATGAATGGGCTCTTCCCCGAGTCAGGAGAACAGCTTCAGTTTGGGACATTTTGGTCATCAGACTCGTGTATATCTGTGTAATATTATTAGGCTATCCAACCAGTGCGGGTTTGTCGAGGGGGCTGGAACCGCTGACGCCATCTTCGCAGCACGGTTACTCATGGAGAAGCACCGTGAGAAAAGAAAGCCTCTGCATATTGCCTTTCTTGACCTTGAAAAGGCCTTCGATCGTGTTCCTCACGAGTTGATTTGGTATGCGCTCCGCAACCATGGTGTGCCAAAGTCATTTGTAAATGTGGTCAAGAAGTTATAAACGAACACCAGCAGTAGAGTACGTTGTGCTGTTGGCACCTCGGAAAACTTTCCTGTAAATGTCGGTGTCCACCAAGGCTCAGCACTATCACCGTCCCTTTTTGTTCTTGTGATGGACACTATCACTCGTGACCTGCAACGGAATGTTCCTTGGACCCTTCTGTATGTAGATGACACCCGAGAAAAACTCCCATGTCAAGTTGAAGACTGGAATAACCGCTTCTCCCAGTATGGCCTATGTCTGAATGTGAAAAAGCCTGAGTATCTGGAGTTAAACCCAAGCGACGGTACCATTCAAGTCGCTGAACAAAATCTAGTCAAGACAGAATAATTCAGGTACCTTGGATCTCGTCTTCAGAGTGATGGCAACTTCAATGATGAAGTAAGAGCCAGGGTAAACGCAACCTGGTTGCGGTGGAAGGAGGTCACGGGTGTGCTTTGCGACAAGAATATGCCACTTCGTCTCAAATCGAAGATATATCGGACAGTGACACGGCGAGTTGCGCTGCATGGCGTTGAATGACGACCATCCGACAAAATTTCAGAACGTCGCCTGTACGCCATGGAAATGAGAATACCTCGTTGGAGGGGACGTGACCTTGCTATGCGCACACTAGATGCGCAGTAGCCAAGGTCGGCCGGGGGCTCGCACGCCAATGAAGTCCCGACCTCACTCCTTTGGAATTTTTTTCTGGGTGTAAATTAAAAACATTGTGTATGAGGAAAAAATTCGGGATTTGGAGCACCTGCGGGAGAGAATTTCTGCCGCCATCTCGACAGTTACTCCTGAAATGATTGCACGTACCAATCCAGCCATTGGGAAAGTGTGCGTTCATTGCTGATGTTGGTGGTCGGCCTGATCTAGATTTTTTCTCTACAGTCCCCGTTTCCTTAAACTGATTAAACCATCGAATTACAGCTTTGTAATCAGGTGCAGTTTGTCGGGCGGTGCAGTCATTGGCGCGCGCGCCCCCGGCCGACCTTGGCTACTGCGCATCTAGTGTGCGCATAGCAAGGTCACGTCCCCTCCAAAACAAAACTTACTTTAACCAGCTGGCGTTCAGTGAAAGAATTGCACGTTTAACATCAAGGGTTTCGGTGCTATAATTTTTTGAAATGTTGGCGTTATTTTTCTATGACCCTGTATTGGCACACAAGGTCTTGAGCAGCCAATGGATCTTGAGGGTTAATCATTCTGCGATTCATGCGCTCTTTTCTGGCATTTCTTTTTTCAGCCTGAAGCTTTCTTCTCTCTTGTTCGAAGACCAACTGACCTTGATGGACGTTGCGGCGCCGCTCTTGATCGGTTGGATGCGACAGGCTCTCAGTTTGCTGTATCAATTTGACATTTCTTCATGTTGGTCTTCAGAACATCTTTATAGCGTTTTTTTGCCCACCCTGCTTTCTCTGACCGACATTCATCTGGTAATATTGTTGCTATTATAGTAGTCTCTCGCAAACTCGGCACTCGGTAACCCGGCACTCCGGATTTCTCGGCCACCCTGACAGGAGAAAAAAATCATGTTTTTTTGTGTGTGTTTCCGCACAGAGCGTTATTATGTGTTCTTTAGTCTTCTTCATCAATGGAATTATCGACAGTTAAATACGACGCGTAACAAATTGACCTACAGTACATAGTAAGAAGAGTAAAGACGACCTGATAAATACAGGTAGTTGTACAGTACAGTACAGTAACTGTTGGCAGTAAGACGTAAACAAATGGTTCTCGCGCAGAGCGTTGTATTTATTTGATTCCGCATTCTTCGCAATTCTGTTTCTTCGCCATCTTCGTGACGAGGCTTCAAGAAAAAGGTTTCAAAGCGAAAAGCAAAAGAACATTACTTACTTTAAAAAAAAAAAAGTAAATGGTAATTTTCATTAAGTAAAAAACTTGCACATACACTGTACAGTGTACATATTATAAAAATAATCTGTAGGCCTAGTTTTTCTAAGTTTTCTTCTATAATTTACAGTACTTGTTTTCCTTGATTTTTATGCAGTACAGTACTGAACTATGTATTCAAGTACTGTAATTGTAGTGGCTTAATCGTTTTAAAACTAGTGTTTCTGTTAAAAACAAATAAATGTACTGCATTGCATTACCTTTAAACCAAAACAAACAGCTTATTTCTTCTTTATAACACATTTCCCAATAACCCGGCATTTTCGCGAACTCTGCCACCCTTCGGTCCACATTAGGTCGAGTTTGCGAGTTTCTACTGTATAGTAGTGTGTGTTACGGACTAGGATTACAGTAGGTACCGGTAGTTCCTCAGGAACTTTAAAATAGGATACCATCATAGCATTTGCCTAGAGTGGGGGAGGGGAATCCTTACTTAGACTGGTCACTGTCAGGCTCTGAGATCTGAACTTCTGATCTCCAGCTCTACGAGAGCTCTAGGCTGGTAGGTAGTAGCTATAGCAAGTTGTATCAAACTAAAACGGGAATCTGAAATATGCTTGAGTTAGGTTATGTGTTGTCAGATCTTTTACTGAACAATATTGTGCACACTTGAACAAAGTAACAGATTTCCCTGAGAATTACCTAATTTTTCCATGATGGAGAAAATGTTCTGAGAAATATTCACAGCCATAATAACGTTATACTATTTTATGCGCCACGCTAGCTTAGTTATGCCACATTTACTTAAATATATCACCACAACTTCTCGAATAGGATCACCTTGTAGTGGAAACAAGATAACCACTATGTTTGTCTAATGTAACCAAATAGATCTCGCCTTTCTCCGAAAATCTCTAGCTGGCACCTTTAAACTGCCCCCATTTCACCGCCTTCAGCTATCATATCACTCAGTCTGTAGACCACAGAGTGTCACCCTCGTTCCTCCATTCGCTAGGACAACAGACTATCAATCTGGGTTCTACAATCGCTCTGCTCGACTCTGGAATGACCTGCCTCATGCAATAAAAGACCTTCCTCCACGACAATTGTGCCGCAAATTGAAGGCTCTAAAGAGGCTAAAACCCCATGTAAATTGAATTCATATGTAGTGTAACTTTGTGTGTGAGTGGGAGTGCGTGTATGTATGTATGTATGTATTGAACCCGATGGGGTTATGCTGACTGGAATCGAACATGGTTCTCAGAGACTGTGATCTCAGTATAAAGGTTCCGCCAGGAAGCGAACCAGAGATCTGTACAGGGAGTTTCTTGGTAAAAACCCCTCGAAAGAAATGTATATTTAATCACTGGTGTGATTTTTGATGAAATGGCATTATTTATTAAAATAATGTAGGAAATAATGAGCAGATTATATCATTATAAGACGATTTGGTGTAAGCTATTGGAGGTTTGAAGCACAGAGAAGGGCAGAGCTGACATTTACTAATCGGCCCAGAATTGTGGGTTGGTCCCAGTGGAGCCACGTCCATCTCTGTCACCCCATTATGTCGTCTGGAGCAGGGGAGAGGCCTGAATAATGACATAGTTATTCCCCGACGGAGAATAGATTTAGAGTAGGGGCGGAGAAATGCCCAGAAAAATCATTGATTACTCGTGATTGGAGTAACGAATCGAGATGAGAGTTGCACACAGGTGAATATCTTGGCAAGAAGATAATTTTAGAGTCTTTTACCGGCGAAATTGGTGCATATTTAATGATGTGCGTAAGGACTGTAAAACGACCATTGTTCGCGGATGGATGTGAAGATGTTGCCGGGGATTTCCCGATTAGGTAGCGTCCCACGCCATGGAGAAAGGAATTAATATTAATTAATTGAACGAGCGATTCCTTTGCACACAGATAGTTTTGGGACCTGTGAAGAGAGAGGAACACAATGATCATGGTTTGAAGACCTGAATCATGCTGTGAGAGGAGCCAAGATTACGCGGGAAGATGTTGCTCTACTTTCTGTGGAAATCCGATATAAGGGAGTAGACCCCAGGAGGAGCTCTCTGTTCTGTTCTAGCTCAGTTGAATCTCACTTGAAGCTCAGTTGTTACTCACTTGAAACTCAGTTCTAGCTCAGTTGAAGCCCAGTTGTAAGTCAGTCGAGACGCAGCCAAGTTCAGTCTACATGCCGCCAAGCGCAGTTACAGCCAGTTACAGTCTTACTCAATTGTCGATTGTAGCACAATGGCAATAAGTTGCAATCAGTATGCAGCAAATATGCAGCAGTACGAGACAGCGTGTAAGCCGCAGATAGAAGTCTTCAAATAAGTTACGTGCAGTCTTCGAGTGAAACTTCAGTTAGCTACAGCCAGGTTGAAGCAAGTTCGTCAAGGCAAAACGCATGACGATTCTATTCATCAAGACGCCGAACAAAGACTGGTATGTGTAATGGAAACAGTAAATATGTTTGTATGAATAATAGTCGTGATACAGGCATAATCAGCCGCACGAACTATGACGTGTTCAGTTACGAAGCACCGTATAGACTAACGGTAGAACTATTGTATATAATTATTTGTGAAAGTGTTGAACTTTATTAAGCGCAGTGTGTATAGTATTAACTAATCGTATATGTGTAACTACGATAGAATGCGCTAAAGAAACTCTACTAAGTGTTTGGTATTGCCATGAGAGTACCAGATGTTAACGCTCATGTTTGGGAGCCAGCGTATTGATGTAACGCAGGACGCTTACTGTAGGAGTAATGATCGTCATAAAACTGTTGGAGAGTTCCGAGAGCAGATAACCAGACTTTCAATCAGGAGTTGATAACGTAAGATGCCGTCGACACCTGCAATTTCGATCTCTGCTAGGGAATTTCAGCATTGAAGTGTGTATAAAGTGACGAGTGTTCAGTGTAATGTATATGTAAAAATATAATTTAAAGTAGTGTTTGATGAAGTGTTTCACATGTTTGGGGAGTGATAACTTCCTGAAAGGTATGCAACGTGTCGTGTTGGTGATAGAAATTATGTGTAATCAAATGTGTGTAAACAAGAGAAATATGTCGCGTTAAACCCATTATGGCGGGCGACATGGAAGAATATGATTGGTTGGAGCCACCTTAGATGCCTATAGAGATGTAAGTACCCCACAAATTATGGTTCTGATTATGTAGAAGTATGGACCGATGCATGTCTGTGATTCCGTAAAGGGTATTGTGAATTCCTTATAGATGCCAGTAAAAGTCAGTTAGGAGGCTGATCCTCCATGTTTAATCAGTATTGAGTTGATTTTTATAGAGTTGAGATGTAAATTTGCATTATTAAGTGGAGTAATTATTCCCACTATGAATTAAGAATGGCAATCAGTTATGTAAATGTAACGAACGCGATTGTTCGAGTTTAAAACGTTTAGCTATGTCGGAAATTTTGGTAATTTATGTGAGAATAATAATAAATAATGATTTTGGTCATTTATGTCAGTGAGAAATGATGATAATAATAATAATGGTTATTAAGAGTATGAATGAACACATCAGGAAACAAATAAATGTTGTAAGCGAGAATTATTAACGCTAAGTGCAAGACTTATCAATCTAAGCAGGAAGATGTTACAGTGAGATTACATTTCAGTAATTATGGAAAGAAGTTTTATATCAGAATATTGCATATATTCAGTAATGATACCAGTAATGAAAGAGCTTTTAGTGAATTGAATTTGCAGCTTAATTGAGAAGCTTATAGAGTAAATGTTAGATTTCTCTTAATATTATAGGTCGGAGTGTCGTAGCATGGAGCATTAGGGGCCAGATAGTCTATTCTACGTATGAATTCTCCTATGTCGTGGACATTGTTGGAGATATTATTTATTCCAGAGTTCTAGTGAATGGACCCTAACTCTGAAGAAAGGATTGAAATGTGTTCCGGATTGGAATCTTTATAAGAGTCGAGGAAACAAGGACACCTCGCAGCTCTATGATTTCCCGAGAACTTTTTGATGAGTTATTTACGCTCGTGGGCAGCGAAAACTCATGGCGACAGTGGTTTTCTGCGCCTATATCATACTTGAGACATCGGTCAACCGCCAGGCTCATGCATTGCGAACCCCGAACCTTCATGTTGAATGGACCCATGTGAGGCCATTAATTAATCATTATCCTCGACGTAGGAATAATTACGAAAGCTCATTCAATACCTGTTGGCATAATAGTCAGTTAAGATCCTTTGGGAACATGTGTGTCGGTCAGGACACAGTATTTGTCTTGTAAATCTCCACTGCTTAGAGAGGGAGGCTTTCAAACTTTTAGAAAGGTCGAGATAATTGGTGAAACGACCCATTCCACTTTCTATTGTGTAGCGACTTCCTTAGCCGAGGGTCGGGGCCAGCCACCCGGACCGCCCAGGCGAGTTATAAAGGGAAGAGATTCTAGACCTTGTTAAAATGACATATAATGCAAGATTGTTATGTTGAGTATTATAGCCATGTGGTTTGTGAACACATGGATAATTATAGTTCATCCTGATGGTTCATTAATTTAGCTATCTGACGAATAGTTACATGATATATTTGTACTGTCACTGGAACCAAGTCATGTAGTTGGTGACTAGATGCCAATCGCCATGAGCGCGAGGTAGTCTATTGTACAATCCGACATAAGCTATAACGTAACGTTTTATCTAGGAATCACAGACAGCATGCGGTGAAACCATATAATTGGAGGATGTGTAGGGGGTAGCTTACATAATTATGGAGTTGCACGTTGATTTTGGTGCAACGTCCAAATAGGTAAATGCATGCAAAGCATTTCATTGGTGAGAAGAAAAATATTAAAACACGCACGGCACACATAATTGTTTAACGTAAAGAGGTTTAAGGAATAATCCTTGTTGTAATATTAAAGAAGTCACATTGTATGACTGTTATGTTAATGTACAGTTTGTTTTGAAGTCGTAGGTGCATCAGCGCACTAGTATATCCTTGTGAAGTTCACAGAAGGGTAAAGCATTATGGCTAGGTATGACTTTGTTGTGATTTCATATTTGTTTACTTGTGGATTGTGGAAGTAAAAATTTTTGTTTGCTTTTATTTTATGCTTTTTGGGTATTGTTTTGTGTTTGAAGCCATGATTTATTTTACTGGATTAAAGTTTTAGAATAGAGTTGTGCTTTATGATTGTAGAGTTGATACCTTTTAGCCTCAAATCCAAAATATGCACTGCTAAATTGGGGTTACCGTACACGCCTGAGAGCTGATGCTAGTTGGAGGCAGATGCATATTATCCACCGAGATTACTCACATGGGTACAGTATGTATGTATGTATATGTGTGTGTGTGTGCATGCATGTGTGCGTGAGCATGTGCATGTGTGTATCTTCACTTTCATTTAAGAATAGTATGATATAGACGTCGTGTACAGCAGATTATGTGTTTATAGCAATGCCAAGTCGTAAATTGTATATACAGTATGTAACATATCAGATTTGTATAGATTTAATGAACGGAGATAGAGACACTGAGGTGTATGTGGGGCTTGCCCTTTCTCTATCGGCCGTCCATAAATTGTCGGTACAATTTTTGGTAAATAAATAATGATGATGATAATAATAATAATAATAATAATAATAATAATAATAATCATGTGGCTATGAATCACCTAATTTTAAATGAGTGTATGTTAATGGTTCTTGGACTACTGGAGACCATTCTATATCGTTCGTTAGGGCCGTGATCCGAGTATAGGAACACTTATTTGTCGAGCTTGTGCCAATGACCAATAGATATCAGCACACCAATTCGGGGTCGCCCTCAGTCCTTGACTAGTCACAAGTCACGTCTACACTGAACATTCACTACCTTCGCCTCGAGGCAGCAGACACATTCTCACCTGCTCGTCGAGCCAGTTCATGCTGAAGTGCATCTTGCCTCCGTTTAATATGCATCATGGGTGAACTACAATTAACCTCTGTTATATTACAAGTAGACCAGCCTTGGAAGACCTTTCCTTCTATGAGCCTACTGTACATGTCAAAAACAGCGCCGTGACACATGTTCTTATACGGGTATTGATTGGTGTTTGCAAGAAGGTCACAAGGAGCGTTAAGGATAATAGCACAGGGCTCCTATTGAAGTAAAAATATTGATTTCTGTATACCCTTGTATTAATGCAAATGCGCTGCCGTATCTGACTAAAACTAGATCACACAAGACATCAATTAATTACTAGGAGAGAGAAGTTGCTGCTGTGGCTGAAATTCATTCATTCATTCATTCATTCATGAATGTATTAATTTATTAATTAATTTAATTTATTTATTTACCTGTTTATTTATTTATTTATTTATTCATTCAATCATATATTAGTTTTAGTTAATACAAACATGACTAAGCTGCAAGTAACTGTCGTGTTACTATAAAATTGTGGTGCTGCGGGACCAAAATATAGAATACTGAATTTGTTCCATTCGTCTATTAGTACGAGGGCTATTCCAAAACTAAGGTCCAGTTAAAAAATAAATCCATAATCAAAATTGTTTCCAAAACAATTGTTTTATTGACATTCCTTAAGTCTTTCTCTATTTTTCTACATAATTTCCATATTTATTTACACATTTGACACATCGTTCCAAAAGCTTTTGAATGCCTAAGTCGTAGAACTCGGCAACCTGCGAAGCTAACCAGTCGTTAACGGCTTCTTTCACTTCATCATCTGTGTCCAAGCGCTTGCCGCCAAGAAACTCCTTTAGGTAGCGGAACAGGTGGAAATCACTTGGCGCCAAGTCCGGCCTGTACGGTGGGTTGTCCATCTGTTCCCATCCAAATTTCTTGATTAGAGTTTGCGTGTCATTCGCAGTATGGGGTCTGGCATTGTCATGCAACAACATCACTCCAGACGATAAAAGACCACGTCGCTTATTCTGGATTGCACGTCGAAGTTTAGTCAGGGTAGCGCAGTAGGCGGCTTTATTGATCGTTGTCCCTGAAATAGTGAATTGTCGATCTTCACGAATTTTGTCGTCAACCGCATGAACCAACTCATTCATTCATTCATTCATTCATTTATTTGCAATGGGGGGTGTGTCCCCCGGTGGCAATTTGGATATACATAACAAATACATAATTATACATAACAATACATAATTATACATAACAATTCAATAACAATTATACAACAATTAAACTGGAGTATTTACACAAATAGTCAGTCTTTTCTTAAACACACCTATATGTTTGGGAAAAGGCTCTAAGACTGCGGCAGGTAGAGAGTTCCAGTTATCAATGGCACGGTTTACAAAAGAATATTTACCATAATTTGTTCGCTGTGGTCGGCCCTTAACTTTGAAAGGATGATCGCTCCTACCCATGTAAGTGGGCTTTCCCAATCGTTTGCTAAGCTCACCCCATGCTGGTTGATTTGTATACGTGTTGTACATAGCGCAGAGTCTAGATTTCATCCTCCTAGCCTCCAGTGATTCCCACCCAAGTTTCTTTAACATACGGCTCACACTGCTCCTGGGATTAAAGTCACTGAGCACAAATCTAGCGGCCTTTCTTTGCACCATTTCCAACTCATTGATGAGCCCTACTTGATATGGATCCCAAACCGCCGAGGCATATTCCAGAATAGGTCTTAAAAGTGACAAATAGCCTAATTCTTCGTCTGAAATCACTGATGGTCTGCCAGAGCGGGGTTCATCGTGCACATTTTCCCGTCCTTCATTAAAGGCTCGCACCCACTTGCGCACTTTACTGTCACTCATTATGTTAGGACCGTACACTTCAGTAATCTGCCGATGAATTTCTGCCGCAGAAATGTTTCTTGCAGACAGAAACCGTATCACTGCCCTTATTTCACAATCGGCGGGCCGATTAATTGTCTTAAACATTGTGAACTGACACTATCAACAGCACACAGCAACAGTAACAACGCTACTGGCGGATTTTGCCGCGCGAGGCATGCCAGGAGTCGGCGCGCATGCGTGTTTTGCCCTTGACGCCGCTTTCAAATATTTACGGCGAATCGGACCTTGCTTTTGGAATTACCCTCGTATTAAAATATCGCGCACGGTTGAACGAGTGGGAACTAAGTGTCCTTGTTGCCATGCTAACTAGGTGTCGGATATTTGTCGCCACAAAACGCTACAACCAGTAGGATAAGTGCGTTTCCACTTGTTACCGTGGTACTGTATATACCCGAATACTACCCGCACATTCGTATAAAAAAAGGGAAGTTTTGGTGAGCGGGTATTATTTGAGCCATCCGAATTTGAAAAACGCCATTTACCTGCCACACGCGATATAATATAGTGCTGTGAGTATCAGCTAGATGGTGTTGGTGCGAGTTTTATCAGATCTGTTCAATTATCAGACTAGGATGCTATATTTTATCAATAAATTTCAATAATAAAATCCTATAATAATAATAATGCATTTTATTAATTCCTTAACGTGTCAAGGACTCATATATAAAGCAATCGCACAGCTTTATCTTGTTGGCGACAAATTACAATTCAATGTTAAGTTTACAAAGTTTTCAGTATGAAAATATATACAACATTTTGTAGCTTTCATAAGTTTCTGTACACTTGCATATCATTTCTTGTCTTCTTTGCCTCTATTTTCATGTCCGATTGGTTGCTGATGCAAATCAAGTGATTATCGTCACAATACAGTGTTTTAGGTAGATTCATTAGAAAGCTAACTATTGCAATGGGTACCATGTTTCGACTTCCGGAAAATTCCGACATATCTTCACGTTTCACATCCCCTAGACCCCAAAACCACCGTCAGTTAAAAAGTTTATATATAATTTACGTATATATACATATATCACTTTCTTGTGGACATGATAACTACCGCAATTTAGCACCGATGAATTTGAATTTTTTACATAATATGTATCCTTATAAAATCTCGGTCGAGTTCGTTAATGGGCACAATCGGTCGACGGGGGTGAAAATGGGGGTCTTTTTTTTCGAAAAAGTGAAATATCGCTATAACTCTCTTAATATTTGAAATATCGAATCCATTCAAAGTTCATACTATGTGTCGAATAAGGCCCAAAAATGTATGTTTGAAGAGTTTTTTGATAGCACCAACCATTGACCAAAGGGGTGGGAAAAAGTGGGTTTTTCGGGAAACATTAATCATATCTCTCTTAATAGGCACAATATCAAAACCGTACAAAATGGACAATATCCCCCTATTAATTACCTAAAACTTTTGTCTGAAAGAATTTTTGATATGACCCACCATTACGCCAAGGGATGAGAAAAATGATTTCGGAATTATAAGAAAATACCAAGAGCTATCAGAGGTTGCCATGACAACACTACTAAATTGATGAGGGATGAGCCATCAGACGTTGCTATGACAACGCACTTGCACGCGATCACATTCAGTTTTCCATCTGACTAAGTGCGAAGCGGCCTCGGTGACGTAACTGGTAGTATGCTGAACTTCTATGCCCGAGTTCGCGGGTTCAAAGCCGGCCGAAGTCGTCGGATTTTCTAAGAGCGCTAAAAATCCCTCAGTATGCTTTCCTTTTGAGGGGAAGATCCAAGGTTTGTTGCGAGTTGCTGGTTGCGGTGGCATCTCGTAGGCAAGTTCAGAGCTAGGTGTCGTTGACTGAAGTATCTGGTAGCAACATTGGGAACTACTGCTTGAAATTGACCGTCTGCAGTCCGTACCTGAATTACAAACTAATACAGCCATCACAATTCACACTGTTTATCAGACAGATTCTACACTCACCCAAAGTACACGGGGTTATATGACCGCGTTGTCGCAGTCTCTAAACTGAGGAACCAACCAAAATCTCTGCGGGAGATATAATTTTGCGTGAAGAAGTAACAGACCGTTACATAGTTACACATCAATGTCGAAACCTTGCATAAGGACAGTGTGACCACAAGTATAAAAATGGACCCCAAATGACACGAAAGTTACCGTTCCCATAAGACAATAAAATGTTTAAAATATGCATAAAATGACGAAAAACAAAGTTAATTAAGCTCCAATTATAAAATACTTTCTCGCAATAAATGAGGTCTGATCCTTCTACAAAAACTTGCATATTCTGCCTATTTTCGCCTATCCTCAAGTTTGCCCCATGAAATCTACCTCCGCCTTCCGGCGTGCCGACAGGACTTTTTTTTTATTTGTCATATAAATGCATATTTCGAACATTTTTTACCATTAGGTCATACTTTGAGCATTTTTTAGTAAGAACGTCATATTTCGGTAGTTTGACGGCAGCTGTAGGTGCGCAATCATCCTCAACTTACCGAACGGGAACTAGTGTTTACAGAAATAGACTGGAAATAACCACTTAAACATGTATATTCAAAAATATAATATGAAAATAGAAATAAATAATGTAGTTAACAATTTAATCTCGAAGGGATTGTCGCTTGGATTTATAATTAAAAACACGGCCATATTTAATTAGTCATTTTCAGGTCATATTTTGTCTTTTTTGAGTCACATTTCGTCATTAGCCTACTTTTCACATTTTGCAGAAATGAGGAAAAAGTAGACTTATGAGATCGATCCGGGAAAATGTGTGTCTGTCTGTCTGTCTGTCTGTCTGTCTGTCCTTCTGTCTGTCTGGCTGGCTGTGTGTGTGTGTGTGTGTGTGTGTGTGTGTGTGTGTGTGTGTGTGTGTGTCCCTATCAACTCCTAAACGGCTACAGCAATCTGAACCAAATTTAGTATGAGTAAAGATGTATACCGGAATATCTCATGCCCATATTTGAAAATGATGTCAGTGCTACCAACTGCTGAAAAATTGCACAAGAAATTTGAGCTCCATGTTGGATATCTTAAAAGGTATGCATGGGAGCCATTCCAAAATTGGCACACATGTAGATAATACCATTTTAGTGCAATTTCCAGGGGGCCATACATGACAGTGTTGCCAAATTAATTTTAAGCCTTCTGATAGGTCCAATTTTTAAATGCATATAACGTCTACACCATCAATTGGATTTCATCCAAATTTTGTATGTAATATATGTACATAAGCACATATGACTGAGCGTATTCTTAAGAGCCACCAGGGCTGCCAACTGTTAATAATTGAGTAGCCCAGATGCAAAGGCCGCTAAGTGCACTTTTTGTCGATTTTGAGTTGAGCATACCGTCACGTTCGTCTTTTAACTGGCTACACGATGGAATAAGTTTCAGGGTGCATATCCCGCTCAAAATCGTTGAAAATGGCCAACAAAAATCGCATTCGTTTGCATAAACCGCTAAATGCATGTTGGCTACGGTTGCAAAGCCAGTTTAATGTTTCGCGTGTCCAAAGACCGCTAAGTTCCATATGTATGGCGTCTGCTTTGCCACATACGGTTGCAAAACACGCTAACTGGTACAAGAACTGCCAATATTCCTCCCACAGAATTCCTTTACAATAAATAATTATTTATTTCGATCGGGAAGGATAGTTTCGTGTTTCAGATTTGAGTTGGCTGCACTATCGAGGAAGCGTACGCAACAATGACATGCTGCCTTGTCGAAATACACCGTTTAAATGCACATTTGATCGACAGGTTGTTTCTTGGTTGTGGGCACTTCATGCCGGAAAAATGAGTGATCTTGTTGTTTTATGTGAAGCAGTTATTGCATTTGTGGACTGTAATACTATTGTTGATGTTCCAAATACGGAGGGAAGAACAGAAACGGCAGAAGTACCGGTAGTGGGAGAAATAGTGCAAGTTGAAGTAGTACCGGTTGATATTGGAGTTGAGAACAACTTCTTGCGTCTGGTTAGAACATCAACATACCAAAGGATCAAACCAAATAGCGTCGACACTTCTTCACAAACTGGCCAGCATAAATGTTTAAGGTTCAAAATATTTCGGTTATTCTCTGATGGCTGTGGGGGTCAGAACAAAAACAAGAATATGATCAGCATGCTATCTCTCTGGTTACTACTAGCAGCTCCCGCATGTCTAGAGGAAATACAGCTATGGTTCCCAATTGTGGGCCGCTCATTAATCTCACCTGACAGAGTTTTTGGAAATATTGAACGGCAACTTCGCAAAGTAAGTGTCTTTGAAAATTCTTCCGGATACATCAAGCACATTGAGAAATTTGCGACAGTAGTTCGCCTGGAACAAGGTGAATGTCCTGTTAGGGATTAGAAAGCGTATGTGGATGGCAAGGTAAAAAATCCGGGTAGTGAACAATTCCAATTCCAAAACGCGAAGAAAATCGTGTTCAGAATTGGCAAAACAAAAAAATAACATGTTTGGTCCGAGGGGAGCCGTTCTACAATTTTGAGGTTGGTGAGGGAAAGAGCAGCATGAAAATTGGAACGAATATTAACAAACATCCGGGTCCCTCACCAATTCAAGTAGGTGTTGCACTCAAAGAAACTTAACTACAAGACGTCTGACGGCTTTTAGAGCTGTATTTCGGTGAAAACTGGCCAGCGAATGGCAACCTAAAATTCTTCAGTGAGGTCTTCCAGGAGCAAGAAGCCATTCTCAACAACAATATCGTCCGACCTCAAGAGGAAGAAGACGAAGAACCAGCAGATTTTGAGCTTATGGACGGTGTCGAGGATGACCTGACCTAACTTAAGCGCCATTTTTCTTGTTAAGTGCACTTTCTTAATTTGTAAATTTTTATGCTGTATAAATGACGTTGCAGGGTGTTTAAGATGTATTTTTTTAAAATAATTTTCCTTTTATCGCACCCGACGTGGTCTATTTTAAAAAAAATATTTTTCCTAATAAACCAAATTGAAACTAAAATAGTTCTTTATTGAAAATCTCATCCAAATGGCATTCGTAAAAAAATAAAATAGCGGGATTTGCAACCTAAGTTTCATTAACGACTCTCATCGTCACGGTTGCAAATGTCGTTAACTGCACAATACGTGTGCAAAAACCGGTAAGTCAATATTTTAATTTGTGTTTTAGGACAGAAGATCCAACTGTAGATTTCACCGATTTTAACTGAATAATAAATGTTTTTATGTTGATTTTCAGGGGTAAGAAATATGGTATTAGGTTAATTAGTTTGGTCGTAGCAGTTTTTCGTCATTTACTCGGTTTCTTTTATAATGCACTTAGCGGCCTTTGCAAACGGACTACTCAATTGCTCTCTTTATTTTTATCCTATTACATATATATATCAGAAAGTATGCAAGCCAAGAGCTTTAAACTATGCACACGTATATCACCTGACATTCTAGATTAATTTGGAGTAATAAATATAAGTCAGTGCTGCCAACATGAATCTATGTCTGCTGATATGTCCAATTTTAAAACACATGTAACTTCTATACTAACTAATGGATTTCATCCAAAATTGGCACAACAAGTTATCATAATGTTTCAAATTATTTCTGACCAGCACACGCATGACATTGTTGCCAACATGCCTTTACGCGTGCTGATAGATCCAATGTCTAACTGCATGTAACGTCCATTGGACTTCAACCTAATTCTTTATTCTGTACCTTAAGAGATGGAACTAAGAATATATTCAGGCACCAGGGCTGCCAACTGTAGTGCTCTATTAGGCTACATTATACCAGGTATATTTCTAACTAATTAGACATTTCGTTATTACGAACTTAATTTCGTCATTATTCTAGATAGGTTCATATACTGTAGATTAATCATTGGCATGAATCTTAATTTTAAGAAAAGTAGGCTCTTTAGTTCGTTACGGAACTTCTTGTTTTTAAGGTCATATTTGCTTGCATAGCCTCCGTGGCTTAGGCGGCAGCACGCCGGCCTCTCACCGCTGGGTCCGTGGTTCAAATCCCGGTCACTCCATGTGAGATCTGTGCTGGACAAAACGGAGGCAGACAGGTTTTTCTCCGGGTACTCCGGTTTTCCCTGTCAAAATTTCATTCCAGCAACACTCTCCCCTATCATTTCATTTCATCTGTCATTCATTTAATCATTGCCCCAGAGGAGTGCGTCAGGCCTCGGCAGCCGGCACAGTTCATATCCTCGCCGCTAGATAGGGGCTTCATTCATTCCATTCCTGACCCGGTCGGAGACTGGAAGCAGGCTGTGGATTTTCATTTTCATTTGCTTGCATATTAGGCTACTTTTTAGGCCTTAAACATCCGAGCCCTAATAATTATTATGTACACAAGAACCTCGTTTATCCAGCCCTCAATCCGGATCTCCGGTTTATTCGGATTGAATACGATAAAAAATTATTTTTACTGTACAGTATTTCTTTTACGGGGTCGACTCTTCTTGAATGTATTTTCCGCCAAGGAGAGTTAAGGAAAGGAATTGGAATTAATTCGGCCACGGTCTATCAAAGGTACCATCCCGAAATTCACCTGAAATTGAGAACTGATGTTAGTAAAATGTCTTCGTGATCGTGCTCCGCGCAAACGCTATACAAGTGTAAAACAGAAAAATATCACACAGTGTTGTTGTTTGAGTCATCAGTCTTTTGACTGGTTTGATGCATATCTCTATACCTCCCTGACCTGAGCTAATCGTTTCATCTCTACATAGCTACCACACCCTACGTCCGAGGCAATATGTTTTAACATATTCTAACCTTTGTCTACCCCTACAGTTCTCGTCCTCGACTCTTCCTTGCATAACTAAGCTTGCTATTCCTGGGTGTCTTAGTACATGCCCTACCAACCTATCTCTTCTCTTCATTAGCAGTCGCCAGAAACATCTCTCCTCTCCCGCTCGTCTTAATACCTCTTCGTTTGTAACCCTATCTATCCTTCTGATCTTCATAATTCTCCTGTAACACCACATTTCAAACGCTTCAATTCTCATCTTTTCTGCTGCACCAATAGCCCAAGTTTCACTTCCATAGAGCGCCACGCTCCAGACAAAATGACTCCCTAAGACCTAAATCTACAGTATATTCGATGTCAACAGATTCCTTTTCTGTAGAAATGCTTTCCTTGCCTGAGCTAACGTACTGTTTATATGCTCTTTGCTTCGTCCATCACTGGTTATTTTGCTTCCTAAGTAACAGAAGTCTCCTACTTCCTGTAGTTTTTACCTGCCAATTTGATGTCCATAGAGGATTCTGATTTATTTCGGCTGCATTCCAATATATTTTTGTAAAATTGTGTAAATTGGAAAAAGGCATTATACTTATGTTAATTATATAACATGTATTTGTTTTTTAGTTTTTCCGGATTATCCGGATTTTCGATAATCCGGATCAGTTTCGGTCCGCGAGATTGCATTTTCTAGTTCACTTTTAGCATTAGAGAGCGATGCGGCTTCTTGATTGGCTGTTCTGACGAAACACGACTGCACCAAGGGCTGTGATTAGTCAGCGTAGTTAATAGAGTGGAACCTATCAGCGATGTCGTGCCAGGTTTGAACAAAATATGTAGAACTCCCGCTGTTTTTACTTCCTATTTTCTTGGTTCCTTCTATTGTAATGCGCCTAGCAATAGTTGCATGATCATTGTTCCTAGGCCATAAGTGTTTCCGTAACTGCGGTGAATGGCAAGCTCATTTTGCGGCTCCGTGGTTGCCATTCATGCCTTTCAGGCCGTCGGAAATAAAATATTTTGAGCCACCTCCCATGTGCATACAATTCTTGATCGGGAGTGGATGATAAGCTACTTCCGCAATCGGACAGAGTGAATGAGCTAATCGATGAAAAACATACTGGTAATGATTCTTCTTGACTTAAGAAGATACGGGAACACTTATGGCCTAGGATCAATGATCATGCAACTATTGCTCCGCCCATTGCAACGTATACGGGTACCGGTACGTAGGAAATAGGAAGTTAAAACAGCGGGACTTCTACATATTTTGTTTCAAACCTGGAACGACATCGCTGATAGGTTTCACCCTACAACTTCGCTGACTAATCACAGCACTGGTGCAGTCAGGTTTCGTCAGAATAGCCAATTAGGAAGCTGTATCCTTCTCCAATGCTAAAAGTGAACTAGAATTTGCAATCTCGCTTCCGGTCCCACCTAAGCCGGATAAACGAGGTTCTTGTGTACTGTGAAGCACGCTTCTCTTGTCCCGAAAGCAACGATTCGGCAGTCCCCGCTAGCATTCGGTGGCTCGCTGGCTATAACGTCAAGTGATATCCCTGCGCGGATAAACAAAACGTTATCCACATCCGCCCCGCATCCGCACGACTTCTTTCCGCATTCCCACGCTTGTTATCCGAATATGCTGTTGTTACAATAATATGTTTAATTAGATGAAGCATAAATTATTAAAGCAACACCTTTAGACATTTGAGGAAAAAGTCGTTCCCTTAAGCTTTGTATGTCATGTCTGTGCTATGTTTAAAATGAATGTTATACAACCAAAATTGCAACCCTGTCCTGTTCAGAGTGTTAATTATGCGTAATGACTAGGGCTCGGATTTTTAGGTACCAAAGTAAATACATAGGTTGTTTTTTTAGTTTTGGCACCTTAGTTATAACTGGATTAATAACTCACTTAGATGGTTCCAAGTTTCACAGGCCCTCGATGTAGTCCCCACCGTTGCGTACAACGTGTTCCCAGCGATGCGGAAGTCGTTGGATCCCGTTGGCACTGCCCAATCTATTGATGGTACGAAGAGAGCGCTCGGCAGCCTGCTTAACGTCATTGTCATCTTCATTTTCGGGATGAGATCATAGTCGCAGGGACTGAGGTCGAGAGAATATGGGGGGTGATAGAGGACCTCCCAGCCCCAGCGATCCAACAATGCCGACACAACGCCTGCTGTGTGTGCCCTAGCATTGTCATGCAGAACGATGGGCGGTGTAACCATGTGGTGGCGCCGTTTCCTTCTCAGAGCTCCTCGGAGATGGTCTTGCAGAAACGAACAATAGTACGCCGCATTAACGGTTTGCCCTCGGGGAACAGTATGGCAGCGCTTCCGTACCCTTGAAGACGTTAAGCAGGCTGCCGAGCACTCTCTTCGTACCATCAATAGATGGGCAGTGCCAACGGGAACCAATGACTTCCGCATCGCTGGAAACACGTTGTACGCAACGGTGGGGACTACATCGAGGGCCTGTGAAACGTGGAACCATCTAAGTGAGTTATTAATCCAGTTATAACTAAGGTGCCAAAACTAACCCATGTATATTTTTATGTAAATACATGTTTTAAGTATTTTTTTATAAATACATAAATCCCCACTTTTCACTTATTAGCACATAAAACAAAACAAAAATACATTTTTTAAAGCAGTATGCTAGATCTTTCAATTTATTGCATTTTTGTTCTGCGTTACTTCATCGGGGAAGAACCTGTGAGCTATCTTCATGCAGAGCGTATGTCAGCTTGCAACTGTGTTATTCTTAACTTGTCGCCCCGTGCCACTCACTGTGGAAGCCGGGGATTTCCTTGTCCATAGCCATATTGCACCACGTGCTAGACCTCCCCCTCCCCCAGCCTAGAACCAGTGTCACTCACATGCAGTTAATTTCTAGCACTGTGAAGCGTAAGGCACTTCTACGATACCTAAAGAAAATACAACTACAAATTATCGTCTGTTGCATTATTTAAAGATAATTTTACTTCTGATGGGAGCGTTCTGTTCTGCCAACCATGTGGGAAGGCAATCAAGGGTGAACAGCGATCTCAAGTTAACAACACCTCAAAGGCAAGAAACATATCGCCGCAGTTTCGCGCCTTCAGAATAAGTGTTTCGCGATAATCGTCGGTCATTTGTGATGGACAACCTGAAGATGTATCTCGTTGTGTATTGTAATGCTTCAGCAGTCAGTGAGACATTTGTGAGTACTGCATATTAATATACTAAAATTATAATGAAATATACACACATCAAAAAAAGTTTTGCATCACCTCGGTTCCCAGATCTCCGGCATATAGACGTTGACTGTGTATATTGTATCCAAGATACAGTCCCTTTGACTGTTCATAGATGTCACTAAAACTGCTCAAAGATGTAAACAACCATGCATGAGCAGGGTCTATTAGACGGAGGGGGTACGACAGCCGATCAGTTCCAGTCATTCCACCAGGACGAAGGTACGCTGCTCATGTTGTCTGTAGTTCTACCATGCCTAGAAGGTCAATACCGCAGTTCGATCGCGTCCGCATTGTTACTTTGTGTCAAGAAGGGCTCTCAACAAGGGAAGTTTCCAGGCGTCTCAGAGTGAACCAAAGCGATGTTGTTCGGACATGGAGGAGGTACAGAGATACAGGAACTGTCGATGACAGGCCTCGCTCAGGCCGCCCAAGGGCTACTACTGTAGTGGATGACCGCTACTTACGGATTGCCGCTCGGAGGAACCCTGACAGCAATGCCACCATGTTGAATAATGCGTTTCGTTCAGCCACAGGACGTCGTGTTTCAACTCAAACTGTGCGCAATAGGCTGCATGATGCGCAACTTCACTCCCGACGTCCATGGCGAGGTCCAGCTTTGCAACCCCGACACCATGCAGCGCGGTACAGATGGGCCCAACAACATGCTGAATGGACCCCACGGAATTGGCATCACGTTCTCTTCACCGATGAGTGTCGCATATGCCTTCAACCAGACAATCGTCGGAGACGTGTTTGGAGGCACCCTGGTCAGGCTGAACGTCTTAGACACACTGTCCAGCGAGTGCAGCAAGGTGGTGGTTCCCTGATGTTTTGGGGTGGCATTATGTGGGGCCGACGTACGCCACTGGTGGTCATGGAAGGCTCCGAAACGGCTTTACGATACCTGAATGACATCCTCCGACCCATAGTGCAACCATATCGGCAGAATATTGGAGAGGCATTTGTCTTCATGGACGACAATTCTCGACCTCATCGTGCACATCTTGTGAATGCGTTCCTTCAAGATAACGACATCGCTCGACTACAGTGGTCAGCATGTTCGCCAGACATGAACCCTATCGAACATGCCTGGGATATGTTGAAAAGGGCTGTTTATGGACGTCTTGACCCACCAACCACTCTGAGAGATTTACGCCGAATTGTCGTTGAGGAGTGGGACAATTTGGACCAACAGTGTCTTGATGAACTTGTGGATAGTATGCCACGGCGAATACAGGCATGCATCAATGCAAGAGGACGTGCTACTGGGTATTAGAGGTAGTGGTGTGTACTGCAATCTGGACCACAAATGCTGAAAGTCTAGCTGTATGATGGTACAACATGCAATGTGTGGGTCTCATGAGCAATAAAACGAGCTGAAATGTTGTTTGTGTTGATCTCTATTCCCTTTGTATTTAACGGTTCCGGAACTCTTGGAACCGAGGTGATGCAAAACTTTTTTTGATGTGTGTATCTACTTCTTTGTCACATATTTCAGGTATTTTTAATACATAAAAAAATCCTCTCGGCACGCCGGAAGGCGGAGGTAGATTTCACCGGGCAAACTAGGGGATAGGCTATAATAGGCAAAATATACAGGTTTTCGTAGGAGGATCAGACCTCATTTATTGCGAGAAAGTATTTTACAATTGGAGGTTAGTTAACATTTTTTCATCTTTCTATGCATACTTTTAACATTTTACTGTCTTATGGGGATGGTAACCTTCTTGTCATTTGGGGTTAATTTTTATACTTGTGATCACACTGTTTTTATGCAAGGTTTGGAACTAATGTGTAACTATCTAACAGTCTGTTACTTCTTCACGCAAAATTTTATCTCCCGCAGAGATGTTGGATGGTTCCTCAGTTTAGGGGCTGCGACAAGGTGGTCATGTAACCCCGTGTACATTGGGTGTGTGTAGAATCTGTCTGATAAACGGTGTTATTTGTGATGACTGTATTAGTCTGTAATTCAGGTAAGGTCTGCAGACGGTCAATTTTAAGTAGTAGTGCCTAATTTTGTACCAAATACTAACATCAACGACACCTAGCTGTGAACTTGGCTGCTAGATGCCACCGCAACCAGCAACTTGCAACGAACGTTGTAACTTCCCCTCCGAAGGAAAGCATGCTGACGGATTTTTAGCGCTCTTAGAAAATCCGGCGACTTTGTCCGGCTTTGAACCAGCACCTTGGGCATAGAAGTTCAGCATGCTACCAGTTAGCCGCTTCCCTCATAGTCAGATGGAACAAGAAGTTCCGTGACGAACTAAAGAGCCTACTTTTCTTAAAATTAAGATTCATGCCATAGATTAATCTACAGTATATGAACCTATCTAGAATAATGACGAAATTAAGTGGGTAATATCGAAATGTCTTAATTAGTTCGAAATAAGGTATACTAGGCATAATGTAGCCTAATAGAGCAATACAGTTGGCAGCTCTGGTGACTGAATATATTCTTACTTCCATCTCCTAAGGTACAGAATACAAAATGTGGTTGAAGTCCAAAGGGCGTTACATGGATTTAGACATTGGATCTATTAGTACACGTAAGAGCATGTTGGCAACAATGTCATGCGAGTGCTGGTCAGAAATAATCTGAAATATTATATATTTTTGTGCCAATTTTGGATGAAATCCATTTGTTGGTATAGAAGTTACATGTATTTAAAAATTGGTCTTATCAGCAGGCTTAGAATCATGTTGGTAGAACTGACGTATATAAGTTACTCCAAATTAATGTAAAATGTCGGGTAATTTACGTGTGCATAGTTTAAGGCTGTCGGCTTGCATACTTTCTGATATATTTGGATACAAAATAGAGAGCAATTATTAACAGTTGGCAGCCCTGGTGGCTCTTAAGAATACACTCAGTCATATATGTTTATGTACACATATTACATACAACATTTGGTAGAAATCCAATTGCTAGTGTAGAAGTTATATGCATTTAAAAATTGGACTTATCAGAAGGCTTAACATTATTTTGGCAACGCTGTCATGTATGGCCACCTGGAAATTAAACTGAAATAGTATTATCTACATGTATGCCAATTTCAGAATAGCTCCCATGTATACCTTCTAAGATATTCAACATGGAGCTCAAATTTCTAGTGCGTTTGTTTTAGCAGTTGGTAGCACTGGCATCTTTTCCAAATATGGGCCTGAGATATTCCGGTACACATATTTACTCATTCTTAATTTGGTTTCGATTGCTGCAGCCGTTTAGGAGTTGATTGGGGACACACACACACACACACACACACACACACAGCCAGACAGACAGAAGGACAGACAGACAGACAGACAGACAGACAGACAGACAGACAGAAGGACACATTTTCCCGGATATATCTTACAAGTCTATTTTTTCCTCATTTTTGAAAAGTGTGAAAAGTAGGCTAAAAATGAATGTGATCTCGTCAATGGCGTTGTCTTGGCAACCTCTGATAGATCATCCCTTATCAATTTAAAAGCGTTGTTATGGTAACCTCTGATGGCACTTGGCATTTTTTAAAATTCCGAAATAATTTTCCTCATCCCTTGGCGTAATGGTGGGTCATATCAAAAATTCTTTCAGACAAAAGTTTTAGGTAATTATTAGGGGAATATTTTCCATTTTTTACGGTTTTGATATTGTGCCTATTAAGAGAGATATGATTAATGTTTCCCGAAAAACCCACTTTTTTCCACCCCTTTGGTCAATGGTTGGTGCTATCAAAAAACTTATTTCACATAAATTTTTGGCACTTATCCGACACATATTATGAACTTTGAATGGATTCGATATTTCACGTATTAAGAGAGTTATAGCGAAATTTCACTTTTTCGAAAAAAGCCACCCATTTTCACCCTCTTCGACCGATTTTGCCCATTAACGAACTCGACCGAGATTTTATAGGGATACATATTATGTAAAAAATTCAAAGTGATTGGTGCAAAATTACGGCAGTTATCGTGTCCACAAGAAACTGATATATATATAGATAGATAGATAGATACATATATACATAAATTATATATAAACTTTTGAACTGACGGTGGTTTTGGGGTCTGGGGGATGTGAAACGCGAAGATGTGTCGAAATTTTCCGGAAGTCGAAACATGGTACCCATTGCAATAGTTAGCTTTCCAATGAAATCTACCTAAAATAAATATTTTACCGTTTTTAGCACCTAAAAATCCGAGCCCTAGTAATGACCTAATTTGAATGAGATCAGCTTAAATCATCATCTTACATTTGTAATGAAAAAAGTCCTCTCGCTACGCCGGTGGCGGAGGTAGATTTCACCGGACAAAATTTAGGATAGGCGAAAATAGGCATAATATACAGGTTTTTGTAGAAGGATCAGACCTCATTTATTGCGAGAAAGTATTTTATAATTGGAGCTTAATTAACTTTGTTTTTCGTCATTTTATGCATATTTTAAACACTTTATTGTCTTATGGGGACGGTAACCTTTTTGTCATTTGGCGTCCATTTTTAGCCTATTTTCAATTTCGAAAAAATAGGCTTATGAGATCACCTTTTGTCCGTGTGTGTGTGCGTGTGTGAGGAGTGTGTGTCCCCCCCTAATAACTTTTAAACGGCTGGAGCGATTTCAATGAAACTCTGTAAGTTCATAGCACTATTCCGGGCGACCCCGACCGTGCCCTTCAAATTGTGTTACGTCTCACCAATCCAACATGGTGGCTGTGCGAAATATTTCACCAGCATTCAATATCTCCGAAACTATTCCCGATATCACCCTGGGATTTATTACAGTAATAAAGGAAACTACTAGGAGTTCACTTATGTTACTTTTGAAAAACTGGTAACTACAAAACCAACATGGCGGCCACGCGAATTTGCGACTTTCAAATAGACGTTTCTCACGATTTAACCAACAAAACGCAATAAAACTTGGTACAGTATATGTTTATACACATTGTAATGCCCCGACATCTGACTTTGTTCAATTGTTTACATAACCACAAGATGGCGGATGTGCGAAATATTTCACCGGCAT
This sequence comes from Meconema thalassinum, assembly GCA_946902985.2. Classification (NCBI taxonomy): domain Eukaryota; kingdom Metazoa; phylum Arthropoda; class Insecta; order Orthoptera; family Tettigoniidae; genus Meconema; species Meconema thalassinum. The sequence continues at coordinate 99,021,145 of OX336400.1, read as the reverse complement.
TCTATATCTCTGAAACTATTAGCGGTATCATCCTGAAATTTTGTACGGAGATAAAGAGCACTACTGGAAGTTCATCTATAAGACTTTCAAAAACCGGTTAACTACAAAACGAACATGGCGGCCAAGCGAATTTGAAAATTTTAAATAGATCTTTCTCGCGATTTAATATTCCAAACGCAATGAAATCTGGTACAGGAAATGTTTATACACATTGTAATGCACTGGTATCTAATTTAGTTCAATTGTTTACATAACTTCAAAATGGCGGCTGTGCGAATTTTAAAATTAAGTTTTTATTTCTTGTGCCGTAATCATGCGATCGAAGTGAAAGTTTGAATAATGAACCTACGCAATAATTTTCCTTTAATGGTACATGACTCTATGGCCTATACATTTAACAATCCAACATGGCGACCATCCGAAATATTTAGACGGCTCTGAATATCTACGAATCTATTATAGCATTCAAACTGATGTTTTTATGTTCATAGGGGCTATGAACTTAAGTTCACCTATAGGACTTTAGATAACCTGGTGAACACAAATCCAACATGGCGGCGACGCGAAGTATAAATATTCACATGGACGTTTCTCGCAATTTAACCATCCGAGTGCAGTGAAACTTGGTACAATAAATCCTTATACGAATGTCAATCCACTGGCATCTAATTTATTTCAATTGTTTCCATAACCACAAGATGGCAGCTGTGCGAAATTTTAAAATCTCCTTGTTACTTCTTGTGTCCTAATCATGCGATGGAAGTTTGAATGCTACACGTACACAATAATCTTCACGTAACAGTACATAACTCTAGGACCTACATATATAAAATCCAACATGGCGACCATCCGAAATATTTAGTCGGTTCTCAATACCTACGAATCTATTACAGCAATCAAACTGAAATTTTGTATGTTGATAGTGGCAGTTAACATAAGTAGGATATATGAAAATGTAACTACTTGTTAATGATGAGTTTATATGCCGAGTATCACATGCCCCAATAAAACCAATCGGGAGATATTGTTATTCAATGACATGCAGGTCTACCCCCTTAACACCCCTTTAGAATCTGAATATCCAAAAATCCTTCCTTAGTTGACGCTTTCAACATACAACGAACATATCCCCAAAATTTCATGTTTCTAACCTTTTGGCTGAGTGATGATGAGTCAGTCAGGACACTTTGTTTTATATAATAGATATGTTCTGCAGATTAGGGTTCCTTTTAGGTAGATTTCATTAGAAAGCTAACTATTGCAATGGGTCCCATGTTTCGACTTCCGGAAAATTTCGACATATCTTCACGTTTCACATCCCCCAGACCCCAAAACCACCGTCAGTTCAAAAGTTTATATATAATTTATGTATATATATATGTATATATATATGTATATCAGTTTCTTGTGGACACGATAACTGCCGTAATTTTGCACCAATTACTTCGAATTTTTTACCGAAGATGTATACCTATAAAATCTCGGTCGAGTTCGTTACTGGGCTAAATCGGTCGAAGGGGGTGAAAATGGGGGGCTTTTTTCGAAAAAGTGAAATTTCGCTATAACTCTCTTAATACGTGCAATATCGAATCCATTCAAAGTTCATAATATGTGTCGGATAAGTGCCAAAAATTTATGTCAAATAAGATTTTTGATAGCACCAACCATTGACCAAAGGGGTGGAAAAAAGTGGGTTTTTCGGGAAACATTAATCATATCTCTCTTAATAGGCACAATATCAAAACCGTACAAAATGGACAATATTCCCCTAATAATTACCTAAAACTTTTGTCTGAAAGAATTTTTGATATGACCCACCATTACGCCAAGGGACGAGAAAAATGATTTCGGAATTATAAGAAAATGCCAAGAGCTATCAGTGGTTGCCATGGCAACACTACTAAATTGATGAGGCATGGACCATCAGACGTTGCCATGACAACGCACTTGCACGAGATCAGATTCAGTATTTCCATCTGATTAAGTGGTTGGTTGGTTGGTTCTTAAGTTTAGGGGCTGCGACAACGCGGTCATGTAGCCCCGTGTACTTTGGGTGTGTGTAGAATCTGTCTGATAACCGGTGTTAATTGTGATGACTGTATTAGTGTGTGTTATCTGTTTGTTAATTTAAGTACTGCAACTAACAATTTTTCAGATAGTTCCTACTTTTGCCGCCAAGCGCCACTGTCAACGACTACGAGGCCAAGTTCAGAACTGAGCTACTAGACGCCGCCGCAGTTGGCTCTTGGCAACGAACATAGAAACCTAAGAGCGTTGTATACATTCTTAACCTATCCAATTTAGCTTCACACAGGTGCAATTAGTGGAAGGATCTTTAACATGCCATAAATCTATGACATGGGACCGCCGGCTTTACTTCCCCTCCGAAGGAAGGCATACTGAGGGATATTTAACGCTCTTAAAAAATCCGACGGCTTCGGCCGGGTTTGAACCCGGTATCTTGGGCATAGAAGCTCAGCATGTTACCGACTACGCCACCAAAGCCGCCTGATAAAGTGGGAAGCGGCTTCGGTGACGTAACTGGTAGCATGCTGAATGTCTATGCCCAATGTCGCGGTTTCAAAGCCGGCCGAAGTCGTCGGATTTTCTAAGAGCACTAGAATCCCTCAGTATGCTTTCCTTTGGAGGGGAAGTTCCAACGTTCGTTGCGAGTTGATGGTTGGGGTGGCATCTAGTAGCCAAGTTCACAGCTAGGTGTCGTTGACGGTTGTACCTGGTAGCAACATTAGGAACTACTGCTTGAAATTGACCGTCTGCAGTACTTACATGAATTAAGACTAATACAACCATTACAATTCACACCGTGTATCAGACAGATTCTACACTCACCCAAAGTACACGGGGTTAGATGACCGCGTTGTCGCAGCCCCTAAACTGAGGAACCAACCAGAGGTAGATTTCGTTAGAAAGCTAACTATTGCAATGGGTACCATGTTTCGACTTCCGGAAAATTTCGACATATCTTCGCGTTTCACATCCCCAGGCCCCAAAACCACCGTCAGTTCAAAAGTTATATATAATTTATGTATGTATATGTATATCAGTTTCTTGTGGACACGATAACTGCCGTAATTTTGCACCAATTACTTCGAATTTTTTACCGAAGATGTATACCTATAAAATCTCGGTCGAGTTCGTTACTGGGCTAAATCGGTCGTTGGGGGGTGAAAATGGGGGGCTTTTTTTTCGAAAAAGTGAAATATTGCTATAACTCTCTTAATATGTGAAATATCGAATCCGTTCAACATTCATACTATGTGTCGGATAAAGCCCAAAAATGTATGTTTGAAGAGTTTTTTTATAGCACCAACCATTGACCAAAGGGGTGGGAAAAAGTGGGTTTTTCGGGAAACATTAATCATATCTCTCTTAATAGGCACAATATCAAAACCGTACAAAATGGACAATATTCCCATAATAATTACCTAAAACTTTTGTCTGAAAGAATTTTTGATATAACCCACCATTATGCCAAGGGATGAGAAAAATTATTTCGGAATTATAAGAAAATGCCAAGACCTATCAGTGGTTGCCATGGCAACACTACTAAATTGATGAGGGATGAGCCATCAGACGTTGCCAAGATAACGCACTTGCACGAGATCAGATTCAGATTTCCATCTAAGTGTGAAGCGGCTTCGGTGACGTAACTGGTAGCATGCTGAATGTTTATGCCCAAGGTCGCGAGTTCAAAGCCGGCCGAAGTCGTCGGATTTTCTAAGAGCGCCAAAAATCCCTCAGTATGCTTTCCTTTGGAGGGGAAGTTCCAACGTTCGTTGCGAGTTGCTGGTTGCGGTGGCATCTAGTAGCCAAGTTCACAGCTAGGTGTCGTTGACGGTAGTACCTGGTAGCAACATTAGTAACTACTGCTTGAAATTGACCGTCTGCAGTCCTTACCTGAATTACAGACTAATACAGCCATCCCAAAGTACACGGGGTTACATGACCGCGTTGTCGCAGCCCCTAAACTGAGGAACCAACCAAAATCTCTGCGGTAGATATAATTTTGCGTGAAGAAGTAACAGACCGTTACATAGTTGCACATCAGTGTCGAAACCTAGCATAAGGACAGTGTGACCACAAGTATAAAAATGGACCCCAAATGACAAGAAGGTTACCGTTCCCATAAGACAATAAAATGTTTAAAATAAGCATAAAATGACGAAAAACAAAGTTAATTAAGCTCCAATTATAAAATACCTTCTCGCATTAAATGAGGTCTGATCCTTCTACGAAAATCTGCATATTCTGCCTATTTTCGCCTATCCCCAAGTTTGTCCGGTGAAATCTACCTCCGCCTCCCGGCGTGCCGAGAGGACTTTTTCTTTGTTTGCATCATGATTCAGCCCGGAAGGTTCGATGACTTCTCCCAGGTAATTGAATTTAGACACTTCTGATATTTTCTTTCCTTCTTCTGCCAAAAGTTTAAACGATGATATGGTAATCAACCCACCTAAAGTACACGGGGCTTCATGACCGCTTAAACACAGCCCCTAAACTTACGGACCAACCAACCGACGACAGTGGACCATCACTTCGATCTTATTCCTTTGAAAACAAATGGGCAATGTAAAATTATTTATTGTACGTGAGATATTTCGCACATAACAGTGTTTCAATTTTAACTATCAATAAAAACCTGAATTTTGAAACAAGAGATTAATGAATATATTTTTCCGAAACAAAATATTTTTGTACGGCAAAGAATATTAATCTTTTTGTGTATACTTACATATTATTTGCTTGAAATGTATTTTGAATATGAAATGATTATGTACTTTGGCTGTGGTGTTTTTTGTAGAGGTTCTCATTGTCCCCGGTAGGTGCGTGGCATGCTGGCAGTTCACCATATCGCCAATAGGTAGAGCCCTGCGCGGATAAACAAAACGTTATCCGCATCCGCCCTGCATCCGCACGGCTGTTATCCGCATCCGCACGGCTATTATCCGCATCCGTCCTGCAACCGCACGACTTGAATTCGTATCCGCACGTGTGTTGTCCAAATCCGCTGTTATTACAATTATATTTTCAGCTATTTTCAATTTTGAGAAAATAGGCTAATGGAATCACCTTTTTTCCGTGTGTGGTTGTGTGCGCGTGTGTCCCCCCCTAATAACTTCTAAACGGCTTGAGCAATTTCAATGAAACTCTGTAAGTTCATAGCACTGTTCCGGACGACCCCGACCGTGCCCTTCATATGTTGTTACGTCTCGTCAATCCAACATGGCGGCTGTGCGAAATACTTCACCGGCATTTTATATCTCTGAAACTATTAGCGGTATCTCCCTGAAATTGTGTACGGAGATAAAGGGCACTACTGGAAGTTCATCTAAGAGACTTTTAAAAACCGGTTAACTATAAACGAACATGGCAGCCAAGCGAATTTGAAAATTTTAAAGAGACCTTTCTCGCGATTTAATGTTCCAAACGCAATGAAACTAGGTACAGGAAATGTTTATACACATTGTAATGCACTGGTATCCAATTTAGTTCAATTGTTGCATAACCTCAAGATGGCGGCTGTGCAAATTTTAAAACCTCGTTTTGACTTCTTGGGACCTAATCATGCGATTGAAGTTTGAATGTTACACGTACACAATAATCTTCATGTATCAGTACATAACTCTAGGTCCTACATATATATAAAAATCCAACATGGCGACCATCCGAAATATTTAGTCGGTTCTCAATATCTACGAATCTATTACAGCAATCAAACTGAAATTTTGTATGTTGATAGTGGTAATTAACATAAGTAGGATATATTAAAATGGGCTGCATAGTTCTTCTCGGAACTACTTGTTATACTTGTGGTCACACTGTCATTATGCAAGGTTTCGACACTGATGTGTAACTATGTAACGGTCTGTTACTTCTTCACGCAAAATTATATCTCCCGCAGAGATTTTGGTTGGTTCCTCAGTTTAGTGGCTGCGACAACGCGGTCATGTAACCCCGTGTACTTTGGGTGAGTGTAGAATCTGTCTGATAAAAGGTGTGAATTGTGATGGCTGTATTAGTCTGTAATTCAGGTAAGGACTGCAGACGGTCAATTTCAAGCAGTAGTTCCTAATGTTGCTACCAGATACTACCGTCAACGACACCTAGCTGTGAACTTGGCTACTAGATGCAACCGCAACTCGCAACGAACGTTGGAACTTCCCCTCCCAAGGAAAGCATACTGAGGGATTTTTAGCGCTCTTAGAAAATCCGACGACTTCGGCCGGCTTTGAACCCGCGACCTTGGACATAGAAGTTCAGCATGCTACCAGTTACGTCACCGAAGCCGCTTCACACTTAGTCAGATGGAAATCTGAATCTGATCTCGTGCAAGTGCGTTGTCATGGCAACGTCTGATGGCTCATCCCTCATCAATTTAGTAGTGTTCCCATGGCAACCTCTGATAGCTCTTGGCATTTTCTTATAATTCCGAAATCATTTTTCTCATCTCTTGGCGTAATGGTGGGTCATATCAAAAATTCTTTCAGACAAAAGTTTTAGGTAATTATTAGGGGAATATTGTCCATTTTGTACGGTTTTGATATTGTGCCTATTAAGAGAGATATGATTAATGTTTCCCGAAAAACCCACTTTTTCCCACCCCTTTGGTCAATGGTTGGTGCTATAAAAAAACTCTTCAAACATAAATTTTTGGACTTTATCCGACACATGGTATGAACTTTGAACGGATTCGATATTTCACATATTAAGAGAGTTATAGCAATATTTCACTTTTTCGAAAGAAAAAAAGCCGCCCATTTTCACCCCCTTTCGACCGATTTAGCCCAGTAACTAACTCGACCGAGATTTTATAGGTATACATATTCGGTAAAAAATTCAAAGTGATTGGTGCAAAATTACGGCAGTTATCGTGTCCATAAGAAACTGATATACATATATATACATAAATTATATATAAACTTTTGAACTGACGGTGGTTTTGGGATCTGGGGGATGTGAAACGCGAAGATATGTCGAAATTTTCCGGAAGTCGAATCATGGTACACATTGCAATAGTTAGCTTTCTAATGAAATCTATCTAAAAAGCACAACAGAAAAAAATTATATGTCATGAACATCCGGGTCTTAATAATATTAAACAAGTTCGGATTGTATTCTAAAAACTATCCACAAATTATCTCCAAACATTATCCGCGGCTGATCCGCTATCCGCACAGCCATGCAAACTACAGTATATCCGCATGGCGAAAAATGTTGCGAATATCCGCAACCGCGCAGGACTTTAGTGATAGCACAGCACAACAGTCAGTTTCGAAATAGAGTAGCATGGCGCCAGTAAACATGAAACTCGTGTTCAAGATAACGGGAGTGGGAATATGATTTCTGAGTGTTGGCACTCCTCTGTCGTACTTCGCCCAGTCGTACATTATTGAAAATTCTGGAGACATTTACATTTTACTGTGTGATGCTGAGGGATCTGTCATTGTTTCTTCATTTAGGTACTTGGGCATCGAGGTCATTTTAGTCCCGTGTACTTGGGTGTGTGTAGACTTTGTCTGATAGCCTGTACAATTGTGGTTTTGTAGTCTACTGTCGACCAAAATATTATGTGCACTCGAGTTTGAAGGTTGTTTGTGAAGTAACCAATCGACCTTCATAAAATCCAATGACATCATCATTTTCGTCGTTCGATTTTACGTTAGTTCATGTAGGTTTGGAGTTTTTAATTTATATTTTAATATTTTTTATCGCAGTTGAAACACAAAAAGCGCCCATTTTTAAGCATGTTTCAACCATGCGTCACATTTAAGAATTATTATCTCACAAACCCGTCATCAGATCAAATCCAAATTTTAACACAATATACATTGGAATGTTGTATAACTGGTTTATTAATTTCAATTTTTTGAGTCTTCAAAAACGAAAGTTGATATCATTTTTGTAAGGTAACTTTATCTCGGCTCGGGGTCGTTGCAAAATGTAGTTCTTGGTTGCGTTGTATTCCTTATACATCAAAAGGTTATGCTGTATGACTGTGAAATACGTAAATTAATTCACTTATTTTATATCGGTTTGTATTTGTACGGGGAATTAAGACATGGTTCACCAGCTAGCCGCTCCGGGAAATGCTGTACAGCGTTGCTGATATGGAGCCCATCACTTCCGAGCGAGGCGCGCCATGACGCGTGTTGGAGCCAATCTTGGCAACGGTGTACAGCTTTCACCGGAGCGGCTAACTGGTGAACCATGTCTCAATTCCCCGTACAAATACAAACCGATACAAAATAAGTGAATTAATTTACGTATTTCACAGTCATACAGCATAACTTTGTGATGTATAGAGATTACAATGCGACCAAGAACTACATTTTCAAACCACCCCGAGCCGAGAAAAAGTTACCTTACAGAAATGATATCAACTTTTGTTTTTGAACAAACAAAATTTTAAAATTAATAAACCGGTTATACAACATCCCAATGTATATTGTGTTAAAATTTGGATTCGTTCTGATGACGGGTTTATGAGATAATAATTCTTAAATGTGACGCATGGTTGAAACACGCTTAAAAACGGCCACTTTTTGTGTTCCAACTGCGATAAAAAATATTAAAATATAAATTAAAAATTCCAAACCTACATGATCTAACGTAAAATAGAACGACCAAAATGATGATGTTATTGGATTTGATGTAGGTCTACTGGTTACTTCACAAACAACCTTCAAACTCGAGTGCACATAATATTTTGGTCGACAGTAGTGAGGTACCATAATGGATTTTATGTTCGACCCTGACTATTATATGTCAGAAAACTGTATCATAATGATGGTCATTATAACACTAGTTTTCATTATGAAACAGTTTCTCCCACCAATCAGAGCTCAAGAAACAGTTGCTTGGCCAATTAGGTAACGAGTTCCACGGCCTTCTAATTTACTTTGGTCGACAGTAGTACAGCGAGGCCAACGACATGGCCATGTTGAAACACCGGATCTCATGAGAACTCCGCAGTTAAGCAGCATTGGGCGTGGTCGAAGCTTGGATGGAATGCCGGTTCTGGGGGACCACGCGCTATTGGCAGGGAGAGGGTAAGGACCTGGTCACCCTACCGCACGTAAACTCTGGATAGCCTTTTCGGAGGCTCGGACCTGCCTTCGGGGAGAATACACACCAAAAAAAGGTACTGTGAGTATTCGTAACCGAGATAAGGATTGGTAGGAAAACGACGGATACTCACTTCTAGGATGGCTGATGTGGGAATCAAACCTTAGACCTCAGGAGTGACAGCCAAGAGTACTAGCCACTTCACTGTCTGAAATAAGTGTTTTATTGATTGGATTGACTAAAGGGCTTTGCAACACTATGATCATATACCGGTACTGTATTTTTCATATCTTCTTTGCTTCGTCCATCTCTGCTTAATTTGCCTCCCACGTACAAGACACAAAATGCTGATCGTAAGTGTCTCGAAGTAAGTAGGTGTACACTAAAATGTTACTACCATCTCTTAAGTGCGCCTTTCAGCTTGATAAATTTTCCACATCGCTGTTATCTTAGCTGTCTCTGGACTCTGGTCATGTAAGCATAGGAAATACATAGAAATGATCAGGGTTGGGAAAGATACCTTCTCAAAATAACTAAGTTGCGCTAGAATCCAGCCATTCCTTGCCGCATTATCGAGTGTGTATCGAATGTAGTTCAACTTCGAGTATCTACTCGAGATCTAGCGTATTGCTTTTCCTTTGTGATGATGATGGTAATTGTTGTTTTGCTTGCCACGGTGGGTGAGTGGTTAACGTGTCGGACTACCAACCCCAAGATTGCAGTTTCTCTCCTGGCCGCGGTAAGTGATTTTTGAAAGGCGACAAAAATCACGACATTGATGTCGTACGTTGTTGGCATGTTAAATAACCCATTTGAATTCAGTAGGCTGTGTTCATAATGGCAAAATAAATCTCGCAATTTTCCGCCAATACAAAGTTCCTCCATTCTCTACTAGAAAGCGTTATAGTGTCAAGGAGCTTAGGTATCTAACCTCCTTGACTTTATAGCGTTGGAAGGAACAACGAAATTCGACATGTAAGCTGCCCTCTGGGTGTCAAATAACAAATCTTGTACCGGTCCCCCGAGGCCATACGATATTATTATTATTATTATTGTTGTTGTAATTCTTTCCTCAGATCTAAGCATTATGAATGAATACTTCAAGAAATGGAGACTAACACAGAATCCTAGTAAGACTGAAGTTAGTTGTTTCCACTTAAACAACAGGTTGGCAAATACAAAGCTGAATGTCATCTTTAATGAGAAAGTCCCCCATCATCAACATTTTCCAAAATATTTAGGCGTTACTCTCGATAGGACTTTATCCTTCAAGAAGCACCTGCAGAACACTGCAGCAAAACTCAGATCTTGCAGAAGTTATGTGGAACCACATTTGGAGCTACAGCAACAACATTACGATCTTCTGCTTTAGGACTTGTCTATTCAGCTGCTGAATACTGTACACCGGTGTGCCTTAACAGTCCACATGTGAAGCAGATTGATGTCCAATTGAATTCGGCGATGAGGATAATATCAGGTTGCATCAGGACCACTCTCTGTACTAGCTTTCACCTAAGTCACATTGCACCAGCTGACTTACGGTGACAGAACTCTCTCGAGGGAATATCAAAAGATAATTTCCACTCCAAAGCTTCCTATTCATTGTGACATACCTAAAGTAAAACCGGGTGAGTTAGCCGTGGTCGTTACGGCATGACTGTTGGCAGTCGCTCACATCCGGGAGGCGAGGAGGTTCGAATCCCCCCGCCGGCAACCTTGAAGATGGTCTTCTGTGGTTTCCCATCTTCCTTCCAGGCAAATGCCGGGGTTGATCCCAAACTATAGGCCACAGCCGCTACCTTCCAACTCCTCAACCTTCCCTTCCAACTTTCCTCCCCAACGGTACTTGTAGCTCACCCATTGGGTGTCCGTCTCGAAGCAGCTAAACAACTGGCGAGCCGAACATGTCCGCGGACACTCCCGGAACTAAAAGCCATACGCTAAAAAAACTACAGTAAAGATAAGTCACTTGAAATCCCGCCGACCACCCATCCTAACAGCGGAATCTCTATAATTAAATAATTTTCAGATTGACAACAAATGGTCTGAGGTATGGAATAATTTATTCCATGAGAAATATGGAAACCTCATTGATCCTATCAATAAACCAGCTGGCATGGAACTACCACGCCATACATGGACATCACTCAATAGGATTCGAACGGGACATGGGGTCTGCACAGACAGCTTATACAAGTGGAATACGGCTTCCTCACCTCAGTGCGACTGTGGTTTTGAAAGACAGACCACCAACATATTGTGGAGGACTGCAGCCTTCGAGGCTATAATGGGAATCTGAAAGACTTTCATGATGCAACGCAGCCTGCACCAGGGACGTATATAAGGGGGGGGGGGGGGGCGCTGAGGGGGCTCCAGCCCCCCCCCCCCCCCGAAAAAAGCCAATAAAAATTAAGAAAGTGCTGCTTTGGTAAGAGCATAAAATAATTGTAGTTCGGTTGTACCTAATCTTAACTTATCGGCTAAGTTGTAAACAATATTAAAATTGAAATTATACTAACACTTGGTGAAGTGGGTAGCAATCTTCGCTGCCGTCCCGGAGATCCGAATCCGATTCCCGGCTCTGCCAAGAAATTGTAATTCTAGTCTGAGGGCTGGAACGGGGTGCACTCAGCCTTGTGAGGTAAAGCTGTGAAATCCACAGTATGTTTTTTGAGAAATACATGTAAAAAAAACTGTTTACCTTTCTGCTTAGTAAATTGACAAATATTTAGATATTTGCCATTCATACTCCATAGATCATAACAGAAAGTTAATTAAGTAATTTTTTTATTTGTGTGTTGTGTTGAATTTTACAACTTTTTTTGTATTGCCGGTAATAATAATATGTAGGCTATATAAACTTTGAATCTTATCTAAAATAATTACACAAAGTTATATGCTCTAAGATATTGTTTGATATTTCTGGGTATTTTGCGGTGACAATCCCCTGAGAATACTCACAATTTTCCAGGATAGTCCCCCCCACCCCGATTTTTTTTCTATATACGCCCCTGGCCTGCACTAGATTGGATTTCAATTTTAATTATTAACTTGTAAATCTGAACATTTTACCTATTGAATATGTGTCTCCTCATTCAAAATTTATTTTAATATTTATTGTTCTTTTAGCGTGAGCCTCCGTGGCTTAGGCGGCAGCACGCCGGCCACTCACCGCTGGGTCCGTGGATCAAATCCCGGTCACTCCATGTGAGATCTGTGCTGGACAAAACGGAGGCAGACAGGTTTTTCTCCGGGTACTCCGGTTTTCCCTGTCAAAATTTCATTCCAGCAACACTCTCCACTATCATTTCATTTCATCTGTCATTCATGTAATCATTGCCACAGAGGAGTGCGACAGGCTTCGGCAGCCGGCACAGTTCATATCCTCGCCGCTAGATGGGGGCTTCATTCCATTCCTGACCCGGTCGGAGACTGGAAGGAGGCTGTGGATTTTCATTGTTCTTTTAGCCTAATACTAATGTATATGTTTAATGTGTTCCTTTGCTTGTAATTATGTAGATGTGCTATGCCATACGCTAAATAACTAAATAATTATTGTTGTTTTGAGGGATACAGGGCTTCCGTCCACTCACTCGTCCAAAAATAGTAAAATAGTGAGTGGTTTTATTTCAAAAAAGTGAAAAAAGGTGAGTTTTTGTATGAAAAAGTGAGTAAATAGTGAGTAAATGCATAGGCGGAATTAGGGGGGGGGGTCCTTGGATGGCTAAGCTCCCCAAAACAAACCATAGCCCCCCAAAAATGCGACAAAACTTTATAGAAATAGACAAAATTTTTAAGAATGTGTAACTGAAAAACAAATTAGCCCCCCATAAATGTCAACCAAATTGCGCCTATGTTAATAATATCTCAGTACTGTTTGTGATTATTTCGCTGCACGGCTCCGGCTGTGGTATTGCACCATGGAAGCTTTTTATGCTTTCTGGCCGCCTAACAATCTGATTGTGCACGAGACCATTTTTAACGCAGAATGTGACCAGTTTTGAAAAAAAAAATGAGCCTTACAGTAGTCGCATATGATGTGTAACATCTGACATGTTATTCGAATAATTCCATATTACTTACTCGCATTTTTTAAAGAATGAACTTATAATGCTTCCTTGTGCCAGCAAACATGACAGGATTCTCCAATGCATCTGCAGTAGTGACATATACCTGCAACTGTATGCGGGAGCAATCCACTGCCTACTTGATGCGAGCAGCGCTTTATACCGGCCAGTCGGTGAACCCATGCCAGCGGTGTTATTGAAAATGGCCTCTTATTGCCGATATAGCGCACTGCCAAGTATAGGCGATTAAAAATTAGGTGTGCAGTAGGTATATTAAATGCGTTTCGTTTCTCCCAGTGATACGTTTAGACCAACGAAGTTTCAATTATTGTTAGTAGTCGGTGTTAATATACTGAATTCCTTCGTTGTTTGAAGTGTTGGTTGATGCGATATAGCGCTCGAAGTATCGAGTGCTTACATTAAATAACAATACAGCAAAAGTATGAAGATTGAATAAATCGTAATTGTTTTCAGCAAATATGATATAATGAATATTTTCACACCAAAGAACGACAACTTGAAGATGATTATAGGAATTTCTTTAATGGGGCCTCCAAACCTTGAGGTAAACCGTATGCGATTTACATTCCCCATAGTCACATGGCTTACAGTACGTCGTTGTTCCGATCTCCGACACCGCGCGCGCTCATTGTTTCCGTCCCATGCCCTTCCGTCCCGTCTCTTTTCCAAAAAACACTCCCACAAAAATGTCCAGCTACCGAGTGCCACAAAAATATCCAGATACCGAGTGGAAAGATGTTACACATCAAAAAGTGAGAATAGTGGGTAATTTTATCAAATGCTGCTTTGAAAATAGTGAATAATAGTGACAAAAGTGAGTCGCTGGAAGCCCTGTACATAAGTGATTCATACGACTTGTTACTGTAACCTTCCAAGTAACAAAGAGACTGAACCCGTGTTCTGGGGAGTTACGGATTTTATTAATCGTGTGTATATTTTTATTTTAGGTCTTTTTATATTTTATAATTATTTATTAGAGTGTATATTATAGTTTTATGCTTTCTGGCCGCCTGGTTCGCTGCCGGCAGCGGTGGGTATATTTTGGGTCATTTCTAACAATCTGATTGTGCATGAGACCAGTTTTGAAAAAAGTGAGAATAGTGAGTAATTTTATAAAATAGTGAGAAAAGTGAGGCTGCTTTGAAAATAGTGAATAATAGTGAGAAAAGTGAGTAGCTGGAAGCCCTGCCGGATATAACATGTAGGTTATCTGCCACCTTCCTTTTAGAAGCCATGATACTGAACTATAACGAAAGTCACACTGTATGCATAGCATTGTTTAACATTGTTGAACAAAAATATTGGAATGTAGCCGAAATAAATCAGAAACCTCTATGGCCATCAAATTGGCAGGTGTAAAACTACAGAAAGTTGGAGACTTCCGTTACATAGGAAGCAAAATAACCAGTGATGGACGAAGCAAAGAGAATATAAAAAGTAGGTTGGCTCAAGCAAGGAAAGCATTTCTGCAGAAAAGGAATCTGTTGACATTAAATACAGATTTAGGTATTAGGAAGTCATTTTTGAAAGCCTTTGTCTGGAGCGTGTCGCTCTATGGAAGTGAAACTTGGACTGTTGGTGCACCAGGAAAGAGGAGAATAGAAGCGTTTGAAATGTGGTGTTACAGGAGATTGATGAAGATCAGATGGGTAGATAGGGTTACAAACAAAGAGGTATTAAGACGAGTGGGAGAGGTGAGATGTTTCTGGAGACTGCTAATGAAGAGAAGAGAGAGGTTGGTAGGACACATAATAAGACACCCAGGAATAGCAAGCTTAGTTATGGAAGGAAGGGTCAATGACAAGATCTGTAGGGGTAGACCAAGGTTAGAATATGTTAAAAGCGGCTTCGGTGGCGTAGTTGGTAGCATGCTGAGCTTCTATGCCCAAGATCGCGGGTTCAAACCCGGCCGAAGTCGTCGGATTTTTTAAGAACGTTAAAAATCCCTCACTATGCCTTCCATCGGAGGGGAAGTAAAGAAAGCGGTCCATGTCATAGATTTATGGCATGTTAAAGAACCTTCCAATTAATACACCTGTGTGAAGCTAAATTGTATAGGTTAAACATTTGACTAACGTTCTTAGGTTCCTACGTTCGTCGTCAAGAGCCGACTGCGGTGGTTTCTGGTAACTAAGTTCTGAACTAATTGGTCGTTGACGGTGGCGTTTGGCGGCAAAAGTAGGAACTACTTGAAAAAATTCCATGTCTGCAGTCCTTACGTGAATTAAAACAGATACACACATTAATATAGCCATCACAATTAACACCGGTTATCAGACAGATTCTACACACACCCAAAGTACACGGGGCTACATGACCACGTTCTCGCAGCCCCTAAACTGCGGAACCAACCAACCAGAATATGTTAAACAGATTGCCTCTGATGTATGGTGTGGTAGCTATGTAGAGATGACACGATTAGCTCAGGACAGGAAGGCTGCATCAAACCAGTCAAAAGACTTAAGACTCAAACAACAACAACAACAACATTGTAATTAACTACATTGTTGCGCACTTTGTTGTGCGCGTCATTTCTGCTGGAGCGACTACAGGCCGGATTAGCGAGAGTTTAGCATAGTTACCGTTAATTACCAAACATAGTAACGAAGGTACTGTACCGTTATTTTGTGGGGAAAGTAATTGCATTATGCAGTGAGGGCCTTCTCTATATAATCTACAACTTAGTACCAATGTCCCTTAACCCGTTGATTGCTACGCCCGTCTATACAGGGTGTCATTTATGTACTTGAGTACCCTTAATGGGCGTGTAGGGGATGGGTATAGGATCAATTTGAGATAGGGAACCTGGGGTCGGAATGGCCTCCTAACCCCAGAAAACAGGTTTGTTTCAGGCCCTCCGCCCCTGTAAAGTAGGGAAGCGCGCCTTGTGTTACTCTGAGGCCAGGCACTCTTTCGGTGTCAACGGTCTTGGCGCGAACACCGCTCAATGCTGCGATAGCCGAGAGCTGCATTCATCTTGCCAATTGATAGTTCCGTCGTCTTTAACTACTACAGGAACACACGTAACTCGTTGATACTCATAATCAAAAGGCAATTAAGTTACATAATCAACGATAGTTTTTAAAAATCAGCACAGAATTAACACGCACTGTGACTACGCCCCCTCCTTCCCCTAAGAAATGAAGAAAAAGATTTTTTTTTAAATTATGTCACCCCAGGAGAAACGAACCCGGGACCACCGCGGCACCGCGCCTCGCCGCTATCTAGGCTATCGCAGCGTAGCCCGTTAGAAAGAAAGAATAAAAGGAAGAAAAAATGAAAGAAATAAAAAAAGAAAGAAAGAATTTATCTGTTTTTTCTCTATTTCTTGCATTTTTCCTTTTTCATTTCTCTATTTCCGTATAGATAAATAAATAAAGAAAGAAACAAAGAAAGAAATACATAAATAATAGTAAAACAAAGAGAGAAAGAAAGAAACAAAGAGAGCAATAAATAGACAATAAAAGAAATAGATTAAGAACGAAAGGAATAGAGATAGTTAGAAAGAAACAGAGAAAGCAAGGAATAGAGATAGTTACAAAGAAACAGAGAAAACAAGGATGAGAGATATTTATAAAGAAACAGAGAAAGCAAGGAATAGAGATATTTACAAAGAAACAGAGAAAGTAAGGCATAGAGATATTTACAAAGAAACAGAGAAAGCAAGGCATAGAGATATTTACAAAGAAACAGAGAAAGCAAGGCATAGAGATATTTACAAAGAAACAGAGAAAGCAAGGAATAGAGATAGTTAGGAAGAAAGAATGAAATAGAGAAAGAAAGAAATCAAAATTATAAAACATATACACATTAGAAATAATAAATATAAAAATGGTAAAAAAATAAGTAACTTAATTAAATAAGTTCGTTGCAGACACTAAGTTTCTCTTATCTTTTATCCACATCGAACATAGTGACTCCATTTGCTTTCGGAAACTGTGGCGCTATGCTTCGTCACTTGGAACGAGGATCTACAGTATGGCGGCTCAAGTTTGAGTCGCGACCCATAGCTTAAGGAATCCTGGCTAGACTATCCCAGAAGGCCTGTAAAAACTGGAAGCTATCGAATATGCCGTTACAGACCATTGCCTTCTAACTCATGGCTTGATAAGATCAGAAGCACTGAGGTGATGAAGACGATGAATGGAACTACTGAATTGCCTACAGCATAACCGCGTGCACTAAAGTCACTCCTCCACGACTGCGAGGGAGAGTTGGAAGCGACCGTCCTGAGTGCGGTTTTACCCTGCGATTTTCCTCACCCCCTCAAGGCAAAAGATGATGATGATGATGATGATTGTTGTTTTAAGGGGCCTAACATCTAGGTTATCGGCCCCTATTGGTTTGGGTGATCGTGAAGATGAAAATGAAATGCAAACAATATCTAAAAACTAACTACTAACATATATACTAGAAGAAGAAATGGAAAACTAAAGGAGAATAAGGCAAATAAAGGACAGGAGGAAAAGAATTGCCCTCAACCCTCGAAGAATGCGGATTGAGGGACTTGGAAGGAAGGAGAGCCATGAAAGGCAGACAGGAAAGTGAAAGAGGAGAGGGTCCGCCCCACAGGTAAGGGATAAAAGGGGAAAACGGACCCAGCCCTGAAATCCCTCGGGGTCGCCAACTCCCGAACTCACCAGCCGTGAGCCCATTGAGGGTGTAGCAATATCCAGGGTGCACCAGAAATGGTGGGGCTACATACACCCTGCCTCCTTGAGGGCCTTGAGCAGAAGGCAGGAGGTAAAAGGAAAAGAAAAAGAAGGCTGACCCCTCGCAGAAGGAGGGTATCAGAAAAGATGAGACAAGGGCCAATTAAGGCTTGAAAGGAAAATACTCCCTAGGCCTCGGATAACCTAATACCGTCGGGGTCGGAAGAGAAAATCAGTTGACCAAGTGAGGTCGACAGGAAAGAAGACAGGGAGGAGCCCGGCACAAGTAAGTGGAAGCAATGCCGGACTCGGCTGAGATCCCGTGGTCGCCAACCCACGTCCCACTAGATGTGAGCCCCTGGGGGCTCAAGGCAAAAGGCGGCGCAGCTCCCCTATCCTACACTCTAATAATATACTCATTTTAGGTTATAATAATTCCTAAATATGTTGTTTCGTTTGAGGGGGCTTGGACATCGTTTTCATATAGCCCCGCGTACTTGTGTGTGTGTGTGTGTGTGTGTGTGTGTGGGATTTGTCGAAAAACCTGTGTTATTAGCATTAAAACTAGAAAATCGTTTATCAAAACATTTGTCTGGAGTGTTTTGTTATACGGATGCGAAACTTGGGTTCCAAGGAAACAGGACTTACACCGCCTGGAAGCAGCGGAAATGTGGATGTGGAGAAGGATGCTGAAATTAAGCTGTACGGAGAAAAAGACTAACGAATGGGTTCTCAAGGAAGTAGACGAAACAAGAAAATTGATCACTACTATAGAAAAGAGGAAAGTAAAATTCGTTGGCCACACCCTACGTCATAATGAGTTCCTGACCACCATACTGGAAGGAAAAGGTTTGGGGAAGAAAGGAAGAGGAAGACCGCGGAAGGCTCATCTGGATTCTGTGATGGATGGACATCAATTTAGACACTATGCTGACTTAAAACGTTCAGCATGTGAGAGACAAGGCCTAGCCATTAGATGATGATGATGATAATTGTGATGACTGTTTTAGTGTGTGTATTTGTAATTCAGTTGAGGATTGAGAAGAAGGCGCAGCATTAGGAGAGATCCACGCAAGATCCACGACTTTGTATCGATGTATTTGTTGGTTCTTTTAGGGGCATTGCAACATCCAGTAGCGTAGCCAGGATCGACTAATGGGGGGGGTTATAGGTACTCAAGCAACATTCTGCAAGCATTTCGTCAAACGTGCACTATGGTAGCGAGGGCAGCTGTGGTAAGTACGGATATCGTAGGTTCGAATCCCGGTGCTGACAGCGGTTATCCTGAGTGTGTGTTTTTTTCCGGGTTTTGCAACACTCCCTACAGGAAATTGCCAGAATAGTGCCTTGCTCAAGTCCCAGAGCGTCTACTCCATCCCCGTCACAGATACATTTACACACACATCTACAATCATCACAGCAATACAGGTTGTCAGACAGCGTCAACACACTCCCAACTACACGGGGCTGATGACCAAGGTGTCTCAAGTACCTCAAATGAATTAACAACAACTCTACAAGTATTTCCATCTCTCTATGAGATATTATTACACAAGAAAAGTTTCATGTATTTTGATCCCGAATTTTTCGAGTAATACAATATGCTCAAAAGACAAAAACAAATCAGTTCTTTAAAAAATTAAGTTAATTTTTGACTAAAATGTCTCACTTCAATGGTAAATCTGGAACATTCCTGTTCCCCTGACAGGAACAAAATAAACTCAAATATATCTGTGCTACCAACATGAAGACTGCGTCTCCCTCAACAAGAGAAATTATTTACAGAGGTCTCAGCAAAAGTGGGCATGTCCTCTCACGATGTATCATGTTGATTTATGAGTAATTCAATACAGGTACTCATCTTTATGGTTATTCAGTTTTTCCAACAAGATCCTGTGCTTTATACGTAATTAGCCCTGAATGCCTAAAGTATCATTTTCGAAGATTTTTGTCACCTACCAAGGTCCTTCTTACCTTACAAATGCTACATGCAGCCGGAAAAAGTTTTAATTGCTTACACTACTCAGGCGACAAATTTCACTCATTCGTAACTGGGAGATATCCGTAATTCGGGGAATTGCTGGACATATATTTACGAAATATGAAGCAACTCGGCTGACGGTTATCTCATGCTCAAGATGTTAATAATGATCCCAAAATTAGTGTTAATGTACCCATAGAATTTTATAAGTCTTTATTAAAGGGAGTTATTTAAAAAAACTTCATTAATGTACATATAACTTCTCTCCTGTCAAGAAAAGGAAAAAAAGCTAATATTGTCCCGCTGTGTGGGATTCAAAATTATTTGGCGCTAGCCTCAGTTTGAAATAAGTTATAAGTTATTTCGCGAGGGAAAAGTTAGATTGGCAACCCTGGGAGGACGGAGTTGTATTACCACAGTCTAAAATACAGTCGCGAAGCTCGCTGCACTACGAAATTGCATCCTTTTTGTAGGTGAAGCGACACTAGCGCTCCCGGCGGCCAGCAAGCTGGCAACTGCCTTGAGCAAGTTATTCGCGGGACTGATGATTTCAAGAGTTTTTTGAATTTTAACTCACCTGAGTGATCATTTCCAATGTGAACATAAGTCACGTTAAATCACCAACTACTACAGAAGAAAGCCACAATGTTGATATACTCACACTTTTAATTCATAGAAACATAAAAAGAATGCTCTGTTTTTATTAGTTCAGTCCTCTATAAGTATCCGTAGGTACAGTTATATGACGTATTTAATGAGCCTTACGTAGAATTCATAGTCCATACTAGTTATAAATGCATGTATTTGCTTTAATGATAGTCGCTGACATCTCTACGTAAAACCAAGTCCACGATTCCTGGATATAACGGGTAATTTATAAATCCACTGAATGGATTTTGATGCGGTTTTCACCATTCAGTAAAGAATTTCTCGAGGATGGTTTCTGTATGACAACATTAATTTATGACCAAAGGAAGCCGAGCAGTAACGATTTCAGTGAATCGTGTCGAAGGAAACCATGCCGTCCGTGCGCCTTTTAAGCTTACGCTGGGTAAACCATTAAAAATATCCATATACTATGAGTGTAAGAATTGGTCAGCATGACAAGTTCTACAAAGAAGTCCGCGACAGCATATCTTTATCTTTAATACATCGCCAACTATAATATTTTTTAATTTCTTCCAACAATCTCCATTCAGTGGAAATTTAAATTACTAGCTTAGGAGCGAGTTTACGAGCGAGCCCATCACCCCAACTTCGGCCAGCATTAACTGTCGAGTCGTATCGAGTTAAGACTTCAGAGAAGAGTAGACTATAAGTGTTTGGAGTTTCGCTGTTCACCTCGGCTTTTCTGAATTGCGTCTGAGACCTACCGTCCGTGCGCCTTTTAAGCTTACGCTGAGTGACCCCTTTAAGATACCAGGCGAAGCCGGGGCGGGTTGATAGTATGGATATAATATAATATCAATTTCTTAACCGTATCAAAAGCTAGTTATTCCGTAAAATTGAGTAACACTATAGTTAATTAGTAAAAATACCAGTGTGTTTTGTGAAACGAAACTGTCTTAAATGGCTCAATTGTAGGAACTTCGTATTTTTTCTGTGGGTTTGAAACCTTTCATTCCTGAATTTGACAAAATGATACAATGCCAATTTTACAAAAAAAAAAAAAAAAAAAAAAACGGCAATAACAAATTGTGTACCGTACCATCACAGCAGCCGTGTGGGAGACCAGGTATTTCATAAGAGAATTAACAATGTACCCCATTTAAGTTTGTGAGCAATATTCTGACGACATAAATTGGCTTGCTTCCAAAGGATTCGAGAATAAGTTTATATTATTGAGCAAACTCTTTATTCATTAAATCAGCTCTCTGACTATTAAAAAGCCATTTTCTACATCCGAAAATTTAAATGTCGGCACGCGTTTGATATGACATCTTTTGCGTTTACTTAGCCTACCGTATGTTTTAATTTTCAAAATGTATAGATATTTATATATGATTTGCAGCCAATGGCCATAGCAGGGCATTTCACATGAACGCCCGTAGGTTCCCCAATTTCAATGTCAAGTAGTTCCAACTTAAGCTACCAGACGCCACTGTCACTGAAACCCAACGGCGTACGTTTGAGCCTGATAGAGCGTGTCTAACCCAATAGCCTATAAATTTTGGCTACACACTACCAATTGTAGTTGTAAGTTCTTTTACGTGCCATAAATCTATGACATGGGCCCGACGACTTCGACTGGGTTTGAACCCGTGATCTTGGGTATAGCAGTTCAGCATGCTACTTACTACGCCACCGAAGCCATGCATAGATATCCTACCGAGACATGCTTCTGATTTATAACCGACTGGCTCCGTGGCTCAGCGGTAACGTTCTCGCTTGCTGTTCCCAAGGTTGCAGGATCTAATCTTGGCGCAGTCAGCTGGCATTTAAGGGTGCATAAATGCGAGGGAACCGTGTCTGTAGATCTACTGGCAAGTTAAAGATCCCCTTCAGGGCAAAATTCCGGCACCCCGGTGTCTCTAAAAGACACAGTAGTTAAAAGGGACCTAAACCAATAGCATTATTATTGATTTATAACCAGTTAAAGACCTAGTTCCGTTGTTTGATTGAAAAGCTTTATAATACTTTCTACTGAGTTGTTGTTGTTTGAGTCTTCAGTCTTTTGACTGGTTTGATGCAGCTCTCCATGCCTCCCTGTCCTGAGCTAATCGTTTCATTTCTACATAGCTACCACACCCTACATCCGAGGCAATCTGTTTAACATATTCTAACCTTGGTCTACCCCTACAGTTCTTGTCCTCGACCCTTCCTTCCATAACTAAGCTTGCTATTCCTGGGTGTCTTAGTATGTGTCCTACCAACCTATCTCTTCTCTTCATTAGCAGTCGCCAGAAACATCTCTCCTCTCCCACCCGTCTTAATACCTCTTTGTTTGTAACCCTATCTACCCATCTGATCTTCATCATTCTCCTGTAACACCACATTTCAAATGCTTCAATTCTCCTCTTTTCTGCTACACCAATAGTCCAAGTTTCACTTCCATAGAGCGCCACGCTCCAGACAAAGGCTTTCAAAAATGACTTCCTAATACCTAAATCTATATTCGATGTCAGCATATTCCTTTTTTGAAGAAATGCTTTCTTTGCCTGAGCCAACCTACTTTTTATATCCTCTTTGCTTCGTCCATCACTGGTTATTCTGCTTCCTAAGTAACAGAAGTCTCCTACTTCCTTCAGCTTTTCACCTGCCAATTTGATCTCCATAGAGGTTTCTGATTTATTTCGGCTGCATTCCAGTATTTTTGTTTTACATTTATTAATTTTCATCATGAATTCTTTCCGTAAGACGGAGTCCATACCATTCAAAAACTCATTCAAATCCTCAGGCTTGTCGGCCAAGATGACTATGTCATCAGCAAATCTCAGAGTTGAAATTATTTCTCCTTGAATCTTCACTCCCACTTTACATTTTTCTCTAATTTCCTTCATTGCTTGTTCAATGTAAAGATTGAAAAGTATGGGTGATAAGTTGCAGCCTTGCCTTACACCTTTCTGAATACCAGCTTCTCTCTCATGTCCTTCAACTCGAATGACTGCTGTCTGGTTTCTGTATAGATTGTAAATCACCCTCCTATCCCTGTACTTTATTCCAATCGATTTCAAAATGTCAAACAATTTAGTACAATCAACGTTATCAAAAGCCTTTTCTAAGTCTACAAAAGCCATGAACCTTCTCTTATCTTTCCTTATTCTACCTTCCAAAATCAGCCTAAGACTTAGTACAGCTTCCCTTGTTCCTACATTTCTCCTGAAACCAAACTGGTCTTCACCCAACTCCATTTCTATCTGGCTTTCAATCCTCTTGTAAATTATTCTAGACAGGATCTTTGAAGCATGATTAATCAAGCTGATTGAACGGTAATCTTCACATCTGTCAGCTCCCACTTTCTTTGGTATAGGGATGATTACATTCTTCTTGAAATCAGGGGGTACCTCACCTGTCTCATAAATCCTACACACCAAGTGAAATAACCTGATCAGACCTTCATCTACTATGCAGCGTAGAAACTCAATCGGTATATCATCTACGCCTGGTGCTTTGTTCCTGCTTAAGTCTCCCAAAGCTCTATCAAATTCTGATCTCAATATTAAATCTCCTTTCGCATCCTCATCAATTTCCTCCTCCCTTTCCATTACATGATTCTCAATCTCCTTTCCCTTATACAAACTCTCTATGTAAGCTTTCCATCTCTCAACCTTTTCTTCCCTATCTGTTAGAGGCTTTCCATTTGTGTCCTTAATATTACAGCACTTAGTCTTCTTTTCCCCAAAAGTATTCTTAATCCTTCGATAAGCTGTGTCTACTTTTCCTAATTTCAGACAATTTTCTATACCTGCACATTTCTCTTTCAACCATTCTTCTTTCGCTTCCTTGCACTTCTTGTTAACCTCATTTCTCAGACGTCTGTATTCTGCTTTCCCCTTTTCATCTCTTACATTCTTGAGTTTCCGCCTTTCATCCATCAATTCTAGTATATCCTGAGTGATCCACGATTTTCTACCTATTCTTTCTTTCCTACCAATGTTTTCTTCTGCGGATTTTGTTATTTCATTCTTCAAAAGTGCCCATTCGTCTGCAATTGAAGTTTGTTTAGGGTTTTTCATTAGTCCTTCCTTTATACTCTTCTTGAATCTTTCGTTTACATCCTTCTCTTTCAGTCTGTCTATTGCCCACCATTTTGGCTTTTGACTTTTCTTCAGTTTCTTCAACTTTAATCTGCATTTCATTACAACCAGATTGTGGTCAGAGTTTATGTCAGCACCAGGATATGTTTTGCAATCCAAAATCTGGTTTCGAAACCTCTGCTTGACCATAATGAAGTCGATTTGGTAACGCCCTGTATCTCCTGGTCTCATCCATGTGTATATTCTTCTATTGTGGTTATTGAATAAGGTGTTAGCTATGACCAACTCATGCTCGGTGCGGAATTCTACCAGCCTGCTTCCTCGATCATTCCTTTCACCTAATCCGAAATCTCCTACTATCTTCCCTTCTCTCCCTTTTCCTACCACAGCATTCCAATCTCCCATTACTATAACATTTTCATCACCCTTGATATACCTCAGAATTTCGTCTATTTCTTCGTAGACCTTTTCAACATCCTCATCATCAGCTTGACTGGTAGGCATATAGACTTGCACCACTGTGGTGCAGGTAGGTTTAGTATTGATTTTTGCTACAATAATCCGTTCACTATATTGCTCATAATATTCCACCCGCTGTCCAAGTTTCCTACTCAATATGAGGCCAACCCCTGCTTGGCCATTGTTTGTTTTAGTGCTAATGACCCTATAGTCTCCTGACCAAAAGTCCTGTTCTTCCTGCCAGCGCATTTCACTAATCCCAACCAAATCCAACCTCAACCTATCCATTTCCCTTTCTAAGTTTTCTAACCTTCCACTTCCTAGCAGACTTCTAACATTCCACGCTCCGATCCGTAGAATGTCAGATTTCCTCTTTGTCACTTCTGTGATGTTAACCCCCTCTCGAGTAGTCCCCACCCGGAGATCCGAACGGGGGACTAGTTTACCTCCGGATTGAAATTTTACAAGGGAGGAGGCCATCATCACATGTAATTATGCATAGAGAGGTGCATATCCTCGGGAAAAGCATACGGCTGTAGTTTCCCGTTGCTTTCAGACGTATCTACTGAGTATCCCAATTAATTGGTGTCGCCGGAGCCAATCAGGCTCATTTTGGTTTTGGCCGGGGATTTAAGGCCGGATGTCCTTCCTGACGCCACGTAATTTTTCAGGTGAAAATTCCACCCCACTGTCACCGGGATTAGAACTCCGGCCGTCCGGGTGATTGACGAGCAGCTAAGCCACTGCACCATCACACTCCCCTTGAAAAGCTTTATAATACTAGCCTAAAATCCATAGCTCAAATCTTAACTTTTAGGGTCCTTTGGAAACTCGGGTGTCGTCTTGCTATTTGAACAGTCTGACTTCCCAGTCGGTCAACACGAATACACCCAATTAGATTGGGCGAGGAGTAACAATTAATTTCCCTGTGTAATTCATAATACAATAATTATTTTTACATTTAATAAAACTCTTCTCATACAACCCCCCCCCCCCCATTTATGTGAGAAGTGTTTTATTAAGTGAATGAACGATTCATGTATTTTTATTTCAGGCATTAGGAGATAAATTGTCACTGCCCACCAAATCTAATTGGGTACCGTACACTCGTGTTGATCGACTGAAAAGCGATCATATAGGTTACTTAGCAACACTGAAATATTGCTTCTAATATTAGATCGGCGGCTTCGGTGGCGTAGTTGGTAGCATGCTGAGCTTCTATGCCCAAGATAGCGGGTTCAAACCCGACCGAAGCCGTCGGATTTTATAAGAGCGTTAAAATCCCTCAGTATGCCTTCCATCAGAGGGGAAGTAAAGCCGGCGGTCCCATATCATAGATTTATGGCATGTTAACCCTTTGGCGCCGCGTGCTAATACGGTTTCCCTACCACTGAGCGCCAAGGCCAGTTTTCGTTTTTTGCAAGCTTTTGTTTGATCACTCATAGTTCAGCTGTTATTATAGGTAGAAACTTGAATTTTTGTTATTTGTTTACTAATATGATGGCCTCTAAGAATAAAGCCTTACTCAGTTCATTTATGACCATTTGTAAACATTTGGCAGCCAGAACCCAAAAATATTAATTAAAATAAAACAAAACCGAAGTTTAGCAATAACATTTTAGTAGAACAATTTTTTTTATCTATCGCGAACCTACTTATTGAATAGTACGACTTATTTTGAAGCTGTATTGAAAATTTCATTCATTTTGAACCTGAAATAAATCTGTAATAAAAATTAATTAATTTACATATTCAAATGAGCCAAAAATACAACATAAGTATTATTACATTCGTTTGGTTTATATGTCAGTACTTACGGAATACGATACAAACTTCTTTTACATAACACTTACATAACATATTACTAATAATAATAATAATAAAAATAAAAATGATAATAATAATAATAATAATAATAACCAAAAATTCTTCCTCGATCATATTACGAATAGAGTTCTCACTAACAGGAGATCGGCTCATTTTCACAGCAATAAATGAACAAGTAAAAGATCAAGAGCAATTAGACACAGGGCGGACAACGTGCACAGCAAGACTGCTAGTGTTAATGCCACGCCAAGTAAAGCGCGCCAATAAATATGCCTGTTGATTGGACTGATATACTGAAACAATGGCCTTAAAATTAAAAGAGGCTCTTAATTGCAAAAACTGTAAGTCTTTAACTAACTATATTGAGACATTCTGAAAGGAAATGACTTACTTTTAATAATAATAATTAAATACTGAACGTCCTTTTGAAAGGACGTTGGCATTTTTCAGATGAAAACCAAACGGGCTTTCAAAAGGACGTTGGCGCTTAGAGGGTTAAAGAACCTTCCACTAATTACACCTGTGTGAAGCTAAATTGGATAGGTTAAGAATGTAAACAACGCTCTTAGGTTTCTACGTTCGTTGCCAAGAGCCGACTGCGGTGGCGTCTAGTAGCTAAGTTCTGAACTTGGCCTAGTAGTCGTTGACGGTGGCGCTTGGCGGCAAAAGTAGAAACTATTTGAAAAATTCTAAGTTGCAGTCTGTACTTAAATTAAAAAACAGATGACACACACTAATACAGTCATCACAATTACCACCGGTTATCAGACAGATTCTACACACACCCAAAGTACACGGGGCTACATGACCGCGTTGTCGCAGCCCCTAAACTTAAGAACTAACCAATATTAGATCTGTTTATTGAACTGCACATCTCCTCTTGTAAAGCATATGTTAAATTAAAGACATAACCTTTCCACAATGCTCACCTACAGCAACAATAACATAGGCCTACACCAACATAGCGCAGTCGGCACTTTCTTGCTGGCTGCATGAGAGCATTATTGGCTGGCGGTAGAAAAATATGAGCCAAGCTTCGCGATCTGTAGGTAGACTGTGGTTATACATTGTCATGAATAGGGCTCGGATTTTTAGGTACATACATATTTTCTTATGTAAATACATATTTTTAACATTTTGTCTATAAATACGTAAATTCCTATTTTTCACTTATCTATATATATAAAAATCAATGTAACGTGATAGTTTGTCTGTGGGTATGTATGTCTCCTATGCGTTCATATACCATTCGTCCGATTGCGATGAAACTTGGGTGAGATGTTAAGTACACTCCAAGGAAGGTTTCTGACTTAGTAAATCCATTTTACAATAGGTAGCGCACGCGTAGATTCAACAAAAGAGCGACGATGCGCAAAGCATTTCAACAAAGTCCCGTATGTGTTCATATACCATTCGTACGATAGCGATGAAACTTGGGTGAGATGTTGTGTACACTTACGTGAAGGTTTCAAAATTAGTGAATACATTTCACAGTAGATAGCGCACAAGTAGATTCAACAAATGAGCGACGACACGCAATGCGTTTCAACCAAGTCCGTATGCATTCAAATACCATTCGTCCGATAGCTATGAAACTTGCGTAAAATGTTGTGTACACTGCAGGGAAATTTTCTGGCTTACTACATCCACTTTACAATAGGCAGCGCACGAGTAGATTCAACAAATGAGCTACGACGCGCGAAGCATTTCAACAAAGTCACGTTTGCGTTCATATACCATTCGTCCGATAGCGATGAAACTAGGCTGAGATTTTGTGTGCACTCCAGGGAAGGTTTCTAGCTTAGTAAATCCCTTTAAAAATAGGTAGAGCACGAGTAGAATCAACAAATAAGCAACGGCGCGCGAAGCGTTTCAACAAAGTGCCATATAATTTCATATACCATTCATCCGATAGCGATGAAACTTGGGTGAGATGTTGTGTACACTCCAGGGAAGGTTTCTGGCTTAGTACATACATTTTACAATAGGTAGTGCACCGGTAGATTCAACAAATGAGCGATGACACGCGAAGCGTTTCAACCAAGTCCCGTATAAAGTCATATACCAGTCGTCTGATAGTGATAAATGTTTGGTGAATTGTTGTGTACACTCCAGGAAAGGTTTCTGGCTATGTGAATCCATTTTACAATACGAAGCGCACGTTTATATTCAACAAATGAGTGACTACGCGCGAAGCGTTTCGACAACGTCCCGTATACGTTCACATACCATTCATCCGATTGCGATGAAACTTGGGTGAGATGTTGTGTACACTCCAGGGAAGGTTTCTGGCTGAGTACATCCATATTACAATATGTAGCGCAGAGTAGAATCAACAAACGAGCGACGACACGCGAAGCGTTTCAACCAAGTCCCGTATGCATTCATGTACCATTCGTCCATAGCTATGAAACTTGGGTGAGATGTTGTGTACACGTCATGGAAAATTTCTGGGTTAGTAAATCCACTATACAATATGCAGCGCACAAGTTGATTCAACAAATGAGGGACGACGCGCGAAGCGTTTCAACAACGTCCCGTATAAGGTCATGTACCATTCTGCCGTTAGCGGTGAAACTTGGGTGAAATATGGTGGACACTCCAAGGAAGGTTTCTGGCTTAGTAAATACATTTCACAGTAGGTAGCACACGAGTAGATTCGACAAATGAACGACGACATGCGGAGAGTTTCAATACAGTCCCCTATGTCTTCATATCCCATTAGTCCGATAGCGATGAAACTTGGGTGAGATGTTGTGGACACTTACGTGACGGTTTCTAACTTAGTAAATACATTTTACAGTAGGTAGCGCACGAGTAGATTCAACAAATGAGTGACGGAGCGCGAATCGTTGAAACAAAATCAGGTATGCGTTCATATACTATTCATCCGATTGCGATGAAACATTGATCAGTTATTGAGTACCCGCCAGGGAAGGGGACTTAGTAAATCCATTTCACAATAAGTAGCGCAAGAGTAGATGCAACAAATGGGTGACGACGCGCGAAGCGTTTCAACAAAATCCCCTATTGCGTTCATATAACATTCTTCGATTGCGATGAAACCTTGATGAGTTATTGTGTACACGCCACGGAAGGGCTTCGACATAGTAATACATTTCTCAATAGGTAGCGCGCGAGTAGATTCAACAAATGAGTGACAGCGCACGAAACGTTTAAACAAAACACCGTATACGTGCATATACAATTCATCCGATTGCGATGAATCATTGATGAGTTATTGTGTACACGCCAGGGAAGGGTTTCGAATTAGTAAATCCATTTCACAACAGGTAGCGTACGAGTAGATTCAACAAATGAGTGACAGCGATGAAACTTTTGAAAGTTGTTGTGCACGCTTCCACGAATGGTTCTAAATTAGAAAATCCATTTTACGATAGCTTAGAGGCAGTTAACATGTTGTGTATCCAAAAGCACTTCAAGAAACAGAATTTCAACGCCAACACTTTCTTTGGTTGGCATTGCAACGCATGCCGGGTACAGCTTGTTACCACATAAAATACATAATATTTACATTTTTTAAAATCAGTATGATAGATCTTTCAGTTTATTGCATTTTTGTTTCTGTGTTACTTCAACTGGGAAGAACCAGTGAGCTATGCAGAGCGTAGGTCAGCTTGCAGCTGTGTTTTTCTTATCTTGTCGCCCCGTCCCACTCACTGTGGAAGCCGGGGATGGCTGAAGTAAAATCAACTACAAGTTATCGTCTGCAGCAGTATGTTGCAGAATTTAAGGATTATTTTACTTCTGGTGGGGGCGATCTGTTCTTCCAACCATGTGCAAAAGCAATCAAGGCTGAACAGCGATCTCAAGGTACACAACACCTCAAGGACAAGAAACATATCGCCGCTGTTTCGCGCCTTCAGAAGAAGCGTTTCGCGATAATCGTCGGTCATTTGTGATGGACAACCTGAAGATATATCTCGTTGTGTAGTGTAATTCTTCAGAAGTCAGTGAGGCATAGCATAAATTGAATTCGTGAATACTGCTTATTGTTTATATTGTCATTAATAAACTAAATTATAATTAAATATGTTTACTTTTTTTTCCACATATTTCAGAAATATTTAATACATAAAAAATAAATATTCTCCCGATTTTTAGCACCTAAAAATCCGAGCCCTAGTCATGAATGGGGACCCGGGCTGAAAGGCGACGAGAGTACATCACCACAGACACAAATCACAACTTGCCGATTTTTTGATGGGGGGGGGGAGGTTCTAACCCTCCCCCTTGGCTACGCCACTGGCAACATCGTGACCATATAGCCCCGTATACTTAGGGAGTGTGTAGAAATTTGTCTTATAACCTGTCTCACTTGTACTAGTGGGTGTATTTGTAATCGAGGTATGATTAGGCTAGTAAGAGGCCGTGCGTGGCCTTAAGCTACTGTAGGTACCATCCCAGCATTTGCCTGAAGTAGAAGTGGGGAAACAACCGAAAACCATTTCCAGAATGGATGAGGTAACAATCAAACCCGCCTCTCCTCAGTTTTGCCTCACGAGAATTAAATTTATTGGCAGAGCCGTGAATCGAACCCGGGCCACCTCGGTAAAAGCCAAGAATGCCAGCCTCTACGCAACGAGGCGGATGGTCCGATAAAAGCAATGATAAATAGCCTAAGCCTATGAGAAAAATGCTGTCGGAGACCGAAACTATATAATGAACAAGAAGTCAGACCCCTCGAAGAATGAGGGATCAGGAAAGATGAGACAAGGGCCAATGATGGCGGGAGAGTGAAAGACTCCCTAGGCCTCGGATACCCTAATACCGTCGGGGTCGGAAGAGAACAAGAGTTGACCAAGAGAGGTTGACAGGAAAGAAGACGGAGAGGAGCCCGGCACAAGTAGTCTAAGTGGAAGCAATGCCGGAATAAGCTGGGCTTCCGTGGTCGCCAACCCACGTCCCACTAGATGTGAGCCCCTGGGGGGTCTTGAAAAATCAACGAAAATATATTTATTTGTTTATAAAGTGCGATTAAACAAACAAGACGATAGGTAGAGCCCTGCGCGGATTTTAAAAAAACTGTTATTCGCATCCGCCCAGCATCCGCACGACTTTCATCCGCATCCACACGACTTTTATCCGTATCCGCCCCGAATCCGCACGACTTTTAACTGCATCCGCCCCGCATCCACACGACTTCCATCTGCATCCGCCCCGAATTCGCACGACTCTTATCCGCATTTGAAACCTGGTGCTATAGAAGGATTATGAAAATCAGCTGGAAAGAAATGGTCACAAATGAGGAAGTCTTTAGAAGAGTGGGAGAGAGATGCTTCCTTAAATATTTATGGGCCACATACTGCGACACAGTGGACTGCTTCAGCTTATAATCGAGGGAACAGTAGGCGGCAAGAATTATAGAGGAAGACCCAGACTGGAGTACTGCTCGGGACCCAACTCTGTGAACTTTCGTGGTGAGGGCCATCTCTGTGAACTTGCGGGGTGAGGAGAAAGAGCAGGGAAGGGTCAGGCGAGAAGAGAAGGATCTGTAACAGCCCGCAGTGATATCTGGTGTTCTTTTCTATTCCAATACTGCTAACATAGGGCCGTTGCTCAAACCACTGTGGTGTTACGAATGAGTGAGTGAGTCACCGACCAATGTATTTGGTTCTGTACTATGCCCGGGCCGAGAAACTTCATCACTAGGGCTCGGATTTTTAGGTGCTAAAAAACGGGAAAATATGTATTTTTTATGTATTCAAAATACCTGAAATATGTGACAAAAAAGTAAAAATATTTAATTATAATTTAGTTTATTAATGTGAATATAAACAATATGCAGTACTCACGAATGCATTTTATTCTAGGTCTCACTGACTGCTGAAGCATTACAATACACAACGAGATACATCTTCAGGTTGTCCAGCACAAATGACCAACGATTATCGCGAAACACTTATTCTGAAAGCGCGAAACTGCGGCATATGTTTCTTGCCCTTGAGGTGTTGTTTAACTTGAGATCGCTGTTCAGCCTTGGTTGCTTTCCCACATGGTTGGCAGAACAGAACGCCCCCATCTTAAGTAAACTTGTCTTTAAATTCTGCAACAGACGATAACTTGTAGTTGTTTTTACTTTAGGCATTGTAGAACTGACTTACACTTCACAGTGCCAGAAATAAACTGCATATGAGTGACACTGGTTCCAGGTAGCAGGGGGAGGGGAGGTCTAGCACGTGGTGCAATATGGCTATGGACAAGAAAATCCCCGGCTTCCACAGCAAGTGGCACGGGGCGACAAGTTAAGAATAACACAGTTGCAAGCTGACATACGCTCTGCATGAAGATTAGGTAGCTCACAGGTTCTTCCCCGTCGAAGTAACACATAACAAAAATGCAATAAACTGAAAGATCTAGCATACCGGTACTGATTTTAAAAAATGTAAATATGTCTTTTTATGTGCTAATACGCCAAAAGCAGGAATGTATGTATTTATAAAAAAACAAATATGTATTTACATAAAAAATATGTATTTACCTAAATATCCGAGCCCTACTCATCACTCGTCAACACCACTTCTCATGGTCCGCGATGCACATTCCTCTCAGGTTCGCGCAGCTTAGACCCGAGCAGTACATGAGTCAATTACTGAAAGATATGAGTTGTGGCTCATACTGTGAACTGAAGAGGAAGGCGAAGAGACGGGAAGAATGGCGAGCTGATGCCAACCAGCCTTTCAGAGAGAGAGAGATGATGATTTTGATGATGCTATTTCAATTATTTGGGCGCGCTGCAGACCAGCTGTCTTGTCTTTTACAACCTTCCTGTCCCCCACAATCTTATTGTAACATCACTTTACTTAAATTTGTCATTCTTATACGACAGTTTATGTTAATACACTGTATTGATAAGTTATATTAATATTCATCTCCACATGTATTTCTTTTTTCCAGTTGGAGACACTCAGAGAATATCAAACACAGTAATAGTCCTTGAGTACAGATGACAGGCTCCATTGTACAGACTCTCGGCGACGATAAGCTGCACAGATGTTATAATCTCCCCATACAGCACGATCCCGCTATGTCATTGTCCAAGCCTTCAATGGTCACTTTGCTCACCCCTGCCCTGCGTGCGTGCGTATGTGTGTGACTGACTTGAATTCCTCAAGTGCACTCGACCACGTAGAATCGATTTATCGAGTCTAGTACAGGTCTGAGCGAGAGGCGTAGCAACAACCCCAGGGCATACGCAAGCGATTCGCTACGTCTCTTAGTGCGTGTTTAGGTTCATTTGGCATTCACCTTTAGCAAGTCGGAACACTTCAAAGTTACAGGCACCCACTTCAGAAATTAAGCATTCCGATTCTACATCATTCAACTCAAGGATATAGCCAGGAGGAGATGGGATAAGGTGGTGGTTGCTGTTGATTCATTGAAGGGCTAGTCACTTTATGGACATTCAGCCCCGAGAACTAGGTTGTGTACAGGATCTGTCTGATAACCTGTGTCTTTGTGATGGCTGAGATAGTATGTGGCAAGGGCAATGCGTCCTTAAGGGCCGAAAGGAACGCACTATTGCACAAAATTAGTTTAATTACCTAATGCCTTTAAAATACTTTAAATTACAAATATTTGCAATATTTTCCCTTATAGAATCGCTCCATGTGAGATTTGTGCTGGACAAAGCGCAGGCAGACAGGTTTTTTCTCCAGATATTCCGGTATTCCCTGTCACAAATTTATTGGGACAAGCATCTTCCACTATTTCTCCTGGCCTACCGCGCCGCCGTGCATGAAGCCACCGGGTGCACACCAGCCCGGGCCATGTTTGGGAGGGAGCTCCGTCTACCCGTCGATCTTGCCTTCGGCCGACCTGGGAATGATCCGATCCCGGTAAGCCAGTATTGTCAAGAACTGGTCGACCAACTGGAGGACGTGCACGCGTTCGCGAGGAGGAAACTGCGGATCGAGACCGACCGAATGAAGACCCGATACGACCAGCAGACGGATGCCGGAGGATTCCATGAGGACGACCTGGTCTGGCTCTTCAACCCATTACGGAAGAAAGGCCTGTCACCCAAACTGCAGAAGTCCTGGGAGGGCCCGTACCGAGTCGTGAAACGGATCAACGATGTAGTCTACAGGATCCAGCGGAGCCCGAGGGCGAAGATGAAGATCGTGCATCGAGATCGCCTGGCAGCCTACGGAGGGACACAGACGGACCAATGGTTGATCGGGACGATCAGCCTTTTTAGGAAGGGGGTGGTGTTACGGCTGTGAGTTTGTGTCATCACTCGCCGCATGAGTCACAACTGCCCCAGGGCTGGGCTGTGGCCTGCCTCCTGTATTACGCGCGCCTTATGCAACAGGGCTACTACAGACAAAGGGATAGTCCAGAATATTCGTGACTGGACCAGCGATGGAAACCTCGAGAAGCCGTGAACCCTGGATGGATCTAGAAGCGTTTATTGAGTCACCGGCCTGCTATATAAGTGCGACCTGTCAAGCACGGGTTATTGTTGTGTTTTACGAGCTAGTGCGAGCGATTATCTTGTGCGACAGAAGTGTGGTGACGAAGTGCTGTGCGAGTTATGAAACCCAGTGACATTGTTTCTCCAGCTTGTGGACAGCGAAATAGCCTGCAGCAAGTGATCGTAAGTAATTGTGGTCGGTGAACATAAAGGAGAGGAGCAGGTAGTTTCTGTCAAGGCCACCGTACTCATTAGGACGGATTAACTTCTGTGATCTGTTGACAAGTGGAAGGGCCAAGAGCGCTCAAGGAAGAGACTTGAGGAAACTGGAATAAGGCTCCTAATTGCTTGTATTTGCTGATTAGTGTAATTTTCTGGCCACAATAAAGTTAATTATTTCTTTAAGCAGTAATTGGTGTTGTGCTTTGTACCCCACCGTAATCCAGTTAGAAAAAGTGCCACTAGGGGGTGGCACGTAACACCAGATTAGGGGAGATGGATCCACCCCAGGTCCTTTTAAACATGCACTAAGCCATTATTCACAGCTTGCTGAAGTTAAAATTTTACACAAAAATATATCTATACATTTTCAGTTGTCTGGTCTCCCAAGTACAGTACTAGAGTTCTGTGAATGAAGTTAATTTCTATATATTAATGTGTATTTAACTTTTGTGGTAGGCACGTCGTTATTTAATTGTGTAAGACATAGGAAAATGAATGAAGTGGATTTTATCATTTTAAATGATCTTGTCGACTTTGTCGTTACGCTGGGGTCTGGCGTTACGTTACGGTGACGGGACGAAAAATACACAGATGCAATGAGGCGTGTGAAGTCATAGTACCCCTTGGTGCATGTGTTCCCCGACAATCTCTACTTCGTTAGTATAAGACAAAAATCCCCGATTCTTGGATGTCACGGGTAATCTCGAGAACCACTGGATGGATTTTGATGCGGTTTTCACCATTCTGTAAAGGATATCTCGAGGAAAGATTCTGTAGAAAATAATTTATGTATGATCAAAGGAAGCCAAGCAGTAACGATTTCAGTGACAATGTCGAAAACAAACTTGGCGTCCGTGCGCTTCTTAAGCTTACGCTGGGCAAACCGTTAAAAATATCAATATACTATGAGCTTAAGAATTGGTCAGCATGAAAAGTTCTACAAAAAAGTCCGCGAGAGCATATCTCTATCTTCAATACATCGCCCACTATAAGTGTTTTTAGACTGGATGGAAGGGGCACATCCCCGCGCGCTCTGCTGAGCGTGCGGCATCCCGCGCGCTTGACCATGTTTTGCCCTTGGTTTGCACTTGTCGTTCGCGAGTATTTTTGAAACAAGATAAGCAAGTATTATGCAGATAATTTTCTAACATGTCAACAGTCTGTGGCTTCGAGTGAAGCGAGAAGCCTCCAGCCTTTCTAGCATTTTTCAGCATTTGTAGCATTTAAAATGATACAAAGTCTAGTCTTTCAGACTGACTGTCACTTTTTTTTTATTAAAAAATCCATTTTCACCCATACCTCAGAACATAAACGTTAGAAATAAAACACTGGACCTTATCAGCCAAGCTAATAGATACATTTGCTTCATCCGAGCACAGGAGAGGACAAATAAGGAGCCATGTGAGTACAGTTTTTAGTGCATGAACTATTTATTAAAATCTGTTTCAAATGTTGTGTTGTGTGGAATAATAACAGGGCGATAAAATTATCCTCACTTTCCGCCCAATCGATTTGGGCGCACGTGTTGACCGACTGAAGAGCATTTCTGTTAGTTGATTATATAAGGTGCGTTCAAAAAGTAAAGAGCCGGAGGCTGTAATGCGCAAACCGGTGACGAAATCGGCTAATCATGGCGTGTGTAACGAGGTGTGGTTCCGACCAGAGCGTGTAAGGTCACAGCCCGTCGCTAGAGGGCAGGCGTGCACGTCACGTGAGACGTGGCGATACAAAGCGAGCAACAGCATGCATCACTCGTCCAACCAAGACCAAGGCAGTATACTTGCTAGTATTGAAAGTAGCTCGTCAATAGTAGTGCTCTCAAAAATCGTACAGTTACACATTTATACAGGGTGATTCTTATTAACGTTTATAACTCTCTGTAGCAACGTAGATGGCATTGAGACAAGTAATTTGCTATAGGACACTTAGGGTTGCAAGTGTCCAGAAATACCTTAAAAGTGAACCACAACTGTTAAACATATGACGTCATCAGGTGACGGCTCAGCTCGAGCGGTCAGGCCCGGGCTCTCTTAAGCACACCAAAGCAAACGTTGAATATTATATCACTCTGGTTCCGTGTCCTGCTTCCACTTGAAAGGAGACCTCTGGCGAGCCGAATATGTCCTCGGACACTCCCGGCACTAAAAGCCATACGATAAATAAATAAATAAATAAATAAATAAATACTTGAAAGGAGACGAGAGAGAACAAAGAAAGCTGATAGATAGGCCCCGGATTTGAACCTCAAACCCCACGCGCCCAAGTCGCCCACGCCGACTCGGAGCCAGAGTGATATGACATTCAACGTTTGCTTTGGACGCTTTGGTGTGCGTAAGAGAACACGGGCCTGACCGCTCGAGCGTATCCGTCACCTGATGACGTCATATGTTTAACAGTTGTGGTTCACTTTTAACGTATTTCTGGACACTTGCGACCCTAATAAGTGTTGTATATCAAATTACTCGTCTCAATGCCATCTACGTCGCTACGGAGAGTTTTAAACGTCAATAAGAATCATCCTGTATACAAATACACGGTCTACACATGCAATTTGTGTGCTCTATCTTGCAAGAAATGAGAGTTTACTGATTTAACATCAATACGAACATACTGATTTAACATCAATACGAACATACATCTAAAACGATCATCAACAGAATTACTTTTCCCACGTCAAAATGTAAATGCTTAATTTCCAATTACAGTAAACTCTCGATTATCCGTGGGCGGTTTATCCGCTTTGCGGATTATCCGCGGTGCCTGTAGGAGAACATTCTTATATAAAAAAGGAAGGTTTTGAAACCGAAAATTATTTCTCAAAATTTAACGTTACTAAATACTTACACGTAATAAAAATCGTAAATCGCAAATACAGTACAGTACACTTAATAATGTACAGTACAAAACGTGAATCGGTTGAATCGCAAGACAATGAGGAAACGCAGATGCAGAGAACCGTTACTCATGATGCAGCATTAGGACACATTGACAGGATTCTTCAATACCTTGAAGAGCAAGACGACGCATCACTTTGTGACAAGATGGTGTTGAGAAAACTCAAATCACAAATAAAGAAAAAGTGTTTCACTACGAAAAAGCAAAAGCAAATGACCGATTTTTTTTTGTTAAACAGTAAACAAGACTTTTTAATACCACACATAATATCGACTGACTTTTGTTATCAAGTACGTCCTTTTATTGTATAATAAACTTATTTAAAGCACTTGTGTGTTTTTTAGTGCCTTCGACCTTAGGTTAACCATTACCAGCAAGTTTGCGGCTTATCCGCGAAATTCGATTATCCGCGGCATCCGCGCCAGTCAATTCCGCGGATAATTGGGAGTTTACTGTATTCAAGATTGGGCCTTGTAAAAGTAAAAAACCTTGAGTGTCATTAAAATACCCTGATAATTCCCCGAGTTTTCCAGGATTTGAAAATTCCCTGTTTTTCATGTTTTCCAGAGTAGTAGTAACAAGCAATACTGAAAAATGGTTTCCAACACTTCAATATGGCTGTTATCATTCACAAAATTCTGTAAAGTGTACTAATTTTGTAAAATAGTTTGACCATTCTGGAAAGAAGGAACATAGGCATAATTATTGTAAGTTGAGTTCTTGTCAAGTTCGTGTAAGCTGAGTCTAGTGGGAATGCTTACTACTGTAGAGCGGGTGTTTTTAGTGGAAGAGGTTTTCCGTGCCGGTGGAAACTTTACGGAGCATAGTCTGATAATGGTGCGCAGCGTATATAAAGCTAAAGCCCTCTGCGCGGATGCTGATCAAAATTTTTTCGCCATGCGGATATACATGGGTTGTTTTTTTAGTTTTGGCACCTTAGTTATAACAGGATTAATAACTCACTTAGATGGTTCCAAGTTTCACAGGCGCTCGATGTAGTCCCCACCGTTGCGTACAACGTTTACCCAGCGATGCGGAAGTCGTTGGATCCCGTTGGCACTGCCCAATCTACTGATGGTACGAAGAGAGCGCTCGGCAGCCTGCTTAACGTCTTCAATGGTACGGAAGCGCTGCCATACTGTTCCCCGAGGGCAAACCGTTAATGCGGCGTACTATTGTTCGTTTCTGCAAGACCATCTCCGAGGAGCTCTGAGAAGGAAACGGCGCCACCACATGGTTACACCGCCCATCGTTCTGCATGACAATGCTAGGGCACACACAGCAGGCGTTGTGTCGGCATTGTTGGATCGCTGGGGCTGGGAGGTCTTCTATTACCCCCCCTCCCCCCCCCCCCATATTCTCCAGACATCAGTCCCTGCGACTATAATCTCATCCCGAAGATGAAGATGACAATGACGTTAAGCAGGCTGGCGAGCGCTCTCTTCGTACCATCAATAGATTGGGCAGTGCCAACGGGATCCAACGACTTACACATCGCTGGGAACACGTTGTACGCAACGGTGGGGACTACATCGAGGGCCTGTGAAATTTAGAACCATCTAAGTGAGTTATTAATCCAGTTATAACTAAGGTGCCAAAACTGAAAAACCAACCCACGTAGTTTGCCTGGCTGCGCGGATAAGGTGCGGATATTGTTTGGAGTAAATTTGCGGATAGTCTCTAGAATACAATCCCAACTTGTTGAAAATCATTACTAGGACCTAGATGTTTATGACATAAATTTTCTGGTTTTTGTTTTGTTTTTTTTTTGTTTTGTTTTTCATGACAAAAGTAAGATGATTTAAGCTAATTTCATTCAAATTATGTCACTAGGCATAATTAACACTCCAAAATGGGAAGGATTGCAATTCTTGCTTTATAACATTCATTCCCCTTGAGAACTGGAGTGAAAAAAATATAACACGAGGACTGGCCTGACCCATACAGTAGTGTGTCACTTCCTTTTTGTCGCAGTCGTACGGATTTTAACGAAGTAATTTTACACCTTGTGTCTTCCTATGAACTATTCCCAATATAAAATGAGGTTTATTTATATTTTTCAAATTCAACATGCAGAAAAATGACAATACTTTTCGTAACGGTACAGTTGGCCTTGATTGTGGCGCTAAAGCAGTCATCTCGATTTTTTTTTCAACAAAGGAGCTGATGACCAAGGTGTTCCGAGACCCTAAACTTGGATCAACGAGAACGTGAGCTAGGTGAGGATTTTCCCCCTTATTGTTTACAGATTGTCCCGACTAACGTAAGCATGAAATTGTTACGCGAGGACTGGCGCCATGGGTAAATCTGACCCGACCGTAAATAATATAGAAATAACTTGAGTGTTCAAAAAGCTAAGGACAGGAAATAAGGGTTGACCGAAACGAAAATATAGAGCATTATTTAGGCCTCGGGTGAAAAATACCCTTGCGCCAGTCCTCGCGGGTTTACAAGGCACATGGCATACATAGCTTCAGGGAACGACTTCCTCCTCAAATGTCTAAAGGTGTTGCTTGAATGATTCAGGCTTTATCTAATACAGGGCACCAGAGAATGTTCTCCGCAGTGCCTACAAGCTGATGCGAGAGATTACGTCACCAGTTATGTTGGCAGCACGGCTGTCGCTTGTATCAAAACAAACATGATGATATGATGATAATTGTTGTTTTAAGGGGCCTAACATCGAGGTTATTAGCCCCTGATGAAATGAAATGAAATGGCGTGAAATGAAAGGATGAAGATAAAAACAGCTCACTGCTATGGATGAAACAAAAATGGTTCATATAAAATAGACAGTGAGCCAGGGCCGTATATAAGGGGCGCGCTGAGGGGGCTCCAGCCCCCCCCCCCCCCGAAAAAAGCCAATAAAAATTAAGAAAGTGCTGCTTTGGTAAGAGCATAAAATAATTGTAGTTCGGTTGTACCCTAATCTTAACTTATCGACTAAGTTATAAACAATATTAAAATTGAAATTATACTAACTCGTGGTGAAGTGGGTAGCATTCTTCGCTGCCGTCCCGGAGATCCGAATTCGATTCCCGGCTCTAGCAAAAAAAGTTAATTCTAGTCTGAGGGCTGGAACGGGGTGCACTCAGCCTTGTGAGGTAAAGCTGTGAAATCCACAGCATGGTTTTTGAGAAATACATGTAAAAAAACTGTTTACCTTTCTGTCTAGTAAATTGACAACTATTTAGATATTTGCCATTCATACTCCGTAGATCATAATAGAAAGTTCATTAAGTATAACATTTTATTTGTGTGTTGTGTTGTACTTTACAACTTTTTTGTATTACCAGTAATAATTGTAGGGTGTATAAACTTTGAATCTTATCTACAATAATTACACAAAGTTACATGCTGTAAGATATTGGTTGATATTTCTGGGTATTTTGCAGTGTCAATCCCCTGAGAATGCACACAATTTTCCAGGAGAGCCCCCCCCCCCCCCGATTTTTTTTCTATATACGCCCCTGCAGTGAGCCCCAACAATAATGCCTTAATTGAATAAAAAAAGAATAAAAGGTGGATGGTAAAACACAATAAAACAAATAAGGCATACTGAACAATAAAATAGATGAACGCAATAAAAAACATAAAAGAGACTTAACCTGAATTAAAAGTCTTAACTTGCATTAAAACCTAAAAAAGTAAACGTCTCCCTAATGAACCGGACGACGAGATCTACTGACGGCCCGTCATCACGGAGAATAAGGGAGAGGGTATTAGGCAGTTTTAAGACTCCTTCGCAGATCGGCCAGATCCACACATTCCAAGAGAATGTGTGCCACGGTTAGATGGGCACAGCAAGTACACACAGGGGAGTCTTCTCTCTTTAGCAAGTGGGAATGCGTAGCAATCCCTTGGCCGATCCGGAGTCGACAGAGTACCACAGCTTCCTTCCGGAGAGATCGGAAGGAAGATTGATGCCTCTCAGTTTGTTGGGTGGAGCCATCATAACAAACAAACAGTAAACTTTATACTCACCACAGCCATTCATAACATAAGCCTACTGTTGCACTCTTCCCATAATCTAACTATACGCACTGACGATTTCGACAGCCCACACATGTGGCTTTCACCCTATCAAGGACACTTTGCTGCCAACTAAACTGATGACGTAACCTCTCGCAGCTGCTCGTACTTCTCGGGTCCAAGCTCTGTGAACTTGCGGGGTGAGGTGAAAGAGCAGGGAAGGGTCAGGCGAGAAGAGAAGGATCTGTCAACAGCCCGCAGTGATATCTGGTATTCCTTTCTATACCAATACTGCTAACACACGGCCGTTGCTCAAACCGCTGTGGTGTTACGAATGAGTGAGTGAGTCACCGACCAATGTATTTGGTTCTGTTACTATGCACGGATCGAGAAACCTCATCACTCGTCACCATCACTTCTCATAGTCCGCGATCCATATTCCTCTCAGGTTCACGCAGCTTAGGCCCGAGCAGTAGCCACTGCGGAGATCATTTCCTGGCGCCCTGTATTAATTTAAAGCTAGTAGATTTGGATAACAGCCGTGCGGATGGAGCCCATCACTTCCGAGCGAGACGCGCCATGAAGCGTGTGGGCACCATTTCGGCAACGCTGTACAGCTTTTTTTTTTTCCGGAGCGGCTAGCAGGTGAAACATGTGTTATTTCCCCGTGGAAATACAAACTGATATAAAATAAGTGAATTCATTTACGTATTTCACAGTCATACAGCATAACTTTTCGATGTATGAGGATTACAATGCAACCAAGAACAACATTTTCCAACCACCCCGAGCCGAGAAAAAGGTATCTTACAAAAATAATAACAACTTTGTTTCTTGGAAACACACAATTTTGAAATTAATAAACCAGTTATAAAATATTCCAATGTATATTGTGTTAAAATTTGGATTCGATCTGATGACGGGTTTTTGAGATAATTCTTAAATGTGACGCATGGTTGAAACGCGCTTAAAAACGTGCACTTTTTGTGTTCCAACGGCGATAAAAAATATTAAAATATAAATTTAAAAATCCAAACCTACATGACCTAACGTAAAATAGAACGACGAAAATGATGATGTTATTGGATTTTATGTAGGTCTATTGGTTACTTCACAAACAACCTTCAAACTCGAGTGCACATAATACTTTGGTCGACAGTAGGTTATCGGCCCCTAATGGTTTGGGTGATAGTGAAAGATGAGATGAGAATGAAAGCTATAACTAATACTAACTACAAACTTTACATTCTACTAGAAGAAGAAATGGTAAACAAATAAGGGATAACGCAAATAAAGAACAGAAAGAAAACAAATGCCCTCAACCCTCGACGAATGAGGATTGAGGGACTTGGAAGGATGGAGAGCCATGAAAGGCAGATAGGAAAGGGAAAGTGGAGAGGGCCCGGCCCAAAGTCAGGGGAAACAGGGG
The DNA here is from genome assembly GCA_946902985.2 of Meconema thalassinum. Classification (NCBI taxonomy): domain Eukaryota; kingdom Metazoa; phylum Arthropoda; class Insecta; order Orthoptera; family Tettigoniidae; genus Meconema; species Meconema thalassinum. Next base: position 98,977,399 of record OX336400.1, on the reverse strand, counting down.
AGAAAAAAAAACTGACCCAGCTCAGGAATCCCCCGGGATCGCAGACTCCCGAACTCACCAGCCGTGAGCTCTTGAGGGTGTAGCAATATCCAGGGTGCACCAGAAGTGGTGCGGCTACAAACACCCTGCCTCCTTGAGGGCCTTGAGCAGAAGGCAGGAGAAAACGTGAAAAGAAAAAGAAGGCTGACCCCTCGCAGAAGGAGGGTATCAGAAAAGATGAGACAAGGGCCAAATAAGGCAGGAAAGGAAGAGACTCCGTAGGCCTCAGATACCCTAATACCGTCGGGGTCAGAAGAGAACAAGAGTTGACCAAGAGAGTTCGACAGGAGAGAAGACGGAGAGGAGCCCAGCACAAGTAAGTGGTAGCAATGCCGGAGTCAGCTGGGGTCCCGTGGTCGCCAACCCACGTCCCACTAGCTGTGGGCCCCTGGGGGTAGCCTGAAAGAAACCAGCAGCCGAGCTCGAGTTCCATTTTAAGAACAACCTTTTACCACTGACCCACGTCAGCATAAAATTTTGTCACTCCACGATCGGTGTGAAGTGACTGATCGACAACTTGCTTGCCACGGTGGGTGAGTGGTTATCGTGCCGGACTTCCAGGTTCGACCTGGGCGACATGGCAAAATTGATATTAATTTAATTTATTAAATTAACTAAATTAATTTTCCGCCAACACAAAAGAGTTCCTCCTTTCTCTACTAGAAAGCGCTATAGTGGCAAGGAGCTTAGATATCCAACCTCCTTGACTTTCATAGCGTTCCAAGGAACAACAAAATTCGGCATGCACGAAGCCCTCTGGGCGTCAAACATCAAAGCTTACACCCGAGGCCATACAATATTATTATTAGGCGATTTCTGAAAGGCGACAAAAATCACGGCATGCATGTCATACATTGTTAGCATATTAAAGAACCCATTTGAATCCAGTAGGCCGTGTTCATAATGGCATTTTTTGTCGTCGTTTACCCTCCAGGTTAGTGGAACCCACGGACTCAGCGAGGGAACTCACCACTACCGCCTCTACGGGCAGTGTCCTAGAGCTGGGAACATCGAATCGGGATGGATACAACTGGTGAGGTGGGATTGGCACCTCGCCCAGGCGGCCTCACCTGCAAAGCGAACATGGGCCTCATGAGGGAAGGTAAGGGACGGTTAGGATGGATAGGCAAGGAAGAGGGAAGGAGGCGGCCGTGGCCTTGAAGACGGTACCATCCCGGCATTTGCCCGAAGACGAAGTGGGAAACCACGGAAAACCACTTCGAGGATGGCTGAGGGGGAATCGAACCCCCTCTACTCATTTGGGCCACCCGAGGCTGAGTAGACCCCGTTCCAGTCCTCGTACCACTTTTCAAATTACGTGGCAGAGCCGGGAATCGAACCCAGGACCTCCGGGGCGGCAGCTAACCATGCTGACCGCTACGCTACGGAGGCGACATGGCAAAATTGATATTAATTTAATTTAATAAATTAACTAAATTAAATTAAATTAATTTTCCGCCAACACAAAAGAGTTCCTCCTTTCTCTACTAGAAAGTGCTATAGTGGCAAAGAGCTTTGATATCCAATCTCCTTGACTTTCATAGCGTTCCAAGGAACAACAAAATTCGGTATGCACGAAGCCCTCTCGGCGTCAAACATCAAAGCTTACACCCGAGACCATACAATATTATTATTATTATTTATGACTAGCTATTCCCGGCATGCTTTGCAATGCCTATCAAAGATGGAAAGGAAGATAATAATGAATAGGGCTCGGATTTTTAGGTGCTGAAAATCGGGAAAATATTTGTTTATCATTTCAAATGATCTTGTCGACTTCGTCGTTATGGTTGGAGTCCATCGTTATGCGTTACGGACACGGAGACGGACGTGACGTCATGCAGCCGCGCGGGAAGTGTCGTCATGCAGCTGCGCGGGATCGTGACGTCATGCTCACGCGGGAAGCGAGAAGCAGACGCTAATGATTATTGGAGTCTGTTGAAAGAGGCCTGGCGTCGAGCGACCTGGGGCTTTGAGCGAAGCGAACACAAGCATACAGGGTGACTTCTAAAGAGATATGCAAGATGCCATATAAGAATATAGGGTGCCTTCTAAAGAGGTGTGCAGGATGTCAGAGCAAAAAATTACAGTCAGTCTGAAATAAGAATACAGGGTGCCTCCTAAAGAGGTGTGCAGGATGTCAGAGCAAAGCATCGAACCAGTCCCAATATTCCATCCCTACTCTCACTAAAAAATGCCCCCCCCCCCCCCTTCTGTTCAGCCCGCCACTACTCGCTCCCAGGTTCTACAACTCATCTCCCAACTCTCTACCGTTACACTAGTCTAGTCAGATCGAACACAGGCCTGCCTGGAGCAAAAACACTCCTTTTCAGAGAAACAAAACAACTCCGCAACAAGCTTCACGAAAACCCAAATTTAAATCGAAAATTCCATTCTACAAACACCAAATTCGGTAAACTTACCTCATTTCAGTTGCTCTATACTTTGAACAGACACAGAAGGCATAGTCATGACTCCTTCATGGAGTAGGCTATTGTCTAATTATGTTCACCTCTCCTTCAACTTTACCATAAATTTCATACACTCTATTTAAAAATCAGAAACTCACTCCACAAATCTGTAAATCAGTATTCTTCCCTTATTTCAGATACACTATTCATTAAACAAACATATAAGGCATAGTCATGACCCCTTCATGGAGTAGGCTATTGTCTAAATATATACACTCATACTAATCGAAAATTACATTCTACAAACACCAAATTCAGTAAACTTTCCTCATTTCAGTTACTTAAAATCGAAAATTACATTCTACAAACACCAAATTCAGTAAACTTCCCTCATTTCAGTTACTCTATACTTTAAACAGAGACAGAAGGCATAGTCATGACTCCTTCACGGAGTAGGCTATTGTCCAATCATGTTCACCTCTCCTTCACCTTTACCATAAATTTCATAAACTCTATTTAAAAATCAGAAACTCACTCCACAAATCTGTAAATCAGTATTCTTCCCTTATTTCAGATACACTATTCATTAAACAAACATATAAGGCATAGTCATGACCCCTTCATGGAGTAGGATATTGTCTAAATCTGGACACTCATACTACATCCGTACACTAATTCAAATTTACGGCCAAATGATCCTTCTGACAGGGAGGCAAAGGTTTCCGTCGGCTTGACTGGGATGATGGGCCACAAAACCGCTATCAAAAAGGACACAATTTACGCTTTATTCAACCAAACACATCTCTAATACAAGTACAAGAAACACATTTCTTCCCGTGACCCTTAAAGAGGTGCCCGCGCGGGAAGCCTAAGTTAATGGGTAATGCAGTCTGTTGAAAGAATCCTGGGCCTTCGAGCAAAGCGAGAAGCCCTCCTGAGCCTTTCTAACATGTGTAGCATTTGTAGCATGCGTCATTTGAAATGATACAACGTCTAGTCTTTCAGACTGACTGTGATTTTTTATTTATTAAAAATACCTGAAATATGTGACAATAAAGTAAAAATATTTAATTATACCGTAATTTAGTTTATTAATGTGAATATAAACAATATGCAGTACTCACGAATGCAATTTATTCTATGTCTCACTGACTGCTGAAGCATTACAATACACAACGAGATACATCTTCAGGTTGTCCATCACAAATGACCCGACGATTATCGCAAAACACTTCTTCTGAAGGTGCGCTTCTGAAGGCGCGAAACTGCGGCAATATGTTCCTTGCCCTTGAGGTGTTGTGTAACTTGAGATCGTTGTTCAGGCTTGATTGTTTTCCCACATGGTTGGCAGAACAGAACGCTCCCATCAGAAGTAAAATTATCCTTAAATTCTGCAACACACTGTTGCAGACGATAACTTGTAGTTGATTTTACTTTAGGTATCGTAGAACTGGCTTACACTTCACAGTGCCAGAAATGAACTGCATGTGAGTGACACTGGTTCCAGGTTGCTTGGGGAGGGGAAGGTCTAGCACGTGGTGCAATATGGCTATGGACAAGGAAATCCCGGCTTCCACAGGGAGTGGGACGGAGCGACAAGTTAAGAATAACACAGTATCAAGCTGCAAGTTGCACTGCATGAAGATTAAATAGCTCACAGGTTCTTTCCCGTTGAAGTAACGCAGAACAAAAATGCAATAAACTGAAAGATCTAGCATACTGATTTAAAATAATGTAAATAGTATGTCTTTTTATGTGCTAATAAGTGAAAATCAGCAATTTAAGTATTTATAAAAAAAATGCTTAACCCTTAGCTACACGCATCTCTTTCACTAACATTCGTACACGCTAGCGGCATTCAGTGCCGCAATATATTTTTAGCCTACTTTTCACATTTTGCAAAAATGAGGAAAAAGTAGTCTTATGAGATCGGGCAAATGTCTGTCTGTCTGTCCTTCTGTCTGTCCTTCTGTCTGTCTGGCTGTGTGTGTGTCACCCCCTATCAACTCCTAAACGGCTGCAGCAATCAAAACCAAATTTAGTATGAGTAAAGATGTGCACCGGAATATCTCACGTCCATATTTGAAAATGATGTCAGTGCTACCAACTGCTGAAAAAACGCACTAGAAATTTGAGCTCCATGTTGGATATCTTGGAAAGTATGAATGGGAGCTATTTCAAAATTGGCACACGTACAGATCATAATATTTCAGTTTAATTTCCAGGAGGCCAAACATGGCAGTGTTGCCAAAATGATTATAAGCCTCCTGATAGGTCCAATTTTTAAATGCATATAACTTCTACACTATCAAGTGGAATTCAACCAAATTTCGTATGTTGTATGTGTACATAACCAGATATGACTGAGCGTATTCTTAAGAGCCACCAGGGCTGCCAACTGTTAATAAATGCTCCTAATTTATTTTATCCAAATACCAATATATCAGAAAGTACGCAAGCCGACAGCTTTAAACTATGTACACGTATAGTACCTGACATTCTATATTAATTTGGAGTAACTTATATACGTCAGTGCTACCAACATGATTCTAAGCCTGCTGACAGGTCCAACTTTAAATACATGTAACTTCAATACTATCATTTGGATTTCAACCAAATTTCGTATGTGCTATGTGTACCATAACAGATATGACTATGCGTATTCTAAGGAGCAACCAGGGCTGCCAACTGTTAATATGTGCTGTCCCTACTTTTGTTACCCTAATATCAATATATCAGAAAGTATGCAAGCCAATAGCTCTAAACTTTGCACACGTATAGTACCTGGCATTCTAGACGAATTTGGAGTAACTAATATACGTCAGTGCTGCCAACATGATTCTAAGCCTGCTGATAGGTCCAATTTTAAAATGCATGTAACTTCTATACTAACTAATGGATTTCATTCAAAATTGGCACAACAATAGATCATATTATTTCAGATTATTTCTGACCAATACATGCATGACATTGTTGCCAACATGATTTTACGCGCGCTGTTAGATCCAATGTTTAACTGCATGTAACGTCCATGCTATCCAGTGGACTTCAACCAAATTTTGTATTTAGTACCGTAAGAGACGGAACTAAGAATATATTCAGTCATCAGGGCTGCCAACTGTAGTGCTCTATTAGGATACATTATGCCAGGTATACAGTATTTCGAACTAATTGGAAATTTCGATATTAGCAACTTAATTTCGTCATTATTCTAGATAGGTTCATATTCTGTAGAATAATCATTGGCATGAAAAGTAGGCTGTATAGTTCTTCACGGAACTTCTTGTTTCATTCTTTTTCGGCATTTAGTTACTTGCTAAACGGCTAAAATTGATTTGTATGGAGAATTATACAGAACCTATGAGAATACATAGAAAAAATCTTATCAGTATGTATGAAATTCTTATTAATAAAATATATTATTGGGAGGGATAGGATAAGGACATATTTACTATTCATACTTATTGTAATTAAAAATTCTTATAAACATTTATTGGACAACGAAGAAAAACTAATAATTTTCACACACAAATGGGATATTGAGAATTATTGGATTGAGATTGCCCTTTTTTCAGGCTCATATTACAAGACATTGTACCTGATTCTCAACAAGCTCAAGAAATACACTAGAGTAAAATAAAAGCTGTTTGTCAGAATCATGTAGGCCTATACACTTAGATTCTTGGCTTAGAAAAGGACAATCTGCTAATTTACAGTAAGAAATAATATTCAGTGCTTAAATACACAAAATAACTCTGTACTAGGACTTCAAAATCGAATATATCCTCTTCATCCAGTGACCCTTCTTGGTCATCAAGTACTTGGAGCAACCTTTCAATCTCCTGTTGTTGACAGACCTATAAACAGAGGCAAGCGTGCAGGCTATGTGTTGACATAGATAATAATGATAGAAGCATAGAAAGAAACAACAAAGGTAAAATAAGTTAAATACTTACATTATTTCACATCGCCGATTCCAGCCAGTTGTTACACGCTAGCGGTACGCAATGCCGCATTCGCGCACCTCGCAACTTTGACAACCTGTCTCAGACTGACTGGGAACCAGACATGCTCCGAACCTACCCCCTCCCCTGCAGCACATGTCGAACAAAGGATATAGCGGGCGATCTAACAGAACTCGTAAGTGTTTACCACGTCAAACAAAATTTCGCAAAAAAGACAGTCTCATGTCACCTCGCGATGCAACAGCAAGCCTTTCTCACACCTTGCATTGCGGTGTCATAAGTATACAGATTGTGCAACTGGGTTACTGTGGGATTTAAGGGTTCCTGTTAAGTCCCTCACCCTTTTGTGTTGCATAAATAATGTGTAGCCAGAAACCTTCCCTGGAGTGCACACAACAACTCACCCAAATTGCATCGCAAACGGATGAATGGTATATGAACGCAAAGGGGACAGACAGACAAACTATCTCGTAAATATAATATTGGTTTATCAGGGTGCTTCAAAAAAATGTATACACACTTTAAACTATCGTAGTTTTCCCGCTCTACAAGGCTAATGTTATATTTCTTCGCCAGGTGGCAGCATAATCGTCCCTCTATGTTATATTGTCAGTTGGAATTTGTAATATCAACATGGCGGACGTACGTTTGAAGGCACTGTAACTGGTATAACTTACCTAACAATGCTTGCTGATTCCATATTTCCTGCAATTCGTGCATTATACGGTAATGAGAATTTTTATTTTCAACAAGATGGTGCCCCGCCGCACTATCACAGGGACGTACGAGCTTACCTGGATCAAAATTTGCCGGGCCAGTGGATAGGACGCAGGGGGCCAATCGAGTTTCCAGCACGCTCTCCAGACCTTACACCACTGGATTTCTTCTTATGGGGCACAGTAAAAGATGAGGTGTACAAACGTAAACCACGTAACCTAGACATTCTTTGGAATGAGATTCAAGCCGTGTGTAGAGAAATCTCATTGGACGTTTTGATACAATGTACAGAATCAGTGGTGACTCGTACTCAGAATTGTATTGATGCTGCAGGTCGCCAATTTGAACAGTATTAACATTTGTTATTTATGTTTCATTTACATTGGACTTTCAGCTTTCTAATTTCCTGAAATTTAACTTTGAAGAACGGTAAATAAATTTTCTATGGAAGTTCAAAGTGTGTATACATTTTTTGAAGCACCCTATATAGATAGACAACTTGCGACTTCTTATATTGGACAGAAGATTCATTCCCACGCATTGGAACAGTGTTGTGACATCCATGTCAGGACACGTCACGTCGCGATATTTTCCGATCAGGAAGATCTTACGAGTGCGTATTTTACTGTGCCTTCTTGACGTTTCAGCGGAACGCAGCGTTATTTGATATAGGACACTGCATAGTAGTGATTATGTAGCCTATTAAATGCACAGAATTATGACAGCCGCTTATTCAGCACATCATGCTCACAAGTCCAGTGTTGCCAATTTGGTGTTTTTAGCACCCGAGTAGCCTCCGTGGCTTAGGCGGCAGCACGCCGGCCTCTGACCGCTGGGTCCGTGGTTCAAATCCCGGTCACTCCATGTGAGATCTGTGCTGGACAAAACGGAGGCAGACAGGTTTTTCTCCGGGTACTCGGGTTCTCCCTGTCAAAAATTTAATTTCAGCAACACTCTCCACTATCACTTCATTTCACCTGTCATTCATTTACTCCTTGCCTCAGAGGAGTGCGACAGGCTTCGGGAGCCAGCACAGTTCATATCCTCGCCGCTAGATGGGGGCTTCATTCATTCCATCCCTGACCCGGTCGGTCGTCTGGAAAAAGACTGTGGATTTTCATTTTCACCTGGTGTTTCTGAAGTTCGTCGTGAGCCAGAAGTGTTCTAATAGCGCCATAGCAAAATACTGGTGTCATTTCAATAAAACCAGTGCCAAATCTGGTGCTTAACGGATTTTTCCATGAAATTGTCTCCTATGACAAATAAGTAAATCCTGGAAGCCATGTAATAGTTTTAATAAAGTTAATCAATTAAACTAGGCAATGTTCAGCCTTTACACGTGTCAAGATCAACACTCCAACAGGGGAAGTCCCTGAAATTCTCATTCGCGTGCATAAGTGCTAAGTAAGCGCAACACGCAGGGCTCAGTGCAAGTGCACTTGTGCAAAGAATCGACCTATCATCTATTTTCTTCCCAGCTCCCAGGTGATTTCCCAGTTTCATGCGAAGGCAGTTTATGTACTTTCGCTCCCTCACTCTAATGCAGATGTAGGGAGAGTGTTCAGCCAAGTTTAATTGGTGAAAACAAAGCAAAGAAACCGAATGAAAGTTCAAAAATTGCATTCCATTCTGTGTGTGCGATTTGGACTAAAAACAGAGGGGCCAAAATTGGAGGTATGCAGAGCTACAGCAGTACTACACCTCCCTGCTCTAAAGATGTAATAACGGTAGCAGGCTCCGCAAGTGAAGAAGACGATTATTAATGAAAGAAATGTAAGTAAAAAGCCGTTTATGTATTTATAATTGTTGGTGTTTCTCTAGTGTATTGAATCATAAGAGTCCAGCTGGTGCTTTTCTGGTGTTTTAAAGAATAGGGTTTAGTTATTTCCCATTTCAAGATTTGGCGACACTGCTCACAACTTAGCGCAGTTCTCCTCACCATTCCATCCGATGTGCCAAGCAATCTGACAGTGAGTTGGTACTGTACGTTCCTCAGTTTAGGGGCCGCGACAACGTGGTCATGTAGCCCCGTTTACTTTGGGTGTGTATAGAATCTGTCTGATAACCGGTGTTAATAGTGATGGCTGTATTAGTGTGTGTTATCTGTTTTTAATTCAAGTAAGGACTGCAGACATTGAATTTATCAAGTAGTTCCTACTTTTGCCGCAAAACGCAACCGTCAACGACTGCTAGTTCTGAACTTGGTTACTAGACGGCACCGCAGTCGGTTCCTGGCGACGAACTTTGGTATGTAAGAGCGTTAGTCAAGTTTAACCTATAATTGAGCTTCACACAAGTGTAATTAGTGGAAGGTATTCAGACAGTGAGAGGCAGGGCAGAGCGACGCACTACCCTCCCCTGACGTCATTCGAGGGCTAGACTCTTTCATGCGCGGCCTGCCAAGGTCAGTAACCAAGAAATCCCGTCAGGCCTTTATTTTAGCCTTTGGAAACACATTGCACAAAGATAGTCAATATACATATTTACATAATTTACAAACAGATATCCAGATTTGTGATGTATTCAATAAATCAGAAACTTCTAAGGACATCAAATTGGCTGGTGAAAAGCTGAAGGAAGTAGGAGACTTCTGTTACTTACGAAGCAAAATAACCAGTGATGGACGAAGCAATGAGGATATAAAAAGTAGGTTAGCTCATGGAAGGAAAGCATTTCTACAGAAAAGGAATCTGTTGACATCGAATATAGATTTAGGTATTAGGAAATCATTTTTGAAGGCCTTTGTCTGGAGCGTGGCGCTCGATGGAAGTGAAACTTGGACTATTGGTGCAGCAGAAAAGAGGAGAATTGAAGCATTTGAAATGTGGTGTTACAGGAGAATGATGAAGATCAGATGGGTAGATATGGTTACAAACGAAAAGGTATTAAGACGAGTGGGAGAGGAGAGATGTTTCTGGCGACTGCTAATGAAGAGAAGAGAGAGGTTGGTAGGACACATACTAAGACACCCAGGAATAGCAAGCTTAGTTATGGAAGGAAGGGTCGAGGACAAGAACTGTAGGGGTAGACCAAGGTTAGAATATGTTTAACAGATTGCCTCGGATGTAGGGTGTGATAGCTATTACCCGTTTAATATTACTGCTCGGTTCCAAGCTCTGTGAACTTGCGGGTTGAAGAGCAGAGGCAGGGTAGGAGCAGGCGAGAATTGAGAAGCTTGTCAACAGCCGTGTTACCTGGTATTCTCGTCTATTCCAATACTGCTAACATGGGTCTTTTCTGAAACCGGTGTGGCGTTGGGGATGAGTGACTGAGTCACCGACTAATGTATTTGCTTCTGTTACTACGCAAGGACCGAGAAACCGCATCACTCGTCACCACCACTACACATAGCCTGCGATGCGCATTCCTCTCAGGTCCACGCGGCTTAGACTCGAGCAGTAGTTTGATTGCCGCTGAGCCTGGCTGCACCAGTGTTTGTTGTTGATTGTAGCAGCTGCCCCGCGGGACGAAGCGGGGAACACAGCGATGACAAGACTTCGTTCTGCACATAAGATAAACAGCATTGCGCGTCACAGGAGCTCATGTCACCACGGACAGTCAAACGATAACTGAGGCTATTGGATCTGAGTCATATCCTACTCAAGCAACTGTACCTGTCAACGAAGCAGGCTGACGTGTGACAAGTCAACAAGGAATAGTTCCCATCTCGACCGCCGGCAATCAATTCGTGAAAGGGTAATACGTAGAGATGAAACGATTAGCTCATGACAGGGAGGCTGGAGGGCTGCATCAAACCCGTCAAAAGACTGAAGACTGAAATAACAACAACAACAACGATGTATTCAATAACCTTATTTGTTGCGAAGAGCAACTCCTGCGGGTCACCATGGCCATGGAATGCTCGGACAATGTGCTGAACCGTTTGACGTTCAACACCACAATCACAGCGCGGGGAGGATGTCATCCCCCATTTATGCAGGGAATGAGCGCATCTACCACAATTACTTCGTATTCTACTCAGAGTGGTCCAAATCTTCCTGTGGCCTGGGCATCTTCAGTAGTTCCTTTGTAGCACTGATTCAGTCCATCGATCAATGACAGCATTGCGAAGTCAAGTGAAGGACACAGATTGCGCAATAGGGTTGCTGGCTTCCTGTTAACCTGTTAACCCCCTCAGTCTTGTGTTACATAAATAATTCGTATTTTAGGGGGTGCCTTCTACAGTGAGGGCCTTCTCTGTAGAACAGAGCCTCGTCAGGGCCGTGTGCCGGACAAAGAGAGTTGAGTCAGCGCATTTGCCGATCACACAATAGCGGGTCGAGAAGCGCCGGATGCTGTCATTGAATTGATCACACACGCAGCTTGCAAGTTGAGAAAATTAAGACTTGTGGTTAAGTACTGTAGCCTATCTCGTATCCCGTGAACATGGTTACGTATACAACAAAACATCGAATTTTCCTAGTGGAAACTTATCTTCTCAAGAAGAAGTCTTACAGCAAATGTGTTCGTAAGGTTCAGCGCCGTGCGATCTTTGCTTCTGAGGGAACCTTAAACAAAAGGTATACAGAAACATTCCGCGTACTCTGGAGGCTCTTGAGAGCGAAATAACTGCACTGATACCAAATATCAGTGAGGATGAATCACAGCGAGTGTACCAAAACTTCCTATGTTGGTACAATGTGTGTTTAGAAAATGTAGGACAACAGACCCAGCAACTACTCTGAAATTCCTGTAAGTAATGATGATTACTAGATACGTTAACAAGTGTAAATGTGTTAAACCATCACCGTCTACAATTCTCAAGCCGTGGAATTACGTTTGGCAACGCCGCCCATCTGTCATCTGGGAGACCTAGCGCAAGCACATGGTAATTGCTAACACTGCGTAAATATACACTGAAGAAAATTGAAATTGCAACACCCAGAAGGAGTGGTGCTACATTGCTGCAATTGAACATGCAGGACGAGTTTTCGGTTGTGATTCGATGATTACACTTTCAGATCCCTCTGACCGCAAGTTTGGACAACAATGAATACAGGATGTGCCCACCACGAGCTGCAATACATTGATGAATTCGTCGAGGCATGGAGTCAATAAGGCCCTGCATCGCTTCCTGAGGAATTGTGGCCCATGCTTGCTGCACTGCATGGGTCAGTTGTTCCAGAGTTGTAGGTGGCTGAGGACGGTTGGCCAGTTATCGACCCATCATGTCCCACACATGCTCAATAGGACTGAGGTCCGGGGATCTGGCGGGCCATTCTAAGGTTGTGATGTCGTGGAGAGCTTCTCTGGAGATGCGTGCAGTGTGAACCCGGGCATTGTCCTGCTGAAACATCCCATTAACAATGTTCGCCATCATAAGGACAACCACTGAATTGAGTACCCTATCAACGTACTGTCGAGCAGTCATAGTGCCCTCAACAAGCACTAATTGTGATTTCACATTGAAGCCAAGAGCTCCCCAGACCATAATGCTTGGTGTTGGCCCTGTGTGCCTCTCGACAATAAGGTCTGGGCGGCCCCTCTCCCCAGTACGTCGGCGCACACGATTCCGGCGATCACTGCGGGTAAGACAGAAGCACGATTCATCACTAAAGACGACCATATGCCATTCGTTGACCCACGTCGATCGTTCTCGACACCTGGCCAGCCTTACCCGTCGCTGTTGTGGGGTCAATGGAACACCTTCTGCAGGGAAACGGGATCGTAAGCCAGCTGAACGCAGGTGATTACCAACTGTTTGTTGTGTAACGTGGGGTGCCACAGCTGCTCGAATTTGTGCTGCTGTTGCATGGGGTTCCATCCGAATGATGCGGCGATCCTGTCTCACAGTTGTCTGTCGGGCTGGGCCTGTGACAGGTCTACGAGTTTGGGTACCTTCATTTGACCACTGCTGCCATACACGTTGTACCGTAGAAGCCTGTCGGCCAACACGTGCAGCGACAGTCCTTAGCGATAATCCAGCCTCACACAGCCCAATTATCCGAGGCCTCTCAAACGGAGACAGTTGTTGATAGCGTGCTCTTCTCTGTCGTCGAGGCATGTTTGACGGGGAACACTTCACTGCACAGACTGCAAGTCAACTACGCTACACCAGAGTCCGTATACCGGAGTTGATTCCTCCGCGACCAATCACGTGGGGAGACCTGTAACAACAATCCAATGGGTCTGAAACTTTGATCGTTTACATATCTACATGGCATCGTTCCATATCTTGAAAATCAGCACAAACGACCAATGCCTTCATGGTGTTGAAATTTCCATTTTCTTCAGTGTACATATTTTGACGCGAAATGTTTCCGAAAATACAACAGAACATAAATTCCGCTAAATCTGCACACGCATATCACAAATAAAGGATGCATATCATAATGCTATGTGCTGTCAATTCCCGATAAGGTGATAATAAAAGGCTGTACTGTACCTCAATGTCCCTATGCCTGAAGTTTCATTTTCTTGCTGCTATGCTCACTGCCGTCATTGACGCACTCAGAAAATAATATTTAAAACTATTCTAACGAACTTAGAGACTGCCTTAGATAATAAATCCTTCATTTCTTGTCCACAGATGCACTCATCATAGTCACAATAGGCCTCCGAGTTTAATGTTGACAGTCTAACAATAATGCACCACTGGTCACTTAATTTAACAAGAAGTTCCGTGAAGAACTATACAGCCTACTTTTCATGCCAATAATTATTCTACAGTATATGAACCTATCTAGAATAATGACGAAATTAAGTTGGTAATATCGAAATATCTAATTAGTTCAAAATATACCTGGTATAATGTAGCTTATGTAGCCTAATAGAGCACTACAGTTGGCAGCCCTGGTGACTGAATATATTCTTAGTTCCACCTCTTAAGGTACAGAATACAAAATTTGGTTGAAGTCCAATGGACGTTACATGCAGTTGGACACTGGATCTATCAGCACGCGTAAAAGCATGTTGCCAAAAATACCATGCGTGTGCTGGTCAGAAATAATCTGAATTATTATGATATCTTGTTGTGCCAATTTTGGATGAAATCCATTTGTTAGTATAGAAGTTACATGTATTTTAAAATTGGACATATCAGCAGGCATAGAATCATGTTGGCAGCACTGCCTAGTATTAATTACTCCAAATTAATCTAGAATGTCAGGGGCTATACGTGTGCAAAGTATAGAGCTGTTGGCTTGCATACTTTCTGATATATTGATATTAGGGTAAAAAGAATATAGACATCATTTATTAACAGTTGGCAGCCCTGATTGCTCTTAACAATACTTATAGTCATATCTGTTACGGTACACATAGCACATACGAAATTTGGTTGAAATCCAACTGATAGTATAGAAGTTACATGTATTTAAAAATTGGTACTATTAGCAGGCTTATAATCATGTTGGTAGACCTGACGTATATAAGTTACTCCAAATTAATCTAAAATGTCAGAATATACGTGTGCATAGTTTAAAGCTGTTGGCTTGCATACTTTCTGATATATTGGTATTTGGATGAAAAAAATAGAGAGAGCAATTATTAACAGTTGGCAGCCCTGGTGGCTCTTAAGAATACGCTCAGTCATATCTGTTTATGTACAGATATTACATACAAAATTTGGTTGAAATCTGATTGATAGTGTAGAAGTTATATGCATTTAAACATTGGACCTATCAGAAGGCTTAAAATTATTTTGGCAACACTGTCATGGTTGGCCTCCTTGAAATTAAACTGAAATAGTCTTATCTACATGTGTGCCAATTTTGGAATAGCTCCCATGCATACCTTGCAAGATATCCAACATAGAGCTCAAATTTCTAGTGCGTTTTTTCAGCAGTTGGTAGCACTGACATCATTTTCAAATATGGACGTGAGCTATTCCGGTGCACATCTTTACTCATACTAAATTTGGTTTTGATTGCTGCAGCCGTTTAGGAGTTGAAAGGGGGGACACACACACAGCCAGACAGACAGAAGGACAGACAGACAGACAGACAGACAGACACATTTTCCCGGATCGATCTCATAAGTCTACTTTTTCCTCATTTCTGCAAAATGTGAAAAGTAGGCTAAAAATAGGTAGCTTTCTAATGGAAGCTACAGTACCTAAAAGCACTTGCCAACTGAGTACAGTTCATAATGTACTGGAATATACAGGGTGTCTTTAATTAATGTTTAAAACTCTCTATAGCGACGTAGATGGCATTGAGGCAAGTAATTTGATATAGGACACTTACGTCACTTAGGGTCGCTAGTGTCCGGAAATACCTTAAAAGTGAACCACAAGTGTTAAACATATGACGTCATCAGGTGACGGCTCAGCTCGAGCGGTCAGGCCCGTGCTCCCTTACGCACACCAGAGCAAACGTTGAATATCATATCACTCTGGTTCCGTGTCCTGCTTCCACTTGAAAGGAGAAGAGAGAGAACAAAGAAAGCTGATGGATAGGCCCCGGATTTGAACCTCAAACCCCACGCGCTCGAGTCGCACACGCAGGCTCGGAACCAGAGTGATATGACTGGGGCTCGGTTTTTAGTTAATAAATATTTTTTTATGTAAATACATATTTTAAGCATTTTTTTCTATAAATACATAAATTCCTGCTATTCATTTATTAGCACATAAAAAGACATAATATTTACATTTAAAAAAATCATTATGCTAGATCTACCAGTTTATTGCACTTTTATTCTGTGTTACTTCAACGCAGAAGAACCTGTGAGCTATCTAATCTTCATGCAGAGCGTATGTCTGCTTGCAACTGTGCTATTCTTTACTTGTCGCCCCGTGCCGCTCACTGTGGAAGCCGGGGATTTCCTTGTCCATAGCCATATTGCACCACGTGCTAGACCTCCTCCTTCTCCAGCTACCTGGAACCAGTGTCACTCACATGCAGTTCATTTCTGGCACTGTGAATAGTAAGGCAGTTCTCTGATGCCTAACGTAAAAGCAACTACAAGTTTTCGTCTGCAGCAATATGTTGAAGAATTTAAGGATAATTTTACTTCTGATGGGGGCGTTCTGTTTTGCCAACCATGTGGGAAAGCAATCAAGGCTGAACATCGATCTCAAGTTACACAACACCTGAAGGGCAACAAACATATTTACGGAGTTTCGCGCCTTCAGAAGAAGTGTTTCGCGATAATCGTCGGTCATTGGTGATGGACTTGCTGAAGATGTATCTCGTTGTGTATTGTAATGCTTCAGCAGTCAGTGAGACATAGCATAAATTGCATTCGTGAGTACTGCATATTGTTTATATTCACATTAATAAACTAAATTATAATTAAATATTTTTACTTTTTTGTCACATATTTCAAGTATTTTTAATACATAAAACATACATATTTTCCCGATTTTTTGCACCTAAAAATCAGAGTCCTAGATATGACATTCAACGTTTGCTTTGGATGCTTTGCGCACGAGCTGAGCCGTCACCTGATGACGCCATATGTTGAAGAGTTGTTGTTCATTTTTAAGGTATTTCCGGACACTAGCGACCCTAAGTGACCTGTATCAAATTACTTGTCTCAATGCCATCTACGTCAATATAGAGAGTTTTAAACGTTAATAAGAGACACCCTATAGAGGCCACATGAAGATACGAAGTATATGCCAAAACTAAATTACTAGGTACTGAAAGTCCTCCACGCTGTAAGTCAGGGGCGGATCTAAGGAGGGCAAGGAGGGCGACCGCCCAGGGCCCCGCGCCATGGATAGTTTTAAATTTAATTGATTAATAAATTATACTTTTCAAACTAATTTATAAATCATATTCTCTTTTCAGTGAATCTATTACCTCCTGTGACCGTTTAGCAAGTTTAGATGTCAGTGAAATAATAGAAGGAAGGAAGGAAGCTTGTAGTTTAACGTGACCGTTAATCTGTAGATCATGAGCCACGGGTGAAATAATAGAAGACTTCAGCCTGGAAGAAAGTCGCAAAGTAATATTTTAATATTTCATCGTTTACATAATCTTCTTCAAGGGGACTTAAAGGTTTCTTTCATATTATTTATTTATTTATTTATTTATTTATTTATTTATTTATTTATTTATCGTATGGCGTTTAGTGCCGGGAGTGTCCGAGGACATGTTCGGCTCGCCTGAGTCTGTAGCTGCTTCCAGCGGACACCCTTTTTAGGGTGAGCTACAAGTTCCGTTCAATTTCAAGTAGTTCCAACTTTCGCTACCAGATATCAATGATACCTAGTGGTGAACGTTGGAACTTTGATAGAGAGTTCTGACGAAATCTAACTTAACAATTTAGCTTTACACAAGTTTAGTCTGTGAAAGAATCTTTTACATGCCATAAATCTATGACATGGGACCGCCGGCTTTACTTCCCCTCCGAAGGAAGGCATACTGAAGGATTTAAAAAAATCCACAGTAATGTATTCAAAATACTGTAACTATTCTTTATTTTATTATTATTATTACAAAACTATTTTCCATTTGATATGATTTTTTTCCTATTGTTGTGGGCTCCACCTTATCATATCGCCCAGGGTCTCGCAAGACCTGGATCCGCCACTGCCTGAGGGAGTGATCAGAACGCAATAATATAACCAGTTATTTTCATAGTGCTACCATAATTTGCCTCATAGCCAGGCACACAACACTTCCTAGGTATCTGAAATAGTTTAATGAAATATTAGTGAAGAATTTGTTCGTTAATTCATTACCAGGCTCTGGTTACACATACAACTTAATACGAGAAATACTTACTTCTACAACTTTCAGCAGGTAGGTCGGATTTACCACGACGAATTTCACGGGTGTTAAATTAGTTAATACAAACTGCTTTCAGATGCTGTCTTATCAAAATAAACTGGTGTTACGGCTGTGAGTTTGTTTCGTCGCCTCGACGCATGAGTCACAGCTGCCCCCGGGCTGCGCTCTGCCTCAGTGTATTACGTGCGCCTTACACAACAGGGCTACTAGGACAAAAGGGATGGTCCAGAATATTCGTGACCCAGCCAGTGATGGAAATCTCGAGAAGCCGTGAATCCTGGGCGGGTCTAGAAGCATTCATTGAGTCACCAGCCTGCTATATAAGAGCGACCTGGCAAGCGGGATGGACGGTGTTTTTCGAGCTAGTGCGAGCTTTTACCTTGAGCGACAGTTGTGGGTGAAGGAGTGTGAAGCCTACGGAGAAACTGTGATTTGAGCGAGTGTGTTTTCCAGTGCAGCAGAGGTTAGTGTGGTGAATTGCGAAAGCACCGGGGGCTGTTTCCCTAGCCAGCGGACAGCGAAGCAGAGTGTAGTGGTGAGTGACCGGCTATCGTAAATAACGGTAACTTGCGTAATCAAGAAAGTGTTGCAGGTAGTTCTATCGAGGCCACCGGTCTCATTAGGAGGGATTAACTTCTGTGGCTTCTTGACAAGTGAAAGGCAAGTGTTCCTTACGAGAGGAAACTAGAGTGAGATACTAATTGCTTGTATTTGCTATTTGTGTGGTGTATCTTTCTGGCCCGCAATAAAGCGGAATAATAGAGGAATAATTTGTGTTGTGCTTTCTACCCACCGTAATCCAGTTAACGGAAGTGCCACTAGGGGGTGGCACGTAACACTATAAAAAAGAGACCCTGGCCCACAGGAAGCTCTCCAGTTGACTGTAGATAGTGATGAAGACAACTGCTCTCACCAGGACACGCAAGACTCAATCATATAAGTAACCAGGGCCGTATTTCTAAATAGGCTAAGTAGGCTGTAGCCTAGAGCGGAAAAATTTCAGGGGCGGCAGTTTGGCAATTCATTCAAAAGCTAAAATGAATAATGATATTTCCCGTACGAATTTAAGAATAGAAGTTACTTAAAACTATGTTTTAGTCCTTATACAGTTCTTCCTGCCTTAGAAGAGTTAAGAACTATCTGCGAACTAGTATTTCTGAAATGCGGTTAAACTCACTTTCATTACTTTGTATTGAGGCAAATACAACAAAAACACTTTCATATGAGGACATTATTAACGAGTTTGCCATTAAGAAATCTCGTAAGAAAACTATGTAAATTTAAACTCAAAGATTACGTGGGGTGAGTTGTTTTAGAGAAGTTTGTATATTTTTCAACAAATAAACCAGTAATTAACTACATTTTGTGTAATTTCATTTCACCATGTCGGACAACTTAATTCAAATTGAACACAGTTCTTCAATTACGCTAAAGATAGTCTTTAGCATTAAAATATAAAAATATGTGTAAACTAGTGATCACTGATCTCCAAGAACAAATTAATTAATTAATTAAGTTCGAAACCCATTTCATTTTTTAACGAATCTTAAAGGAAGTACGTAAAAAAACAAGTAGATAACTAATTTCATTATAAGTAAGCCATTAAATTTGTAGTTTTATCTAAACTAAATGAACTTATTTAAAAATAAGATGAAAACGCCAATGAACTCTATTCCTTTGTTGTATAAAACAAATGTATTAAGCAAATATGAACTATTGACGGGGCGGCAAACGGACTTTAGCCTTTAGGCGGTATATTCTTAAATCCGGCCCTGTAAGTAACCTGTACAATACAACCTGTATTGACCATTTAACTACAATCACATATTCACTCCTAACAAGCAAGTTTGGAGATCAATCACCAACTCCAGTATTTTAACAAATCATCACAGAGACCACAACTAACAAATATTGACGAGTTTAACTATATCAACTAATACCGCAACTAAAGAAGTGTACATATTGTAAATATTTTCACCCATACTTTCAGACATAAACAAGATGTTCAGTAAAGAACATATAGCCTACTTTCTCCTAAATGCATGGGTATTGTTATACTCTTTGTCCTTTTCAAGGAGTATAATTGAATGTTGGTTGTAGTAGCTTGTTGAAATACAACGTGCTATAGGGATATTAAACACGAATATGAGGTGCCCTTTGCTAGTGCTACCTCTGTAAAAAATGTAATTCAATTCGGTTTCACCGTGTTTGAATTGATATGGGGAATGGATTTGCACACAAACATGGCCCTATTTGCAAACTATTGGGCTGATGACCTTGTAGTCAGTCATAAGATGCTTTCCACAAAAAGGCATGTTGTTGCAAAATCTGGTAGAGATCATATTATTAGGATGGTCGTAATTTGATTTAAGCTTTTAACATTTGGGTGGCCGTCATTCCGTTTCCGTCAACATGGTGGCGATATAAAACATGACACTGAGGTGACCTTTGCTAGTGCTACCTCTGTACCAAATTTCGTTTAATTCGGTTTCACCGTGTTTGAATTGATAGGGGGAATCGATTTGCACACATACTTGGCCACCATCTGCAAACTATTGGGCAGATGATCTTGCAGTTTGGTCAAAATATGCTTCCCACATAAAGATATATTGTTGCAAAATTTGGTAGAGACTAGATTATTAGGTTGGTCGTAATTACATTTTAGCTTTTAACATTTGGGTGGCCGCGATTACTTTTCCGTCAAGATGGCGGTGATATAAAACATGACACTGAGGTGCCCTTTGCTAGTGCTACCTCTGTACCGAATTTCGTTCCATTCGGTTTCACCGTGTTCGAATTAATAGGGGGAATCGATTTTGACACAAAGATGGCCGCCATCCGCAAACTATAAGGCTAATGACCTATTAGATTGGTCAAAGGATGCTCCCTCCATAAAGGTATGTTGTTGCAAAATTTGGTAGAGATCGGATAATTATGTTAGTCGTAATTTGATTTAAGCTTTGAACATTTGTGTAGCCGCCATTACGTTTCTGTCAAGATGGCGGCGATATAGAACATGACACTGAGATGCCCTTTGCTAGTGCTACCTCTGTACCAAATTTCGTTCCATTCGGTTTCACCGTGTTTGAATTAATATGGGGAATCGATTTTGACACAAAGATGGCCGCCATCCGCAAACTATTAAGCTAATGACCTATTAATTTGGTCAAAGGAAGCTTCCTCCATAAAGGTATGTTGTTGCAAAATTTGGTAGAGATCGGATGATTAGGTTAGTCGTAATTTGATTTAAGCTTTGAACATTTGTGTGGCCGCCAATACGTTTCCGTCAAGATGGCGGCGATATAAAACATGACACTGAGGTGTCCATTGCTAGTACTACCTCTGTACCAAATTTCGTTCAATTCGCGTTCACCGTGTTCGAATTGATAGGGGGGACAGACATTCAGAGTACACACACTCACACACACACAGACTCACACACACACACACACACACACAGACAGACAGACACTTTTTTTTCGCCCTGTGTTGATCTCATAAGTCTACTTTCATTTTTTTGCAAAAATCGAAAGTAGGCTAAAAATGAGTATCCTAAGTGTAATGGATCTGATGATGATCTCGGAGACCTCTGTTCGCATCTTCAAAAGAGTGTATTGCCACCTCTTGCACCAATGTCGCCATTGAACATTTCAGGGATGCACTTGATTAATGCTGTAATGTCCTGTTGAGGAATCATCTCCCATTCTTCCAGAAGGGCATTCCGTAGGTCCTGTAGGGTCTCTGGATAGCGCCGACGGGCTCTTCTCTCCAGGCGGTCCCAAACGTGCTCAATAGGATTCATATCAGGGCTTTGAGTAGGCCAAGCCTTAGCAAGAATCCTTGCTTCATCCAAGAATTCGCGCAACATGGGCGTGGATTGTCTTTTATTAGTGTGAAACCATCACAAATACATGGAGCGAAAGTCACAACATGCTCCAGAAGGATTTCCTCCACATAACAATGTGCGGTAAGGCTCCCATTCTCCACGAAGACCAAATCGGTCCTTGCAGCCATACTGATTCCTGCCCACACCAACACAGAACCACCCTGAGAATGTGCAAAGGGAATACCTTTCTCCTGGCCTTCTCCAGATCCTCTCTCTTCCGTCAGGTGATCGGAGGCCAAATCGCGACTCATCGGTGAACAACACTTGTTCCCATTGTTGTACTGTCCAGCCATGAAGTTCCCTTGGGAAAATTAGTTGAGCTGTGCGATGTTCTCTGGTGGGTTCTGGGCCTGTAACTGGTCTTCTGGATTGAAGATTGGCTTCTTTCAATCTTCTTCAGACGGTTCTCTCACTAGCATCGACCCCTCGAACTTGGTGGAGTCGATTTCGTGCTTCAATGGCGGTGGTGTGACAGTCGTAGAGAACTTGAAGTTTTAAGAAGCGGTCATCTCTCTACGATGTTGATCTTCTCGGGCATGTTCCTGGTCTCCTTGCAAAGCCTCCAATTTCCCTGTACCTTCGTACGGTTCTAGAAATCTTAGAAGGTGTAGTCTTCAACACTTCTGCAATGTAATACATGCTGCGACCATCATCCACCAAAGCAACTGCTTTTGCAGCTTGTTCAGGGCTTAAGGGCAAGTTTGCTAATTACGACAATCACATAAAGATCCTACAAACACATGTGATTGAAAAGGGAACAATTTAAAGTACATTAATAAGCACTGTACGAGTGGGAACACATTATTGGTTCACATCAATTGATGTGTTTTCCAGGTTGCGCGGGAAAAAACAATTGAGGCTAGTGCAATCAACAATCAACACTTCATTATTTGCTCGCAAAGCAACGCCAATAGCATAACAAAATAGGTTGAAGTGCTTCATTTTGATTAAATAGATATTTACACAATAATTACACATAATTGTATTGTGTGTTGCGTTTTTCTTGCCGACTAGTGGGCGCTACACTGCGACTAGCCACACAGCCCCGGCCGTCCGACGGCGCTTGCGAAGTTCCGTTCTATGGGAAAGGCGCTCACTGTATTTACATATGAAATGCATGGTAGACACTCAACTAGGTGAACGATTTTCCAGGGTTTTCCAGGAATTTTCCAGGAGAAATTCTCATTTTTCTAGATTTAAAATTAAACGCGAGTGCATGGGGGGGGGGGGGGGGGGGGCTTTATCGGTTGCTTACTTCAAGACCAAAATAAAGCAGTTGTGTTTGGTTTACTTATACAGATGTTGACTAAAATTAGTGGTGATTGCGTTATTGCTACACAAGCCTACACACAAATGATTTAATTGTTGTTTTTAAAAAAGCCTTTGTGACTCAAATATCCAGTTTTTTTAGAGAGAAGAATGCCGCCTGCAATTTTATTGCGGTGAAGTTGTCTATACTCAACATGTTTTACAAAAATACTATCGCGTGTTCTCACACACAGAAACAGGTGGCCTGAGGAAATTTCTTTCGTTAACGATACAGGGCTCGCTCAAAACCGCAGCGGGAGTATGATTTAAGATGGAAAGACTTTTATAATTAATTAACAGTGGCTATTTTCCAGGAATTTCCAAATTTTTCGTCATTTTCCAGGAGATTTCCAGGAGTTTTCCAGACCTAATAAAAATCCAGGAGTATTCCAGGTTTTCCAGGAGTAGTGGCCACCATGGAAATGTCATGTCAAGCACTCTAGTAGTTCAGACACCAACCCCATAACCAACAGAGAAAAATTAATTTCAGGGTACATTTGGTCACTATACCACCGCTCCCCATCTGAAATAAATAGCTATGAGGGGTGTTTAGATGAAAAGGTACGAAACGATACTGTGGGTACAATTTATTCGCTATGTAAAAGTAATCACCACAGGCCTGTGGACTGGTGTCCCATTGCTTCACTAGTCGCAGGATTCCCTGTTCCCCAGAAGTCTTGTGGTTGTGACAGGAGACAATCCTGTACGTTGTCCTATAGTTCGTCGTCCGATTGGAAACGTATTCCCTCGAGATGTATATTTAACGGACCAAACAGATGGAAGTCGCAGGGTGACAAGTAAGGCGGATGCTCAAGTTGCTCCCACTCAGGCGCGGATCTAGAGTTTGGCTTTCGGGGCGGGGGTCAGAGAATCGAAATGGTTAAGAAAAATGGTATCACTAAAAACGCGATCACAAAATAACCAAACGTACAAAACCAGACCATTTTTTTTTTTCAAGCTACATGGATAGAAATTTGATGCGTTTAGTGCACCAAAAATATTCGTACAAATTACAACGGCGTGTTTTGCGACTTTTACATCGAGCTTCGAGAAAAGTATCATGGTACGTTACAGTTTCGGCAAGTCGAGTTGATACCGACAAAGGGAGAAAGTCACAGCTTAAATTGCCAACCAAGCTTGCAGTTGGGACGTCGGCAAAAGTTTTTGGTGCGAAAAAAAAAGCCCCAAATTCCTATCCGTGCATTGCTGGACATTCATCGTAACATCACTATAAACTTCGATTCGGTAATCACAAGGTTTGCTAAACAATATAGACGAGTTGATTTTGTTACATAAATACTCGTTTATATATAACAGGTATGAAGTTGTAAATTTGTCCAGTTGTAACAGAACATAATAATTGCAATAAAGAAATTCAGTATTGAATAAAATGAAAAAAAAAAAAACTATTTTTCAGTTAAAATTCGTTACGTTTTATTTGTCTGGTTAATGTGTTTTCGTATTTTGAGTTTGCAAAAATAATTGGTCTCCGTTTGGGGGGGGGGGGGGGTCATGACCCCCGTGACCCCCTCCCCCTTGAATCCGCGCCTCCTCCCACTTGAACGTGACCAATACACCTTGTGTGCCGTTAGAGACTTGTGAGCGAGCGTTATCATGGAGCAGAATCACTCCCTTCGTGAGCAATCCAGGCCGTTTGTTCTTGATGGACTTGCGTAGGCTACGGAGTGTCGCACAATACACGTCACTGTTAATGATTCGTCTCAAGGGAATACGTTTCCAATCGGACGACGAACTATAGGATACCGTACAGGATTGTCTCCTGTCACAGCCACACGACTTCTGGGAACAGGGAATCCTGCGACTAATGAAACAATGGGGCACCTGTGCACAGGCCTGTGGTGATTACTTTTACATAGCGAATAAATTGCACCCAGAGTATTGTTTCGTACCTTTTCATTTGAACACCCCTTATAAAATTCCAACTGTTCAGACAGAAAGCTTACTCTATCATAAAGAGACTAGCGGACCCGTGCGAGAAATCTCGCATGTTCATAGCCACACTTTCCCCAATAGGTTTATAATGATAGACTTAAGGACAAAGGTTATGTTTCTATTTCGACCAAATGATTATAGAACACTATTTACGTTTCAGGCGTCCCTACGGCCAAAATGCGAACTGAACAGCAATGATTTAGCGTATTTTCCTACAGCAACAGTATTTGCAGATCGCACACTTCTTACAAAAATTGATATTTATGAAATTAGAATGCAATTCGTCACTGCTAATGTCATTTGTGTGCTGAGTCCATTGATTGACAGCTTAGCCGTAACACTCACCGTTTATTCGATATTTATGAAATTATACGATTTGAGTACCGTTCTGCTTCCGAAATCCATGCAAAATGATAAAGGACAGACTTCAGAATGTTAAAATGACTTGAAACACACGTCACAGCAGCCAAAATGTGAAATGGACAGCAATTATGAAGCGTATCTTCCTGCAGCAACAGTATTTGTAAATCGCACACTTCGTACAGTTTTTTAAAAGTCTATTTTTAAAGAAATTATTGATATTTATGAAATTAGAGTGCAATGCGTCACTGGTAATGTATATTCTCTTTAATTTGAATGCTCATTTGTCACGATCGGTCGCTTGTGAGCGCCGAAGGAGGGATCTATACTACTGAAATAATATAGGCTAGATGATAAGGTGCAGTTGAGACGCGATGGTTCAATAAACAGTAGTTACTGTTTTATTTCAGAAGATGCTATTATATAATAATGTCGCCCAGTCTGCTTGCCGCGCCTCGAGTGCTGTGAATGGCTCTTTGTGCGCACTTGTCGCGAGGTTCGATGCTCTCCTTAACCCAGTTACACAACACTCGCCATTGATGGGAGAATCAATTGAACGAGACATGTTTTATACCAGAGTCTATTACCAGGTCCTTCTGAGCTCTTGTCGATGGCGAAGTAAACGTTATAACTAGCAACGATCGGCAAGCCATACAGCAGAATCCATTCATTCATTCATTTGCAATTAGCAGTGTGTCCCCCCGTGGCAAATTAGGTAGGCTACACATAACAAATAAATAATTATACATAACAATTAGGTTAAACTGGAGTATTTACACAAATCGTCAGTCTTTTCTTAGCCCTTTATAGGGCCAAACTATTTATTTTTACGTTTGTGTTTTTTACGTTTTAATTTATTTCAATTATTATAGTCTAATTATTAATAAAGTACCGGGTGAGTTAGCCGTGGTCGTTACGGCATGACTGATGGCAGTCGCTCACATCCGGGAGGCGAGGAGGTTCGAATCCCCCCGCCGGCAACCTTGAAGATGGTCTTCTGTGGTTTCCCATCTTCCTTCCAGGCAAATGCCGGGGTTGGTCCCTAACTATAGGCCACAGCCGCTACCTTCCAACTCCTCGCCCTTCCCTTCCAACTTTCCTCCCCAACGGTACTTGTAGCTCACCCATTGGGTGTCCGTCTCGAAGCAGCTACAGAATTGGCGAGCTGAACATGTCCTCGGATACTCCCGGCACTAAAAGCCATACACTAAAAAAAAGTTTTTTTTGTTTCTCTAATTTTAATGTTCATATATTTATATTTAATTTTCAATTTATGTTCTTATAGATTTAATTTTGATATTTATATTGAATTATTTAATTAACTAATTTCGAATTGATTTTTACATTTATTTTTATATTTTTTATAGTTACGTTAATTATTTAAATTTCTATACTTCTTTTATTATCTATATATTTAAAACAGTAAGGTGATTTTTGTTACCACGAGATTGAGAGAACGACAGAACCGATTTACTTCGTAGAGCACTCTAACGAAAGCTCTTGGCCTCTAGATTTGCAGAGTGTCTATAAAATAAACAAATATATTACGGTATATTTTTGAATTAATATAGAAAATAGCAGAATTCTTGCCACTCACGCATGCGCACAATCCGCCTGGGGTCATGACAAAATGGCGGTGAGAAGTCCATTAAAATGTAAGTTATTTAATAAGCTTGCATGTAATTGAAAACATACATTAACCAAGTTCTGACAATAAAATATAATAACAGTATGAACGTATACAAATGTGCAACATTGATTTATTTGGATAATGAAATGGATTATTTCCTTCAGACAGCGGCTTTTAATGATAAAGAACGGCTGCATCTCCTATTGACCAAGAGTGCGCGAGTAGCGATGTGGTTAAGGCGACAGACTGTGGTTCCTAGGTTCACCGGTTCGATCCCACCCCTCGCCGATATTTTTTTTTTTTTTTACCACTGAAATATTGTTTAATCAAGGAGTATTAATAAGGTTTTATGTCTCTTAAAGATACATATTTCTACATTCCCTCTCGGTATATTTTTGAATTAATATAGAAAATAGCAGAATTCTTCCCCCTCACGCATGCGCACAATCCGCCTGAGGTCATGACAAAATGGCGGTGAGAATTCCATTAAAATGTAAGTTATTTAATAAGCTTCCAT
The DNA here is from genome assembly GCA_946902985.2 of Meconema thalassinum. Classification (NCBI taxonomy): domain Eukaryota; kingdom Metazoa; phylum Arthropoda; class Insecta; order Orthoptera; family Tettigoniidae; genus Meconema; species Meconema thalassinum. Next base: position 98,949,931 of record OX336400.1, on the reverse strand, counting down.
GTAATTGAAAACATACATTAACCAAGTTCTGGCAATAAAATATAATAACAGTATGAACGTATACGAATGTGCAACATTGATTTATTTGGATAATGAAATGGATTATTTCCTTCAGACAGCAGCTTTTGAAGATAATGAATGGCTGCGTCTGCTGCTAAACAAGATTGTTCGAGTAGCTATATGGTTAAGGCGTCAGACTGTGGTTTCTAAGTTCGCCGGTTCGATCCCAGCCCTCGCCGATATATGTATTTTTTTTTTTACCATTGAAATATTGTTTAATCAAGGAGTATTAGTAAGGTTTTATGTCTGTAAAAGATACATATTTCTACATTCCCTCTCAATACGTTTTATTTCCGTTTTACCATTGCATTACAGCATGTGATCAAAAGAGCAAACTGTTGTCCTCAGTACGCCGTTTAAATATCTGCAATCAGTTCCTATAACTGACAACAGATGCCAGGACATCGCCCATATAGTTCCAGTAACTGACAGCAGATGGCAGCACCATTGCATCGATATATTTTAAACCCAAGACATGGCACGTTTTCACGTGATGGAGAATTATAAAGGAGGGGAATATTTAAGAAGGGAAATTTTGAGGAACATTAACCGACTGTTGAATGTGTAGGCTATGTTGTTTATGTACCTTAATATTGCAATTTCTTCCCAATGCTTCGGTGGTCAAGTTATTAGCGTCCTAGACTAAAAGTTATAATTATGCATCGTCGATATACTCTTAAATTATTAAAGAAAAAAGTAGTTTTCCAGGCACTCGCGCGTGTCCACAATTGCTTTCGCCATAAGAGACACTTGGCAAACATAATTCGTTTGAAGGGCTCCGACATTGTGGTCAATCAGCCCCGTGTACTTGGGTGAGTATGTGTGAAATTTTCTCTCATAACCTGTGTTATTGTGATGGCTGCATTACTGTGTGTATTTGTAATTAAGGTGGTAAATGGCAAGGAGACGGCCAAGGCCTTAAGTTAGGAACCATCCCGGTATTTGCCTTAAGTGGAAGTGGGAAACCACGGAAAACCACATCCAAGATTGTCGAGGTGGGAATTAAACCTTTCTCTTCTTAGTTATACCTCAAGAGACTGAATGTGCCCCGTTTTTGCCCTCAGACCAGAATTCAATTTCTTGGCAGAGCAGGAAATGTAACCCGGGTCTCCGGGGCGATAGACAAGAATAGGTGGGCCTCCATGTGTTAATACGATTTTTGACATGCACGGGACATATAATTCAAAAACTGCCTCCATTAGGGTGACTGCCGAAGTGAGTATTGAGTATAGGCCTATGGTCGTTCCAGTAGTTGGCGAAGTGTTTCCATGTTCCCCTGCAAAATGTACTGTCATAACCTATAACAGGTGATGGAAATTGCTTATTTAGAGCAGTTTCGTACTGTTTATAACAAAATGAAGAACGTCATTCTGAGCTGCGTTTTCAAGCTATCGCAAAATATTTCGCTGGCAGGAACAATTATAAGGAATTTATTTTAAGCGATCAGTCTCATCGCATTCTCCTCACCAACCAACTTGAGTATGAAAGTCTCTGGACGGTCATGTTGAACTTCATTGTATAAGACAATTGTTTAATGATTATTTGTTTAGAGTACTGAGTCTAACTACGCAGTTGATTTCGGCAATGGAAGTATTATTTGCCATGTAATATTTAGCGGCTCCGTTATTGCAGGACACTATAGTGTTATCGAATAATACGAAGCCACATTTAAAATCCAATATAAATAGGCCATTTCAGAAACAATTCCAGATATTATGCAGTACAGTGTACTGTAAGGTCTTTGACGATCAATTGTAAACATTGTTCTACATTGTACTTCTCTTGCGTAAAATCTATGCGTGGTTACTTTGGTCTTAACTGTTGTGAGGGTAAAATTGATCTGCTGGAATATAAAATATTAGCCAACCTGCAACAATGTAATGATATTAATTTAAAAGTCATTGAACTTATATCCAGTAGTTCAAACACATACATCAGCGTTAACAGATTGGATACTGAAGATGAAAGCCGGCTACTTCATTTCCCTATTATTGAATTTTTCAATTCCTTGGAATTAAGTGATTCGCCTCCACATACTCCGAACGTTTGAGCCATAGTTATGCTCCTTAGAAATCTGAACGTTTCCCAAGGACTCATATATGGTAATATATTAATTGTAAGAAATATGTAAGAAATTGCTTGGATTCGGATATAATAGGTGCAGTAATATTAGGCAGAGAGCTCAAATCCTACGACTTGATTTAACACCTTCCGATAAAACACTTGCAGGTACAGTACATTTTCTTTTAATAGGCAACAATGTCCTATTCGCTCGGCCTACTTTATCACAATCAATCAAGCTCAAGGAGAAACTCTTGAACGTATTGGGCTATTTACCTCATCACGTTTTAAGTCATGACCAGCAGGATAGTGAAGGTACAAAAAAGATCCTGTATGGGATGGTAAAGAATAAGAGGCGGAAGGATCCTACGGATTATGTCAGAATGGTGAACAAAAGGGGACAAGGGATAGAAAATAGGGAAGAACTGAAGAAAATGTGGAAAGAATATTTTGAAGAACTCCTGAACCCAAATGGAAACCACGGCGAGGAAGAAGAAATCGGGGAAGAGGTACAGTAGATGAACTGCAAACCGAAAAGGACTTAACATGGAAAGAAGTGGAAGATGCAGTGAGGAAGATGTAAGGAGGGAAGGCACCGGGTGTGGATGAGTTGAGTGTGGAGATGGTGAGAGCAGCAGGAGAGGTGGGGATACAATGGTTGTACCGAGTGATGAAGGCAGCATGGAAGGAAAGGAAGACCCCAGAGGACTGGGAAAAGGGAATAATTGTCCCGATCTTCAAGAAAGGTAGTAGAACAGAATGCAGAAACTATCGGGGAATAACACTGATGAGTCATTGTGCAAAGATGTTTGAGAAAGTTTTAGAAAGGAGAATTAGGACAAGGATAGAAGGAGGGATGAGGGAAGAACAACATGGCTTCAGAGCAGGAAGGTCCACAGTGGATTTGATTTTTGCTGTAAGTCAGTTACAAGAACAGCACTACGAGTATGGAACAGATCTACTGATGGCCTTCCTTGACATTGAGAAAGCATATGACAGTGTATGCAGAAACAAAGTACGGAAGTCCCTGGAGGATAGAGGAGTAGAAAAATGGACTATAAGGAGGATAAAAGAGATGTACAAGGGAAGCGTGAGCTGTGTGAAAGTGGGAGGAGAGAGATCGGACTGGGTGGAACAGAGAAACGGCCTGAAACAAAGAAGTGCACTGTCACCGTTACTTTTCATTGTGGTGATGGATGACATAATGACCCGAGCGGCACAAGTAATTGGGGAAGGAAAGATGAAAGCAATGGTGTTTGCGGATGATTTGATGATTGTGGAAACAAGGAGGAGGAGGTACAGGAACAGTTGGACGTGTGGGAAGGAATAATACAAGGATATGGGATGAAATTTAGCATAAATAAGAGTGAGATGGTGATCACAACAAGGAAGAAGGAAAGGACCACAACGGGAATAACAATTGGTGGGGAACAGCTGAAGAAAGTGGAGAGTTTCAAGTATCTGGGAAGCCTGATACAAGAGAATGGAAGAAACGGTAGAGAAATAAATGAGCGGGGGAGACAGGCAGAAGCATTCCGGAGGAGTATGAGAAGCATGTTATGGAGCAGGGATGTCCCTCAGAACAGCAAGTAGATCATATATCGTACTATGTCCCTATCCTGACGTATTCCTCGGAGACCTGGGTTATGAAAGGAAGGGAGAAGAGCAAAATACAGGCCAGTGAGATGAGGTTCTTGAGAAGCAGTATTGGAGCTACAAAGAGGGACAGAATAAGAAATGAGAGGACCAGAGAATTAATGAAGGAGGAACCATTACAGGATGGTATAGAGAAATCTAGACTTAGATGGTATGGACATGTAAAACGAATGGAGGAGAAGAGGATACCCAGGAGGATACACGAGACGAAGTGGGAAGGAAAGAGACCAAGAGGGAGACCGAGAGACAGGTGGCTGAAGGGGGTGGAAGAAAGCGTGAAGAAGAGAGGAGAAGACTGGACAAGGGTGGAGGCTGAGAGATGGTGGGAAGACAGAAGACGTTGGAGAGGCTTGTGTTCCAATCAGACCCGGCCAGTGGCTGGAAACTGTGCAAGATGATGATGACCTCATCACGTTTTCAGTCATGACCAGCAATATGTTGCAATGCTGAGAGTGCTATCTTTTGACGCCCTTAAAGTTGCAATAGTGCTAAAAAGTAATCGTACAAAGAATGTAACTTATATAAGAAGCTTCATCAGTAAATTTGTTTTCCATTGTCCGTCATGTTTTGACGGGTTTCATCTAGTTGTAATTTTATTTTTATAATTTTTATTTCTAGATTTATATTTCAATTTTACACTTTACTTGCTAATGTTCTTAGTTTTAAATTGTTATCTAACACATTACGTCAAGTAGATACGTAGGCCTATATAATATTTAATTTTTAGAAAATACTAGCACCTCGGCAGGAAAACTCTCCGAAATCTGGCTGAAAGATTCAACTATCAGCATCTTTGCAAGCATTAACTGTCCTTATGACAGGTGGTTTCTAAAGAGACCGCTATCCCATAAAGGGTTAAACGCACCTACTGTATATGTTTGGGAAAAGGCTCTAAGACTGCGGCAGGTAGAAAGTTCCAGCTATCAATCGCACGGTTTACGAAAATATTTACTATAATTTGTACGCTGTGGTCGGCCCTTAACTTTGAAAGAATGATCACGCCTACTCATGTGAGCTTCCCCATACGTTTGCTAAGCTCACCCCATGCCGGTTGATTTGTATACGAGTTGTACGTACTGCTCGGGTCCAAGCTCTGTGAACTTGAGGGGTGAGGTGACGCGCAACGCGGGAAAAGAAGGGCCTGTCAACAGCCCGCCGTGTTATCTGAAATTCCTGTCTATTCCAATACTGCTAACATAGGGCCGTTGCCTAAACCACTGTGGTATTGCGAATGAATGAGTGAGTCACCGACCAATGTATTTCCATCTGTTACTACGCACGGACCGATAGCCCCACACGTCTCTCATCGTCGTCCGCGATCCACATCCCTCTCAGGTTCACGGAGCTTGGACTCGAGCAGTACAAAGCACAGAGTCTAGATTTCATCCGTCTAGCCTCAAGTGATTCCCAACCAAGTTTAACATACGGGTCACACTGCTCATGGGATTAAAGTCTAGCGGCCTTTCTTTGTACCATTTCCAACTCATTGAGGAGGTCTACTTGATATGGATCCCAAACCACCGAGCCGTATTCCAAAAAAGGTCTAACAAGTGACAAATATCCTAATTCTTTAGCAAAAGTACTACTTCCATTAAATACCCTCATTACGAAGTGCAGGGATTGGTAAGCTTTCGAAACTACACATCCTACATGACTAGTCCATTTCATATCAGAATCTGGGAGGGGAAAGGGCGAATCTGCAATATGATTACATACAATATTCGCCCTTACAGCTGGGGGGAGACAGGGCGAATCTGCAATAAGATTACATACAATATTCACCCTTACAGCTGGGAGGAGAAAGGGCGAATCTGCAATAAGATTACATACTATAGTCGCCCTTACAGCTGGGAGGAGAAATGGCGAATCTGCAATAAGATTACATACAATAGTCGCCCTTTCAGCTGGGAGGAGACGGGGCGAATCTGCAATAAGATTACACACCACACTCAGCCTTCAGCTGGGAGGAGACAGGGCGAATCTGCAATAAGATTACGTCCAATATTCGCCCTTACAGCTGGGAGGAGAAAAGGGATAATCTGCAATAAGATTACATACAATATTCGCCCTTACAGCTGGGAGGAGAAAGGGCGAATCTGCAATAAGATTACGTCCAATATTCGCCCTTACAACTGGGAGGAGAAAAGGGATAATCTGCAATAAGATTACATACAATATTGGCCCTTACAGCTGGGAGGAGAAAAGGGATAATCTGCAATAAGATTACATACAATATTGGCCCTTACAGCTGGGAGGAGAAAAGGGATAATCTGCAACAAGATTACATACAATATTGGCCCTTACAACTGGGAGGAGAAAGGGCGAATCTGCAATAAGATTACATACAATATTCGCCCTTAAAGCTGGGAGGAGAAAGGGCGAATCTGCAATAAGATTACATACAATAGTCGCCCTAACAGCTGGGAGGAGAAAGGGCGAATCTGCAAAAGATTACATACAATATTCGCCCTAACAGCTGGGAGGAGAAAGGGCGAATCTGCAATAAGATTACATACAATATTGGCCCTTACAGCTGGGAGGAGAAAGGGCGAATCTGCAATAAGATTTCATACAATATTGGCCCTTACAGCTGGGAGGCGAAAGGGCGAATCTGCAATAAGATTACATACAATAGTCGCCCTTACAGCTGGGAGGAGACGGGGCGAATCTGCAATAAGATTACATACAATATTCGGCCTTACTGCTGGGAGGAGAAAGGGCGAATCTGCAATAAGATTACATACAATATTCTTCCTTACAGCTGGGAGGAGAAAGGGCGAATCTGCAATAAGATTACATAACTTACAATATTCGCCCTTACAGCTGGGAGGAGAAAGGGCGAATCTGCAATAAGATTACGTACACTATTCGCCCTTACAGCTGAGAGGCGAAAGGGCGAATCTGCAATAATATTACATACACTATTTTGCCTTTCAGGGGCGGCAGTTTGACAATTTATTCAAAAGTAAAATGAAGTATTTCAGACGTTAATAATATTTTCCGAACGAATTTAAGAATACATGTTACTTAAAAATTTGTTTTAGTCCTTATACATAGCCTACTTTCTAAAACTATATCATAATACAAATACACAAATAGAACAAAAACACTTTCATATGAGTACATTATTATCGAGTTTGCCATTAAGAAATCTATGTAAATTTGAACATCAAGATTACGTGGGGTGAGTTGTTTTAGAGAAGTTTGTATATTTTTCAACAAATAAACCGGTAATTAACTACATTTTGTGTAATTCCATTTCACCGTCTAGGACAACTTAATTAAAACTGAACACAGTTCAACAATTACTAAAAAGATAGTCATTAGTATTAAAATATAAAAAATATGTGCAAAATAGTGATCACTGATCTCCATGAACAAATTAATTAATGAAGTTTGAAACCCTTTTCATTTTTAACGAATCTTAAAAGAAGTACAAAAACAAGTAGATATCTAATTTCATTATATAATTTATTATGTAAAGCATTAAAATTGTAGTTTTATATAAACTAAAAGAACTTCATGTTTAAAAAAAGTTGAAAACGCCAATGAACTCTATCCATTTGTTGTATAAAACAAATGTATTAAGCAAATATGAACTATTGAGGGGGCGGCAAATGGACTTTAGCGTATAGGCGGCATATTCTTAAATCCGGCCCTGAGCCAGTGCACCACGCAAATAAAGAATTAGGACTGTATATACCACCCAACGTGCTAAAAAAGCTCAATCCCTCTGGTCACGTTCAGAAAGAGTCACGCTTCAGGGAGAAGCATGTGTCACATTCAGGTTGAATGAGTAAGCCCAGAGGTATCCAGAGTCTAACTAGATCAGGCGTTGTCAACCTTTTAGAGACTGATCACCACCTTCATGTCACATACCAAGTACCCGAGCACCATTAAATGGAATATAATAATAGTAATAATAATAATAATAATAATAATAATAATAATAACAATAACAACAATAATTAGATCGGCTGGAATGCGCTAGAGAAAATCGCAATGGAATCTTGGAGAAATAAAGTTGAATTGGCCTCCCAATTTACGAAGGACACTTATAACAAGAAGTTTCTCTCCTGGAATACCAAGAACAGACATAACACGGTAATTAAACTAGAAGCCTTATATGCAGCCGAAACATTGTCTCTCACCACCCAGGGACCGCTTGAAAGGCTGGAGGTCAAGGAAAGAAAGATATTACGCAAAATATTAGGCCCCAAATTTCATAACAACAAATTAATCCACGTCAGGAACGAAACTCTTTACCAAAAGACTGAAAAACTCTCGGACACAATAAAAAACGGAGAATTGATTTTTATGGGCACATCCTCCGAATGAATTCAAATAGACTAGCCAAAAAGATCTTCGACTACCTTCGTGATAAAAAGCAAAACCTCTTTGGTTTAAGGAAACTGAGAAAGACCTCGTAGAACTCCAAATTACAGATACCATGCTCATGGACAAAACAGCCAAAACCATCACCAAGGATAAGAAACAACGGTTCCAAGTTCAACAAAAGCGTACGATCCACATCTCTGCCGAAGAAAGGGAAGCAAGATCTCAAAGGATGAGGCAATACTGGGCTAAAAGGAAAGCTCAAAACAATAAAAAAAGTGATTGATTTCATGTACCCCAAAGTTGGGTGAAACCAAAAAAGAAGAATAATAACTAAGCGACCTGTGCGATAAATCTCGCAAGTTTATAAACCACCCGCTCGGCTTTACTGTTATGCGGGCTTCTTGTTTATTTGTTTAAACGCACTTTTTAAACAAATTGTCGATATTTATGACATCAGAGTGCGATGCGTCACTGTTGCGGATAATTCTCTTTTGATTGCACTGCCGGTTACTTGTGATATACCACCCACCCGCCTTTAATGGTATGCGGGCTGGACGCGACAATTCTGACAGGGGCTATCATCTTGTTTATTTGTTTAAACACACTTTATAAACAAACTAGCAACCCGCCCCGGCTTCGCCCGGTATCTGTAACGGTTTACCCAGCGTAAGTTTAACCAGTTTATTTTTCGATGTCAATGAACTACGACCTATATCCGTGGGTAGAAACCTCGTAGTTCCGCCCCTTAAAACAACAATAACTAACTAACTAACATGATAGGTTAAAATCACTGATTGGACTCTTAATTATATTAACATGGAGATAGCATGTGCGAATCATTCTTGTCAGACGTCATTTAAGAATGGCGAGATGCATGAAACACAAATCCCTCTTCCGTCAAATCTAAACTTGTCTGTGTATTCTGCGGAACGAAGGCTGAAACTGTGGTGGGGCTAGTTCACTAGCTAGCTGTCTCGAAAAGCTAGCAATTGAATGGAGATTGTTACAAGAAATGAACACGTAAAAACACTTATAGTGGGCGATTTATTGAAGATAAGAGGTATGTTGTCACGGAAATTTTGTAGAACTTTTCATGGTGAACGATTCTTACACTCATAGTATATTGATATTTTTAACGGTTTACCCAGCGTAAGCTTAAAAGGCGCATGGACAGTAGGTTTTCTTTTCGACTCGATTCACTGAAATCGTTACTGCTCGTCTTCCTTTAGTCATAAATAAATTATTTTCTACAGAAACTTTCCTCGAGAAATCCTGTACAATATGGTGAAAACCGTATCAAAACCCATCCAGTAGTTCTCGAGATTACCCGTGACATCCAAGAATCGGGGACTTTGTAGAGATAGATACATTTCCGTTGACCTTTCACGAAAAGCAAGATTTTTTCCTGTACTATTGAGACGATTTGGAAGATTTTGGAGCAAACCACACATTCTAGCTTCCTCTGGTTTAAGAGCTTGAGTTTTGTGAAACATACACCATACTACAGTATAACTCCACTTGAAAACTCCTACCTTTCAGAAGTGAAGTTACCGCTAGTATCAATGCGTAATCTCCGCTACCAGAAGAATTCTTGTATATAGAGGCACTCACCTGTAAAACAAAACAAAAGAACTTAAGGTATCTGCAATAGCATTAACAATTACCATAATAATAATGTTATTGGTTTTACGCCCCTTTTAACTGCTGCGGCTTTTAGAAAAGCCGGGGTGCCAGATTTTTGCCCCGAAGGGAATCTTTAACGTGCCAGCACTGCTCCCTCGCACTTGCGCACTCTCAAATGCCAGCTGACTGCACCAGGATTCGATTATGCAAATTTGGGCACACCAAGCGAGAAAGTTTCCGCTGAACCACGCTGCCCCATTCCATCTCTCATCCCGACGCGCAGGTCGCCCACGGGCGTCGACTAGAAAGACCTGCACTCGGCCTCTCAGGAGGCTACACGACAAAAAACCTTAACAATTGAAGAGTAGAACCCAAAAACCTGCTGAGTGCCATTTTTGAAAACAGTTTTTGCATTACCTATGTACCATTGCCAATGCACCCAAGACACGGCTATGTGCCACAATGGTTCGTTTAGTTCATACATTCATCACAAGATGACGGCTGCTAAGTACCAATTGCTGAAGAAGAGGCAGTGCAAGGCATTTGTACTAAAAGACCTACATGATTTCGAAAGATCTTACATATGCTAACAAATTTGAAGTCGTTGACGTAACTGAACAAACAATATTCAGTCTGCTGCTGATTCCTTGATAACAACGAAACATTTGCACATCTCAAATGTATCGATGTTACGCTTCTCAGCAAGGAATCCCCGAGTCATAGGAGTAAAAATAAATATACCTTCAGTGAATTGGAAACTTGGAACAATGTAAGTATCCTAAAAAAAAGGGAGTGCAAGTTTCTGACATCAGACATGCGATAATCATCGCAATAATCATCGGAATTGAAAGGCAAAGAGTACTTAGCAAAGAAGAAAAAAGAAGACTTGTTATCAATGATAGGCTACCATATTGTTGCGCAAACTTTCTCGACCAATTGCATACATAATATAGCTTTGGGGCCATTAAGTCAAGTGAAACTAAAAAACCGACGTTTCAAGACAACTAGTTGTCCCTTTATCAAGGTTTGTCAAGAAAGAAAGAAAGAGTAAACAATGGCATAGCCTCCATAGATAAATGGTATAAGATAGGAAGCCATGTCGAAACAATTAATAGTTACTCCATGACCTACTGAGACCAAGATGATGTTGGTAATGAAACAACAAATACAGATAAAGTACTCAAGATAGAGAGGAGAATAGTGAGAATTGTTTAAATAGAAACTAGTAAGTAGATGGAGTCTGGAGACTACCTTCAATAAAACAGTCTATAAACAATTAGAACCAGTAACAAGCACTATGAATAAGAAGCGAATATCTTTCTTGGGGCACCTAATTAGGTCACCAAAAATAGAATCAGTAGGAAAATAATAGAAAAATTTGAGAAGAATAAGAGCACTTAAGGAACTTAAGCAAGACATGAGAGAGTTACATACTGCAATAGAAGATTTAAAATACAAGACGGACGAAATACAGATATTGAAAGATAAACACACTACGCCACTGACGATGATCAACAAACAGAGGACAGGAAGAGTGATTCCAGAGGAAGAAAAAAATTACGCTCAGAGAGGATGAAGAAGTTTTGGGTGGATAGAAAGAAGAAAACCTGACTAAAGTGGTCCTATGCAGACCGTAAAATTAAAACAAATAAATAAACAAATAAACTAGTAGTTCCGTGAAGAACTATACAGCCTATTTTCATATATCCTACTCATGTTAATTACCTCTATCAACATACAAAATTTCAGTTTGATTGTTGTGATAGATTCGTAGATATTGAGAACCGTCTAAATATTTCAGATGGTCGCCAGGTTGAATTTTTATTTATGTACTATTACATGAAGATTATTGTGTACGTGTGGTATTCAGACTTCAATCGCATGATTAGGACACAAGAAGTAAAAACGAGATTTAAAAAAATTTCGCACAGCTGCCATCTTGTGGATATGAAAACAATTGAAATAAATTAGTTGCCAGTGGATTAACATTTGTATAACCATTTAACGTGCAAAGTTTCACTGCACTCGGATGGTTAAATCACGAGAAACGTCCATTTAAATATGTATATTTCGCGTCGCCGCCATGTTGTATTTGTGCTCACCAGGTTACTGAAAGTCATATAGGTGAACTTAAATTCATAGCCTCTATCAACATAAAAAAAATAAGTTTTATTGCTGTAAAAGATCCGTCGATATTGAGAACCGTCAAAATATTTCAGATGCTTGCCATTTTGGATTGTTATATGTATAGGATATAGAGTTATGTACCATTAAATGAAAATTATTGCGTAGCTTCATTATTGAAACTTTCACTTCGATCGCATGATTACGACACAAGAAATAAAAACTTAATTTTAAAATTTGGCACAGCCGCCATCTTGAGGTTATGTAAACAATTGAACTAAATTAGATGCCAGTGCATTCCAATATGTTTAATTATTTACTGTACCACATTTCACTGCGCTAAGATGGTTACATCATGAGAAAAGTCTATTAAAATGTTTCAACTTCGCTTGGCCGCCATGTTCGTTATGTACTCGACAGGTTTTTGAAAGTTACATAGATAGACGTGTAGCAGTGCCCTTTATCACCGTACAAAATTTCAGGGAGATGTCGTAAATAGGTTCGGAGATATTCAATGCCAGTGAATATTTCGCACAGCCGCCATTTTGAGTTTATGTAAACAATTGAACTAAATTAGACGCCAGTGCATTACAATGTGTATAAACATTCGCTGTGCCATGTTTCATTACGTTTGGATGGTTAAATCGCAAGGAAAGTCTATTTAAAAGTCTCAACTTCGCTTGGCCGCCATGTTGGTTCTGTAGTTACCAGGTTTCTGAAAGTCTCCTAGGTGAACTTCTGGTAGTTCCCTTTATCACCGTACAAAATTTCAGGGTGATATCTGTAATAGCTTCGGAGATACCGAATGCTGGTGAAATGTTTTGCACAGCTGCCATGTTGGATTGGTGAGACACAATAAAATTTGAAGAGCACGGTCGGGGTCGGCCAGAATTGTGCTATGTTCTTACCGAGTTTCATTGAAATCGCTCCAGCCGTTTAGAATGTATTAGTGGGAGAGAGAGAGAGAGAGAGAGAGAGAGAGAGAGAGAGAGAGAGAGAGAGAGAGACGGACCGAAGGTGATCTCATAAGCCTTTTTTTTTTTTTTCATAAAATGAAAATAGGCTAATAATTGAAAATTGGGCTTACCAAACATAACAAAAAATATGCAAAGTCATCGAAATCATAGCCCTGATTATTATTATTATTGTCCGATTCCAAGAGGGCTGCTAGGGGAGGCAGATATATCCACTTCCACACTGCCACCTGCTGGCTGTTCACGTCCCACCCCCAATTACCTCTTCAATTAACATAGCCAGGGAATTGAGTCCAATCCAGAGTGCACTAGGGTCATGTCCTAATTTACTCCATCTCACTCACACACTACGTGTCTAACTGTTTAAACACTTCCTCGCAATCTGCTGATCTAGTTTACACGTTTGACTCGTGTGATGTGTGATTTCATTGAATCCTAGTCCAGTGGAATCAAGAATTTGAGGACTGTGTCCAAAAAATAAATCACGTTAGGTTTTGTTAATTCTGCAGATGCTCTTGTTAGGATATTGTTGTTGTTGTTGTTGTTGTTGTTGTTGTTGTTGACGATTCATTTAGGGGCTGGTTCATAGTGGACATGAGTGTGTAGGAGTAGCCTCATAACTAGGGGTGGCGATTTTACGCATAAGCGATAAAGCGAGAAATTCTCACAATGACTTGTACTCTTGTATTTTCACTTACCACGACCTGTAAGTTAATCCACTTTTTAATGTGTTTTGAGAAAGCGACAAAATGCCACAGTTATTCCAAAATGCTACATACTGTATATGCGAAATACACTTTGTTTTAAATAAAATATAACGTGTTTATTTTATTTTTTTAGCCTATTATCAATTTTGAAAAAATAGACTTATGAGAACACCTTTTGTCCGTGTGTCTGTGTGTGTGAGGTGTGTGTGTGTGTGTGTGTGTGTGTGCATGTCCCCCTAATAACTTCTATACGACTGGAGCGATTTCAATGAAACTCTGTAAGTTCATATCACTACTCCAGGCGACCCCGACCGTGCCCTTCAAATTTTGTTATGTCTCTCCAATCCAACATGGCGGCTGTGCGAAATATTTCACCGGCATTCTATACCCCTGAATCTATTAGCGGTATCACCCTGAAATTTTGTACGGAGATAAAGGGCACTACTGGAAGTTCATCTATAAGACTTTCAAAAACCGGCTAACTACAAAACGAACATGGCGGCCAAGCGAATTAAAAATTTTTACAGGCCTTTCTCGCGATTTAATGTTCCAAACGCAATGAAATCTGGTACAGGAAATGTTTATACACATTGTAATGCACTGTTATCCAATTTAGTTCAATTGTTTACATAACCTCAAAATGGCGGCTGTGCGAATTTTAAAATTAAGTTTTTATTTCTTGTGTCGTAATCATGCGATCGAAGTGAACGTTTGAATAATGAACCTACGCAATAATTTTCCTTTAATGGTACATGACTCTATGGCCTATACATTTAACAATCCAACATGGCCACCATCCGAAATATTTTGTCGGCTCTGAATATCTACGAATCTATTATAGCAATCAAACTGATTTTTTATGTTCATAGGGGCTATGAACTTAAGTTCACCTATAGGACTTTAAATAACCTGGTGATCACAATTCCAACATGGCGGCGACGCGAAGTATAAATATTCACATGGACGTTTCTCGCAATTTAACCATCCTAGTGCAGTGAAACTTGGTACAGTAAATCCTTATACGAATGTTAATCCACTGGCATTTAATTTATTTCAATTGTTTCCATAACCACAAGATGGCAGCTGTGCGAAATTTTAAAATCTCCTTGTTACTTCTTGTGTCCTAATCATGCGATTGAAATTTGAATGCTACACGTACACAATAATCTTCATGTAACAGTACATAACTCTGGGACCTACATATATAAAATCCAACATGGCGACCATCCGAAATTTTTAGTCGGTTCTCAATATCTACGAATCTATTACAGCAATCAAACTGAAATTGTGTATGTTGCTCGAGGCAATTAACATAAGTAGGATATATGAAAATAGGCTGTATAGTTCTTCACGGGACCACTTGTATTTACTTATGGAAACTTCAAGTGATTTTAGAACTTAATAGGTTCATTCTTGTTACGTATTGATAAACTGATTAGAATAAGCAGGTAAAGGTTCCGCCTGATCAATACTTTTATTAATTATGCTCACTGTGTGGTCATTCATTAGTAGTTTTTAAGGAAATCAATATCTTTTATTCTGCTAGCTAGTTTAATCTTTAGATCTTTAAATTCGTATCACACATTGATCATATTTAATAAAAGTATTGATCAGTAGGGCTCGGATTTTTAGGTGCTAAAAATCGGGAAAATATTTATTTGTTATGTATTAAAAATAGGCATCCTGAAATATGTGACAAAAAATAAAAATATTGTATTATAATTTAGTTTATTAATGTGAATATAAACAATATGCACTTCATGCTATGTCTCACTGACTGCTGAAGCATTACAATACACAACGAGATACATCTTCAGGTTCTCCATCACAAATGACCGACGATTATCGCGAAACACTTCTTCTGAAGGCGCGAAACTGCGGCATATGTTTCTTGTCCTCGAGGTGTTGTGTAACTTGAGATCGCTGTTCAGCCATGATTGCTTTCCCACATAGTTGGCAGAACAGACCAGTTAAATTATCTTTAAATTCTGCAACATACGATAACTTTTAGTTGTTTTTACTTTAGGCATCGTAGGACCGCCTTACACTTCACAGTGCCAGAAATGAACTGCATGTTAGTGACACTGGTTCCAGGTAGCTGGGAGAGGTGGAGGTCTAGCACGTGGTGCAATATGGCTATGGACAAGGAAATCCCCGGCTTCCACAGTGAGTGGCACGGGGCGATAAGTTAAGAATAACACAGTTGCAAGCTGACATACGCTCTGCATGAAGATTAGATAGCTCACAGATTCTTCCCCGTTGAAGTAACAAGAAACAAAATTGCAATAAACTGAAAGATCTATCATAATGATTTTTTAAAATGTAAATATTATGTCTTTTTATGTGTTAATAAGTGAAAAGCAGGAATTTATGTATTTATAGAAAAAATGCTTAAAATATGTATTTAAATAAAAAATATATTTATTTACCTAAAAATCCGAGCCCTATTGATCAGGCGGAACCTTCAACCTGTTTATACTAACTTCAAGTGAGGAAATGTTCATGACGGCTTGACCACCGGTCTGGAATGCGATAAGTAATCCCCCATGCACCTTGTTGCCCACCCACGCCTTCATTCCCTTCGCGTAGGTCAAGTCAACAAGTGCTAAGATGGTGAGGCCCAAAATGTCTCTTAAACAGCTCTAAGACTTCATTTAACAATGATTGACCATTCTGTAAAGGATTTCTGGAGGAAGGTTTCTAAGAAAACACATTCATTTATGACTAAAGGAAGCCGAGCAGTAAGGATTTCAATGAATCGAGTCGAAGGAAACCCCGGCGTCCGTGCGCTCTTTAAGCTTACGCTGGGCAAACCGTTAAAAATACCTATATACTAAGAGTGTAAGAATTGTTCAGCATTAAAAGGTCTACAAAAAAAATAATTACAATCAGTCTGAAAGACTAGACGTTATATCATTTCAAATGACGCATACTACAAATGCTACACATGTTAGAAAGGCTCAGGAGGGCTTCTCGCTTCGCTCGAAGCCCCAGGACTCTTTCGACGGACTCCATTACCCATTAACTTAGGCTTCCCGCGCGGGCACCTCGTTAAGTGTCACCCTGTAATTTGCTCTGACATCCTGCACACCTCTTTAAGAGGCACCCTGTATTCTTATATGGCATCTTGTATATCTCTTTAGAAGTCACCCTGCATTCTAGTGTTCGCTTCGCTCAAAGCCCCAGGTCGCTCGACGCCGCAGGACTCTTTCAACAGACTCGAATAACCATTAGCTTCTGCATGACGTCACGCACTCAGTTCCCGCGTCGCTGCATGACGTCACTTCCCGCGCGGCTGCATGACGTCACCTCCGTCTCCGTCTCCGTAACGCATAACATTGGACTCAGGCATAACGACGAAGTCGACAAGATCATTTGAAATGATAAAAAGTCCGCGAGAGCATATCTCTATCTTCAATATATCGCCCACTATACTGTAAGTGTTTTTATTTCTTCCAACAATCTCCATTCAATTGCTGAGGCGACAGTTTACGAGCAAGCTAGGCTGAGTCCGAGGGAAAAGCCAAGCCTGGAGGGTAAACCGACTAAGAAAGAAAGAATAATAATAATAATAATAATAATAATAATAATAATAATAATAGACTAATAATAATGTAACTCCTTACACACTGCACAAGTAGAGGGTACTCACTGCGATAGAGAATGGTGAGCACAGTTTTTTAATAACGTACACAAATTAACTCAATGGCGTCTACCTTTATTTACTGAGCTTTTGAAAGCCTGCTAATGACTTTAGTCTACTCACAAAGCCAAGAGCTTTGAATTGAAAGAGGTGAAAAGCTCCTTCATGAAGCCTTATTTAAATGCCAGCTGCGATGTAATTACCAGTGAATGAAAGAACTCGTTTCTCTCGCACAATACTGTTTTATGAGCTAATACTTTTGCTGTCAATACGAAGTGAGTCAGAAAGAACTGACCAGTGTCTGAGGGTCGACATTAAGATGATTCTGAAGTAAAAACATAAACCCACGACCTTTTCTCAACGGTGTTCGAGGTAAAGCTGTTCGAATCAAGGGCGGGAGTCTCTTTTTCATAAGTGTCGAGTACTGCTCGGGTCTAAGCTGCGTGGACCTGAGAGGAATGTGCATCGCAGACTATGAGTAGTGGTGGTGACGAGTGATGATGTTTCTCGGTCCTTGCGTAGTAACAGAAGCAAATACATTAGTCGGTGACTCACTCACTCATTCCCAAGGCCACACTGGTTTCAGAAAAGACCCCATGTTAGCAGTATTGGAATAGACGAGAATGTCAGGTAACACGGCAGGCTGTCGACAGGCCTCTCAATTCTCGCCTGCTCCTTCCCTGCCTCTGCCCTTCATCCCGCAAGTTCACAGAGCTTAGACTCGAGCAGTAGTAATACTGAAGAACAAAGAGTGACATATCCACAAGAGTTATAGCCGTAGAACCCTGCGCGGATCACAAAACGTATCCGCACCCACACGACTGTTATCCGCATCCGCCCAACATCCGCACGACTGTTATCCAAACCCACACGACTGTTATCCGCATCCGCCCCACATTCGCACGACTGTTATCCAAACCCACACGACTGTTATCCGCATCCGTCCCACATTCGCACGACTGTTACCCAAACCCACACGACTGTTATCCGCATCCGCCCCACATTCGCACGACTGTTATCCAAACCCACACGACTGTTATCCGCATCCGTCCCACATTCGCACGACTGTTATCCAAACCCACACGACTGTTATCCGCATCCGCCCCACATCCGCACGACTGTTATCCAAACCCACACGACTGTTATCCGCATCCGCCCCACATCCGCACGACTGTTATCCGCATCCGCACCACATCCGCACGACTGTTATCCGCATCCGCCCCACTGTTATCCGAAGCCGCAGGACTGTTATCAGCATCCGCATGACTGTTATCCGGACTCCCACGACATCTGCATCAGCCCCACATCCGCGCGACTGTTATCCGAACCCGCACGACTGTTATCCGCATCCACCTCACATCCAAAACGACTGTTCTCCGCATCCGCCGCACATCAACACGTCTGTTATCTGCATCCGCCTCACATCCGCACGACTGTTATCCGAACCCGCACGACTGTTATACGCATCCACCCCACATCCACACGTCTGTTATCTGCATCCGCCCCACATCCGCACGACTGTTATTCGAACCCGCACGACTGTTATACGCATCCGCCCCACATCCACACGTCTGTTATCTGCATCCGCCCCACATCCGCACGACTGTTATCCGAACCCGCACGACTGTTATCCGCATCCGCCCCTCATCCACACGTCTGTTATCTGCATCCGCCCCACATCCGCACGACCGTTATCCGAACCCGCACGACCGTTATCCGAACCCACACGACCGTTATCCGAACCCACACGACCGTTATCCGAACCCACAGACCGTTATCCGAACGCGCACGACTATTATCCGCATCCGCTGACATTAAAATAATATTTATAACTTATTAGATAAAGCATAAAGTACTAAAGCAACACATTTAGACATTTGAGGAGAAAATCGTCCCTCTACGCTATATGTAAATTGCAAGATAATGCGGACTGAGTTTTGTCCTCTGAGTAGCGGCATGTTAGGTAGAGGGTGGCTAATTAAAGCATTTACTTAATCGTCGGAGCCGCCTGCGTGGTGTTGGGTCAGCGCACCTGCCTCTCACCCTGAGGCCCCAGGTTCGATTTCCGGCTCCGTCAGGGATTTTAGAAACTGTCGTGAGGGTTGGAACGGGGTGCACTCAGCCTCGTGAGGACAATCGAGTAGCTGTCTGACAGTGAGGCAGCGCCCCGATCACGAAAACCAAGATTAACGGCCGAGGGGACCCGATGCCCTGACCACGCGTCACCCCAAAATCTGCAGGCCAAATGACTGGGCGGCGGTCACTTGGTAGGCCTAGGCCCTTCATGGGCTGTAGTGCCAGGGGTTATTTACTTAGTCGTCGGATTTACCAAAGCAGGCAAGCGCAGGTAGGCCTATAAAGGATTTTTTTGGGGCATACGTCAACACTAATTGAGGGTATTTCCATGACTGGCTTCCCTCACTTCTCTATTATCCTCATACAATCCAAGCGAAAGCAAATAGGAAAATAGTAAGACATGTGAAAGACGCAGATCTTAGCAAAAACAACAATTATTCTTAAAATATCTAGTCCAACATTGAATTCTAAAAGCTATCCGTTAATTTACTCTAAACAATATCCGCTATCCGCACAGCCTTGCGAACTATATCCGCATGGCGAAAATTTTTCCCACGCAGGGCTTCATTTATAGGTGACCCGATTAGAGCCTCTGCCTGTGTCAAGTAAAGTAAATATTAACTAGCCATCCTGAGCTGGAGTTAACGCGTGGTAGGGTGGTCAGTTCCTTTCCACTCCTCTTCCTGTCACAACATCCGGTAGGTTACCATTTAAAGTCTATTCGCCGAGTCGAGACAGCTCCCCTGCCTACCCGGACAAGGAAACACGCCCAGTTCATGTCATCTGCTCTGCCAGACAGGGGTAACCAAGAAGCTCCGAGATCATTAGTCATGCCGTAACCCTAGAAAAGACAAGACTTGCTGCACTTACTGCTGTGCTGCACTGTATACCGCTTGTTGCCTGCCAGTTAAGAACTTATTAACGAATGAATTAATTAAATAAATCATCATATTGAACCCTTATCATTGTGTCCAATAATAATGTTTCATATTATTAAAAACGCTGGAAATACTAAATACATGATATGCTGGATATTTGAGTAAAATTGATGTAGCAAGCAATCTGGACTTGGTAAGACGGGCTACGTGCTGGCTGGAAACTACCGACAGTTTCACAACCAATGCTATTCTTATTCTTCTGAGAAAATCAGGTATGACGCTGTGGCGTACGTGACCATCGACAGGCCACGATGATGGGTCCAAGGCAAGGAGTGAGAGAGAGGACAAGTGTCGTGACGTCAAAATAAGGGCGGGATTTGTAAGGTCAGAACTCCGACGCCAACTTATCTGACCAATAAGAAAACAGGACGCCAGAACATAGCATCAGTGTGTTTTGCGCGCCAATCGGACATAAAAAGATCTAGCGATCGGTTTGCGTGTTCGGCGGCAGATTCGCGACCTGTGAGAAATTACAAGATTTTTGAGAGGTCACACATAATTATAGGCCCATTATTTAAAATATTGAGGAGCTGTTTTCTCCCTCCATGGGAACTTTAGGCTTTCTGTATATATACAAATGTCTGAGATGAACCGGGGCACTCCTAATTATTCTTCGACAGTCAATTTAAGACGTCCTTAAGACGGTATGGTTTTAAAATTCTAGTTGTGTGTCGACAACGAAGTTATAAATTTCATAAATTGTGAGATGGCAATTAGCCATAGAATAGGGAAAGTCTACGATTCTGCATAGGACAATATGAGGAAATAAAATACTCATAAAGCAGATAGAACAGTTTTAAAAAACTTTAATTTAATTGTGTTTTTAACAGCAGCAAGATGACGACCATGGAAAGAAGACAACAAGTTTCATCCTCCATTACCATCAGTGTTATGGGCTAACGGCCTAATGGTGGGAAATGACGAGGCGGAAGGCCTCTGGAAAGCGGTTTAAGTGATGAGTATTAAAAAATTGATTTATTGATTTTGGACGAGGGGAATCGAGAGAGATGTGTGGAACTTTGTACAGATTTTATTTGTGTGGTTTAATTTAAATTTTAGGGTTTGATTTCTTAACTGACATGCGTGTAGTAATTTTTGGCATTGCGTGACAATTATGTTGTACAGTAAAATTTTGTAACTTAAATGTTGTCCTTATGTATACGTAATTCTTATAGCGAAATGGCCGCATATGATTAACGTATCAAATAAAAAAGTGTAGCCATGAATGAGAACCTAGGAACGACAATGATAAATGGACTGAATTAATTATGTGTAAAACTAAAGCTAGACGTGGGGGGGAAATTAGTGTTTTAGTTGCTTTGATAACTCGGGCTAATTCTGATTCCAGTTATTAATTCTTTATTGTCATTTGGACATGTTGTGTGTCATTTATCTGAGGGGTGTGCTGGTTCATGCTGCGACGAGATCTTCGAGAAAGTGCCACGTGTTTCTGGGTGTAAGTGATGATGAGGAAAGGTAAAGCCTGTCCTTGACTGCGACATCATTCCGGCAAATTAGTTACCCTTGGGGGTAAGTTTGACCTGGAGATGTGTTCTTAAAAATCCCTGAGAGGATGTTTTGAGATAATGTGATATTTTGTTTGTACGCGTTTAACAGGTGGCGTTTAGCAAAGGTTGCTGGACGCTGGCTATGGGCCAGAATCTATATTTAGCGTGGCACTAATTACTACGTTGGGGGAAGAAATCAGCCACTTACTCAGATATGTCATAACAGACCCGGCTGTCTCCAGCTCGGTTATGACACGTAATGTTTGCTTTAAAGCCTAATGAGTTAAGGTTATTTTATTTGGTTTAATTTGGGGAGTTGCCATGTTGTCGATCCAAGGTTTCTTTTATCATGACTATGACTTATTTGTTCATTGTTTTAAAACGCCAAATTTTCTGGCGTGAAAATTAAAATTTGTATTTTCTTGTTGTTGGCTCTTATTTTCAAGGCCATTGTATTCATTATAAATATAATTTGGCAACCGGCCAAACTTGTTCATGTCATGTTATGCTTTCCTAGTGTTTGTGGTATAAGACGGTAATTCCGCAGCCCTTATTTTAAATAATACACACGTGTATTAGGTTGTGGTAATCTAAGGTTAGAGCATGTCAGTAGTGTATATAAATATGTAATTGTTGTTCCCACATTTCCGTAATTCGTCCTTCGCAGTACGGAGTTCGTTCCCAAACCGACTGTTTTGGTCGAAAACGAGCGCCCGTCAAAGTGCTCATTACTTAAACTAGTCTTAAAACACGTGTCGCTCATAAATATTAAATTCTTGTACTATTTTATTTGTTTGTTAATTTTGGATCTTGTGATCCGTTTTCCTTTTGTTACTTTGAATTAAGTGACATTGCAGTCACAACGCTTGTTTGACAGCTGTCATGCCGTGTTATCATGGTACGTCAGGCTGGTCTGTGTCAGGGTGGTTTATTGTTAAGTGTTTTATGTTTGATTCAGTTATTAAATTTCATTTGTTAGTAGATCCTGTTGTTTTCTTGGCTTTGTAATTATTAGTTAACCTTATGAACCCTGGAAGTTATGTTGATAGCATAAATCTCTAAATCACATTCACAAGAATCCATTACGACCCCGAAATTTTGAATCTTGTCTACATGCTATTTTCCAAGGGTATAATATGTATTACTTCAGTAGTATAGATCCCTCCTGCGGCGCTCAAAAGCGACCGATCGTGACAAATGAACATTCAAATGTAAGAGAATAGACATTAGCAGTGACGAATTGCACTCTAATTTCATGAATATCTATCATTTCTTTAAAAAATGTTTTTCAAAAAATGTACGAAATGTGAGATTTGCAGATACTGTTGCTGTAGGAAAATACGCTCCATAATTGCAGTCCACTTCACATTTTGGCCGCTGTGACGCCTGTTTCATGTCATGTTAACAATCTGAGGTATTTCCTTTATCATTTTGCATGGATTTCAGAAAGGGAAATCAAAGGAACGAGTACTCAAATCGTATAATTTCGTAAATATCAAATAACCGGTAAGTGTTATGATGATCCAATTCTGAGTGATTGCCTTCTTAAGTTAGGGAAGGTAGAACCAAATAAGAACTTGGAATTCTAACTGAAATGTAAATAGTGTTCTATAATCATTTGGTTGAAATGAAAACAAAATAACCTTTCACCTCAAGTCTCTCGTTAAAAACCAATTGGGGAAAGCGTGGTTTAAGAACATGCAAGATTTCTCGCACGGGTCCCCTAGTAAATATATAAACGGACAATAAATAAACCGCGCTGTAGCATGTAACCGATAAGTCAGCCCGCTTCACATGTAGGCTATACACAGCACTGAAGTTAGCGTATGTTCAAGAGACACAGCTCAATACACCCCTTGCGGGCAGCCTTGCAATCTCATGTACAACTGTGTTTACTTCCACTATCTCGACTCGGCGAACAGACTTTAGAGTGGCGGGCCAAAGTTAATTCCCCGATGGCGATGTGACTTTGGTCACACATTGGTCAGGTCACAATATGTGGTGGCTAAGTAGAGATGAAACGATTAGGTCATGTTAGGGAAGCATACAGAACGGCATCTGAAGATTCAAACCATCTGGAAGGACATGGAAAACCCCGGGGAGAGAGCAAACTCAAGATAATCGGTATTCGAACCGCGGATCTGCAGCTTCCCGCTGTTTGTGGGTACCTGCTCGTGCTATGTTATTGTTGGCAGGTGCTGTAGTTCCCACTGCCCACGCACGCTCGCATGCTCCATGGCGCCACTCGCGTGGTGCCTGTGCCCTTCACACCTACACACACAGTCCCCGGAACAGACAACAGACCCGCGCGTGGTAAGTTATCATTCCTCTCGGATCACCACAGCATTGCCCATCACAGATTCTCTCTCTCTCTCTCTCCGTACGGTACTTGGCTGGACGCCACCAGACCTGTCCTCCATTAAGACCACTCACACAGAGATTCCTCAGGCTTAGTTGGTAGAATGCTGAGTTTCAATGCCTAAGGTCGCGGGTTCAAACCGGGCCGAAGTAGTCTGATATTTTAAGACCGTTAAAATCCTTCAGTATGCCTTCCTTCGAAGGGGAAGTAAAGCCGGCGGTCTCATGTCATAGATTTATGGCACGTGGTTTAGCCGCCTACCAAAATCTATAAAGATGGTTTCGTTTTTGTAAAAAATGTCATTGTTGTACAGTGTAATTAAGGCTCGTGGTGAAGTGCGATACGATATCTCTTATCCCGTGATTATTAAATACCATACGTTAAAACGTGTAAATGTGTTAAACTAGTTGGGCTCTACGCTGCTGCTAGCGTCTTGCTCGATACAACGCCCCGGCCGTCACGTGGCCCGTTCGATAGGGGAGGGCCACACTGTAGAAGGTTCACAACTCCTGGCTGTTACCATCAAACCCACCTCATTACACGAGGCCGAGTGTACCGCGTTCCAGCCCTCAGACCAGAATTAAATGTCTTGACATAGCCGGGAATCAAACCCGGACCTCAGGGGTGACAGCCAAAAAAGCTCCAACAGACTCAAATGGGTAGCGGCTCCGGCGGGGTAGTGGGTAGCACGCTGAGCTTCTATGCCCAAGATCGCGGGGTCAAACCCAGCCGAAGTCGTCGGATGTTTTAAGAGCGTTAAAAATCCCTCAGTATGCCCACCTTCTGAGGGGATGTAAAGCCGGCGGGCCCATGTCATAGATTTATGGCATGTAAAAGAACCTTGCACTAACTACAATTGTGTGAAGCTAAATTTCTAGGTTAGATTTGATTAACGCTATATTAGTTCCAACGTATTGCGTTAATCAAATCTAACCTAGAAATTAACGCTATATTAGTTCCAACGTGTCCGGCTCCGTGGCTAAATGGTTAGCGCGCTAGGCTTTAGCCCAAAGTGCCCCCGGTTCAATTCCCGGCCGAGCCATGAGGGATTTTAATCCCCCGGGATTAATTCCCATGGCTCGGGGACTGGGTGTATGTGCCGTCTTCATCATTACGACGCGCAGGTCCCCCACGGGCGTCATCTAGAAAGACCTGCACTCGGCCTCTCCGCAGGCCACACGATCATCATCATCGGTTCCAACGTCCATCGCCAGGTGCTGGTTGCGATGGCGTCTAGTAGCCAAGTTTGCAGCTAGGTGTCGTGGACGGTAGCATTTGGTAGTAAAAGTATTGATCATCTGCAGTCCTTACCTGAATTACAGTCAACACACACTAATTCAGTCATCACAATTAACACCGGTTATCAGACAGAATGGGGAGCGTGATGACACCGGCCATGGATCGAATCCCGGTGACAGAGGGCAAATTTTCACCTGAAAAATCACGTGGCGCCAGGAAGGGCATCCGGTCTTAAATCCCTGGACAAAACCGAAATAAGCAAGGCTGGCTCCGGCGACCCCAATTAATTGGGATAAGCCGAAGTAAGTGTATGTATGTATGTATGTATGTATGTATCAGACAGTTCTACACGCACCCAAAGTACACGGGGCTACATGACCGCATTGCAGCAGCCCCTAAACTGAGGAACCAACCAACCACCAGACTCAAGTGGAAATGAATGATTGAATGAATCATAAAACTTGATAATAAGGACTGCATTAGAGCTCGGAATAGAAACTACTGCCTTCCCTGCTTCTCTTATTAAACACGCTTGGTGGAGTAGAACGCCACTGTCAAAAGTAAATGTGACTCAGGACAACTAACTAGTCTGGAAAATAAGATTAGTTCCAGCGGCCGGTGTTTACACACCGCGAGGTGAGCTCTGCTTTAAACATTCAGTTCACCCCCAGCGCGAGCTGAATACATAATCAAACACACGCCGTCTGTCTCTTTGACACATTCCTGCCTGCTTCTCAACACAGGGGGGTGGGGGACACCAAACGGTCATCCGCTACATACCCCCCCCCCCCTAAGGGGCTCACGACTGTTATTCGCATCCGCCCCACATCCGCACGTTTGTTATCCGAATCTGCTGACAATATCTTTAGTCTACTTTATTTATGAACAAGTAGTTCCGTGAAGAACTATACAGCCTATTTTCATATATCCTACTTATGTTAATTGCCACTATCAACACACAAAATTTCAGTTTGATTGCTGTAATACATTCGTAAATATTGAGAACCGACTAAATATTTCGGATGGTCGCCATTTTGGATTTTATATACGTAGGTCCTAGAGTTATATACTGTTACATAAAGATTATTGTGTACGTGTAGCATTCAAACTTCAATTGGATGATTAGGACACAAGAAGTAACGAGGAGATTTTAAAATTTCGCTCAGCTGCCATCTTGTGGTTATGGAAACAATTGAAATAAATTAGATGCCAGTGGATTAACATTCGTATAAGGATTTACTGTGCCAAGTTTCACTGCACTCGGATGGTTAAATTGCGAGAAACTTCCATGTGAATATTTATACTTCGCGTCGCCCCCATGTTGGATTTGTGATTGCCAGGTTATTTAAAGTCTTATAGGTAAACTTAAGTTCATAGCCCCTATGAACATAAAAAAAAAACCAGTTAGATTGCTTTAACAGAATCGTAGATATTCAGAGCCGTCTAAATATTTCGGATGGTCGCCATGTTGGATTGTTAAATATATAGGCCATAGAGTCATGTACTATTAAAGGAAAATTATTGCGTAGGTTCATTATTCAAACTTTCACTTCGATCGCATGACTACGACACAAGAAATGAAAACTTAATTTTAAAATTCGCACAGCCGCCATCTTCAGGTTACATAAACAATTGAACTAAATTAGATACATGTGCATTACAATGTGTATAAACATTTCCTGTACCAGATTTCATTGCGTTTGGAACATTAAATCGCGAGAAATGTCTATTTAAAATTTTCAAATTCGCTTGGCCGCCATGCTCGTTTTGTAGTTAACCGGTTTTTGAAAGTCTTATACATGAACTTCCAGTAGTGCCCTTTATCTCCGTACCAAATTTCAGGGTGATACCGCTAATAGTTTCAGAGATATAGAATGCCGGATAAACATTACGCACATCCGCCATCTTGTGGTTATGTAAACAATTGAACGAAGTTAGATGTCGGTGCATTACAATGTGTATAAACATATACTGTACCAAGTTTTATTGCGTTTGGTTGGTTAAATCGCAAGTAACGTCTATTCAAATGTCTCAAATTCGCATGACCGCCATGTTGGTTTTGTAGTTACCAGTTTTTCAATAGTCACATAGGTGAACTTCTAGTAGTTCCCTTTATCACCATAATAAATCCCAGGGTGAAATCGGGAATAGTTTCGGAGATATTGAATGCTGGTGAAATATTTCGCACAGCCGCCATGTTGGATTGGTGAGACGAAACAAAATTTCAAGGGCACGGTTAGGGTCGTCCGGAATAGTGCTATGAACTTACCGAGTTTCATTGAAATCGCTCCAGTTTTTTCAAAGTCACATAAATGAACTTCTAGTAGTGCCCTTAATCACCGAACAAAATTTTAAGGAGATATCAGTAATAGTTTCGGAGATATAGAATGCCGGTGGAATATTTCGCGATCCGCCATCTATATCTCCGAAACTATTACTGATATCTCCTTAAAATTTTGTTCGGTGATTAAGGGCACTACTAGAAGTTCATTTATGTGACTTTGAAAAAACTGTTAAGTACAAAACGAACATGGCGGCCAAGCGAAGTTGAAACATTTAAATACACTTTTCTTGCGATTCAACCATCCAAACGCAGTGGCACTTGCTACAGCAAATGTTTATACACATTGTAATGCACTGACATCTAATTTAGTCCAAATGTTTACATAACCTCAGGATGGCGGCTGTGCATAATTTTAAAATTAAGTTTGTATTTCTTGCGTCCTAATAATGCGATCGGAGACAACGTTTGAATCATGAACCTGCGCAATAATTCTCATCTAATATTACATAACTCTATCAATACGTGGGTTGCACGAGCTGTGTGGGTTGCCTACTTTTACCCCTACGAAGCTAACGCCATAATTATATGCGCCGTACTCAGAAACAGCCTGTCCGCCATCTTGTTGTAAAGGCCAGTTAGTAAACAATAGGGAGGTACATATATTTTGGGTGATAAAACCTAGAAAGTGCCCTTTTCACCGTTGAAATTGAGATGGTATGCTGTGCAATTGTTGCTTGTCATACGAGGACCAACAAGGATAGAGCTGATCACAAGGAGGGTCTACGTTTCTTCAGCATACCGTCAGTGATAAAGAACCAATGCGAACTCACGAAGAAACGAAGCGATAGACGCCGAGCACTGTGGCTCTCTGGCATAAATCGGAAAAACAGATCGTGATCATCAGCCCCATGTATTTTGGTGTATGTTGAATTTGTCTGATAAAATGTGTCACTGTGGTAACTGCAATAATGTGCAGTTCGATTCATTCCTCGGCCATCCTGGAAGTGGTTTTCCGTGGTTTCACCAATTCTACTCCAGGAAAATGCTGGGATGATTCCTAACTTAAGGCCACGCCCACCTCCTTCCCGATCCCATTCCCAATTTACAAATACACGCACTAATACAACCATCACAATAACACAGGTTATCACACAAATTCCACACGCACACACTCAAATGACCACGATGTCACAGCCCTTATGCAACAACAACTACAACAACAACAACAACAGCAAAGAAGCGAGAAAGCACTACGCTCCAGCTTTTAAACTTGCCTCCGAGAGATGTTGACCAACCCAGCACATGGTCAAACATACGACTCGAGTGGTATTTTTGAGGTAGTAGTAGTAGGTCGGAACGCGAGATGACCTGTTTTGGTATTGCAGGACGGTCGACAGGAACACGAGTTCTTCATTCTTATCGGGACGCTGTAGGAATTCGCGGCAAAGTGTTATTCTGAGGAGGTGTTATGAGTCATTCTATGAGTGAAAATATTATTCTATAGTGTGAGTTAACTGGCCTGAAGACTAATCGACCGCACGATGGCCATAATAAAATTGTAACAGTTCAGAATTGGTGAACATTCTACAAAACTACTTAAATTAGCCGAAATGCCTTTTTAATGGGTAATAATATTGTAGAAATGCTGTGGTAATAGATGTTTTCTCCTCCGTTGTCTATAACCCACCCACCATCCCCTTTTTAGATCACGACTTATATAGAAAATTCCAGAAATTCCAGTTGTATCCGCCATAATAAACGAATTGTGTGAAAAATGCAATATTGCCAACCCCGCGCATACGGTACTACTCATCAATAATCTTTATCCGAATCAATGAATTTTGCCGCGTTAGCTAGTACACTGACTTAGGAAATGTCATGGGATAGTCATCTAATAGCATGTGAGGCCTCTGGCAGCTCAGCACATCGCAGAACATTCGAAGTCTCTTCCAGAACAAACAAACAAACAAACATGCACCCCAGATCATAACAGACACACCACTTCCCTGGACCGCACCTTCGAGGCAGGCATGTTCCATAGATTCATGTGGTCTGCGCCACACACGGTGCCCCCCATCGACATGGTACAATTGAAATCATGATTCGTCCGACCATATCACGTTACGCCATTGTTCCAGTGTCCACCCCTGGTGATTGGCGACAATTGCGCGTCGTTGTGTCTATGACATTGGGTTACCAGTGGCACCCGTGTGCGGCGCTGGCTCCCATACCCCATGGAACCCATGTCCCTACGGATAGTCCACTGAGAGACGCGTCTAGCACGGCCTGTGTTGAATTGAGCCGTGATTTGTTGCACTGTTGCCCTTCTCACACTATTGACAATTCGTCTCAGATGTCGCCGGTCACGGTCATCGAGGGTGGCTAGACGACCGGTGACGCCCATATTCAACCATTCAAGATACACCCTGGACATGGTTGACAGGGTGAGGCTGAATTCCCGCACACTGACGAAATCGCACTTCGCATCCGTCGGGCACCGACCACCATACCTCGTTCGAACAGTGTCAGCTCAATATATAATCTCAGGCCGTGAACAAAAATCCAACCTTTTGGTCGGATGTTTGAGGGGTAGAGTCAGATTTGACAAATACTTCTCCACAAACGGCATTTTTATCACTAAAAGCTGACGCTCCCACGCTTCTCACCACGCGTGTTTACTCCGGCTTTTACAAGAAGATGGCGGACGCTATTTTCCTCGGGAGAGGCAATAGAAGGCACTCGCATCGGCCGGCCCCACCCCCGACTCGTGCAATCCACGAATGACCTACATATATAACAACTAGTTCCGTGAAGAACTATACAGCCTATTTTCATATATCCTACTTATGTTAATTGCCTCTATCAACATACAAAATTTCAGTTTCATTGCTGTCTGGCTGCGTGGCTCAGGGGTAACGTTCTCGCTTGCTGAGCCCAAGGTTGCAGGTTCGAAACCTGGCGCAGTCAGCTGGCATTTGAGGGTGCGCAAATGCGAGGGAGCCGTGTCAGTAGATTTACTGGCACGTTAAAGATCCCCTTCGGGGCGAAATTCCGGCACCCCGGCGTCTCTAAAAGCCAGTGTAGTTAAAAGGGACGTAAAACCAATAACATTATTATTAGTTTCATTGCTCTAATAAACTCGTGGATATTGAGAACGGTCTAAAAATTTCGGATGGTCGCCATGTTGGATTTGTATACATGTAGACCTTTGAGTTATGTACTATTACATGAAGATTATTGTGTAGGTATATTATTCACACTTCAATCGCATGTTTACGACACAAGCAATAAAAATGAGATTTTAAAATTTTGCACAACCGCCATCTTGTGATTATGAAAACAATTGACATAAAGTTGATGCCAGTGGATTAAAATTTGTATAAGCATATACCCTATCACGTTTCACTGCGCTCGGAAGGTTAAATCGCGAGAAACGTCCATTTAAATATTTAAATTTCGCGTCACCGCCATGTTGGATTTGTGCTCACCGGGTTATTGTAAGTCCCATAGGTGATAGCCTCTATCAGCATACAAAATTTCAGTTTGATTGCTGTCATAGATTAATAGATATTGAGAACCGTCTAAATATTTCAGATGGTCGTCATGTTGGATTTTAATATATGTAAGCCATAGAGTTATGCAATATTAGATGAGGAGTATTGCTTAGGTTCATTATTCAAACGTTGACTGCGATCGCATGATTAGGGCACAAGAAATGAAAACTTCATTTTAAAATTTCGCACAGCCGCCATCTTGAAGTTATGTAAATAATTGAGCTAAATTAGATGTCAGTGCATTACACTGTGTATAGACTTTTGCTGTGCCAGGTTTCACTGCGTTCGGATGGTTATATCGCTAGAAACGTCGATTTAAATGTTTCAACTTCGCTTGGATGCCATGTTCGTTTTGTAGTTAACAGGTTTTTGAAAGTCACAAAGGTGAACTTCTAGTACCTAGTGCCCTTTATCACATAACAAAATTTCAGGGTGATAGTTTCGGAGACATAGAATGCCAGTGAAATATTTTGCACAGCCGCCATGTTGGATTGGTGAGACGAAATAAAATTTGAAGGCTATGGTCTGGGTCGGCCAAAATAGTGCTGTGACCTTACCGAGTTCCATTGAAATCGCTCCAGGCGTTTAGGTTTTTATTTTTATGTGCGGAGACAGGTTCGCAGTATGCAGCGGACCTCTCTCCGCACATCCCAATGCGCTGCGCGGTAGTGTTTTCCTAGCTCAGAAATGCGCTGCATCTATTTCAAGTTTTCATTTGAGAAGTGAGTGAACATGACCTCTCGTCCTCTGAGCAAGAAAAAAATAGCGTTATTGATGTTATTAGACGAGGGAGAAGAGATCGAAGATGAAATTTATTTAATTGTTGATCGTCTTTATAAAGTGCGGAAATCTGTCAGTTCCATGTACACATCTCGAGAGCAAGAAGGAGTGTTTAAACTTTTAATCTACAGACATTTGCTCAACGACGAAGTGCAGTTCAAATCTTACTTCAAAGTTACTAGGTGTCAGTTTGAATACTTGCTTCTTGTTGTTGTTGTTGTTGTTGTTTGAGTCTTCAGTATTTTGACTGGTTTGATGCAGCTCTCCATTCCTCCCTGTCCTGAGCTAATCGTTTCATCTCTACATAGCTAGCACACCCTACATCCTGTAACATTTTTAATATAAGTCGTTAAACGTGGTGTTAACTATTGTGGTTCAATAAAAACAAACATGATAATAATAAATATACACTGTGGTGTGACCTTACCTGTGATAGTGTAATATAATAAGTTGTTGAGCGCCAGATTCCTATTTAAGACAGTGAATCGAAATTTATTGATTTAACCTCGGCTATCAGCAGTAGAGTCGAGACCACTTACCCGGGCCGTAGTGTAACTTAGTTGACTAACCATTTCAGTACTTATTTAAGGAGTATTTAATTTGCCTATAGTATTTACTAACCACTATGAAAGAAATAGGCATTACGTTAAAGAAAATGAATTTATTATATGCAAAAAAACAAAATATTAATAAAACAGAATAGTGATAGTCACACAATTGAATTTAAAATTACTCAATGCGGCAATTAATTTAAAAGGAACTGAACATTTAAAATGAATTGAAAGTTAATTGAAGTTAAATTATAATAGAGACGATAGTTTTATTGAATTGTTTGCTCACCCAGTCGAAGATTCGTCATATTTAAGAAATGATCGATGATCTCGATGTTACGTCGCTTATGTTTAAAAAAATGATGTGATATCTCAATTACTATGAAATATCCTCATTAAATACGTTGCCATCTGTAGAAAGACTCTTGATCAGGGATATAACCCATTATGTATTGATATAGATTTCGGCAAGACATCGTACTGTGCCAACTCTGTTTGCTCAGTTCATTAAGACCCAGAAAGCAAGGTTACCACTTCCTCCCTTCATTGAGAGCTGTAGATCAATGGATGTCTTGTCGAGTGCAGATACTAATAACTTCCTTGTCACGTGGTGTCACAGCCCCCACTATAGAAGCAAGCTACCCTCTCTCTTCATTCTTGACGCGTACGTACATTAGAAAATGGCGTGTTGTTGCACCATGAGTGAAATATCAAGCTTCTATTCCTTCCAGAAGGAACTCGATTGTGCGCACGTGATGGTTACTCATGACAGTGACGCAGTTTGCCGTGGTGAAATTATTACTACGTCGTTCAGTTTGTGACGCATTGGGTTGATCCTATTTGGCAATCTTGTTGCATTATATATTTTACTTCGTCTCTTTACAAATAATTGTTAATAAAAATATTTCTGACAAAAATAATAAAAACCGCTTACAATTATCTGATATAAAAATCATCTCATTGATGTACTAATTAATAATAATAATAATAATAATATGATAATAAATGAATAACCCTTTAAATATAACAGATATGGGATCGAATCGTTACAATCGCCCCTGATGTAAATAATTTAAAATAAAATGTAACATTATTTATATCACTACACATCCTACACAAATGAATACAAATTTAAATATTAATACCCCCATAACGACAACATACAAATAATACCCTTCAACAATACATAAAAATATACAAGAACATACTCTTTTCACTTTACATATTTGTACTATCATTTCTCATTCTTCCAAATGTTCATTCTTCTTTATATATGTTGTAAAAAAAATATACATAAATGTATTCTTCACAAAAAATTCATATTTTAACTTTCATTCATCTCATTCTTCCAAATGTTCATAATGTTCATTCTTCTTTATATATGTTGTAAAAAAAATATACATAAATGTATTCTTCACAAAAAATTCATATTTTAACTTTCATTCATCTCATTCTTCCAAATGTTCATAATGTTTATTCTTCTTTATATATATATATTGTAAAAAAAATATACATATAATGCCCTTCACTTTACATTCTTCGAAGTAATTACTTCGTTGCACACGCATATCACTGCACGCGATGTGGTGATACAATCAACATAATATCCCTTTCGTCTCTATAAAGGGATTACTCAAATGCAGTAAAATTTCAATAATTGAAGAAAAAAAAAACTTAGCAAGATACCTAAGGCAATTCCAATTTCAGTGCATATGTCATACATGTAAATATTTCCCCAAATACATAATGACATCGAAATACCTTAAAGCAGTTATTAAACAGTTCACATAAATATCCAAGTTACTACTCACCTGCCTTCGTGGCTTAATTCTTACTTAGGCCACGTCCGGCTCCTTTCAAATTAATACTTCCTAAGTCTCCACGACTTCTTAACTTTTCATAAAACCATAATTCCTCTTTACTACTTCTCGAAAACAATAACTTGAATTTTCAAAATCACCAATAAACATAAAATCTGACTTCTCGTTCACTTTATAAAATTTAACTTAGCGTCAAGATATAACTTTACTGTATTGTCATTCCTTACCTACCATAACAAAATGATTAAGACTTGGACAAAATACTACTCAATACCTGAATTACGTATATCACTAAACTATTTCACAAAAACACATGACAAACTCCTCGGAATAAATATTTCGTTCCACAAAATATTAATGCTCTTATACTTTGAACTTAGTCTATTCATGATTTGACTTCCTGCTGAATACCTAAAAAAAACCTTTAGTTTTCTCTCAAAACTCTTAATTAAGTCCTACAGACATCACTTCCTACTTGTTCTGACCGCCTGGAGTATAGCTTATTCCTACTACACCAGAATCTCTCAGAACTCTCAACAATTCATCGTGACATCACACGTCACATACAAAAAACCTCCCCTATTCGTGGTATAATCCCACATCTTCTTACTGTTACAGGTCACCTCTTACTGACCAATAACACACTAAATTTCAGCTAAAAAATCTTACATGCTTCGACTAATTCCTTGGAATAATAACATCACACTTAGCTTTCCTAATTATTGTCTTCCTAAAATAATGACAGTGTTCCTGTTGATAGTCAATAACACCGACACTCCTAATTAGCAAATATTCTCCCATAATCACTTCATAAAGCAAGTCCTGAGTTATAACACAGTTCAGACACTCTCTGCTCTACCAAATTAAATGCGTAAATTACACCTGCTTTTAATTGAAACTTCATTATTACCCCTTAGGTATACTCACCTTACATTACTAACTTATTCTTATCTTCAAAATATTAAACTTATCTTTACTAACTCCGTATGACATAAATAAAACTTAATTTCTCGTCTACTAAAAAAAAATGATTTATCTTTAAAATCCTCAAAACATCGAATTATAACAAATTCCTTTCAATTCTAGAAAATATTATGCCAACCATCTAATTATAATTATAATCTTTACTTTTACCTGTGTAGGACAACAATCTACCACATAATTAATTCGTTATTAATCATCAGTAACTTTTTACTACAAAGTGGTTTAGCTCGATAACAAGCCTTGTAATATCTTTAAAACGTGCGTAAACGTAACTAAAACTTGGACCATATTACCTTTGTAATCTCTTATTACCTTGTGTGCTTACATCCATATATACTTTAAAAAAACTCCCAACATTAACTTCACGTAGTCCCGTAGACACCATAAAAAATCTCATTGTTCAACGGAATATACCTCGCTGACCTACTTCATCCTCCAAAAACTTCTTAAAACTCCATTTGGCATCTTACCAAAAACTTCCTCAAAAAACAACTTCATTTGGCATCTTACCAAAACTTAAAAACCACATTGCTCAACGGCATTATACGTTCGTTGGCCTACTACTTCAAACTCACGTCCATTTACGTGAAAATACACACATACACACACACACATATCTGTCACCAAGTAAGTTACCAGATGTCCTAATTAATTACTACTTCCTTATTTCAACCCGATGTTGGTTAATTCATACAACGCATTACCATTAACAATTCTAAACCACTTATAAATTTCTCAAAATATATCCGCTGATGACCTCGCTGTCCTCAAAATGAAACTTCTTTATTAAATCAATACTTAATTCTTCAACTCACTAGTTTTATTACCACTGTATCATCTTATCTTCACTCACTTTTGAATTAAATCTTTATTACCATTATATTCATAATTATGGTTGCCATAATAATTATTACTTTCTTTCGATTACTTACTTATGTAATAACCTTCCTACTTTTTTAAATTTAATCCTCACTTCCTCCAACTTACCTGCAGTTTAAGGACCTACATTCAACTTACCTGAATTGCTCAATAGCACGACAACCTCTGTCTTCCAAATTAAATGATTTTAGTCCATCTAAATCAATAAGCGTAGGCACTACGCGCCCCTTACCATCCTAACTTCACGACTGAATTAAAATTACACACAGCAGGTTCCTTAGCGACCTCTGTTAAATCATACTAAACTTCTCTACTTAATATTTAAGTCATACGGAAGAGTAACTATCATTAATATAAATCTACATCACTACGTTCTCTGGCATTTCACAGTTCTTACCACATTCATCTTCAATTCTATCTCTTTCTAGGATTCCACTTTCCTCTTTTCTTATAACATTAATTTCTACCTCTTTCGGACTACATTCATCAATAGTAACTTTATACTTCGGCTTTCCCCCTCTCACTTCTCCAAGTCTGGCTAATTCAGTACGCCACTGCACATCATATGCTTTCTTTCTCTCCTTCATCCTGATTTCTTTCTCCTCTAGCAACTTGATTCTCTTCTCTTTCATTTTACTTCTAAAATATTTACCTACCTGTCTTCCTTTCATTTCTCCCTTACTATCACTTAATGTTCTCTTTACCCGTGGACTATTGCTTCTGCTCTTATCTATCTCTCTCCTCCTCTTAACCTGTTTACTAATTATGTTCTTCTGACTATGACTTAACGCACGCTTCTCTGCCTCTAATAATTTCATATTAACTTCCTCTATCACAGGACTAAATTCTTCCCTAGTTTGCCTATCTAATTTATCTATGATTGTCTGCATCTTAATCTCTTGGGTGCTTAGTACTTTCTTTATCTTACCTACTTCTATCCCTATCTTTTCTCTCATCTTCTTCACTTCTTTTTCGCTACATTCTAT
Source organism: Meconema thalassinum (assembly GCA_946902985.2). Classification (NCBI taxonomy): domain Eukaryota; kingdom Metazoa; phylum Arthropoda; class Insecta; order Orthoptera; family Tettigoniidae; genus Meconema; species Meconema thalassinum. Next base: position 98,912,787 of record OX336400.1, on the reverse strand, counting down.
AGTCTCTTCTACAGCTATCCTGCGTTCATCTAAAATCTCCTTCAACTCTACTATGCTTTCTCCTACTATCTCCTCTGACGCTAATCTATTTTCACCTAAAATCTCGCCTGACTCTAATCTGATTTCACCTAAAATCTCCGCTATTTGCCGTTCCTCACCTAAGATCTCCTCCGATTCCAATCTGCTTTCACCTACAATCTCCAATGACTCTAATCTGTTTTCAACTATAATTTCTTCTACCTCCAATCTACTTTCACCTAAAATCTCGTCTGACTCTAATCTGATTTCACCTAAAATCTCCTCTACCTCCAATCTGCTTTCAATTACAGTCTCCTTACAGGCTGTCTTCACTGATTCTACTTCAGTATCCCCTAAAGTCTCTACCACCTGCCTAGTTTCCACTTCTACCAATTTGCTAAAACTTTCACCTTGAGTTGCTAATTTATCTTCAATCACAGTTACTATTCTTTCCTGAATCCTACTTTCTGTTGCTTCTAATTTCTTATCTACTGTCTTCATAATATATTTAGTCTTCATCTCTACCTCCTCCTTAATTTCACCTTTGATTTCCTGTTTCACCCCCTGAATACTCTCCTGCAGCATATCATACTTCATACTCAACCCTTCATTTACTTTAATCACACTGTCTAGTTTTACATTATTCTCTTCCAATTTCTGATTTATTTTACTACTATTCTCTTCCAACTTTTCATTAAGAAAGGCCTCCGTACTTCGCTTATTTTCATTAAACTTCTCGTTCATATTTTGATTTAGCCTACCCATATCTTCTTTCATCTCCTGACTATTTTTATTCATCTCCTGACTATTTTTATTCATCTCCCTCAAGATATCAGCTAATGAAATTTCATGGACCTCTAAGGACTTCTGTTTCTTATCTGCCATCTCGAAGTACACCGTATAAAAATTAGCCCTTCCAAAATTCCACTTCACTTCACTGTCCCCCAAAAGCACTGACAATTTGCACTGAAATTATACACTCCTCTCCTAAATACCGAATGGTTTTCGTGTCCTACTTTGTGGCGCCAAATGTAACATTTTTAATATAAGTTAAACGTGGTGTTGACTATTGTGGTTCAATAAAAACAAACATGATAAGAATAAATAATATACACTGTGGTGTGACCTTACCTGCGATAGTATAATATAATAAGTTGATGTTGAGCGCCAGATTCCTATTTAAGACAGTGAATCGAAATTTATTGATTTAACCTCGGCTATCAGCAGTAGAGTCGAGACCACTTACCCGGGCCGTAGTGTAACTTAGTTGACTAACCATTTCAGTACTTATTTAAGGAGTATTTAATTTGCCTATAGTATTTACTAACCACTATGAAAGAAATAGGCATTACGTTAAAGAAAATGAATTTATTATATGCAAAAAAACAAAATATTAATAAAACAGAATAGTGATAGTCACACAATTGAATTTAAAATTACTCAATGCGGCAATTAATTTAAAAGGAACTGAACATTTAAAATGAATTGAAAGTTAATTGAAGTTAAATTATAATAGAGACGATAGTTTTATTGAATTGTTTGCTCACCCAGTCGAAGATTCGTCATATTTAAGAAATGATCGATGATCTCGATGTTACGTCGCTTATGTTTAAAAAAATGATGTGATATCTCAATTACTATGAAATATCCTCATTAAATACGTTGCCATCTGTAGAAAGACTCTTGATCAGGGATATAACCCATTATGTATTGATATAGATTTCGGCAAGACATCGTACTGTGCCAACTCTGTTTGCTCAGTTCATTAAGACCCAGAAAGCAAGGTTACCACTTCCTCCCTTCATTGAGAGCTGTAGATCAATGGATGTCTTGTCGAGTGCAGATACTAATAACTTCCTTGTCACGTGGTGTCACAGCCCCCACTATAGAAGCAAGCTACCCTCTCTCTTCATTCTTGACGCGTACGTACATTAGAAAATGGCGTGTTGTTGCACCATGAGTGAAATATCAAGCTTCTATTCCTTCCAGAAGGAACTCGATTGTGCGCACGTGATGGTTACTCATGACAGTGACGCAGTTTGCCGTGGTGAAATTATTACTACGTCGTTCAGTTTGTGACGCATTGGGTTGATCCTATTTGGCAATCTTGTTGCATTATATATTTTACTTCGTCTCTTTACAAATAATTGTTAATAAAAATATTTCTGACTAAAATAATAAAAACCGCTTACAATTATCTGATATAAAAATCATCTCATTGATGTACTAATTAATAATAATAATAATATGATAATAAATGAATAACCCTTTAAATATAACAGATATGGGATCGAATCGTTACAATCCGAGGCAATCTGTTTAACATATTCTAACCTTGGTCTACCCCTACAGTTCTCTTGTCCTCAACCATTCCTTCCATAACTAAGCTTGCTTTTGCTGGGTGTCTTAGTATGTGTCCTACTTGCTTAGTTTGGTAGAAAATGATCTTGCAAGCGAGTCCTGCAACAGATTAGAAGACCTATATCAATGCACAAGAGAAAACTGCCCAAATACTAGTCTGCTGCGTCGCGTGGCCCGCATTTGACTGCTCTCAAAGGAGTCGTCCAGATGCGCAGAGCGTACTGCGCACCACGGAGGGGTGTAGGTAAACGACGCCGTCTGATTCCGTGTTGTTGAGTAGACTCCGCACTGCGGACTGCGCATTGCGCAGTGCGCTCCACACAAAATGCTGAGCTAGGAAAACCCAGCTTTAGGGAATCCTCCTTTGTGTTTGAACAAGATGGTGCCACTGCACACACAGCCAGGCCATCGATGAGCGTCCTCAGAGAGATGTTTCCAGAACGTTTAATCTCCATGGCCAGCCCGTTCCCCTGATCTCGCCCCCTTGCGATTTCTTTTCTCTGGTGCTTCCTGAAGGCTCGCGTCTTCCAACGTAAGCCATGAACACTACACGACCTGAAAGCCGCTATCCGTGAGGACATCGAGGCAATAACACTAGGCATGACTAGGAGGGTCATGCGGAACTTCAGGGAGAGGCTTCAGAAGTGCATCGAAAAGGGCAGTCGGCATTTGGATGACATTATTTTCAAAACCTAGTGTGTATGTATATGACGCAAATGGCAACATTGCTCTTTTAAACTGCGCAATAAATTTGTGAATATCGTGTTGCGTTGCTGTGTTATTTACGTTTGCAATTCGTCAGTTATTTCTGCCACACCCTGTACTATAAAAATTACCTCAAAACTTTTGCCTGAATTTTTTTTTTTTATATGACCCACCCTTAGTCTAAGGGATGAGCAAAATGTTTGCGGTATTATACGGAGATTATTCTAATATGGACATTTTGTAGGTTTACAACAATTGACAAGTTTAGTGAATTCGAAACATATTTTTTACCAGGTGAAATCTACCTCCGGCTTCCGGCGTGCCACAGGGATTTTTTTTAAGTAAAAAGAAAACATAGTTCCACGAATAACTTTATTGGCACCAATGTTTGAGCTATTTTTCGACATAATCACCACCAGAATTGAGACACCTGTCGCTCAGTATGCCTTCCTTCGGAGGGGAAGTAAAGCCGGCGGTCCCATGTCATAGATTTATGGCATGTTAAAGAACACTCCACTAATTACACCTGTGTGAAGCTAAATTATATATAGGTTAAACATTCGACAAACGCTCTTAGGTTCCGAGGTTCGTCGCCAGGAGCTGACTGCGAAGGCATCTGGAAATCAAGTTCTGAAGTAGTAGTCGTTGAAGGTGGCGTTTAATTGCAAAAGTAGGAACTACTTGAAAAAAATCGATGTCTGCAGTCCTCAGTTGAATTGAAAACAGATAACACACACTAATACAGTCATCACAATTAACACCGGTTATCAGACAGATTCTACACACACCCAAAGTACATGGGGCTACATGACCGCGTTGTCGCAGCCCCTAAACTGAGGAACCAACCAACCTGAGGCACCTGTCTTATTGTGTAGTCCTGTGTCATACAAGTCTGCCGCCTGCGATTGGAACCAGCGTGTGGCATTAGTCTTCAGCACTTCGTCAGTGTGACAACGCCTACCGGAGGAAAGGAATTTCTTGAGGTGCAAGAAAAGGTAGAAATCGTTAGGAGCAAGATGAGGACTGTACGGTGAATGACCGAACACCTCCCAGCCGAACTGTTGCTGTGTGCCGAGCTATAGTTCATCTACTGTAAGTTTGCACTTTTGATGTGTAACATCTTTCCACTCGGTATCTAGATATTTTTGTGGCACTCGATAGCTGGACATTTTTGTGGGAGTGATTTTGGAAAAGAGACGGAAGTGGATGGGACGGAATCAATGAGCGCGCGCGGTGGCGGAGATCGGTACAACGACGTACTGTAAGCCATGTGACGATGTGGAATGTAAATCGCATACGGTTTACCTCAAGGTATGGAGGCCCCATTAAAGAAATTGCTTCAATAAATCATCTTTAAATTTTCGTTCTTTGGTGTGAAAATATTCATTATATCATATTTGCTGAGAACAATTACGATTTATTAAATCTTCATACTTTTGCTGTATTCTTATTTAATGTAAACACTCGATACCTCGAGTGCTATATCGTATCAGCCAACACTCTAAACAACGTAGGAATTCAGTATATTAACACCGACTACTAACAATAATTGAAACTTCGTTGGTCCAAATAGCTTTTTCACTTAATCACATTGTATTTTGTAATGAAAACACCCGTACATAGCCCAAAAGTTACACTTCTAACATGTGCGGATAAACTTACCAGCTGATTGAAATCGAGTTCGTAGTTGTCTGCGCGAACCGCTAGATGGCACGCATAATCGGTGTCGCCAGTTTCACGTGGGAGTTTCCACTAATATCATATTAAGCAATTTGGTTGGTCTAAACGTATCACTGGGAGGAACGCCTTTAATATACCTACTGCACACCTAATGTTTAATCGCGCCTATACTTGGCAGTGCGCTATATCGGCAATAAGAGGCCATTTTCAATAACACCACAGGAATGGGTTCATTAACTGGCATACAGTTGCAGGTATATGTCGCTACTGCAGATGCATTGGAGAATCCTTTCATGTTTGCTGGCACAAGGGAGCACTATGAGTTCATTCTTAAAAAAAAAAAAAAGATACGAGCCTTACAGTAGTCGCATATGATGTGTAATATCTGACATGTTATCCTACTCGTATACTACACAGCTTGGACATTCTTAAAATGTTAATGTACACTCCATTTTCATACTGGTACTATGGTGAATGTATAGTTTGAATTGGAGATATGCTACTGTCACATTTGTGGCGCAGCGGTCAAGCTGTTCGTCTCTCACCAAGGGTTTGATTCCCGGTCAATACATGTGAGATTTTTGAATTGAAATGCTATGTCCTGTGGTTCGCATTCCACGTAAAAGGGAGGTACCGTGGATCATGATCGTGAGATTAACGGACACGCAAAACTACAAGCTTCCTTCCTTCCTTTTACATTAATAATTCATAATAACAAAGTGACACACAACGTCGACAGTACTCTCAAATATTGTGAGCACATTCCTCAGTAACTATAACATTCATTATTCTCAAGGCTCTCATACAGTTCGTCGTAAACAATCAAAACATGGCTTCCTACAATCATGAAATGACCTAGTCTCACATATGATGAAAATACAGCTTTTATTCCACTCATATAACAACATTCTGTTATGCATTTAATATTTGACTACTCACCCACAGCTTGACAATAATGCCGCTTACTTAAATGTCATTTGTCGTCTTTGTCCTACCCCACGTGATATTCAAACTTGAACGTGAAGCTTCATAAACTGCTCAATGACAAATGAAAGTCGGTGAAACATTTGCCACTGTGCTCGTCAAACCAGTGCCTGCTAAATGCACTGCCTACTGTATTGCCATAACATTCTCGCGCTACAGAGCACACACTGCCTTGTTTCCAATACACACATTTTCAATTGTACATCCAGCTGGCAGTGCGTCTTCACTTCCGTCCGATCGACTTCCGTTCGATGCACTTCCGTCCCATTTTTCTGGCAGTGCGTCTTCACTTCCGTCCGATCCACTTCTGTTCGATCCACTTCCGCCCGATTCACTTCCGTCCCCAATTTTCAAAATCACTCCCACAAAACTATCCAGCAACCGAGCGGAAAGATGTTACACATCAAAAATGCGAGTAAGTAATAGGGAATTATTCGAATAACATGTCAGATGTTACACATCATATGCGACTACTGTAAGGCTCGTAATTTTTTTTGACAGTTCTCGCGGGAACAAGTTGTCCGACAGAACATATCAATCCGCCGCTACCACGTGCCTTCCAGCCAATGAGCCATCACCCACATGGCAGCCAGCAATGGCCGTTGTATTCCGTCAAGGGGTGAACAGCTGTGAGTTGCCTAAACCTACATTCATCTCGCAATATCAATTAATTGCCCCTTTTAAAGGACTCATATTTCTTTGTGGCATTTATCAAATAATCGTTCTAAGAGCACATCTAAAACCGACAGACGGCTCGCTGACAGAATGTTACATCATTGTGCGCGCTATAACACAGCAGCTGTTAACTTTGTGAAATTATATTAGGCCCATCATTTCACAGCTCAAGGAAAATGCTTACTAAGGTATGGTGTAAGATGCCCTTAAGGCAATGAGATTATTACTTGACCTGTTGGATTGATATTAAAATAAAACGTATGAAAAATTTCACCGTGTATGTTAACTTTTAGGCCTACGCCACAACTCATATTTTAGGCCTAATTTTTTGCACAAATAAATATGAAAATTATTCAACAATTATTCACAGGGCAATGTCCTTGGGCCGACATAATATGTTGCCAATATGTTCATAATTACTGGGACAAGCGAAAATATAACCTGAAAAACTTACATGTTATTAAAACATGTATATATTTGTTATGGACTACAGGTTATAAATTGAGTCTTTCCTTATGAAGGTTGGCAATCCTAGCTGTCAAAAAAAGTGCAAACTTACAGTAGATGAACTCTATCTGTGGTTGAGCATCGTCATGGATCGATATTTTCTTGCACCTCAATTTCATTGTGTTGATTGGAGCGTGTGGACCTGGCCGAATTGTGAAGGACACTTCAACTGCCTAACACCCTCTCCCTTGTTCTCCCTAGTCATCCGGTTCATGAGGGAGAGTGGTTATTTTTAATGTAGTTTAAGACTTATAGGCGGCTTCGGTGGCGTAGTTGGTAGCATGCTGAGCTTCTACGCCCAAGGTCGCGGGTTAAAACCCGGCCGAAGTCGTCGGATTTTTAAGAGTGTTAAAAATGCCTAAGTATGTCTTCCTTCGGAGGGGAAGTAAAGCAGGGGGTCCCATGTCATAGATTTATGGCATGAAAAAGAACCTTCCACTAACTACACTTGTGTGAAGGCAAAATTTGTAGGTTAGAATTGATAACGCTCAATTAGTTCCAACGTTCGCCGTCAGGTGCTGACTGCGATGCCATCTAGTAGCCAAGTCCGCAAGCTAGGTGTCGTGGACGGTAGTATTTGGTAGCAAAAGTAGGAACTACTTGAAATTATTGTCTTCAGTCCTTACTTGAATTAAAACAGATAACACACACTAATACAGCCATCAAAATTAACACCGGTTATCAGACAGATTCTGCACACACCCAAAGTACACGGGGCTACATGATCGCTTTGTCGCAGCCCCTAAATTAAGGAACCAAACAACCAACCTAAGACATTTAGTTTTGGTCTGTTTTATGGTTTTATTGTGTTCATATCTATTGTTAATGTTCAACTAACAACCCGCCCCGGCTTCGCGCAGTATTTTTAACGGTTTACCCAGCGTAAGCTTAAAAGGCGCACGGACGGCAGAGTTTTCTTAGACTCGATTCACTGAAATCGTTACTGCTTGGCTTCCTTTGGTCATTAATGAATATTTTGCTACAGAAACCTTCCTCGAGAAATCCTTTACAGAATGGTGCAAACCGCATCCAAATCCATTCAGTGGTTCTCGAGATTACCCGTAACATCCAAGAATCCGGGACTTTATTTTATACTATGTAGTTAGTTAGTTAGTTAGTTATTGTTGTTTTAAGGGGGCGGAACTACGAGGTCATCTGCCCCTCCTCGCTAGGTAGAGACATGCCTTATTTGTTTTATTGTTTTCATCATCCCCGTTTAAACTTCCTTTTATCCAAATAAGGCATAATTGTTGGGGCTCATTGTCTGTTTTATGCAAACCGTTTTCGGTTTCCTCTATGGCAGTGGGCTGTTTTTATCCTCATCCCTTCATTTCATTACATTTAATTTCAATAGGGCCGATATCCTAGATGTTCGTCCCCTTAAAACAAGAAGAATTATCATCATCATCATCATCATTCAGTATGTAGAACTTGAAACTAATATGGGAAAGCTTTTTTGTTGTTGTTGTTTTTTATGTAATGGAAATGTTTACTTACTATCAATGGGTGGAAAACTAAGCGAATTAATTGTGCTTAACTGCTTCTTGTGTTTCTCATGTAAGTGTCTGACCGCGTGGGTCAGTGGTAATGTTCTTGCTTGCTGTTCCCAAGGTTGCAGGATCGAATTCTGGCGCAGTCAGCTGGCATTTGAGGGTGCGCAAATGCGAGAGAGTCGTGTCAGTAGATTTACTGGCACGTTCATGATCCCCTTCTGGACAAAATTCCGACACTCTGGCGTCTCTAAAAGCCGCAGTAGTTAAAAGGGACGTGAAACCAATAACATTATTATTATTATTATTATTATTATTATTCTCATGTAAGTCTCCCTTGTTTCAGGTACGTTTGGTCGATGGGAGAAACCCACACCATGACATCAGTATTTGGAAATACCGTGAGTTAACATTGTTGTAGTTTCCGTGTAGGCTATTATGTCTCAACTTTTGAACGTCTCATTCCAATGCTATGAAACATTAGTGTAATAGGAAGTACGGTTCAATATTCATCGCTTAGTCTCCATTCATCGAAGCATGATATTATACCTAACTGTACCATAACCAATACCAGGGTGCGCCTTTTCAACTTGCACTGGCTAAACCGTTGAAGATATATCAATATTATATTGTTCAGCATAAAACATAGAACATTCTAGTCCACTACTCCACTATATTTAAGTGTGGTAAGTTATTATTATTAGCGTATGGTAGGCCTACAACACAAAACAATCAACATAAGCAATATACATATATACAATAGTTGACACATTACAACTGTAACAATCATGCAAGGTAAAGGGTGTTCAAAGATTAATGGCTACATTTTCTAGCCATCTCATGGCTTCAGTAGAGGCTATTACAAAGTCCTGTGTTGATCCAGTGAATGCCCTACTAATACATTCAGTGGCAATATGGATCATAGTCTGTTTAAGAGCATCTCAATCACAGGTTAGGGATGACCCATACCTTACTTAAACATCATTGATCCGCATCTCCCGTGGTGAGCGCGGACTCGGTTGAGAGTTATCCATGTCTTGCGGGGCAAATCAAAGCGAGGGATTGTTATCCGCATCCGCCCTGCATCCCCGCGACTCTTTTCCGCATTCGCATGTTTATTATCCGAATCTACTGGCATTACACTAATATTTTCAATTGGATCAAGCATCCATTGCTAAAGCAACATAGTTTTAACAACAAATTGTATATCCGCCTTAGTCAATACATAAACGAAAATAAATTATAATTCCACTTGCTCCTGGTACATGTTTCGGGTATTAATTGCTTTTATCCCCTTCATCAGCCAAGACAAATATTCGAAGAAAGATATAAGATAGCGTAGCACTCAAAAAATAAATGCCTATTGAACTTAATATGGTGCACCATGTTGAGCTCAACATTTTCCTGTGACCTTTCTCGCGATTTAATGTTCCAAACGCACTGAAATCTGGTACAGGAAATATTTATACACATTGTAATGCACTGGTATCTAATTTAGTTCAATTGTTTACATAACCTCAAGATGGCGGATGTGCGAATTTTAAAATTAAGTTTTTATTTCTTGTGATGTAGTCATGCGATCGAATTGAAAGTTTGAATATTGAAACTACGCAATAATTTTCCTTCAATGGTACATGACTCTATGGCCTATACATTTAACAATTCAACATGGCGACCATCCAAAATATTTAGTCGGCTCTGAATATCTACGAATCTATTATAGCAATCAAACTGAATTTCTTAATGTTCATAGGGGCTATGAACTTAAGTTCACCTATAGGACTTTAAATAACTTGGTGTTCACAAATCCAACATGGAGGCGACACGAAATATAAAAATTCACATGGACGTTTCTCGCAATTTAACCATCCGAGTGTAGTGAAACTTGGAACAGTAAATCCTTATACGAATGGTAATCCACTGTCATCTAATTTATTTCAATTGTTTCCATAACCTCAAGATGGCAGCTGTGCGAAATTTTAAAATCTCCTTGTTACTTCTTGTGTCCTAATTATGCGATTGTAGTTTGAATACTACACGTACACAATAATCTGCATGTAACAGTACATAACTCTAGGACCTACATATATAAAATCCAACATGGCGACCATCCGAAATTTTTAGTCGGTTCTCAATATCTACGAATCTATTACAGCAATCAAACTGAAATTGTGTATGTTGCTAGAGGCAATTAACATAAGTAGGATATATGAAAATAGGCTGTATAGTTCTTCACGGAACTACTTGTTTTATTTAAGCCCGTAGTTAGAGTGCGCGCTACCTCCCGGCATCCTTTGTGAACAATCAGGCGTCCTTTGCAGCTGTGTAGCTAACCTGTACGCTGAACTGTGCATCTTTACAATGTTCAAGATTATTGATTCGCCCGCCGCGTGTGAAGTACGATCTGTGATACGCTTTTTGAGTGCAAGAAACAAGTCGGCTGCAGACATTCATCGTCAGCTTTGTGAAGTGTATGGTGATACTGCAATGACGGGAGGTAAAGTGAGAAAATGGGTACGCGAGTTCAAAAGTGGCCGTGAAAATGTTCATGACGAACAACGCTCAGGTCTGTGATCACAGATGACTTGGTGACTACATATGACACGAAAATTCACTAGGACCGAAGATTCATGATAACCACTCTATCAATGGATTTTCCTCAAGTGTGAATTCTTGGTTGTCAGAGCAGGCGGCAAACTTTTATGCAGAGGGATTTGAGAACTTCGTTTTAATGTATGACAAGTGCCTAAATAACGAGGCAACTATGTAGAAAAATAGAGGAAGGTATGTAAAACCTAAAAATAAAAGTGGTTTCAAAATAAAATGTTCGGTTAATTTAAAAAAAAATAAACGGACCTTAGTTTCGGAATAGCCCTCGTAGATGCCAGTGTATTAACATTTGTATGAAGATTTACTGTACGAAGTGTCACTGCACTCGGATGGTTAAATTCCGAGAAACGTCCATGTGAATATTTATACTTCGCGTCGCCGCCATGTTGGATTTCTGATCACCAGGTTATTGAAAGTCCTATAGGCGAACTTGTGTTCATAGACCCTATGAACATAAAAAAAGTCAGTTTGATTGCTGTAATAGATTCGTAGATATTGAGAACCGTCTAAATATCTCGGATGCTCGCCATGTTGGATTGTTATATGTATAGGCCGTAGTGTCATGTACCATTAAAGGAAAATTATTGCGTAGGTTCATTATTCAAACTTTCACTTCAATCGCATGATTCCGACACAAGAAATAAAAACTTAATTTTAAAATTCGCACAGCCGCCAACTTGAGGTTATATAAACAATTGAACTAAATTAGATACCAGTGCATTACAATGTGTACCAAGTTGCATTACGTTTGGATCATTACATCGCGAGAAAAGTCTATTTAAAACTTTCAACTTCGCTTGGCCGCCATATTCGTTTTGTAATTAACCGTTTTTTGAAAGTCTCATAGATGAACTTCCAGTAGTACCTTTTATCTCCGTACAATATTTCAGGGTGATACCGGTAATAGTTTCAGAGATATAGAATGCCGGTGAAATATTTCGCACAGCCGCCAACTTGAGGTTATGTAAACAATTGAACGAAGTTAGATGTCGGTGCATTACAATGTGTATGAACATATACTGCTCCAAGTTTCAATGCGTTTGGTTCGTTAAATCGCGAGAAACGTCTATTTAAATGTCGCAACTTTGCCGGCCGCCATGTTGGTTTTGTAGTTACTAGGTTTTCAAAAGTCACATAGGTGAACTTCTAGTAGTTCCCCTTATCACCGTACAAAATTCCAGGGTGATATCGGTAATAGTTTCGGAGATATTGAATGCAGGTGAAATATTTCGCACGGTCGGGGTTGTCCGGAATAGTGCTATGAACTTACCGAGTTTCATTGAAATAGCTCCAGCCGTTTAGATTTTATTAGGGGGACACACAGACGCACACACAGACACGCGGACAAAAGGTGATCTCGTAAGCCTCTTTTTTTATATGAATGAAAATAGGCTAAAAATCCAACACGGCGACCATCCGAAATATTTAGACGGTTCTAGATATCTATTAATCTATGACAGCAATCAAACTGAAATGTGTACGTTCATAAAGACTAAAAACATAAGTTCACCTATGGGACTTTCGATAACCAGGTGAGTACAAATCCAACATGGCGGCAATGCGAAATTTAAATATTTAAATGGACGTTTCTCGCGATTTAACCCTCCGAGCGTAGTGAAACAAGGTACGGTATATGCTTGTACACTTTTTAATCCACTGACATCTAATTTATTTCAATTGCTTTTATAAACACAATATGGCGGTTGTGTGAAATTTTAAAATCGCGTTTTCATTTCTTGTGTCCTAATCATGCGACTTAAGTTTGAATAATACACCTACGCAATAAGCTTCATGTAGACTAATCTATACTAATATAATAAAGCTGAAGAGTTTGTGTGTTTGTTTGTGTGTTTATGTGTTTAAACGCGCTAATCTCTGGAACTACCAGTCGGATTCGAAAAATTCTTTTTGTATATGATAGCCTGATTTAAGAGGAATAGTTTAGGCTGTGTAGCATTAGGCTACACCTCTCAGGTAACCTTAATGATTGCTCTTTGTTCAGTAAGTCGGAACAACAAGCGTTCCAGAACGGCTTCAATAATACCGAAGTCTATTGTTGCCATGTAATGCGGTCTGCATTACGTCGCCCCTACTAATGTTCTGGTGCAGAATTGCGAGCAGCTTATAAATTGCAGTCATGGGGAGTAATTGTCCAAATAAATTTCTTAGGCCCCTTAAAACAGTTATCATCATGACAATAGTATGCCACTGTATAAGGGCGATGGTGTTGGTGCAGTGTACTGAGGTTATCAGCTGCAATAAGCGTTGGTGCTTTCAAATTTACTTTCATTTATTCCGATCCTTATCCTTGAGCGCTCCAGTTCTGTAAAACAAATAAATCCACCGGGCCAAGCCGGGCACTACTGCTAGTAGTATTACGACTAAGGCTCGGATTTTTAGGTGCTAAAAATCGGGATTTTTTATTTTTTATGTACTGTATTAAAAATATCTGATATATTGAACCCTTATCATTGTGTCCAATAATAATGTTTCATATTAATAAAAACGATGGAAATACTAAATACATGATATGCTGGATATTTGAGTAAAATTGATGTAGCAAGAAATCTGGACTTGGTAAGACATGCTATGTGCTGGCTGGAAATGGCCAATAGTTTGACAACCAATGCTATTCTTATATTTCTGAGAAAATCAGATATGACGCTGTGGCGTACGTGACCATCGACAGGCCAAAATGCTGCGTACAAGGCAAGGAGTGAGAGAGAGGACAAGTGTCGTGACGTGAAAATAAGGGCGGGATTTGTAAGGTCAGAACTCCAACGCCAACTTATCAGACCAATAAGAAAACATGACGCCAGAACATAGCGTCAGTGTGTTTTGCGCGGCAATCGGTTATAAAAAGATCTAGCGATCGGTTTGCATGTTCGACGGCAGATTCGCGACCTATGAGAAAATACAAGATTTTTGAGAGGTCACACATAATTATAGGCCCATTACTTAAAATATTGAGGAGCTATTTTCTTCCACCATTGAAACTTTAGGCTTTCTGTATATATACAAATGTCTGAGATGAACCGGGGCACTCCTAATTATTCTTCGACAGTCATTTTAAGACGTCCTTAAGACGATATGGTTTTAAAATTATAGTTGTGTGTCGACAACGAAGTTAGAAATTTTCATAAAATTGTGAGATGGCAATTAGCCATAGAATAGGGAAAGTCGACGATTCTGCATAGGACGATCTGAGGAAATAAAATACTTAGAACGCAGATAGAACAGTTTAAAAACTTTGATTTAATTGTGTTTAAACAGCAGCAAGATGTCGACCATGGAGAGAAGACAGCAAGCTTCATCCTCCATTACCATCAGTGTTATGGGCTAACGGCCTAATGATGGGAAATGACGAGGCGGGAGGCCTCTGGAAAGCAGTTTAAGTGATGAGTATTAAAAAATTGATTTATTGATTTTGGACGACGGGAATCGCGAGAGATGTGTGGAACTTTGTATAGATTTTATTTGTGTGGTTTAATTTAAATTTTAGGGTTTGATTTCTTAACTGACATGCGTGTAGTAATTTTTGGCATTGCGTGACAATTGTTGTACAGTAAATTTTGTGACTTAAATGTTGTCCGTATGTATACGTAATTCTTATAGCGAAACGGCCGCATCGATTAACGTATCTATAAAAAGTGTAGCCATGAATGAGAACCTAGGAACGACAATGATAAATGGACTGATTTAATGATATGTTAAACTAATTTCTACGTGGGGGGAAAATTAGTGTTTTGTTGCTTGATAACTTGGGATAAGTTTGATTCCAGTTATTATTCTTTATTGTCATTTGGACATGTGTGTGTCATGTATCTGAGGGGTGTGCTGATTCATGCTACGACGAGATCTTCGAGAAAGTGCCACGTGTTTTTGGGTGTAAGTGATGATGAGGAGAGGTAAAGCCTGTCCATGACTGCGACATCATTCCGGCAAACTAGTTATCCGTGGGGATAAGTTTGACCTGGAGATGTATTCTTAAAAATCCCTGAGAGGATGTTTTGAGATAATGTGATATTTTATTTGTACGCGTTTAACAGGTGGCGATTAGCAAAGGTGCTGTACGCTGGCTATGGGCCAGAATCTATATTTAGTGTGGCACTAATTACTACGTGGGGGAAAGAAATCAGCCACTCACTCGGAGATGTCATAACAGGCCCGGCTGTCTCCAGCTCCGTTATGACACGTTATGTTTGCTTTAAAGCCTAATGAGTTAAGGTTATTTTATTTGGTTTAATTTGGGGAGTTGCCATGTTGTCGATCCAAGTTTCTTTTATCATTACTACGACTTATTTGTTCATTGTTTTAAAACGCCAAATTTTCTGGCGTAAAAATTAAAAGTTGTATTTTGTTGTTGTTGGCTCTTATTTTCAAGGCCGTTGTATTCATTATAAATATAATTTGGCAACCGGCCAAACTTGTTCATGTCATGTTATGCTTTCCTAATGTTTAAGGTATAAGTCGGTAATTCCGCAGCCCTTATTTTAAATAATACACACGTGTATTTGGTTGTGGTAATCTAAGGTTAGAGCATGTCAGTAGTGTATATAAATATGTAATTGTTGTTCCCACATTTCCGTAATTCGTCCTTCGCAGTACGGAGTCCGTTCCCGAACCAACTGTTTTGGTCGGAGACGAGCGCCCGTCAAAATGCTCATTACTTGAACTAGTCTTAAAACCCGTGTCGCTCATAAATATTAAATTCTTGTACTATTTTATTTGTTTGTTATTTTTGGATCTTATGATCCGTTTTCTTTTGTTACTTTGATTTAAGTGACATTGCAGTCACAATGCTTGTTGACAGCTGTCATACCGTGTCGTCATGGTACGTCAGGCTGGTCAGTGTCAGATCTGTTCACGCGAGTGAACAATAAAAGGGTGGTTATAGTTTTTTTTATGTTTGATTCAGTTAATAAATTTCATTTGTTAGTAGATCCTGTTGTTTTTCTTGGCTTTGTAATAATAATAAGTTAACCTTATAAACCCTGGAAGTTATGTTGATAGCAAAACCTCTAAATCACATTCACAAGAATCCATTACGACCCCGAAATTTTGAATCTTGTCTACATGCTATTTCCCAAGGGTATATAAGAGTTACTTTGGCGCCCAACGTGGGGCATTTGTGTTTTAGAGTAAAAAAATAGATCACCGGCATGTGATAAGTTTATTAACGTAAGTTAGGCGAAGATAGTACCGCCAAATGTTTGAAAATATAAAGTCATGGAGTTTGCAATAAAGTAAATGTGGAACAAGTTAAGTGTTTGAACTTTGATTAAAATTAGAACAAACTGTTCCAGGCGCCCAATAAAATTAAATTAGCTTTGTATAGAAAAGCCAAACTCAAAGAATTATTTGACAGGAAGGTTAGACCTTAAAAACTAATTAATACTCTATTAATTGGTTAAAAATTTGTAAGTGAAGTAAGGTCAGGAAGATTATAACTGAATCAAAGGGTTAAAATTAAATGGAATAATAAGTAAATTATACTCAGTGATGCTATAGTTTATGGGAGTAATTTAAAGTAAATGAACTGAGTATGTAAAGGGTTAATGTGTGTATATTTAATATATGTGAGCGCGCGTATCCAGGGCTCCGCCCTTATGTCATTTCCCTATGTCTCAAATATATTATTGTTGTGATGGCAACTCTGGGAGAAATCCGCGAAGTGATTGAATTAGCATCCGCTCGTACGCGAGAACAACTTAGTGAGATGAGAAAGGACATAACCAACGAAATGCAGACACAGTTAGCGGCAAATAGTGTAGAAATGCAGACACAGTTAGCGGCGAATAGCGAAGAAACGCAGACACAGTTAACGGCTATAAATAAACAATCGGCAGAAACGCAGACACAGTTGGCGGCAAATAATGTAGAAATGCAGAAACAGTTAGCGGCGAATAGTGTAGAAATGCAGACACAGTTAGCGGCAAATAGTGTAGAAATGCAGACACAGTTAAACACAAAACTATCCGAAGTTAACGAGAATATAAATCAGAAAATCGCTACACAAAACGTTCTGGTTAGTGAGCAATTACATAGGCAGTCTGAGAAAAACAATGAAATGTTAAACGCACAAGACGAAAGGAACACTCAAAATCTAGCTGCGCTAACGGTAGAAATCAAAGAGCACACAAAAGAACAGCTAATCCAATTAGCAAAGGACGTTAGCACTAACAATACCAAACAATTAGGAATAATAAAAGGTATCGAAGATTCGTTTAAAAGGAAATAAAAGGAATGGATGAGACTGTTATGGAAAAACTAGCACAAATCGAGCAAGCGTGTTTGACCAACTCATCTGAGATTAAAGAAGCACACACAAACTTAGAAAAAAGGTTTGAGATGATCGAACGAGGGACACAGGGTATGCAAGATCAGATAATTACAGTAGATAACAATATCACGGGCTTAGTGACGGAACTCAACAAATTAGAAATACAATCAGTTAAGAAATGGAAAAGGTTAGAAATTGACCAGGAAGAAATTAAACAAACATTAGAACAGAACAACATTTCTCTGGGAGAAAGGATAGATAAACTTGAAGATAATCAGGAGGCTAATCAACAGGAAGTCGAAAAACACATTGTTAAATTGAAGGATACTATTAGAAAAGATTGGACCAAGATGAGCGCTGATTCGAAAGATGAACGGCTCGCAGTAAGCAAGAAGCTAGGGGAAAATAACGCGAAAATACAGGCGTTAGAAGAAAATATGAAGTTAAGATTTCAAATTCAAGAGGACCGCATGATAAAATCGGAGTTGCAGTCACTTGGACATAATACGATGTTTGCGACACTAATGGAAAAGGGGAAAGGGGAGAATGCGGAAAGAGAGCACACAATAGACAGCCACGAGCTTGGGCAAAGTCCAAGAACGGTAGACACGCAAGCATTCCAGAATTATGAGGGTCGTAGCTCGACACCTCAAAACACACAACTTCCCACGCAAGTTATACAAGTCATCCGTGGAAACGAATTTAAACCGAATAAGTTTTTACCAGAGAGCGGAGGGACACCTAAAGCTTTCTTAAGGGAACTGACAGAATATTTTTCGGACCAAAATGTTAGCTCAACGCGACAATTAAGAATGGTTGAAAAATTTTTGGCGGGCTCAGCACTTACCTGGTATCTTGGATTTAAGAACACATTTAAATCGATGGAAGGTTTCCACAAGGCCTTCCTAAGCAAATACTGGAGTGGGTCGTATCAACAAAGCTTGCGAATGGACTTATACTCGCGCAAATACCATTCCACGCATCAGACGAAATATGCAGATTTTTTCGCCATGCAACTTGTCAAATTGCAAGATCTTGATAATCCCCCAAGCGAAATGGAGCTAATAACTACTATAGGAAAGCAGATGCCTATTAGCGTTCAGCAATT
Organism: Meconema thalassinum; assembly: GCA_946902985.2. Classification (NCBI taxonomy): domain Eukaryota; kingdom Metazoa; phylum Arthropoda; class Insecta; order Orthoptera; family Tettigoniidae; genus Meconema; species Meconema thalassinum. Next base: position 98,894,366 of record OX336400.1, on the reverse strand, counting down.
CTTGGTGGCGGCAAATATTACGACCGTGGTCCAGGCAGAAGAGGTATTAAGGAAGATAGATGAAACCACTAATTATATCAACCCGAGAGAGAAGAGACAGATAGAGTTAGTTAATGCAGTCGAAGTAGTCAAGACACCGAACAAAAACACGAGGTCACAAGCTACAAACACTGGGGATAACCAAAGACGGCAGAGCACCGAAGAATATGAGCCGAGATCTCAACCGAGATACGAAAATAGGGACAGAAACCATAACAATCAGGAAGAAACTAACCGCTACCGGAACACAAACAATCAGCAGTGGCGAGATAATAGGAGATACCAAACGTCATACAATAGGAATAATAATAATAACGCACCTTATAATCGGGGATGGCGTGGAGGACACTATAATCAACAATATAGGCCCAGGGACAATAGGCGTTACAACCAACAACATAACGCACAAGATAACCAGCGGTTTAACGAGCAATCGGATCCAAGGGATGATCAGAGAAATTGGAACGAGAGACACGCTGAGTCACAACAGTACCTAGAAGAACTACATAACATACAGGGAAACAATAAGAATAAATGGGAACGAGCGATGGAACACAGAGCAAATCCGGACACCCACACTAACGGGGCGGAAGGTATGCTAATGCAGCAGGAAAGACAGGACGGGTGGCACCAAGACCAGGGCGAGGGTCAAGGCGCGAAAAAAAAAAGTTTAATTGAAGGGAAAGGAGACAGCCTCAGAAGCGAATGGTGTGATGATCGTGATGGTTGGGTGACAGCGCACATTACAGAGTGGATTGCGATGCCTGAAGATTGCTTGGAAGAAATCGTGAGGCCACAAAACGAACAATTAAAGCAATTACCAATAATATATGCTAGGATTGATGGATTGAAGGTCAAATGCTTAGTCGATACAGGAAGTCAGGTCAGCCTGGTATCTGAGGCCTTGATCAAAGAAATAGGACGGAATCATAACGTTCCAATGATACCGGTCCCGCAAATTAAAGTACGGGGTATAATTCCTGAACGATCGGTTACTTGTAAACAGCAGGCATATCTCGAATTAGAAATTCTGGAACACACCTTAGCTCAAACTTTCATAGTTATGACGAAAATGAACTTCAATATCATTCTAGGGGCAAACTTCATCTGCGAATATCAGGCCGTCATAGATCTACACAAAAACACCATAAGCTTCAAAAACATCGAGGGGATGACGAACACAGGACTGCATATGGACGAGATAACATCTGGCAAGGAGGCGCATACCTGGATGTTACAGGCAATTAGTGAAGAAGGGGCCGAGATCACGCAGCAGGCTATTTTAAACAAGACGGACAAGGAAATAATTGAGGCATATAGCAAGGACACCACTACAGCTGTAATTGAACTTAATGAAGAGGAAGAAACGCGAGATATCTGGGCATTGTTGGCTGAAGAGGACGACAGCAATAATGAATTTGAAGAGCTACTACAGGAGCGGCTTAAGGAAGTCAAACTAGGGGTTACGGAAAAGAAGCAACTTGAAGATATTTTAAGAAAACACCAACAGGTTTTTGATACAGTACCGGGCAAGATTCTCAACTTTAAATATTCCATGCAGGTAGATGATTGGTCACCATTCAGAAGTAGGTTGTATCCGATTCCGGAAAAACATCATTCACAAGTTAAAGAAATTATTGACGGAATGTTACATGCAGGCGTAATAAAAAAAGATGCCTACACCTTTTTTAAATGCAATTTTGGCCGTTATCAAACCAAATGGATCTATACGGCTATGTCTCGACGCAAGAATGCTCAACCTTCGATTGTTGCCGGAATACGATAAGGCACCCATAATTAGAGACGTCCTCAAGGGATTTAAAGGAAAAAGCATCTATTCAAGTGTGGACTTAACGAGCTCCTTTCACCATATCGAATTGGACGAGAAGTCGCAATTGTTAACAGGCTTCTTGTTCGACAATCAGACGTACACATTTGGAAGAATGCCGTTCGGCGTGAAAACAGCTGGCTGTGCCCTAATTCGAGCATTAGACCGAAACCTTACTGAGGAGGTTAAGGAGATGACGACTAGGTACATAGATGATATTTTATTGGCTTCCGACAACATCAATGAACACATGGAAAACTTAGATAAACTGTTAGAAAATTTACGCACCACAAATTTCAAAATAAACCTAAAGAAATCCCACTTCTTTAGGGATGAAATTTTATATCTAGGCCACATTATCGATCAGGACGGCGTCAGACCAAACCCTGCCAAAATTGATGCAATCAAACATTTCCCCACTCCTACAAGAATAAAACATGTCCGTGCCTTCCTTGGTGTAACGGGGTTTTTCAAAGAAAACTGTCCCGGGTACACGGAAACTGTAGCCCCTATGCAAGAACTACTAAAGAAAAATAATAAATGGTCTTGGAATGACGAATGCAACCAATCTTTCCAAGCTACTAAATTATTGTTACAAAATTGTATCAAACTGGGATACCCAGATTTCGGCCTAAAGTTTGTAATTCAGGCAGACGCTTCGATTATTGGGGTCGGAGCAATGTTGTATCAGGAAGATCCAAGCAACCTACAGAAAAGATCTTATCTTGCCTTTGTAAGCCGTAAGTTACGGAAACACGAACGGAATTACACAGTTACAGAGTTGGAGCTCCTAGCTATTCTCCACGGCCTCCAAAAATGGAGAAAACTAGTATTTGGGTATCAAATTATTATCAGGACAGATCATAAAGCCCTCACATTTCTTTTTAAAACTAACATGGTTAGTGAACGTATCACCAGATGGTCGATCTACATTCAACAGTTCGATATAGAAATTGAACACTGCCCTGGAAAACTAAACATCATCCCAGACGCTCTCAGCAGAAACCCGGAAGAAGACATGGAAGAAGAGGCCTTGGTTCAACACATAGAACTGACACCTAAGGATCACGAGTTCTTGAATGAATTAAAGGAATTAAAGAAAGAGCAAGAAGGTGAGCCCTGGATGCGGCAAATGATCATGTATTTTAAGGGAGAACTTCAGCCTGGATCTGCAGCTCATCGTGAGGCCCGGAGCAAAGAAGGAAAATATCAATATGTGAACAATCTGTTACACAAATTCATTAATGAGGAGCATACCAAAATGCGCATCTTGTTACCTGCTTCATTACAACGTGGTTTGACCTGGCATGTCCATGAAAGCCTAGGCCATATCGGAATAGACAAGGCAGAATCGACCATAGCTGAAACTTTCACATGGCCACGCATGCGAACTACCATATGCGAAGTGGTTAAGACTTGTGACGCTTGCCAACGCACTAAGCCTAACAACTATTTAATGAAGCAATACCCGAAACCAATATTACCCCAGAAACCATTGGAAATAGTGGCGATCGACACATTTGGTCCAATTCCGAAGGGAAGGAGAGGGTGCAGGCATCTACTTGTGTGTCTGGACGTATTTTCCAAATTCGTGGTTCTATGCCCTATCCAGAAAACCACCACTAAACAGATTCTAAGTAGAATAATACACAAGGTGATACCGACTCTTGGTAAGCCTGAGTTTATATTATCGGATCATGGCGCATATTTCACTAGTGCCCAGTTTAAGAAAGGAATGGCAGATTTGGATATAAAACACGTTCTCTCATCAATAAGACATCCTCAAGGAAATTCTAGCGAACGTGTAATCCGTGATATTTCTAAGTTCTTCCGGGTATTTATTCCCAAGGAACATTATAAATGGGTAGACCGAGTGAGTGACATTGAGATATGTATGAATTCCACTCGTCATGAATCTACAGGGCAAATTCCCATGGTTTTACACCACAACCAGTTTCCAGTGAGATCTTGGAACACTATTGTAACATGTCCTAACGACCCAGTACCAACACACGATCTACGGATCCAGAACACCATTGTGCATATGAGAAGGCAGGCGGACCGTAGACTAAGAAGAGTACGTGGAAAGAAGTTTCACCGGGAGTTGATCGAAGGGGAATTGGTCTTGATTAAGAAGCCACCGATATCTGATCCAGCGAACAAGATACTAAACAAATTTTGTGAAAGATATGTGGGACCGTTCAGCATCGTGAGGAATTTAGGTAACAACGCCTACAGAGTCCGAGAGGTGAGCACAGGAAACATGGCAGTGTATAATATCTCAAATTTAAAATTGTATCATCAGAGAGAGCCATACGAACCGAGAAATAATGTTACTGCAGCAAATTAAACATTCGCGTGATAACGTACAACAAAAGATACGGGGGTACTCTAGTGGTGAACGCGCTCAAAAGACGGCTCTGACGTGTTACAAGTTCAGGCGGAAGTCGTTAATGAATATGTTGATGTTTTGAAAGAGTGAGAGGGGAGACGAGTAGCGAGGAAAGAGGCCGGAGGGCATAAGTATACAGGAATTTCCTAATGAGTTTGGAACGAGACGGCTACTGAAACAGACAGAGGCGGACAGTCATTATATTTTGAGGGTGACCAGCAACTTCAAATTTGAGCCAGAAAAGTAGGGGATGTGAAATTCGACTTCATTTGAGTTCGAATTTCATCAACTAAGGGTCAGATGAACCCTTATCATTGTGTCCAATAATAATGTTTCATATTAATAAAAACGATGGAAATACTAAATACATGATATGCTGGATATTTGAGTAAAATTGATGTAGCAAGAAATCTGGACTTGGTAAGACATGCTACGTGCTGGCTGGAAATGACCAATAGTTTGACAACCAATGCTATTCTTATATTTCTGAGAAAATCAGATATGACGCTGTGGCGTACGTGACCATCGACAGGCCAAAATGCTGCGTACAAGGCAAGGAGTGAGAGAGAGGACAAGTGTCGTGACGTGAAAATATGGGCGGGATTTGTAAGGTCAGAACTCCAACGCCAACTTATCAGACCAATAAGAAAACATGACGCCAGAACATAGCGTCAGTGTGTTTTGCGCGGCAATCGGTTATAAAAAGATCTAGCGATCGGTTTGCATGTTCGACGGCAGATTCGCGACCTATGAGAAAATACAAGATTTTTGAGAGGTCACACATAATTATAGGCCCATTACTTAAAATATTGAGGAGCTATTTTCTCCCACCATTGAAACTTTAGGCTTTCTGTATATATACAAATGTCTGAGATGAACCGGGGCACTCCTAATTATTCTTCGACAGTCATTTTAAGACGTCCTTAAGACGATATGGTTTTAAAATTATAGTTGTGTGTCGACAACGAAGTTAGAAATTTTCATAAAATTGTGAGATGGCAATTAGCCATAGAATAGGGAAAGTCGACGATTCTGCATAGGACGATCTGAGGAAATAAAATACTTAGAACGCAGATAGAACAGTTTAAAAACTTTGATTTAATTGTGTTTAAACAGCAGCAAGATGTCGACCATGGAGAGAAGACAGCAAGCTTCATCCTCCATTACCATCAGTGTTATGGGCTAACGGCCTAATGATGGGAAATGACGAGGCGGGAGGCCTCTGGAAAGCAGTTTAAGTGATGAGTATTAAAAAATTGATTTATTGATTTTGGACGAGGGGAATCGCGAGAGATGTGTGGAACTTTGTATAGATTTTATTTGTGTGGTTTAATTTAAATTTTAGGGTTTGATTTCTTAACTGACATGCGTGTAGTAATTTTTGGCATTGCGTGACAATTGTTGTACAGTAAATTTTGTGACTTAAATGTTGTCCGTATGTATACGTAATTCTTATAGCGAAACGGCCGCATCGATTAACGTATCTATAAAAAGTGTAGCCATGAATGAGAACCTAGGAACGACAATGATAAATGGACTGATTTAATGATATGTTAAACTAATTACTACGTGGGGGGAAAATTTGTGTTTTGTTGCTTGATAACTTGGGATAAGTTTGATTCCAGTTATTATTCTTTATTGTCATTTGGACATGTGTGTGTCATGTATCTGAGGGGTGTGCTGATTCATGCTACGACGAGATCTTCGAGAAAGTGCCACGTGTTTTTGGGTGTAAGTGATGATGAGGAGAGGTAAAGCCTGTCCATGACTGCGACATCATTCCGGCAAACTAGTTATCCGTGGGGATAAGTTTGACCTGGAGATGTATTCTTAAAAATCCCTGAGAGGATGTTTTGAGATAATGTGATATTTTATTTGTACGCGTTTAACAGGTGGCGATTAGCAAAGGTGCTGTACGCTGGCTATGGGCCAGAATCTATATTTAGTGTGGCACTAATTACTACGTGGGGGAAAGAAATCAGCCACTCACTCGGAGATGTCATAACAGGCCCGGCTGTCTCCAGCTCCGTTATGACACGTTATGTTTGCTTTAAAGCCTAATGAGTTAAGGTTATTTTATTTGGTTTAATTTGGGGAGTTGCCATGTTGTCGATCCAAGTTTCTTTTATCATTACTACGACTTATTTGTTCATTGTTTTAAAACGCCAAATTTTCTGGCGTAAAAATTAAAAGTTGTATTTTGTTGTTGTTGGCTCTTATTTTCAAGGCCATTGTATTCATTATAAATATAATTTGGCAACCGGCCAAACTTGTTCATGTCATGTTATGCTTTCCTAATGTTTAAGGTATAAGTCGGTAATTCCGCAGCCCTTATTTTAAATAATACACACGTGTATTTGGTTGTGGTAATCTAAGGTTAGAGCATGTCAGTAGTGTATATAAATATGTAATTGTTGTTCCCACATTTCCGTAATTCGTCCTTCGCAGTACGGAGTCCGTTCCCGAACCAACTGTTTTGGTCGGAGACGAGCGCCCGTCAAAATGCTCATTACTTGAACTAGTCTTAAAACCCGTGTCGGTCATAAATATTAAATTCTTGTACTATTTTATTTGTTTGTTATTTTTGGATCTTATGATCCGTTTTCTTTTGTTACTTTGATTTAAGTGACATTGCAGTCACAATGCTTGTTGACAGCTGTCATACCGTGTCGTCATGGTACGTCAGGCTGGTCAGTGTCAGATCTGTTCACGCGAGTGAACAATAAAAGGGTGGTTATAGTTTTTTTTATGTTTGATTCAGTTAATAAATTTCATTTGTTAGTAGATCCTGTTGTTTTTCTTGGCTTTGTAATAATAATAAGTTAACCTTATAAACCCTGGAAGTTATGTTGATAGCAAAACCTCTAAATCACATTCACAAGAATCCATTACGACCCCGAAATTTTGAATCTTGTCTACATGCTATTTCCCAAGGGTATAATATGTGACAAAAAAGTAAAAATATGTAATTGAAATTTAGTTTATTAATGTGAATATAAACAATATGCAGTACTCACGAATGCAATTTATGCTATGCCTCACTGACTGCTGAAGCATTACAATACACGAGATAAATCTTCAGGTTGTACATCACAAATGACCAATGATCATCGCGTAACAGCGGCAATATGTTTCTTGCCCTCGAGGTGTTGTGTAACTTGGGATCGCTGATCAGCCATGATTGCTTCCCCACATGGTTGTCAGAACACAACGCCCCCATCAGAAGTAAAATTGTCTTTAAATTCTGCAACATACCGCTGCAGACGATAACTTGTAGTTGTTTTTACTTTAGGCATCGTAGAACTAGCTTACACTTCACAGTGCCAGAAATGAACTGCATGTGAGTGACACTGGTTCCAGGTAGCGGGGGGAGGGGTGGGGGAGGGGGAGGGGGAGGTCTAGCATGTGGTGCAATATGGCTATGGGCAACGAAATACCGGATTCCACAGTGAGTGGCACGGGACGACAAGTTAACAAGCCCTATACTGTTGCAAGCTGACATACGCTCTGCATGCAGATTAGAAAGCTCACAGGCTCTTTCCCGTTGAAGTAACACAGAACAAAAATGCAATAAACTCGAAAAATGTAAATATTAGTAATTTTATGTGCTAATAAGTGAAAAGAAGGAATTTATGTATTTATAGAAAAAATGCTTAAAATATGTATTTACATAAAAAATATTTATTTACCTACAAATCCGAGCCCTAATTATGACTATGGCCTACATACAGTATATAAAAATCCCACATGGCGACCATCTGAAATATTTTGACGGTTCTGAATATCTACGAATCTATTACAGCAATCAAACTGAAATTATGTTATGTTGATAGAGGCACTTAACATAAGTAGGATGAAAATAGGCTATATTGTGCTTCACGGAACTACTTTTTAATCTATAGACCTCGTGCGCATGGATGTTGCTGCGCTCTGGCGGCAAGTCGTTCGAATAGTCCATGTGGCGCTTGTCAGTGAAGTGAAGCAACGTGATTACCAGGCTGCGTTTGGTGAGGTGCGAATTAAAGTTCGAGATGGAAGAAAGTTCTACAAAAAGTAAAACAAATTGTTCTGTGGTTGGATGTAACTACTCCTACAGAAATTGTCCGCCTGGGACGAAGTTCTTTGTATTTCCAAACAATAAACAGCACATTTAGAGAAGGAACGCTTGGACTGTGGCTTTAAATAAAACGGGACACAAGTGATGGTAAACCATGGCATCCTACAAATAATTCACGTGTTTGTAGTCAGCATTTTATAAACGGAACATCGACAAGACCCTGACAGTCCCAGTTACATACCGAGGCTCTACATGAAGCCACATTTATCGGATCAGCACCAGCAACGAGAGGGCAGTAGAGTAACTGCGAGGTACAAGAGGCGAAAAATGAGGCTTGAAAATGACGGGGGTGAAGGAAGTGTGATGGAGTATGGTTCATTCAGTGACGCGAGCACACAGACGGATATTGTGACCGTATATAGCAGGATTCTTAGATTGAGCCCTAGTCTCAATCGCAATAGCATCCTTCTGCGATTTTGTGACTTTCACGTTGTCAAAATAAAAATTCAGGACGTCACTTGACAACATGGACTCATAATTTTTTGCCACTTTGGCAAGTATTTATTCCATAGCATCTAAACAGTTTATTGACGTTTTGATGCTCTAATTGCTGAAGACACTGAAGTAAAAGTCTTGTTTCGCTCTGTTCTACAGCATCATCCACGATAGCTTCAACAATAGAAGTGGAGATAATTATGGATTCACCTTCACACTCGGCCTTAAAAAATTCTTGTAAAAGCACAGTCTATATTTTTGATTTTCACGTATAGTTCAGTTTTGGTGAATGTTTCTAATCCCACACTTTCCGACACGCTACAAACTGTCCGCTTATTTAATCTATCCTTGAACATTTCTCCTAAATGTTCACCTTTAGAATATTCCGTGATAACATTCTTAGGTTTCTCCCATTGTTGCAGGAAGGAAGTCTTCGAAGAATCTCTCTCGGTATTAACATAAGTGCAAAGCGCAGCAATGTGCTTGCAGCATTTGGAAAGGCCTGCTTTGCATTCACACTCGGCTGACTGAATGTTCCTGTTGCAATTGATCTGTTAAATATTAAAAAGAAGACTAGCATTAATTAATAAAAAATAATTAACAACGGCAATGGATACGGGAAATATATATAATAAAGTTATGTTTAAAATGAATAGTCTAAATATACATTGGGACCATAAACAGAAATCCTGAAGTGCCCTCTGCTCATTATCTCTTCCGTATCTCACCAGCCGCGGTGGCCGAGAGTGCAAATGCGCTACCTCGTGCCTCGCTGGCATCGGGAGAGCGTGGGTTTGAATCCTGAAAATGGTTTTCGTGGTTTCCCATTTCCACCACCAGGCAAATGCCGGGACGGTTCCTTTCAATAGGTCCGCGGCCGATTTCCTTCCATTATCCCTTCCCTGACCCGTCCTGAAAAGAAAAGTACATGGACATTGGCTGCATTAATAGGGTAATAAATATACATATGATTTGTGGACCAAAAAGAAAGGTAAATATTACCTAAGTTTAACAGCATAAGGCGGTTGATTAATACTCGTTTCTCTGAAACAGAAGCTGGTTATTTCTTCTCCCAATCGTTCCTTCACCTGAAATATGTGATTACTTTCATTGAGCTGTTTGCCTTCCTTTAGCGTAGAAGCTCTAAAATACGACGTATCCCACCGAATCTTCTGAAAGCCCACGTGAACCTCTATGGACCACGACATTTCAGCTTTAAATTGCTTTCTTCACTATCACACTTGATTCTCCCGCACAAGCCAGTACACACACTCGCCACATGGATGTTCTGAGCGAGTTGCCGCTAGGAGCGCCAGCAGGTAAAATATCGCCATGCGCACGAGGTCTTTTTGTTTGTGTGTTTAAACGCGCTAATCTCTGGAACTACTGTACCAGTCCGATTCGAAAAATTCTTTTTGTATATGATAGCCAGATTCAAGAGGAATAGTTTAGGCTATGTAGCATTCTGCTACACCTCTCAGGTAACCTTAAATATTGATTTTTGTTCAGTAAGTAGGAAGAAAAAGCGCTACTAAACAGCTTCAATAATACCTAAGTCTATTGTTGCCAGGCAATGCGGACTGTATCACGTCGCCCCTACCAGTGTCCTGGTGCAGAATTGCGAGCTGCTTATAAATTGCTGTCACGAGGAGTAATTAGTGCAAAAAGATTTCTTAGGTCCCTTAAAACAGTTATCATCATGACAATGTATAAGGGCGATGGTGTTGGTGCAGTATACTGAGGTTATCAGCTGCAATAAGCGTTGGTACTCTCCGATCCTTATCCTTGAGCGCTCCAGTTCTGTAGTAGTATTCATTATCATCCATAAAACAAATCCACCGGGCGAAGCCGGGCACTACTGCTAGTTTATTAGATAAAGCATACAGTATTAAAGCAACACATTTAGACATTAGAGGAGGAATTCGTTCCCCTCTAGGCTATAATAGTACATTATGCAACACGCCTATAATGGCAATAATTAAGACACTCGTATGGAAATTAGCTCGTTTTAAAAACATACTCGTTTCTTAATTACCATTATAGGCGAGTTGCATACGACTGTTTATGTTGGACGATAATTATAACTATTTTATGTTAGAACATAAATATTCATAAATATCTGTCGAGATTTCGCCAGTTTTATATACTAATCAGAGCGCATGGGACGCAGAGAATATCATGGCCTCCTCGAATACCCCACTATGACACGAGCCACAGGAGGCCGTGGAAGTCAGCGTAGGTGCGATGCTATCCTTACCTAATTGGTCACACAGCTGTTTCTTGAGCTCTGATTGGTGGGAGAAACTGTATCATAATGAAAACTTTTACTATAATGAGCAAGGCTTGTTGACTGAGTTTTGTCCCGCTGAGTAACGGCATGTGTTACAGCGGGCGACTAATTATAGCACTTACTTAATCGTCGGAAATACCCATGCAGGTAAGAGCAGGTATAAATGACTTCTTTTTTTTTTTTGTGTGGCAAAAGTCATCACTAATTGAGGGTCTTTCCATGACTGGTTTCTCTCACTCATCTATTATTCTCATACAATCCGTTTTCTCAGTTCAACAAGATGAACTGGCATGGGTGGTACATAATCTTTGATGAAACGCCATAAAAAGAAATCACACGGGATCAGATCAGGCGACCGGGGAGGCCAGTGCATAAGACACCGATGTGCACCTGTCACAAGATAACAATAATCGACACTATAGTGCGGGACAAACCATTGGAAGCCTGAAGGTCAACCGGCTCTCCACACCGCTATCCACCCCGCGCCCGGCGGTGTTGCCATGCTATTCCATCGTACCTAGCGCACCGACCACGCGTGACCTTCAGGCTTCCAATGGTTTGTCCCACACTATATCAGTTTTGCACTTGTTGAACTGAGGAATCTGGATCCATGCGGTTGTAGCTAATATTGGCCAGGATATGCTCCAGCGTGTCTGTTCGGAGTTAGACTACCGTATCGATATTTGCCGTGTGGTGCGAAGAGGGCACGTCGAGAATTTGTAGCAAGCAGACTCAAAAAACTTTACGAGTTTCTCTTTTAATTGGCATATGTGTCATTGCTGTAAGCTCTATACTTTCAACGATGCTTGTGCATGAAAACGCTTAAATCATTTTTGTGCTAACCCTGTGGATCAGCAGGTTGAGAATAGGGTTACCAGACGTTCCATATTTTCCGGAACAATACCATTTTTTCTCGTTTTGTTCCGCATTCCGCTTCAATCTTTAACGGATCGCCAAATATTCCGGTTTTTGGTTAATTTGATAATATATTCAATTTCGCACCAATTTTCAAATGTCGCGCTTCAGAATTTATTGTAATATCTAGCTTGTTTTCTGGTGATAAAGGTGCAAGTTTGAAAGAGAAAATTATTTCTATGTCTCTGTCAGATAGATGGGTACATGTTATAGAGATATTAGGGGCAACAACATTAAGGAATATCTTGGTCCTTGTGAAGTTAATACTCAGCATTTTCCCCACCAATGCCTTTACGGAGAGAGTTTTCTCTTGTCATACTCATGAATATCAAATGGAGAGATGATAGAAACAGAAGCTCCATTAGTTTGATAAAACAAGAGTTGTTCCCATATTACAATTAGACGAATATTGTAGTGAATTTTATCGGAAGGTACTTACAAATAATCATCCTCCTGTCACCATCATCCTCCTGCGGCACTCACAAGCGACCGATCGTGAAAATGAGCATTCAAATGAAAGAGAATAGACATTATCAGTGACGAATTGCACTCTAATTCCATAAATATCAATAATTTCTTTAACAATTACTTAAAAAAACGTACGTAGTGTGCGATTTTCAGATACTGTTGATTTATGAAAATACGCTCCATAATTGCTGTCCACTTCACATTTTGGCCGCTGTGACGCCCGTTTCATGTCATTTTAACATTATGAGGTATTTCCTTTAACATTTTGCATGGATTTCAGAAACCGTAAATCAAAAAGGAATGAGTACTCAAATCGTATAATTTCATAAATATCGAATAACCAGCGAGTGTTACAGCATACTCAGCACACAAATGACATTATCAGCGACAAATTGCATTCGAATTTCTTAAATATCAATTTTTGCAACAAGTGTTCGATTTGAAAAACCTATTGGGGAAAGTGTGATTTACGAACATGCGAGATTTATCGAACGGGTCCGCTAGTTTTGTGTACTTGATTATGTAATGCTTATGTAATACATATGTGTATTCTTTATTACAACATTAAACAACCTTGATTTAAAAAAAAACAATGTTTTGGGACGTGTGTTCCGTTTCTCCATTCTTGAAATCTGGCAATCCTAGTTGAGAATAACTGAAATACGGTACTTCAAAACTGGAGAAAACAAACTACTCTACATTTCTGCTGGAACTTAGCGATGTCGTGCTGTTTTACTAGATTATCCTGTTATTTCATGATGGGACGTCTAAACACGAAGTCGATCTGGATTGGTCATTATCTCGAACAGGTAAAATTGAGATTACGACCGTGCCATATGTATACACGAGGTACTGTAGTCTGTGTATGTACACAAGTACGAACGAATATTTTCGACCATCCTGTAAGCTATATCTGAATGATTTACGGGGCATAGAACTGTGACGTTTAACTGAACAATCACTTCTCCGTCAAATCTTTGAAGTACATGTTATATCGTGAAGCATGTGATATATTTAGCGACGAATAGAAAGCCGGTTCATTGCTCCGGGGGGTACAACCGCACTAGCTCGCTACGCAGTCTTGACCTGTTTCTCGCATCTACCACTGCAGTCTAAATACAATCCCATGTATGGTGACATACTGGCCTTGACAAGTAACACCACTTTTGGTTATGCCAACCTTCAGACTGATCACTTACAAATTATTGCTACGAGGACCACATGGTTTCTAAATACTCTCATTAGTCCATTCTCAATCGATAGTGATTTTCCAACATCAAACCTTAGACTGGTTACATGTAGACCTCCATGAAAAATAAATTAAATATAGAATGAAAATAAATACAAGAAAATATAGTCTCATAAAAATAGGGAAAGGGCGAAGACAAGATTTTCATATAACATTGGCTCGGAAATAATTGTACTGTAGAAGAAGATCCATGCAAATATTTGGGCGTTCACGTAAGGAATGATATGATGATTGTTGATGATGATGATTATGATGATAATTGTTGTTTTAAGGGGCCTAACATCTAGGTTATCAGCGCCTAATGGTCTGGGTGATAGCGAAAATGACAATGAAATGGAAACCATAACGAAAGTTTGACAAAAAATATTTACAAAATGGAACTCAGATTGAAACGACTCACAACATGTAGAGTGGAAATACTTACAAAAGGGAATTTAGAAGGAAAATACTCACAAAAAGAAATAGATTGAAAAATACGCACAAAATGTAATTTAGGTCCAAAATACTTACAAAATGCAATGTAGATTCAAAAACCCCAGAAAATGCAATTGAAATTCAAAATACTTACAATACTTACAAAATGCAATGTAGATTCAAAAACCTCAGAAAATGCAATTGAAATTCAAAATACTTACAAAATGAAATTGAAATTGAAAATACACAATGCAATTTAGATTGAAAATGCCATATCAGATTCAAAATACTCACAAAATGCAATTGAAATTCAAAATACTTACAAAATGCAATTGAGGTTGAAAATACTCGCAAAATGAAATTTAGATTGAAAATACTTACAAAATGCAACTTAAATTGAAAATACAGAACCTACAAAATGTAGTGTAGAGTCAAAATATTCACAAAATGGAATTTAGATACACGGGGAGCCAATTCACAAAAACAGGGCGGGAATCTTAAAGATAGAAGGAAGAATAAGGAAAAGAGAAAGAAGACTGATCCCTAGAAGAAGGAGGGATCAGGAAAGATGAGAGAAGGGCCAATTAAGGCGGGAATGGAAGAGACTCCCTAGGCCTCGGATACCCTAATACCGTCGGGGTCGGAAGAGAACAAGAGTTGACCAAGAGAGGTCGACAGGAAAGAAGACGGAGAGGAGCTCGGCACAAGTAAGTGGAAGCAATGCCGGACTCAGCTGGGTCCCGTGGTCGCCAACCCACGTCCCACTAGATGTGAACCCCTGGGGGGGAATGATATGAAATGCAGTAGTCATGTAGGATGTGTAGTTTCTAACGCTTAAAAAATCTTTGCACTTTGTAATGAGGGTATTAAAAGGAAGCAGTACTCCTGCTAAAGAATTAGGATATTTGTCACTTGTAAGACCTACTCTGGAATACACCTCGTCGCTTGGGGGATCCTTATCAAGTAGGCCTCATCAATGAGTTGGAAATGATACAAAGAAAGGCCGCTAGATTTGTGCTCAGTGACTTTAATCCCAGGAGCAGTGTGAGCCGTAAAAAGAAACTTGGTTGGGAATCACGCGAGGCTAGAAGGATTAAATCTAGACTCTGTGCTATGTACAACACGTATACCAGCATGGGGAGCTTAGCAAACGTATGCGAAAGCCCACTTACATGAGTAGAAATGATCATTCTTTCAAAGTTAAGGGCCGACCACAGCGTACAAATTATGGTAAATATTATTTCGTAAACCGTGCCATTGATAACTGGAACTCTCTACCTGCCGCAGTCTTAGAGCCTTTACCCAAACATACACTGTAGGTGTGTTTAAGAAAAGACTGACGACTCGTATCACCATGAACTCATATTTTAGTAAGAGAGGACCGTCAGCCCTAACTTCGCAAAATAAAATTAAAAATTAACCAAATTTTAAAATACCGGTAGACTTACATAAAAATAAAAATATAGAATATAGCATATAAAAAATATTAAAAATTAAAAGGAAATTAAAAATTAAAGACTAATAACAAAAGAATAAAAATTATAAAAAATGAAAAAATAAATCATAATCAAAATAAAAAATTGAAGATAAAATTAAAATTAAAAATCAATATAAAACAACAATAAAATAAGTAAATAATTCTTCTTCTTTATTAGGAAAACAGTAGTTTTCCTTCAACACAAAATTATTCTACTCCTGCACAAATTTCGGTCTTCAGCATCTTCCTCGGTTAAGACTCTGATATCCATTCTTCTCTTTACACCATCCATCCATTGTTCTCTTGGTTTACCCCGTTTCCGTCAGCTTACCAATGTAACATTAAATTTGGAATTCTACTATTCTGCATCCTTTTCACATGTCCAAACCATTATAATATTCTTTCTTCAACCACTCCTAGTACTTTTTTTTACCTGCATAATTATTATGATTCTCGTATTTCTAATTTATCCAATCTTGATTTTAAATTAAATAGATAAATTATAGTATTAATTATTTGTTTGAAGAAAACAAAATGCCTTGGCCACACACCATGCCATATCAATTTCATAACGATCGTGTTGGAAGGAAAAGTTTTGAAGAAGAAGGGAAGAGAAAGACCCAGGAAGATGTGTCTGGAATCTGGGATGGGCAGACTTAATTTCCAGAAATATGCTGGTTTGAAACGTTGAGCGGGGGAGAGACAAGCGACAAGGCCTTGCCGTTAGGGTAGGATGATAAATTATTTACAACTACAATCACTAGAGGAAAACAGGTTGGTTGGTTCCTTAGTTTAGGGGCTGCGACAACGCGGTCATGTAGCCCCGTGTACTTTGGGTGTGTGTAGAATCTGTTTGATAACCGGTGATAATTGTGATGGCTGTATTAGTATGTGTTATCTGTTTTTAATTCAGGTAAGGACTGCAGACAATAAATTCAAGTAGTTCCTACGTTTGCTACCAAATGCTACCGTCCACGACACCTAGTTTGCGGACTTGGCTACTAGATAGCATTGCAGTCAGCACCTGACTGCGAACTAATAGAGCGTTATCAATTCTAACCTGCAAATTTTGGCTTCATACACTTGTAGTTATTGGAAGGTTCCTTTTCATGCAATACCACTGGCTTTACTTCCCCGCCGAAGGAAGGCATACTGAGGGATTGTAACGCTCTTAGAATATCCGACGATTTCAGCCGGGTTTGAACCCGCGAAAAAAAAACAGGTTATCGGATAAATTCAACACGTAAGTACACAGATTTGATGAGCAATATGTCCCAAGTCCCTAATACGAATACGAAAATAAACAACTATCTACATTCAGTATACCAGCCGCCCAAGGTATCCAGTGAATATTTAATAAGCGATCGATATCTATTTGTGGTGGTTGTAATCGTTTCTGGGAAGGAAATACGGCCTGACCTCAGACCATAGGTCAGTATGTACGATAACACACAGCTCTGGTGACTTGCTGATGAACTCACCCTTACTCAACACACTCCCGTCCCCAAAACACACAGCTGTCTCGAACAGCTGACATCATCACTCTGTGCAAAAGAACAGCTGCTCTGGCACGAGCGTAAGGATAGTCGCGTCATTATAAAAATAGAACAATTATTTTACATACACAAAATAAGTCACATAAGACCAGGGGGTTCTTAAACCCATTCTTACTCAAGGACCGCAATTGCACAATGGCGAAGTAGCGCGTAGGTCTGAATTCGATTCCCGGCTCTGCCAATACATTTTAATTCTGGTCTGAGGGTTGGAACGGGGTACACTCAGCCTTGTGAGGCAAAACTGAGAATTCCACAGTGCGGTAGTTTTGAGAAATAAATTATCAACTTGTCAAAAAAATAACTGTTTACCTTTCTGTTTAACAAATTTGCCATTCATACTCCATAGTCCATAATAGAAAATTCATTAAGTATAACATTTTAATGGTGTGTTTTGTTGTACTTAACAACTTTCTTTGTATTGCCACTATAAGGTGCGTTCAAAAAGTAACCAGCCGGAGGCTGGAATGCGCAAACCGGTGACGACATCGGCTAATCGTAGCATGTGTAACGAGGTGTGGTTCCGACCAGAGCGTGGAAGGTCACAGCCCGTCGCTAGAGTGCACGCGTGCATGTCACATGACGATACAAAGCGAGCAGCAGCATGCATCAATCGTCCAGAGGCGTCAACCGAAGAGCAAAGAGGTGTTGTTCGGTTTCTGACAGCGGAAGGAATAGGGGGAACGGACATTCATCGACGAATGTCACACGTGTGCGGCGAACACTGCATGTCCCTTGCAAGGGTCAAGGCGTGGCACAAGCGCTTCAGGAAGGACGGGTGTCGTTAGCCGATGATGCCCGGTCTGCCCCCGCCCCCCTGCATTACCGATGACAACGTCCAGCTGGTTGATGCACTCATTACCCAGGACCACCGAGTGACAGTGAACGCCATAGCCGCCGTGGTCGCTCCACGACAATGCACGACCTCATACGGCCAACACAGTCGCGGCACTCCTGCAGAAATTCAAATGGGAGGTTTTCGGCCATCCTCCATACAGTCCAGACCTCTCTCCCTGTGTTTACGCCATGTTTGGTCCCCTGAAAAGGGCTCTGAGGGGCCAACGATTCACCTCGGACGCCGACGTCCAGCTGTACGTGAGGAACTGGTTCACATCGCATCCCAGGGAATTTTATGAGACAGCCATTCACCGCCTCGTGTCACAGTGGGACAAATGCCTCAACAGCCAGGGCCAATACTTCTAACATACAGGTACTGGTTTCTATAATTATGCCTCCGGCTCGTTACTTTTTGAACGCACCTTATAATTTTAGGCTATATAAACTTAGAATTTTACAATTAACTCTAATCTAAAATAACTACACAAAGTTACATGCTCTAAGATATTGGTTGATATTTCTGGGTATTGTGCGGTGACAATCCCCTGACAATACTCACAATTTTTCAGAATAGTAACCCCCCCCCCCGCCGAAAAAGAATTGTAAATACGCCCCTGTTGGAAGTTGTTTTCAGTGGTTCCCCACTTCTACTCCAGGCAAATACCTGGATGGTTCCTAATAACTCAGAGCATCGGAGTATTGCAAATACACACACTAATACAGTCAACTATTCCTTTACCATCATCCTTCTACTTGTTTATACAAAATGTGTCGCCACTTATGGTACATCCCAAACTGTGTCAGTCAAATCAAAACGAGCTGGCTGCGTGGCTCAGCGGTAACGTTCTAGTCTGCTATGTCCGAGGTGGCAGGATCGAATCCTGGCACAAACAGCTGGCATTAGAGGGTGCGGAAATGCGAAGGAGCCATGTGAGTAGATTACTGGCACGTTCAAGATCCCCTTCAGGCAAAATTCCGGCAACTCGGCGTCTCTAAAAGCCGAAGTAGTTAAGAGGGACGTAAAACCAATAACATTATTATTATTATCATCATCAAATCAAAACAAACTTTCCGTGGAAATCGCTATGCTAGACCAACCGGAAATGCACTTCACAGCCTTGTTCACTATTACTACGTGTGATACGGTCAACTGACTAACTAAACAAACGTAAAGACTTCAACGAAGATAAAACAAGTAGTTCCGTGAAGAATTAAATAGCCTATTTTCATATATCCTACTTATGTTAATTGCCTTTATCAACATACAAAATTTCAGTTTGATCGCTGTAATAGATTCGTAGATATTGATAACCGTCTAAATATTTCGGATGGTCACCATGTTGGATTTTTATATATTAGAGTTATGTACTATTAGATGAAGATTATTGCTTAGGTTTATAATTCAAACTTCAATCGCATGATTAGGATACAAGAATAATTAAAAACGAGATTTTAAAATTTCGCGCACCCGCCATTTTGAGGTTATGAAAACAACTGAAATAAATTCGATGTCAGTGGATTAAAAGCGTTTACCGTACTAAGTTTCACTGCACTCGGATGGTTAAATCGCGAGAAAAGTCCATTTAAATATTTCAATTACACGTCGTCGCCATGTTGGTTTTGTGCCGACCTCATATTAGTAGCCTTTATCAACATACAAAATTTCAGTTTGATCGCTAGATATTGAGAACCGTCTAAATATTTCGGATGGCCATAATTTTGGATTTTATATAGGCCAAAGAGTTATGTACTGTATAATTAGATGACAATTATTCCGTACGTTCATTATTCAAACGTTGACGTCGATCGCATGATCAGGACACAAGAAATAAAATAAAAACTTAATTTACGTTTCGCACAGCCATCATCTTGAGATTATGTAAACAAAACTAAATTAGATGTGTACCATTTTTAACTGCGCTCGGATGGTTTTCATAAATGAAAATAGGCTAAAAAATAGCAATGCATGAAAAAGGGGGCGTTGTATTTCAACTTGGAATTTCACTTAGGTACAGAGCTCATCCCACCAACACACCACGGTGGGTGAGTGGATAGCGTGTCGGTCTACTAACCCCCAAGATTGAAGGTTCGCTCCTGGCCGTGGTAAGTGATTTTTGAAAGGCGGCAAAAATACGACACGCATGTCATACGATGTTGGCATGTTAAAGAACCCATTTTAACTCAGTAGGCCGTGTTCATATTCGCAAAACTAATCTCGGAAGTTTCCGCCAACACAAAATTTCTCATTTCTCTACTAGAAAGCGCTATAGTATTCAAGGAGCTTAGATATCTAACCTCCTTGACTTTCATAGTGATTCAAGGAACAACGAAATTCGACATGCGAGCTACCCTCTGGGTGTCAAATTACAAAGCTTGCAACCGGCACCCGAGGCCATACGATATTATTATTATACCAACACACCAGGTTGAAACCGGGTCAGTACCGACTGTAGTGGCTACGCGCGCTAAAGCGCTGCGTTAGGTCAAGGGGCCAAGCTCTCTGCTGACCCGGTAGACGCGTGGGTTCGAGCCCCACCGTCGGCTGTCCTTGAAATGGTTTTCCGTGGTTTCCCATTTTCAACACCAGGCAAATGCTGGGACAGTACCTTCTGACAGGCCACGGCCGCTTCCTTCCCCATCCTTGCCCAGTTTCATTCATCTTCATCCATTCCATATCTCATCCCGACGCGCAGGTCGCCCACGGGAGTCGACTAGAAAGACCTGCACTCGGCCTCTCAGGAGGCTACACGACAAAAAAAAAAACAAAAAAAAACGGGTCAGTTAGCCGTGGAAGTTACGGCATGACTGCTGGCAGTCGCTCACATCCGGGAGGCGAGGAGGTTCGAATCCCCCCGCCGGCAACCTTGAAGATGGTCTTCTGTGGTTTCCCATCTTCCTTCCAGGCAAATGCCGGGGTTGGTCCCTAACTATAGACCACAGCCGCTACCTACCAACTCCTCGTCCTTACATTTCAACTTTCCTCCCCAACGGTAGCCTACTTGTAGCTCACCCATTGGGTGTTCGTCTCGAAGCAGCTACAAAACTGGCGAACCGAACATGTCCTCGGACACTCCCGGCACTACGCTAAAAAACAGGTTGAAGATCTCTGTGTGGTAAACCACTGTGTCTTGCTGCGTGAAGAAGTCCGTACCGCCTGTTACACAGCCTCGTCTGACAGGATTCACCAACCCTTCAAGGGTTTCTTTAAAGGGTCCGAAAGCGTGGTAATCGCGTGGTGAGAGATCAGTACTATAGGGCTGTTCTTCCAGTGTCTTCCACTTGAGTTCGCGTACCTTCTGCGGTATGGGGACGTGTGTTATCAGTGCCGGATTAAGGTAAAATGAGGCTCAAGTCTTTCAGATTTTTGGGACCCCTTTATTTTTTTCAAATAATTTTTATTTTTTTAGCACCCGTACATTTAATAAACTATATACAACAGTTCTTTTTCTCAAGATGAATAATACACTTTTAATTAAATCATACAAAGGCCTACATATATACATACATTTCAATTGAAACGATCATCGTTATTTGAAAACATTTCAGATGATTTGATGAACAATTTAACAAATCATACTATTTTTTACTTCTGTAAAATGTAATCAAATTAAAAAAAACTGTTTTTTCGGCCAATGAAATCTTCTACAATGTCATCAAAATCAATTTCCCGCAGAACATCTGACTCGATATACATTAAACTTAGTATGTCTAATCGTTCTTGTGACACTGAGACCAGTGTACCAACAAATTTGGGAAGATATATTTGCCAACCATATAACCTTATAACATAAGTTACTGTACTCTTTAAGGGGACCAAGTACTCCCTATACGAACAATGTTAATTTAGTAAAACTTGGGGGTGCTCATCTTCCAAAGTATTGCAGATAGAGCAGTGAAATTTGATATTGTTGTAACAGTTGCCTTTATCTCTGTGTTAAATGCATTTTAAACAAAATTAGTTCATCCATTTTATTTTATATTTTACTTTTTTCACGTAAGTAAAAAAAACTAATTTTTTTCTTGCACATGATTTTTTTATGAACAAAGTATGAATTAGTTTATAATGAATTTGTGTTTAACATGGAGATCAGTGTTAGTTTCAAAAGTGGTATTAGTTTTAGCCTTGTATCTTTCGTAGTTTCCAAGATGAGCACCCCACACCAAAAAATAATAATGTTTCCAGATATTTAACTTCAAAGTTAAGGTAGAAAAGAACATGTACTTTTTGTGGTTTAAAACTTTCCAGCTCCATACTCTGGATCATCCATGTCTTCCTTCCTCCGTTTGGCTCCTCTCCTTTTCTTTCTTGCTTCTTTGGTCATCTGTTGTGCCTGTCGATCAGCATTTTTCACACGCACGTCATCCATTTTCTGAAGCTGATGTATGGTGTTAAGGCCAGGTTCAATCCCTAGGTGCGCAAGCACTTGTGCTTTTCCAATGTTTCCCATGTTGAAGCACAGAACACTTTCCAGCACCCCAATTTTAAGGGTATCATACCCAACAAACACATTCTTGGGTATTATAGTCCATATAATGTTGTTAAACGACTCATTCGGGTTCTGGGTTTTGCCATGTAAGCATTTTCTTAGCAGGTCTGGGTGAGCCAAATCCCGATATATGGGTTTTATGGCATGTAAAATAGGCTCAGGAAGGCCATGGTGCTTGTAGTTTGCCCTTTCAGAAGAATTATACTTACACCATGAATCTGTTGGGCAGAGTCCATGTTGAGGTTGATTGTCTGTCGAGAGCTTATGAAAATATGTGCACCACACTGCTTTTCTCATCTTTTCCAAGTCATGCACATTTTCTCTTATGGCTTTACCATAATACTCCTGCAGCCTGTCAATTGCACTACCAGATAATCTGTTTACTCCCCCAATACCTTTGCCATCGGCTAATTTCTTCCCCTTCCTGTCTTGAACCAATCGTCTTAGCCTGGACCCCATTCTTTTGTGAACATGCCCAATGCACTCTAACTTTTGTATGTTAATGTTTTCACCATAGGGATGACATGAAACAACCTTACTAAACCCCTTACTGTCACCATCCCCCAAGTATTTTACATATTTCAAACCTCTACTTTGCTCTGATCTCTGAAACATGCGAACTGCCCCTTCAGCCTCCATAGCACCACTTGTTCCTTGAAAATTTGCACCACATTTTTCATGACTGTTTCCACTCTTTTTACATACCATACAATATTTTGTAAGGCATTCAATATCTAGCACTTTCCCAGTGTCTACACTAGTTGCAGTTACAACTCCATTCAATGAAGTGTGACCTCGCTTCTGCCAGCTTCCATCTATAGCAACTGCTATTTCATTTGAACCACTGTTCTCTAGTATAGCTTCTTCTGCTGCGGACTTCATACAGACTTCTGCAACTTTCTCAAGTGACTGCAAAATAACTTTGTTTACAGAATGAAACTTAGTTGGAGGGGCTGGGGTATTTAATAATGAACACAGTGTCCTACTGGCTGCACTGCCCTTCCCAATACACCTCATACCATACACAAACCTCAGGTTAATTTCATGACCTCTATCTGTCTGCTTGGATGTGCTGAATTGATACTCCCTTTCACAATTATCACATTTTATACATATGACACTAGCAAGGCCCATTCGTTTGTCAGTGTTTTCATGCACAGATATGCAATCCACATGATTACAATACTTACACTCTACAAATTGTCTCAAAGCTTCAGACAGCAATTCAATATCTACAAACTGAAAACCTGTGGTCACTTTATTTACATCTGTATTACTGTTGCCAAATTTATTAAACATAGAACTTGAAGAAGAAATTTTCCTCCTTGATGCACTTGAAGGACTATCTGTGCAGTCAGTTTGAGTGGACCCACTGTTGCTTGTAGGCCTAACCTCACTTTCAATATTATTTCCTTCACTGTTTCTTACACTTCAACTACCTGCACCACTACATTTATTACTCCTTAAAGATGTATTCTTGTTCTTATACTGATTTCCATGAGTTTTTCTTCGGCCAAATTTCTTAACATTACCCATTTTTCTCCGGCAAACAAGATAATATGGTTTGTATCAAAACAAATAACTCCCTGTGTTATGGATCAAAATATACCAACTCCCTGTGTAAAAACAAATGAAGGTGACATAAAGACAGTAAGACCAACTTCAGCTACGTTAATTCCTCTTTAAAACGAGGGTACGCACATCAATCTGACACAAAAAGTAACGGAATAGAAGTTGATAAAGTGAACTTCATATGAAAAAGGGGCGTCACCAAGGTTACAAGCATGCACTAATTGTTAAAAATGAGACATTTCCAGATGGATTTAGGATATGAAACTCCATAATTACATTTATTAGACATCTCTCAGCATAAAAGTGAAAAAAAAAAAAAAAAATCATCCCATTTAAGGGTACTTGGTTCCCTTAATGCCTTGTTCGAAATGAGGACATGTGAGATTTTCTACTGTCACCACAAATTATCATTTTGATACAACTTGCAATTTTCTCGCGCACTTTTGATCCGTTTCAATTTTGAAAACGAGCGCTCCGCAGAACAATTCGTTATCATGAAGGTCAGGAAAATGCGAAAAGCAATTTCAACGTTGGGGAAAACAGACTCAAGCATGTCTCGAATAAGAATTTCGTAAGGTTGAGAATGAGTGAACTCAGCTTTTAAAGGACGTCGTAATTTAATATAATGCTGAAACTGTCTCAGTTCTGGATAAAATGTTTCTAAATCTTCAGAATAAAATTGAACTAAATTAGAAATTGCTTGGGGGCTCTAGGCCTGGGCCTAGTCGGGCCTAATGGGTAATCCAGCACTGGTTATCATGAAGCAGCAGCACCTCTTGTCAAAGTTTTCCCGGACGTTTCGCCTTAATTGCATGCCTAATTTTCTCCAGTGTTGCACAGTACCGTTCCCCAGTGATGGAGACACCAGGTTCCTTGAAATCAATAAGCAATAGGCCCCAGTAATCAAAGTAAAGGGTGAACATCACCATTCCAGTGGATGTTGGTTGTTTGGTTCCTCAGTTTAGGGGCTGCGACAACATGGTCATGTACCGGTAGCCCCGTGTGCTTTGTGTGTGTGTAAAATCTGTTTGATATCCGGTCTTAATTGAGATGGCTGTAGTAGTGTGTGTTATCTGTAATTCAGGTGAGGACTGCTAGCATTCAATTTTCAAGTAGTTCCTACTTTTGCTACCAAATGCTACCGTCGACGACAACTATTTCTGAACTTGGTTACTAGATGCCACCAGGGGCGTATATAAGGGGGGTGCTGAGGTGGCTCCAGCCCCCCCCCCCCGAAAAAGCCAACTTGGGTACAAAATACAATGCATTTCAAAGTACTTTTAAGAAATGCTTATCAATTTGTAAAATTTGCTGAATAATTTAACAAGTAGGCCTAATCCATTTAGATACTTGCCATTCATACTCCACAGGCTATAATAGAACATTCATTAAGTACTCACAATTTTCAAGGATAATCAGCCGCCCCCCCCCCCCCCCCCCCCCGAAAAAATTGTATATACGCCCCTGGATGCCACCGCAGTCGGCTCCTGGCGACGAACGTTGGAACTTAATAGCGTTAGTCAAATGTAACCTATAATTAACAACACACAAGTGTAATTAGTTATTTTGCATGCCATAAATCTATGACATGCGCCCGCCGGATTTACTTCCCCTCCGACAGAAGGCATACGGAGGGAGTTTTAATGTTCTTAAAAATCCGACAACTTCGGCCGGGTTTGAACCCGCAACCTTGGGCATAGAAGCTCAGCATACTACGAACTACGCCACCGAAGCCGCCCCAACGGATGTTGGCTCTTGAATGTCTTGGGACGAGGGGACAAGGAATGACACTACTGCATCGTCGACGCTTTCGATTCCGGTTCCCAGCCCTCAAACGAAAACTTTTTGATCACGAGTTAGCAATTTCAGCACTATTATTATTAATCGCATGGTATGGTACACACTTACATCATATCACAGCTTAATAAAAAAGAACAGATAGTCTCATAATTTAACATCTAAATGTAAGATATAGTCCACTGATGCAGGAGTCACTGAGATAATAGTACTTTATGCAACGAGCCTACAATGGCAATAATTAAGACACGGGTATGTTTAAAAAACGAGCGTATGCGAGTTTTATAATTTCCATACGAGTGTCTTAATTACCATTATAGGCGAGTTGCATACCACTGTTTATGTTCGACGATAATTTTTAAACTATGTTATGTTCGAACATAAATATTCATACATATCTGTCGAGATTTCGCCAGTTTTATGTACTGAACAGAGCGCATGAGACGCAGAGAATGCCTTGTATTTGACCATGGCCTCCTCGATTACCCTACTATGACACTTGGCCAGGCAGTGAAATGTAAATTAGAAGGCCGTGGAACTCGTTATCTAATTGGTCAAACAACTGTTTCTTGAGCTCTGATTGGTGGGAGAAACTGTTTCATAATGAAAACTAGTGTTATAATGACCATCATTATGATACAGTTTTCTGATATATAATAGTCAGGGTCGAACATAAAATCCATTATGGTACCTCACTACTGTCGACCAAAATATTATGTGCACTCGAGTTTGAAGGTTGTTTGTGAAGTAACCAATAGACCTACATAAAATCCAATCACATCATTATTTTCGTTGTTCTATTTTACGTTAGATCATGTAGGTTTGGAATGTTTAATTTATATTTTAATATTTTTTATCGCAGTTGAAACACAAAAAGTGCCCGTTTTTAAGCGTGTTTCGACCATGCGTCACATTTAAGAATTATTATCTCACAAACCCGTCATCAGATCAAATCCAAATTTTAACACAATATACATTGGAATGTTGTATAACTGGTTTATTAATTTCAAAAGTTTGTGTGTTCAAGAACGAAAGTTGTTATCATTCTTGTAAGGTAACTTTTTCTCGGCTCGGTGTCGTTCGAAAATGTAGTTCTTGGTTGCGTTGTAATCCTTATAGATCAAAAAGTTATGCTGTATGACTGTGAAATACGTAAATTAATTCACTTATTTTGTATCGGTTTGTATTTGTACGAGGAATTAAGCCATTGTTCACCAGCTAGCCGCTCCGGAAAATGCTGTACAGCGTTGCTGATATGGAGCCCATCACTACCGAGCGAGGCGAGCCATGAAGCGTGATGGAGCCCACCTTGGCAACGCTGTACAGCTTTCACGGAGCGGCTAACTGGTGAACCATGTCTTAATTCCCCATACAAATACAAACCGATATAAAATAAGTGAATTAATTTACGTATTTCACAGTCATACAGCATAACTTTTTGATCTATAAGGATTACAACGCAACCAAGAACTACATTTTCCAACGACCCCGAGCTGAGAAAAAGTTACGTTACAAAAATGATAACTTTCGTTCTTGAACACACAAAATTTTGAAATTAATAAACCAGTTATACAACATTCCAATGTATATTGTGTTAAAATTTGGATTCGATCTGATGACGGGTTTGTGAGATAATAAATCTTAAATGTGACGCATGGTTGAAACACGCTTAAAAACGGGCACTTTTTGTGTTCCAACTGCGATAAAAAATATTAAAATATAAATTAAAAACTCCACCCTACATGAACTAAAGTAAAATAGAACGACGAAAATGATGATGTGATTGGATTTTATGTAGGTCTACTGGTTACTTAACAAACAACCTTCAAACTCGAGTACACATAATATTTTGGTCGACAGTAGGCTCTTAGAGGACAGTCCTGAATGATGTGCTTCACCGTTAGTCTATCGGCTCCACAGACACACTTTGGAGACCGTAACCTGATCCACTTGAAAAAGGAGTCCGCACAAACACCGGAATTGGTCTTGATCCGGATTCATTTCGACCATATCCGACGAGGAATATCAAAGCAAGGTACTTTAGATGTGACAGATGGCATGTCTCGGCACTCGTATAGAGCAAAAATCTTCTAATCATGAGATCGCTGCTGGACTATGTCAAAGTTCTCATTGATAAGTCTCGTAGCTGTCTTCACAGGGGGCTGCCTTGAGAGAAGTCTGCATAGACAAGCAGCAGGTATATCAGCATGAATAGGGAGATCCTGATTTTGAAGTATCTTGTGGTATGTTTTGACCAGGATATTACATCTGCGGAGATGGGGTGGGGAAATGTAGCTCAGAACAGGAATCCATTGAATAGGGGTGCATTTAATGGTACCAGATATTTTCAGCACTAATTTATTTTCATATTATAGAAGGACTTCGTGCACGTGCCCCCTTCAATTCCACATACAGTAGATTGGCCAGCATTTGAACGGCCACAGAGGTCCTGGCTGTTCTCCTGATCGTATTTCACAACGAAGCTCTGATTCAATCTGGCGGAGTAACTGAAGTGGCAGTGATTGGCGTGAACAGTGACCCTTGCCGCTAGACCGGATAAGACTAATGATTTGGAGCGGACACTACAATGGACCTTGAAATAGCCGGCGAGTAGTTACAATTCCACCGGAGGTAAGTCATTCAACATGACATCCCCATAATTACCACATTAGTTACTGCAGACCGAAGGGTTCGAATCCACTTTTCTCCATGGTGAAATTTCATTGAAAACAGTTAGCTCTGATCGCCGGATGGAGATTCACTAGTGGCTGCTATGGCGCTCATCACCGCACAAGAACTAACAAGACGATGATGATGATGATGATGATGATGATGACAATAATAATAATAATAATAATAATAATAATAATAATATCGTATGGCCTCGGGTGCCGGGTGCAAGCTTTGTTATTTGACGCCCAGAGTGCAGCTTGCATGTCGAATTTTTGTTGTTCCTTGAAGCGCTATGAAAGTCAAGGAGGTTAGATATCTAAGCTCCTTGACACTATAGCGCTTTCTAGTAGAGAAAGGAGGAACTTTTGTGTTGGCAGAAAATCCCAAGATTAATTTTACCATTATGATCACGGCCTGCTGAATTCAAAGGGGTTCTTTATCATGCCAACATCGTATGACATGCGTGTCGTGATTTTTGCCACCTTTCAAAAATCACTTACCATGGCCAGGAGCGAACCTGCAAGCTTGGGGTTGGTAGTCTGACACGATAACCACTCACCCACCGTGGCAAGCTATGGTGGTGGTGGTGGTGGTGGTGGTGGTGGTGGTGGTGGTGGTGGTGGTGGTGGTGATGATGATGATGATGATAAGGGGCCTAACGTCTAGGTTATCGGCCCCTAAAGAAATGATATGCTATGAAATGAAAGGATGAAGATAAAAACAGCCCACTGCCAGAGATGAAAACGAAATGGTATAATACAGTGAGCCCAACAATTGTCAGGAATAGATTTAATACAAGATTAAATAACTCGTGAACAGTTGTGGGTTTGTGCTGTGTATTTTAATATATACTGTAGAGTGGAAAATTATGTACCTATGTAATGGAACAGTGTCTGAGTGTTATTAATAGACTACGTGACATCTACAGCGCTGAGTTGACATGTTTATTGACAAGCTGACAGCTTTAAGACTGCTCTTCAACCGCCAGAGTAAGTTCATGTTTCTTAATGTTTAACACCGTACCCGGGATTGTGATTACTCGAGCCCGGATTTGTAAGCACAATCAAATGGTGAAATAAGCAAGCATATAAGCACGAAAAATTAAACAAATAAGCTCAAAAAATAAGCAAATAAAAAATTCAAATTAAATCTTAAATATATTGTTTCGTAGAATTCTTACCCTACGTAAGCTTGTCACAGTAGGCCTACACGAAAAAGTTCATCTTGAGATTTTCTTGTGTGATGCGCCTGCGTTTGTCAGTGAAGAATGTTTTAACAGAGCCGAGTGCGTGATGTCATGTCTTCAATGGGAAGCAGAGCGTTGAAGAACGGACTTCCGAATTTCGGCGCTGAGAGAGGCCATCCTTATCTTGGTATTGTCCAGGGTATTTTCGCAATTCTTTCTATCTTCTTGAACATATACTGTATAGTATGAAACTGTGGCACTCGGGCCGACGTACTGCTCGGTTCCAAGCTCTGTGAACTTTCGGGATGAAGGCAGAGGCAGGGTAGGAGCAGGCGAGAATTGAGAAGCCTGTTGACAGCCCGCCGTGTTACTTGACTAGACATTTTCGTCTATTCCAATACTGCTAACATGGATCTTTTCTGAAACCAGTGCAGTGTGGCGTTGGGAACGAGTGACTGAGTCACGGACTAATGGATTTGCTTCTGTTACTACGCAAGGACCGAGAAACCTCATCACTCGTCACCACCACTACTCATAGTCTGCGATGCACATTCCTCTCAGCTCCACGCAGCTTAGCGTACAGCTTTCACCGGAGCGGCGAACTAGTGAACCATGTCTTAATTCCCCGTACAAATACAAACCGATATAAAATAAGTGAATTAATTTACGTATTTCACAATCATACAGCATACCATTTTGATGTATAAGGATTACAACGCAACGAAGAACTAAATTTTCCAACCACCCCGAGCCGAGAACAAGTTACCTTACAAACATGATAACTTTCGTTCTTGAACACACAAAATTTTGAAATTAATAAACCAGTTATACAATATTCCAATGTATATTGTGTTAAAATTTGGATTCGATCTGATGACGGGTTTGTGAGATAATAATTCTTAAATGTGACGCATGGTTGAAGCACGCTTAAAAACGGGCACTTTTTGTGTTCCAACTGCGATAAAAAATATTAAAATATAAATTAAAAATTCCACGCCTACATGAACTAACGTAAAATAGAACGACGAAAATGATGATGTTATTGGACTTTATGTAGGTCTATTGGTTACTTCACAAACAACCTTCAAACTCGAGTGCACACAGTACTTTGGTCGACAGTAGTTACTTCCCGCCCACCCTGTATAATACACATAGCCTACGTACTGTAATTCACAAACACGTGTAAAGCAAACTAACCTTGTATAACGAGATTAAAACTACGAATCGTACACCGACTTAACGCACTACACTTATTATACAGGGTCATTATTTATGTGCGCCCCGATAAAACGGCAAGCTTAGCCGGCTGTGACTGGCGCAGATCGCGGGCGCGCGTACATGGTTCAGCCGGTGGTGGGCGCGTTGCGCTGACTCATATCTTAAGTTCACACGTGTTTTGTCATTCATATGGACGTGTATCTGTAAAGCTTAAACGTTAGTGTTGCACGTTTGGTGAGTATTGTGATTACTGTGATTGTTGGTCATGCTTAGACACCAATTCACATTGCGCGAACGTGCGTGTATCCATAACTAGCAGTAGTGCCCGGCTTCGCCCGGTGGATTTATCCTCTGACCTTCTATGCCCAAGATCGCGGGTTCAAACCCGGCCGAAGTCGTCGGATTTTTAAAGAGCGTTAAAAATCCCTCACAGTATGCCTTCCTTCGGAGGGGAAATAAAACCGACGGTACTATATCATACATTTATCGCATGAAAAATAACCTTCCACTAACTACACATGTGTGAAGCCAAAATTTGTAAGTTAGAATTGATAACGCTCTATTCGTTCCAACGTTCGCCACCAGGTGTGACTGCGATGCCATCTAGTAGCCAAGTCCGCAAGCTAGATGTCGTGGACGGTAGCATTTGTTAGCAGAAGTAGGAACTACTTGAAAAATTCATCGTCTGCAGTCCTTACCTGAATTACAGAGCACACACTAATACAGCCGTCACAATTAACACCGGTTATCAGACAGATGACCGCGTTGTCGCAGCCCGTAAACTAAGGAACCAACCAATCCTCCGACTTGCTCCAGGAATGTTGCTTCTTGTAACAGTGAGCATCTGTATCAGACACAGACGGAGGAGTATAGTCGTGACAATACAGATAGTTTGGGAGCTGAGTCTGAATCCTGAGTGCCGGCTGCCATCTATCTCAATGGGGTGCAGGGAGGGCGGACAGCTGTGTAACACGAGTCAAACTAAATTTACAGTTCCCTTGCCTACCGTCCCGACAGCTGACACTCGCACAGCACGCTCCAAGCCCTACCTCGTCATCCGGACCCGGAGATCACCCTCACGTGAAAGTGCTCCTCTACCTTATTTACCTCGCGATGTAGCGGCTAAGTTTGTTCTATCTTATTTTCCAAAAGACCACCTCGTGGTGGTGTAACGACTAGCACTCTTTTTTTAAATTTATTTATTTATTTATGTCTTCTTCTTTGTTCGATTTTGGCCTACTTTGGACCACGGGAAACAATCGACTTGCTGATTAGTCCTTTTTTTCTGCTCCCAGAAATTCTTCATCCTTTTACTGTGGATTCTGTTCCTTTCTTCCAACCAGATGTTCTCGGCTCTTCTCCTTTGCTTTTCCTGGAAACCCTTGAATGCATCAATCGTAACTCGAAACACCTCTCTATTCCAACTTCCTCCATATCCTTTCTTATTTCATCTACCCATTTTGTAGTCGCTTTTATCTTGGTGATGTAAATAAATATTTTCATCGTTAGTTGACTATCGCTCATTCTCGTAAGGTGTCCATAGAACGTCAATCTTCTCATCCGTATGGTATCTGTGAATTTTTCTACTTGTCCGTAAAATCTTTGTTTCGCCTCTTCCGCCATGTACCATCGTTTCTATTTTCGGGTTCTAAGATCTTCCTCAAGATATTCATTCATTCAGTCATTCATTTATTTATTTAATATATTTATTAAGAGGTACTATTACAGTTAGGCAAAACCTGGTGGTAACAAGATATTTACATGCTGTATATCTCAATTTCTCTCCATAATGTCTCTGTGTTCCCTGAATGCAACATTTAATTTCTTCTTGAAAACTTTTAAACTGTTAGGTTCCTAGACTTCTACAGGTAACTCATTCCATGTTTCAATACCCCTGTCTATAAAAGAATACTTAGTTAATTATTATTTTTTGAATGATGGGCCTAATTTTGTATTCGTGATATCTCCTACCCATATAATCTGGCTCATGCATTTTGTTTCGCAATTAATTCCAGGCCGGCTCCCCTGTGTATGGTTTGTACAGCGTGTTCCGTTTCAACTCGGAACTGTAAAATGGGTTTCCTACCCACCCGTAATCGGCTTGAAATCTGCTAGCAGCGCGCTAGCGACGGGGCGGAGTTCGATTTCATTGATTGCCGCCTTCTTATGCAGCATTGCAAAGTATTTTCCTCTTTCAGAATATATTTACACAGGCTTCACAATAAGTTTGAGCGATTTCAGTTTCAGAACTTGTTATTTTACGCTTCTGTTAATAGGTTTTGCAGAGCATTTCTATGAAATAAAATTTTATTTTACAACATAATATATTACAACTCAATGTATTTTTGTGTTGTATTTTATTTATAGCACAATTTATTGCTTTTTAACCCAATACCACAAAACGAGATACAATTTGGAAATGATTTTGAAAGAGCAAAATACTTTGCAATGCTGCATAAGAAGGCTGCAATCAGTGAAAATGAACTCAACCCCGTCGCTAGCGCGCTGCGAGCAGATTTCAAGCCGATTGCGGGTGGGTAGGCAACCCATTTTACAGTTCCGTGCTGAATCGGAACAGGCTGTACATCTCCTGGAGTCTACTTCTATGTATTCTGCTGTGTAGGGATTCCCAACCCAATGACTTTAACATGGCAGAGACACTGTCAGTTTGGGAGAATTTGCCAAGTACGAATCTTTCAGCTTTCCTTTGCACCATCTCCAATTTGTTCGTTAGAGTTGATTGGTAGGGCCCGCACACACACTCGTGGCGTATTCCAAAATTGGTCACCCTGGAGTACCGGGTTCAACTCCGGGCTCTGCTAGGAAATTTAATTCTGATTTGATGGCTGCAACGGGGAATACTCAGCAAAACTGAGAGGAGTTGGGTTAGATTCCTACCTTAGCCATCTAGTAAGTGATTTTCCGTGGTTTCTCCACATATTGTCTAGGCGAATGCCGGGATGGGTCCTTGCTTCAGGTCACGGCCGCCTCCATCCCAAAACACACATTAATACGGCCATCACAATAACACAGGTCATGAGACAAAAATCCACACACACGTACTGCTCGGGTCTAAGCTCTATGAACTTGCGGGGTGAGGTGACGCGGGAGGCTGGAAGAGAAGGGCCTGTCTACAGTCCGCTGTGAATTCCTGTCTGTTCCAATACTGCTATCATAGGGCGAGCGAGTGACCGGCCAATGTTCTGTTACTACACACGGACCGGGAACCCCCCCACATCTCTCATCATCGTCCACGATCCACATTCCTCTCAGGTTCACAAAGCTTGGACTCGAGCAGTGAGTATAGTAGCCTCACTATCCTCGTTAACGACCGGCGACTCAAACGTTAAGCATTAGCACGAGCCGACAATAGCCATTATTTATGGCTAATAAGTACATGACGGTTCTTGACCAATAAGATGCTTCCGCCATCTGTCCACGAGGGTGCAGACAAGGTGTTGCCGCCAGTCCTGTCTACCTGCTCACCGGCCTTAAGCCGTGAATGCCTCGGCACCCCGCAGCTATGGAATGTAAACATCCGTCCAGCTAGGTTTCAAAGACGAGCCGGTCGTTAACGATGCAAGTGAGGCTACTATACACGGGGTTAAATGACCACGATGTACAAGAGCCTCAAATTAAACAAACTTAACCTAATTTCCAAATCCTCTTTATCTTGGAAAGTAGGGTCTATATCAGAAACGATATTGCTTTCACATCCCGTGTGCTTGGATGTGTCTGATATAATTATTGTTACTGTGGTGTCTTTGGTAGTGAAAGTATTTGTAATTGAGATGAGGAATGGGAAGCAGGCGACCGTTGGCCTTAAATTAGGAACCCTCTCGGCGTTTGCCTGGAGTAGAGGTGAGAAACCACGTAAAAACACTTCTATGATGTCCAAGGTAGGAATTGGACCCACCTCAAACCAGTATTAAATTTCCCATCTCAGTCACCCTGGAAGTAGTTGTCCACATCTACTGTACTCCAGGCAAATGTCAGTACGGCTACAAAATTAAGGCCACGGCCGCCTCCTTCCCAATTCTCACCTGAATTGCAAACACACATGCTACTACAGATACCAAGATAACACAGGTTATCAAACAAATACAGTGTGTCCGCAAAGTCTCTCCGCAGCAGCGAGCTACGCGGGTCTCGCCTTGCGGGACGTGTTGGGTTGGCAGTACTTTCATGTCGATGTATACGCAGTCTCACCACCGCGCTTGTTCCGATTGACCTTCAACTGGAGTGGTAGGGTGGGGAATCCCGGTTCATTATTGCTGACAGTGATGCCTGGACGTGACAGTGTTGACACAATAAGTTGCGTACAGTGTCACGATGTGGACACCAAGAAGCAGGAAAACGTAAACTAAATTGCCGCCTCACATGCTCCGTAAAATTTCCACCAGCACGGAAAACCTCTTCCACTAAAATCACACGCTCTTCAGTAGTCAGCATTCTCACTAGACCCAGCTTACACAAGAACTTGACAAGAACACAACTTACAGCGTCAACACTGTCATGCACAGGCAATCACTGTCGGCAATAATGAACCGGGATTCTCCACCCAAACCACTCATGCGGATTATTTTAGCCTGTCAGCCCGAGGGCCTTGAGTACTATATTTGAGGGGGTTTCGACCAACTGCAATAGTGTGAGGGTGATTACCATGAAATCCAATTGGTCAGAATATGACCTAGGTGCAGGAAATACAGAATATAGAAAATATAGTAAAGATGAGAAGTTCTGAAAGAAGTCAAATATTAGAAGTGAAATCGAGAGGTGAAAGTTCTTAAGAGAAGAAAAGATAGCGAAGAAAATGTACTGTCAACCGAACACGTCTCGCAAGGCGAGACCTGCGTACCTCGCAGATGCGGAGAGAATTTGCGGACACACTGTATTATACACTAGCAACCCACCCCGGCTTCGCCCGGTAAATTTTAATAGTTTATTCAGCGAAAGCTTAAGGTGTATTTCTTTTCGATTTCGATGAAGTTCTTCCCAGAAATGTTGGTGTCGTAAGTGATGATCAGGGAGAGTTTTTCCACCAGGTCATAAAGTCAATGGAGCAGCGTTACTAATGTTTCTGGAATGATTCTATGATGGGCGATTAGTGCTGGATGTTATACAGAGATGTTCCAGACACCACATATATCCGTTTTCCGTCTCGGCATTATGGCTTAAAAATCACTGACTGGACTATTTATTATATTTTCAAGGAGATAGCATGTGCAAATAATTCTCGTCAGACGTAATTTAAGAATAGCGAGATGCATGAAACACAAATCCCCCTTCCGTCCAATCTAAACTTTTCTGTGTATTCTGCGGAACGAAGGTTGAAACTGGGGTGATAGGCTCACTCGCTAGCTATCTCGTAAACTGTCTCTAAAGCTAGTAATTGAATGGAGATTGTTGGAAAAAATGAAAACGTAAGAACACATAGTGGGCGATGTATTGAAGATAGAGATATGCTGCCATGTTTTTTTGTAGAAATTATCATGCTGAACAATTCTTACACTTATAGTATATAGATAGGCTACTTTTAATGGTTTACCTAGCGTAAGCTTAAAAGGCGCACGGACGATAGGTTTTTCTTTCGACTCGATTCACTGAAATTGTTACTGCTCGGCTTCCTTTGGTCACAAATAACATATTTTCAACAGAAACCTTCCTCGAGATATCCTTTACAGAATGGTGAAAAGCGCATCAAAATCTATCCAGTGGTTCTCGAGATTACCCGGAACATCCATGAATCAGGGACTTTGTTATATGCTAAGTAGTAATACACATTCAAGTACACGGGGATGAATTATTATTTATTATTTATTTATTTATTTATTTATTTATCGTATGGCTTTTAGTGCCGGGAGTGTCCGAGGACATGTTCGGCTCGCCTGAGTCTGTAGCTGCTTCCAGCGGACACCCTAAAGGGCGAGCTACAAGTTCCGTTCAATTTCAAGTAGTTCCAACTTTCGCCACCAGATATCAATGATACCTAGTGGTGAACGTTGGAACTTTGATAGAGCGTTCTGACGAAATCTAACCTAACAAATTTTGCTTTACACAAGTTTAGTCTGTGAAAGGATCTTTAACATGCCATAAATCTATGACATGGGACCGCCGGCTTTACTTCCCCTCCGAAGGAAGGCATACTGAAGGATTTTTAACACTCTTAAAAAATCCGACGACTTCGGCCGGGTTTGAACCCGCTATCTTGGGCATAGCAGTTCAGCATGCTACCGACTACGCCACCGAAGCCGCTACGATCACGATATACAAGCCCCTCAAATGAAGAAACAACAACAATATAGCTTACTTATGGATTTTGTTGAGAAATAGTAATGGTTGTTGGTTGCTTAGTTTAGGGGCTGCGACAACGCGGTCGTGTAGCCCCGAGTACTTTGGGTGTGTGTAGAATCTGTCTGATAACCGGTGTTAATTGTGATGGCTGTATTAGTGTGTGTTATCTCTTATCTGTGATTCAGGTAGGAATAGGACTGCAGACGATCAATGTTTGAAGTAGTCCCTACTTTTGCTACCAAATGCTACAGTTCATGACACCTAAATGCGGACTTAGCTACTAGATGCCATCGCAGCCAGCACCTGTCGACGAACGTTAGAACTAATATAGGGTTTTCAAATTAACCTAAAAATTTTAGCTTCCACAAGTATAGTTAGTGAAAGGTTCCTTTGCATGCCATAAATCTATAGTAGATTGATGCTGTTGTTGTTGTTGCTGTGGGCTCACCAGCTTTACTTCCCCTCCGAAGGAAGGCATACCGAGGGATTCGTAACGCTCTTAAAAAAGTCCAACGACTTGGGCCGGGTTTGAGAAATAGTAACTGAATACAGTATTTCGTCCTTGGGTGAATTAGTGTGTGGGTGTCACTACCGCCACTTAGGCGGTATGTTAACGATTCTAAATGGCGGTAACTTGCTCTAAAAAGAGCAATGTCTCAATACTGCCCTCTTAAAGCAAAAACTAAACAAAAACTCAAATCAAAATATTAAAAACAAAAAAAAAATAACAAGCAGAAAACTACAAACACGAAACCATAAACAAAAAAATCAAAGCAAAAAAACACACCACAAAACCAAAAATTGAAAGCAACAACAAAACAGTATAAAACCAAAATTAAAAGCAAAAACAAACATAAAGCATAAAACCAAAAGTAGGATAAATAAGCCGGTTCTGGCACAGGGGCTAATGGGCAAGATGGCCGCCGCGCGCAATCACTCTATGTTATTCTTATGGAGGGGTCATTCAGAGCTGGCACAGTGGCTAATGGGCAAGATGGCCGCCACTCCCCGAGACCGTGGGTGACGTCACAGGGGGAGGTCGGCCGTGTAGTTGCTAAATGGAATATTTATTATTATTATTATTATTATTATTATTATTATTATTAGGTAATTATTGATTGATCATGTACAATCTAGACCAACCTTATATTGTACACCTCGTGGTGTAGCGGCTAGTAATCTTGAATGACACTGCGGAGACCCGTGTTCGATTCCTGGCTCTGTCAAGAAATTTAATTCTGGGCTGAGGGCTGGAAGGGGGTACACTCATTCTTGTGAGGCAAAAAACTGAGAGGAGCAGGGTTTGATTCCTACCTCAATCATTCTGGACGTAGTTTTTTGTGGTTTCCCAATTTAACTCCAGGCAAATGGCAAGAGGTACCGTAACTGAAGGCCATGACAGCCTCCTTTCCAATCCTCATTTAAATTACAAGTGCACACACTAATACAGCCATACAATAGCACAGGTTATTAGACAACACACACCCCCAAGTACAGTATACAGGGCTACATGACCATGATATCACAAAACCCCTAAAGAATCAACAACAACAACTGATATTCATGAAACATCTCTTGGTGTAGTGCCTAGCATTCTTGACTGTCACTGCTTAGGCATGGGTTCGATTCCTGGCTCTGCTAAGAAATTTAATTTTGGTCTGAGGACTGGAATGGGGTACACTCAGCCTCGTGAGGCAAAACTGGGAAGAGGTGGGCTTGATTCCTACCTCAGCCATTCTAAGAGTTTTTTCTGTGGTTTCCCACTCACACACTCTAGGCAAATGCTAGGATATATCTTAAGTTAAAGCCACGACTACCTCCTTTCCAATCCTTATCTGAATTACTAATACAGCCATTACAATAACACAGGTTATCAGACAAAACACACCCCAAGTACAGTATACAGGGCTACATGACCATGATATCACAAAACCCCTAAAGAATCAACAACAACAACTGATATTCATGAAACATCTCTTGGTGTAGTGCCTAGCATTCTTGACTGTCACTGCTTAGGCATGGGTTCGATTCCAGTTTCTGCTAATGATTTTAATTTTGGTCTGAGGACTGGAATGGGGTACACTCAGCCTCGTGAGGCAAAACTGGGAAGAGATGGGCTTGATTCCTACCTCAGCCATTCTAAGAGTTTTTTCTGTGGTTTCCCATTCACACACTAGAGGCAAATGCTAGGATATATCTTAAGTTAAGGCCACGACCACCTCCTTTCCAATCCTTATCTGAATTACTAATACAGCCATTGCAACAACACAGTTTATCAGACAACACACACCCCAAGTACAGTATACAGGGCTACATGACCATGATATCACAAAACCCCTAAAGAATCAACAACAACAACTGATATTCATGAAACACCTCTTGGTGTAGTGCCTAGCATTCTTGACTGTCACTGCTTAGGCATGGGTTCGATTCCAGTCTCTGCTAATGATTTTAATTTTGGTCTGAGGACTGGAATGGGGTACACTCAGCCTCGTGAGGCAAAACTGGGAAGAGATGGGCTTGATTCCTACCTCAGCCATTCTAAGAGTTTTTTCTGTGGTTTCCTACTCACACACTCTAGGCAAATGCTAGGATATATCTTAAGTTAAGGCCACGACCACCTCCTTTCCAATCCTTATCTGAATTACTAATACAGCCATTACAATAACACAGGTTATCAGACAACACACACCCCAAGTACAGTATACAGGGCTACATGACCATGATATCACAAAACCCCTAAAGAATCAACAACAACAACTGATATTCATGAAACACCTCTTGGTGTAGTGCCTAGCATTCTTGACTGTCACTGCTTAGGCATGGGTTCGATTCCAGTCTCTGCTAATGATTTTAATTTTGGTCTGAGGACTGGAATGGGGTACACTCAGCCTCGTGAGGCAAAACTGGGAAGAGATGGGCTTGATTCCTACCTCAGCCATTCTAAGAGTTTTTTCTGTGGTTTCCCATTCACACACTAGAGGCAAATGCTAGGATATATCTTAAGTTAAGGCCACGACCACCTCCTTTCCAATCCTTATCTGAATTACTAATACAGCCATTGCAACAACACAGTTTATTAGACAACACACACCCCAAGTACAGTATACAGGGCTACATG
Source organism: Meconema thalassinum (assembly GCA_946902985.2). NCBI lineage: Eukaryota > Metazoa > Arthropoda > Insecta > Orthoptera > Tettigoniidae > Meconema > Meconema thalassinum. Next base: position 98,854,004 of record OX336400.1, on the reverse strand, counting down.
ACCATGATATCACAAAACCCCTAAAGAATCAACAACAACAACTGATATTCATGAAACACCTCTTGGTGTAGTGCCTAGCATTCTTGACTGTCACTGCTTATGCACGGGTTTGATTCCTGGCTCTGCTAAGAAATTTAATTTTGGTCTGAGGACTGGAATGGGGGTACACTCAGCCTCGTGAGGCAAAACTGGGAAGGGATGGGCTTGATCCCTACCTCAGCCATTCTAAGAGTTTTTTCTGTGGTTTCCTACTCACACACTCTAGGCAAATGCTAGGATATATCTTAAGTTAAGGCCACGACCATCTCCTTTCCAATCCTTATCTGAATTACTAATACAGCCATTACAAGAACACAGGTTATCAGACAACACACACCCCAAATACAGTATACTGTGCTACATGACCATGATATCACAAAACCCCTAAAGAATCAACAACAACAAACAACAACAGCAACAACAACAACAACAACAACTGATATTCATGAAACACCTCTTGGTGTCGTGGCTAGCATTCTTGACTGTCACTGCTTAGGCATGGGTTCGATTCCAGGCTCGGCTAAGAAATTTAATTTTGGTCTGAGGACTGGAATGGGGTACACTCAGTCTCGTGAGGCAAAACTGGGAAGTGATGGGCTTGATTCCTACCTCAGCCATTCTAAGAGTTCTTTCTGTGGTTTCCTACTCACACACTCTAGGCAAATGCTAGGATATATCTTAAGTTAAGGCCACGACCATCTCCTTTCCAATCCTTATCTGAATTACTAATACAGCCATTACAAGAACACAGGTTATCAGACAACACACACCCCAAATACAGTATACTGTGCTACATGACCATGATATCACAAAACCCCTAAAGAATCAACAACAACAAACAACAACAGCAACAACAACAACAACAACAACAACTGATATTCATGAAACACCTCTTGGTGTCGTGGCTAGCATTCTTGACTGTCACTGCTTAGGCATGGGTTCGATTCCAGGCTCGGCTAAGAAATTTAATTTTGGTCTGAGGACTGGAATGGGGTGCACTCAGCCTCGTGAGGCAAAACTGGGAAGAGGTGGGCTTGATTCATACCTCAGCCATTCTAAGAGTGTTTTCTGTGGTTTCCCACTCTTACATTCTTAAGCAAATGCCGGGATGGTACCTAACTTAAGGCTACAGCTGCTTGCTACCCAATACCTACCTCTATTACAAATACATACAGTAGTACAGACACAGGTTATCAGACAGCTTTTACATACACTCAAGTTCATAGGGTTACAAACGAAGAGGTATTAAGACTAGTGGGAGAGAAGAAATGTTTCTGGCGACTGTTAATGAAGAGAAGAGATAGTTTGGTAGGACACATACTAAGACACCCAGGATTAGCAGGCTTAGTTATGAAATAAAGGGTTGAAGACAAGAACTGTAGGGGTAGACCAAGGTAAGAATATTTTAAATAGATTTCCTTGAATGTACTGTAGGTTGTTGTGGTAGCTATATAGAAATGGAACGATTAGCTCAAGACAGTGATGGATAAACAATTGTTTCAAACCAGACAAAAAAGAAAAAACTAAAAGCACAACAAAAAATAGCAAAGTCTGTAAAAAATACATCATTAGCTTACCTCTTATTACACACTGGTCAATCCGCTTGGGAATATCACTGTTTTACACACACAGTTATTGTAACTTAGCCAAAATATAATTATTATATGAAAATACTCTTAAGGCGTATAAAATTTACAACTCACACACTCAAGCACACGGGGCTGGTGACTGAAAATGCACTAAAAATACACACTGTTTAATAATATCGTAATGTTCGCTAGCAACTCAGTACCTCTAGTGACCAGCTAGTCTGGGAGAGCTAACAGAGATTGCTGTGACAGTTGAAATGTTATCCTGTATGATAACGCGAAGCACGTACACATTTGAAAGACTCTTTTTTATAGAGATCTAGCTACAGAGTATGGATATTTAGATTACTTTAAATGTTGTAACATTTTCATTTTATTATCGTTTGATGTATTTTTGCAAAAGTGTGGGCTTGATTCCCAACTCTGGGGGACTGAATCGGAGCACTGTATAGAAATATAGAGCTTGATGGCGTAGTGGTTAAGCAGTTTAACTTTCACTGCGAAGACCAGGGTTCGATCCCCAACTCTGCCAAGAAATGTAATTCTGGTTTGAGAGCTGGAACGGGGTACACTTAGTCATGTGAGGCAAAACTGAAAAGAAGTGGGTTCGAGTCCTACCTCAGACATCCTGGAAGTGGTTTTCTATGGTTTTCCACTTATACTTCAGGTGAATACCGGGATGATTCCTAATTTAAGTGTGCGCCTGCATCCTTCCCAATCTTCATCTAATTACAGATACACACACTACTGCAGCCATCACAATAACACAGGTTATCAGACAAATTCAACACACACCTAAATACGCAGGACTAAATGATTACGATGTCTAAGCCCTTCAAAGCAACAACGACAACAACGTAACATGAGACTGTACAAGGTAGACTATCATAAGAGTCCACTTCGTTGTGAAGTGGCTAGCATTCTAGGTCGTCACCTTGGAGGCCTAAGTTTGATTTCCGGCTCTGCCAAGAAATTTAACTTTGGTCTATACTAGGCTTTGTAAGGAAAAACCGAAAAGAGGTGGGGGTTCAACTTCCAGCTCACCTATCCTGGAGAGGTTTTCCGTGGTTTCCCACTTGTACTTCAGGTGAATACCGGGATGATGCGTAATTTAAATGTACGCCTGCATCCTTCCCAATCCTCATCTAATTACAAATACACACACTACTTCAGTCATTACAATAACACAGGCTATCACAAAATCCTATACACCAAGACGTCTAAACCCTCAAACGAAATGCATATGTACTTTGAATTGGCAGGTGAAAAGCTAAAGAAAGTAGGAGACTTTTTGCTACTTAGAAAGCAAAATAATAGTAATGGACGAAGCAAAGAGGATATACTATGAATTGCAGCCAATGGCCATAGCTGTGCATTTTTTATTTGACGCCTGAGGTCTCCCAACAAGTTCAATTTCATGTACGTCTAACTTTGGTTATCAAATGCTACTGTCACTAACTCTAAGTGGCGAACGTTGGAACTTATTAGAGCGTTACTAATTAACCAAATATAGCCTATAAAGTTTACCACACACTACCAATTGCAGTGCTAGGTTCTTTTACGTGGAACAAATGTATGACATGGGAGCTCAGGCTTTACCCCCCCCCCCCCCCCTCCGAAGGAATGCATACTGAAGGAATTAGTGCTTTCAAAAATCCGACGACTTTGGCCGGGTTTGAACCCGTTATATTGAGCCCAGCTATTAACTACACCACAGAAGCCGTTACATTGACATAGGCAATCACGCATATTCCAGAAACATTATGTACATGGGTTTTAAATAGCCACAATATCGGATAAGCCCTAAAGTGTGACCCTGAGGCTAATTGGTTAGCATGGTAGACTTTGACCTTATGGGATTTAGCTTTCACTCCTAGGATTTTAATGTGTTATGGAAATAGGAAACATAATTATGGAAAGAAAGGTTGAGGCTAAGAACTGCAGTGTAGTTCAAGGTTCGAATATGCTAAACAGATTGTCTTGGATGTAGCTTTATTTAGCATGAGCAGGGAGTAACTACCAACCTTGTAAAGAAAACTGAGACGTGATAAACTCATTTCTACCTCAGTCATATTGTTTCATGGTTTTACCACTTTTATTTATGGCAAATGCATGGATGATTCTTAACTTAAGGTTATGACTGCCTCCTTCCCAATCCTCACTTAAGTTTAAAAATCTGTACACCAATAACTATGCGGGAATCATTTATCTAATGGTTCTTTGTTATTGGAGTCGTTGCTCACAATTTGACGCACACGACTAGTTCATGTTATAACTACATAGGGTTACAAACGAAGAGGTATTACGACTAGTGAAAGAGGAGAGATGTTTCTGGCGACTGCTAATCAAGAGAAGAGATAGGTTGGTAGGACACAAACTAAGACACACAGGAATAGCAAGCTTAGTTATGGAAGGGAGGGTCGAGGGCAAGAAATGTAGGGGTAGACCAAGGTTGGAATATGTCAAACAGATTGCCTCAGATGTAGGGTGTGGTGGCTATGTAGAGATGAAACGATTAGCTCAGGACAGGGAAGCATGGAGAGCTGCATTAAACCAGTCAAAAGACTGAAGACTCAAACAACAACGTGTTTTTGATTTAGTCAATGTCAAAAGTTCATGATTGCGAAACACGATTTTATCATTACATATACCTTATCCCAAAGCATATGTATTTACATTCAATTGTATACAACCTCATAAACTACACTAATTTACACTTAACCTAATCAGGAAATAGGTTTTTTTATTTTCATTTTTATATTTCACACAATTGCAATTTTACAATTTTCCATTTTCAGTTTTTAAAAATGTCAGTCTTACGTTTTTGAACTCTGTCAATATGGAAACATGGATTTTTCAATTTGTTATTTACACATTTGTCAATTTTACAATTTTCCATTTACAGTTTTTAAAAAAGTCAGTTTAATTTTTTTTTGAATTTCATAATATGGAAACATGGATTTTCCAATTTGTTATTTGTCAATTACAAAATTTTCCATTTACATTTTTTTTAAATTCAGTTTATAGTTTTTCAATTTTTGTCAATATGGAAACATGGATTTTCCAATTTGTTATTTACACATTTGTCAATTTTACAATTTTCCATTTACAGTTTTTAAAAAAGTCAGTTTAATTTTTTTTTGAATTTCATAATATGGAAACATGGATTTTCCAATTTGTTATTTGTCAATTACACAATTTTCCATTTACATTTTTTTAAATTCAGTTTATAGTTTTTCAATTTTTGTCAATATGGAAACATGGATTTTCCAATTTTGTGTTTTACATGTTTTTCATTTTTGGTCCTTGTACAAAAGTTCATATTTGCAATAGGAGTGGGAGGTGGGTAGTAATTAAAATGTATAAGCAGTGACCATACAATATTTCTTTATTAATTCAAATACATTTACAATATGTACACATATTACATTTGTTATTTTTGTTTTTTCTATGTTCTATTTATTTTTAAGTATGAATACCATTTTCCCCCATTGCATGTTATAGTAAAAAAAAAACTTGTAGATCTTTTTTCCATGGTGAACAATAGGCATGAAAACGTCATTATCAACATCATCATTATCAGCATGATCATAAGCAGCATCATTATCATAATCTTTATCACTAACATTATAATCACCATGATCATTCTCAACATCACTAGATCTGTCCAATTACTCTTGTTCCTCTTTCACAGGGTCCTCGTGTAGAGTTGGTGCTGCTTTTGATAGTGATAAGGGGTTTTTGAACGTTGAACTATCTTGAGCAGCAATATTGTTTTCTTGAACTTGCTTTTTAGTATTTTCATGATTGTTTGTAAACAGTAACCGTGGTTTGCTTGGAGCACTACATTGATGATCACTGACACTTAAAACCTTGCCCTTTCGACCTCTCTTTTGAGGTGTCGCGGTGACCTAAAAAGTAAAAATGGAAAGGTTTTAAGTGTCAGTGATCATCAATGTAGTGCTCCAAGCAAACCACGGTTACTGTTTACAAACAATCATGAAAATACTAAAAAGCAAGTTCAAGAAAACAATATTGCTGCTCAAGATAGTTCAACGTTCAAAAACCCCTTATCACTATCAAAAGCAGCACCAACTCTACACGAGGACCCTGTGAAAGAGGAACAAGAGTAATTGGACAGATCTAGTGATGTTGAGAATGATCATGGTGATTATAATGTTAGTGATAAAGATTATGATAATGATGCTGCTTATGATCATGCTGATAATGATGATGTTGATAATGACGTTTTCATGCCTATTGTTCACCATGGAAAAAAGATCTACAAGTTTTTTTTTTACTATAACATGCAATGGGGGAAAATGGTATTCATACTTAAAAATAAATAGAACATAGAAAAAACAAAAATAACAAATGTAATATGTGTACATATTGTAAATGTATTTGAATTAATAAAGAAATATTGTATGGTCACTGCTTATACATTTTAATTACTACCCACCTCCCACTCCTAATGCAAATATGAACTTTTGTACAAGGACCAAAAATGAAAAACATGTAAAACACAAAATTGGAAAATCCATGTTTCCATATTGACAAAAATTGAAAAACTATAAACTGAATTTAAAAAAATGTAAATGGAAAATTGTGTAATTGACAAATAACAAATTGGAAAATCCATGTTTCCATATTATGAAATTCAAAAAAAAATTAAACTGACTTTTTTAAAAACTGTAAATGGAAAATTGTAAAATTGACAAATGTGTAAATAACAAATTGGAAAATCCATGTTTCCATATTGACAAAAATTGAAAAACTATAAACTGAATTTAAAAAAAATGTAAATGGAAAATTTTGTAATTGACAAATAACAAATTGGAAAATCCATGTTTCCATATTATGAAATTCAAAAAAAAATTAAACTGACTTTTTTAAAAACTGTAAATGGAAAATTGTAAAATTGACAAATGTGTAAATAACAAATTGAAAAATCCATGTTTCCATATTGACAGAGTTCAAAAACGTAAGACTGACATTTTTAAAAACTGAAAATGGAAAATTGTAAAATTGCAATTGTGTGAAATATAAAAATGAAAATAAAAAAACCTATTTCCTGATTAGGTTAAGTGTAAATTAGTGTAGTTTATGAGGTTGTATACAATTGAATGTAAATACATATGCTTTGGGATAAGGTATATGTAATGATAAAATCGTGTTTCGCAATCATGAACTTTTGACATTGACTAAATCAAAAACACGTTGTTGTTTGAGTCTTCAGTCTTTTGACTGGTTTAATGCAGCTCTCCATGCTTCCCTGTCCTGAGCTAATCGTTTCATCTCTACATAGCCACCACACCCTACATCTGAGGCAATCTGTTTGACATATTCCAACCTTGGTCTACCCCTACATTTCTTGCCCTCGACCCTCCCTTCCATAACTAAGCTTGCTATTCCTGTGTGTCTTAGTTTGTGTCCTACCAACCTATCTCTTCTCTTGATTAGCAGTCGCCAGAAACATCTCTCCTCTTTCACTAGTCGTAATACCTCTTCGTTTGTAACCCTATGTAGTTATAACATGAACTAGTCGTGTGCGTCAAATTGTGAGCAACGACTCCAATAACAAAGAACCATTAGATAAATGATTCCCGCATAGTTATTGGTGTACAGATTTTTAAACTTAAGTGAGGATTGGGAAGGAGGCAGTCATAACCTTAAGTTAAGAATCATCCATGCATTTGCCATAAATAAAAGTGGTAAAACCATGAAACAATATGACTGAGGTAGAAATGAGTTTATCACGTCTCAGTTTTCTTTACAAGGTTGGTAGTTACTCCCTGCTCATGCTAAATAAAGCTACATCCAAGACAATCTGTTTAGCATATTCGAACCTTGAACTACACTGCAGTTCTTAGCCTCAACCTTTCTTTCCATAATTATGTTTCCTATTTCCATAACACATTAAAATCCTAGGAGTGAAAGCTAAATCCCATAAGGTCAAAGTCTACCATGCTAACCAATTAGCCTCAGGGTCACACTTTAGGGCTTATCCGATATTGTGGCTATTTAAAACCCATGTACATAATGTTTCTGGAATATGCGTGATTGCCTATGTCAATGTAACGGCTTCTGTGGTGTAGTTAATAGCTGGGCTCAATATAACGGGTTCAAACCCGGCCAAAGTCGTCGGATTTTTGAAAGCACTAATTCCTTCAGTATGCATTCCTTCGGAGGGGGGGGGGGGGGGTAAAGCCTGAGCTCCCATGTCATACATTTGTTCCACGTAAAAGAACCTAGCACTGCAATTGGTAGTGTGTGGTAAACTTTATAGGCTATATTTGGTTAATTAGTAACGCTCTAATAAGTTCCAACGTTCGCCACTTAGAGTTAGTGACAGTAGCATTTGATAACCAAAGTTAGACGTACATGAAATTGAACTTGTTGGGAGACCTCAGGCGTCAAATAAAAAATGCACAGCTATGGCCATTGGCTGCAATTCATAGTATATCCTCTTTGCTTCGTCCATTACTATTATTTTGCTTTCTAAGTAGCAAAAAGTCTCCTACTTTCTTTAGCTTTTCACCTGCCAATTCAAAGTACATATGCATTTCGTTTGAGGGTTTAGACGTCTTGGTGTATAGGATTTTGTGATAGCCTGTGTTATTGTAATGACTGAAGTAGTGTGTGTATTTGTAATTAGATGAGGATTGGGAAGGATGCAGGCGTACATTTAAATTACGCATCATCCCGGTATTCACCTGAAGTACAAGTGGGAAACCACGGAAAACCTCTCCAGGATAGGTGAGCTGGAAGTTGAACCCCCACCTCTTTTCGGTTTTTCCTTACAAAGCCTAGTATAGACCAAAGTTAAATTTCTTGGCAGAGCCGGAAATCAAACTTAGGCCTCCAAGGTGACGACCTAGAATGCTAGCCACTTCACAACGAAGTGGACTCTTATGATAGTCTACCTTGTACAGTCTCATGTTACGTTGTTGTCGTTGTTGCTTTGAAGGGCTTAGACATCGTAATCATTTAGTCCTGCGTATTTAGGTGTGTGTTGAATTTGTCTGATAACCTGTGTTATTGTGATGGCTGCAGTAGTGTGTGTATCTGTAATTAGATGAAGATTGGGAAGGATGCAGGCGCACACTTAAATTAGGAATCATCCCGGTATTCACCTGAAGTATAAGTGGAAAACCATAGAAAACCACTTCCAGGATGTCTGAGGTAGGACTCGAACCCACTTCTTTTCAGTTTTGCCTCACATGACTAAGTGTACCCCGTTCCAGCTCTCAAACCAGAATTACATTTCTTGGCAGAGTTGGGGATCGAACCCTGGTCTTCGCAGTGAAAGTTAAACTGCTTAACCACTACGCCATCAAGCTCTATATTTCTATACAGTGCTCCGATTCAGTCCCCCAGAGTTGGGAATCAAGCCCACACTTTTGCAAAAATACATCAAACGATAATAAAATGAAAATGTTACAACATTTAAAGTAATCTAAATATCCATACTCTGTAGCTAGATCTCTATAAAAAAGAGTCTTTCAAATGTGTACGTGCTTCGCGTTATCATACAGGATAACATTTCAACTGTCACAGCAATCTCTGTTAGCTCTCCCAGACTAGCTGGTCACTAGAGGTACTGAGTTGCTAGCGAACATTACGATATTATTAAACAGTGTGTATTTTTAGTGCATTTTCAGTCACCAGCCCCGTGTGCTTGAGTGTGTGAGTTGTAAATTTTATACGCCTTAAGAGTATTTTCATATAATAATTATATTTTGGCTAAGTTACAATAACTGTGTGTGTAAAACAGTGATATTCCCAAGCGGATTGACCAGTGTGTAATAAGAGGTAAGCTAATGATGTATTTTTTACAGACTTTGCTATTTTTTGTTGTGCTTTTAGTTTTTTCTTTTTTGTCTGGTTTGAAACAATTGTTTATCCATCACTGTCTTGAGCTAATCGTTCCATTTCTATATAGCTACCACAACAACCTACAGTACATTCAAGGAAATCTATTTAAAATATTCTTACCTTGGTCTACCCCTACAGTTCTTGTCTTCAACCCTTTATTTCATAACTAAGCCTGCTAATCCTGGGTGTCTTAGTATGTGTCCTACCAAACTATCTCTTCTCTTCATTAACAGTCGCCAGAAACATTTCTTCTCTCCCACTAGTCTTAATACCTCTTCGTTTGTAACCCTATGAACTTGAGTGTATGTAAAAGCTGTCTGATAACCTGTGTCTGTACTACTGTATGTATTTGTAATAGAGGTAGGTATTGGGTAGCAAGCAGCTGTAGCCTTAAGTTAGGTACCATCCCGGCATTTGCTTAAGAATGTAAGAGTGGGAAACCACAGAAAACACTCTTAGAATGGCTGAGGTATGAATCAAGCCCACCTCTTCCCAGTTTTGCCTCACGAGGCTGAGTGCACCCCATTCCAGTCCTCAGACCAAAATTAAATTTCTTAGCCGAGCCTGGAATCGAACCCATGCCTAAGCAGTGACAGTCAAGAATGCTAGCCACGACACCAAGAGGTGTTTCATGAATATCAGTTGTTGTTGTTGTTGTTGTTGTTGCTGTTGTTGTTTGTTGTTGTTGATTCTTTAGGGGTTTTGTGATATCATGGTCATGTAGCACAGTATACTGTATTTGGGGTGTGTGTTGTCTGATAACCTGTGTTCTTGTAATGGCTGTATTAGTAATTCAGATAAGGATTGGAAAGGAGATGGTCGTGGCCTTAACTTAAGATATATCCTAGCATTTGCCTAGAGTGTGTGAGTAGGAAACCACAGAAAGAACTCTTAGAATGGCTGAGGTAGGAATCAAGCCCATCACTTCCCAGTTTTGCCTCACGAGACTGAGTGTACCCCATTCCAGTCCTCAGACCAAAATTAAATTTCTTAGCCGAGCCTGGAATCGAACCCATGCCTAAGCAGTGACAGTCAAGAATGCTAGCCACGACACCAAGAGGTGTTTCATGAATATCAGTTGTTGTTGTTGTTGTTGTTGCTGTTGTTGTTTGTTGTTGTTGATTCTTTAGGGGTTTTGTGATATCATGGTCATGTAGCACAGTATACTGTATTTGGGGTGTGTGTTGTCTGATAACCTGTGTTCTTGTAATGGCTGTATTAGTAATTCAGATAAGGATTGGAAAGGAGATGGTCGTGGCCTTAACTTAAGATATATCCTAGCATTTGCCTAGAGTGTGTGAGTAGGAAACCACAGAAAAAACTCTTAGAATGGCTGAGGTAGGGATCAAGCCCATCCCTTCCCAGTTTTGCCTCACGAGGCTGAGTGTACCCCCATTCCAGTCCTCAGACCAAAATTAAATTTCTTAGCAGAGCCAGGAATCAAACCCGTGCATAAGCAGTGACAGTCAAGAATGCTAGGCACTACACCAAGAGGTGTTTCATGAATATCAGTTGTTGTTGTTGATTCTTTAGGGGTTTTGTGATATCATGGTCATGTAGCCCTGTATACTGTACTTGGGGTGTGTGTTGTCTAATAAACTGTGTTGTTGCAATGGCTGTATTAGTAATTCAGATAAGGATTGGAAAGGAGGTGGTCGTGGCCTTAACTTAAGATATATCCTAGCATTTGCCTCTAGTGTGTGAATGGGAAACCACAGAAAAAACTCTTAGAATGGCTGAGGTAGGAATCAAGCCCATCTCTTCCCAGTTTTGCCTCACGAGGCTGAGTGTACCCCATTCCAGTCCTCAGACCAAAATTAAAATCATTAGCAGAGACTGGAATCGAACCCATGCCTAAGCAGTGACAGTCAAGAATGCTAGGCACTACACCAAGAGGTGTTTCATGAATATCAGTTGTTGTTGTTGATTCTTTAGGGGTTTTGTGATATCATGGTCATGTAGCCCTGTATACTGTACTTGGGGTGTGTGTTGTCTGATAACCTGTGTTATTGTAATGGCTGTATTAGTAATTCAGATAAGGATTGGAAAGGAGGTGGTCGTGGCCTTAACTTAAGATATATCCTAGCATTTGCCTAGAGTGTGTGAGTAGGAAACCACAGAAAAAACTCTTAGAATGGCTGAGGTAGGAATCAAGCCCATCTCTTCCCAGTTTTGCCTCACGAGGCTGAGTGTACCCCATTCCAGTCCTCAGACCAAAATTAAAATCATTAGCAGAGACTGGAATCGAACCCATGCCTAAGCAGTGACAGTCAAGAATGCTAGGCACTACACCAAGAGGTGTTTCATGAATATCAGTTGTTGTTGTTGATTCTTTAGGGGTTTTGTGATATCATGGTCATGTAGCCCTGTATACTGTACTTGGGGTGTGTGTTGTCTGATAAACTGTGTTGTTGCAATGGCTGTATTAGTAATTCAGATAAGGATTGGAAAGGAGGTGGTCGTGGCCTTAACTTAAGATATATCCTAGCATTTGCCTCTAGTGTGTGAATGGGAAACCACAGAAAAAACTCTTAGAATGGCTGAGGTAGGAATCAAGCCCATCTCTTCCCAGTTTTGCCTCACGAGGCTGAGTGTACCCCATTCCAGTCCTCAGACCAAAATTAAAATCATTAGCAGAAACTGGAATCGAACCCATGCCTAAGCAGTGACAGTCAAGAATGCTAGGCACTACACCAAGAGATGTTTCATGAATATCAGTTGTTGTTGTTGATTCTTTAGGGGTTTTGTGATATCATGGTCATGTAGCCCTGTATACTGTACTTGGGGTGTGTTTTGTCTGATAACCTGTGTTATTGTAATGGCTGTATTAGTAATTCAGATAAGGATTGGAAAGGAGGTAGTCGTGGCTTTAACTTAAGATATATCCTAGCATTTGCCTAGAGTGTGTGAGTGGGAAACCACAGAAAAAACTCTTAGAATGGCTGAGGTAGGAATCAAGCCCACCTCTTCCCAGTTTTGCCTCACGAGGCTGAGTGTACCCCATTCCAGTCCTCAGACCAAAATTAAATTTCTTAGCAGAGCCAGGAATCGAACCCATGCCTAAGCAGTGACAGTCAAGAATGCTAGGCACTACACCAAGAGATGTTTCATGAATATCAGTTGTTGTTGTTGATTCTTTAGGGGTTTTGTGATATCATGGTCATGTAGCCCTGTATACTGTACTTGGGGGTGTGTGTTGTCTAATAACCTGTGCTATTGTATGGCTGTATTAGTGTGTGCACTTGTAATTTAAATGAGGATTGGAAAGGAGGCTGTCATGGCCTTCAGTTACGGTACCTCTTGCCATTTGCCTGGAGTTAAATTGGGAAACCACAAAAAACTACGTCCAGAATGATTGAGGTAGGAATCAAACCCTGCTCCTCTCAGTTTTTTGCCTCACAAGAATGAGTGTACCCCCTTCCAGCCCTCAGCCCAGAATTAAATTTCTTGACAGAGCCAGGAATCGAACACGGGTCTCCGCAGTGTCATTCAAGATTACTAGCCGCTACACCACGAGGTGTACAATATAAGGTTGGTCTAGATTGTACATGATCAATCAATAATTACCTAATAATAATAATAATAATAATAATAATAATAATAATAAATATTCCATTTAGCAACTACACGGCCGACCTCCCCCTGTGACGTCACCCACGGTCTCGGGGAGTGGCGGCCATCTTGCCCATTAGCCACTGTGCCAGCTCTGAATGACCCCTCCATAAGAATAACATAGAGTGATTGCGCGCGGCGGCCATCTTGCCCATTAGCCCCTGTGCCAGAACCGGCTTATTTATCCTACTACCAAAATTAAAAGCAAAAACAAACATAAAGCATAAAACCAAAATTAAAAGCAAAAACAAACAAAAACACAAATCATAAAAGGAAAAACAAACAAAAACACAAATCATAAATGCAAAAACAAACAAAGCATTAAATCAAAATTAAAAGCAAAAACAAAACAAAAAACACAAAGCAAAAAACCAAAAATAAATAAAAAAAATCAATATAAAAAACAACAAAAACAGACACTAAACTAAATTTAAAACAAAAATAGAAAAAAAGCAGAATAAAACATTTAAAAAAATTGTTGTCTTATAAAGACCTAGTAAAATAGGTTATTATAGAAGTTCAGCGCTCATCTCCCTCCAGAAGCAAATCCTAGTTATGCTACTGATTCGGTCTCCCGATGCCAGTGAGGCACGAGCTAGCTCCTTCGGCCACCATGGCCGGTCTCTCTTTACATACGATATATATGTCATTAAGTAGATGGTTTATAGAGTAGAAACATTCAACTTCAGCTCCCGAATCTCGCCGTGCTACGCCAGACTATGGAGGTCGGTATATCTGAACACCACCCTGCTATGTGCTTTCTCTAATTGGATTTTGATTGATATTTCGAGTTCATGTTATTGGAATTCCACAAATGATAACGATTTCGTTATAAAGGCTATTAAAACATTCCTCAGAACCGCGATGATACATCCATTAGGAACACTTGTGTCTGCTCTTTTATACAATATTTGACAAAAGCAGTTTCGTTGTAGGATTGGAAATGATTTTTGTTTTGGCGCTACAGTGCTGCATAGCCCGGGTGATACAGAGATGATGATTTAGATAATTGTTGTTTTAAGGGGCCTAACATCTAGGTTATCGGCCCCTAATGGCCTGGGTGATAGTGAAAGATGAGATGAGCAGGAAGAAAAGAAATGTCCTCAACCCTCGAAGAATGAGGATTGAGGGACTTGGAAGGAAGGAGAGCCATGAGAGGCAGATAGGAAAGGAAAAGAGTAAAGGGCCCGCCCCAAAGTCAGTGGAAAAAGGAAAAATAAGGGACCCAGCCGTGAACTCCGGAGGGTGTAGCAATATCAGGGTGCACCAGAAGTGGTGGGGCTACATACACCCAGCCTCCTTGAGGGCCTTGAGCAGAAGGCAGGAGAGAACATAAAAAGAAAAAGAATGCTAACCCCTCGCAGAAGGAGGGTATCAGGAAAGATGAGACAAGGGCCGATTAAGGCCTCGGATACCCTAATACCGTCGGGGTCGGAAGAGAGCAAGAGTTGGCCAAGAGAGGAGCGTGGCACAAGTAAGTGGCAGCAATGCCGGACTCAGCTGGGGTCTCGTGGTCGCCAAGCCACGTCCCACTAGATGTGATCTCCAGGGGATGGGAGATAAGTGAAAAGCCTCATTTTACTCCAGCCTGTGCCAATAGACAAATGCAAATGCACTGCATTCATCAAGAGATGGTAAATAGGCTAACCTTATTGTAGGTACGTTGATTTAATGTTTACATTTAATTACAAGCAATGTATAGCCTACTTTTCACATTTTGCAAAAATGAGGAAAAAGCAGACTTATGAGATCGATCCGGGAAAATGTGTGTGTGTCTGTCTGTCTCTGTGTGTGTGTGTGTGTGTGTCCCATCCTATCAACTCCTGAACGGCTGCAGCTATCGAAACCAAATTTAATAAGGGTAAATATCTATACCTGAATATCTCACGGCCATGTTTGAAACTGACGTCAGTGCTACCAACTGCTGAAAAATCACAATTGAAATGTGAGCTCTATGTTGGATATCTCAGAAGTTAGCGGCTTCGGTGGCGTAGTTGGTAGCATGCTGAGCTTCTATGCCCAAGATAGCGGGTTCAAACCCGGCCGAAGCCGTCGGATTTTATAAGAGCGTTAAAAATCCCTCAGTATGCCTTCCATCGGAAGGGAAGTAAAGCCGGCGGTCCCATATCATAGATATATGGCATGTTAAAGAACCTTCCACTAATTACACCTGTGTGAAGCTAAATTGGATACAGTAGGTTAAGAATGTAAACAACGCTCTTGGGTGTCTACGTTCGTTGCCAAGAGCCGACTGCGGTGGCGTCTAGTAGCTAAGTTCTGAACTTGGCCTAGTAGTCGTTGACGGTGGCGCTTGGCGGCAAAAGTAGAAACTATTTGAAAAATTCTAAGTTGCAGTCCGTTCTTAAATTAAAAAACAGATGACACACACTAATACAGTCATCACAATTACCACCGGTTATCAGACATTCTACACACACCCAAAGTACACGGGGCTACATGACCGCGTTGTCGCAGCTCCTAAACTGAGGAACCAATCAACCAACTCTCAGAAGTTATGCATGCGAACTATTCCAAAATTAACACACATATAGATAATAACATTCCAGATTAATTTCAGAAGTCCATACATGCCAATTTTGCCAACATGATTCTAAGCCTGCCGATAGGTCCAATTTCTAAATGCATGTAACTTCTCTCCTATCGATTGGATTTCAACCAAATTTCATATGTACTATGTGTACTACAACATATATGTATGTGCGTATTCTAAAGAGCCACCGGGGCTGCCAACTGTTAATAAATGCTCTCTATGTTTTATACCTAATATCAATGTATCAGAAAGTATTCAAGCCAACAGCTCTAAACTTTGCATACGTATAGTACCTGGAGAAACTATACCTCAGTGCTGCCAACATGATTCTAAGCTTTCTGATAGTTTCAATTTTTCATTACATGTAACTTCTATAACAGCAAATGGATTTTATCCAAAATTGACATTATAATAGATCGTAATATTTCAGATTAATTCTGAGCATCATCACATACATGACATTGTTCCCAACATGATTTTACGCGCACCGATAAATCCAATATCAAACAGCATATAACGTCCATAATATCCATTAGACTTTAACAACCAAATTTTGTATGTGCATTCTGTACCTTAAGATATGGAACTAAGAATATATTCAGAGTCACCAGGGCTGCCAACTGTGGTAAGTTACTCTATTAGGCTACACTATTCTAGGTGTATTTCTAACTAGAGTACTTAGAAATGTTAGTATTACCAACTTGATTTCGTCATTATTCTAGATAGGTCTATATAGATTGGCATGAATCTTAAATTTTAAGAGAAGTAGGCTCTTTAATTCGCCACGGAATTACTTGTTCTTAATTTTAATACAACAAGTTCCGTCACGAACTAAAGAGCCTACTTTTCTTAAAATTTAAGATTCATGCCAATCCAGAAAGACCTATCTAGAATAATGACGAAATTAAGTTGGAAATATCGAAATTTCTAATTACTTCGAAATATACCTGGTATAATGTAGCCTACTAGAGCACTATAGTTGGTAGTCCTGGTGACAGAACATATTGTTAGTTCCATCTCTTAAGGTACAGAATACAAAATTTGGTTGAAGTACAATAGATAGCGAAGCCTCCGTGGCTTAGGCGGCAGCACGCCGGCCTCTCACCGCTGGGTCCGTGGTTAAAATCCCGGTCCCTCCATGTGAGATCTGTGCTGGACAAAACGGAGGCAGACAGGTTTTTCTCCGGGTACTCCGGTTTTCCCTGTCAAAATTTCATTCCAGCAACACTCTCCACTATCATTTCATTTCATCTGTCATTCATTTAATCATTGCCCCAGAGGAGTGCGTCAGGCCTCGGCAGCCGGCACAGTTCATATCCTCGCCGCTAGATGGGGGCTTCATTCATTCCATTCCTGACCCGGTCGGAGACTGGAAGCAGGCTGTGGATTTTCATTCACAATAGATAGCATGGACGTTACATGCAGTTAGACATTGGATCTATGAGCGCGCGTAAAGTCATGTTGGCAACAATGTCATACACGTGTTGGTCAGAAATAATCTGAAATATTATGATCTCTTGTTGTGCCAATTTTGGATGAAATCCATTTGTTAGTATAGAAGTTACATGTATTTTAAAATTGGACCGATCAGCAGGCTTATATTCATTTTGGCAGCACTGACGTATATTAGTTTCTCCACACCTGTGCGTGTGCAAATTTTAAAGCTGTTGGCTTACATACTTTCTGATATATTAATATCAGGGTAAAAAATAGAGACAGCATTTATTAACAGTTGGCCGCCCTGGTTGCTCTAAAGAAAAAGCATAGCCATATCTGTTATGGTACTCATAGCACATAGGAAATTTGGTTGAAATCCAATTGATAGTATAGAAAATACATGTATTTAAAAATTGGTCCTATCAGCAGGCTTAGAATCATGTTGGTAGCACTGACGTACGTAAGTTACTCCAAATTAATCTACAATGTCAGGTACTAATCGTGTGCATAGTTTAAAGCTGTCGGCTTGCATACTTTCTGATATATTGGTATTTGGATAAGAAAATAGAGGGAGAGCATTTATTAACAGTTGGCAGCCCTGATGGCTTTTAAGAATACGCTCAGTCATATCTGTTGATGTACACATAGTACATACGAAATTTGGTTGAAATCCAATTGATAGTGTGGAAGTTATATGCATTTAAAAACTGGACCAATCAGCAGGCTTAGAATCATTTTGTCAACACTGCCATGCATGGCCTCCTGGAAATTGAACTGAAATATTATTGTCTATATGTGTGCAAATTTTGGAATAGCTCCCATGCATACCTTCCAAGATATCCAACATAGAGCTCAAATTTCAATTGCGGTTTTTTAGCAGTTGGTAGCACTGACATCATTTTCAAATATGGGCTTGAGAAATTCCGGTATAGATCTTTACTACTCATACCGAATTTATATTAGATTGCTGCAGCCGTTTAGGAGTTGATAGGGACACACACACACACACACACACACACACACACACACACACACACACACACACACACACACAGCCAGCCAGCCAGGACATTTGCCCGGATCGATCTCATAAGTCTACTTTTCCCTCATTTATGCAAAATGTGAAAAGTAGGCTGAAAATTATGGGACCAAAACTATACTAAAAGTTAATAACTCTAACAAATCCCTGTGTCCTGCGATTCTTTTAGAGTTCAAACGCAGTTGTCATAGGTTGAAGGCGCCAAGTCCCAAGTGCTAATGTTCTGGCCGGCGCACTTGTATTAGCACAAGTGTTTTACTCATTATCTTCATTACGTACTTCGTGCTTTGAAAATTCCTCACTCACTACTCTACTAAAAATGAGGTCACAACTAACAAGCGAACAGCTTTTTGTGGTCTCGTTCTCGGGATTTGTATTGAAATCCGGATCCAAATGTCCAGGGTTCGATTCTCCGCTCTGCAAAGAAATGTAATTCTGGTATGAGGACTGGAACGGGGTACACACAGCCTCGTGAGACAAAAATGAGACGAGGAGGGTCGATTTCCACCTCAGTCATCTGGGCACTGGATTTCCGTGGTTTAATTACAATTATTGGGAAATGCAAAATCAACATTTAAAAAATGTGATTAAAAAGGATTTGCCACAGATTGTTGTTGATTTAGAGCCTTTGTGACATCGTGGTTATGTAGCTCCGGTGTACTTGTATGATAACCTGTGTTATTGTGATGGTTGTATTAGTGTGTGTGTTTGTAATTAAGATGAGGATTGGCGAAGAGGCGGCCGTGGCCTTAAGTTAGCACATGTTGCTATGTTCCCATAAGCTGGCTAGATTACTTTTCAGAATTTCCTTGGCAAAAATCTATGAATATTTCTTTTTCTTTCATCAGCCTACTTTTCACATTTTGTAAATATGAGGAAAGAGTAGACTTATGACATCGATCCGGGCAAATGTGTGTGTCTGTCTGTCCGTCTGTGTGTCGCCCCCTATGAACTCTAAACGGCTGCAGCTATCGAAACCAAATTTGGTATGATTCAAGATCTATACCTGAATACCTCACGGGCATATTTGAAACTGAGTCAGAGCTGCCAACTGCTGAAACGTCGCAATTGAAATTTGAGCTCAATGTTAGATATCTCTGTTCCAAAATTGGCACACAGATAGATAACAACAATCCATATTAATTTTCAGGACCCTATACATCACAGTGTTGCAAACATGATTCTAAGCCTGCTGATAGGTCCACTTTTCAAACGCATGTAACTTCTATACTAACAAATGGACTTCAACCAAATTTCGTATGTGCTTTGTGTACAATAACTGACATGACTATGCGTATTCTTAAGAGCAGCCAGGGCTACCAACTGTTAATAAATGCCCCCTCTATTTCTTTAACCTAATATCAATATACCAGAGAGTATGCAAGCTAACAGCTCTAAACTTTGTAGACGTATGGTATCAGAAATTCTAGATTAATATGGAGTAACCAATATACGTCAGCCAGCTGGTAGATCAAATTTTAAAATAGGCTACATGTAACTTATATACTAACAAAAGGATTTCATCCAAAATTGGCCCAATAATAGATCCTAATATTTCATATTAATTCTGAGCAACACATACATGGCATTGTTGCCAACATGACTTTACAGGCGCTGATAGATCCAATGTCTACTGAATGTAACGTCCATACTATCAATTGGACTTCAACCAAATTGTGTATGTGCATTCTGTACTGGAACTAAGAATATATTGTCACCAGGGCTGCCAACAGTAGTGCTCTAATAGGTATATTTCGAACTAATTAAAAATTTCAGTATTACCAATTTAATTTCCTCTATATAAATTAATCATTGGCATGAATCTTAAATTTTAAGAAAAGTAGGCTCTTTAGTTCGTCACGGAACAACTTGTTTTTACATTAATTGGGAGCTTCACCAACTTTGCTCTTCATGTGATGAATTGTGTGAATATAGTTTTTAGTGATATTTGGAACGATAGGCAGAGTAATTCAGTAAGAATTTGATATTGTATTACATTTTGTTTTGTACAACCCTTGTTTGAGCGGCAAAAGATCGCCCGAGTAATTCGATTTAATGGCGAATCAAGATCAACGGTTGGCAACACTGTTACGATTGCTCAAAGTTTCTCAAGTAGACAACGTGTTCCAACTCCAGCTGAGAAGCTTGAATCTCTACATACAGTAATATAAAACAAAGTCCCTGATTCTTGGATGTTCCGGGTAATCTCGAGAACCACTGGATGGATTTTGATGCGATTTTCACCATTCTGTAAAGGATTTCTCGAGGAAGGTTTCTGTAGAAAATTATTTATGACCAAAGGAAGCCGTGTAGTGACGATTTTAGTGAATCATGTCGAAAAAAAGACTACCGTCCGGCGCATTTTAAGCTTACGCAGGGTAAACCGTTAGAAATATCTATAGACTAGGAGTGTAAGAATTGTTCAGCATGAAAAGTTCTGCAAAAAAAGTCCACGACAGCATATCTCTATCTTCAATACATCGCCCGCTATAGGTGTTTTTAAGTTTTCATTTCTTCCAACAATTTCCATTCAATTACTTGCTTCGGAGACAGTTTACGAACAAGCCTATCACCCCAGTTTCAGCCATCGTTCCGCAGTATACACAGTCAAGTTAAGATTGGACGGAAGGGGGATTTGTGTTTCTTGCACCTAGCCATTCTTAAATTAATTAGGCTACGTCTGACAAGAATTCGTTGCACATGCTTCGATGATAATATTGTTACGTGCCACCCCCTAGTGGCACTTTTGTTAACTGGATTACGGTGGGGGTACAAAGCACTACGCCAATTACTGCTTAAAGAAATAATTATCTTTATTGTGGCCAGAGAATTACACTAATCAGCAAATACAAGCAATTAGGAGCCTTCTCCAGTTTCCTCAAGTCTCTTCCTTATGCGCTCTTGGCCCCTTTCACTTGCAACAGACCACAGAAGTTAATCCGTCCTAATGAGTCCGGTGGCCTTGGCAGAAGCTACCTGCCCCCTCTTCCTCAGGTAAAACAAATACAGTTACTTACGAGCACTTGAAGTACGCTGTTCACAAGCTGGGAGAAAACAATGTCACAGGATTTCGACACCGCAATATCTGACACTCAGTGAAAGCACACTTACTCAGAACACGGCAGTCCCCTGTATGTTCCTCACTTCGCCGCTACACTAGGGGTTTCGCAAGTCACCACACTTCTGTCGCACAAGATAATCGCTCGCACTAGCTCGTAAAACACAACAACAACAACTGCTTCACGGGTCACTCTTATATAGCCGGCCGGTGACTCAATAAATGCTTCTAGATCCATCCAGAGTCCACGGCTTCTCGAGGTTTCCAGCGCTGGTCCAGTCACGAATCTTCTGGACTATCCCTTTGTCTCAGTAGCCCTGTTGCATAAGGCACACGCAATACAGGAGGCATGCCACAGCCCAGCCCCTGGGGCAGTTGTGACTCAAGCGGCGAGCGATGACACAAACTCACAGCCGTAACACCACCCCCTTCCTAAAAAGGCTGATCGTCCCGATCAATCATTGGTCCGTCTGTGTCCCTCCGTAGGCTGCCAGGCGATCTCGATGCACGATCTTCATCTTCGCCCTCGGGCTCCGCTGGATCCTGTAGACGACATCGTTGATCCGTTTCACGACTCGGTACGGGCCCTCCCAGGACTTCTGAAGTTTGGGTGACAGGCCTTTCTTCCGTAATGGGTTGAAGAGCCAGACCAGGTCGTCCTCGTGGAATCCGCCGGCATCCGTCTGCTGGTCGTATCGGGTCTTCATTCGGTCGGTCTCGATCCGCAGTTTCCTCCTCGCGAACGCGTGCACGTCCTCCAGTTGGTCGACCAGTTCTTGACAATACTGGCTTACCGGGATCGGATCATTCCCAGGTCGGCCGAAGGCAAGATCGACAGGTAGACGGAGCTCCCTCCCAAACATGGCCCGGGCTGGTGTGCACCCGGTGGCTTCATGCACGGCGGCGCGGTAGGCCAGGAGAAATAGTGGAAGATGTTTGTCCCAATCCCTCTGGTGCTCGCTGACGACTATTCGAAGATGGTTCTCGATGGTGCGATTGAATCGCTCTACCATCCCGTCGGACTGAGGGTGTAGTGGCGTTGTCCTTGTCTTCCGGATTCCCAGCAGCTGGCATAGGTTCTGGAACACCTGCGACTCGAAGTTCCTCCCTTGGTCGGAGTGCAGCTCCAGGGGTACTCCGTACCGGCTGACGAATTCCTTCACCAGGGTCTCTGCAATCGTCGCGGCTTCTTGGTTAGGGAGCGCATACGCCTCCGGCCATTTGGTAAAGTAGTCGCTGACGACTAATATGTAGCGGTTCCCTGCCTCGCTTAACGGGAATGGCCCAGCAACATCGATGGCCACTCTCTCCATGGGGCCGCCCACGTTGTAGGTCTTCAGTGGACCCCGTCGTCTTCGTCCTGGGCCCTTGCTGGCTGCGCAATCGTGGCACCTCGCACAGTGGTTCTCCACGTCTGTTCGGCATCCGATCCAGTAGAACCGCTCTCTCAGCTTCTCCAGGGTCTTCTTTATCCCTAGGTGTCCACCAGATGATCCTCCATGAACTTCCTTCTGGACTTCCTCCGTCATAGCCTTTGGAACGACGACTTGTTCCCGAGATGTCTTCCCGTCGGTGCTCTCCCAGGTACGGCAGATGAGGCCATCCCTTACAATCAGCGAGTCCCACTGTGCCCAGTAGGACTTAAACTTTGGGCTGCAGTCACTCACAATGTTCCACCCGGGTCTGGGGACACAGGCCCTCTTCCATTCGGCTATCAGTCCCAGGTCATCATCTTCTGCTTGTGCCCGCGTGAAAGATTCGCGGCTCCAGCTCCCTTGAATTTCCACGGTAGTCCTTCGGCACTGTATCCCGGTGTTCTCCTCCCTCCTAGTACAGAAGGTGCAGTCTTCGGGGCACGGTCTTCGTGACAGGGCGTCGGCGTTAGAATGCAGTTGGCCTTTCCTGTGCTGAATCTCAAAGTTGTACTGTTGAAGCCTCTCTAACCACCGCGCGAGTTGACCCTCGGGCTGCTTGAAGTTCAGGAGCCACCGCAGGGATGCATGGTCGGTCCTGATGAGAAATTCTTGCCCGTACAGGTACTTGTGGAAGTGTTCAATGGTCTTCACGATGGCGAGCAGCTCCTTCCTGGTGACGCAGTAGTTCCTTTCTGGCTTTGACAAGGCCTTGCTGAAGTAGGCCACTACTCTCTCCTCGCCGTCCACTACTTGAGACAGGATTCCCCCTATGCCAAAGTCGCTGGCATCGGTATCGACGATGAACCTTGTTCCAGGTCTGGGGTAGGCCAGAATAGGCGCGGTGCACAGAGCCTGCTTGAGTTGTTCGAAGGCACTGTGACATTCTGCTGTCCACGTGAAGAGTTGGTCCTTCTCAGTCAGGCGATGTAAAGGTTTGGCGATGTCGGCGAATCCCCTCACGAAGCGACGGTAATAAGTGCAGAGTCCCAGGAAGCTTCGTAGTTGGGACTTGTCCTTCGGAACTGGCCACCCCCTCACAGCTGCGGTCTTCTCTGGGTCGGTGCGCACCCCTTCCTCGGAGACGATATGCCCAAGGTACTGGACCCGCTTCTGGAAGAGCTGACACTTCTTGGGGCTCAACTTCAGCTGGGCAGCCCGTAGCTTCAACAAGATCTCCTTCAGGTTGCTGTAGTGCTCCTCGAAGCTTCTCCCCAGAACGATGACGTCGTCTAGGTAGACCAGGCAGGTCTTCCAGTGTAGTCCCCTCAGAATGGACTCCATTAGCCTTTCGAAGGTCGCAGGGGCGTTGCACAGACCGAATGGCATGACGGTGAACTGCCAGAGCCCGCTGCCCACATAGATCGCCGTTTTCTCGCGGTCCTTAGGGTGGACCTCCACCTGCCAGTAGCCACTCTTCAAATCCAAGGTGGAGAACCATCTTGACCCTGATATGGTGTCCAGCGTGTCGTCGATCCGGGGTAGAGGGTAGCTGTCCTTCTTCGTGACGTCGTTCACCCGCCTGTAGTCCACGCAGAACCTGGTGGAACCGTCCTTCTTCTTCACAAGCACGACCGGAGAACTCCAAGGACTATGTGATGGCTCGATCACCCCTTGCTCCTTCATCTCTTCTACCATCCGGTCGACTCCGGCTTGCTTGGCGAGCGGGACACGTCGGAATGGGGCCCTAATCGGTGAGCTGTCCCCAACGTCGATTCTGTGCTGGACCAAGCTTGTCCTGCCGAAGTCTTTGCTCCCCACGGAGAAGACATCCTGGAATTCGCGGAGCAGGTCCTGAAGTTGGCGTGATTGTTCCTCGTCTAAATGGTCCTGGGATCCTTGGTACAGCTTCTGTAGTTCTTCTGGCAGTGTGCGTCTTCTTCGGTTGTCCGTCTGCAGGTGTCCGTCCGTCATGTCGGTGATGCGGGCAATCCAGGTAACGGGCTCGTAGACTCCTAGGTTGGTGTCCCGGTGAACCGTAATGTCGTAGTCGTTCAGGTTGGACAGGCGGACGTACGGCCGAGACGTCGTGTTGATGAGGGTCTTTGCAACTAGCAACCCTTTTGTCTGGATGTCCTCATATTTTGGCTCGATGACAGCCGCCACTCCCTCAGCAGTTCCGTCGACAATTACGGCAGCGCTGACTTCCGTCCTGGCGGGAACGATGACGTCTTCTCTCAGCCTTACTCGTCGTGCGGTGATGGACTCGTGCGCAGGTTGCAAAGCAAGTTCCTCACCTCCGAAGTGCAGAGTGTTGGTACTCAGGTCCAAGATGATGATGTTCTGGTCCAGGAAGTCCAGTCCGATGATCACTTCGTTTGATACGTCAGCCACAAGCACTGGATGCTTTATCACCCGTCGACCTATGACGAACTCCAGTGATGCTTCGCCATGTACCGGTGCGGTCTCTCCGGTCGCGGTTATTAGCTGGAGGTTCCTTTATGTGGGTTGCACTCTCCACTTCGGGATCACAGTGGGATTGACGATGGTCCTCGATGCTCCCGTGTCGATCAGCATGGGCCAGCTCACTCCGTTGATGACTCCGTCGACCATCAGGCTGCTATTGTCCCTCCGTAACTTCGTCACACGCACTTGGACTGCCGGGGCTTGACGACTGTCACAAGCCAACCTTTGCCCCCCAAGGCTGGCTAATACTCGTTTCCCTGGGCCGCGCGGTTTTCAGACGACTGATTTCCCGTCGGATACCCTCGGCGGCGGCGATCACCGCAGTCCTTGCTCAGGTGGCCTTTCTTACCGCAGGCCCAGCAGGTCGGTAGTCCTCTTCCAGGCCGCCTCTCCGGTTGTCTTCCGGCTGTGTCGTTGCTGGTGGTGCCGCGACTATCGAAGAAACGGCTTAGCGCCTCCATCAATTCGTCGGCCAGGGGCTTGGTCTCGTTGGTTTTTGCTGGTTCGTCGACGTCCACTTGACGCACCCGCGCGTGCATTCTGGATGCCTGTTTTGCCGTCTCGAATTCAAGTGCGTGGCTCAGCGCATCTGCCAGGGTCTTATTGCGCGCGAGTCGCAGCGCCTGTTGAGTGTCCGAGTCCCGTAGCCCGTCGGTGAAAGTCTGCGTCGCTATCTGCTCCAGAAAGTCGGCCGGCGCTGTTGGGTAGGCGAGCCTTACGAGGCGTGCGATGTCCATCTCGAACTCCTGCAGGGTTTCCGCGTTCTTCTGTACCCGGGTCCGGAGCTGCATCTGGTAGGCCTGCTGAAGATGGCTATCTCCATATCGGGACTCCATATGGGCGATCAGTGCAGCGTAGTCCTGGGATCCAGTCGGGATGGCCTGAAGGACGTTAAGGGCGTCGCCTCTCAGCGCTGCAATGAGAGCTGTAGCCTTTTCTGTGTTGTTCCAGTTATTTATGGAACAGGCTGCCTTGAACTGACGTAAGTAGGTGCTCCACGGGACCTTTCCGTCGAAGGTTGGGGGCGTCACTCTGCTATGTCCCGTTCCTGATATTCCCGGTGTAACGGTGGGCGGGCGTTGGCGCAGCTCGGCAACTTCCTCTCGTAGAGCGTTGAATTCCTCTTTCACCCCCGTCAGTGGGCGTTGGCGCAGCTCGGCAACTTCCTTTTGTAAGGCGTTGAATTTCTCTTCCACTGCCGTGACTTCCTCACGCAGACCCAGTTCCAATTTCTTCAGGTCCTGTGTCAACTTATTCTGACCGTCTTCCATCTTCTTCTGGCCGTCCTCTATCCTCTTCAGGTCCTCCGCTAGCTTCTTCTGGCCGTCTTCTAGTTTGGCAGTTAGGTCCTCGGCTAATTTCTTCTGGCCGTCCTCCATCTTCTTCTGGCCGTCCTCCATCTTCTTCAGGTCCTCCGCTAACTTATTTTGGCTGTCCTTCAGGTCCTCTGCTAACTTCTTCTGGCCATCCTCCATCTTCTTCTGGCCGTCTTCCATTTTGGCAGTTAGGTCCTTGGTTAAATTCTTCTGGCCGTCCTCCATCTTGGTTTCCATGCCATTTAACTTTTCTAGCAGTGCTGCCAATTTCTCCTCCATTTTAGTTGTTTGTCTTGTAAAGGGCATGCACTCACAGGAAAATTAGAGAAAATGACCTGCTCGGGTTTTGAAACCAGGACCGTCAGGTGTTGTGCTTGAGTTCGTAATCCCGCTTCTGACACCAGTTGTTACGTGCCACCCCCTAGTGGCACTTTTGTTAACTGGATTACGGTGGGGGTACAAAGCACTACGCCAATTACTGCTTAAAGAAATAATTATCTTTATTGTGGCCAGAGAATTACACTAATCAGCAAATACAAGCAATTAGGAGCCTTCTCCAGTTTCCTCAAGTCTCTTCCTTATGCGCTCTTGGCCCCTTTCACTTGCAACAGACCACAGAAGTTAATCCGTCCTAATGAGTCCGGTGGCCTTGGCAGAAGCTACCTGCCCCTCTTCCTCAGGTAAAACAAATACAGTTACTTACGAGCACTTGAAGTACGCTGTTCACAAGCTGGGAGAAAACAATGTCACAGGATTTCGACACCGCAATATCTGACACTCAGTGAAAGCACACTTACTCAGAACACGGCAGTCCCCTGTATGTTCCTCACTTCGCCGCTACACTAGGGGTTTCGCAAGTCACCACACTTCTGTCGCACAAGATAATCGCTCGCACTAGCTCGTAAAACACAACAACAACAACTGCTTCACGGGTCACTCTTATATAGCCGGCCGGTGACTCAATAAATGCTTCTAGATCCATCCAGAGTCCACGGCTTCTCGAGGTTTCCAGCGCTGGTCCAGTCACGAATCTTCTGGACTATCCCTTTGTCTCAGTAGCCCTGTTGCATAAGGCACACGCAATACAGGAGGCATGCCACAGCCCAGCCCCTGGGGCAGTTGTGACTCAAGCGGCGAGCGATGACACAAACTCACAGCCGTAACAATATAATTAATAGCCCAGTCAGTGATTTTAACCCATCATGCCGAGAGAGAGAGAGAGAGAGAGAGAGAGAGAGTGATGGGAGTTGTGCGGAGGGATATTTTCCTCAGAATTTGACCTAACGTTTTGTATAATACCTCTGATGCTGCCATGTTCTTCTAATTGGTGCTCTAATACGAGCTGTGCCTCTAAGTACCAATGCATTGTCCTTCACAAATTGCAGCTCAATGAATTCATTTTCCCATCGCGTGACAATCCAATTGAATCCCCCACACACACACATGAAACATCAATTAAGGGGGTAATCGTGCTTGACTAATCATGGCGAGTAGCACCCAGGTACAGCCACAAGTAAGTTCCTGACAGACCCATGAGATGACACGAACAGGCACGATACAGTTCCATGAATTGGATTTTCATAAGCGCACGCAGCCCCCATTTGACCCGTGTACTTGGATGTAAATAAATAAATAAATAAATAAATAGTCTGTTATCCTCTGTTATTGTGGTGTCTGTCGTAGTGTGCGCATTTGTAATTGAGGCTAGGATTTGGAAGGAGGCGGCCGTAGCCTTAAGTTAGGAACCATCCCAGCATTTGCCTGCAGTACAACTGATAAACCACGGAAAACCACTTCCAGGATGGCTGAGATGGGAATCGAACCTTCCCCTTCTCAGTTTGTCCTCACGTTTGAAGAGTACACCAAGATGTTACTAATCTACGGCGAAGCTGGACGTAAGTTTAATAGTCGAGCTGCATAACGCATGTATCATCGTCCCATCCATCACATACCATTTTTGTGAGACTATAACAAAGGCTGCGAGAAACTAGTACATTCCAACCGAGTTTACCGAGGGGAGATGATTGTGGTGCTCCACAGACGCGTCACGTTGACGACTTTGAAAACTACGTCCTTCATCACGTAGAAGAGGACCCGTCGACGAGTACGCGAAATATTCCCGATTGCGTGAATGGCTCCCAATCGAGTGTCTGGCGTGTTTTGCGCGACCAGCAACTGCACCCTTTCCACCCACAAAAAGTTCAAGCAATGGATGTGACCGGCAGATTTCAAGCCAAGTGCCAACTTCTGTGCTTCGTTTCTACAGTACACCAGTGTGTTAACACACCCCACTTTCAGCGTCACGTTCCTTTCACCACCAGGGAAACTGTTTTTAACTGCCAAAACCATCACATTTGCGCTGAAGAAAATCCGCATGCCGCACAGCCACGAGGATTTCAGCAACGGTTGGGAACAATGTATGGGCTGGTATCCTTGATGGTCATCTGATTGGGCCATACCTCCTTCCGTACTGCCTAACGGGTCCCTGCAAGAGGTAGTGGTAGAGTTCTGTGAACATTTGCCATTGGCACTACGTCAGCAAATGTGGTACCAACATGATGACGCACCAGCGTCCTTTTCACGTGCAGTCCGCGAACATCTCGACCGAACATTCGTGGGAAGATGGATAGGTCGAGGTGTTCCAATTTCGTGGCCACCACGATCGCCCAATTTAACTCCCCTCGACTTTTTCCTGTGGACCACAAGTAAAACCTTGTTTATGAGAGTCCTGTCGAGTCGGAATAAGATCTCGTTGCACGCGATCTGGTGGCAGCTTGAACACACACCAGGTCACGTGGGACGTGTGTATGACAACATGCTGCGCAAGTACACGTTGTGTAATGAACATCAGGGTCGCCACGTGGAGCAACTCTTGCAGTGCATACGTGTCTGTAGTGAAGTGGGAGATTTGCAACTGAGTCAAACAGATTTGGTATAGAAACGATACATGTCCGGACATGGGTTCCTAATCAAAATGTGATCTACTTAGTCCCCTCTACAACCCCCAGAAGTTAATAATATGAATTGTGAATCACCCTGTATAAAGCGTGTCGAATGGAAGCGGAAAACGGAGCAGTCGATGTCGCAATGCAGACACGGAGCGATTTATCAGACGTCCAAAAGAGCACGATCATTGGCTTTCGGGCCAAGGGTGGAAGCATTTCCCAAACGGCTACGTTTGTAAACTGTTCGCGTGCCGCCATGGTTAAAGTGTACCGTGCATTGCAAACTGACGCTATTCAAAACCGGCGCCGAGGCAACTGTAGTGCGCCACGGGCCATAGTTGAGAGGGGTGAACAACGGCTGCGGTGATGTGTACGGGCGAATAGACGTGCAACTGGAGAGCAACTGACCACCCAGATGAACCACTGTGTCCCCTCAACGACCGTTCAGCGGACGTTGCTGAGTATGGGTCTCTGCAGCAAGCGTCTGGTTCATCCACCCATGCTGATTGCTGTTCATCGGCGACGAAGGCTGGAATTTGCTCGCCAATACCGCAACTGGACGTCCACCGAGCGGCGACAAGAGGCTTTTTCTAATGAATCACGTTTTATGCTCCATCGAACAGATGGTCGATTGCGTACATACGGCGTGAAACGTCTGAACGCAAACACCCTGCAACAATCGCCGGACGGGTCCAGGCCGGAGGAGGGAGCGTTATGGTGTGGGGAATGTTCTTGTGGCATTCTCTGGGTGATCTCTCTGTTCCTGCACGACTCGCAGCGCGAGGGTGGTTATGCAGGCTATTGACGGGTATTACATTAGACTAGACAGTGTACGAGAGTGATTACACAACTACACTAATGCCCAAAAGTTAAGCATATGTTACGAATAAGCAGGGCAACAGGAAAAAGACCGCAAATCGCATGACATATGCACCTACCAACCTTACGTGTTCGCTCTGAGAGTATTCCCTGCTTTGACTACAGTGGCGTGGCGTGGAATTTTTTCGAGGGTAAGCTGTGAAGAAGACTCAAAATATAGGCTTACACCATAAAGCAACTTCAGCACCAGCTATGCCCTTGTCAATGTTGAGGTTGATATCTGAAGTAGCAACAATTACTCTACACACATAATTGTTAGTCTTTCACATTTAACAAATAAAAATAGAAAGAATTGTAATACAGCACAGCTCATTTTTCCCTTTTCAACTTTAGGTATGCCAATCCATGTACATTAAGTGCGGAGAAAATTATTCAACAATAGGGTTGGCGGGCTTCTCTTGTCTTGTATCATTTGACGATTGAACAGTGTGGCAATTTGTGTTTTTGTTGTTCGCATTTCTTGGCCTAAGGAGCTTAACTTTTAGGTTATTACCCGTAAATTTTCTATTGTGCGTGGCTCAGCGGTAACGTTCTAGCTAGCTGAGCTTAAGATAGCGGGATCGAATGCCGTCGCAGCCAGTCGGCATTTGAGGGTGCGCAAATGCGAGGGAGCCGGTTCAGTATATTTACTGGCACGTTAAAGATTCCCTTCGGGTCAAAATTCCGGCACCCCGGCGTCTCTAAAAGCCTCAGTAGTTAACAGGGACGTAAAACCAATAACATTATTATTATTTTCTATTATGAGACCTAAGTGAACATTAAAATAATAAACATGCTATTAGTAGACTAATAGATATTCTTATGTCTTTGTATTGCATGTTCAGTTAATATCACTCAAATTGTACTGATGTAAGTTTTCACGGCTTCATTAGTTTGAATGACTTAATTGGGGTGTAGGCCTATAACCTATGCAAACTAGTACTAAGGGGGGCGTGGTGGCGCAGCGGTCAAGCTGTTGGCCTCTGACCAAGGTGGACCGGGTTCGATTCCCAGTCAATGCATGTGAGATTTCGAAGTGAAATTCCATGTCCTGTGGTTCGGATTCCACGTAAAAAGGAGGTCCCGTGGCTCATGATCGCATGATTAATGGTCACGTAAAACTAAAAGCTTCCTTCTTTTTTTAAACTAGTACTGACAATTCCGGCGTCTAGTGCATCAGTGGAAAGAATGTTTTCTACCATGAAACGTATAAAAACCTTCACCCGAAACTCAATGCATCAAGAAGGACTTTCACATCTCGCGCTTCTTTCCATTGAAAAGGTGTTATTGTGCAGCCTTCAGGGGAACACTGATTTTCACGACCATGTAATTGATGAATTCGCTAAGAGGGAGAGAAGAATTGAACTTCGCTACAAATGATCCGCCAAGGTACAGTAAATAGTGGCATTAATTAATTTTGTACAAATGAGAATTTGATAGACCCTACCTACCGTAGGCCTAATTACCAAATATTTTTTAAAATAATGTGATAGGTCTTTAAAATATTATTCAAATTATACGGATGTACATACATTTAAAATTATGTATCCTTTACACCTACTCTTTGAATATAATTTGAATGATAATCAGAGGAAATTTTCGGGTTGATGGGTCACTCTGAAGATTCCAACGCACTGTTCACTCCCAACACAATAATAACAACTGTAGTTACGGTATACTAAATTTTGCTAATTGCACTCAAAAACATAGCGTTGTGAGTTAACCGGACGAAGAAGAATTTTAACTACCGCGCCCAGCAAAGGTCGGGTCTGATGGTCAGATGGAGGGTGGGGACTGGAGAGGCGCGCCAAATAATTTTAAGCAGTGCTGGTGTCCAGGCTCGCTAGGGTACGCCGCCCGTACCGAAGCAGACCTTGCTACCCGCTTTGACTTGTCTCGACGACAGCCCTGTGGCTATGGAACGCCACACCCCCTGTCTTAGCCAATCAAGGACGACCTGGCCTTCTTGGTGTACCACTCCATCGGCCATAGCAGTGTTCCGGGCCAGAAGGCTCGTGGAGGTAAACAAGCCGTTGTCATAGCGACCAGCCGCACTCTTTCTTCTTTCTCTCCAAAGTAGTACTGGCTGATCGTGGAGAATTTGAATTTGAATTTGAATTTATTGTTTCTCTTATACAGGCCACTGAGGCTACAAAGCCTCTTTATGCAGCTCTCTTCATTCAGAGGGCGGTTATATACAATAGAATAAATGAAGAAAGAAAAGAAAAACTTAACCTATACATACAGTTGACAATAATAAATGAAGAAAGAAAAGAAAAACTTAACCTATACATACAGTTGACAATAGAAGTTCTTGTTATTACATCCGTTCACCTTGAACATGATAATTGTATAGCTGATAGATCACAATGAAGGGAGTGTTTTATCGCTCTGATAGGAAGTCCCGAATACTGGTGCAATTTATATTTATTCCAGAGAATACTAGCTGAAATACGGAATGAACCTTTGCATTTTTCGGTTCTGTGATGAGGTATCTGGAGCATTTGTGCAGTGTGTCTATTCGCACGGTTATGCACTGATTGCATGGGAGTTAGTGTGCAGTAAATATAAGACGGAATTTTGAATTTTAGAATTTTTATCACAGTCAGAGCCATGGCATACTGTCTTCGTTCCTTTAACTTTAGCCATCCAATCTGGACGTAAAATGGAGTTATATGAGACTCTCTTGGTACATTGAGTACAAACCGCAAGCAAGCATTTTGCATTCTTTGCAATTTTGTATTGAGAACCTCTCCCATATCATGGTAAATTATAGATCCATAGTCAAATATTGGTAATATCAAACTCTGTATCAGTATCTTTCGTACATTTTGGGGCAAATAGAAGCAAGTTCGCCTAATTTGATATAATGACGATGCAACCCTTTTCAGAATCATGTTTGTGTGATCCTGCCACGATAATCGAGAGTCAAAAATAACTCCCAGATTTCTTACTGCTGACTGGTACGGAACTGTTTGGGATGCAAGCTGTAAAGGTGGTACTGGGTCAGGTAGGGAACTGAGTAATTTGGTATAGCCGATGATGATCGGTTGCGTTTTTTCGAAGTTAAGTATTAGATTATGATCGAGTGCGTACTGAGATAGGCTTTGAATGTCACTGTTAATTAGAGCTACCTTCAAATGAATGGATTTCAGATCCGTGTGTAGATATAGCTGAAGGTCATCTGCGTACATATGATGTTGACAGAATTTAAGGACAGATGGAAGGTCATTTATATACACGGAGAACAGGAGTGGACCAAGGACCGAACCCTGCGGCACACCTGTTGTTACTTCACACCATTCTGAAACATTGTCATCTGCTAGGACTACTCTCTGACATCTGCCTGTTAGGTAAGACCTAAACCAGTTCGTTACTGACTTTGAAAGGCCTAGATTTCTTAATTTAACTAGTAGGATCTCATGGTGAACTCTGTCAAAAGCTTTGCTGAAATCGAATAGAGATAATATAGTTATTTCCTTCCGGTCCATTGCAAGACGAATGTCGTCTGTGACTTTAATAAGGGCTGTCAGAGTACTATGTTTTGATTTATATCCAGATTGGTTCGGGTTTAGGATATTGTTGGAATTTATATATTCATAAAACTGATCAAAAACAATCCGTTCTAACGCTTTCCCAATTGCACACAATATACTTATTGGTCTTAAGTCACTACAGTTTAAGGCGTTCGTGAATTTTGGTATTGCTTTGATGTTGGCTTTTTTCCATTGTGTCGGATAAATACCCATTTGCAGGCTATAGTTAAATATATGCAATAAAACTGGCATGAGAAGGTCCATATTCCTTTTCAATAGCGTAATAGATATATGATCTGGTCCTATGGCTTTTGAAGTTATCCTAAATATGGCTAAATGAATGTCCTCTGGATATATATAGCCAAAATGAAATTCTTCCCGTCGGTCAGTAAATTTTTCCCTGTAGTTAGCAACAGTTGACAAAACTCTATTGCTGTCTACAACGGTTGATACGTTTAAATAATGCTTATTAAGCTCATCAGCGCTCATTGTTGGGTTATTGCTTTTGTGTCTGGATTTTCCAACACCGAGAGTTTTTATAGCTCTCCACAAAGCCGAAGAGTTTTTAGCTGAATTAATTAGCGAATGAGTGTAACGTATCTTTGTATTACGAATAACTTGCTGGGTTCTGTTGTGTAAGCTTTTGTATTCTACAATGTCCTCGGGTTTCTGTGTTCTGTTGCACTTCTTTCTGGCTCTATTTCGAGATCTTATTAGATCTTTTATTTCTGTGTTGATCCAGGCAGCTGGTGCGTGCCTCGCGTTAGCTGAGCGCACTGGGGCATGGCGATCATATAAATCAATTAAAAATGTGTTGAATGTTTCGACCTTCTCATCTATAGTTTGCTGCTCGAGAACAGTGTGCCATGGAACTGAGATGGCATCAGCCTTAAACCTTTCATAATTAAACCTGCTGAAGTCTCGAAAAGTTCGAATACTGGGCTTATATTTTGGAGTTGACAGGGTATATACTGCGTATAAGAGATCATGTGCTGAGAAGCCAGAAGCAGCTGTTTGGCCAAACTCTCACGTGCTCATTGCAGATGGATGCTATTAGATCCAGAGTAGAAGAGGAGGTTGCAGTGTGATGTGTATCTTGATACGGGAGCCACGACAGATTGCAAGTATTTAGAGTTTCTACTATGTTCTTCGTTTCAAATGTAGCCGACCCAAAATGGGCATTGAAATCACCGGCTAATATTACATATTTATAACTAAAAATGTGTGAAAGCATGTCATTTAATAGTAGTTCCATAAAACCGACTTTGGGTGCTCTATAAACACAAATAAATAATACTTTAGTATATTTCAGGCAAATCTCTACGAAGAGGTACTCAGGTCTGAAATTCTCATTATTTGGGGATTTGCAGATAACCCGGCACTTAATGTGCTGTCGAACATACACTGCTACTCCACCCCCTTCTCTACGTTGTCTGTCATTGCGGTAGATATTATATCCTGGCAAGGTTACAGATGAATCAGTAATGGACTTGTTGAACCATGTTTCACTAACAGCGATTACATCAATACCGGAGTTAACAAATGTGTATTCAAATTCTGCGAAATGTTCTAGCATTTTAAGTGACTGCGTGTTCAGGTGAGTTACTTTAAAATCATTGGGTAATCTATCAGCTATATCACAAAGATAAGCATGCGTATCATACTCATTGGTACTAATATCCATGCAAAAGATAATTGAAAGTTATCGTAAAATTGTTAAACAAGAAATATCAAAAATTACAAAATCTAAAACTTAAGCTATTTTCTAAATATTAATCAATAATATCGGCTTGTATTTTGGCTATACACTGTAGTTCAAGTTCCACCAGTAACCATATTACATGTCTGTGCTTACACTTGTAACTTTGATCAGTTGAGCCCCCTCACACTGGCACGTATGAGGGTCCTTTACGTACGAGGAGCGGGAAACTTTTTCTTCAAAAAGTCCAATTCTCGGAGTGTTTTCACACGATGCCTCGTGTCATCAATGCGGATCAGAACAACGCCATCTGCAGTCCAGACACCGTGTAACCCAAAGTGGCTTACTGCTTGTTTTACAATATCAGTCCGGGTTTTCGTCAGATCTTCTCTTACAGTTATGCCGGTATTCCTTAAGTATTTCTTCGACCTGAAGAGTGCTGCTCGATCTGCATAGGACACGAACCGCACTATTATTGGCCGCTTCTTTCCAGCATCCCGGAGTCCTACACGATGAGATCGGTCTATTCTTTGGGGATCGAGTGTTACATTCAACTTGGCAGCAACATCCATTACACACCTGTTGGTGTCCTCACCTGGAGTTTCAGGAATACCAAAAATTCTCAAGTTATTTCGACGCTGGTACTGCTCAAGTTCGTCAGTGCGGTCATTCAGTTGCAGCTCAAGTTGATTTATAGTGTCGTCTCGCCTGGCAAGTTCCTGTCTGAGTTCATTGATGACCTGGGTGTTAAAATCTATTGTTTCTTTTAGTTTATCAATCACCTTATTAGCAACTCGATCCACGAGCTCCTCGATTAGGTTCGTATTACTCAGCAGGCTTAAAATGTCAGGTGAGTCTCGGCGCACATCCTGCGTAGCTTGGTTGTGGTCCGCTGATGAAAAAGTAGTGCCACTGTCCTTCCAGTTCCTTTTTGAGCCGTCAGCTTCGCTAGCATTGCGACAACCGCCACCCTGACTGCGATCCACGGTCTTCAATTGTTCTCCCGAGCTGCTACCTGCTCCGTTCCTCTCTAAGGCGCTAGGGTCGTCTGCTTTCACTTGCTTGCGCTGTCCACCCTTCGTTTGTTCACGAACTCCGCGCTCCCCACTGCGGTCAACTGCCTTCTTTTGTTTGTCTTTTCCCGTCATTTTGTAGTTTTCAACTCTAACCTCTCACACACTTTAATACTTGTTTATCAAAATAACAGCAATATTTCAACTTACTGCGTTTATCACCGAACGTTCTGCTGTTGATTTACTTCTCACTGATCACTCTTGCAATGCACTGCTTCTACTTTGTCACCTTCTAAAAGCAATTCTGGCTAGAACGAGGAACGTCATTCAAAGCGGCGTTTTTGCAGTTGCTTGCGCGTTAGAAAATGATATTACACACATCAAAAAAAGTTTTGCATCACCTCGGTTCCCAGATCTCCGGCATATAGACGTTGACTGTGTATATTGTATCCAAGATACAGTCCCTTTGACTGTTCATAGATGTCACTAAAACTGCTCAAAGATGTAAACAACCATGCATGAGCAGGGCCTATTAGACGGAGGGGGTACGACAGCCGATCAGTTCCAGTCATTCCACCAGGACGAAGGTACGCTGCTCATGTTGTCTGTAGTTCTACCATGCCTAGAAGGTCAATACCGCAGTTCGATCGCGTCCGCATTGTTACTTTGTGTCAAGAAGGGCTCTCAACAAGGGAAGTTTCCAGGCGTCTCAGAGTGAACCAAAGCGATGTTGTTCGGACATGGAGGAGGTACAGAGATACAGGAACTGTCGATGACAGGCCTCGCTCAGGCCGCCCAAGGGCTACTACTGTAGTGGATGACCGCTACTTACGGATTGCCGCTCGGAGGAACCCTGACAGCAATGCCACCATGTTGAATAATGCGTTTCGTTCAGCCACAGGACGTCGTGTTTCAACTCAAACTGTGCGCAATAGGCTGCATGATGCGCAACTTCACTCCCGACGTCCATGGCGAGGTCCAGCTTTGCAACCCCGACACCATGCAGCGCGGTACAGATGGGCCCAACAACATGCTGAATGGACCCCACGGAATTGGCATCACGTTCTCTTCACCGATGAGTGTCGCATATGCCTTCAACCAGACAATCGTCGGAGACGTGTTTGGAGGCACCCTGGTCAGGCTGAACGTCTTAGACACACTGTCCAGCGAGTGCAGCAAGGTGGTGGTTCCCTGATGTTTTGGGGTGGCATTATGTGGGGCCGACGTACGCCACTGGTGGTCATGGAAGGCTCCGAAACGGCTTTACGATACCTGAATGACATCCTCCGACCCATAGTGCAACCATATCGGCAGAATATTGGAGAGGCATTTGTCTTCATGGACGACAATTCTCGACCTCATCGTGCACATCTTGTGAATGCGTTCCTTCAAGATAACGACATCGCTCGACTACAGTGGCCAGCATGTTCGCCAGACATGAACCCTATCGAACATGCCTGGGATATGTTGAAAAGGGCTGTTTATGGACGTCTTGACCCACCAACCACTCTGAGAGATTTACGCCGAATTGTCGTTGAGGAGTGGGACAATTTGGACCAACAGTGTCTTGATGAACTTGTGGATAGTATGCCACGGCGAATACAGGCATGCATCAATGCAAGAGGACGTGCTACTGGGTATTAGAGGTAGTGGTGTGTACTGCAATCTGGACCACAAATGCTGAAAGTCTAGCTGTATGATGGTACAACATGCAATGTGTGGGTCTCATGAGCAATAAAACGAGCTGAAATGTTGTTTGTGTTGATCTCTATTCCCTTTGTAGTTAACGGTTCCGGAACTCTTGGAACCGAGGTGATGCAAAACTTTTTTTGATGTGTGTATATACTTTATTCTTATGAGAATATGCTAGGTAAGCGGTGCTTACCCCGTGGTATTGGAGAAAACGCCACTGTTTGACTAGCGGCGTAACCGCAAGGTAAACACGGCCGGTGCCTGTGCCCCATATTCCCTCAGTCGGATAGGGCGCTAGGAAATGTTCTCCGCAGTGACTGCCGGCTTCTGCCAGAGCTAGCATCAGCAGTTTAGTTGGCAACACTGTGTCCTTCACAGGGTGAATCCCACACGTGTGGGCGTATGTGTCATCAGCACTTCTAGCATATGTTATGAATGGCTGTGGTGAGTACAAAGTTGACTGTTTGTTTGCTTTAATACAAACGACAGTCGTGCTGCCAACGTAACTACTGATGCTAGATCTCGCAGACGCATGCAGACACTGAGGCGAACATTTCCTGGCGCCCTGTAGTATCCATGTTATAGTGTGCGGAGTGTAGCTTCTTGGTGAACGTGACAACATAATGGCACAATGATGCCATTTGGACCCCGTTTTGCAGGGTAGAATACTCGGCCCCCTGGAAGCAGGCCAGACACAGACCGAAGTCGCCCGGAAGTCGCCGTATCCCAAGGTTCGTATATAAGAGGTTGTCTCGTTCCGCGCGCATGCGCTCTACTCCCCCGGCTGATGACGTATTGCTCAGACCCGGCATCAGCCAACACCACAGTCCCAGTAAGCTGGCAGCTTCAGCTATTCTTTATGGTGTTGTGTTGATGTGTTTATCTATTCTCGTTACGTGTCATTATTTAGTGGTGTTTGATAGTGCTTCATTAAGTACTGCTCTACACGTTTCCCCTAGTAATAGGTAAGTGCTCGGTAAATGAAAGAGCCATTTGTGTATCATTAGCTTCGTGGTACGACCTGATAGTTTTGATGTTTTTTTTTATTTCTTTCAGTTTTCTACGATGCCTGGAATGAGATGCACGGTGGCTTTGTGTACAAACAGTCGTATTAAAACGAAGCGGGATCCCGGGAGTGCGCATATAAAGTATCATATAAAGTATCATTCATTCCCTAAAGACAATTTAATTAGGCAAAAATGGGTGCTGTGTACTAGAAGAGACGAGATGTGGAATCCGAATACTTCACAAATATGCTCTGAACATTTTACGGAGGATGACTATGAGAGGGACCTGAAAGCAGAATTATTGAATTTAATTCCTAAGAGAAAACTAAAACAGACTGCTGTGCCTTCACTTAAATTATGAACTGATATACCCGAAGAAACCCAGGTGCAGATACGTGAACGTGAAATACGTAGTGAGAAGAGAGAAAATAAAAGAACGGTGAATCAAATTTTAGAAAGCTCGTACTCTGTTCAAGAAGTGTGTAATGACGTCCAAACTACAACGGAGGAAAATCAAATAGATGTTTTGAAGATGGAAAATGAAAAGTTGCGACAAAAGAACGCAAAGCTGGAGGAGAGAATCGTACTGAAAAGCCAAGAAATTGGCAGGCTTAAAAGAGAACTTTGTAAAATGAAGAGAAAAAGGATTGATGAAACCAGAGTGCGTAAAAAGGCCCGAGAAATACTCGGTTCAGTTTTCACCGAAAATCAAATAGACATCCTTTTAAGTAAGAAAAAGAAAGTTAAATGGACAGACGATGAAATATCTCTTGCATTTTCCCTGAGATATATTAGTAAGCGTTCATATCTTTTTCTGAAGAAGAAAATGAACATTCCTTTGCCTAGACTGTCTACACTGCAAAAATGGGCATCAACAGTCGATATGAACAATGGTGTTCTCCAAGATGTTTTCCGCTTTCTGTGCGTTGCTGATTCATCTCTGAGCAAGAAAGAAAAAATTACGGTTCTTCTTTTTGATGAAATGAAAGTTAAAAGCGTCATGGAATATGACCGGAAAGGAGATGAAGTTATCGGGCCTCACTCCAATGTGCAAATAATAATGATTTTGACGTGAAAATAACCTGCGAGATTTTAAACTCTACTGGTTTTTAGACACTGGGTTCCAGCTAAAGAGCGGACAGATTGTAAATAGAAATCCTATCGTAGCGTTATTAAATGATCAGAAGAAAAGTGATCTCAAAATGTTGCATAAACAGAACGAAAGTCACATCACTGTGGAAAAGACTCAGACAAAATGTGAGGAAAGCGTGTCAGTTATTGTCGCACAAGACAGCTACTGCTCTGCAATTTATGAAACCGGGAGCTGATCCTCAGCTGGCTGAAGAAACTGGAAAATGTATTGAAATAATTGATAGGTGGTACGATGTGATGAATACATACACTCCCAAACCTTCAGGTAGACCTTCCAAGAACCCATATGGAAAAGATCTGGAATCTCAAGACGCAATTCTCAACGACATGCTTGAATTAATTGAAACAATGAGATGCTGTGGCAAGAAAAATATACAGCTTTTTCAGAGAGGAATCATCACATCAATTAAATCTTTGAAGTATCTTCTATTAGATTTGAAGAGTGTCCATGGTATTGAGTACATATTCACCCACCGTCTCAACCAGGACGCTTTAGAAAATCTGT
The DNA here is from genome assembly GCA_946902985.2 of Meconema thalassinum. Classification (NCBI taxonomy): domain Eukaryota; kingdom Metazoa; phylum Arthropoda; class Insecta; order Orthoptera; family Tettigoniidae; genus Meconema; species Meconema thalassinum. The sequence goes on along the minus strand of OX336400.1, from coordinate 98,813,260 downwards.
TTTCTCAGATTAGGACGAAAGGGGGTCTGAATGATCATCCTTCTCCTTTAGACACATTATATCGTTTAAGAATGATTATTTTAGGGCGAAATCGAGGACTCCTTCAAAATAATTCTAATACAGGAACCGAAGATGATTCCGAATATATTCCAGCCAAAGTGCTTCGAATGTCTGGTGTATTATGCAAGAAGGAAGAGGATAATCAGGAGAAAGATAGCGAAATAGAAGTCACCAAAGAAATGATTGCATCTTCGATTCCTGAAAACGAATTGAGCACCCCCCTAACTGAAATGGAAGCCAATGCATTGTTTTACCTTTCTGGGTGGGTAGCAAAAAAAGCTTAGATCGGCATGTCCAAACCTTGGTAGCTATACATTTACTAGCTCTGAATCGCAGTCTATGAATCCACAAAATGCATGGATCAAAAGTTTGTCGTTCGGTGGACTCGTAGAGCCTTCTAAAAGCTGGAAAAAAGAGGCAAAATTGCTAGAAGATGAATTTAAGAAGTACCATGGTCTCAAGAGCATAAAAAGGGGTGAATTGTGCATTACCAATTTGGTTGAATCTCTTTACAAGAAATATCCTGAAATAAATCGTGTAGTGGTAGAGACATTCGTTTCGACAGAGGACCTTCATACGAATGAAGCTCATGAATGCACTGAAGACAACACAGGGGAGCTACAAGAGGAGTAATGAATGTTCAGTCTCTCATGACAAAATATCCAAGAAGATGAAAAAATACACCAGGTGAATATATTTTCAGGCTTGAACGCTCGATTGAGTTCGTGAACAGTGAGCAAATGTACCGGTAATAGTTTTCCCTACTTAATCTCAACAGTATAATTGAGCATGAATTTTAATAGAATTAAAACGGCGCTGTGTATTGTACATTATGTTGAACTTTATCAATTATGACTCAATTTTGAAGCTTCAGAATTCTCGTTCTTTGTCGATTCGAATAACTTTTATATTTAATTATTCATGATGATGATGATGATGATAATTGTTGTTTTAAGGGGCCTAACTCTAGGTTATCGGACCCTAATGGTCTGGGTGATAGTGAAAATGAAAGATGATCAAATGAAACCTACAACTAAAACTAACTACTCTCTTACAAACTAGAAGAGGAAATGGTAAACAAAAAGTGTATTTACACGCTCTGATTATTTAAAGCTCTATTATATTAAACTGCATTTATAGCTACAAGTATCACGAGTTCTTATGTTGTACATCAACCCCGTGGTTACCTTCTGCAGTAGTGCAAGGCTAGCCGTAACAGTAGTCTCATCCACTCAGCGCGGGTCGGCTGATGACGTCACGCAGCAGGGGAGCGCTGTTACCACAGACCTTACGAGAACGAGGCAACCTGTTCTCTACAAGCCTTGGCCGTATCCTTGAATGTGCCACAAAGTGTCATTTCCAGGCTTTGGAGACGATTTCGAGACACAGGAGATGTTAGTCGTAGGCCAGTACCAGGTCGATCAAGAGTAACCACCCCACAGCAGAACCGATATATGGCCTTAACCACCCGACGAAATCGGAGTGCACCTGCAAGATAATTGTCGGCGGAGCTTGCAGCCGTCTCAGGGGTTGCCGTTTCCCGGCAAACTGTATACCCGAGGCTTAGAACAGCAGGGCGTTTGCCAGACGTCCCGCGGTGTGCGTCCCGCTCACTCCAAAACAGAGACGGGTCCGTTTTCTGTGGAGCAGTCAACGTCGAAACTGGACCATGAATGAATGGAGGCATGTGCTCTTCACAGACGATTCCCGTCGCACATTAATCTGGAGAGAACTGATATAACCACAGGAACATCGTGGAACGGGACCTGTATGGTGGTGGCATCATGGTGTGGGAGCTTGCCACGGTGGGTGAGTGGTTATAGTGTCGGACTACCAACCCCAAGATTGCAGGTTCGCCCCTGACCGTGGTAAGTGATTTTTGAAAGGCGACAAAAATCACGACACTCATGTCATACGTTGTTGTTTGGCATGTTAAAGAACCCATTTGAATTCAGTAGGCCGTGTTCAATGGCAAAATTATCTCGGGATTTTCCGCCAACACAAAGTTCCTCCATTCTCTACTTGACAGCGCTGTAGTGTCAAGGAGTTTAGATATCTAACCTCCTTGACTTTCATAGCGTTCAAAGGAACGACGAAATTCGACATGCAAGCTACCCTCTGGGTGTCAATTAACAAAGCTTGCACCAAGCACCCGAGGCCATACGATATTATTATTATTATCATGGTGTGGGGCTGCATCAAGATGAATGGCCGTACGGACCTGCACATCTTCATGTGTGGTCCGAGGAACACTGAACGCTCGGAGATACAGGAATGAGGTACTTATACCACATGATCGACTCTTCAGAGGTGCGGTTGGTCCAGACTTCCTCTTAATGGACAATAACGCCCGACCGCACCGCGCTGCTCTGGTGGATGAATTTCAGGCTGGGGAAGACATTCATTGCATGGACTGGCCAGCTAGGTCTGCGGATCTGAATCCTATAGAACATGCCTGGGATGTACTGGGGAGGCGAATTGCATCCCGTCAGCCTCCACCAAGGACCCTCCAAGACCTTCGCATTGCCTTTTCGGAAGAATGGGATCGACTGCCACAAGAGCTCTTGAACCATCTGATAAGAGAGCATGCCACGTCGCTGCGAAGCATGTGTGGCCGTGAAGGGTAACCATACACCCTATTAACAGCATATTTTGATGTGGAAGACATTGCCACGTTTTGTTAGTTGTTGTCAAAGGTGTACTAGCTATAAGGACCTTTCTGACAGCCTTTTCTTCTTTGACAAGTTGTGTGACATATACAGGACCTTTCATATAAAATAAGAGCGCTAAGCGGCGGCTTTGTTAACCACTACTGCGGTCACCTTGGCCGAGCTTTTGACGCGCCAAGGCCCCCTGCTTTAGGCGTGTGTACAATCCTATATGATGCAGCGGCCTTGCTAGCGTGTGTACAATGCTGAAATCTTACTTTAGTTAGTTAGTTAGTTAGTTATTGTTGATGAAACCGAACCCCCTATAGTATTGAAAGCGCGCGCATAGTACATACGATGTTTTTTTAATTTATTTTTTTAAGTTCCGGTGGACTGTATAAAAATAACAGATTGACATTACCAAACTTGACCTTGCAATAAGCGTGCAGTTGCTCAGTCGCCAGTCTAAACCTCAAGTGCTAACATGGTGAGACAGTTATCATTGCAACATCGTATTTTTTTATGTAAAACTTATTTTAAGTACGAGTCGGCTCCGCGGGTACGTGATGCATTTATTCAACAATTTCCTGATGAAGTGCCACCTTTACTAACACAGATTCACGTAATTGCAAATAAGTTTGACAATACTGGCTCGGTGCTCAATAAAAAACATGCCCGCACACGAACAGTTTAACAGAGGATGAGCTAGATGACATTGGCGAGAATCTTGAACGGTCTCAGAATAAATCACTCACAAAATTAGCACAAGTAGGGGTTTCGGTTTCATCAACAATAACTAACTAAAGTAAGATTTCAGCATTGTACACACGCTAGCAAGGCCGCTGCATCACATAGGTTAGTACACACGCTTAAAGCAGGGGGCCTTGGCGCGTCAAAAGCTCGGCCAAGGTGACCGCAGCAGCGGTTAACAAAGCCGCCGCTTGGCGCTCTTATTTTATATGAAAGACCCTGTATTGTGTGATTCAGCTTCCGTTTGTTGAGCAATCAGTCTGACATTCCTATCAGGCTGTATGACCTCGTTTAGTGATTATGCTTAACTTTTGGACACTAGCGTACTAACTAGCCCTAGAAGAGATACAGGACAAAGGAAATAAGATTTAGGTATAGTATTTCATACCATGGGTTACAGTGGTGATGGATATATTGAATGGTTAAAAAGAATCGTGTTCCTATAAATCCTGTTACAAGTTTTTCTGTTTAGCCCCCACCTGAGAAGACTGCGGTCCGTTTCACAGTGAAGGCAGCAACGCTGCAGAACTTCACGGTAAGTAAAGTGAGAGCGACAAGATGTATGGGTAGTTCTATGCTGTCCCAGTCAGGAATAGTCAAACCAAGGAGGAGGATACATCTTTTCTGCCTTGGATGTGCGACGAGTTGCTTATCTCTAAGGCAAATCGTCGCGCAAAGCAAAACATTCCGGAACGAATTAAATATGCAAAGAAGTATTTGCCGTTATTGGTTAAGTGTGCGAGAGGAATCCTTGTCAATAATTATGTCAAGATAAATAGATTTTCGATCAATCGCTACATCACTTGACCTTTATTTGGATGGTCGAGTTCAAGGTTGAAACATCTGGCCGATTCGCCATCTGCTGGCCATTCGTCACCTCCTCTCACTGCTGCTTGTTTATCGCATAGCTCTGATCGGCAGAAGCAGAAGTAAGGCAGAGGCATGTTAAATCCAGCGTGCAGAACACGTGCGTTGCGTTGTGAGGCTGGACCCCTCCACGCGTCGGTAGCGACAGCTGGCAGAGAACCAGAGGCAAGCATTATTAATAAAATAACTAACTACACTCTCCTGATATGGTGGGCTGACCGAACGACCTGAACACAGTCGCGTTGTCGACTGACCTTACAGTGTTGTGAACATAAAATATGGGTCTCCGATAGTTTAAAAAATTTCAAATAAATGTATACGTACCAAATTATTATTTTGGCTTCGGTGGCGAAGTCGGTAGCATGCTGAACTGCTATGTCCAAGATCGCGGGTTCAAACCCGAAGTCGCCGTTTCTTTTTAGTATGTTTACCCTCCAGGGTTGGCTTCTCCCTCCGACTCAGCGATGGATCCCACCATTACCGCCTCCAGTGCAGGTTGAAACATCGGGTCGGGGTATACAACTGGGTGAGTGGTTATTGTGTCTGTCTACCAACCCCAAGCTTGCAGGTTCACTCCTGGCCATGGTAAGTGATTTTTTTGAAAGGCGACAAAAATCACGATACTCATGTCATACGTTGTTGGCATGTCAAAAAACCCATTTGAATTCAGTAAGCCGTGTTCATAATGGCAAAATTAATCTCAGGATTTTCTCCCCAACATAAAAGTTCCTCTTATCTCTACTAGAAAGCGCTGTAGGAACAAAAAAAATCGACATGCAAGCTGCCCTCTGGGTGTCAAATAACAAAGCTTGCACCCGGCATCCGAGGCCATAGGATATAATAATAATAATAATAATAATAATTATTATTATTATTATTATTATTATATACTGGGTAGGTGGGACGAGCGAACCTGCAAAGCGAACATGGGCCTCATGAGGGATGGAAAGAATGGGAGGGATACTATACACAAGGAAGAGGGAAGGAGGCAGCCGTGACCTAACGTAAGGAACCATCCCGGTATTTGCCCGGAGACGAAGTGAGAAACCACGGAAAACCACTTCGAGGATGGCTGAGGTGGGAATCAAACCCCTCTACTCATTTGGAGCACCCGAGGCTGAGTAGACCCCATTCCAGTCCTCATACCACTTTTCAAATTTCGTGGCAGAGCCGGGATTCGAACCTCGGACCTCCGGGGTGGCAGCTAAGCACGCTGACCACTACACCACGGAGGCGACGTCGGATTCTTTAAAAGCGTTAACATCCTTCAGTATGTCATCCTCCGGAGGGGAAGTAAAGCCGGCGGGCCCATGTCATAAAAGTAAGGCACGTAAAAGAACCTACCACTGCAATTGGTGGTGTGTAGCAAAATTTGTAGGTTATATTTGACTGGTGAGAAAACGCTCTATCAAATAGGTTATGCATATTCCCGAATGGGAATATGATGTTATTTCCGTTTGAGCAGATGAATTATCAATTAATTGCCAAGGTAAGGTTTTTGTTTTATGAAAGGGAGCTTGACTTCCGTAGCACATTGGCATCGCTCGTGACGTCAATACTACGTGTATTTTGTGTCTTGTGATGGCCTTCTCAGTATGTGCTAGCCATGCGTATTGGTGAGGTGTGTATGTACCAAATGATGAGCCCAACGGCACACTGGGGCGAAACGCTGGCATTTTTTGTTTGAGTTGACCGTACAAATTTTATCCAATTAATTGATTACGCTGTATCAAGTTCCAACGTTCACCGCTAGGTGTTAGTGACAGTAGCATCTGGTAGCCAAAGTCGGAACTACTTGAAATTGAACTTGTAGGGAGCCCTCGGGCGTTCAATCAAAAATGGTCAGCTTATGGCCATTGGCTGCGATTCATATATCATCATTTTGGGTTACGCCCCTTAAAAACTACCGGTAATTAAAATTTATTTATTTATTATCTCATAAGGGGCACCTGAGCCGAGGCTCGTGATAGTGCGGTACATCAAGGTAACAATGGTATTTTAGTAATTATATGTAAGTTACATTGTTGAATCCATTAAGAATTTAAACAGTTCTTTCCTGAAAGTTCTCAGTGAGGAGATATTTTTCAGGCCATCAGGCAGTCTATTATATATAAATGATGAGTATGCCATAGTGAATTATTTCCAAACCTGCTGGTATTTATTGCATTATAGTGGATATTGCTTGCATTTCTGGTGATGCGTGAGTGAGTATCTGAATTGGTTGTGAGTATGATATTTGAATTGGTTATTTTATGTTTAATTTTATATATCATTATTACCGAGGCTCTTTGACGGAGACAATTTAGTGATAGGACATTGCATTGTTGGTATAATTGAATTGTAGGTGTTAACATGGGAAGATTGGAAAGTATTTTCAAAGCCCTTTTATGTAATATATTAATTTTATTGAATAATCCTTTGCTGCAACAAGCCCAAATGTGAATCATGTATGCAATGTGACTTTCAATAAGTGCGTGATATGTAGACTTCAGTAGTGCTCGAGAAACTTTGTATTTTACTCGGCTTAGAACTCCTATAGCTGGAATTATTTTTCCACCAATAGCTTTGACATGATCATCCCAAGAGAGTAACTCATCAATGACTAATCCCAAAAATTTGGTAGATTTAACTCGGGGTAGACATTGGTCGTGGAAGTATAATCGCAAGTCTAAAGGTAGGTTGTAGGAAGGCTTGTGAAAGACGATATAGTTATAGTTAAGTTAACTGTTAGACGGTTTTCATGCATCCATGATAGAATCAGATGTGAATCTTCCTACATTTTCTGTTCGAGTTCATGGACAGACTTTCCAACATAGAATACGTTGGTATCATCAGCAAATAGGGATATATTACCGTTTAAATTTAGTCTATCAATGTCGTTGATAAATATTAAAAATAATATTGGGCCTAAAACAGATCCCTGTGGCACCCCGAAAGTAATTGCTTGGCAACTACTCTCAGCATTCATGCAACTAACAAATTGTTCCCTGTCCTTAAGGTAATCTACAAACCAGTGAAGTGCTGTTCCTCTCACACCAGCTGATTCTAATTTATGAATCAGTAGAGAGTGATCCACAGTGTCGAAAGCCTTTTTTAAATCTATAAATAAACCTGAAGCAAGCAATCCTGAATCTAGAGCCTCTTGAAGTCTAACAATAATATCTTCCACTGCATTGTTTGTGCTAGAGTTGGGAATGAATCCATACTGATGCTTATAGAAATAATGGTTACGAAGAAGAAATTTTAGTAGCCGGTCCTTCACTACCTTTTCTAATATTTTAGAAATAACAAGAAGTATTGAGATAGGTCTATAATTATTAACATCATGTTTATCTGTTCAAGTATTTTTTCACTGCTGCCTTTGTTATCTATAAACTCAATTCTTTTTCAGTCGGTCAACAAAAGCGTGCCCAATTATATTGGGCGAGTAACAATATTGCTTTACCACGCTACTACCATAAAGAGATCTTGTTGATTCTTTATGGGCTTTGTCGTGTAGCCTCGCGTACTCGGGTGCGTGTGGAATTTGTCTGATAACCTGTCACTGTGATGTCTGTAATAGTGTGGGTATTTGTAATTGATGATGATGATAATTGTTATTTTAAGGGACCTAACATCGAGGTTATCGGTCCCTAATGGTCTGGGTGATATCAAAAATGTCAATGAAGTGGAAACCAGAACGAAAATTAAGTGAGAAGGAAAATACTTACAAACAGGAACTCAGATTGAAACTACTCACAAAATGGAGCGCGGTAATACTTACAAAAGGGAATTTAGAACGAAAATACTCACAAAAGGAATAGATTGAAAAATACGCGCAAAATGTAGGTTAAGTTCAAAATAGGTACAAAATGCAATGTATAGTCTAAATACTTACAAAATGCAAGTGCAATTCAAAATACTTACAAAATGCAAATGAGATTGAAAATACGAACAAAATGCAATTGAGGTTCAAAATACTTACAAAATGCAATCGAAATTGAAAATACACAATGTAATTTAGATTGAAAAAGGCCGGTTCAGATTCAAAATACTCACAAAGTGCAATTGAAATTCAAAATACTTACAAAATGCAATTGAAATTGAAAAGGTTTACAAAATGTATGGTAGATTCAAACCACTCAATTGGATGGACAATACTTACAAAATGCAATTTAGATTGAAAATACTTACAAAATGTAATTGAGAATCAAAATACTTTAAAAATGCGCACCCTACAAAATGCAATTTAGATTGAAAATACTTGCAAAAAGCAGCTTAGGTTGAAAATACAAAATGCAATAGAAATTCAAAATACTCCCAAAAGTTCCGCCCCCTATATTGAAAGACTTACTAAAAAGCAATTTAGATTGTCAATCCTTAAAAAATGCAATTAAGGTTGAAAATACTCGCAAAATGCAATTTAGATGGAAAATACCTACAAAATGCAACGTAGATGGAAAATACCTACAAAATGGAGTGTAGAGGCAAAAATAAAAAATAATAAAAAATCGCTTAAGGGAATTTAGATACACGGGGAGCCAGTTAACAAAAACAGTGCCGTAAACCTAAAGAGAAAAGGATATATAATGAAAAGAAAACAGGAGATCTGACCCCTCGAAGAAGGAGGGATCAGGCAAGATGAGACAAGGGCCAAATAAGGCGGGAAAGTGAAAGACTTCCTAGGCCTCGGATACCCTAATACCGTCGGGGTCGGAAAAGAACAAGAGTTGACCAAGGGAGGTCGACAGGAAAGAAGATAGAGAGGAGCCCGGCACACGTAAGTGGAAGCAATTCCGGGCTCAGCTGGGGTCCCGTGTTCGCCAACCCACGTCCCACTAGATGTGAGCCCCTGGGGGATATTTGTAATTGAGGTAGGATTTGGGTAGGATGAGGGCGTGACCTTAAATTAGGTAGCATCCCGGCATTTTCCTGGAGGAGAAGTGTTGAAACCACGGAAACAACTTCCAGGATGGCTAAGGTAGGAATCAAACCCGCCTCTTCTCGATATTGCCTCACGAGGCTGAGTGTACCCCTTTCCAGTAGGGGCAGATGACCTCGTAGTTTCGCCCCTTGAAACCTCAATAACTAACTAACCAACCTTTCCAGTCCTCAGACTAGAATTACATTTCTAGACAAACGGGGAAGTTTTGGTCCACTCGCTGTAATTCATCCTCACTGATATTTGGTATCGGTGCAGTTATTTCGTTCTCAGCTTGCCACGGTGGGTGAGTGGATAGCGTGTCGGTCTACTAACCCCAAGATTGCAGGTTCGCCCTTGGCCGTGGTAAGTGATTTTTGAAAGGCGGCAAAAATACGATACGCATGTCATACGATGTTGGCATGTCAAAGAACCCATTTGAATTCAGTAGACCGTGTTCATAATGGCAAAATTAATCTCGGGAGTTTCCGCCAACACAAAGTTCCTTATTTCTCTGCTAGAAAGCGCTATAGTGTTCAAGGAGCTTAGATATTTATTATCTAACCTCCTTGACTTTCATAGTGATTCATGGAACAACGAAATTCGACATGCAAGCTACCCTCTGGGTGTCAAATTACAAAGCTTGCACCGGGCACCCGAGGCCATACGATATTATTATTTCGTTCTCGAGAGCCTCCAGAGAACGCGGATCGATTATGTATACCTTTTGTTTGAGGTTCCTCCACAAGTAAAAATCGCACGGCGCAGAACCTTACGAACACATTTTCTGAAACCCTTCTTCATGAGAATATAAATTTCCACTTGGAAAATTCGATGTTTTGTTCTATACCTAACCATGTTCAGGGGATACGAGTCGGCTACAGTACTTCACCACAAGGCTTAATTATCTCCCCGACCTGTTGTTTTGTGATCCGTTCATGCTAGGTATCTGGCCGTGACTACCCCAATCTCACCGCCACACGGCCCCAGCGAGGTTTCGTAATTTAGAGAAGGGCCTCACTAAATAAGTTAATACGGTCATCAATGTGCTTGGTACAGTTCATTCGGGAGGGAGGAACTTACACAGCAAAGGTTGGCAACAATTATATTAGGAAAATAGGAGTTCCCACCAAGTAACAATTCAGCATTATTGGTATTATTTAATTATAAATAGTTATAGCCTATATTAAAACTCAGCAAAACTTCAAAATTATTTGCCGTGTCTTTTGTGAGGTTTCGCCTAGAAACGCCAAGTCAGGCTCTTCAGCGGGCTTTGGAGGACCGTGCCCGGACCACAGAATGGGTAGTGGACCATTCACCGAGTCCTCTTATATGAAGCGCACTTGCGCTTGTTTACTGCTAAAGCTGAGTCTTTCTTCTTCCTATAAAAGTTTCCACGTAGGGTTTCCTTTATTTTCCACTTCTACTCCAGGCAAATGGATCGGGGTGGTACCTAACTTAAGGCCACGCCTATCGCCACACCCAAGTACACGGGGCAGATGACCAAACATATTCCTACCCTCATTACGAATTAACAACTCATAAATCAAACAGATCGATAACTTATGTCTTGAAAGGATCTTCCAATTACCATGACTTATAATCTACTTTTCTCCTTAGCACGAAATGACTATTCAAGAATAAAGTTTCATAAATGAACTCGCCAACGAATGTACGATCTGATGGGGCGTGCATTGTGCAGTGGTCAACCTGCTGTCATCCAAGGCGGACCGGGTTCGATTCCCGGTCAAATCATGTGAGAATTTCGAGGTGGAATATCACGTACTGTGGTCCCTTGGTTCATGATCGCGAGGTTGTCAAGAAAAATTACTTAACTTACATTTACCTACGTTTAGCTGTGCACTTGACCGTGTGAGCTCAGCGGTAGGAGAGGGGTGTAGAGCGGGGATTGGGCCGAATATTTCTCTATCTGAGAACATTGACGCGCGGGACAGTAGGTTCTCACAATCACAGACACAACCAGCGTAGCAAATGTTTTACGCTGCAGTAATATACCGGGGGAGTGGGATGTGGAAGTGCAGAGCTAACTGCCGGTAACTGTCTATACTTCCCTTCCCTTTCTTCATTTCCTCCTTCATATCTTTCCCTTTCCCTTATTTCCTCCCCTCCTTCATTTCCTTCCCTGCCCTTTTTTCCTTCATTTCCGTCCCTTCCCTTCCTCCCCTCCATTTCCATCCCTTCCCTTTCTTCCTTCATTTCCTTACCTTCCCTTTCTTCATTTCCTTCCCTTACCTTTCTTCCTTTCAGTTTTTCCCTCTCTTCGTTCATTTCCTCCCTTCCCTTTCTTCATTTCCATCTCTTCCCTCTCTTCCTTCATTTCCTTCCCTGTCCTTTCTTCCATTCCTCCATTTTCTGCTCTTTCTTAATTTCCGTCCCTTCCTTTCCTTCCCTTTCTTCCTTCATTTCCGCCCCTTCCCTTTCTTCCTTCATTTCTGCCCATTCCCTTCTTCATTTCAGTCCCATCCCTTTCTTCCTTCATTTCCGTCCTTTCCCTTTCTTCCTTCATTTCCATCCCTTCCCTTTCTTCCTTCATTTCCGTCTCTTCCCTTTCTTCATTTACGTTCCATCCCTTTCTTTCTTCATTTCTTTCCCTTCCCTTTCTCCTTTCCGTCCCATCCCTTTCTTCCTTCCCGTCCCATCCCATTCTTTCTTTCCGTCCCTTCCCTTTCTTCCTTCATTTCCGTCCCATCCTTTTCTTTCTTAATTGATTTCCCTTCGCTTTCTTCCTTTCCGTCCCATCCCTTTCTTCCTTTCCGTCCCATCCCTTTCTTCCTTCCCGTCCCATCCTTTTCTTCCTTCCCGTCCCATCCCTTTCTTCCTTTCCGTCCCTTTCTTCCTTCATTTCCGTCCCTTCGCTTTCTTCCTTCCCGTCCCATCCCTTTCTTCCTTTCCGTCCCTTCCCTTTCTTCCTTTCCGTCCCTTCCCTTTCTTCCTTCAATTCTGTCCCATCCCTTTCTTAATTGATTTCCCTTCACTTTCTTCCGTTCCGTCCCATCCCTTTCTTCCTTCCCGTCCCATCCCTTCCTTCCCTTTTTCCTTCATTTCCATCCCATCCCTTTCTACCTTTCCTTCCCTGCCCTTCCCTTTCTTCCTTCATTTTCATCCCTTCCCTTTCTTCCTTCAGATAGTATTTTCTTAATATTCTATTTTCGACCCAGCAGGTCGAGCAGTGAGAATAGCACTAGCCACTTGTTACGAGGCCCAAGGGACCAGCTCTACAGCCAGTCTTCCAAGAACACTAGGCTACAGCTTCAACAGCCCACACACTTCCGGTCCAAGGACCATCCCCTGCATTGAGACAAACATTCACACCTCATTTAGTGGCTAGCATTCTTGGTCTGTCACTCCCTGATGTTCGGGTTCAGTTCCCGGATCTTCCAAGAAGTTTAATTGTGGTTTGAGGGATGGACCGGTGTACACTCAGCTTTGTGAGGCAGAAACAGGTGGGTTCGATTCCAACCTCGGAAGCGATTTCCGTGGTTTCCAACTTCTACCCCAGACAAATTCCGGGCCACGGTCGCCTCCTACTCGATCCTAGCCCCAATTACAATTACACACATTAATACAGCCATCACAGGCCTCCGTGGCTTAGGCGGCAGCACGCCGGCCTCTCACCGCTGGGTCCGTGGTTCAAATCCCGGTCACTCCATGTGAGATCTGTGCTGGACAAAACGGAGGCAGACAGTTTTTTCTCCGGGTACTCCGGTTTTCCCTGTCAAAATTTCATTCCAGCAACACTCTCCACTATCATTTCATTTCATCTGTCATTCATTTAATCATTGCCCCAGAGGAGTGCGTCAGGCCTCGGCAGCCGGCATAGTTCATATCCTCGTCGCCAGATGGGGGCTTCATTCATTCCATTCCAGACCCGGTCGGAGACTGGAAGCAGGTTGTAGTTTTTCATTTCAATACAGCCATCACAATGACACAAGTTATCAGACAGATTCCACAAACACCACCCAAGTACACTGGGCTTCATGACCAGGATATCACAAGCCCTTAAATGAATCAACAACACAGTATTGAAATCAATCCATAGTGAAGTTTTGAAGCCTGTACAAACCTTTGTCAGTTGGTCAACATGCAGTTTGTCCAATATGATTGGGTGGGATAACACTATATACAGTACAGTGAGTGCCTTCTCCACAGAACGGAACCTCGCCGGAGCCGTGTGACGGGTGGAGAGCGTTGAGTCAGCGCCATATGACTAGCATTTGCCGATTACACAATAGCAGGTCGGGAAGCACCGTATGCTGTCATAGCATTAATCACATACGCAGCTGGCAAGATCCTCAGTTCAGATAATTAAGACTTGTGGTGATGTACTGAAGTCTGTTTCGTATCCCGTGACAGGGGCGTATATAAGGGGGGAGCTGTGCCCTCCCCCCCCCCCCACCCCGAAAGAAGTCAATACAAATTAAGAAAGTGTTGCTTTGGTGAAAGCATAAAATAATTGTAAATTTGGTTGTACACTAATCTTAACTTATTGGCTAAGTTATAAATTAAGATTGAAATTTGACTACCTCGTGGTGTAGTGGCTAGCATTCTTGGCTGACGCCCCCGAGGTCCGAATTCGATTTCCCCCTCTGCCAAGAAATTTCAATTCTGATCTGAGGACTGGAACGGGGTACATTCAGCCCTGTGAGGCAAAGCTGAGAATTCCACAGTACGGTACTTTTGAGAAATAAGTTAAATGATCAATTTGTATTTTAAAAAACTGTTTACCTTTCTGCTTTATAAATTGACAAATATTTAGATATTTGCCATTCAAACTCCATAGGCCATAATAGAAAATTCATTAAGTATAAAATTTTATTTGTGTATTGTGTTTTGTATTGCCACAAAATGTAGGCTATATAACTTAGATTTTTACAATTAACTCTTATCTAAAATAATTACACATTGTTATGTGCTCTTAAGATATTGGTTGATATTTCTGGGTATTTTATGGTGACTATTCCCTGAGAATACTCACAATTTTCCAGGATAGCCAGCCCCCCCTCTCCGATAAAATATTGTTTATACGCCCCTGTCCCGTGAACATGGTTAGGTATAGAACAAAACATAGAATTTTCCTAGTGGAAACTTATCTTGCTCAAGAAAAAGTTTGCAGTAAATGTACTCGTACGTTTCAGTGACGTACGATGTTTTACTTGTGGGGGAACCTCAAACAATAGATATACAGAAACAATCCGCGTACTCTGGAGACTCTTGAGAAAGAAATAACTGCAATTGCACCGATACCAAATATCAGTGAGGATGAATTACAGCGAGTGTACCAAAACTTCCAAGATTGGCGCAACGTGTCTAGAAAATGAAGGACAGCATTTCCAGCAATACTCTGAAATTCCTGTAAGTAATGATGATGATTATTAAATAGTTAAAAAGTGCAACTGTGTTAAACTAGTTGGGCACTACGCTGCTGCTAGCGCAAGTGCCTTGCTCGACACACTGCTACACACAAACACAGTGCTCCTGCCGTTACACTGCGCCCGTGAGGTTCCATTCTATAGAGAAGGTATTATTGTGCATATTAGTAATCTTGGATGTATTACGTCAATGAATTCTTGACTTTGAGAAGGAAGTACTGCTCGAGTCCAAGATCTGTGAACCTGCGAGGAATGTGGATCGCAGACGATGATGAGAGATGAGGGGGGTTCCCGATCCGTGCGTAGTAACAGAACCAAGATCTGTGAACCTGAGAGGAATGTGGATCGCGGACGATGATGAGAGATGTGGGGGGTTCCCGAACCGTGCGTAGTAACAGAACCTAATACATTTGTCGGTCACTCACTCGCAACACCTTACACCACAGTGGTTTAGGCAACGGCCCTATGTTAGCAGTATTGGAATATACAGGAATTCCAGATCACACGGCGGGCTGTTGACAGGCCCGTCTTTTCCCGCCTTCCGCGTCACTTCACCCCACAGGTTCATAGAGCTTGGACTCTAGCAGTAAAATATAAGAGTTAAGTTAACTTTCTTGCTAATAAGTCTTGTCACTAGCTTTGTTAAGTGATGAGTTATCGAGCTTAATACTGTGTATGTTCAAAATGGCGAAAGTGCGCAAGTTTCTACCTGTGTCTCTCGAAATGAGCAGCGTATCTTTGAAATAATATGTTATTCATGTCGAGTACTAAAAAAAAAAGTTTGGCATTAATGCGATTTTGTGACTTGTTTATTTTGCTATGTGTAAGTAATCAGATTAGATACAACCTTGAAAGGATCATTTTACACTAATAGTTTAACAAATAATATATTATTATTATTATTATTATTATTATTATTATTATTATTAATCGTATGGCATTTACACATCACTTATGGAACACAAAGAAAAATATATACAAGATTTACAAATTTACAGATAAATTATTTACATAGTCAATATTAAATAATATTGATAACAATAACGAATAACAAATGGCACTGATTATTTATTTATTTATTTATTTATTTATTTATCGTATGGCTTTTAGTGCCGGGAGTGTCCGAGGAACGTTCGGCTCATCAGACGCTGTAGCTGCTTCCAGCGGTCCATTCAATTTCAAGTAGTTCCAACTTTCGCCACCAGATATCAATGATACCTAGTGGTGAACGTTGGAACTTTGATAGAGTGTTCCGACGAAATCTAACCTAACAATTTAGCTTCACACAAGTTTAGTATGTGGAAGGATCTTTTACAAGCCATAAATCTATGACATGGGACCACCGGCTTCACTTTCCCTCCGAAGGAAGGCATACAGAAGGATTCTTAACTCTCTTAAAAATCCGACGACTTCAGCCGGGTTAGAACCCGCTATCTTGGGCACATCAGTTCAGCAAGCTACCAACTACGCAGTGATGACAGCAAGGGACAACTCTCGGGAAAGCCGCAGGGAATGATTAAGGTGATCAGGAGGGGACGGGGTAGGAATTGAGGATGAAGATGTTGTTAAAATGGGCGTTGAGTAGACTATTCGTATTACTCGAAAATGAAGTGACATAGTCAGCTGGTTAACGTACGGTACCATTGATCTTTGATAAATACCACAATAGACAAGTAATCTTGCCCAAGAACTTTGCCGACGTGTTTGTCTTCCACTCCTCGCCCCCTAAGAACGTTCCCTTTACATTTTGTATTGATTTCTAATTTTTCTGGAAGTTTGCTTGCTTTCTTCCTACTTCTTTATTTCCAGTCTCTCCTGCTGCCTGTTATAACGTTGGGGAAACAATCTTTTTATCATCTGAGATGCTTGCAGAAGATTCCTTTCAGAAATAATTCAACTTCCCCTTCATTATAATATTCAAACCAGTATATATGTCAAGAAACGAAGAGTGGTGGAGATGTTTTATAATATGAATTGTAGATTTCCCTGGAATTGAGTGGCGGGTCATAGCTTTCCATGTTGGGGAAATAATAAAGAGTTCTTTCATTTGAGGAACTTGGAAATCGTCGTCATTTCGCTCCATGTACAAGGTTTTGCGTATACTGTATACCAAGACTGTTAAGCTTGGCATAGGACATTTTGTCCGGAAAAGTACCGTCTTCCCGCTAGCCCAAAATACCACTACAGCACACATTCACGGCTCTCTGTCCGACTCCTGCTGCTTGTCGTCTGGGTCCAACTACAGGTGGGGCTCGATGAGACGACCACCGACGTCAACACAGACACGGTACCTCTGTACCATATTCTGGCACACACGCGCCAGTACCTTGGTCTTCCTCGGATTCCACAGGGTTTTCTTTTTCCAGGCATCCATCACTCCATCATACACCATGTGATTAATAAATACGTTAAAAAGTGTAAATACATGTTTAACTAGTTGGGCGCTATCCTGCTGCTAGCGCCAGCGCCTTGCTCGACACGGGGGTAGCCACAGTGCCCCGACCGCCAAGCGGCCACCGCGAATGTCCGTTCAATAGGAAGGGTCCTCACGGTAGTAGTAGTAGTAGTAGTAGTAGTTTTCCGATGGTTCCCACTTCTACTCCACACAAATGCTAAGATGGTTGGTTGGTTCCTTAGTTCAGGGGCTTCGACAACGCAGTCATGTAGCCCCGTGTACTTTGTGTGTGTGTGTAGAATCTATCTGATAACCAGTGTTAATTGTGGTGGCTGTATTAGTGTCTGTTTCTGTTTTCAATTCAAGTAAGGACTGCAGACATTAAATTTTTTCAAGTAGTTCCTACTTTTGCCTCCAAACGCCACCGTCAACGACTACTAGTTCAGAAATTTGCTTACCAGACGCCACCGCAGTCGGCTCCTGGCGATGAACGTAGGAACCTAAGAGCGTATGTCAAATGTTTAAGTATAATTTAGCTTCACACAGGTGTAATTAGTGGAAGGTTCTTCAACATGCCATAAATCTAGGACATGGGACCGCCGGCTTTACTTCCCCTCCGAAGGAAGGCATACTGAGGGATCGGCCGGGTTTGAACCCGCGATCTTGGGCATAGAAGCTCAGCATGCTACCAACTACGCCATCGAAGCCGCTTGCTAAGATGCTACTTAAATTTTAGGCCCAATTAAAAATACTGTATACACACTATAGTACAGCCAGGGCTAGATTTGTGACGGTACGCCGTACCGAAACCTCTGATCGGGGGAAAAGTCGAATATATAACATAATTTTTAGAACTGTGGAACGTTAGTTGTAAGTCAAGTTCAACTTGGTCTTTGACTGGATAATTATTTCAGAAAACTGTAAAGACAAAATTATAAAACAAGAAATAAATGATTGTTGGTGAATATGTGTGTATTTTCAAACCGAATGCATTTAATTATTTAAATTACATAAAACAATTAACTGAAATAATGAACATTGTTTGAATGGTAGCCTAGTTGACCTACATTAAAATTTAATACAGGCCAACGGCTATGGTGAGAAAAATGTTGCTACAGCAGTTTCGATTTAATTTAAAATTGCAATCATAATTAGATAGCTATTTTTTCCACTGATTAATTTTAAAGGTGTTCAGAAAAGCGTAAAAATATTCTTTTTAGAACTCTATGTTTCATTATTCCATAACAACCCCCCCCCCCCCTTCCCCTCTCTCACCACCACCCGGTAGCCCACAGTACCGGATCTCTTCTTTTTTTTTTACAAAACAAGCACACTGAACAGCCATCACAATGACACAGGTCATCAGGAAGATTCCGCACACTCCAAAATACTACTGGGAGGGGGGCGGGGCGGAGGGGGGGGGGGGGGGAGTAGTAACAACGAAGTCGCCACGGTGGGCGAGTGGAAGTGATTTTTTTGAAAGGCGGCAAAAATACGACACGCATGTCATACGATGTTGGCATGTCAAAGAACCCATTTGAATTCAGTAGGCCGTGTTCATAATGGCAAAATTAATCTCGGGAGTTTCCGCCAACACAAAGTTTCTCATTTCTCTACTAGAAAGCGCTATAGTGTTCAAGGAGCTTAGATATCTAACCTCCTTGACTTTCAGAGTGATTCAAGGAACAACGAAATTCGACATGCAAGGTACCCTCTAGGTGTCAAATTTCAAAGCTTGCACCCGGCACCCGAGGCCATACGATATTATTATTATTATTATTATTATTATTATTTAATGAATCAACAGCATTGACTATCACTATACTATGATTTCTTGATCAACCCTCGTAGGATGCAGTCTCCGTTCAATCCCCTCCTCTTCTACCAGCATGTATCTTGTCCGGTTTTGCAGTAAATATAAGTTGGTTAACGCTCCGATGAACAGTGAGAAGAATGTTACCGCAGATGAAGATTCATGATGGCAAGAGGTTGCCCTTGTCCATGACGAGTTGCAGGAGCAACATCTTTGGTATGCGACGGGTTATCTTCGAGAGTTTCCATTGAGGTCTGCTACAATCTACATACATTAGCCTGCCTTGATTGGTCGACCTTACGCAGCAAAAATAGCACTGCTTACCGCCCCGAAATAACTGACGTCAGCCAACTAAATTATTAGCACTACCATTCATTAAAGAATATTCGCTCATTCAGCTACAATGGCGTTCATTGTGCAGACGGAGTAGTTTATGTGTCTCTTGAACTAATTATTCCTTGCAGAGATGAAGTCAATAGTCTTGCGATGTCGCCTGGTAAAACATCTCTATTATCGGACACCAAGTACATCACAGGCACTTTCGGTTTCTGTGGTAGATGGCAGTGCAAAAGGGAGCGTCGATATTGGTGCTTAGATCGCTACCTTAAAAATAATCCGTCAAGTATACCAGCTAGCTCGAGTCCTTATAATCAATAATGATGAAAGAATTATCGTGTGACCTCCGGGGAGGCCGAGTGCAGATCTTTCTAGTTGACGCTCGTGGGCGACCTGCGCGTCGTAATGAGGATGAAGTGATGATGAGAACGTCACATACACCCAGTCCCCGAGCCACGGGGAGAGGAGATTAAAATCCCGAATAGCTCGGCCGGGAATCGAACCCGGGCCACTTCGGCTAAAGCCTAGCGCTCTAACCATTTAGCCACAGAGCCGGACAACAATAATGATAATATTGCATTGTTTTGCCTATCAAACTTAGGAAGAGGTTTCAAAATATTTTGTGTGGAATGTGGTGTTTTATTATGGTTCGGAAGCATGGACAGTCAGAAAGAACAACAAGTAGTTTCGTGAAGAACTATATTGCCTCTATCAACATACAAAATTTCAGTTTGATTGCTGTCATAGATTAATAGATATTGAGAACCGCCTAAATATTTCGGATGGTCGCCATGTTGGATGTTCATACAACTAGGCCATAGAGTTATGTACTATTAGATGATGATTATTGCGTAGGTTCATTATTCAAACGTTGACTTCGATCGCATGATTAGGACACAAGAAATAAAAACTTCATTTTAAAATTTCGCACAGCCACCATCTTGAGGTTATGTAAACAATTGAACTAAATTAGATGTCAGTACATTACGATGTGTATAAAAAATTTGATGTACCAAGTTACAATGCGTTTGGATGGTTAAATCGCGAGAAAAGTCTATTTAAATATTTCAACTTCGCTTGGCCGCCATGTTCGTTTTGTAGTAACAGGTTTTTGAAAGTCACATAGGTGAACTTCTAGTAGTGCCCTTTATCACCGTAAAAAAATTCAGGGAGATAACAGAAATAGTTACAGAGATATAGAATGCCGGTCAAATATTTCGCACAGCCGCCAAGTTGGATTGGTAAGGCTTAGTAAAATTTGAAGGGCACGGTCGCGGATGGCCAAAATAGTACTATGACCTTATCGAGTTTCATTGAAATCTCTCCAGCCGTTTAGATTTTATTAGGAGAGGAATACACACACGGACACACACACACACAAGCCTTTTTTTTTCATAAATGAAAATAGGCTAAAAATATTTAGAAAGTTTTGAAATGTGGTTATGGAGAAGAATGGAGAAAGCGAAATGGATCGATAGAATGGGAAAGGAGGAGGTGCTAAGAAGGGTAGGAGAGGAGAGGAGAGGAGTTTCATGAGGATGATACAAAAGAGGAAAAAAGCTTGGATGGGTCACACACATAGGTCCGACGAGAGGGAGGGGCAAGCGGGGCTGTAGCCCCAGAGCCCGGATTTGCAGAGGGGCCCGGGGCGGTTAAATGAAGAGTGGACAACTTTATTCAATTTAAATTCAAAATAATGATTAAATTTTCAGATATGACTGTTCAATGTAAATTCAGCCAATGAATAGTATTCAAATCATTACAAAGAGACCATATAATTAATTTTATAAATATCTATTGTGTTTTTCATTTTTTTCGGGGAAATGGCAACGTTGCCATAGTTGTCCATTTAATTTGTAACGTGGTAAAGTTCGAGAGTTCTAATTCAAGCTCAAAATAAATTGACTCCATACTTCATACATTTCTGAGAGGAGTATGGCTTACTCTTTTGGTGCCAGAACACATTCAGATACAACGAAAATGTAATTGTTAATGCACATTGATGAAAATCTTGATGTAAGAGAACAACCAAGAACAAAACAAAAAGAAAGGAGAGTGGCTGAATAACTGAACACATCACGGATGATGATGATTGAAGTTTTAAGGGGTCGGAGGGACAGCGAGGAGCTTTGCTTTACGTGGGAGATGCTTTAAATTTGCAAGCCTAATACCGTAATTCAAAAATTATGTCCCAGGTTGAATATAAATGGAGGGGCCCGGAAGACCTTGTCCTAGGACCCGTGTTCACTCTCTATGGCCCTGCTTCGCAGAAATTGTCAACTACAAAGAATCATGGAAGGAAAAGTAGAAGGCAAAATAGGGAGAGAAAGAAGAAGGTTTGGAATGTTAACAGAAGTGAAGAGAGGAAGAAGTTACAAGCAAATGAAATAAGATGCTCCGGACAGAGAGAAATGGAGGACGTCCAGTTGAAACCTGTCTGCGGACAGATCTACTGATTGTGAGAGCGCGATAGAACTTATACGATGATGTTGATTTTGTCTTCTCCCAAAATCCCTTCATCTGGCCACTGAAAATCTTCCTTCATTCTTCAGTCCCTAATGATCTAATCATTTTCTCAGCAAAATGATTACTGTTGATTACTGTTTTGAACTATGATCAATCATGTATTATTTCCTCTGTGAGGCCAATTTCTTAAATATCATTATTTTGTATTTAACTAAGCCAGTTGTTCTTGACTCTCATTGAGACAGCAATGTTGAGAATCCTTTTGGCGAGCCTGTCATTGTTCATTGTGAGAATGTGGCCGTAGAACTTCAATCGCCTTTTCCTAAAGGTGTCAGTGATCTTTTCAGCATGCTGATGAAGCTCCTGAGACTTCAGTTTCATCCAGATTACTTCTGAGCAGACAGGACCAAGGATTTTTCTCAATATTTTCCTGTCTTGTTTCTCCGAGTTCTGCCTCCAATGATGGTTTCCGAGGCATATTACTGTGATCTAAGTTAATGTCTTAGTTTTGCGTTCTTCGATATTGAATTTTTGTTATGTCTATTCAAGGTCATTTCTATAGGCTTTCTGTGATTTTGAAATTCTCTCTTTCTTTGTCTCTCGCAGGCGCCGTGTGACCACTATGGCTAGCCGCCTGTAGAGCAATGCACTGACGCTGTAGCAGCGTAGCGCCCAACTGCAGGGTCATTATCTATGTGAGCCCCGATACACACGGCAAGCTACAGTGAGTCCAGGAATGTTCTCCGCAGCGCCTACATGCGTCTGCGAGAGCTAGCTACAGCAGTTACGTTGGTAGCACGGCTGCCGCTTGCAACATCTCTACTTAGTATAAAACGAAGACCCCGATTCTTGAATGTTACGGGTAAACTCGAGAACCACTGGATGGATTTTGTTGCGGTTTTCACCATTCTGTAAAGGATATATCGAGTATGATTTCTGTAGAAAATAATGTATTTATGATCAAAGGAAGCCGAGCAGTAACGATTTTAGTGGAAAAGTCGATAAAATACCTGGCGTCGAGCGCTTTGAAAGCTTACGCTGGGCAAACCGTTAAAAATATCAAAATACTATGAGTGTAAGAATTGCTCAGCATGAAAACTTCTACAAAAAAGTCCGCGAGAGCATATGTCTATCTTCCATACATCGCTCACTATAAGGGAACAACTGAAGCTTGTCTCTTACAGCTCTATGTGCTGTCGACTTAGAGATTCCTGTTTGTTGAGCTAATTTTCCTGTTGATTTGCTTGGACTACGCAGCATTATATCGAAGATTTCATAAAGTTCTTCGTCTGTTAAAAGCGTAGGCCTGCCTGTTCCCGGTACATCGTGAATTGAGCCAGTCGCACGAAATTTACTTACCAAATCCCGAACGGTATCACGATTTGGACACTTTGAATTAGGAAACCGCGCCTGAAATCTTAGTTTTACATTTTCTGTAAACCGATTGCCTTCGCGAAAAACGTATTCCACCAAAAAACTCTCTCTTCAGTAGTAAACATTACCGCCTATATACTGTTGCACTCTTCCAATAATAATCTATCTGAACGCTCGCTGACTGTAATACACGCTGAAGACATGCAGGCTGGCGCGCCTATCGCGATACACATCGACAGCTCACACGGGGAAGTCCCGCTTTGAAGGACACAGTGCAGCCAACTAAAACTCATGACTCAACCACTCACAGCTGCACGTACCCACTGTGGAGAACATTCTCGGGCGCCCTGTAATTTTAAGCCGGCTATGACTGGCGCAGATAGCGGACGCGCGTACACGGTTCAGCCAGTGGTTAGCGGGCACTTTTACCAAACATGTTCAATAATGTGTACTTACAGTGCTCATAGTCGATGCTGAAAAGGTCCTCCCTCTCTTGTAACACACACCTGACATCTTCTGATGAAAGAATGGACAACAATCTCATCTACTTTTTGTTTTGTAAGAACACAACGTTGTCTGTCAACTTTTTTTATTATTTGAATTGTGGATATACACCCGTTCGAGCAATGTAATCAAAATACTCACTAAACGTGCAACACGTCTAAGCTTTGCAGATACACGTCCATATGAATGACAAAACACGTGTGAACTAACGATATGAGTTAGCGGAGCGGTGTATGCAAGGTCCACACCTGGCCACACGACTGAGTGGGCCGCGGCAAACTATTGGTTCATTTGGCTGGCCACTGAATCATATCGTTTAGTGAGTTGTCTGAAACACGACGAAAATTTCGAATCATGTTTCCAGGATGACCTATGCCTAATAAGAATACAATTAGGAGGCTCGCTAAACGATTCAAGAAAACTTGCTCCGTAAATAATAAAAAAAAGTCAACAGACAACAAAAATTAGATGAGATTGTTGTCCATTCTTTCATCAGAAGATGTCAGGTGTGTGTTACAAGAGAGGGAGGACCTTTACACATTATTGAACATGTTTGGTAAAAGTGCCCGCCAACCACTGGCTGAACCGTGTACGCGCGTCCGCTATCTGCGCGTTAACCACCGGATGAACCGCGCTAGTCGCAGCCGGCTTAGCTTGACGTATTTATCGAGGCGCACATATATAATGACCCTGTAGTTTAACACATTTACACTTTTTAAAGTATTTAATGATCATCATAGCTTGCATGAATTTCACAGTAGTTGATGGAAACCCTGTCTCTCATTTTCAAAACCCACGTTGCACCAACGTAAGTTAGGAAGTTTTGGTTCAATCGCTATAATTCATCTTCACTGATAGTTCGTATCAGTACAGTTATTTCGTTCTCGAGGGCCTTCAGAGTACGCGGATTGTTTTTGTATTCCTTTTGTTTGAGGTTCCCCCCCACAAGTAAAAGTGACAGTCAGTCTGAAAGACTAGACTTTGTATCATTTTAAATGCTACAAATGCTGAAATATACTAGAAAGGCTGGAGGCTTCTCAGACTCTTGACATGTTAGAAAATGATCTGCATAATACTTATCTTCTTTTCTTGTTTCAAATTACTCGCGAACGGCAAGTGCAAACCAAGGGCAAAGCAAGGTCAAGCGCGCGGGATGCCATCACGCTCACCAGAGCACGCGGGGACGTGCCCCTTCCATCCAGTCTAAACCACTTATAGTGGGCGATGTAATGAAGATAGAGATATGCTCTCGGCGACTTTTTTGTAGAACTTTTCATGCTGACCAATTCTTACGCTCATGGTATATTGATAATTTTAACGGTTTGCCCAGCGTAAAGTTAAGAAGCGCACGGACGCCAAGTTTGTTTTCGACATTTTCAGTGAAATTGTTACTGCTTGGCTTCCTTTGATCATACATACATTATTTTCTACAGAATCTTTCCTCGAGATATCCTTTACAGAATGGTGAAAACCGCATCAAAATCCATCCAGTGGTTCTCGAGATTACCCGTGACATCCAAGAATCGGGATATTTTGTCTTAGCCTATACTAACGAAGTAGAGATTGTCAGGGAACACATGCACCAAGCAGTACTATGACTTGCATCTGGGTACATTTCGTCCCGTCACCGTAACGTAACGCCAGACCCCAGCGTAACGACGAAGTCGACAAGATCATTTAAAATGATAAAAATCGCACGGCGTTGAAACGTACAAACACATCTACTACACATATCAAATATTGCTGACCAAGAGTCGTAGTGGTCTGAAACCCATTAGTCGTTCTTGCGTGTGTGTATATAGGCTGTGTCGATGGGGATGGATCTGTGCGAGTGTGGAGACGACCCGGTGAACGTATGCACGACCAATACATCCGAGACCGATACCAACAGGGACGAAGTGGTGCAATGTATTGGGATGCAATCATGTATGGTCGCCGAATCCCTCTTGTGTACATCCCAGGGCGTATGGCAGGCGTACGTTACAATGATACTATCCTGGCGCCTGTGTGTAGTGAAAGCCCAAATATCACTTTCGTGGACGATAACGCTCGTCCGCACATTGTCAATGCCTTTCTTCAGGAGAATGGTATTCACATAATGGAAAGGCCTCATTAAAATGGTTCAGGTTTATATGGATCGCTCAGTACATTTGAACCTTTTACTTAAAAAGTCTTATAATTACCCCCACCCCACTTACAAACGAAGTAAGGGGTGGCGATATTTTATATTTAAAAAAAGTAGTCCCATCTCATTCATAAAAATATTAACCCTTTACTGCATAGTGTTGCATATGTGCAACATATCACTTTTCACCTATGTATGTAGGGGCAGAGTAGGTTTTACGGCAAACCATCAACGTCCATTCAATTGTGCACTCATTCAAACACACAGACCAGTGATGCCTTGTTTTTTTTTTTTACATAACATACGACAAAACAATTATCCCCACATGGATCCGATTCCTCAGTTCAACAAGATTAACTGGCATGGGCGGTTTATAAACTTCATCTTTGATAAACCTCCATAACAAGAAATCACATGGGAGTCAGATCAGGCGACTGGGGAGGCCAGCGTATAAGACACTCGTCCAATCCAATGTTCAGGGAGTTGTTCATTATGATAACGGCACACCTCCGCCGAGCCGGCAACACCGCCTGGCGGCCGACCAGTGCACTAAGCCTTTCTTTTAAAATTGGTATACTGTAGGTGTCAATGCTGTAAGTTACCTACTATGAACAATACATGTATATGAAATCACTTAAATCATTTGTGCTAATCCTGTATATTTCAATAATCATTCTGTCATCGTACCAAAAACTAGCGCGTGGTGCAGCGGTAAAGTTCTCGTCTGCGGTGCTAAAGATTACAGGATCGGATCCTGGCGCCGTCAGTTGCCATTTGAGGGTGCACAGATGTAAGGAAGTCGTATCAGATTTACTGCCACGTTTAAGATCTCCTTCGCGGCAAAATTCCGGCATCCCCGGCATGTCTGAAAGCCTCAGTACAGTAGTTAAAGGGGGCGTAAAATCAATAACATTACATAATCAAACCAAGACACATAACTTAACACCAAACGCAAATGAAAAATAATTCATGCAGTAAAGGGTTAAACATGTGTTTTTAAATATATTGATCGGAAGTGTATTTCTTGTCGAATCAGCAATTTGTTTCTAAATAGGAGTTCCTATTTAACATTGAAATTTGGCCCCCATCCATTTCCCAGATTTTGTTGTTGTTGCCAGGATACTATCCTGGCGCCTGTGTGTAGTGAAAGGCTATGGTGACAATTTCAGCCCAAATTTCACTTTCGTGGACGATAACACTCGTCCGCACATTGTCAATGCCTTTCTTCAGGAGAATGGTATCACATAATGGAAAGGCCTCATTAAAATGGTTCAGGTTTATATGGATCGCTCTGTACATTTGAACCTTTTACTTAAAAAATCTTATAATTACCCCCACCCCGCTTACAAGGGAAGTAAGGTGTGACGAAATTTTATATTAAAAAAAAGTCCATCTCATTCTTAAAAATTCTTAACATTGAAAGTTGGGCCCCATCCATTTCCCAGATTTTGTTGTGGTTTTAGGGGACATAACAGTGAGGTCATCTGCCACTGTCCCTTATCGCAGATGGGGAGGCGAGGGGGTGTTTACTTCGGCAAACAAATTAATGGAAGTACATAGATAGTATAGTGAAATCATGTATGGTCGCCGAGACCGATACCAACAGGGATGAAGTGGTGCAATGTATTGGGGTGAAATCATGTATGGTCGCCGAATCCCTCTTGTGTACATCCCAGTGCGTATGGCAGGCGTGCGTTACAAGGATACTATCCTGGCGCCTCTGTGTAGTGAAAGGCTATGGTGACAATTGCAGCCCAAATTTCACTTTCGTGGACGATAACGCTCATCCGCACATTGTCAATGCCTTTCTTCAGGAGAATGGTATTCACATAATGGAAAGGCCTCATTAAAATGGTTCAGGTTTATATGGATCACTCTGTACATTTGAACCTTTTACTTAAAAAATCTTATAATTACCCCTACCCCGCTTACAAGAGAAGTAAGGGGTGACGAAATTTTATATTAAAAAAAAGTAGTCCCATCTCATTCTTAAAAATTTTAACCCTTTACTGCATAGTGTTGCATATGTGCAACATATCACTTTTCACCTATGTACAGGGTTTTTCATATAAAATAAGAGCGCCAAGCGGCGGCTTTGTTAACCGTAGCTGCGGTCACCTTGGCCGCCGAGCTTGTGGCGTGCCAAGGCCCCCTGCTTCAAGCGTGTGTACAATCCTATATGATGCAGCGGCCTTGCTAGCGTGTGTACAATGCTGAAATCTTACTTTAGTTAGTTATTGTTGATGAAACCGAAACCCCTACTTGTGCTAATTTTGTGAGTGATTTATTCGTAGACCGTTCAAGATTCTCGCCAATGTCATCTAGCCCATCCTCTGTTAAAACTGTTCGTGTGCGGGCATGTTTTTTATTGAGCACCGAGCCAGTAGTGTCAAAGTTATTTGCAATTACGTGAATCTGTGGTAGTGAAGGTGGCACTTCATCAGGAAATTGCTGAACAAATGCATCACGTACCCGCCGAGCCGACTCGTACTTAAAATAAGTTTTACATAAAAAATACGATGTTGCAATGATAACTGTC
This sequence comes from Meconema thalassinum, assembly GCA_946902985.2. Taxonomy (NCBI): domain Eukaryota; kingdom Metazoa; phylum Arthropoda; class Insecta; order Orthoptera; family Tettigoniidae; genus Meconema; species Meconema thalassinum. The sequence continues at coordinate 98,785,093 of OX336400.1, read as the reverse complement.
TCACCATGTTAGCACTTGAGATTTAGACTGGCGACTTGCACGCTTATTGCAAGGTCAAGTTTGGTAATACTAATCTGTTATTTTTATACAGTCCATCGGAACTTGGAAAGAAAAAAAGAAAAGAAACAGCCCTCGTATGTACTATGCGCGCGCTTTCAATACTACAGCAGGGGGCCGTGGCGCGTCACAAGCTCGGCCAAGGTGACCAGAGCTGCGGTTAACAGAGCCGCCGCTTGGCGCTCTTATTTTATATGAAAGACCCTGTATGTAGGGGCAGAGTAGGTTTTACGGCAAACCATCAACGTCCATTCAATTGTGCACTCATTCAAACACACAGACCAGTGATGCCTTGTTTTTTTTACATCACATACGACAAAACAATTATCCCCACATGGATCCGATTCCTCAGTTCAACAAGATTAACTGGCATGGGCGGTTTATAAACTTCATCTTTGATAAACCTCCATAACAAGAAATCACATGGGAGTCAGATCAGGCGACTGGGGAGGCCAGCGTATAAGACACTCGTCCAATCCAATGGTCAGGGAGTTGTTCAGTATGATAACGGCACACCTCTGCCGAGCCGGCAACACCGCCTGGCGGCCGACCAGTGCACTAAGCCTTTCTTTTAAAATTGGTATACTGTAGGTGTCAATGCTGTAAGTTACCTACTATGAACAATACATGTATATGAAATCACTTAAATCATTTGTGCTAATCCTGTATATTGCAATAATCATTCTGTCATCGTACCAAAAACTAGCGCGTGGTGCAGCGGTAAAGTTCTCGTGTGCCGTGCTAAAGATTACAGGATCGAATCCTGGCGCCGTCAGTTGCCAATTGAGGGTGCACAGATGTAAGGAAGTCGTATCAGATTTACTGCCACGTTTAAGATCTCCTTCGCGGCAAAATTCCGGCATCCCCGGCATGTCTGAAAGCCTCAGTACAGTAGTTAAAAGGGGCGTAAAATCAATAACATTACATAATCATACCATGACACATAACACAAGTAAAAATAAATTACATTGGAGCTGGCAAAAAAAGAAAATGGCCAAAACCAGCAAAATATTTCTAAAATTCTTTCTTTTTTAGAATTTGTGTGCTAGTTTCTCTTATCAGCTGTTTAATATATTTTTGTTTGTTTTAGGTTGACTGCGTGACTCAGCGATAACGTTCTCGCTTGCTGTGCCCAAGGTTGCAGGATCGAATCCTGGCGCAATCAGCTGGCATTTGATGGTGCGCAAATGCGAGGGAGCCGTGTCGGTAGATTTACTGGCACGTTAAAGATCCGCTTCGGGGCGAAATTCCGGCATCCCGGCGTCTGTGAAAGACGCAGTAGTTGACAGGGGCGTAAAAATTTCATAGGTGCTGGTCAAACAAGGTCCGACAGTAAATCCATATCAGATAGGGTTTTCAAACACAAAAAGTACATCAGATTCCCACGATATTCTAAGAAAAACAACTTCACCATTACAGTGATTCTGCTCTCCCATATAACATTTCGTATGAGGTTCAAGCAAAGGACTTTTTTCTTGAAGAAGCACTCCATTAAAAATACTTATTTACTCTGGCTGATAACGATCTCTTCGCTAGCCCCCAAGCCACACCAACTTCCCGAAACGAGTAAACGACCCCGCCCCCTTCTGGCTACCCGCGATGGAATATCGGCGATAGTTATAAATATCAACGAGCTTTAAGGTAACGTTTAAGCTCGTTGATAAATATAGTCTCTCTTTATAAATTCGTTTGGAATTTTTCCGGCCAGTGATCCTCATCCGATCAAGTTTTCAACCTGCGCTAATGGATTAACGCACCAAGACATGAAAACAAACAGTGTCTCTTAAATAAAGTAGGACGTTTCAGATCTACAGACTAGTTTCAAACAATACCCAATTATAAGCCAAGAATATTAAGAAGATCAATGTAAAATATTGTTCTTAGATCCAAATAACTAAGAAAACATAGTTGCGAACAAATTTATTGGGGAGTAGGAAAATATTACAAAAAAAAAAAAAAGAGAATCCTTCCATATCTTAGCACACCCGTGGTTATCAAGTTTCAATTAATTACAGAATCCAAATTATTTTGTTAATTCTGAAAATGTAAGGCCATTAACAACCATGCTTGTCAAACTACGCGTTCAACTCTTCTCCATTTGACAGTTAAACAATGTACAATACTATTACTCAACTACTCGCAATCATCCATTGTTGACAATGAAATTCTCTCTTCTACTTGTAAATAAAGGCATATATTGATTATTACTCACCCAGTATCCTCAGTGACAAAAAATCATCCCTCAAAAAAGGTGATATCAAAAGGATAGCCAGCAAGTCACATATAAAAAGAAGGGCGAACACGGACGATTAAAAAAACACGCGTATAAAATATCACATTAATTACGTACACTACACACCCCTCCTACATCCCGGTACGAACTGCTCCTCGCGCAAACACCTTTCCACTGGAAAAGCACTACCGTCTGCTATTTGAACCCTTGATCTCGCCCGTGACAGATCGACCGGCTACAGCAGCCGGCTTCTCTACGCCTGCCGTGCTTGTGCTTACCGTAAATGGTAACTAGATAGCGTTCGCATCCACACGTCGATTTTACACGTGCTTTACGGTAAGTGCTACTCGGTAGCGCTAGTTGTCATTCTCGTTCACGTGGTTTTCATATCGCTCGCTAGATTTCTCTAGTAAAATGTTGATACTCATTAATGCCGCCAGAAAATGGCAGTTTGAAATCCCGATTAGGCAGCTTCGGTGGCGTAGATAGCGGGTTCAAACCCGGCCGAAGCCGTCGGATTTTTTAAGAGCGTTAAAAATCCCTCAGTATGCCTTCCTTCGGAGGGGAAGTAAAGCCGGCGGTCCCATGTCATAGATTTATGGTATGTTAAAGAACCTTCCACTAATTGCACCTGTGTGAAGCTAAATTGGTTAGGTTAATGTTAACAACGCTCTTAGGTTTCTAAGTTCGTTGCCAAGAGCCGACTGTGGTGGCGTCTAGTAGCTGAGTTGTGAACTTGGCCTAGTAGTCGTTGACGGTGGCGCTTGGCGGCAAAAGTAAGAATTATTTGAAAAATTCAAGTTGCAGTACTTAAATTAAAAAAAAACAGATAACACTAATACAGTCATCACAATTATCAGATAGATTCTACACACACCAAAAGTACACGGGGCTACATGACCGCGTTGTCACAGCCGCTAAACTTAAGAACCAACCGAAATCCCGATTGTCAGATTCTTTTCCCGTGTTCTGTTACAATTCGGTTCCTGCTTAAAAAATACCCTCATTCCTTTTTGCGTTTTCCGTATATTCGATTAATTAGTCTCATGTTCATTTACTTTGGAACATCATGGTTCCTGTGTAGGCCTACTTTTGTATGGTGGAGCTTGAAGGTTTCGAAATTTTCTCACAATTAAATTGGCACAAGTCAAACCACAGTATAGTAATGATATCTATATACTGTGTGTCAAACCGAGGGCATCTGCTGATGAGGAATTACAAAAAATATCATCCATTTGAAGTACAGTACTTAATTTACTATTTTAACCGAATACTCTGAATGGTTAGGGTATGAAAATATGAATTATACCTTTGAGTGCCACAAAATATTGAATACCGTATATTAAAAATATAAACGACTGTCATAACTTTAGGCCTATGATTCGAAAACTTCACTTTTCAGGATCTCCTTTAATTCGGACATGAAATTACGGCACATCTTATTCTTTGTACAGTCACAGAGCACTAATTTATAAAAGTGGAAGTAAAATTTTATTCTCCTACAGCCACTCTGGATTTTCAAGGGTATAAAGAATAACAAAAGAAATTTGCTATGAAAACCGAAATTTGCAACAATACCCAGTCCCAAGACCATAGCCTAATATAATGAAGTAATTAAGTTGTTATACACTTTTCTTGTGCCATTTTCAGGTAGGTTATATTGGAAATTTAGGCCGTTTTCCAGATTTACACATTTATTTCTCATAAAACTCTGCCTTGCATAACTACAGCATTATTCATAACAAGAATATGCATGTTACTTCTTTCAACAGCAATTCATGCTGTTCTCTATACATACTGTATACAATACCCTGGTGTTTCAATACCAATCACTGTGTATGTGCAGGTTAAATTTATGAAGGGGCAGATGACCTTGCTGTTCTGCCCTTTAAAACAATAACTAATGTATGTGTACGGCACTTGTTTTCTTTAACATCATCTATCATTTATACGATGTAATGGAATTAAATGAATAAATATTAACATACAAATAATTCAGCACAATACTCCAAGGAACATGTTCCAACACTGCCTTCAGATCCTCGGTAATTTTTCGGATCAGAAAGAGGAAGACCAGCAAGCAGTGATATAAAATTAGGATAGATCGTGTTCATTCATCTTGTGTACATGGGTGTGTGTAGAATCTGATGATACACCGACGAGCAAAAAGAAAAGCATACCACTTCACGTTTTCTTTTTTCTTGAGAAATGCAAATATAATGTCCATCAACGGTGATCAGAATACAAAATAACTTCACAATGTTTCAAGGTATTATTTATCACTCCTTTATGAAGACGACAAGCTTAATGTTTAGAAAAATAAAGACTATGGCACCTCTCCGATAATGAAAGTCGTTCATTGTCACATTATGGCACCAATACCTAGGTGTTACGCTTCTTTTGCTCGTAGTGTATGTTAGTGTGGTGTCAGTACAAGTGGGGATATTTGTGGCTAAGATTGGAAAGGAGGCAGCAGTGGGCTCAAAAAAATAGGTACCATCTCAGCATTTCACAATGTTTCAAGGTATTATTTATCACTCCTTTATGAAGACAACAAGCTTAATGTTTAGAAAAATGAAGACTATGGCACCTCTCCGATAATGAAAGTCGTTCATTGTCACATTATGGCACCAATACCTAGGTGTTACGCTTCTTTTGCTCGTAGTGTATGTTAGTGTGGTGTCAGTACAAGTGGGGATATTTGTGGCTAAGATTGGAAAGGAGGCAGCAGTGGGCTCAAAAAATTAGGTACCATCTCAGCATTTGCCTGGAGTAAAAGTGGAAAAACCATGGAGAACCATCTCGAGGATACCTAAGGTGGAAATCGAGCTCACCTCTTCTCTGTCATCCTTTCAAGGCTGAATGAACCCCGTTTCAGTCTTCAGAGGGATTTTTTTTTGCACATCCTGGATCGGAGAGGACAGATTAATAGCAGAGACCCATCACGTATAAGGGTGTTTAAGAAAAGACAAGGCCCCAAATTTTCAGTTGATATTTTGTCATCTCTTCTCCACCACCGAAAGATCAACTGAAAACTCTAGAACATGCGATGTGTAGTTTGTGGCTTTTACTGCACAATTTGTCCAAACCCCACCAACTGACATTATTTTCATATCTTGCGACTTCTACATTCGTATTTCAGCAGTTAAGAATTAAACGTTAAATGCAAAATAATTCGTTTTCTGCTGTTGTTGTTTGAGTCTACAGTCTTTTGACTAGTTTGCAAACCCTCCATGCCCCCGGTCCTGAGCTAATAGTTTCATCTCTACATAGCTACTACACCTTACAACCAAGGCAATCTGTTTTAGATCTTGGTCTATTCCTACAGTTCTTGTCCTCGACCGTTCCTTCCATATAGCATAGACATTCAACTTGATAGCTCAATGTACGGTATTTGAGATAATTTGTCCATATTGACTTCATATAAAGGTTTGTTAGTTAAAACGCCTAGTCAGTATTTATCTAACCCACGTTCAGTGGCGACTGGTGGTTACAGTTCTTGGTATACCGCTTACCCCTTACATCCCCCCCCCCTCTTTCTCCCAGCCTCAACCTCTTGTCAAAATTGAATTATTATTATTATTATTATTGTATTGGCGAACAGTTACATAACTTCTAAGAAACACACTTTATTGCTATAATTTTGGAGAGGTTATCCCAATAAATCGAGGTCACTAGCCAATTGTTTTGGCCGGGGATATAAGGTCGGATTCACTTCCTAACGCCACGTGATTTTCCATGTGAAATATTTAGCCTGCTGTCACCGGAATTCGAACCTCGACCGTACGGGTAAAGCCACTGCGTCATCCTCCCTCTGCAAGGACTATGTCCTTATACATGAACAATATCTTCGTTTAACGCCTGATCACTACCTACTTGAAACTGCTTCTAGGTAAATGGCCTTTGTATCCCCTCGTCCTCCTAGTTTCTTTTGGCAACGTACTGAGTACATTTTATCTTTACGCTACCTTCTTTCTCGCCCCGTTCTTGACCAGGTCATAACTTTTCCGAAAACAAATAAACATTGACCCATTTCCAAAGGATTTCAATTATACATTGTCACATCATTAGACATGTCCAAACATGAGAAGCGCACTCATTCATAACCAAAGTACTAATGCAATTAAAGAAGAGCCATTACGTATCTCAAAGTGAAAATATCTTCTGGAAAGCGAACTTTCAGCCTGAATCAATAAAATAATTGAAGTGTAAACTACCTTGACATATTGTTTCCCAACCTTGGCCTCCCAGGAAGAATTTTACTTGAAAGTAAGTTTCATTCACTTAGATTTCTGAAGGTCCACCTCGTGGCATAGTGGCTAGTATTCTGGGGCTGTTACTGCGGAGGTCCGTGTTCGATTCTCTGCTCTAACAAGAAATGTAATTCTGGTCTGTGGGTTGGAATTCACTCAACCCCCAAGAGGCAGGAATGAGAATAAGTGGTTCAATTCCCACCTCAACCACCCTAGAAATGGTATTTCGTGATATCCCACTTCCACTCGTACGTATATAAAGGCCACAGCCGCCTCCTATCAAAATCCTGGTTACATTACAGATAACGTAATATCTTATCAGTTTCCACATGCACCAAGCCAGGTGGGGGGGATTTAAGGAGCGAACGATTCATCTTGCTGTTGTAGCATAGCATATATAGCATATAACATGACTAAAACAGTGTCTTTAGACAAATTCTTTCATACTTAAAAACTCTATATCAAAATGCACATTGTACGATAACCTACTGTTTTGAAAAGCTGTCCGTATGAGCTGACTCAGATGGTGAGGAGGAGAGATTGCCTAAGAGGTTAATGTGTTCGGCTGTAGAGGATAACAGAAGTAGAGGTAGATCTAGGAGGCGATGGTTAAATAATTTCAAAGTCAGAGATGTAGAAGCAGAGGGAGCCGCATTGCTAACTGCTAATAGGGGATCATAGACGCGACTTGCTCTCAAACAGAGGTTTGCAGACTAGACTGGACGCTGAAAGGCAAAACAGTCTCAAATGAAAATGTATGCATATTTGGAAGAATACTAAACATTTTTGACAGTAAGTACTCTAAAAAATGGTTTTAACCACGCGTAGGCCATGACAGTAAATAGTAGGACTTCCAAAACTAAAATAATTTGGAATACAATAAATATTTGACTTAAGTCAATATTGCTAATATTATGCAATTTCTTCCTAACTCACCAAACGGAATTTGCGAGGGATCATTCCTCTACCGTCGCAATGACAGTGTCTGGGTGGTGTATTCTTTGAATACACGGTACCTGAGATATATTTTTTATTGCTCTTTGCATGTTCATTTCTTCCTTCCTCTTTGTCAAACACCAACAGTGATCATCTGTTTTCTCCTTGTTGGGCATATCTCTTATGTCTTCATAAGTCTGTTCTAGATATATAACTTCTGTGACCCACCTAGCGTCACCTCGCAGCGAATCTCTGAAGCTCCTCAACTCTTCCTGGTGCTAGAGGACTTACTTATCCATTTGGCCACCAGATCCTGTCACCATCGCCAGCTATTTTCTCCTTGAGCAAGAGGACTACGTCTACGTCTTTACTCACCATGCTGCGCTAGTATCATCTGTTATCAACTCTTAGAAGATCAGCTCAGCAAGAGATTAATTTTCTGTTTTAAAGTTGGTAATGTTTATATGTTCTCCTTTTGTCTCCTACCCCCCACTCTTTTCCCCTTCCTCGGTCCCTCCGTGCTCCGTTGAGCTGGTCTCACTTCTTAGTCGGCAGTTGACTCGATCAGTTAAAGCTCCCCTCGAGCTAGCTTCCTCAAACCAAGAGGCACACACTCTTCTACGCCATGTTGGCTAGGTAGTCATCAACGGAAACTTCGACTTCAACATGAAATCAAGATAAGTACCATTTTAAAGGTTTTAACCTCATCTTCATCATTTTATCTACATGCTTTTATAGATTATTTTATAGACAGCGTGAGATTACTTGTGGGGCGGTAATCATTCTTCGCGGGATTTTCAATGTTGGGCTTTTGTCTAATCAAGCCAATCTTGGTGAAAAGCAGCATTTCTTATGCTTGCAAAATGAGAAATCCTCTCACTACGTGGGATATTATCTAATACCCGCTGTCTATAAATTATAAAGCTAGTTCCTCCGTTGGATTTTCTCAACCCCATTTTTCTGCTAAGGTCGTTCTGGAACCTTCGAGATCTTGTACTCTATCTGCGAGTCTTGCCGTCAAGTATTTTTCACGCACTTGTGAAAATACTAGTTAAAATGAGGAATCTTCCTTAAATTACTGCAATAGCGAACTTTCTTCCCCCGTTGGAACATTCTATGGCGCATTTAATTGTAAATCACAACTTTTTCAAGAAATAGACTCTCACCTATATAGTGCAATCAGTTATTTCCATAATTGCAATAACTTTCTTTTTCATAAACTTTAGTGTTTCTACAGTGAACTTTGCATCCATCTTCATAGACTACAGTGATAAACAGTGCTTGCTCCACGTTTCTACCGCGTCGCGATCGTCCGGTTATATTAAATACGGCCATGAACATTGATCCTATATCCCAATGATCTTTCCTCAACCTTCTACTAACCACCATTATTAATAAAATTGTAACTTTCTATAAGGCGTCACTCACGAAGTGCCCTTCCAACTTTGCTAGTTTAACATTAATTAAATTCTGCATAATTGCTTGTGTGATACAAGTTTCAATTCACATTGTTCCTTTCCTATAATCAGGGAAAACAATTCTTTAAACTCTTGAGCGAGTCATGTTCAGGTTTCACGAAATGGAAACTGTCCCATTTGGCTAGTGATTCCTGCTCAAACTTGGGAAGTCTAGAACTTTCCTTTTCACTTTCTTCAGGTTTCACAGTAAGTGACCTGCCCTCTTTGTATAATTCTCATATAATAATTCTGTATAAATATAAGAAGTTGTAGGAACTTCTATCTTATTTTTCATGTTTTCATTATTGTTATTTTCGAAGTTGTCACTTTCTCTAGAACATTCTCTCAAGAATTTCTTAAGGTGCACTCTTTGTACTCTAATTCACGTTCAAACTTTAATTACTTCATTGTTTATTTGTTTAAATCTTATAAAGATTTTAGAAACATGTAAGGTTTGAAACCTTGTAAATTGTCAATTGCCTGGAGCAACCGTTTAATGTTGAGAGGTCTGCGACCCTATTTGTTAAAAAGTTCAAATGAACTATGTTTGTCAAAATTATATTGCATAATTGTTAATTTCCTCAAACTTCTTCTAATTGTAAAATAAATGAATCGTTTCCCTTCTCTTTTTCATTTACGAATATAAAGTTTAGGCAAAATCCTGTCTTCCTTGACTCTCCTCACTCAATGATATTAAAATCATTAATAGAGTGATGACTTGACCAGGAAGTCGGTGGTCGACTATATACTGTATGAGAAAGAACTAAATAAGAACATCACGGACATCAAGGTTATACCATCGGAGAACCTGGATAGCGACCATGGATTACTGGTAATGAACCTGAGAGGGAGTAAGGAGAAGAAAGGGACTGAGAACCAGGAAAGACGTATAAGGATATGGAAACTGAAAGAAGGGGATAGAAGGGTCGAGTACCTCAAAATGGTAAAGGAAGGAATTCCAACAGATGAAGAAAGAGGGGTCGAAGAGGAATGGGCTAGATTTAAGAAGACACTAGTGGGTGCAGCAGAAGCAGTATGTGGGAGGACAAGTAGTAAGAAGAGGTGGAAGGAAACACCATGGTGGAATGAGAAGACAAAAGATATAGTAAGGGAAAAGAATAGAGCCTTTAGGAGGTGGTATCAAAATAGGACGGTAGAGACAAGGGAAGAGTACCAGGAAAGAAAGAAGGAGGCGAAGAGAGTGGTGGCTGAGGAGAGAAGGAAGTGGATGGAAGAGTGGACAAAGATGATGGAGGAGGATAGTGAAGGTACAAAAAAGGTCCTGTATGGGATGGTAAAAAATAAGAGGCGGAAGGATCCTACGGATTATGTTAGAATGGTGAACAAAAGGGGACAAGAGATAGAAAATAGGGAAGAACTGAAGAAAATGTGGAAAGAATATTTTGAAGAACTTCTGAACCCAAATGGAAAAGATGGTGAGGAGGAAGAAATCGGGGAAGGGGAAGATGAACTACAAACAGAAAAGGACTTAACATGGAAAGAAGTGGAAGATGCAGTGAACAAGATGAAAGGAGGGAAGGCACCGGGTGTGGATGAGTTGAGTGTGGAGATGGTGAGAGCAGCAGGAGAGGTGGGGATACAGTGGCTGTACCGAGTGATGAGGACAGCATGGAAGGAAAGAAAGACCCCAGAGGACTGGAAAAAAGGAATCATTGTCCCGATCTTCAAGAAAGGTAGTAGAACAGATTGCAGAAACTATCGGGGAATAACACTGATGAGTCATTGTACAAAGATCTTCGAGAAAGTTTTGGAAAAGAGAATTAGGACAAGGATAGAAGGAGGGATGAGGGAAGAACAACATGGCTTCAGAGCAGGAAGGTCCACAGTGGATTTGATTTTTGCTGTAAGGCAGTTACAAGAACAGCACTATGAGTATGGAACAGATCTACTGATGGCCTTCCTGGACATTGAGAAAGCATATGACAGTGTATGCAGAAACAAAGTATGGAAGTCCCTGGAGGATAGAGGAGTAGAGAAATGGACTATAAAGAGGATAAAGGAGATGTACAAGGGAAGCGTGAGCTGTGTGAAAGTGGGAGGAGAGAGATCTGACTGGTTGGAACAAAGAAACGGCCTGAAACAAGGAAGTGCACTGTCACCGTTACTTTTCATTGTGGTGATGGATGACATAATGACCCGAGTGGCACAAGTAATTGGGGACGGAAAGATGAAAGCAATGGTGTTTGCAGATGATTTGATGATTTGGGGAAACAAGGAGGAGGAGGTACAGGAACAGTTGGACGTGTGGGAAGGAATAATACAAGGATATGGGATGAAATTTAGCATAAATAAGAGTGAGATGGTGATCACAACAAGGAAGAAGGAAAGAACCACAACGGGAATAACAATTGGTGGGGAACAGCTGAAGAAAGTGGAGAGTTTTAAGTATCTGGGAAGCCTGATACAAGATAATGGAAGAAACGATAGAGAAATAAATGAGCGGGGGAGGCAGGCAGAAGCATTTCGGAGGAGTGTGAGAAGCATGTTATGGAGCAAGGATGTCCCTCAGAACAGCAAAAAGATCATATATCGGACGTACTATGTCCCTATCCTGACGTATGCCTCGGAGACCTGGGTTATGAAAGGAAGGGAGAAGAGCAAAATACAGGCCAGTGAGATGAGGTTCTTGAGAAGCAGTATTGGAGCTACAAAGATGGACAGAATAAGAAATGAGAGGACCAGAGAATTAATGAAGGAGGAACCATTACAGGATGGTATAGAGAAATCTAGACTTAGATGGTATGGACATGTAAAACGAATGGAGGAGAAGAGGATACCCAGGAGAGTACATGAGACGAAGTGGGAAGGAAAGAGACCGAGGGGAAGACCGAGAGACAGGTGGCTGAAGGGGGTGGAAGAAAGCGTGAAGAAGAGAGGAGAAGACTGGACAAGGGTGGAGGCTGAGAGATGGTGGGAAGACAGAAGACGTTGGAGAGGCTTGTGTTCCAAACAGACCCGGCCAGTGGCTGGAAACTGTGCAAGATGATGATGAATAGAGCTTTCACCATTTGTTGCATTTGAGCAAGAACTCTTAATTTTCACCTCACTAAAGTTCTTCTTAGCATTAATAGCTAATTCTAATTGGCCAGTAAGGCAAGTAAAGCTCGCTAAGCCAGCTACCTGCTTGTGGAGACCCTCTCCGAAAACTTATGGTCAGTTTTCTAAAAGATAAGTGTTTCTTTTTGTCTAAACTTTTAGCCGGCTCCTCGCTGAGTAAAAGCTTAGCCATTTTCCAATGCAACCATTGGTTCATTTACCAAGATTACCCAATAAGGCATAATCTTTTATCATTTTCCTTTTTAGAGACACTTGGTCGCCCTTACAGGAACTCCATAATTTTGGAAATTGAAAATACCAAACCTGAGTTAAATCATTGGCATTCTTCGAATTACTTTGTAAAACCTAATTTCTTTGAGAAGACATACAGTAAACTTGTTCCTCTCAGTCTTGCCAGACCAGCACTCTTCCCCATAATAGTTTTATATATGCTTGAGAGGGATTATACGAAAGCCACTCTCTTGCAAACAGCCCAAGTTCAATCTGTGTTTCTCGTCAGCTTAGACCAAGTCCTCACTCATTTTAGGTATCCGAAAGCGGATTTTCGGTGGCAACCACCTTTAAGTGTGTTTAAAACTAAACTTATTAATTTTGTGGGACTCTCCTCCTATTTTTCTATCCTTCTTTTCCAATCCCAAATCTACTTCCTTCTCTTAATCATCTTCCCTTGATGGGTGGGTTATTCCTCAGCCAATAAACTACCCACTGGGAGCTGAACATACTTTGTCAGCAGATACAACTGGGGATGGTGACCACTATCTTGGGTCTAATTAAGGAAGGGTCAGGGAAGCGATTTTGGAAGGAAGTCGCCGTGGACCTTTTTAAAGGAACCGTGCCGGCATTTGCCTGGTGAAAATAGGAAACCACTACAACCATTTTCCATATGGCTGTAGTGGGATTCAAAACCACACTCCGTTGCCAGCGAGGCACGAGCTAGTGGGTTACTGCTCTCGGCAACCGTGATCTGTACTATTTGTTTTTACTTCAGAATATTAAAAAAAAGCAAAACCAAATGACCTATTACTAATTTGGGCCTAGCGTTTGCAAAATTGTTCCACCCCGGACCTCCTCCCCCCTCCCGTCTCTCTCTAAGCTAGGGGTAATCCATACTTTCTCCCCGGTGTGTCCGCCTACCCCCATGATCTTGCCTTAAATCCGCCCCTGAACCAAGTACACGGGGCTACATGGCCACGATGCTGCAAAGCCCCTAATTGAATCAACAACTGCAATACAACAAATATTCCAAGTGTAAAATTCTACGTGATTTCGGCAGAAACCAATACCTTTATTTCCTTGTACAAAGAAATTTTAGTAGCCTACATCCCATAGATTCCTTTAATTTCTACTTACTGAGGAAATCCAATGGAATAAAATCCTTTCAACAACGCTACTATCCACTTCCGGTGTTTCACTTAATCTAAACATGTTAATATGTCAGTGGGAAGTAATTCACGCCAAGAGGAACTCACAACATAACACTTCTTCGCACATAACTGAAGTGTATGAGGCGCTGCACTGGTATGCCTCCCCTTGTGAGCAGGGTGAAAGAACTGTTTGAAATCAGCCAATCAGCACTACACTCACCACTAGTCTTTAGCGCGATACCCCATACGGAACTTGGCTGGGCTAATCTTACCCTCCCTCACCCCGCGTGCCGCTGTCAAGCCCTTTCAACGACCGGGATAGACATGCGGTGTACCCAAGTACAGTCACTCACACCTAAAAGTGTGTACCCCAGGAGAAAATTAGCGAGTTAAGCGGTGTTCGAGCGCCAGCTTCCATGACAACAAATGGCGGAACATGAATGATGACAAGCTCGATTTTCCTGACTGCACTGCCACATACAAGTCTAGAAAATGTCGAGATAAACATTTTATATGTTTATAAATGGTGGTATACCGCCGGTATATGCGATGCATAGGAGAATTCGCCACTGCCCAAGTTCATTAATAATATATTAAAATCGTACATGTTTCGGCATGACCTAGGATGCCTTCATCAGTGAGAAATAAATGAAAACTGCTTGTTACAAGATTAAAATAATGCATTTAGTAATGCTAGTACAAAATTATTGAAAGATCCTTTAAAAATTCTTTGGTTGGTTCTTAAGTTTAGGGGCTGCGACAATGAGGTCATGTAGCCCCGTGTAATTTAGGTGTGTGTAGAATCTGTCTGATAACTGGTGTTATTTGTGGTGACTGTATTAGTGTGTGTTATCTGTTTTTTAATTCAAGGAAGGACTGCAGACTTTTGCTGCCAAACGCCACCGTCAACGACTACTAGTCGCCAGACGCCACCACAGTCGGCTCTTGGCAACGAACATAGGAACCTAAGAGCGTTGTTTACATTCTTCAGCTATACAATTTAGCTTCACACAGGTGTAATTAGTGGAAGGTTCTTTAACATGCCATAAATCTATGACATGGGACCACCGGCTTTACTTCCCCTCTGAAGGAAGGCATACTGAGGGATTTTTAACGCTCTTAAAAAATCCGACGACTTCGGCCGGATTTGAACTTAAAAAATATTTATTAAAGGAAAAAGAAAGGATATCCGTACAATATGCAAATTGATTAATTAAGAAAAAAAAACATGGAGCATTGAAAAATTAAAAACTAAGTACCGGTATATAAATTGAAATTTTGTAACACATTAATTAAGAAATATACGGTAGTGCATTTTGCCGTATGTGATTAAATTGCATTATTTTAATATGATTCACAAATCAAATACTAAATTTTGTATGAATGAGGCGTAGTATGTAGCATGCTGAACTGCTGTGCCCAAGATCGCAGGTTCAAACCTGGCCGAAGTCGTTGGATTTTAAGAGCGTTAAAATCCTTCAGTATGCCTTCCTTCGGAAGGGGAAGTAAAGCCGGCGGGCCCATGTCATAGATTTATGCCACGTAAAAGAACCTACCACTACAATTTGTAGTATGTAGCCAAATTTGTAAGTTATATTTGGGTGGTTAGAAATGCTCCATCAAGTTCCAATGTTCGCCACTAGGTGTCAGTGACATCTCATAGCCAAAGTTGGAACTCCTTGAAATTGAACTTGCTGATAGCCCACAGGCGTTCAATGGCCATTGGCTACAATTCATATAATTATAACATATACAGTAAACTCTCGATTATCCGTGGGCGGTTTATCCACGGTGCCTGTAGGAGAACATTTTTATAAAAAAGGAAGGTTTTGAAACCGAAAATTATTTCTCAAAAATTGAAATAAAGTTACTAAATACTTAAACGTAATAAAAATCGTAAATACAGTACAGTAATGTACAGTACAAAACGTGTACAGAAGTTCAGTATTACAGTACAGTACTGCACTGTATATCTGTATACACACTGTATGTGTGGACCATTACTCATGATGCAGCATTAGGACCCATTGACAGGATTCTTCAACACCTTGAAGACCAAGACGACGCATCACTTTGTGACAGGATGGTGTTGAGAAAACTCAAATCACAAATAAAGAAAAAGTGTTTCACTACGAAAAAGCAAATGACCGATTTTTTTGTTAAACAGTAAACAAGACTTTTTAATACCACACATAACATCGACTGAGTTTTGTTATCATGTACGTCCTTTTATTGTATAATAAACTTATTTAAAGCACTTGTGTGTTGTTTTTTAGTGCTTTCGACCTTTGTTTAACCATTACCAGCAATTTTGCGGCTTATCCGCGCCAGTCAATTCCGCAGATAATCGGGAGTTTACTGTATATATATATATATATATATAACACTAGCAGTAGTGACCGGCTTCGCCCGGTGGATTTATTAGTTTTATGGATGATAATGAATACTACTACAGAACTGGCACATGATACTTAACAGAAACCTATATTTTTGTGGTGGTGGTGGTGGTGATAAGTAGTACAGTATAATGGACGTAACAATCAGGTCAATTTCCCGTAATGATAATTATGAATAGGGAAACAGCTATTTACTAACTACAGCACTGACACATGTAATTTACAACAAAAAAAAAAAAAAATTAGAAAGAACAGTAAGTGAAACAAAAGACACTGCCTAGGGCCTATATCTCATTGGCTGTTAGAAATGGAAAGACCAATAGTGTCGTCTTTTGTCGCATAGCGCCGTAGGAAAATAATCAGAACTCTTCGGCAAACTTCGGCTGTCCCGAGCTACTGAGGTAGCAATAGTATCATTTATCGCCACAAAGCGCTTAACGATAAGTTTCAGAATAAATGAAGGTAAATTTGAAAGCACCAACGCTTATTGCAGCTGATAACCTCAATATATTGCACCAACACCATTGCACTTATACAGAGGCATAATATTTTCATAACTATTTAAGGGGGCCTAAGAAATCTTTTTGCACTAATTACCCCCCATGACTGCAATTTATAAACAGCGCAAGATGCAACTATTTTCGCAATTCTGTACCAGAACACTGGTAGGGGTGACGTGATGCAGCCCGAACTGCCCGTCAACAACAGACTTATTAAAATACTCTTATAGTTACACTACTACGGACATGAATGGTTCTAGGGCCTTAATACGTGGTTTTCAAGTTCATTTTGTCTGTTATTCTAAATGTAGGGAATGGGGAGCGTTGTCTAAAATATCAAGTGAACAGTGTTACCAGCAGGGTTTCAAAGTGTATGTAAAATTTGGTGCAATTAAGAGAAACGGTGTGGATGTGTTATGAAGGGCCTAAATGCAGGAAATGGAGGGGTCTGTCCAAAATTTCATGCAGTCAGTGTTACTCGCAGGGTTCCAAAGGGTAAGTATACAAATTGCCGTTCAGATCGGTGAAACGGTATAGATGTGTGCCAAAGGGCCTAAATGCAGGGAATGGAGTGGTCTGTCCGAAAATCCATGTAGGCAGTGTTACTCGCAGGGTTCCAAAGGGTAAGTATACAAATTTTGGTTCAGATAGGTGAAACGGTGTACGTATCACTAACCATAACGCCAGCGCATGCGGATAGAGCTGTTGGGGAGCACTTGTTCTACCGACTTACTGAACAAAAATCAATCTTGAAGGTCACCTGAGAGGTGTAGCCTAATGGTACATTGCCTAAACTATTCCTCGCGAATCAGGCTATCAAATAAAAAAAGAATTTTTCGAATCGGACAGGCAGTTCCAGAGATTAGCGCGTTTAAACACATCAACACACAAACTCTTCAGCTTTATTACATTAGTATAGATAAACCACAAACTCTACTGATGTGTTAATTTTCTATGTAAATTTCCCAACATGTGGTTAGTAACAAGAGGGTTCTAAAAGAAAACCAAACAAAAACAAGAGATAATTATTTACTATGTTTCATTTACATTTTACACATTTACAGTACATAGAAAAATAACATTTACAACAAACACACACAATGAGGTAGACTTAAATACTATGCACTGAGGAACAATACTATGAAGAAAAGTCATGTCTCTTTTGGCTTGAGCATGGCTATAACCTTCAATCCAGCACCATTGCATTATCTACAGTGGATGATGTAAAAGTTGCTACAAATCAGTAATTTGATGAAGACAATACACAAGGATCATGGGCGCCCACAGGATTTTTTCCAGCGGAGGGGGCAAGTAAAAATTTCGGTTTCATTACCTATCTGTCACCCTCCCCCCCCCTAAAAAAAAGTTTCAATTCTTACTTGCTTCGTGAAATTAATTACTGTATTTGTCTGCTCTGAAACCGTTGGCTACTTTGTGGCAAGAATTGGAGGAATATTTAGTTGAGTTTTGCCCTTAAAAGTTCGCTTTTCTTCGTGATTCATCGTCGCAATGTTCAGTTCGGGGTAAAAACTAGTGGTATCGACAAAAAAAAATAATCAAATATCATAGTTCATTAAAATGGTAATGTTAATCCAGTTAGCCAACTTTCTAAATAACTGGACATATTTTCAGATAATCCCAAAGTACTAAGTTAAATTAAACCGTGGAAATATCCCTAGATCTGAATCAGACCATTATTTAAATAGCACTGTTTCCAAATACTGTATGGTATCTAGTTTGTACTGGCCGTTACAGCAGATCGTCACGTTTTTCCTCTTCTAAACAACCAATCGGAAATAGTTTGCATTGCTCTTATTATAATCATAAAACACTTGTAGCCTACGAAGTGATAAACTCATAGTGAGAGCCTATGGTTTTAGTAAAAATTAAGTTTTGGAAATAAAAATATTTCGCTTGATTATTACTAACCAAATAAAATATATAAAAACCACTATATCACGTACTTCTTACTACCGGAATTCGCATTCTCAAATGACGGAGCTGCCACTTGACTGAAACAAGAGGAATGGTGATGCGAACGCAAACAAACCACTTCTTTCAATGTGTAATCGAGTGTTTTGCTGAAGCTTTTCTCTGTTTATGAAATTAATAGACGATAAAAAGAAAGTAACAGATATTGTACAATTCCATAGAATTTTCTAAAATTAACAAGTGATATTTCGCTGTATTATTTTTCCTAAATGTAAGACATACTGTAATATCGAGTGCGTCATGTCACTCGACCGACTTCGAAAAAATACGCAGATCGACGTTTTACATAGGATGATTACTTTTTCAGGGCCAGCGAGTTTGTAATTTTTTAAAATTCAGATTTCTGAGGTGTGCCAGACAGACTTAATGCGCCCACAGCCGCTATATTTAATGTTGCGTCCAACGGAAGGTTAAATATCTAAGGTATTTATATTTAGCACAAAATTAATTAGAATACTGTAAGCACTTTTGCAAAAAAAGTTTGTTCTCAGTCTGATTTTCATGTCGTTTTACTTTTTAAGATTCCAGGGGAGGGGCAAGCCTCCCACCCCTTGTGGGCACCCACGATGAGGATCAAGGACTGGAAGAGGTGGTATAACAGTCCAGGGAGTGTGTGAAGTTTTGAAGTCTTCAATGTTGACTAATTGATAACTCTTCAGTCGGTTAACATGCTTTTGCCCAATATGATTAGGCAAGGGTACAATATAAACGTATTAGTTATGCTAAATAAAGGGCTGTTAATAATAATACAAGTAATCTTTCTCAGGAATTTTAATATATATTTTACCCCTATCCAATCGTATTGGGCTAAAACATGTTGACCAGCTCAAGAGTTATCAGTGTACAGTCCAGGGAGAACCATTACAGGTAGTGACATTTCAGGTCTGGTATCCAAAGATGAAAGAATGGTACTGGCAATAAAAGAAAAGTGCAGATAGAAGGAGGATTCTGCCAGAATGTTATTAATTCGTTTAAGGTTCTTGGGACAATTTAGTCATCAGCCCTGTGTTAGTAGCCGTTTTAAGGGGCCGAACTGCGAGGTCATCTGCCCCTCTTAACACAAAAAACACTGATACTTGGGCATGTATTCAATTTGTCTGATAACCTGTGTTTCTAAGGACTGTAGTAATGTGTGTAATAATATTGTAATTATAAGGGTTGGGAATGCGGTAGATACCCCAGGACTTAAAATAAGATACTATCTCAGCATTTGCCTGAAGAGAGTGGATTAAGAGTGTGGATAAACCACACTAATGATAGCTGCCGGGATCAAACCTCCGATTTCCAGACTTGTTGAACAAATTGAATGAGACCAAAAGAAGAGAGTGGGAAACATTCAGAATGTTCTTTTAAGAGGAACGGTATAGAGAAAAGTATAGACAAATTATCTACAACCCAATCCATGAAATTCAACAAGGCTAACTGCTGATTACTGAAAAGTCCCGAGTGGACAATGCAGTGATGCCAGATTGAAATTCTGGCTGGTGAATTTAAGATGGCCATGTCATGAGTAAGATTCTAGGAGTTTGCATTTAACAATAAGCATAAATAGTTACATATGTACAGTACACAAAGTCATCAGAAATCCTGGGAGGATTCTGCCATAGATTGACCACTTAGGCACAAAACCATCCCTGCTGCCACTGTTCACCATGAATAAGAATGCAGTAGACAAAATGAGGCTAATAATCAAATTAGGAAATTTCGTCAAACTCAACTATGCCTTCCTAAATGTATTCAGTGATCTGTCTAGTCACCACACACTCACACACACATTCATCGACTGCAGTAAGTTAAGTGGGAGGAGCATTTGCAGGAAAAATCTGAATACTCAGATACAAGCAACAGCTGCCAATAACAATACATAAGTACAAAATTTCAGAATCAAGAATGGAATTTTATAAAATACAGTATAGCATTTTAACCAAAATAACATATGTATACCATATAGGTCTGACGTTTGTTTTTGGCCGGTGGCCGTGAAATCCGCGCATCCACTGTGCTAATCATTCAATCTCCTTCCTTCTTTCCTTGGTTCCTTCTGAGCGTGCGTGCGTGCATGTAGTTGTTAATGCGCATGTTCACAATAATAAGGCTTCCTGGCTGGTTGGAGACCTCTACGCAACAAGCAATCACCGGTCAAAAACAAACGTCAGACCTGTAAATAACTCATTCAACTGACTAGGAACTATTTTGAACAGCATTAACACAATTAATTTACTTCAACAGTGGTAAGCTTCACAACAGACTGTTTATACGGTTTCTGAGTTAATAGAATAACAGTCAAATTTTTCAAAATTGATTTATACAGTCTCTACAATACAGAGGGATTCATATAAAACTCATGCTTTTCATTGGTAAACCAAGTAATGATTTAGGTCTTCGGATTACTGAACATTTACCTTACACGCTGATAATGAACATTACAGGTGAAATCAATGGTACTGACTAAACCAATGTTTTCTCCAAACTTCTCTTCCAGAACACTTCCTGTTTTAGGAAATGCCGCGAACACTTATCTCTCGGCGAATATTTATAATATTACAGTAAAAACCCTCTAATCCAAACTAATTGGGGCTGTAGTCTGTTCGGATTAGCCGAAAAATATCCATAACATAACATTACAACCAGCCCTCGTTACGGTCGACTATAGGACTGTACATAGTGAGTCTGGTCCTAAGTCAACATGACTGCAATGTAGCTAGTGAGGAAGATGAAACTTCGACAATGCGACTTAAGTTATACTGAAGCTGTATCTGCTCTTGACATCTCATTGCGCTTCGTAGAACACGGAGCAGCCACGCCAAAATATGTAATCTTCATGCACGCTGGCACGCAATTGCCTTTGCGGGAAGGTTTTTGTCACTTCGTCAATTGAAGATAACCGATTTCAAGTGAAAGATTAAGTGATATATTGTGTGTTTCTATTGCTATTTCATTTTTTTTTCCAAAGTGATTAACCTAAGGAAATACAATAACCAACTTTTCCATTTCAAACCTGGATGAGATAAGTATGTAGGGACATTTACACTTTGTTAGGTATGCTAACTGTACTACTTTGTTAATTTTCAACTAATTATATAAAATAAGGTTATACTGTAGAATATATAATTATTTTATGACAAAATAAATATGTTTCTCTTTTTATTTTTGCGTGTGTTTCTCAAACTTAAAATTGTCGAGAAAAAAAAACTTGTTTGTATTAACTGCGATTTCGGATTTGGGGGGTTTCACTGTAGTTGTATTTAAAAAAATGATTGGCAGTACCCTCATCGATTGATTCACAAGAATCCTGCTACAGCTGAGGACCAAGAAGTTGATTCATCCAATAAAAATGTCCTGATGTGGTCTACTGTCGGTGATCATGTGAACTGCCCTTCACTTCGATAACGGAGAGAACTATGTTTCCATGTTCAGTGCAACATGGTTGTATAGTTTAATGTCCACTGTTTCCCTTTCACTTTGCAATGTTCTTTGAAATAAATTGCAAATGTTAGACTAGACTGATAGAAACACACAAATGTTGGAAAACCAAATTTCCCATAATGAAGTAACACAGACTGACAGACAAAACAAATCTGACTTCTTGTCAAAAAAAGAAAAAAGACACCTGCTTGAATCATAATACTGTATAATGGCTATGACACCATACACATTTCACAATTACATCAAAAGATGTAAAAATGAAAGTACCTTTATTTAAAATAAAAAATAAAAATAGGGTTACTTAATTTCTGGATGGGTGTTGTATTACACAATGTGCTGAGACTTTTTTTCTCTCTCTCCATAGGATGGCATAACATGATATTAAATGTGTGACCAGTTTCTAGTTTAGATATGCCAGTTTAAATTGAAAATGTATTTCAGTTATTTACGCATATTTGAATTATTCTTCATTCACATTGCTGAAAGTATAGACCATTTTGTAATGACAATTTTATGATCAAGAAAATATTGTCCTACATAGTGCATGGATAAGCAAGAGTTTGCTACATGGAAAAAACTTAAAGATAAGAAGGAACAAGCTATTGAATTTCAATACAACTACAAATTTCACATGACAATAAATTCAGCTTCTTACAGCACACATACAAAAACAGCAAATTTAAAACTTTATTTTCATCACCTTTAGCAGTGCCACCGTATGCAGTATTTCACTAATATTGTGAAGAATGTCCCTAATTTTAATGATGTAACAATTGCAAACTTAAGAACATTTTATTTGCACTTGGGCTAAAAACAACCACAACCACAACCACCATTTTGAATAGCTGGCAGGTTCTACATGCATGTTATTTGTAACCGTTCTGGCAGTGTGCTGCACATACAGTAGGTATATTTCACATAGTACGTCTCAAGAACTACATCTGTGCAGTGCCTATCGAGCTTTCATGGAAACTTTGTATACTAATGAACCCTAGAAGTGTGAAGATACTTTTGTAGCCATTTTTCAGTGTTGCCTTATTGACAATGTAACTTTTCAGTCAGCCAACATAATCCCAATTACTGGCACATGCAAAATAATAACCTGAAAAATATGATTTATGATTATATAATCTGTTACTCTTCTGTAGTCTATAACCAATGAAACTTAATGATGACAACTGTTAATATTATGTTATTTTTAATGTAACATGTTTTCGACTCACATTGGGATCATCTTGAGCATCCTCTAATCTGACTTACAGTACATAGGGTATAAAACAAAAAACATATATACTAAATAAAAGATAAGCTCTAAGAATAGGCCTAACAATATGAAATTACAATAGTATTAAAATGGACGTCCTTAGGAACAAGGGAAGCTATACTAAGTCTTAGGCTGATTTTGGAAGGTAGAATAAGGAAAGATAAGAGAACGTTCATGGCATTTGTAGACTTAGAAAAGGCTTTTGTTAAAATTTATTGGACTAAATTGTTTGACATTTTGAAAACGATTGGAATAAAGTACAGGGATAGGAGGATGATCTACAATCTATACAGAAACCAGACAGCAGTCATTCGAGCTGAAGGACATGAGAGAGAAGCTGGTATTCAGAAAAGGGTAAGGCAAGGCTGCAACTTTTAAAATCTTTACATTGAACAAGCAATGAAGGAAATTGTAGACAAATTGTAGGAAAGAATTCATGATGAAAATTAATAAATGTAAAACAAAAATATTGGAATGCTGCCGAAATAAATCAAAAACCTCTATGGACATCAATTTGGCAGGTGAAAAGCTGAAGGAAGTAGGAGACTTCTGTTACTTAGGAAGCAAAATAACTAGTGATGGACAAAGCAAAGAGGACATAAAATGTAAGTTGGCTCAGGCAAGGAAAGCATTTCTACAAAAAAGGAATCTGTTGACTTCGAATATAGATTTAGGTATTAGGAAGTCATTTTTGAAAGCCTTTGTCTGGAGCGTTGGCAATCTATGGAAGTGAAACTTGGACTATTGGTGCAGCAGAAAATAGGAGAATTGAAGCATTTGAAATGTGGTGTTACAGGAGACGATCAGATGGGTAGATAGGGTTACAAACGAAGAGGTATTAAGACGAGTGGGAGAGGAGAGATGTTTCTGACGACTGCTAATGAAGAGAAGAGATAGGTTGGTAGGACACAAACTAAGACACCCAGGAATAGCAAGCTTAGTTATGGAAGGAAGGGTCGAGGACAAGAACTGTAAGGGTAGACCAAGGTTGGAATATATTAAACAGATGTAGGGTGTGGTAGCTATGTAGAGATGAAAAGATGAGCTCAGGACAGGGAGGCATGGAGCGCTGCATCAAACCAGTCAAAAGACTGAAGACTCAAACAACAACAATATTAATTGAAGAAATTTTTTTCAGGTTATTTTTTTGCATGTCTCAGTAATTGGGATTATATTGTGTTGACCGATTGAAAAGTTGCAGCATCAATAAGAAGCTTTCCAACCACCTAATTCCATAACAAATAGTTCGTAAGTTTGCCACTTTATGGGACACTGAAATTAGAATCATTTGACTCGTGCCATCTGGTGAGTAAAATAGAAACCAAATACTCAGTTAATTAGTTGTTTAAAGGGGCAGAACAGCGAGGTAATCTGCCCCTTACTGACTCATTCACACACACCTTGATCTTGACTGCCATCTGTGTTAAGAATTTTGACCTCTTACAATTGTTACACATTAAAAATCTAAAGAGGATGGATTATATTGGCTGCGAAAATACTGAACGAACCCATGAGAAATAGCCTTCCCCTCGCCCTAAGGGTTCTGAAATAGAAGGTGCTCTAAGAGGAGAAGAAGGCAATAGTTTTGCTAGTGATTCTGATAGTGCAGAAAGTTATGTAGATTATGCCCACGAAGAGGAACATATCAATGTGTCATCAGCCAACTGTCACATTCAGTGGATGTCACATCAACAAATATCAAATATTTTGAAAAATTGATCCTGTTAGCTCAATTCAGTATTCAGTGGATGGGCAACGAGTCACAGAAGGATTTTGCTAGTGTTTAGGATGCGTAGCTAATAAATATTACATTAGAGGAGACCAAGGAAAGAAGGAAGATTGTAGTTTTACGTGACCGTTAATCTCGAGATCATGAGCCACAGGCTAGAGGAGACCAACAGATATGCTGAACAATACATAATGGGGAGTGTCTGGAAGTCAAGGTCACATAGCTGCACCATGAAACTAAACGGCTTAAGATGCATCCACTGCCCACAACCAGGGTCATTCAAGACTTCATTGGTAAGTCAACATGAAGATATTGTACTCGCTTGTATAGTTTATGAAATATGCATCATGATTTTAATTTTTACAGCACACTGAAATAAAAACGTGAACATATTTTTTATTGGTTATGCCTCATTTTGCCCCCCTCCCCCGGCAAACGTAATTAGTAAAATCCCCATCAGCATGCCGGAAGGTGAAGGTAGATTTCACCGGACAAAGAAAAATATATAATTTTCAAAAGAAAAATATGTATTGTCCGTTGAGCCATTATATATTTAAACACAAATTGTGCTAAATGTTCCGGCATAACTCAACAAAATGACAGTGTTTCGCCCCGGTGTGCAATTGGGCTCTTCAGTTACGTCTTGCAATGGCCTTCCCAGTGTGTACTAGACAGTGTCTTGGTGAGGTGTGCTTTAACCAACTGAAGAGCCCAATTGCACACCGGGGCGAAACACTGTCATTTTGTTGAGTTATGCCGGAACATTTAGCACAATTTGTGTTTAAATATATAATGGCTCAACGGACAATACATATTTTTCTTTTGAAAATTATATATTCAATGCCAAGGTAAGGTTATAATTGCTTTGGAGTGGAGTTTCGACTCCCATAGTGCACTGGCTTTGCTCGTGACGTGGATACACCTGTATCAAATACATCTTGCAATGGCCTTCCCAGTGCGTACTAGACAGTGTCTTGGTGAGGTGTGCTTTAACCAACTGAAGAGCCCAATTGCACACCGGGGCGAAACACTGTCATTTTGTTGAGTTATGCCGGAACATTTAGCACAATTTGTGTTTAAATAAAGAAAAATATTTCAAATTCACTCAATTTGCCAATTGTATATCTACGAGGGTTGGGGCAAAAGTCATGGCAACTTTTTTTTTTCATGAAGATACCAGTCCGGTTGAAAAATGTGACATATACAGACGAAAGGACAAGGTGTTAACTACATTTGTGGACAATGAATAGAACCGAAATATTGTAACACACTAATTTAATTTATTACGGTAGTATACAGGGCAATATGGCCTTCACGGTGCAAAAGAATGATAAAACTGTACACATACAGTTGACATTACAAACCTGGGCCTAAAGACCCTCAAAGTAGTCCCTTGCTACTGTCACCACACGCTGCCAACGATGTGGGAGGCGCTGAATACCATCTGCCTCAGCATTTGCCGCACCATGTGTGAATCGGGTCACCTGTTGGCGCACAGCATTAGCAATGTCCTCTCGTGTGGCAAACCGCCTACCACGTAGTGGTTCCTTAATCTTTCGAAAGAGATCAAAGACACAGGGCGAAATGTCAGTAAAGTACGGTGGGTGCTCCAGTTCATCCCATCCCCAATGTCGCAGTAACTGCCCTACACAACCTGCTTTATGTGGTCTTACATTGTTGTGCCGGATTATTGCACTGTCCACAAGATCCGGACGTTTCTCCCGAACGCCACGTCGAACCTGTCGCACCAGGAAGTCCCTGTAGTAGTGTGCGGTCACTGTTCTGCCATGTGGAGCAAAGTGGCAAACAACGACACCCCTGACGTCATACACGATGATCACCATCAATTTGACTGGGGAAGGATTCTGACGGAACTTCTGCCCCCTTGGTTATCCAGCATGTCGCCACTCCGCGGACTGACGTTTCAGTTCTGGTTCGTATGCCCTGGACCAAAATTCATTGATGGCGATTATTCGTGACAAGAATTGATCTCCGTCCTGTTGCAAGGTCGTCGGAGAATATTGCATAGCGCACCCACCATTGAACTTCCGTCAGTGCATGTGGTACCCACCGCGATGCGATTTTGCGTAGTTGCAGCTCATTAAGCAATATCCTGTGGACGGTGCGTTTCTCGATGGCACTTGCCCACTCTACCTCCAGTAGCGTCCATCGTCCGTTTTCATCCAGGAGCTGCTCGATGACGGCACGTGCCACGTCGGTCCGCACACTGACAGGTCGTCCCGAACGTTGCTCATCACTGGTTGACACACATCCTTGCTGAAACTTTCCTACCCACCGTGCTACTGTGCGGTATGGTAGGGCATTATTCCCAATTCACTGTGACATTCCATCGCATTTCTCCCTCGAGAACGGGTATTTTGATGTAAGCGCGCTGCTCAACACGGGTTACTTCCATCTCGCACGACACTCACCAACTGACTGATTTCACAGCCCTCGCTGCACTACTACCAGCTATCACAGAGCCATCTGCTGTTCTGCATACACAATATGCCTGCATAACTTCCACACGACACATCCATTTGTGATCCGTTCAAATATCTACAAGACAAAAAATAGTTGCCATGACTTTTGCCCCAACCCTCGTACAAAAGTGAGGGTGGGTCATATCAAAAATTCTTTCAGACAAAGGTTTTAGGTAATTGATCATTGTAAGCTATTTTGATATTGTGCCTATTAAGGGAGGTGTGATTTTTTTCCCCTAAAAAAACTCAATTTTTCCCAGTCCTTTGGCCAATGGTTGGTGCTATCATAAAACTTTACTAAGGTAAGTTTTTGACCCTTATCTGAATCATAGTATGAACTTTTGATTGGATTCAATTTTTCACATATTAAGAAAGTTACAGGGACATATCACTTTTCCAAAAAAAGCCCCTCCCCCCATTTCCACCCCCTTGGTCAGATTTTGGCCAATAACAAACTCGACCGAGATTTCATATGGTAATATTTTATGTATAAATTTGAAAGTGATTGGTAGAAAATGGCGGTAGTTATCGTGTCCACAAGAAAGTGATATATATAGTATAAACTTTTGAACTGACTGCGATTTTGGGGTTTGGAGGATGTGAAACGCGAAGATATGTGAAAATTTTCCTGAAGTCAAAATATGGTACCCATTGCAATAGGTATCTTTCTAATGAAAACTGCAGGAGAGGAGAACCTGCCCTTGACACTCACACTTGGTTAATATAGATAACATACGAATTTTATATCTTGTTTCATATAGTGGGGGACATTTTACCAATTGAAATTACTGTCCATTATAGCTAGTGCACTGGAAATGTGTGCTAAAATACATAAATATGTATTTTTGTATTTTGCTCATTCTACGTCGGCAGCCATGTTTGTCAGGTGCATGAAATCTCTTCAACTGCTGCCGGGACGCACACACTGACGTCACAGTATTGTTGCCAAATGTGGGATACAAAAAAAACCAATATCTGGAAAAAAAATATTGATGCGAGAGTACTCCCACTGTGAGTGAAAAAAAAAAAAAACAAGACCAGGGGTGTATACTGTATATTAGCTAATGCAGCCCTTATTATGTAATGGTCTAGACAAAATCCATTGGTCTGGATAAATGTTGCTGCTGATTATTTGGGGGCTTTGCAACAACGTAGGCATGTAGCCTCATGTACTTGTATGTGTAGAATTTGTTTGATAACCTGTGTCTCTGCGATATCTGAACTAGTGTGTGTATTTGTAATCGAGGTAGGATTTGGGCAGGAAGTTACTGTGGCCTAAAGTTAGGTACCATCCTGCCATTTGCTTTGAGTAGAAGTGGGAAACCACAGAAAACCACTTCCAGGATGAGTGAAGAAAGAATCGAACATACCTCAACTCAGTTTTGCCTTACGAGGCTGAGTGTACCCCGTTCCAGCCCTCAAATCAGAATTACATTTCGAGAATTGAACCCAGACCTCCTCGGTAACAGTTAAGAATGCTACCCACTAAGCAACAAGGTGGATAGACTGGATAAAGATTATTGAAAGGTTGGCTGTATGTGTCCATAATTCGCATGTATAATGGCCGATAGAGCTGGAATTTTACTATGTAAGTTGTGATCTAGCAAGGGGATGGTGGGTGGGTTATAGACAGCGGAGGAGGAAACATCTATTACTACATCATTTCCAGTACTGAAGGTATTTTGGCTAATTTCAGTAGTTTAGTAATTTTATCGTATCACTCCTCATGCAGTGGTACCATCTAATTTTGACCTCGCTCATCCCCCTCCATAAGTAAATCCTAGTTATGCCATTGGAGGAATTCATGGAACTATATGCATGCACTCGTCTAATGAGACTCATTAAGGCATGCAATTTTCATTTACCAATTTTTCGGAGATCATTTGCATAGTTTTTCAAGTATTTTAGGATAAATGGGGTTTGATGCAAATTTCACAACAATACACAGATTTTGTGAAAATCATATACCATAATTTAGTGATTTACTTACTGACTTCCTTAATGAGATTCATGTTAAAGATATATTTGAAGCCATTTTTACCTGTTGCCTTATTGACAATATTGATATTGTAACTTTCAGTCGGTGAACACAAAATAATTCCAATTACGAAAAAAATATCCTGAAATAAATTACACATGAGTAAGACATGTCTACTATTAATGTGCTGAAATACAAACACTATTTCATATGTTGTAGTTGAAGCTTTTTACCGTCATCACAGCAGAGTACAGGGTCGTTATCTATGTGCGCCCCGATAAGCCCGGCAAGCTAAGCCGGCCGTGACTGGCGCAGATCGTGGTTCAGCTGGTGATTGGCGCGCTCCGCTGACTCATATTGTTAGTTCACACGTGTTTTGTCATTCATATGGACGTGTATCTGCAAAGCTTAAGACGTTAGTGTTGCACGTTTATTGAGTATTGTGATTACTGTGATTGTTGGTCATGCCTAGACACCAATTCACATTGGGCGAACATGTGTATATCCATATTTCGTACATGAAAAGCAGAAAATCTTGTTCTGAAACAAGACGAAAATTTCGAAACAAGTTTCCAGGATGACCGGTGCCTAATGCCAGTACAATTAGGAGGCTCGCTTAACGATTCAAGTAAACAGGCTCTGTAAATAATAAAAATGTTAACATACAACGTTGTGTTCTTACAGAACAAAAATTAGATGAGATCGTTGTACATTCTTTCATCAGAAGATGTCAGGTGTGTGTTACAAGAGGGGGAGGACATTTTCAGCATCGGCTATGAGCACTGTAAGTACACATTATTGAGCATGTTTGGTAAAATTGTAAAAGTCCACATCAACCACTGGCTGAAACGTGTACGCGCGCCTAGTCATAGCCGGCTTAGCTTGCCATGTTTATCGGGGCGCACATATAGTAGATAATGACCCTGTACTTGTAGGTCATTTCTGCATATTAGTTCACAACTCTACAGTAGTTAGGGCTTATTGCGTTAGTGTTTAACAGCAATAGTAGCTACACCTTCATAGATTAGTTGGGGAGGAAGACTGTTTTGTTGATGGGATCATTATTTCTAAGTTTTGCAACATTAAAATAAATAGTTTTTTGTGTATGTGTGTGTGTGTGTGTGTGGGGGGGGGGGGGGGGCTTAATACCTTAATATTTATCAGAAATAGTTACCACACTTACCAAGTTTTTTGATGTTTTTTTTGTTTTGTTTTTGGAGGGCAGAGACTCTGTGGGTGTCACTGTAGGTTTGGTAGTGTTTTGTAGAGCTATTTGTCTTGTAGATTTGGATCTGACAATGCTCGCTTGACAAGCAAAACATGTCATTTCATTCTTCCCCCCATGGCCCTACAGACAGCCCATGAAGGGCCTAGACCTACCAAGTGACTTATGGGAAGATGCGTGGACAGCGCGTTGAGTTCCCTTGGGCGTTAATCTTGGTCTCTGTCTCACTGTCAGACAGCAACCCAATTGACCTCACGAGGCTGAGTGCACCCCGCTCCAGTTTCTAAAATCCATGATGGAGCCAGGAATCGAACCCGAGGCCTCCAGGTGCGAGGCAGACGCACTACCCTAACATCATGGGGCCAGCCGAAACGTGTCATTCCATAGTTTTCTCCTTCTTCAATAGTCCACAACAATCTCCTAACCACATGTAATTTATTTCAGGTTATTTTTTCACATATTCCAGTAATTGAAATTAATTTGTGTTGATCGACTGAAAGTAACAATATCAATATTCATGTTTTCTGCACATAAAAGTTTAAAAAAATGTTGTTTGCCATTAATACCAAAATCATTTTAACTCTCAACCTTCCATCAATAAGCCTTGTACAGAGAGATTCTTTTGCTGGAGTGGGACCAGCGGCCGACTGGCGGGCGCGCACGTCTTCCACCAGCCAAACTAGCTCGGGCCGCAGGGTTGCGCGGAAGAGAGCTAACCACTCCAGGGCAATTAAAGTCAGTCACTCAACTTCCATCAACAATGGTGTGAAGTGTCAGCGCACAGATAAGAAGGTAACATAACAGCTTCCTGCAAGATTTAATTAAAGAAGCACAGATATTCTTTTTATTTCTTGGGAATCTGGATGACCTCACGTCACCAGATAAAGGTTAGAACATACCATTTCACAGATGATGCTGAAAATGTACTCTTTCAGCTGACAGACAGTAACTTTGGAAGTTACATCGTTACATTATGTAGCTACTGCGGTACCCCCACTGCATGTTTAATGTAATTAATCGAAGCACGGACCTAAGCTCATTTGATGTTTAATTGTGGGGCGATTTAAAATTCGAAGTGTACAGATCAATCAATTACCCGTACTCTAGTGGAGCTGGAGAACAATATACGGCAGATGATCTCCCTCACAACAGAAGGGAATTACAGCATGTAAACTCTAAGTTATTTACACGGTACAATGCCTGCCTGTCAGCTGAAGGAGAACACTCTACGCATCTTCTGGGAAAAGGTAAGTTCTTTAATCATGATTTGCTGGTGAATTTACCATTAATTAATGTACTTTGTTGCGGTTTCCACCTGCGGGAAATCCGCGGCCGAGCTCGATTGGCTGGCGGAAGGCGCGTGCGCCTGGCAGCCGGCCTCCGTCCGCCGGTTCCGCTCCGGCAAAAGAATCTCCCGGTACAATACATGACCTAATAGCTGAAAGTCTCCTTGGCCAAGAGTTTCGGAAGAGGAATCATGTGGTGGCTTCAAATTGAACAAAATAAGGTGCACCCTGTATTAAGAACTGATGTATTCTTTAACTGGCAGCGTAATTAACCGACTTCTTATGTGTTCTTCATCAGTAGAGATCTTTGTCTAACATTCTTTTGGTCTACGCCGTTCACACCAAAAGTGGTATTCTGGATCGCAGCATTAAAGGACGTTTCCATTTCAGCATTACTATCATCCAAGAACTGTTCATCCTCGTAACTTAAATTGCTTGAATCACATTCAGATGCTTCACTCGAAAAGTCATTCATATCACGTAATGTGTCTGAAATAATATCCTCACCATCTACAGTAGTAACGGTTGAGTCAGTACGTACTTTCTTAGCTGACAACATAGGTTTGACTTTTGTTGGACGACGATGTATATTTCGTTTACGACGCAGAACAGTAGAAATGTTTAACCTGTGTTTGATGCAATCAGAATAATGTTGTGGGAGGTTTGAATTGCAAAAATCACATCTGTACTTGTCCTTCAAATGTTGGCGAAGGTGGAATATTATCACAGACTTGAAAGATGTCGTAAAGAAACAAATTCTGCACTTGTACTCTTCTGCAGAAGTTTTGATCACAGTCTCTTTGCAGTCGGCCATATCAAGTGATGGCTTGGGATCTTTCAAAGTGTCCTTGATGTCGTCTTCACCAGGCTGAGCCTCACCGTCAGGTTCTGAACTCTCAGGAACAACATGATAATCATGGTCACTAGCCTTCTCCCTGTCATCGGTAGCATGATAATTTTGGGCAATAGCCTGTTTCCTACTATCGGCAGAATGATAATTTTGGTCAATAGCCTGTTCCCTACTATCGGTAGCATGATAATTTTGGTCAATAGCCTGTTCCCTACTATCGGTAGCATGATAATTTTGGCCAATAGCCTGTTCCCTACTATCGGTAGCATGATAATTTTGGTCAATAGCCTGTTCCCTACTATCGGTAGCATAATAATTTTGGCCAATAGTCTGTTCCCTACTATCGGTAGCATGATAATCATGGTCACTAGCCTGTTGTCTATCACAAGAAACAACCTCTGGAGCGTCTTCCAAATCCTGTTCTTCCTGAAAAAAATAAAATAAAGAAATATATATTTTTAATGTATAAGATTAAATCATTGTCATAATTTGAATTTGATCAAATGGAACATTCACATCAAGACATAATAAATGTACATCTAAAATAATTTAAATTGAAATTTTACCTTATGAATAGGTATTAAATAATAAACAGGATGTCTACCAAAACCAACTAAAACAGATTTCTCTGACAATTCCCTAATTTTTTCCAGGATAAATCAGAAAATTCCCTGAGTAATATTTTTCTAAATTTTGCCAATTTCTAAATTTTTCATCCAGAAAAACTATTGTACTTGCAAGTATTGAAAGTAGCTCGTCGATAATAATGCTCTCAAAAATCATCCAGTTGCACATTTATATGCAAATACCCAATCTACACATGTAATTTGTGTGCTATATCTAGCAAGAAACGAGAGCTTATTGATTTAACATCAGTACGAACGTACGAAGTGGGAAGGAAAGAGACCGAGAGACAGGTGGCTGAAGAGGGTGGAAGAAAGCGTGAAGAAGAGAGGAGAAGACTGGACAAGGGTGGAGGCTGAGAGATGGTGGGAAGACAGAAGACGTTGGAGAGGCTTGTGTTCCAAACAGACCCGGCCAGTGGCTGGAAACTGTGCAAGATGATGACGACGAACGTACATCTCTACAACAATCATCACCAGAATATTCTTTTCCCTCCATCAAAATTTAAATTCTTAATTTCCAATTATTGTAAAACTAAAATTCCCTGAGTATCATTAAAATACCCTGATAATTCCCTGAGTTTTCCAGGATTTAAAAATTCCCTGAGAATTCCTCGTTTTCTATGTTTTCCAGAGTAGTAGACACCCTGGATAAACCACCTCAGTACCTTAGTACAGCGAATACAGAGGTCGAGATTAAGATGGTTTGGCCATGTGCAAAGGATGGAAGTGGTTAGAGCAACAAAGAGGGAGATGGTGAGGAACCTTGATAGTATTAGATTGGTTAGAAGACCAAAGAAGAGATGGACGGACCAAATCTGACAAGATATATGTAACATTGGACTGGATGGATGTGGTAGAAGTAATGGGGCAGAAGTAGGAGAATAGACAGGAGTGGAAGAGGCTAGTTTACAACACCCGAGCGACTGGAGTTGGACATGGATGATGATTATTATTTGACGGTAAGCCACATATAGATTTACCGTTATTTCAAGATTACTTTTACTAACACAAGCTTGATATCAATAGTAATTTCTACATGTCATTCAGAACATAATTTTTATTTTATTTCCAGATAATCTTTCTTTTTTCCTTAGCATTTGTCCCACAAATTAGCAGGGTCTGCTTTATTTGGTTCTCTGTCGCCATGTTACATGATCGCGTGCCACGTAAGGATGAAGTCTGGCAATTTTTAAATCGGCATGTCGAGTGTCAAGCCAACGCTGTCTCGGTCGTACATTGGTCTCTTCCCATCTATCCGCAATGCCAATCCAGTGTATGCAACTGTTGTTTCAGCAGCCCGCAAGACATGGCCATACCAGCTACTCCATATCGCTTGTGAATGTCATTATTGCTGACATGATCAAGCAGTGTCAAGACAGATGCCCATCTGAGCATCTTTGTCTCCAACACACCAAGTTGCTGTTCTAACTCCTTAGTTGAAGGCCAGCATTCTGCCCCATACAGAGCAACGGGATGGACCACAGAACGATAAACTTTAGCCCGTCTGATATCTTCTTATCACACAAGACACCGGACAAAGAGAGATAATAACATTTTGAAAACATAGGAACATCTCCATATTTTAGAACCTCATAATTTCTTTTTATAAGCATTATATATATTTTTATGTGTTTTTACAAAATTTCAATAATAATTCAGTTGTAACAGACCTGATTTTTAAAGAAAATTTACATTATATATTTTTCCATACAAGATTTATTCTATTTAGACAGAATTTTCGATTATAATTAACAACCTTTTTAACAGAATTATTAAAATTTGAAGATTAGTCTATTACTGAATTTTTTTAAATGTGAATATTTTGTTTCTAGTCTTCATCTCTTACTGAATAGAATGTTAATGTCAGGTTGATGCTCACAGTTTAATATTTTTATTTTTAGTATAACTGAAGAAGGTTAAAACTGGCATTATATCATAATTAGTTTCAATACATTGTCGACTTTAACATGGATTGTCATTTATTTACCTATTCATTAGGTAAAATTCTAATTTATATGTCAATCCGGACAAATTATATGCAACATGATGAATTTCATATCAATACATCTAAAATAATATCGGAACAGTCTTTTTCTATTGTAATTAAAAAGAATAATAATAATGTTATTGGTTTAACGTCCCTTTCAACTACTCCGGCTTTCAGAGATACCGGGGTGCGAGAATTTTTCCCCGAAGGGGATCTTTAACGTGCCAGTAAATCTACCGACACGGCTCCCTCGCATTTGAGCACCCTCAAATGCCAGCTGACCGCACAAGGATTCGATCCGGCAACCTTGGGCTCAGCAAGCGAGAACATTACCGCTGAGCCACACAACCAGTCGATATTAAAAAGAAATTTGTCATGTTCTTTGTATGGAGTGTGCTTCTGTATGGACGTGAATCTTGGACAATCAGAGGTCAGGATTGGAAGCGACTTGAAGTGATTGAGATGTGGGTATGGCAGAGAATGTTACGGGTTAAATGGATTGAAAAGAGGACAAACATCAGCATCCTGCAAGAAATTCAAGGAAAAAGAGAACAGAGACCAACGATCCATAAAAGAAAAGCTAAATTCAAAGGCCACATTTAGCGTCAACACTTTCCAAACTAATCTCCTGGAAGGAAAAATCACAGGGGAAGAAGGCTGAGGACAATCAAGAAAATATTTCCCTCAAGACCTCACACTAACTCTTCATTATGGTTATGAAATGAGGTGCTGAAGACAGAGAACAATGGTTGTGGAGACAAGGCATTGCCTTAGGAAGTTGATGAGTAGGGCTGGGATGTTTAAGACCTAAAAATAGCCTGAATATGCAAGCAAATATGACCTTAAAAATGACGAAATATGACTCAAAAATGACAAAATGTGACCTGAAAATGACCGATTTAAATATGGTTATTTTTTAAGGAAAAAATAAAAATATATAAATCCAAGCGACAATCCCTTCAAGATTCAATTGTTAACTAAATTCTTTATTCCTATTTTCATATTAATTTTCTGAATATACATGTTTAAGTGGTCATTTACAGTCTATTTTCCTTGACTCACTTATTAAACACCTGAGAATGATGGATGGATGTAGTTTTACGTAACTGTGAATCTTGTGATTATGAGCCATGGGACCTCCTTTTTACGTGGAATCTGAACCACAGGACATGGCATTTCACCTCGAAAATCTCACATGTATTGACCCGGAATCGAACCCAGTCCACCTTGGTGAGAGGCCAACAGCTTGACCGCTGTGCCACCACGCCCCCCCTACACCTGAGAATACATACCTATGAAACGAAAATGAAAATCCACAGCCTGCTTCCAGTCTCAGACCGGGTCAGGAATGGAATGAATGAAGCCCCTATCTAGCTGCGAGGATATGAACTGTGCCGGCTGCCGAGGCCTGACGCACTCCTCTGGAGCAATGATTAAATGAATGACAGATGAAATGAAATGATAGTGGAGAGTGTTGCTGGAATTAAATTTGTGACAGGGAAAACCGGAGTAACCGGAGAAAAACCTGTCTGCCTCCGTTTTGTACAGCACAGATCTCACATGGAGTGACCGGGATTTGAACCACGGACCCAGCGGTGAGAGGCCGGCGTTCTGCCGCCTAAGCCATGGAGGCTATACCCATGAAGCATGTTCACTAAATTGATGTTGTCGACTGGCATTGCTGCTGTGCTTTGCTGTGTTACAATGCTGCTGCACATTAAACCGTATTTTGAGCCACGACTTTCACTTCACACAACTTGCAAAACAGAACTGAACCATCTTTACATAACTATTCTTCTCCAAATTCCTTAATAAAGCTTCCTAACTTAACAATAGTAAAAGTATTTTCTTTAGGCATAATGGAATGCATACCGGAGTGTGATTCACCATAAACTGACGCTTGTTCAAGTAAAAGAAGGAGATTTAATTAGCCAACTGCTGAGATGGGTTTTTCTAGTATTTCTGTCTTTACCGACCATCTTGCCGAGTACAATGTAGTGGCACAAGAGGTGTATGACCTTCATCCCATACAAAAGATGATGATGATGGTTTTAAGGGGCCTAACTTCGAGGTTATCGGCCCCTAATGGTCTGGGTGATAGCGAAAATGTCAATGGAGTGGAAACCAGAACGAAAATTAAGTGAGAACGAAAATACTTACAAAAGGGAACTCAGATTGAAACTACTCACAAAATGGAGAGCGATAATACTTACAAAAAGGAATTTAGAACGAAAATACTCACAAAAGGAATAGATTGAAAAACACGCACAAAATGTAGGTAAAGTTCAAAATACGTACAAAATGCAATATACCGTCGAAATACGTACAAAATGCAATATACCGTCGAAATACTTACAAAATGCAATTGAAATTGAAAATGCTTACAAAATGTATGGTAGATTCAAACGACTTGCGACTAGATGGACAATACTTACAAAAAGCAATTTAGATTGAAAATACTTACAAAATGTAATTTAGATTCAAAATACCCACAAAATGCAATTGAGAATCAAAATACTTGCAAAATGTGCACCCTACAAAATGCAATTTAGATTGAAAGTACTTGCAAAAAGTGGTTTAGGTTGAAAATACAAAATGCAATTGAAATTCAAAATACTGACAAAAGTCCCAGACCCTATATTGAAAGACTTACTAAAAAGTGATTTAGATTGTCAATCCATACAAAATGCAATTGAGGTTGAAAACACTAACAAAATGCAATGTAGATCGAAAACACTTACAAAATACAACGGAGATTGAAAACGCCCAAGCAAAAAAAAAAACAAAAAAAAACAAAACAAAACACAACCCTACTTGGAATTTAGATACACGGGGAGCCAATTAACAAAAACAGTGCGGGAATCTTAAAGAGAAAAGGAAATATAATGAAAAGAAAACAAGAGGTCTGACCCCTCGATGAAGGAGGGATCAGGAAAGATGAGACAAGGGCCAATTAAGGCGGGAAGGTGAAAGACTCCCTAGGCCTCGGATACCCTAATATGGTCGGGGTCGGAAAAGAACAAGAGTGGACCAAGGGAGGTCGACAGGAAAGAAGACGGAGAGGAGCTCGGCACAAGTAAGTGGAAGCAATGCCGGACTCAGCTGGGGTCCCGTGGTCGCTAACCCATGTCCCACAAGATGTGAGCCCCTGGGGGAGCATCCCATACAAAAGGTATTCCATTTGCATTAACTGCCATTGTGATATCCAGATTCAAATTCTTTAAACACTAGTTCCCGTTCGGTAAGTTGAGGATTATTGCACACCTACAGCTGGCATCAAACTACCAAAATATGACGTTCTTACAAAAAAAAAAAAATATAATAATAATGTTTGAAATAATATGCATTTATATGACAAATAAAACTCACTGTATTGTGACGATAATCACTTGATTTGCATCAGAAACCAATCGGGCATGAAAGTGGCAAAGAAAAAAAATATGACTTTTCCTAAACATCCGAGACCTATTGATGAGTTTTATTCTGATCAATGTATTTTCCAGTCAATTCTCACCTGTATCGAGTCTTAGGCTGATCTTGGAAGGTAGAATGAGGAAAAATAAGAGAACGTTCATGACATTTGTAGACTTTTGATAATGTTGATTGAAGTAAGTAGTTTGACATATTGAAAAGGATTGGAATAAAGTACAGGGATACGAGGGTGATCTACTGCTCGGGTCTAAGCTGCGTGAACCTGAAAGGAATGTGCATCGTGGACTATGAGAAGTGGTGTTGACCAGTGATGAGGTTTCTCGGTCCGTGCATAGTACAGAACCAAATACATTGGTCGGTGACTCACTCACTCATTCCTAACACCACAGTGGTTTGAGCAACGGCCCAATGTTAGCAGTATTGGAATAGAAAGGAATACCATATATCACGGTGGGCTGTTGACGGATCCTTCTCTCCTCGTCTGACCCTTCCCTGCTCTTTCCCCTCACCCCGCAAGTTCATAGAGCTTCGACCCGAGCAGTTCAATCCATACAGAAACCAGACGGCAGTTATTCGAGCTGAAGGACATGAGAGAGGTGTAAAGCAAGGCTGCAACTTATGACCCATACTTTTCAATCTATACATTGAACGAGCAAAGAAGGAAATTGGAGAAAATTTAAAGTAGGAGTAGAGATTCAAGGATAAATTATTTTAACTCTAGGATTAGCTGATGACATTGTCATCTTAGCCGATTCACCAGAGGATTTAAATAAGTTTTTAAATGGTTGGACTCAATCTTGGGGAAAGGATTCAGGATGAAAATCAACAAATGTAAAACAAAAATAATGAAATGCAGTCGAAAGAAATAAAAAAAAACTATTGACGTTGAATTGGCAGGTGAAAAGCTAAAGGAAGTAGGTTACTGCTACTTAGGAAGCAAAATAACCAGTTATGGACGAAGCAAAGAGGATATAAAAAATAGGTTGGCTTGGGCAAGGAAAGCACTTCTGCTTAAATCAAATATAGATTTAGATATTTTTTTTAAATACACTCATCGGCAAAAAAAAACCAAAAGTGAACACCTTAAATTTTCTAGTATTTTCGAATTTAGATGTCATTTATGTGAATTTTTATTAATGGTAAGTATGGTTAGTTTCTTTAATGGGTGCATTAGGTGGAGACTGAGTAGGGCACTGTACCCTACTGCACGAGTCATGCAAGCAATTACACCATGCATGGTGAGCGGTGAATCTGTAGCTATTTCAGCACTTCTGAGGGAGAGAAAGATAGGAAAAGGAAGGTAAGGCACAAGCCCGTTGCATAATAATTCCAAACAACTGCGAGAATAGGTCGGCAATTGTGGTTTTAAATTTGGTAGATGTCGGGAGTGGAAGTCCCAATTCCATCTGTCAGTATTTTCAACTTCACAACCATCCATCTCAGCTCCATCGACCAGTTTGGAAACAGCATCCCCCGAGTGTTTGTGAAAATTATTTCAATATTTAGAACCTTTAATCAAATTATTTGTAATGAATATCCATTTTATTTTAATATTGTATAAATGCTGAAGAAGACATCATCGTATATCGTTGCATGTACTATCATTTAAATAGAATTTGTATTCAATGGTGGAGCATTTTACCTAGTTTACCCCAAATATGCCATTTTTTATATTGACGCCACAAAATATGCTTATTTTGCTCTGTTATTTTCACTCTAAAATGCTAAATGCAAACAAAATGCTCATAATACTACTTTTTTTTCTAATACATTTTCTTGAAATTTCATTAAATTGTTCCACTACAAATTCATAAAAGTTTCACGGGATGACAAAGTTTGATTGGTTGTTGAAATCATGGAAACAATGCTTTGCTTATATTTTGGGGACAAAATTAGTTTGAAGAGTTAGCGAGAAAAGGACTATGGTAATCATGGAGAATATTTGTTGAGGTAAATGTTAGGCTAGGTATTAAACCCTCAGTGGCATGTTAAAGAACCTTCCACTAATTGCACCTGTGTGAAGCTAAATTGGATAGGTTAAGAATGTAAACAACGCTCTTAGGTTTCTACGTTCGTTGCCAAGAGCCGACTGCGGTGGCGTCTAGTAGCTAAGTTCTGAACTTGGCCTAGTAGTCGTTGACGGTGGCGCTTGGTGGCAAAAGTAGGATCTATTTGAAAAATTGTAAGTTACAGTACTTAAATTAAAAAAACAGATAACACACACAAATACAGTCATCACAATTAACACCGGTTATCAGACAGATTCTACAACGCCCAAAGTACATGGGGCTAGATGACCGCGTTGTCGCAGCCCCTAAACTTAATAACCAGCCAACCAACCTAGGTATTAAACACAGAAACTATAATTTATGAGAGTTTTAGTTCTTTCAAAAATAAATAACTCGAACTGTTTGTTGTTCCTCCAAATGTTTCTATAGTGTTCATTATTTAACCAAATCCGTGCACCGAACTATTAAGCTCACACACACATCCCTTTTTTTCTATTTCACAGCTATGGATATTTTATTTCACCGCTTTGAAGCCTTTTATATTAGCATAAATCTGGGTCCCTAATTTTAAGTAATAGCAGGCATGTGTTGCTATCTGGTGAAAGCTATGAAGATTTGTAAACCTGAAATACATCACAGCAGACATCACACAGATGGCAGTCAGCTCAGGCTGCCAACTTTAAAGTTATAAGTGTAAGTGTCAACATTGAATACAATCCTAATTCAACACAACAGCAAGAAATTGTACTATAAAACACCATGTTTGTAATGATAGTGCACAAAAGGTATGGTTATATTGTTAGTGACAGAGGAGTGCAAATTATTAGATTCAAACAAAGAATTTAAATCAGTCACAATTTTTTTAAATTCAAAATCATATTATTTTATTTTTATTACCGTACTTACAAGGGAAGTATCAGGTAAGACAGGCCGAAACCTATCTTGAAACTTTGTGGACACAATCGTTGTACTATTAAGAGGACACCGTGCGGAAAATCAGCCACCAGATTCAACTGCAAGGCTCCGAAATCATGTGATGAATCTCTCATATAAATCAATGGGAAGTAGCGAGTACCGTGCATGTTGGAACGGACAGACCTGACGACTCAGCCACTCAAGCCCGGTGGGAAGCAGCCGCACGCTCCAGTCAGCATATATGCACCGCCGCGTGACTACTCAGAGTGCCAGGGATCTCCAGCTACTCGAGCTGTCATGCCTGCGTACCAGGATGTCAGGTACGATTTCGGAGTCTTGGAGTTTAATCTGGCGGCTGATTTTCCACACGTCCTCTTATAGTACCGTACAACGATTGCGTCCACCAAGTTTCAAGGTAGGTTTTGACCTGTTTTACTAGATACTTCCATTGTTAGTAATGTTTTCATTCCTATGGACTTACAATATTTGCCATAAGGAATTTGTTTTATACTGTATGAAGAAACAAGTGTATTTATTGAATATGAACCCTTTTCGGTTCTGCAATGTTTGTTACAAAGTTATTGCAAACTTCACACATATTGTTATCTCCTGGCTCAAGGAACTATCTGTCGAAACCAAAGAATAAAGTGAAAGTTCCAGACCAGGCCACCAGAGGCACAGTCAGCTGCATAATAGATGTCGCTCACAAGCTCCGACAAAGTCCACCAGGGAGCAGGGGAAGCCATATACGGAATGGAACAGAATTGCATCTGGAAATTTTCGAAATTGGAGATTCTGAGAGATACCTGGGCTGGGTCCGTTTTTCCTTTTTTCATTGACTTTGGAATGTATGCTTTGAATCAGGTGATTTCAATCCATTGTCCACGAATCTTTTGAATAGTTTAAGAGTGAACCATCAGTAATAAAAGACTTCCAATCTCTCTGGTCTAAATTCACACCAAAAATAGAATAAAGTAATCAAAACGTTTGGCATTCTGCATTAACCCTTTCCTCTCGAATTATAACAAGTCCTGATTTCTCCCAACTCGTATTTATTTCTGTCAGCATTCTTCACATTTTAAAACCTTAAGTACTGGTTGTAACAATATATACAGGAAGGAAATATCAAAATTAAAGAATGTATGGTATTTACATGACAAAAAAATATTTTTTTCAACTTCCTCAGCGGTATGCCTCGGTATGCGTTCGAAGCAAATGCCTGGATGGAACCCTGAATAATTTTCATAATGTTATCGCCTCCTCCAGGATTTCTTGCGATACTGATATCAATTTTGTCACTTGAATCACTCAAGGATATATCACTTTCATCGCCAGATACAAAACATTCATCAATTTTATGGTCACTATCATCAAAATCAGCCGAAATAGATGCCAGAATCTCAGCTTCGGTCAGACTGTGCGCCGCCATGTTGCTTCACCGCAACTGCTCTCCATGTCAAGGAAACTCAGCAATTTTGCCGAGCAAAGAGAAACTAAAACACTCCTGTTTGGTTTCTTTCAGTTTCCGGAAGCGACCAGCACTTACCAAACGAAGTACAAAAGCCCTGGCATGTCAGGTAACCTAGAAACGAGCTGCGAAACATCGTGTGAAGGCTGCCGACCTAAGGTCGACACACGAGTGGAAAGGGTTAACAAGGCTCTTCTTTTAGGGAAACTGTAAAATATTAGTTTACCTTCATCCAGTCGCACACACGGTAAATTACCGTCATATTGAAAAAACGTGCGTAGAGCTCCTCTGATCGTTACAAGGGCGCGAAAGGCACATGTATTCTCAAGGTACGATATCCTATGCTAGATGGCAGAGCAGTAGCGGTTCTTGACGGCGACGTTTTCGCCCAGTTGTTCATAAAAGTGCCAAGGGCGCAGTCGAGCAGTAGACTACCATCACGCGACCAGAAGTGCAAATTTCTTTGCCGATGCCAAAACAAAATGTGAGTACTGATCCTAGTTTTCCTCATTTCTAACACATTTTCATTCACTATTGATAGCCCAGTTGCTCTTTCTCCCCCCCAACATCCACACACACGCATGCACAAAACACTATCTTTGAAGCACGCATAGTGCTTTTTATTTTTGCCACCACCGTTGTCGCTCTCATTATTTACAGTTTATGATCAACTTTGTACTCCGATGTTTCTTCGACATATATAAAATATATTGGTTCGAAGTACCTAAGGGTTTTATTTATATAGGTTTTACGTAATTTTTTAAAAATAGTTAATTTTGAATACTTTGTATTTCCTAGGGCTCGTTTTCATAAAGATAGAGATATTCGGCGCTGCCTTATAGAATTGGAAGCAAAATCTGACGAAGAAAGAGAGGTACTTAGTAATCCTGGCTTAGAAATCAGCCACAAATAGACGAGGTGGATGACTTCGATTACGAGGAACGGGAATTAATGGGCCAAGATGATCATGTCAGTGACTCTGAAGAAGAACTGGATCCCCCTTCAAGTGAATTCGACCTGGATGAAGAGGAACTAGAAGGTTTGAGATTTTTTATTGCTAAGGACAAAGAAACGTTGTGGGCCAACAAATCCATCGCAGCCTACTCAAAAACAAAATCAAGAAACATTGTGAAAATCATTCCTGGTCCCAGGGGGCAAGCCAAACACTGTAAAACAAAGCTCGAGTGTTTTTTACGAATTATTTCTCCAGAGATGGTGGATGAAATTGTACAATATACTAATATTTTTATTGCTGTCAAAAAAGCTGAGAAGAAAAGGTTGATTATCTCCGAGAAAGAGATCATAAACCTACGAGTAGATCTGAAATCTTAGCAGTTATTAGGTCACTGTTCCTGATAGCTATAAAATGAGGTAATCTAGCAGATTTTTCCAAATTTTTCACAAGAAACGGAACTGGACTGCTGATATTGCAAGCTAATTTCAGTGACCAACGCTTCAGATTTTTATTGAGATCACTCCGTTTTACGATGTCACTACTCGAAATGA
Organism: Meconema thalassinum; assembly: GCA_946902985.2. NCBI lineage: Eukaryota > Metazoa > Arthropoda > Insecta > Orthoptera > Tettigoniidae > Meconema > Meconema thalassinum. The sequence goes on along the minus strand of OX336400.1, from coordinate 98,740,643 downwards.
GAGAGTAAAGAGCGACAAGTTGGCACTCATAAGAGAATTTCTCTCAAACTTTGTTACCAATAGCCAAAGGGCCTACAATGTCGGAGAGTGCATGCCAATAGCCGAAATGTTGGTTGCCTATAGGGGGTGATGTACATCTATACAGTACATGGCTAAGAAGCCCACAAAATATGACCTGAAAGTGTACACTGTGCGATTCACCAACTTATGCACAATTTGGATGTGTACTGTGGTAAACAACCTCTTGGTCCCTATGTTTCCTCTAACAAGCCCATTGATGTTGTTGATCAGTTAGTTGGCCCAATTAAACCGCAATGTGACTACGGATAATTACTTCACTAGTAATCCTTTGGCCCAACACCTTTCGAAAAATGGCTTGACGTTCGTGGGTACTCTGCGAAAAAATAAGAAAGAAGTCCCTCTTGAGTTTATCACCGAAAATAAGAGTCTTGTTCCTGGCAGTAGTCTACTTGGCAGTAATGATGAAGCATCGCTAGTTTCATTCGCAACAGAAAAGAAAAAAGTTGTTTTGGTATTGTCAACAATGCACGATACCAATGAAATTGACACTGAAACTAGAAAGCCAATTCAGATTCTAGGATACTGTATAACGCAACCAAAGGCAGAGTAGACACAGTTGATCTAATGTGTTCGCGAATATCTATTGCCAGGAGAACACAAAGATGGCCCATGGCAATTTTCTTCCGTATACTACATATCACAGAGATCAATTACATGAGGGTATTCCAAACGAATAATCCATTTTACACCTTTAGAAGATTTAGCCCTGGAATTGATGAATGCTAACTTGAAGGTCCGTGCTCAAAATCTTACTCTTCCAAAAGATTTGGTTCCTTTTCTGAGCGATTATAGAGAACAGGAACAACAAGAGGACAGAAATGAACCACAGACAAATAGACTACGATTTTGCTACCTGTGTGGTTCCAGGAAAAATAACATTACTAGTGTGCGATGAGCGTATGCTAGAAACTTTCTAAGCATACCTGTGATCATTGTCAAGGATTGTCTGAGGACGATGACTGATGAATACCGACTTGCAGTGATTCCATCGTTTGCTTACTGACTATATTTTTGCATTTAAGACCTAAAAAGTTACTATTTCAGGCTGTTATAATTTTTATTAAAGCCTCCGTGGCTTAGGCGGCAGCACGCAGGCCTCTCACCGCTGGGTCCGTGGTTCAAATCCCGGTCACTCCATGTGAGATCTGTGCTGGACAAAACGGAGGCAGGCAGGTTTTTCTCCGGGTACTCCGATTTTCCCTGTCAAAATTTCATTCCAGCAACACTCTCCACTATCATTTCACTTCATCTGTCATTCATTCAACCATTGCCCCTGAGGAGTGCGTCAGGCCTCGGCAGCCGGCACAGTTCATATCCTCGCCGCTAGATGGGGGCTTCATTCATTCCATTCCTGACCCGGTCGGAGACTGGAAGCAGGCTGTGGATTTTCATTTTTCATAATTTTTATTGTATGTTCTTACCTCCATGTAAAATTGACATTCATGCATTTTCTTTTTGAGACTGTTGTGATACCTACATGCATTAGGTACTTAGATAGGTATAGGTACTTACTTCACAAAGCCATAGGTGTTACACAAATTCTGTGACATTAGAATTAACAAGTTTTTTGTCATTTACCTACCTTTAAGACTGTTTTGAGATCTTCATTTCATTTTTACACTAGAGTTTTCATTTATATTGTATTTTATGCATGTTGATAAAATGTGAGTCTTTTATTGAATAAATGTTTACTATATTTATACCTATGTACGTCAATTACATGTTCGATTAACCTCAAAGCCAGTCATATTGCCCCTGAAAAAAAAAACTTCACAATTGAAAAAACGGGAGGACGGTAGACTACCGCAGCGCATGTTACATGAAGGGGTGCAACCGGATGAAGGTTAAAAGAATGTTATTTAGACTGTTCATTTATTTTTTAAATTTTTTTTAGTGTATGGCTTTTAGTGCCATGAGTGTCCGAGGACATGTTCGGCTCGCCAGAGTTAGTAGCTGCTCCTAAGTGGACACCCATGGGGTGAGCTACAAGTAACATTGCGTGTGGAGTGTTGTCTGGGTAGGAAAGTTTGAATGTAAGGACTAGGAATTGGAAGGTAGCGGCTGTGGCCTATAGTTAGAGATCAACCCCAGCATTTGCCTGGAAGGAAGATGGGATACCACAGAAAACCATCTTCAAGGTTGCCGGCGGGGGGATTCGAACCTCCTCGCCTCCCGGATGTGAGCGACTGCCTGCAGCCACGCCGTAACAACCATGGCTAACTCAACCGGTGGAAGGTTCATTAAACATTTTAAATAATGTTAGCGCCTTGATAAACATTTCTAGTGTATTAAGTCACAAAACGTACAAAGTAAATGTTGCCCAGCCATAGACTCTAATAATTTGCACACCTCTGTACTTATTTAAGGTCACACAGGCTATAATCGTTGTGGGTTCTTTGTTTCTATGCTCTGTGCTATGGAAGAGCCTGTACGAGCTATTTGACAACAACAGACTAATAATGACAGCCACTAAACCATTGTGTCTAGGTTTAGCATATACTTACTTTGTGAATGATATCAATCGTATTCAACTCGCCACCCCCACCTGAAATGAGAAAAAAAAAATATAATAAAATAGAAAGCCTATGGAGATTTCAGAGGAGTTGAGAAAATCCTGATCTGAAAGATTGAAAAAGTACTGGAAAGAGCGCAAGAACCAAGCAGTACTACCTTCAAAGAAGAAGTGATTGTGGAACGACTCAAGTGGTCCAATGTGAACAATCAAGATTAATAATAATAATAATAAAATAGAAATATAGACACTGCCTTAAAAGGAAAAACTTTATCACAAGTTCCAGATGGGGTGTCATGGTCTACTTCAGGGGTGGCCAACCTATTTCGAGCTTGGGCCAGTAAATTGATTTAAAAAAATTTACTAACTGAATTTATATTAATACCGTATTTCCTCGCATCGTCGCATATTCTTTTTAGCCTAAAATTTGAGGAAAAAAAGTAGGGTGCAACGATTATACAAAGAATATTCAAGCTCAAAGAAGAAAACCACAATTATAAATATATACTGTATCATTATTTGCTGCACACTTGTGCGCTTTCTTAATGTTATTGGTTTGTTATTAATTCCGTGTATTTCACTTGCATCAAGATCACCGTATAATTCTTGTATTTTCTCATTTTCAGACAACACATGCATAACATCACGCTCAGGCCCTGTTGCGATGTTTCCACGGAAGTGGCTAATGCTAGACTGGTACGAGGTGTCCCTTGCGCAGAGGTGCCAACCTTTGAAGTGGTTTATCAGTAATCTCTTATACTGACGCCCCCCCCCCCCTACTGAAAAACTATTTTCACGTCAAATCCAAAGCTTGCTCCTCCCTTCTCGATAATGACACCACACCACTTTTGCCCTACCAGGAAGCAACCTATAGTAAAGAATATCATATTACACAATAACATTTGCACATTAACTGCTAGTTCTGTGATAAAAAAAATCCTTGTAGCTTGTTTTAGCACTCAGTATCTGGTTTTCCGTGAAAGTTTTCTTGCAACATACTTCCCCCTGTGATGACATTTTCGTCTTGTGAATCATAAGCGAGTCCAGTGTGCTTAATGTAGGTCTGAATTCTGTCGGATTTTTTCCTAACAACACTGAAAATTCTTTCTGTGGGAGAGTTACTGTGAGGTACAAGTAATATTGCAAATATCACTTCACTTAAAGTTTTATACTTGGAACTATCCTCTTTCGTTTTTAAGCTCAGCAATTTTGCCCCAGTTTTCATCAATTCTAGTTCCTTGTAAAATATATTCAGGGAAAGTATCACACTGATAAACAGCAAATTTCTCTTCAAGTTGGTCATGTTCATTTTCCTTGACCAAACTTGGGAATATTTGAACAAAATAATCAAGAGATGAATAGAAAACCTTCATTCTAAGAAAAATATCGAGATGTTACACGATCGGCGCTGGCCTCAGCCATTTGACGAGATTCCCGTAGTTTTCACGATAGAACACGGAGAAAAATCGCTATTTACACAATTGGTGTCACTTTTAGCCCATCGACGAGATTTCGATTATCCTTGATGTGGGAACGGGAAATTATAGCATAATTACGCAATCGGTGCCACTTGCTGTACGCTTGAGAAGAAACCAGTTGTTCTCGTCATCGAATGCGGAGAAATATCACGATGTATTGCAATCGCTGTCGCTTTCGGTAGTTATACGAGAATCACGATGCCCTCGCGGTTGGTCACTGAGAACGCGATAATATGCAATCGGCGCCGCATCCGGCCGTTCAACGATTGTTTGCCTGTCTATCTGTTCGGGCAGAATGGCGGAGGCAAGCTCGAGGTTGGGCATGGTTAAAATTCACGAGCAGTTATGGACGTGTTGTATGGTCGGCGCCGTGATTCCCACTATCCCTATGCCGTGGTTGGGAGTTCACAGTGGATCACGATGAGAAATGAGTATCGCGATGCTACGTAGACTGTCGTTTCTAAAAGGGTTCACGCACTTCTCGCTCCCCGTACGCTTTTAAGTATACGGTCATGGGAAAAATGGCGAGAAGGTTTCGGGATGTTTCGTTATGGGCGCCCAATCACCTTTGACAGGATTACCGCAGTCCCCGTGGTCACAAGTTCACGATTGGGCACGGGTTTTATGATTTTTCGCAACTGGCATCGATCTCGGTCCGTTTGAAGAGATTCCCGCACGCAAGTCGTGCAGTCAGCCGGCCGTCTTGAGCATGCGAGTTCGGAGGATGAACGTTCGAAGTAGGTATCCAATATTACGAATTATTCTGATAGAATTGCATGAATACGACAAGGGGGCACATTTTCTTTCGAATTCGAATCACGAATTATACAAGTTTTCGAAATAACCGGTTAAATTATCCGATGGAACCAAAGTTCGAAGGAAAAGTCGACATAACGGAATTTTGAATTAACCATACTGGATGTCGCAAATTTTCGAGACGAATAGATTTTTAAAATAAATGTATTACGAAGCATTTTCGGGATTCTTTTTTCAAAACTGTACAATTTCGCAACATTGCGACATTAAATTATTTCGCGTTATTTCTGGACTTCAATTTGAGAGAGTCTCCAAATTCAGAGGTCAATAACAGAAATGAGAGGTCTCTGTTGAGTTTTGGAAATGTTCGCGAATAAACGTCTCGCGGAGAGTAAGGTTTCCTAATAATACAGAAAAATATTTCACACAAAACTAAAAACTCTTCTCGATACCGAAATTATACGTTGGACCGATGTATACCACTCAAGGTATCCTCAGTTTGCATTTCCTTGAGGTCGGGCACGGGGAAATATAGCATACGCAATCAGCTCCATCGCAATCTGTGAGCCAAGCGGCGCGAGTTAAGACGATTTAAACCGACCTCGGCGAATTTTTGTTACCTCCAACTATGCAGACATAAAAATTAGCTACTTTTACTTTCGTTACCTGTCTGTAAAATTAGCTACTTTTTCGTTACTTTCATTACGAGTAGACACCCTGCAACTTTCCTTTTTTTTTTTTTTTTTTTTTTCATAGATTTTTTTTTTTTTTTTTTTTTTTTCATGATGTCACTTTTCCGTAATAATTTCCCCTTTGACCGTAACGCCGTAATCGTGAGCTGAAATCCGTAATAATTACGGACAATCCGTAATAGTTGGCACCTCTGCTTGCGTAAGATTCCGCCAATAGCAATCTGGCCTGTTTTAATGTCGGCGAACTGGGGCTAGCAGCGCTTCTTACGGCGGCTTATTGAATATAGTCATTCCGAGGTCAACTACACAAGAGCGACAGGTCCAGACGAGTTTCACTCCACTGGAGTGGCTTTGAACGCGATCGCCGTTTTCGTGCCGTTTGCATATTGTGAGTCAAAGCCTGCAGTCAAAGCGACAGGCTTCTTTCTTCTGACAATGTAGACTGGCATGCATATGCCAGCTGGCCACCTGTTGCATAGAGTGAGTCATGGCCCGTACGCACAGAAGGAAAGACAGAGACTTCATCGTACATCCTGATCCAAATAACATTCTTATTAACATGTTATTTGGATCAGGATGTACGATGTACTTTTTCTTCAATAACCTAGGCTGGCATTCACGGCAGTATTAAAGGTGCCGGGACATTCTCAGAAACTGGCAGCGCTTATATGGCTACTAGTTGATGCGTGGCGAGAATTGATCCACGGTCTTTAATAGGTGAAGACCGTCCTGAATACAGTAACATACATCATGTCTAGGCTTGGCAACATACCACAGGTACGCATGCACTTAATACAGACAGCACATAGGAATGCGGGGCTGTGGGAGGGGAAAGCATCTCAGCGAGATAACATACCAGTTCAGTCGCCTGTTACCTGTGCCCGAGTGAAGTTGAAACTGATCGCTGCTGTAGTGCGGAAGACACCTAACCAGATAAGTAGCCTGTACTATACGGTACAATCAAAATCGATAATTCACAACAACCATATAGTCACTCCAAACAGACAAATTCCGGAGTTCTAGCACCACTTTTAGTATTTCACCAAACATCATATAGATTACAACTAACATACACCGACAAGTTGCATTACCAATACTGCAACTAAATAAGTGTACATATTGTAAATATTTCCACCCGTATTTTCAAACATAGATTTTATATCCTAAGTGTAATGGATCTGATGATCGCTTGACGATCGAAACTGAGGTTCGATGAGACCTTTGTGTAGGAAATGACACATAAATTTATCAGCTGCTGCCTTGCAGTGAGGCAGGGGATTGCCAAAGGCTAAGGGAGACAACCCCTGACAGAAAATCCTCTATTACGTGAAGTCTAGCAAGCCAGTAAAAGAGTCTATGTGTAGTCGCTTTCAAAACATACAAGAGCCTCGGAACGCGATCAACTCGATTAAGACGCCAGCATGAGCAGACTTCTGCCAGGGATGATGGTTTATGGCCTGATGATAGACAGGGGCTTGTAAAAATGCAAAAATCCTGGAGGAGACTAACACGGATTGGAACCATCAACTTACTCAGTCTCACAGGAAGATGTGAAGAAATAGTGGACCTAGTGGAGGAAATTAATGATTCTGGGGCTGAGTGAAGCCAAATGGAAAGGCAAAGGAATGAAGAGATTAAGAAAACAGTGTACACTGTATTGGCATGGAAATGACAAAGAGATGAAGAATGGTGTTGGTTTCATCATGAGTAAAGATCTAGAAGGAGTTGCTGACATTCAGTATGTTAGTGAGAGAAAAATAAAGGTGACTGTGCATTTAACCCTTTATAGGTCCTTGGGATACTATCTTCCCACCATGTATTTATAGAACGGTGTTAGGGAGAGAATGTTCCCACCCATTTCATTTCAAGCAGTTCCACTCGCATCCACAAGCTAGATGCAGAGAAATATTGAAAACCCATTAATTTGATGTATACAGTCATCAGAAATCGAAGGTGGGAAGCATATATCCCAGTGTTCTCCACAGTGCACGTACTCGCCAGTTCGGTTGTGTTGAGTGAAAGAAATGCATTGCTTTACAGAAGAAGGTGTTTTTATTGACGATAAGAGGTTTGTAAACGCTGGTATATAGCTGAAATACAATGTTAATAACGGTTTTGGTCACTTGAGTAAATATATTTCAGCTAGAATGGAAATTATTATAGAATTATTATAGAATAGAAGATTTTAAAAATTAATTTTCTGAGTTGTTAATAAATACTATTTTGAAAATATTGAATTATATTCGAATATACTAACTTTGAACCTTCCAAAATCACTTTTATATTTTTTGTGCAGTTTTAGGCAAAGATGATATAGGTCACAACCTTGTTTTGCATGGGAATTACAGGTTTTTCTTAAATTATAGAGCATGATGGGTGTTTTTATACACTATATCCTGTTAAATAAACCTCATTATTGAGTGATAAACGGAGAGAGTATCATCATAATTTGGAGGTGGGAGATTATTACCCCATTGCTCATTTAAGAAAACATACTGTCGTGTGTGAGCAGTGGGATGATAGTTTTCCCACCCCATATTTCATAAAATAGAATCCACACCCAAAAAATTGTTGCATATTCCTACTCATCTATCACCCCCAATTACAAATGTGCAAAAAAAAAAAGCAAATATTTTATACCCCCAGTCTTTTGCCCTATAAAGGGTTAACTAACCTTGGTATACCGTATATACTCGAATACCACCCGCACATTTTTAAACAAATTCGGACGTGAAAAATTGGGGTGTGGGTCTTATTTGAGTCATCCAAATTTGAAAGATCTAAATTGCCGCCGCGCGCGATATCGGGTGTTGCGAGTATCCGCTAGATGGCGTTAGCCTTCTTCCGGCTATAACTTTGTTTTACCGTAAGCACGCGGCGTCATACAGTCACGCGCACGTTCTCCGAGTGTAAACATGAATGCTACGAAACGTTTCCGGTCATTTACTGCGAGTGAGAAATTGAAAGTTGTGAGGGAAGCTGAAGTTATTGGAAATCGTGCCCGGTAGGAAATATGATATTGACGAGTCATGTATTCGTGATTGAGTGGGATGACGTCTATGCTACAACCACTGGATGTCTGCGTGAACCGCCCTTTCAAAGCAGCCTTGAAACAGCTGTATACGGAGCGGATGGCGGCCGATAAGCACACACCGACACCAACTGGTCGTATTCAGCGCCCGAAAGTTCAGCTGCTTTGTTCGTGGATTTTGACGGCATGGAATCGAATCTCTGGAGATCTCATACGGAAGAGCTTCAAGAAATGTAGTATTTCGAATGCTATGGATGGCAGTGATGACGACATTTAGTGGGAAAGTGATGGTGATAAAAGTTCCGAAGTTGGTACTTCTGATGACGATGAATGAAGTGTTTGTGTACTTTTATTTGTATTTTTAATCTTTTGATGTGTGTTATTTTAGGACGACTTCAAAACTGTTGGAAACTATTTTGGATAAATGCTATTCTGTTTATTTAGTTAAGATAGTAAATAATTTTGAGTAAAAAAAAATTTTTTTTTTTGTTCTTCAAAATCAGGGTGCGGGTCTTATTCGGGGGCGGGTCGTATTTGAGTAAATACGGTAGGTTCATGCTCCTCAAACTGGATGTTGTCAAGAGGATAGGAACCAATTTCTTGATGATTTGGAAACAGTCATTAGTAAAGAGAGAGTAATAATTATAGGAGACCTGAATGCACAGATTGGGACAGATAGAACAGGACATGAGAACGTAATCGGACCTCATGCATATGGTGGAAGAAATGTAGGTGAACATCTCCTTGACTTCTATATGAGGAATGAGTTGGTGGTGAAAAAAAGCTGGTTCAAGATAGGAGCAAGGGTGTTATAATTCCCCTGTTTAAGAAAGGTAGCAGAAGGAAACCCACCAACTATAGAGGAATAACCCTGCCATAAAATACAGTTGGGAAGGACTACAAAAGAGTATAATTGATTATGTCATCACAGATAAAGAAAGGAGTAGAATGGTAATGGTAACAGATGTCTGAGTAATACCCAGTGAGAGCCTTGACAGCGACCACCGTCTATTCATAGCGGACCTGAAAAACTTCTATGTGCCAAAAGTACAGAACAGGAAAATACCAGAAATCAAAATAATGGAACTCCAGAAAACAGATAAGAGAACTGAGTATCAGAACCGGATAAAAACCCTGTTACCAAGAGATGAAAGGAAAAGTGGAGAGGCAGAAAGGACCAGACTAAGGGACTCATTGGTAAAGGAAGCAACTGAATTTTGTGGAAAGTCAAGTATGAAAACAAGGGAACACCTTGGTGGAACGAAAAAGTGAGAGCAGCAATCAGGGAAAGAAATCTTGTGTGGAAAGAAAGGGGAAACTGAAGGAGGACAGCAGAGGCAATAGGAAACTACTGAATAGTGTTATCAGAGGTAAAAGGAAACCGATGAATACCATAAAGGCCCTTGAAGATGAAAATTAAAATCTTGTTGGGACAGATAGTGACATGAGAGAAGTCCTGAAGAACCATTTTGACCATCTGCTGAATAGACCAGTTCAAGAACAAAATATAGAACCGGAAATCCACGCCTACAATGAGGAACCGCCTATCACTTGGACAGAAACTGAGGCAGCCTTAAAATCTATAGATGAAGTGAATTCAGACAAGATAAAGGCAGCAGGCATCCAGGGCATACAATGACTGCACAGAGTACTCAATGCCATATGGACAGAAACAAAATTCCTGCAGATAGGAGCAAGGGTGTTATAATTCCCCTGTTTAAGAAAGGTAGCAGAAGGAAACCCACCAACTATAGAGGAATAACCCTGCTATCTCATGGGCTGAAAATTCTAGAGAAGATTGTAGAAAGAAGATTAAGAATCATCATAGAGCCACAGTAGGAGGAGGAGCCATATGGTTTCAGAAGTAACAGATCGACAATGGATCTAATTGTTACCACCCGCATGCTGATGGAAAAATACTGGGAGAAAGGCAAGAACCTGGTCATTGTATTCCCAGATATAGAGAATGCCTTTGATAGTGTTATAAGAGATAAGATCTGGGAGTGCCTGAGGGACTAGTAAGGAAAGTTCAGATGCTGTACAAAGACTGTATTTGCTGTGTACAAATTGGGGAAGAACGATCATCATGGTTTGAGACTAAGAGTGGAGTTCAGCAGGCAATGCACTGTCCCCACTACTGTTAATCACTATTATGGATAATACGAGGGTAATTCCAAAAGTAAGGTCCGATTCGCCGTAAATATTTGAAAGCAGCGCCCAGGGCAAAACACGCATGCGTGCCGACTCCTGGCATGCCTTGCACGGCAAAAGCCGCCAGTGGCGTTGTTACTGTTGCTGTGTGCTGTTGATAGTGTCAATTTGCAATGTTTAAGACAATTAATCAGCCCGCCGATTGTGAAGTAAGGGCAGTGATACGGTTTCTGTCTGCAAGAAACATTTCTGTGGCAGAAATTCATCGGCAGATTACTGAAGTGTACGGTCCTAACATAATGAGTGACAGTAAAGTGCGCAAGTGGGTGCGAGCCTTTAATGAAGGACGGGAAAATGTGCACGATGAACCCCGCTCTGGCAGACCATCAGTGATTTCAGACAAGTTGGTTCATGCGGCTGACGACAAAATTCGTGAAGATCGACGATTCACTATTTCAGGGACAACGATCAATAAAGCCGCCTACTGTGCTACCCTGACTAAACTTCGACGTGCAATCCAGAATAAGCAGCGTTGTCTTTTGTCGTCTAGAGTGTTGTTGTTGCATGACAATGCCAGACCCCATACTGCGAATGACACGCAAACTCTAATCAAGAAATTTGGATGGGAACAGATGGACCACCCACCGTACAGTCCGGACTTGGCGCCAAGTGATTTCCACCTGTTCCGCTACCTAAAGGAGTTTCTTGGCGGCAAGCACTTCGACACAGATGATGAAGTGAAAGAAGCTGTTCAAGACTGGTCAGCTTCGCAGGCGGCCGAGTTCTACGACTTAGGCATTCAAAAGCTTGTGGAACGATGTGACAAATGTGTAAATAAGTATGGAAATTATGTAGAAAAATAGAGAAAGACGTAAGGAATGTCAATAAAACAATTGTTTTGGAAACAATTTTGATTTTGGATGTTGTTTTTTTAAACCGGACCTTAGTTTCGGAATTGCCCTAGTATAATGAAGAACGTCAAGGAAAAGTTAGGCGAATTGCATGCTGTGGCCTTTGCTGATGACATGATTTGGGGTGAAACAGAAGTAGTAGTACAGACCAGACTCAATGTATGGAAATCCCAGTTCCAGGAATAAAACCTCAACATCAGTGAGACCAAGACAGTGGTGATGGCAGTCAACAGAGATGAGCGTCCAGCAAGTGTTAAACTAGGAGACCACCAGTTGGAGTGTGTCGACAGTTTTCCTTATCTTGGAAGTGTAATCTCCAGTGATAATTTGGTCAGTATGATTCCAAAACTAGCTAAAATGGTGATGTTTAACAGCTACTTTATACCAATATTGACCTATGGTATTGAAGCATGCAGCCTTACAAAGAGAGATGCATCAAGACTGCAAGCATCAGGGATGAAATTTCTTAGATCCACCATCCAGAAGACCAAGATGGACAATTTAAAGACAGACAGAACAAGAAAGGAGAAATAAGGCTTGAAGGTACACAGCTTGAAACAGTAGACCAGTTTAACTATCTTGGGTGCATTATTTCAAGCAATAACAGGATACAGCAGGAGATCAATAGCCGAACCCAAAAAGCAACCCAGTTCTACCATCAAGTTCGGAACTACTCTGGAACGAACAAGTCCCCTTGAGATCAAAAGAGATGCTCTTTCAATCATACTTTACCCCCATAACATATGGCCTAGAAACCTGCCCAACAACCAGACAGATAGACAGCAAACTACAAGCTGCAGAAATGAAGTTTCTACGAACAATGGTACCAAAAAACTAGGAGGGATAGGGTAAGAAATGAACAAATTAGGGAAGAAGCTGGAGTGTACCCAACTTTAAAAGAAAAAGTGACAAGGGCCCGTTTGAGATGGTTTGGCCATGTCAAGCGAATGGCCGAGGGAAGGATAGCAAAACAAAGACTACACACAGATGTGGTTGGTAGAAGGCCAGTAGGAAGACCAAGGAAGAGATGGCTAGACCAGGTGAAGGAGGACATAGGAACAAGGTGAGTTAGCTGGGATAGAATCCTGAAAGAAGAATGGTACATGGACAGACGCAAGTGGAGGGCGCTCGTAAACTACACCCGGGCAACTGGAGTAGAAGACAGATGATGACTAAAAAATTAAACCATACAAACAAATTCAACAAATCAGGTATATATAATTATGCTAAAATGTTCAAAATGTGAGGCTAATTATTGTGGACAAACGGGGAGAGAGTTTACAACAAGATATGGCGAGCATTATAATGCAATTAAGTACAACAAATTTTCCGCCATGGCAAACCACACGAAAGAGTTCAGGCATGCTTTCACAGACATCAATAATGACATGGAAATCCTACATTACACAAGTAAGGGAACTAAAATGAACATTCTCGAAGAAATTGAAATAGATTCAATTCAAAGAACAGCCCCCCTAACTAATCTAAATGAGATAAATTTTGAAAACAATAACATCCTCTATGAAACACTGAGTAATTGTAGAACGAGATACAAACCACCCTAGATATAGGTTACAATGGTTGATTTGTTTTCCTATGTACCATACCCCCCTCCCACACATTAGTTCTGATGCACAGAAGGTCATAGTTAGCTTGCCCCACTCCTTTAGTCACCCCCTCACTTCCCCTACTGAGTACGGTCTCGCTGGCCGCTTACGCTGCTACATGCCAGGTCAGTGTAGCACAGCCTCCAGATAGCACAGCACGGCTATGTGTGACTCTTGCTGCAAATTACGTAAGTGTTACAAGTAGGTCAGGATATTTTTCCAAATTTTCGAGGGTTATAAATATTTTCTTTCTCATAGCGATATTTCTTTTCAGTTGCAAATGGAAACCCTTCAGCAAGTTAGGTGACAACAACAAGAACTGAACTGTGTTTACCTCAAGATGGGCTTTTAAACCTTAAGGGTTTTTGCAACGAGTGCCGACCATAATTATAAAACTTTTTAAGGAAACTTTTAATGTGTTCAGTGTATATGTGTTTTGAGTGTTTCATGTCAATATTTTACTTGTAACATATGTTTTTACCAAGTGTTTTTAAAGTGCTGCTAATACGATATAAGGCTGATGATGACGCCAATATATGTAGGCATTGAAACATGTACCATTAGGAGAGTGTGACATGTGATTATTTTAAGAAGTTTTAAATATATTGTATGATGAGGCAGAACTGATAAACTTTTGTTTGGTAGACTATGGTGGTACGGGCATGTGTTGAGGATGGAGCCTACAAGATCAGCCAGAATAAATTTGGTAAGACAGGTGGATGGAAAAAGACTTGTAGGAAGACCTAGAACCCGATGGATGGACATGATCAAGGTTGATCTAGCGACCAGAGGATGGACAATGGATGATGATCTCCATGACAAGTTGTATATGGACAGGTTGAAGTGGAAGAGGCTCATAAACAGTACCCGGGAAACTGGAGCTGTACAATGATGATGATGACATTCGGGGTAGTCACTCATCAATAATCTTTATCCGGGCCAATTGTTTTACTAATTAATGCTTTTTCACACAATTATAATAATACGCGTGTCGTGCGGTGTATTTTGTACCTGGCATGTTGGCAACAATGAACTGTCATCAATGTGTGCGTCTAAAGAACAATTGAAGATACCTTAAGGCTGACGTAGTTGAATTATCAAGAAATTTTAAAAATGTTTACGTAATATAACAAATATTTTTGATGCAGCAGTGATAATTGACAGTAATTTCAATGCCTAATGACTCCCAGAAATGTATGAAAATCATATATTTTCAATAATATGACAGGTAGAAGTGTAAAAGCCAGGATTTGGTCTCCAGAATTAATCATTTTCCTTCCATCAAAGTGTTCACTTAACTTCCCAATATGAAAATTCTATTTAAAAAAAATTTGCTGCTTTTTTGATACAATCATGTGGATAGTTTTTCAACTATTAACTACCTGAGGAATCATGATGATCTTGGTCTGGACTGCTGAAGTTTCGTTTCAGTACCCGTCTCTTACGCATACAGTTGAGGAGTGCCGTCTTAAGCATGGAGAGTTCCACTTCGATGCGATCCATATAGTTGAGAAGACGTGTACACACTGAACACAGAATCCCATCCTCGCTGACACTTAGCCCCTCCTCTCCTGCAATAAGCCTGCCCAGTTTCTCGTGGAAGTGTTCCTTCGAGACGTTGGAGAGTGTAGTCAACACTGTACCTTCTTCTGCATAGTTATTGCAGACGATACAGTTCCCACCGACTGGTGGGTCCTCGTCCTGCTGGCCAGATTCATCAGCATGGTTCAACTGGTAACAGAAACAATATACAGTGAAACCCCCATTTAACATTTGCCCTGGCACCTGCAGATTTGAGCCTTAACTCAAAGGTGAACTTTAAATAGGGGTTTTGTGGAAAAAAAAAATAAGAAAAAAAAAATATAATACCCTTTTATGGTTAGTTTAGCATGTATACACTACTATATTGACTACTATATGCACTAATTATTCTTCCATATGAGTTTAATACAGAGTATTTATTATTATTATTAACTTTACTGGCCACATTGGACCACTTGAGTCTTCCATGTACACTTTTTCTTTGAAGGTTGTATTGTTTGATTCTTATCTGCCCAGTACTTCTTCATTCGTTCAGATAGCAGTGTTCTTAATTCGTCTGAAATCTCTGCAGGCCGTCTGTGCATCATTTCTGCTGAAAATTTGTTATTCTTAAGAAGGGTGGTAATTTTATTCTTGTTCTCTTCATCTGTAATTTCGAGTCTAACTGTTTTGAGATCCTCTTGAATTTCTTTGATCCACTGCCCGCCAGTCTTCTTTCCCAGATTTCTCATCACTAGTTGTCGTAAAATCCTGTTTTCTCGTAATAGTAGGATGTGAAAGAAATAAGAGATTCTTTTTTTCTTCATTGTGCTGGTAACTGGGTCAATCTCTCGATAGACTGTTTCATTGGAGAGGATTCTCCAGACTCCTTCAACCTGGTACTTTTTATTTATGCAGGTTCTGATAATTCTTCTTTCAGTTTTGAGGAGCTGATCAGTTCTTCTTTCATTTTTAATTTGGAACAAGGTTTCACAAGCATAAGTGGCTTCGGGCAAAGTTACAGTTTTGTAGTGTTGGATCTTAGTGCCTATTGACAAGCATTTTTTGTTATAAGTTGACCAGGTTAGAAATTGTGCTATTTTCATTTTGTTGGTTCTATTTATCCATGTTGTTTTTTTGCTTAAGCTATGTATTTATATACAGTCAAACTTCGATAGAACAATATTCATGGGACAATGAAAATGATATTGTTATAGCAGGGTTATTGTTATAATGAGGTTTTGTTAACAGGGACTACCACAGTACTGTACCTTAATGGTCAGTATACCGTATTTACTCGAATACGACCCGCCCCCGAATAAGACCCGCACCCTGAATTTGAAGAACAAAATTTAAAAAAAAAAAAAAAATTACTCAAAATTATTTACTATCCTAACTAAAAAAACAGAATAGCATTTATCCAAAATAGTTTCCAACAGTTTTGAAGTCGTCCTAAAATAACACACATCAAACTATTAAAAATACAAATAAAAGTACACAAACACTTCATTCATCGTCATCAGAAGTACCAACTTCGGAACTTTTATCACCATCACTTTCCCACTAAATGTCGTCATCACTGCCATCCATAGCATTCGAAATACTACATTTCTTGAAGCTCTTCCGTATGAGATCTCTAGAGATACGATTCCATGCCGTCAAAATCCACGAACACAGCAGCTGAACTTTCGGGCGCTGAATACGACCAGTTGGAGTCGGTGTGTGCTTATCGGCCGCCATCCGCTCCGTACACAGCTGTTTCAAGGCTGCTTTGAACGGGCGGTTCACGCAGCATAAACGTCATCTCGCTCAATCACGAATACATGACTCGTCGATATCATATTTCTTACCGGGCACGATTTCCAATAACTTCAGCTTCCCTCACAACTTTCAATTTCTCACTCACAGTAAATGACCGCAAACGTTTCGTAGCATTCATGTTTACACTCGGAGAACGTGCGTGTGACTGTATGTACAGTAAAACTTCTTTTATACGATTCACACTTATACGTTTTCTACACTTATACGATTTTTTTCTTGGTCCCGGCAAAATCCCTATACTTTCCATGTTAATTTATTTCCGATATACGTTTTACATTTATTCGTTTTTCACGCTTATACGATCATATCTTACGTCCCAGAGAGAAAAATGCGTCGTTTATACGTTTACAACGGTTTCCCTACCTAAAATCTCTAAAAATATTGGAGCCAGAAACTTATGAGACGCACTGTACGTTTCTCGGAAACCATCCCTCGCGCGGCGCTATATTGTGGCGAGAACGACCTTGAAGCTATGTTCAGCCGGAGTTGCGTGTGTTGCGAAATACAACATCACTTGCTTCAGTCATTGTTCTGCCTTGTTCGGTGCTTCAGTTGTGGTTAACCTTGATAGCAGTGAACATGGGTGAAAGGAAAAGGAAGTGCATTACGATTGCTGTTGTTCACTTCTTAACGGGGGCCATCACTCGCCGCTCGCCCGCGCTGTGGGACTGTCTCCCGCCAGGCACTTTACCGTAATGCGTAGCTCGTGCGGCCTATAGCCTATACTGTAGTTCACAGCTGGTGCTGAAAATGTTCGCCATCCACTGCTCCACATCGCTGGCACCTCTTTATGAAATTGTCATTTACGTTCTGAAGTTCCTCACCACCGATTGACTGTATTTCAACTGTAATATAGTCTTTAAGCTCATTTTCGCGAAAGATTTCCTGTACTTTAAGAAGGTATTTACACACGTTCACGTAATGAAAATCGCATTGGAACATCACCTTGAGCACTAAAGACGTGAACAATTGACTAAACTGAACCCCACACTGCTCAAGCACACTGCAAAGGAGGGAAACTTGTGGCGCCAAGAAGCGCATTACGGCCAAGTGCTTGACGGGGGACCGGCGCCGCGAGCGAGGGTCCGCGTCGCATATAACACCAAGTCCCTGTATAACCCATAATGTCACATACATTTTGCAGTTTTTATTAAGCGACTTTCATTTACGCGTTTTTCACGCTTATACGTTTTTTTCATTTGGTCCCTTGAAAATCGTATAAGTGAAGTTTTTATCTTTATATACGTCAATACGGACCAGAAATGGCAATTAGTATTCCCATGACTGTATGACGCCGCGTGCTTACGGTAAAACAAAGTTATAGCCGGAAGAAGGCTAGCACCATCTAGCGGATACTCGCCACACCCGATATCGCGCGCGGCGGGCAATTTAGATCTTTCAAATTTGGATGACTCAAATAAGACCCGAACCCCAATTTTTCACGTCCGAATTTGTTTAAAAATGTGCGGGTGGTATTCGAGTATATACGGTATACAGTAGTACGTTTCTGATGAGAAATAAAATAGAATCACGAAAAAAATACAAAGTTAATCTGGTAGAGTACTGTACTATATACTCTTTATGCATAGTCAAAACATTACAGCTGAAGGTACAGAATCAGCTTATAAATTAAAGACAGGTAAAATAAAAAAATAAAATGTATGTACTCAAGCTTCTTCCATTTTTTAAGCATCAGGGATTTGTTGATCGTCCAATCCCCAATGGTGTCAAACTATTTGTCCCTGACTTGATGCTGCAGAGAAGAACCGTTCCGCATACTTATAATTATTACAGATTGCAAAAATCACGGAAATTAACTGTGTATCACCCCAACACAACACTTCTGATTGCAACTCAAGCAAAATGGCCATTTTTCCTAAACCACTGAACACCACTCCAGGTTCCGTTCTCTCACACTGTCTTTCACCAAATCCATCCACCGTACTCTAGGTCTTCCTCGTCCTCTCTTTCCAGTCATCTGTCTCTCCATCACTTCTTTTGGCATTATTTCATCATTCATCGTCGTTTTTATATGTCCATTCCATATCATTCAGCTTCTGCACATTCACTTCCTTTCGAATGTCTTCATTCCTCACAATATCTCTCCTAGTCTTCCGTGAATTTCATTTCGGCTACCTGTATTCTACTTTCATCTCTCCTGGCCATCGACCAAGTTTCTGCTCCATACATCATTATTGGCAAGTAATAGGTCTTATACATCACTTCTACATATTACCGTATTTACTCGCCTATAACACACCCTTTTTTGTTCGTTTCAAAAATAGGGGGGTGGAGGTATAATAGGTGAAAATTACCGTTGATATAGGTTAGGATGGCATGGTATAAAGGCTCACAAACGAGCACGTATCACCATACCTGCCAACTTTCAAAAATAGAAATCCAGAAGATCCCAAAGCGCTAACATTTAACGCGTATATGCGTCACAAGGTCTTAAAAATAGCGAGAAAAGACTACAGGGAAAAAGATTACAAACTCTTGGTGATGTGAGACTATCTAATTCATTGTGCCAGTCTCCAAAAATTCTGAAGAATATGCCTTCCTGAAAGACTCATGATATCGTTTCTTACTTGAATTCATCACGAAAACACTATATCGCACAAAAATTTGTCACACAATTGCACGAATACCAGAACTAAAGCAAGCACAGCTTAAAACCAAACTTTCCCGCTTACAAACAGTCGAAGCAAAATACAGCGATAATCTGCGAGATGTGATTATTGATAGACAGTTCTATCGACTTTCAGTGTAATGCCAAAAGCGAGGAATTAACGACAAAAGCGCAGCGATAATCTGCGAGACGGGATTATCAATAAACTTTACAGGGCGTCTACTGTAACAATGAAGTAAAAATTAGTTACTTTTTAGCTACCTTTAGTTAATTTTAGTTACCTTTTAATTCAAGATAAGTCTGCGGTCGGCAACAATAGAAGCTCATTGCGCGGTGAAGGAAAACAACAATGAACGGTGTTTAAAGCAGGGAATAAGATTCACTTATGGTGTCATAAAAATTTATATAAAAATAAATAATGGATATTTAATATCAAATGAGTTGATTCAGCAAATATGCCGTCTTGTGTACAAGAAGTTGCTCTGATCTTGTCCGTTTGGGGAGATTTCCTTTGTCCCCACGGTAGACCACGAAGAAATATATGCAACATTACGTGATCGTCGCCGAATTATGTCTTCGCAGTCAGGTATGGAGAAATTGTGGTGTTTGAAGCCATATTTTCAGTGTTGCCTTAGTAAACAAGTGTTTAGTGCTTTTCAGTCGGTCAACACGAATGTACCCAAAAGAGATGGGTTATGCCCTAATCCTGAAATAAATTACATGAGATTAATAAAACACTAGGATGACCAGTTTCGATCGTCAAGCGATCATCATCAGATCTATTACACTTAGGCTATAAAATCTATGTTTGAAATACAGGTGAAAATGTTTACAATATGTACAATTATTTAGTTGCAGTATTGGTACTGCAACTGTCAGTGTATGCTAAATGCAGTATATATGTTAGGTGAAATGCTAAATGGTGATAGCTATCCGGAGATTGTACTTTAGAGAGATTATATGGTTGTAAACTATGGTTAAACTATAAAATTTTAGGCTAACTACTTATCTGATTGTCTTCCGTACTACAGCTACTCGCAGTTTTCGTGTTTACTAGAACTCACTGTGCGGTCGACTGCGGTGGTTATCTTAACGACTGGTTTTTCCCTCCCTTCTCCCCCCTTACCCTACGTGCTGTGGGGAGTGATCGCGATGTGTTTATGTGAGGTGTTGCCAACCTAGATAAGATGTATGTTATTGAATGAGGTGGGTCTGCAACTATTAAAGACCGTGGATTAGCCCTCGCCACGCGTGGAGCATAACCCATTCGAACTAAGCGTTGACGGTCTTATGAGGACGTCCCGGCACCTTTAATACTGCCGCGAATATGGGCCTTGGTTTATTGCAGAAGAAAAGTACATCGTACACCTGATCCAGATAACATTTACCTATTAAAAACCCCCTAATTTCCCCCCTTTTTTATCTAGCTTGGCTGTGTCGCTAAATTGTGTTTTGTTTCCGACAGGGTGTGTTTTTTTTAGTAGCGTGAAGAGGGGTGAGCTCTCCATGAACGTGAGTTCATTTAGATTGTTGGGATTGTTTCGTTTGGCTAGGTGTATCTCGATTGCTTCCTTTATGTCAAGAGCTCTGCCTTTCGATTCGTGATGGATTATTTTAAGGTCCGACTCTATGTTGGTAAAGCTGTGCCCTGCGTCACACATATGTTCGCACACGGCTGAATGTGTTCCGTATCTTATCGCATTCCTATGTTCATCTCATGTAATTTATTTCAGGATTAGGGCATAACCCATCTCTTTTGGGTACATTCGTGTTGACCGACTGAAAAGCACTAAACACTTGTTTACTAAGGCAACACTGAAAATATGGCTTCAAACACCACAATGTTCACGGCTAGTCAGGCAAATCGTGAAGCCAAGAAATTCAAATCACTCAGGCTTAAACTCATGAATTTAGACAAGTCAATTTGGTTCAACAAAAAATGTATAGAACTAAACCTCACACCTAAATACGTACCAATTAAAACCGTACCGAACACACCAGCCTCGATCATTTCAACTAAACAAGCCAAAGCGCTTTGGATAAAAAACGAATTAAGATTTGCATACATAAGAAAGCAAAAAATTAACCAACAATTATACGACATTCAATTGCAACTAAGTAATTTCTGGCACGCAGCCCAATGGGACAGCTTCACCGAGCACCTACATGACACCATCAAAATCAGAGCATCGAGGAAGCATGAAACGCTAGAAAATAAATTAAGAAAACTAGGAGAAACACAGAACCATCAATCTAACGAACAACACACGAATAACAATGAATTCAATTTCCACAGCATAAACAACAGAACGAACGTAACCTTTTCTCAAGGTGAAATGAATATGTTAGACAAAGGTTTGAAATACAACTGCACAGACGCACACACGAACCACAATATAAAACAGTTGATCACAGATATTGAGATAGCCAGTCACAAGCTCCCAGCAGAAGACAGGGAATTAACCAAAAATCTCGCCACCAACGAAGCCAAAAAAATCCTCAAACGAGAGGGCGATAGCAATAACATTCAAAACAACAAACAACTCAAAGAAATAAAGTCGTTGAAACAAAAAATAAAAGAACATGACTTAATCATCACAAAAGCAGATAAGGGAAACACTACAGTAATTTTGAACAAAACAGAATACATTGAAAAAACAGTCGAATTCCTAAACAACAACGAAATCAAGGAATTAACAAAAGACCCCACCAACAAATTCCAAAAACAAATAAAAAGTGCGCTAAAAGAAACAGAATACATACTGACCAAAGCCGAAAAATCAAAACTAATAAACATGAACCCGAACATACCGTCATTGAGGGGACAACCAAAAATACACAAAAAGGAATGCCCAATGAGACCAATAGTCAATTGTAGGAATGCCCCTAATTACAAAATCAGCAAAGAGTTACTAAATATCTTAAAATGCCGTCTTTCCAACGACAAAAACAACTCTGTAAAGAACACAACAGAACTAGTAACAGCATTGAACACCCTACAAATGAAACCTAGCTTCAGGCTAGTATCCATCGACGTAACTAACATGTACACCAATATTCCGATTATTGAAGCAATCAACACTATCGAAAACAACTTAAAATCCAACAATTCGGTAAAAGAAATTGAAGAGATTGTGAGATTACTGAGGGTCGTTCTCAACCAAAACGTGTTTCAATTCGACAATAAAATATACACACAGAGAGAAGGCCTAGCAATGGGATCGCCACTAAGTGGGTTAATCGCTGACATCTTCATCAATGCACTAGAAAATGCGTTCTTAGAAAAGACTTCAACAAAGGGAATAGTAATATGGAAAAGATACGTAGATGATGTAATTTGCATCTACGATACTGAACTAACAAGCGAAGAAACAATTCTCCAATCCATTAATAGCCTTCACCACTCTATCAAATTCACTAAGGAATCCGAAATAGACCGGAAAATAAATTATCTCGATATAACTATTGAACGTAAAGACAACGACCTTTCATATTCCATATTCCGGAAAGCAACACAAACCTCGCATGCAATCGACAATCAGTCTAATCACCCCAGTACGCACAAACTAGCGGGTTTCAACTCAATGGTGCACAGGGCTTTAAACATACCCATGTCAAAAGACAACTATAATAAGGAAATAAGAACAATTATGCAAATAGCTAAGGAAAACAACTTCTCGCCAAGCAAAATTAACCAAATTATAGCCAAACATAAAAATAAAGATAAAACGATTCCCAAACCGGACAGTAATGAGAAAATATTTGCGCGTTTCAACTATGTGAATGCGAATACATATAAAATCACTAACCTATTCAAAAAGCAAGGCATAAAGATAGCTTTCACGACGAAAAACACAACCGCTAGGCACCTCCCAAATAGTAATCTAAATAAACGTGACCCGTATTCAAGGTCAGGGGTATATTCTATAACGTGCCAAGACACCGATTGTCAAGCTAATTACATCGGGCAGAGTGGAAGGCGAGTAGACACACGTTATAATGAACATAGGAATGCGATAAGATACGGAACACATTCAGCCGTGTGCGAACATATGTGTGACGCAGGGCACAGCTTTACCAACATAGAGTCGGACCTTAAAATAATCCATCACGAATCGAAAGGCAGAGCTCTTGACATAAAGGAAGCAATCTAGATACACCTAGCCAAACGAAACAATCCCAACAATCTAAATGAACACACGTTCATGGAGAGCTCACCCCTCTTCACGCTACTAAAAAAACACACCCTGTCGGAAACAAAACAATTTAGCGACACAGCCAAGCTAGATAAAAAAGGGGGGAAATTAGGGGGTTTTTAATAGGTAAATGTTATCTGGATCAGGTGTACGATGTACTTTTCTTCTGCAATAAACCAAGGCCCATATTCGCGGCAGTATTAAAGGTGCCGGGACGTCCTCATAAGACCGTCAACGCTTAGTTCGAATGGGTTATGCTCCACGCGTGGCGAGGGCTAATCCACGGTCTTTAATAGTTGCAGACCCACCTCATTCAATAACATACATCTTATCTAGGTTGGCAACACCTCACATAAACACATCGCGATCACTCCCCACAGCACGTAGGGGTAGGGGGGAGAAGGGAGGGAAAAACCAGTCGTTAAGATAACCACCGCAGTCGACCGCACAGTGAGTTCTAGTAAACACGAAAACTGCGAGTAGCTGTAGTACGGAAGACAATCAGATAAGTAGTTAGCCTAAAATTTTATAGTTTAACCATAGTTTACAACCATATAATCTCTCTAAAGTACAATCTCCGGATAGCTATCACCATTTAGCATTTCACCTAACATATATACTGCATTTAGCATACACTGACAGTTGCAGTACCAATACTGCAACTAAATAATTGTACATATTGTAAACATTTTCACCTGTATTTCAAACATAGATTTTATAGCCTAAGTGTAATAGATCTGATGATGATCGCTTGACGATCGAAACTGGTCATCCTAGTGTTTTATTAATCTCATGTAATTTATTTCAGGATTAGGGCATAACCCATCTCTTTTGGGTACATTCGTGTTGACCGACTGAAAAGCACTAAACACTTGTATGGAGAAATATCGAGACGTTACATGATCGGCGCGGGTCTCAGCCATTTGACGCGATTCGTAGTTTTTTAGATAGAACACGGAGAAAAATCACGACTACATAATCGGTGTCACTTTTAGTCGTTTGACGAGATTTCTATTGTCCTTGAGATCGGGCACGGAAAAATATGGCAAGTTATTATTACGCAATAGGCACCGCTTGCTGTCCATTTGACAAGAATCCAACTGCACTAGTCATCGAATGCGGAGAAATATTGCCATGTATCGCAATCGCTGCCGCTCTCGGTTGTTTAAAGAGATTCACGTTGTCCTCGCGGTTGCACAACGAGAACGCGATATTATGCAATCGGCACCGCATCCGGCCGTTCAACGATTGTCTGCCTATCTATCTGGCTTGGCAGAATGGCGGAGGCAAGCTCGAGGTTGGGCATGGTAAAAAATCAGGATCAGTTATGGACATGTTGTATGATCGGCGCCGTGATACCCACAGTCCTCGAGGACACAAGTTCGCGGCCGGGCACGGGTTTTATAATTTTACGCAACTGGCGTCGATCGTGGTGCGTTTGAAGGGATTTCCGCAAGCAAGTCGTGCTGTCAGCCGGCCGTCCTGAGGATGTGACGTTGGAGGGTGAAAGTTCGAAGTAGGTATCGGTTATTATGAATATTCAGAGAGGATTGCAGGAATAGTCTGACAAGAGGGCACATTTTCTTGGCACATTTTCTTTCGAAATCAAATTATACAAGTTTTCAAGAGACAACCGGTTAGATTATATATCCAATGGAACCATAGTTCGAAGAAAAAATAGGCATATAATGGAGTTTCGAATTAACCACACTTGATGTCGCGAATTCACTAGACTGATAGATTTTTTAAATATACCGTATTTACTCGAATACGACCCGCCCTCGAATAAGATCCGCACCCTGATTTTGAAGAACGAAATTAAAAATAAAATAAAAACTCAAAATTATGTACAATCTTAACTAAATAAACAGAATAGCATTTATCCAAAATAGTTTCCAACAGTATTGAAGTCGTCCTAAAATAACACACATCAAACGATTAAAAATACAAATAAAAGTACACAAACACTTCATTCATCGTCATCAGAAGTACCGACTTCGGAACTTTTATCACCATCCCACTAAATGTCGTCATCACTGACATCCATAGCATTCGAAATACTACATTTCTTGAAGCTCTTCCGTATGAGATCTCCCGAGATACGACTCCATGCCGTCAAAATGCACGAACATAGCAGCTGAACTTCCGGGCGCTGATTACGACCAGTTGGAGTCAGTGTGTGCTTATCGGCCGCCAACTGCTCCGTATACAGCTGTTTCAAGGCTGCTTTGAACTGGCGGTTCACGCAAACATCCAGTGGTTGTAGCATAGACGTCATCCCGCTCAATCACGAATACATGACTCGTCAATATCATATTTCCTACCGGGCACGATTTCCAATAATTTCAGCTTCTCACTCACATTAAACTACCGCAAACCCTTCGTACAACTCATGTTTACACTCGAAAACGTGCGCAATACGTGCGCGAGACTATGACGCCGCCTGCTTACGGTAAAACAAAGTGATAGCCGGAAGAAGGCTAGCACCATCTAGCGGATACTCGCAACACCCGATATCGCGCGTGGCGGGCAATTTAAATCTTTAAAATCAGGATGACTCAAATAAGACTCGCACCCCAATTTTTCACGTCCGATTTTGTTTAAAAATGTGAGGGTGGTATTCGAGTATATACGGTAGTCTATGTATTTCGAAGCATTTTTTGCGATTAGTTTTTGAAACGGTATCATTTCGCAAAATTGCGACAATAAATTATTTCGCGTTATTTCTGGACTTCAATTTGAGATATACAAATTTAGAGGCCAATATCAGAAATGAGAGGTTTCTGTCGAGTTTCGGAAGTTATCGCGAACTAACGTCTCGGAAAAAGTCAGGTTTCCGATTAATACAGAAAAATATTTCTACACAAAACTAAACTCTTCTTGATGCCGAAAATAAACGTTGAACCGATGTATACAGTACCACTGAAGGTATCCTCAGTATGCATTTCCTTAAAGTCGTGCACGGGGAAATATAGCTTACGCAATCGGCGCCGCTTGCTTGAAACTCGCTTCATCACACCTGCGAGCCTAGCGGCACAGGTTTAAATGATTTTAACAGACCTCGGCGAATTTTCGTTGCCTCCAACTATCCAGACATAAGAAATTGGCTACTTTTCGTTACCTTTATAAAATTAGCTACTTTTTCATTACTGGTAGACACTCTTGAGTCTTATCAGTCGATTTTCAGTCGAATTTAAATACTCCCATCTCAGAATAGCAGCTATTATCGAAAATCAAAACAGATGCGATTTGGATTTAGAGAACAGAAAAAAGCTAGGGAGTTGAAAATCCGGGGGAAAAAAAGCTATGTTAATCCGGATAACCGGAAAACATCCCAAAAATCCGGAAACCTTCCGGGAAAACTGGAAAACTTGGCAGGTATGTATCACCCTTAAATCAACACACAAAATAGTTATTTTAACCTAGACTTTATTTACGATAAAAGTGATAATAGCCCATTTAAATAGCCACTCTCTTGCATCATCACAGGACTAAGACAGCGCTGCAGCCGCACAGCATTACGTGCATTGAGTTCAAGGTTACGCAGTGTTGCAATATGTTACGCGTCAACTAGGCCTACCTGAAACACGGATGATTTGTTTCTAATACCGACCACATTTTTGTACTTTCCTTTTTTGCACCTTGGAAGGACTTGGCAATTCATTTTCTTTTTTTACAATTATTTCCCCCCCCCCCCACCCCCAATAATAGAAGAAAATTGAGAGGGGGTGTTATATTAGAAATATTAGGCGAGTAAATACGTATCTTAAATATAAATTCTTTACCTGACATCTTACATGTAAAATCCACGAGTTGGCATTGGTATAACATGATTGTATGTTAAATTAGTTTGTGTAAAACATATTAAACCACATAAAGTGGAGTGTAACAGTTTACTTTTAATTTGGTATAATATTCCTCTGTGACTGAAAACTTTCAACAAAAAATGTGTCTTCATTTTCACCAAACATTGTATTTTTTTAAATGTATTCATTTTTAGTACAACTCTTGAAAATAAATTTGAATTTTAGTTTGAAAACACACAATGTCATTTTCTCAGAAGCTGTTATGTGTAGGTTACCATCATTTACAACCAAACCCTTCATATTTGAGAAAGTAAAAGTTTTTTTTTAAAGAAAACTTTATCTTACAAACAGTAATACAACATATATGACCTTAGTAGAATAAACCATATATTTCATTGGAAATGTATGTCTTTTTCCTTTGAATATTTTCCTTCTTTTAATCAAGAATAAAGTTACCTGTTCTTCTTCTTCATCATCAACGACTCTTTTGAGTATCTTCTTTGCTCTTCCAGAACCCTTGGAACGCTTTCTAGAAGGCATGGTTGACTTTTTTGCAGAAGGCGATTGTTCAGTCGAATCTTGTACAGTGGGTGGGGGTATTCGTTCGACTACTATACGCACTTCCTTTGGACAAGTTTTCTTCAGCTTGCTTACGATCCTCTTAGACTAGAAATAAGGTAATTCATTTTAAAAGTCATACACTGCAATCCAAAACTCTCATAAGTCCTTAGGAAAATATGGATAATTTTAATGCATATTTAGCAATTATGATATCAATCTGGTTTGGAACAAATGTTATATAAATTAAAACAATTTGAAAGAAACTGTCTATCATCAATTTTTTTAATATTGTTTTTATATTGATTGAGGCAGGCTGCATGGCTCAGCGGTAACGTTCTTGCCTGCTGTGCCCAAAGTTGCAGGATCGAATCCTGGCACAATCAGCTGGCATTTGACGATGCGAAAGAGTGACGGAGCTATATCAGTAGATTTACTGGCACGTTCAAGATCACTTTCAGGGCAAAATTCCAGCTCCCTGGCATCTCTAAAAGACACAGTAGTTGAAAGGGACGTAAACAAATAACATTATGATTATTATTATATTGTTACGGCTGTGAGTTTGTGTCATCGCTCGCCGCTTGAGTCACAACTGCCCCAGGGGCTGGGCTGTGGCTTGCCTCCTGTATTGCGCGCGCCTTATGCAACAGGGCTACTACAGACAAAGGGATAGTCCAGAAGATTCGTGACTGGACCAGCGGTGGAAACCTCGAGAAGCCGTGGACTCTGGATGGATCTAGAACCATTTATTGAGTCACCGGCCTGCTATATAAGAGTGACCCGTGAAGCAGTTGTTGTTGTGTTTTACGAGCTAGTGCGAGCGATTATCTTGAGCGACAGAAGTGTGGTGACTTGCGAAACCCCTAGTGAAGCTGATTCTCTTGACACCGAGGAAGTGATTGTGGTGCTTGTGAAACAGTGTATAGTGCAGTGACAGACCTAGTGTAGCGGCGAAGTGAGGAACATACAGGGGACTGCCGTGTTCTGAGTAAGTGTGCTTTCACTGAGTGTCAGATATAGTGGTGTCGAAATTAAGTGACATTGTTTCTCCCAGCTGGTGAACAGCGCGCAGCAAGTGCTCGTAAGTACTGTATTAGGCGCACATTAGAAAGAAGTTGCATGTAGTTCTGTCAAGGCCACTAGGCTCATTAGCGGCAGGATTAACTTCTGTGGTTTGTTGACAAGTGGAAGGGCCAAGAGCGCTCAAGGAAGAGACTTGACGAAACTGGAGTAAGGCTCCTAATTGCTTGTATTTGCTGATTCGTGTAATTTTCTGGCCACAATAAAGTTAATTATTTCTTTAAGCAGTAATTGGTGTTGTGCTTTGTACCCCACCGTAATCCAGTTAACAAAAGTGCCACTAGGGGGGTGGCACGTAACAACTGGTGTCAGAAGCCGGATTACGAACTCAAGCACAACACCTGACGGTCCTGGTTTCAAAACCCGAGCAGGTCAATTTTTTTAAAATTTTCCTGTGAGTGCATGCCCTTTACAAGGCAAACAACTAAAATGGAGGCGCAATTGGCAGCATTGCTAGAAAAGTTAAATGGCATAGAAGACGGCCAGAAGAATTTAACCAAGGAGCTAACTTGCAAATTAGAAGATGGCCAGAAGAATTTAACCAAGAAGATAGAGGACGGCCAGAAGAAGATGGAAGACGGGCAGAATAAGTTAGCACAGGACTTGAAGAAATTAGAACTGGGTCTGCGTGAGGAAGTCACGGCAGTGGAAAAGAAGTTCGACGCCTTAAAAGAAGAAGTTGCTGAGCTACGCCGACGCCCGCTGACGGGGGTGGAAGAGAGATTTAACGCTCTACAAAAGGAATTTGCTGAGCTGCGCCGACACCCGCCGACAGGGATGGAAGATAGATTCAAAGCCCTACAAGAGGAAGTCGCCGAGCTGCGCCGACGCCCGCCGACCGGGGTGGATGAGAGAGTCAAAGCCCTACAAGAGGAAGTAGCCGAACTGCGAAACGCCCACTCACGGGGGTGGAAGAGAAAGTCAACGCTCTTCAAGAGGAAGTTGCCGAGCTGCGCCGACGCCCGCCCACAGGTACACCGGGGACACCAGGAACGGGACAGAGCAGAGTGACGCCCCCAACCTTCGACGGAAAGGTCCCGTGGAACACCTATTTACGTCAGTTCGAGGCAGCCTGGTCCATAAACAACTGGAACAGCACGGAAAAGGCTACAGCTCTCATTGTAGCGCTGAGAGGGGACGCCCTTAACGTCCTTCAGGCCATCCCGACCGGATCCCAGGACTACGCTTCACTGATCGCACATATGGAGTCCAGATATGGGGATAGCCATCTTCAGCAGGCCTACCAGATGCAGCTCCGGACCCGGGTACAAAAGAACGCGGAAACCCTGCAGGAGTTCGAGATGGACATCGCACGCCTCGTAAGGCTAGCCTACCCAACAGCGCCGGCCGACTTTCTGGAGCAGATTGCGACGCAAACCTTCACCGACGGACTACGGGACTCGGACACTCAACAGGCGCTGCGACTCGCGCGCAATAAGACCCTGGCAGATGCGCTGAGCCACGCACTTGAGTTTGAGATGGCGAAACAGGCATCTAGAATGCACGCGCGGGTGCGTCAAGTGGACGTTGACGAACCAGCAAAACCCAACGAGACCAAGCCCCTGGCCGACGAATTGATGGAGGCGCTAAGCCGTTTCTTCGATAGTCGCGGCACTACCAGCAACGACACAGCCGGAAGACAACCGGAGAGGCGGCCCGGAAGAGGACTACCGACCTGCTGGACCTGCGGTAAGAAAGGCCACCTGAGCAAGGACTGCGGTGATCGCCGCCGCCGAGGGTATCCGACGGGAAGTCAGTCGTCTGAAAACCGCGCGGCCCAGGGAAACGAGTATTAGCCAGCCTTGGGGGGCAAAGGTTGGCTTGTGACAGTCGTCAAGCCCCGGCAGTCCAAGTCCGTGTGACGAAGTTACGGAGGGACAATAGCAGCCTGATGGTCGACGGAGTTATCAACGGAGTGAGCTGGCCCATGCTAATCGACACGGGAGCATCGAGGACCATCGTCAGCCCCACTGTGATCCCGAAGTGGAGAGTGCAACCCACACAAAGGAACCTCCAGCTAATAACCGCGACCGGAGAGACCGCACCGGTACATGGCGAAGCATCACTGGAGTTCGTCATTGGTCGACGGGCGATAAAGCATCCAGTACTTGTGGCTGACGTATCAAATGAAGTGATCATCGGACTGGACTTCCTGGACCAGAACAACATCATCTTGGATCTGAGTACCAACGCTCTGCACTTCGGAAGTGAGGAACTTGCTTTGCAACCAGCACACGAGGCCGTCGCCGCACGACGAGTAAGGCTGAGAGAGGACGTCATCGTTCCCAACAGGACGGAAGTCAGCGCTGCCGTAATTGTCGACGGAACTGCTGAGGGTGTGGCGGCTGTCATCGAGCCAAAATATGAGGACATCCAGACAAAAGGATTGCTAGTTGCCAAGACTCTCATCAACACGACGTCTCGGCCGTACGTCCGCCTGTCCAACCTGAACGACTACGACATTACGGTTCACCGGGACACCAACCTAGGAGTCTGCGAGCCCGTTACATGGATTGCCCGCATCACAGATACGACGGACGGACACCTGCAGACGGACAACCGAAGAAGACGCGCCCTGCCAGAAGAACTACAGAAGCTGTACCAAGGATCCCAGGACCATCTAGACGAAGAGCAATCACGCCAACTTCAGGACCTGCTACGTGAATTCCAGGATGTCTTCTCCGTGGGGAGCAAAGACTTCGGCAGGATAAGCTTGGTCCAGCACAGAATCGACGTTGGGGACAGCGCACCAATTAGGGCCCCATTCCGACGTGTCCCGCTCGCCAAGCAAGCCGAAGTCGACCGGATGGTAGAAGAGATGAAGGAGCAAGGGGTGATCGAGCCATCACATAGTCCTTGGAGTTCTCCGGTCGTGCTAGTGAAGAAGAAGGACGGTTCCACCAGGTTCTGCGTGGACTACAGGCGGGTGAACGACGTCACGAAAAAGGACAGCTACCCTCTACCCCGGATCGACGACACGCTGGACACCATATCAGGATCAAGATGGTTCTCCACCTTGGATTTGAAGAGTGGCTACTGGCAGGTGGAGGTCCACCCTAAGGACCGCGAGAAAACGGCGTTCTCTGTGGGCAGCGGGCTCTGGCAGTTCACCGTCATGCCATTCGGTCTGTGCAACGCCCCTGCAACCTTCGAAAGGCTAATGGAGTCCATTCTGAGGGGACTACACTGGAAGACCTGCCTGGTATACCTAGACGACGTCATCGTTCTGGGGAGGAGCTTCGAGGAGCACTACAGCAACCTGAAGGAGATCTTGTTGAAGCTACGGGCTGCCCAGCTAAAGTTGAGCCCCAAGAAGTGTCAGCTCTTCCAGAAGCGGGTCCAGTACCTTGGGCATATCGTCTCCGAGGAAGGGGTGCGCACCGACCCAGAGAAGACCGCAGCTGTGAGGGAGTGGCCAGTTCCGAAGGACAAGTCGCAACTACGAAGCTTCCTGGGACTCTGCACTTATTATCGTCGCTTCGTGAGAGGATTCGCCGACATCGCCAAACCTTTACATCGACTGACTGAGAAGGACCAACTCTTCACGTGGACAGCAGAATGCCACAGTGCCTTCGAACAACTCAAGCAGGCTCTGTGCACTGCGCCTATTCTGGCCTACCCCAGACCTGGAACAAGGTTCATCGTCGATACCGATGCCAGCGACTTTGGCATAGGGGGGATCCTGTCGCAAGTAGTGGACGGCGAGGAGAGAGTAGTGGCCTACTTCAGCAAGGCCTTGTCAAAGCCAGAAAGGAACTACTGCGTCACCAGGAAGGAGCTGCTCGCCATCGTGAAGACCATTGAACACTTCCACAAGTACCTGTACGGGCAAGAATTTCTCATCAGGACCGACCATGCATCCCTGCGGTGGCTCCTGAACTTCAAGCAGCCCGAGGGTCAACTCGCGCGGTGGTTAGAGAGACTTCAACAGTACAACTTTGAGATTCAGCACAGGAAAGGCCAACTGCATTCTAACGCCGACGCCCTGTCACGAAGACCGTGCCCCGAAGACTGCACCTTCTGTGCCCGAAGGGAGGAGAACACCGGGATACTGTGCCGACGGACTACTGTGGAACTTCAAGGGAACTGGAGCCGCGAATCTTTCATGCGGGCACAAGCAGAGGATGATGACCTGGGACTGATAGCCGAATGGAAGAGGGCCTGTGTCCCCAGACCCGGGTGGAACATTGTGAGTGACTGCAGCCCAAAGTTTAAGTCCTACTGGGCACAGTGGGACTCGCTGATTGTAAGGGATGGCCTCATCTGCCGTACCTGGGAGAGCACCGACGGGAAGACATCTCGGGAACAAGTCGTCGTTCCAAAGGCTATGACGGAGGAAGTCCTGAAGGAAGTTCATGGAGGATCATCTGGTGGACACCTAGGGATAAAGAAGACCCTGGAGAAGCTGAGAGAGCGGTTCTACTGGATCGGATGCCGAACAGACGTGGAGAACCACTGCGCGAGGTGCCACGATTGCGCAGCCAGCAAGGGCCCAGGACGAAGACGACGGGGTCCACTGAAGACCTACAACGTGGGCGGCCCCATGGAGAGAGTGGCCATCGATGTTGCTGGGCCATTCCCGTTAAGCGAGGCAGGGAACCGCTACATATTAGTCGTCAGCGACTACTTTACCAAATGGCCGGAGGCGTATGCGCTCCCTAACCAAGAAGCCGCGACGATTGCAGAGACCCTGGTGAAGGAATTCGTCAGCCGGTACGGAGTACCCCTGGAGCTGCACTCCGACCAAGGGAGGAACTTCGAGTCGCAGGTGTTCCAGAACCTATGCCAGCTGCTGGGAATCCGGAAGACAAGGACAACGCCACTACACCCTCAGTCCGACGGGATGGTAGAGCGATTCAATCGCACCATCGAGAACCATCTTCGAATAGTCGTCAGCGAGCACCAGAGGGATTGGGACAAACATCTTCCACTATTTCTCCTGGCCTACCGCGCCGCCGTGCATGAAGCCACCGGGTGCACACCAGCCCGGGCCATGTTTGGGAGGGAGCTCCGTCTACCTGTCGATCTTGCCTTTGGCCGACCTGGGAATGATCCGATCCCGGTAAGCCAGTATTGTCAAGAACTGGTCGACCAACTGGAGGACATGCACGCGTTCGCGAGGAGGAAACTGCGGATCGAGACCGACAGAATGAAGACCCGATACGACCAGCAGACGGATGCCGGCGGATTCCACGAGGACGACCTGGTCTGGCTCTTCAACCCATTACGGAAGAAAGGCCTGTCACCCAAACTGCAGAAGTCCTGGGAGGGCCCGTACCGAGTCGTGAAACGGATCAACGATGTCGTCTACAGGATCCAGCGGAGCCCGAGGGCGAAGATGAAGATCGTGCATCGAGATCGCCTGGCAGCCTACGGAGGGACACAGACGGACCAATGATTGATCGGGACGATCAGCCTTTTTAGGAAGGGGGTGGTGTTACGGCTGTGAGTTTGTGTCATCGCTCGCCGCTTGAGTCACAACTGCCCCAGGGGCTGGGCTGTGGCTTGCCTCCTGTATTGCGCGCGCCTTATGCAACAGGGCTACTACAGACAAAGGGATAGTCCAGAAGATTCGTGACTGGACCAGCGGTGGAAACCTCGAGAAGCCGTGGACTCTGGATGGATCTAGAACCATTTATTGAGTCACCGGCCTGCTATATAAGAGTGACCCATGAAGCAGTTGTTGTTGTGTTTTACGAGCTAGTGCGAGCGATTATCTTGAGCGACAGAAGTGTGGTGACTTGCGAAACCCCTAGTGAAGCTGATTCTCTTGACACCGAGGAAGTGATTGTGGTGCTTGTGAAACAGTGTATAGTAAAGTGACAGACCTAGTGTAGCGGCGAAGTGAGGAACATACAGGGGACTGCCGTGTTCTGAGTAAGTGTGCTTTCACTGAGTGTCAGATATTGTGGTGTCGAAATTAAGTGACATTGTTTCTCCCAGCTGGTGAACAGCGCGCAGCAAGTGCTCGTAAGTACTGTATTAGGCGCACATTAAAAAGAAGTTGCATGTAGTTCTGTCAAGGCCACTAGGCTCATTAGCGGCAGGATTAACTTCTGTGGTTTGTTGACAAGTGGAAGGGCCAAGAGCGCTCAAGGAAGAGACTTGACGAAACTGGAGTAAGGCTCCTAATTGCTTGTATTTGCTGATTCGTGTAATTTTCTGGCCACAATAAAGTTAATTATTTCTTTAAGCAGTAATTGGTGTTGTGCTTTGTACCCCACCGTAATCCAGTTAACAAAAGTGCCACTAGGGGGGTGGCACGTAACAATATTGATAACTTATTTTGTCCAGGACATCTTTTGGCATCAGTCTACAGGGTGTCGAGCGATGACCTTTTTTCAAAATCCCGTATAATTCCCGTATGAAAATCCATCAAATTCCCGTATATTTTAGAACTCTCTAAGACTTCGAGTTCGCATACCGAATGGCTGAAAAATGAATCTTAAAGCGCGAATCAAGATTTTCTGGCGTAAGTATAACTGCATTTTTGGAGATACTTCCGCAGCCCACGGGTTATGACGAGATTTAGGTCTAATCCGTAGCGTGAGCAAAGCGCGCTGCGCGCGAGTGAATTCTCTCGCAGATACCTGAGGAGAGCTGATATAAATGAATGTTTTACTGAGGAGGGTTGAGAGAGTAGAGAATAGAAGTGTCACATAATAAATGTTTACGGGAAGTGACTGAATTGTATGTTACCGTAACCGTATAGAGCTTCCACGAGTTCAAATGACACCGAAGCTTATGCATAGGGAACTTCCGGTCCGCGAATCTCCATTTGATTTTCATTGGCAGTGAATCGTTCGTTCGCGGTTATCTTCTTTATTATTTCGGATAGTGGTTTTGTTTTTAGGCGTTCAACT
Source organism: Meconema thalassinum (assembly GCA_946902985.2). Taxonomy (NCBI): domain Eukaryota; kingdom Metazoa; phylum Arthropoda; class Insecta; order Orthoptera; family Tettigoniidae; genus Meconema; species Meconema thalassinum. The sequence continues at coordinate 98,704,950 of OX336400.1, read as the reverse complement.
TATGAAATAAGAACTGGAGGGTTGGCCTTTCATGAATATTCCAAAGACAAGTGTCTCCTAAAAGAGTAATTAGTAAAACTTCGCATCAGAGACGACCATAACAAACAGCTTGCCTACAAAGTGTGCGATTTGCACATTTCAAACGGCATTTCTTAGACTACAATATTTAAGTTGGTGCAAATTAAATATGTTATATGTGAGAATATTATTATAATTTGCTATCCGGTTGTTATATTAGTATATTATGCATTAACGTGACCCGTTTAAATGTTAAATTGTGACGGAAGCTACGAGTTATAGGCTATTCGCCGTACCGGTAGGCCTATATTTACTAACGCATCGTTTCTTCTTTAATATTTATTTAATCATTATAATTATAATAGCCTATCTTCAACACTCATTTAACCAAAAATCAGTTTATAATTCTACACATATTCCAGGTATTTCAAGAAAGCGATATTTGATAGCACATGCGGTTCCACCTTAAAATCCAACCGTGCCTAGTTTTCAGTATCTATGGAAAATATTACCGTAAGTTAATAAACCAAACAACTGGCGACAATTTTTTTTAAATGCTCATTTACATCTTCACCCTAGTCTACGTAAAGTACCATACGGTAATCACTGAAAGGGTAGGGGGGTTATGACCACAATTTCACAAACGAACGAACCTCATTTTGCATGAATTATGGAACCCGAATCCTAATGGAGGTATGGATTGTCTGCATTTAGAAATATGTTAGTCAATAATTTAAAACAAGATGCCAGAAAACTAAATACAAAAATCTGCGTGCCTACTACGGTGTAAAGTTGCTCCGTGAAAAAAATACACCTCGCCAAGATTACACGACGTGCATACAGTTAAATACTATCATCCAATTGGAGAAACACTTTCTCTGTCACGATCTTATAAGCAATTCAAACATAAACTGCTGTAATTTACGGGAAAATGGGCAACATTTAGAGACTACGAGTGTTGTATGTGGCACAACGTTAGCTAACATTTCGCGTCATTAATACATAAGGAATGAACACATGCAGAGCTTTCTCACTGCACACAGCTGAAGATCATATTCTTGGTGCATTTTACGTTCTCTTAATAACAATAATTTGCTTAGTTACATGCAAAGAAAATTGTAGTACACAGTTCCCATTGCTTCCAATACCTGACTACTAAACCAGAAAATGGTAATGCATAAACATACGCCAGTGGCGCGTCCTATGGCAAATGAAAGATCGAAAGAAAATGTAAGCTCTATAGGAGCACGGAACAAGACGATACGATTTTCTACTCTACTGAAAATAGTCAAAATTCCCTTTGTAATAATGACTAATAATCCTGGGGTTATGTAGTAATAATAATGATCGTGTGGCCTCCGGAGAGACCTAGTGCAGATCTTTCTAGTTGACGGCCGTCGGCGACCTGCGCGTCGTAATGAGGATGAAATGATGATGAAGACGGCACATACACCCAGTCCCCGAGACATGGTCATTAACCCCAGGAGATCAAAATCCCTGATGGCTCGGCCGGGAATCGAACCCGAGGCACTTTGGGCCAAAGCCTAGCGCGCTAACCATTTAGCCACAGAGCCGGACGGGTCATGTAGTAATAAGATGTAACCCACCCACTATCCCTTTTTAGATCACGACTTTTATAGTAAAAGTGTGTCCGCTATTACACGCGTAAATTATGGGACAAATACAGTATTGCTAACCCCATGAATTCGGTACTGACAGCCTCCCTGTCACTATGCCCCGCTTTTCCTCTCCGCAAACCACGGTCGCCACATAACAAGACCCTACGTCCAACGGCCACACGGCAAGAATTCTGAGCATGCTTCTCACCTACACCCTGTATTTCGAAGGAAACAACGCGAAGGATATGCCGGTATATTCAATATATTTTAAAAGACGATCCTGAGTCAACGCCGAGGACATTCATACAGAGAAATACGATACGTTTAGATCATCATCATCATCTTGAGAAGTTTCCAACCGCTGGTTTAGATGAATAAATAAATTACACACCGAAGCTATGATACCTTTATCATCGGTATCGGTACCAATTCAATAAATACGACAAATAGGGCAAACACTCTACAGCTAATGAATATAAAAACACTCACCATGCAATGATTATCCTTTAACATGAAACAAGAGTCTGAGCGGAGGTCGTTCACAGCTTACTACAGTAGTTGACAGATGCACACACTCTGAATCGCGACTCTCTACGGTTAATATTAGCTTTTGTGATAATACAAAAGTAAAGTTAAGGTAAATACATATTTAGCACTGAGCACTCAAACAAGCCGCTCAGTGGCGATATTATTGCCGTGGTTTTATATTGTCGAGTTGTAGGCTATTGAATGGCAGATGGTATTTTGAACACTATGATGTGAAACAATAGCCTGTGGTCTATTATCGATTGACGCAAGCGAACTGACGCCAATAAGTAACTTATCCTCAGTCACTTGGCAAGGATTTCTTTGACACCCTCCTTCCCATCACTGTCCCTATCATCATCACCACCATCATTGTCTTCGTCAGAGCTTGATGAATTGCCAATGTTAATAATCATTTCATCCACCGCGATATCCAGATCGCCTTCAGTATTTCTCTCTGCATGTGCTGTACGGCGAAGTAAAAGTAAGGAAACAGGCAGTGGTTAATAAGCGACTGAAACAATGCCTGCCCATACGAGAAGAATTCTGTCACGTGTTTTGTGTATTTTGTAGCCACATGTTGGTGACGGGTGTTTGATAGTAAAATGTCGAGAGCTGTGAGATATTGTTTGTAGTTTTTGAAATTTATGCATGTGTGACGCATTTGGATTGAGTGTTTGCACAGACTTGAAAACAATTTGGTAGGCTATGTGCATCTCCCCTGCGAAAGAAGATCATGGAAAGGCTAAAAACAGTAACATTCCACACGCGACACGCCGCGAATACTTTTTAATTCAGATCTATTTTATCAAAGTAGATAATAGAAAATAAAATAATGCAAAACGAAATTAAATAAGTCACTTTGACAAATACAAGATTGTTACTAGGAACTTCAGTTATACACAGCACAAAATTAAGTTCTTTTGACAGTACTATTTTTTTTCTCCAATTCCTGGAGATCTTTCGTGGCTTTTCTTTCGACTGCCACCTTAGCCGTCGATTTGCACCTGTTTTGCTTCCTTGAACACGGCGTAGGAGTTTCGGGCAGTATGGACTCTTGCTCGCGGTATCTTTTCTACTCCACCAGCTGCCATCACAGCGTCCTGAACAGTATACGCATGCCAATCAGACTTGCTTCTTTGTGATTGACGATCATGCACTCCTTGTTCAGGGAGAACCCTCTGTCTAGAGCTGCATTGTTGTGATACAAAATCAGTATCATTTTAACGAAGCTTGAGAGATCGTTTTTTTTTTTGGCAGGAACTGCTGAAGCCACTATTTCAGACCACAGCACGTCGAGCCGTGGCTCTTTTCCGTCGAACTGCTTCAAACGCGCAGTGACGGAGGGCAGTCTCAGAAGTGCGGAGTAGCTGCTCTTGAAGCGGTCAGCCATTGCGCCAGAAAGCAACTTCTTCTGATTAAAAAGAATTTCCAGGGCAATGACGATCCTAACTTCTTCCAACTTAAGAGTCTCAGCGACCCCTATACGGTCCAGGCAGGAAATAGTACCGGTCTCTTGTGAGCAAGAGTTGACCTCTCTGATTTTTTCAGCCATAGGATACCAATGTACAATTTTCGGCAGTTGGTGCGAAACTGCAGCACATACGAGTTTGGAATTTTCTGAGATCTTAAGCTGTTAACTTCTGCTCTTGTCGAGAAACCCAGGCTCCTCTGAATAACAATGAGGACTAACTCCTGCATGTCATTGTCAGCAACCAGCGCGGCGCGCGGAGAGGGTACGGCCGGCGGTCGGCCAGGCAAAGCATGCATTCGACGTTGGCTGGGTTCTCATCCCGCTTAGTGCTCTATTGGTGACGCAAATTGCGGGTGGCAGCGCAGTCTGCTGGCGAAATAGAAGACTGAGCGGGAGAACTCTACCGAGCGTTCGGGGGCGAAGAAGTCAGGCATTATGAGACTTTTAAAGATTTCCCGTATCAAGTGCGAATTTCCCGTATAATTCCCGTATTTTCCCGGGTCACTAAAATTCCCGTATAATTCCCGTATTTCCCGTATCGCTCGACACCCTGGTCTATGCCTTCCTCAGCTAGTTTAGTAGGTTACATTAAAATTAATGATATAGTGGTGGTGGTAGTGAAAATTTTTAACATAGATATGTTTCAGGTTTGGAAGTCCATCTGTGATTAGCATGGACAAACTCTGACATGGTATTCACCAGGGCAGCAAGTGTTCCATCACCTAGGCCTCCTATATGGTTGCCAAGGCAACAAGTATTAATCGTCTAGGCCTAAAATACAAATCCATGATTTCATGTTTCCCAGTGTAGCTGAGATCATCTTGTTGGTTTTTTTTTTTTAGTTTTTTTTTTTTTACACATAAATAATCTCTTTGCACTCGTGCAAAAGTTTATGAAACACTGAACAAAACCCTCAAGAACACTGAATATAACGCCTTCACCAGCAAAGGGGGGATTCAGACTATTCTAATATGGTGTGTGTAACTGATAACCATTTTCAGGATGGCCGAGATGGGATTCGAACACACGCTCTCACAATGCCAGCGAGACACGAGGTAGCACTCTCGACCACCACGGTCGGTATCTTCACTTTATTAAGCAAACATAATAGTGATGCGTCTCCTACACAATACCAAGTATCAACAATTCCCTGACATTTTAGTAACATTTTCATATCTACTGTATTGCATTGATGTGGCCCCTGTTCTTCCTGGAAATGAGTGAAAGTCAGAAAGGAGTAGAAAGTTTGTTATCAGACATTATTTATAGAGAAGTAATGTCTCAGAGTCCCAAACATTTAGGCAGGGCTGTTGTTCTGATTAATGATGGACACAGCATGGCTGCCACCATACGTGTACCATATTCTAATGGTTCCAGATGCTAGGAAATGGTTCCAGACAAAGTTATTCCAAAAAACCTGGATCTGGTAGGAAAAAGAAGACTTCAGACCGAGATGACCAATTTAGATTTTAAGGAACCATCATAGTAGAAGAAGTCTGCAATCACCTGCAGCATGTGTAGGAGCGAGAGGACCGTTTGGCGACGTTTTCAAGAACACGGCCTTCATTCACGATGATCTGCAACAGGACCAAGACTTGAACAATATCACAGAATTACCCGCTTACAGTTAGCTTTACAGCAGTGGAGCAATATGTTGTTCTCAAATTCAAACCGAGATCTGGAGATGTTCTGAGGAGTGTACATTCTCCAAGAGGACACTGTTTAGGGAAGCTCAGTAATGATATGGGCCAGCATCTCCATGAAGACTCAAATAGACTTCAGTGTTAATGGAGAAAGGTAGTCACATCACTCATCGTTACATCGAGCAGATCACCACTTACCACGCTGTCCCTCTCATTGGGTACCAGTTTATCAGGGACATCATCCAAACAATGCCAAACGAAATGGCAGCAGTAATCTGGGCCAGAGGTGGTTTCACTAGATACTGAGCGTTGTTCGATTTGGTTCGGTGTTACACTGACAAATGTTTGTTGGCTTTAAGCATTAGCCATTTTTATTATGAAGAGATATGTACTAAGAAGTTGAATAAAAAGGAAATTGATTGGCGAGTTTACCTGAGCGGCAGACTCATATTCTTCTTTGTAGAAGTGGGTCCATTTCCTCCTCCCACAAACAGAGATCCTTGCCGATTTTCTTCTTTGCAGTGCAGCAGACTTCTTAGCAGAAGTCTCTTTCCTTGAAGGTCTTACCCTACGAGTCACTTTCGGCTCAGACCGACCCGCTGCTGTAGGACTACTTAATGAAATTACTGATTCGATTTTAATCTAAAAAGAAACAAGAAAGACAAATATTGTAAAAAGAGTTTTGATTGATGAAAAGCAACAGCAAAGCTACTCCTTAAGTAAATATTAATATTTGCTAAAACCCCAGGTCCCTTCTTAAATTTTATTTGACAGTAAAATAAGACTAGAAGAAGAAATCATTTTTTAATTTACTTTTTTGAACTTATAGACTGTCATGTCTATAGTAAAGCCATCACTAGTTCAACTTGACGTTTCAGTGTTACGCTAGTGACGCTAAGTGATTTCACTTCTGACTAGGGTTGCCAGATTTCAAGAATGGAAAAACGGAACACACGTCCCAACAGATTGTTGTTTTCTTTTAATCAAGGTTTTTAAATGTTGTAATAAATAATGCACATATGTATTAAATAAGCATTACATAATCAAATACACAAAATTATAACTAGATATTGCTGACATATCATATAGGCCTATGACACCAGCAACGTACAAATGCTTTTCATTTGAACGACCCTTTGCAAGGATAAAATTCACTACAATTTTCGTCATAATTGTAATATGTGAACAATTCTTGTTTTATCAAACTAATGGAGCTTCTGTTTCTATTATCTCTCCATTTGATATTCATGACAGAAAAAACTCTCTCCGTAAAAGCATTGGAGGGAATAATGCTGAGTATTTTGTTGCCCCTAATAAATCTATAACATGTACCCATCTATCTGGCACAGACATAGAAATCATTTTCTCTTTCAAACTTGCACCTCCATCACCAAAAAACAAGCTAGATATTACAATCAATTCTGAAGCGGGACATTTGAAAATTGGTGCGAAATTGAATATATTATCAAATTAACTAAAAAACAGAATATTTGGCGTTCCGTTAAGGATTGAAACGGAACGCGGAACAAAACAAGAAAAAAACGGAGTTGTTCTAGGTAATATGGAACGTCTGGCAACCCTACTCTCTGACTGCTAGATAGCTCTAGCGTAGTACTGAAACGTCAAGTCGGAAGTAACGGTGGCTTTACTATAGTCTACCAGCCTCTGCAATACAAGGGGTGATGAATAAAGAATTATCTTTTTTTTTTTTTTATTTGCGAGATTTATTGAGAATCTAATTTGAATTCATTCACTAATGGGCAACTGGGTGTAATGGCCTCCTTGGCAACAAAATTCAAGTTCATAGGGGGTCTGGAAGTGCCTGATTAAGGCATGCCTGTTTTGATTTTTATACCTTCATATACTGTATACTCCACCTTAACTTCCATTAATGAGATAACTGACAAATTCAATTTTTTAATTTGTTTTGAAATTGAGAGTCCATATACGTGTAATTTTATTGCACAGCTTATAATGTTTTTGTTCCCTAAGAAAACTGGTTTAAAAGCATTTTTAAAAAGATGAGAAGAAACCATATAAATACTCGAAAGGTACGGTGATGATCGCTGGGCGCACATCGATAGCGATCTTCGTTGCGTTATGAAAGCATGTAAACAAATGGGGCTGGTTTCCCTACAGCGATCTGTGCTGGCATCAATTCACTTCAATTTGGCAGCGAGGATCGCAGGCCATTTCGTGAACAAAAGAATAACGATAAAGCTCTCATCTCCTTGGGAAACAGTATCATGGCTTCCATGCAGCCCGTATTTTGCAATTTCCCAAAAGAAACAGATGATATTTTAATAAGTTATGTTGCTCGTCACTGAAACGTGGTGAAATTATAAGCAAGAACAGAAGTGTGCTTATTTGTTCACCTGTATTTTAATACATGCTATTTAGGGCACACTGTAACACAAGGGCCTGATGATTTCATAGCCTTTATTCGTAGACTCAAAAATATTTTTGCTATCGACCTATTGGCTAACTAAGCCTTCTTGTCATCTCGAGGTCTTAAAAATACAAATCTTGGATTTTTTATTATTGTCTTTAGAAGACTGAATTGAAAACAAATATTAAGTTAGGCTGTACGAAAATTTACGGAATATTGCGCCAGTCAGGATTTGGTGATGGGTGGCACGGTATTTCCTCATAGGCGGTGCCACAAGGTCACCTGGGTGTCTCCTGATCAAGTCGCAGAAAATCAAATTGATCACATCGCGGTGAGCAGGAGGTTCAGAAGAAGCTTGGAAGATGTTAGGAACAAGAGAGGAGCGGCGTTGGTAGTGACCATCATCTTGTGGTTGCCAACTTCCGCATGAAGATCGTCGCAGTCCGCCGAAAGTTTAACACTCGGCACAACAAGTTTGATGTGGACAAGCTTAAGAACCAGCAGAGATTGGACCAATTTAAACTGGAGCTCAGAAATAAATTCCAGGTGTTGGACTCCGAGACAGAGAAGGACATGGAGACTGTGTGGAGCGAGGTAAAGAATATCTTCGTGTAAACCAGTGAGATGCAGCTCGGGTACAAGAACTACCTGCGGAAAGAATGGATATCCGATCAGACCTGGGACAAGATAAATTATAGGAAGGAGATTAAGGCCAAGTTAAACACCTGCAAGACTAGGCAGCAGAAGGCTCTCACACAAGCAAAGTATTCAACAGCAAACAGGGAGGTAAAGAGGAGTGTACGGAAGGATCATAGGAGGTGGATTGATGAGCAGGCGGAGAAAGCAGAAGAAGCGGCAAGAAGGGGTGACGTTAAGGAGCTCTATGGCATCACAAAGATGCTTTCGAAGAAAGGTTTTAATAAAACTAGGCCTGTGAAGAGCAAGACGGGCAAGATCCTCACGACGTGTGAACAGCAGCTGACAAGAAGGAGCGAACACTTTGCGGAGGTTCTTAATAGAAATAGAGGACCAGAAAGTAAGCAGCGAGGAGAAGATGAAGAGGAAGCAGAAAGTGACCCAAGCATCAGCCTCGACTCCCCAACTCGGGGCGAAATACGGACAGCGTTGAAGCAGATGAAATGCGGGAAGGCACCAGGTCTGGATGATATCCCAGCGGAAGTACTGAAAGCAGACCTGGATATTACGATCGATCTGCTGCACCCGCTGTTGGAGAAGATCTGGAAGGAGGAGAAAATACCAACCGACTGGAAGAAGGGGTTGATAGTCAAGTTGCCGAAGAAAGGGGACACCACAAACTGTAACAACTGGAGGGGTATCACCTTGCTGTCCATTCCAAGCCAAGTGCTGGCGAGAGTCATCCTGATTCGTATAAAAGACTGCGTAGAAAAAAGGCTTCGGAAGGAACATGCTGGATTTCGACAACATCGCAGCTGTGTGGATCTCATCAACACCCTCCGAATCATCCTGGAGCAGAGTGTGGAGTGGCGGAATACCCTTTACCTCACATTTGTTGACTTCGAGAAAGCCTTCGACTCCGTAAATCAAAGAATCATGTGCAAGACCCTCGAGGAATATAAAATTCCAACAAAGATCATCAGAATCATGGAAGAGATGTACGAAGGGTATGAGTGCCAGGTTCTTCACGAAGGCAAATTAACAGAAAAGATAAAGGTCAGTTCCGGAGTGAGACAGGGGTGTGTCCTTTCCCCCACTCTGTTCCTGTTGGTCCTGGATAGTGTGATGAAGAAGGTAATGGGAGGACGGAAGAGGGGTATTCAATGGGGTATAAATGACAGGCTTGAAGATCTGGATTTCGCAGACGACATTTGTCTTAGGGCACAACGGTACCGAGACATAGAAGATAAGCTGGGGAGGTTGCAGTGAGAAGCAGAACGTGCAGGACTGATGATCAACACCAACAAGACCAAAGAGATGAGGATAAATTCTGACATCACGACTAGTTTGACAGTCAACGGAAAGGACATTGAGCGAGTTGAGTCCTTCCTCTACCTTGGAAGTATAGTCACAAACGATGGGGGAGCAGAGGAAGATGTTCGAAGCCGTATCAGGAAGGCAAATGGTGCCTTTGTCCAGCTCTACCCCATCTGGAGAAATAGAAACATTTCCAGGAAGACCAAGCTCCGCCTTTTCAATAGCAACGTAAAGTCGATTCTTCTCTACGGCTGTGAAACATGGAAAGTCACAAAACCGATCAACAACCAGCTACAGGTGTTCATTAACAGATGTCTGCGTCGTATCATGAATGTGAGGTGGCCGGACATAATCTCAAATGAAGATCTTTGGACCATCACCAATCAACAACCGATTAGCATCCAGATCAAGGAGAGGAAATGGCGCTGGATTGGTCACACACTAAGGAAGCCGGACGGAGCTATTGAAAGGGCGGCGCTAGACTGGAATCCTCAAGGCGCCAGGAAGCGAGGTCGACCTAAGAAGACCTGGAAGAGGACGATCGAAAATGAAATTGCAGAGGTGGGCAAGAACTGGAGTCAAGTGAAGAGAATGGCCAGGAACCGTACTGCGTGGAGAAATTTCGCCAAGGCCCTATGCTCCGGAAGGAGCGGCAGGAATTAAGTACGTAAGTGTACGAAAATAGAACAGGTTACAGAATTTTGTTATCTGGGTAGTGTCATTGCCAGTGGTAATCAGTGCCTTATAGAAGTCAAAAGAAGAATTGTTATGGCAAAGCAAGCATTTCAGCGCAGGAAAAATCTATTGTTAAATATGCACATAGGAATTGAAACCAGGAAGTGCCGAGGACAAATTAGTACCATGCTATTTTTGGTGCAATATCTCCTGTGGGCCTATGCCCCAGGCATGACTACTAATACGGTACTGCTAGTCTATTACTATACTCTCAGCAATTCTTCTAGGTTTCCGAAACCCCACATAAGACATGGCATAAACCTAGAAAAATTGTAGAGTTTTAATTCACTGGCCGTGAAAGCCAATAATACCATCTATTATAATACCTTTTTATGAAAAGTGACATCTGGTTCAGGCTGTTTCACTTTCCTTTTGTTGCCACGGACATTTGCACTTGCAGTTGTTGAAGTGTCAGTGTTGAAGATTGTTGGTGTGGCAAAAGGTTTCAGTTTTCGCTGACCATCCACCCGCTGTGATTCGAATTGATTTTCATCAAAATGTGCCTGAAACATGGAGGGAGTTGTGGTCGAGACCTGTTATTATGAAGTGGGTCAACATCCACCCCTCCTAACTCACAATTAGGCCTACTTCTGAGATAAAAGCAAATGTTCCGATTCCTCGAAAATGAAGGCCTTGGGAAGAGCAGGGAAAGGGCCACAAGAGGTGGGAAATTAAAAATGTTCAGGACCTCCAAAAATAAACCATCAGGGTGAAAGAAAAGACTTGACCAAAGAAGGTAGGACAGGAAAACTAAATGAGAAATGCCTGGAACAAGTAAGAGAACGTAATGCAACTCTGTTGGAGTCCCCAATCCACATGTTGAAAGACCCTGCGGGGTGGGAGAGAGATTCATTCATATGCAGTTAAGGTAAATTCCCTTACATGCTGGGCAGCATTGAAGAAAGCTCTTCCAAGACAGGTGGTACAATAATGACAATAAGAGCCAAGCTTACATTTTGTTTTACCAGTTACAGTAGAGTCTCGCTTATCCGACACAAACGAGCCGCGGGGATGTCGGATTACCTGGAATGTCTGTTAATACAGAAAGAAGAAAAAACATATCGTAAATGGTTGCTGGTGTCTTATTATTGATAAAGCTGATACAGTAATTACTTTCACTGAGCAATACAATTTAAAAGTATTGATACATATTCAAATTTGTTTAAAAAGTTTGTAATAGACTTTTGCTTCCCTGCCGAGTGTCTTTTTCTCGCCGCCATGTCACACATTCTCTGTAGAAGTAACACATCAGTGTTGGAGGTTTCTTCTTGTTGTTCCATGTATTTCAATGCTGTTTCAAGGGCTTTGAATCCATCATTGTGTGTTATTTTGGCACCACCTTTATCAACTATGTTTTCTTCTTCCGTTTCCTTTTCACCGTTGTTAACAATACCAACAATGTCTTCGTCAGTGACTTCATATTGGTCATAAAGGGCAAGCCACTCATCAAGGTCCTCATCAGTTGCATCTACACATCCAGGGATTTGTTTCAGCAAAGGCAACATACTGTCCATGTTTTCCATGCTAATTTGTTCATTGCCAGTTTCTCTGTGTCCTCACCTAACAGACTTTTCCACGATTTTGCAATTGTACCTGTGCCAAAAAGTAAGCCTTCTTTTAGATTTAATCGATGCAATTTCACAATCATATCTTCTCCATGACAAGATGACAAAAGCTCTCTACGGTAATTTCTTTATTAACGCCTCCAACACACCTTGATCCATAGGGTGACAAATAGCTGTAACATTTGGTGGCAGGAACAATGCTCTTATTTCTACATCTCAAAGTTCATCTTCATTGGGATGAGTGGGAGCATTATCTAACAGTAAAATGGCTTTTCTCGGCAACTGCTTTTCCTTTAAAAACTGTTCAAATTTTGGTACAAATTCACTAAAAAAACATCCTTGAAATATTCCTGAGCTCATCCAAGCACTCCTTTGGTTATAATATTTGATTGGCAAAGCATTTTTTGAAAAGTTTTTGAAAGCTCTTGGGTTCTTTGATTTCCCAATCATAGCAAGTTTAAATTTTAGGTTTCCGGTAGCATTACTGCAAGCAAGAATTGTTATTCTTTCCTTACTTCGCTTGTACCCTGGAGCTGCTGCTTCAGTCTGAGCTGCGAGTGTTTAGCTTGGCAGCATTTTAAATTTAGGCCGGTTTCGTAACTGGTTCTACGGTCACACCTTCACTATCAATTAAAGCATAGAACTTTTCTCTAAAGATGTGTACTGATTCATTATTAGCTAGTGATGTGGGCCGGGTAAATACCCAGTGGGAAGGTAAATATAAATTGGGTATTTACCCATTGGTCATTTAAATACCCAAAATGAGGGTATTTTCAGTTTTTGAGCTTTGTACAACACTTGTTGGTGTGTTGATGAAGTGTTGGACAAGCAAGGACTGAAACACAGGTATTTGATGCCTTAAATTGAAATCAGGAACAATATTGATCCTTAAAAAAAAAAAAAAAAAAGTCTTTTTTTGGGATATTTATATGTTGTTTTGACACTGTAACCTTGTCTATAAGTGTGGTTTTCTTTCCCTTAAACTAAAGTAAAATATTGGATAAAACCTTTTGGTTGTTTTGTGTTTTAAATTTTTAATAAATACCAAGATATTGAGAAGGTTGAGTTTTATTACGGCACAGTACTGGAAATGAGCAACAAAGATGTGGGAGGGAAAAACTACTTTTCTAGTAATAAGAGTAGGCTATATGCATATTAATTGAAAGTGTATGCCAAATCTGAAAAGGTAATAAAATATATTCAATAGAAAATACATTTGAAAGTTAAAAAAAAAAGCTTAGTAAATGTGCTTCAAGTAATTTTTCATTCAATTTTAAATATTAAAGAAATATTAATTTTTTAAATCATACTCTAAATAATACAAATGCATGTCAGGAAGTTTTTGTAGTATGTGGGCTCTATAATGGGTGAAGATGTACAGTATGCCAGCAAGCATATGGGTTGGCAACACTGTTCAGTTCATCCTACCCAGAATTCAAACTGACACTGTACTTCCCTCCTATTTTCAATTCTTTGTTTGATTTACTATTTACTTTTTGGTTATTTGAATATTTATTTTATATATGAACTAGCAACCCGCCCCGGCTTTGCCCGGGAACAGTTATGAATGCAAGGTGATAGGCGACTTCTAACTGAGGTCTTATAAGATTTCCTTGTATACGACATTAGTCATTTTCCCTCCAGCAGTGAACACGAAAAGATTTCGGTTTGATGTAACACGCGATAGAGCCACGTAAAGCTGTCCATGAGAAAAACATTCTTCACTAAGATCAACTCTAGTCACGCTGTCTGATCCTGTGCTTTGTTTATAGTCATGCCAAAGCAGACTCTTACTGGGAATTGTACTCATTTGAAACGATAAGGCAAATCTGAAGGAATCTTAGGGATTCTGAGTACTAAGACCATTTCTCCTTTAGCACAGCCAGTTAAGATAGTTGCTTCAATGAAACAGTTTTTCCAAGTTTTCACTACCAATCGCATCCCATTGCATAACTTTGGTGGGTGTAAGTTACGTAGCAATATAATAGGCACTCCTACTTTTAAAATAAGCTTGTGTGGTGGCATGCCAGAAGGAAATAAAGAATTTAGGAATTCTCTAGGGTAATGAACATTTTCTTCACTATCGACTACTGCGTCAAGCCTACCGAGTAATATACTTGAGCATGGGCAGTGAATTTGGAGAACACCAAGTCATTAATTTTCACAACTTGTTCGTTTGTCAGCGATAATATTGCTCTTTCTTTAAACCATGAATGAGACTTGTTAGATAGGCCATGGATTTGAGGATAAACGCTATCAATCAATTCTTGAATACAGCTTACTAAAACACAGAAATCGTGACTGAGGGTAATTTTCCCGCCAATGACCGGTAAATCTCAATTTCCGACTCTAAGTAACAAATTAGCAAACATCTCAGTACTCTTTGCTTATATAGGTTAATGTAAATAATAATCAGCTGATAATAGTCTGAAATAATATAAACGTTGCCAAAATGACCTTAAACAGAGTGAATTCAGCATCAATAGTGCTTATTTTAGAGGAGGAGGAAGAAATGATCAAATTAAGTATAATGTACATGAAGCTAAAGCAACTCCAAACTAATAATAAAGAAAATATTTCAGTCAATGGGCATCATTAGATAGAAAGCAACTCCAAACTAATGACACATACAAAACTATAATGTTTTAATGCACTGATTCATGGACACCTGTTTAATGACCAAACAGGAATAGGGTTATCTTGGTCATCAGCCCTATATACTTGGACTTGTGTGTTGGATTTGTCCGATAGCATGTGTTTCTGTGGTGACTAGTAAGAGTGTGGAACAGTAATAATCAGGGTGAGAAATTGGTGTAAAATTTAGACATGTTTCTGGAGGGACTGTACAAAATCCTAGGGAACATCACACTTCAGGAGGATTGCTGTCGGCACCGGGTCTTGTCTCAGATTCCTGCAGCTCCCCAACATAATAGTGGTGAGCGATTTGTGGTGCACGACTAGGCCGCTGGGTAGCTACGACATAAGAACCTTATTATCTGTACTTTGATCTGTTTTGGTAAAGTAAGATTTCTAGAAGACAATAGTTAAAATTCCAAGATTTGTATTTTTGCGACAGCATGGATGACAGGAAGGCATCGTTAGCCAATAGGTCGATAGCAAAAATATTATCGTCTCTGTATGAGTAATATAAGGGCTATGAAATCATCAGGCCTGTATTTCACATGATAACCTGTGTTGCCATGTGTCTGTCCTAATCAGCATGTATTAAAACTCAGGTGAACAATTGAACTCCAATGTATTTCAGTCGGTTAAAACGATTGTACCCAATTGTGATGGGTTATTCCCTAATCCTGGAAAAATAAATTTAAAAATAAATAAATACATGTGTGTATTTCTTCTTCTTCTTTCGTTTCACCCTCTTTGGGGTATGTTGAATGAATCATTTCCCTGTACGCTGTTCTTTCCCTAGAGCCCAGTACTTCTTCAGTCTTTCCAATCTTCTTTCTTCAGTCTTTCCAATCTTCTTTTCCTCTCTTCTTCAAAGATAATGGGGTTTGGATTTTAGTGTAGCTTTGGCATGGAACCTTATTTTTTCGTCTTTAGTAATTAATTTGGCTGTTCGATCGAGTAATGACGTTTCTGTCACTTACAATTCTACTAGGTCTTTTTCAATTTCTTTAAACCAGCTGGGTTTCGTTTTATCATTCCGGAAAAGGCAAAGATTTGTTTCGTTAATCTATTAGAATCCATTTATTAATCTCATGCTTTTTTTTATTTTTATTTATTGTTCGCTTTAGACCATCCTCCCTTTTCATCACTTTTAACAACTTTTAACACCTTAGATTATTGAAAATATATCATTTATGATATGCATACCTTTCGGGGAGTTGTTGGGAGTCGTTTCACAATCTCTACATACTCAATAGCCACTGCTGCACCGCAATAATTGTTATTTCACGGAAAGAATGCAATTTTTCTTCACTTACGGACGCCATCTTTGACAGTCATGTGACACCCGAAAGTCGATCATGTGACTACGTTACCAACTTGAATAAAGAAATTCACCACACGCCTTCGCTACTAAGTTAGGCACTGTCTTGTGGAAAATTACTGCTATTATTACAAGCAAGGGGGTCTGGGGCGTAAGCCCCAGGTTAGGTCTGTTTTTGTATGTAAAACATTAAAAACATACAATTTATGTCCGCTACTAGGTTAGGTACTGCCTGGTCGAAAATTAATGCTAGTACCACAAGCAAGGGGGTCTGGGGCATAAGCCCCAGGGGTAGCGCTGCACACCGTGAGAACATGTGTATAAAAAAAATTGAGTAATGAAATTAGCCAAAGTACCTGTAGTAATGGTATCTGGAGATGATAAATTAATAGATGTTGACTCGTCCGCTGTCATAGACCCACCCAGCCATCCCAAATAGCAACACTACTTATATAGTTGAAATGAAGTCTCTAGGAGACATCTTTCTCACTAAGTCAGGAATGCCAACCACACGCATTTGGTACTATCTCGCACCGGGTATACAAAGAAACAAAAGAGCGTCGATAATGTAATATACTATTGCGCCAAATCCAACTCGTCAGTCGAACTTTAACCATGGATTGTGTGACATGTGAAATTACTTCATAAATTCTATCTTATTAATGGTTTACATACAAAAACAAACCTAATCTGGGGCTTACGCCCCAGACCCCCTTGCTTGTGGTACTAGCAGTAATTTTCGGCCAGGCAGTACCTAACCTAGTAGCGGACATAAATTCTATCTTATTAATGTTTTACATACAAAAACAAACCTAACCTGGGGCTTACGCCCCAGACCCCCTTGCTTGTGGTACTAGCAGTAATTTTCGGCCAGGCAGTACTTTACGTCTTTACGTGTGAAATAGTGAATGGTGAATTTTTGTGTGCGACATATTGGTAACGTAGTCACATGTCCGTCCGATAAAAATTCTTTATTTTGGTAAAAAAAAAAAAACATTATTAAGGTGCGGCAGTTGTAGTTGAGATTGTGAAACGACTTCCAACAACTCCGAGAAAGGTATGTAAATCATAAATCCTATATTTTCAATAATATACCTCGTTAAAAGTTACGAAAAGGCATGTTCTCACGGCGTGCAGAATTACCGCCCCAGGTTAGGTCTGTTTTTGTATGTAAAACAGCATAAATACATAAATAAACACTGTAATTGAGTTCACTTAGTGATTTCGTACATCACGTGCGAAATAGTACCAAATGCGTGGGGTTGGCAATACTGACTCAGTGAGAAAGATGGGGGTGAGAACTTCGATTTCAACTATATAAGTCGTGTCGCTATTTGGGCGGGATGGTGGGTCTATGCCAGCGGAGCAGTGAACATCTAATACTCAATCCTCTCCTTTCAGTTTTTAAAAATATTTATACAAAGGATGGTCTAAAGTGAAACGCTACCGTTTTTTTTTTTTTCCAGGATTAGGAAATAACCCATTACAATTGTTTTGACCGTTTGAAAAACATCGAAGTTCGATTGCTAAAGCAACACTGAAAATGGCTTCAAACACCATAACAGGTGAACAAATAATCACATCATTTCACCACATTTGTGACAAACAACATAATTTATTAAAATACCATCAAACTGACGGCAATTTTCAGAAATTGCTAGATACTGGTTGTACGGAAGCCATTATACAGTACCGTTTCCCAAAGAGATGAGAGCTTTATTGTTAATCTTTTGTTCACGAAATGGCCAGCGATCATCGCTGCTGAATTGAAATGAATTGACGCCAGTGCAGATCGCTGTAGGGAAACCAGCCCTATTTGTTCACATGTGTTCATAAAGCAACGAAGATCGCCAAAGATGAGCACCCTCAAAACCTTACCTTAAGCTTATAAGGCAAAGTGCTTCGTGAAAGCACACAACTCAAGACTCATTCTAGTTTAGTTAATATGCTAAAGGCTATTAGGGAATTCGATCAAATGTGCTAACCAAATTAAAAACATAGTAATCGTTGTTTTAAGGGGAAGAAAAGCAAGGTCATTAGCCTCAAAAGTTAAATTAAAATCTTGTTTTTTTTTAATATAATTCTAATAATATTGGAAAAAAAAACTACTTCAAAGATGACTCACCAACTTTCGTCTTCTCTGCCTGACACTTTTCACATTCCTGCCTCCTTGGTTTTCCAAAAAGACCTGCCTTTTATTTTTCCTTCTGGGGATAACAGAACTTGATTTTTTTTCCTTTTCAGGTGGCTTGGCAAAATTCTTCTCCAGTCTGTGCCACTCGGAATCTGACAGTCGTTTTTGGGGAATCTTAACATTTTTTTGTTGTGGAACTGGGAAAATTGTGGGAATGGCATCGTCTCGTAGTTTAGGAACTTTTCGTGGGACCCGAATGGGATCCCCATTTAAAATGGGGAAAAGGTCCTCTCTTAACACATATTCCGATTCGAAGTGTTTTATGCACACGGATGTGTTCTTAGTAATTTTAAGATCTTCACGGCGTATTTTTGCTATCCATTTCTCTTTCATTTCTCCATTTTTCGGAAATGCAAAACTTGAAACAAAAGGAGCATAACCATAGTTCGAATTGCAGCCCGGTACGCAGCAAGAACGACCCATTTTAATCTAATCGATTGCTACAAAAACGATGTAAACAAAACCATGTGCTTCACTCACTTTTACTCCTAACCTTAAACAACGTCACCGAAGTTTCTGATGAACATCGCTTGCAAATATTTGGAGCGCTGTTTTTGACAGCTTACAGTGAGTTAACTAAAATGTCGATACTTGAATATTGTATGTGCTGAACTACTTACGTTACATAGAACATTGGTCGGCTTAGGCACCCAGCATTTACGTCCAGAATTAACTAACCATTTCACTCGTCTTTCTTCATTAGAAGGAAAACGGTAAAATTTATGAAGGCCCTGTCTGCTATTATTGGAGCAATTTGGAGCAGCACAACCAACCATTGCAGAACAAAACGAAGCGGAAATATTATCATCACACGCTCGGCATGTCAAATAGCTTTCGCCATAAAGTTCATGATGAGATTCAAAATGGCACTCCGTCCGGTCGGCAACATACGGTTAAATCTTCAGCTTCAACTAAACCAACTGCGGAATTCGACATGACAACCAAACTCTTGCAACATATAAATATATCGAAAACAACAGTATTTAATTCGAAATCTTGAACAAGCAACGCCGAGCAAAGATGGGCAGGATTAAAAAACACTGATGAATACATTCCAGTGATTCAGCAGGCAGTGTCAAAGAATATGGGTAGGCAGTGTATTCACTGCTCCCATCGAGTTTCAAATCCGTTGACGGGCAATAATACCAAAACAGCAACCTTTCCACCAGACAGATGCAAAGGTTAAACTACACTGGAATACAACTGTTTATACGACTTTAATATGAGGTGTTGCTGGGTTAATGTTGACTTTAAAATGAGGTGTTGCTGGGTTATTGTTGTAACTAGTAAAACTATTTGATTTATTTAGAGATTGTCGAGCTCCTATATGTAAGAAAAACTCGTAATAGATATCAAATGATCTGGAAATGCTGCATTTATTTTTGTTCTAATAACTTAAGTTATTGGTTGCTTTAAGGGACGGGTTGCGAGATTGCATTTTCTAGTTCACTTTTAGCATTGAAGAAGGATACAGCTTCCTGATTGGCTGTTTCAACGAAACCCAACTGCAGCAAGGGTTGTGAATAGCCAGTTTAGTTTCAGAGTGGAACCAATCAGCAATGTCGTTCTATGTTTAAATAAATGTGTAGAACTCGCGCTTGTTTTGACTTAGTATTTTCTTGAGTTCTATGAATTGTAATGTTACTAGCAATCCAGGGGGTACCGTTACGAGCTTTGCGCGAGTATGGTAGCCATTGGTCGAGCAGTATGTGACGTCACCTCGCGGACATAGGCGAGTCCCACAGCATTGCAGCACCTGCATATATTT
Source organism: Meconema thalassinum (assembly GCA_946902985.2). Taxonomy (NCBI): domain Eukaryota; kingdom Metazoa; phylum Arthropoda; class Insecta; order Orthoptera; family Tettigoniidae; genus Meconema; species Meconema thalassinum. The sequence continues at coordinate 98,685,115 of OX336400.1, read as the reverse complement.
TGCTTGAGGCACGTTTTCTTAATATATACGAGTTAATAGCTACATAATTGCACATACCTTTCGATCTACTAAAGTTAGATTATTTCTGAATGATGTTGGAAATGTTAACGGTGGCTTATCACATAAATGAATATGAGTTAATTAACAGCTATGAAATGTTACACATCTTAGAATCCAACATTTCTGTAGTTAACTATTCATTTTAGATTTAGAGAATTGGGACATTTTGGTCATGAGTCTCATGTACTTGGACGTGTTGAATTTGCCTGATATCGCTGTATTGAGATGATCGAACAATATTGTAATGTTTTAAAATTATTTGTGGAATTGGTTTGCAATAATATCCCGGTTATTTAGAGGGCGCTCCTTTTTAGCTATTAATGTGGTCTTGTAGAAATGCTGCTCTAACGTACTCACTTTAGGCTATGTTGTTGTTGATTTATTTAGGGCGTTTGAGACATCGTCGTCGTGTAGCCCCGTGTACTTGGGTTTGCGTATGTGTGTTGAATTTGTCTGATAGTGTGTGTTAAAGTGACGGCTGTATTAGTGTGTGTATTTGTAATTCAGATGAGGATTGGGAAGGAGGTAGCCGTGTCCTTAATTTAGGAGCCATCCCGGTATTCGCCTGAAGAAGAAGTGGGAAACCACGGAAAACCACTTCCAGGATGACTGAGGTGGGAGTTGAACTCGCCTCTCCTCAGTTATGCCTCACGAGGCTGAGTGTACCCCGTTCCAGCCCTCAGAACAGAATTGTATATCTTGGCAGAGCCGGGAATCGTACCCGGGCCTCCGCGGTGAAAGCCAAGAGTGATTGATAACCACTACGCCGCAAGGCGGACTTTCAGACTGTATGTCCGGGTTTAAAAGTAGGTATTTTGTCATCATTATTTATTCATTAGCTTTTCTTGACGCGTCGTTGACGGACTTGCGTTGTAAGGGTAACAAATAATTGCCTACGGGCGACTGGCGACATGATTCGCATAGCTAGATATGAGTAGACTGTAGGACCTCGTATTATATATTATTCCCGTTTTATAACGATTATGAGATGCGGCGAAAGTCTTAGTGGCGGATTGCTTTTACGGACAGATGCCCTTCCTGACGCCAACCTCATGAGAGGATCTAATGAGAGATGAAATTAATGATGGTGAATGAAACTCGGCAAGGATGTGGGAGGAAGCGGCCGTGGCCTGTCAGGTACCGTCTTAGCATTTTCCTGAAGTTAATAATAATAATAATATCGTATGGCCTCGGGTGCCGGGTGCAAGCTTTGTTATTTGACACCCAAAGGGTAGCTTGCATGTCGAATTTAGTTGTTCCTTGAAGCACTATGAAAGTCAAGAAGGTTAGATATCTAAGCTTCTTGAACACTATAGCGCTTTCTAGTAGAGAAGTGAGGAACTTTGTGTTGGGGGAAACTTCCGAGATTTTGCCATTATGAACACGGCCTACTTAATTCAAATGGGTCTTTGAGATGCCAACATCGAATGACATGCGAATCGTAATTTTTGCCGCCTTTCAAAAATCACTTACCACGGCCAGGAGCGAACCTGCAATCTTGGGGTTAGTAGACCGACACGCTATCCACTCACCCACCGTACGGTAGCAAGCTTCCTGAATTTGGAAATGGGGAAACCACAGAAAAACATATCAAAGACGGCCGACGGTGGGGCTCAAACCCACGTCTACTGAGTCCGCAGAGAGCTTGGCCCCATGTCTAGTGCTGCGCGTTAGCGAGCGTAGCTACCGCTGTCGGTCCATTCGTAACAAAATGATATATTTCTCAATATTATAAAAAACAGTAGTCTTTTTAACACACCTGTTGCTCAGTATCACAATGTCTCTTTGCCAGCCAGGACCGTAAAGAACGGTCACGGGCCCTAAGACAACCCAAAGAAAAACCTTTTCGCTATTCTGCCCCATAAAACTTCAATCATCATTATCATACGTGGAATTTAGCTTGCCCAAACGATTATTAATTTATTTTGTTTTTAGTTACTCTGCCACTCGCCTTTATTTTCTATAATTGGCTGTTCTTTTACTTTACGATTTTGATCACTGTGCCTTAAAAAAATCATTTTTCTGTGTATCGGAACGTGTTTAGGTTCTACAAGGGTAACCCACACTCCTTTCAGAAATGCACAGTATGAAGTAAAGAGTTTTTTTTTCTGAGATTGAATTAGAAACGTTAAGGACTTTTGAACTCTGGTTGGTTTGGTTGGTTCCTTAGTTTATGGGCTGCGACAACGCGGTCATGTAGCCCCGTGTACTTTGGGTGTGTGTAGAATCTGTCTGATAACCGGTGTTAAATGTGATGGCTGTATTAGTGTGTGTATCAGTTTATTAATTCAAGTAAGGACTGCAACTTTGAATTTTTCAAATAGATCCTACTTTTGCCGCCAAACGCCACCCTCAACGACTACTAGGCCTAGTTGAGAACTAGACTACTAGACGCCACCGCAGTCGGCTGTTAACAACGAACATAGAAATCTAAGAGCGTTGTTTACATTCCTAACCTATACAATTTAGCTTTACACAGGTGTAATTAGTGGAAGGTTCTTTAACATGCCATAAATCTATGACATGGGACCGACGGCTTTACTTCCCCTCCGAAGGAAGGCATACTGAGGGATTTTTAACGCTCTTAAAAAATCCGACGACTTCGGCCGGGTTTGAACCCGCTATATTGGGCACAGAAGCTCAGCATGCTACCGACTACGCCACCGAAGCCGCTACTCTTTAACTCTAACACGTTATAAAATGGATGACTCGGGCAACTTAACCCCGGAAAACGAAAAACAGAATGGTTATTTAAAATTTATTACCGGTATGTTAATTAATAATTATTGTAATGTTTTGTATACTGTTCACTGCCTGTGTTTACATCGAAGTGTGTCATCAGAAAATTTCATAATAATGTTGACATTAAATTAAACAAAGTTGTTCATTCTAAGTCCTTTTACCCCCTGGGGCTACTGCCCCGCTTGCCCCTCCCTCTCGTCGGGCCTGAGGCCAGTTAGGTGTATTCTGCGAAGGAACTACACCAAAGCGTGATTTCTTCTTCAGAGGCAAACCCAATAATTTATTGTTGAGGTTCCGTTCGCAGTCCTATGGTAAGAAAATGTGCAGAACAACGTCGAGCAGTTCTAGCATTGAGGCTATCCTTTCGTCTGCATCTTAAAATCCACATCTTTCGAATTTCCTTATCGTTAGAAAAAGAGTGATAAATCACTTCAGAATTTCTGCGGCAATTTTTTTGTACTCAGATACGGCACAGTTACTGTGGCTACCCATTTTGAAAAGCGCATTATTTCAAATCGAAATGGATCATACAACTACATTACAAAGCACGTGTTTTACTTCAGGCGACACTGGCTTGTCCGCGAAATGACGTCAGCGTAAAGGGAGCCGCCTGGCGACTGAAGCGGGAACTACGATATCGGCCTACCTGATAGTATTCTAGTTACCTTACTAGCAATCGTAGTATGATCCCTGCAGCCTAGGCCCTATGTGTTTCCGTTTCTTCTTAAGTAAAGAATCATTACCGGAATGTTTTCATTGATTGATGCCACCTTGCACCACTTATATGCAGTCTTTTCTTTTTTTTTTTACCATGGAACCAGCCTTAGAGCAAGGAACCAACCATACTTGACGTCCAAATATGACAATTATTAACTGAGACATGTTTTGAACAGGTTTGCGTGTAATGGATTACACCACCTAATCTGTCTCAATAACAAATTTCATGTCCCTTGTGAATTGTGACTTATGTGTACGGTATGTGTTGTGTGGAGATAGACGTGACAGATATCACATACAGTATTGTAAAAAACGATCCAAGTCACTAGTCAATTACGCTCAGAATGCCTGAACACATTACATCTAATTTTACAAATATTATTTTCTTGTATGGCCATTGGCTGCAATCAATAAAATAAAAATTACGACAATACCACTAAATTTTCGTGTGTGGTACTAATAATTACAAATTTTGTCTCGAGCTGAGAGTGCGATGTAGCAGTGATTTCGGGTGGGGGAGGGACGAGACTCGTGATATTGCGAGGAATGTTATCAACATTTGTATAACAGATTTGTAATTTCTTTAATACTGATCTGATTTATGTGGCTGCTCATTTGATTGAATAATTTCACACTTTCTTTTGGAATTTCAAGTCTAATGGGATTGTACAAGGTAAGTAGGCTACTAAAATATATTGATTAAAACAGTTAGTACTACGATTATATAGCATAGCCTATGTGTTCATTTTCGCTCAACTGAATGTTTTCAAAACTGTTTTATAATTAATTTGTGCATACATTTTTATTTAGATTTCATTAAGAACCCTAAAACACGTGAGGACGAAGTAGGAGAAACTCCACGAAAGATAACTTGTCAGGATGGATTTTGAAATTTGTGTCAAGTAAGTACCATAACCTACAAGGCCATGTTCTTTAAGTGCTTTATTCTATGTTATATTTATGTTTATCTTCAGTCAGGGCACAAAGCCCGTAATAAAAATAGTTGTTATCTTTTGAAATAGTCTTCTGACTGCATTTTTTGTATATTCAATCCAAACATAACCTAAATATAGCATACCAAAATCTACTATTAGCAACATAATCTTAGTTTGAATTAGCCTTTTATCTTTTATATTCAATCCAAACATAACCTAAATATAGCGTACCAAAATCTACACTTAGCAACATAATCTTAGTTTGAATTAGCCTTTATCTTTTGACTTCCACAAGTCATATTTCCGTGTGTAATTGAACCACAAATTGTTTATGGAATGTGACCTGAATCCATCCCAATGTGATAAATCCATTATTCACATGTCACTTGGACACGACTTTACAGGGAGCAATGCTATTTGTTAACTAGGAAGTATGATTGACGCTTTGCATGGCACAGTAACTATTGCTTGTGTCTGTATTCTGTGGCATTTCTTTCAGGGATAGGCTAGCAGGCAGATAAAAAACTTTAAACATTTAATTTCCATCTGTTTCAGTAATGGTTGCGACTGATTGTGGTACCTCCTGCTATTACACAGAAGAGCTATGTAACATGGTAATGTAGTCCTGTGTACTTGGGTCTGTTGTGTATAATGTGAGACATTGTGGTTTGTATTCATATATGTACATGCAATTAAAACTAGGGTAGCAGTGCATGACGTATGACTCCGTCATAACGTTTCTCAAGTAGGAAAATTAACCAAATATCTGTAGTAATGGTCAGGAAAATATCTGGATATAATGTAGTTATAGATGTTTAGTACTCCGCTGTCTATAACCCGCCCGCTGTCCCAAATAGGATCACGACTTATATACATTAAATTCCAGATGTGTCCGCCATTTTCACCATTGATTATGCACTAATACAATATTGCCAACCCCACATTTACGGTACTACTACGTATATGTGCGGTACCTTGAAAAAAAAAAAGAAAAAAAACAATGATTGCAAAGAGTTGCTGAAGCTGTTACAGAGACACCACAATGAATGTGTGATTATTGTTGCATTTTGCCACTGTAATAATTCACACTTTTTAATTTCATCGAAACCAATACTGTTCTACATACAAATCAAACCTAACCTGAGGCTTACGGCCCAGACCCCCTTGCTTGTAGTGCAATCAGTATTTTTCGTCCAGACAGTCCCCAAACCTTGCACAGGGGATTCCGGTAAAGTGAAGTTGGCACCATTGCCACATACAAACATTATTTGCAAATGCAAATAATTCACAAAACCCCAATTATTTCTTTTTTCACATAATTACAACGTTACGTGTGTCGTCTGGTGTATTTTGTACCGGACATGTTGGCAACTACTGACGTCAATGTGTGCACCTCGTGAGTGATCACTGCGGCAGTTTCACATACCAAAAAACATCTGACGAATATGGCTCCGGTTGTTAAATATAACACATATTTACATGATTTAGCACATATATCGGGTGCAGTCGGTGCAAAAGTGATCAAGGATAGTAGTTAAAATTGATAATGTCCCCCCAAAAGATAAAATAAGGTATGAAACTGATATATTGTCGAAATTGAAGCGAAAAGGAAAAGAGTGATACGTCGTGCATAATTAATAAACTGAGATTGGAAAGGAGGCAGCTGTGGGCTAAAATTAGGAACCTTCCCAGCATTTGCGTGGAGTAGAAGTGGGAAGCACGGAAAACCATTCCTGGGATAGCTTATCGAATCAAGCTCTTCTCAGTTTTGCCTCACAAGACTATCTGTACCGTACATTAATTCTGAATAGGGTATCACTCTTTTCTTTTTTGCTTTCTTTTTGATAATATATAATTTTCACACCTAATTTCATCTTCTGGGGGGATATTATCAATTGTAACTACTAACCTTGGTCACTTCGGCACCGACTGCACCGGATATATGTGCTAAATTATGTAAATACAGTATGTGTTTTTATGTATTGGTCATTTAACAACGGCAGTCATGTTCAACAGCGTATTTACTACTGTATGTTAAACTGTTGCCAAAGCGCACACATTGACGTCACTAGTTGCCGACATATGGGACACAAAATACACCACAACTACTCCCACTCGGTAGCGTTCTCGATTGCTGTGATCAAGGTTGCAGGATTGAATCCTGGCGCAGTTAGCTGGCATTTGAGGGTGCGCAAATGTGAGGGAGCCGTGTCAGTAGATTTACTGGCACGTTAAAGATCGCCTTTGGGGCGAAATTCCAGAACCCGGCGTCTCTAAAAGCCACAGTAGCTAATAATGTTATTGGTTTTATGTCCCTTTTAACTACCCCACTGTGCATGGCTAAAATCAGGGGCGTATATATGGCTAACGCGGCCCTCAGATTAAAACCTTTGTCAAGACCCATTGGATTGGACAAAACCAAGGATAGAATGGTTGGGTTGAGGTGTGACCTTGGCCGCGGGATACTTGCGGGGCACTGTTGACGACACATTAAGCTGTAACCATTGTCAAAAACCATTGGATTGGACGTGTTAGGCTGTAACCATTGATCTGGATGAGTTAGGCTGTAACCATTAAAAACCATTGGATTGGACGTGTTAGGCTATAACCATTGTCAAAATCCATTGGTCTATATTCAACAAATTTTACTATTAGAAAAAATATACACTGTAGTTCCGTAAGCGTGGGGTTTACAATACTGTACTTGATGGTAACTCATGCGCATAATGGCGGACACAGCTGGAGTTTTACTATGTAAGTCGTGATCTAAATAAGGGATGGCAGGTGGCTTATGGGCTGCGGAGGAGTAATCATTTATTACTTCATCATTCCCTGATTTCTTTTTCTTCATTTGAAAAGGTATTTTGGCTAATTTCAGTACTTAAGAAAATTTTATCAACAAGTGGTACTTCATTGAGTGTTACCATCATCGCACATTTTTTAATTGCCGCCATGGGGTACATCCAAGCATACACGCGAACGCTAATGCACAGAATATAAAGAAACCATGTACGGTATTTAAGAAGAAATCATGCGAAAATTTTGCGGCATCAAAAAATTGTCTTATTTTATTGTTAAATAAGTGTACTACTTACAGTGTACATGACTGACACTGTCTGTGAAGTATTTACGGCAAACTTTAGTCATCTGTTTAAGTCCGATATGGTGAGATTTAAGAAACACATTTTAACCCGTAAAACATTGAAATTACTAAGTGTGGTAATAATTCTCATTGTAAGGCGGTTAGGTGAGGACCATTATCAGCAATTCTTGCCATGTGGCAATTAGGGTAGGACTAGGTTACAGTTTACACCACCATTTTTGGCAGGTGGCTGTGAGAGCTCGCACATTGAAATGTTTAGTAGAACCAGCTGACAGGAGACTTGCTTAGAGCATGTGCTCCGCTGGTAGTCTGGATTCTCGCCAGCTGATTGGAATTTTATCTTCGGTTCATCATTTTGATCACAACTAAAAATAAAATAGTCACCATACCCAGAAAATTATACGAGTGTATGTTAATTTAGTTGACCTGCGTAATAAAACCCTCAAAATGAACCTCGTAGTTCACAAGTTAGACCGTAGTTTGATAGCCAAAATAATCAGCCGTTGAGATAAGCGAACAGCTGACGTGTCACCCCTTTTGTTTAGATCAATGCAGCACCGAGTGCTTCGTCACAGAATGATGATATTGAATGTGATACAAGACGTAGGGATTGTAGGCAGCTTCCATACCAAGAGATACCGTAATAGGTTCGAGCACGACTTTAATCATTGGCATTTTAAGCTTGTTGAAATACGACAACCCTCCATTCCTCAGAGACCGTTAGCTGTTAGAATTGAGGTTAAAGACGACAATCACTTTGTAACTTTTTACCAGCCCTTCTTGGGCGACTGATTTAAAACTTCCCAAAATCATCCTCCTATTTTTGATCGGAAGTACTTCATCATATACCACACAATTGAAATGGCAGGGTCGTGGAGTGTTGGACACACATTTGGTCAACCTAACTGGTATCATTTGGGCGTTCAACTATTAGGTGTAATTCCCTATAAAGAAAACTAATTATAACCTTCAAAATATGTGTATTAATATCAACTTTAAACATATGGCGGGGACTCTCGTCGAACAGACTATGGTTTACTATCTTCTCTCCTCGGCAATGACGAAAACATGTGACCCAAAATGAATGTTGGAATATAAAGATGTTTGTTACTCACTCATCGACGATCTAGCAGATAATCTACGAGACATGCTCGATAGATCAGTTCTCCCCAGCATTTCTAAGATTTTCCACACGTGGTTTGAGGTTAGAGATGTTTACTGGTTTACATAGCCACATCTCTGCGAGAGAAATGAATGTGCTTCCGTACCCAACTTGAATTGTGCTAACAGAGATAACATCGTTGTGATATGTAGCCGTTTCGAGTACATTCACAAGCCATGCTTTCAACAAAACTGTTTCTCCAAATAGGCCTACGCCAAATTACGAGAACGCGACCTTTCCAATCAGACGCTACAATAGAAGTGAAGCCCCGCTATACACGAAAATCCCACCTCTCATCTTGTAAACACATGTTTTCGTCTTTCTCCGCCAGGGTCATGATACCCTCCAACCCATACAAAATACACCAATAATCTCGAACCCATGTATATTTCTTACAACTCGTGGCGCGAAACTCTTCTCTGACGTCAGAACCTTACACAATTTACACAAAGCTTTCTTCAAGACAAGGGAAGTTATTCTCGGCCCAATCTAAATTTGGCCTAGAGTTTCCTGCTGTTGCAACATCTTGTAGCTTACCTACACAATCCGCTGTCTTGTATACTGACATCTCCCATACAAATTAAATGAAATATTCCTGACTGAGTCCCCGAGATACACAAGATATATATACACTAAATAAAATGAAATTCTACAACCTAAATGATGATGATGAACAAGAAAAGAAATGGTATGAACAAATTACCCTAACCTGACTTCTCTTGCAGTCAACCAAATAAGGGTTTGGGAACATTGTGACCGGAACAGTCACAATACGCCCCCATGTGATTCACACGGGTGAAACAAGTGTGGATCACAAACACTCAAACAAGCAACGCACTGAAAACACAAAGAATTACACTATTACATAAATAAACCCTGGAAGACATATATACATACACACTTGTCAAATTTTCACACATTCTCACTCCCTCGAATGTCTTATTGTGTCCATTTCCTAGCCTCACTGATTTCTCTCAAGTGTCTTAGGTCTACCACTTCATTTTCTTCGTCTCATCGTGAGACCCTATCGCTTCACAAGCCATGGTATTTGCCTGCACAGGCCTTATCATACCATCTATCCATCTAACACTCGATGCCACTTTGCTGGTTAGCATTCTTCGTCACATCTCTTGAGTTTTGTCATGCCATCACGTTATGTTGACTGATTCTCTAAGAGTCCATGCCATATTATTTTACAGAGTGATATCTACGGAGATTCCTAATATTATGTGTACTGACAGACTTACCATCCTGGTCCGTTAAACTATAGGCACACTCACCAATACGTTTAACCACCTTAAAAGGCCCCTGAAATAGATGAAAAAACTTCCCTATCTCCTTATCTACAGCTGAAGACGGATATGGAACCCTCAGAAGCACCTGATCGCCTACTTCAAAAGAATCAAACTTTACCCGCTTCTGCTGGCGCCTACGCTTATTCCCTGCCTTGATTAAGTTGTCCCTAGCCAGCTGGATACAAACATCCTTCCCAATCTCCTCTCCCGTGACCAAACCTAGCATTCTAGCAAGCTCATTGGTAGGCTTCCTACCATACTGAATTTCATAGGGAGTGCATTTTACACTCTCATGGAACGTACTATTGAACCATCGTTCAATATCTCCTAACTTGGAGAACCACGCATTGTGGCGATTGCTCACATAGGTGCGAAATACTCTCCCTAATTCTCTCATAACTCGTTCGGACAAATTCCCTTGAGGATATCGAATAGATGAGAATATGTGCTTGATACCCAATTCACTCAACTTGGTTTTCCAGATCTTTGAGGTGAATTGACTACCGTGGTCTGATAGTATCCTGAGAGGCACCCCAAACTCAGGTACATACTTATCAGTGATCTGTAGGACACAACCCTTCCCGGTCGCTTTTCTCAGGGGATACAGTTTGACGAGTTTACTGAATGCGTCAACAACCACGAAGATATACTGATATCCAAACTGAGCTTTAACCAATGGACCATACAGATCGACACAGAGTAAATCCCTTGGTTTTTCTGTGATCACCATTTGCCGAGGTCCCTCAAGAAACCTCGTTGGGCATTTACACCGTTGACACGAGTCACAACTTGCCAGAACTTTCCTAATCTGCCTTCCCATGTTCTTCCAAATGAAATGCTGCTGAACAGCAAAAAGAACCTTGCTTGATCCAAAATGCCCTAAAGCCTTGTGATGATACCAAATCATCGTTACCTGCAATGAGCTTGGCACACACACTCTCCAGGCACCTTCATGGCACAGCCTAGCCAAGAAACCACACTCCAACTTGTACCAATACTTTCCAACCTTAATTCTACTATCCACATCCATACCTCTCAACTGAGTCAAGATATCACCTAAGACCTCATCCTTCTCCTGCTCTACAAGCAGATTCCTTAAGCAGCGTATCTCATAATCACACTCGCTTACCTTGGTTACGCAGATAACAACACCTTCCTGTACCTCCAGTACCTGATGACCCTCATCACCCCCAATGTTTCTACTCATGAAGTCAGCCACAATGTTCTCAGTACCCTTAATATGCCTTACCTCAAAGTTATATTCACTTATAGCCAATATCCACCTTGACATCCTGTTCGAAATGAGCTTGCAGGATCCAATAAAAAGTAATGCATGATGGTCAGTCAGTATCTGCAACTTACTGCCCAACACATAACTCCTAAACTTCCCTAGAGAGTATACGATTGCTAACATCTCTATTTCAGTAATTGTATATCTCTTCTCCGCCATGCTTAGCCCTCTGCTTGCTAATGAGACAATCCCTAGATTGCCCTCACTATCCTCCAGACACAAAATGCCTGAGATGCCTTGCATGCTCGCATCAGTCATCAAAATGTAGGGACAATCCAGACGAGGATACCTAAGCATGACAGTCTCTACAAAGCCTCTCTTCAACTCCTTAAAAGCCTCATCGTGCACCTGGGTCCATACCCACTTAGTACCCTGCTTCAGCAATTCCCTAAACGGTTCTACAAGACAGGAATATTTAACTACGAATCTACGAAAATAATTGAAAACCCCTAATATTGACCTCAATTGTTTGGCGTTACGTGGTGTAGCAGTGTTGTGAATCTTGTCTAATCGTGACTGTTCGGGAGACACCCCTTGTGTTGTGATAGTATGCCCTAAAAATGTGATTGATGTTGTGCAAAACAGAGACTTCTTAAGTTTAATTGTAAATCCCCCGTCCCTTAATTTCCCCAAAACAATGTCTAAGTGATCCAGGTGTTCCTTTAATGTGTAAGATGCAACAATTAAATCATCTATGTACATTGTCACAAACTCGTGTGTGTCCCTCCCTAACACTAGATTTAAGGCCCTAATCAACGCTGAACTGCTGGTCTTTGTTCCGAAAGGAACGACCCTGAATTGGTACAAACCACTCTTAAAGCTAAACGCAGTCAACTTCCTGTCCTGTTCTCTCAACGGTACCTGCCAAAATGATGCACTCAGATCCATAGTGGAAAACCATTGCTTACCATTGAATTTCTGAACCAGTTCCTCAACACATTCTGGCCTCTGTTGGTCCCCAGATATCCTACAATTGAGCTGCCTGGCATCAATACACAACCTGACCGAGCCATCACTCTTCCCAACCACAACTAAGGGATTCAGATATGCACTAGTTGAAGGCTCAATAATACCCTGATTCAGCATAATGCCTATTTCTTTCTCCACAGCATCAGCAAATTTGTGAGGTATCGGGTACTTGGGTCCTGAAAATGGAGAATGATCTACAATTTCGAACTGATGCGTATAGACATGTGTTAGCCCTGGCTTGTCACTGAAAACTTCTTGGTTTAGCTCTAAAACCTCTAACAACTTATCCCTCTCCTCAACACTTAAACCACTCTTATCCACAGCCTGCTGGAGTTGATCACACTTATCACCCTCCACAGCAATGTGACATAAATCCACAACTTCCTCCTCATCGTCAGCCTTACCTTCTGCCATATCCCCTACAGTGACCTCAGTAACACATGCCTTTACTGTCTTATCTACACTCTTGCATTTCATTCTCATCTCCTGGCTTATATTCCCCCTCACAAAGTTGATGACACCCCGGTCAAAATCAATAACAGCACTATGCTCGTTAAGCCAGTCTATCCCCAAAATCATTTCATAAATTAGGTTAGGAATTACCAAGCAAGTCTTGTGGTCAACTTCATTACCAAACCTCATGGGCAACAATACCTGCTTTCCCACTCTTTGGGATTTATTACCAACAGCAGTTACCACATATGTCGACTTAACTGGAATTTCTTCCAACTTACCACCGTCCTTGATTAAAGTATCATAAAATCCCTTACTGATGACACTTCTCTCACTCCCCGAATCCACCAATGCCTGCACTCTCTTACCTAGTATGCTCAACTCAACAGTTGACATAAAAGCCTCCTTCTCCCCGATACATGAGAACTCCTGCTGGTCAGCTAGCAGATCCTCCCGACTCATAGGCATAAAATCCTCCTCACCCACAATAACACACTGCTTGACTTCATTTCTTACGGACTGCCTGACTGACCTCCCTGCACAGCCCGTTCGGAGTTTAAAGCTCCTTGACCACCTTGTTCTTGTCTCCTCTGGTTCACCTGTACTCTTTCGTTACCACCTTCCTGACGCCCCCCACCTCTCTGATAGTTACCTTCCTGTCGCTGTGAATTATCCTGACGCCCCCCACCTCTCTGATAGTTTTCCTGCCTCTGCTGATAATCTCTTTGCTCCTGATTAAATCTACCCCTATTAAACTCCTGATTATTCCCCCTATTGCCCCTAAATTCCTGTTTGACCTCTGGCCTCTCCATGTGCTGCTTGCCTAAAACGTCAAAGCTCGTAAGAAGCTCTTCCAACTCTTCTACCGTCCTTACCTTCTGCATACAAGCTGCCTCCTGAATTCTAGGTGGGAAGTGCTTCAACATGACCCTAACCACATCACTGTCAGAGGTCAGCCCATCCAAATTCTTCCAAATAAGTACATGTGCCAAAAAATATTCTGTCAGGGATACCCCTTCTCTCTCCTTATATTTCCCAAAAGTTAATTTTTCCCTTTCCCTGGACTGTACCCCCTCCCCCCAGAACTTAGCTTTGAATTTATCCCTGAATTCCCTTAAACTATTCATGTTAGGCCTGTATATTTGGAACCATGCTTTCACATCCCCTTGAAATGAGTTAGACAAGATCTCCAACACTGTTTCCCATTCGACAACCCCGTCTTCTAGATCCTTGCTGAATTTCTTCTCAATGGTTTTTAAAAACTCCATAGGGTTGAACTGCCTTGAGTTAAATTGTGGCAGACCAGGGTCCCTGAGTAGCAAACTAGATGGCATCACAACCCTTTGACTCATCGGTCGCTCTTTCAACTCTCTCCTGACCTTTATCAGCTCTTCCTGCAGCTTTTCGTTTTTCTCGGTCAATGCCACCTGCTTCCCTCTCAGACCCTCAATCTCTCCCAACTTATTTTCAACGGCACCTACTCTATCTAAATATTCCCTCTTATTCCCACTTACAGTGTTGCATATCTCATCACACTTTCCCGTTACATTCTGCATTTCTGCCCTGATTTCCTCTCCCTGTTTGCTAATTTTCCCACTTAATTCCAGGTTCATACTCTCCATTCTACTATTAAGGACAGACTTATGGTCCCGTATTTCTTTGCTGAGACTCTCTATCCTTGTGTTCGTGGCCCTGTTGCTCTCCTGAATTTCCTTACTTACAAATTCCTTCACTTCTACTATCTGTTTGGTCACTGACTCTACCTTCTCATTTACAGAGCCTACCTGCTCCTTAATTTCCTTACTCATAGATTCTCCTTGCTTCTTAATCTCTTTTATTTCACTCAGTAGCATTTGGATCAAACTATCGTTCATAACCCCCCCATTTACATTTAAGTTACTACCTTCAGCGATCAGCTGCGACTCAGTAGTAACAATGGTAACATATGTTCCCACTGTCTTTTCCACATCTTCCTCACTGCCACTTCCCCCAGTTTCCTGATTACCTGACATTTTACTGTTTGATTTACACACAACCCTTGACCTTAATTCTAAATTGTCTGATGTGGACATACCCCTTAAAACAAAACAAATTACTGTGAACCCTAATACTCCTAAGGTGTCTATCGGCTGTGTGCATATGTGCCCTAATGATACCTGCTAGGTTTCCCTACTCTTGCCCCACGTTGGGCGCCATGTTGTAACTTTTTACCAGCCCTTCTTGGGCGACTGATTTAAAACTTCCCAAAATCATCCTCCTATTTTTGATCGGAAGTACTTCATCATATACCACACAATTGAAATGGCAGGGTCGTGGAGTGTTGGACACACATTTGGTCAACCTAACTGGTATCATTTGGGCGTTCAACTATTAGGTGTAATTCCCTATAAAGAAAACTAATTATAACCTTCAAAATATGTGTATTAATATCAACTTTAAACATATGGCGGGGACTCTCGTCGAACAGACTATGGTTTACTATCTTCTCTCCTCGGCAATGACGAAAACATGTGACCCAAAATGAATGTTGGAATATAAAGATGTTTGTTACTCACTCATCGACGATCTAGCAGATAATCTACGAGACATGCTCGATAGATCAGTTCTCCCCAGCATTTCTAAGATTTTCCACACGTGGTTTGAGGTTAGAGATGTTTACTGGTTTACATAGCCACATCTCTGCGAGAGAAATAAATGTGCTTCCGTACCCAACTTGAATTGTGCTAACAGAGATAACATCGTTGTGATATGTAGCCGTTTCGAGTACATTCACAAGCCATGCTTTCAACAAAACTGTTTCTCCAAATAGGCCTACGCCAAATTACGAGAACGCGACCTTTCCAATCAGACGCTACAATAGAAGTGAAGCCCCGCTATACACGAAAATCCCACCTCTCATCTTGTAAACACATGTTTTCGTCTTTCTCCGCCAGGGTCATGATACCCTCCAACCCATACAAAATACACCAATAATCTCGAACCCATGTATATTTCTTACAACTCGTGGCGCGAAACTCTTCTCTGACGTCAGAACCTTACACAATTTACACAAAGCTTTCTTCAAGACAAGGGAAGTTATTCTCGGCCCAATCTAAATTTGGCCTAGAGTTTCCTGCTGTTGCAACATCTTGTAGCTTACCTACACAATCCGCTGTCTTGTATACTGACATCTCCCATACAAATTAAATGAAATATTCCTGACTGAGTCCCCGAGATACACAAGATATATATACACTAAATAAAATGAAATTCTACAACCTAAATGATGATGATGAACAAGAAAAGAAATGGTATGAACAAATTACCCTAACCTGACTTCTCTTGCAGTCAACCAAATAAGGGTTTGGGAACATTGTGACCGGAACAGTCACAACTTTAATTACGCTGATGCATTTGTAGCCAAATAACACATTTATCAAAATCATCAATATCAATGATGCAACTGCATACCTGATGGGCCCTTCATGATGTTCCAAACGAGGTATTCTGTTCCTCTGTTACTTCCTTCTTTAATAATCCTTGTAACGGTCCTCTCTGGCACTTTTGTTGCAGCTACCATTCTATCCTGTAATTAAGACCTCACCCAACGCTCCTTCACTTTTCATAAACAAATTCACATTATTTATAACGTCATGAGTTTGGCTGTGAAGAGGTTTGCCACAAAGTTTTGATTGAACACTAATAAAATCTTCTCTATAAGTTCCCCAACACGTACACAATGAACTAGAAGTAACTACTATAAATAATCGTCAACTACTGCATTTCATTTATTCATCAGCAGAGCATGCAGCACGATTTTGACACCGTCCAGCTTATCTCGCTACAAAAACTCACGTATCAATTGCACATCGCTGAGGCTCGCAGGCTGTCCTTTGTACGTATGCGCAGGGCTGGGGCTGACCAGCCAAAATCAGTGGCATAAACTGTATGCCCTAGGCTAGCGACATAATTCTTGCCATGCGGTGGTTAGACGTAGGGTTTAGTGGGTGAGTGAAACCATGTAAGTCATTGTAAGGAAGCTTGTAGTTTACGTGACTGTTAATCTCGAGATCATGAGCCACGGGACCTCCTTTTAACATGGAATACGAACCACAGGATATGGCATTTCACATCGAAAATCTCACATGCATTGACCAAGAATCGAACCCGGTCCACCTTGGTGAGAGGCCAACAGCTTGACCGCTGCGCCACCACGCCCCGTAAGTCATTGTGTTACAGTTTTCGTACAAGCACGATACGTACCTGTCTAGGGGAAATTTTTAGTGTAGTCGGTGATGTCATGGATGACATGCGGACATTGATCATCGTTAGTTTGATGTTTTGGCTTCAATAGCCATATTTGTTGGCTGTATGAGGTTTCAAAGAGTGCTTTGTTACTTGCCTATATAGTTACATGTGTTCAAGTGCAAGGTGTGGTGAGTTACAAATGTTCATACATTACTTTTAGTTGCCCAATTCAATTGGAAAGTTGCACTGTACTCTTCTAAAGCCTTGGTGAGACAAACCCATTGGTCACTTCTAGGTTAGACCACTGTCCGGACGAAAATTACTCCATGTACTATGTGCAAGGGGCTCTGGGGCATAAGCCCCATGTTAGGTTTGTGTTTGTATGTAAAGCCTTATTAACTCGGAGAAAATAACCAACCATTGGATGCTACTAGGTTATACCACTGTCCGGACGAAAATTACTCCTTGTACTAAGAGCAAGGGGCTCTGGGGCATTAAGCCCCATGTTAGGTTTGTGTTTGTATGTAAAGCCTTATGAACACACAGAATCTAACCCACCATTGGTCGCTAGAACGAAAGTTACGCTAGTAGTCGCTCGTTGAGCAAGGTGCTCACACTATCATATGACTTGTTTATATAATACATAGCAACTGATTTCATTCGTTAATGTATTTCCAAATTGAAACAGTAAGAAAGCATCTCACAAAATTTAAACACTTAGAACTAAGGTTTTACAATCTTATGTAAACGGCAAGATATTCTCTTTTCTTTTTTAAAATCAAATACAGTTAAAACCGTCTCATTCTTATTGGTACCCTGGAATACTCTGGAACTGTCACGTCGTAGCAGTTGGATATTTATGTTCATTGTATTCACATCCACAGTCAGTGTCACTATTTTTGCCCTCGATCTTATCACATGGAGTTTCGCCAAACCAAACTAAAAAGGCACAACTTGAATTCATTGTCACTCAATAACTGAACCAAATTTTGATAAGTTTTGAAGAACACTGTTACAACCATGAAACTTTACCGCACAGAAATTAGTGCCAATGTGACTGCTGAGGGAAGGTTTTAATTTCTCCCTTCCTGTATCTTCACAAGGTCATGGAAGCAAGTGACAATGCATCCGTCCTCCCCTCAAAGTGGGAAGGTATACCGACATTCAAGTTCAAAACCACATGATGTTTAAAACACAAGCTAATTTTCAACAGCTGTGAGCATTTCGCTCATATAGTGACCACTAGTGGGTTAACATGCATGCATTGTTTAAACCTGTAGTGTTGTCCATGACATCATGGATGCCACCATGTCAGCTCGGAGGTCCGGGTCTGATTCCCGGCTCTGGCAAGATATTTAATTCTGGTCTGAGGGCTGGAACAGGATACACTCAACCTCGACAGGCAAAACTGAGAAGGAATGTTTTCGATTCCTACCTCAGCCATCCTGGAAGTGGTTTTGCCACTTCCAATCCAGGCAAATGCCAGGATGGTTCCTAACTTATGGCCACAGCAGCCTTCTTTCCAATCTTCATCTGATTTACAAATACACACTAGTACTGACATCACAATAATACAGGTTATACCGGGTGAGTTAGTCGTGGTTGTTACGGCATGACTGCTAGCAGTCGCTCACATCCGGGAGGCGAGGAGGTTCGAATCCCCCCGCCGGCAACCTTGAAGATGGTCTTCTGTGGTTTCCCATCTTCCTTCCAGGCAAATGCCGGGGTTGGTCCCTAACTATAGGCCACAGCCGCTACCTTCCAACTCCTCGTCCTTACATTCCAATTTTCCTCCCCAACGGTACATGTAGCTCACCCATTGGGTGTCCGTCTCGAAGCAGCTACAAAACTGGCGAGCCGAACATGTCCTCGGACACTCCCGGCACTAAAAGCCATACGCTAAAAAAAATAAAAAAATAAATACAGGTTATCAAACAAATTCCACATTCACCCAAGTATATCGGTCTACACGACCACTATGTTACAAAGCCCCTAAATCAATCGACAATGACAACTGTATTCGGTAATTCTGCACGCCGTGAGAACATACCTTTTCGTAACTTTTAACGAGGTATATTATTGAAAATATAGGATTTATGATTTACAAACCTTTCTCGGAGTTGTTGGGAGTCGTTTCACAATCTCAACTACAACTGCCGCACCTTAATAATGTATTTTTTACGAAAATAAAGAATTTTTATCGCACCTCAATAATGTGTTTTTTTTTTTTTTACGAAAATAAAGAATTTTTATCGTGTTCGTTTCACTACGGACGCCATCTTGGACACTCGACAGACAGACATGTGACTACGTTACCAACATGTCGCACACAAAATTCACCATTCACCATTTCACACGTAAAAACGTAAAGTACTGCCTGGCCGAAAATTACTGCTAGTACCACAAGCAAGGGGGTCTGGGGCGTAAGCCCCAGGTTAGGTTTGTTTTTGTATGTAAAACATTAATAAGATAGAATTTATGTCCGCTACTAGGTTAGGTACTGCCTGGCCGAAAATTACTGCTAGTACCATAAGGAAGGGGGTCTGGGGCGTAAGCCCCAGGTTAGGTTTGTTTTTGTATGTAAAACATTAATAAGATAGAATTTATGAAGTAATTTCACATGTCACACAATCCATGGTTAAAGTACTACTGACGAGTTGGATTTGGCGCAATAGTATATTACATTATAGACGCTCTTTTGTTTCTTTGTATACCCGGTGCGAGATAGTACCAAATCTGTGGGGTTGGCATTCCTGACTTACTGAGAAAGATGTCTCCTAGAGACTTCATTTCAACTATATAAGTAGTGTTGCTATTTGGGATGGCTGGGTGGGTCTATGACAGCGGACGAGTCAACATCTATTAATTTATCATCTCCAGATACCATTACTACAGGTACTTTGGCTAATTTCATTACTCAATTTTTTCATACACATGTTCTCACGGTGTGCAGCGCTACCCTGTATTCTACCTTTCTAAGAAGAAATCTTCAAGTTGTCATTGCAGTTTTGTGCCCCTAAAATCCAAGACTAATTGGAGTGGTTTTTGGCTTAAGCATCAGAACAACCATCTTATAGTATCTCAAAGGGGAGGTGCCATTAGGCTTCAACAGCTTGTCTCAATTCTGCCTCCATGGCCTATATATGCAAGAAATGAACATTTTACAAAAATAAAGACATATTAAGCAAATACCGGTATGTACTATTTTATTTCTCTCCTACTCCTGAATCCTTCTCTGAACATTCATCTTAAATATGCTGTATAACAGGAGTCAACATTTTTGGACCAATTATAAAAATTTATAAGAAGAAGAGTACATGTTCATCTATAGCTCCCCAGCAAAACTGGAAAAACCATAAGTAAGTATTAATATTTTTATATAGTGGTTTAAAAGGCAATTTAGAAAAGCAAGTTTGAGGACTGATGAACAAGATGTCCCTAACTTGAGCAAGGACTTCCTCACAAATTCATGGAAGGTCTTATTTATTTTGGTTACTTTAGGATACAATCACATGGGTTTGTTTGGCGACATTTTGGAGTTAAATAATGTAAGTTGCAACACCGAATGTGGCATCCATATTTGTTGACCTAATTATATTATATATATTCAGTCGTTTGGGCCACCTATGGACCACTGTGCTTTAGCTGTTGTCTGCCAATTCTGGTGTTTTTGGTGGATTGTTTGGCAGCTGCTTTTTTTACTGGAATCTTGAGCCTTTCTATTGGAACAGTAATCTTCCATTTTCTTGCTGAACTTTATCTTGCATGCCTCGGACCATTTCCTGAATGCGTTGTGGTTAACTTCTGTAATGGATGTGAGGAAAGGCTTGGTTTCAGCTGTCAGACGGTAGCGACTCCTGTAATTTAGAGTGTCTTGCTGAATATTAAGTTCAGCAAGATCCTTCTCAACTTGTTTAATCCACAAGGACCCAGTGGCTTACCCTTCTTGGCTACCTTGAAGATCTTACAAGACAGACTGTGGTGGTCCATTCTGTACAGGTGGCCGTAGAAAGCCAGGCGTCTCCTTCTGATGGCATCGGTGAGGTTTTCCTGGTGTTTTATAGAGTTCGCAATTTGGTTTGTACCATCGTCTTCCATCTGGCATGACCCTTGGTCCCACTATTTCCCATAAGAATTTCCTTTCCTGTACCTCGAGTGCCCTTACGGGTGTGTTCTTAGTTAGAAACAGGCACTCAGCTGCGAAGAGGATTGATGGTCTAACTCAGGGCTAGATTTGTGACGGTACACAGTACCGTAACCTCTGATCGGGGGAAAAGTCGAATATACAGTAGCCTATAACATAATTTTTAGAACTGTGGAACGTTAGCCGTAAGTCAAGGTCAACTTGGTCTTTGTCTGGACTGTACTTCAAAGTACGTGGAATCTTGGATGCTTCGGAGACAGCACTCCGGTCTGGATACTAACAGCAAGGTGAGAGAGAGAGAGGAGGCACGTACAAAGAAAACTTTTCTAAACTTTGAACAATTTTATAAACTGTGAGGTAAAACATTTTCAAGCACAGTACCTTTTATAATAAATAATTATTTCAGAAAACGGTGAAGACAAAATTATGAAATAAGAAATAAAAGATTCTTGGTGAACATGTGTATATTTTCAAACCGACTGTATTTAATTTTTAAAATTACGTAAGATAAAAGTTGAAATAATGTACAGTAAGTTACAGTGTTCAAATGGTAGCCTAGTTGGCCTACATTAAAATTTAATATAGGCCAATGGCTATGGTAAGAAAAATTATGCTACAGCGGTCTCAATTTAACCTAAAATTGCAGTCAAAATTATACTCTGTGAGCTGCCTGAAGGGTATTGATATTTGACCGGAAATTCCACTTCAGCCATCACCCCTCTGCCTCTTGATCAATCCATGTTCGCGTAGTTGATGTCATAATACTCTGCATTGCAATATCACAGCCCACATGCGTCAGTGTCTGGTTAGGTTTGTCACTGGCTTGTACAGTGTGATTACTTGTTATTCTAACTGTTTGGCAACATTGTACTCTGACCACATGGCGAGGCGAGAACTATCAATCTCCTATTCTGGCAGCTCACAGAGGATAGATGGCTATTTTGTCCGCAGAGTAATTTTTAAAGGTGTTCAGAAAAGCGTAAAAATATCGGTTTTAGAACTCTATATTTCAATATTCCATAAAGCCCCTCCCACTACCACCCGGTAGGCCTACCGAAACTTCATTTTTTACAAATCAAGCATTGGTCTGACTGCTGCATTATAGTGTCTTAGTTTGACATTCATCGACTGATGTTTCGAGACTTACAGTTTTCTGCAAGCGTAGTATGCCTTGTCTAGTTGGATCCTCCTCTGCTCAAGAGCCATTATTTCACTGAAATCTTCTGAAGCCCAATCTTTACTTAGTTAAGATTATTTTTATTTTTATTGTACTGAATGTCATCAAATTGCATCATATTTGCTAATGTGACCTAGGTCGAAAAATAATGCAGAATGAAGCTCTCCCCAAAAATTTGCCAATGTTGCTCCCCTTTAGTTTTATCTCTGTACAGATAGGCTACCTTAAGGTCGATTCACACTGTACGTTACGTAACCTTTCCGTTTCCTTTCCATCACATCACCGTGCATGAAAGTTTACTGTATTTTAAATGAGTACATGCACACTGCACGTTACATACACCTTCCGTGACCCTTCCGTTTCCCGACAGGATTGTTTGGCAGCAATGTTTACGGAACGTATGCGGACACTTATTGACAGTGTGCACTAGCAACCATTTCCATTCCGTGTCTAGAAGGCGTGTTTTGGCGCTTTGTGTTTATTCACTGGCATTAACCTGGGTTAGGTTTGGTTACAGTTTGTGGTTACACTCGCAAAAACGAAATAGGTTATAAGAAAAGTTAGCAATATGACGACGAAAGATGTATTGGAATAATTCCAATAAATCTTTCAATTATCAATCTTATCAATTATTGATATGGTGAATAAATAATGGTATTGGAATTGATATGGTGAATAAATAATGATGATGTCGACCATATGATTCTGTTTCCTACAATATATAGAGGGCGAAACTATTTTTGAAAATATCGCAATGGCTCTGAATGCTTCCAGAGAACAGTATTTCCCCCCCAGGGGCTCACATCTAGTGGGACGTGGGTTGGCGACCACGGGACCCCAGGTGAGTCCGGCATTGCTTCCACTTACTTGTGCCGGGCTCCTCTCCGTCTTCTTTCCTGTCGACCTCCCTTGGTCAACTCTTGTTCTTTTCCGACCCCAATGGTATTAGGGTATCCGAAGCCTAGGGAGTATTTCACTTTCCCGCCTTAATTGGCCCGTGTCTCATCTTTCCTGATCCAGCGCTCTTTTTGTTAATTGGCTCCCCGTGTATCTAAATTCCCTTTAGCGGTTTTTTTTCGCATCTACACTCCATTTTGTGGGTATTTTCAACCTACGTTGCATTTTGTAAGTCTTTTCGATCGAAGTTGCATTTTGCGAGTGTTTTCAACCTCAATTGCAATCGTGAAATATAAAATTAAAAAACCACAAAGAATTTGATATTAGCCTATATGATTTCATTTGTTGAGTGCTGAGTGGTTCAAGTTCAAACATGACTTGATATCCGTACTTTCAATGGTAGTTTCAGATTATGCTTGAATTGGCGCTTCTAATGTGGTTAAAATTTCAGTAACCACACTAGTAGCTTGGTTAGTAATTTCACCACCAGACTATACCCGGGTTAACATCAAAGCTCACCAAAACGGTCTGGTTAGCTTTTGTATTAACCAAAGTATACCATACGCCAAACCGCGTCTTATATTCCAGCATCATGGGCGAAAAATTGATTGAGCATGTAAGTTAACATCCAGCGCTGTATGATTTTCAGTATTTCGCTCTTTTAACATATCATGAACCCATTTTCTTCGTTTCCTCTTTCTTGTACAACGCTCCTCCTTGTCTAAAATAATAATAGCACATAGAACTAATTTTTTTCTGGACCACATTCTGTCACTAAGTCCTGAAATTGCTAACTTTTCTTATAACCTGTTTCGTTTTGGCGATTTTTTGGTTACCGCCAACTATAACCAAACCTAACCCAGATTTAAACCAAAGAGAACGCAAAAAACACGCCTTCTAGACGCGGAATGGAAATGGTTGCTAGTGCACTCTGTCAATAAGTGTCCGCATAACTTCCGTAAACATATCGTCGTGATAAGGAACGGTACAGTATGGTGTGAATACAACAACTTTTAACGCAACGGGTATGGAAAGGAAACGGAAAGGTTACGTAACGTATAGTGTGAATCGACCTTAATTAGTCTCACAGGTAGTGGGGGGGGTCAAAGGACAGCTGTATAGGAGCAAAAAAAGAAAGAATTCAGTGCAGGAGAATATATATACTGTATATAAATAAACCAGGAATTAGATGTATTTAAACCAAGTGAATATTCTTAGAAGATAATCGTGTAACGAAGGAATGAGGAAGTTGCCTATAGAACATAATACCTGTAGTATTAAATATTTTATTTTAAAAAGTGTGGGCTACAGTGGAGAATTGAACCAGATTTTATCAAGATCACCTGGAAATAGCTTGTTAGTAATTTTCACCCCACACTGCGAGGGCAGAACGTCCGGTCATCAGAGGTTCGAATTCCGGAGCTGACAATAGCTATCTTAAGTGTTTCTACTCCATCCAAATGCCTTCAAGTCCCGAGGCGTATTTCCCATCCCTGTCCTTAGAAGTTACGCACACTATTTAAGTCATCACAGGAATGCAGGTTGTCAGACAAGTTCGACACGCGGCTGCTGACCAAAATGTCCTAAGGCCCTCAAATGAATTGACATCTAATTTTCATCCCCAAACGAAAAGTCCGCCTTACGACCTGTGGTCGCCATCCATATATCAGTAGTGAGGCAGTGGGGAATTACATTAGCCACCTCTCATGTAAAACCACTTGAAATCTGGAGAATAGGCTATGATAAAACTAGGCTACTTCGCACTTGTGCAGCAAAAATGAACTATTAAATATATGCAATGGTGCATGCATTTAACTACATACTACTGGAAATTGATTTAGTTAAAGATACGAAAAAAAAAACACGATACTGTATATAGTAACAAATTACGAAGTTAAAACGTTAGTTGATAACAAGATTATACGAAATTCTGAAAAAGCAAGCGCTCAACATTTTAATTTTGGAACGACATCGCTGATAGGTTCCACCCTGTAACTAATCACATGCCCTGTTTCGTCCGAACGGCCAATCAGGAAGCCGTATCCGTCTGTAATGCTAAAACTGAACTAGAATTCGCAATGTCGCGGACGGGTTACCATGGAAGACCATCATGACCAAGTGCAAAGGCACTCCTTGAAGCATGCGCGATCACCATGAATGTAGAAGGCGATACTTATTACGAACAGATGAATAACATCCGACTATTTGGTTCTGCAATTTCTTGCAGTTCGGTAGTATTCACTGCTCCCATCATAGGTTTCAATGTCACGATGTTTGCACTAACTGAAACTGGCAATTATAATTTAAAAGTTGGCAGCATGAGCTGATTATCGTCGTCTGTCTTGTGACGTCATTCGGTCGTGGTCAGGCCGTCGTAAGTTAGATGGGATTGGCTAAACCTTATTTTGGGCCTGTTTTTTTTTATTACGCTCCGGTTATGCAACTTTGGAAACGTAATAGCACGAACGGACGATGTGTGTTGGTAGACCTAGCGCCCTGTTTTTTATGTCTTAAATGTGATTGGCTTACACTAATACTAACAGGATTACAACCGTATTATGTTTTAGACTTAGATTAAACTCCTTAAAAACAAAATCTATTGTTATGAATTTCAGAAGTTGATCGCATTAATCATCAACATCATTACAGTGTCTCATATAATTGCAAAGACACCTAGGAATTCAGGGGACTAAACCTTTTGATATAACTTGTAACCTAAGACCATGGCTTTTCATAGGCAGAGTTCATCCAACAACTGAAGCAGACACTTATTTCACACCTCAAAAACATAGGCATACAGGGGGAAATAGAATGTGAGCAAATAGAAACAAGAGGAAAAAGTAAAGCATTCAAAATAGGCATCCCATTTGAGGACAAGGAAAGAGCAATGACGCCAGAAATCTGGCCAGAACGCATACTGGTTAAACGGTTTTCCTTTCGTCGCCCTTTTTCGAGGGAGCACGTCTCGCATAATGAAGTGCGAAAAAATGAGTGCCCAGAACAAGAAATTAGAACTTCTAGTAATAATATAGCAGAAAGGCAACATAAATTAAGGATTATTCTATGGAACATTGAAGGTATAAAGAACGCGTTACAACTAGCTCCAAATAATATTTTTGATGATTATGACATAGTACTGTTAACAGAGACTTTTCTTACAGAAGACTGGGGAGCAAAAGATTTTTACTGCATCCATAATACCGCCATCAAAAGTAACATTGGAAGGCCTAAAGGAGGTATCTCTTGTCTGCTGAAACCCAGCCTATCCCCTTTTACAGTGAAGCACCGGACTAACAAAATACTAATCGTGAAGACACCAATTGTATACATAATTTGTGCGTACTTTCAACCAGATTTTCGAGAAGAAGATTTAATAGACGATCTAACTGTAGCGTTAAGTCATGTAGCGAGGAATGATGCGCTAATAGTAGCTGGTGACTTCAACTGTCGCATTGATGTACCTTCTCGTAAGACGTCCCCACTTCTGCATTACATGGAACACGAAGCCAACAATAAAGAAACAAAAACATACATATGTCAAAATGGGTCAAGTACAATTGACCTCGTATTCATTAATAAGGGTTTCACCGTTCTCCAACAGCGTGCAATTGACAATGGCACAGTAAGAAAACACCTACCCATTGCCACAGTTCTCTACCAGGGAATACAGATAACTCCTTAGCTAAGAAGCAAAAGCAAAGTATCGAGGAAATTGGATCTCACCAAATTGCAAACAATTAGGGTCTCAGACATACATGATAACATAATTGCAGGAAACATTGATGAAGCACTATGGAATTTAGAGAATTCCATGCGGAATTCTGTGCTTTCAGTTAAAGAAAGACCAAGGAAAGCAAAGCCATGGTTTAATGAAGAATGCTTTCAAATAAGGAAACGAACAATCAATGCTCTTCACGTTGTGAGAAAGCAGGAAACGGAAACAACACTGAAGACATATGCAGATCTACGGAAACACTATAAGATCATCATCAAAAAGGCTAAGAAAGTATTTTTAGAAAAGAAGGAGAAAATACTAATTGAAGAAATTGAACAGGATCCCTTCAGAGCACTGAAACCTATACAACCGAAATTTCCTAAGGACATACCAATTGAAACATGGGAACAACACCTTGGTCACGTTTTGCAAGAAAAAGACACCAGACCAGATACTGACCCTCACACAAGTGCTTTCGATCCCATCACAGTAGAGGATCTTTCACTTGCAATAAAAAGCAGTAAAGATAGAAAGGCATGTGGGCCAGACTCGATTTATAATGAACATCTTAAAGAAGCCGCACCGATGCTCATAGGAACGTGGACCGATCTTATGAACGAATGCTTACGTCAGGGAAGGATACCAGACTCATGGAGACGATCCAGAATAAAAATGCTGTATAAAGGGAAAGGTGACTCCAGTGATCCTAATGCATATAGAGGCATTGCACTGGAAGATACTCTCTTCAAACTTATGATGAAAATACTCACAACAAGACTGACACAACTGATAGACGATAAAATTCCGGAAGAGCAGTTTGGCTTCCGCAAGCAGAGATCGTCACTGCAAACTGTCAATTACTTGCTCGACATAATACAGGACACTTTAAGGCTTCCAAAACAGAAAGTATATGCAGTCTTCATAGACTTCTCTAAGGCCTTCGACCGCAGTAATAGAAGCATACTATTAAGAAACTCACCGAAATGATTGGTCTGGAGCACCACTACATCACCAGATTGATTAAGGATATTCTACATAACAACCAGGTAGAAATAGAAAACGGAATAACTATATCTAATCCAATCGATCAAACAATGGGAGTACTTCAGGGTGACCCTCTAAGTCCTGTTCTATTTAATGTCGCGACTGCAGATGTGGTATGTCTCTTACGTTCCCAGAAAGTCAAAATCATCGTATATGCCGATGATATGGTTCTGACCTCGTCGTCAAGAGAAGAGCTACAAGACAGCTTGAATCAACTTGCAATATGGGCCCAAAACAACGATCTTGAAATAAACCTTCAGAAAACGGTAGCAATGATATTCAGAAAGGGCGGAAGAACTGCCAAAGATGACATTCTTTACCTCAGAGATGAACCTTTGCTTCAAACCAGTCATTACAAATATCTAGGAATTACTTTGCAAATACAAGGGAAATTATTTACACGTCACATCAAAGATAAAATGATCTGTGCTGTCAGATCAATGAACGACATTAGTCATCTCAGGGATATGTCCCTGCAATCGGCACTGAGACTCTTTAAAGCAAAAGTTACACCAATTGCAACGTATGGATTGGATATAATATGGGTTAATTTAAGCAAAAATAACCTGAAAGCCTTATTCTTAAAAAGACTGCTTTGTTTGTCAAAATTCACCCCATCGAGACTGGCGTATGAACTAGCGGGGGAACCTTTCTTTATAGAAGAACTCCGACTGGTTCACCAACTACCATCCACAAGACAATACAACGATTTGCTACAAGAACTACTTGCAAAAAAGAAGGAGATCCCAATTGATTTCTACTCCACTACATCCATGACATCAACAGAATGGGAGGGCACTGCCTATGATTTGAGACACACAGTGACCCGATTCGCGATGCACGGCTTTCACCACAGGATTTGTGAGACTGAGGTGTTCCATGTGCCCAGACCAAAGTGCATTTGTAAATTGTGTCAAAAGTCATGCGATACTTACCACGCTCTCGTGTGTAGTAAAAGGTTGTCATCGCTTACAGAATTTTGTAAATAATTAATGTAATGCACATTGTGCGCACTTATCCTTAATAATAATATAATTACAAAGATTCAGTTATATGTAAAGAATTGCACCTGTTTATATTAATACTATGATGGCAACCCTTGCTGCCGATTATCATTTCGTTTTTTTTACAAGATGGCAGACTACGGCAGGTTGTTTTATTTAAAGATATTTGTAAATGGTGTGGATGTTTTAATAATGTTGATTCGCGAGCAAAAGAAAAGATGGAGGAAAATATGAGCAATTATGTCATTTGTAATGAAATGTACATGCTGTTTAGTGATGAACTGTGGCGTGTCAGTCATGTGGAAGATTAACATAACCTAAACCCTCATATCTGGAACGCCGCCAGTTGTTTTGAAATGCTCTCGATCCAATTTTCTGGAGTGTGTTATACCAATAATATAATTCTGCAGGTCTCATTCTATCATGTAAGTTTGTATAGTGCTTATTTGAGCAGTACTACATGGCTGGCATTTGTGTGTGGCAAAGGTTCACTGTAGGGGCAGATGACCTCGTAGTTCCGCCCCCTTAAAACAACAATAACTTACTAACTAAAGGTTCACTGTGAGAGAGAATGAGAACCTGTAGGCCTAAACCATTCACCTGTCCTCTTTGCTTCCTAAGGAATTAACCTGTGTGATTCTAACTAATAATGGAAGCTTGTAGTTTAACGTGACCGTTAATCTCGCGATCATAAGCCACGGGACCTCCGTTTTACGTGGAATCCGAACCACAGGGCATGGCATTTCACATCGAAAATCTCACATGCATTGACCGGGAATCGAACCCGGTCCGCCTTGGTGAGAGGCATACAGCTTGACCGCTGCGCCACCACGCCCCCTAACTAATAATGCTAGAAACCCTTATCTGTAGGCCTACTGTCTTTGCTTTCATCCTGTTTAGTCCGAAGAGGACATTATTTCACTTGCATCCTTAGCTGGCTATCACTTCTGCCTCTGGGTTGAAGGGCACTTGCAGCAATGTGTATGCTAGTCAGCAGTGAGGCATATGGAACACTTCCATGGAGTGATGAATCTTTCAGGTTCAGTAACAGTCTGTTTTCCTAGAGTTTTCAACTCTAATAATAAAGATTATATCGGAGACATATTCGTTAAGAGTGGAGTATACCTGAACCGAAGTAAAAAATTCTTAAACTACTGAAATTAGCCAAGATACCTGTAGTAGTGGTATCTGGAGATGATAGGCCTATAGTAATAGATGTTTACTCCTCCGCTGTCTGTAACTCACCCAGCCATGCCAAATAGGATCACGACCTATAGAGATGAAATTCCAGCTGACTCCACCATTTTTAGCATCGTGTACAGTGTTGCCAACCCCACACATTAGGTACTATATCGCATCCATCTGACCAATGGTTTTCGCCTAGACCAATAATTGTCACGCACAGTGGGGGTAGTCATGCATCAATAATCTTTATCCAAGCCCATGGTTGTGCCGATTATTTCTTTTTTCACATAATTACAAAGTTATGCGTGTGTGTGACATGTTAGCAACGCAATATGACGTCGATTTTTTGGCCACAAACATCTGCCGTCGGCGAACGAGCTACAAATAAAAACCTTGACTGTATATTAGTGATATTTGACAGTATATTTAGTATGAAGCAGTGATATTTGACAGTATTTTCAATTCTTAATGACTCCCAGAAAGTAAGTGAATGGTATATGCACAATAATCTACCACGTTCTCGTTTGGTTCCGGTTCTGGTAAACTCCACAATTAATGACATATTCTTAGAGCCGATCACAGTCTTTAGAAACGTTTAAAAATCTTTTTTTCTTTCAATTTCTGATACCATTCAGTTGGAATGACATCCTGCAGCGCAGCCATGCTCGTTAAGTCATGCACTGTGGTCGTGATCGGCACCTGCAGTAAGTCGAGAAATCAACGGTTTATCCTGGCATTGATAGAGGCTATCATAAATGTGAAATTTCGACACTCCCTTGAGACAAATGCTGGGATTGTACCGTACCATATTTCAAATCCTGGGGCACTATTTCATCCTTGTCCCAAATACATTTACACAAACTACTACACTCATCACAGAAAAGTGATACACCCGAGTTCCTCGGGCTGATGAACACTATGTCCCAGGCTATTGAAATGAGAAATACATGTTGGTATGATCAAACTTTGATGCTTACATATTGAGGCCAATTGTTTGAATGCCTACTTGGATGTTATTTTATTATCGAATTATATTTTTCTCCAGCCGTTAAATATTCACCTTGATATGTTACATAATACAATAGTTGTAACTTACTATGGATCCATATTTCTTGACATTTATGTCATAGATACCTCAGCTTGTAACTGCATAACTAATGTGTCACCCAGATAAGAAACTAGGATGGCTGGCATACAGTATTCCTGAAAATGTTCATGTCAAGGTTGTCAAAACAACATAAATGCCTACTATTGGGAGCATTGAAATAACTGTTTCAGAACAAATCATCAGTGAGCTGTTTTAACTTGGATGGACATTGGTGTCTGCTGCAAAACCATGTTATCAAGTATTGTTGTTGTTGCTGCTTGAATGTACAACCGTCTAATTAGCTTCATAAACAAATATAAATTGTTAACTGACTCTCAACATGGCTTTAGAGAAGGAAAATCAACAATGTCCGCAATTTATGAATTTTTAAATCCTGCTTTTGAGTCACTTGATGAAAGGAAGAGAGTATGTGGCCTGTTTTTGGACCTGTCTAAAGCTTTTGATGTGATAAATCATCAGATACTAATTGATAAACTCCATCAATATGGTATCAGGGGTATCGCTAGTAAGTGGTTTCAGTCATATTTAAATAATCGCCAACAGATCGTCGAACAAAAAAGTTTAGAAAATACCACAAACATATTTAAATATTACCACTCAGATCCTATGTTTTTGAAGCATGGCATTCCGCAGGGGTCCGTTCTAGGGCCACTACTTTTTCTCCTTTACGTAAATGACTTGCCATCTCAGATACCTGCATTTAAAACTGTACTATTCGCAGATGATACAAGTGTTTTGATGAGGGGTGAAAATGACACTGAACTTCAAAAATCAGTAGAGGAAGTAACAGGTCAGCTGTCCTTATGGTTCAACAATAATGGATTCCTTATCAACACTAGTAAAACAGTGGTTCTTAACTTTCACACAGCTCAGAATAAAAGTATTAATTCTCCCTCCATAATCTTAAATGACCTTAAAATTGGTAACGCCTCTTCTACTAAATTCTTAGGCCTTTGGTTGCAGGATGACCTAAAATGGAACTCTCATACCACTAAACTTGCCAAGAAACTAAGCTCAAGTTGTTATGCATTAAGAGTATTAAGACAATCGACTAGCTGGAGAACTGTTCTTAGTACTTATTTTGCTTATTGCTATTCGCTTATGAAATATGGAATCATATTTTGGGGAAATTCACCTGCTGCTCACCAAATCTTTATTATCCAGAAAAGAATAATTAGAACAATGAAAGGGACTACTAGATTGCATACATGTAAGCCTCTGTTTAAACAACTGAAAATTTTACCTTTGCCATGTATTTACATCTTTGAACTTCTATTATTTGTCAAACAAAGCTTAGGAAATGAGGATATCTTTGAGATGAATTCAAATATACATAACTACCAGACCAGGCAAAAGAACAATCTTCATGTACATGCTGCAAATACAACACTATGTAAAAATGGTGTATTCCATGCAGCTATAACGCTGTATAATCATTTGCCAAATAATATTAAAAGTACAGCAAATTACATAAAGTTCAAAATAAAAACTAAAGAGTTCTTGCTGGAGCACTGCTTCTACTCAGTTAAAGAGTTTTTAGAATATCAATAGTTATGTTTATGTATTCATAGGACTA
Source organism: Meconema thalassinum (assembly GCA_946902985.2). Taxonomy (NCBI): domain Eukaryota; kingdom Metazoa; phylum Arthropoda; class Insecta; order Orthoptera; family Tettigoniidae; genus Meconema; species Meconema thalassinum. Next base: position 98,652,311 of record OX336400.1, on the reverse strand, counting down.
AATGATGTAAGGTTATCCTCGTGTAGGCCTATATTATTATTGTGATTGTAAATTAGTATTAGTATAATTTGTGAATTGACGTGTCCTATATCATTGTACAATGTACATTATATGATTGAATGGATGAATAAAAAATACAATACAATACAATACAATACACCATTAGCCATATCAACGTGTGTACAGATGCCAGCATTCAGCTGTGCACTTGACCTTGAGAGGTAGGAGGTAGGTGTAGAGTGGTGCAGGAAGCAAGCCGAATACTTCTCTATCTGAGAACATCGACGTGTGTGACAGTAGATTGTCACAATCAGAAACAGACACACTCTGTGTGGCAAATGTTTTAAGTTTCAGTAGTATACCAGGAGAGTGGGATGGGGAAGTACAGAGCTACCTTCCCGGTAACTGTATGTATAGGTTGTATGTAGTGGTATATGCATATTTGTAGATGAGACTAGGATTGGGAAGGAGGCAGTCATGGCCTTAATTTAGGAACCATCATTTGAGTCTATGATTGTGGTGTGAACTAAGCCAAACACGTCTCAATTTTGCATGTTCCAAACAGACTAGAATTAATTATTTGTTTGCAATAAAACCCAGGACCTTTAGGACATGAGTCTCAATATGTAGGCTACTCCTGAGATCACTGAAAGTGACTCATGTTTAAAGGATACCAAACAATTTTGACACATGTAAATTTATGAACAAGGGACTAATCACTTACCTTTCAATATACTGTACTTTTGTGCCATACCAATAGGCCTACTGTTTTAAGGTGTAGCACGTTTTGTGCTCCTTAGGATATGCAGTTATTCGAGCGTAAGGACATGAGAGAGAAGCTGGTATTCAGAAAGGTGTAAGGCAAGGCTGCAACTTATCACCCATACTTTTCAATCTATATAATAATAATAATTGGCTCTACAGCCCATGAAGGGCCTAAGCCTACCAAACGACCGCTGCCCAGCCATTTGGCCTGCAGATATTGGGGTGATGCGTGATCAACGCATCGGGTCCCCTCGGCCGTTAATCTTGGTTTTCGTGATCGGGGCGCTGCCTCACTGTCAGGCAGCTACTCAGTTGTCCTCACGAGGCTGAGTGCACCCCGTTCCAGCACTCACGTCAGTTTCTAAAATCCCTGACAGAGCCGGGAATCGAACCCGGGGCCTCCGTACCCCAACACCACTGGGCCGGCATTTTCAATCTATACATTAAACAAGCAATGAAGGAAATTGGAGAAAAATTCAAAGTAGGAGTAAAGATTCAAGGAGAAATAATTTCAACTCGGAGATTTGCTGATATCGTCATCTTAGCTGACACACCAGAGGATTTGAATGAGTTTTTAAATGGTATGGATTCTGTCTTGAGGAAAGAATTAATGATGAAAATTAATAAATGTAAAACAAGAATATTGGATTGCAGTCAAAAGAGATCGCTGAAATAACTGAAATCCTCCATGTCCATTTACAGAATATTTCCTTGAGAAGCTTAGCCTGCATTCTTCCATGTCTAGTGTCTTATAAGTTACATTCCACATCTATTGTATTTATTGCTTGATGTTTGTATTCTTACAGATCTGTCCACTGGATCCAGGTGAACAGCAAGTTGCAAGAGCAGAACTGGACGAGAACGCAATTTCAATAGTGTCGTTCTTTCTATACTAGACCTATACAATTATTTTATTTCTACATTGTGTATTGAAAAATAATAATAAAAAAAAATAAAAAAAATATTTCAATCACCTATGGTTTTCATTTATCTTTCTCCTTCCTTCTCATATCACATTTCCAAGAGGGTCATGGGGTTCAAACAGGAATTTGGAACCTGTGTAGGATAGCAGGTAGGGGGTGGGGGTGATTATATTATTCTATAGTCAGATTTGGAGGTTATGTAGGTTAGGGCGAAAAAGGGGGGGGGGGGGGGGTATGGGATGCTCTGGAATTTGGAGGTTATGTTAGCAGACATGACTCGATATTTCATTTTATAGCATTCAACTTATAAAACGTGTTAGATAATTGATTTTTACGGTGAATAGTTGATGAACTAACGTCAATACATTATTATAATTATCAAAATATATAGCTGCATAAGTACGTTCACTACCAACATTACAAAGTGGACAACAAATTCCATAATGTATCAGTATATTGTTGATTGCTTGTGATACATTTTGTCAGAGCTAATATTATCGAAGGTAGTAGCTATTAATGTTAATTGATCCACAAAGGGACTAGCTCTGTGTAATATTCATAAAAATAAGCTGATATCTTACGGATTTAGTTCCTTATGTTTCCCCTACCAAAGAGAAATGATTGGTTTTTTGAAGGCGGATTTAAGAAAATTATTTAACATGGGAGCTGGGACTCTGGTATTATATTCTCTTAGGTCGTGGTGTCGCCCATGGAGGAAAGAGGAGATGCCCTGAGCTATATTGAGTGAAGCCCGTGCTTGCTTCCAAAGTGGGCGTATAACCTTAACTCTTGTATTCGGTGTTTATCCTACATACCAAAAAAACGCCATTCCTCTGCAAATCCCAAATTATCAAACAGCTGTCGGTCAATAGTTACGGTAGGACTACGTAATTATTCAATTCAAGGCTAATCGCCAAGTTTCTACCCCCACAAACAAAATACCGCACGGCGGTACCGAAAAGTATAGGCTATACCGTATTTTTGTGCAAATAGGAGTCCTTTTTTAAGTGTTCTGTTTTTTAATTTTAAGGTTCGTATTCTTGAATATCAAAATGTGTACGAACAATGAGTGAAAGAGGCTGTGCTCGAAATTAGGCCTAAAAACGGATGAATGCATCAACACCAATGAGAACTTAAAATCAATGGTGTAAATACCGTAATTAGTTCGGCATCATGTTCCTTCTTTGGTATAACTCGCACCTTCAGACACCTGTATTCAATTTAATCAGTTTTCAGCGTATTATTACGTTTGCCGCGTCCTTACAAAACTAGCCCTTCAAAGGTGCTCTCATATTTCTATTTAAATTGGTAGTAAAACTTCACAAGAGGGTTTCACAATGGTTTTGCCTCGACCAATATTTTCGTCCAGATCAATGGTGGATTGATAGCGCGGCCCTGCGGGCCACGTTAACTAATAGATAACACCCCTGGTTTTTGTCACGCACAGTGGGGGGAAGTCACGCATCAATAATCTTTATTCAGGCCAATAGTTTTGCCTTTTATTTCATGTCGTGAAACCCTCTCGTAAAGAATTAATAAATTGGCTTTTAAAACGACAATGCAGCTTATTATTTGTGCCAAGTACGGTGATGAACAGAGTGTATTCTGCCTATCCAAGAAAAGATCTTGACGTGTCATTGCAGTTTTATGTCACTAAAATCCAAGACTAGGCTAGTTGGAGTGGTCTACGGCTTTAAGCATAGGAACAGCCATATTCTTACTACCCAAAGTGGGCGTGCCGTTTGGCTTCAGCAGCTTGCACTAGGCAGCGCAGCAAAGGCATCTCCTTCCGTTCTTTCCTCCGTGGTGTCGCCATCTTCTCGTTATTAGTCAGACAACAAAGCATAACATAACCTATAATTATTGTATTATGTAAATTTTTAAATGAGATGAATTACATTTATAGATTTTTCTAATCTGATTTATACATTTGAAATGTTTTTTTTTTAAATTATTTGTCACAGCATACTAAATGTTTGCAGCATCTATGCATTATTATTGTATATGGTTGGCACAAAGCAAAGGGAAAAAATAGAGTCCCATAGCACCATTCATGAGTTTTAGCTATAAATTTATATCCCCACAGCCTATGACTATATACACTAGCACTGTCCAATACAGCCCTAGGTGTATTTTCCTGGCATCCTTCATAAGCACATTTTTATTCCAATGAGTTTTTAATAGGAATAGTCTATTAATTTAAATTTCAAGTAAAAACTATTTTCTACGGGACATCTTCCCAGTCACACCCATGAAGCATATTTATCTACGCTAGTCTTTCCCTGTTTCCTCTCATTAGGAGGGTACCTACTTGCCATAAAGGTGTTTACACCCCTTCTCGAAACTGCGACCCCTGCTGTGACTTAAACATTAATGCCATACAAAAGACACTCCCTCCTCCGGAATTTGTGTTTTCGTCAGGTCTCAACTGGTTGGAAATTAGAGACAAAGTTACTTAAATCCCAACAAATCTATGCCGCTAACAGCAAGTTCGATCATTTAAAGAGTGTTTGTACCGATAGCGACGGAAGGAGATCCAACCAACCAAACATTCAGTGAGAGCTCGTGAGTGAAGGTTCTGGTGTTGTGATACAGTATGGCTAAAAGGCAAAGAACATACAGTTTCAATAGTGATTGGGAAAATCAGTATGGTTTTGTCGAATTTAGAGGAAAACCTGCCGGTGTGCTTATTGTGTAATTGTAGTGTGTTTGTTCCGAAGAAAAGTAATGTAGAACGACATTTTTCAACAAATCACAAGGACTTTAATAGCGAATTTCCTATTAATTCCGAAATACAAAAACACAAAATTAGAGACGTAAAATCTAAATTTAAATTACAGCAGCAAAGTGTGTTTGCAAGGCCAGTTCAGCAAAATAGTAATGTGACTATGGCCTCCTACAAAGTCTAAAATAAACCTTTCAGTGACGGAGAAGTAGCCTAGTTAAAGAAGCAATGGTCAGTGCCACGGAATCTCTGTTCGATGGTCACAAAGATAAATCGTCACTGATGTCTTCCATAAATGGACTTCAATTGTGTCATTAAACTGTTGCTAGACTGGTTGAAGAGATATCTAACAACTTAGAATCTCAATTATATCAGGACCTGCAGTCGAGTGAATATTTTTCGCTTCAGTTGGATGAAAGCACTGATATTTCAGATATTGCACAGTTGTGTGTATTTATTAGAATGGTCTTTCATGATTTTACGGTTAAGGAGGAGTTTGCACTTTATGGATGTACTAGGGGAGAAGACATATTTAACGCATTCCTGAAATTTGTGAAAGATAGGAACATTCCACACTCTAAACTTTTTTGCTATAACAACAGATGGTGCGGTGCACCTTCAATGACTGGTTCACCAACTACCATCCACAAGACAATACAACGATGCTACAAGAACTACTTGCAAAAAAGAAGGAGATCCCTATTGGTTTCTACTCCACGACGGCCATGACGTCAACAGAATGGAAGGGCACTGCCTATGAGTTGAGACACACAGTGTCCCCATTTGCGGTGCACGGTTTTCACCGCAGGATTTGTGAGACTGAGGTGTGCCATGTGCCCACACCAGAGTGCATTTGTAAATTGTGTCAAAAGTCATGCGATACTTACCACGCTCTCATGTGAACTAAAAGGTTGTCATCGCTTACAGAATTTTGTAAATAATTAATGTAATGCACATTGTGCGCACTTATCCTTAATAATAATAAAAATGGGTTTCTTGCTCTTTGTGCTAAAGATGATTCATTTCCAAAATGTATTTGTTATCATTAAATTATCCACCAGGAAGCTTTATGCACAAAGGTTTTGAAGTTCGACCATGTCATGAAAGTTGTAACTTGTGCAGTAAATTACGCCAGATCATCCTCTACACATCACCGATTGTTTAGAAATCTTTTGACTACATCAGATTCTGAGCATGGTGACGTAATTCTTCACGCAGTGTAATTGGATCTTATCGTGTGATATAAATATTTCCGGGAGGGCGCCAATTCATAGATAGAATAGCCTACTATGAATGAATATTCTTTTAAAACAGACACGAGAACTCATTCATCTCAGGAATGGTGTGTTTATAACACCAACCAGGACATTACAGTAAACAAGGCAGCTTAATATTATACTGCAACATAACAATAAATCATTGGAATGCTACTTACTATTTAGTGGTCTTAAGGGATGTATATTTAAATTGTTCCTGTAATGTAGTCACAATGATATAATTTCCAACTTATATCATTAGTCTTTATATCCTTTATTAATTTTTACTCCCGTGGAAGAGCTATAGATGAAGCCGTAATACTATAACTAATACGAAGTATTAAATAAGACAGATTAATCCAGTACATTCTCCTTCGGGTCTTTTTTTCATACAATGACTTTTTATTTTTCAAAGTTCAACTCTCATTGTCTAAACTCATCTCTGCTATCGTCAGAGTTGACACTCTCGTTTGACTAGTTCATGTTTCCTCCACTCAATCGCACCAACGCCACCTCCAAAGAACACTAATCATTTTTTAAATAAACGTATCACGGCCTATATGGTCTCAGTACACGTTACATTCGCCCCCAGAAAGCCTGACAACTATGTCATATTGAAGGGCTTTCAGATACACATGGAACACAAAAAAATACATAAGAGCGTGATACACGGAGATCTGGACTTCCCTCTTCTTCATGTGATTATACTATCATCTTGTCCAAATCAAGCTGCACAACACACCATCTTCCAACCGTTATCCGCCTCTTCAACCAATTCTGTAGTCTCCTCTCCATACCTCAAGCTCACCCTGATTAACTACCGACTGTAGTGGCTACGCGTGCTAAAGCGCTGCGTTAGGTCAAGGGGCCAAGCTCTCTGCTGACTCGGTAGACGCGAGGGTTCGAGCCCCACCGTCGGCTGTCCTTGAAATGGTTTTCCGTGGTTTCCCATTTTCAACACCAGGCAAATGCTGGGACAGTACCTTCTGACAGGCCACGGCCGCTTCCTTCCCCATCCTTGCCCAGTTTCATTCATCTTCATCCATTCCATCTCTCATCCCGACGCGCAGGTCGCCCACGGGCGTCGACTAGAAAGACCTGCACTCAGCCTCTCAGGAGGCTACACGACCAAAAAAAAACAACAAAAAAAACACAAAAAAAAAACCTGATTAACTTGAAATGTTCTTGAAGAATAACATCCACAATTGGATATCAAGATACCAAATCACCATATCCACCTCCACTGCCGCTAGCACAAGGTGGCTTAGTCGTAACTACCACATTTTCCTAAGCATGGTACACACTGAGAAGGCTATTGCAAAACTGGTTATAGGTCGGCCGTTCATTTTTGCAGTGAAAATATATATATTTTTTTGACACTATATCCTCTGATATTGGTTCAGCATCCATTTTTAGGCGATCCATGGTTCGTTGCTGTAGATCACACGATGCAATTCCCAATTGCTTATAGCTGATTGTAAATATTGCTCCACCATCAAAAGCTTGTCAAATCTGTCCACTTTAGAATGCAGTGTAGGGCATTCCTTGAAGTATTCTATACAATGTTCCAACTTTAATTCGATGACTTAGAAAACTTGGAAATTATATTTTAATTGTTCAGAATTACTACACAAAATCAAGTAAAAAAAAAAAAAAGAAAGCTGCAATAATATGAATGGACAAAAGGTGAAGTAAAAGAAAACGAAAAATATCAACAGCATAACTCAAAATTAAGAAAGATACTAGGCAACACACACAATGAAAACATATACATCACAGCATACAAACGAATACACATACATTGTGCAACTGTATCAAAAATCAAGAAAATATACATATATATGCCTCCAACACCCAATTCATAACTAGAACAACAAAAAGCGGCACGCGCCCCCAACACATCAATTTTACGTCCAGGAAAAAAATTATCTTGACAACATCCTATAACCAAATCTAAGCAATATTCTTCCATTTCTTCGCGCTCTCTTAATTCAGTGTCTCGATGGATTTTCTTCTCAGCTTTAACTTCCAACATAACTCTTTTCTTGACATCAACTTTATCAGAATTGTCAATACATTTAGGCTCATTATCATCATCATCATCATCATTAGATTCATTATAGCATTGGGCTGTATGTCTTGTCCATGCTCTAATATAGCGAACTCCTACTGCTCTTCTAGACTTATCTGTATCATTTATTCTAAAATGAGACGTATCCCCAGTACCATTTTCATCATTATCACGCCTACAATATCCATCCCCTCTATTTCCATTAAAGCGTCCTACTCTGCTGTGTCGGCGGCGACCTCTACGTCTATCTCCACAACCTGTTTTTCTTCTTTGCCTATTATGGCCTATCCCACGTCAACCTCTATAACCTAAGCGATTTCGACCTATACAACAGCGGCGTCTACCTCCACATCTGATTCCTCTTTGACGCCTACTACGTCCTCTCCAATATATGCCTTTACAACATCGCCTTATCTTATATCGTAACTTTACTTCAAGCTCAACTATCTTCCTCTCATCTACTCTATTCTCCCTTACAATTTCCTCTAACTCAATGCTACTTTCGCGTAACGTCTCCTCTAACAAATTCTTCCTCTCATCTACTCTATTCTCACTTACAATTTCCTCTAACTCTATGCTACTTTCGCGTAACGTCTCCTCTAACAAATTCTTCCTCTCATCTACTCTATTCTCACTTACAATTTCCTCTTAACTCGATGCTACTTTCATCTACCATCTCCTTTAACTCCAAACTACTTTCACCTACAGCCTTTTCTTCCTTTATAATACTTTTAGCCTCTTCTTCTAACATATTCTTAATTTCACATCTGATCTCCTGTTTCACCCCCTGAATACTCTCCTGCAGAGTTCCATACTTCCTATTTAATTCCTCATTTTCCTTGACCACATTGTCTAACTTTTGATGAATTTCCTTATTATTTTTATCTATCGTCTCTCTCATCTCCTGATTTTGCCTACTTATTTCCTGATTTTGCCTACTTATTTCCTCTCTCATCTCCTGATTTTGCCTACTTATTTCCTCTCGCATCACCTGATTATCTTTCTTACTTTCATCAAATTTTTCACTCAGCATTCTCATGATCGCAGCTAATGAATCTTCCGAAATTCCTTTCTCTTTACTAGTATTCAGGTTACTCTCTGACATCATAGTATTATCATCTACGCTCTCTTCACTATCAAGACCACTTCTTAGCTTCATATCTTTCTCAGACATACTGAATTACACTTCTAAACACAAGCCCCAAAATCACTCGCACAATATATATGCATTCCTACCCCTACACTGATGTGTCCTGGTTCTCGTGCCCTACGTTGAGGTGTCACTTGTAATTGGATCCTTATCGTGTGATATAAATATTTCCGGGAGGGCGCCAATTCATAGATAGAATAGCCTACTATGAATGAATCTTCTTTTAAAACAGACACGAGAACTCATTCATCTCAGGAATGGTGTGTTTATAACACCAACCAGGACATTACAGTAAACAAGGCAGCTTAATATTATACTGCAACATAACAATAAATCATTGGAATGCTACTTACTATTTAGTGGTCTTAAGGGATGTATATTTAAATTGTTCCTGTAATGTAGTCACAATGATATAATTTCCAACTTATATCATTAGTCTTTATATCCTTTATTAATTTTTACTCCCGTGGAAGAGCTATAGATGAAGCCGTAATACTATAACTAATACGACGTATTAAATAAGACAGATTAATCCAGTACATTCTCCTTTGGGTCTTTTTTTCATACAATGACTTTTTATTTTTCAAAGTTCAACTCTCATTGTCTAAACTCATCTCTGCTATCGTCAGAGTTGACACTCTCGTTTGACTAGTTCATGTTTCCTCCACTCAAGCGCACCAACGCCACCTCCAAAGAACACTAATCATTTTTTATATAAACGTATCACGGCCTATATAGGCTCAGTAAACGTTACAGCAGACGTTAGGTGGCTTAGTAGGGGGAAAACTCCGGAACGATGTTGAGTCTTCTGGATGAGATCAGAGATTTTCTGAAATCTTCTGGGCAATATTGGCAAGAACTTGATGAGAGATCATGGCTACTAGATTTAGGTTTCTCGGCAGATATCACTTCAAAATTAAATGAGCTAAACCTCAAATTGCAAGGAAAAGATCGCAATATTTCATGCATGGTAAGTGCAGTAAATGCTTTTCAGTGGAAACTAAAGCTAAGGATTGAACATTTCAAAAGAAATTCCTTTTCTCACTTTCCAACTTTGAAATCAATTATGGAAACCGTAAATGTCGGTGAATTCGATCTTCCATCTTTTGCTCAGCATCTTGAAATCGTATCCACAGAATTTAGTAACAGGTTTAGCCAGTTTTCAGCACTTGACTTATTTCCTTTATCTCGTAAGTGGAGCATAGGGCATCAATGAATTTCCGCCATCGGACTCTGTTCTGCGCCATCCTCCTTATCTCGTTCCAGGCCTTCCCTCCTTTCTCCATTCCTTCTGTTATTACACTGCTCCTCCAGGTGTTCCTACTACCTTGTGGATTCCATTCCAGGGCTTGTCTTGCTATGTTGTCTCCATCTCGTTGTAATGTATGCCATATCCATTTCCATTTCCTACGACGCATTTCAATATAAATGGGTGTTTGCTGTGTTCTTCTCCATAGCTCTTCATTGGAGATAACTTGTGGCCACCATATCCTCAGGATAGTCCTCAAGCATCTATTCACAAATATTCGGAGTCTGTTAATTAGTTGTTTGTTGGTCTTCCAAGTTTTACACCCATAGAGCAATATTGACTTACATTTGAATTGAAGATGCGAAGTTTGGTATAGGTGTTAAGTTCCCTTGCTTTCCAAATTGGTCTAACCTTGTGAATGCTCCTTTAGCCTTATTTATTCTATCTCCTATATCCTCCATAGTACCTCCCTAGTGGCGACCATACTTCCTAGGTAGCAAAACTGTTTGACTTGATCGATCTCTTGATTCCTTAGAAATAATGGTGCCTTATTTTGGATATTATGGCGCATCTCCTTGGTTTTCCTTCCATTGATCTTCAATCCCACCTCAAATGCTTCAGTTCTTAAATCATTCAGCTTTGCTTCCATATTTTTGTAACTGCTGGCTAGCAAGCACAGGTCGTCTGCGAATTCCAGGTCCTCCAACCTGTATTTAAGTCCCCACTGCATACCTCTTCGGCGATTCATTGCTTTCTTCATGATAAGATCCCGTTTCAGCACTTGAACCAGTGATAATGTTATCAATAATCCATTCGCTTCAGTGGACATCACTGAACTTATGATGATGATAATTGTTGTTTTAAAGGGCCTAACATCTAGGTTATCGGCCCCTCACTGAACTTAAGGTAAGATGTGCGAGATCTTCGAAAATTGTAATTTGGAAGAAGTAGAAATGGAAATTTTAAATCTTAAAGAAGATATACCTCTGAAATCATGTTATTGAACTTCAACCAATTGATGGTCTCTGGTAGACAGGAATAAGTATCTCATGGTCCGTAGTGTTGCTTTGAAAATGTATTCTTGTTTTGGTTCGAAATATCTTTGCGAGGTTACATTTTCATCTATGAACATCATCAAGAATAAATACCAATCCAGCCTGACAGACTCACATCTAGATGAGGCATTAAGAGCAGCTTGTTCCAGCTACGCACCAGAATTTTCTGAACTTGCAGCGAACATGCAGTATCAAACTTCACACTAATTATGTAAGTTATAAATCCAAGTCATTTTAATCATAATTATTTTGTTGTATTTTTTGAAGTATTGCATATTTTAGTGATAATAATGCCATAATAATAACAATAATAAAATAATAATAATAATAATAATAATAAATGTAGTAAGTATAGTCAAATACTGGCTGTGATGACAGTGGTGGTGCCCACACCTCTTTGGGCATTAGTTAAATGTGCCCCAGCACACCAGAAAGTTGGACAGCAGTGATATATACATACAGTCACAGTTTAATTGTCTATTATTTCAGGTTGGTGTCAAAACTACTCGAGTGAATTGCATTCATGAAATATAAAGGGGTGGTTAAGGAGAAAGCTTCCAAGAGCTTATTACTCATCAGTTCAGGAAGACAACTGGACAATCCTCATCTCCCAGACATGACACAGCTTTCGTGATATCAACAGGGTAACTCCCTGTGGAATTTACATGGTATACATTTTAGGATATCTAATGTATAATTTTTTCTCCAGAATGTGCAATTAAAGGTTGATATTTGCATCATTTTATGAGCATATTCCTTTCTGTTCCTTTGAGCACATCACAAATTATTTCTACACTGGAGCATGGGAGCTCTCAAAGCAACATCTGCCAAGTCTGACAGCCTGACCAAGACTTTCCTTCAGCTGCCAGCGCCAGTCTCTGTTGAGGTCAACCAGCTATTTCATTTTTTTTGTTATCCTACTCTGTGAAACCCATCAGACAAGTAATCGAAGCTATTGTAGTTAAATAATAAAGATAATTCACAAGTTCTCTCACATCTGTCCTTATTATTATTAATTTAATATTTCTCCTTTCAGGGTATCTGATACATAAGCTAGACATAATTGATATGAGCGTTACACGAATGATTCCTGGGACAAATATATGGGAGTAATGGCAGGAGGGTTCTCGTAATGAAGAGATAAAGGCTAAGTTAAAAATAAATGCTATATGAAGCTGTTCGTATGAGTAGACTCAAATGGTGGGGTCATGTGATGAGAATGGGGAAGGAGAGATTACCTACGAGTTTAACGAGTTAGGCTGTAGAGGGTAAGATAATATTGTTATTTCTTTTACGTCCCTTTTAACTACTGCAGCTTTTAGCGATGCCGGGGTGCCGGAATTTTGCCCCGAAGGGGATCTTTAACATACCAGTAAATCTACTGACACTGCTCCCTTGCATTTTCGCAGCCTCAAATGCCAGTTGACTGCGTCAGGATTCGATCCTGCAAGCTTGGGTAAGAGAAGCAGGGAGGCGATGGTCAGATTTAGTGATGAACGACCTCAAAGTGAGAGGTGTAGAATTAGAAGAGGCTGCAGTGCTAACTGCTAATAGAGCATCATGGAGGCAACTTGTTCGCAAACAGAGGCTTGCAGACTACACTGGGCGCTGAAAGGCAAATCAGTCTCAATTGAAAATGTATGTATTCTTTATATAAAAAACCCTAAGGTCTTCCTTATAAATTAAGAGTTACAAAAGTCTAAATGTCACACAATCTTCACAACACATTTCTTGAGGTTTAAAAATACTTAGTTTAATATTGCATCATTTTTTTAATTGTTGGTTTCACTGTTTATTTTGCCTAGGGTATTATCGGACAGCCTATTTTGGTTGTATGTATATATATATATGAGGGCTGTTTTTCCTTTTTAAATTTCCGATGGGATATATAAAAATGACAGATTGACATAACAAAATGATTTTATTACTAATAGTAATACGCAGCAGACACATTATTCCATCTAAATGAACATTCTAAAACCGACAGATTACAAAAGATTGAAAGGCGAATTGGAAGAACTTGTATTAATAAAGGATATAAAAAAGGTGGGCAATGGCGATTAAAAACAATATTGTCTATAACAACCTAGAACCCATTACTGATACCATGCGAAAGAAAAGACTAGGTTTCTTTGGGCATATCATGAGAATGCCAGATTCACGTCTTCTAAAACAACTAGTACAGTGCAATCATGCTTCTTGGTTAAAAGGAATCGGAGAGGACTTAAAAGAAATTGGCCTACAACAGAAGATGCTGCAAATAAGAAAAGTTTAACTACAGCACTTAAAAAATATGACTTTTCATTTTCCACTCACAAAAAAGAAAATTCCAACAAGAATCTTTTTCGCCCAAGAAAGGGCAAGACAATCAACACGCATGAAGAAGTACTGGGAGGACCGCAAGGCTCGTACAGTTCCTACAAGTTGACAAACTAATGGTTGGTTAAAGTGATCCTATGTGGTTTCAAAAGGCGAAGAAGAGGAAGAAGAAGTTTACTTGTATTGTTCTTAGTTTTCAAGATAATGCCGGGAGTGTCCGAGGACATGTTCGGCTCACCAGAGTTTGTAGCTGCTTCTATGCGGACACCCATGGAGTGAGCTAAAGTACCGTCACGTGTGGAGTGTTGTCTGGGGAGAAAAGTGTGAATTTAAGGACGAGGAATTGGAAGGTAGCGCTGTGGCCTATAGTTACGGACCAACCCCGGCATTTACCTGGAAAGAAGATGGGAAACCACAGAAGACCATCTTCAAGGTTGCCGGCGGGGGGATTCAAACCTCCTTGCCTTCCGGATGTGAGCGACTACACCAGCTTTCCAATGCCCTCTGTAAAGAATTCTGCCACCAGTGAGGTGGGTACATCTGGACAGTCACCTGAAGTTCTTCGTTGGTGGCGAGGCATTGTCGCCCAACCATACCTTCAATTCTCGAAACGGGTGAAAATCATTCGGTGCTAAGTTGGGACTAAACGGCAGTTGGTCGAAAACTTCCCACTTGAATTCTTGGAGAAGGTCTTTTGTCATGTTGGCACAGTGCGGTCGTGCATTCTCCTGGATCAAAATCATGCCAGACGAGAGCTTGTTTCTTAGTTTGCTTTGAATTGCTCTGCTAGTAGAAAACGTTATCACAATTCGCATCTCACACTTGGTGGGAGTATCAATGGTAGTGGCCATGTTCAATTGCCCATAGCTCGGTTATGATTGGCGCATTGGAGCCAACAATGACACAGGTTGTGGACGGGATGTAGCGCAATTGTACGACACACTTACTTGGCTCCCGCTTACCTCTTGTTTACTTAGATTCATCATTGGAGGTTGAGAAGAAAAAAAAAACAGCCCTTGTGTATATATCTCTCCGTGGTTAACAACCGTGAGGCTGGTTGACAGCATCTCGCCATTCTTCCCGTCTCCGCCTTCCTCTTCAGTTCACAGTATGAGCCACGACTCATATCTTCCAGTATTCGACTCATGTACACCAATCTGGGTCTTCCTCTATAATTCTTGCTGTCTACTGTTCCCTCGATTATAAGCTTAAGCAGTCCATTGTGTCTCAGTATGCGGCCCACGAGGTGATTCCGTCTTCTTTTTAAATATTTAAGGAAGCATCTTCTCTCTCCCACTCTTCTAAAGACTTCATTTGTGACCATTTCTTTCCAGCTGATTTTCATAATCCTTCAATAGCACAAGGTTTCAAATGCTAGTCGTCTTTTCCTCTTTCTCTCTCTCCTATTGTTCAAGATTCGCTGCCATATAGCGTGATGCTCCATACGTAAGTCTTCTACATTTGTTTCCTCAAATCAAGACATGTTCTTTGCAGTAAATAGGTTCTTCTTTTTATAGAATGCGTTCTTGGCTTGGGCAATCCTACTTAATATCTCTCTGCTACATCTTCCATCATTCGTTATTTTACTTCCCAGATAATTAAACTCATTCACTTCTTGTATCGTTTCATTTCTTAACTCTATTACCGTCTGGTTTTCGCCATTTCTACTGCAGACCAAAATTTTTGTTTTCTTTGTATTTATTCTCATATTAAATTCTTCCTCCATTATTTTGTCCATCTTGCTCAGGATCATTAGTAAGTCTTCTTAATTTTCTGCAATTAGCGCTATGCCATCAGCAAACCTTATCATGTAAACATTATCTCCATGAATATTCACTCCTGTGACAAACTCTTCTCTTACTCGATCGATCACCTTTTGTATAGGGTGACCAGATCCAGTACTGTGAAATAGAGGACAAGAAAGGAAAAAATTGAGGACATTAAGGGAAAAAAAGAGGACAAATCTAAAAGTACTGGTAATAAAACCATATAAGATACGAAAAAAGCTTGCCTATAGTTTGCGAACTGCCGCAGCCTTGTACACTTTTTTGTGTTTAGCCTATTTAAAGAAATGTGGCTATCAAATTCTTGAGAAACTACGAAATTAAATGAAAATTTTATATATATAACGCTGTTTTAATATTTGTAATTTATTAACTAAAACAATAAATTATAGAACTTACCATGATTTGCTACCGAGACGAAAGTTGCAGTTGGGCTGCCTCAAAATCATTACGTCCAAGCTTGAAAGCAGGATATTTGGTTTTCAAAGCATCTGTTAACTTGCACTTTCATTTAGGCATCTTGAATGCGAACAAATTTTAAACTGGCAAACACACAACCACAAGACTGTCATTCAACGGAGCACAAACCCAGAAACACATTCCCAAACCCAGCGTAGACCGGAAACAAAAATAGTAGCGCTGCACATCAGTAAAAAATTAAACTATTTCCATGGCGCCAATATAAACTGAGAAAAACTAAAACATACATACATTCATACCATAATATAGTAAATTAATAAAAAGGAGGACATTTAGATAATTTTAAAAATTGTTTGCGGACAGAGGACAGACGTAAATTTGAGGACATGTCCGCGAAAAAGAGGACGTCTGGTCACCCTACTTTTGTAGGCACATATATATATATATATATTATGATTTTGCAAACATGCTTATTATTTATTCTACTGCACAGATGTGAATTCGGATGCAATTTTGTGGTTGAAGTCGTCAACGACAATACCCTAGTGCGATTGATGTGCCTGTGCATGGCCCTGTGGCTGCTGTTAGACTATTTATTTCTGTCTGTGAGGTAGTCAGCCCAGAGACTGGTTGGATCCTCAAAAAATACCGCCATAGGCAGCACTATAATGAGGCGTGCTAGGCAAGATGAGGAGTGAGGTAGTTTGCCATTCCTTTCCTCACTGAGCCAGAACAATAGCACTGACCCTATGAGAACCTTTCACAGTACACACAGACACTAGTTGTGCCCTGAAGGTCATTACTCAGCACCACTCATACCTCAGTAGCTTCCATAAAATCACAGCCATGAATGAGACTAAGACATCAGTGGAAAGCCACATTTTACTCTAGCCTGTGTCAACAGACAAATGCAAATGTAGTGCATTCATCAAGAGATGGTTAGTCTTATGGTTAGACAGCAAGTCTACTTCTATTAAAAGGGAACTTGATTTATTTAATATTGCATCATTTTATTGTTGGTTTCTCTGTTAAAATATTTATTTTGCCTAGGGTATTATCTTAAGCCTCTTGAACAACAATTATCATCATCTTTTCCTTTTCTCTTACTTTTTCTTTCAGTTCAGAGCCATGACTCAAATGAATAGGTCGAGTAACCTTGTATTATGTACGGTACTCAATGTTGTTGAAAACAGTTGCAAAGAGAGTGGTTATTCTCTGCTAAATTTTTGCTTTCAACTCAGCAAAAATCATGGGCAGGGGTGAATATATGCAACTTGCCATGGATACATGTTTGTTGGGAATGATAAGGCTACACCTGCTACTAAAATGGAACATGAACTCCATCGCCATATATGAAATGGTGAAACATTAACTGGGAATCAAACCCGGTCCACCTTGATAAGAGGCAAGCAGCTTGACCATGCAACACCATGCACCTACACTGACAGATACCACAGGACTTTTATATTTGTGTAACAGTCTCCACAAATCCATACCTTAAGTCAGAAAATACCATTTTTGGTTTAATTTGACATTAGGTAAATTTGTGAAAACCAGAAGTTTCCAGCTTAAAGACTGTACAAACAAAGAATAACCACTCTCTTGGTAAATGTTTTCACCACGTTCCAACATTGAGCCAGGAAATATTCTCCGCAGTGACTGCCGGCTTCTGCCAGCAGTTTAGTTGGCAGCACGGTGTCCTTGACAGGGTGAACCCCACACGCGTGGGCTGTCAAAATCGTCAGTGTATATTGCAATAAGCGAGCGTGTGTGCCATCAGCACTTCCAGCATCTGTGGCTTGTTTTAATACAAGCGACAGTCGTACTGCCAACGTAACTACTGATGCTAGCTCTCGCAGACGCTTGTAGGCACTGTGGAGAACATTTCCTGGCACCCTGTACAAAATTACCCTACTGTAGAGATTTGAAGCCATTCTTTCAGTGTTGCCTATACAAAATTGTCATTTGTAGCTCTTCAGTCAATCAACACAACTATGCCCAATGAATGGACAGGGTACAAGATCTAAATTCATGATTTTAATTCTCAGTGATTTGCATCTTTTGGCTTCGCAGTTTGCCTGACTGGCATTAGAAATGTAGAGATTTGAAGCCATTCTTTCAGTGTTGCGTACTCATTCATTTGAGCAGTAGCGTAGCCAAGATAAAACCAATGGGAGGGGTTATAGGAACAGGGAGATAAATGTAATTCGGGGAATTACAGGACATAGTGCTATGAAGCAACTTGGCTACCTCATACTTGAGAAGTTAAAAACGATCTCCAAATTAGTGTTAATGTACCTATAGAATTTTTTAGGTCATTATTACAGTATTATTTCTTTCTTTCTTTATCATTTAGGCATACTTAGGACCACAGGGCTGGTATCTACTCTTCGGTCAAGTTGTTGCTTTCTTCTTCCAACAGTCCCCCATTTTCTCATTTTGAGTCAATCTTCTTCTTAGTATTATTATTTGAAATTAAAACTAGATTACTGTATATACAGCTTCCCTCTTGCTAAGAAAAGAAAGAAAGCTAATTGCCCCGCTAGGCGGAATTTAAAATTATCTGGGGCTAGGCTGTTTGAGAAAAAAAAAAGCTAGATTGACAACCCTGGAGGACGGAGTTATGCGTTGTCACGAAGACATGTGTTGCCGGGCTAACAAGAGACAATAATACGTCACCAAGCAGTGATGCAGACACAAATCATAGCCATACCGATTTCCCACAAAGCATGAGTTATAGGCTCATCTGCAAGTGTCATTGTTTACCTCAAGAAATGTTCATTTAGCTTATTAGTTATTATTATCATCAGTTCCTGATTCATGTAAAAATTCTAAAAGGGGCGGTTCTAACACCCAGTAACACCCCCTGGCTACACCACTGCATTTGAGTTATGGCTCTGGGCAGAAAGGAAAAGAAAAGATGATGGTAAGTTTTGTTCAAGAGGCCTAACATAATACATTAGGCAAAATAAATATTTTAACAGAGGAACCAACGATAAAAATGACACTAAGTTACATTAAACAAATCACGTTCCCTCTTAATTGAAGTATGCTAGACATGCTGGCTAACCATCAGACTCAAATTTAAAGCAACGGTTAAATGTTCGGTGGCATAGTCCTAATCGGTAGCATGCTGAACTGCTAGGCCCAAGATCGCGGGTTCAAACCCAGCCAAAGTCGCCGGGGGGGGGGGGGGCCCATGTCATTGATTTATGGCACGTAAAAGAACTGCAATTGGTAGTGTGTAGCAAAATATGTAGGTTGTATTTGGCTAGTTAGAAACGCTCTATCAAGTTCCAACACTCGCCGCTAGGTGTTAGTGACAATAGCATCAGGTAGCCAAAGTTGGAACTACCAGTACTTGAAGTTGAACTTGTTGGAGGCCCTCGGGCATTCAAACAAAAATACTCAACTATGGCCATTGGCTGCAATCCCTATGTATAAATATTCAAGACCTCAAGAAATGTGTTGTGAAGATTGTGAAGCCTTTTTTAACTTTAATTTATAAGAACCTGAGGATTTTTTATACAATTTAGAAATTTAATGTTTGAATTATAAAAAAATATTATTGAAGATGAGCTAAACTCCAAGGTTCAAAACATGTCCAACAAATAAAATAAGGATAATTAAATTGTATTGACTGGGAGGACAGAACCTAACAAATTATTTCATTGCCCTGTCACAGTAATCACAGCCCACATGTTAGTTAGTTATGGTTGTTTTAAGGGGTGGAACAGCGAGGTCATATGCCCCACACAGACCACAATGCAGAAAACGTTACTAGCCATTTAACATATGATGACAATATTTTGTTTTAAGGGGCCAAACATGTAGATTCAGGTGATGAAGTAATGAAAAGTTAGAACTAAACCTACCAGTAACTACCAACTTACAACTAACGTACATTTTTAAAAAAAATTAATGCAGCCAATGGCCATTTTCTTTTCAAGACGGATCAGGGAAGGGATTTTGGAAGGATATAGGCCCGTGGACCTACAGAAAGGAATTGTCCAGGCATATGCCTGGAGGGTGAAAATGGGAAATGGCGAAAACTATTTTCAGGACGGCCAAGGTGAGATTCGAACCCACACACTCCCAATGCTAGTGAACTTGAGGTAGTGCGTGAGAGCTCTCGGCCACCATGTCCAGTATAAGGAAAATATAAGACATGGAAAAGAAGAGGACTGAGGAATGCGGAAAGAAGTAGAGCCATGAAAGGCAGATGGAAAAGGGGAAAGAGGATAGGGTCCGCCCTAAAGTCTATGGCAAAAAGGGAAAATTTACCCAACTCAAGAATCCTTTGGGGCTGCCAACTCCCGAGCTTACCAGCTGTGAGCCCTTGAGGATGTAGCACTATCCGGGGTGCACCATGCATGGTGCTTTCTTTAGGACCTTGTCCAGAAGGCAGGAGATACCATGAAAAAATCACAAGAGGCCAGACCTCTCACAAAATGAGAGAATACCCTTATATTATTGGAGATGGAGGAGAACAAGGGAAGTCAACAGGAAAGACGACAGAGAGGAGCCCAGGGAAAGACGTCAGAAAAGTTGGATGGCGCAGCCACGCGGTAGAATGTTGAAGCTGTACCATAGTGACTGGTGAGCATGGTAAAGCATTGACGTCGTGATGGAAACAGAAAGGAATTTGTCAAATTCGAGGAGGTACTGCTCTGTATACGGTTCCAAATTGTATAAAGCGGGTGCGAAATCTCTTCACTACTTTCCAAGTACAAAAAGTTCAGAGAGAAAGATGGGCTTCGGCGCCGTCAATTGGAAAACATGTTACACGTTACATGACAGTGTGCAGTCTGCATTTTTATGAAGACGACTTCTTTCCACAGCATAAGCACCGGTACTGTCGATTATTGATAGTTATTGTCTCTAATTTGTATTCACAAGGATTTAGCTACATCAAAAATACTGATAAACTTGTAGCCTAATACTTCTGTGCCATAGGCCTACATAGAATGTAATCCGCTCTTCGTAAAGCTATTTTAGGGGTTCTTCTGATTGACAATAGCCGAATGGTTAGAAAACTTAAGAAACATGCTGTTCCTAGCCTTCATTTGCCAGAGAATTTATATTCTTGCCCTTGAACAGCAAGTATGTAGGTCAATATTTGCAATATTGAAATATGATTTGGCTTAAATTGTGTTTTTGGCTATGATCTCCTTACTGTTGAATTTAGTTGATTAATGTGTAAAATCTTAGTTTTAAGTACCGGTTTGGTGACCCATCATCCCAGGCAGGCCGGTAACACCTATACTACTCAGGCAGATAGGTCACTTAGCCGTAATTTGGAAGTTATAGTGATGTTAAGTATACATATGCGGTAATGTAGCAGGAGACCTGATCGGCCTAGGCTATTCTGACTTTAATTAGTTCCCACTTCAGGGTTTTTCAGTTTTGAGTGCGAATAGTTGGTTTGAAAGTTGTACAACAGTAAGGAGAGTATGTTGTCTATAGATTTTATTTGGTATTATGGTTTATGTCGAGCTGAGGAGTGAATTTGATTTGGCTTAAAGTGTAGTTTTTGATCTGTTCCGTTTGCTTATGACAAGTTCAAATGGGGACTCCAGCTTTGTTAAATATCTGTATTTTAAATATTTAATTAAATATATTGATAAAGAGGATGCCTCCATTTTAACTTGCCTATGGCAAGAGATTAATAAATTTATATTCTTGCCTTTAACAGCAAGTATGTAGGTCAATATTAGCAATATTGAAGTATGATTTGAGCATCCCAAGTAACGCTTCTTTGAACCCAAAACATTCATGAAAATTCAGGGTTGCTGGATTCAATTTATTATCAGGGAGTCGTCCTTTGTGTTATGTGAGATATATATATTGTGAAATTAATAAAAACATCGATACCGCTAGGCTCCCAAGTACAGGCTTCATATATGTAACAGCAGACAGTATCTACATGTGGGTAATATTTTTAACTGGTAGTAATTAAGCACTGCATTTAAATTGATTATAAAAATATTTCTATCAATGAAAGAAAATATGTAGTACCATATTTTGCCATCATAAATTAGAAGCCATAACAAACGCACACCCAATCACTGTCTTGCATACTTCTCGTCACTATCTCGCCGTCATATTGGAATTAGCTGACCGTAAGCTCCTCCTCCGTTTCGGACGTCAATAAGCTATTGGACTCAATAACACAAAAACGGCAGTGTAACACGTGATAAGGCTGTAGGCCATTACCCAGAGCTTGAAAGGGCCATACAATAGACTGGAAAGTCATACCTACATCATGTTGTCCTATGACTAGAGCGTTAAAAATCCCTCAGTATGCCTTCGTTCCGAGGTGAAGTAAAACCGCGGTCCCATGTCATAGATTTATGGCATGAAATAGAACCTTCCACTAACTACACTTGTAGAAGATAAAATTTGTAGGTTAGTTTGATAATGCTATATTACTTCCAACATTCGCCGCCAGGTGTAGACTGCGATGGCATTTAGTAACCACATCCACAGCTAGGTGTCGTGGATGGTAGCATTTGGTAGCAAAAGTAGGAACTACTTGAAAAAATTAATCGCCTGTAGTCCTTCTGGGCTGAATCACAGATAACACACACTACCTAGGTAATACAGCCATCACAATTAACACCGGTTATCAGACAGATTCTACACACACCCAAAGTACTCGGGACTACACGACCGCGTTGTCGCAGCCCCTAAACTAGGGAACCAACCTATGACTAGATGGGAATCAATAGAAAAATAATAATCCCAAAAACTTTAATTGGAATACTAACCACTAACTTAAGAACACCAGGTTGGCAGTAATTAAGAATAATGGAGGATGTTCTCCCCTCTCCTCCACCCCCCCACTCAAATGTATCTAACTTTTCCATCATTTACATTGTTCTTCCTTCATGTCGTTTCAAATGAAAACCGTTGGACACAACATACATCAGGTGCTTTCTGCAAATTCTTTTCCCAGTACCGGTAAGCCATAATTGGCCTGAACAAGACAAACATTGATGGTGAACTAGAAGCAATCATCCTGCTTCTCTCATACTGCGGGCGGCTTCGGTGGCGTAGTTGGTAGCATGCTGAGCTTCTATGCCCAAGATAGCGGGTTCAAACCCGGCCGAAGCCGTCGGATTTTTTAAGAGCGTTAAAAATCCCTCAGTATGCCTTCCTTCGGAGGGGAAGTAAAGCCGGCGGTCCCATGTCATAGATTTATGGCATGTTAAAGATCTTTCCACTAATTACACCTGTGTGAAACTAAATTGGATAGGTTAAGAATATAAACAACGCTCTTAGGTTGCTACGTTCGTTGCCAAGAGCCGACTGCGGTGGCGTCTAGTAGCTAGTTCTGAACTAGGCCTAGTAGTCGTTGACGGTGGCGTTTGGCGGCAAAAGTAGGAACTATTTGAAAATTCAAAGTTGCAGTCCCTACTTGAATTAAAAAACAGATACACACACTAATACAGTCATCACAATTAACACCGGTTATCAGACATATTCTACACACACCCAAAGTACACGGGGCTACATGACCGCGTTGTCGCAGCCCCTAAACTAAGGAACCAACCAACCAATCTCATACTGCCTTGATACATTCAATATAGTATTCTTAATGGATTGAAGTGATTGAAGCCATTTTTCAGTGTTTCCTGGTTCTATTAAATAAATCAATCTTGATGGATTTTCAAGCTGTTATACAAGCAGTATTTATCTCAAGTGCGGTATTCAAAATTGAGAATTGATTAGAAACAAACCTTTGATTTTGTTTGTGGATGCTTGGAGAAAGCGGGAAATACAGATGGTACAGCCCATTCCCTTAGCCGCACACAACACAGTGAAGTACGATCAAAATCACTTTCTGTAAAGTGAGATGAACATAAAGTGCTAAACCGTGTTGGAGACCAATTTTCCCTTCGTACAGCTTTTGTCCATTCCTTACGCCGTTCATTACTTTTGGGAAAACTGTAAATAATAAAGGAGGTCGATAACCTATCAATTAAAAGTATAAAAACTACATTTCATACGGAAGAGAAATGGTATTAGGGCATATGAACTCAATGTTCCACCCCTTAGAACAATAAAGCTCACCAATGAAAAGTTGTCCCAGGTGTAGTTTTTGAGGCTCTGTTTGTGCATCTATATGCCACACAGCTCGGCATTCCAAATACATTTCATAAAACTGGTCATATTCATGTACTGGTATGCAATAAACTGCATTGCTCACTCTTAAGTTTTGGTATGTTCAATATGGCTTCCGCGCGTACATTTAAGCACACCACAGATCATAATTTGGAATAAATAGAACATATAATTTTGATTACAGACACCTTAGAGACTATTTTCATGACACTGGTGAAAAATCTAGGGCTTTTCTGATAAGAAAATATGAATAAATTTACAACGGAATACTAGGCTAATGTCGAATTAATAGACTTCAAAGAAACTCTCAATTTCTTCAGAAAGTAAAATATTGCAACGTACCGTACTGTATATAGGCCTAGGCTACAAGCAACTCGTTTGTAATAATGAAACATACGACTATACCTCTATCTCTCCCAGATATCGTAACACAATACAACGAAACGCAACAATGGGTAGCCGGAGCTTTCAGAAATAATTTTAAATTCCTCCTATATGCCATGGCTGCCAATCTGAAAAGGCTTAACGTAACCATTCTGTAATGAGTGTCAGGGTGACAAAAGGAGCTGTTCAGGAGAGCATACAGTATGCAGCACTGAACTATACAATCATTTCGATTTTTTCATCAAATTTACTGTTCAGATAGTCTTGCAATAGTCTCAAAAACGTCGCACTCGGCCATGGTCAATGCCATCTGTGTATGCAAATAGCTTAATATGATAGACATGTCGCGATTAAAGAAAACAAAACATCGATACGGTAGTCGACGATTGTCATCTGAGTAACATCGATAGTCTTAATATTTTTGAATTACTGTAAAGGGAAACCGCTTTTCTGACTTTGTGCGCTCGCTGGCGATCTTCGTTGCTTTATAAAAGCATGGAAACAAATGGGACTGGATTCCCTACAGCGATCTGCGCTGGCGTCAATTCATTGCAATTCGGAATCGATGATCGCTGGCCATTTCGTGAACAAAAGAATAAGCTTTCATCTCTTTCGGAAACAGTATCATGGCTTTCATACACAGTATTTTGTAATTTCTCAAAATAAACTTGATATTTTAAGAAATTATGTTGCTTGTAACAGAAACGTGGTTAAATGATAGGCAAGGGTAGTAAGTGAGCTTATTTTGTTAACCTGTATTTTAATACATGTTATTTAGGTTATAACACAGGTTATCGTGTAACACGGTATTAAATATATGCAAAATATATGTTCCGTACGTTCCATGCCAAGCTCACAGGCTAAACATTTTTCTAGAGACAGCTTGTAATGCTAGCGAACTTATCCGAGAGTTTTTTGACACTCTTGAAGCATTGTACGTTATTTTTTCGGGTAGCACGAAACAACATTTAAGCTTGCAGAAAGAGCGGGATAAAATTGAAAATTCACTTCAACTTAAGAATTTATCAAAAACAAGGTGAACTGCGCACGCCGAACCGATGAGAGCTGTTTCTACGTCTTATGAAGGGATAGTCACAACATTGGAAACAATGAAAACCTCATTCGATTCTGAATTAGACAGTAAAACCCGAACTTTTGCGTCAGGCTTGCACAAAAAGCTTCTACTTTGATTTTATCTGCGACATGTACTTTACCAAAAACATCATGTTTAAAATTAAGAACGTAACCGAGCTTTTAGAAGCGGAGGAGCTGAATGTAGTAGACGCGAAGCAGCTGGCTGATTCAGAGCGCTTTGAAGTCTTTTGAAGATATCAACGACGACGGCAAGATGAACGCATCGTCATTTGCGAAAAGTATGCTAGTACTGTAAATGCGGAGGAAGACTTCTTAAAGCACCACAGGATCCGGCGACTTGCAAAGAAGTACGACGCGAATGCTGAAACGACAGCAGAAATTTCTTTTCTTACATTCTACAGAAAGGATGTGAATGTATTTACTACAAGCGTGCAAGACAATCTCGCAAAATTAATTTCTTTGCTAGAGCCATTCCACATAATTTTCAAGATACCCGCTGATAGAAAAAACTGATGTTGTTTTCAACGAAAGATAACGTCGACGGCATTGAAATTACGGATATAGTGGAGAAGAAGTCCTTGTTAAAACATCGTAGAGTAGGGTGTTAGAATAACTAGATTTTTTTAATTCATGTAATATTTAAAGACTTATTTTGTTCATTTATAAAATTTTCCTGCGAATCAAAATTCTGGAACTAATAAAATACATTTTAAATGAAAGCCATTAATTAAGTATATTTGTCTTGTGTACCGTTGCCCCCCCCCCCCCCTTTCCCTCCCGTTGCTCAGTTTTTTTAAACGTATAGTCGGCAATGTTAATCAGCCAGTCGGCATTTTTTAAATTTTCACCCCCCCTAGATGTACAAGGTCGAACCGCCCCTGTGTGTAAGTACATTAAGTCTAAATTAAGTAGATACATTTTAATTACGGTGTCTGTTATTCTTAATTTCGGATAGGGTAGTAACTAACTATGAATACCGTATCACAGACTGCTGTCCATATAAAGATGTCAGATATTAGTTCTACGAGCGATTCTAGTGAATTTTCAAGTGATGACGACAATCTAGATTTATTTGATGATGATGTTAATCTGAACAGGAAAAGGCCGAAGAATGAACATTACTTTGAAGTTATTGTGCCTAGGTATAATGATGAAGAGTTCATGGAACATTTCAGTCAGTCGACAAGTGGCAGAAAGTTTGGCTGACCGTTTTTCAAACAGCCAATATTTCCATCATCGAGCTGGGGGAAATGGAAAATTAAGCAGCTTCCGATGGACACTCATATTATGTGGTTTGCTGGGCATCAGACAGCTTCATATCGTGATGTAAGTGATAGATTCAACACCACCTTAAGCACATTGCACAAAGTCATACAACGTATGGTGTACTTCATCAGTAATTTATCTGGCCAAGTAATAAAATGGCCTAGAGGAGATGAAATCCCTACTGTAGAAAGACACTTCAGGCATAATGGATTTTCCTTGAGTGATAGATGGTACACACATTCGCATTAGGGGCAGATGACCTCGTAGTTCCGCCCCTTAAAACAACAATAACTAACTAACTAACATTCGCATTGACAAGCCAAAAAACTATCCTGATTCCTACCTAAACAGGAAGCATTCTTATTCCATCCAGGTACGTTAAAAAAAAGTTTATTCTGTCCTTCATTTTACACTTTACTAATGGGTACAATGGTCTTACTTTATGAAAGGAATAAGGTAAGCCTAATAAGGAATCCAACATGTTGTCTCAGTTACAGGTTGAGTGCGATAACACACGGGGAATAAGGGACGTGTTTCTTGGATTCCCTGGATCAGTCCACGACAGCAGGGTATTTCACAGATCACCACTACAGCAGAGTTTGTCAGAGAAATGTGGTGAACTTTATATCCTAGGTGATAGTGGTTACCCTTGTCTACGCCATTTGTTGACACCTTTCAGGGACCGTGGTCATTTGAGGCGTGCAGGCGTGTGAAACTAGCCAGAAACCGATATGTGATAGAACATTGCTTTGGTTCATTAAAACAAAAGTTTCGTCAATTATACCACACAAAATTGAAGAAGATCCCTGATATTGTGCACTTCATTAGCACTTGCTGTGTTTTGCATAACCTAGCCCTTGAAGACAACTTTCAATACCATGAAAATGAACAAGCAGGCGATGCGGTGCTGATTGCTCAGGAGGGGGTACAGTTCGTGGGAGTTGAGGGTGGAGATGACAGGGATGGGATTGCCAGGAGAAATTATGTTGCCTTTAACGTACTTTGATCATATGTAGTTGTCATTTAAGAGTGGAAAAGAACGGCCAGAAACATCGACCCCGTTTGAAGCGGGATAAGATGATGGTGAAGAAGAAGAGCATAAAGTAGTTGTCATAATGGGGTTGGATTTGACATTTATTAGGCCTAAATTGTACACAAACACATCACATAGACTCAATTGTGGAAGCTACATTTACATCGTTCTCTAACAGCATTTTAAGAATGGTATTCCTCTCTTCAATAAGGTCATTCCTTCTTCTCTTTTCTTGCAATTTCTTTGCTTTCAATTCCATCCCTTTCTCGAACTTGGTTTCATCGACATCTAACCTATATTTCTGATATTTTAAATGCTCTAGCCTAATTCTCTCCAAAACATCAACTCTATCTCTTTCCACCTGACCTTATTAAATGCCTGTTTTCGAAAGTGATGCTAGGCGTTTCGTTTGGTACAGCCGGTACAGGGCCACCTGCTGCTACAGAGGCTGCCTCACTGCAGGAAGCAAAACTTCCTTCGACTCTTTCAGATGATGTGGTTAATGGAAGATGGGCAGTTGTGGTAGTTGAAAGGAGTAATTCAGGGTGAATATTTAGTTTCTTCTGAAATATTTCGTCCAGTTCCATCGCATACTCATAGGTCTTACGACCCCTTCCTGTTTTATTCGTATTGTCAATGTAATTCTTGTAATTTCTTTCAATTACACGCCACCTGTTCTCACAGTTGGCTGGGGAGACTTTCACACGAAACTCACTATCGATCTTCACAGATTTAAACTCGAAGAATCTCTTCAAGTTCCTAATCTCCATCGACCCCACCTTATTCCTATATTTCTTGAATAGGTCTATTAAAATGTTTGTGTTGTCGTGTGACCATGACCTATATTCAACATCATTATCATTTTCTGGAGTGGAATGGAATGGAGTGGAGTGTCTTGAATAATCAAAAATTCTTGTAGTTCGTCTGCAAAAAGCAAACAGTTGAATTGTAGTATACAGTATACAAATAAATAATCGTCAAGCCTTTGCATCGTATTATTATTATTAATTACCCGTCGCGGCTTCGCCCGCGAATACTGTAGTTTTACAGAGTGCACTTAGCAACGTCTCAATCGTGAATCCTATGACTTATTTATCATTTAATTTTGAATAATAATGATAATTTGGTAAAGACCGTAAACAATCAGACAATATCATATAAATATAAAAATCTCACGAACGTCACGTCGCATCGCATGTATTAATTACATTTTAGTCTTCCAGGTATAACTTGCGTTTCGGTCGTCAATTTATAAAATGCATGAAAGTTGTGGAACGTTTTTCCTACTTACCTAGCCGGTGTAATAGACGATAATTGCATTGACCCAAACGCAAGTTGTTTGATCTTTCATAGTGTGCATATTCATGACCGAGAATACTATCCTGGTAAAATCCGTAGAATATTCATAATATAGCCTACTAACCAAGTTATTTCACACATACCTTGCATGTTAGTACAAATATTCCTTCCTTTCAGTCCAAATGAATGGATGAATAATAGGGATATCCTAAACTAGCACCAGATAGTGCACACGTACTGCCCCCGAAAAATGAATTATTTGGGACTGAAATGAGAATATTTTTCGAGCCTATGATATAATTTAACATGGCAATATAAATCCTGAAATCTGATGCAAACCAGTCGTGTTAGTGTCTCAAGCAGGCAGGGATATTCCAATCACGTGATATGTTACGCAATCGCAGATTCTAGAAGCTTGAAATCAACATAGCAACAGAGAATTAGCTATGGAATATTATAAATATTGTTATAATTTATGTCATTGGATATAAACCCCCAGCCAATGAGGAGAGGTCTTATTGAAGACGGGATTACCTGCAACTATATTATATGGGGAAATTTTACATTTAGGCCCCAAGAAGGATATTTCATTGATTGGTAATGAGAAGAAAATTAAAAGATATTACAGATATTTTGAAAGTCGCCGAAGGGACGAATTACACAGTAATAAGCATTCTTAATGTGCGCGCTAAATTTCTGGAAGGAGGCAGAAATGGCGGCCAGATTTTCGACTTAGAGAGGGAACGCCAAGCATCCGAGTTCTCATTCCTACAAACTTTGAAGAGTATAGAGGTGTATTCCGGGGTGACCTAGGTCCCGAAGGCTTTAACCGAGTACGGTGTTTAACTACTCGTAGAGATAGCGCGATTGCAGGGTAGATATTGGAGATCCCCATGCATACAAACTAGGCGAGGTTCGCAAGAGACTTGATATTGCGTTTTCTCATTGTTAGTTGAGATTATACTTCAGCTATTTGAATATATAATTATATAGTACGGAACGCATACTATTATTCTACGAAATTTAAAAGTCACAAACAGAATACTTTCGAAGATATTAACTTTTTAGAAGTGTATAACAAAAGTGACGGAAGCAGAGCTGTAAAACATTATTAGTTGGACCGAGATTGCAGCGAACAAAGTCCAAGTGAATACGGTACCAGTGATTGACTTTAACACTGGAGCAGCATGACTGCTAATGTTCATCGAGAATTATTATTCGATATTTGTCACATATTTGAGATGATGAACTAAAGACTTTATGCGCCAGGGACATATTTGAAGCAGAGATATAGATGCAACATGGAGCTTCGTTAACCAGAATACTTCTGAATGTAGACGTTATGTACAATTACATCTAGTGCATTGAAGTCATTTCAAGAACTTTAATATAACATCTACGAGCTATAAACATATTTCATAAACCATCTAGCCTATATGAATATTTATACAATATTACTCGACAATGACATTTAACTATATCTACGACGGAGGATGAAGATTAATCATAAGAAGATTTGTCAATATGCCAGGGAGGATCCGGCAACAAAGAAGACCTATGAACGGGAGGTTGCTGTTCGATTCCAGACAGAGATTGGTGATTACCGAAGAGGAAATTCCTTCCTTATCCGATGGTCGCTGGTTCGAGGAAACGGACAAGAGTCCAACTCAGTATCTTGGATTGAGGAAACATCTAAGTATTCTCCAAATACTTTACCAGATCATCTAGATATCGTCTGATGAGGTAGAAATGTTATTTTCCTATGTAGTTAGAGCTTTTTAAGGACATTTAGAGCAATCGTTTTACTCCATATTTTCTGTATTTCCATGTTTCGATATCTCTTATATAAAACCAAGTGTACTGACTGACTGACTGATTCACTGACTCATCATTGCCCAGCCAAAACTATTAAAGTTAGAAACATGCAATTTTGGGGATATGTTCGTTGTAAGTCTAAAACGCCCACTAAGGAAAGATTTTTGGATATTCAGGTTCTAAAGAGCTGTTAAGGGGGTAGATCTGCATTTCATTGAATAACAATATCTCCCGATTGGTTTCATTGGGGGATGTGATACTCGGCATATAAACTCATCATTAAAAACAAGAAGTTCCGTGACGAACTAAAGAGCTTACTTTTCTTAAAATTTAAGATTCATGCCAATGATAAATCTATATGGAACTATCTAGAATAATGACGAAATTAAGTTGGTAATATCGAAATTTCTGATTTGGTCGAAATACTGTATACCTGGCATAATGTAGCGTAATAGAGCACTACAGTTGGTAGCCCTGGTGACTGATTATATTCTTAGTTCCATCTCTTAAAGTACAGAATACAAAATTTGGTTGAAGTCCAATGGATAGCATGGGCGTTACATTGGAACTAACAGCGCGCGTAAAATCACGTTGGCAACAATGTCATGGATGTATTGGTCAGAAATAATCTGAAATAATATGATCTATTGTTGTGCCAATTTTGAATGAAATCCATTAGTAGTATAGAAGTTACATGCATTTTAAAATTGGACCTATCAGCAGGCTTAGAATCATGTTGGCAGCACTGACGTATATTAGTTACTCCAAATTAATCTAGAACGCCAGATACTATACGTGTGCAAAGTTTAGAGTTATTGGCTTGCATACTTTCTGATATATATATACATATTGATATTAGGGTAACAAAATACATACAATATTTATTAACAGTTGGCAGCCCTGGTTACTCTTAAGAATCGGCATATACATATCTGTTATGGTACACATAGCACACACGAAATTTGGTTGAAATCCAAATGATAGTATAGAAGTTACATGTATTTAAAGTTGGACCTCTCAGCAGGCTTAGAATCATGTTGGTAGCACTGACGTATATAAGTTACTCCAAATTAATGTAGAATGTCAGGTACTATACGTGTGCATAGTTTAAAGCTGTCGGCTTGCATACTTTCTGATATATTGGTATTTGGATAAAATAAATTGAGAGCATTTATTAACAGTTGGCAGCCCTGGTGGCTCTTAAGAATACGTTCAGTCATGTCTGTTTATGTACACATAGCACATACGAAATTTGGTTGAAATCCAATTGATAGTGTAGAAGTTATATGCATTTAAAATTTGGACCTATCAGCAGGCGTAGCCTATATTCATTTTGGCAACTCTGCGATGTATGGCCTCCTGGAAATTAAACTGCAATATTATTATCTATACGTGTGCCAATTTTGAAATAGCTCCTATTCATACCTTCCAAGATATCCAACATGGAGCTCAAATTTTAATTGCGATTTTTTGGCAATTGGTAGCACTGACAACATTTTCAAATATGGGCGTGAGATATTCAGGTATAGATCTTTACTCCTACCAAATTTTGTTTCGATTGCTGCAGCCGTTTAGGAGTTGATAGGGGACAGACACACACACACACACACAGCCAGACAGACAGACAGACAGACAGACAGACAGACACACATTTGCCCGATCTCATCAGTCTACTTTTTCCTCATTTTTGCAAAAAGTGAAAAGTAGGCTAATAAGAAGACACGTGTCTGAGGGTTTTTCGATGTGGTGTATATTATGAGGTGAAAGGGGTGAAAACTGGGGGTTGAAGGTTTCCTAACAGAGCGTGTATCTCTTAAACGACATTATCGAGGAGTTTGAAACTCATCGGAAAAAATCTACATAAAAAATTAGTAAATAGGTGTTTCACCGTTTTCTCATAAATCCATTTTAAGGGGCCCATGGGGAGGGGTGAAATTCTGGGGGGGAAAAGAACAGGAAAGAAAGTGTTATAACTGATTGACTGACAGACTCACTCATCAAACTCAGCGGGAAAAACTGCTTAAAAATAAGTAAAGAGGTGTTCGACAGTTTTTTTCATAAACCCAATTTAAGGGGTTCATGGGGAGGGGTGAAATTTAAAAAAAATGAAAGAAAAAGTCCTGACTCACTCATCATCGCCCAGCCAAAATTATTGAAGTTAGAAACATGACATTTTGGGGATATGATCGTTGGATGTCAAAACCGTCCACTAAGGGAGGATTTTTGGATATTTAGGTTCGAAAGGGGTCTTAAGGGGGTTAAACCTGCATTTCATTGAATAATAAATCCCGATTGGTTTCATTGGGGGATGGTGATACGCGGCATATAAACTCGTCATTAAAAATAAGAAGACACGTGTCTGAGGGTTTTTCGATGTAGTGTATATTATGAGGTGAAACGGGGTGAAAAGTGGGGATTGAAAGATTCCTAACGGAGCGTGTATCCCTTAAACGACATAGACGAGGAGTTTGAAACTCAGCGAAAAAAAAACAGTTTAAAAGATAAGTAAATAGGTGTTCGACCGTTTTTTTTTTTCAGAAATCCAATTTAAGCGGCCCATGGGGAGGGGTGAAATTCTGGGGGGGGGGGGGCGACAGGAAAGGAAGTGTCCTAACTGATTGACTGACTCACTCACTCTTCAAACTCAAGTAGAGAAAACTGCTTAAAAATAAGTAAATAAGTGTTCGAGAGTTTTTTTTTCTTTAAATCAAATTTAAGTGGTTCATGGGGAGGGGTGAAATTCTGAAAGAAAAAAAATTGAAAGAAAATGTCCTGACTCACTCACTCATCATCGCCCAGCCAAAATCATTGAAGTTAGAAACATGCCATTTTGGGGATATGTTCGTTGTATGTCAAAACCGTACGCTAACGGAGGATTTTCGGATATTCAGGTTCTAAAGGGATCTTAAGGGGGTTAAACCTGCATTTTATTGAATAACAATATCTCACGAGTGGTTTCATTTGTGGATGTGATACTCGGCATATAAAGAAATCATTAAAAATAAGCCGACATGTGTCAAAGGGGTTTTCGATGTGGTGTATATTATAAGGTGAAAGGGGTGAAAAGTGGGGGGTCGAAGGATTCCTATCGGAGCGTGTATCTCTTAAACGACATAGGCGATAAGTTTGAAACTCAGCGGGAAAAAAATCAGCTTAAAAATAAGTAAATCGGTGTTCGACAGTTTTTTTTTTCATAAATTCAATATAAGGGGCCAATGGGGTGGGGTGAAAATCTGGAGAAAAAAAAAGGGAGAGAGAGTCTCCTAACTGACTGACTAACTCACTCACTCATCAAACTCAGGGGAAAAAAGACAGCTTAAAAATAAGTTAATAGGTGTTCGAGCGTTTCTTCATAAATCCAATTTAAGGGGCCCTTGGAGAGGGGTAAAATTCTGGTAAAAATAATTGAAAGAAAATGACCTGACTGACTCACCCACTATCATCGCCCAGCGAAAACTATTGAAGTTGGAAACATTACATTTTGGGAATATGTTCGCTGTATGTCGGAAACGTCAACTAAGGAAGGATTTTTGTTTATTCGGGTTCTGAAGAGGTGTTAAGGGGGTAAACGTGCATTTCATTGAATAACGATATCTCATGAGTTGTTTCTTTGGGGATGTGATATTCGGCATATAAACTAATCATTAAAAATAAGCAGACATATGTGTAAGGGTTTATCGATGTGGTCTATATTATGAGGTGAAAGGGGTGAAAATTGGGGGTTGAAGGATTCTTAACGGAGCGTGTATCTCTTAAACGACATAGGCGAGAAGTTTGAAATTTAGCGGAAAAAAAAAAGCTTAAGATATAAGTAAATAGTTGTTCGACCGTTTTTTTAATCCAATTTAAGGGGCCCTTGGAGGGGCGTGAAATTCTGGGGGAAAAATACAGGAAAGAAAGTGTTCTAACTGATTAACTCACTCACTCATCAAACTCAGGGGGGAAGAACAGCTTAAAAAAAAGTAAATAGGTGTTCGATCGTTGTTTATTTCATAAATCCAATTACGGGGTTCATGAGAGGGGTGAGATTCTGAAAAATAAATGAAATAAAATGTCCTGATATACTCACTCACTCATCATCGCCCAGCCAAAATTATTGAAGTTAGAAACATGAAATTTTGGGTTTATGTTCCTCGTATGTCGAAAACGTCCACTAGGGAAGGATTTTTGGATATTCAGGTTCTAAAGGGGTGTTAAAGGGGTAGACCTGCATTTAATTGAATAACAATATATCCCGATTGGTTTCCTTGGGGGATGCGATACTCGGCATATAAACTCATCATTAAGAATAATAAGATATATGTCTGAGGGTTTTTCGATATAGTGTATATTAAGAGGTGTGAGTGTGAAAAGTGGGGGTTGAAGGATTCCTAACGGAGCAAGTATCTCTTAAAAGACAGAGGCATAAAGTATGAAAATCAGGGGGGGGGGGGAAATCAGCTTGAAAAATAAGTAAATAGGTGGTCGGCCGTATCTTCATAAATCCAATGTAAGGGGCCAATGGGGAGGGGTGAATTTCTGGGGAAAGAAGTCCACTAAGGAAGGATTTTTGGATATTCACTCATCATCCCCCAGCCAAACCTATTGCAGTTAGAAACTTCAAATGTTGGGGATATGTTCGTTGTATGTCGAAAACGCAGTTTCAACCAAGCAAGCAAGGTGAATAGACGTGCAGTGAAGTGTAAGGAAGAATGGGAATCGCTATTCAGCAGTACCGGGCGGTCATCAGCCGCTGGCAGGCTAGAGTGAAGTGCGATTTCGGTGTCGGGAAGGTGATAGTGGGCAACGTCACTGAACAGATGGGGGTTTTGGCGATGGGGATGGTAGCGCTGGTTGTGGCGACTCGACTATTAATTGGAGGAGTGGAGTCAAACCCAGGTCCTGGTCAGCTGGGATGGCAAGAAATGGAAAAAATAAGGGAAATTGTAAAGGAAGTGTCACAAAATGACCAGATCCGGGACATTCTTCGTGAGCAATGTAAGGAATTCAAGGAGATGAAGACATGCATAAGAGATGATGATGATGATAATTGTTGTTTTAAGGGGTCTAACATCTAGGTTATCGGCCCCAATGTATAAGAGAAGAGATGGGAATAGTGACAGAAAGGCTGACCTAGAATAGTAGAGAGATAAAAGACCTAAGAGAAAAGGTGAAGATATTAGAGGTGGAGGTAAATGAATTAAGGAAGACCAAGCTGGATGAGAGAAAGAAAAACTTCTTCATTTACGGAATAAAGGAAGATGGCAAGGAAAGCACCGAGGATCTAACATCCAAGGTGCTCCGAGTGATTAGTGAAGGCATGCGGATAAACATTGGAGTTTCAGAGATTGACAATGTGACCAGGATAGAGCGGGGAAGGTTTTTTAAATACGAGAGGGAACGATGTAGTTTTGACCCTAATAGAAGATATGCAGATTGTAGGATTTGTTGAGAGTTGGCTCCCTGTAGGTTGCGAGGTTAAAATAGATGGCTTCAATATATATACAAAACCTAAGATTAGGAAAGCTCGTACCGGTAGGTTCCCGGGGGGAATTGTTGTTTTAATTAAAGAAGAGGTGAGGGAATTATCAGAATTTATTAGTTCAGAACTGGAAGAAGTAGTGTGGGTAAAAGCAGATATTATGGGGAGGGGGGGGGGGAAGGTATGTTTCGGCTTTGTCTACAACCCTCCGGAGAATTCCCCGTATGCAAGAGAAAGCTTTTTCGATGAGTTAGCTATTGAAATAAACAGAATTCAAAATATATATGAAGAGGCAGAGATTGTGCTTTTAGGGGACTTCAATGCGAGGGTTGCAGACAGAAAGCCCCTTTACAGCAAGGGGGTTGCCGAGGCCGTATGTGGGGATAGGCACAGCAAAGACAAGGAATGTAACAAGAACGTAGAAAAGATTTTGGAACTATGTGGTGCAGAAGAGCTATATATATTAAATGGTGTCTGTATGGGGGATGAAGGAGGTAACCTGACGTATATAACAGAGATTGGAGGAAGTGTAATAGATTTAGCAATATGTTCCAGAGGAGCACTAGCCCTAATTAAGAGGTTCACTGTTGAAGAATGGGGGGAATCACACCACCTACCAATTGTCGTCAACATGCAGGGAGCGGTGACAAAATCAAAATCAAAAGGGAACCCACAAGTTAAAGCTATAGAGAGAAAAGTAAATAGATTCAGATGGAGGGAGGAAAACTGCAGAGAGTTCCAGAACTACTTCCAGGGAGAAAATTTTGAGCTGATAAAGGTAGGGATAAGTTTAATGATCAGTAATGATGAAATTGAAGGGGTAATACGTATGATTGAGAATGCAATTATGATGGCCGGGCGGAAAATGCGCGTGAAGGCTAGGGGAAGAGTAGGGAGAATTAAAGGATGGTACGATGAATCTTGTAGAAGGAAGAAAACCGAAGTTATTAGGGCACTGAAGTTATACAAGAGAGGAGGGGATGATACGATGAGAGTAGAATTTTGTCGTCTAAGGAAAGAATATAGGGAACTGCTCAGCAAAATGAAAGATGAATGGCAGGGTAAGGAAGCAACAGCACTAAATAAGGATTCTAAAGCTAACGACTGTAGCAAAGTGTGGAGCAGGATAAATTCTTACTGTAGGGGGCGCAGAAGTGGTGGGGGGAGCTCTATTAGTGATGAAGTATGGATTACATATTATGAGAATCTGTTAAATGCTGAAGATAATTGGAGGAAGAGGGATGAGTTTGGCGTCCCGAGGGGGCTGGAGGCCGCTCTGCCTATGCTGGACCAAGTCATATCGATAGAGGAAATTAAGGAAGTAATAGCAAAAAGTAAAGGAGGGAAGTCAGGTGCTACTTCGGGGATAACAAATGAATGTTGGCAAGAGTTGAGTAACAATAGGTTCATGATGGACAGCTTGGTAAAAATCTTTAACAAAATCTTTGAAGGAGGTAGATTTCCGAGGGCGTGGCAGGAGGGGATAATTTGTCCAATATATAAGAAGCGTGGGGACAAACTAGACCCAGGCAACTATAGAGGCATATCTTTGCTTGATAATTTGAGCAAAATGTACACCGGGGTCTTATCCAAGCGTTTAATAGCATGGGCAGAGGGCTGTTCGGTATTCTCGAGACTCCAGACAGGGTTCAGAAAAGGGATGAGGACCAGTGACAATATAATGGTGGTAAAAACGGTGATGGACAAGTACATAAGAAGGAAAAGAGGTAAGCTGTATATCACAGCTATTGATTTGGAGAAGGCGTTTGATTCAGTGAGCAGGGGAGCTGTCATGGCTAAACTGGGAAAAATCGGGGTGTCACATAAAATGATAAGAGCAATTGAGAATGTGTATTCCGAAGTGAAATGTGCAATTAAAACTTAAGATGATGTAATTGTAGGAGAGATAACGTCTAATATAGGATTAAAACAGGGATGCAAATTATCCCCGGTGCTTTCTTTTTGCTATTTATCAACGATATTTTCGATTCAAAGGGCTTTGAGCAACGGTCCAACCCTTGCTTGGACAATTATGATATCCCGGGCCTAGCTTTTGCTGATGACATCCTTCTGCTTGCTCTAACACCCTATAATATGCAATATAGTATTGACGAGATTGTGAAATACTGTGAGGACTGGAACTTAAAAATTAACCCGAGTAAGACCAAAGTTATGGTCTGCAAAACGGGAGTTAAACTGGCTAAGAATGAAAAGTGGGTCATGTATGGGTCACAGTTAGAGACGGTGAAAAAACTTGAGTATCTAGGGACGATAATGGCGAGTAATGGTAAATGGACGGAACAAATTAAAAGGGCAAAATCGAAAGGGCTAGCGGCATTGGCGAATGTTAAAGTGTTTAGTGCGTAAGTTACCGAATCTTGACTACAAAGTGTATAAGAATGTGTTTAACGCACTCATCGTTTCAAGAGCACTTTATGGAGTGGAAGTATGGGGTTTAGAGGAAGGAACGAGAAAACCCTGGACAGTATTGTAAGTAGGTTTGCTAAGATAATTTTGGAGCTACCTAGTTGCACGGCGAATTGTGGAGCGAGAATGCTGTGTGAGGATGTAAGCATTAGACAACATATCATAAAAAAGGTCATAAAGTCTTGGATTCGTTTAAAAGCAGGTGGAGGGGGGGGGGATGCTTAAGGTAGCCTGCCTGCACCAAATGAAGCATCAGCAAGAGGGCTACTGGGTGGACGGGGTAAGAAGTGTACTGGAAAGATTAGGAATGGGTTATCTATGGGATAAGGACGTACAAAGAGAGGAAGGTAGGGTGTGTAAAAAGGTGTGTAGAAGGGTTAATGACGTACAGTTGCAGGTGCTAAGAGAAGAGTGCACCAGTAGGAGAACCTTAACGGAGTTCTGCGAAATAAGGAACTTTATGAGCATAAAGCCTCAATGCCTACTGTCGGGGAAATAAGTATAGATACCCGAGTTTAGAGGTCAATAAAACCTTTACCCTTAGTCTTACATAAGAACAACCTACACCAAAATTTTCCTTGTTTTATTTGTCGTTTAACGATATAGAGTAAATATTTGCATTGTATCTCATTAAAATTTTATAGCAGATTGAACAAAAAAAGTACCGGGTTTTCTTACCAAGTTTACGGAGCGCTCATTTAGAAAGATCATTACGTTAAAAGTATTGATCTGATCGTAACGGAACTTTAATACGTCTTAAAGGAACTTATTGTTAACGCGTATATGAAGTTTTAATCTGATCTGACGTTTCTTAAAATAGTTGTTGTGAATTTTGTAAATCAACTTTTTCTCGGGCCTGGGTGGTCATAGCAGTAAGAAATATGGCTTGTAATGAGGCTCATAGCAATGCAAGGCTTAACGTAAAACTACATTTTATCTACTTGTGATTATCGATTTTATATGGATTGATATTTAATCGGACCATTGAGGGCGGCGATAGTACCTTAGCAGCCTGGCAATGTTGCCAGTTGACTACCGTATTTCGAACTTGCTCCGCGCTCGTTCCTACGCACACCAAACTCTGACCTTTGTTCTTCGTTGAGACATTAGCAACAAGCAGCAACTATCACTATCTGTATTATCTATTGTTTGCACATCGATCAAGATGCCAGCTAATCCGCAGTTAACGGAGGGAGAATTTGCCATGATTATAAGTGCAATATGGTTTTTTAGATGCGAGAGAGAAAGTAATAATGATAAGAGGGTTTAGCAAAAAGTATCCAAGTGTATTGGAAGGTCGATAGCCACGGTGAAGAGCTGTGCCGCTGCAATGAAAGATATTCCTCTTCCTCCCAGAATCCAAAAGTATGAAGAAATCAGAGCTAATTGTTCACGCCAAACCTAATTTCAGGGCACCTAAAAAGAAGCTGAAAAGATAATCAAGAATGTTCGTCCTGACGTCGACCTCGTCTGGTTGCCAGTTGCTCATTGTGAGCTCAACCCTATAGAGCTGGTTTGGTCCTACGTGAAAAATAAAATAGCTAAAGTGGATATGAGTAACCAGGCGATGAGAGGAAGATCAATGGAGGTGATGCGAGATCTCTGTATAGAAGCCTTGAGGTCTGAAACACCAGAGCTATGGAAAAAATGCATCGAACACACCAAAAAATAGAGAAACATTACTGGGGAAAGGATTGGCTAACAGAAGATGTCCCCGTTGTTGAGCCACTTGTTATAAACTTAAATGACAGTTCATCTGATTCGTCGGGCTGTGATTTTTCAGACGGTTAATAAGGGAGCA
Organism: Meconema thalassinum; assembly: GCA_946902985.2. Taxonomy (NCBI): domain Eukaryota; kingdom Metazoa; phylum Arthropoda; class Insecta; order Orthoptera; family Tettigoniidae; genus Meconema; species Meconema thalassinum. The sequence continues at coordinate 98,611,886 of OX336400.1, read as the reverse complement.
GTTTTATAATCTTATAATCTCAAAGTGTAAATTACTTCAAACAATTAATCTTATAATAATAGCTTTTCAGCTGACACACCATTTTTAAACCTGCCAATGGAGGTCCAAAGCCCTCATTAAAAAAGGTGTTGGGAAATGTTTAACTTCTTGCGGAAATGAAATAAGACACGTTTCTCTAACTTGTAGGTAAAATAAGCAGAGGATATTAGCGCTGTACATAAGGGACGCATATTTCAGGATATAAAGAAGAATTAAATAGTTAAGTTAAATAGACGTGAATGATAGTGTATTTTTTTTTCTTAATCGTATTACCCTCCAGGGTTGGCTATTCCCTCGGACTCAGCGATGGATCCCACATTTACCGCCTCCATTTTGAAACTTCGGGATCGGGGATACAACTTGGGTGTGTGACCAGCACCTCTCCCAGGTGGCCTCACCTGCAAAGCGAACAGGGTCCTTATGAGGGATGGGAAGATTGGGAGGGATAGGCAAGGAAGAGGGAATGAGGCGGCCGTGGCCTTACGTTAGGTATCATCCCGGCATTTGCCTGGAGACGAAGTGGGAAACCACGAAAACCTCTTCAAGGATGGCCGAGGTGGGAATCGAACCCCCCTCTACTCATTTGGAGCACCCGAGGCTGAGTAGACCCCATTCCAATCCTCAGCACGCTAAGCACGCTGACCACTACACCACGGAGGCGAATATATATTATAATATTTGTATTATAATTCGTCAATTTCACGTATGGTTTTTAATTTATTTTAATTAATGTAATTTTTCAAGGCCTCGTACTGCAGCTCCTTCACCAAGATTTTACTCGTATAAAATAATATCTTCCTTGTCACGTGAGCGACCCATGGTTTAACCCATAGACAATCACTTTATCTTTCCGTTTCTTTTATATACCGGTATTGCCACCACAGAATTTCAACTACCATAATATACTGTAGTTACCGTAAGTGAACATGGAACTGTCCATCCATTTTGCTGAACTATGATAAAATATTCGATGTAGTGTAATGGTGTGATGATTGCTTTGTATAACTTTGATAAAAGTTCAGTTTTATAAAATATTTGATAACATTTATTTGACACATTTCTTTGGTAATGTGATACTGTCCTAACACAAATTACAAAACAACAACAACAACAGAAGTTCACAGACCTTACGGCTTGGAACGCGCGCGTATTATGTTTCACAGGGCAACGTCGCATGAGTTTCCTCGACCGAGCGCGTTGTTCCCGTCGCTTGCTACGATACATTCTCCTCACATAACCACCTGATTAAATATCAATCGATATAAAAGCAATTATCAAAAGTAGATAAAATGTAGTTTTACGTTAAGCCTTGCATTGCTATGAGCCTCATAACAAGCCATATTTCATACTGCTATGACCACCCAGGCCCGAGAAAAAGATGTTTTTCAAAATTCACAACAACTACTTAAAGAAACGTCAGATCAGATTAAAACTTCATATACGCGTTAACAATAAGTTCCTTTAAGACGTATTAAAGTTCCGTTACGATCCGATCAATACTTTTAACGTAATGATCCTTCTAAGTGAGCACTCCGTGAACTTGGTAAGAAAAACCGGTACTTTTTTTGTTCAATCTGCTATAAAATTTTAACGAGATACAATGCAAATATTTACTCTATATCGTTAAACGACAAATAAAACAAGGACAATTTTGGTGCAGGTTGTTCTTATGTTAAGACTAAGGGTAAAGGTTTTATTGACCTCTAAACTCGAGTATCTATACTTATTTCCCCGACAGTAATGAAAAAAGAAATGAGAGGGATAATTTGGTGGTTAATGGGGGTGTATAAGAACAAAGCGTTGTAACAGTTTTGCTAGCCCACACGTTGAGCGTACAAATGTAACGTTAATTATAGCCCCATGTTGGTAGCAACAAGTGTAACGGTTTGGCTGCCCCTAACTGTTGGGTGATAAATGTAACTGTTTACCTTTGCCTAAGCTATGTTGTTTTAATGGGCGCCAAGACCTCAATGCAATGCTGAAATCTAAATTTGTATTTAACAACGTCTAGCTCTGATAGAACACCTTCAAGAATCTATTCACTCAGATCGTGGTATGATTTGATCATTAACCCAACAAACAATTGTATCAGGAGAAGGAATTGGTCTATATCTAATGCTACCTACTGAAAGCAAAGATTGCATTGTAAAAGAAATGAATTTATTATATAAAACAAGAATAGCAAAATTAATAATAATAATAATAATAAGTTTAAAATTTAAATTGGAGCATTGCGATTTTAATATTACCGATAGAAAATTACGTGAAAACGGAGTCTGATAAATTATTGATTTTACTCTTATTCCCAAGCTATGAAGTTACTGAAATATGAAATATAAAACAAAGAGAAATGAGAGATTGCGTATTTCTGCGTCATTCGCGCTTACCACTGGAAATGGCCGAAGCCTTTCCCTCGTACTGGATGATGCTGTGAGCTTCCCACAGTCTCCTGGACGTCGACATCTCTGTCGATATTTGATGAGATTCTGGTAGATTAGATAATTCTATGGTCCGTACATCGGACCCAAACACACGTACAACCACACTGGTTAAGTTTTACCAAAGTTAGTCCTCCACTCCACGGAACATCGGAGCGACTCCCGCGTACAACCGTACTCGTTAAGTTCTATACAGATAGTCCTCGTTCCACGGCGCGCTGAACGATATATCCACACGTCGCATCCCCACTCTTCATCCGACTTCTAGCTTACGTGGTCTCCACTGATTGGCTGCACACCACGCGCTATATTCCCCTCCTCTGGCTCATTACACTCGGCGGTAGGGTGAAGTCGTATTCCGTTCCATACATCCGCGTTTTCGTTAAGCTGCAACGCAGGATTGCGTCATGCTTCCCGACAAGATTAATCCTGTATATGAATTTCCAGTGACTCATGTCTCTCAAAATATCCTAACTGACGAAAACTCCGTAAAATTCCGCAATCACATAATTTTCTATGATATTGTCGTTCGTAATAATTTGCTTGATAGCGTTTTCTAAGACATAGAAAACCTATCTGAATGCTAATAATTTTTATAAAATGCTCCGAAAATACCTTAATAATAATTATAATAAATTAATAATAATAATAAATTAACATGAAAAATTCTCTTGGCTGAACAATTTGCCGCGTAAATAAATATAGAATGGCTTCCTACTGACTTATGCCAGTTGCATAAAAAACCCTCGAAAAACACGTTACAGCGTTGAGAGAAGTAGGAAAAGAGGACATTTGCCTGTTTTGTGGGAAGGTTATGGGTGCAGCGCACCTGATCAGGGAATGCAAGGAAATTAAAATGATAAGAGCAAAGTTTGTAGACCATGCAGATCTAAACAGAATAGAAAATGAAAATGAGTATCACACTTGAATTAAATTACTAAAATGGGAATGGGGGAAAGCAGGTCAATTAGCAAAATATTTTAATACCATCAGGGCAATGTGGAATAAGAAAGCGTCGGATGAGATTCAGAACAAAGATGCATGTAAATTAAGCATTCAAGTACAGGAGATGGCTTCCTAAGCTATAAATCTTGTCAAAGCCTAGGAGAGCCTATCTGTATTAACTAGGTATACGATTACTACAGTACAGCCACATATTGCTGTCTGTAGATTTTTCATGTGAGTTTGATGATTTATTTTCCTTACTACAAAACTTATCAGACTCTTACAGTCAGTAAGGGCTCGATAAGGATATAAAAGTAATTCTTTCTGTGATGTGTCTCCCATGGAGAACTGTCAAAAAATTAAGAACACTGTGTCCACATTTATGATTAAGAAAGAACTTTCGCAGTCTCCATCAGAAAAGTTGCCCAGTGATATTGTAAATGAAGATAACGACTGCAAAGCATTATTAAGTTTTGAAATAACTAGGAAGCTATGAAATGCCGAATGAACATTTGGTTTAATTATCTAACGCCATACTGTAAATTTATGTTATCTATGTGTTTATTGTCTGTATGTCACGATATGACTCTCTGAGTTAAAGTGACAATTAACAAGTAGATTTGGTTTAAATAAATAAATAAAATTAATGTCGAAAACGACCACTAAGGATGGATTTTTGATATTCATGTTCTAAAGGGGTGTTGAGGGGCGTAAATTTGCATTTCATTGATTAACAATATCTCACGAGTTGTTTCATTTGGGGATGAGATATTCGGCACATGAATTAATCATTAAAAATAAGCAGACATATTTCTAAGGGTTTATCGATATGGTGTATATTATGAGGTAAAAGGGGTGAAAATAGGGGGTTGAAGGATTCTTAACGGAGCGTGTATCTCTTAAACTACATTAGCGACAAGTTTGGAATTCAGCGGGAAAAAATCCGCTTAAAAATAAGTAAATAGGTGTTCGACCGTTTTTTTTCATAAATCCCATTTAAGGGGTTCATGGGGAGGGGTTAAATTCTCAAAAATAAATGAAAGAAATGTCCTGACTGACTCACTCATCATCGCCCAGCCAAAATTATTGAAGTTAGAAACATGAAATTTTGGAAACGTCCACTAGGGAAGGATTTTAGGATATTCAGGTTCTAAAGGGGTGTTAACGAGGTTAAACCTGTATTTCATTGAAGAACAATATGACACGACTATGACGCGAGCGAAGCCGCGGGTACCTGCTAGTATATTTATACTTCATATGTGTAACAAGATTTTATTCTACAAGATCATATGAGATGATCGTCTTTCATCATTTTCACATTTGCATTCTATGATGCAGTTTCTGAACTGACATGTTTATTTGTTTAAGGAATCAGTATTCCTTATTTAAGACCAGTCATTTTAACTTTCGACGTTTTCCAATTTTATTTTGAATTGAGGATGCAGACATTTAGTCCTGGATGCCAATTAAATTCCTTTTAATAATTTAATTTGGGCATCTTCTTGTAAGATAAAGCTTCAAGAACAGAAGAAACTACGAATGATATATTGTTATATTATCATAATTACTATGAACTTTACGTCGATCTGACAAGAAATATTCGTAATGATATGATAGAAGTTCTCATAGACATTCTTTGTATAGAATGGAAACATTTCGGAACTGACAATCCTTACTTTATTTGAGAAAGCTAAGAGCTTTTAGTCATTTAATTTTATTAGGAGATATATCTTCATAGAAGATAATTTTTATCATACGACAGGGAATTCAAAGCTAGTTTATCCCGGTCAAGATTGAATTCTATTGGACATATAAATAACATGTGTGGTTATTTATAGACTATATGTGGTGTCACGTCATATTGTGGACATGACATTGCAAAGACGTATAATTTTAAAGCTAGATAAGAGTGGTGGAACATAATAGTATTTCTATTAAATGTATATGTAACAGTTTAGTGGACAATTAAGTAACATTTTATAAAGTAAACTCATGGAGGTCATACACGATACGTCTAAGGTCGTCTTTTATAAATGGAAGTTTCTTTTAAGAACAGAAGGAAGTGTTCAGTATACCAGCAGTTGAGTGTTACAAACAATGCAGAGGAATATGCAAGTAATTTAAATGCAAGTTCTACAGAAGAGATGTTGGTAACAATTAATGTGTCTTGAGGAATTGTTCAACATAGTAGATGAGAGTTTTAATATCATATACAGGGCGTATATAAGGCTACGTGGAGAAATAATTGTGCTCATGCAAGGTTGTTCCGCATTAGAAGTGATGACGAGAGTGTTAATGAGCGGAAAATAATTTGGGAAATAATGTTGTCTACTTATGTTAACTAATACTTCTATTTAACACTTTATTAAAACACGGATTTGAGTATCTACGTGCATTTGATCTTTGCTGATTGAAAGCATTAGCCTGATATTGACTATAAACCCAATTATGACAGGGTGTTGCAGTATATTAACATTGGTGAGTGATAAAGAAATTATATGTGAGGATCACATTGTATATACTTGATAGAATGGTATATTTTGAAATAGAGCTAAGACTCAAATATATAACGTATGGATATCGTTATACTACGTTAAACATAACCAATACAGTGTTTGTAAATACTTTTCACAATTATTTAATTAAGGGAATCATTTTAATAACAATTATTCGATCATATGTTTTTGAAATATAGTGTATTTTAGAATGAATGTTTTTGAAAGGAGTGTTTTGAATTGTTAAGAATGTATGAAGATCACTTCGGCAGTCATGAATATCGCGAGGGAATGCATAGATGGTTGTATTAAAATTTGAGTGTATTAGATAGAGAATTGTGAGAGTTATGGCCAGTTTTGTAAAGAGACTATGTAATTCTGAGACAAGGCTACTGTCCGCACAAGCAGCGTGCTCGCAATGAATGCAAAGGGAGAAATGTGTCCCGTTATAATTCAAGGCCAGTATATTACATAAAAAGGAAAGAGTTGTTGGCAAGCTACAGCTTGATGAATGGAAACAGGTTACCGGCTGATTGAATGTGTGTCAATCTAGGAATGGGTCGGTGGGTCGGCTAACCAGATGTGCAGTGCATGGCGCGTGCCATTTAATAGGTTCCGTAGGAACTCCAAGCACGCCGGAATTTTTGTTGAACGTTTTATTACTTGTAGTAGGTTTAGGCCGTTCAAAATTTATTTCTGTATAACTGACAGTATAGTAACTTCAGTAGTGTGTGTATTGTTAGAGAGGAGAGTGCGTGAATGTAGGAATTAATTCATTAATTTAGGTATTGTTATCATTTGTTTAAATTTTAGATATAGCTTACAATTGTTAATAAATTTACTTAGTTCGTTTTCTATATCGTCTTTCGAGTGATTGATTTTAGATATAAAAGGAACAATGGTATTGTGGACCCCTTTTCTGGATGGAGCTAAGTCCCTTTATAAGACCCCGTGAATAAAAGGTATGTGTTCATCTGAGCCCCAGTGTATTTTGTTGTATATCCATAATATCATTGTAGAATACTGTGTAAATTCCCGAAGACCTTGTTCGAGCGATTTCTGATGGAATTTTTAGCCGGAGCCTTTTTAGAAATTAGCAATCCAGCTTTGCTATGGATTTCCGACAGGCAACTTCCCGAATTTAAGGGTACAGTACCATGTGGATCATTTTGTTCTTTCGTTTAAACAACATTTGCAAATAACACACAATAGATTGTTACAAACGCTTTTGAATCAAAATTTATCGTATTATTAATTTATCATTCTTCAGATTCGATGCGTAAAGAATGCCAACAGGAGGCAAATCAATGGAGTACCATATACAACAGTCATGCCATCTGGAGGAAAAGTTTCGTATAAGGTAACCGTATTATGTTATGTTTTCATACGTAAAACAAACCTCACTCAAAAGCAAACTTAGTAATGGCAATGGTGCTGACATCTACTCAATATGTTGACTAAACGTGACGTTCGTGCAGGGAAGAATCAGAAACTGCCTCTGACTGTTCCAAAACCGTGCACGCGCTCTTGTACAAATAACAAACTATCACAGATTTGCTGCACGAACAAAACTATTATTTCTTAGCCGTTATTCACAGAAAGTCAATATTTTTGCTATTAGCTAATGAAGCCATCTTGTCATCCCTGCGGTCGTAAAATACAAATCTTGGAATTTTTATTAATGTCTTTCAGAGATCTTACTTAACTAAAACAGATCGAAGTACAGATAAATCGGTTCTTATGCAGTAGCAAAAATACTCCGCGGCGGAGCCGTGCACCACAAATCGATCACCACTATTACGTTGAGGAGCTGCAGCAAGCCCAGAGACCAGTAGTTTGAGTGCGGAGCCGACAGCAACCATCCTGAAGTGTGATGTTCTCTCGGATTTTCTACAGTCCCTCCAGGCAAATGCCAAAATTGTACACCAATTCTTTAACCTGATAATTACTGTTACATACTCAAGTCACCACAGACAAACATGCTATATGACAAATCCAACACACAAGCCCAAGTATACGGGGCTGATGACCAAGATAACCCTTAACAGCAGCAGGTTAATTGCTGAATGTGGAGCGGAGACAGAACGCCCTACCCTCGAGGAGAAAAATACTTTACCTTAAAATAACAGACAGTTTTTCTGCTCAACTTATTGAGTTTGGAATAAATGGGGGTAGGGTTTTTCTTTAAATAATTTTCAATTAAATACAACACAAAAGTAAATTGATCAACATAATTCCATAATTTTGTTTGGTCATTAAGCAGTTTTGTACGTGACATTAGTTTGGTGTTGCTTTATGTCTAATGATGGCCATTGACTGAAATATATTCTTTATTATTAGTCTGGAGTCGCTTTTGCTTCGTGTACAGTATATTATACTTAATTCGATCAATTCTTCCTCCTCTAACAGAAGCATTATTGAAGCTGATTTCACTGCTTAAGTCATTCAGGCAACGTTATATTATTCAGACTATAATCAGCTGATTATTATTTACATGAACCTATATAAGCAAAGAGTACTGAGCTGTTGAGAAGTGACAGTGCTTCTGTTTTAGGAGGCAGTGGACTAAAAAAACGACGATGATCGCCGGCTAGGGAAACAGCTTTTCTGAGTGGGCTGAGCGTTCATCGCCTGCAATGTGTGCCCGCTATCATCGCTGTAGCCAAACCGTACCTTAATTTTTTTTAAACTGCAGTTTACTCCAATTTATTAGATCCAATTTATTAGACCATTGATCTCTATAATACAACTGGATGTCGCACTCGTCGCATTGGCCGTACGAAAAATTGAGTCAAAGTTATCGGTTATACCCCGTTTAGACGTCTCGGTCGCGATCCCAATTATCTCTGATCTAGATAATGTCCAATCGCGATCATCGGCATTTGTCATTGCGTACTATTGGTACGTGTTTAGATATCCCATCATTAAACGACAGGATAATCGTGTAAAACAGCATGACATCGCTAAGTTCTGCCAACTTTTAAATTCCAAGTGTTAAAGCAGAAATTTACAGTAGTTTGTTTCCTCCAGTTTTGAAGCATTTCAGTTCTTCTTTATATGGAATTCAACCTACTAATGTATATTCTTAATTTTATACAAATCCTGAGGAGATGTGTACCAGGCTTTGGTGTGGAAAAAAAATAAAAAATGTATGTATGTACTGAATGTAAAGGTCTAGGATATTTATTGCTTAACTACTAACTTTTTTTCTTCGTCCAGAGCCAGTTGGTCCAATCGGCATCCCTTCTATGTCTATGACAAGAATATTTATTATGACTTACTCGTCTCCACCGACTTTCCCCAATGCTAGGAATTTGTTCAGTGTTTAAATACCGGTATGTTTGTTCTCCATCCATCATTTCATGTCTCTCTCAATCTTCATTTATATCTGATATCAACCAAAATAAATAAAACCATCATGGCCCACATACATACTCCTCGCTTTCAAAACACAAGCAAGTCCAAAATGGCCATCATTTTCACTGCCTAGTTCACTCACAAAGCAGGGGGATAGAAACACCTACGATCGCAATGCCCACAAACGCGGTTATCTAGTTGTGGGGCTGATCCTGTTGGAGGGAAAGTTGATCGCGATAATGTAATCCTCTTGAGTTTAGACGTCCCAACTTGGTCCTGATTGGGATCGTGACCGGGAGGTCTATAAACGGGGTATTACATTCGCCTGGAGGTTAGGAAAGATCTGTTCTCCGTCAGCTGTATTCTAGTAACCCGGCATCAGCTGTTCAACAGTATGTAGTATGTAAAAGGCGAGCAATATTTTATCGAAAAATGGTCAATTCTTGTGCCGCGGTCGGATGCACAAAACGTTGGAATAAAGAGAGACCTGATATTTGTTTCCACAGATAAGGAATACATTTCTAAGATATAATATATTTATTGTAAATAAAAAGCAGAACTTCCAGCAGTCAATTTCATTTCAATAGGTACCCCTTCAGTAGTCCTGAAATTTTAACTAAATGGATAAACTAGACACCAGCTGCGAAAGCCTACAATCTAAAATTGGATTTCTGCCACCAGAAGAAAAAACTGGAACCCCACAAAAAACATAGCGGCTTGTGCGGCCAACATTTCAGGAAATAATGCTACTAACAACAGCTGTCATCTGGCATATTTTCTTTGAAAAAGGATGCTGTACCAGAGGTACTTAGCTAGTTAGCTACCCAAAAGTATGTTAAAAGTTGTAAAGAAGAGGTGGTCACTGATTCGAGTTTCCACGCCCTCACCTTTTAGATAGGTAAGATCCCAATAGACATGAATGTAATAAAGAAACTGATAGGTTACTTATTAACTTAACATCAAGAAGATATTTCTAGTTCTTTGCTGTAGATGCCTAATGTCAATACAGCAATTGAAACTTGAGGGTTAAATAATTAGGCCTACAATGTGTTGGTATGTGAATTGTTGAACTACAGTAGGTACTGATCTTATTTTGTTACAGAAAATGAAAATCCCTATGCAAGATGACAGTTTGGTTGTGGCAGGTGGAAGTTCCGAACATACATCATTTAAGTCCCTACAACAGAAAGTGCGTCGGAGGAATGTGAAGATTTCCACTATGAAAGGGTTAATAGCAGAATTGAAGTGGAAAATGAGTTCTAGTGATGACATAAATGACATACGAGAAAAGTATTTTGGTGATTTTCACTTGAAATGTTGAAGAATGAACTTAGGAATAAGGACGTACAGAAACAGGGTGCTAGATAAAACAGTTTACCCTAACTTTATATTTTTACTCGTCAAAGGGCTAGACGTTTGTGCATACACATCTAAAGTTACCACACCCTCACAGACTAATAGGCTACTTGTCCAAGTTTAAGTGTGAACCAGGTTTCTTAACTGAAGTGCTGGAATGCATTAAAAATACTCTTCGCGAAAAGCCATGGATGAGAGATTGTGCTGTAATTGTCGATACAATGTCGCTGAGAAAACAAGTTCAGTGGATCAAAGTATACTGGTCACATATTGGCTTTCACGGCCCGTGAATTTAAACTCAGCAATTTTTCTATGTTTATGCTGTGTCTTGTGTGGGGTTTCACCTAGCAACACCAAGCTGGCTAATCAGCGGGCTCTTGGTGTTCGCGCCCGGACCCCCTCAGGAGTAGCGAACTGTACACTACCTCTCTTCTTACGAGAACTAAAAGCTCAAGAAGCCTCTCACCTCCCTATGAAGGTTTCCACAAAAAAAAGGTATATTTAGAGGTAGTGTACAGTTCGTTAAAGATTCCTCGTAGACCTATGTATAACTTCTCTGTTCCTGTAGATTTTAGTTATTGCCATGTATTTTGAAATAAAGAAATGTTGTAGAATGACAGCTTACACCAAATGTCTTCTTTTTCATTTATAACAGCTCGTGATAACAATTTCCCATCAGAATTAGGGTGTTAATAAGCCTAAGTAAGCATCCTTTCAACAAGCGCGCCGTTCAGCATGAGCGATGTCCGCCCCTCCTACCAGTCTGAATTATTTGGACAACAGTTTATTTTTTCCACTTTAACTCCAATTTATCACTAAATTTCATTCTGAAGCTTGACTCTAGTGTGTTTGTGTTGCGACGATAATTACTCTTCTAAGAAAATTGTTACTTTTTTATTATTATAATATTGAACATATAACAATCTGCAGGGTACATAATATGTACTAACCGAGTCCCTATAGAATGAGGATATCAGAATAAGAAAGAAAAGGGGGCATGAGAGGCAGGAAAAGGAATTATACTCTAGTCCCCAGAAACATTACACAAATAGCTTTGGGGTCAGACGAGAACATGAGTTAACCGAGGTAGTTCAGGCATTAACTGTGATAGTCTGAAACATGTGAAAGCAATGTCCTTCCTGCAACCCAGAAAATGCTGGTATCGATTTCAGTAATGCATTTCAACAGTCACAATTCCAGTTAGATGGAGATCTTCCACTATGAAAGTATTATATAAAGGAAAAGGCGGCATGGGTGATATGAATGCTTATAAAGGAATCACCTTAGAATGTTCTGCGTATAAGGTTTTAAGAAAACTACAAAAGACTAACAGAGTCGATTAACAACATGATACCGGGTGAACAATTTGGTTTCAGACATGGACGGTCAACCCTCCAGGGTCTCCAATGTCTACCAAACGATGTTCACGAGGCACTAAAACATAAGAAAGGGAGAATGATATACACTTTTGTGCATTTCACAAAAGTCTTTGACCTAATAGACCACCAAAAAAATTGTTCAAAAGCTAGCAGATACCATACGACTAATGCATTACATCACAACATTAGTAGAAGATATCCTAACCTCCAACTACATACAAGTGAATGACAATCTGGCCACTTCCAATCCCATAAAACAAACCATCAGTGTATTACGGGGGGATCCTCTTCATCACAGCAACCATGGATGCCATAAAGGAGGTGAGAAAGAACAAGGTTAAAGTATACGTCTACGCGGACAACAAGGTCATCCTCTCCGAATCTCCAAGTCATCCAAGCAGCCTTTAATGACCTGGTTAAGTGGAAAAGGAAGGAGGCTTGTAGTTATACGTGACCGTTAATCATATGATCATGAGCCACGGGACCTCCTTTTTACGTGGAATCCCAACCACAGGACTTGGCAATTCACTTCGAGAATCTTGCATGTATTGACTGGAAATCGAACCCGGTCCACCTTGGTGAGAGGCCAATAGCTTGACCGCTGTGCCACCACGCCCCCTGGTTAAGTGGGCAACCAAGACGGGCCTAAGAATAAATGAAACAAAAACTGTATCGATGGTTTTCAGACGAGGAGGTAGAACAACACTGGAAGATATAATATGCCTCAATGGAACCCCTTTATCACATGTTAATCACTTTTACTACCTTGGTGTCACTTTGCAGCCACAAGGAACTTGTTTCTCAAAGCATGTGAAGGAGAAATCTAGGGGTGCAATAGTAGCCATAAGCTATACAAGGAGTTAGAGTAAATTGTCATCGAGCACACTTCGACTCTCTATCAACTGTTATGAGAAACATCTCAAGTGGGCTGTAAAATAGTGTATGCATATTGTGTTAATTTATATTTGCGTTGATTGATTGAACATGTGGTTGAATGAATGGTTGATTGATTTTTTGATTGAATGTACGAACGACTGAATTAATGTTTTTTGTTTGTTTGCTGTTATCTAGATCCTTGAATGTCGCTCTTGTATTACTTTCCCCAGTTTCTGAACTTTTTCTTATCTTTTATTTTATGTTTTTGCCTTTTTCCGTTTACTGTTGATAGTTTTTTTTTCTGTAATAATTATTGTAATGTTTCTTGTACAAATGGATTGCATGAATGAATGCTTGAGATAGGATGTTTGAGTGCGTGTCTGTATGGTTGTGGTTACTGATTTATAATAGATTAGTGTACTTCTATTTTTGTACGTGTTTGCTGTTTTTGTTTTGTTTATAATTGTAAATTTTATTGTTAATTATTATATTGTCACTAGTGGAGTCTATCTGTCTGACAATAAAGAATACATACATACATACACACTCTCGCCCATTTTAGAATGAAAATTCTACCCATACTGAGTTACGGAATAGAACTCGCGGAAGGGAACATAGCAGAAATGGAGAAAGTCAAAGCGACTTACCGAAAACGTGCAATATGCCTGTCACCATCAACCCCATAGAGACTGGTCTATGAACTCACTAGGCAGCCCTTTCTAGTGGAAGAATTAAGAACCAAATACCTATTGTCATCTACCAGTGCAAGTACAGTGTTTTTACAGAAGTGCAAGCAGAAGAAAACAGACATTTGGACTGAATTTTACAGCACCGAAGCAGCACCTCTGGGCGCAAGGGACCTACGAGTTCAGACACCTAGTAACGAGAATGGCTGTGCATGGTTTTCATCATAGGGTCTGCAGTAATACATACTTTCACTCAACAGATTGAAATTGTGCGTGTGTTGTGCAACAGAGCATGAGATAGATATTCCATCGTGTCCTGAAAGGCCTCAATCATTACCACTGTCATCGCGGCAGGAGATGGCAGTTGAACACGCTGCGATGGGGTGCAGGGGGGTCTTGCACTACGCATGCGCGGCCCACCTATTCCAAACTTAAATATATCGGCTAGCCGCATGCCAATATTTATTATTGCAGCAGACGACACGCAGCCAATGAAAGAAGGAATGTGCTGAGTGAGTGAAGTAAGTGGTCACAAACTGAATGTTTTTGGAATGAGCGATACGCAGTGAGCGGGAAGACCTCTGCAGTTCAAACCCAACTGCCATTGCCTGGCGCGATATCAGTAGCATATGATGAAGACAAAGCCCCAATACTTTCTTTTTACATGAATGTGCGCATTTTCTTCTTTATCGCAGTGATTTATTATGTTTATGACCGCGAGAAAGTTACGGTACATTTTTTGTTACAGAAGCAACTGTGGACTGCCAAAGTAGTGTCAGAGCTGCAGTTTTACACAAATATATTCCGAATCCTTTTCACTATTCTCTATTCATATGAGAAACCTGACTTAACAACCATACAACCACGCCCTTTAATATAATTATATTTATTTTCTTCTCAGATCCTCATAAATTAGTTTGTACTAATAAAAGCAATGTGTAGTTTGAAACTGTTATGAAATAAATATACTTCAGCTCTACAAGTATATGTGGTGTAGTCGGTAGCATGCTGAGCTTCTATGCCCAAGATAGCGGGTTCAGACCCGGCCGAAGCTGTCGGATTTTTTAAGAGCATTAAAATTCCTCAGTATGCCTTCCTTCGGAGGGGAAGTAAAGCCGGCGGTCCCATGTCATAGATTTATGGCATGTTAAAGAAAAAAGGAAAGGAAGCTTGTAGTTTAACGTGACCGTTAATCTCGAGATCATGAGCCACGGGACCTCCTTTTTACGTGGAATCCGAACCACAGGACATGGCATTTCACTTCGAAAATCTCACATGCATTGACCGGGATATGGCATGTTAAAGAACCTTCCACTAATTACACCTGTGTGAAGCTAAATTGGATAGGTTAAGAATGTAAACAACGCTCTTAGGTTTCTACGTTCGTTGCCAAGAGCCGACTGCAGTGGCGTCTAGTAGCTAAGTTCTGAACTTGGCCTAGTAGTCGTTGACGGTGGCGCTTGGTGGCAAAAGTAGGAACTATTTGAAAAATTCTTAAGTTGAAGTCTGTACTTAAATTAAAAAAAAAAAAAAAAGATAACACACATTAATACAGTCATCACAATTAACACCGGTTATCAGACAGATTCTACACACACCCAAAGTACATGGGGCTACATGACCGCATTGTCGCAGCCCCTAAACTTAAGAACCAACCATATGTGAAAGGCAAATGACATGTAACATGAGTTAGCAATGTGATACTGCAATTACTTGTAAATAATGTAGTTTGTTTTATTATTCATGAATACTCTTTGCCATAGGCCTACTTCTGTTGCTGCAGTTACAAAGTTTTAGAGGACTTACAAGATCACCTGATGATGTAGTGGATAGCATTCTTGACTCCCACCCCTGAGGTTCTAGGCTCTGCGAATAATTTAAAAGTCTTGGAATGACCTGGTTCAGGATCTCCCAGGTTTGAGATATTAAATGGGAACCTGCCGGATATTTGGCAGGAGGAGTGGACATTTACAGGTTACCCTACCACACATCAACTGTCTCAGGATGCCTGGTTTGTGATTTCTTGTCATAGCCAAGGACTCGGATCGGGTCACCTATGTCCCTTGTAGATATGACACTCAGGATGCCTAGTTAGTGATCTTATGTCATAACCTCATAACTAAGGATTCTTATCGGATCGCCTACGTCCTTTGTGGATATGGCACTCAAATTAGAAAGCTTAATGGAGCAGTAATTGAAGTTCTAAACTGCCCCTACTAAACATGACGCCCATTTCAAGTAACATGAGTTATCATGACAAATTACTCTTTTATATGTCAAGTATAAAAACTGAAAAATAATTTTATATTTAAAAAGAAATGCAATGCTTAAGATGAATCAGATGCAATGTTTACTCTTTCATGGTCAGGTAGTAAATTACAAAAACTCTTCTATGCACTATGCCATGTCCGTGGGAGTTTCACCCACATGTACCGATTGGGCTCGTCAGCAGTGATTCAGACACAGCATAGTACCGAGAAGAATTTGTTCTAAGAATAACATGCCCTGTTCTATTTTGTCATCCAAGTTTTGTTCCTAAATGAAAAATAAACATAATAATTTTTGTAAAATATAACATGAGTTGTGTGTGTTTGAGTCTTCAGTCAACTGGTTTGACGCAGGTCACCATGACTCCCATGAGTTACATCATTCTTTTAAAAGGTACATTAGTTTACCGAGTTATGGATAACGCTGTATGACCTACCACTCCCTCATAACTTTTGTAAATTACAAAAATTAACCAAAATACCTGTAGTAATGCCTTGGAGGCTGGATTTAGACAGCTCCTTAACCCGGTCCATGAGGCAATTTTAATTGGCTACATGGATAACTCTTGCCAGGCGCGTCCACGTCGCGGGGGTGGGCAACGGTACTGTAATATACCATGGAACTACAGTACCGGCTAAGTTCTGGTGAGGACCCAGTCCTATGGGGTATAACATAGGCCCCGTGCACAGGGTTACGTGCGAAGACCTCAACGGAATCTGCAGCGGAGAAGATGGACTTCGGAACGGTGGAGATTGCGGAAGAGGCAACCCAGTACTCAGGGAATAGTAAGAGTACAGCATCAATCGGCAGCGTCTGTTTCCCAGGTTAGGGGCGGCTGCAAGGGCGTCTGTTTCCCATGTTAGGGGCAGCCTGTATAATAGCTGGCAGTAGCTTCATAAAATGCCTTTGGGAGTGGCGACCCCATCGTAATAATAGCCTAAAATGGAAATGGCACTTCGAATGAATCGGAAAAGGTTAGGGCGTACCCTGCAGGCGACGCGCAGTTCTTTTGGTACTGGGGGAACTGTGAGAAATGGGCGACCAGTAACCGAAATGAAAGTGGGAATCATGAATGTCATGACCCTGACAGGCAAGGTGGAGGAGGTGGTAGACTTCATGGAGAGGGAGAATGTTGGATTGATGGGGCTGAGTGAAGTGAAATGGAAAGGTAAAGGAAGGAAGAAATTGAGGAAAGGATATACATTATACTGGAGTGGTGGCCAAGAGGCCAAAAATGGCGTGGGACTGATAACCTCGAAACAACTGGAGGAGTATGTTGAAGTGGTCGAGTGTGTGAGTGACAGAATAATGAAAATTAGAATGAAGATGAAAAATGACGTGATGGACTTCATACAAGTGTATGCACCACAGACTGGAAACAGAGAAGAAGATATTGAAGTATTCCTGGAGGATGTAGAAAGAGTAATTTCAGATGTAGAAGTGGTGATCATGGGAGATATGAATGCACAAGTCGGAAACGAGAGACAAGGAAAGGAAGAAGTCATTGGACCATATGGATATGGGAAAAAGAACCGGGAAGGAGAGGAACTTGTAAACTTTTGTGAAAGGAATGGACTGATAGTGGGTAATTCATGGTTTCGGAAGAAAAACAGCAGGAAAATTACGAGATATGGTTGGGGCGATAGAAGAACAAAATCAGTAATTGACTACTTTCTGGTGGAAAGGACTAATCGCAGAAAGCTGATAGATGTGACAGCTTTACCAGGAGAAGCATTTGATGGGGACCATAGAGTTGTGGTGGCAAAATTTAGATGGGAAAAATTGGAAAACCTAAAGGAGATCAGAGAAAGTAAAATAAAAGTATGGAAATTGAAAGACAAAACCGTACAGGAAAATTTTCAGGAGAGATTGAAGCAACAAATCCCAGTTACTGAAGTGGAAAACATAGAAGAGGAATGGTCTCACTTTAAAAAGGCATTTGTTGGTGCAGCAGAGAGTGCTTGTGGTAGGACGTCAACAAGAGTGAAAGAGAAGGAGACACCATGGTGGAATGAGGAAGTGAGGAAAGCAGTGAAAGAAAAGAAGTCTGCATGGAAAGAATGGAACCGAGATCAAACAGAAGAAAGCAAAAGGAAGTATCACGGCAGCAAACGGAGGTGTAAGAAAGTGGTAGGAGAAGAAAAGAAGAAAAGTTGGGAAGAATTTACACGAAGAATGGAAACAGATGTAAGTGGCAGTAAAAGGATGCTGTATGGGCTTCTAAGAAGTAAGAGGAAAGAAAGAGTTACTACAAAGCTAGTGAAAAAGGAAGATGGAGAGTTGTTAACACACCCAGAAGAGATAAAGGGACGATGGAAGGAGTATTTCGATAAGCTTTTGAATGTGAGCAATGGTACTGGTGAGATGGAAGTGACACAACCTGACGACTCTATAACAGAAGATGATATAACAATGCTGGAGGTGGAATTAGCAGTACAGAAAATGAAGATGGGAAAAGCAACAGGGGTGGATGAAGTCAGTGTAGAAATGATAAAGGCTGCTGGACCTGTTGGTATGCAATGGCTGTATCGACTGCTAAAGTGTGTGTGGAAATGGAAATGTGGACCAGAAGACTGGAAGAAAGGGCTAATAATACCAGTGTTTAAGAAGGGGGACAAGAAGGTGTGTGATAACTATAGAGGGATCACCCTCATATCACAGATAGTAAAAATACTGGAAAGGATATTAGAAAGAAGAATGAGAAGAAAGGTGGAAGGAGAGTTGCAAGAGGAACAGTATGGCTTCAGGAGTGGAAGATCCACAGTGGACCCAATCTTTAGCTTGAGGCAGGTGATGGAAAAGAACTGGGAATATGGAGAGGATTTGATCATGACTTTCATAGATCTAGAAAAGGCATATGATAGTGTCCCCAGAGAGAAGGTATGGGAAACCATGGTTAAGAAGAGACTGGGAAGAGAAATGTTGGAAATGGTGCAAGCAATGTACAACAACTGTGTTAGCAGGGTACTGACCCCAGTTGGAAAGACAGATTGGTTTACGAACAAGACTGGACTAAGACAGGGGAGTGTGCTGTCACCTCTCTTGTTCATAATGGTGATGGATGAAATAGTAAAGGAAACAAAGGAAGCATATGAACATAAAGAAATGAAGTTACTGTTATTTGCAGATGATATTGTGGTCTGGGGAAGGAACACCGAAGAAGTGCAAAAACAACTAGATGCACTGAACGAAAATATTCAGAAGTATGGCCTGAAAATCAGTATAGAGAAAAGCAAGACCATGGTGATGACAAGAGGGGAAAGACAAGGAAAGGGCACTGTGAAAATTGGAAGTCAGAGTTTGGAAATTGTGGACACGTTCAAATACCTAGGAAGTGAATTGATGCAAACTGGTAGGTTGGACATGGAGATTGGCAGGAGGGTACAGCAGAGCAATGCATTCTATCAAAGTGTAAGAAAACTTGTTTGGGATAAGGAAGTACCAAGGAAAAGCAAGGAGGTAATGTATAAAGTGTATTATGTACCCATATTAACTTATGCAGCTGAGACTTGGACCCTGACAAGCAGGCAAGAGAGTAGAATCCAAGCCAGTGAAATGAAATTCCTAAGAAGTATGATAGGAAAGACAAGGAAAGACAGAGTGAGGAATGAAGATGTTAGGAAGGAAGTTGGGATGGGAAAACTAAATGAGAGAATTGAGAAGAATAAACTAAGGTGGTTTGGACATGTAAAGAGGATGGAGGAAAATAGAATACCAAGACAGATGCTGGAGGCGAAGTGCAAGGGTAAGAGACCAAGAGGAAGACCTAGAACAAGGTGGATTCAGTGAAGAACAGCGTAAGAAAAAGAAATCTGGACTGGGACAAGATCGTGGAAGAAGAATGGTGGAAGGAAAGAGGAAAGTGGAGAAGTGCCATAAATACCCCGACCCGGCAGGAGCTGGATAAGGGGAAATGATGATGATGACCTGTAGTAATGGCCGGAAAAAAAAAAATCGGGAAATGATGTAGTAAAAGATGTTTACTCCTCCGCTGCCTATAACTCACCCGTTGTCCCAAATAGGATCATGACTCATATAGATGAAATTCCAGCCGAGTCTGCCATTTTCCCCCCTAAGTACAGTATTGCCCACCACGCACTTACGGTCACGCATCAATAATTTTCATACAAACCAATGGTCTTTGCCTAGAACAATAATTGTTAGTTAGCACGGCCCTGGTTTTGCCGCTTAGTTCGAAACATGGAATCCTTGCGATCAGCATTCATTACAGTGGTGAATACTGTTGTACATACAAAACAAACCTAACCTGGGGCTTACGCCCAGACTCCCTTGCTTGTAGTGCAAT
The DNA here is from genome assembly GCA_946902985.2 of Meconema thalassinum. Lineage (NCBI taxonomy): Eukaryota > Metazoa > Arthropoda > Insecta > Orthoptera > Tettigoniidae > Meconema > Meconema thalassinum. Next base: position 98,591,741 of record OX336400.1, on the reverse strand, counting down.
CAGTAATTTTCGTCCAGACAGTCATCCAACCAAGTAGCGACCAATGATTTCAGCCAGACCAATGGTTTCGTCCAGACAGTCGTCTAACCAAGAAAAGCCCATTTATTTCTTTTTTCACATAGCCTAATGACAACATTGTGTGTGTAGTCTGGATTTTGTATCGGACATATTGGCAACTACTGACGTCAATGTGTGCGCACGGTGAGCACTCGCTGTGGCACTTTCACATACTAAATACGCTGTTGAACATGGCTGCGGTTGTTGAATAAACAATAAATAAGAACACATATTTACGTGATTTAGCACATATATCCGGTGCAGAAGTGATCAAGGTTACTAGTTACAACTGAAATGAGTGTCTCCTCCCCCCACAGATGAAATAAGGTATGAAAATCATATATTGTCAAAATGAAGTACAATGGAAAAGAGTGATACGTCGTACAGAATTAATGATGTAGGTACTGTACCATGGAATGACCCCTTACACTATTTATACATGCTGATACAAAATCAGTTTGGTTAGCTAGCTTCAAACTGAAGCTGCAACCTTCTGTGCATATCGTTTGCCAAAGGTTTCCAACCTTACATTTAAATCCAGTCTTATTGCCCTGGTGATCTCTATTTCATGAGGATGTTCATATCCCAATTCTTCGGTAACAGGATGGGATAATCCAAAGAGGTGGGGTTCAATTACACATTGCGATTCGTTTAGGGAACTCGGTAGCATCACGGATGACGTGGTGTTGTCGATGCTCGGTTTCTGCCGTGGAGTTGCCGTGCCTGCCATTTTTTTTTTTTTTTTTTACGTGTTAATCTTCAGTTAGATTTTGACATGAGCAGTCAACCGCCACATGAGCGCGGGAGGTGTTGCTAAGTTAGAATAAAATTATTTATGTCTTTTAGTTGTCGCATATAATTGAAAAGTTGCACTGTACTCTTTTAAAGCCATTGGTTTGGACGGATATGTTACGTTAGGCACTGTGTGGACGAAAATTACTGCTTCTACTGCCTTGACGTGCAGTCAGATGGCCTGTGGGATCTGTCGGCGAGTTGCAATAAAATTGTTCATAGATTTCTTTTGGATGTTGCATTCAATTGAAAAGTTGCACTGTAGGCCTACTCTTCTAAAGCCATAGACAAAGCCATTGGTCTAGACGAAAATATTACGTTAGGCACTGTGTGGCGGAATACGCTTGGATTTTGGGTGGGTAAAATATAGACAGAAATTGGCATTTACAAGAACACTAGGAAAAGAGATATGACAGTGTTTTGTATTAAACCTATAGGCCTTTTGCGGTCGAAAAACGAAAACAAAGAATATCCAAACATTAATGATAGGATCCTGGAATGTTCGTACGTTACTCGATTTGAAGGACAATAACAGGCCTGAGCGAAAAACAGCACTCGTCACCCATGAGCTTGGTCGAATGAACATAGATATTGCTGCCTTAAGTGAAACCAGATTGTCCAACGAAGGTAAAATTACAGAGTTCAGTTCAGGGTACACCATATTCTGGAAGGGAAAGGATGAGGGAGAGCGCCGTATTCATGGTGTTGGTTTCGCTATAAAGACCACACTGGTGAATGATCACCAGCTAACTCCAACTGCTGTCAGTGAAAGAATTATGACTCTTCGAATCCCACTCTCCGGGGGTCACTTTATGACTCTTATCTCTGCATATGCTCCCACCTTGGATGCTGATATAGAAGTTAAAGATCAATTCTACAACCAGCTGAGCACAATCATCACCAAAGTACCATCTAGAGACAAACTCTTAATGCTTGGCGATTTCAACGCTAGAGTTGGTAAAGATCATCAATTATGGAACAATGTGATGGGAAAACTGCAATGCCAATGGCCTATTACACCTTGGTCTATGTGCTGAACATGAACTCTTTATTACCAACACTCAGTTCCGCCTGCCGAATCGCTACAAAACCACTTGGATGCATCCTCGCTCGAAGCACTGACACATCCTTGACTATATCATCACCAGGCAATGTGATAAAAAGGACATCCTTGTCACCAGGACCGCAAGAAGTGTCGATGACTGTTGGACAGATCATAAGCTCCTTTTTTGCCGGTTGAGGATCTCAATCTGCCGCAAACCGAAACGATCCATCCACAACCTTTCGAGACGGAAATTTGACACTTCAAAACTCCAAGCAAAATCAATTGCTACAGATTACAGAAATGAAATCGCAAATAAGCTGGCTAGTCACCCTGTTAGCACAAATAGTGTTGTACAGGAATGGACAACGCTTCAGAAGGTCATTACTGAGTCAGCTGAGGAAACAATTGGTTTTGTGAAGAACAAAAGACAAGACTGGTTTGATGAAAATAATGATGAAATTATGTGTCTCATCAATGCCAAACGGGAAGCCCATCTATCCTTTCTTCAAGATCCGTCTTCCAGTGTGAAAAAATCACAATTCGTGCAACTTAAGGGGAAATGTCAGGCACAAATCACGGAAATAAAGAACAACTGGTGGCAGCGAAAAGCTGAAGAACTGCAAAGACTATCTGATGCCCGTGACCTGCGAAACTTCTATGCAGGCATAAAGGAGGTATACGGCCCAATCCGATCATCATCAGGTACATTGAAAACTGCTGACAATTCCGCCATTTTAACTGAACAAGGACAAATTTTGGAGCGTTGGAAGGAACATTTCTCTGCACTTCTAAATCGTGCCTCCAATGTTGCCGAGGACTTTCTTCGAAACATCCCTCAGCAGCCCCAACAGCCATGGATGGCGGTTCCGCCGACATTCCGAGATTTCACCAAAGCGCTCAATCAACTAAAGCCGAGAAAGGCTCCTGGTCCTGATAACATCCCTCTGGAGTTGTTACAAAGTGGAGGTATGGCCTTGAAGACTCGACTTTTTACACTTATCCTGTTAATTTGGGAAACTCGAGAAGTACCTGACGACTTGAAGAATGCTGCCATCATAACTATCTTCAAGAAAGGCGATCGTAGCGTGTGTGGGAACTACCGAGGTATATCGCTATTATCCATTGCAGGTAAAGTTCTAGCAAGAATTCTCCTAAACCGGCTCCAAAGTATCTCGGAGAGGATTTTGCCCGAGTCTCAATGTGGTTTCCGAACCTCCAGGGGCACAACAGACATGATATTCTGTGCCAGACAACTCCAGGAAAAGTGCAGAGAGCAACAGGAGCCCCTGTATTTAGTTTTCTATGACCTGGAAAAAGCCTTTGATTCTGTACCAAGACCTGCTATGTGGAAAGTATTAACGCACTTTGGATGTCCCGATCGCTATGTGGAATTAGTTAAAGCTCTTCATGATGGAATGTCTGAGAAGATTCTTCACGGTGACTCTGTATCCGATCCATTTCCAATCACTCACGGTTTGAAACAAGGCTGTGTGCTTTCTCCAACACTCTTTGCATTGTACATGGCTGCCGTGATGTATGAATCATCTTCCAACAACCCAGGCATAGAGATTAAGTTTCGCTTCGATGGAGGTCTTTTCAATCTGGCAAGACTTCGTTCACAGAGACATACCCAAGTTACCCGGGTGACAGAACTGCAGTATGCCGATGACACCGCATCTCCTGCTCCGACAGCTGCAGAGCTTCAACAATCGGTCAATCGCTTTAGCACTGCGTGTGATCTCTTTGGTCTCACCATCAATGCAAAGAAAACAAAGGTGCTTGCACAACCTGCCCCAGGATTACCTCTTCCTGAGTTCAATATCTCCATCTTAGACTCAACACTGGAGCAGGTTGATCATTTTTCATATCTTGGCAGCATCTTGTCTAAACGGTGCACTTGCGAACAGGATGTTGACAAAAGAATTGGGGCTGCCCATGCAGCATTTGGCCGTTTAATGCACAGAGTCTTCATGAATAAAGACCTAAAGTTGCATACCAAACTCATGGTGTACAAAGCTGTAGTCATCTCAACGCTACTGTATGGCTGTGAAACTTGGACACTCTATCGCCGTGATATCAAGAAACTTGAGCGTTTCCACCAACAAAAGATGAGATACATCTTGAACATCAAGTGGGAGGACTACGTGACCAACACTGCAGTTCTCGAGAGAGCGCATCTCGATAGCATTGAGACAACTATCATCGCTCATCAACTGAGATGGTTAGGCCATGTTCACCGTATGAGTGATACCCGGCTTCCACGTCAATTCCTTTATGGTGAGCTTTGCTCCGGCACTAGACCTCATGGGGCCCCTTTGAAGAGTTTTAAAGACCAGTTAAAACACATCATGACGACGACTGGTATAGACATCCACTCATGGGAAACATCTGCTGCGGACCGTTTACTGTGGCGGAACACTACATCGACGGCTGTCAACTTCTTTGAAGAAGAACGTCGCAGACATGAAGAGGCCAAGCGACAAGCAAGAAAGCTTCGTCAATTGCAACCCCGCCCTCCCCCGACCATTGAGTGCAATCTATGTGGGCGCATGTTTTATGCCAGGATTGGCCTGTTTAGTCATCAGAAGCACATCCACAGGCTGGTCTGAAAAGCTCTATGCAGGAAGAAGTATGTTTACTCGGAATCGAGTTACAGCCGACGACGACGATAGGCCTATAGGTCTAGTATAGATGGGAAGAATGCAAAAATTTGGATATCAGGATCGTTACCAGACCTATATAGGTGAATTAATGAAGGGGATACATGTTTTTCACTACTACTGTATCTAGGTGCATATATTGATAACTTATGGATCTTGCTAATATGTAGACCTATGATATAAAATAGGGAGTGTTTTAGTGAAGCAGATGACAAGTATGTAGATGTTTATTATGTTGTGGCTTCCATTGTGTTCATTTATTCCCCTGTTTTTGGTTTAAAATAGTGTGTTGTTACATACCAATGTCATCACATGTGCTGATAACTGGGCATAAACCCCAGGTATATATGAAATATGTTTTTCCATCAATACTTGTCGGTCATTGGTGAAGTAAAGGTAGTGGTGCACATTGAAATTTTGGATGATATCATTATTGAGGTTACGAAATACTTTTCTGGCAAGCTTTCGAGAAATGTCTGGGGAATAGGAGGTTTTGGGTGGGGAAAACCGAAAGAGAAATTAAGTTACCATTTATAAGAAACCTTTGAAACGCGATATCTATCGGGATCTGTAATCGAGTTATGTAGGTCAATTACACATTGTGATACAAAAATGCATGGGGATTATTACAGACCGGGATCGTTTGCATATAAAATTCCACTAAAAACAAATGGCGACTTTCGTGACGTCATCAACGATGTTACGAAATACTCCTCTGGCAAGCTTACGGGAAGAGTCTGGGTAATAGGGGGTTTTGGGTAGGGAAAACACAAAAGCAGAAATCAGCATTTACAAAAAACCTTCGAAACGCAATGTGTATCGCCAACTGTAATTGATCTATATAGCTCAATTACAGACGGCGATACATACGAAAAAGTCCCAATTTAAGGTTATATTTATAAAATTTTGTATCGGAATCTGTAATTGGCCTATATAGCTCAATTACAGATGACGATACACATCGTATTTTTTTAAATTTCATATTTATAAAATTAGGAAATTACGATGTGTACCGTCATCTGTAATTGAGCTATGTAGGCCAATTACAGATTATGATACAAAATTTTATAAATATAACCTTAAGTTGGGACATTTTCGTACGTATCGCCATCAGTAATTGAGCTACATAGGTCAATTACAGATTTTGATAAAAACTTTTTTAAATATGAAATTAAAAAATTTACGATGTGTATCGTCATCTATAAATGAGCTAGGCTATATAGGCCAATTCAGATTACGATACAACATTTTAAAAATATAACCTGAAATTGGGAAATTTTCGTATGTATCGCCATCTGTAATTGAGCTAAAGGTCAATTACAGATGGCGATACACATTGTGTTTCGAAGGTTTTTTGTAAATGTTGATTTCTGATTTTGTGTTTCCCCACCCAAAACCCCCTATTACCCAGGCTTTCCCCGTAAGCCGCCATTTTGTTTTTAGGGGAATTTTATATGCAAACGATCGCAAGATGTATGTAGTCCCAGAGGTGGTATCAAGAACATGCACTAATTAGTTTGCTAATGACATTCCTAATGATAATTTTGTCTATGTCCTTCACATACATCATGTTGCGATGCACAATATACTAATGGAAAGCATTTTCAGTCATTTGAACAATTTTGAAGATATCATCTGATGGATCAATAAGACCTCTTGATACATATAAGATACGAACTTCCTGAATTTCAAGGTGAGCGCTAATAAAGTGTAATTGTGGTCTGTAGCACTTGTGCATTTCTTCTGATTTAGAAACATTGACTGGCAATATTCACACACGGTTTTCTTCAGAAGGTTTCTCAGTACCGTAGCATAAAATGTTTTCTTGAAAATCTGTGAGCGTTTCTTTAATACATTTATGTCTATTGTGACCTTGCCTTACTACAAGGTGAGAGTGTGGAAACTCGAATCAGTGGCCGCCTGTTCTTTACAACTATCTGCAGACGTTCTGGATAACTAAATACCTCTGGCACAGCATTCTGTTTCAAAATAAATAATCCAGATAACAGCTGTTGTTCATAGCATTCTTTCCTGAAATGTTGGCTGCACAATTAGCTATGTTTTGTGGGGTTCCAATTTTCTCTTATGGTGGCAGCAATCCATTTAGTTAAAATTTCAGGTCTACTGAAGGGGTACCTATAGAATCGAAATTGACTGCTGGAAGTTCTGCTTTTCATTTACAATAAATACGACATTATAATACTATAATCGAAATGTATTCCTCACCTGTGGAAACGAATTTCAGGTGTCTCTTTATTCCAACGATTTATGCATCCGACCGCGGCACAAGATTTGACCATTTTCAATAAAATATTGCCCGCCTTCACACATTACATACTATCAAACAGCTGACGGAGAACAGATCTTCCCCTCATTCCAGGCGAATTTAACCGATTACCTGGACTCACTTTTTCATGCAGCCAATGCGACGAATGAGACATCCAGTAGTAAAGCAAGGACATGGTAATAACTCCTCCCATGGTAACCAAAGAATGAAGCTATAAAACTCTCACTGAAAACTGCTTCCTGGTCATCGCCTAGTCATGTCTGGTATTCAACGTCACTCTTGACATGTTACGCAGGTTGCAAGTCAGCTGATGTGTCGCGGTTCTTTTCATTTCTCTCATTATAAATAGTTAGCCTAGCCCAAAAAATAGCCTATTTGATCGCACGTTGGTTATGTTATCAAATCAAAATGCTCATTTCTTGTGTAGCATTAGGGCGCTCTAATAGGCAAGAGTAGAACTCACAAAAGCTTCATTTCCACAGGCAGGCACTGCAACGTTATGGTATTTTCCAATGATACGACAGGTTTGCGGTCTACTTTATTTTCGAATAAAAATTTGTAATTAAGTATTCTGCGATTGTGGATTGATCTTACATCAAATTTTGACATAGTAGGCCTATATGACAAATACACGTAGGCCCTAATATTAATTTACCTGAGAGTGATATTGCCGAACAGTATTCTTTATTGTCAGAGCTACAGTTTTACAATTACGGTACATGGAATTTTATTAGAATTATTAAGAGTCCATTAGATGCCATTATTCCCGTGCGAATTGTACCTTCTAGGCTAGGTTCTGCCTTCCATGATAACTTTTATGCCATTTTCCCTGCGGTTTTCATGGAAGATTGAGTAAAACAACCAACCGAATTGCTTTTATTGTTCTAGTCGAAATACTAGCAGCAACATAAACAAATAGATTTGTTATGTGGGTATACCTATGAAATAAAGAGATCAGAATGAAACTTTATTTTCTTTAATTCAGTGTCTGGCATGTTTTCAACTTTATTTAAATTTTATTAATGCAGCCAATGGCCATATATTTAGCCTATTTTCATTTTATGAAGAAATAGGCTAATGAGATCACCTTTTGTCCGTGTGTGCATACCTGTGTACGTGTGTCCCTAATGCATACTAAACGTCTGGAGCGATTTCAATTGAAACTCGGTAATAAGGTCATAGCAACATTTCGGGCGACCCCGACCGTGCCTTGCAAATTTTATTACGTCTCACCAATCCAACATGGCGGCTGTGCGAAATATTTCACTAGCATTCAATATCTCCGAAACTATTACCGATATCAGCCTGAAATTTTGTACGGTAATAAAGAGCACTACTTGAAGTTTACCTATGAGACATTCTAAAACCTGGTAACTACAAAACCAACATGGCGGCCAAGCGAAGTTGAGCAATTGAAATAGACTTTTTTCGCGATTTAACCATCGAAACGTAATGAAACATGGTACAGCAAATGTTTATACACATTGTAATGCACTGGCGTCTAATTTAGTTAAATTGTTTACATAACCTCAAAATGGCGGCTGTGCGAAATATTTCACCAGCATTCAATATCTCCGAAACTATTAACTTACTGATATCACCGTGAAATTTTGTACGGTAATAAAGGGCACTGCTAAAAGTTTATCTATGTAACTTTCAAAAACCTGTTAAGTATAAAACGAACATGGCGCCCAAGCGAATTTGAAACATTTTAATAGACTTTTCTCACGATTTAACCATCTGAGCGCAGGGAAATATGGTACAGTAAATTATTATACATATTGTAATGCACTGGGATCTAATTTAGTTCAATTGTTTACATAACCTCAAGATGGCGGCTGTGTGAAATTTCAAAATTAAGATTTTATTTCTTGTGTCGTAAGTAAAAGTTTGAATAATGAAGCTACGCAAATATTTTCCATTAATGGTACATAACTCTATGGCCTATACATAAACAATCCAAAATGGCGACCATCCGAAATATTTAGACGGTTCTCAATATCTACGAATCTATCAAAGCAATCAAACTGATTTTTTTAAATGTTGATAGAGGCTATGAACATGGTGAGCAGAAATCCAACATGGCGGCGACGCGAAGTATAAATATTAAAATGGATATTTCTCGCAATTTAACCATCTGAGCGCAGGGAAATATGGTACAGTAAATTATTATACATATTGTAATGCACTGGGATCTAATTTATTTCAATTGTTTTCATAACCTTAAGATGGCAGCTGTGCGAAATTTTTACTTCTTGTGTCCTAGTGATGTGATTGAAGTTTGAATACCACACGTACACAATCTTCATGTAATATTACATAAATAAAAATCCAACATGGCGACCATCTGAAATATTTAGACGGTTCTCAAGATCTATGAATCTATTACAACAATCAAACTGATATTTTGTATGTTGATAGAGGCAATTAACATGAGTAGGATATATAGTTCCTCACGGAACTACTTGTTTTTTTTTTCAGAACGGGTCAGGGAAAGGGATTATGAAAGGAAATAGGCCGTGGACCTATTGAAAAGAACCGTCCTGGCATTTGCCTGGTAGTGAAAATGGAAAACCATGAAAACCATATTCAGGACGGCCGAGGTGGTTAGTTAGTTATTGTTGTTTAAAGGGGCGGAACTACGAGGTCATCTGCCCCTCTTAACACAGATTAAAGAACACAAATTTGGAGTTGAATTTTAAAATGTTGAGGTGGACACCTAAATTCAAAAAGACCAAAAATTAATAAAACAAATACAAAAAATTAAATAAAAATGATAAAAATAAACAAAAATTTCGGAAAAACAAAACATTATCATTCAAAAATGAACAAGTCGTTGAGTCAATGTTCACTGGAGAATTTAGATTGCTGGCCCTAACCCACTCTCACTTATAAAGCGGATAACGCGATCAGCAGCCACCGCGTCATCGGCTAATATAAGTTTGAGTGTCATCTGCAAATCAAGGTCTTTTCGAAAGTCAGCAAGATCCACACACTCGGTGAAAATGTGGGCCACGGTGAAAACGGCTCCACAGGTACAAAGTGGGGGGTCTTCCCTTCTCATCAGATACGAGTGGGTGGATCTTGTATGACCTATCTTTAGCCTACACAAAATGACGGACTCTCTCCGTGACCGGAAAGAGCTCCGCGACACGCGAGTAGTTCGAATCCACGCTCTCCCGATGCCAGCGAGATGCGGCCTTTATTTAAAGCAAGCTTCCTGCTCGCTTTGCGTTCATAATGCAAATCAACTGCAAATTACTCTCAAACAACACTGCTCATATTTGATTTCCTACACTTTTGCGGATCTTCTTTCTCTTTACATCATTCCCACTCCTATGTGGCGAATAATGTATAATAATAAATTTATCGCGCTCAATGTGCAAAGTCTGTACATTCAAGAAGAGGAAAATTGAGCTAGTGATTCTCTTTTTTTGCACTTCATCGCATGGTAAATAACGCACTGTTCACTGCATAGAACACATATATACTCCTGATTGGCTTGGTGAAAAGATTTCCTGGCACCGTGTTTCACAGAGCTTGTTATCAGGTATCTCAACTCGTATTCCTCATTCATCCTCTCCTTATGTACCATAGCATCGGTAGTGAAGAAACTTTCCTTGATCAAGACCCTCTTCTCCTCTAGTTCTCGTAATAGCCCGAGTTGGCTGCAATCGCATTTGCATTCTTAAGTCCTAAATCAGAAAGGTCACCGGGTGCTGGTTGGGATGGCATCTAATAGTAGCCAAGTTCACAGGTAGGTGTCGTGGACGGTAGCATTTGGTGGCAAAAGTAGGAACTACTAGAAATTATCGTCTGCAAGAGACTGAGGGAGAGACGGATCGACCAGGTTAGAAAGGATCTTGCAGGGAGAGGTCTTGATTTGCAGCAAGTTATGGAGGAGGAAACATTCTTGGAGAGAAATAAATGGAGAACGGTCATTTACCGCACCCGGGAAACTGGAGCCGGTTCAAGACGATGATGACTATGAATCCTTACTAGGATTGAAATCAGACAACACACACTAATACAGTATCACAATTAACACCGGTTATCAGACAGATTCTACACACACCTAAAGTACACGGGGCTAGTTGAACCGCACTGTCGCATATCCTAAACTAAGGCCAACCAAATGCAAAATATATTGCTTAATTTTATACCATCTGAGTAGTTATAAAGCAATATATATAAGAGAATTCAACTAAGAAAAGCTAACTCTAGTAGATTTCGAACTGGTACCCCAGCACTCTCAGAGGGACTGCACCATCGTCCCCAGGCCAGAACATTATGATCTGTTTAGCGGTTTTCATTTTATAGCCTCCGACTCGTTTCTTTTTTAATGACCCTCATAGATTTGGATCTGATGATGCTCGCTAGATGAGCGAAACATGTCATCCCTTAGTTTTCTCCTTCTTCTGAATTCCAAATTCAACTAATTCAATATATATATATAAATTAAAATTTTGAATTTTGAATCTTCAATTTTTATTTTTTTATTTTTATTTTGTATTCTGATGTTTTTTAGCCTATTTTCATTTACGAAAAATAGGCTTATGAGATCACCTTTTGTGGGAGTGTCTGTCTGTGCATGTGTGATGGTGTGTGTGTGTCTCCCCCTAATAACTTCTAAACGGCTGGAGCGATTTCAATGAAACTCAAGTTCATAGCACTATTCCGGATGACCCCGACCGTGCCCTTCAAATTTTGTTACGTCTCACCAATCCAACATGGTGGCTGTGCGAAATATTTCACCAGCATTCAATATCTCCAAAACTATTACCTATATCACCCTGGAATATTTTACGGTGATTAGGGATCTACTAGAAGTTCACCTATGTGACTTTTGAAAACCTGGTAACTACAAAACCAACATGACGGCCAGGCGAATTTGCGACTTTTAAATAGACGTTTCTCGCGATTTAACCAACCAAACGCAAAGAAACTTGGTACAGGATATGTACATTGTAATGCACCTACATCTAACTTCGTTCAATTGTTTACATAATCTCAAGATGGTGGCTGTGCGAAATATTTCACCGGCATTCTATATCTCTGAAACTATTAGCGGTATCACCCTGAAATTTTGTACGGAGGTAAAGGGCACTACTGGAAGTTCATCTATAAGACTTTCAAAAACCGGTTAACTACAAAACGAATATGGCAACCAAGCGAAGTTGAAAATTTTAAATAGACCTTTCTCACGATTTAATGATCCAATGAAACTTGGTACAGGAAATGTTTATACACATTGTTATCCACTGGCATCTAATTTAGTTCAATTGTTTATATAACCTGAAGATGGCAGTTGAGTGAATTTTAAAATTAAGTTTTTATTTCTGGTGTCGTAATCATGTGATCGAAGTGAAAAAATTAAATGCCAGTGGATTAACATTTGTATAAGGATTTACTGTACCAAGTGTCACTGCACTCGGATGGTTAAATTGCGAGAATTGTGAATATTTATACTTCGCGTCGCTGCCATGTTGGATTTCCCTTCTTGTGTCCTAATTATGTGATTGAAGTTTGAATATTACACGTACACAATAATCTTCATGTAACAGTACATAACTCTAAGACCTACACATATAAAAATCCAACATGGCGACCACCCCGCAATATTTAGTCGGTTCTCAATATCTACGAATCTATTACAGCAATCAAACTGAAATTTTGTATGTTGATAGAGGCAATTAGCATAAGTAGGATATAAGAAAATAGGCTGTATAGTTCTTCACGGAACTACTTGTTTTATCTTGTATTTTAATGTATTTTCATTTATTATCTGTGTGTAAACAATTGTTTGCTACTGTAATTGGGGCACTGCCCTGTTGTAGCAATAAATAAATAAATAAATATATAAATAAATATATTAATCACATGTAATGTTTTTTCTGGTTATTTTTTGCATGTCCCAGTAAATGTGTTGACTGACTGAAAAGTTGTAATATGAACAAGAGTAGTGTGTGACTAATACTTGTAAGAGCAGAGCAGGCAACAGGTGGGGATGCGTACACTGAGAAAAAAACAGACAAATGCAGTAGATGCTTCTCTGTCCCCTAATACATAATGAATACCGCCCGCACCACTCCTTAATGTAATATTACTGAAGGGGCTAGATTTTCCAATTTACTCCAAGATTCTCAATTCTAAATGGGTGCCGCGGTGGGTGAGTGGTCAACGTGTCGGTCTACTAACCTCAAGCTTGCAGGTAAGTGATTTTTGAAAGGCGGCAAAAGTTACGACACCATGTCATACGATGTTGGCATGTCAAAGAACCCATTTGAATTCAGTAGGCCGAGATCATAATGGCAAAATTAATCTCTGGAGTTTCCGCCAACACAAGGTTCCTCATTTCTCTACTAGAAAGCGCTATAGTGTTCAAGGAGCTTAGATAATATCTAACCTCCTTGACTTTCATAGTGCTGCAAGGAACAATGAAATTCGACATGCAAGCTACCCTTTGGGTGTCAAATAACAAAGCTTGCACCCGAGGCCATACCATATTATTATTATTTCTAAATGTTATCAATTTGTTGAAAGATAAACTAAGTCAAAGTGTTAGTTATTAGTAGGAATAAGCCGACGTGTTTGAACAACAATGTAAGATATACCCAACATAGACTACCATGGTCGTTCGTTCATATTTAAAATCAATATATTAATGGAAAATGATGATGATGATTAATTTATATATATATATATTTTAAATTTATTTAATTGTGATTAAAAGAAGCTTAGTGTTCTGAGCGCATTAATATAAGAGTGAATTAAATAAACAAGAATTAATTTTTTAAACATTTTATTGATTCGGCCAAATCAATTCATTTTTCTTCATTGCCTCCCAACCCTGATATTATTTTCCACATCAAATTGGCAACGTTTGGATGGCATCCTCAAAGAAAGAAGAGCCACTTGAATTCATGAGTGATGATGGCTTGAACACTTCCATAACTTATTTCTATCGCTGAAACAATTTTGGAAATTGTTTTGCAATAATCTTCTTCTACAAGGTCACGTAAGTTACAGCACGAATGTTGTCTGCAGAGATGCTTGCACATGGTCATCTTCAATGAGGCTCGTTTCTACAGCTACCCCCTCCTGCCATGTTCATACACTTGGGTTCTTTTCCCAAACTTTGCGTGGTGACTTCTCAGAATCTCCAAAGTTGCCTGCTCATGGCATACTGAAATGAGTGATCACTCTGGGCTATATGTGAGCACCAAATTCGTCCTCCAGACATCCCCACTATAAAGGTACAACAAACAAAAAAACCCTCTCGGCTACTTCGGTTCGCGCAGGTCACTTCGGCTCATCCCGATCTTCCCCGACAATACGAGATCCAGGACAAGACGTACGTGCGCGGCAGGCTGTCACGATAGTGTTGGCCTCTTATTCTCTTGTACGCTGTGATAACTGGCATTGTCTAATACTATCACACTGTTTGGACTTAAGTTCGGCAGCAGTTTCCTTTCCACCCAGGTAGAAAAATTGGTAAAGTTCATGTCGTCATGATAGTCCCCTGTTTTTTTGCTTTGATTTGAATAGCAATAAGGCGTTTTTACAAAGCCTTCCTCTCCCCCGGCATGCACAACAATAATGGGAGGGCCTATAGGACTACAATAAAGAAGACTTATATAAAACTGCCGAAACAATAAGAGTGCGAAAATCGATACACAATTGGCATCGAAGTTCTTGTCAGCTCGTCTCCACAGTGTGCTTGGTATGGCGGCCAGACAGAGCGTGACGCCGTCCACCGCTCCTCTGTGACGTCGCACATCCACTCGGAGTGAATGCGCCGGGAAGTGAGCTATGCGCAGGTTCTTTTGATCATTGCAGGTTTATAACATCTTGTCAAAGCCACATACTGTACTTTGTCCTCTGCTACCAGCCACTACATTTAAATTCTGGCTTGATCTGATTCACCCCGCATCTCAATTTAAGAAAATGATCCAACAAAGTCAGGATACAAATGGCTATGGTAATCACAATAGAGTTACCCCAAATCTGTACGGATCAGCCTGTTAATTTTATTTTTGGATACAAGCCTCCAAATGGATAATAACCTCATCCATCTTATGACAGCTAGACTTGCATTATATCAAACAGGCTGCTAGGGAAAAATAGAGAGTTTTTTAAGCATTCATGAAAAGGCGATAGAAGGGATAGAAGGGAAGGGTAAGACATCTAAGGGCAGAGTGCCAATCAAATGGAAGCATCACCTGCATACGCTGTTGGAGAAAACACTCCATGAGGTAATTCACTAGACAAACTTGAAAAAACGAAGTTAGATGTGCAATATCAGACCGAAGAGAAGTTGTCATGTCTTTCCAAGGGCTAGGACAATCTGAGGAATATATATTCCAATTTTGGAATAACTTTTCCAGCCTGAAGAAAAGAGTTTTGGGGCCAACAATGTGTACCATTATTACCTACAGGTTGCGGTGCATTTGAGGCCATCCTTTGTACAAAAATTTAAAAAAAACTGAAATTACCTGATTTAATGGCTGGGAGGATATCAGGAGAGGATTGAGTATTAGATGTTCACTGCTCCGCTGTCATAGACCCACCATCCCGCCCAAATAGCAAAACGACTTGGTATATAGTTGAAATCGAAGTTCTGACCTCCATCTTTCTCACTGAGTCAGTAATGCCAACCCCACGCGTTTGGTACTATTTCGCTCGTGATTTATGAAATCACTATGCTCAATGGAAAGTGAACTTAATTACAGTGTTTATTTATGTATTTATAATGTTTTACATACAAAAACAAACCTAACCTGGGGCTTACGCCCCAGAGCCCCTTGCTTGTGGTACTAGCAGTAATTGTCCGCAAGACAGTGCATAACTTAGTAGCGAAGACGTGTGGTGAATTTCTTTATTCAAGTTGGTAACGTAGTCACATGATCGTCTTTCGGGTGTCACATGACTGTCCAAGATGGCGTCCGTAAGTGAAGGAAAATGCATTATTTCCGTGAAATAACAATTATTGCGGTGCAGCAGTGGTTATTGAGTATGAAGAGATTGTGAAACGACTCCCAACAACTCCCAGAAAGATATGTATATCATAAATGATATATTTTCAATAAGCTAAGGTGTTAAAAGTGATGGAAAGGGAGGATGGTCTAAAATGCACAATAAATCCATAAAATATACATAATTCCCCTTTAAAATCAATCCACTCAGAATGAAGACTCATGCTTAAATTTACCTTCAGCTCGTCAAAGTTGATACTTGAAAATGCTTGCTCCTTGAATGTATGTATATTCTCATCATGAGCCTTTGTTAACCTTTTGTTTTCAATATTACACCTATCATCTGGATCCTCACGGCAGACAGTTGCAGTTTTCGTTAAATACTCAGTGCAAACGGGGAACTCGGAAGGGACTGCTCCTAAAAATGTAATTCAAATTATAATACAATATTATCAACTTACAAAAGCTCACATAACAATGCAATACACTATTTATTCAAAGGACCAATAATTCTAAATTGATTTCATCTTCAGTCTCCATCCCTCTAAAGAAAAAAAATAATGAAAAGGAACTTAGTAGTAAAAATAAAAACATGAATGCTGACTGGTACTGTCAAACAATAAAAAGTCTTAATTTCTAGAGAAGAATTTTGACAGCAATGAACTGCCAAGTATCATATATATTATTTCAGTAGTATAGATCCCTCCTGCGGCGCTCACAAGCGACCGATCGTGACAAATGAGCATTCAAATGAAAGAGAATAGACATTAGCAGTGATGAATTGCACACTAATATCATAAAAATCTATAATTTCTTAAAAAAAGACTTTTAAAAAATGTACGAAGTGTGCGATTTGCAGATACTGTTTCAGTAGGAAAATACGCTCCATTATTGCAGTCTACTTCACATTTTGGCCGCTGTGACGACTCTTTCATGTCATATTAACATTTTGAGGTCTTTCCTTTATCATTTTGCATGGATTTCAGAAACAGTAATTCAAAGACATGAGTACTCAAATCGTATGATTTTATAAATATTGAATAACCGGTGAGTGTTATGATGATCCAATTTTCAGTGATTGCCTTCTTAAGTTAGGGAACGTAGAACTTGGAATTCTAACTGAAATGTAGATAGTGTTCTGTAATCATTTGGTTGAAATAAAAACATAACAAACTTTCTCCCTAAGTTTCTCATTATAAACCTATTGGGGAAGATGTGGTTTATGAACATGCGAGATTCCTCGCACGCGTCCGCTAGTCTAAACAGTAGTGCTGCTCACTATACATACATACCGGGTCTCCCAGGTAAAGTCAGACCATCAGGCGGCGTTTTCACTCTCCGCTACGGCAGCTGCCCCAACCAAGCTTATGTCACGGCCTCGGCCGGGCTTGTGTCGCGCGTATACAATCTTATATGAAATCTTACCTTATAAAAATTACTGGAAGTGTCGTCCTTCATGGGTCATACAGGCACTGTATCTGGTAACCACATTCTGGCTGAAGCGAGTAAGTTCTGCCAGGTTTAAAACCTTTAACTGGTGACGTGAGGTCATCTAGACTCCCAAGAAATAAAAAACATCTGTGCTTCTTTAATTAAATCTTGCAGGAAGCTGCAGTTTATCTCACCTTCTGTGTGCTGACACTTCACACACTCGTTGATTAAAGTTTAGTGGCTTGCGATTTATACTGGCAAGAACAGAGCAGAACTGGCGGCATTTAATGACAACAATGCAAACTTTTGTTTTGGCATTGAAATTGTTATTCGGTAAAATAGTACTATTTCGTACGCTTGAATAATCTATGGTAGCTCAGTTTGAGTAAGAAGTCTAATTGTGGTTGTAAATGTGCGACATAAGTCCGACTGGAGCAGCAGCCACAGCGGAGAGTGAAAAGGCCGACAGTCTGACTTTACCTGGAAGACCCTGTACTTGTAAAATCCTGACTGCAAGTCTTTTTCACTAATAATAATAAGCGCTATCCACACAATATTTCGCTTCACTCAGCAATAGTATTAATTATACAGAAAATAATAAACCTCTTAGGCCCGTTCTTACAATCTCCGGTTAAATCTTTACTGGTACTTTTACGGCAAGTTTACCGGAACTTGAATCTTACAATACCCGGTTAGCGACAAACTGACAGTAAAATAAGCCTTAACCTGCAGTGAACTTTACCGGAGAATTCTCCTTCCTTAAACTGCTTTACTGACAGATTTCCTATTATAATCTCAACGCCAGCTGATTACATACATCGTCAATATGCCTAGGATTATCCGTAATTTCATGGGTTTCGTAAATGCCGTTGCTGTCAAAGAAGGAGACGAAAAGTATATACCGGTAAGAGGTATCAAGAAATCTGCAAATCGAACCAGAAATATGTACCAACTGTTGAAAATTATGCGCAGATCTGCTAACCTACCGTAAACATTAACCGGAACGCCGCATAAACATTTGTTGTGTACAGGAAACAAAGTGGAAAGGTGCCAAATCACGTCAAATTGGGAAAGGATTTAAGCTCATTTACAATGGGAAGGAGAACACCAGAAATGGCATTGGAATAATATTAGATCATCACTTTAGTAACAATGTCGTCGAGATAAGTAGAATCAATGATCGCATCATGTCGGTAAAACTCGCCTTAGATAAACAACCATGTCTTAACATTGTATCGGTCTACGCGCCACAAGTGAATTGCCCAGAAATAGAAAAACAAGAATTTTGGGAGGAATTGAGGACTCATCTTGCAATTATACCCCAAACAGAACAAAAAATTATATGTGGGGACTTAAATGGCCATGTAGGAGTGGCCAGGGGCTGCTTTGAATTTGGAGAACAAAATAAAGAAGGGGAGACGATTCTTGAATTTGCAGCCTCCCATAACCTTGCAGAAGTGAACACGTTCTTTCAAAAGAAGGATGAACACCTTATAACGTATAAGAGTGGTGATTTCAAAACGCAGATAGACTATATCCTGATAGACAAAAGAGATTTGGGACAAATTAAGGACTGTAAGGTTATTCCGGGAGAACCACTTACTTCCCAATATAGGCTTCTACTAACAGCCCTAAAACTGAGAAAACATATTAAGATAAAAAGACCAAAAATTGAAAAGATTAAATGGTATGAATTGAATAGTGAAAAAGGTAGTGTTGTGAAAAATTGTACAGTGGATTATTTATGCAAAACCCCATCTCAGGAAAACGGCCCAACGGTACTATGGTCAGGCTTTGAAACATTTTGTGTCGCTACAGAGAAATGAGAGTTAGGTATTAGCAAAGGTGCCCTACATAATGCAAAGGATTCCATATGGTAGAACAACCACCCCAAGAACAGCGTAGCTGAAAATAAACGCTTGTTTAGAATTTGGCAGAATACTGTTGCTGACGAAGATAAAGAGAATTACAAACAGGCAAAGAAATCTGCAAGGAAAACCGTTGCAATTGAAAGAGAAAAAGCTGATTTTGATTTCTACCAGCGTTTAGAATTAGCCAACAGCAACAATATATATAAGGTAGCTAAGCACAAACATAATGACTGCAAAGACTTAAAAACCCCAAATACATTAAAAATAAAGAAGGCAATTTATTAACAAACGACAACGACATTTGTGAAAGATGGCACGAGTATTATTACGATTTATTAAATGAGGAATTTCATAGGCGACAAGAAGTGGAACTACCTATGACATAAGGACCTATTAATGAAATCACAGAAGCGGAAGTTAGGAAAGCCATGTCTAAAATGAAGAATCATAAGCCTCCGTGGCTTAGGCGGAAGCACGCCGGCCTCTCACCGCTGGGTCCGTGGTTCAAATCCCGGTCACTCCATGCGAGATCTGTGCTGGACAAAACGGAGGCAGACAGGTTTTTCTCCGGGTACTCCGGTTTTCCCTGTCAAAATTTCATTCCAGCAACACTCTCCACTATCATTTCATTTGTCATTCATTTAATCATTGCCCCAGAGGAGTGCGTCAGGCCTCGGCAGCCGGCACAGTTCATATCCTCGCCGCTAGATAGGGGCTTCATTCATTCCATTCCTGACTCGGTCGGAGACTGGAAGCAGGCTGTGGATTTTCATAAAGCAACGGGCCCAGATGAGATACCTGCTGAACTCTGGAAATGTCTTGAAGTGGATGGAGCTGAATGGCTTTCAAGGTTATTCAATGACATCTTAGTTCACAAACAGATGCCAGATGCCTGGAGAAAGAGTACGTTGGTCCCATTCTACAAAAACAAAGGAGATGTTCAATCTTGTGGAAACTTCCGTGGTATAAAACTTACATCACATACACTCAAGGTCTGGGAACAAGTCCTTTGTGAGCGCTTTCAAAATTTGATAAAGTTAACAGATAATCAGTTTGGCTTCACTGCTGGGAAAGGAACCATTGATGCAATCCATGCAATAAGGCTGGTAATTGAAAAAGCTCTTGAAAACAAGCAGAGTTTATGTATGGTTTTTATAGATCTTGAGAAAGCCTTCGATCGTGTGCCAAGACCGTTAATATGGCAAGCATTAAGGTCGCAAAACGTTCCTGAACTATACATAAAACTCATAATGGATATGTATAACAATATAAAGACATGTGTCAGAAGCCCAGCTGGTTTGTCCGAAACCTTTGATATCAAAGTGGGGTTTCATCAGGAGTGCTCTAAGTCCACTGTTATCCAATATTACTATAAACTACCTAACAAAACAATTTCAGAAACCCTTACCATGGAATCTTTTGTGTGCAGACGATGTGGCACTAATATCTCACAGTAATTATGGCCTACAGGAGAGTTTAGACCAATGGAGGAGAGCTCTTGAGTCTAATGGACTTCGCATTAGTAGAACCAAGACTGAATATATGGTATGCGACTTCCACAACAATAGACCCAGTACGACAAATACTGAACTTAAACTAGATGGTGAAACCTTACCAAGGGTAACAAAATTCAAATATCTAGGTTCTGTCATTGCTGAAGATGGCACGATAACAGCCGATATAATCCATAGGGCCACGTCTGGGTGGAACAAATGGCGTGATCCGAAAATACCCATAAGAACGAAGGGGAAAGTTTATAAAACTGCCGTAAGACTAATCCTACTCTATGGTAGTGAAACATGGGCTACCAAAAAGGCACATGAGCAAAAGCTACATACCACTGAAATGCGTATGTTACGTTGAGCAGGTGGAGTTACTCTCAAAGATAAAATCCGTAATGAACAAGTGCGGGGCAGTTTCAAAGTAGCGTCTGTAACAGAGAAACTTTTTAGAGTCCAGGCTAAGGTGGTATGGACATGTTATGCGAAGACCGGAGAATCATGTAGTGAAGAAGTGCCTTCCATAACTACGCAAAAGAGAGGGAGCGGCAGACCTCAAACAACATGGATGACGAATGCCTAGAGGGACATGAGAGTATTGGGCCTATCTGCTGATGATACTTTACAAAGAAATGAGTGGCGCCTCAGGGTTAAGAAAGCCGACCCTGCGTAACGGAAAAAGGCGAGGAGGAAGAAGAAGAAGATGGTAAGAAGGATCGAATGTTTACCGGGACTTTACTCCGACCGTAAAGCCCACTGTCAGAGTTTACTGTCACTTTACTGGAGATTTGTAAGAACGGGCCTTAGTGTACCTGAAAACTGGATTCTTGAAACTTAATGTCATACAATATTGATAAGAGATTTAGAACACATTCAGAATCAACGAGATAAATAATACCATCATCCATCAAATATCAATGGTAGAATGAGTTCTTGATTTCAAAGTGGTTACACCTGTTTATTTAATTTATGGACCATTTGCTGAAGGGCATAAACTGGCTGGGTGGGATTCAATTAGGTAGGAGCCAGGTAAGCAGTCTGACTTATGCTGATGACCAGGTTCATGACAAGACTCCATCAAAAGTTTAAAAGCTAACATGTTAAAACTTGAACAGAAATGTAGGCAATTTAGTATGAAAACCAGCATTTCAGAAACAAAGGTAATGTTGGTAGGGAAGAAACACAAGAAAATAGGATGCTAGGTAGGAGGAATCATTTTAAGTACTTAGGCTATGTATTCTCTCGGGAGGGTAGTATAGTGGAAGAGCCAAGGTGCAGAAAAGCCAATGCAGTGAGTTCTGTTTGATCTACTGTAGTCGAGAAAGAAGTTAGTGTAGCGACAAAACTTGCTGAATGGAAGTGAGAGCTGGGTAGATTCAGGATATCTGATACAAGCTAGAGATAACTTATATGAGGGTAGCACGAATGATTGTTGGGACAAATAGAGGGAGCATAAGCAGGAGGGCACTCGTAATGAGGAGATAAAAGGCTAAGGCCCGTTCTTACAATCTCCGGTTAAATCTTTACTGGCACTTAGAACGGCAAGTTTACTGGAACTTGATTTTACAATACCCGGTTAGCGACAAACTGACAGTAAAATAAGCCTTAACCGGCAGTGAACTTGACCGGAGGATTCTCCTCCCGTAAACTGCTTTACTGCCAGATTTTCTATTATAATCTCAACGCCAGCTGATTACATACATCGACAATATGCCTAGAATTATCCGTAATTTCATGGGTTTCGTAAATGCTGATACTGTTCAAAGAAGGAGAGAAAAGTATATAAGAATCGAAGTGATTATTACGAGGAGTTAGATGATCAAGACTTTTTTAAACGATTCCGTTTGGCGAAGCTTTTCCTCTTGAGCCCTTTATTGGTCTCATTTGGAAATAATTGTCCTTCCATATCTGATAATTATCTTTATAATCGTAACGTAACAAACAGATTGCGTCAAGAATACAGATCAAGATCAAGGAATAGAAAATATATATTTATTATTTACTCCCTGATGCAGATCCACTCATGCCAACTATTGAGAGGTATCAAGAAATCTGCAAATCAAACCAGAAATATGTACCAACTGCTGAAAATTATGCGCAGATCTGCTAACCTACCGTAAACATAAACCGGACTCCGACCATAAAGCCAACTGTCAGTTAGAGTTTACTGTCACTTTAGTGGAGATTGTAAGAACGGACCTAAGTTAGAAATGAACACGCTAGATGAAGCTGTTTATATGAGCCGACTCAGATGGTGGGGTCATGGAATGATAACAGGGGAGGAGAGATTGACGAGTATAGTAATAATATTATTTAAGCAACTGAATTGTCTGCCTATTCAATACTTTTATATTATTACAATCACAAGTATGTACATGTTTCGAGAAATGAAAATCTAAGGAGGAATTTTATTCAATGTATTATAATGTGTTACTACTGATGGTGCTTGGATAAAACAACAATCCTAATACCCATGAACTACTATGACATTTAGCATCTCACAGAACAGAGCACGTTTGGTGCAGTTAGCATCAATGAAAATGCAACATGGTTTATCTGGAGTTTCTTACAGCATGACTGTAACATCTATTCAGCACGATCAGCATGTATTTTTTAATGTATCTTAACATTTTAAGGTGTTCCCTTGGAATGAATTTACCGATGACTTGAGTGTCAATAGAAAGTTTCAAAGGCTGATGAAGGGGGACCAAACCCTCGAAACATGTACCTGTAATTGTGATAATACAAAAGTATTAAAAAGGTGGACAATTCAGTTGCTTAAATAATACAGTGCGCCCGGGAACGTTCTCCACAGTGCCTACAAGCTGCTGCAGGAGATTACGTCACCAGTTACGTTGGCAGCACGGCTGTCTCTTGTATCATAACAAACAGTAAACTTTATACTAACCACAGCCATTCATAACTGATGCTAGAAGTGCTGATTACACACATGCTCGCTTATTGCAATACACACTGACGAATTCGACAGCCCACACCCCACACATGTGGCCTTCGCCCTACCAAGCACACTGCTGCCAACTAAACTGATGATGCAACCACTCTCAGCCTCACATACTAATTGCGGAGAACATTCCCGGGTGCCCTGTACATAAGGCAATACGGACCATAACAGAGGTGTTCAATCCTAGTGATAGTAACAATAATAATATTGTATAGCCTCGGATGCCGGGTGCAGGCTTTGTTATTTGACGCCCAGAGGACGGCTTCCATGTCGAATTTTGTCATTCCTTGGAGCGCTATGAAAGTCGGGGAGGTTAGATATCTAAGCTCCTTGACACTATAGCGCTTTCTAGTAGAGAAAGGAGGAACTTTGTGTTGGCGGAAAATCCCGAGATTAATTTTGCCATTATGAACACTGCCAACTGAACTCAAATGGATTCTTTAACATGCCAACAACGTATGACATCCGTGCCGTGATTTTTGTCGCCTTTCAAAAATCACTTTCCACGGCCAAGAGCGAACCTACAAGCTTGGGGTTAGCAGTCCGACACGATAACCACTCACCCATCATGGCAAGCATGAGTATAGTTAGAGAGAGTAAGAGAAGCAGGGGTAGACAGAGGAGGCGATGGATAGATTCAGCTTACAATGATTTCAAAGTGAGAGGTGTAGAAGCAGAGGAGGCCGAAATGCTAACTACTAATAGGGGATCATGGAGGCGACTTCTTCGTAAACAGAGACTTGCAGACTAGACTGGATGTTGAAGGTCAAAAGTCTCAAATAAAAGTGGATGAATAAGGAACAGCCAGTGAAATCACTCCGTTATTTTAAATTTGAACAAATGCAGACGAGTGATACATTCATGATAAAGGATTGGCTAGAAGGTGCATATGTGGTATCAATACTTGGTTTTGTATTCGTTGATCTAATTGAATTTGTCTGCACATACTGTATCCGTAAACCAGGGGCCTGTTCCACGAATGAACTTTGCAACTTTTCACTTTGCACTTTGCACTTTTCAGTTCAGATTTTGTTCCACCGTCACTTTTCAGATTGTCTTGCAAAGTGAAAAGTGAAAAGTTAGGAATCTTTTCACTTTAGAAGACTGTTATGTTCCTCCATTGGTGCAGAAATGCAAAGTGCAAAGGAATGATTGAAAAGTTTTCAGAAATCTTTGCAAAGAGACGATTCCCTTTTCAGCTGTTAATGAACAAGTCTCTACACTAGTTTCTCGGCGCAGAATTTGGTTTAGTGTTATAAATATGTTACGCAGGAGCTTTTTTTAATCATCAAGTGAGGATAGTGATGAAGAATCCAACAAGAAGACGTACAAAGACAAGATGAATTTTCATAACCTCACTTTAGTATAGACAGGTTGAAAGTTCCACCTGATCAATACTTTTATTAATTAAGATCACTGTGTGGTCATTAGTGGGACATGTTTCACCATGAGAAATAAAGCATTAAATCATGGAATAAATATACAGTTTGTTCATGGAATAAACATGATCGGATCATTCCTATGCAAAGACTTTTCACTTTGCAAAGAAATTGAAAAGTAATACATAGATCATGGTGGAACAGAAAGACTTTGCACTTTGCAAGAATTGAAAAGTGCAAAGTGAAACGTGATAAGTTGCAAAGTTTATTCGTGGAACAGGCCCCTGTTGTCTTGTATGTAGCCTTATAAACAAGCCGAATAGGTTCGATTCCTGCCGTAGCCAGATACATCAGATACTGTATTTCAATCCCTCACAGAGAACTGGATGTTTGCCTTAGTAAGTAAGAAAGCACAAAATGCCTGATAAAATGTTTCTCATTCCATTGTACATCATCATCATTTTCATTTCCCCTTTTCCAGTTAACACTGGGTGGTGGCAAATATGGTTCCTCTGCACTTTGTTCTGTCGTTCCACCATTCCTCTTCCGACATAGTGTTCTAATCCAGACACCAAGGACGGATATTACCCATGTGGAACAAGAATGGGAAAAGTTTAAGAGTGCATTTGTAAACAGTGCAGAGAAAACATGTGGTAGAACATCAGGAAAGGTACGGGAAAAGGCGACAAAATGGATGGAATGATAGAGTGAAAGAAAAGGTAAGAGAGAAGAAGAAAGCTTGGAAGGAATGGAAAACAAAAAAGACTGAAGAAAGTAGAGTAAAATATACAGAAGCAAACAGAGATTGCAAGAAAGTAATTGCAGAGGAAAAGAAGAAAAGCTGGGAAGAATTCACTCAGGAAATAAGGGAGGATTTACATTGTGGAAAGAAATTGCTGTTTGGAATTATAAAAAGCAGAAGGAATGAAAAGGTGAACACTGGGTTCGTGAAAAACAAAGAAGGTGAAATATTGACAAAACCAGAAGAGAAAACGGACAGATGGAAAGAATATTTCAGCGAGCTGTTGAAGGTGACGCGTCAGGCATGCGGAGAAGTTACGCAAACAGCCAAAACGGTGGAGGAAGAAATAGAAGAACCAGACATTACTATGGCAGAAGTGGAATGGGCAGTTAGGAAGATGAAGATGGGGAAAGCTGTGGGAATAGACAAAGTGGCAATAGAAATGATCAAGGCAGCAGGACCAGTGGGACTGCAGTGGACATACAGACTTCTCAGGAGTGTGTGGAGAGAGAAGAAAGTACCTGAAGCCTGGAAAAAGGGAATAATATTGCCAATATTCAAGAAAGGAGACAGGAAGGTGTGTGGTAACTACCGAGGAATCACCATCATCTCGCATGTTGCCAAAGTAATGGAAAGAATCCTAGAAAAAAGAATTAGAGTAAAGGTAGAAAGCCAAATAGAGGAGGAGCAGTTTGGATTTAGAGGGGGCAGGTCAACAGTGGAACCCATTTTCATTCTGAGACAGAACATTAAAAAGAGTTGGGAATATGGGAAGGATATGGTAATGACTTATTGATCTAGAAAAGGCCTATGATAGCATCCCAAGAACAAAAGTTTGGGAAAGCTTAACAAATAGGGGGATAGGCAAGGAACTGAGAGACATGATAAAAGGAATGTGCATGGAGTACTACAGTAGTGTGAAGACTGGAATCGGGACATCGGAATGGTTTAAAATTGACACTGGACTAAAGCAAGGAAGTGTGTTGTCACCATTATTGTTTGTAATGGTGATGGATGACATCATGAAGGCAGCAATGAAAGAATATAGTAGGGCAAAGATGAAGGTAATGTTGTTTGCAGACGACATTGTGATCTGGGGCGAGGATGAAATGGAGGTACAAGAACAGTTAGACGCAATAAATGAAAAGATTGAGCAATGGGGATTGAAGATAAATGTGGAGAAGAGTAAAACAGTGGTGATGAGTAGAGATAACAAAGAAGGAAAAGGAGCAATCAAAGTAGGAGATAAGGAATTGGAAGTAGTGAAACACTTCAAATACTTGGGAAGTGAACTGACTGGAGATGGAAGACTAGATTTGGAAATTAGCAGAAGAATACAACTCGGGAGTGCTTTCTACCAACAGGTACGTGGACTAGTATGGAACAAGGATATACCAATTAAGGCTGAAGAAGTTATGTACAAAGCATATTATGTTCCTATAATGACATATGCAGCGGAAACTTGGACTATGACTAAGAGGGATGAGAGCAGAGTACAAGCAGCTGAGATGAGATTCCTGAGAAGTATGGTCCAGAAAACGAGGAGGGACATAGTGAGAAATGAAGATATACGGAAAGAACTGGGAGTACAGAAACTAAATGACAAACTGGAGCAAAACAGATTGAGATGGTTTGGACATGTCAAACGGATGAATAAAGTAAGGCTACCAAGACGAGCACTGGAACGATGGATGACTGGGAAGAGAGGACGAGGAAGACCAAGAATGCGTTGGATGGACTCGGTGGAGAATAGTATTAGAAAACGGAACCTGGATTGGAACACTGTGTCGGAGGAGGAATGGTGGAACGACAGAGCAAAGTGGAGAGGAACCATATTTGCCCCCACCCAGTGTCAACTGGAAAAGGGGAAATGAAGATGATGATGGAAGGTCACACCAAAAAATCACCATTTTCAGAGGTATAATGTATTGTACAGGGTGGGGGCAGCATAACTTCCTTTTTTTCAAACCTTAATAAAACACATTCTACGAATCAGAAAATTTTTATTTTTTAATATAATATAGGTACAAATATAAAGTTTTGTTTTACTTGGTTTTGAAGATCAAATCAGGTAGGTGACGTCCCCCATTCTCTACACACTGGTGAACCGATTTCTGGCGTTTGTCATAATTCTTACCAGCATAGCAGGCGTTATGTTGGCAAGTTCTTCCTGGATGTTGTTCTTCAAATCTTGTAGGGTCATTGGTCGGTTTACATAAACACGGGATTTCAAAAAAACCCATAGAAAAAAATCACAAGGAGTCAAATCGGGGGATCGGGCCGGCCATTCCAAGTCGCCCCTAATTGAGATTAGGCGCCCTGGGAAGTGTTCCCTCAAAACGGCCATCGATGCTCTTGAAGTGTGTGCCGTTGCACCGTCTTGTTGAAACCAAACGTCCCCTAAGTCCAACTCATCCAGTTGTGGAAAAAAAAATTCCTGTAACATGTTTACATACCAGTCCGAATTCACTGTCACTGTGACTTCATTTTCCTCAAAGAACCAGGGACCAATTATTCCACCTGAGGAAATTGCACACCACACTGTGAGTTTTGGTGAATGCAAAGGCCTTGGATGCAATTCTCAAGGATTGGTAGCAGCCCAGTAGCGCATGTTTTGTTTGTTGACGGATCCACACAACTGAAAATGGGCTTCATCACTAAAAAACACAATAGCGTCCTCAGGCACGACTTCCAGAAACACCTCACACGTGTTCCTCCGAGAATTGAAGTCGAGTTCAGAAAGTTCCTGCACAATCGCCATCTTGAATGGATGAAAATGAAGATCATGATGAAGAATTCTCCTCACAGAACGATTAGAAAGTCCAAGGGCAGGCGAATGTTTGCGCGCAGAACGCCGTGGTGATCGCAAAATTGAAGCTCTCACTGCCTCAATGTTATCAGGTGATCTAATGGGCCGTGGGACTCCAGTTCTACGTCTTGTTGCACTTGCAGTTTGTCTGAACGTAGTGACCCATGTAACAATTGATTTCCGGTCTGGGACAGGCGCCAATGGGGCTAAATTAAAGCGATTCCGAAAGGCACGCTGGGTTGCGATCACAGAACAACCGCTCCAAGAGTAGGCCTCAAGGGCAAACGCACGCTCCACACTGTTCCAACGCATGATGGCGACTGAACTGTGTCAGTACAAAACTTTACAGACCCGCCTATTGGACGAGACCACTAGCGCTCCGGTACTACATCACACTACTAAATGGGGCGCAATTGAAAAAAGGAAGTTATGCTGCCCCACCCTGTATAATCCAACTGGTTGCAGGTATTGCCCTCAATTTTCTATTTTAGACTTAGCAATAGTTGGGGATCATATTGGTATGAACATACAAATTCCAATAAAATGCAGGACCCATTTTTTGCGAGTTTATACTTTTTCAAGAAGGCGCTAAAATGGTCGTTTTTCCCTTGTTCTTACCATGCTCGTTGTAAGGTCTCCTTGCTTCTAACTTGTCTTGTCTAATAGTTCCACTTTCACTCAACAGATTGGATCCAAGCACAGATTTCTGGCTTGTGGTAATTCAGATTTAGGAAAAATTTTCATTTTTTGGTCCGTGTTGACAAATAAACACAAATTGTGGTATTTCGCCGTGAGATTATTTTGTTGTCATCAGTACATCGACCATTATAGTGCTGGCTTGAAAAAGTATAAACCTGGAAGAAAAAAAAGCTCCTGCATTTCTTCGGAATTTGTATGTTTATACCAAAATGATCCCCAACTATTGCTAAGTGTAAAATATAAAATTGAGGGCAATACCTGCAAACAGTTGGAATATACAATACATTATACCTCTGAAAATGGTGATTTTTTTGGTGTGACCTTCCAACAGTTAAAAAATCATAACTTCTACAATACTTGGCCCAATTGAACGAAATCAGGACCTATAATATTCTAACAGATGTAAGAGCTCAGTAAAAAAAATCGCAGAGCTCTATTGCCACAAGTTCAGGTTTTAGGTGATATATCATGATTTCCTTATGTGGTCCTAAACCTTTGACCGGTACTGTCTGTATGACATGGATTGATGAATTTTTCTTGTTCTACAGTTCCAATTCGCTGCAGTCATTTTCAGAATGTAAATACATACAGTACTTACATGCAGTCGAAAGAAATCAGAAAACCCTATGGATGTCCAATTGGCAGGGGAAAAGCTAAAAGAAGTAGGTAACTCTGTTTCTTAGGAAGCAAAATAACCAGTGATGGACGAAGCAAAGAGGATATAAAAAGTAGGTTAGCACAGGCAAGGAAAGCATTTCTACAGTAAAGGAATCTGTTGACATCGAATATAGATTTAGGTATTAGGAAGTCATTTCTGGAAGCCTTTGTCTGGAAGTAATTTTTGAAGACCTTTGTGTGGAGCGTGGTACTCTATGGAAGAGAAACTTGACTGTTGGGGCAGGAGAAAAAAGGAAAATTGAAGCGTTTGAAATGTGGTGCTACAGGGGAATGATGAAGATCAGATGGGAAGATAGGGTTAAAATGAAGAGGTATTAATACGAGTGGGAGAGGAGAGATGTTTCTGACAATTGATAACGAAGAGAAGAGATAGGTTGCTAGGACACATAAGTTACTAAGACACCCACGAATAGCAAACTTAGTTATGGAAGGAAGAATCGAGGATAAGAACTTTAGGGGTAGACCAAGGTTAGAATATGCTATATAGATTGCCTCGGATGTAGGGTGTGGTAATATGTAGAGATGAAACGCTTAGCTCAGTACAGGGAAGCATGGAGGGCTGCATCAAACCAGTCGAAAGACTGAAGACTCTAACAACAACTTATATGTAGTGTAACATCTGTTCATGTTTCAAAGAAAATTCTCCAAATTCCTTTTTTTTATTACGTCAATTGAAATAGGAAGAGGGTACACCTAAGCAGTCTATCAAATATTAGTCTACCTTGGATAATAGTGAAATCCCCCTAAAATGGAAACATCTTCTGGTCCCTTGCAATTCCTGTTTAGATCAGTACGCACAATTTAGCACAGCATTTTTGCTGAACTACGTATTGTTAAGGCCCAGCCTTCAATGAGGCCTTAACTCCGATTGACTTGACTATCCTTCCTTCAAATCCTACTAACCATGTACATACTACCAACAACATTTCCCACACCTTAATAGATCTCAAAGTGACTAACAACCCTCAGAAAGTGGCCCACGATCTTATATTTCTCGCTTACTCACTACGCGTTCCAAAATATAAACCTAGGTATATAACGTGCAGGAATATGAAAGATATCGATATGTATGAACTAAGGTACGATGCCTACATTCTTCCATGGAATGACATTTTAAATCTGAAAGACATTGATGCTAAAATAAATAAATTTAATTCGTTAATACATAGTCTATACAACAAACATGCACCCAAAAGACAGATAAGAATATCACGCAAACCTAATCCATGGTTAACCTCTGATGTTAAACATATGATGTCTCAACGTGATACACACTACCGGCATTACAAACGTACCCAAGACCCAAGTGACTATGAAAATTATAGAATAATGAGGAATAGAACTAAACAAATCATCCGTAATCTTAAGTTTAAATATGTTCGTGAATCAACAAGGAATCTAAATACGGCTAGTGCTTGGAGGCATCTCTGAGCCATGGGCATAGGCAAAACACGGGAACAGCTTCAGGTACCTGACATTCCACTTGACGATTTAAATGCGTATTTCACGGAAGAGAGAGTTCAGTCTAATCCGCTTAACATACCTCATGTAAATAATGACCCATCATTTGTCCCACAAAGTCGCCCATGCTTTGCTTTTCGTACTGTCAGCACTAATGAAGTTAAGAAAGTCTTGTATTCTATTAAATCGAAAGCTAGTGGTGTCGACGATATTCCTATAACTTTCATACTTAATATCATTGGCGCTATTCTACCCATTCTCACCCATATTTTTAATCACTGTCTCAAAAACGGCACATTACCTGCAATTTGGAAGTACGCTAATGTAATCCCACTTCCCAAGAACCCAGGCTCTAAACTTCTATCCGATTACCGTCAAATTTCTATTCTCCCCGCTCTTTCCAAAGCGGTAGAACGGTTGGTACATACTCAAATACTGGAATACCTGCACGCTCACTCTCTTCTGGATCCACTTCAATCTGGCTTCAAGAAGGGCCATAGCACAGCAACTGCTTTACTAAAAGTGACTGATGATATCAGACAAGCAATGGACGAAAGACAAGTGACAATACTCACACTCCTTGACTTCAGTAGGGCTTTTGACACGATACATATCCAGACATTGTTGAAGAAACTTGCATGCCTTTTCGGTAATGAGGCTTTAAAATTTTTCACCGCATATCTTACAGATCGCATGCAACGTGTAATAACACAAGATACTGCTTCACAGTGGCGACTCAGGAAGGCAGGAACCCCTCAGGGTTCCGTTCTTGGTCCTCTTTTGTTTGCCCTTTATATTAATGACATCTCCTCAGTAATAAAATATAATAGATATCATCTTTATGCGGATGACCTCCAAATTTACTGTCACGTTGGTATCAAAGATATAGCTAACGCGATACGAGATGTAAACACCGACCTGCAACAACTCAGTGTGTATGCTAGCGATAACTCTCTCCTTCTCAACCCCAAAAAGACCCAAGTTATTATAATCGGCTCGCAGGGATTATTGAATTCCATCTATAAAAACTATACTATCCCTCCTGTGACTTTAAATGCAACCGTAATCCCGTTTAGTAAAACAGTGAAAAACCTCGGTATGACTCTGACTGAAACTCTTGACTGGTCTGCACATGTAAGTAATACTTGCAGGAAGATGTACGCGACGCTACACCCACTCAAACGGCATAAGGACATTTTACCACAAGACGTGAGGATAAAACTTATTGAGACTTTGATACTACCAATACTTGACTATTGCGACGTGGTCCTTGTTGATGCAACTAGCGAACAAACTATAAAACTGCAACGAGCATTGAACTCTAGTCTTCGGTTTGCTTTCAACTTGAATTACGATTCTCATGTAACCCCTAGCTACAAAGCTCTTTCTTGGCTGAAACCTGAAGGGCGTCGAAATTTTCATATTTTGACGTCGGTATATCGAACCCTAGACGAAAATCTCCCACTGTATATTTCTTCGAAATTTCATTTCCTGTCCTCATTTCATAATATTAATACTAGATCTGGCTCTTCCCTCGCTATTCCCGTTAACCACTCTTCCAAGTACAATAAATCCTTCGTTGTGACTGGGTCGCGACTTTGGAATACACTCCCAGCTGACGTAAGGAAATGCAAGACCAACACAAAATTTAAGACTGCTTGCAGAGATTTCCTTTTGAACACCGCTGACTGTTTCGTGTGACTGGTGATGGATGATAGACAGCATGATTGAGCCATTATGGTATATAAATAAAAATTAAAATACCCAGTTATTTACTAGATCTAACACTATCACTTATTATTATTATTATTATTAGTATTATTATTATTATTGTTTCAGGTAACAATTTTATATGTTTCTTTGTTTGATGTGCATTGCTATCTTTATTTTTTATGTCCTGTGTTATTCTAACTTAATTTCTAGTTTACGTATCTTATTCAATGGAAGTATTTGTGTATTTTATTATAACTATGTGGTTAAGTGTAAGAGACGGCCACGAGCCCTAACTTCGCCACTGCAAAAGACATAAATAAATAAATAAATAATAAATAAACCCCATAATAAAGGGACTCGACTGTACAGCCAAGTTACGAGATATGTGAAGTAACGATTGATTCATAAAGCATAACACCAAGATGGAAGCTTTCAACACTACCGCAAACAACAAAACCATAACAAGTGGAAATACTGTTGATGGGCTGAACCAATTGGAAAAAGCTTAAGAGAAGACAACAAGATGCATCAGGGACATTTGGATCAGTGTGACGATGGATGGAGGATGTCCAAACTCCGGCGGTATCGTCTCCAGTCGGGATTCGACTTCCAGACACATCACAGCAGCACCTCCGAGGGTAAGTGTGCTAGCTTTTCTTTTTCCTTCCCAGCACCTTTGACAACATCTTCCCCTGGACTTTAATGCATTAAACCCTAGATTATAAACAAGGAATCTCTCTTTCATTGTCCTGCTGTCACAGAACCTAATTTTCCCACAACTGAGCACTGCAAAGCACCTGGCCGTGAGGGCTGATCTCACTGCCAGTGCAGGCAGGGATCCTGTCCTGAATCGGCTCACAACTAGCACTCGCAGCACGGTCATGTATGCGTGCCACTGACCAAGCGACTGGCCCGCGCACAA
Organism: Meconema thalassinum; assembly: GCA_946902985.2. Lineage (NCBI taxonomy): Eukaryota > Metazoa > Arthropoda > Insecta > Orthoptera > Tettigoniidae > Meconema > Meconema thalassinum. Next base: position 98,557,759 of record OX336400.1, on the reverse strand, counting down.
TCCTATGGGGAACGTCCATCTTGAACCCATCTCCGTTCCCTCTACACTCATTCAATTCCCCATGCCCCAGCACGCACACACCCACTCAGACACAATCCCGTTTAAGGAGGCCACCCTCCTCTGAGCACCCCTATCACACGACTACCCCCACTGCCCAGCATCAGCAAGCCTACTGGAGAGGGTAGCGTCCTAAACAGTATACTGGCCATTTTAGGATGTCACAGCACCTCTAGTGATAATCTGAATTGCCAAATCTCACAGTACTGTTGATCTAAAACATGGCACAGTGGCTGTATGCTGCAGCGAGCTAAATTCCCCTTCTTCAAAGACGTGAATAGTTTACAGATGTTGTCAGTGTCGCTCTCTTGACCATGTAATAGGGTCCATATTGACTTACATTAACAGTATTCCTTCATTAATTGTGAAGGAGACAGGAACCTGACTTTTACACTTCCATTTGGATGGTAAGCCTATATGATTTTCATACCTTTTCGGGGGTTTCAGGGGACAATAATGATGATGATGATAATTGTTGTTTTAAGGGGCCTAACATCGAGGTTATCGGCCCCTAATGATCTGGGTGATAGCGAAAATGAGAATGAAATGGAAACCAGAACGAAAATTATGTGAGACGGAAAATACGTACAAAGAGAAACTCAGATGGAAACAACTCACAATATGGTCTTACAAAAGGGAATTTAGAATGAAAAGATTCACAAAAAGAATAGATTGAAAAAGACCCACAAAACGTAGGCTAGATTCAAAATAAGTACAAAATGCAATGTAGCGTCGAAATACTTACAAAATGCAACTGAAATTCAAAATACTTACAAAATGCAAATGAGATCGAAAATACGTACAAAATGCAAATGAGATCGAAAATACGTACAAAATGCAATTGAGGTTCAAAATACTTACAAAATGCAATTGAAATTGAAAATACACAATGCAATTTAGATTGAAAAAGGCCGGTTCAGATTCAAAATACTCACAAAGTGCAATTGAAATTGAAAATACTTACAAAATGCAATTGAAATTGAAAATGCTTACAAAATGTAAGGTAGATTCAAACGACTCATGTGGATTGACAATACTTACAAAATGCAATTTAGATTGAGAATACTTGACAAAATGTAATTTAGATTCAAAATACCCACAAAATGCAATTGAGAATCAAAATATGTGCAAAATGCCCACCAAACAAAATGCAATTGAGATTCAAAATTCGTGCGAAATGCGTTTTTGGTTGAAAATACTTACAGAATGCAACTGAAATTCAAAAAACTCACTAAGAGGCCCGTCTACCTGCATTGAAAGACTTACTAAAAACAATTTAGATTGTCAATCTTTACAAAATGCAATTGAGGTTGAAAACAATCGCGAGATGTAATTTAGATCGAAAAAACTTACAAAATGCAACGTAGATCAAAAATGCCGTAAAAAATCGCTAAAAGGGAATTTAGATACACGGTGAACCAAGTAACAAAAACAGTGCGGGAATCTTAAAGAGAAAAGGAAATAAGAGGAAAAGAGGAGAGGAGAGGGGAGAGAGGAGAGGAGAGGGGAGAGAGGAGAGGGTCCGCCCCAAAGGTAAGGGACAAAAGTGGAAAACGGACCCAGCTCAGGAATCCCTCGGGGTCGCCAACTCCCGAACTCACCAGCCGTGAGCCCCTGAGGGTGTAGTATTACCTAGGGTGCACCAGAAGTGGTGTGGCTACATACACCCTGCCTACTTAAGGGCCTTGAGCACAAGGCAGAAGGTAAAAGGAAAAGAAAAAGAAGGCTGACCCCTCACAGAAGGAGGGTATCAGGAAAGATGAGACAAGTGCTAATTAAGGCGGGAAAGTGAAAGACTCCCTAGGCCTCGGATAACCCAATACCGTTGGGGTCGGAAGAGAACAAGAGTTGACCAAGGGAGGTCGACAGGAAAGAAGACGGAGAGGAGCCCGGCACAAGTAAGTGGAAGCAATGCCGGACTCAGCTGGGTCCCGTGGTCGCCAACCCACGTCCCACTAGATGTGAGCCCCTGAGGGGTCAGGGGACAATACCAAATGAAATTGACGTTCATTATGACTAGTGTAATGGAAATATGTGCCAAATTACTTAAATGTGCGTGTTTCTTGTTCATTTCGAACAACGGCAGCCTTGTTGCTCACTCTGAAGGCATTCGTCAATTGTTATCTGGGCGAGACTTGATGTCAAGGCAGTGTTGCCAACATGTAAGATATAAAATACACCACCACTAGGCAAAAACCATTGGTTTGGATGAAAATTATTACTGATGTGCGTCTACCCCCAATGTGCGTGACAAAAACTAGGGGTGTTTATATTGGCTAATGTTACCTAACATTATTATTGGCCTAGGAAAACACCATTGGTCCGGATAAAAATATTGGGCTAGACAAAAACCCATGGATTTGGATAAAAATTATTGATGCGTCATGCTATTCTTGATTGAAATTGGAGATTGTTAACTCGCACAATCCATGTCTAACTTAACACTGAAAATTGGCGCACTTTCACATTAACTAGATGACGCTCTTTTGCTTTACGATACCGGATATGAAATAGTACCGAATTCATAGGGTTGGCAATAGGCCTACTGTACATGTGCATAATTAACGCCGATAATGGCCAACACAGCTGGAATTTTTACTATATAAGTCGTGATATAATTTGGGAAGGTGGGTGGGTTATAGACAGCGGAGGAGTGAACTACATCGTTCCCAGGGCCTTCAAACCACCGATGGAAGAGCAAGGTTGGAATCATCAACAGGTAATGCCCCCCTTCACTCTGGTTCAGAAGGCATATCTGGAACTTGACCACCTGGCTATGACAGGTTGAAAAGGTTGAGATCAGGAGTAGGCAAATCCAGGGTTAAACTGGCAAGATGGGGCTACACTAAGTTTTTTTATATTTTTTATAATAGGCTAATACCACGAACCTACTACGTTGTCGTAGGAAGGCGGAGAGGTGATACTCCGATGTGGCGCGTCCCAGGTGGCGGATAGGGGGGTCCTCACCAGTTTTGCTGGCGGACTTGAGCGAAATAAAATAGCTCTCGCGGACCAAACACATTCCCATTTCTCATCAATCATCCTATCATATTCCATTCATCACCTTTCCAGATCACATCTGGAATTGTAATCCCTGACTACGGTCAGATCATGGGTCCTAGACCAGACAATCAACTCAAGTATGAACAGTCTTCTAATGAACTCTTCCACCGCAAGGCACCATTCGGATACGGTGGGGTGTCGCGTAGAAGAGTCAGGTGAGTCGGAGCGCCTGAAAACCCGCAAGTCCAAATACAAACTCAAAATTAACAAACATAGGGAATTTTCATTCTTTGCAACATTAAACATAAATTCGATAATTAAAATTGGAAAACTTAAGCATTTAACCAATATATTGGACCAACACAAGATCTTAACAACAGCACTTCAAGAACTTAGAAACACAGATCAAGACCCCATTGAATCTGGAGGATACCGTCTCTACAAGAGACCTCCAGGACCACGAGTTATGAAAAATGTCCCCCAATTTGGTATGGGACTTTTAGTACATACCAGTATTATTGATTCAGTGGAAGACTTTTCATCGAACTCATCAAGGTTAGCAACTTTAACAATTAGGACAGGAAACAAAATATACTCTTTGATAAACGTTCAGGCCCCAACTAATGACAAGAATGTAAAAAAATTTAGAGATGAAACGGACAATTTTTGGGAAGAACTTGCCTTACTAATATCAAACATTCCAGACACTCATGTTAAAATCTTGCATGGGGATTTTAATGCAAAAATTGGTCAAGAAAGAAAATTTCATCCAATAGTAGGTAAGTGGCCAGCTCACAAATTCACTAACAAGAATGGTCAAAGATTAATTACCCTTTGTGAAGAACATGGCCTAAGTCTCGAAACTACTAGATTTAAGCAAAGACCACACAAACTTATGACCTGGAAATGCCCTAATAGTGCACTAGGGGAATTCCAGATAGTCCATGTTGCAATGGATAAAAAGTTCTATAAAGGTACTACGTGGGGTCGATGTTGACTCTGATCATTATATATCCAAGATAAAGATCAAGTTAACTCCACGACGTAAACAAAAATCGTCCAACTCGACCATGCAAAGGCAATATGACCCTAGTTATTTAATAAATAATGTGTCCTATAAGGAAAAGTCTAAAACTCTCTTAAGTGACAAGGTAGAAACGATGGTTGACACACTGAAAACCGTCGCTGTCGAAATTGCCCCTATTAGGAAAAGGAAAAAGCATGCATGGTGGATTGCGGAATGTGACGCTGCAATTCGGAAAAGACATACAGCATGGCTCAATGATCAGCAAAAGAGGACCACACAATCGCGAGAAGAATTAACCATTGTTCGAAAGGAAACTGCCAAAGAAATTAGGAGAATTAAAAGAGAAAATCAAAAAAAGTCCATACAAATTATTGATGATTCCTTTAAACAACACAAAACAAGGGACTATTACAGGACATTTCGTCAATATCATTCTAAATACAGCCCTCCTACACTATTAATGAAAGATAAATCAGGTAAACTAGCCCACAATGATACTGATAATGCTAAAATTCTAGCAGATTATTTTAGAGAACTACTAAATGCTGATGAACCTAAGGAATATCTTGTTTTGAGCTTAATCCAAAAAATAAAACATATTTACAGAACATTATTCCTCCTGACTTGACTGAAGTATGTGCAGCGATTAATTGGCTCAAAAATTATAGAGCATCAGGAGATAATTCATTGGTAGCAGAATTATGGAAATATGCAAATGAACAAACCATCTCCAACCTCCATAAACGCCTCATCGATGTATGGAATTCGGAACAAATACCAGAGGAATGGAGAATGGCTGTAATCCACCCAATTCATAAAAGGGTGATAGATCAGACCCGAACAACTACCGTGGGATTTCTTTGCTTGATGTAACATACACGATTCTATCTAGAATTATCTTGACAAGAATTCAACAACAACTCAATCAAGAACTAGGAGAATATCAAGGAGGGTTCCAACCAGGTCGCAGCTGTCCGGATCAGATCATCAGTCTGAAATGGATAATGAAATACCGTATCATAGAATGAGACAAAAGAATTTGGTCATTACTTTTGAGGATTTTAAGAAAGCTTATGACAGTATCCATCGAGGGTCATTACTTAACATCCTTAGGGAATTTGGGTTACATCAGAAGCTTATCAACCTCATTGGTGTTACTTTGAAAGATACTAAATCAAAGGTTAAATTTCGAGGAGCCTTGTCTGAACCATTTGATATCCGGACTGGACTTCGACAGGGAGATGGTCTATCACCATTATTATTTAATTGTGTTCTTGAAAAGATCAAGCGTGAGTGGAACAAAACTTGCCCTCCAAATGTAAAGATTGGTACTAATATAAAACTGAATTGCTTAGCTTTTGCGGATGACCTTGCACTGCTTGCAACCAGTATAGATGAGGCTAAACACCAAATTGAAGAACTTGGGTCTATTGCAGCAAAAGTAGGACTTCAAATTTCATTTGAAAAGACTAAAATAATGGCATCCTTTGATGTGGAAACACAAGCTATTACATTGATTAACAATAAAGAAATTAAAGTTGTACATAAATTTAAATATTTAGGTGAGATTATAACATGGAATTTGAATGAGAAAGCGTCAATCGAAAACAGATCAACAAAGTTAAGACAAGCGCAATATATTACTTGGTCTAGTTACAAAAAATCACTCTCCATGAATGCCAAATTATGACATTACGAATCAGTTATTAAACCGGAAGCAATATATGCTTGTGAAACACTTTTCAAGTTAAACACTCGATCAGTTACTGACACATTACAGAAGACTGATAGAAGAATTCTCAGAACTATAATTAATAAAAAACATCAGGTGGATGGTCAATGGCATCTATTACCAAATGAAGTGGTTTATAAAGAAACTGAGTCTATAGTCGATACTATGCGAAAAAGGTGAATTGCTTTTTTTTCTCATATCTCTCGCCTGCCGGATACCAGACAATTAAAAGTATTATTTAATTATTTTTCAAAAGTAAAACAAAGAACTCTTGGTTTATGGAAATTCAAAATGATCTGGATAAACTCGGCTTGACAATGTCCCAAATTGCTAACAAAGATGAGAAGAATATCTTGAAAAACAAGAACATCCGACTTCCCTTAAAAACCTTTACTCGCAAAACTTACACCATAAGCGATGCATAGAGAGCGGCAAGGTCGACTAGAATGAAAATGTTTTGGGAAAAGAAGAAAAATAAGAAGTTGAATCTTTAATATTGTTTTCGAGACATGTATATACTTGTTTTGGTTAAGTGCTCCAATGAGGGCGTAACATATGTAAATAAATAAATAAATAGGCTAATAATGCATTTTATTAATGTGATTGTAGAGATTAGATCACAAAACACATGCTCCATTGTCGACTGTGTCCAACATCCTGTACAGAAGATCATATACGCCAGGACTCAGAGGAACCACTGACAGTGGCTAAGTTTTGGTCAAACGTAATATAATGTTTGTAACTGTGTGTACTTGCATGTTTCTGACACGGGAATAATAATAATAATAATACCTGCATTCTTGAATCTAGCATCCACACTAACACTTATTTATACTCTCCACTCAAAACTGCATAGCCTCCTCTGTCGTCTGTGACCCACCCAGCCATCCCAAATAGAATCATGACTTATATGGCCAAAATTACAGCTGTGGCCGCCATTGTTCAAATCAATCATACTAGCGCTTAGAGACAGCCCATTGGGGCTAATGAAGCGACCTGAATACTTACGACCGCAACCGATCATCCATCCCCAGTCAGCTGTTCCTCATTGAGGCAGACCAGCGCAGCGGGGCAATAAGAACATAAGTTACTCGGAACTTCACAACCTAGACCGATCATTAGGGCTAGGATTTTTATGTGCATAAATATTCTTCCCCTTTGCATATATATAACTAAAAATGATAAATGTTCATGAATTAGAACCTTAGCTATCATATAACTACATTTTATTGTTACATATCTGATCACTTTGCAAGTGAAATATACGGTAATTCTAAACAGTCTGTACGACAATATTTGTTCACTAGAAACTCAGGTACTTGAAACGGATTTTCCAAGCAATTCCTAAGCTGTTGAGAAAGGACCAGGGAAGAATATCAAGAAATATTATTAGTGGAGATAAGGGCATGGGAATTCACGCAGTACCCTGCCGGAGACTCAGCTCAGTTTTCCAGTGAGTGCCTGAGACTCATAATAATATCAACATGCAAAATATGTACTTATTTATGTAATAATAGTAGGTGAAATATGTAATATTAATTTAATTTTTATATAAATGATATACGGTATTGCACATGATATTGCTTGAAGATTCCTCGTTTTATGCATTATATTTTTATGCAAAATAAAGTGTGGTACGGGGCAGATAACCTTGCTGTTCCTCCCCTTAAAACAATAACAATACAACAAAAGTGGTGTATAATAATTAATTAAGCATGCCCATATTATAGCAAACATAAATAAATTTCAGTATGTCTGAGAAAATGTGTACGAACTCAAGAATACGTATTGTGTTGAGCACTTTTTTGTTTCCGGGAGGGAGGTTTAACAGGTTGAAACGTAGAGTCTCAGGCACTCACTGGACAACTGAAATAAACTAAAGTCCAGCCACAGTTTCCGACAGGGTGCTGCGTGAATTCCCATGCCCTTATCTCCACTAATATATTTCTTCCCTTGTCCTTTCTCAACAGCTTATGAATTGCTTGGAAAATTCATTTCATGTGCCTAAGTTTCTAGTGAACAAATATGTACCGACTGTTTAGAATTACCGTATATTTCACTTGCGAATAAATACTCTTTTTTCACGGTAAGAGACAGAATTTTGTAATTTTAAATATATAAAGTAAAATTATGTGTAAAAATGTCATTTTGATCAAATATGTAAAATAAAAACACAAAATATGTAATTCTAAATTAAAAATATGTAAAACAAATGTTATTATGATTGGAAATGTAACAATAAAAAGTAATTATATAATAGCTAAGGTTCTAATTCATGGGCATTTATCATTTTTAGTTATGTAGACGCAAAGGGAAAGAATATGTATTTACATTTTGGGTACGTTCTTATTGCCCCGCCGCGCTGGTCTGACTCAACGAGAAACAGCTGACTGCCCCGCTGGTCTGTCTCGAGGGGGATGGATGATCGTTTGCGGTCGTGAGTATTCGGGTCGCTTCGTTAGCCCCGCTGGGCTGTCTTTAAGCGCTAGTATCAATCATCAAAACAGTACTGCCAACCTTGCCCTTACGGTACTATGTAAAACAAAGAAGTACCCAGTTCATTCTCTAGTGTGCATCATTCCTGCGCAGCAGTCAGTTAATTTGATAGTGTGCCAAATTGAATCATTTATTCACTATGGATTTTCAAAAGTGCCTGATAACAATCAGTAACTTCAATTGGCGGTTCTATGATCAACCTAAGAAGTTGCTGAAGCTATTGCAACAACACAATTTAGTACCAAATACACAACCGTGCGCAAAATACCATTGTGAAGTGGAAGTTGGGTGGATAAAACATAACCTATCTGTAACCTGCAACAAGAGAATACCCGCACGTCAAGGCCGCACCTACACTTGACCATTCTAACATTCGATTTGTCCAATCCAATGGTTTTTGCCAATGGTTACGGCCTAACGCGCCCAGATCAATGGTTTTGTGTCAACCGTGCCCCGCCAGCTACGCCCAGCCATGTTAAACTTCGTTTCGTCCAATCCAATGGTTTTTGACAATGGTTACAGCCTAACGCGTCCAGATCAATGGTTTTTGACAATGGTTACAGCCTAACGCGTCCCTATGAATGTTTTTTTTAATCAAGAGTGGTCTGGTATCCCCTTTTTTTTTATCAACAGCGATTTTATATCCCACATGCTGGCAACAATGTGTGCGCCTCAGTGTGTACCACTAGAGTGCGCCTTGTTGACAGTTGAACGAGATGCAAGCGCTGTTGGAACATGGCAGCCGTTTTTTAGAGAGCAATAAATAAAAACACATTTTTTGATACTTTAGCACATATATGAGGTGCAGTAGTGACCAGGGTTCCTCATTTCAATATGCAATATCGCCCAGAAGATGAAACAAGGACATAAGGTATGTAAAAGTCACATTCATGTGTGATGCAAGTGTATAAGCCACGTTCTACTTTAGTTCAGAATTAATAATGCAGCACAGTTGACTACATCTGCATGGGGATAGCATAGTCCTCCTCGGTTAGGGCCTACTTGCATTTATTAAGTTGGCGTGATCACTCTGGTCTGCCTCAGCGCAAAGAAAAACTCTGCAATAATTGCAATCATATCGCTTTAAAAAACCATGTGAGCATTATCCACTGATATAGTGTACGAGAGGCCAACACTGAGAAGTGACTTCTCCTAGGAATGTCATTCGAACATTACGATACAATAATTTTATCACCTTGTATTACATTAGTTACTCAGCCCTATATTATTCAACGCTTTCACCTCTGATGTAGGGGCAGAGATAAAGGAAAAGGTCGACACAGAAATGTACTTGTATGCCGATGACATAGCAATCGCGGCTGAGGACATAATAGAACTACAACGTGCAATGAACCTACTAGCGGACTGGGCAAAGAGGAATGAAATGAAAATTAAGGAGGAGAAGACTTAACTAATCGTATTCAGGAAAGGAGGTAAACTAAGGGAAGCAGAGCACATAACGTGCAATGGTGTTCGCCTTCGCAGAACTAACAGCTTCAGATAGCTAGGTGTGACCTTGCAGACCACATGCAGCAGCTTCAGGATCCATATAAGAACTAGAATCATTGCAGCTCTCAAAGCGATGAATGACATCGATAACATTGCGCAAATTGCAGTAGGGACAGCCATGGTGCGTTTTAGAGTTAAAGTACTACCAGTATTAATCTATGGACTCTAAATCATAGGCGAATTCCTGAGTGCAAAGCAACTAGAAGATCTGGAAAAGATTAAATCCATATAGGCCTACCTGAAGCGAGTCCTGAGTGTATCAAAAACTACAAGATCCCGACTCGTATATGAGCTCGCGAGGGAGACTTTCCTGATCGAGGACCTGAGATGCAACCTTATTCTACCAGGAGGAGCAGCATATGATAATCTGTTGCATAAGCCAAGGGAAAAAAGGAGGGACATTTGGGAGGACTTCTCTTCAACGGAGGCCATGACGGATCGGAAATGGACGGAAACGGGCTACCAACTGAGGCATATAGTCACGAGACTGGCTGTCCACGGGTTCCACTTCAAGATGTGTAAAAACAAAGTTTTCCATGAACCGAACACAAACTGTGTGTGCAGGCTATGTGACCAGATATGTGAAAAATATCCCATCCAGAAGTGTTCCTCGAGGTCAGGTTCGCTTAGTGAGTTTATCAAGGACTAACACTGATTGAGAGCTCATTGGTCGTCACGTTGTTAGCCTATATGTTATATTTTGCGGCATTACTATAATAGTGTTATCCTATATGCACATTGTGCGTAATAAAGTTTATTATTATTTATTCTAAATCTATTCAATCTCAAACCTGATTCACACACCCCTCTTCCCCAACCCCAATAAGAAATGTAATGAATGAGATTAGTGCAATAGAAGAAAAAAAGAATAACCAGGACCTGCTACAGGTTATCGGCCTTAAACCTAATGCAGTTGTTGCAGTTTAAATCCCCGTAAAAATGTGAATACTGCCCACATTAACACCTACTTATACTTCTCACTTGAAATTGCATGACTCTATAAAACAAATAAACCTAACCTACGACATAGCCTGTAGCACATAATTTAGGTTAGAAGATTCTGAATTCTACATATAACTTAAATGAATTTTCAGGACTAGCTGCTTACTAACCTTTAATCAGTCGCGGTTTATACAACGGTGCAGTAACTAGTTTTCCATTCTTTTCATCATACATACTAGTTATCCATTCAATCTCATGTTGTTTGAAATGGAGTGAACACACCTACAAGAAAATAGACGTGATTAAAAGGTTTCTTCCTCCCATTACCGTACACTAAACTTGTGAGAATTGGAGCTTAAGCATTGATGTAACACGTACCATGGAATATTTCGTAGGAACAAAATCCTTGCGTTGAATAGCTTGAATCCATTTCGATTTTTCACCTTCATCTTTAGGAAAAGAGAAAACGTTCACTTTCGGTCCATTTGCATAATTGCCTTTACAATTTGGCACACTACACTTATTAGGCATGACTTTACACTGCACTGATAACCATGAATTCCGAGAAAATCGGTACCGGGACTGTAAACACGAAACACAACACACATGTTATGTCTCAATTTCCATGGCCGGAAAGTCGTGACGTCACCCGTAGATCATTATCCGTATTGCACGACGGCCTTTTCTCTTGGTGATGTTGGCACGGCATTCTCTCTAGGTGGCGTTACGCTATAAATTAATAATAAAGGAACTGCGTACAAATTTACATTACATTTTGGAGTAATCTATAAATTAGGCTATATCCTCTTTGATACTAACCTTTAGCTAGTCTCGGAGAAGACAACGATGCAGTTAAAAGTCTGTCATTCTTTACATCATACACCCTATGCATCCACAGTACCTCATGTTGTTTGAAATGCAATCCGCACACCTGAAAAAAGAGGTGTTCGGAAATAAGATTTCTTCCTAACTTTACAGTAATTAAAATTGATGTATACATTAAGTACAGTACCATTTTATAAGACGTACCTTGGAATATTTAGAAGGAATAAAATTTTTGCGAGGAATGGCATGTAACCATTTCGATTTTTCTACTTCATCCTTAGGGAAAGAGAACACACTCACTTTTGGTCCCGTTTTATAGTTGCCTTTACATTTTGGTACACAGCACTTCTGCGGCATAACTTAACACTGCTCTGACATCCGCACAGTATCGAAATAACCTAACAATATACCTCTCAACCAAAGAGTATTGGGTATCTCTGGGTCTCGCAACACAATACGAAAGAAGCACAGTACACAACAAATCGCAACACGCGGGAAAGACACATTTAAGACCAAGGAGAGGCAAGGATCATGTAAGTATAAGAATAGTTATAGAATTTCCGAGAGAGAACACCGCCTGAGGCTATGGATTGTACTGGCAAGTCTGGCAACATAAAAAGTAAAAAGCCATATGAATGTAGCCTTTATTACACGTAAATGAACAGTATGTTCTGCAATGAGTTATTGATTATTGGTGAAAATAACACAAACATAACTGCGCATTTCGTTAGGCGCTGAAATATACGTCCAGATAGGAAAAGAATATATTTTGATATATATCAATGTTGGCAATATATTTGTCACGAAGATAGATAGATAGATAGATTTTTATTAATTCCATTTGATCAAATACATGCATTCAATACATTTTTGATATAGGACACGTCAGAATTTACATGCATAAAATAAAAGAACTAACAGGTATATATTACTAAGATTATAACTATTTATAACTTATTATAATAGCAAATCTTAATAGATACAATCTTATTGCACAACTATTTACACCTCACTCTATTATCATAATATGAAAACTTAATTCTATAAATACAACAACATACAGCTAGGTATTAAAATTAAATTAAAAAAGTAAAATATAGTTATAGATTCCATCACTCCTATACGCTAAAATATTCAACTACTGAGTAAAAACAATGGCACTGCAGATAAGCTTTCAACATTCTATCAAAGGTTTTTATTTTTGGGGCCAGTTTTATATACTGGGGTAGTTTATTGTATAATTTAACTCCAGTGTGAAAAGTTCCTTTTTGATATATGCTTGTGTGTGTGTGTGAAATATGAATGTTTTGATTTTGTCTTGTGTTATGCCTATGAACATCATTGTTTGTTTTAAGAAAAACATCTTTATTCATTAAATTCTTTTTAAGAAACATAATACTTTCAAAGATATATATGCAGGGCAGTGGGAGAATGTTTAAATCTTTAAACAGAGGTCTACATGATTCTCTAGAGTTTACATTTGCCATAATTCTAATCGCTCTCTTTTGTATCCTAAACGTGCTTAGTAGATCTGGCGACATACCCCAAAATATGATCCCATATCTTAAGTATGAATGGAAATAAGCAAAATAAGTATTTCTTAATGTGTGCATGCTAGTGCAGGTTTTCAAAATACGTAACGCAAAGCACATCGAGTTCAGTTTAGTATTCAGATATTGTATATGTTTATTCCATTTCAAGTCTTGTTGTATCCATAGTCCTAAAAACTTTGTTTCTGATTTATTTTCTATTTGATGACCATTTAATGTTATATTGGGCATCGCAGGATTCCTATTCTGTATAGTGTGGAAATTTAGACATACTGACTTTTTATAGTTTATTATGAGGCGATTATCTTGTGACCATTTGGTTAACTCTCCTGTAACGGAGTCAGCAGACTGCTGTATGACCTGTTTAGTTTCACCTTTTATTACGAGTGTTGTATCGTCCGCAAACAAAATTTCCTTATGTGAATGAACGTTCTGTGTTATATCATTGATATATAGAAGAAAGAGTAGTGGGCCCAAAACCGATCCCTGGGGTACTCCAAATTCAATAATTCCCTCATTGGACAATGTTTCATTAAGTAATTTGGTTCCATCATCCTTGTGTCTCAAGCTTACTATTTGTTTACGCCCTGTTAAGTAAGACTCTATCCATTTATTAGCTAGACCTCTAACACCATATTGATTTAGTTTGGTAAGGAGGATTTTATGGTCAACTACATCAAATGCTTTCGATAAATCCAAGAATAGGCCAGTTACATGTTCCTTATTGTCAATTAATTTCAGTATACTATTACTACATTCGTAAATTGCTGTCTGTGTAGATTTTTCCGTTCTAAATCCATGTTGTGAGTTTGATAATATTTTATTTTTTTCTATGAAACTTATCAGTCTCTTATACATAATTTTTTCCACAATTTTTGCAATACCAGTTGGTAAGGTAATAGGACGATAGTTATCTAATTCATCTTTTGAACCGTTTTTGTGCACTGGAATTACTTTTGATAACTTCAAAATATCCGGGTAAGTTCCTGAGAGAATTGAACTGTTTATTAAGTGCGTAAGTGGATTTATTATATTTTCTGCACATTTCTTTAAAATTGCATCAGGGATGCCATCAATGCCAGCACAGAATTTATTTTTTAGCTCTTTTATAACTATTCTTACCTCTTCACTTGTGACATGATTTATAAATAAAGAATCACTGCATATATTTATTTTATTATTAGAATTTAGTGTATTTACCTGTGATTTATTTAATAATTTTTGCGGAATTTCCAGAAAATAGTCATTAAAAGTGTTTGCTATTTCCTCTGGATTATTAATCACTTTATTATTTCTGGTCAGTGTAATGTTCCTTTGTATTTTAGCAGATTTTCCAGTTTCTTTCTTTATTACGGACCACATAGCCCTGTTTTTATTAGATGATTGGGAAATAAAATTATCATTATGCATTTTCTTTGCTAGTCTTATTACCTTATTTAATATGCTATTGTATTTTTTGTAGTATAAATTGAATTCAGGTGTTGTGTGGTATTGTTTATATAATTTGTGTAGAAATTTCTTTCTTTGACATGAATTTATAATCCCTGTTGTTATCCAATTGCTAGTTTTGTTATTTTGAACAGTTCTTCGTTTAAAGGGGAATGCTATTTCAAAATAGTGTTTTAGGGTACTGTTAAATGCATTAAATTTATCATTTACATTTTCTAGTTCATAAATTTCTGACCATGTTTCCTTATTTAATAAGTCATTGAAATATGTAACATTTGATTCAGTGAATGACCTGCACTTTGATTTTACTCCATTATCATTATTATTGATTACTTCGGATACTTCAAAACTCAGTATTTGTCCATGGTGGTCACTAAAACCCGGACAATAGACTTCTATTGAATTGTGATATTTATCTGTATTTATAAAAATTTGATCAGGAGTGGTTTTACTAAATTTTGTTATTCTTGTTGGTGTATTTACTGTAGGTTTCAGTCCATAGGAAATTAGTAACTGGTTTAATAATTCACAATTTCTATCAAGTTTTAAGAAATCCACATTTACATCCCCACAAATTATTATATCGAAATTTACTTTGCTCATGTTATTGAGTAACAATTCTAGTTTATCTATAAATAGAGGAAACTTTCCTGACGGAGAACGGTATACGCATACAATTATTAACTTAGACTGCTGAATTTTTACGGCAGAGAATTCAAAATCCTGTTCCATAATTAGATAATCATAAGCTGTTATCTGTTCATGATCTAAATTATTTCTTAAGAAGATGCAAGTACCACCATGGCTAATATTAGATCTAGAGTATTTACTAGCTTGTATAAACCCTGGGAATTGAATTAATTCGAGTTGTTCCTCTTTCAGCCAATGTTCTGAAATACATAGTGCTGAGATGTCTTTAAGTTCATTTTTAAGCATTAGATTTATGTAATCAATTTTATTATAAAGAGACTGGACATTCTGGTGGTAAATTTTAAATTTGTTACTTTTGCAAGCTTGTGTTGGTGATTTATTTACATTATTATTATCATAATTGTTATTATTATTGTTGCTAGACAAATCCGAAATACCATTGTTGCACTCCGTTAAATTTGACTTCAAAAGATGTGAATGCCAAACCTCACGTTTGGCTTCTTCTACCAGTTTCCCTGCTTCCACTCTAATGATATTACTGTTGAATTATTCTTACCATTTGAATTTACAATTTTGCAGATTTCATCACTAAGATACTCTTTTCCTAATCTATTTAAGTGTAGGCCATGCCGAGTGTGGAACTTCCTGTCTAATTTACTTACATCTACAATTTGGACATTTGGAAAACTCTTACAAATTTTATGAATTTTTCCATTTGTAGCCTCTATTTCTACATTTACACATGACTTGGGAATTAAATCGTGTCTCTGCGGAATGTTTACAATAATGACATTTGTTTTTTGCATGGATGGCAATGTACCCTTTAAATCTTTGATTACCTTTTTACTCTCATTTCTATAGACGTCGTTTGCTCCAGCGATGATCACTGCGTAGTCCTTTGCAGTAAGGGACGCACACTCTCCTATCATCCCGTTCGTGACTTCTGCAATCTGAGCTCCTGGCTTCACTGTCGAAGTGACCTCCATTTCTCGGCTTCTCTCCAAAACGCTTGCTGCTACATCTCGCCCGTGGCTATCCGCAACTATCCGCATCTTCCTGGATTTTCTCTTTATCACTTTCTTCTTTTCTTCTTGAGGAAAGTCATCATTTTCTTCGACAAGCACTCCAAATGAATTTGAGACGGGAATTTCAGTTACATGTACTCCATTTATAGGCCTAGGCTTATTCAATCTTACCTTACCAGCAATCACTGTCGACCAAGTTTCCTTGCTTTCCTCTCTGTTTCCTTTTAATTTATTCAACTCTTCCATTAACTTAGCAATATCTTCCTTTAGCAGCTTTATAATTTCGTCTTTTGAGGACAGTTCGTTTCTCAGGTTATGGCATTCGCATGACGGTAGCGGTAGGCCTACATTACGACAATCGGTTTCACTTTTCTCCTCATTCAATTTTACCTGAGATCTTGTGATGATTTTATTTGCATTTTTTACTTTTATTTTGCACGACGAGCATAAATCCGTTACGGTTACACAACCTGACGAGATACTAACACTGTTTACTGTCGTCATACTAGAGATCTAAGTGAGCCTAGATGTTTACACCAAATTACACTAAATTTAATTTAATTATTACTACCTAATAGAATTAATCTAATAACCTACCAATAAAGAAGAATGTGAAATACGTATATCTTCCAATCGGGTGAAGTCTCGTAAAAGCACCACTGCTCTACTTGGTTCAAACAGTGATTGAAGAAGTCACCGAATCTTTGGATACACGTTCCCACAACTTAGTTTAAGTTTATTAAATTATCAACAAGAATTTCTAAATACTATCAATATTCCGTATTACACTTGATCTAAGGAAAGTAACTTTATAGATTTTAAGCCTCTGTTATAATATTTTACCACTTTTATCAAATATTTACACTAGCTGCTATTTCACTACACTTTCACTGTGACGCCATCTTGATTGAAGGACACAGTTATGCCGTTCTAGAGCTCAATTCACCTCTAGGCTAATTAAAAATGCTCTCCTACTCTACAGAATTGTTGGGATATTCGATGAATGCCAAGAAAACTGTCCAAATGCACACACTACATTGCCATAACCTCACTTTTTGCCTAGCATGCCCGCTGCCACCCACCCCTCACCGTAGCCCTAAAACACAAATTTTATTGCAAGGAGAATGGGTAAGAAAACAAACAAGAGATGAAATGCACACATTTATTCTCTATATATTTTTATTCGAGAGTAGTCCATATTGCCCACTAGTTTTACACATGGTCAACACCAGGTAGATGAAAATTGCCGTATTGTTCTTTACTATCATTATAATTCTTACATCCCGGTGCTTGGCAATTTTTCCTCCCTTGCAGTGGCATGATTGACTCTCAATTCAATTCAAATAAACAATCAATATACTGAACAAATCAAAACAACCAACAACACTACGAGGAAAATCAATCAAAACAGACTATTCCCGCTTCCGCCAGTCGGTTTGATGGTAACGTTCATGAGTGCCAACTACGGGACATTAGTGCTAAAATTAATTCTTCATTGGTTGGCAGAACATCCATTACAGTGCCTTACCCCGACCCACGCGCTCCCCCTGGGGAGAGGACCGATCATAGGGAGCGCGTGGATTGCGGTAAAGTTCTGCTCTGGACGTTCTGCCAACCAATGAAGAATTAATTTTAGCACTAAGGTTCCGTAGTTGGCACTCATAAACGCTCACATCAAACGGACTGGCGGAAGCGGGAATAGTCTGTTTTTATTGATTTTCCTCGTGTGTTGTTGGTTGTTTTGATTTGTTCGGTATTTTGATTATTTAATTGAATTGAGAGTCAATCATGCTACTGCAAGGGAGGAAAAATTGCCAAGCACCGGGATGTAAGAATATAATGATAGTAAGAACAATACGGCAATTTTCATCTTCCTGGTGTTGACCATGTGTAAAACCAGTGGGCAATATGGACTACTGTCGAATAAAAATATATAGAGAATGAATGTGTGCATTTCATCTCTTGTTTGTTTTCTTACCCATTCTCCTTTGCAATGCAATAAAATTTGTGATTTAGAGCTACGGGGAGGGATGAGTGGCTGCCGGCATGCTAGGCAAAAAAGTGAGGTTATGGCAATATAGTAATGTGAATTTGGACGGTTTTCTTTATATTCATCGAATATCCAAACAATTCTGTAGAGTAGGAGAGCAATGTTTAATTAGCCTAAAGGTGAATTTTGAAGCTCTAGAACGGCATAACTGTGTCCTTCGTGACAAATATATTGCCAACATTGATATATATCAAAATGTATTATTTTCCTATCTGGACGTACATTTCAGCGCCTAGCGAAAGGCGCAGTTATGTTTGTGTCATTTTCATCAATAACTCATCGCAGAACATACAGTTCAATTACGTGTAATAAAGGCTAAATTCATATGGCTTTTTACTTTTTATATTGCCAGACTTGCCGGAGCAGTACATAGCCTCAGGCGTTGCTCTCTCTCGGAAATTCTATAACCAAAAGTGACGATTCTCTTATAGTTACATCCTTAGAGCATAAATACAATAGAGGGCGCATTGCCATACTGTGCCTGTACTGTGACGTGAAACCAACATCTCGATCAGCTGACTGAAGGGTAATGGCTCAAGACGACTACAATTGGCTAATGGCGAATGCTAAGCAACGTCAAGGAATAGAAAAGGAGCTCCATATTGGATAATTCTATTATCACTATCCGCAGTTCCCTTCAGTCAGCTGATCGAGATGTTGGTTTCAACAATGTGACGTAATCAGCCACCTATTGAATTTATGGTCTAAGGTTACATCATGACGAATTCCATTCGTTGTGATTACATGGTCCATGGACTCTACTAATGCCTCTTTTTCTTTTTTACTTTTTTAGAAGTACAATCAAGGTGGCAATGCGTGGAATTTAGGAGGTCTTAGGTTAAAAATGGAGACTTTTCAAATGTTATTTTCGTGCGACCCAAGTGACAACACATCTGTTCCCACAAAATGACCACTATAAAGCATCTGTAGAAAAGCATACAGTAGTATAAACTACCCAATGCATGCAGTATAGAGGCAAAACCAGTACGTCCTGGCATAATAAATATTACCTTTACTTCAGGGCAAACAATTCTTCTTACAGAAGACATTCAAAACTGAATAATAATTTATTAATGCTTGCCTGAAAGAAAATCCAGGCATTCAAAGTAGCCTATTGTCGGTAGTTTTGATATATTACTGTGTTTTCTTTTGAAATGGGAACACAAGCAGGGTATTCTTACATGAATAAATGAATGTGCAGTCTACCAACCTATGCTCGTTGATAATTTTAACCAAATACAATAATATAAAATACTTACATGATTTATGGGAGGATCACTATCCAACGCTGTAGGTTTAAGAGGAGTTTCTGTAAAACGTCCCCTTCCACGAGGTCTCTTAGGTTTAATCTCGGGGAGAAAAAATATACTTGGAACTCCTTTTGCCAATAATCGTCTTTGATCATTTGTTTTATACATAAATGTATCCTCGAAGGGCCTTGAACATACGTAGCAGTTTCGTGTAGGATACCATTTATTCTTTATCTGGAGGACCCATTGTTTCGTCAGTTCCGTGTTATTTAAAGGAAACCTAAACATTTCAAGATAAACTATCAGCGTAGTATTATGTTAGTGCGATATATGTACTCTATATGTGGCAGTTAATGAAAGCCGGTAACCTCAAAGACGTGGAACTGAATAACACTTACTTAAAATACGATATGTCCTTAGTTTGGTTACTGCGATTTTTGCAGCCATACGCGGAACATACCGCTGGCATTCTTCAGAATTCATTTTGTTTCCGCTTCTTAAACTTCAGTGTTTAAAATGTTGACGTCTTTATGATCTGACCCACGGATACATGCCGACCATTTAATAACTCAACACGCTACCACAAGCAACGCTAATTTGCAAGAGTGCCAACAAGATGAGCTTCGTACCGGTTATCGAAAGAACCATGAAACTTGAGCGGTATGGTTTATCGAGATCATTCCAAAAACAGTAGCCTATAAACCTCAGATATCGCCACTTCAAGCTATCACAACAAATCTTTGAAAATGACAACCCCACTTAGAGAAACGTCAGAAGGTATCATGATGCAGGGTCGTAAGAAACATGGTGGGCAGGGACCAGGGAGGGGGGCATTACCCCCTCAAGTTTTAGGTCTAGGAAACTTTTTAAGTACGGAACCGTATCCTTAAAATAATAGTAAAATAACTCGAAACTATTCTATAAATGATTTAAGGGACACTGGGACTGAAATGTTAGTGAAATTTGTGGAAAATGTCGATTTTCGTTTTTTTTTTTCATATTAATACACCCCTATCCCCTGCGGAACATATAGCAGTGTTTTATCCGAATTCCGCCATTTTTAAAGCCCTGGCGTAGCTTTAAAATGCACGGTGTGTCCTTTAAACGCCCCAGCACAGTAAGTGTCCTGAAGGTTCTGAGTCTTGGTGTTTCTACAATCGAAGTATCGCAGCTGGTAAACCACCACATAGTCATGACAAAATGGCTGTAGAACTTTACCCTTAGTTGTCAAGATTGTGCCTGTTTATCAAAGGCTGGCATCAGATGAGCATCCGTGGTGCTACTGAAAATCAGAATGAGTCTCTGCATTCTGTTATCTGGAGGAAGTGCCCAAAAGAGATTTTTATTTCACGGAAGATACTTGAAATTGCTGTTTGGAATTCTGTAGCAGAATTCAACATGGGGTGTAGTGCAACAACAGAGTTGAAATCAGGAATAAGACTAACTTCAGTATCTCATGTCACAGCACAAACACTTGACAGATGTGACAGTCGCAGGAAGTCTGTAATTCCGCGGTCATAATTGGAGAAGCGAAAGACATGTCGACGGAAGGTGAAACTGACAGAAATGAAGGAGGTGGCTACAAAACAGAAGAAGGAGGGTGTCACCTATGCTGTTGGACAGACCTAATGTCATTGGTAAGCTGAAACCTTGTAAATTGTGCATCATTTTAGAAACTTGCTGTTTTCTCGGATTCACTTTTTCAGGCATTCAAAATGTTACTCGCGTCATAAATCTTATGATATTGCTTTCAAAATGGGAATTTATTATCTTCATTGCAATGACTATAAACCTGCTGATCGTTTTTTAGATTGCACTTTTGGTTTGGCTGCAAAAAAATTCAAACTGGAAAAAATACCATTTTTTTTTTTGTAGAAAAAAACTTGGTTATGAAAAAAAATTAATTTCTTGACACTCATTAATGCAATTCAAAGTCGGATCCGTAGGTTTCTTCCAATTGTTATAGTGCAATAGAATATTACCTACAAGTTACACTATCTTGTTTTTTTTTTAACACGGCTGACCTTTATAAAACTTGAATAATTAGCACAATAAATGTACAAAATAATTAATATCTGGAGAACTAATCAACTTACAGTGCTCACGTTTCCCACAGTGGTTTATTATATGACTATTCATAACCATATAAAATTTCAAAGCTGTACCTCAGTTTATATAGAATTTGAAAATGTCAGTCCCAGTGTCCCTTAATACTACTTTAGGCGGAAAATCGGAAAAACCATATTGCCTTTCTTAATCGTGATTTCTTTATTGGACCGGAAAAAAAACAACAGTCTCATTTCCTCCACTCGCCTTTCCCCGCTGAGGCACTTTGAGCTTTATCCCCTTACCAAGACGATCCGAGAAAGTGCATTTTCGAACTATTATTTATGAGCCCCGGTTTAAAACAAAGGTAGCCTGCCGGTACGATACTGTGACTCACAACACACAAAGATTTTACTCCTGCCGGGAAACAGCGCGGGCGCCTGTTTTTTCGAAACAAACACGACTCTTCCACTCGCGCATCTCGTGTTTTAAGCACACCCTGCGAATGCGTTATGTTACACCAACAGAGTTCGAAAAGCCGTGATACATGTGACGTCAGTAGGGGAGTAAGGCGGTTTTAAACCCACCCCACCACTTCTCCCTCGACGTCACATACTAACCCGCAATACATTCAGGGGCTAAGCTGATATCTCTTGAACCCATGGTACGATTTTGACATGCGACATGTCGTTGGCCTCGAATTGACGCCCCCTTTGCTATGGACCACTCGTTATATTTTTGAAAAAAAAAATGTTTTTGAAAATAGGCGATAGTTTAAAAACCAAACTTAATAGAAAGTAGGGGGGCTGTACAGGTTCTAACCCTTAGCCTACTTTCCTGGTGACGTCATCCAATATTGCGGCCATGATGTCATCCAAGATGGTGGCCATGACGTCATTCAAGATGGCGGTCATGACGTTACCATGACGTCACACAAGATGGAGACCATGATGTCACCATGACGTCACACGGTTATGACGTCGCACAAGATGGCGACCATGACGTCACAAGATGACGACTATAGCTTAACTAGCCTAACCTAACCTCACTTACGAGGGGTGATCAAGAAGTTCCAAAATGTTAATCCATAGCCTACTTTCCTGGTGACGTCACCTACGAGGTGTGATCAAAAAGTTAATCCATAGCCTACTTTCTGGTGACGACGCAACGAGGGGTGTTCAAAAATGTTGACCCATAGCCCACTCTCCAATAACCAAAATGGCTCCTAACCAAAATGACGTCTAACCAAAATGGCTGCTAACCAAAATGACGGCTATGGCTTAACTAACCTAGCCTAACCTAACCTCACCTACGAGGTGTGTTAGAAAAGTTTCAAAAATGTTAATCCATAGCCTACTTTCCAGGTGACGT
Source organism: Meconema thalassinum (assembly GCA_946902985.2). Taxonomy (NCBI): domain Eukaryota; kingdom Metazoa; phylum Arthropoda; class Insecta; order Orthoptera; family Tettigoniidae; genus Meconema; species Meconema thalassinum. The sequence goes on along the minus strand of OX336400.1, from coordinate 98,534,776 downwards.
CACAACGAGGGGTGATCGAAAAATTCCAAAATATTAATCCATAGCCTACTTTCCTGGTGACTTCGCAAAGAGGTGTAAGCAAAAATTCTAAAATGTTGACCCATAGCCTACTTTCCTGGTGACGTCACATACTAACCCACTATACATTCAGGGGCAAAGCCGATATCTCCCGAACGCATGGTCGGATTTTGACAAATGAGGTGTCGTTGAACTCGCGCTGACTGCACCTTTCCAAATTCCCAAAATGTTGACGCATAGCCTACTTTCCTGGTGACGTCACATACTGACCCTCTATACATTCAGGGGCAAAGCCGATATCTCCTGAACGCATGATCGGATTTTGACAAATGAGGTGTCGTTGAACTCGGACTGACATCCCCTTTCCAAATTCCCAAAATGTTGACGCATAGCCTACTTTCCTGGTGACGTCACCTACTGACCTGGCAAAGCCGATATCTCCCGAATACATGATCGGATTTTGACGATTGAGGTGTCATTGAACTCGAGCTGACGCCCCATTTCCAAAATTTCAAAATGTTGACCCATAGCCTACTTTCCTGGTGACGTGACCTACTAACCTGGAAAAGCCGATATCTCCCGAATGCATGATCGGATTTTGACGAATGAGGTGTTGAACTCGAGCTGACGCCCCGTTTCCAAAATTTCAAAATGTTGACCCATAGCCTACTTTCCTGGTGACGTCACCTACTAACCTGGAAAAGCCGATATCTCCCGAATGCATGATTGGATTTTGATGAATGAGGTGTCGTTCAACTCAAGCTGACGCCCCGTTTCCAAAATTTCATAATGTTGACGCATAGCCTACATTCCTGGTGACGTCACATACAGACCTGAAAAAGCCGATATCTCCCGAATGCATGATCGGGGTTTGACGAATGAGGTGTCGTTGAACTCGAGCTGACGCCCCCTTTCCAAGCTAGCAAGTTAGATCCTGTTTGATTCGTACGTGACAACATGCAAGTAGATGTGTCACATGACCTCGCGCAGGTGTTGGCCTTGAACGTTAGCTATACACGTGCGCGATGATTGAATGTGTGGAAGCATGACTGTAATGATTGAAAAAACAATTTCAAGAATGATTGCCGAGCCACAGGACATGGCATTGACCAATTGCGAATAGGAAATTGGAAACGTGGAACAAAAGGAGAATTGTTAAAGCGTGGGGATAACAAGTAAGAAAAAATAATGAAAACAGAGCATATTCATACATGCTATATTTTTTATTTCATTAAATTACAACTTTTTTCTTTACACTAGGTGGTTATACATTAACCCATGACTTGCGGTAAATGAGTTTTCCACGGGGGACATGGACGGAGGTGGTTAAAAACTGGGGAAGCCGCAATGGTTTTATAGGTGCAAACACTTGATCCTCTTCTTTTACATCATCATTGTCATTATCATTATCATGGTAATCAAAATCATAATCATCATCATTATTATAACTATGATCACTATAACTATGTACTTAGTTTTGATGTTTTTGCATGGACACTTCTTGTTGAGTTTGCGTGGTTTTTGATAGTGTTGTTCGCTTTACAGATGGCTTGGAAGATTGTTTAAATATGACTTTTTGAGGAGAGGGTAAATGATTTTTCACAAAGAAGTTACCATGTTTTTGTTACGCATGCTTTTTGTTGTCATTTTAATCATGTTTGTTAACACTAACGGTGTTTCATTTGATATACCACATTGATGAGTACCAACACTTAAGACCTCACTATTTTTACTTTTCAGCTCACCTCGACACTGTTTTGAACGATGTTTGAACTCCAAATAACAGTTCCATTTTTATTGATTCGTTTTACAATATATGTATATCCTTTATAGTATACATATGGCTTACCATAGCTATTCGTTGATACATCCATGTCAATTGTCAAGCATGTACTAATCTCTAGTCAAGTTCACTCGATTATATAAATAATAGTTTAAAGTGGGTACAAAACTGGATGCAAAAGTGAATGCAAAAGTCAGTGCAAAAGTGGATGCAAAAAAGTGGGTGCCAAAAGTGGGTGCAAAAGTGGGTGCAAAAAGTGGGTGCAAAAGTGAGTGCAAAGTGGGTACAAACGAGGGTGCAAAAAGTGGGTGCAAAAGTGGGTGCTCAGCCTTATGTCTTAAACCAGGATGACTATGGCGATAAGAAAGGGTATGGTATACTAGCTATGGAATTATTCATAAAGTCGTTGAATATAAACCCTTGAAAAAAAACAATATACCTACCTTGATACTCCTTTTGTGGTTCCAGCACTCAGCTTGATGATTGTTTGAAAGGTGGATGAGACATGCAGGTGACAAATAGTGATACAGCTTATCATAACAGTGATGCGCTATTAAGACATGTTGCTAATTATTAGTGGAATGGTAAATGACTTTTTATCAACCTATAAACTTTAGGAATAAAACAACAATTATAATGTATTGGAAGCCTTGTTTTTATTTTATAGCCAATAGCACTTTACAAAAATAGAATACAAAGAAATACCAATTCTTCATTCCTTATTCAATGTTTATGTCCACACATCATTAACTTTCTTTCATAACACACATCACAATCAAGGCTGCCAACCTCTCTCCCACTGAGGCATCACAGGATGCCAAACGTTGTTTAGCTTTTTTCAACAACACTTTATCCGCCACATGTCTTAAACCAGGATGACTATGGCGATAAGAAAGGTCATGTTCTTTGCATGCTTGATCCAAAAGATTAATGGATACATCACCACGCTGCAAACATTCTTCGAGGCGAGTTCCAGGTCTACAAAAACGATAACCAGGAACATGAATTTTGAAAGGCAAGTATTGAATGACTTTTTTAATGAGGCCATGGCCAGTACAAGTTTGATATATCCTTTTCCATTGATGGTGAAAAGGGTTGATCTTCCTCCTCCTCTGTGGGCGATGTTTGTTGTTGTTGTTGTTGCTGCTTTTTCTCGCCATCACACCCGTGGAATGAGGAAACAAAGTCTTTACACAGACTCTTATGACCGTGATACAGTTTCACCAGCTGGCAAGTAGCACACTGTCGCATAGAGGGTATTTTTGCCATGGCCACTTGCTTATGATGATCGTAATCCGTGCATGGTTGCAATTCACTCACCACAGGGTCTTGAGTCCATGATTTTGGTACATGTTGCCAGATTTCTTTCACAGCATTGGCTGACACATAATAAATAAATGACTTGGGGAGCGCCAATAATTCCTCTTTGGTAAAACTGTCTAGTTTCTTTTTGCACACAAAGAAATTCCCAATCGCTTTATCAGTAGCATATCCTCTCTCCATGGTATTATGTTGATGTTTTCACGTCGCTTGTAGAAATCTCACTAATGTCATCCACGGGTGAACCTTGAGTTTTAATTTTATTCAACAACTCCCAGCAGGCATTGGTGGTTAACCAATGAAAGAGATGCCATACTTGGGTCAAGGCTTTATGGGTAATGTTGCCACAGGGACAGCGGTCTATGGGTGTTTGAATCGAGGGACATCCCATGGTCATGACTCATGAGATCAATACAGTGACAGTAAGGTGATAAATGGTTGTAACAATTGACGTTTTCATTACCTTTCACAAATACTACATGGGCAGAGTGCAAATGAGCTTTCATCACCATGTCCAGGTGCTTATATGAAATGGTTCCTTGATTCCAGTCTAGTTGCAAACGTTTTTCAATCTATTTAGTTTGATTACAGTCTTTCTCACACAACATATCAAAAGCATATGGTGGTTTAAACACTAAATGGATAGCTTGTGATATCCAAAAGGTCGAACAATCAATAATGGCAACCTCTTTAAATATAAATGTGTTATCTCCAATGTTAAACCCTTGACAATCCACAATCAGTGTGCTCAACATGTTGATGCTTGTCTGAGCCAAGTCCAACTGACCAATAACTGACTATCAGCGACTAAGGTATACTCATGACATTGATTTACATTCCCATTCTAGTAAACAAATTAAGGTTAGGATATGACAGAGAACATGAGAAATAATAACATTAACAGCAACTTTTTTTTTACATCATTTTATTGGTATAACAAGTTTTACATGCTTTTGTCATTTTGGGATAGGGACGATACCAACTCATACAACAATACAGTCTTTTGTGTTTATAGCGTCCAAAACATCGATGATATCCCAATGCCTCTAAACTGGGTGATTTTGACTGTGAGCTGCTCATCAAAGCACCGTTGACGCCATAAGGTCCACACATATCATAACTTGTTTTTTCATTACTTAGAGGTATTAGTGAGGGCAAGCTTGAATGATAGGGTATATTACCCACCTCTATTCCACACAGGTAGTGACAGGTTGGTGACCAGCGCTGATGTTCATGCATAGGTTCATCACCTTCTTCCCATTGATCTATGATGATGGGGCAAAAGACACATTTCACTTCATCTCTTGTTTTTAAATAATAGAAACCAGCGGTTGCCAAAGCTTGAGGGTTTGTGAAAGGCACAGGCCACGTCGCAAAGGTCTTGAAACGTTGTTCCTCAGATTTTAAGACATGGGTATAACACTTGTTGAGTATTTAAAGCAAGACATGACGGAGTGGCTTGACATGGATTGACCTGTTATTTATATACTCGTCACTTGGTTGGACAGTGGATAGTAGTTGACTTGTTTGTGATGAATAATCAAACAGTAGGCCGTGGTATTGGCTGTAACATTGTCATGCGTTTCAAAATCTAGTCGAATGTCGATATTGGATTGCTTGACAGACTCTTCCTAGTAGGTACAGTCGAAGACAATCAGTGGTGCCCTTGTCTTAAGGGCTTGGGGTGACAACATGGGAGAGTTTTCTTTTTGATAATATGACCATCTAAATTTTAAAAACAATTCGTACAGAGGGCCAAACTTATTTTTTGCAAAATCCAAATCTAGTCCTTCATAGGGAAAACAGCTCCGTTGAGGAAAAGACGTGCATTTATCAATTGCAGATGATCAAATTGTGTAGCACCTTTGGTTTGTTGATACTTGCGATTGGTTTGAAAACCCATGATAATGTAGAGAGGTCTTTCTGTATAGCGTGCCGTTTTTACAGACCAACTATGTGTGTTGGTGGTGGGTAATAGGGGATACTCATGGAGCGCCCAGCTTCTAAATTCCATGGGTAACGGCATATCTCTTTCCATAATCTTGAGCATGTCTAGTTTTTTGCTATCGGCAAAGGTCACGTGGGGTACTTTCCATAGCATTCGTTGTAGTTGAATTTTTGAATCTATGGGTGCATCTTGAGCTCCCTTGAGTGCATTATTATCACTCCTGTCTCTAACCTGATAAAGCACTTGCCTTGCGTTAACCACAATACGCTGGTGATCTTCGGCAAAGCCTAAAATGAGTTTAAGAGGTAAAAATCCAGTAAAAGAGCCATCGGTGTGTACCATCCAGTCATTTGTCGAGTCAGGTGACCAACCTGCCATGCAAAGTGTTTTACCTTCTTCCTCACTATAAGAGGGGTATAGTTTCATGACACATTTCTAGTGCTATCCACCACAATATCGTTAATCACATAGCGCACCTCTGAAAACATAAATGCAAAAGCATGGTTGGCTAACTTGGATGTTGTTGGTGTAGAGCCATCAGCTTTAGTGAGTCTACCTTCAATTTGAATACACTTTCATGCGGTAGGGTGTAAATATCTTGGTTGTTGATTACAAATTGAATGTCATCATTGTTATTGAGTCCAGGTGTTTGCGCTTGATATGAATGAAGGTCAATTCTTACCACCCTTGGTTGCTCCTCGATGTTGTTCACCACTTCTAGAATTGAATTCATCATGGGGGTATATGTGGTAACTTAGATGTTGTAAAATCTGCTTGTCCTTAGGTGTGAACGTGTATTCACCTGGCAAACAACTAACACCATTCCTAGACAGTGTTGATACTTTATACACCAGCTTCATAGCGGCTTTAGCACCAACTTGTAAGTCACTGGTGTGGTAGAATCTAGTTGAATGAGTTGTTGATCTCTATTGACCAGTCTTAACGTTATATTACTAATAGGATTAGCAGCCACACAATGAAAGAGCACTACTGGAGGGTTTTCACGAATAATATAGCCATTGGGTGATGTTACAATAAAGTCATAAATCGAATGCGTTGGTTCTTGATTGGTATACACTTGGCTAATAATGTTACACGTCACCGACACATGATGATACTCAATCAATTTCACTTCATAGTCTGAATCATGTTTTTTGTTGGGCTCCAACACCCGTGGTTTAAATCCTAGTAATGGGCCAATGGAATCTGGTTGTGATTCAAAGTCAATCTTAAACGTAGAGAAAATACTACAGCGATGAGTGTTGGTATTTCCTGTAAGTTCAAACTTGTGTGTCCCATCAAGAAATGACTTTAAACCATATTCGTTGATTAACACCACATAAATGTGCTCATATGTATCATATATCGTATATCCACCAGGGTTCAGGGTGAGCACAGAATCATTATAGTAAAACTTGTTGTTTACATCTTTACGTATGTTATATATCCTATTGTACGTTTCAAGAGAAACAAGTCGCAAACCATAAGGTCTTTCACTCAATTCAATAGGCGGGTAAAAGTCAAGGCTGACTTCAGGTCCACGTCCATGCAATGTAAACGTCTTACTTTCTGTCGACATACTGTTGACGGTTTTGCTTATGCTGTGTCTTATATAAAAACATTAAACGCAAACGCCCACACTCTTGGCTGTTAAAAGGTTGCTCACGTTTCACATTATAATATATCTTAGTCCTGTTTCCGAAATAGGTGACTAGTTCCATGGGCGGGGGTAGATTTCCAAAACTGTCAAAGTTCCGTACCATGGATCCCTCTTTTACATAGGCTACATAATGCGTTCGTGGTCCTGTACTCTCATCTAGATTTAAAACTGCACATCCCTGTTTCCATGATTGTCGTGGTAATTGATTCCGTATAAACACACCTGAAAAATGAGTAAGCTTTAGTTGTTTTGCATAGCTTTTAACTTCTTCATGAGTTAGGGCATGTCTTGCTATGGTTGAGGTTAAACATTTTTTTTTTGTTGGAAAAATCCCAAATCCTTCTTGATAAAAGGCTGGCTTTAAATTGGTGTTTCTAGCACCCATAGCAATGGCTTCCATCGTTTCATGATGTCGCTGAATTTCTTTCAATTCTTGCTTACCCTGCTGTGCTGCTTTAATGGTTTTAGCCACCGCACTGGCACCGCCTAAAAGTGAACCCAGAGCAGCCGGACCTGGGAATAAAGCCGTTAAAAATCCTGCTCGTTTGGGGACAGGGATCACTAGACATTGTTTTGAACCCTGTCGCTGACGTTTTGGAATAACACGTCTCTGTGCTGATGGAAGGGCTTTCCTTATGGTCAACGCCTTATGTTTAATTCCTTTTATTCGCAAGGGCTTGTCCACTAATGCCTTAACCTCATGCTTAGGCAAGGACAAGGTATTATTTTAGTCTTTTTCACTACATATCTTTGTTTCACCATGATGATGATCAACAACCTTTCGCCAGAAAGTTTAAGTCACAACTAACGTGTTACCCTTATTTCATGGCTGTATATTCTAATTCTACATAAAGTGGGAAATCGTTTATGCTTTTTCCTGCTTGCTTTTCATTCCTTGTGAGCATGAGATGAAAGGATAATTTATCAGCTACTTTGACTGTTTGATGGTTATGGACTAACATCCTATGACCGTTTATCTCTACATGTAAATGATTCTCATCAGGCATGGATTGTTTGATGTGAATGTTTCCATCATAGTGCAATCGATCGTTTTTAAACCCGATGAAAGCACATACGTTAAGTGGTTATTGACTAATGGTAAATGGTTTATGTCATTGATATGTTTTTCATTTGTTAGATATACTAAAAGTATGGGTGGGATAAATGTATAAAGCCTTTTCATTTCATAGGTCACGTAACGTTTTGTGCAGACATCATCCTCTTCTTGTGGATCTTCCACGTGAATAATGCGGTGGTGATTAGCCGTATAGCCATTCACTGTAAGCAGAGGTACTTTGTCAAATAACTCGTGCACCTTGTTATCCACATACCTTTTTGTTGTGACATCCGTAGACACTTGAGGATGTTTCACATGAGTCAATCGCTTTCCTGTAAAGTCATAATCTCCCTGTTTAGTGCGTGGCACCACAGACCTATCCACATAGTGTTTATTAGCAGGATCGGTTTCTTGTTTAGGATCATGTATGAGCCCAGACCTAGCTTTAGCCGTTAACGCACGTCCAAAGACATCCATCGTTGACCTGTAGTAGAGGTCTACTGTTTCTATGACAAGACATGGTTCCATGTATATAGACAGGCTGCTCACCTCTCTAAGCCTCAGTTGATATGAAGATTATTTAGCAGCAAGAGTCATTCACCGTGGGGGAGATGGTTTCCCATCTCTATCCAACATCACATGAACATCGTCACGGTTCACTGTTTCCGTCTTCCATTCGTTGCATTATTGTAGGACCTTCAGGATGTGGAAAGACCAATCTTTCGCTCACGCTCATCACAGCTCACAATGGTCAGCGATTTCAAATTATTTATATTTTTGCAAAATCTCTCTACCAACCCCTCTATGTATACCTGGATCAAGTCATGTCTGAATTACAAAACGAGAATATGGGTTATTTTACATTTTCTATGCAAGAAAATGTTATTGCCCCGGATGAGGTAAAGCCGGATTCACTCATGATTTTTGATGATGTATCCACTGAACGACAAGCCATCATTCAAAGCTATTTCAGCATGGGTCGTCACAAACATATCGATTGCTTCTATCTTGGACAAGCATATTCTAAATTGTGTAAACAACTTATTCGTGACAATGCCAATGTCATTGTTTTATTTCGACAGGATGAGCGGAATAGTCGTCACATTTATAATGAACATGTGAATCCTGATATGACCTTTCAAATATTTACCGAATTGTGTGCCAAGTGCTGGAACACTCAACGCCATGCCTGTTTGGCGATAGATAAACAAAGTGAACTCAACCAAGGACGTTATCGCTTAGGGTTTGATCATTTTATTACTATTTAAAAGGCAGTCTCATTCCCTCTCAAGTCATTTGACAAGACACCATGGCGTTAGCAGAGAGTCAATTGAAAAAGCATATTATTAGTGCAAAAAAAACTATTCGCCAAAAGTTTCGTCAATTGATACGATCACGTGCGGATCATGCTTTGTTTATTCAACAACATTTAGCTCCTCCAGTAAAAGCCATGTTTAAACCCTCTTTCAAGCCATCTGAATCGCTACCCACTGTTTCACAAGCTACGCAGACGCTACACGAGGAGCCTGTGGAAGAGGAAGAGGAACAGGAACAGGAACATTTAAGTAGTGCCAGCGAGGATGAGGATGATAATAATACACCAAGATGGCGACAAGTGACAAATCAACCAAGTGCGGTCAGTGTGAAAAATGTGTAACTGATAACGAAGACTACATAATTTGTGATGGGGAATGTGATAAATCATACCACAGAACCTGTGTAAACATAAAGAAGAAAGTTTTTAACCGGCTTTTGTCCGACAATGCCAAGCAATGGTATTGTGTCGAGTGCAGTGTAATAAGTAGGTCAACTTCGGAAAAGGTTTCTAAAATCGCCTCGCCAGACGAGAATGTATGTAAACCAGATTTAGAAGATCTTGTGTGTGAAATCAACCTCCGACTGATAAAACTGGTAAACATTGAAAAGACTCAGAATGATATGCTTAAGTCAGTGACATACTTTTCTGATTGTTTCGATAGTATGAAAAGTGACATTTCAACTGCCGCACAAACTCTGAAGCAAGCCTTGTCAGAAATAACAAAGCTCAGCCAAAGAGTTTGTGAGTTAGAGAAGGATAGAGATATCGCTTGGAGTGAGGTAAAAATGTTAAAGCAAGAGAATCTCGAGCTTCAACAGTACGTTCGGCGAAACAATCTAGAGCGTCATGGCGTGCCGCACACTTTAAACGAAAACACCGTTCAGATTGTCAAAACTATCGCTGACCAATTGGGTGTCACAGTTGTTGAGTCCGATATTGACGCCTGCCATCGGCTACCACAAAGCAGAGAAGGTCTTCCACCTCCTTTACTAGTCAAATTCTGCAGCCGGCTAAAAAAGAGGCAATTTTAAAATAATAATAATGTTATTGGTTTTACGTCCCTTTTAACTACACTGACTTTTAGAGAGCAATTTTAAAAGGCAAAAGGTCCAAACCCAACCTGAACTCAAGTGATGCTGGAATCAATGCAAGGGCTAGGCCTATCTACATAAACGAGCATTTGACGCCAGTTAATAATGTACTCCACAAACAGGCAAGAGACCTCCGTAAATTAGGTTTTAAATACATCTGGACCCGGGACTGCAAAATATTCGTCCGTAAATCAGATAGTGACAAGGCTGTCAGGATCAGCTCACCAGAAGACATTGAAAGGCTAGTTAGAGACTCTTCCATCAACAAGGCTCAGCCATCCCATTCTCAGAAATAATAATGAATCAAGACATGGACCTAGTATCTGATGTTGACTTACACACATCAATTGATGAGCGTAAATATGACTGTATCCACGACTTCGTAGCAGACACTAAAATGAGGTTAGCCAAATCAAGTGTCTTTACCTGAATAGCAGAAGCATAAAAAACAAACTAGAATATATCGAGATACTAATACATATTGTTGAAAATCTAGATGTCATAGTGGTAACCGAGACTTGGGTAAAAAGTAATGAAGCTAAATACTTCAACCTAAACAACTATTCTGTTGCTTTTGTACACAGAGACAATCGGGATGGAGGAGGCGTGGGAGTTTATGTCCACAAAAAATGGAATATAAAAGTTCCTAACCTAGTTGAGAGTAACCATAGCTTGATCCAGTTAGAGCTTATAAGAAGTGATAATGTTCGTTTCAATGACCTGTATACTATTAATATAATTGCAGTATATAATCCTAACATAAATAACGCAACAAATTTCATGCAATCTCTAGAGCACATTCTCTCGAAAAACAATGCCAATCTTTGCTTATGTATTGGTGATACAAATATTAACTTAGTAAATAAAAACAATGTAACCAAAACATACCTCAATCTACTATAAAGCTATGGTTTCACACAAGGCAATACTCGGTATCCAACGAGAATATGTGAATCAACAAGTAAGTACACTCCTTGATCAGGTAGCCACAAATAACTGTAAATATACCTATAGGATAAGCAATATAAATAGTGATATTAGTGATAATAATATTCTTGTAACTGAGATTTTCTGGTCAAATTACTATCCAGGCAAAAGCCCAATCTCGAACATGACTTTTAAATACCCCCACAACAAGCATGGGTCTAGTTCAAAAAACGTATATAAAAATTACCGGTACGTGAACAAAAACATATTCTCTAATAATCTCAATCAAATAGACTTTAGATGACGTAAACGAAACTTACATCGCCATGAAACACAAAATCTTGACATCGACACCCAGCAAAGAAAACACTGACACCCTTTGAAGGAAATACACCAGAACCACAATAACCCATGGATAACAACAGAATTAATTCAGCTAATAAAACAAAGGGACCTACTACATGATAAACTTAAAACTAACATTCACAGAAACAACAACCTCTTAAAGGAAGAGCACATAATATGTAGGAACAAAGTGAAAGCTTTAAAACGGAAACTGAAATCATCATACTATGAACGTAAATTAACATTGAACGCCAATAGCATAAAGATACTTGGAAAGTAATCAATGAAATGATCTACAACCGCACAACTGAAAACAAAGATGGTCCCAGTGATATAATAATTGACGGTAAATCTTTCACAGGAAAAGAAAATTTTTGCAATGCATTAAACACTCACTTTATAAACATAGCACACAAATTAGCCAAAAACATCCTCCCAGGGAAGAAAGTTAATGAAATTAATGTCAATACAGATACCATATTTATGACCCCGACTAATGAGATGGAAATTCGCAATATTATATTAAGCCTTAAAATGAAAAGTAGCCAAGACAAAGATGGTATGTCAGTAAAATTGTTAAAAAACTCCATTGACATGCTAAGTAGCCCACTAACTACTTTAATAAATTTATCGTTAGAGACTGGTCTGGAGCCTGATGATCTAAAAATAGCATGAGTCATACCAGTCTATAAAGGAGGTGACAAAAGCAATCCAGACAATTACAGACCCATTTCCATCCTCCCACCCTCATCCAAGGTACTCGAAACGGTAGTAAAAAACAGTATTGTTAATTTTTTAATAAAAATGATTACTTCTACAAAGGGTAGTATGGATACCGAGAAAACTCAAGCACAGAAATAGCCACAATTGATATTATCTCTAACTTGCAGGATGTCATAGACAATAAGATGACAGCGATTGGCCTTTTCATAGACCTGAGAAAGGCGTTTGATACTGTTGTCCATGAAATTCTTTTAGGGAAACTTGATAAAGCAGGTATCCGAGGAGTAGCTTGGACATGGTTTAAAAATTACCTATCTAATCGTAAGCAGTATGTTGAAATAAATGGCTACAGAAGTGAGGAAGTAAATATTACCCACGGTGTGCCCCAAGGATCAATACTGGGTCCTTCCCTCTTCTTAGTATATATCAATGACATAGCAACACTCAGTTTTCATGGTAATATAACGTTGTTTGCAGATGACTTAAGCATTTTTACAATGCGTACACCACCAACACACTGATTACACACATGCAGGAGGACATGAATACAATACTTGGCTGGACCCAGTCAAATAAATTAACAATAAATGAAGATAAAACAAATTATTTAATAATATCTAAGCGTAGGACAAAGTTAGACATCACTCAGAACGTAATGCTGAATGGAAAGGCAGTTAAAAGGGTCTCATCTGTCAAATACCTAGGCCTAATAATATATGAAAATCTCTCCTGGCAAAAGCACATTGATGCATTAGTTAAAAAAATATCACCTGCCACTGGGATGATAAAAAATTGAGCTACTATATCCCAAAATATCTACTCAGGAAAGTGTATTTTTCCTTAATCCATAGCCACTTACAATATTTGAATACAATTTGGATAAAATGCTCAAATTACCTAAAAAAGGAAATTGAGGTAATTCAGAATAGAGCCATAAGAAATATTTATAACTACCCTTTTTTAACACCAACCAAACACCTTTATATTACGAGTAAAATTCAACCAGTAGCCCTAAATGCAGAAATCAAATCAAATGTATTGATGTACCAAATCTTACACAAAGGTATCCATACAAATTTAAACTTCACTAAACAATCTGATTTACACGCTTACAAAACTAGACATGCAGATGACATATCACTTTTCCATATCAATTCCAATCAATATGGCAGTAATAGCATTAAGTATAGTGCCTTTGTAAAGTTCAATAGACTACCAGAATATACACACATCAAAAAAAGTTTTGCATCACCTCGGTTCCAAGAGTTCCGGAACCGTTAAATTCAAAGGGAATAGAGATCAACACAAACAACATTTCAGCTCGTTTTATTGCTCATGAGACCCACACATTGCATGTTGTACCATCATACAGCTAGACTTTCAGCATTTGTGGTCCAGATTGCAGTACACACCACTACCTCTAATACCCAGTAGCACGTCCTCTTGCATTGATGCATGCCTGTATTCGCCGTGGCATACTATCCACAAGTTCATCAAGACACTGTTGGTCCAAATTGTCCCACTCCTCAACGACAATTCGGCGTAAATCTCTCAGAGTGGTTGGTGGGTCAAGACGTCCATAAACAGCCCTTTTCAACATATCCCAGGCATGTTCGATAGGGTTCATGTCTGGCGAACATGCTGGCCACTGTAGTCGAGCGATGTCGTTATCTTGAAGGAACGCATTCACAAGATGTGCACGATGAGGTCGAGAATTGTCGTCCATGAAGACAAATGCCTCTCCAATATTCTGCCGATATGGTTGCACTATGGGTCGGAGGATGTCATTCAGGTATCGTAAAGCCGTTTCGGAGCCTTCCATGACCACCAGTGGCGTACGTCGGCCCCACATAATGCCACCCCAAAACATCAGGGAACCACCACCTTGCTGCACTCGCTGGACAGTGTGTCTAAGACGTTCAGCCTGACCTGGGTGCCTCCAAACACGTCTCCGACGATTGTCTGGTTGAAGGTATATGCGACACTCATCGGTGAATAGAACGTGATGCCAATTCCGTGGGGTCCATTCAGCATGTTGTTGGGCCCATCTGTACCGCGCTGCATGGTGTCGGGGTTGCAAAGCTGGACCTCGCCATGGACGTCGGGAGTGAAGTTGCGCATCATGCAGCCTATTGCGCACAGTTTGAGTTGAAACACGACGTCCTGTGGCTGAACGAAACGCATTATTCAACATGGTGGCATTGCTGTCAGGGTTCCTCCGAGCGGCAATTCGTAAGTAGCGGTCATCCACTACAGTAGTAGCCCTTGGGCGGCCTGAGCGAGGCCTGTCATCGACAGTTCCTGTATCTCTGTACCTCCTCCATGTCCGAACGACATCGCTTTGGTTCACTCTGAGACGCCTGGAAACTTCCCTTGTTGAGAGCCCTTCTTGACACAAAGTAACAATGCGGACGCGATCGAACTGCGGTATTGACCTTCTAGGCATGGTAGAACTACAGACAACATGAGCAGCGTACCTTCGTCCTGGTGGAATGACTGGAACTGATCGGCTGTCGTACCCCCTCCGTCTAATAGGCCCTGCTCATGCATGGTTGTTTACATCTTTGAGCAGTTTTAGTGACATCTATGAACAGTCAAAGGGACTGTATCTTTGATACAATATACACAGTCAACGTCTATATGCCGGAGATCTGGGAACCGAGGTGATGCAAAACTTTTTTTGATGTGTGTATATTTCATTATAATTTTAGTATATTAATATGCAGTACTCACAAATGTCTCACTGACTGCTGAAGCATTACAATACACAACGAGATACATCTTCAGGTTGTCCATCACAAATGACCGACGATTATCGCGAAACACTTATTCTGAAGGCGCGAAACTGCGGCGATATGTTTCTTGCCTTTGAGGTGTTGTTAACTTGAGAACGCTGTTCACCCTTGATTGCCTTCCCACATGGTTGGCAGAACAGAACGCTCCCATCAGAAGTAAAATTATCTTTAAATAATGCAACAGACGATAATTTGTAGTTGTATTTTCTTTAGGTATCGTAGAAGTGCCTTACGCTTCACAGTGCTAGAAATTAACTGCATGTGAGTGACACTGGTTCTAGGCTGGGGGAGGGGGAGGTCTAGCACGTGGTGCAATATGGCTATGGACAAGGAAATCCCCGGCTTCCACAGTGAGTGGCACGGGGCGACAAGTTAAGAATAACACAGTTATCATTAATCAAATGTTTACGCATCAAAACAAATCCTCACTCCTTGCAGGGTTTTTAAGAAAAAAGAAATCATTGGTCATGGTTGAGACACCTTGCCCTTCCAGATCGTCTCCGTTTTCACAACTCTTGGCCACACCTCAACATAAATCTCAACTCAAAAACATTTTAATATAATATTTTGGATCAACACTGGAACCCTATCTTACAGATATATTTATTGGAAATACAGATACCACATATGGTGTTCGCTATGAGAATTATGGTTTTAAAATTGGTGATTCATCTATTAAATTCGCTCGTACTGGTGGCATCATTAAAAAGATCAACTATAAATTAACTCCAGGACTGTTAAAGCTGCTATTCTCTCGTACCCCCTCTTCACATGATTATACGCTACAAGACCTTGCTAAATATAAATCCATTTTATTGGATACTCATGCCCACAAAAGACAATATGATCCCACTCAACAAGTGAATGCTAATATCTCTCAAAAATATAAAACCATCATTGCAAAAATGTTTCCAACCAAAGTGTTCATCGTAAAGTGTCCGCTTCTGGAGTGACATTTAAACCATTAAAACCTCTTGTGGATGTTACCTACTGGCATAATCCCAGTAAGCTCATCCAACGACTATAGCTGTTGCATGCTTCACGTCAAGCTGGCCATACCGGTCACGATTGGGAAATTCAAGAAATTGAGGAACTTCGAAATTCCAAAATTATTGTTTAAGCCCTCGCCTATCAAAGTGGGCATTGCTCACGAGTTGTATCGCCCATCTAGGCGTCACTATCAGCGACTCAAAGTGATTTCACGGGGTGTGGATGAACTTTGGCAGGCTGACTTGGTGGAAATGATCCCCTATGCTAGCGTTAACGATGGCGTACGCTATATGTTGACGGTCATTGATGTGTATTCCAAAATGGCCTTTGTTCAACCTGTTAGTCGCAAGTCTGGCCCGCTAGTCATCAAAGCTTTTAAACATATTATTCAACAATCCAAACGTCAACCACAGTTGTTGCAAACCGACCAGGGAAAATAATTTTTCAACAAGCATTTCTCTAGTTTTCTCAAATCTTTGAATATTCACCATGACACCACGTACAGCAATCTCAAAGCCAGTGTGGTCGAGCGGCTTAACCGAACATTGAAAACTCATGTGGAAAGCGCTTGCCGCTCAAGGCTCTTATCGCTGGTTGGACTTGTTACCTGAGCTAGTGTCACGTTACAATGGCACCAAACACAGAACCATTGGGACCAAGTCACGACTTGTGACCAAAAATATTCCGCGACTGGATAAACTGTTTAACCCCATAAAAACAGCAGACCCTAAACGTCACCTCCTCAACATCGGAGACCATGTTCGTGTGAGCAAGTTTAAGTCTGTCTTTGATAAGGGCTACACACCAAATTGGGGAAGTGAACTATTTCGAATTCGTCGAGTCAACCTGGACAGCCCAGTCACATATTTACTCGATGATCTCAATCATCAACCAATAAAAGGCAGGTTTTATCTTCATGAACTTTTCAAGACAGCGTTTCCAAAACATTACCTTGTGGAAAAAGTGTTGAAACAAAAAGGAAATAAGTTCTATGAAAAATGGCTAGAATTTAGCTCAGCCTTTAATTCTTGGTTTAATAAATTACATGTTGTGTAAAAAAATGTGCATTTAATTTAATTATTCATTCATGTTGTGCTCAACCTATACCCCCTGTGTGTATACCGTCATCAGCTCCACATATAAGTTCCAAATGGTTAGAGACTTGTAACTAAGAGTAAAGTGTTAAGAGCAACTCATCTATCTTTTCTATCTCTTGCTTGCCTGCTCTCTCTCTCTTTCCTCTCAAACCCTCCACCCAACCCCTCTTACCCAGCCTCTACTAGAGGTTACAATATTCCTACACGTGCATGTTACTTTTACTGACTCAGCGATTTACACTCTTGAACATTCAATCATCGTGCACGTGTATAGCTAACGTTCAAGGCCAACACCTGCGCGAGGTCATGTGACACATCTACTTGCATTTTGTCACGTACGAATCAAACAGGATCTAACTTGTTAGCTTGGAAAGGGGGCGTCAGCTCAAGTTCAACGACACCTCATTCGTCAAAATCCGATCATGCATTCGGGAGATATCGGCTTTGCCAGGTCAGCAGGTGACGTCACCAGGAAAGTAGGCCATACGTCAAACATTTTGAAATTTTGGAAAGGGGGCGACAGCTTGAGTCCAACGACATCTCATTCGTCGAAATCCGATCATGTATTCGGGAGATATCGGCTTTGCCATGTCAGTAGGTGACGTCACCAGGAAAGTAGGCTATGCGTCAACATTTTGGGAATTTGGAAAGGGGATGTCAGCCCGAGTTCAACGACACCTCATTTGTCAAAATCCGATCATGTGTTCGGGAGATATCAGCTTTGCCCCTGAATGTATAGCGGGTTAGTATGTGACGTCACCAGTAAAGTAGGCTACGGGTCAACATTTTAGAATTTTTGATTACACCTCGTTGCGAAGTCACCAGGAAAGTAGGCTATGGATTAACATTTCGGAACTTTTCGACCACCCCTCGTTGTGACGTCACCTGGAAAGTAGGCTATGGATTAACATTTTTGGAACTTTTCGAACACACCTCGTAGGTGAGGTTAGTTTAGGCTAGGTTAGTTAAGCCATGGCCGCCATTTTGGTTCGCCGCCATTTTGGTTATTGGAAAGTGGGCTATGGGTCAACATTTTTGATCACCCCTCGTTGTGAAGTCACAAGGAAAGTAGGCTATGGATTATTTTTTGATCACACCTCGTAGGTGACGTCACCAGAAAAGTAGGCTATGGATTAACATTTTGGAACTTCTTGATTACCCCTCGTAAGTGAGGTTAGGTTAGGCTATGTTAGTTAAGCTATAGTCGTCATCTTGTGACGTCATGGTCGCCATCTTGTGCGACGTCATAACGTGTGACGTCATGGTGACATCATGGTCGCCATCTTGTGTGACGTCATGGTGACGTCATGAGCGCCATCTTGAATGACGTCACCAGGAAAGTAGGCTATGGGTTAGAACCGGTACAGCCCCTCTACTATAGAACGTTGTGTCATGGTTGAAACAAAAGGTCTCTATGACCTTTATTTTTTTATAATAAAACTTTTGTATTTTTAGCCTACTTTCGATTTTTGCAAAAAATGAAAGTAGACTTATGAGATCAACACAGGGCGAAAAAGGTGTGTCTGTCTGTGTGTGTGTGAGTCTGTGTGTGTGTGAGTGTGTGTATGTGTGTGTGTGAGTCTGTGTGTGTGTGTCTGTGTGTGTGTGAGTGTGTGTACTCTGAATGTCTGCCCCCCCCCCCCCCTATCAATTCGAACACGGTGAATGCGAATTGAACGAAATTTGGTACAAAGGTAGCACTAGCAAAGGACACCTCAGTGTCATGTTTTATATCGCCGCCATCTTTACTAAAACTGAATGGTGGCCACTCAAACGTTCAAAACGTAAAATCAAATAACGACTAACCAAATCATCCGATCTCTACCAAATTTGGTAACAACATACCTTCGTATAGGATGCGTCTTGTGACCAAACTACAAGGTCGTCCGCCATACCATTTCAGGATGGCGGCCGTGCGAATTATGCAAACTTGATAATCCATATCATGGGACCCACCAGTTCCGATTATCGAGCCGAGAATCGTTTTAACTGTTCTAAAGGAAGAGGCACGTTCGAAATTAAAAGTTTATTTTGTAATACTATAGTGCAGACGTGATTTTAAAAAGCTGAGCTGATTCAGTAATAAGACAAGATGGCAACGGATATCTTGTGCCAGACTTATATTTCACTAATTTGAGTATTGCATGCAATATAGCGTACTGATACAAAATAAATAAACTTTGTATGAAATGCTTTATATATAAATAATATATAAATAATATCGTTTAGTATAAATCATTATTTGCTAACAAGTTCTATGTAAGTCATTTTATATAGAACGATATTCGTTGACACAATTAGCTCAGTGGTAGAGCGTTAGCCTATCGCTCAAATGCCTATGGTTCAAACCCGATCAGAGCTAGATTTTTTGCTTGAAATGTTATATGTTTATTGTTTTGTAATGACTCAGATGTTTTAAAATTAAGCGTTATATTGTGCATATTATGGTGTAAAATATATATTTAATTAAAACATAATTCGCCAGCAGATTTACTCGAGACATCTAGCTGCCAAAAAGGTAACTGCACGCCGACATACTTATTAACTTCCAGATTTTATTGTAAAGTTTCTTCTTCTGGCCGCTAGAATACACTCGCTCTGTTAGGATTATATTGTTCGATATTTCACCACTAGATGTCACGACTAGTCTACGTGGGGCTCCATTGATTACTATGCCATTGGCATTCTATGCGCATCGAATTTGAAGAATGACAAGATGATACTACGTTACATTTTTACTTTTTATTTTAAAGGGTTTGTAACAGCCTATTTTGCGTTACTTGAAAATGTTATTTGAAGTAAAGAACAAAACGATTTCACATAGTAACTGAGTTCAAGCCGTTGGTGTTAGTTCAGGTATTAATTACTACTTTTATTTCAGGCAAATAGCAATCGAAAATATCCACATAGTTTGTATACACACGTCTCTGTAGGGTCATGGAAAGATTTGTTAATTCAATTAGGGTTTTCGATTCCCGGTCAATGCATGTGAGATTTTCGAAGTGAAATGCCATGTCCTGTGGTTCGGATTCCACGTAAAAAGGAGGTCCCGTGGCTCATAATCACAAGATTCACGGCCACGTAAAACTACAATCTTCCTTCCTTTTTTTTTCAATTAGGGTTGTGAAAGCCCTACACAACCAGACGTGTAAAGACATGCCTCAACTCAAAGTTGGATGTTGCCCACGGCAGGTCGTATATGTAATAATAATATTTTTTTTTTTTTTTTTTTTTTTAGGGGAAGAAATGCATTTACACACAGAGTGTCGGGCTCCTGCTACTGAGTAGCAGACTACCGACTAAAACTCCCCCTTTACTTCTGAACACCAGCCTGGAACCGTTTAGCACATTAAAACAATAATAATAATAATAATAATGTTATTGGTTTTACATCCCTTTTAACTACTGCTGCTTTTAGAGACACCGGGGTGCCGGAATTTTGGCCCGAAGGGGATCTTTAACGTGCCAGTAAATGTACTGACACGGCTCCCTCGCATTTGTGCACCCTCAAATGCCAGCTGACTGCGCCAGGATACGAACCTGCAACCTAGGGCCCAGCAAGCGAGAACGTTACCGCTGAGCCACGCAGCCAGTCCGGTCGATTATGTCTCCAGATCCATAACATTCTTGATATACTTCTTATCTTTCTTTCTTCAATGATGGTAGCAGTTTTTATCTAGATTGTGGCGTTTGGTAGAGGTAAATCGTTTCTATGGCCTTCAACAAAGAATAGTTCTATTATACTCTTTGATAATAACAACGAGTTATAACTATACTCATACATTTAGGAGAAAGTAGGCTATATGTTCTTTACTGAACATCTTGTTTATGTTGTTTTTTTTAGTCCAATTTTGAAATTCCTATATTTTGGAAACTAACAAGTTTACAAATAAGTTTGTTTGACATAAATGAAAGGTCCCTACACCCTCTACCCCCAAAATAAATTTCAAGTCTTTAGGAAAAAAACTTGTAGTAGTGGGGTGATGGGGGACCTGCTTAGTCTCCTACTTTCATATAAACTTTGCCGATATATTTCGAATGCATGATCGGATTTTAATGACGAAGTGTTGTTGGCATTGGGGTGACGTCCTCTTTGCTAAGAATGTGTGTTATTATTTTTAAAAAATAATTGAAAATTGTTAATTTGAAATTGGCGCTATTTTGGAAACGGTGAATTTAAGAAAAATGTTTGTTTGACGTTAATGAAAGGTCCCTATGCCCTCTAAGCGAACAGCAAGTTTCAAGTGTGTAGGGGAAAAATAATAGCCTACTTTCTCACGAAGGATTTTAACAAATGAGGTTTTGTTGGCGTTGGGATGACGTCCCCTTTGCTATGGACGACTTGTACTATTTTTCATTTTTCTTTCAAAATTTTTGTTGTTGAAAGTAGGCGATAGTTTGAAAACCAAACTTGATAGAATGTTGTCCAATAGTTCAAACGAATGGCCTCTGTCTTTTGTATTTTTATAATTTTTTAAATCTTTTATGATTTTTTGAAAACAGTCCAATTTTGAAATTCTTGTATTATGGAAACTAGGAATATTACAAAAGAGTTTGTTCGACATAAATGAATGGTCTTAACCCCCTCTACCAAGAAAATAAACATCAAGGCTCTAGGACAAAAACTATGCATTTTCACACTTTTAAAAAATTTATAATAAAGAGTGTTTGTAGACAGAGAGCTGGTAGCGCTGGTCGTGTGCTACAACGAGGATATCACTGGCCATGGTGAATACAGGAAATTACTATTTTGAAGGGAAGCAGGGCGAGGGGTCGATTTTTGAAGATATATTCTATGACGAATGAATAAAGGCGAATATTTTGAAAATCTCTCATGGCGATCTTTAAAACATGTTAGTAATGAGTGAATTGACAAATGATAATAATAATAATAATAATAATAATAATGGTATGAGACGAATGAAAGCAGGGCGTTTGATGGTTCTCATTAAGAACTTTAAGAACTTGCTTTGTATGTGTGACTAGCAGCCTAAAAAGAAAAAATCCGCTTGAGGCTGGCTAGCCGGCTCAGAGAATGGAATGGGGGTGTGAGCTGACAACATTGCTGTCAGGTGATAACAGGTTGGAACAATGTGGCAACTCTGTAATGGAGATAATATTTCAAATCCTGTCAACCAGGCCCCGAACAGAAGTGAGTGAGAGGAGAGAGGAAGGAAACCTCTACACAACAGGATATCACGTGACCACTGCAGAGCGGTAAGGGGAGTGGCCAGAGGGTCGGGGAGAGGCGAGGGGAGGAATCTAGAACCCATGACTGCCAATAGCTGAACGAGTTGTATGTCAACATTGAGTTGAGGAGTGAGACACAGGTGTAGAGAGAGAAAGAGAAAGACGTGTTGCTGATATCATGTGTTGACATGCATAAAGTGTTGAGCGCCGTACACAGGGGCTCTTGTACAACATGATTCAATAAATAAATAAAAAGTACACAGGTTCACACAACATGTAATTTATTGATCCAAGAATTAAAGGTAGAGTCAAATCCTAACCATTTTACATATAGTTTATTTCCTTTTTGTTTCAACAAATTTTTCCACAAAATAATGTTAAGGAAACGCTGTTTTCTGAAGTTCATGGAGATAAAATGTACCTTTTGTAGGTTGATGGTTGAGGTCCTCGAGTAAATAGGTGACTGGACTGTCCAAGTTGACTTGACGAATTCGAAATAGTTCGGTGCCCCACTGAGGTGTTGTGACCGAAATCGCATTTTGAGTTACGCTCATTAATACGTCAGAACAGCGGGATCATAGGCTCGTGACTGGACGAGTGCATAATGAACTTAAGAGCGAGTCTGATAGCCTAGCTTCAGCCTGGCTGGACACTGCTAGGAGACATCGGTCTTTCAAACATATGGAATATAATCTTATTACAACGCTGCATTGATTTCAGCTTTACCTTAATGCTTTGGCAGAGTATGAATAATAGAAGATACCAATCGACCAACGGCTGAATATTATTTAAATATCACCTGTGTTATACTGCACTTTGAGTTACGTCGTAATACGTCACTGGACAGGGAGGCCCGATTCTCCCCGACTACACCACGTGATTATAGGAGGGGAGACATCGTGACATGTTCCTTGCAACCCATCGCGGGCTGTCATTCGGAGAGAGTTCACGCTGAAAAACACATAGCCTATTTTAAACCGAGGCTTATGATTTTTCCAAATCGCACGGCATCAGATAGCTTATGTGAACATGTGTTCGATTGAAAAAAAAAACGCTCAAACGATCTAGTGTTTGAAACTAGCGATAAATACAGTGATATTCGTGTGAGTGCATCGGAGATTTCTGTGAGTAGAACCATTTCTTACATTATCACTCTACACGAAGAACAATTACAGCTTCATGATGAACTCGCAATGAACACTGCAAATCAATACATGCAAACGCACTCATACTAGGTGAAGTCCTATGACACATTAAGAAGTTATTACTGCAATATTCACATTCAAATAAACATTGAGGAACAGAACACTTTAATATAAATTGAATTTCAAGGCTCTTTAAGATGTGCATTATTCAGATAGCAGTGGCGAACAGTCAAATTGTATTTGAGGAACCTGAATTATCCAGAATGCTCTTTATACACAATAAACTTTTCTTCGTGGGATCTTATGATAGCTTTTACACTATCAAGATGAGTTCAGCTTAGACAATTTGAGGGGAAACTTACGGGCTTTGATGAACACCGAGATCAGCAGACACACCAACTTACAGTCATCACGATGATGTTGGGAGGTTTCCAATTTCATTAAACGGAGGTCTAACAAGTTCAAGACATCTTAAGTCATCGGTGGGCTTCACTCCATGTGCAAGGGCAGTGAAACATTACATTCATAATACACCATGACAACCAACACCATGAAACATGATTGATTTTATTTCCTGATGACTGTTATATTTATTCCTGGTTTTTCAAACATAAAAGAGCTACCTTAGGAGTTAGTCATTGCTATTAGTATTTCATAAATTTTTCTTATAGAGATAATAACTTAATAATTATTTAATTCTTTGATAAATTAAATTAATTTAATTTTTAAATAATAATATTATTTTTATTTAAGAATATTTTTCCCACAATCTTTTGAATGCGATTGTCAGCGACATTTCCCGATCTTTGACAGCGATGGTTGATAAAGTTAATAATTGAATTCATTATGATGAATTATAATTATAATTATTATAATAATAATAATAATAATAATAATAATAATAATAATAATGTCTAATTTATTTAAGTAAAGGTGACATTCATATTTATTAATTAAGGGTTGATTATCAACGATAATAATCACATTTGTGTGGCAATTTATGACAGCAATTTGTATAATAATTGCAGATAATTATTTATTGATTTCCTATTTGATTAACTGAGCATTGGAAGATTCGGAATTAATGATTCGAGTAATTCTTATTTTATAACAAGCTAATTCTCTTATGATATTTTTACGCAGCAGCCTATTTATACATGTATGCATGTTATTTGATTTATGTTGTGGACACTTCTAGTAGGTGGTCCTATAGTGGCAACATTTGAATGCGAGTCAGTTGGCCCATTCAATGATTATGATAGAAATACTTCACATTTGTAGGCAGTGAAATATGTATTTCACGATTGATTTTTGTGATTAGAAGAATTCTAGGAGGTGTCTGTGAACACAATCCTGAGATGATTATTGCGATAAGCATGTTTAATGAATGCGATGAATCATAATAATAATAATAATAATACTATTTATTAAAGGCTGTAAAATAATGGATATTGATATAAGAGCTTATAGAGATATTAACAATAAATATGAATCTTCTTTATTCGATCTTCTCTTCGAAAGGAAAACATTTAAATGAAGTAATCTATAACCTATTAATGAATGAATTTTGCCATATTAATTAATCAATGCATCACCCTCATAATAATAATAAATGGAAGATATTATAAGAATTTATGGATTATAATTTATTGAAACTGAATTGTGGAATTTAACAACAATTAGCAGGTTGATGCAATATATTCGGAGATTGGAATAATTATTAATGAACATTAGTTACTACATGGAAGATAATGGACATTTCTTGAACAGTATTCCACACTAATGTCGATTGCTCAATGTAAATAATATTTGCTAATTATTTTTATTGCAATTTATATTAAATCACAATTTATATGCTTGTTAGATAATATTCTCGGAATTGATTGAGTTATTTTCCTTAAAATATGTTAGTTTAATGTGTGATAAGTTAGACTTTTGAGGGGAATGTGAAGTCACGATTTACAACTTATTTCAATTTATTCCAAGCTGAAACAGTGACAGTGAAGTGCAACGATTTTATTTTATTTACCATTCAGCTAAACCAACGAACACTGGAACCTTATTTCATATCGCATTACCCCAAGTGCAATAGGAAAGTCGAATTGACAGTTTAGGACTTTTGGATCTACGATCCCAACATAAGATTGAACCAATTCGATTTTTAGGAGGGTATATTTATTCGTGTTCGTCTGCTCTTAAATAAAGAGAGAGTTTTTATCTTAGTCATCTTAAATTATTCCTGCAGCTTTTTCCTTTTCCTGACTGAATGATACTATCCTATTTTATTTGGAGAGATATATATCTGAGGCAACCTATCTCACCTATCCCGTTAAACGACCCGAGACATTAGATCTCCTGCCTGCCCGTGTTCTCAGTTGATGTTTTTAGTAGTTTTTTCCCGGATATATATTTCAGGGATTCCTAATTTGTTTGTTACGACCATGCACCATTTCTTGGACATCACGTTCGATTTCCGGGCCGACGTGAGGTCTGGGAAACGGGCACATCAGGTCGACGTGGCTCCCAACGTATAAGGCCTCGAACAGAGATATTCGTACCTTTGGGAGTCTATTTTCTTCTGATATCTGACATTAAAGCTACGAACAGAGAGAATCATACTGATGTTTGGATATTTTCTTTGTGCATAACATAGTGGTTTCGAATTGAGAGTGATCGAACCGTTTGTTATATAGGCAATAAAATGGGACAGTTGGGTATTCAGACGTGTTCTGATATGTGACAGTATTATTAAGTAGGATTTTTAATTCAGTTTAGAATGATGATATTTCACTTAGTTTAGCATTTAATAGTAAAGTAAATGTCAGGATAATTAAGATTTCTATAAGCTCACTATGTTGAAAAATAATTATAGATGCACAATGTTGTTTTATGAATAATTTTTCTTTTTGCTCTTTTTCATTCACCAGAGTGAGTTTAGTGGATGAATGTGCTCTATTTATTAGACGTTAAATATGTTTGAAAAACAGGAAAAATATTTCTAGTCTCATGGTCTTGGTTGGTCATCTAGTTTGTAAGTTTTCCCTATTCTTAAGTATTTTTGATATGTTTTACGAAGTACCAGAGGAGTTAAGAGTTTTCTTAACTCAAGTTCAAGCTGAATTTATTAAGTTGCGACAACAAATGTCTGATGATAAGGAACAACTTAATAATTTAATAGCTAATAAGGATGAATTAAATGCTAAGTTGTAAACTTCAAATGATACGTTGCAAACTTTAACTAATGATGTGCAAACTTCAAATGCTAAGTTGTAAACTTTAACTAATGATGTGCAAATTGTAACTAATCATTTGAAAACCTTAGCTGAGAAAGCTGAGGAATTTAAGGAAGAAATACAGGATAGTTTAGAGGAAGTAAAGGGTGAAACGAAAGAACTGAAAAATAAAGTATCAAATTTGTCAGCCGATGTATTAAAGGTTAATACTGATATAGGAGAAATTAATTTATCGATTATCACTCTTAAATCAGAGATTCAGGGTATATCACTTGAAACTAATGCGTTAACTACCGATGTTAAAAGTCTCGAAACTCGCTTGCAATCCCAGATTTCGGAAGTAAAGGTAGATTTTGAGAAGAGCAATGCAGCTCTTGATAAGAAATTAGAATCTTGTGATACCAGATGGACGCATAATTTCAAAACTCTGAGAAGCGAATTACACGGTCATGTGTCAGGACAAATTAATGTTGTCAAAACGCAATTCATAGACAATCTGGGAGCGTTAGAAAATAAATTGACTAATAACTTGGACGGATTAAGTAAAGACTTGGTGGCGCATCTAACAAGAAATAAAGAATCGAGCGCAGAAACAGTTGCGGAGTTACGTTTAGCGATAAACACTAATACTGGAGAGTTAGATGGGGTCAAGAAACAAATTGATCAACTTACTGGTAAATGCGACACTAACTTTGAGGACATGCGTAAGGAGTTGGAAACACACGTGAAAGGCAGCGTAGTGGTTACATCTTTAGAGATGGAGGAAAAGTTGAAGCTAGAACACAGTATGACGACTATGCGTATTTCGAAACTCGAATCGGAACTGAGCGACATGAAAGTTAATGCGGATAAGAGTCGAGAAATAATGGAAACATCAACGCCATCCAATAGCCATAATATATCTGGGGGCTTAGAAAAGAATACTACTCAAGTAAATTCAACCACATCCTGACATGTTACGATTATCCGTAACATTGATGATAGACCTAGAAAATTCAATGGGGGAAATAACATTACTCCCATGGAATTTCTAAGGGACCTTCGTGAATACATGGATGAAAATAGAGTTTCTAAGGAAAGAGAACTAAGAATAGTCGAAAGATCGTTAGAAGGAATTCCACTGAGCTGGTTTAGAGCATTATGAGATTCGTTTATGAACATGGACGGCTTTAGTCACGCATTTATAAATTGATTCTGGAGTCCGGAGGAACAATTCGATGTCAGGGCAGACATGTATTCCAGGAAATACGCCACATCTCACCCAACGAAGTATGCAGGGTATTTCACTACACAGCTCGCCAAATTACAATTTTTGACTCCACCATTATCACGAGGGGAATTATTGAGATCAATCACGAGACAATTTCCTATAGAGATCCAGCGCATGTTGATAACATCCGGAGTAGAGACACTACAAGATTGTGAGGAGATTCTCAGGCGTATAGATCACACAAGTAGTCTTCAGAACAGTAGATCGGATAGAAGAGAAAACCGTGAAATCAACGCCGTAGTCATGGACAGAACATCTCAGACGGATAGGTCCTCTAATAGAGAAGAGAAAACACCGAGGGATTTTGATCGACGAAATAATAATGGAAATTTTCGATCGAATTACCAGGAATACAATCCTAGAGCAATGCCGAATAATAGATACAATAATCAGAGACAAACACCGTATAACAGGAGATATTCAAGATGTCGCGATAATGGCAGGAACAACTGGTACCAGAATAGGAGGTATAACAATTATCACATGAACAATAGCGCAGACAATACCAAAATCAAGGGCAACAGAATAGTAACCTTGATGATAGGCATAAAGAAAGCCAAGAATACATTCAGCAACTTAGGAATACTCGACCGTCAGCTCCACAGGAGGAGACACTAGAACACCCTAGCACTAGCTGGTCGCAGGTAGAAAAAACGCCGATTCGGCAACAACAGAAACAACAAGAACAACGAAACTAATTGATAATATTCCGATCCCCGATTGTATTGTAGAAATCCAGGAACTTGACGAAATTAAGGATGATGATTTAATATTTGAGAACGAAGAAGTACGCCGAGGGACGAGATATGAACTTCCAGTTATTGCTTTGGAGATAATGGGATGCAAAATAAGAACATTGGTGGACACGGGAGCAATGGTTTCAATTATCTCACAGTCGTGTTTGGACTTGCTCCAAACCAAGGGAAAGATTGACATTCTTCCAGCTTCAACAGTTAAAATTAGGGGAATGATTCCGGACAGAATGATCAAATGTAGACAACAAGTTATGTTAAATCTACTTCTTGCAGGAAGGCTAATGCAGCACATTTTCCTGGTTATATCCAATTCTAGCTTTGATATTATAATCGGAATAGATTTTATTACCGATAACGGAATGATTATTGATTTGAAGAACAGGACGATCTATTTTACTTCCACCGAGGGAGTTAGTGAAGATGCTCAAGGAATCAATGAATTGGAATCTGGTAATATGGACATCCGGGATGAAATAATCAATACGATTGAAGCGGAAGAACAACGTTTAGAACATGGAGTGAAACTCGATCCAGAAGGGGAGAAGAAATTGGGTGATTTGATAAAGAGATACTCTGGTATTTTAATGATAAACCTGGATTGATCAAAATCTTCGAATACGAGATTCAGTTAACCAATGTGTCTCCATACAAGAAGAAACTGTACCCTATCCCGGAAAAATGGCAGACTGAAGTTGCAGAGATTATTAATCAGATGGAACAGGATGATATTATTTGTCGCATGCCAACACCATTTCTCAATCCACTCGCAGTAGTCAAGAAGGCGAATGGTAAATTACGCCTATGTCTGGACGTAAGAGGGCTTAACGAACGATTGTTATTGGAACACGATCGTCCCCCGAAGATTCGCGAATTATTGAGAAGATTCGAAGGAAAACTGTATTTTTCGACAATCGATCTCACTACTTCTTTTTATCATGTAGCATTATCAGAAAACTGTCGACAATACACTGGATTCTTGTTTAACAACGTTACCTATGCTTTTAAAAGAATGCCATTTGGACTGAAGACTAGCGGACCGGACATGATTCGAGCATTAGATTCGAATCTAACACCAGAAGTCAAAGCATTTGTTTTATGCTATATTGATGATATTATAATAGCTTCATCGAATCAGGAAGAACATTTAGAACATCTCAATTTGCTATTCGCAAATCTAGAAGAAGCTAATTTCAAGGTCAATTATGATAAATGTAGTTTTTTCCGTGAAGAAATCAAATTTCTGGGTCACATTATTGACGGATCAGTATATGGACCGAATCCCACTAAGATACAGGCAATATCAGAATTTCCGAAGCCAAAGAAGATACGACAGGTCAGCCAATTCTTGGGAATGTGCCAGTTCTTTTCCGCACATTGTCCGAATTATACTGAAACAATGGCACCACTTCAGAATTTGTTAAAGATCAACGATACGTGGAAATGGAGCGAGGAGTACAACGAAGCATTTCAAAGGGCTAAGCTGATGCTTGTCGAAAATATCAAACTGGAATATCCCGACTTTTTAAGAAACTTCTACATTGAATCTGATGCATCAAAAATCGGCATCAGTGCTGTACTGTACCAAATGGATGAAAATAGAAAGCATCGCTATCTAGCTTTTGCGAGTCGCAAGTTGAAAAGCCATGAGGTTAATTACAACGTTACTGAGCTGGAGGCTTTAGCAGCGATTTATGCGCTTCAAACTTGGAAAAGGATCCTTATAGGATATAGAGTAACTCTGATTACGGATCATCAAGCTTTACAGTTTATGATGAAATCAGATCTTGCAAATGATCGAATTACAAGATGGACGTTATTCTTACAGCAATTTGACGTGAAAATTATTCATCGTCCAGGCAAGCAGAATCTATTGGCGGATGTCCTTAGCCGAAATCCTTGTGATACAGAGATCCATCTTATTGAAAGTGTTCCAGATGATAGGGAGACTCTTGATAAACTGAGGAGATTGGCCATATCACAGAAGAGATATGCACCGCTGAGGAATATCTACCGATTCCTTAAGAATAAGATGGACCAGGATGATCCGAATTATGACCGAACATCTAAAGAAGCGATAGATTATCACATCGTGGGAGACTTGGTGATGAAATTCATGGACAGGGATCATTCGCGCTTCAGAACGGTAATACCTCCTAAACTAGTAAATAAAGTTATTTGGCTCATACACCGATCTATTGGACATGCAGGAGTAGATAAGACTTTGCATGCAGCGAAAGAAGCGTTTTCTTGGAAAACGATGCGAGAGTCTATAAGAAAGGTCATCAGAACTTGTGATAGCTGCCAACGTTGTAAATATGCCTCAAAACTCGCCAAAGAACAGCCGAAAGCGATAATTCCATCGAAACCACGGGAATTATATGCCACTGATCTATATGGTCCAATTCCTAAGTCATTTAGAGGTAACCAATTCATTCTGGTAACGATGGACGTGTTCTCAAAGCTGGTCATGCTTAACCCAATCCAGAAAGCAACATCACGATACGTTATTAGACGATTGGAGAACTGTGTTTTTCGTGAAGCAGGGAAACCTGAGTTCCTACTGAGTGATCATGGAAGTCAGTTCACAAGTTTTGAATTTCAAGAGGCTATGCAGCGACTCGAGGTCAAACACATTCTCAACACCATTAGATACCCTGAAGGGAACTCGGCAGAACGAATTATGTCGGAGATTGGAAAGTTTTGTCGTTTATATTGCTCTGATGAACACGAAAAATGGATGAAAGTTATTCCCATAATCGAAGAGAGTCTCAACTCAACCGTCCACGAAGGTACATCTCAAATTTCATACACTTTGCATTTTGGACGAAAGCCTCAGAGAGTCTGGGATGGTATCATCACAACTCCACCAGAAATTTCTCCTTCTTTACCCGTGAGAGTAGAATTGGCCAAAGCCAGTCTGGAAAAACAAGCGGTTAAGAGACAGAAGAGACATGCTGGTAGCCGATTTAGTGAACCATTGCATGAGAACGATCTTGTTCTTATCAGAAGACCAGTATCTTCAAACCTACCCATGAGGATTTACAGTAAATTTGCTAAACTCTTTTCTGGTCCATACAAGATAGTTACAGTCTTTGGGAACAACAGCTACCGAGTAGCAGAGATTGAATCCAACCGTATCATTGGAAATTACAACTCAGCAACTCAGACGTTATTTCAAGAAAGTAGAATGAGATTTCTTTGATGCTAAATTTCGTCACTTTATTAAGAAGACAAGGTTTTTATAAGTTCTCTTCAGTTCTCTTATAAAAAAAACGAGGAGAGAGGAATATGTGACCGAAATCGCATTTTGAGTTACGCTCATTAATACGTCAGAACAGCGGGATCATAAGCTCGTGACTGGACGAGTGCATAATGAACTTTAGAGCGAGTCTGATAGCCTAGCTTCAGCCTGGCTGGACACTGCTAGGAGACACCGGTCTTTCAAACATATGGAATATAATCTTATTACAACGCTGCATTCATTTCAGCTTTACCTTCATGCTTTGGCAGAATATGAATAATAGAAGATACCAATCGACCAACGGCTGAATATTATTTAAATATCACCTGTGTTATACTGCACTTTGAGTTACGTCGTAATACGTCACTGGACAGGGAGGCCCGATTCTCACCGACTACACCATGTGATTATAGGAGGGGAGAGATCGTGACCTGTTCCTTGCAACCCATCGCGGGCTGTCATTCGGAGAGAGTTCACGCTGAAAAACACATGGCCTATTTTAAACCGAGGCTTATGATTTTTCCAAATCGCACGGCATCAGATAGCTTATGTGAACATGTGTTCGATTGAAATAAACGCTCAAACGGTCTAGTGTTTGAAACTAGCGATAAATTCAGTAATATTCGTGTGAGTGCATCGGAGATTTCTGTGAGTAGAACCGTTTCTTACATTATCACTCTACACGAAGAGCAATTACAGCTTCATGATGAACTCGCCATGGACACTGCAAATCAATACATGCAAACGCACTCATACTAGGTGAAGTCCTATGACACATTAAAAAGTTATTACTGCAATATTCACATTCAAATAAACATTGAGAAGCAGAACACTATTAATATAAATTGAATTTCAAGACTCCTTAAAATGTGCATTATTCAGATAGCAGTGGCGAACAGTCAAATTGTATTTGAGGAACCTGAATTATCCAGAATGCTCTTTATACACAATAAACTTTTCTTCGTGGGATCTTATGATAGCTTTTACACTATCAAGATGAGTTCAGCTTAGACAATTTGAGGGGAAACTTACGGGCTTTGATGAACACCGAGATCAGCAGACACACCAACTTACAGTCATCACGATGATGTTGGGAGGTTTCCAATTTCATTAAACGGAGGTCTAACAAGTTCAAGACATCTTAAGTCATCGGTGGGCTTCACTCCATGTGCAAGGGCAGTGAAACATTACATCCATAATACACCATGACAACCAACACCATGAAACATGATTGATTTTATTTCCTGATGACTGTTATATTTATTCCTGGTTTTTCAAACATAAAAGAGCTACCTTAGGAGTTAGTCATTGCTATTAGTATTTCATAAATTTTTCTTATAGAGATAATAACTTAATAATTATTTAATTCTTTGATAAATTAAATTAATTTAATTTTTAAATAATAATAATTCTTTTTATTTAAGAATATTTTCCCATAATATTTTGAATGCTATTGTTAGCGACATTTCCCGATCTTTGACAGCGATGGTTGATAAAGTTAATAATTGAATTCATTATGATGAATTATAATTATAATTATAATAATAATAATGTCTAATTTATTTAAGTAAAGGTGACATTCATATTTATTAATTAAGGGTTGATTATCAACGATAATAATCATATTTGTGTGGCAATTTATGACAGCAATTTGTAGAATAATTGCAGATAATTATTTATTGATTTCCTATTTGATTAACTGAGCATTGGAAGATTCGGAATTAATGATTCGATTAATTCTTATTTTATAACAAGCTAATTCCCTTATGATATTTTTACGCAGCAGCCTATTTATACATGTATGCATGTTATTTGATTTATGTTGTGGACACTTCTAGTAGGTGGTCCTATAGTGGCAACATTTGAATGCGAGTCAGTTGGCCCATTCAATGATTATGATAGAAATACTTCACATTTTTAGGCAGTGAAATATGTATTTCACGATTGATTTTTGTGATTAGAAGATTTCTAGGAGGTGTCTGTGAACACAATCCTGAGATGATTATTGCGATAAGCATGTTTAATGAATGCGATGAATCATAATAATAATAATAATAATATTTATTAAAGGCTGTAAAATAATGGATATTGATATAAGAGCTTATAGAGATATTAACAATAAATATGAATCTTCTTTATTCGATCTTCTCTTCGAAAGGAAAACATTTAAATGAAGTAATCTATAACCTATTAATGAATGAATTTTTCCATATTAATTAATCAATGCATCACCCTCATAATAATAATAAATGGAAGATATTATAAGAATTTATGGATTATAATTTATTGAAACTGAATTGTGGAATTTAACAACAATTAGCAGGTTGATGTAATATAATCGGAGATTGGAATAATTATTAATGAACATTAGTTACTACATGGAAGATACTGGACATTTCTTGAACAGTATTCCACACTAATGTCGAATGCTCAATGTAAATAATATTTGCTAATTATTTTTTATTGCAATTTATATTAAATCACGATTTATATGTTTGTTAGATAATATTCTCGGAATTGATTGAGTTATTTTCCTTAAAATATGTTAGTTTAATGTGTGATAAGTTGGATTTTTTAGGGAAATGTGAAGTCACGATTTACAACTTATTTCAATTTATTCCAAGCTGAAACAGTGACAGTGAAGTGCAACGATTTTATTTTATTTACCATTCAGCTAAACCAACGAATACTGGAACTTTATTTCATATCGCATTACCCCAAGTGCAATAGGAAAGTCGAATTGGCAGTTTAGTACTTTTGGATCTACGATCCCAACATAAGATTGAACCAATTCGATTTTTAGGAGGGTATATTTATTCGTGTTCGTCTGCTCTTAAATAAAGAGAGAGCTTTTATCTTAGTCATCTTAAATTATTCCTGGAGCTTGTTCCTTTTCCTGACTGAATGATACTATCCTACTTTATTTGGAGAGATATATATCTGAGGCAACCTATCTCACCTATCCCGTTAAACGACCCGAGACATTAGATCTCTTGCCTGCCCGTGTTCTCAGTTGATGTTTTTAGTAGTTTTTTTCCGGATATATATTTCAGGGACTCCTAATTTGTTGGTTACGACCATGTACCATTTCTTGGACATCACGTTTGATTTCCGGGCCGACGTGAGGTCTGGGAAACGGGCACAGTGTGTAACCCTTATTGAAGGCAGGCTTAAATTTGCTCACGCGAAAAGAATCCCCAATTTTCAGTCGGTGAGGTTTAGGGTCTGCTGTTTTTATGGGGTTAAACAATTTATCCAGTCGCTGAATATTTTTGGTCACGAACCGTGGGTTAGTCCCAATCGTTCTATGTTTGGTGTCATTGTAACGTGACACTAGCTCAGGTAACATGTCCATCCAGTGATAAGTGCCCTGAGCGGTAAACGCTTTCCACATATGTGTTTTCAATGTTCGGTTAAACCACTCAACCACGCTGGCTTTCAGACTGCTGTACGTGGTGTAATGGTGAATATCCAAAGATTTGAGAAACTGGAGAAATCCTTGTTGAAAAATTCTTTCCCCTGGTCGGTTTGTAGTAACTGAGGTTGACGTTTGGAGTTTTGAATAATATATTGAAAGGCCTTGGTGACTAGTGGACCAGAATTGCGACGCACAGGTTCAACAAACGCCATTTTGGAACACACATCAATGACGGTCAACATATGGCGTACACCGTTGTTAACGCTAGCATAGGGTATCATTTCAACCAAGTCAGCCTGCCAAAGTTCATCCACACCTCGTCTCGGATAGTGACGCCTAGCTGGGCGATGCCACTCAAGAGCAATACCCATTTTAATAGGTGAGGGCTTAAACAATAATTTTAGCATTTTGAAGTTCTTGTTCAATTTCTTGAATTTCCCAATCGTGACCGGTATGGCCGGCTTGACGAGAAGCATGCAACTACTGAAGCCGCTGGACGAGCTTATTGGGATTGTGCCAGCAGGTAACATCCACAAGGGGTTTTAATGGTTTAAAGGTCATTCCCGAAGCGGACGCTTTACGACGGCCACTTTGATTGGTGGGAAACATTTTTGCAATGATGAGTTTATATTTTTGAGATATATTGGCATTCACTTGTTGAGCGGGATCATACTGTCTTTTGTGGGCATGGGTGTCCAATAAAATGGATTTATATTTGCCAAGGTCCTCTGACGTATAAACATGGAAAAAGGGTGTTCGAGAGTAGAGCAGCTTTAACAGTCCCGGCGTTAATTTATGATTGATGTTCTTAATGCCAGCTTTAGTACGAGTAAATTTAATGGATGAATCTCCAATGTTAAAACTATCATCCTCATAGCGAACACCATTCGTGGTATCTGTTTTTCCAATAAATAGATCGGTGAAATAGGGTTCTATTTTATTATTATTATTATTATTATTATTAGTAGTAGTAGTAGTAGTAGTAGTAGTATTTTAGTTGAGCTTTATGTTGAGGGGTGGCCAAGAGTTGTGAAAACGGAGACGATCTGGAACGGCAAGGTGTTTCGACCATGACCAAGGATTTATTTTTTCTTAAAAACTCTTCAAGGGGTGAGGACTTATTTTTTGAGGCGTAGACACTTGTTCCTCGTCATCCTAAACCTCGCTAACACTAGTCCAATCTTCCTGTTCCTGTTCCTCTTCGACAGGGTCCTCGTGTAGCGTCTGAGTGGCTTGTGAAACGGTCGGTAGCGTTTCAGATGGCTTGAAAGAGAGTTTCAACATGGCTTTTAGTGCAGGTGCTAAATGTTGTTGAATAAACAAAGCATGATCCGCACGTGATCGTTTCAATTCATGAAACTTTTGGCGAATAGTTTTTTTCTCTAATAATATGCTTTTTCAATTGACTCTCTGCTAACGCCATGGTGTCTTGACAAATGACTTGACAGGGAATGAGACAGTGCCTTAAATAGCAATAAAATGATCAAACCCTAAGCGATACCGTCCTTGTTTGAGTTCACTTTGTTTGTCAATGACCAAACAGGCATGACGTTGAGTGTTCCAGCACTTGGCACACAATTCAGTAAACATTTGAAAGGTCATATCCTGATTCACATGTACATTATAAATGTGGTGGCTGTTCCTCTCGTCCTGGCAAAATAAAACAATGACATTGGCATTGTCACGAATCAACTGTTTGGACATTTTAGAATACATTTGTTCAAATAAAAGCAATCGATATGTTTGTGTCGACCCATGCTGAAATAGCTTTGATGCCTTGTCGTTCAGTGGATACTTCATCGAAAATCATGAGTGAATCGGGCTTTACCTCATCCGGGGCAATAACATTTTCTTGCATGGAACATGTGAAATAACCCATATTCTCATTTTGTAATCCAGACATTATTTGATCAAGAAACATGTAGAGGGGTTGGTAGAGAGATTTTGCAAAAATATAAATATTTTTACAACGCAGACCATTGGGCGCTGTAATGAGTGTTGGCAAAAGATTAGTCTTTACACAGCCGGAAGGCCCCACAATGATGCAGCGAATGGAAGATGGAAACAGTGAACCATGGCGATATTCCCGTGATGTGGGACAGAGATGGGAAACCATTTCCCCCACGGGGAATGACTCTTGTTGCTTAATAATCTTCATTTCAACTAAGGCTTAGACAGGCTAGCAGGCTGTCTATATACATGGCACCGAGCCTTGTTATAGAAACAGTACTCGTACTAAATGGTGACGATGGATGTCTTTGGACGTGCGTTGATGGCCAAAGCTAGGTCTGTCCCCATACATGATCCTAAACAAGAAACAGATCCTGCTAATAAACACTATGTGGATAGGTCTGTAGTGCCACGCACAAAACAGGGAGATTATTAGTTTAAGGGAAAGCGGTTAACTCATGTGAAACATCCTCAAGTGTCTACAGACGTTACTACAAGAAGGTAACTTATGTGGATAACAAAGTGTATGAATTTTAGGACAAAGTGCCTCAGCTTACAGTGAATGGCTATACCTCTAATCATCACCGCATTATTCACGTGGATGACCCACAAGACGAAGACGATGTCTATACCAATCGTTACGTGACCTATGAAATGAAAAGGCTTTATAAATTTATCCCATCTGTATTTTTAGTGTATCTGACAAATGAAAAACCTGTGAATGACAGAAACCATTTACCGCTAGTCCATGACCAGCACCTGACCTATGTGCTTGCTTCGGGTTTAAACCACTATCGATTACACTATGATGGAACCATTCACATGAAATACGCGATGCCTGATTAAAACCATTTACAAATACAGATAAATGGTCATAGGATGTTGGTCCATAACCATGAAATGGTCAATGCATTGACGAATTATCCTTTCATCTCATGTTGACATGGGATGAAAAGCAAGCGGGAAAAACCATAAACGATTTCCCACTTTATGTGGAATTGGAATATACAGCCATGAAATAACAACCTGACGTTAGTTGAGACTTAAACTTTCTTGTAAAAGGTTGTCGGCCATCATCATCATGATGAAACAAAGGTATGTGGTGAGAAAGACTAACAAGGGAAGTCTTCGCGCTACTACACTCCGATCGGGATGAAACTCAAGAGGCGAATAGCTGAGGAAATGTACCAAACAGGACAGGAAACCGCATCGGCTCAAATTAATATTCAATACCATTTTTATTGTATGAAACTTCCGCACATCGGGCGCGCGCTATTAAGAGCGCGGCACAAGGAACGAAGCAGACACCGTAAACGAGTTGTTGACTAGACTGTCTGCTTTGCCATGTGAATAGGGCTCCAGACAGACCGTTTGACACATCGGCTACTTAAGCAGAATGACAGGTAACTTTGAACATGCAGCTGACAATTTGTATACCCACTGTAATATTAACAAAGTTTGATACTACAATCATAAGGTATTGTTACAGAAACCATGTCTGCCTGTGAGGACATAAAAAACATCAACCCATGGAACGTTGTTCTGTGCCTGCACAATTGTTTTGCAGAGTGCGAAAAGTCACCCACTACGGTTACAGCTGCAGAGGTGGATTTGGCCTGTGAATTGTACCGTAAGTAGGCTACATCCAAGAATACGTTTAGAACATGTACTTTATTGGTTATTAATTCGGTCCGTGTTTTGGGGGCTAATTTGACGTCTTCGTTACAGGTCTCTTGGCAAACCGTATAGATGACCCAAGTTTTTCGGTTAAAACGGAAGATAGCTTGGTTATGCTTGACCCAGACAACGATGCAGACTACGACATGGAGCAAGATGAACCTGCGGGAGACAATAGTGATGTAAGTGTGCAATATAAGAAAGCCGCTATTGACTTTTGGCGTAATCGAGGAGGTAAACAACGGAAGTTCCAAACTGTGCATCGCCGCTATAAGAAGTTGAAGTGTCGTAATGACCTTTACATATGGGAGAAACATGTTGAGCGCGAAGGTACGAAAAAGGAAAAACTGAAATTAATTTTCGATGGAACCGCTAAACAGTTTCAATCCGTCAGAGAGGGAAGAAAGGTTGTTCATGACAGTGATATCCGGAAATGGGCTCTTGCGGCAGCACGGCGATAAGGTGATGAAACCCTTCGTGCATCGAAAGTTAGGCTCTCCCATTTTAAAAGATCATGCCGTATTGTCTCAAGAAAAGTGACAAAATTCGTGTCACATAATTATACAACAAATCATGCTGACCTACTTGCAAGTGCGACAACCTTTGCTGGAGATGTCGCGGAAGCCATTGAAACCTATAGTCCAATGTGTGTCTTTAATAAAGACCAAAGTGGGTTCAACATGGAATTTCACTCTGGACGAACACTTCACAGCAAAGGTGACAAGCATATATTTGCTGAAGCACAATCCCTTAATTCGTTAACGCATAGTTACACCGTCCAACCAATAATCTCCGCCCATGGTCGTCTGCTTCCCGTTCTACTTGTGGTATTACAGGAAAAGAGCGGAGTCTTTCGACCAAGAGTTAAGGACACCTTGTTTACTGCACCTAATTTATATGTACTTGCTTCCAAGTCGGGTAAATTAACTCAACATTTATTTCAAGAGTGGCTCCGAAATGTGTATTTTCCGTTAGTCCCCGATTTTAGTTTACTGGTTTTAGATTCATGGACTGGACAAACAGAAGGTGCTATACTAGCAGCCAAACCAAATGACAAGGACATTGATGTCGAGATTGTACCAAAAGGAACCACAGGTATAATTCAACCCCTGGATGTATTTGAATTTCGAATATAAAAGAATTGTATTCGAACTTTCTACGATAGTGTGCTGTTACATGGTCTAGATTTCAATATTCACCTACGTAACAACTTCCTGAAAGTTCAGTCTTTTACACACAACCAATTGTCATCCCCACGCTTTCAAAGCATGTGGACATATAGCTGGTTTAAGGCTGGCTTTGTAGATGAACGACCGTCCAAATTTCCGAACCCAGTTGTTTTTTGTTTGTTTTAAAAGTCCTTCCCTGGATATTTGTGGCCAGTGTACAAATAATGCCATACTCACGTGTGGCTGGTGTAAAACAAATCTATGTATTGACCACCTTGTTCATGACATTCACCTTTGTGATACGTACATTGATTGAAACAAACAAGACATGATAAACAAGTGATACTCGTTACTTTTGTAAAGTACTGTACAGTACTTATTATTAGGTATCGATTGCATTTCTTTTCTGTAATTGTATATAATAATACATAGGTAATATATCTCGGATAATGAACAAATTACGGTAGCAACCTTGCTACTATGTCATCCATTGTGTTTATCATAGGTAACACGTCCTGCATATTACTAAAAAAGACAGTACATCGACATTGAAGGCCAGGCGCTTGTATCATTCCGTCTCACCTGGAAACAGCGAGCATGTGCCAGACCTGTTACAGCCTCACTGGCTTGCTGCTCACCATTCTCGGTTCGGCACGCGTATCATTGTCATAACTTTAACGTTATAAATATGACATAGCATATTAATTTGAGCCGATGCGGTTTCCTGTCCCGTGTTGTACATTTGCTCAGCTATTTGTCTCCTGAATTTCAACCCGATCGGAGTGTAGTAGCGCGAAGACTTCCCTTGTAACAAGACTAAAAATAAGACCCTGTCCTCGTCAAAGCATGGGATTAAGGCATTAGTGGGTAAGCCCTTACGAAAGAAAAAAATAAAAAATAATGTGTCGACCATAAGGAAAGCCCTTCGAGCAGCTCAGAGACGTGTTATTCCAAAACGTCAG
Organism: Meconema thalassinum; assembly: GCA_946902985.2. Taxonomy (NCBI): domain Eukaryota; kingdom Metazoa; phylum Arthropoda; class Insecta; order Orthoptera; family Tettigoniidae; genus Meconema; species Meconema thalassinum. The sequence goes on along the minus strand of OX336400.1, from coordinate 98,493,694 downwards.
CGACAGGGTTCAAAACAAGGGCGAGTGATTCTCGTCCCCAAACGAGCGGGATTTTTGCCTGCTTTATTTGCTGGTCTGGCTGATCTGGGTTCACTTTTGGGCGGTGCCAGTGCGCTGGCGAAAACCATTAAAGCCACACAGCAGGGCAAGCAACAACTAAAAGAAAGTCAGCGACACAATGAAACCATGGAAGCGATTGCTATGGGGGCTAGAAATGCCAATTTAAAAACAGCCTTTTATCAACAAAGATTTGGGATTTCACCATTTCGAAATATTAAAAAAATAACCTCAGCCATAGCAAGACATGCCCTGACGCATCAACAAGTGGAAAGCTATGCTAAACATCCAAAGCTTTCTCATTTTCGAGGCGTGTTTATGCGAAACCAATTACCCCCCCCCCCCCCCACGACCCTGGAAACAGGAATGTGCTGTTGTCAATTTGGATGATCACCGAGGACCAGGAACGCATTATGTAGCTTATGTCAAAGAGGGATCCACCGTATGGTACTTTGACAGTTTTGGGAATTTGCCCCCACCCATGGAACTAGTAACCTATTTTGGAAACAGGATCAAGATATATTATCATGTGAAACGTGAGCAATCGTTTAACAGCCAACAGTGTGGACGTTTGTATTATTTTTTTTAATATAAGGCGCAGCATAAGCAAAAACGTCAACAGTATGTCAGCAGAAAGTAAGACGTTTACACTGCGTGGACGTGGACCTGAAGTCAGCCTAGACTTTTACCCGCCGATCGAATTGAGTGAAAGACCTTATGGTTTAGGACTTGTTTCATTGAAACGCACAATAGAATATACAACATACGTGAAAATGTGAACAACTAGTTTTACTATGATGATTCTGTGCTCACCCTGAACTAGGGTGGATACACGATAGATGGCATTTATGAACACATTTATGTGGTGTTGATCAATGAATATGGTTTAAAGTCATTTATCGATGGAGCGCGCAAGTTTGAACTTGTAGGAAATACCAACACTCATCGCTGAAGTATTTTCTCTACATTCAAAATTGACTTTAAAACACACCCCGATTCCATTGGTACAATACTAGGATCTAAACCATGCGTGTTAGAGCCCAACAAAAAACATGAATCAGACCATGAAATGAAATTCATTGAGGACCATCATGTGTCGGTGACGTGTAATATTATTAGCCAAGTGTACACCAATCAAGAACCATCGCATTCATTTTATGACTTTATTGTGACATCGCCCAATGGCTATATTATCGTGAAAACCCTCCAGTGGTGCTTTCTCATTCTGTGGCTGTCGATGGTATTAGTAATATAACATTAAGACTGATCAATAGAGATCAACAACTCATTGATCTAGATTCTACCACACCAGTGACTTACAAGTTGGTGCTAAAGCCACTATGAAGTTTGTGTATAAAGCAACAACACCGTCTAGGTATGGTCTTAGTTGTTTGCCACGTGAATACACGTTAACATCTAAGGACAAGCAGATTTTACAGCATTTGGGTTACCACGTCAATCCCCATGATGAATTCTATCCTAGAGGTAGCGAACCACCTCGAGGAGCAACCAGGGGTGGTAAGAATTGATCTCCATTCCTATCAAGACTCAATAACAATGATGAAATTCAATTTATTATCAACAACCAAGATATTTACAACCTACCGCATGCAAGTGTCGTGCAGATTGAAGGTCGGCTCACCAAAGCCAATGGCTCTACACCCACCACTTCCAAGTTAGCCAACCATGGTTTGGCCTTTTTCTTTTCTGAGGTGCGATATGTCACTAACGATATCGTGGTGGATAGCACTCGAAATGTGGGTATTCCCAGTGTCATGAGACTATACCCCTCTTATAGTGAGGAAGAAGGTAAAACACTTTGCATAGCGGGTGGGTGCCCTGACTCGACCAATGACTGGATTGTACACACTGATGGCACTTTTACTGGATATTTACCTCTTAAACCGATTTTAGGCTTTGCCGAAGATCACCAGCGCATTGTGGTCAACGCATGGCAAGTGCTTTATCTGGTGAGAGACAGGAGTGATAATAATGCACTCAAGGGAGCCGACAATTCCCTCATAGATTCAAAAATTCAACTACAACGCATGCTATGGAAAATGCCCCATGTGACTACGATAGCAAAAACTGGACATACTAAAGAGAGATATGCCTCTACCCATGGAATTTAGAAGATGGGCACTCCATGAGTACCCGCTATTGCCGACCACCAACACACAAAGTTGGTCTGTAAAAACAGCCCGCTATACAGAGAGACCTCTCTACATTGTCGTGGGTTTTCAAACGAATCGCAAGTATCAACAAACCAAAGATGTCACACAATTTTATCACCTGCAATTGAGAAATGCGCATCTTTTCCCCAACGAAGCTGTGTTTCCCTATGAAGGACTGGATTTGGATTTTTCAAAAAATAAGTTTGGTCTCCTGTACGACTTGTTTTTTAAATTTCGATGGGTGTATTATCAAAAAGAGAACAGCCCCATGCTGCTACCCCAAGCGTTTAAGGCAAGAGCGCCACTGATTGTCTTCGAGTGTTCTTACCTGGAAGAGTCTGTCAAGCCATCCAATATTGACATCCGACTAGATTTTGAAACGCATGACAATGTACCAGCCAATACGACGGCCTACCGTTTGATTATTCATCACAAACAAGTCAACTATTATCCACTGTCCAACCAAGTGACGAGAGTATAAATAACAAGTCAACCCACGTCAAGACGCTCAGTCATATCTTGCTTTAAAGCATCAAGAGACGTCACATCCATGAATTTAAACTCTGAGGAACAACGTTTCAAGACCTTTGAGACGTGGCCGGTGCCTTTCATAAACCCTCAAGCCTTGGCAGCCGCTGGATTCTATTATTTAAAAACAAGAGATGAAGTAAAATGTGCCTTTTGTGCCATCACCGTAGACCAATGCCAAGAGAGCGATGAACCCATACAGGAACATCAGCGCTGGTCACCCGCCTGCCCCTACCTGTGCAGAATGGAAGTGGGAAATATACCCTGTCATTCAAGCTATCCCTCACGCGTGCCTCTGAGTAATGAAAAACAAGTTACGATACGTGTGGACTGTATGGTGTCAACGGTGCTTCGGTGAGCAGCTCACCGTCAAAAACACCTAGTTTAGAGACATTGGGACATCATGGCTCTTATGGACGTTACACACACAAGAGACTATATTGTTGTATGAGTTGGTATCGTCCCTATCCCAAAATGATTAAAGCCTGTAAGACGTGTTATGACAATAAAATGATGTAATAAAAATATATTGTGGTTGTAAATATTATTTTTCATGTCCCCCTGTCCTACCCTAACCTCTTTTTTTAAACTAGCATGCCAGTTAAGTCCATGTCATGGTCACACCTTAGTCATTGATCGTCAGTCAGTCGTCAGTTGAACTTGGTCCAGGCAAGCGACAACATGTTGCGTACACTCATTGTGGATTGCCAAGGGTTTAAAATTGGTGACAACAAATTTATATTTAAACAAGTGGCCATTATCGATTGTACCACTTTTTGGATATCGCAAGCTACGCATTTGCTATTTAAAACGACCCATGCTTTTGATTTGTTGTGTGAAAAAACCGTAAACAAACCCAGTGGATTGAAAATCATAGGCAACTAGACTGGAATCAAGGAACAATTTCCTATAAATATTTGGACACGGTGATGAAAGAGCACCTGTCCTCGGCTAATGTGGTATTTGTGAAAGGTAATGAAAAACGTGAATGGTTGCAACCATTTTTGGCTTCTTACTGTCAATGTATTGACCTCATGGACTTGGGTTGTCCCTCATGGCAAACGCTCACGGATACTTGCCTCTGTGGCAACATTACCCATACAGTCCTAGCGCATGCGTGGCATCTCTTTCATTGGTTAACCACCCATGCCTGCTGGGAGTTGTTGAACAAAATTAAAACTCAAGATTTATATGTGAATGACGTCAGTGAGATTTCTACAAGCAACGTGTAAACATCTACAGTACGTGATACCATGGAGAAAGGAAATGCTACAGACAAAGCCATCGGAAAGTTCTTTGTGTGTAAAAAGAAACTAGACAGTTTTATCAAAGAGGAATTATTGGCGCTCCCCAAGTCGTTCATTTATTATGTGGCCCCCACTGCCATGAAAGAAATCTGGCAACATGTACCAAAATCATGGACTCAAGACCCTGTGTTGAGTGAACTACAACCCTGTACGGATTACGATCACCATAAGCAAGTGGCCATGGCAAAAATACCGTCTATGCGACAGTGTGCAACTTGCCAACTGGTCAAACTGTATCACGGACATAAAAGTCCATGTATAGACTTTGTTGAATCATTCCACGGGTGTCATGGCGAGAAAGAGCAACGACAACAAACACAAAGATTGTCCACAGAGGAGGAGGAGGAGGAGGAGGAGGAGGAGGAGGAGGAAGAATAAACCTTTTCACCATCCATGGAAAAGGATATGCCAGACCTGTACTGGCAATGGCGTCATTGACAAAGTGATTCAATACTTATCTTTCGAAATCCATCTCCCATGGTATCGTTTTTGTGGCCCTGGAAATCGTCTGGAAAAACGTTTGCAGCGTGTTTTTTTCGTGTGGCCTCCTGAGAGGCCGAGTGCAGGTCTTTCTAGGCGACGCCCGTGGGCGACCTGTGCGTCGGGATGAGAGATGGAATTGATGAAGATGAATGAAATTGGGCGAGGATGTGGAAGGAAGCGGCCGTGGCCTGTCAGTAGGTACCGTCCCAGCGTTTGCCTGGTGTTGAAAATGGGAAACCACGGAAAACCATTTCAAGGACGCCCGACGGTGGGGCTCAAACCCACGCATCTACCGAGTCAGCAGAGAGCTTGGCCCCATGGCCTAATGCTGCGCTTTAAGCCAGCGTAGCCACTACTGTCGGTTGCAGCGTGGTGATGTACCCATTAATCTTTTGGATCAAGCATGTAAAGAACACGATCTTTCTTATCGCCATAGTCTTCCTGGTTTAAGAGATGCGGCAGATAAATTGTTATTGAAAAAAGCTAAGCAACGTTTCACATCCTGTGATGCCTCAGTGGGTGAGAGGATGGCAGCCCTGATTGTGATGAGTGCTATGAAAGGAAAGTTAATCATGCATGGACATGAACCTTGAGGAATTGAGGAATTGGGATTTGTTTGTATTTTCTTTTCTTTTGTCGATCCCTATGGCTATGAAATAAAAACAAAGGTTTACCGCAGCACAATGTTTCTTTTATTTAAAAATCATGATGTTGATGCGCTGATTTTTCATTTTCACATTTTCACACATTGCCATTTGCCAATTTGAAATTTACAGTTTTTAAAAATGTATGTTTCAAGTTTCGCGTTTTTTGGTGATATGGATTTTCCATTTTTCAGATTACACTTATTAAAACATGTTCATTTGAAGTTTTTTGATTTTTTATATTTGTTTCACTGCCATTTCCAGTTTTTAAATGGCAGTTTTACGATTTAGAATTTTGTTGATATCGAAACGTGGATATTCCATTTTGTTGTTTACACATTTTCCATTTGGTGTATGTCGAAAGTTGAGATTTGTCAATAATGTTGATGCGAGTGCTCGACCATGATGATGATGATGCAGTGCGTTTATGGGTTTGCGGGAACGTGGAGGTCTACGACTACTGCAGGTAAGAATGTTTTACAAAAATAATGTCTATTGATCGCTACATTTGAAAGAAAAAACAACTCTTGACAAAACAAAATGACTATATAAATGACAATTTCCCCCCTCCCCACCCACCCTACCTCACCGTGTTTGCTCTGGTCATACATATCCGTCAGCTTCCTTTCTCTACTGATACATTCACACCTGTCTTGGGGAAACAAACACAACCACTTTATTTATTCCCAAAAGCCCATTCTTGACATGTACACTCATCCCAAAAGAACGTTTATAGTTTACATTTATAATTTACATTACAAAAAAAATTAATACTAGTCTTTTAAGCTACTGAAAAAGAAATATTTATCATTTGATATTTACAAAAACAACACTTTTGTACAGGTTAAAAAATTAAAAATTTAAAAAAATGGTTGCATAGAACTTTTTTAAACAGCAAAAGGTCTAAGTGAATTGTCGCTATTTCGAAAATCTACTATTTACAATGACAAAAACCAATATTTACAAAATACTAAATCTACGAGTTACAAAAAGCCATGTCCCTAAACGAACAAACAGAAAAATCACACCTTCTCCTCCTTACGATCATAACCCCAGGGCAGGCTGGTGAGCAGGTCATCAGCCCACACACATTTGGTATCCATGGAGGCGAGGGTGTGTTTTCTCTCTTCTACAAGATATAAATGATGGTTGCTGGATTGTATCCTGCACTGTGTATGGGACATAGCTTTGCCAGTGCGTAAAACCGCCAGGTAGTCATCTACACGAAGCGATTTTACAACTGCCCTACCTACACCTCTTGCTCTTTTGGCTTCCTTACAGTCTAGTGTGCGATAAGCATATATTTTCGAGGCCAAACCCACGAATTCCTTCATTACGGAATTACGGCATTCATCTTTTAAAACGCCCATTTCCTTCTTATTTTTATAGGCAGCTCAAACACGTTGTCAGCGCTATAGGAAGTGGTGTCGAACCAGTCACTATGCTGCCTCATGACGTCATAGGGGTTGCAGTGGCAAATGTGGTAAATGAATGAGTCCGTACCCATATACAAAAGAGAGACGTCCTCAAAATGGCGATTGGCAAACTCATAGTGGAATCGATACATGACCGATTTGGAAAAGTCTAAAATGACTTGCCGCAAATAAATGGGCTTATCCATGGTCACGCTGGTCTTACTTAATTCAATAGTAGCCAAATCCTCATCGATAATGTTGATCGATTTAAAATTTGGCTTGGCAATGTACCGCGGGTACCCCACCGCCCGTCCCAGACATTCACCAATTTAATGTCACGGTATTTGCGAACATTATCCATGGACTTGCCATAGACGCAGTTGTTCATTAATTAAAAAAAAAAAATTCAAAAAATTAATTTCAAAATGCTGTGTTGCCATTTGTCGGTGCTCAGTGTTGAGTTGCATATATGGCTCGAGCCATGGTTCTTGGGCGAAGGAAATACTTCTATGGATTTTATTCAACACCAAGCCTTGGGCTAGGCATTGCACCAACATTTGGATATGTAGCATATACCGATTTTTGTTGTAAAGTGTGCCCATGAGTTTTTCAATTTTCACTTTATTGTCAGGGGGGGATATTTGCTCAAGGCAGAATGGGAAATCGGCATGTTTATCATAGAAGTTTGAGGGATATTCAATATCCACTTCTAGCACATATCCACGGTCTGTTTCTTGACTAACCATGCTCACATCAAATTGTGACAATTGGTTCTCCGTCAGCCAAGCAAACTCCCCATAGGACAAAGGCTGACTCATGGCGTAGCCATACAAATTATTCACTTCATAGTACATTAAGTACGATTCTGGTTTATCTGATGAATAATCAGGCATGTAGACATTGTTCGCTTCGGCATGGCGTTGGTTAAGGGACACAAAGCCAGCGCGAATGCCTTTTCGAAGAATAGAACAATATCTACGTCAGTGAGTAAATCAATTCCACTTGAGTGTATTTCAAAGCGGCATCGTACGAGTGCCCAGGACTCGTATAATAGTGAGCCGGGTCAAGACCATAAATGTGTTGACACAACTCACGGAATTTTTGAAACACATCAGTGAGCAGCAATACATCCAGTTTTAGGTAATGCATAGCATATTCACCTAGCGTGTTAATGCCAAACACTAGCCAAACTTGACATGCATGTGCATAGTCTTCATCGGAAACGGTACTGCGTGTTACTTTTGAGTACAATTTCTCTTGTGGTGGGAGTTTTTTTTGCTTTAACACGTCCCGGTTCTAACAAAAATCGTAGGGAAATATACCTTTCCGAATGCAGAATTGAAATTGCTCAGGATCATTAAAATGCATTCTGGTATTTTTAATTCCTCTTCATCCAAGCCATCCACAAGACTATCTAGCGAGGATGCCATAAACTTAAAGGAATCCAAAAATCGATTGCTAAAGTCGCTCAATCGCCATGTCAAAGCTGTAAAACGCTCATGGTTTTGGGGGATAATGGTAAACGAAACCTTGTTGACATGACCCAATTCACGAATCAAAAACTGAATGTCATAATTCGCCAGATTGTGGAAAAAGACACTGAAAAAACGAGGAGCTGGAAAGTTCAAATTGCAATTATTGTGTGCAGCTCCACGAAACTCTCCCGTAAAGTGCGAGTGATCGCGAACGGTGTCGTCAGCACTGATCAGTGGCTTTTCGCAAATGTGACATGTCGTGGCATGCTCATACTGCTGCTGCTGTTCTTGAGATGGGCTCATGGGTACTGGGTGGTCCAGTAATCCCTGTACATGGTCGGCCAACTTTACAAATTCATCCGAAAACCATCTGGCACAATCAAGCCCCTCACGGGATTTATAAAAGGATTGCGTGGGGTCATAGGCACACACCACTTTAAAACCTTTGGCAAAAGGTTCGTGTTTTTGAATGGGTGAGGTTGAGCTGATGGTGGGATCTGACTCACATCCCGGCATGGGTGTGGTAAGAGCTTCAAAATCTGCATATAACACATAGGGAACAGTGCCACGCTTATGAATGTTGTTAAATTTTAACACAGCCTTGTCCCCTTGTGGTAATATCAATCTCACCGCTTCCTGAGAAACGCATTCTATCCTATGACGTTCCAAAAGCATAGGGGTTTTAAAATATTGCAAGCAACGATCACAAATATGTTTTGGACGCTTGTCCTTAGACACTTGACTGCTTAGCAATCTACTCAGGCTTTTAATGAGGCAATAGTGATTCCCCTCTCCGTAAGACAGATATAAAAGTTGAATGTGGTGTCGTTTCGGTTCTTTTGTAGCAAACAGAGGACCCACAATCTCATTACCATCAAGGCCATTCACCATGAACGAAAACTCCTGGTTGTCTTGTTCAAACCTATGGATCTCCGTTAAGACCATAGGGAACGACACACGAGTTAAATTTAAAGTTTGTTTCAATTCATCAAACTTGGCCTTGTACATTCCTGTTCTCTTACAGTGACGTTGTGCCGGCTGCAAATAGGCGGCCACTGACTACAGGAAGCAATCATTGTCAAAATTTTCAATATTCACCACCGCTCACCGGCAGGCAATCGCTGGTGGTGTTTTAATAAAGCTAGACCCAGCATTCAACGGGTTGAAATGACAAATGTTGATTTGCAGGTAATGGATTTCGTCTACTGCTAAACCAATGGGTTCTGGTTGCAGTTTATTAAATTTTGATAACAAGGCATTCAGCACATGACTTTGATACCAATCGTTCAGATTATCAGCTATCAAAATCTGTTGCATTTTACTGCCAATATAGAATGGTTTTTTATGCTCACCGTCCTTGTTTTTATATATGAAATCGCACACGAGTTGTGTATTGACCTTTAAAGCCATATGCAACCTTTGCGTTGTACAAATTGTTTCTTTAAACATTTCAAAACCAGATTCGATAAAGTCTTTTGGGATTAAACTCTCTCTAACATTCACCACGCGGCCAGAGCAGACACGCTTTCTAAAACAGGACTCAAGGGGCTCCCAAGTTAATGTATCGCTAGCAGTGGCAAAGGACATTATTTTTTAATAAAAAACAATCTCACCCAAGTTTTCAGCCGTAGACTGCCTGGTAAACAATGGTCCCAAACACCCACGTTCTCAACAGCACTTGTCAGGCTCACACTCTAAAAAGAAATAAAATAAACCACCATGAGTATATCAATTCCAAATAGCACCTTTGTACAACTTAAAGAAAAATCAAACAGGTTTTTTATATATACTGTATATTTTTTTAAATATTACCTTGCTTTGTAAAAAGCCCTGCGTTTGCATTTTCGTAGATTAAAGTGGAATGGGGTTTCTGTCTCCCACAACAGGTATGCAGATTATCTAAAACAAACAAAATAAAAACAATTCATTAATAAAATGGTAAACCAATAATAATTTAAACATTGATTAGCATAAAAATAAACTAAACAATGTTAATGTTACACTTACCTGTAAATATATAATGTATCCAATATAGTAACCAACTGGGGTTAACCACACGAATGCAATTAATTTTATACAGATAAGACACAGCCTATGTTTACACTGAAAAGTTTAAAACAGTAATGACTGACTGTGTGTCATAACATGATCAACACTCTATTACCCCAGCCCTCGTCTCCCAGCCCCTCGCCCTGTGTCCCTCTTACCACAGCTGTTAACATCGCTCTTGCCCTGCAATTGGCTATGCCAATAGTAGGGGGAGGAGTTATACTCGCTTACTGCATTATTTCTCCGACGTAGTTGTGATATTGTTCGACCTTCAAGTGACCTCTACGTCACTGTAATTTTCCATTGGCTGTTGTCAGTTCTGGCTCACATTCCTGAAACGTGATAAGAGGTTACATTCTGCTAGCCAGCTCTCAGCCGGCCAGCCATGGCTCGAGCAGATATTTTCTTTCTTGGCTGCCAGTCAGACATACATACAAAGCAAGTTTTTAAAGTTGCTGACAACTATCAAACGTTTCCCGCTTTTATTCAACTCATACCATTATTATTATTATTATTATTATCATTTGTCATGTTACCCACACCCGTTTAATAACATGTTTTAAAGATCGCCATGAGGGATTTTCAAAATATTCACCTTTATTAATTCGTCATAGTAAACATCTCAAAAAAGCGACCCCTCGCCCTGCTTCCCCTCGAAATAGCCATTTCTTGTATTCACCATGGCCAGTGATAGCCTCGTTGTAACACACGCCCAGCGCTACCAGCTCTCTGTCTACAAACACTCTTTATTTTAAAAATGTTTTTAAGTTTGAAAATGCATAGTTTTTGTCCTAGAGACTCGACATTTATTTTCATGGTAGAGGGGGTGAGGACCATTCATTTATGTCAAACAAACTCTTTTGTAAAATTCCTAGTTCCAAAATAAGAATTTCAAAATTGGACTTTTTTCAAAAAACATACAAAATAAAAAATTATTTTAAAAATACAAAATACGTAGAGGCCATTCGTTTGAACTTTTGGACAACGTTCTATCAAGTTTTGTTTTCAAACTATCGCCTACATTCAAAAACGAAATTTTTGAAAAATAGTATAAGTCGTCCATAGCAAAGAGGACGTCATCCCAACGCCAACAATACCTCATTTGTTAAAATCCGACCAGAAGTTCGCGAATTATCGTCAATGTGCGTGAAAAAGTAGGCTATCATTTTTTCTCTCCTACACACTTGAAACTTGCTGTCCGCCTAGAGGGCCTAAGGAACTTTCATTAAAGTCAAACAAACTTTTTTTTCTAAAATTCACCGTTTCTAAAATAGCGCCAATTTCAAAATCAACAATTTTCTTTTTTTTTTAAATACCAACACACAATCTTAGCAAAGAGGACGTCACCCCAACGCCAACAACACTTCGTTCGTTAAAATCCGATCATGCATTCGAGAGATATCGGCAAAGTTTATATGAAAGTAGGTGACTACTACAAGTTTTTATCCTAAAGGCTGGAAATTTATTTTAGGGGTATAGGGGGTAGGAACTTGTTAGTTTCCAGAATATAGGAATTTCAAAATTGGACTTTTTTCAAAAAAACATAAAAAATATAAAAGTTTTATTATAAAAAATAAAGGTCATAGAGACCTTTCGTTTCAACCATGACACAACGTTCTATCATGTTTGTTTTTTTAAACTGTCGTATATTTTCCAAAACAAAATTTTTCAATTTTTTTTTTGAAAAATATAACGAGTGGTCCATAGCAAAAGGGGCGTCAGCTCGAGTCCAGCGATATGTCGCATGTCAAAATCGAACCATGGGTTCGAGAGATATCAGCTTTGCCCCTGAATGTATTGCGGGTTAGTACGTGACGTCAGTGGGAGAGGTGGTGGGGTGGGTTTAAAACCGCCTTACTCCCCTACTGACGTCGGAAATTTGACATTTGGTGTTATGCTTGTGGCGTGTTTACCCAAATTGGTAGAGCTCCAGCATTTCATCAGTTTCTGTCTTGGAAACTTTGTTGATTACCGTACTTTTTTTAAATTTGTGAAATTTGTACTTTGTCACTGTGATGACTGTGAATCTGCTCGCCGTGCCTCCTTCGAGACGTTCTACAGAGAGACGTCTTTCGGTGAAGAGAAGGGTTAAAGACTACCTCTGATCTACGATGGGACAAATTAGATGGAATCATTGCTGTTTACTGGCTACCTACTCGGAAATGGTTGACAAGCTAGATGGCACGTGTCTTGCCCAACAGTTGGTAAAGAAAGATAAACGGCAGTTAGTGTTGAGTCTTTTGTTCACTTCACTTAATTCCAGCCGCTCCGTCCGGAGCATAGGGCCTTGGCGAAATTTCTCCACGCAGTACGGTTCCTGGCCATTCTCTTCGCTTGACTCCAGTTCTTGTCCACCTCTGCAATTTCATTTTTGATCGTCCTCTTCCAGGTCTTCTTAGGTCGACCTCGCTTCCTGGCGCCTTGAGGATTCCAGTCTAGCGCCGCCCTCTCAATAGCTCCGTCCGGCTTCCTTAGTGTGTGACCAATCCAGCGCCATTTCCTCTCCTTGATCTGGATGCTAATTGGTTGTTGATTGGTGATGGTCCAAAGATCTTCATTTGAGATTATGTCCGGCCACCTCACATTCATGATGCGACGCAGACATCTGTTAATGAACACCTGTAGCTGGTTGTTGATCGGTTTTGTGACTTTCCATGTTTCAGTTTCTCAGTTTCAACCAAGCAAGCAAGGTGAATAGACGTGTAGTGAAGTGTAAGGAAGAATGGGAATCGCTATTCAGCAGTACCGGGCGGTCATCGGCCGCTGGCAGGCTAGAGTGAAGTGCGATTTCGGTGTCGGGAAGGTGATAGCGGGCAACGTCACTGAACAGATGGGGGTTTTGGCGATGGGGATGGTAGCACTGGTTGTGGCGACGCTACTATTAATTGGAGGAGTGGAGTCAAACCCAGGGCCTGGTCAGCTGGGATGGCAAGAAATGGAAAAAATAAGGGAAATTGTAAAGGACGTGTCACAAAATGACCAGATCCGGGACATTCTTCGTGAGCAATGTAAGGAATTCAAGGAGATGAAGACATGTATAAGAGAAGAGATGGGAATAGTGACAGAAAGGCTGACCGAGAATAGTAGAGAGATAAAAGACCTAAGAGAAAAGGTGAAGATATTAGAGGTGGAGGTAAATGAATTAAGGAAGACCAAGCTGGATGAGAGAAAGAAAAACGTCTTCATTTACGGAATAAAGGAAGATGCCAAGGAAAGCACCGAGGATCTAACATCCAAGGTGCTCCGAGTGATTAGTGAAGGCATGCGGATAAACATTGGAGTCTCAGAGATTGACAATGTGACCAGAATAGGGCGGGAAGGGGCACGAGGCCCGTGAAAGTGTCATTAGTTTCTTCGCTGATGGCTCACAGAATTCTGGCGAACACAAAGAACCTGAAAGGGGAGAGGATATGGGTAAGGAGAGAAATGAGTAAAGAAGAGGCAAGCGAGCAACGGACCTTGCAGTTTCATTTAAGGAAGGCAAGGAGCTCTGGTCTCAAGGCTTATGTAAAAGGCAATAGACTGGCGGTTAGCGGCAACAACTGGGATCGGATTTGGACAGTGGCACAACTCCAGGATATGGAGAAGCAACAAAAACAGGAGACAGTTAGACCTAGCAACCAGGTGGAAGCAGCTGTCGGTTCAGAGGGAAGTGCGGTGATGATCCAACACAGAGCATCGACCTCCAAGTCCAACACGGAAGTGGCGCGAGCAGGAACGACTAACGTCAGCGCCAGGAACACCGGACAAGTGCGTGGTTTGCAGAAAGGTGAGACTGGCAAACAACGAGTTACTAGTCTAAAATAACTATGGGGCAAGAAAACATTGACAGAGCAGTTTAATGTGGAGAAGGAGGTCATTTCTTCTCCAGGTGGCAGTATACTAGAGCTAGAGAAAGCTAGAGTTACTAGAAGTAAAGCTACCGCCAGCGAAGAGGGTAGGGGTAAAAAATAAACAAACTGGAATATTGCTAGCATAAATATAGAGGGTTTTTTAAATAAGAGAGGGAACGATGTAGTTTTGACCCTAATAGAAGATATTCAGATTGTAGGATCTGTTGAGAGTTGGCTCCCTGTAGGTTGCGAGGTTAAAATAGATGGCTTCAATATATATACAAACCCTAAGATTAGGAAAGCTCGCACCGGTAGGTTCCCGAGGGGAATTGTTGTTTTAATTAAAGAAGAGGTGAGGGAATTATCAGAATTTATTAGTTCAGAACTGGAAGAAGTAGTGTGGGTAAAAGCAGATTTTAGGGGGAGGGGGAAAGGAACGGTATGTTTCGGCTTTGTCTACAACCCTCCGGAGAATTCCCCGTATGCAAGAGAAAGCCTTTTCGATGAGTTAGCTATTGAAATAAACAGAATTCAAAATATATATGAAGAGGCAGAGATTGTGCTTTTAGGGGACTTCAATGCGAGGGTTGCAGACAGAAAGCCCCTTTACAGCAAGGGGGTTGCCGAGGCCGTATGTGGGGATAGGCACAGCAAAGACAAGGAATGTAACAAGAACGGAGAAGAGATCTTGGAACTATGTGGTGCAGAAGAGCTATATATATTAAATGGTGTCTGTGTGGGTGATGAAGAAGGTAACCTGACGTATATAACAGAGATTGGACGAAGTGTAATAGATTTAGCAATATGTTCCAGAGGAGCACTAGCCCTTATTAAGAGGTTCACTGTTGAAGAATGGGGGGAATCACACCACCTACCAATTGTCGTCAACATGCAGGGAGCGGTGACAAAATCAAAATCAAAAGGGAACCCACAAGTTAAAGCTATAGAGAGAAAAGTAAATAGATTCAGATGGAGGGAGGAAAACTGCAGAGAGTTCCAGAACTACTTCCAGGGAGAAAATTTTCAGCTGATAAAGGTAGGGATACGTTTAATGATCAGTAATGATGAAATTGAAGGGATAATACGTATGATTGAGAATGCAATTATGATGGCCGGGCGGAAAATGCGCGTGAAGGCTAGGGGACAATTAGGGAGAATTAAAGGATGGTACGATGAATCTTGTAGAAGGAAGAAAACCGAAGTTATTAGGGCACTGAAGTTATACAAGAGAGGAGGGGATGATACGATGAGAGTAGAATTTTGTCGTCTAAGGAAAGAATATAGGGAACTGCTCAGCAAAATGAAAGATGAATGGCAGGGTAAGGAAGCAACAGCACTAAATAAGGATTCTAAAGCTAACGACTGTAGCAAAGTGTGGAGCAGGATACATTCTTATTGTAGGGGAAGCAGAAGTGGTGGAGGGAGCTCTATTAGTGATGAAGTATGGATTGCATATTATGAGAATCTGTTAAATGCTGAAGATAATTGGAGGAAGAGGGATGAGTTTGGCGTCCCGAGGGGGCTGGAGGCCGCTCTGCCTATGCTGGACCAAGTCATATCGATAGAGGAAATTAAGGACGTAATAGCAAAAAGTAAAGGAGGGAAGTCAGGTGCTATTTCGGGGATAACAAATGAATTTTGGCAAGAGTTGAGTAACAATAGGTTCATGATGGACAGCTTGGTAAAAATCTTTAACAAAATCTTTGAAGGAGGTAGATTTCCGAGGGCGTGGCAGGAGGGGATAATTTGTCCAATATATAAGAAGCGTGGGGACAAACTAGACTCAGGCAACTATAGAGGCATAACTTTGCTTGATAATTTGAGCAAAATGTACACCGGGGTCTTATCCAAGCGTTTAATAGCATGGGCAGAGGGCTGTTCGGTATTCTCGAGACTCCAGACAGGGTTCAGAAAAGGGATGAGGACCAGTGACAATATAATGGTGGTAAAAACGGTGATGGACAAGTACATAAGAAGGAAAAGAGGTAAGCTGTATATCACAGCTATTGATTTGGAGAAGGCGTTTGATTCAGTGAGCAGGGGAGCTGTCATGGCTAAGCTGGGAAAAATCGGGGTGTCACATAAAATGATAAGAGCAATTGAGAATGTGTATTCCGAAGTGAAATGTGCAATTAAAACTAAAGATGATGTAATTGTAGGAGAGATAACGTCTAATATAGGATTAAAACAGGGATGCAAATTATCCCCGGTGCTTTTTTTTTTTTTTTGCTATTTATCAACGATATTTTCGATTCAAAGGGCTTTGAGCAACGGTCCAACCCTTGCTTGGACAATTATGATATCCCGGGCCTAGCTTTTGCTGATGACATCCTTCTGCTTGCTCTAACACCCTATAATATGCAATATAGTATTGACGAGATTGTGAAATACTGTGAGGACTGGAACTTAAAAATTAACCCGAGTAAGACCAAAGTTATGGTCTGCAAAACGGGAGTTAAACTGACTAAGAATGAAAAGTGGGTCATGTATGGGTCACAGAGTCGGTGAAAAAACTTGAGTATCTAGGGACGATAATGGCGAGTAATGGTAAATGGACCGAACAAATTAAAAGGGCATAATCGAAAGGGCTAGCGGCATTGGCGAATGTTAAAGTGTTAGAGCGTAAGTTACCGAATCTTGACTACAAAGTGTATAAGAATGTGTTTAACGCACTCATCGTTTCAAGAGCACTCTATGGAGTGGAAGTATGGGGTTTAGAGGAAGGAACGAAAACCCTGGACAGTATTGTAAGTAGGTTTGCCAAGATAATTTTGGGGCTACCTAGTTGCACGGCGAATTGTGGAGCGAGAATATTGTGTGAGGATGTAAGCATTAGACAACATATCATAAAAAGGGTCATAAAGTCTTGGATTCGTTTAAAAGCAGGTGGAGGGGGGGGGGAATGCTTAAGGTAGCCTACCTGCACCAAATGAAGCATCAGCAAGAGAGCTACTGGGTGGACGGGGTAAGAAGTGTACTGGAAAGATTAGGAATGGGTTATCTATGGGATAGGGACTTACAAAGAGAGGAAGGTAGGGTGTGTAAAAAAAGTGTGCAGAATGGTTAATGACGTAGAGTTGCAGGTGCTAAGAGAAGAGTGCACCAGTAGGAGAACCTTAACGGAGTTCTGCGAAATAAGGAACTTTATGAGCATAAAGCCTCAATGCCTAATGAAAAGAGAAATGAGAGGGATAATTTGGTGGTTAATGGGGGTGTATAAGAACAAAGTGTTGAGAGAAGTAGGAAAAGTGGACATTTGCCTGTTTTGTGGGAAGATTATGGGTGCAGCGTACCTGATCAGGGAATGCAAGGAAATTAAAATGATAAGAGCAAAGTTTGTAGACAAAGCAGATCCGAACAGAATAGAAAATGAAAATGAGTATCACACTTAAATTAAATTACTAAAAAGGGAATGGGGGAAAGCAGGTCAATTAGCAAAATATTTTAATACCATCAGGGGAATGTGGAATAAGAAAGTGTCGGGTGAGATTCAGAACAAAGATGCTTGTAAATTAAGCATTCAAGTACAGGAGATGGCTTCCTAAGCTATAAATCTTGTTAAAGCCTAGGAGAGCCTATCTGTATTAACTAGGTAGCCTGTACGATTCCTACAGTACAGCCACATATTGCTGTCTGTAGATTTTTCCTGTGAGTTTGATGTTTTTTTTTCCTTACTACAAAACTTATCAGACTCTTACAGTCAGTAAGGGCTCGATAGGGAAATAAAAGTAATTCTTTCTGTGAGGTGTCTCCCATGGAGAACTGTCAAAAAATGAAGAACACTGTGTCCACATTTATGATTAAGAAAGAACTTTGTGCAGTTTCCATCAGAAAAGTTGCCCAGTGATATTGTGAATGAAGATAACTACTGCAAAGCATTATTAAGTTTTGAAATAACAAGGAAGCTATGAAATGCCGAATGAACATTTGGTTTAATTATCTAACGCCATACTGTAAATTTATGTTATCTATGTGTTTATTGTCTGTATGTCACGATATGACTCTCTGAGTTAAAGTGACAATTAACAAGTAGATTTGGTTTAAATAAATAAATAAATATTCGAATTTCCATGTTTCACAGCCGTAGAGAAGAATCGACTTTACGTTGCTATTGAAAAGGCGGAGCTTGGTCTTCCTGGAAATGTTTCTATTTCTCCAGATGGGGTAGAGCTGGACAAAGGCACCATTTGCCTTCCTGATACGGCTTCGAACATCTTCCTCTGCTCCCCCATCATTTGTGACTATACTTCCAAGGTAGAGGAAGGACTCAACTCGCTCAATGTCCTTTCCGTTGACTGTCAAACTAGTCGTGATGTCAGAATTTTACCTAATCTCTTTGGGCTTGTTGGTGATGATCATCAGTCCTGCACGTTCTGCTTCTCTCTGCAACCTCCCCAGCTTATCTTCTATGTCTCGGTACCGTTGTGCCATAAGACAAATGTCGTTTGCGAAATCCAGATCTTCAAGCCTGTCATTTATACCCCATTGAATACCCCTCTTCCGTCCTCCCATTACCTTCTTCATCACACTATCCAGGACCAACAGGAACAGAGTGGGGGAAAGGACACACCCCTGTCTCACTCCGGAACTGACCTTTATCTTTTCTGTTAATTTGCCTTCGTGAAGAACCTGGCACTCATACCGTTCGTACATCTCTTCCATGATTCTGATGATCTTTGTTGGAATTTTATATTCCTCGAGGGTCTTCCACATGATTTTTTGATTTACGGAGTCGAAGGCTTTCTCGAAGTCAACAAATGTGAGGTAAAGGGTATTCCGCCACTCCACACTCTGCTCCAGGATGATTCGGATGGTGTTGATGAGATCCACACAGCTGCGATGTTGTCGAAATCCAGCATGTTCCTTCCGAAGCCTTTTTTCTACGCAGTCTTTTATACGATTCAGGATGACTCTCGCCAGCACTTTGCTTGGAATGGACAGCAAAATGATACCCCTCCAGTTGTTACAGTTTGTGGTGTCCCCTTTCTTTGGCAACTTGACTATCAACCCCTTCTTCCAGTCGGTTGGTATTTTCTCCTCCTTCCAGATCTTCTCCAACAGTGGGTGCAGCAGATCGATCGTAATATCCAGGTCTGCTTTCAGTACTTCCGCTGGGATATTATCCAGACCTGGTGCCTTCCCGCATTTCATCTGTTTCAACGCTGTCCGTATTTCTCCCCGAGTTGGGGAGTCGAGGCTGATGCTTGGACCACTTTCTGCTTCCTCTTCATCTTCTCCTCGCTGCTTACTTTCTGTTCCTCTATCTCTATTAAGAACCTCCGCAAAGTGTTCTCTCCATCTTGTCAGCTGCTGTTCACACGTCGTGAGGATCTCGCCCGTCTTGCTCTTCACAGGCCTAGTTTTATTAAAACCTTTCTTCGAAAGAATCTTTGTGATGCCATAGAGCTCCTTAACGTCCCCCCTTCTTGCCGCTTCTTCTTCTTTCTCCGCCTGCTCATCAATCCACCTCCTATGATCCTTCCGTACACTCCTCTTTACCTCCCTGTTTGCAGTTGAATACTTTGCTTGTGTGAGAGCCTTCTGCTGCCTAGTCTTGCAGGTGTTGGGCTTGGCCTTAATCTCCTTCCTATAATTTATCTTGTCCCAGGTCTGATCGGATATCCATTCTTTCCGCAGGTAGTTCTTGTACCCGAGCTGCATCTCACTGGTTTCCACGAAGATATTCTTTACCTCGCTCCACACCGTCTCCACGTCCTTCTCTGTCTCGGAGTTCAACACCTGGAATTTATTTCTGAGCTCCAGTTTAAATTGGTCCGATCTCTGCTGGTTCTTAAGCTTGCCCACATCAAACTTGTTGTGCCGAGTGTTAAACTTTCGGCGGACTGCGACGATCTTCATGCGGAAGTTGGCAACCACAAGATGATGGTCACTACCAACGTCCGCTCCTCTCTTGTTCCTAACATCTTCCAAGCTTCTTCTGAACCTCCTGCTCACCGCGATGTGATCAATTTGATTTTTTGAGACTTGATCAGGAGACAACCAGGTGACCTTGTGGCACCGCCTATGAGGAAATACCGTGCCACCCATCACCAAATCCTGACTGGCGCAATATTCCGTAAATTTCTCCCTGTTGTCATTCATCTCACCAAGGCCATGTTTACCCATGATCTGCTCCAACCCCTCATTGTTTGAGCCCACCTTCGCGTTGAAGTCTCCCATAACAATGAGAATGTCCTTCTTACTTGTTTGTCTTGTGACATCTCGCAGCATTTGGTAGAATTCTTCCTTCTTCTCTGGCTCCGATTGTTCTGTAGGCACATAGCATTGGATGATGATCACATTCCTGATCTTTGTCTTGAACCTAGCAAACATGAGCCTACTAGAAATTGGCTTCCACTCCATAAGGCTTCTCTTTGCATTTCTGTTGAGCAGCAACCCCACTCCATCCCTGTGTTCTTCATCATCGCCCCCAGAATAAAGAAATGTAATTCCATCTGTTGTCTGTATTTCACCAAATCCTGGCCACCTCACCTCACTCAATCCTAGCATATCCAGCCCATAGTTCTTCATCTCCCGTGTCACTTGTTTCAGACTGGTTTTCTCCATCAAGATCCTCACATTCCAGAAACCGATTTTCGTAGTCCTCTTCATGCCAAAAGTCGTCATCAGGTTATCCGTCCGGTTTTGTAATTTCGCTTCAGTTTCCGTAATCAGTTTATTTAAGAGGAGCGAGTGATTAACCCACTGCCTCCGAGTGCCTTGGAGGGGCTGCCACCTTAAGCCTGAGGCACCAGGCTGATTTTCTGTCAGGGTTTCTTCCCTTAGCCTTTGAAGAACCAACTCCAAACTACAAGGCAGCAGTTGTTTCACCAGAGCCCCGTTAGCCGTAATTTCTTCAGGGTTCCTGTAGGGCCTTCACAGCTACCGTAGCGGTCTTGAGGCACACAAAGTCCCCACTGTACTTCACCCCTACAGGCAATCCCCTACTTAATTACGTTGCCCATCTCCCACGACGAGGACGAGGGGTTGGATTTGTGGGAGACGAGTCTTTTGTTAGACATTGGCAAATGTACAGCATTACGTTTTGTATTCGTATTCTAATTACGTATTGTATTTTTAATTAGAAACGATGAATAAAAAACGTCTTTTTTAATCTGATAAAATTAATAGAAATATTCCCAAGAAATGTCTTTGCTTTGAGTTTTTGAAGTAATATACTGACCCTGAATTTCGCTATGAGAAATTATAAAGGAGCTGAATATTTTAATAGCAATGAAACAGCATAATTTGTTGAGCTGGAAATGTGACAAGTGTTACAAAACGTGCCAACTCTATGACACAGTGGCCTTCTCAGTATGTTGCTTTCACGTTGGGCACCATTGTAACTATTATAAATCTTGTCTCCTCAGGGTAGTGAGGCGATACACTCGCCAAAAATGAATCCACAAAGAACAGTTACACTGACTTCACTAATTCACAAACTATTTATTAATAGCCAATACTAGACACACATATAACAAGAATGATTCTTCTTCAGGTTAATCTCTGGCAATCAAAACTAATAATACCTGTTTGTAAAAAAAAAACAGGTTTCCATTGCCCGCATCTCTTGCAGAGTATCCACAACAATCTTCATGAGGAAGAGGTCCCTCACAATACTTAATATTTCTCTGCTCCTTTCTTTTCTTCTTGCGTTTTCTTAAAAGTCTCTTTCTGTCCTTCTTCTTACCAGATTCTTAACATTTTTTAAAAGCCAGCTTCCTTACTATATCAAATCAACACTATCAATACCTAAAACCCTTTCTTCATCATAAACTATCAATACCTAAACCCTTTCTTCATCATAATCTATCAATTTCCAGACCAGAGAACATCTTATTTTTTCATCCAAACCAGCCTCCATTCAGCCTGGCATCAACACTATCAATACCAAATCCCCATGGAAACCTAGCCATGTCCTAAGAATACCTTGCCATTAGCCAAAGCCACCTGGTCCACCCACTGGCCAACCACCACCAAAAAATCTCAAGGCACGAGACACAAGATTTTCTGCGGTGGCCTACCAATAAGTGGCCATGGCTGGCAACCTGATAAAAATTTAAAAATAATTACTACCAACCAAACAACACAAAAAACTAGATGCACGTTCTGTAACCTAAAAAGTTCGGTTACAATACTGACCCCGAATTTCGCTATGTGAAATTATTAAGGAGTTGAATATTTTAATAGCATTGAAACAGTCGAAATTTGTTGAGATGAAAATGTGACAAGTGTTACAAAATGTGCCAACTCTATGACACAGTGGCCTTCTCAGTATGCACTAACCATGCGTCTTGGTGAGGTGTACCATACCAACTGATGAGCCCAATGGTACACTGGGGTGAAACGCTGGTAAAATGTTTGAGTTTTCAAACTTTTTTAAAAGTTTTGTTTAAGAACAATTAGCTCATTCGGAAAATAAACATCCTGATCCTTCGGGAACAGTTACTTCCATCCGGAGGGGAAGTCGCCTCGACTTAAGAATTGCAGATAGCATTATAGAAGTTGGTTTCCTCTTTTTTTTTCTTTTAGAGAGAAGTTTTGGTATTTGAGTTTTAGAATTTTATTTAGTCTTCGTTTTTCGATAGGAGAGTTCAATTTTAGTTATTTTTGAATCGCCACTAGTCAATAAACCGTCGGACACGAGGAGTTTGTTTGTCCGTCATACATTTTTATATTTTGAGGATTTTGATTTATATCAATTAGGTAGAAGTTGTACTATGGAAGTAGGCTAATTATAGGCGCCCAATACCTTTTTCCACCATATACACCCCGAGAAGCACAAGTTTCTCACTCCCCTTTTAAGAATTTGTTAATTTTCCCAGTAGTATAGTACCATAGTACAGCTGCAGACTGTTTCCTTTTGCCCTATTTGTCAGGCATTTCTTTCAGTGGTTTTTCTAGCTGCGGACCATGAAGATTCTGCAATCCTGCTCATATTTGATACTGGCAAATATTTAAAAGAGGATACAATAGTCATTATTGATTTAAAAGACCCGTGAATGGCTGTGTGGCTCAGCGGTAACAGTCTCGCCTGCTGTTCCCACGGTTGCAGGATCAAATCCTGGTGCAGTCAGTGGGCATTTGAGGATGCGTAAATGTGAGGGAGCTGTGTCAGAAGATTTACTGGCCCGTTAAAGATCCCTTTCAGAGCGAAATTCCGGCACCCCGGCATCTCTAAAAGCCGCAGTAGTTAAAAGGGACGTAAAACCAACAACATTATTGTTCTTTTTTCACGGCATTCCCTCCCTGTATTTAGAGACCTAAAGGAGACGGGGTGTGTGCACCCCTACCACGCATTGTGCATCCTAAAGGGATTGCTCCCAGGTTTCAATCATGAGCCCAACAACATCTGAATATAAGAACATGTCTGCTATGAAATATAAATCCCAAACCCAGTAGTACCTCAATCCATGGAGGACCCTGGCCTACCAAGCTACTGCTGCCCAGCCATTCGGCCAACACTTGGTTTCCATGACTGGAGTGTTCTCTCACATTCAGATAGGAATTCAATTGTCCTCAGGAGGCTGAGTGCACTCCATTACTGAAATATATGACTTTATATCATAAAAAATATGCACAATATGAGAAGAATTAGGAAAATGGCTTGAATAGGCTAAGACATGGCATATAAAATATATATAAAAGTAATCAGAAACATTCAATTGTTGTTTAATTTACCAGTACAGCCAGGGGGAAAATGAGAGTTGTCATAAACATCTTGAGGTCATATTTGACATCCTAATCTACAAGTAAGTTTTCTCGAAGAGAATCAACAGGGGAGACTGGGGTAATTAAAACTTAACCCAATAAACACCATATTTAGAGAAATAGGGCACACAATTGATATGGCTCTCTTCCTTCTGTGTAAATTGACAGGATTCCTTGGTACTTCAGGAAGAGTCAACCGTACAAGTGCCAATGCTGTATTTGGTAGTGCCAGGCAGTCATGATGAAAACTTAGCGCCTTAGAAAATATTTTATAAAACTGTTAAATATTTTCGGATACCAACAATACTTTCACCATTTTGATCAGAAAGGGTTGTTTCACAATTTTAAAAAAATATATTAAAAAATATAAAAATGAAAGACCCTTTATTCATAGCAAATTCTTTTTGAATTGCACTTTTGTTTTTAGAAAATTCTAAGTGGAATTGCACAAAAATGATTCATCATAACAAGAGAAACTGAAAAAAATTATGAAATATTCCTTATGCGACTTTGAAACAATGCTGAATGTTTGATGAAAATCAGTTCATAATTAGAATTTCTGACACATTTTTTTGTGTCACAACAGGGGAAAAAAGAAAGAAAACATTCACTTTTTTCCTTGTAGCTTCTTATTCTGCTTCTACTTCCTCTTCCTGAGCTCTCTTTCTTCTGTGTAAATTGACAGGATTTCTTGGTACTTCAGGAAGAGTCACCCTTTGAAACCTATCTGGTAATTAAATTGTACAGGCCTATTTACATGAGCATGATCAAGTCTGGTCTGATGTGTCGTCATCAGACAAATTTTCAAAGCTTCCTCCAGGCTCGCCTGGAATTTCATTGTCCTCACTCATAATCATTATCACTATCAATCTCAACATCTTCAAAATCACTGAAGTCACTACCTCATCAAAAGCTTCTTTGATTAAGTTATCAATGTCTTCGATAATTTGGCTGCCATATTGACTGTTTACCACAGTCCCATGACAACTACTTAGATACCAAGATTGGTAGACGTGATATTACAACAAATACTTTCAAAAGTGACAATAGCGGTGATATGCATAAATTAGAGACATTCAAATTGATGTAGTACAAATATTTCACCAACAGATGGCATAAATGTGGCGAAAACACATATCTACTAAGGATCTCAATAAGTGATCCTGGTACCACAGGAATGCACAGTGAGCCACTTCTAGCGATTCTTGGCACTTGTTGGGTTAAGGTTGTTCTGAATCTGTATGTCACATTTCATTAGTCAGTATTCAGAGTTATGGAATTTATATTCGTTCATATTTAGCTATTCACATTCCCCTAATTTTTACCAGAAAATAGCTAATGGTACTTCTGCACTGCCATACTTCATGGAGTTTACCCAATTTATGCAACATTATGTTTCTCCTCTTTACAATGATTTATACTGAGAACTGACAACAGTAGCTACGGTCACTAACGTGCAACGCTGGGCCATGGGCCAGGCTATCTGTCACCTTGGTAGACATTGGTCTGAACCCCACCTTCGGCCGTCCTTGAAATTGTCTTCCGTGGCTACCGATTTTCAGATAGAGAATCTGGAAAAAGAAATATCGGTAAGAAGTGCCATTTCCAAATCAAGATAGTACCGATAGTATCCTACGCTGTCACCCAGGTATGGGCACACCTCACGAGAGTCAATCTTAAGAGACTAGAAGCGGTGAAAGCCACCTACATAAAAAGAGCATTACGGCTACCCCGAACGGCACAGACGAGACTAGTATACAAACTAGTAGACACTGCTTTTCCATCAGGGAGCTAAAGACAAACAACCACCCAGAAAACGCAGCAGCGTACAAGGTCCATATCGAAGAACGAGATCAAAAAGCTGCAGCAATAGACCCTTACTTCTACGAAACTCCAGCAATGAACACGGAGGAATGGAAAGTACCTAACTTCAAATTACGGCACGTTTTCAAGAGGACCGCAGCACACGGCTTCCACCATATAGTCTATACCCAAAGAGGATACTACCACGCTTCAATCCAGTGTACCTGTGCGCTATGTGGTATCCACTGCCCACAGTATCGCTTAAAGCGCCCCATACACGATCAAACAATTTGCGCAAACTTCTGTTGCACAACACGAGTGTTGTACAACACAACACACACGCACAGCCCACACACCCTGCAACAGATTTGCGCAAACATTAGTTGTTCGATTGTACTGTGATGTGAAGATGTCCGAAGCGGCTTGTGTATCTATTATAATTGCGTGTGCTTCTGGTGGAAATAGCAGTGGCGGCCGGTGGTATGTAAAGCTGGGTGTTGCACCAACATTTCTGATGTCGCAATTTTATATGGGAAGTTTACACAAGTAATAAAAATCAATTAACGTTAGATGAACTACCTTTCTATAAAAACTGAAATACATGGGTTTTCCAAACTAACTGTACGTTCGACAAATAGACAAATTTTAATGGCTCTTTTGGGCTTCTTCCTATAATAATTCATAAAAAATCATATGTATGTATTTACGCCCTATGCCTGAGTTAATTGGAAGAATTTAAAACACAGCAGGTTGTCTAAGGTTGGGTCTCTGTCTCCAGGATAATAAACATTCTCAACATAAAAACATGGCAACCGAAAAGTTTGTACGTTACGAAAAATGATATTACTAACAAAGACGGGCACATATTCTGCATAAGGATAGGATTTTTTTACTATAGCTTGAACCCCATCAGAGGAACCAGCCATGAAGTGCGCTCTGTCATACGTCTGCGCAATTCATTTTTGCGGAGTTTCATTCAATTTCTGCTTCTTTAATTAATCCAGTAAACACGCTGCTAATGTGTGTGCATCATGTTTTGTTTGCCTCTTACTACGTAACTTATCGGTACACAACAGCCATCTGAAATATGTTTGAAATATCACTAGTTTCATCTGCTATAATGGCTAAAATTTCCGATTCCTTTATTTGCTTTGATACTTCTTCTTGGCAAACCACCAACATAATCTGTAAAATTTAATTTTGAATTGTTTTGGACGTTCCTTTGAAAACAGTTGCCCTTACTAAAATGACCTTTAACACAGCATCCAACTCAACGCTAAATTTAATTAGTTCTCTCAAAACACCTGGATTTGTTGATGTTACACTTTCATCATGATCACGCAAGGCCAGTTCGAAAGAGCCACAGAAACGAATACAGTTTATTACAATATTTAACACATACCTATTGTGCCTAACTTCTTCGTTATATTCCGCAATTTACCTTCTATAGACACTGTCCAATTGAGCAGCTTCGTTAACAGTTCCAAAAAGTGTCAATTTCAAACAGCTGAAGATTGGTTGGTTCCTCAGTTTAGGAGCTGCGACAACGCGGTCATATCCTGTACTTTGGATGTGTGGAGAATCTGTCTGATAACCGGTGTTAATTGTGATGGCTGTATTACTGAGTGTCATCTGTTTTTAATTCAAGTGAGGACTGCAGACATTGAAATTCAAGCAGTTTCTACTTTTGTCGCCAGAGGCCACCGTAAACGACTACTAGTTCAGAACTTGGTTACTACACGCCACCGCAATCGGCTCCTGGCGACGAACGTTGGAACCTAAGAGCGTTGTTCAAATTTTTAACCTATAATTTAGCTTCACACAGGTGTAATTAGTGGAAGATTCTTTAACATGCCATAAATCTATGACATGGGACCGCCGGCTTTACTTCCCCTCCGAAGGAATGCATACTGAGGGATTTTTAACGCTCTTAAAAATCCGACGACTTCGGCCGGGTTTGAACCCGCGATCTTGGACATAGAGGCTCAGCATGCTACCAACTACGGCACCAAAGCCACTCAGCTGAAGATTCATGTTTCTTTATTTTAGGGATTAATTTCCGTAACTCCTATTTTGGTCCACGCGGATTCTCCACCAACAAACATGGAAAACAGAATAAGCGTTTTTAATGTCGCATTCACATAACCAATTATTATTGCCTTAAATATATCCTTTAAACGCCCTCGTAGCCTATACTTATATTTTGGACAATACTTATCTGGTAATGGTCAACCGAGTGTTTTTACTGTGAGTTTATCGTCATCAGGGAGCTGGGAAAGCTGTCTAACTAGTAAATTACTTGCTCTATTAATTTTCACTTACACTCCACAATACAATTAATGTTTCAAACTAAACATTCCGTTTAAATAAAATACTAACTTTCAAGATGCACAGATGATACATCTGGGTGCTATATCGGAAAGTGGCGCGAAAGGCAAACTATCAAAACACTGAATTTTGCTAGCCTGAAATTTCGTAGTGAATGCATAGTAGTGAATCAACCAAACAATAATAATAATAATAATAATGCACGGTTATGTATCTGCCTGGAACCAAAATACTCAATCAACTAAATACAGAACTAATCGCAACCCAAATCCCGCAAGAACAAGAGTGGTAAAAGCAAACATAAACCGCTACAGTACACCAACAATACGTCGCAAAATAGTTCAGCCACTTATCTACTGTACTTATAGCATAGTGGCGTTCTTAGGCTCGCTTCACAGAACAATTGACAAAAATATTAAATGAAGTTATGATGAGAAAACATCTAAAAATAATTGGGTGTGAACCAATGTCTCCCTATGAAATTCCGATATTTGTACTGTTGCGGGTGGTGTAGCATTCCCTAGTGGTGTGGGAAAGAAACTACCCTTCAGGGGCGGATGACCTCGTAGTTCCGCCCCTTAAAACAACATTAACTAACTAACTAACTAACTAACTAACTAACTAAACTACCTTTCGCGGGGTAAGAGAAATCGAGGGTGTTGTCATTTCCAAAGAGTGGTGTAGTCTACCGGTGCCATTTGGAACTGAGTGTTGCCAGGGGGCTGGCAGCTCGTCTGCAACTCCCTACAACCCATGCTGGCCAGCAAGCTATGTACAAGCTTGGCCTCGTCCCTGCCGGCCGCGCTGTCTACTTGGGAGTCGCAACAAGAGAGCTAACCCCCTGGAGTTTGATTTGAAGGCGGCAGCTTTTATAGGTACAGTGTGAAGCATTACGATAAATAATAACAAAATATCGATGATTTAAACACATTTTTGAGTGCATTAGATCTATAAAACTAAAACATTAAAGGAAAAAAAACACGACGAATTAGTTGTAAAATTATTGGGAGTTGTGCAACGCTGCAACAATATCACCAGCCGCCCTTGGGAAATAGTAACAAAATTAGTAAAGGCAATAAACGGAGAAGGGGACGTGGCATCTGGATGAAAGAGTGGTTGAGAAAGAGACATGATTTAAGCCACGAAAAGAACAACAAGTGACTGCGCCGCTCGACTACCAGAACTATTTACGTAGGCCTATGTGCCCGGCTAACTTTGGTGAGCTATTAGATTTGTTCACCCCTTTAATAGAAAAGGAAACCACTGTCATGAGAGACCCTATATCACCCAAACAAAGACTGTTTGCTACCTTACGTTTTCTGTCATCTTAGCACATCTTTGAGGCCTTGAAGTTTGAAACTGAAATTGTAGCGCAAACACTTGGGAAAATTGTAATGGAGAAATCCCAAGTGATCATCAAGGTTCTCAAAGGAAACATACAGCTAAATATGTATATTAATCTATTATTTTTATTCAAAATGATATTGCTTTAAAAGTTTATGCTAGAATTTAGCTTTGTTCATAAGGCTTCACAATACTTCATAATACTGACGATCGTTAAAACACTCCAGTGGGCGCGCGAAGTACACAGTACAGGCATAACGAATATAATATTATATTCGTTATGGTACAGGTGTCCTCCAGTGATTTTGTTTTGCGTGACTACAAGGGTTGGCAACACTCGTGCCCTTGAGCGGTCATATACCTTTCTCCCTACTCACCCTCAACCCGTCAGTGCATTGTCAGCTTTTATGCACGCTAGTTGGCGCCGTCACCTCGTGTTTATCTGCGCTGTGCAGTAATGGAGGGCATCCTGTCCTCCGCGCACCCACTGGCATTACAGTTTTCTCGGATATTGCTGAGGTATTTTTTTCTTTCATTTCATAGTTTTGAACGCATAACGATTTAATTGAATTAGTGTATGCGTGAAAACAATAATGACAAGTGAAAGTGACCGTGATCAGGGTACGCCGTTGGCTAGATGAGACTGAGAATATCGAGAGTGTTCTAGCTATAGAGGATGAAGATGAACGAGAAGAAGACCACTTGGAATTCCACATAGAGAGTAGAGAAAATGAAATCAATGCAGAAGAACCGGCTGATATTCCTGACGACTCTGAGGAAATGGAAGTGGTAGAAGAAGCAGTCCCTCCTGTCCCTTTCGTCAACCCAGAGTTTTATTTGGGAAAAGATCGCACATCAAGGTGGTACTTGGAACCTCAATTTATCCAGACTTCTCGTACACCCAGACATAACATTATGTCAGTTTTTCATCGCCCAGGACCTCAAGGGTCTGCAAAAATGCTATCTCTCCAGAAGCTGCTTTACAGTAGTGTTTTATTGATGATGAAATGGTAAAAAAATACTTGATTGTACTAACATTTACATAATTAAAATTCGCTGTCAGTTTGTCCGAGAACGGGATGGCAGTCCCACTGAGTCCCGAGAAATTCGTGCATTGATTGGTATATTATATTTTGCTCGGGCTTTGAAGGCTAGACGAAGAAATGTATTCGGAATGCGGGATAATTCACACGGCACGGAAGTAGAGGCTGTTTACGTAGCCTAACCATGAGCGGAAAGATGTATCGATTTCTTTTACGTTGTCTGAGAATTGATAACGTACACAACAGAGATCAAAGAAAATCTGTTGACAAACTAGCAGCTTTTAGAGAAATCTTGGAGATGTTCGTGATCAATTGCAAGAATGAATACAAACCAACCACATTGATGAACAGCTAGTTGCATTTAGAAGAAGCTGTCGTTTCCGGGTGTATAGGCCTACGCCTTTGCTATGGTTTCCACAACAACATTCTATGCTACAAACCTTGAAGTGTATGCAGAGAAGCAACCAAACGGCCCTTTCAGAAGAGGCAATAACACGTCACACTTAGTTTTGAGTTTGGTGCAGCCTATTTCAGGAACCAATAGGAATATTACCCGTGACAATTGGTTCACATCTGTGCCCTTGGCAATTAAGCTACGGGAAGAAGAAAAAGTAACTATGATTGCTACTCTGAGAAAGAACAAAGCCCGCAGTTCCCCCAAATGTTCTACCTGATAAGTCAAGAGAAGTCCAAAGCAGTTTGTTTAGCTTTCAAAAGAGCTGTACATTGGTATGTTACGTACCGAAGAAGAACAAGGCTGTGTTGGCAATATCGAATATGCATGAAAACATGGCAATCGATCCAGATGCAGGCGATTAGCGGACACCCATGATGATTACTTTTCAAACTAGAAAGTAATAACATTTATATACTTTTATTTATTACATGAAACGTATATACTTATACACGTTTTTGTAACATTTATAACATAGCTTACCAAACTTATACACGTTTTTGTTTGATTTAACATAATTGTATAGTTCCTACATAATATTTCGTAGAATACACTTTTCTTTTAATGAAAAATGTGTTTAATATATTCCTACCTAACCCTCCAAAAAATCATGATCGCTAAATATACATTTCATAGGGTAAAATGTCAAAACAAAGTGGAGGACACCTGTCCTCCACGCGCCCACTCGCGATACGGCAAACCGCGTGCCCACTGGAGTGTTAAGAAGGTCTGATCCTGAAGTGTATCTCACACTTTCTTCACTAGTGGGAAGTTCAATGACAGTCTGGGTTACGGGTGACATGGGCGTGTAATTGTAATTTCCGGTTGATGAAGCTCGACTAGATTGTGTACAGTAGGCCTACGGCGAAGGTGTATGCCTAGATTGAAACTGAGTATCTGTGTAAATTGCCTAATTGTCCTTCAATAAATATGTCATTTATAGCTTTTTGGACCAAAATTGTTGATCTTGATTCAATTTCATGTAATCGAGAGCCCAGGCTTTTGCCAGAATTTCAGCTTCGCTGTTGTTGTTGCGGAGATAATAGCACGCCATATCGAATAGCTCGTTCCTCTTGTCCTTGTCCTCTTCCTTATCACATACGATTTTCCTTTTCTTTGCAGTCTTTCCTATCATTGTAGAGGTAGATGGTCCTGCTTGAGAGTCTTCGTTATTTACACGTATGGGCTCCTACAAAGAAAGAATGATTCAATATTGGCCTGAGTATGTAGCATAGGCCTACTACACAGCGCCAGGGAATGTTCTACATGCAGCGTGTAAACATTCCCTGGCACCCTGTATTTCATTGAAATTGCAGCCAATGGCCATAGCGGGGTATTTCAATTCAACGCCAGTAGGCTCCCCATCAAGTTCAAATTAAAGTACCATACTGTTCCACTGTCACTGACATCTAACGGTGAACGTTGGAACTTAATAGAGCGTTTATATCCAAATTTAACCCACAAATCTGGCTACGCACTACAATTGTAGTATGTAACATACGGCATATCTGGGGACGGTGATCTTTAGTACAGAGAAGGTACATACATGTCATCAGTTCCAGAGCCGGTTTTCTTACTGTATTTTTTTCAACTCCCGGCGGTAAGCTGTTCTAAGTCCGTTGATCATTTTACGAATTATTTCCCTGTTAGCGTCCTTGTCAATTTCTTTCAATTTCTCCACTAGCACATCGTAACCAGCGTTTTTCAAGTTACGATTCTTATAGGCGTCACTTTTCACTTGCCTCAACTGCGGAAGAGACTGATATGCTCGGGTCTAAGCTCTGTGAACTTGCGGGATGAAGGGCAGAGGCAAGGAAGGAGCAGGCGAGAATTGAGAAGCCTGTCGACAGCCCGACGTGTTACCTGACATTCTCGTCGACTCCAATACTGTTAACATAGGGTATCTTCTGAAACCAGTGCAGTGTGGCGTTGGGAATGAGTGAGTGAGTCACCGACTAATGTATTTGCTTCTGTTACTACCGGGTCGGAGACTGGAAGCAGGCTGTGGATTTTCACTACGCAAGGACCAAGAAACCTCATCACTCGTCACCACCACTTCTTATATTTCACGATGCACATTCGTCTCAGGTTCACGCAGCTTGGACCTGAGCAGTAAATGAATGAAATCCCTCCAGAATTCTCTATTGGAAGTAGTTAATGTCATGATGTTACCAGTATGAGAGCTCTACATTCACTATGCATGTTTGCGCAACACTTATCAAACACGTCCACACACGCTGACAACTGTTGCACAACGCTCTGTGTTGCTCAAATTATTTCAAAAGATTTTGAATTCACACCACAGCCTTCAAACAGTTGCACAACACGTCAAACTCCCCCATACACAATCAATCAGTTTGCACAGCAGTCTCTGTTGCGCAAATTGTTTGATCGTGTATGGGGCGCTTAATAGTCTGCAATGAGAGGACAAAACCCATGAACTTCTTTGCAAACGATAAGAACTTTCAATGAGTGTGTTTTACCCATACTGTGTACACAGCGAGTCCAATAAAACTATATTAATAATATAATTGGTTTTACATTACATTACATGCAGCTTTAGAGGTGCCAGAATTTTGGCCCGGAAGGGGTCTTTAACATGCCAGTTAATGTATTGACACTACTCTCTCACATTTCATCATCATCATCATTAGGGCTAGGATTTTGATGCCCTATAAAACAATGAAAAATGCAGTTATGACCTAAAATTTCTAAAAAAATGCCCTTGAAATTGAACATGTTTTACTCTGATATCTGGTTTCTGAATATAATTTCAGAAT
Organism: Meconema thalassinum; assembly: GCA_946902985.2. Taxonomy (NCBI): domain Eukaryota; kingdom Metazoa; phylum Arthropoda; class Insecta; order Orthoptera; family Tettigoniidae; genus Meconema; species Meconema thalassinum. Next base: position 98,460,266 of record OX336400.1, on the reverse strand, counting down.
CACGTAGGATAAAATAGTACCGTACAAAAATTATGATTTTCAGGTTATTTCATCATTGTATGTAGAATTTGATTCTACATTAAGCCATAACAACTTAAGTCTGGGGAAACATTGCGTTTTATATTTACTAAGGGTTGTAAGAATGTAAGTCCCAACCTATGATTGAGCCAGACAAACTTAAATCCACTTACGGTACGTTATTGTGGTTCTGAAGCTTTAAGAATGCATTAACACGCAAGTCCACAGCTGGACTTACGTTAGACTGGCTGCAATGTTCATGAGTAAAACATACTCTCAAGTCCTTATAAGTTCCTTATGAGGAAGAAGAAGAAGAGACTAAGTGGAAAATAGTATATTAATACAAAAAATGTTGTCACTCATGAGAAATCTATAAAGCCTCCCTGCCATGCTAATTGTCGTCTAAAATGCAATCAGAAGTTTACAGAGGAGCAGCGTTTGAAAATACACTCTGAGTATTGGAATGCTGAGAGAAGCTGGGACTCAAAAAGACAATTTCTAGTGTCTTCTATACAAACAAAACCTGTTGTTAGGCAACGGATTCGAGATGGCACAAGAAAAAGAAAAACCGAGAGGCATACTTTTTTTTACTTACATCATTAAGAGGAAGTAGTCTGCAAAACCTTAATACATTTTCAATTTCGGAACCATTTATGAGAGTTACCTTAAAAGGAGCCAGTAAGTCTGGTTTGGTGACACACGATATTAGAGGAAAGCATATTCCAGCCAATAAATTACCAAGTGATAGCTCGGAGAGGATCAAAAATTACATTTCTAAGTTCCCTGTGTACCAATGCCAATACAGAAATGAAAGATCAAAACGAAAATATGTAGACAATCATTTGGATCTTTCTATAATGCACTCAATGCATGTGGATGAGTGCGGGAAAGAAAACATTAAACCAGAGAAGAAATGGATCTATTCCAAAGTTTTTAATGAAGACTTTAACTTGTCTTTCCACTTGCGGGACAATGACACCTGGTGTATTCTTTGGAATACACGGTAAGACCAAGACCAACTACAAACCTCAGACCTTAATGTAGAAAAGAACATGGCGGCGATGGTTGCCCTACCAATAGCTAAGATCATGTCATCGGGGTTGTCACAGTTCGTGTAAATTATTATTTTTACTCACCTAATATTATAAAGGATATCACAAGACGAGACTAGGTTCCGAAGAAATATGCATAAATGATTTAGACTTACCTGAATTAATTTATCTATATAGTGCTGGCCTCGAACACCCTCGAATTATAGGTTTCTTCGTCTTCACCCAAGGGGCAGCTACAATAGTCTCACTGTTTCTGTGGTTGAATAAGAAGCTTTTTGGCGAGTTATCACGATTTGTATTTAAGTTCAGTAATTATAGATTAATATTATTAGCATAAAATCAAACAAATTCTGAAGTAGGAGAGAAGAAAGTACCCGGTTACAGAAGTGCAGTCCCAGCACATGCAGAGTATTTGTGTACACAATCGGAATGAGAATAGTTGCCTGAAATAATCGAACCAACGCTATAGAGATACAATTCATTTAAGACCTCTCTTAGAATTGTCTAAAATCTCAGCTAACATATCACACCGAATTAGTTGATTGAAATATGCAAAGAAGTCTTCGTGTGGATATCTGAACATAATTATGGAGATTACCACACACAAAGGACACGATAATATGTTACCATCTAACCTATTAAACATTCGCTGTTACCGTTTGGAATAGTTGTACGCTGGAAATAGTAGATTTAGTAAGGTAATGCAGGTAGGAAAGCACCATCTCCCTCTTACGGAATTATCGCGGCACACCATGTCGCAATATAAGTACATAATTGGCAAGTTACTCACAACCCATTATTACACACATCATAATAATTAATAACTTGCAAGCTGTAAGAATCACAAAAGTATGAATAATGACGGAAGACAATGAGTTCACTGTTTGGCACAGGGGAAACATCTTCCTTAACCAATAAAACAGAAGTTCACTGTAGTATTTGGCGTGTATACAAGGCAGTGTATAACATCTGCCAGACTGGTAAGGATTTACGGAGGCACATGTTGCTGAGCGTCAAGATAACGTCAAGGGTTTGGTCTTGCCGTAGATGCTCATTGCGTTTTCCATTTACGTAGCCTACTTACTGCAAGTTCGACAGTACTGACGTGTACTAAGCTATTATTATATTGTCACTAACTAGCAAATCATTGCGGTGTATATTCTTGAGACACTTCTATTAATGCTTTAGACTTTTAGGTACTTCAACATCTGCAGTAAATGACACAATGCTATCGGTCGACTGAACAATCATCACACAATCGAACCAGTCCATAATAAGCGTATTATCACACATTTGCAAACGATTGCAGTACATTAACGCGAACTGGACTTAACAGACATACTGAAGACACTAAAAATTACAGATGAGCAATAGTTTATCCCAACTTTCATCAAACGAAGCTAATCAAAGCTAATATTGTATCCCAGCAACGAATGTAAACAAAAAATATCTCGGGCTTCCGCTTACGCCATTTTCACACTTTCGATACCTGCATTAAGGTCTGAGTATTATAGTTGGTCTTGGTAAGATAGAGGTAGCTTTTGCTGCTCTTTGCTTTACTTCATTCCTTCCTTTTTTGCAAACACCAACAATGATTTCTTACTTTTTCCATTATTTGTGCACCTTGCTCTCTTTCTTTGTAAGTCTGTTGTAGATATATATCTTCCATGATCAACCTAGCGGCATCTAGCAGCTAACTACTGAAGTTTCTCAATATCTCAACTCTCAAGAGGACTTCCTTCCTAATCCAGCCACAAGATGTCGTCGCTATCTCCAGCTAACATCTCCATGCTCAAGAGGACTTCTTCATCATTCCAATCCTCCAGACGTCGTCATCATCGCCTTCTAGCTTCTCCTTGAAGATCACTTCATCAAGAAAATTAATATTTAAGAAAGCAATTTCTCATTGTAATGTTGGCAATTTTTATGTATGTTCCTTTGTCCCTTTCCCCCACCCCCCTTTTTTTCCTTGGTACCTTCGTGCCTCGTTTAGCGGTTCTCACTCCTGTGTCAGTAGTCAAACCATACAGTTGGAGCCTACCTCAAGCTTGTCTCCTGTCTACTCGAGACATTTTTAAATATCTACGCCATGTTGTGGATTTAAGCCAACGGTCGCCATGGATCATCTACTCTACAGACAATAAGCTAAGTACCGAACTCTAATGGTTTTCACCGCATTTTAATTGGTTTTAAACAGCTAAATGCTTTTTAAATTCTTGTTTTATAGACAGTTTGAAATTGCTAAATGTAACGCAACAACTACCTTCGAGGGATTTTTCTAGTCATGCTCTATCTATCTAAGCTGACCTTCCATTTAAAAATTTAGTGCTTCTTGCACAAATTAATTGAGATTGAGTTCTCTCACCACGGGATTCATATTAAACGAAATACTGTCTATAAAAACTTATCTTTTCCTCCGTGGGACCTATCGCCCAATTCAACTGTTATCATAACTCCAGAACTTTCGACATTAAACTATCTTTCTACAAGTAAAATAGCCTAGCATTTCTTCAAATATGGAAACACATTTTCCTCACTGAGAAATTTATGTTGCATGAACCTCTAATCAACATAATTTGTCTTCCTTCGTGGGTTTTTTCCGTTGCATTCAACTGCAATCTACAAAAGCTACGCTGCAATATACTCTCTCAAGCTAAAATTTAATCAGTGATTTACATAATTGCAATAACTGTTCTTCTTGTGAGCATTCTGTGATGCAATAGTGAACTTTCCAAACACACCAATAGACTATAGTGAGAACAGTGTCCGTTGAACTACCAACCGTGTCGCGTTCAAAACAGAGCAATAAACATGGCCAAGACACTTTCCTAAACCTACTTTTTTCCTCCTCTCAAATACCTTACTAACATATTATAATTAAATTATTAAATTTGTATTCGTTCAATGAGGTGTCACTCTATGGCAGTGACCTCCCATCTTTGTGCTATTTATCACCTTAATTTCTGTATAATCTGTGCCTAGCACACTCTTTAAATTATTGTTTTCCTCGTTTACTAGGGAATTCAATTATTTCTACTCACAAGTGAGTTTTCTAACTTTCATTTTCCAGGTTTCACGAAAAGGCAACTGGCCCCATTTTCCCCGTGATCCCTGTTTAAATATAAGAAGTTATAGAAACTTCTTCTTAATTTTCCTCTCTTTTTTGTTATAATCTCAAATTAAATGTTTTTTCATAGCCTTTAAGATCTCTAATAGGAATTCTTAAAGTGCCTAAATTGTACCTGATTCCTTGTTAAAGCTTTAATTATTTGTAATTCTCGTTATAAACTTTAAAGTTTTCAATTTTTAGCACAACTTTTAAAATCTTATTCAGATTTTGTGCTCGACGCAAGTTTTAAACTTGCGTCCTATTTAACATTGTCAAAAAATAATAATTTTTACAATTTGTTAGTATTAAGTCTCAGACTCTTGTATGTTAAATTGTTTATTGTTATTTTGTATCCGAATCAATTTTATGTTGTTGCTACGTCAACTCTTTCTTTATTGTTAAAATAAACAAAATGTCAACTTTTCGCTTTATACATTACAACACAATAACGATTAGGTAGGACCCTGGTTTCCCTGACTCTTCCCATCGGTTTAAACTATCTTCAAGCAAACCTCATACCGGTACTAAAATTATAAAAGTTTTGCTTTTTGTTGCATTTGAACGAAAACTTCTAGTATCATCTTTTTCAAAGCATCTTTTAGCTGCTATAGCTAATTCTAATGAGCCAGTTAGGCAAGTAAAGCTAGCTCCGCAAGCTTTCTGCTTGTTGAGATTTTCTCTAAAACTTGTGGTTCGTTTTCAAAATTTGAGTCTTTCTTCCAGTCTAAACTTTTAATAGGCACTTTGCTGGGTAAAAGCTTAGCTATTCTAAAATGCAACTATTGTCTTTCTCATCAAAAAAAGAAATCAACACAATTGTTCCCAAAATCACTATAACTGTTTCACCACTACCTTTACTGGGAGTACTCGATCAGTCGTCGGAGATCCTACAGTTCCAAGGACTAAAATTATCACGGCAAATTCAAATTATTTGCGCCTTTCAAAGCGTTCATTCAAACTTAACTTCTTTGAAGGGATATACAGTAAATCTGTCATTCTTTGTCTTGCCAGACTACCACCATTCCCCATATTATCCAATTTTAGGCTGGGAAAGCTCAAACGCCGCTTGATTGCAAATAGCCTAAGCTTCAGCCGTATTTCCCGTTAGCTGTGTCCAAGTCCATACCCACTTTAGGTATCTTGCAGGCTTGCGCAGTGAAATTAGTGATTAAATGTTTACTTCAGGGTAGTTTATGATTTATATTGGACTCTCGCCCTATCTATCTATACTTCTTCTCCATTCCGAAACCCATTTCTTCCCTTTCCCTTTTTTTTTTCATCATCTTCCCTTAGGGAGGTTTTTTCCATAGCCAAAACCTACCCAACACCTGTGATGTTTGTGACGGAAATTAAAAGTGAGAAAAACGATGCAAAACTTAATGAACTCAAACTACAAAAGGAAAATCACCTGAAAGAAGCTTCACTTAGGTATGAACTAAAGAGGGAAGACAAGGTAAAAGGTCGTGCTACTCAAGGTTTCAGAGTTGTTATGTCTGATCTCCAAAAGTGTCTTACAACTCCAGATTCGAAGAATTCCCAAAGCTTTTACTCAAGAAAACTCTGGACATTAAACAGTACAATGTATGATGCCACCGTAGACAAAACTTGCTGTATGATCTGGGTTGAAAATACAGTCGGTCGATGGGGAAATGAAATTGCATCTTGTTTATTTACTTGGGCACATGAAGAGCTTCGAAATCCTGAGAAGCCTACTGAAAACGTAACAGTCTGGACTGCAATGGCCAAAACAGGAATATTAACATGATTGTTATGTACTTATGGGTGCTGGAAGAGGTTCCCACACTCAAAGAAGTCAACCATAAGTTCCTGCTTGCTGGACATACTCTCATGGAAGTTGACGGCAAGCACAGTGTGATTGAAAGAGCAAAAAGAAGCAAATAAAAACACACTATTTTACCACAAGTGACTGGGCCAATTTTATTGCTTCACTCTCTAAAAAGAACCCCTTTGTTGTGAGAAGGATGCATCTTGAAGACTTTCTAGATTTTCTTTACTTGAGGAAAGGAAGAAAATCACAGATAATGGACCATTTTTAATATCCCATGCAGTGTGGTAACAGGTTCGTAAAGGAGATACATACATACATACATACATACATACATATATTTATTTGCAGATATGGACGCTGTCCATGGTGGCAAATTACACAAAAAAACTAATCAAAATAAATCATGCATACAAGTGCAAAAATAGATTTTAAATACAAGTATTAATTGGTATAGAAACAATTATAAAATAAGAATAGGGATAATTTACACTATTCTTCATCCATGTCATGTCACTGACTCCTGATCTGGTGCTTTCTCACCAACTCCTTAAATTTTCCAACATTAGAAGGCAAAGGGCTGAAATACCAAGTTGTACCACAAGACCAGTTTCACTGATGATACTTTTAAAACTGTCGATCTCAAACGAAAGTGGAGAGAAGAAGGGATTGTTTTGCCGGTGGCAATCCCACCAATGAGATTAACCAAAAGAAAGATAAGTAATGAGAAATACAGAGACCTCATGCATTTATTGAAATGGGTTCCTGAAGAGTACAGATCCTTCTTTGAAAACTTTCCACATGGGGAAGAGGAAGGGAACTTCTCTGAGGATGACTCAACCGCTCTAGATTAGTAATTTTGGTTATAATCTGCAGAATTTTTCAGCCATTAAAACCATAACACTTTCAAGCAAAATGGTGGCGCGTACCTGCATGAAGGGAAGTGTGCTCTCTGTAATTTTAGTATTTTTATTGGTTAAATATGCAGTGACTGTGGCAAGATGTGTTTATTCTGTGGCCGTTAATGGTGAGCAGGATCTGAAGAGTCAACCCCTTCTGGAAAAGCTTCTGGTGAGTGATAAATGTACAATACATTCCTGGACATGGTGTGGCAGTGAAGGTCTGGGGCTGGCCACCATTAGCCGGCCACGCCGAGCGGGAGAGGTAGGTGTCGCAAGGCTACCTGCTGCCGGGTTCTCACTCTGCTGCCTAGCGCTAGCTCTAAGCGGCGACATAGAACTCAACCCTGGACCTTTGCAATGCGCAATATGTGAAAAAATCGGCCGAAAAATCAGCTATATATTCAGTGCAGTAATTGTAACACGTCGAGTCACAGAACGTGTGCTAAAATCAGTACCTCTGAGTTCCGGTGCATTAAAAAAGGCACGCGAACGTGGACATGTTGGCAATGTGCTATGCCGCCGTTTACCGACTCATTGTGCAACAATACCAGTGATATTCCCAGTGATTGTGTAAATAGTATAAATAACATGAATAGTTCACTTGTAAATAAACACTTATTACTATTCGCCTTCAATGCCCGCAGCATCACGCGGCCGGGACGGAAACAAAACATTCATGCTACAGTGACCGCCCTAGATCCAAGTATCGTGTGTTGCAGTGAAACGTGGCTCTCTGGGGTGGTAGGTGATTGGGAGGCGTTACCAGACACATACCAGCTGTTCCGGAAAGATCGACCATGGACTTCATGGGGCGGGGTCCTTATTGCTGTGAAGCCTGAGTACAATGCAACTCGCATCCATCAGCTGGAAACTGACGCAGAAGCCGTGTGGGTGGAGGTTCAATGCAGTAACGGCAAATATCTGATCGGTTCAGTCTATCGCTCTCCGAAATCGTCCCAGCTGATGAATGATGAGCTGATTCTCTCCCTCAAACGGGTGCAAAACGTTCAACAAAACTATGACGCTGTCTACATTGTTGGTGATTTCAACCTACAAATCACATGGAATAGAAATGCCGCTCCTATTCCAAATAATCCTATATCCAACAACTTCCTTACAGCATTCTATGATCTTGCCCTCCATCAACTCATATTTGAAGCTACCCGTTTCACTGAGACCTCCCGTTCGACCCTCGATCTCTTTCTAACAAACTCTCCGTCCTCAATTCAGTCTTTACAAGTCATCCCTGGGTTATGTGATCACCAAGCCCTCCTAGCTATATTTACCCACAAAAAAAAATCAGTCCAAAATTACAAACCAGAACAGTTTACAATTACTCCCGTACCAACTGGAAACTTCTTTCTGATATCTTACTGGAGAGATTACCGGTCATTACACTGAACTCACGAACAGTGTACATATAGATGGTACCTGGAATACTTGGAAGGAAATCTTTTTTCAGTGCGTTGATGAAGTGATCCCTAAGATTACAATTAAAAAGAAAGAAAAAACACCTTGGATCTCAAAGGACATAATAACCAAAATATGAAAGAGAAATCAGCTCTATAACAAGTGGAAGCAGTGCCCGAATGACAGCAGGTGGGAAAAGTATTGGCTGGCTAGAAATAGTACCAAATCTGCATTTCGTGAAGCCTACAGTGCGTATATGGACAAATTAAGCTTTAATCCCAAGGCAATGTGGACATTCATTCGGAGCAAAAGTGGCAACACCGCTCCACAGAGCTTTAAACATAACGGACTTTCAATTTCCAACCCGCTAGACATAGCCAACTCGTTCAACTGTAAATTAAAAAATAACTTCTCTCCACCTGACACCAGTGAAGGAATGTTCTTACCAAGGACATCATCCCCTCTCTTTCCCCTAGCCAGTCTATATTTCTCACAACAGGAAGTTCGAGACAGCCTACGGAGAACTCGCCCCCATGCTGCGACAGGTCCAGACTTAATCCCTGCTCGGATCCTTCATTACTGTGCAGATGCCCTGGCGCCTTCATTGTGCGCTCTCTTCAACCAGTCCACTAACACCGGGACTCTACCACAAGACTGGAAACATGCCAACGTGGTCCCTGTGTTCAAAGATGGTGACAAGGAAGACATGGACAACTACCGCCCTATTTCTCTAACGTCTGGTATCTGTAAATGTATGGAGCGCCTGGTTGCTAGGAACATACTGGAATTCCTGATCGAACGAGGCCTGTTAAATCCAAGCCAACATGGCTTCGTTCCGGGGAAATCTTGTACAACTCTTTTGACAAAAGTGATTGATGACTGGCAGAACTCCTTGGATCAGACTAACGTCTCCCAAGTAGACTGTGTGGCCCTGGACTTAAGCAAAGCTTTTGATCAGGTGCCTCATCAGAGACTCTTGTTACAGCTTAGCAAATATGGCATCGGAGGTAAACTGATTACATGGTTGACGTCATTCCTGGTAGGTCGAACGCAGTGTGTCGTGTTTGGCGGGGCCAAGTCGCCGAACATAGTGGCAACTTCGGGAGTATCACAGGGGTCGGTGATTGGGCCTTTGTTGTACATGGCTTTTACCCTCGACCTTTCAAGCTGTGTGACGTCTACGATGGCGCAGTATGCAGACGATTCTATAATTTAGAGAGCCATAAAGAATAATGATGACGTCAAAGCGCTACAGGAAGATCTGGACAGTGTGGCATTGTGGTGTGATGTAAATAAGATGACCTTGAATGTAAACAAGTGTAAATATATTCGGCTAAGTAGGGCCAGACAGCCTGTTGAACATAGCCTTTCACTGAGTGGCAAAATTCTTCCCATGTGCAATTCACTGCGAATGCTGGGAATACACATTTCCTGCAATTTGAAGTGGAATGTACACGTTGAGGAATCTAGGTGTAAGGCATTTAGAATTCTAGGATTTGCAAGACGCAATCTTCTGGGATTCAGAAGCCGTGCACTCCGAGCGGTGTATCTCTCCACTATACGGCCCATTCTTCTGTATGGACTTCCTGCCTGGCATCCCACTACCGAGGAAAACATGAAGAAGTTAAGTGCAGTCCAACGTCGAGCAGAGCGACTCATTTACAAACAGGGAAACAAAGTTTTGACAAAACCACTAACATCAATCAATGACATATGTAGACAAATAATCTCACCTTTCTCCGAAAATCTCTAGCTGGCACCATTAAACTGTCCCCATTTCACCGCCTTCAACTGTCATATCGCTCAGTGCGTAGAGCACAGGGTGTCACCCTCGTTCCTCCATTCGCCAGGACAACAGATTATCAATCTGGGTTCTACAATCGCTCTGCCCGACTTTGGAATGACCTGCCTCATGCAATAAAAGACCTTCCTCCACGACAATTTTGCCGCAAAGTGAAGGCTCTAATGGGACTAAAACCCCATGTAAATTGAATTTATATAATGTAACTTTGTGAGTGAGTGGGAATGTGTACGTGCGTGTAGGTATGTATGCATGTGTGCGTGCGTGAGCGTGTATATGTGTGTGTGCGTGCCTGTAACTTCCCTTTTATTTATTAATTGTATGATATAGACGTCGTGTTCAGCAGATTATGTGTATATAGCAATGTAAAGTTGTAAATTGTATATATGTAACATATCAGATTTGTATAGATTTAATGAACGGAGATGGAGACACTGCTGTGTATGTGTGGCTTGCCCTTTCTCTATCTGCCGTCCATAAATTGTAGGCACAATTTTTGGTAAATAATAATAATAATAATAATAATAATAATAATAATAATAATAATAATAATAATAATAATGTATTCACTTTTTGTACAGATTTATTTCTAAAAATATTGTTAGAATGATTGTCGTGTAGTGTTTATTAACACACCTTGTCATAGTGCTAAGTCCTAGCCCTGGTTTTATAAGTACAACCAATATAACGCAAGTCCAGTCTTAAGTCCTAAACCGATTTTATATGTACAGCGAAAAAAAACTAAGTCCAGTCCTGACTGAATATCGCGTTAATTCTAAAGGAAATACAAAGAAAGGGGTTAAGTATATACAACTTTAATAATGTCGATAGTTTTTTGCTGGCTAATTCAAGTGTTAGCTCTCAAGTCAGACATAGAGTTCATTTTCTACAGTTTTTATGCTCTCCTGAAAAGTTGGCATCATGTGACTTATGTTAGTCTGGTTCCGAGGTACAGAGTTTAGTAAAGAGAGAAGGAAGACATAATATTACAGTCAATGGAATTCCATTGGAAATGGTGAAAAGCCTTAAATATTTGGCGAGCATACTCACAGAAGATGGTATAATAAATGAAGAAATTGGAAAGCGAATCCAACAAGCTAATGGATTTTGCCAGTGTGTGAGGGGTTTAGTTTGGAACCAGGAAGTCCCAGAGAAATGCAAGAAAGTTCTATTCCCAATGTATTACACACCAATTTTGACATATGCAGCAGGCACTTGGGCCACAACAAAACGCGATGAAAGCAGAATCCAAGCAGCCGAGATGAAGTTCCTTAGAAGAATAATTGGGAAGGCACAGAGGGATAAAATCAGAAATGTGGACATTAGGGAGAGAACTGGGTTCTCAAAACTGCAAGACAAGACAAGACAAGATAAGAGACCATTAAGCTGAAGTGGTACGGACATATGATGAGAATGGAAGAATATAGAGTACTAAAAAAAATATTTGTGGAAAAAAATGCCAGGAACAAGACCACGAGGAAGGCCCAGAAAGAGGTGGATAGATACGGTGAAGGAGAGCATAGAAAAGAGAGGAGTAAAAGAGAAAATAGTATTGAAAACAGGAATTGCATGGTGGAGGGACAGACAACTGTGGAGGTCCTTGATTCGCAGCCTGACCCAGGGAACTGGAAACGGGAAAAGAAGAAGAAGTTTGGTAAAGATAAAGTTTATTAAATGAAGTTACCGAAAGTTAAGAACTAAGCAAAGTAAATAACTTATTAAGAAATTAAATTTAAAACCGAAAATATCCTTCTTGAAAAAATGACATCGGCTGTGATAGCTATGTGCGCCGAGACACAAGGCCATGGGTCAAGGTTGGTCCAGACTCAGTAGACAAATGGGTTCGAACCCTACCGTTGGCCGTCCTTGAAATGGTTTCCCACAATTTCTCACTTTCAGATCAACTTAAATGCCGGGACCAAACCTTCTAATAGACCATGGCCACATCCTTTGAACTCCTCTCCCAGTTCCATTAATCTCCTCTGACAAGGTTGGCGTCAGGAAGGGCATCCGGCTTTAAGAACTATCAGCCTCATATCATTTAAACACATCCCATCCCCAATCCTGTAGAAACAGGAATAATAAGGGGTATTTACATGAATACCCTTGAATACTTAAAAAAAGTTAAGTACACCCAAGAAGTAGGCTACTTCAAATGCATATAATAATGCAATAAACCCTGATAAGTATTGAATAATGCCTAAAAAACAATACAAACCCCTAAAAAATTCCCTATCCCACAAAATTAGAGAAAATGCAAAAAATGCTCTAACAAATATGCTTAGTCCAGCACCTCTTACTCTGAAACACATGTATATAAAACTCATTAAAGAATTGGGCTTTCCAAAAAGAAGATGCAAAGTCATCATCATTATCACAAGTAGTTTTACTCATTGCTCATGAACTAAGTGGCGCCATCCCGGACAGTTATCAGCTTTTCTTAAATGTTATCAACCTGCTCACTGTTCTAGCCCTTGTGCCCGTAATCTTCTCTTCCATGATTAATTTTTCTAAGTTTTCTCCATCTCTTCTCACAATTTATCCAGAGCACTGTAGGATTTTTTGGTTGACAATAGAAGAAAGGCCCTTAGAGGAGTCGTCTGGTATCAAAACAAGATACATCACTGTTTTTGCGATTTTGAGATTACTGCTGATTTTACAAGTCCTAAATGCCCTCTTTACATGTGGGAAGAGAAAGGTATTCAAAACAGGACACATCATGCTCTTTTTAAAAGCTGAAGTAGTCGGTTGGTTTCAAAATAAGACAAGTAGATTGCGAAGGTATGTAAACATTTTCGCAATGTTCATGTGCTAGATGTTAGTAGGTTGGATAGAGCTATGCATACTAGACTCGGTCAACATTTGAATAAGCTAGGTAAGGAATTCTTAAGTTGTGAAATAAGTAAAATTATTAACATGAAGTTAAAGGAAAAGGTAGACACCATTACATTACAGTGGGCACTTGGGTATCAGAACCAGAGAAACTGTTAGAAGAAGCTCGATCTGAAAAACAGATTCAGCAGGTGTATTCAGAAACCACTAATAGTAAATTAAAAGGGTTCAATATTGATTATTATATGCATATCTACCATCAGAATGTTCAACATCTAAGTAATAAAGTAGATCATTTAAATAACCTGATAAATTCAAAAAACTACAGTGTTGCTGTGTTCACTGAACATTGGTGTGAGAGGGAGGAAATAAAAACCATGCATCTAGATAATTATATACTAGCCAGTAGTTACTGTCGAGAAGAAATGAAAGGTGGGGGTGTGAGTCTGTACTGTAAAATAAATGTTAGATACCAGGAATTGGGGTGGGTTAATAGCTATGGAAGGGATCATGACTTTGATGTTGCAGGTATTTTAACTCAGATGAATGATGATTTGGAAATATTTATAGCAGGAGTATATAGAGCCCCAAGTGGAAATATGGAAATATTCCTATGACAGTTTGATTTACTTCTGAATAAAGTAGCCAAAAAGTATAGAAACATAATAGTAGTTGGTGATTTAAATATAGACTGGTATGCACATGACAGGTCCCTCGAGACATTCAAAGACATTGTATTGTCATTTGGCCTTAATAATCTTGTCAAGGAGCCAACTAGGGTAACTAAAGATTCTGAAACATTAATCGATTACATTATTACTAACATGCCAGATGAATTAAGTAATTGCACTGTTGTGGACCATCGTGGCCAGGAATTAAAAATTGCATTTCCTCATGAATCTCAATTAAATCAGTCTACATGGAAGTACACTCGAAATGTATCTAATAATAATGTAATGAAACTCACAGAAGAACTTGGTAATGTTGATTGGGGGGAAGTGAGGAATATTAGGAATGTAAATGCTGCCTGGGAAAAATTCTGTTCTATTTTTAAAGTGTGTCTTAATTTATCCTGCCCATTAGTTAAAAGAATAAATAGGAATCACCAGAGCACTAAAACAACAAAAATATCTGATCTGTGCCATAGGTAAAAACAAAACATGATTGATGCTTTCGATAGCTACAAGCAAACAGAATTGAAGCTTTATAAAGATAACTATAAAAAATAGAAATTCATGAAGAAATAAAAAAAAATAAAGCACAAGAATATGAAAATAGAATAACAAATTCTAACAACTTTGCCAAAGAAGTATGGCAAATAGCTAAAGGTATTTCACGTCTTAATACAAGCAACACATGGGAAAATATTTCGATAAATATCAATAACAATGTTGTTAATGCACCTTTACAACTAGTAACAGCATTCAATGATTATTTCATTCAGCCACCCGTTAGGAACAGTGTAAATTTAAACAGTAATAGAGCAAAATGTAATGATCATAATGTTTTAGGAAATAAGTGTGGTAATAGCAGTATAAAGAAAATCACATGTAATAAATCAATCTTCCTGAAACCAAGTACCAAAGATTAAATAAGTACTGCGTTCGAAATTAGGTCTAGTCAAACAATATCACCGGATGAGGTACGAACCGAGAGCATCGGAGGAAAATAGTGTATAAAATTTTCGAGATATGAATCTTATTTACACTCAGGAAGAGAGATTATGCATCAACAAGCCATTGGTAACATTTTAGCCAGAATAAATATTTGTATTTGGAGAAGGAATGGAAATTTTATTACTTGATACAATTTAACCAAGCATAAATGACTTGAGACAAGTCCAGCATAGTGCACAGTTTTATCAGTGTTAGCTGCGAGAAACCTGTTTTCGATACGAGGGGACATGGCAAGGATAAGCAGAGGTCGTACGCGAGCCAGAGGAGAGAGAAGGGGGACGACGCGTGATCAGCGCGCGCCATAGAGAGTCGACAGCCAATCAGATAAATGATTGATCACAGAGGAACTGATAAATATTAAATACATTATTTTAATATTATAAAGGATTGTGACATATCAAAATCACCAGTAAGGAAAAAGTAAAAATTAGCAAGACGGAAATTAAATTGGATAATTGAGGGAGGAGATATAAGCGAAGGAGTGAATTTTCAGAGCGGAGTGAGGCTAGTTCAGTGAATTAACGAGGGAAATCCAACGGAGGAGGCTAGCGAACGCCAAGTAACGAGGCTCTTTCTATCTGAACTTTCAAGGAGACAACACGTTCAACGAATCACTCTCTAATCCACACGAGGTAAAGACTTGGAAAATAATAGACCACAAAATGAAGAAATATAGTAGAAACATGCAACAACAAGTATGAATAAGCTGATAATACAATTGAGAAGAAGTATTTAGCAGGAACAACGAAAGATATAAGTCATGAAACTATACTTTGTAGCAGTACATCGAAACTTCGGACGCAAGACCACGCAGAAGAGAAGCCAAAGGCATTGTCATACTTCAAGGAAGAAACACATCACACTATACAAGATGTATAAAGAATTAAGTCGAAGGGGAGAGATTACGACTACTTATTATTTAGAAGGAGAATGTTTTAATTCTTCCGCTATGAAGGGAAAGTAAAGCTATACAAACAAGCGAGATCCAGATATGACCATGACAACATAACTAATGGGAGCGAGCTGCGTCAACATCTGCAGTTCGCAACAAGTTACTACAGTGGAGAGAAATGCACAAGCTGAGGTGATTTCTCGTGTTAAGAAAGCACATTGCAATACTACTGACATCCAAAAATATCCAGAGATGGGCAGAAAGAATATGTACCCAAGAATGAAGCGTGAGGAGTATCTAGGTCATCGGGCCGAGAAGAGTGAAACGCCGCGGAGGAGCGAGGTCAACGGCATGGACGGGGGGAGACTGCCAGTCGAGTCCCAGCTGATTACCGGTATTTCTCACCCCATTGTTGTACAACAAGCCCAGCGGTCAACACTGAAGTGGTGTGACCCATGCAGACCAGATGACAGGCAAGTGTCACATTCCCGAAGGCGCGTGGGAGAAATTCCACAGATACCAACATCTTCAGGTCTTACCAGCGGCCACAGTTTTGAAGATAGACAAGTGCAATTTTACACACCTATGTAGATAGAACTTGTACACGATATTCCAGTATAATGACCAACATCTTATCTTATATTCATAGCCCATGTTATTATTTTGTCTAGAATTTAGAAATTTTTGGTAGAAATCTTCATACGTCATTTGGACGTATTTTGAACGTTTATTGATGATATTCGACACCGTAATTATTTTTGCAGTTTATTACAACGCTTATAATTTTTGCTTGAAGATAAATCCTTTGCGATAACAAAGTATATTTCGTAGATATTGTTGTAACATCAGAGAAACGGTAATAAGTATGTTAAATAAATATTGTAACAGTGGAGAGAAAGTAGTCATGAGTATTGACAAGCGTAAATTTGTACATGTGATACAAGAGAAAGAGAGGACAAGATGATCATAAGTATATGAAGCTAATTCGTCTCAGGAACGAAATTATGATGTTTAAAACCGTAACTATTGACAGAAGTATTCAATATTTGCATTGAAGGAACTCCATTGTCTGAGAAGAGGATATTGTAAAACCCAGAAGTTTATTTTGAACGTAAGAACAGTATGCGTATTTTAAAGGCATAGCTGAATGATGAAAATGAAATTATAAGGTATTGTAGATCAATATTTGTTATGAAAAGATCTTGTAAAATGAATGGAAGGATATTAAGTATCTATTGTAAGGAGAGACGGGAGGTAAAGATATTGTTATTTGAATGACAAACGCGAGCAGACTTAAGATTCAGAGCAAAGCTAGAAATTGTAACAGAAGTGTATTTAAAGCAGAGAGAAGAAATACGGCATGATTTATGGAAGCGAGAATGTGAAGAGATTTGCGGTAATAATATTTTTGAGAGATGTATAGATGAAATATAGCACGGAATTGTATAATCTATTGAAGATTATGTCGGAGGAGGAGTAGTGAATTCATGAAAGGTGTTACATTCGTAATATCTAGTAGGAATTCTGAATATCTTACTTTGTTGAAAGTATTTGATATGGTTCATAGAAGTTTGTGAAAGTGCTAAGAGGAGAATATATACGACAAGCAATTATGTCGAAGGAAGAGTAATAAGTACGCGATAATATGTTTATGAAGTGTGTGAGATAAGGAATTTATGATGGAAAGGTGTGAAATACTATGTGTCAGTTAAGTAAAGCCGTAATATGTATTTTTGGAGAATCACGAGTGTGAGCAGTGAGGGTTAATGCCATGCACACTTATAGTTTTATTTTGGAAGCTTATCTGAAAGTCATGCGTCGCAAGTTTGTAATATCATTAATTATTAAATACCGGATTTGTATATTTAAGTGAATAGTCATGAACTTAACTGTTTGTAACAATAATTCACATTGTTTATAACAATGTAATACAGGGTTTGACAATTTTATTGTGTGATATACGAGAGAAGGAGGTAGGAATGTACTCTATATAATTGGAGACAAATATAAAGAAATCGTGCAGGACGCGATAGTGTATATATGTGTATACAAACAGTATTATTATTGTTAATATTTGAAAGAAAAATAGCACAGTAGCGCCACCTGGTGAAATAGACATGTACAATAAAGAAGAGAAAAAAAAAGGCGAGTCAGTGCAAAGTCTGTGCGTGTTCGCGTGACATGTGACAAGCATCTCAAAAGATGATTTGTATTTTGTATTGTATTTCTCACTTGATAAATAAAGTTTAACATTAAAACTAACAGGTTATGGACCCAGGCCACGTGTAAATGGTATTATCTCGTGAGTGGATCCGAAGCTGAGCGCCTGTGGAACACGTGCTGTATTTTTTGTGAGTAAGGATAACCTCAAAATGGCAGCCGGCAGTGACTACAAAGTTCAAGTGGATAAACTTGAAGGACCTAAAGACTGGGCAAAGTGGAAATGGCATGTGTTGATGGTTTTGCGGTCGTATGAACTGGAAAATATTGTTGATGGTTCGAAAAAGTGTCCTGTGTTGCCGGCAGATGCAACTGCGCAACAAAAAGCGGCATATAAGCAGTGGTTGAAAGAAGACGCGAAAGCGGCCAGTTTGCTAGCAGGTGCGCTAGGAAAATCTGTTGCCGAGCTCGTGTTGACGTGCACCAATGCCAGTGAAATTTGGACAAAATTGAGCGCACGGTTCGAACGAAGCAGTACGCAGCGACTGAACATGTTGATCGAGTCATTCTTCCGAGTGACACGTGACGACAAGGAGGACATCAGCACCCATGTCGCGAAGTTACAGAAGCTTTATCAGGATCTGAACGACGAACTACAAAAGCACAACGAAAACACGTTATCTGAAAGGATTTTGAACGGTCGAATTTTATCCACGCTGGGAAAAGAATATGATAATTTCAAGGATGTGTGGGACACGATTCCGACGGAAAATCAAACTGTGAACTTGTTGATTGAAAAATTGTGCACGATTGAACTGCGTGACCAAGGAAACGTGGAATCGACTGCGTTTGTGGTACGTAGTGCTCCCAAGAAGCATTCCCAGTATGGCAGTGGCAAAGGCAGTGCTGATGACAAGTCGAAGAAAAATGTTCAACGAGTAAAGCAGAAGTTTCCATGTTTCAAATGTAAGGAATTGGGCCATTGGGCAAGTGAATGTCCAGTGAAGAAGAAAGAGGGTGACACTAGAAACAAAAATAAGGAGAACAATGCTTCGTTTCTGACACATGCGATGAGTGCGTTAGACGGCGACTTTGTTCAAGCCGACGAGTGGTACTGCGACAGTGGCGCCACAAATCACATCACCGCGAACAAACAGTATTTTACAACATACGTCAGGTTTGCTGCTCCAGAGAAGATTTTGCTAGGAAAACGAGGTGTGAGCATGCTAGCTCACGGCAAAGGAACTGTAAACATTCAAGTGCGGCTGAACAACGCTTGGTTAAGTGCTGAGATGACTGAAGTTTTGTATGTTCCCGATGCAATGGCTCATCTGTTTTCTGTGAAAGCTGCTGCAAGGAAAGGTTTTTGTGCAAGACTTGACGACCTAACTGTTAGAATTGAAGACAAGGTTACTGGAAAGGCGATGATGGCTGGACGTGTGATTCATGGTCTGTATGTACTTGACATGCGCGTCGTGAAACCGGCGCAACCCATTCAAGTGAATTTAGCTACATCGTCGGACAAACTGCAGATCTACCATGAACGATTTGGTCATCAACACAAAGCGCATGTCAAGAATGTACTGAAGCAGATGAACATCAATGTAGACATGTGTAAAGAGGATTTCTGCGATGGATGTGCACTGGGAAAAATGCATCGACTGCCATTCAAGACACGAATGAATCGACCAACAGCCACCGGTGAACAAATCCACGCCGATGTGAATGGACCAATGTCTACTGAATCTCTTGGAAAGGCACGCTACTACGTATGTTTCAAGGATGATTTCAGCAAGTTTCGACGAGTTTTCTTTTTAAAGCACAAAAGTGAAGTGTACACCGTTCTGGAACAGTTCCTGAATGAAGCCAAAACAAATGGACACGTCGTGAAGCTGTTCAGGTGTGATGGAGGAAAAGAATTTGATAACAAGAAGGTTTCTGAACTACTAGCAAGCAGAGGCATAGAACAAAGCATTACTACGCCATACACACCACAACAAAACGGAGTTGCGGAACGTGAAAATCGGACGATTGTGGAGTGCGCAAAATCTATGCTGAATCCCAGCAAGTTAACGAAAAAACTTTGGGCTGAAGCCTGCAACACTGCGGTGTACCTCCTGAATCGCACTGGGAAGTCATCGATTGAAAACAAATCTCCCTATGAATTGTGGTATGGACGACCAGTGGGAAGTTTCAGTCATCTGAAGATCTTCGGAACAGAATGCTACGTGCATATCGACAAGAATTTTCGCTCAAAGTTCGACGACAAAGCTGTTTTTGGACATCTGGTTGGGTACGTGAACGACAGGGATGGATTTAGAGTCTGGATTCCAACTCAGGGAAAGGTTGTTCTAAGCCATGATGTGAAATTCAAACCTGAAGTTGTCTGCAATCTGCGCGCCAACGCCGGAAAGGTTGAAGTCACGCTTGAAGAACGTGTGGAGAGGAATCAGTCTAATTCATCGTCTGATGTAGGCCTACAGAGGAGGTCAGAGTCAGATGAGAACTTAAGCGAAATTGAAGATTTTGCTTCGGCATCCAGTTCCGGAGGAAGCGAAGATGAGGAAGAAGGAGAGACTGAAGAAAGAAGGAAAAGCAAACGTGAAAGTAAGAAGCCATCGTGGATGATCAGTGGAAATTACATGTACATGGCTGGACCATCTATCGCTGAAAAGAATCCTGACTCATACTCTGAAGTGCTGCAGTCTAGTGATAAAAATCAGTGGCTGAAAGCAATTAATGAAGAATTGGAGTCCTTAAAGGAAAATGATACCTGGAAATTGGTTGAGCGTCCAAATGGTACACGGGTCCTGAAAAATCGGTGGGTTCTTCGACAGAAGACAACGGACAGTGGAGAAGTTCGCTTCAAGGCACGATTGGTAGCCAAAGGCTATGCGCAACAGCAAGGAATCGATTATGAAGAAACATTCAGCCCTGTTGCACGGTATGATACCATTCGAGCTCTGTTGGCAGTAGCTGTTGAAAAGGAGATGAAACTTGGTCAATTTGATGTCAAGACGGCCTTCTTGAACGGCGAGCTTGAAGAAGATGTGTTCATGGAACAGCCAGAAGGTCATCAGGACGGTACTGGCCGAGTGTGTCATCTAAAGAGAAGCTTATATGGTTTAAAACAGGCTCCACGCTGCTGGAACAAGCGTTTCAAGAAATTCATGGAGAAAGCTGGATTCAAAAACAGCAAAGCTGATCCTTGTCTCTTTTACAGCAACAAAAATGGAAAGTGGTTGGCTGTTGTAATCTTTGTGGATGATGGTCTGGTAATTGGCAATGAAGAAGACATCGAGCAGTTCATGGAAAAACTTCAGCAGGAATTTCACACGACCAGAGGATCTCTCAACAATTTCCTGGGCATGAAGATACAAGAAAACCATGATGGATCAATTGCAATCAGTCAAGAGGATTACACGAGGAAAATCCTAGAAAAATTTGGGATGGCCGAGTCAAATGGAGTGTCTACCCCAGTTGGACGCGAAGAAAGTGAAGACGGAGAAAAGGTTTCGGCCAGGGTTCCTTATCGTGAGGCGGTGGGATCCTTGATGTACCTGACTACTGCTACTCGTCCAGATATCGCATTCGCGGTCAACAAAGCTGCTCGAGCCATGGAGAATCCTACAGTTCAAGACTGGAGTCAAGTGAAACGGATATTTCGATATTTAAAGAGCACAGTGAACCATGGAATCGTCTATAGGAAAGAGGACGTTTTGAAGGTCTACAGTGATGCTGACTACGCCGGTGACAAGAGGACGAGACGTTCAACGACGGGTGTCATTTCGATCTACAATCATGGAGCTGTATCGTGGAGAAGTCAGTTACAGAAGTCTGTGTCAACATCGACAACTGAAGCTGAAATTGTGTCTGCAAGTGAAGGAGCAAAGGAGTTGATTTGGCTGAAAAGACTGTTTTCTGAATTACTGGGAACTGCTGACAAACCTCCAACGCTTTACATCGACAATGCTGGTGCAGTTAAATTGGCTAAAAATCCGGAGTACCATCGAAAATCGAAGCATATTGAGGTACGTCATTTCTATGTGAGGGAAAGATTTTTGGACGGAGACCTTGAGCTGGAGCACATCGACGGGACCAATCAATTAGCTGATCTTCTAACTAAACCTCTGGAGAGGGTCAGATTCGAGATGCTGCGTGAGAGGATTGGCGTGCAGAAGATGACATCTTAGAGGCTGAAAAGTGTTCAATAGTTCAACTTGTTTATTTTTTATTTGTATTTGATTTTTCTTTGGAGGAAGTGTTAATATTTGAAAGAAAAATAGCACAGTAGCGCCACCTGGTGAAATAGACATGTACAATAAAGAAGAGAAAAAAAAAGACGAGTCAGTGCAAAGTCTGTGCGTGTTCGCGTGACATGTGACAAGCATCTCAAAAGATGATTTGTATTTTGTATTGTATTTCTCACTTGATAAATAAAGTTTAACATTAAAACTAACAATTATTATTAATTATTTTATTCAGATTTGTAGATTTGACGCTATATTGCGGAGACTTTAACGACTGTATTAAACAGGGAACATGTTTGTAGAAGTTGATCGTTAAAGTGAAGTACAACAGCAGTAGAACTACGGCATTTGGCATTGTAATAGTGTTGTTTGTTTGCAACATCTTTCAAGGAAAGATATTATTGTCACATAATTTGTGTGTGACACACAAGAGACTCATTTTAGTTATATTAAGCCTAGAGCAGCTATTTCATTTTGAGTGTTTTTATTTTATCTTTCAACAGTGTTAGGGACATTTATGTAATGTCATTTTTAGTTAATAAAAGACAAGCGTTTTTATACACTTGCTACGTTTTTATAGAGCTGATTCTTATTTCAATGCTTAATTACGCGATAACGATACCGCTAGCTAGATGCAAACAGACTATCGACACATTTACCTTAATTATTCGAGAGTCGAGTTGCTCATTAGTGCTCTATTTTTTTATTTTTCTTAAGCTGTTCTGTATGCAACTAGTTGGTAGTATAGTTAGGTGTGCATTATGTGTGTTCAGGGTTCCCTAGTCATTAGTCCGGTAGGACTTGTTCAATTCTTAGCCATGTATTGACATCCCTACGATCCTTTTTCCATCTGCGCGGATTTGGGACTGTGACCTAGAGGAATTCAGGCGCATATATAGCATATATAATTTATGGTCGGCCAACAGGTATGGCTTCGACGTTGTCGATTGCCTGGGTCTTTCGAATTTGTGAATTTGAATTCCCAGAGATGAGTGACCACCGGTTGTGTCGAGTTTGTTACACTAGGTGATATTTCGTAATCACGGCTATTTTAAGCAAGTTTGGTGTACGACACAGTCGAGTTTTGTTTGTATTTGTAAATGCCGATCCCAAACTGATAAGTTGTGGAAGTGAATTCCCATTATCTGATGTGAGGAGTACAATTAGTTGAGAGGCATATCTTGCATTGTTCCGGCAAAAGACATTTTGGTCAAGTAAAGCGTAAGTGTAAAGTTGTTATTGTGATTAAGTAAATTTTTGGTTAGAATTGAGTATTGAATTGAGGTCAGTTTTAGTTATACGACGTAGTAGACATCATCAGTGTTAGCGTAGACATTTGATAGGCAGGTAGGACATATCTACGAAATACTTTGGTTTATCTAAGATAATTTATTTGTTGGTCATTCTGGAATTTCACTGTGATTAGTATAGTAATACTTCCCTATTTCTCATATATATAAAGAGTATGTCGTCTGAGAACATGACCTACATCAGGTCAATATTGGAGCAGATGAAAAGCAGTCAGGCAGGTTTAACTGCCGAAGTTGAAGCCCTACATGCACTTACACATGACAACACAAAGAAGTTAGGGAAGGAAATTAAGGACACATCAGCAGCGGCAAAGGCAGAAGTGAAAGCAGAGTTAGCGATAGCCCAAGAAGATGCCAAAAAAGCTCAAGAAGAAGCTAGACTATCCCAAGAAAAAGCCCAAGAAGAAGCTAAAAATGTTCAGGAGGAGATCAAATTAGCTTTAGATAAGGCTCAGAATGAAGGAAGAGTATCCCAAGAATTGAGTAGACTTGCGCAAGAAGAAAGCAGATTAGCCCAAGAGGAAGCCAGAAAAGCCCAGATGAAAGCTAAAGCAACCCAAACTGACGCAGAGGAACGACTACAAGAGCTACAAAAGGTGATAAAACAACAAAAGTTGATTTCTGAAGGTATCAATGTAGATATAAATAAATGTATTATTGATGCTGTTTTCAGGGGCGTAGCTAAGATGGGGCAAGCGGGGCACCGCCCCGGGGCCCCCAAGGTTAGGGGGTCCCCAAACCCTAAAAGAAAAATTATAAATAAATAATAATAAATAAATATAATTAGTACAAGGAAACATATAGGCTAGAACTCAATTTAGTTCAGGGGCCCCAATTGTACGGAACTATGCGTCTAAAGTTGTGTTTAGAAACTAGTCGCGGTCAGTGCAATCTGTATGTAAGTTATATCCATCCACTTGTGTGGTATTCTATGAGTACTTTTTGATAGCCGGGCGCCCGACCCAAGCGCGGGACAGACAATGTATTGTTCCCCATTCAGCGCATGACCATGACTCATCGTCCCCCCCCCCTTCCCCCTTCACTGGGACGTACACCACAGCAATGCACAGTAGCAGAGTAGTAGCAGTAGTGTAGTTGGTAGGTCGCCACCGCGGTTCCCGGTTGTGGCTGAACTTAAGTTGTGGCTTGCATTGTGCTATTTTTTACGAAGCTATGAAACTTACTTATGAAAGTGGAGCTAAAAGAAGGAAGGATGAAAGAAAAAAACAGGAGACGGGTTGTGCTTGTACTAAATCCTTAACTGCATGGTTGCACCCACAAACTCAATCAGGTTTCGAGTACGTTTCGGTGCAGAAACAAGATCAAACCGAAGAAAATGAAAATAATGAAGGTAAGACGAAACCAAAGAAACCATACTGTAAAAGTGTTACAAGTTGTTAAAGCAAAGTAAAATTATTGTTTGTAAGAGTTCCATTAACAATTTGGTCAGGACGTAATATTTTATAACTAATATCATAATTCGTTAATATTATAAAAAAGCATAGAATGTGTGATAAGAACAAACAATGAAGCGGTTTGCGAATTGCGACGGTTGATTCACTTCACTTGGACGTAATACATTTGTTTGTTTTTCACTTCACATTAAAAATCACACTGTATCGGGTATACAGTATGCATCGTTTCAACGGACGACTATCATTGGTGACACAGTCCTTTTGTTCCGTCAACCAAACAATAATCAGTTAGTTGGCTTAGTTCAACAGTTAGTTGTAAGAGCGTTAAAATCCCTCAGTATGTCTCCCTTCGGAAGGGAAGTAAAGCCGGCGGTCCCATGTCATAGATTTATGGCATGTTAAAGAACCTTCCACTAATTACACCTGTGTAAAGCTAAATTGTATGGGTTAAGAATGTAAGCAACGCTCTTAGGTTCCTACGTTCGTAGCCAAGAGCCGACTGCGGTGGCGTCTGGTAGCTAAGTTCTGAACTAGTAGTCGTTGATGGTGGCGTTTGGCAGCAAAAGTAGGAACTATTTGAAAAATTCAAAAGTCTGCAATACTTACTTGAATTTTAAAAAAAGTCCTCTCAGCACGCCGGAAGGCGGAGGTAGATTTCATCGGGCAAACTTGGGGATAGGCGAAAATAGGCAGAATATGCACGTTTTCGTAGAAGGATCAGACCTCATTTATTGCGAGAAAATATTTTATAATTAGAGCTTAATTAACTTTGTTTTTCGTCATTTTATGCATATTTTAAACATTTTATTGTCTTATGGGGACGGTAACCTTCTTGTCATTTGGGGTACATTTTTGTACTTGTGGTCACACTGTCCTTATGCAAGGTTTCGACACTGATGTGTAACTATGTAACGGTCTGTTACTTTTTCACGCAAAATTATATCTCCCGCAGAGATTTTGGTTGGTTCCTCAGTTTAGGGGCTGCGACAACGCGGTCAAGTAACCCCGTGTACTTTGGGTGAGTGTAGAATCTGTCTGATAAACAGTGTGAATTGTGATGGCTGTATTAGTCTGTAATTCAGGTAAGGACTGCAGACGGTCAATTTCACGCAGTAGTTCCTAATGTTGCTACCAAATACTACTGTCAACGACACCTAGCTCTGAACTTGGCTACGAGATGCCACCGCAAACAGCACTCGCAACGAACGTTGGATCTTCCCCTCCAAAGGAAAGCATATTGAGGGATTTTTAGCGCTCTTAGAACATCCGACGACTTCGGCCGGCTTTGAACCCGCGAACTTTGGTATAGAAGTTCAGCATACTACCAATTACGTCACCGAGGCCGCTTCTCACTTAGTCAGATGGAAAACTAAATGTGATCGCGTGCAAGTGCGTTGTCATGGCAACGTCGGATAGCACATCCCTCATCAATTTAGTTGTGTTGTCATGGCAACCTCTGATAGCTCTTGGCATTTTCTTATAATTCCGAAATCATTTTTCTCATCCCTTGGCGTAATGGTGGGTCATATCAAAAATTCTTTCAGACAAAAGTTTTCGGTAATTATTAGGGGAATACTGTCCCTTTTGTACGGTTTTGATATTGTGCCTATTAAGAGAGATATGATAAATGTTTCCCGAAAAAAACCACTTTTTCCCACCCCTTTGGTCAATGGTTGGTGCTATCATAAAACTCTTCAAACATGATTTTTTGGGCCTTATACGACACATAGTATGAACTTTGAATGGATTCGATATGTCAAATATTAAGCGAGTTATAGCGATATTACACTTTTTCGAAAAAAGCCCCCATTTTCACCCCCGTCGACCGATTGTGCCCATTAACGAACTCGACTGAGATTTTATAGGGATACATATTATGTAAAAATTCAAATTGATTGGTGCAAAATTGCGGTAGTTATCGTGTCCACAAGAAAGTGATATATGTATATATATATATATATATATATTGAACCCGATGGGGTTATGCTGACTGGAATCGAACATGGTTCTCAGAGACTGTGATCTCAGTAAAAAGGTTCCACCAGGGAGCGAACCAGAGATCTGTACAGGGAGTTTCTTGGTAAAAAAAAAACCTCGAAAGAAATGTATATTTAATCACTGGTGTGATTTTTGATGAAATGGCATTATTTATTAAAATAATGTAGGAAATAATGAGCAGATTATATCATTATAAGACGATTTGGTGTAAGCTATTGGAGGTTTGAAGCACAGAGGAGGGCAGAGCTGACATTTACTAATCGGCCCAGAATTGTGGGTTGGTCCCAGTGGAGCCACGTCCATCTCTGTCACCCCATTATGTCGTCTGGAGCAGGGGAGAGGCCTGAATAATGACACAGTTATTCCCCGACGGAGAATAGATTTAGAGGAGGGGCGGAGAAATGCCCAGAAAAATCATTGATTACTCGTGATTGGAGTAACGAATCGAGATGAGAGTTGCACACAGGTGAATATCTTGGCAAGAAGATAATTTTAGAGTCTTTTACCTGCGAAATTGGTGCATATTTAGTGATGTGCGTAAGGACTGTAAAACGACCATTGTTCGCGGATGGATGTGAAGATGTTGACGGGGAGTTCCCGACTAGGTAGCGTCCCACGCCATGGAGAAAGGAATTAATATTAATTAATTGAACGAGCGATTCCTTTGCACACAGATAGTTTTGGGACCTGTGAAGAGAGAGGAACACAATGATCATGGTTTGAAGACCTGAATCATGCTGTGAGAGGAGCGAAGATTACGCGGGAAGATGTTGCTCTACTTTCTGTGGAAATCCGATATAAGGGAGTAGACCCCAGGAGGAGCCCTCTGTTCTCAGTGTTACTCTGTTCTAACTCACTTGAAGCTCAGTCGAGACGCAGTCAAGCTCAGTCTACATGCCGCCAAGCGCAGTTACAGCCAGTTACAGTTTTACTCAATTGTCAATTGTAGCACAATGGAAATAAGTTGCAATCAGTATGCAGCAAATATGCAGCAGTACGAGACAGCGTGTAAGCCGCAGACAGAAGTCTTCAAATAAGCTACGTGCAGTCTTCGAGTGAAACTTCAGTCAGCTACAGCCAGGTTGAAGCAAGTTCGTCAAGGCAAAACGCATGACGGATCTATTCATCGAGACGCCGAACAAGGACTGGTATGTGTAAAAGAAACAGTAAACATGCTTGTATGAATAATAGTCGTGATACAGGCATAATTAGCAGCACGAACTATGACGTGTTCAGTTACGAAGCACCGTATAGACTAACGGTAGAAATATTGTATATAATTATTTGTGAAAGTGTTGAACTTTATTAAGCGCAGTGTGTATAGTATTAACTAATCGTATATGTGTGTAACAACGATAGAATGCGCTAAAGAAACCTTACTAAGTGTTTGGTATTGCCATGAGAATACCAGATGTTAACGCTCATGTTTAGGAGCAAGCGTATTGATGTAACGCAGGACGCTTACTGTAGGAGTAATGATCGTCATAAAACTGTTGGAGAGTTCCGAGAGCAGATAACCAGACTTTCAATCAGGAGTTGGTAACGTCAGATGCCGTCGACACCTGCAATTTCGATCTCTGCTAGGGAATTTCAGCATTGAAGTGTGTATAAAGTGACGAGTGTTCAGTGTAATGTATATGTAAAAATATCATTTAAAGTAGTGTTTGATGAAGTGTTTCACATGTTTGGGGAGTGATAACTTCCTGAAAGGTATGCAACGTGTCGTGTTGGTGATAGAAATTAGGTGTAATCAAATGTGTGTAAACAAGAGAAATATGTCGCGATAAACCCATTATGGCGGGCGACATGGAAGAATATGATTGGTCGGAGCCACCTTAGATGCCTATAGAGATGTAAGTACCCCACAAATTATGGTT
The DNA here is from genome assembly GCA_946902985.2 of Meconema thalassinum. NCBI lineage: Eukaryota > Metazoa > Arthropoda > Insecta > Orthoptera > Tettigoniidae > Meconema > Meconema thalassinum. Next base: position 98,431,778 of record OX336400.1, on the reverse strand, counting down.
ATAATTATGTAGAAGTATGGACCGATGCATGTCTGTGATTCCGTAAAGATATTGTGAATTCCTTATAGATGCCAGTAAAAGTCAGTTAGGAGGCTGATCCTCCATGTTTAATCAGTAATGAATTGATTTTGATAGAGTTGAAATGATGATTTGCATCATTAAGTGGAGTAATTATTCCCACTATGAATTAAGAATGGCAATCAGTTATGTAAATGTAACGAACGCGATTGTTCGAGTTTAAAACGTTTAGCTATGTCGGAAATTTTGGTAATTTATGTGAGAATAATAATAAATAATGATTTGGTCATTTATGTCAATGAGATTTTCAATAATAATAATAAAGGATGATTTTGGTCATTTATGTCAGTGAGAAATGATGATAATAATAATAATGGTTATTAAGAGTATGAATGAACACATCAGGAAACAAATAAATGTTGTAAGCGAGAATTATTAACGCTAAGTGCAAGACTTATCAATCTAAGCAGGAAGATGTTACAATGAGATTACATTTCAGTAATTATGGAAAGAAGTTTTATATCAGAATATTGCATATATTCAGTAATGATACCAGTAATGAAAGAGCTTTTAGTGAATTGAATTTGCAGCTTAATTGAGAAGCTTATAGAGTAAATGTTAGATTTCTCTTAATATTAGAGGTCGGAATGTCGTAGCATGGAGCATTAGGGGCCAGATAGTCTATTCTACGTATGAATTCTCCTATGTCGTGGACATTGTTGGAGATATTATTTATTCCGGAGTTTTAGTGAATGGACCCTAACTCTGAAGAAAGGATTGAAATGTGTTCCGGGCTGGAATCTTGTAAGAGTCGAGGAAACAAGGACACCTCGCAGCTCTATGATTTCCCGAGAACTTATGATGAGTTATGTACGCTCGTGGCAGCGAAAACTCATGGCGACAGTGGTTTTGTGCGCCTATATTATACTTGAGACATCGGTCAACCGCCAGGCTCATGCATTACGAACCCCGAACCTTCATGTTGAATGGACCCATGTGAGGCCATTAATTAATCATTATCCTCGACGTAGGAATAATTACAAAAAGCTCATTCAATACCTGTTGGCATAATAGTCAATTAAGATCCTTTGGGAACATGTGTGTCGCTCAGGACACAGTATTTGTCTTGTAAATCTCCACTGCTTAGAGAGAGGGAAGCTTTCAAACTTTTAGAAAGGTCGAGATAATTGGTGGAACGACCCATCCCACTTTCTATTGTGTAGCGATTTCCTTAGCTGAGGGTCGATGCCAACCACCCGGACCGCTCAGGCAAGTAAAAGAGGGAAGAAATTCTAGACCTTGTTAAAATGACATATAATGCAAGATTGTTATGTTGAGTATTATAGCCATGTGGTTTGTGAACACATGGATAATTGTAGTTAATCCTGATGGTTCATTAATTTAGCTATCTGACGAATAGTTACATGATATATTTGTACTGTCACTGGAACCAAGTCATGTAGTTGGTTACTAGATGCCAATCGCCATGAGCGCGAGGCAGTCTATCGTACAATCCGACATAAGCTATAACGTAACGTTTTATCTAGGAATCACAGACAGCACGCAGTGAAACCATATAATTGAAGGATGTGTAGGGGGTAGCTTACATAATTATGGAGTTGCACGTTGATTTTGGTGCAACGTCCAAATAGGTAAATGCATGCAAAGCATTTCATTGGTGAGAAGAAAAATATTAAAACACGCACGGCACACATAATTGTTTAACGTAAAGAGGTTTAAGGAATAATCCTTGTTGTAATATTAAAGAAGTCACATTGTATGACTGTTATGTTAATGGACAGTGTGTTTTGAAGTCGTAGGTGCATCAGCGCACTAGTATATCCTTGTGAAGTTCACAGAAGGGTAAAGCATTATGGCTAGGTATGACTTTGTTGTGATTTCATATTTGTTTATTTGTGGATTGTGGAAGTAAAAATTTTGTTTGCTTTATTTTATGCTTTTTTTGGGTATTGTTTTGTGTTTGAAGCCATGATTTATTTTACTGGATTAAAGTTTTAGAATAGAGTTGTGCCTTATCATTGTAGAGTTGATACCTTTTAGCCTCAAATCCAAAATATGCACTGCAAAATTGGGGTTACCGTACACGCCTGAGAGCTGATGCTAGTTGGAGGCAGATGCATATTATCCAACGAGATTACTCACATGGGTACAATATATATATATATATATATATATATATATATATATAAATTATATATAAACTTTTTAACTGACGGTGGTTTTGGGGTCTAGGGGATGTGAAACGTGAAGATATGTCGAAATTTTCCGGAAGTCGAAACATGGTACCCATTGTAATAGTTAGCTTTCTAATGAAATCTACCTAAAACTGATAACACACACACTAATACAGTCATCACAATTAACACCGGTTATCAGACAGATTCTACACACTCCCAAAGTACACGGGGCTACATGACTGCGTTGTCGCAGCCCCTAAACTTAGGAACCAACCAACCAACCAACAGTTAGTTGAATCTGTTTCTACAAATTAAACACTGCAATCAACTATAAAACACTACACTAAATTCTATTGCTCAATATTATTCACTTTGTATTTCTTTCAGATGATGACGCTCATCAACAGTCTGAAGTACATAAAATCGATGCTCCGACCACTCATAGTGGCCTTTCATGTCTTAATCAGCCAGTCGATAATAACAAGGATGCAGTAAGCTTTACTGAAACTGGACACTCTGAAAATTATGTTTTGCAAGACAAAATTAAATTTCCCAGTCCCTTCAATAATCCAGAAATGAAAAGGTTAATCATAGCATCGGGACCTTGTCAAGCTCGTGGTCCCTTTCCAAAACAGCCTGATGGACGAGGAAGTAAGAGATCATTTTCAACTAATTACTACAGTTTTAAATCAGGTTCTGGGATGAAATGTAACAGACCCTGGTTTTCCTATGCGAAAAGGTTAGACCGTGTCTACTGTCAACCATGTTGGCTGTTTCCACAACATTCAGAGAACAGTTTCGGTAGTACGGGACTAAACGACTGGAAACATCTTTCTGATATAATTAAACCTCATGAACAATCGGATGACCACTTATTTTCTTGTGTTATATTTGAGATATGGAGGAATGATGAAACAATGAGCGATGCTTTATAAAAACAGATAAAGGAAGAGAACACTTACTGGAGGAACGTTCTAGAAAGAATAGTTAATGTTTCATTAACTTTGACCACCTGTAACCTTGCTTTCCTCGGAAGAAGTAGTAAAATGGAAGATCCAATTAAAGGAGATTTCTTGTCTATAACTCCTGTCTGATGATGATAATTGTTGTTTTAAGGGACCTAACATCTAGGTCAGTGGTTCCCAACCTTTGTCGCTGACGCCCCCCTTTTGAGATACGGGAGTTCATCGCACCCCCCTCTTCCGCCTCCCCCCGTCCTTTCCACTCATCGCTTCTATAACCTCTTCGATTGACCTAATAACACTACATAATGGAATAGGCTTATCTATTACATACCGTACTAACTTCATTTTAGCACAATACAAAGTACACACTTTTACAACAAATCCTTAAGTTAGTCAACAAATGTTATTGAGAGAGTTGACACTGTTTTCGCTGGGTAAGATTCTGTATGTTTGGTTTGATATTTGTCAGAGCACAGCGGAGATCACTCGCAACATCAAACCGACAGCACTGCTTTGTTTCTATGACACTCAGCGTTGAAAATCCTGACTCGCATAAACATGTCATTAAAAATGGGACAATGACACGCAATGCAAATTTGGCTATTACAGGATACACTACAAGACAGTTTACCCAAAAGTCACCCAGTCCTAATATTTTTGAATCAACTCTTAGCTTTGATTCACACCTCAAATCTATGGCTTCTTCTTGAAGCTGTGCTGACAGTGCTTCAATGTCAATGGCAAACGAATTTCTTGTTAACATCCAGGACCATTCTTCCTACGAGATATCAGGAAAGTAGAAGTTGAATTCTTGTGCCAGGGAATCCAAATGTGACTGAATTTGCACCTAAGTTTATTACGATCACGTTCATTTTCCCGGCAAAATTTCATTAAGGCGGTGAAAGGATGAGAAGTTGTTCAACTGAAGCCGGCGTTTCCATAACCGTATTTTTTTTTTCAGGAATGCATAATATTGGAGTTTTTGCCTTGGAGCTTTAAGTTCAAACTGTTCAAAGCTTCAAAGAAATCACAAAGATATGCCAACGAGACGATAAAATTGGCATGATTTTGCTCCTTACAACACAGCAAATTCCTTATTTCACCTCCAACCTCGCGGCTCCGCAGAGGTTAGTGCCGACAGTTGGCAATTACCAGTGCTTTTGAACGACAGACTTGGTGCGACGATCACTTGGAGAGATTTAGAAAAATGTTTATTTTACAAAATTTTAATATTCGAGTTTAAAAAAAAAAAAACGGAAATCACTTCACGCCCCCCTTCATAAAGTCCCACGCCCCCCAGGTTGGGAACCACTGACTATGTCTGACTATGACCCTGTACTAAAAACCTTTTTGCAAAAGCCAGCAGGAAGTGTAAACAATTTAAGCCCTGTCATCCAAATTGAAGTTATTTCTTTGATGTCAAATGAAGTACGGTAATGAAAGAAATCAAATATGAAATATATTGCTCTCCGTTTTTCTCTCTTATTATGGATACAACTCAGGATACAAGTAAAGTTGATCAGTTAAGTAATGTTTTCAGGTACGTGAAAGTGGTAAATGATGTAAGAAATAAACCCAACAAATAAAGATTTGCGAGACGTTTACGTCTTTTACAAAGTTGAAGATCAAAGTGCATTTGGTTTTGGCAAGTCAAATTGTGGAATATATTCAAGATAAAGGTCTTGAATTGAAAAAAAAAATATTGTGGCCAAGGTTATGACGGCGCAAGCGTAATGAGTGGAGAATACAATGGCCTGCAGAAAAAGATTGAAGCCATGCAAATTTTTTACATTGTGCAAGTCACAATTTAAATCTGGTGTTGAAAAACGCTGTAGAAGCCAGTCGAGAAATATCACAGTCTTTTGAGGTTGTATGAAATGTCTACAACCTTTTTGGACACAGTATCAAACACTGGCTGGTGCTGCAAGATGCATCTGAAAATGCAAACATGACGTTAAAAACATTCAACCCAACAAGATGGTCGGGAAGGTACTGCCCCCGTAAATTGAATTATGTTGAGACCACGGTGGCTATTTTGGAAATTATGAAGAAAGTTATGGCTGTCATAGTTATGACGTGGATGGTCATGACGTAAGCACGGATGACGCAGACGTTAAACCAGCAGGCTACTTGAGCTGAGATTCTCAATGACGTCAGCATTTATTCGAGAAAGATCCGAGATTTACGACGCAGTCGCAGGAAACGTGGAATTGTGCTGAGGAAGAAATTATGCTATGGGAGGGGAGGCTTGAACCAATGAACGATTGTTTGAAGGAAGACGGAGATTGCTAAAACTATGATATTTTTAATACTTTTTGGAATGCAGAATTGTGGAAATCCATTTGCAGTAGAGGCATTGATCTGGAATTTTGGTGAAATTTATTTTCTGTTTTTGAATTTTGAAAATCCGTCACGTATTGACGAAGTTGGAACTTCTAGCGATGACGCAGTAACACGCTATGGAAGGGATGGATACGCCCCTTATGAAGTTTATAAAAGGCCTTGCGCAGAAGAGAGGAGTCTCAATCGTCAGATCTCATATCGCATATCTCAAATCGTCAGATCTTCAGTGATTATATAGTCGTTTTGGTGAGACGTCGAGTGATATTAGTAGAAAGAGTCGTCTTTATAACGCGTGGTGAAGCCACCGCATTAAACGATATTCGAGCAGACAAGCAGTGCAAGTTTACTGTGAGTAAAACTAGGCGAAGTTAAAACGCACATTATAACGCGTCTACAAGATTGGCTATGAACAGTTAGCGGTTGCCTATAAGCTAATTCTATTGGGCAGTGCTACATTAAGCAGTGTAGTAAATTTGAACAATTTCAAGGAGTTATTTTAGAAGATATTAGCACTTTTAGACGACTGACAAAAGTGATTTTCTCGCCTCCTGAGAAGCACTTTGTATCGCCAGATCCTACGCTACGGCTGACACTGCTAGTATAACAGGGAGACTTCTGATTGCTTTTGTGACACAACGCTACAGTATTATGGAGCAGTTTAATAAGGCAGTTTGTTCTTCTATTACCATAACCGAAGAGAAGATGGAAGGCTAAAGGACTTTAATGCAATTGGGACATACATTCTTGGAGTAAGATAGCAACATGGAACTTCGCTAATTGCCATTCCATACAAGCGGACATGTGGTGAACAACCATCTACACCCATGTTTCGTGGCTCAACGCTGAATACTATCAAACAGCAATGGAAACGATTTCATACTCACTGAATATGAATATTTCAATGGAAATTACTACAAAAACTTCATGGCGATTTTCTACAAGATCTTCAGGGATTTTTCAAGAGAGGTCAGGGTAGTCCCGACTCACAAAGAAGAATTTTGCCGGAAGGATGTCTTACGTCTTCATGGAGCAGTGCAATTTCCGGAGGAGGAAGCAGTTCGATTCTCCGAGGGTGCTGTTTCCTGTTTCGAGGATGGAGCTCAGCTTTAACTTGGTGAAATGGATCCATCAGCAGTCTTCTTTGGGGAATTTTCCTCTGGAACTTCAATCGGCAGATAAGGTAGTCGTGAACGTTTATTGTATTTGAGTTTTCTAGCAATATCTGAGCAACCATTTTCCCATATTTTTGTCCTCATGTATTTTGCCCTATATTCTTGTTTGAGATTCCTATTCTCAGTACACCTTGATGAGTTATGCCCTTTTTCGACGATTTATTAAGACATTGTTATTTCATGGACATAGTTAAATGATTTTGGATCAGTTGAGACTGATATTTAGATATTTCAATAATTTGCTTATTTTTGGTAAACACGATTTGACTATAAGTTAATGATTTTCATGGCAGATTTAATTTCAGACAGCATGTCTCTTTATTAAAGTAATTTCTACCCCAGTTTAATTACTTTGACCAATTTTCTGTCATCATCAAGAAGGAAGAACATTTAAATGATTTTAGAGAGTTAAAATCTCTAACGTTGTCGACGATCTTGGAAATACTAGTCGTTATTTGAAATTGATTGCAACACAGACATTTATCGTCAGTTATGAACGACCATTGCATCATAGACAATTTTGTGAAAGATGAACTTTAATTATGAATTATTGAATGCATTAAAGTCGTGAACTTTTGTTAGGAGTTTTTTCTCAATTAGAGAGTTGAATAATAATGTTTGCATTCCACAGTCTAATTGGATTCTATTCGACTATTTTGCAGTTTAGTCGCACTTTGTTTGATGATAGTATTTTTATACTACAATACTTTGAAGATGATAATCTTAAATTTTGATAGACCAGAGAGGCGTATATAAGCGTATTCACTATTAAATTTGTTTGTGATTGGCAAATTTTTACTTCATTTCGATTCATGAATGAAATCCACGAAGGTTAAATGACAACAGTTTTGAAACTATTAATGATTATAAGAATTTTTGAAGTGGAACTATGAATGTATAATCGCCAGTGCAGCGGACATGTTGAAAGTCGCTGATGTATAATGCCCTTGAAGTAAATGAAGGAGGTTCCCACAGTAATTAATGATGTTAAAGAATTTGTTAGTGGAGGCTTTTGTAAATTCTGTGGAAGATTTTGATGCCGTATATATTAATATATGATGAATTTTGGGCCTATTTTTGTAAGCGACGTATTTTCCGCCGGAGTGTATTGTATTTGTCCTTTGAAAATTAATCAAGTGAATTTACTGTTATAATTAACAAGAGTATTGAAAGAATTTGAGATAAGATTTTGAATGAAGATTACCGTCACAAATAATTATAATAATTATTAAACCTTTATTAAACCAGATTGTGACATTAATATGTATAACTAACCTTCATTGGTCGATTATATTGACACGATTATGAAATTACCAACCGGATGAACATGTGGTTAATGTATTTCTCAAATTAATAATTTGAATAATTTAAATGTTAATATTGTAAATAAATGATGTAAATATCTTTAACAATAATGTGGAACGAAAGTAATGTTAGAGGCGTGTTTAAAATTTTTGTAATTGTCTTCGACAATATTATAAACAATTTCTAATTGTTATAAATTAATTTATGAGTTTTTGTTATAAACATTTAAGAGTTTGTTTTATACTCTAAACAATGCTTATTAAACATTTGAATGATAATTAAACAAGTTTAGGGATTGTCAGAATAATCCAGTGGTATGTGAGTAAAGCATTTGAAAGATTTGCGTAACAATATTTGTGATGTATTGCGGACATTTAAAACTTTTGAGAGAGTGCTGGATTCTTACGCAACGTGGCTTGACAAGTGAGCCCATTTGACAGGTGTACGTCAGGTTGAAGGGTAGATGGCAGCTGGCCAGACAACTGGTTATCAGCGGACGAGGTCGTCTGCATTGTGGCCTTGCGCCTATAAATACAAGTGTCATGTTTATTAAAAGAAACCAAATGCTCTATACATGTGTCTCGTCCTGACTTCCTTTATCCAGTCCAAATGTGTTATGAATATTACGTTATTTTGAGCTCGTGGGAGCTAACATGTTGTATGCTAACTTTGCAAGTCCTATAGGAGGACGTAGTCAGATTGACATGGGCTACTGATAGCCACATATATTTTGTTGAGTTTGTTAAAGTCATACCCTTTATTTGAAATAAAGCTTTTGTACAGTTCAAAGTTCTTGCCTTCGTTTTGGTTCATTTTTAAATGTCATGGTCAAGATTATTGTGGGAGCATACTTTAGAGATCCTGTTGTCAACCCAATCCCCGAGATATTTATAAGAGGTAAGTGAAGGTAAGTATGGACCCCCGTCTATTTTGGTGTGTTCCACAATAATTTCTTGTTAACTTCTGTACTCAAATCTCGGTAGTATCTGTCAGTGCCATTTTCATTGGTGTAGCTGAGCCGGTGCGGTGGATTATTGGCAATCCGATTGAGGGGGCGGATATCTGACAGCCTACTATCCGGGTAAACGGGGACAGAAGGATTGGCGACCAACGTGGGGCTGATTCAACATAACTGGATCACCAGGTTGAACGCCAGTAGGATTGGCAAACCTAAAACGTGTGGATCGATTAGACTCAAATAAAGAGGTTGATTCTTTGTTAGATGTCTAGGCCAATTGTAGTATTTAAGAGTGTGATTATATAGGAATTAAATGTTGTATTGTATTAGGAAAATTACACTCAGAAAAGATCAGATCTTATACAACTTGAGAAAGGTTAAATAGGCTGGAAACTTAGAAAAATCGCCTATGATCTGGAATCTTATTTTATTTGACCGGCTTATGACATTTTAGTCATATTAAAGATAAAATTAAATTATTTGGATTGTAAATGTAAATTATTTGTGTTAGGATATTTTAAAATGGACCAAGGAAATTTGAACATGTGCTTGAGTTTGTTTCAACATGGAGTGTCTTCGAAGGTTAATTATAAGGTAGTTATAAGTTAGATTTAAGACAGAAAATTGATCAAATTTATATATGGTGAAAAGTGTTGCTCAGATGTTGTTATTTTGCTCTTTTGATGTATGTCCCTACAGCAGTTTATATTTTGAATTAATATTGTAATGGCAGACGAAAGTATGAGGATGATGTTAGAAGAGATGAAAGCAAGCATGAAGCAGATGATGGATGAAAATGCTAGTAATATGTCTGCTAGCATGAATAGTAGTATAAAGGAGATGGAAGCTAGGAATACTAGTCGAATGGAGGAGAATGCTAGTAATTTGTCTGCTAATATAAAAGTTCTTCAGACCAGTTCTGCTCACTTAGAGGATAATATGTCGCGTTTACAGATTAATACCCAAGGAATCGAGAATGCTGTAACTGACATGCGCTCAGACGTGTCCAATGTTAAAATAGATGTGTCTAATGTGCATAAAGATCTTACAATGTTGAATTTAGATGTTGCTAATGTCCGAAGTGATATTTCTTGTGCTAGGGCTGAAGTAGTTGTTGTTAAAAATGATGTTGCGACTGTCCAAGACAAGGTTGAGGAAGTCCAAAGAGGAATCCAAAATGTTAGAACTGATGTGTCCAATGTTCAGGTTGATATTAATAACATTCATTCGGATGTAAACGAGATGCAAAGTGACATAAATAAAATTCAAGTAGAAGTCAACACAGTTTTCGTAGATATTGCTAAAGTCCAAACTGATGTAAATAAAGTCAGGGAAGAAATAGAAAATTCGAAAACACTTTGTACACGTAATATAAGTGCATTAACGACTAGGCTAGTTGATGAGTCAGTTAGAACGACAGCGTCTTTAGCAGGTTTAAAGTTTGATGTAGAGGTCATGAGAACCCAGGTATTAGACCATAATAGATTACTTAAAGAAGATATCGAAGTAGACATAGCAGAAATGTTAACGGCAAATGTAGCAGTATGGAAAGACGAGTGGAATAGGTCAAGTGGGGAACATGTAACCCAAATTCAGGAACGTATTGAAAGAAAACTTGCCAGTACTCAAATAGATATTAACAATGAAGTAGTACAGATTAGGAAAGATTTAAGCGTCAGGATGGATTCGCTATCCGAGAGACAAGTAGAAGATAGAACACAATTAGGTCAGGATGTGCAAGCTTTAAAATCTACATTAGAGGAACAGATTCATAAAGTTGTCTCTGATGTGAATGAAACGACGAGTAAACTGCAAAATTTGAATCTAGGAGAAGCTAGTTTGATGGAGACCTACAAAGAAGAGTTAATCAAGAAAGTCTTAACGGAGATTACTGACAAGGATACAGTAGGCTTGGCTTGCGAAACCAATAGGAATTATGCCAGAAGATATAACCTAGATCCAGAAGAGAGAGACGTGACTCCTGAAGAACGTATATCCAGATTCAGGGAGGAAGATGACGAGAGGAATATGGAACCTGAGTGGAACTATCGAGATAGTGGGAAAAACTACCCGGATTCATATCCGAGGAATGTCACGGTCATCAGGAATTTTGAAGACAAACCACAAAAATTCAGCAACACCGACAGTTTGACGCCTATAGAATATGTCAGGAACCTCAAAGATTATTTCATCGAAGCTCACATTCCCAGAGAGAGAGAGATGAAGATTGTGGAGAGATTTTTGATTGGAGGACCCCTTGAATGGTTTCGCGCATTTAGATACACGTTCAGTAACTTTGACGAGTTTGCAGAGGCGCTAATCAAACGATTTTGGTCCATCGAAGCGCAGAATTCGTTAAGAGCGGAGGTTTATTCAAGAAAATACTCAGGTACTCTTCCAACGCGGTACGCTGATTTCTTTACGAGTCAATTGTCCCGCTTGAGATTTTTGCAACCCCCTTTGTCAACGGAGCAATTAATTGATGCGATTTCTCGTATGCTGCCTGTGGAGGTGAGGAGACTAATCATTTCGTCAAACATAAGGGATTTGACCAGCATGGATGAATTACTGAGGAGGTTAGACTACACAAGTCCAATGCCTAACGTGGTACAGAAAGGTCAGAGGCATGACTTCAAAGAAATAAATACGGTATATATGGACCAAGTCCAACAAACTGACAAGCCAGATGAAGAGAAAACTGACAATGTAGGTCCTCACAGGAATAATCAGTTTAGAAATAACAGATCGCAAGGTTACCGTCCGTATCAACAGAGAAGAGGCTGGAACTATAATCGAGGCAATTACAACAATGGAAGAGGCAGATATTACAACAATAATGGTTATAACAGAAATTATAATAGAAATAACCAGAACCAAAATAGAAATCAGGATTCTCAAGGTCAGGTTATGACACCCGATCAGTATCAGGAAAGAGAGAGGGAAAGCCAGCAATACCTGAAAGAATTACGGGAAAAAGAAGCCGAAAACCAAAAGAAAAGGCAGGATGTTGTGATCGATCCTGGGCCTTCTACGAGCCAGCAGAACTTAGAAAATAGAAATACTGGACAGAAGAGAAAGTAGAGAGGAGAGAATGCATTTAACCACACACAACCCAGAGTAGAAGAGATTTATGATTAAGGAACATAGAGGAAATATCATACTAGAGTAAGCCAGTAATAATTCAATTTCGTGTTCAAGAGAGTTGAGATACTTGTAACACTGAGTTTAAAAACAATTTGCAACTGTTTTTAAAACGTGGTGAGGGGAGAATGCCCCCGTAAATTGAATTATGTTGAGACCACGGTGGCTATTTTGGAAATTATGAAGAAAGTTATGGCTGTCATAGTTATGACGTGGATGGTCATGACGTAAGCACGGATGACGCAGACGTTAAACCAGCAGGCTACTTGAGCTGAGATTCTCAATGACGTCAGCATTTATTCGAGAAAGATCCGAGATTTACGACGCAGTCGCAGGAAACGTGGAATTGTGCTGAGGAAGAAATTATGCTATGGGAGGGGAGGCTTGAACCAATGAACGATTGTTTGAAGGAAGACGGAGATTGCTAAAACTATGATATTTTTAATACTTTTTGGAATGCAGAATTGTGGAAATCCATTTGCAGTAGAGGCATTGATCTGGAATTTTGGTGAAATTTATTTTCTGTTTTTGAATTTTGAAAATCCGTCACGTATTGACGAAGTTGGAACTTCTAGCGATGACGCAGTAACACGCTATGGAAGGGATGGATACGCCCCTTATGAAGTTTATAAAAGGCCTTGCGCAGAAGAGAGGAGTCTCAATCGTCAGATCTCATATCGCATATCTCAAATCGTCAGATCTTCAGTGATTATATAGTCGTTTTGGTGAGACGTCGAGTGATATTAGTAGAAAGAGTCGTCTTTATAACGCGTGGTGAAGCCACCGCATTAAACGATATTCGAGCAGACAAGCAGTGCAAGTTTACTGTGAGTAAAACTAGGCGAAGTTAAAACGCACATTATAACGCGTCTACAAGATTGGCTATGAACAGTTAGCGGTTGCCTATAAGCTAATTCTATTGGGCAGTGCTACATTAAGCAGTGTAGTAAATTTGAACAATTTCAAGGAGTTATTTTAGAAGATATTAGCACTTTTAGACGACTGACAAAAGTGATTTTCTCGCCTCCTGAGAAGCACTTTGTATCGCCAGATCCTACGCTACGGCTGACACTGCTAGTATAACAGGGAGACTTCTGATTGCTTTTGTGACACAACGCTACAGTATTATGGAGCAGTTTAATAAGGCAGTTTGTTCTTCTATTACCATAACCGAAGAGAAGATGGAAGGCTAAAGGACTTTAATGCAATTGGGACATACATTCTTGGAGTAAGATAGCAACATGGAACTTCGCTAATTGCCATTCCATACAAGCGGACATGTGGTGAACAACCATCTACACCCATGTTTCGTGGCTCAACGCTGAATACTATCAAACAGCAATGGAAACGATTTCATACTCACTGAATATGAATATTTCAATGGAAATTACTACAAAAACTTCATGGCGATTTTCTACAAGATCTTCAGGGATTTTTCAAGAGAGGTCAGGGTAGTCCCGACTCACAAAGAAGAATTTTGCCGGAAGGATGTCTTACGTCTTCATGGAGCAGTGCAATTTCCGGAGGAGGAAGCAGTTCGATTCTCCGAGGGTGCTGTTTCCTGTTTCGAGGATGGAGCTCAGCTTTAACTTGGTGAAATGGATCCATCAGCAGTCTTCTTTGGGGAATTTTCCTCTGGAACTTCAATCGGCAGATAAGGTAGTCGTGAACGTTTATTGTATTTGAGTTTTCTAGCAATATCTGAGCAACCATTTTCCCATATTTTTGTCCTCATGTATTTTGCCCTATATTCTTGTTTGAGATTCCTATTCTCAGTACACCTTGATGAGTTATGCCCTTTTTCGACGATTTATTAAGACATTGTTATTTCATGGACATAGTTAAATGATTTTGGATCAGTTGAGACTGATATTTAGATATTTCAATAATTTGCTTATTTTTGGTAAACACGATTTGACTATAAGTTAATGATTTTCATGGCAGATTTAATTTCAGACAGCATGTCTCTTTATTAAAGTAATTTCTACCCCAGTTTAATTACTTTGACCAATTTTCTGTCATCATCAAGAAGGAAGAACATTTAAATGATTTTAGAGCGTTAAAATCTCTAACGTTGTCGACGATCTTGGAAATACTAGTCGTTATTTGAAATTGATTGCAACACAGACATTTATCGTCAGTTATGAACGACCATTGCATCATAGACAATTTTGTGAAAGATGAACTTTAATTATGAATTATTGAATGCATTAAAGTCGTGAACTTTTGTTAGGAGTTTTTTCTCAATTAGAGAGTTGAATAATAATGTTTGCATTCCACAGTCTAATTGGATTCTATTCGACTATTTTGCAGTTTAGTCGCACTTTGTTTGATGATAGTATTTTTATACTACAATACTTTGAAGATGATAATCTTAAATTTTGATAGACCAGAGAGGCGTATATAAGCGTATTCACTATTAAATTTGTTTGTGATTGGCAAATTTTTACTTCATTTCGATTCATGAATGAAATCCACGAAGGTTAAATGACAACAGTTTTGAAACTATTAATGATTATAAGAATTTTTGAAGTGGAACTATGAATGTATAATCGCCAGTGCAGCGGACATGTTGAAAGTCGCTGATGTATAATGCCCTTGAAGTAAATGAAGGAGGTTCCCACAGTAATTAATGATGTTAAAGAATTTGTTAGTGGAGGCTTTTGTAAATTCTGTGGAAGATTTTGATGCCGTATATATTAATATATGATGAATTTTGGGCCTATTTTTGTAAGCGACGTATTTTCCGCCGGAGTGTATTGTATTTGTCCTTTGAAAATTAATCAAGTGAATTTACTGTTATAATTAACAAGAGTATTGAAAGAATTTGAGATAAGATTTTGAATGAAGATTACCGTCACAAATAATTATAGTAATTATTAAACCTTTATTAAACCAGATTGTGACATTAATATGTATAACTAACCTTCATTGGTCGATTATATTGACACGATTATGAAATTACCAACCGGATGAACATGTGGTTAATGTATTTCTCAAATTAATAATTTGAATAATTTAAATGTTAATATTGTAAATAAATGATGTAAATATCTTTAACAATAATGTGGAACGAAAGTAATGTTAGAGGCGTGTTTAAAATGTTTGTAATTGTCTTCGACAATATTATAAACAATTTCTAATTGTTATAAATTAATTTATGAGTTTTTGTTATAAACATTTAAGAGTTTGTTTTATACTCTAAACAATGCTTATTAAACATTTGAATGATAATTAAACAAGTTTAGGGATTGTCAGAATAATCCAGTGGTATGTGAGTAAAGCATTTGAAAGATTTGCGTAACAATATTTGTGATGTATTGCGGACATTTAAAACTTTTGAGAGAGTGCTGGATTCTTACGCAACGTGGCTTGACAAGTGAGCCCATTTGACAGGTGTACGTCAGGTTGAAGGGTAGATGGCAGCTGGCCAGACAACTGGTTATCAGCCGACGAGGTCGTCTGCATTGTGGCCTTGCGCCTATAAATACAAGTGTCATGTTTATTAAAAGAAACCAAATGCTCTATACATGTGTCTCGTCCTGACTTCCTTTATCCAGTCCAAATGTGTTATGAATATTACGTTATTTTGAGCTCGTGGGAGCTAACATGTTGTATGCTAACTTTGCAAGTCCTATAGGAGGACGTAGTCAGATTGACATGGGCTACTGATAGCCACATATATTTTGTTGAGTTTGTTAAAGTCATACCCTTTATTTGAAATAAAGCTTTTGTACAGTTCAAAGTTCTTGCCTTCGTTTTGGTTCATTTTTAAATGTCATGGTCAAGATTATTGTGGGAGCATACTTTAGAGATCCTGTTGTCAACCCAATCCCCGAGATATTTATAAGAGGTAAGTGAAGGTAAGTATGGACCCCCGTCTATTTTGGTGTGTTCCACAATAATTTCTTGTTAACTTCTGTACTCAAATCTCGGTAGTATCTGTCAGTGCCATTTTCATTGGTGTAGTTGAGCCGGTGCGGTGGATTATTGGCAATCCGATTGAGGGGGCGGATATCTGACAGCCTACTATCCGGGTAAACGGGGACAGTACGAAGCAGTTTGTTCTTTAAAGGAGAGGTTTGGCGATGTATTAAGAGAGCTATACAAACGTATTTTGACAAGTAATAAGACAAAAGAAAGGAATGATGCAATAGGATTTAAAAATAAAATTGAAATTTTTGAATTTGTTGTTCTGTTAGTTGTCCAAACAACGATTTTGCAGCAATTGAACATCGTATGTAAATGTCTCCAAACTGAAAATATGGATATTGTTTCAGCTTTTGATCTATTAGGTGTTACAGAACTAAGAAATTCATTTGAGGACCTTGTAAGTAAAAGAAGCTTCAAAAATGGGCTCCAAGTGCGGAATGCCTTGCGAGTTTTCTGAGGAAAGACTAAAGCAAGTTAAAAAGCATTTTGATGAACTGAGTGTAGACCACCGTTTCTCAATCCTGAAACAAGATTTCGGGTATCTGTGTTTTACTCCATGATTGATACAATTATGGCTCAGTTAAACAGCAGATTTGAAGGCATGAAGTCAGTTATTAATGCCTACAAAGTTGTTCAGCCTAATTTCTTGAGCAATGCTTCTGATGACGAACTGATTGAAGAGGCAAAAGGTTTCGCCATTTTTTTTTCCCTGATGAAGTGTCGCCAACATTTCCTGCACACATTTCCAGCGTGCGTGCATCTTCTTCCTCTAAAATTAAGAAAATGTCGACTGTTAAGCAACTGATAGACCTCCTCTACATTGAAAATCACATTCTTGTTGCAAGCTATCCTGACGTGTGTACTGCTTGTTTTATGTTCTTGACTGTACCTATCATAGAGGCTACAGCAGAATGATCTTTTTCCAAGCTGAAAATTATCAAGTCCTACGTAAGAAGCACAATGATCCAAGAACGTTTAAGTGGGTTGGCCCTTTTATCGATTGAAAATGACAGAGCTCGAAAACTTAACTTCTCACATGTAAATAACATGTTTGCAGATGCCAAGAGTAGGAAAAAAAGTTTTGTGAAAATTAGGTTAGTTAATAAGTTTATTTGTTTTAAATAGCTTGTGTAATAATAATAACTCAACAATTTTTTTGTAAACAATGAGTAAAAATGTATAGATTTATTTTATTTCAAGCTATTTGTATAGCGTAATACATTTATAATTTTGAGCTTTCGACCTGGCGTGTATTTTATTTTTAAAGCCTAGTACTTCATAGACGATCCTATCTGTTCCCTTTTTTCTACTCTAGCTTCATTATTGTCAGTAATAAAAGAACAATTATGTGTACTTATAATATATATTTACAAGCAATTTTCTTCTCTTTCTAATTGATATTTGTGTAGACGTAATTTTCTTATTACGATATCACAATTTCACAAATTGAAAAGCTATACAGTACTATTATATATCACAATTATTTAGGACATTTCATGGAGCTAACAGTCAAAGTATAAATTAAATATTTCCAGAAAAGGGGAAGTGGCAAGGGGGGAGGGGGATTCAAAAAGTGCATAAAGTCACTTTGATAAGTTCTTATCTTCAAACATTGTTAATATTATAAAGGCCTGCTGTTAGGTCAGGTTTTCAAAAGATAGTGAGGGGGGCCCATTTCAACTTCTTGCCCCGGTGCCCCTTCAGGTCTAGCTACGCCACTGGCTGTTATGAAATTGAAGGAGGAAGTGTTAAAGAGTAGTAGAGACCATATATGTGAAATGCATGGTAAAATTATGAAAAAGGTCAAAGAAATTGAACTAAAATCTAACATACATGTAACTGGGTTAAGAGAAGAGTTAACAAAACGCATTGACACTTTAGAAGAATCTAATGTTACAACATTAAGCGAAATTACAAGTAAAACTGATAGGATTAAACTCAAAGAATTAGAACAGATTAGGAAATTAGTAGATGAGGTCAATACTGAGATAGCGAAGGTCAAGTCAAAACAGGAGAAAGAAATAGGTGAGCTTAACGAGCAAATGAAATTACTGTCGATCAGGGACACACCCAACATGAAACAAAATTTAGAAGAATTCTTTAAGAAAAGAGACAGCAAACTGAGAGGAGAACTGAATAAACTAAGAATTGGACAGGATGAAGACATGGAGAGCGTTGACACTCACATGTTTATCAGGTCACGCAATATTTCTGGAACAGAACTCACAGAGAGAACAACCAGAGAACCGGATATGTTAGGAAGAACATATGATCAGGGTGCGAACAGGAGTAATCAGAACGTGGTAGTGATCAAGAGCCATTAAGAAAAACCAGACAAGTTCACTGGAGAGGGAAATGTCACAGCCGTAGAATTTTTACGGGACATGCGATACTACCTAGATGAAAATAGGATTCCAAGAGAAAGAGAAATGAGGGTTGTGGAGAAATATCTTGCATCGGAAGCCCTAATTTGGCACAGAGCTTTCCGATACACCTACAACACATTCGATGAATTTGCAGAGGCGCTATTAAAACGATTTTGGAGTGAAGAATTACAGCACGATATTAGAGCTGACATTTATTCCAAGAAGTACCCATATTCAGTACCGACACGTTATGCGAGTTACTTCACGAATCAGTTAGCCAGACTTCAACATCTTCATACCCCATTAGCAGAACCGGAGCTGATACACGTCATATCCAGACAGTTACCAGCCGAGGTCAGGAAACATTTAATTTCATCAAATGTATGCACATTGGAGGAGATGGCAGAGATGCTGCGACGTTTGGATCATACGAGTTCAATATCGCAGACTCCAGGGAAAACTCAAACTCATAATCCACGTACCAGACATGATAATAGGGACATACACACAGTATTGGTAGATCGGACCCAACAAACTGATGTAAACCCAAACAGAACAGGTCCCATAAGGCATAATAATTATGGTAGGACAAGATACGATCCAGGTTACAACCGAACCAGAGGAGGTTGGCCGTATATAAATCGTTACTGGGATAACAGACAAAGAAGGACTGGATACCAGTACAACAACAACAACAACAATGATGGATTCCGCAGAAATAGTTATTTTGAAAGACAGAATGGAGGAGATCCAAGAAGATATTCCAGATATAGAAATTGGAATGAGGGTAACCAACAACAACAACAGAATCAACAACGCCCTATGCACCAACAACAACGAAACAATTATCAAAAAAGCAGGTGGAGAGATAATGGAAATGTGCAGAGGTATTATGAAGATAGAGAAAGAGAAAGTCAGGAATACAGAAAAAAACAAAGAGAAAAGAAGAAAGAAGGGGACAAACCCAACGTCAGACGCAGGTAAATGAAGAACCGCAACCAGGCACTAGTCGTGAATGACAGAATCATGACAGGACTTGACAAAAAAATGCCATTTCAGAAAAGAAAGTAGGAGGGAGCGTAGATCGCACAATATTGAGGCACGAGATCGCCATTAACGAACTATACGAAGTTACAGATGAGGATTTGTTATATGAAAGAGAGGAACCGAAGAATGTAAAGGATATTCGAGCCTTCGTTGGTTATGCCAATTTTTTAGCAGTCATTGTCCACGTTATTCTGAAGTGATGGCACCATTTCATGAACTTTTGAAGAAGAATAACAGATGGAAGTGGGACGCAACGGCGGAGAATGCTTTCACGCAAGCTAAGGAGATGTTAAAAAACAATATCAAGTTGGAATATCCAGATTTTTAAAGAACATTTATTGTGGAGACAGATGCATCGATGATTGGAATAAGCGCTGTCTTATACCAAAAAGATGCTGAAGGAAACAACCATTACATAGCATTCAACAGCAGGAAGCTGCGGTCACACGAAGTGAACTATTATACCACAGAGCTGGAGGCATTAGCGGTCATTAATGCGCTACAACAGTGGAAAAAGATATTGCTAGTACATCCCATACTCATAAGAACAGATCATGAAGCATTAGAATTTATGTTGAAATATGATTTGTCTAGTGACAGGATGACTAGATGGACTATGTTCTTGCAACAGTTCAATGCAACCATTAGTCACGGGCCAGGTAAAGATAATCTGTTAGCAGATATATTATCGAGGCATCCAACCTCCAAGACCAACGACAGAGTCAATGTAATCCAGACGGATGATGAAGATCAGGCAACATTAGACAATTTAGCTGGAATCACCACTTTTCAGAGGAAGGATGCATTTCTGAGAAACATGTATAAGTATTTAACCAGAAGAATGAATGTACAGAATGCAACTTACGAAGAAATGAGGAGGAAGTCTAGACACTTTGTATTACAAGGAGACAAGGTTTGCAAATATGTGGATGCAGGTCATACCAAGATCAGAGTAGTGGTACCGCCAGAATTAATTGTACCAGTTGTTTGGTTAACACACAAGTGTATTGGACACGGTGGGTTAGACAAAACCTACAGCACCGCCCAGGAAAAATTTTACTGGAGCAATACGCGAGGCATCCAACATCCAAGACCAACGTCAGAGTCAATGTAATCCATACGGATGATGAAGATCAGGCAACATTGGACAAGTTAGCTGGAATCACCACTTTTCAGAGGAAGGATGCATTTCTGAGAAACATGTATAAGTATTTAACCGGAAGAATGAATGTACAGAATGCAACTTACGAAGAAATGAGGAGGAAGTCTAGACAATTTGTATTACAAGGAGACAAGGTTTGCAAATATGTGGATGCAGGACATATCAAGATCAGAGTAGTGGTACCGCCAGAATTAATTGTACCAGTTGTTTGGTTAACACACAAGTGTATTGGACACGGTGGGTTAGACAAAATCTACAGCACTGCCCAGGAAGAATTTTACTGGAGCAATATGCGAGAATCTATTGCGATAGTCATACGATCTTGTGAACTTGGCCAAAATAACAAAGACAACTCTGAATTGTTATTTGAGAAACCAAAGTCCATTATACCAACGAAACCATTGGAGTTGTTTAGCCAGGACATTTTTGGTCCTGCCCCCAAGAGTATTAGACGAAACCAATATGTACTTGTCACCATGAATGCATTTTCTAAAATCATCATGTTAAACCCCATGCAGAAGGCAACAACGAAAGCTGTTTTGAAACATATAGAGAAGAACGTGATACCGAAGCTAGGAAAGCCAGAGAAATGAATTACGGATCATGGAACTCAATATACAGCAGCAGAGTATGAAGAAACCATGGATAGATTAGATATTAGCCATATCTATAGTTCTATACCCAGTCCACAGACAAATCCTATAGAAACACAGATGCTTGAACTTTCTAAGTACATTCGCCTATATAGTTCAGACAACCATGCGAACTGGGTGAAGGTAATTCCATTGGTAGAATACTGCATGAATAGTACTCGTCATAAAAGTACAAATGAGATTCCTAGTGTGTTACATTTCAATGAGAAAACAAGAAGACCGTGGGACGGAATTATAGATATTCGAGAGGATATAGAAACCCCTATGGATAGAAGAATAGAGGATGCAAGAGAACACCTTAAAAACAGGCAGAAAAGAGATTAAAGAGAACGAGAGGAAAACAATTCAGCCGACCACTGAGAGAAGGAGACTTAGTTCTTACAAGGATGCACGTGAAGGCTGATATTTTGAAAAAGGTATATGTCAAGTTCTATAACCTATTCAAAGGCCCCTTCAAGGTAGCTAAAGTCTATGGCAACAACTGCTATGCTATTGCCAGATTGAGCGATGATCGTATTATTGGAAAATACATTCTAAACTTAAGAGATTTTAGCCCAAGATACAGTAAGAGACACAATTTCGACTGCATATCTATGCACAGGAATAATATGTAATAAAAGAAAGTCCATTCTATACTTTCTGTTAAGGTCGAAAGGGGAAATGCTCTCGAAATTAGGTCTAGTCAAGACAATAACACCGGACGAGGTACGGACCGAGAGCATCGGAGGAAAATAGTGTGTAAAATTTTCGAGATATGAATCTTATTTACACTCAGGAAGAGAGATTATGCATCAACAAGCCATTGGTAAAATTTTAGCCAGAAGAAATATTTGTATTTGGAGAAGGAATGGAAATGTTATTACTTGATACATTTTAACCAAGCATAAATGACTTGAGACAAGTCCAGCATAGTGCACAGTTTTATCAGTGTTAGCTGCGAGAAACCTGTTTTCGATACGAGGGGACATGGCAAGGATAAGCAGAGGTCGAACGCGAGCTAGAGGAGAGAGAAGTGGGGATGACGCGTGATCAGCGCGCGCCATAAAGAGTCGACAGCCAATCAGATAAAAGATTGATTACAGAGGATCTGATAAATATTAAATACATTATTTTAATATTATAAGGGATTGTGACATATGAAATTCACCAGGAAGGAAAAAGGAATTTAATTAGCAAGACGGAAATTAAATTGGATAATTGAGGGAGGAGATATAAGCGAAGGAGTAAATTTTCGGAGCGGAGTGAGGCTAGTTCAGTGAATTTACGAGGGAAATCGAACGGAGGAGGCTAGCGAACGCCAAGTAACGAGGCTCTTTCTATCGGAACTTTCAAGGAGACAACACGTTCAACGAATCACTCTCTAATCTACAAGAGGTAAAGACTTGGAAAATATTAGACTACAAGATGAAGAAATATAGTAGAAACATGGAACAACAAGTATGAATAAGCTGATAATACAATTGAGAAGAAGTATTTAGCAGAACCAACGAGAGATATAAGTCGTGAAACTGTACTTTGTAGTCTGCGGCAAGATGGCGTCACAGTGAAAGTGTAGTGAAATAGCAGCTAGTGTAAATATTTGATAAAAGTGGTAAAATATTTTAACAGAGGTTTAAAATCTACAAAGTTACATTCCTTAGGTCAAGTGAAATACGGAATATTGACAGTATTTAGAAATTCTTATTGATAATTTAATAAACTTCAACTAAGTTATGGGAGCGTGTATCCAAAGATTCGGTGACTTCTTCAATCACTGTTTGAACCAAGTAGAGCAGTGGTGCTTTTACGAGATTTCACCCGATTGGAAGATATACGTATTTCACATTCTTTTTTATTGGTAGGTAATTAGATTAATTCATTTAGGTAGTAATAATTAAAATAAATTTAGTGTAATTTGGTGTAAACATCTAGGCTAACTTAGATCTCTAGTACGACGACAGTAAACAGTGTTAGTGTCTCGTCAGGTAGTGTAACCGTTACGGATTTATGCTCGTCGTGCAAAATAAAAGTAAAAAATGCAAATAAAATCATCACAAGATCTCAGGTAAAATTGAGTGAGGAGAAAAGTGAAACTGATTGTCGTAATGTAGGTCTACCGGTACCGTCATGCGAATGTCATAACCTGAGAAACGAACTGTGCTCAAAAGATGAAATTATAAAGCTGCTAAAGGAAGATATTGCTAAGGTAATGGAAGAGTTGAATAAATTAAAAGGAAACAGAGAGGAAAGAAAGGAAACTTGGTCGACAGTGGTTGCTGGTAAGGTAAGATTGAATAAGCCTAGGCCTATCAATGGAATACATGTAACTGAAATTCCCGTCTCAAATTCATTTGGAGCGCTCGTCGAAGAAAATGATGAATTTCCTCAAGAAGAAAAGAAGAAAGTGATAAAGAAGGAAGGAAGGAAGCTTGTAGTTTAACGTGACCGTTAATCTCGCGATCATAAGCCACGGGACCTCCGTTTTACGTGGAATCCGAACCACAGGACATGGCATTTCACATCGAAAATCTCACATGCAGTGACCGGGAATCGAACCCGGTCCGCCTTGGTGAGAGGCATACAACTTGACCGCTGCGCCACCACGCCCCCCCGAGTGATAAAGAGAAAATCCAGGAAGATGCGAATATTTGCGGATAGTCACGGGCGAGATGTAGCAGCAAGCGTATTGGAGAGACGCGGAGAAATAGAGGTCACTTCGACAGTAAAGCCAGGAGCTCAAATTGCAGCGGTCACGAACAGGATAGTAGGAGAGTGTGCGTCCCTTACTTCAAAGGACTATGCAGTAATCATCGCTGGAGCAAACGACGTCTATAGAAACGAGTGTAAAAAGGTAATCAAAGATTTAAAAGGTACATTGCCATCCATGCATAACACAAATGTCATTATTGTAAACATTCCGCAGAGATTCGACTTAATTCCCAAATCTGTGTAAATGTAGAAATTTGTAAGAGTTTTCCAAATGTCCAAATTATAGATGTAAGTAAATTAGACAGGAAGTTCCACACTCGGCATGGCCTACACTTAAATAGGTTAGGAAAAGAGTATCTTAGTGATGAAATCTGCAAAATTGTAAATTCAAATGGTAAGAAAAGTTCAACAGTAATATCTTTAGAGTGGAAGCAGGGAAACTGGTAAAAGAAGCCAAACGTGAGGTTTGGCATTCCGATCTTTTGAAGTCAAATTTAACGGAGTGCAACAATGGTATTTCGGATTTGTCTAGCAACAATAATAATAACAATAATTATGATGATAATAATGTAAATAAATCACCAACACAAGCTTGCAAAAGTAACAAATTTAAAATTTACCACCAGAATGTTCAGTCTCTTTATAATAAAATTGATTACATAAATCTAATGCTTAAAAATGAACTTAAAGACATCTCAGCACTATGTAATTCAGAACATTGGCTGAATGAGGAACAACTCGAATTAATTCAATTCCCAGGGTTTATAATAGCTAGTAAATACTCTAGATCTAATATTAGTCATGGTGGTACTTGTATCATCTTAAGAAATAATTTAGATCATGAACAGATAGCTGCTTATGATTATCTAATTATGGAACAGGATTTTGAATTCTCTGCTGTAAAAATACAGCAGTTTAAGTTAATAATTGTATGCGTATACCGTTCTCCGTCAGGAAAGATTCGTTTATTTATAGATAAATTAGAATTGTTACTCAATAACACGAGCAAACTAAATTTAGATAAAATAATTTGTGGGGATGTAAATGTGGATTTCTTAAAATGTGATAGAAATTGTGAATTATTAACACAGTTACTAATTTCCTATGGACTGAAACCTACAGAAAATACCCCAACAAGAATAGCAAAATTTAGTAATACCACTCCTGTTCAAATTTTTATAAATACAGATAAATATCACCATTCAATAGAAGTCTATTGTCCGGGTTTTAGTGACCACCATGGACAAATACTGAGTTTTGAAGTACCCGAAACAATCAATAATAATGATAACGGAGTAAAATCAAAGTGCAGGTCATTCACTGAAACAAATGTTACATATTTCAATGACTTATTAAATAAGGAAACATGGTCAGAAATGTATAAACTAGAAAATGTAAATGATAAATTTAATGCATTTAACAGTACCTAAAACACTATTTTGAAACAGTATTCCCCTTTAAAAAACTGTTCAAAATAACAAAACTAGCAAATGGATAACAACAGGGATTATAAATTCATGTCAAAAAAAGAAATTTCTACACAAATTATACACACAATACCACACAACATCTGAATTCAATTTATACTACAAAAATACACTAGCATATTAAATAAGGTAATAAGACAAGCAAAGAAAATGCATAATGATAATTTTATTTCCCAATCATCTAATAAAAACAGGGCTATGTTGTCCGTGATAAAGAAAGAAACTGGAGAATCTGCTAAAATACAAAGGAACATTACACTGACCAGAAATAATGAAGTGATTAATAATCCAGAGGAAATAGCAAACACTTTTAATGACTATTTTCTGGAAATTCCACAAAAATTATTAAATAAATCACAGGTAAATACTATAAATACTAATAATAAAATAAATATATGCAGTGATTCTTTATTTATAAATCATGTCACAAGTGAAGAGGTAAGAATAGTTATAAAAGAGCCAAAAATAAATTCTGTGCTGGCATTGATGGCATCCCTGATGCAATTTTAAAGAAATGTGCAGAAAATATAATAAATCCACTTACACACTTAATAAACAGTTCAATTCTCTCAGGAACTTACCCGGATATTTTGAAGTTATCAAAAGTAATTCCAGTGCACAAAAACTGTTCAAAAGATGATATAGATAACTATCGTCCTAATATTGTCATTTAGACTTTCACGGCCCATGTTACTATTCATAATGTTGAATTTTGGGCTAATGCCGTGTATTATTACATTAAAATTCGACGCGTTTCGAAAGAAACCATGTCTTTCATCGTCAGGAATAATCTGGAATACGACAATGTTGCTAAGAGAAAGCAACGAAGAACATATAGAAGGTGCCCAAAGATGGACGCCATGTTAGGGACAACGGAAAGCAGCAGTGAATTACTTTCTCAGGGTTCTGATAATAGGTAGCCAGGATTCACTGAGATTGTAGCCGGTGTCGCGGTTGAAATTATCTGGGTGTTTACGTATTTCAACCGCCTCCCTGATGATTCTGGGACGATATTGCTTTATACGGGCAAGAACATCCACTCCTTGGAACATGACATCATGGCCAGGTGTTAAAGCATGATCGGCAACAGCTGATTTATCAGGTTGAATGAGCCTGATACATCTATTATGTTCCTTAATGCGAGTGCATATTGTTCTGGAAGTCTGCCCAATGTAAACCTTGCCACAAGTACAGGGAACTCTGTAGATACCCGGTTGTTGCAATTTAGGCAAACTGTCCTTAGTTGGTCGCAGGAGTTGCCTAATCTTAACAGCAGTTCCAAATACAGTCCGTATGTTGTACCGACGTAGGATTTTAGCAATACGATCCGTTGTGTTATGTATGTACGGAAGGTAAGCAGTTCCTCTTACATCTCTTTTCTCAACTGACGTCCTATTATTATTTGTTGGTTTCAGAACCGTAGAAATCAAAGCCTTGCTATAACCGTTGCTCTCAAAGGTGGTTCGCAGGGTGTTAATTTCTTCTTGTAAAGAAGACACTTCACAAATCCTCCTAGCCCTGGTAGTTAGAGTTGTAAGGATACCATGTTTCTGGGCAGGGTGATGGTGAGAACTTGCGTGGAGATATCTATTGGTGTGTGTTGGCTTACGAAAAACGCTGTGTCCTAAAGATCCATCCTCTTTCTTGGTGACGAGAACATCCAAAAAAGGTATTTTGCCGTCAGATTCCTTTTCCATGGTGAAACAAATAGAAGGGTGCTGGAGATTAAGGTGATCCAGGAAATGGCTAAGATTTTCCTCACCTTCCGTCCAAACAACGAACGTGTCATCCACATAACGCCACCAGATCTTCGGTTTGAAAGGAGCCGACGACAAAGCTTTCTCTTCAAAGTTCTCCATGAAGAAATTAGCCACAACAGGAGAGAGAGGACTACCCATGGCCACACCATCAGTCTGCTCATAAAAATTCCCATTCCATAGAAAGTAGGAGGAGGTCATGCAGTGATTAAAAAAGTCTTGTGATGTCTTCAGGAAAAAAGCCATTAATGAGAGACATAACACCATCAATAGGTACTCTCGTAAACAGAGACACCACGTCGAGACTCACTAGAATATCACCCGGCTGAAGTGTTATAGCTTTTAACTTTTCCACGAAGTGTGTGGAATCCTTAATGTACGAAGGCGTGTTACCCAGAAGCGGCTGAAGTAGTCTACCTAAGTATTTGGAAAGGGCATATGTAGGAGAACCAATCGTACTAACAATAGGTCTAAGAGGAACATCTTCCTTATGTATTTTAGGAAGACCATAGAGTCTCGGAGGAATAGCATCCCCTGGAAGGAGAGTCTTCGCTGCATCCGCTGGAATAGATGATTGCTTGATCAATTTGACGGTGACATTTGAGTAGCGAGTAGTAGGATCACGACTATTAATCCTATATACAGGATCTGATAACAAAGACGAGATCTTGGAATCATAATCAACCCTATCCAATACCACTGTCGCGTTACCCTTGTCAGCGGAGAGAACGATAATATCAGAATTGTCCCTTAGATCTTTAAGTGCCCGGCTTTCGCCTTGTTTTAAGTTGGTCTTAGGTGGCTTAGCGGTCTTGAGAACTCGGGAACATTCTTGCCTGGCTTCCTCGGCCTCTTCAGGTGTGAGGTGATGTACCGAGGATTCTACGGATGTAATAAGTTCTTCAATAGGAATTCTTCTAGGCGCTACAGCAAAATTGAGACCTTTAGCGAGAACTGCCTGTTGGGTATCACTTAGGGGCTTGCTGGACAAATTTACGACAACCTTGTTAGCCTCAAGTCTAATGGCTTGAGATTTCTGCAACTGACATAACCTATCATATTTGGAAATATGTCTGTCCCTCACCTGATCTAGATTTAATTTCTCTTTATGGGTGAAAGGAGAAGGGGGGACTTCAGAAAGAGGTGGGAGGATAAAAGGAGCTGGCACTTGATGGCCAACAGCCACTTCGGAAGGCTTACAAGAAGTAGTCAGGAGACCATCTGGTTACGTGAGGGACAGACATATTTCCAAATATGATAGGTTATGTCAGTTGCAGAAATCTCAAGCCATTAGACTTGAGGCTAACAAGGTTGTCGTAAATTTGTCCAGCAAGCCCCTAAGTGATACCCAACAGGCAGTTCTCGCTAAAGGTCTCAATTTTGCTGTAGCGCCTAGAAGAATTCCTATTGAAGAACTTATTACATCCGTAGAATCCTCGGTACATCACCTCACACCTGAAGAGGCCGAGGAAGCCAGGCAAGAGTGTTCCCGAGTTCTCAAGACCGCTAAGCCACCTAAGACCAACTTAAAACAAGGCGAAAGCCGGGCACTTAAAGATCTAAGGGACAATTCTGATATTATCGTTCTCCCCGCTGACAAGGGTAACGCGACAGTAGTATTGGATAAGGTTGATTATGATTCCAAGATCTCGTCTTTGTTTTCAGATCCTGTATATAGGATTAATAGTCGTGATCCTACTACTCGCTACTCAAATGTCACCGTCAAATTGATCAAGCAATCATCTATTCCAGCGGATGCAGCGAAGACTCTCCTTCCAGGGGATGCTATTCCTCCGAGACTCTATGGTCTTCCTAAAATACATAAGGAAGATGTTCCTCTTAGACCTATTGTTAGTACGATTGGTTCTCCTACATATGCCCTTTCCAAATACTTAGGTAGACTTCTTCAGCCGCTTCTGGGTAACACGCCTTCGTACATTAAGGATTCCACACACTTCGTGGAAAAGTTAAAAGCTATAACACTTCAGCCGGGTGATATTCTAGTGAGTCTCGACGTGGTGTCTCTGTTTACGAGAGTACCTATTGATGGTGTTATGTCTCTCATTAATGGCTTTTTTCCTGAAGACATCACAAGACTTTTTTTATCACTGTATGACCTCCTCCTACCTTCTATGGAATGGGAATTTTTATGAGCAGACTGATGGTGTGGCCATGGGTAGTCCTCTCTCTCCTGTTGTGGCTAATTTCTTCATGGAGAACTTTGAAGAGAAAGCTTTGTCGTCGGCTCCTTTCAAACCGAAGATCTGGTGGCGTTATGTGGATGACACGTTCGTTGTTTGGACGGAAGGTGAGGAAAATCTTAGCTATTTCCTGGATCACCTTAATCTCCAGCACCCTTCTATTTGTTTCACCATGGAAAAGGAATCTGACGGCAAAATACCTTTTTTGGATGTTCTCGTCACCAAGAAAGAGGATGGATCTTTAGGACACAGCGTTTTTCGTAAGCCAACACACACCAATAGATATCTCCACGCAAGTTCTCACCATCACCCTGCCCAGAAACATGGTATCCTTACAACTCTAACTACCAGGGCTAGGAGGATTTGTGAAGTGTCTTCTTTACAAGAAGAAATTAACACCCTGCGAACCACCTTTGAGAGCAACGGTTATAGCAAGGCTTTGATTTCTACGGTTCTGAAACCAACAAATAATAATAGGACGTCAGTTGAGAAAAGAGATGTAAGAGGAACTGCTTACCTTCCGTACATACATAACACAACGGATCGTATTGCTAAAATCCTACGTCGGTACAACATACGGACTGTATTTGGAACTTCTGTTAAGATTAGGCAACTCCTGCGACCAACTAAGGACAGTTTGCCTAAATTGCAACAACCGGGTATCTACAGAGTTCTCTGTACTTGTGGCAAGGTTTACATCGGGCAGACTTCCAGAACAATATGCACTCGCATTAAGGAACATAATAGATGTATCATGCTCATTCAACCTGATAAATCAGCTGTTGCCGATCATGCTTTAACACCTGGCCATGATGTCATGTTCCAAGGAGTGGATGTTCTTGCCCGTATAAAGCAATATCGTCCCAGAATCATCAGGGAGGCGGTTGAAATACGTAAACACCCAGATAATTTCAACCGCGACACCGGCTACGATCTCAGTGAATCCTGGCTACCTATTATCAGAACCCTGAGAAAGTAATTCACTGCTGGTTTCCGTTGTCCCTAACATGGGGCTATAATGGCGTCCATCTTTGGGCACCTTCTATATGTTCTTCGTTGCTTTCTCTTAGCAACATTGTCGTATTCCAGATTATTCCTGACGATGAAAGACATGGTTTCTTTCGAAACGCGTCGAATTTTAATATAATAATACACGGCATAAGCCCAAAATTCAACATTATGAATAACTATCGTCCTATTACCTTACCAACTGGTATTGCAAAAATTGTGTTTTTTTACGAACACACATTTTTATTCACTGACAGAAAACATGTATATACACAGATGTTGTATCAAACATACAGGGTGATTCCCACATAAGATAAACTTGTGTGTGGGCTTCATGAACACAATTCCTTAATTTATTTGCAACATGGTATTTGACTGATAATAATAAGAAAAGTTTATAGTAAAAGCATTAATTATAAGGATACTAAAATAAAAGAAGATGATACATTACTTATTTGTGACTGAGTTGGTTTAAATATGTTGGTGAAAATTTATAAGTTCATTTACTCTATCAAAGTTATTAAGGTGCCATATAAAAAGCCTTTTCTTCAATATATTCAGGGTGTTATTTGTCACATTTACTGGCAATATATTGTATATCCTAGTGCTAAGACAACTTAAATTCCTTTGGCCAAGTAGTGTGTTTCGACGAGGGATATTTATTCCAGTTCTGTCTTGAATTCTAGTGCACATTTCAAGTTTTTGTCCATTAGAGAAGAGCTTCATATTTTTATGTATAAATATGATTGATGACTGAACAAATAACTGTCGTATGTTAAGTAACATGCTTTGTTGATACAGTTCACATGTTGGAAAAATTGGTGGCCTTTTGTACATAACTTTTAGAATGAAATTCTGGCAGGTATTTACCTGAGCCAAATGTGAATCAAGTATTCCACCCCAACCATTTATTCCATATTGTAGTTGTGACTGGACTAAGGCAAAATATACAGTTCTCAAGACTTTTGCTGAAAGGATATTTCTGATTCTGTAAAATATATAAATTAACTTTTGGAGTTTTTTTGGCCAAATTTGATGCATGCTTATTCCATTTTAAATGACTATCTAAAATAATCCCTAAATATGTAGCATTCATTGACTTCTGTAGGGTATAGCAGTTGCATCTTTCGCCATTGTTGGTGTATTCTTTGGAATACACGGTAAGATAGAGTAAACTTTTGCTTCTCTTTGCTTTAGTTCATCCCTTCCTTTTTTCTCAAACACCAACAGTGATCTTCAGATTTCTCCTTGTTGGTTATGTCTCTCATATTACCTGTAAGTCTGTTCTAGATATATATCCTCCATGACCCACCTAGCGTCATCTAGCAGCGAATCTCTGAAGTTCCTCAATTCTTCCCTGTACAATAGGACTTCTTTATCAATCTAGCCACCAGATCTCGTCGCCATCGTCAGCTATCATCTCCGTGATCAAGAGAACTTCGTCTACTTTTTCACCCTCCAGGCTGCGCTAGTGACTCCTACTGTCAACTCCTTGAAGATCATTTCATCAAGAGAAATTAATATTTCAATGTTGGCTATTCTTATATGTATTCCTTTTGTCTCCTACCCCCACCCATTTCCCTTCCCTGGTCCCGCCGAGCTCCGTTGAGCGTGTCTCACTTGTACGTCGGAAGTCAACCTAGTCAGTCGGAGCTTTACTAAAGCTCGTCTCCTCACCTCGAGAGACAAATTTTCAAATCTTCGCCATGTTGTGAATTTCTGACTAACGGTCACCTAAGGATTCGCCGTTCATCAGAAATGAGCTAAGTACTACTTCTACGTTCTTCAACTTATTTTAACTGATTTTAAATAGCTACATGCTTTTTAATGATCATTCTATAGGCAGTGTGAGATTTCTATATTTGGGGCAGTAATCATCCTTCGCGGGATTTTCTATGTTGGGCTTTTTTCTATCTAAGCCAATCTTAACATGAAGCAGCATTTCGTATGCTTATTAAATGAGAGATTTTCTCACAACGTGGGATACCATTAAATTACCCACTGTCTATAAAATACTTAGCTCGTTCCACCTCTGGACTAACTTTTGCCCTATCCTTCAGTCATGATTGTTCTGGAATTTTCCATGCCGAACAATTTATCTACGAGTTAAACCTTCTAGTATTTTCCACTCACATATGGGAATACTTTTTCAAACTAAGGAATCTTCCTTATGAACTGCCAATCAATATCTAATTTTTCTTCCTCCATTGGGATTTTTTCTGGTGCATTCAACTATAACCTACAACTTTCTCAAGAAATAGATTCTCGCAAATCTAGTGTAACTAGTTATTTTCCACCATTGCAATAACTTTCTTTGCCATCAACTTTTTGTGCTACTACAGGGAACTTTTCAACTATATCAACAGACTATAGTGAAAACAGTGCTTGTTCAACCTTTCATCCGCGTCGGGCTCGTTCGTGTACAATAAATACGGCCATGAACCCTTTTCCACAATCCCATTTGATCTTTCCCAAGCCCTTTACTAACAAACCAAAATAATAAAATTGTTACTTTAGGTCTTTTTTCAATTAATTGTCACTCTCAATAAGTGCCCTCCCTTACTTGTTCCACGTACAACGAATTAATTTCTGTAAAACTTCGTGTCTAGTACACGCCTCAAATTATATTGTTTCTCCCTTCTAATGAGGGAATACAATTCTTTCAACTCATAAGTGAGTTATCTCTAGGTTTCACGAAAGGGAAACTTGCCCCATTTTTCTCGTGATCCCTACTTAAACATAGGAGTTCTAGAAACTTCCTTTCGATTTTTCTCTTCAGGTTTCACAATAAGTGACCTGCCCTATTTGTATAATCCAACCAAGTATTTCTGTATCAATACAAGAAGTTATAGAAACTTCTATTTTATTCTTCCTGATTTTTGGTGTTGTTCCTTTCGAAGTTGTTATTATTTCTAAGATACTTATCTAGAAATTCTTAAAGTACACACCTTGTACTTGATTTATTGTTTAACTTTAATTACGTCAGTTATCTTTAAATTTTTCATTTATTTATCTTCGTCATTTCAAAATCTTACGAAGATTTTAAAGCATATAAAAGGTTTGAAACCAATAGAATTATTAATTGCCTGGTGCAAGCTTTAAATGTTTTCGGAGGTCTGCGACCCCAATTGCTTATAGAAATCAAAATTATATATTTGTTACAAAACTACTCCCTATTGCATTGTTAAATAAATTAAATATTTGTTTTTCGCTTTATCATTTTTCTAACATAACGGTTAGGCAAGATCTTGTCTTTCTTGACTCTTCCTATTCAATAAAAATACATCTATTGATAGGGTTTTCACCACTTGTTGCATTTGAGCAAGAACTCTTAGTTGGTAACTTAGTAAAGTCTCTCTTAGCTTTAATAGCTAATTCTAACTGGCCAGTAAGGCGAGCATAGCTCGCTACGCCAGCTTCCTGCTTGTGGAGATTCTCTCCAACACTTATGGTTGGTTTTTCAAAATATAATTGTTTCTCATTGTCTAAACTTTTAGTCGGCGCCTTTCTGGGTAAAAGCTTAGCCATTTCTAAATGCAACTATTGGTATACTTACCAAAATTATTCCCAAAGGTATAATTGCTTTATCCCTATTCTTCTTGGAAGCATTTGGTCGCTCTTTAGAAATTCTACAACTTCAAAAACTAAAAATCTCGAAGCTGATTCAAATTATTGGCATTCTTCAAATTACCTGTTTAGAAACAAACTCCTTTGAACAGATACACAATAAATCCGTTACTCTTTGTTTTGCCAGACCACCTCCCTTCCCCATAGTAGGCATATGTATGCTTGAGAGGGAATACGCTACAGCAACTTTCTCGCAAACCGCCCAAGTTCCAGCTGCGTTTCCCGTTAGATTTGCCCAGGTCCCTACCCACTTTAGGTATCGGAGAGCGGATTTGCAGTGGCAGCTGCCTTTGAGTATATTGAAAGTTAATCTTGTAACTTCTGTAGGACTCTCGTCCTATTTGTCCATCCTTTTTCTCCAGTCCGAAACCCACTTCCTTTTATTTATCATCTTCCCTTGGGGGTTAGGTTATTCCCAAGCTAATAGTCTACCCAAAATTTGGTGCCGAAACCCGGGAGAGTCCATTTATGACATTTTCTATTTGTCAAGGGTTATTTGACAATATTTTGCAAATCATTAATATCTTCTTTGAAATTTTCAGCTATAACTACACCGTGCAAAGCCTGTGAAGTAGAAAGAAGCCGCTCCTGTCTCCTTTGGTGTGTCCCTTTCTTTCAACTTATTTGCTGCTGCCAGCCTGACAGCATTTCCAAGGTTCCACAGTTTCGTAAGTTATACTTTAATTTACCTATTTTGTCATGGCTCCTACAGAAAAGGATAAGGATGAAAAACCTACTTCTAAACGAGCATCCTATAAAGGGCAAATTACCCGATTCAGAAAATACATCAAAGATAATAATAATAATAATGTTATTGGTTTTACGTCCCTTTAAACTACCCTGGCTTTTAGAGACGCCGGGGTGCCGGAATTTTGCCCCGAAGGGGATCTTTAACGTGCCAGTAAATGTACTGACACGGCTCCCTCGCATTTGCGCACCCTCAAATGCCAGCTGACTGCGCCAGGTTTCGAACCTACAACCTTGGGCTCAGCAAGCGAGAACGTTACCCCTGAGCCACGCAGCCAGACTAATACATCAAAGAGCTAGATCCCTCAGAAGCTCAATTAGATTTGTTAAAACATCGTGTAAAGGATTTTGAACGTACATATGAAAATTATTGTAACATCCAAACTGAAATTGAAACTTGTATGCTCAATCAAACTGAAGATCGAGTCGAAGTAGAAAACCAATATTACGAAGGTATATGTTCTGCTTTTAAAATAATACGCCAACTTGAAGAAGAACAGAAAAAGGACGGTTATGTTCTTGGTTCCCTTCACGAACAACAAACCTCTTCTCGCGATGGCACTCACAAGCCCAAACCAATTCTACCTAAGATTGATTTACCCCACTTCTCTGGAGACGAATCTACTTGGGATTTTTTCTATGAACTATTTTGTTCTCTTGTTCATGACAATGAAGACATTCACGTCATTTACAAGTTTCATTATTTGAGATCTATCCTCCGAGGTCAAGCTCTGCAGTTAGTTGAAGCACTCCCATTAAGTGCCGAAAACTACCCCATTGCCTTTAACTTATTGAAAGAAAGATACGGTAATTCACGGTTACGTATTCAACGCCATATGAAGGCTCTATTTAACTTACTGCGTCACAGCACAATGACGTCACTAGTTTGCGTACTCTCATTGATACTACACAACTTCACGTTAAAGCTTTGTCCCAATTGGATAAACCCACTGAACACTGGGACACTTTCTTAATACATTTAGTGGTTTCTAAAGTCGATGTTGCTACTCTAAAAGCTTGGGAGATTGAACTTTCCAGAGAAGACGATTACTCTTACGAGCATTTAGTCACTTTCATAAATGCTAGATGCCGAATCTTAACTGCTTTAGCTAATCAAAGTGAACCCTCATCCCCTAGTTCTAAGTTTGAATCAATGTCTCTTAAACCTAAAACCGAACGCTTAGCGTCTAGTACCCTAAACCTTGGTCCAGCTCATCTAAACTCAAGTCAAACGCCACTGGTTACCCAACTAGGTCTAGTGAACGCTGTATTGCTAGTTCTCTCGTTTTAAACACTCAAAGCGAACCCCGCAAGAGTTTAAATGAACCATTAAAGTGCTTACTTTGTAAAGATTCCCACGCCTTATATCTATGTAAATCTTTTAAAGAACTGTCAGTCGACGACAGAAGAAAATTAGTTTCCCAGAATAAACATTGCTTCAACTGCCTAGCACCCACGCATTCTGCTTCAAATTGCAAGTCCACAAGACTTTGCTTCCATTGTGAAAAAGCTCATCACACTTTACTACATCGTCATGATCAAGCAAGGTCATCGACCTCATCTATTTCTCAGAAAAGTGACAATGCTAACAGTTCCAATGCTTCATCTTACATCAGTGGCGGCCGGTGGTATGTAAAGCTGGGTGTTGCACCAACATTTCTGATGTCGCAATTTTATATGGGAAGTTTACACAAGTAATAAAAATCAATTAACGTTAGATGAACTACCTTTCTATAAAAACTGAAATACATGGGTTTTCCAAACTAACTGTACGTTCGACAAATAGACAAATTTTAATGGCTCTTTTGGGCTTCTTCCTATAATAATTCATAAAAAATCATATGTATGTATTTACGCCCTATGCCTGAGTTAATTGGAAGAATTTAAAACACAGCAGGTTGTCTAAGGTTGGGTCTCTGTCTCCAGGATAATAAACATTCTCAACATAAAAACATGGCAACCGAAAAGTTTGTACGTTACGAAAAATGATATTACTAACAAAGACGGGCACATATTCTGCATAAGGATAGGATTTTTTTACTATAGCTTGAACCCCATCAGAGGAACCAGCCATGAAGTGCGCTCTGTCATACGTCTGCGCAATTCATTTTTGCGGAGTTTCATTCAATTTCTGCTTCTTTAATTAATCCAGTAAACACGCTGCTAATGTGTGTGCATCATGTTTTGTTTGCCTCTTACTACGTAACTTATCGGTACACAACAGCCATCTGAAATATGTTTGAAATATCACTAGTTTCATCTGCTATAATGGCTAAAATTTCCGATTCCTTTATTTGCTTTGATACTTCTTCTTGGCAAACCACCAACATAATCTGTAAAATTTAATTTTGAATTGTTTTGGACGTTCCTTTGAAAACAGTTGCCCTTACTAAAATGACCTTTAACACAGCATCCAACTCAACGCTAAATTTAATTAGTTCTCTCAAAACACCTGGATTTGTTGATGTTACACTTTCATCATGATCACGCAAGGCCAGTTCGAAAGAGCCACAGAAACGAATACAGTTTATTACAATATTTAACACATACCTATTGTGCCTAACTTCTTCGTTATATTCCGCAATTTACCTTCTATAGACACTGTCCAATTGAGCAGCTTCGTTAACAGTTCCAAAAAGTGTCAATTTCAAACAGCTGAAGATTGGTTGGTTCCTCAGTTTAGGAGCTGCGACAACGCGGTCATATCCTGTACTTTGGATGTGTGGAGAATCTGTCTGATAACCGGTGTTAATTGTGATGGCTGTATTACTGAGTGTCATCTGTTTTTAATTCAAGTGAGGACTGCAGACATTGAAATTCAAGCAGTTTCTACTTTTGTCGCCAGAGGCCACCGTAAACGACTACTAGTTCAGAACTTGGTTACTACACGCCACCGCAATCGGCTCCTGGCGACGAACGTTGGAACCTAAGAGCGTTGTTCAAATTTTTAACCTATAATTTAGCTTCACACAGGTGTAATTAGTGGAAGATTCTTTAACATGCCATAAATCTATGACATGGGACCGCCGGCTTTACTTCCCCTCCGAAGGAATGCATACTGAGGGATTTTTAACGCTCTTAAAAATCCGACGACTTCGGCCGGGTTTGAACCCGCGATCTTGGACATAGAGGCTCAGCATGCTACCAACTACGGCACCAAAGCCACTCAGCTGAAGATTCATGTTTCTTTATTTTAGGGATTAATTTCCGTAACTCCTATTTTGGTCCACGCGGATTCTCCACCAACAAACATGGAAAACAGAATAAGCGTTTTTAATGTCGCATTCACATAACCAATTATTATTGCCTTAAATATATCCTTTAAACGCCCTCGTAGCCTATACTTATATTTTGGACAATACTTATCTGGTAATGGTCAACCGAGTGTTTTTTCTGTGAGTTTATCGTCATCAGGGAGCTGGGAAAGCTGTCTAACTAGTGAATTACTTGCTCTATTAATTTTCACTTACACTCCACAATACAATTAATGTTTCAAACTAAACATTCCGTTTAAATAAAATACTAACTTACAAGATGCACAGATGATACATCTGGGTGCTAT
Organism: Meconema thalassinum; assembly: GCA_946902985.2. Classification (NCBI taxonomy): domain Eukaryota; kingdom Metazoa; phylum Arthropoda; class Insecta; order Orthoptera; family Tettigoniidae; genus Meconema; species Meconema thalassinum. Next base: position 98,393,440 of record OX336400.1, on the reverse strand, counting down.
ATCGGAAAGTGGCGCGAAAGGCAAACTATCAAAACACTGAATTTTGCTAGCCTGAAATTTCGTAGTGAATGCATAGTAGTGAATCAACCAAACAATAATAATAATAATAATAATGCACGGTTATGTATCTGCCTGGAACCAAAATACTCAATCAACTAAATACAGAACTAATCGCAACCCAAATCCCGCAAGAACAAGAGTGGTAAAAGCAAACATAAACCGCTACAGTACACCAACAATACGTCGCAAAATAGTTCAGCCACTTATCTACTGTACTTATAGCATAGTGGCGTTCTTAGGCTCGCTTCACAGAACAATTGACAAAAATATTAAATGAAGTTATGATGAGAAAACATCTAAAAATAATTGGGTGTGAACCAATGTCTCCCTATGAAATTCCGATATTTGTACTGTTGCGGGTGGTGTAGCATTCCCTAGTGGTGTGGGAAAGAAACTACCCTTCAGGGGCGGATGACCTCGTAGTTCCGCCCCTTAAAACAACATTAACTAACTAACTAACTAACTAACTAACTAAACTACCTTTCGCGGGGTAAGAGAAATCGAGGGTGTTGTCATTTCCAAAGAGTGGTGTAGTCTACCGGTGCCATTTGGAACTGAGTGTTGCCAGGGGGCTGGCAGCTCGTCTGCAACTCCCTACAACCCATGCTGGCCAGCAAGCTATGTACAAGCTTGGCCTCGTCCCTGACGGCCGCGCTGTCTACTTGGGAGTCGCAACAAGAGAGCTAACCCCCTGGAGTTTGATTTGAAGGCGGCAGCTTTTATAGGTACAGTGTGAAGCATTACGATAAATAATAACAAAATATCGATGATTTAAACACATTTTTGAGTGCATTAGATCTATAAAACTAAAACATTAAAGGAAAAAAAACGACGAATTAGTTGTAAAATTATTGGGAGTTGTGCAACGCTGCAACAATATCACCAGCCGCCCTTGTCTTACATTCAAAATTCCAAGTCCATACGTAGTGCCCACGTACTATTGTCTACTGTCCAAATCGAAGTTCAGGATAACTTTGGCAACTGGGTCCGTGCACGCGGTCTTCTTGATTCAGCGGCAGCTCATGATTTTGTGTCTAATTCTTTGATTAGAAAACTAGGCCTACCTGTAAACCCCACTTCTATTAACGTATCGGGCATTAACAGCTCAAAATCGCAAGCTTTACAGTTTTCAAAGCTAACCATAAGAGACATTTGTCACAGAAACAACTTTCTCAAACTGAATTGTCTCATTCTCAATAGCATAAGAGAAGATACTCCAAGTCACTCTGTGGATATTTCAGGGTTAAACATTCCCTCGTATTTAAGGCTAGCCGATCCTCTGTTCAATGTACAAAACCCCATTGACATACTCTTTAGTGCCAATGTTTTCTGGAATTGCCTTCGTAAACAGGTTCACAAGTTATCCTCAAACGTGGTTGCCAGAGACACTAATTTTGGATGGATCGTCACTGGTCAACTTCCACATTATTCTCCCCAACCCGCATCGCAATGTTATTTCGCTAATAACTTACTGTCTTGGAACAGTTCTGGAGGCTCGAAAGCGTTGATTCTCCTAACGTGACCTCTTCAGAAAACGAATTCTGTGAGCAACTTTTTCTGAACACCACCACTCGTTCATCTGATGGCCGGTTCATTGTTCAGATGCCAAGATTACATAATCCCCCTAAACTTATTAACTCTCAACCCAAAGCTCGAAAAGCTCTCTTTGCTATCGAGAGCAAATTCAAGAAAGAACCTCTCGTTAAACAGCAGTAACTGATTTTATGGATGAGTATGAAAGCTTAGATCATATGGATGTTGTTAACAAATCTGATGACGAATTGTACCCCCCAATTGAAACGGTTTTCTTAAATCATTATCCCGTGTGGAAAAACCCTCTTGTAAAGGATAAAATCCGAGTTGTTTTCAATGGTTCATCGCCTGACGTTAATGGCAACAGTCTTAACGATACTCTTTACTCTGGTCCTGCTATTCAGTCAGATCTATCTGCTATACTCTTAAACTTTCGATTATTTCCCATAGCTGTCATAGCGGATATAAAACAGATGTACCGTCAAGTTTTAATTCAGCCTGAACAACGAGATCTCCAAAGAATCTTGTGGCGCGACGAAATCAGCAAGCCCATTAAGGTATTTCGCTTAGAGACGGTTACTTATGGCTTAAAACCTTCCGCATTCCTTGCTAACCGATCACTACACTCGTTAGACTCTCAAGATGGTCATTTATTTGATTCTAAAGCTTCCGAAGCACTAACTACATCATTCTATGTTGACGATTACTTGCAGTCCTTCCCCACTCTGGAGGAAGCTTCTTTCGTGTCACTAGAACTTCAGGCATTGCTAAAGAATGGAGGATTCCCACTTCATAAGTGGAATTCCAACTCCCATGAGTTTCTCGCCCAGTTTCCTATTGAAGATGTAGATCCCTCCTCCGTCGAAATTTGTGGAAACTCCGAATCCATAAAAACTCTTGGAGTTCATTGGTGCACTAGCACTGACACTCTCATCTATAAAGTTTCGCTCGCAGAAGAGCTCCCTAACACAAAAAGACAAATTCTCTCTGAAATTGAAAGAATTTTTGATCCGCTTCAATTCCTTGCCCCAGTTATCGTTATAGCCAAACTTTTCATGCAAGAGCTATGGTCGCTCAAATGTGAATGGGACGACACTGTTCCCCTTTCTTTTCTTAACAGATGGCTCTCTTTTCGCAGCAATTTGCTTGATCTTTCCCTTATTGAAATTCCAAGGAATTTAATTATCGCTCATCCTAATGCATCTTTTTTCCTTCATGTGTTCGCGGACAGTTCCGAAAAAGTTTACGGTTGCTGTGCATATTTGGTTTATCGCGGTTCATTAAATGGATCTTCAGTTTTCAACCTTGTTTGTGCCAAATCGAAGGTGGCTCCTCTTAAAACTATCACTTTGCCTAGGCTTGAATTGTGTGCTGCACTCATGGCCACAGAACTTGTTAAGAAATTACGGGAAGTCTTAAAAGTCGAATTCTCGCAAATCTATCTCTGGAGCGATTCCATGATCACCCTTTCTTGGATCGCCAAGAACCCCGTTCATTGGCAAACTTTTGTTGCAAACAGGGTTTCCAAAATTCAAACTCTTTCTTCGGGATGTCAATGGAGGCATGTGCCCAGCGCTGACAACCCTGCTGACATCATTTCTCGTGGATGTTTACCCTCCCAATTGGCAGCTGCCCAGTTGTACTGGCATGGGCCCTCGTGGTTAATCGGAGACTCTTCTTGTTGGCCTTCTAAACCTCCAGCTACAAACTTCAACTTGCCTGACGCTAAAGTATCTAAATCTACTGCTTCGTGTCTTGTTTCCAACGTTTCTCATCCCTTGTTGTCCCGCTATTCTTCCTTTCACAAATTAATTCGAATTGTTGCCTATCTTCTCAGATGGAAATATCTTGTGGTTGACCAACCTCTTCTCCCCAAACCACACCTTACCAATCATGAATTGAATCTCGCTACCATTAAGGTTTTGCAACTAACACAGCAAGAAGCCTTTTATCCTGAATTGTCTTTACTTTCCTCTAAAAAGAATCTTCCCAAATCCAATCGTCTTCGTGCCTTAGCCCCGTTCCTTGATGGCAATAGGTCACTCAGGGTAGGTGGTAGGTTCTCGCAATCTTTGCTTTCTGAGGACAAAAACATCCTGTTATTTTGCCTTCTAAACATCACGTAACTTCCTTAATTATACGTGACTTTCATTATCACAATCTGCATGTTGGTACACGCACACTGCTTTGCCTCTTAAGGGAAAAGTACTGGATTATAAATGGAATTCATGAAGTTTCCTCTGTAATTCACAAGTGCATTCCTTGCTTCAAAGCGAAACCTAAAGTCAATACTCAATTAATGAGCGATCTGGCCTCCTTTCGCTCTTCTCCTATACGTCCATTTGCTCTAACTGGTGTGGACTATATGGGTCCGTTCCAATATCAACGCAATTCCCCTGAAGCTAAACGCAAATTGTTTGGTAAGCTCTATGTTTCTCTCTTTGTTTGCATGGTTACTGGCGCGATCCATTCGGAACTAGTAACGAATGCCTCTACTTCTTACTTTTTACCAGCTGTCACTCGCGTCGCTGCTAGGCGTGGTGTTCCTTCGGAGATGTTCTCTGATAACGCTTCCACTTTTCAAGCCGCAGCTTCCTTGTGGAAGAAAGCTCTCACATCTTCTCCTGCCATGGAACAGATTTCTAATTTTTCCTAATCAAAGGGTTTCAAATGGCGTTTTATACCTCCCTACGCTCCTCAACACGGTGGTAGGTGGGAATCCTGCGTAAAGCTCACTAAACGTCACTTAAGAAAGGTTTTAGGTAATCGCATTCTGACTTATGAAGAATTTAATTCGCTGTCTGTTCTGATTGAAGGTGTTGTTAATTCTCGCCCTTTAACTCCGCTTTCCAATGACCTTGATGACCTGCTTCCACTCACACCTGGTCACTTCCTTATTGGCACTTCTCTTTCTGCCCCTCCACCCCTTCCCAACTCTTACAGGAATTCTAATTTACCTATTGTTTGGCGTAAACTTGAAGCCCTCCGCAATTCTTTCTGGAAGAGGTGGAATTTGGAATACTTAACTTCCCTACAACGGAGACAGAAGTGGTTTCTTCCAATCCCGACATCAAAGTGGGGGACTTGGTCCTGGTTAGGGATGTTTCTCCTCCCTTGGTCTGGATTTCTGGTAGATTGACCGAATGTTATCCTGGAAGGGATTGGAGAGTTAGGGTAGTCAAGATCTTGACCACTAACGGTCATATCATAAGACCACTGTCTTTAATTGCTCCTTTACCTTTAAACTTTTAATTGCTCGTCTTTGTTCTCTGTTGATGTTTTCCCCTCCCAGCTTGGTGTATTCTTTGGAATACACGGTAAGATAGAGTAAGCTTTTGCTTATCTTTGCTTTAGTTCATCCCTTCCTTTTTTCTCAAACACCAACAGTGAACTTCAGATTTCTCCTTGTTGGTTATGTCTCTTATATTACCTGTAAGTCTGTTCTAGATATATATCCTCCATGACCCACCTAGCGTCATCTAGCAGCGAATCTCTGAAGTTCCTCAATTCTTCCCTGTACAAGAGGACTTCTTTATCAATCTAGCCACCAGATCTCGTCGCCATCGTCAGCTATCATCTCCGTGATCAAGAGAACTTCGTCTACTTTTCCACCCTCCAGGCAGCGCTAGTGACTCCTACTATCAACTCTTTGAAGATCATTTATTCAAGGGAAATTAATATTTCTTTGCTGGCTATTCTTATATGTATTCCTTTTGTCTCCTACCCCCACTCTTTTCCCTTCCCTGGTCCCTCCGAGCTCCGTTGAGCGTGTCTCACTTGTACGACGGAAGTCAACCTAGTCAGTCCGAGTTTTACTAAAGCTCGTCTCCTCACCTCGAGAGACAAATTTTCAAATCTTCGCCATGTTGTGAATTCCTGACAAACGGTCACCTAAGGATTCGCCGTTCATCAGAAATGAGCTAAGTACTACTTCTACGTTCTTCAACTTATTTTAACTGATTTTAAATAGCTACATGCTTTTTAATGATCATTTTATAGGCAGTGTGAGATATCTATATTTGGGGCAATAATCATCCTTCGCGGGATTTTCTATGTTGGGCTTTTTTCTATCTAAGCCAATCTTAACATGAAGCAGCATTTCGTATGCTTATTAAATGAGAGATTTTCTCACAACGTGGGATACCATTAAATTACCCACTGTCTATAAAATACTTAGCTCGTTCCACCGCTGGACTAACTTTGCCCTATTCTTCAGTCATGATTGTTCTGGAATTTTCCATGCCGAACAATTTATCTACGAGTCAAACCTTCTAGTACTTTCCACTCACATATGGGAATACTTTTTCAAACTAAGGAATCTTCCTTATGAACTGCCAATCAATATCTAATTTTTCTTCCTCCATTGGGATTTTTTCTGGTGCATTCAACTATAACCTGCAACTTTCTCAAGCAATAGATTCTCGCAAATCTAGTGTAACTAGTTATTTTCCACCATTGCAATAACTTTCTTTGCCATCAACTTTTTGTGCTACTACAGGGAACTTTTCAACTATATCAACAGTCTATAGTGAAAACAGTGCTAGTTCAACCTTTCATCCGCGTCGCGCTCGTTCGTGTACAATAAATACGGCCATGAACACTTTTCCACAATCCCATTTGATCTTTCCCAAGCCCTTTACTAACAAACCAAAATAATAAAATTGTTACTTTGGGTCTTTTTTCAATGAGGTGTCACTCTCAATAACTGCCCTCCCTTACTTGTTCCACGTTCAACGAATTAATTTCTGTAAAACTTCGTGTCTAGTACACGCCTCAAATTATATTGTTTCTCCCTTCTAATGAGGGAATACAATTCTTTCAACTCATAAGTGAGTTATCTCTAGGTTTCACGAAAGGGAATCTTGCCCCATTTTCTCGTGATCCCTACTTAAACATAGGAGTTCTAGAAACTTCCTTTCGATTTTTCTCTTCAGGTTTCACAATAAGTGACCTGCCCTATTTGTATAATCCAACCAAGTAGTTCTGTATCAATACAAGAAATTATAGAAACTTCTATTTGATTCTTCCTGCTTTTTGTTGTTACTTTCGAAGTTGTTATTATTTCTAAGATACTTATCTAGAAATCCTTAAAGTACACACCTTGTACTTGATTTATTGTTTAACTTTAATTACGTCAGTTATCTTTAAATTTTTCATTTATTTATCTTCGTCATTTCAAAATCTTACGAAGATTTTAAAGCATATAAAAGGTTTGAAACCAATAGAATTATTAATTACCTGGCGCAAGCTTTAAATGTTTTCGGAGGTCTGCGACCCCAATTGTTTATAGAAATCAAAATTATATATTTGTTACAAAACTACTCCCTTTTGCATTGTTAAATAAATTAAATATTTGTTTTTCGCTTTATCATTTTTCTAACATAACGGTTAGGCAATATCCTGTCTTCCTTGACTCTTCCTATTCAATAAAAATACATCTATTGATAGGGTTTTCACCACTTGTTGCATTTGAGCAAGAACTCTTAGTTGGTAACTTAGTAAAGTCTCTCTTAGCTTTAATAGCTAATTCTAACTGGCCAGTAAGGCAAGCATAGCTCGCTACGCCAGCTTCCTGCTTGTGGAGATTCTCTCTAACACTTATGGTTGGTTTTTCAAAATATAAGTGTTTCTCATTGTCTAAACTTTTAGTCGGCGCCTTGCTGGGTAAAAGCTTAGCCATTTCTAAATGCAACTATTGGTATACTTACCAAAATTATTCCCAAAGGTATAATTGCTTTATCCCTATCCTTCTTGGAAGCATTTGGTCTCTCTTTAGAAATTCTACAATTTCAAAAACTAAAAATCTCGAACCTGATTCATATTATTGGCATTCTTCAAATTACCTGTTTAGAAACAAACTCCTTTGAACAGATACACAATAAATCCATTACTCTTTGTCTTGCCAGACCACCACCCTTCCCCATAGTAGGCATATGTATGCTTGAGAGGGAATACGCTACAGCAACTTTCTCGCAAACCGCCCAAGTTCCAGCTGCGTTTCCCGTTAGATTTGCCCAGGTCCCTACCCACTTTAGGTATCGGAGAGCGGATTTGCAGTATATTGAAATTTAAACTTGTAACTTCTGTAGGACTCTCGTCCTATTTGTCCATCCTTTTTCTCCAGTCCGAACCCCACTTCTTTTTCTTTATCATCTTCCCTTGGGGGTTAGGTTTTTCCCAAGCTAATAATCTACCCAATTGTTACAAATTGGTGTGTGGATCTTGAGTGTTAAATTGTCTGTGGGTTGTAATGTTTTTTGTGTGAGAAGCATAGGTATTGTGTTTTGGTTTCATTTAAGGTAAGGAGGTGGTTTCTTAGCCATTTTTGGACTGTAGCAAGGGTTTCTTGAATTCTATTAAAAGTGTCCTCCCAAGTAGTTCCTGTGACTGTGACGACAGTGTCATCAGCATATGAGGTAATCATCGCATTACAGTTCAGCTCACACAAATCGTTAATATATAACAGAAAAAGAATAGGACCTAAAACTGTTCCTTGGGGAATTCCAATTTTTACGTCAGCACTTCTACTTAGGGTATCTTTGATTCGTACCTTTTGTATTCTGTTAAAAAGAAAGCTTTTTATTAGTTCTTGGGTAGTACCACGAATACCTTCCTTTTCAAGTTTTCTAATGAGTATATTGTGGTATACGGTGTCAAAATCCTTTCTTAAATCCAGGAACACAGAAATTGTTCTTTTAGAACTATCAATGGCTTTATACAAATAATCAGTAAGGGAGTATATTGCATCTTGATTACGTGTGTTTGGTCTAAAATCAAACTGATTTGGTGACGATATGTTGAACTTATTCAGATAGTTAAGTTATCTGGTTTTGATGCATTTCTCTAGTAGCTTAGAGAGGTGGGTTGTGAGGGAAATTGGTCTATAGTTATTTAACTCACTTTTATCATCTAATTTATGGACTGGGATTATGTATAAGAGACTGATAAGTTTTATAGAAAAAAATATTATCAAACTCACAACATGGATTCAGAACGAAAAAATCTACACAGACAGCAATTTACGAATGTAGTAATAGTATACTGAAATTAATTGAAAATAAGGAACATGTAACTGGCCTATTCTTGGATTTATCGAAAGCATTTGATGTTGTTGATCATAAAATCCTCCTTACAGAACTAAATCAATATGGTATTAGAGGTCTAGCTAATAAATGGGTAGAGTCTTACTTAACAAGGCGTAAACAAATAGTAAGCTTAAGACACAAGGATGATGGAACCAAATTACTTAATGAAACATTGTCCAATGAAGGAATTATTAAATTTGGAGTACTCCAGGGATCGGTTTTGGGCCCACTATTCTTTCTTCTATATATCAATGATATAACACAGAACGTTCATTCACATAAGGAAATTTTGTTTGCGGACGATACAACACTCGTAATAAAAGGTGAAACTAAACAGGTCATACAGCAGTCTGCTGACTCCCTTACAGGAGAATTAACCAAATGGTCACAAGATAATCGCCTCATAATAAACTATAAAAAAACAGTATGTCTAAATTTCCACACTATACAGAATAGGAATCCTACGAAGTTTTTAGGACTATGGATACAACAAGATTTGAAATGGAATAAACATATGCAATATCTGAATACTAAACTGAACTCGATGTTCTTTGCGTTACGTATATTGAAAACCTGTACTAGCATGCATACATTAAGAAATACTTATTTTGATTATTTCCATTCATACTTAAAATATGGGGTCATATTTTGGGGTATGTCGCCAGATGTACTAAGCACGTTTAGGATACGAAAGAGGGCGATTAGATTTATGACAAATGTAAACATTAGAGAATCATGTAGACCTCTGTTTAAAAATTTAAACATTCTACCACTACCCTGCATATATATCTTTGAAAGTATTATGTTAAAAAAAAGAATTTAACGAATAAAGATGCTTTTCTTAAAACAAACAATGATGTTCATTGCCATAACACAGGACAAAATCAAAACACTCATATTTCACACATACACACAAGCAAATATCAAAAAGGGACTTTTCACACTGGAGTTAAATTATACAATAAAACTAGCCCCAAAAATAAAAACCTTTGATAGTATGTTGATAGCTTATCTGCAGTGCCATTGTTTTAACTCTGTAGTTGAATATCTTAGCGTATAGGAGCGATGCAATCTATAATTATATTTTACTTTTCTATTTTCATTGTAATACCTAGCTGTATGTTGTTGTATTTATAGAATTAAGTTTTCATATTATGATAATAGAGAAAGGTGTAAATAGTTGTGCAATAAGATTGTATCTATTAAGATCTGGTATTATTATAAGTTATAAATAGTTATGATAATAGTAATATATACCTTTTAGTTCTTTTATATTATAGATTTAAATTCTGACGTGTCCTATATTGAACCACTTTTCAGAATTTATTGTAATTATTATTATTATCATCATGATTATTATTATTATTATTATTGTCATGTGTTGTGACATCTCTATATTACGCCTCGAGAGTTTAAAAGTGCGCAGTTTGTGTGTATGTATCTCTCTGTCTAACGTTGTGCAACCCCTGGCTACATACTGCCTTGTTCTCTCGTATTGGCTAGTGTTGTTGCTACCTTGCATTTTGTTGTGCAATTCGTTCTGCCATTGGCTCTGACAATATTTGACGCGAGTTTGGTGCCACTCCCAAACTACGCATTTTATATTTCTGAGAGGCTTCTCCCCTCTCTGGGGGGACAGAAGCTTAGTCAGTCTTAGACGCGCCGAGATGTAAGGCGAACGTGTGTATTCGGGCAGAGGCCCACCCTCATGGCGCAGCGGAATGTGAGTACGGCTCAATGTATTTCTATCTAACGCAATGTAATTGTTTTTGTTAAACGTTCCTTCTTTTGCTTAATTCTCTTTCCTTTTCAAGATGTTACTGTTAGTATTATAATCCTTGAACCAGATCTCCGAGACCTTGTGTAATGTCATACGGTGGAGTTCTTTTTGTTGCTTTTGTTATGTACCCTCCTCACAGTTTTATTATTTTGGTTAATACCTGTAAGATTCGAAAGTATTGCGTTTCTGCGTCTTGGCTTATGTATATTTTCCTGTCGGGCCTTGGTGCTCGTCTTTTGCGTCGGTGTCTCTTTTGTACCACAAATGTTTCATTTGATTGGTAGCAATTGGACCTTTGTTTGCGGACAGTATGTGTGAGGTAACGGGACTTATGTCCAACGTCCCACTAATACGTGTCCCCTTTGTTTACAGAATATATGTGACGGTGGTTAACTGGGATTTTCTCCAGCTCCGATGTCATATTATTCTTTTTTTTATATGTCGTGTTGTTGCGGCATTATGTTGGAGTATAAGCCTGTTTTTTTTATAGCGTGCTTTCGATTTTTACCGGTCTCTTTCGTCCCAAGTCAATTGTAATGTAATGTATCTCCGTATATCTCATTTTCCTTTTGTTTTGTTTTTATCTTTCGATTTTCGCCGTATTACATAACTTAATGATATTCCCCCTTTTCTTCCCCTTCTTCCTACCTCCGTGAAATCTCTCTTCCCTTTGTTTTACTCCCCTCACTCCTCCCCCATCCCTCAGGTATGTTTACAATAACATCATGAAAAGCTTCGCGTCTTAGCAGTTCGAATTTTGACTTTTTGCAAGTTTGTCGTTTCTCTCTAACTTTTGTAAGTTTCGTTTTATTTTCTTTCAAGTTTGTATCTTTTCGTTAGATTCGTGTTGTTGAGCGGTACTCAGGTTCTGTCGTGCTTTTTAGTTTTTTTTAGTTTTTGAATTCTTTATTCTTGGTATTGGGTTTCTTTTGTATTATTGATCTTGTCTTAGCTTGCCTTTTTTCTTTGTTTTAAATAATTTGTTTATTTCGTGTACACGCTCTTTCTTTTATCCTCAATACATTTTTATATTTTAAGTAATATAGCTCCCTTGTCTTTTCATTTCTTATATTTAAGTTCCCCTTCCTTATCCTTATCCTTATCTCGATTTCGTCAATCTTGTCTTTGTGACGTAACAAAGGCACGATTAGCACGCCTCTGGGATTTGTTTAATTAATTTTATGGGAATCTCATTTTTGCACTTTTGATTGTTGCATTAAGCAATTATTTGTTTGCATTTGGTTTTTTTGGAAATCATCTTTTGCTCGCTCCGAAAACCTTGGGCCCAGCACCGGGTCGAGCAAGACGTCTTTTCCCCATCCATTTGCGACCTGGTTGATTTTATCTTCCTCTGCTACTCTGACGCGCATTATTATTATTATTACTAGACCTTTATCGGCGCAATGGTAGCAGAGCGTGGTTTCGTGCGAAATCGTTCCCTCCTCTCCTCTCTCAAGTTATTAACCTTTTATTATTTTTCTCTTCATTTACATTGTATTAAAATTTGTTTTTCTTTGAGTTTAAGGAATTCAGTGAATTGTTTTTTCCCCACCCCTGAAGAAAGGGTGAAGTTACTTTCTGTGTGAACTACGGGCATCCAGGAAACCCATCTCCAAGGAAAGGTGGTTTTGTCCCTCAAGTAAACAAGACATCCAAAAGACCCAGCTTCGAGGTGAACAGTGGCAACATATCAGTGAGTACATCGCATCGCTGGAACACGACACGTCACGGTATTGTAACCTACTTTTATGTATTTGCTTCCTCTAGTAGACATTTGTTTAGTTAACGGTGATTTTAAGGCGACAGGAAATTTTGTTTGCTTTCTCTTCTTTTTCATTTCGTCAGTGTTGTGGACGTTTTTATTTTACTTTCTGTGAAGTAGAAAACGCATTTCTCTCAAGGGTTTGAGTCCTTACCTTTGTTGTTAATAGTCGCTTTGTTAACTGTGATATTTCTCAGAACTCACCTCACCCCTTCACACGTCTCAGTCTGGAACAGCTGCTGACAGGTTTCTTGTCATTACCGTACAGCCTAAAACCCCCGCCCCTCTTTCTCCGAAGTTTTCCCCGGCCCACTTATGGGAACCGTCTCTTTAAATCCTACGGTCACCCCGACCCCCCCCCCCCCCTTGAGCCTCGCGTAATTATACTAACGTTTGATGTTAGTAAAGTGTTTGTTGTCTCAGTTATGAATGGTCTGTTGAGCTATTATGTGTGTTATGATTGGGAGTTAAGTTTGTTTCATAATTAGGGAGGGTGATTGTTTTATTTTTGTCAGGGGATTTCAATGTAGGTTTTCATTTAAAATTGTTTATATACGGTAAGCTTGATGTTACTATATGTTCAGTATGGCAGTGTGTATTTCGTTGGGAAACCTGCTAGGTGAGGTCTCCGTCGGAATTAGGGTTTGGGACCTGTCCCACGGCTTCGACGCCCACTTAGGGTGTACATAGATTCTACACGAGTCGTCAATCTTTAGTATGGGATGAAGTTTGTCACGATGACCTGTAGTCCGTTATTTGAGTTTCCATGGTGTTCCAACGACTCATATTAGCATTCTGATGTAATGGGGAAATTTCGATTTGTTTATGGGAAGGAGTATGTATGTAGTGTTGTTGTTGTTGGTTGTATTTTGAGATGAATGTGTGTGTCAATGAGTTTAATGAATTTTTATCAACAGTTATTTGTGGGTGGTTTCAAATTTAGTTCAATTTTGATTTTATACCCTATTCAATTTAAACTATATATATATTACGTACGAACTATTTATTCGTTTTTATTGGCAAACCAAATATACGACAAGTATTACTCAGAGATACCAACCATTTTAGGTCTACGGCATCCTTGGTATGGGACATTGATGTTCGTGTGAACTACTCTGGCGTGCATTACCCAATTTTCTTATATTTGTATGGGATAGGCCATACCCTCTCTGTCTTTAATTTTTTTAATGCGGTACCTCTGAGGTCTACGGCCCGTATATTGACGCTGTAACTATTTTATTTTTGTGGGTTGGTAATATTTATTATTGGGTTTCGAGTTTGATTGATTGTATGTCTGGTCTTGATTGGTTTTATGCGAGGTTTCAGTCAGTTCTTTTTGGAAGGTATTTTGTAACGTAATTATTTGGTTTTTCGTTCTCTGTCTGGAATTGTATTTTTTTGTTTCGACAGCTACTTTGAGTTATTATTCCTTTTTATTTGTTTAGTACCTAATGTCTTTTGATGAAGGTTATTAGTATATTTAGCCCCTTTACTCCTTCTATGTATCTAGTTAGGCAGGAGACACCCGTGGCCGCCTGAGTTACACGGAGGATTTCGAAAGATGTGTTGAACTATACTTCTGCCTAAGGCAATTTCCAGACCCGCCTGCTTTTGTTGTAGGGAGCCGGCCCGGCCCATTGTCCGAGCTGCAGACACGACTTGCTATTGTTCGACAGCGCCTGAGATGGTCTGTTGACTTTCATTCTTTTCTTGTAGTGACAGTGATTTGTTTATTGATATAGTTGTTTACTATTTATCGTAACTTCTGTTTTACGTTTTTGTGATATCATGTTTTTATAAATCATTTCAATCTAATGTTTTCTCTAAGATAATGTGTATTATTTTCCTGTATCTGTCATATATTTGGAGAGTGTTTCCGGTAGCGATAGCTAGTCTCCAAGTACCTGAGAAGTGGCCGGTGTATCCTTTAGACCCTGTTCACGGCTCTTTACTCTTTTGTAATATGGTCTGACGACCCTGTCTATTCATACTTTTACTTTCCAGCTGGCAGAATGAATCCACTTTCACTATTACGCAGCTTATGTAACCCCGAATATTTCCCCGACGCAAGCCTTATTTTGTATAAAGGGTGCTCCCCTTTATCTTTCTTTTGTGATCATGATTTAACCCTTTTCTTTCTTTTATTATTAGAAAATTGGCTGATTTCCAGAAGGTCGCCGTTAAGAAGACTTCGCTTTCTCCACGTCATCTGGCAGAGTCTAGCTCAAGATTGACCGTTTTATTATCATTATTTTCTTTTTGGTACATCCATTTTTAATATGTGTGACGTATTGACGTGCAGTAGAGGTAGGATCCGCCTTTATTTCACGGCTGTACTGATCCTTTATATAATTTCAATTTTTGTTGTTTTAATTTCATTTTAAAGTCTCTTTTTTCTTTCGTACCAAAAAGGAAAAATTTTCCTCACCAGTGAACATCTTCGTGAATACGTGTGTATGAAAATATATGTGTGTTTGAGAAAATAGACTTGCGTTTCGTCAAGCCTTTTATGGAAGTTATGACGTTCAAAGAACTTTTAATTAAGCTGCGTCTTATGAATAAGAGAAATGTGAGAACATTTTATTATGTCTTAATTTTTCATATGTGTATCTGGTGTACATGGTGTAATCTTCTTTCCTTCACCCTGTTCAAATGTATCTAATCGAAGAATGTTATTTTATATAATTTTGTTATGAAAAAAAAAAAAATCTTTTATGCCTTTGATATGTAAAAGAATTTTTTTTGGGAGAAAGCGGTGGAATTTGAACCACTTTTCAGAATTTATTGTAATTATTATTATTATCATCATGATTATTATTATTATTATTATTGTCATGTGTTGTGACATCTCTATATTACGCCTCGAGAGTTTAAAAGTGCGCAGTTTGTGTGTATGTATCTCTCTGTCTAACGTTGTGCAACCCCTGGCTACATACTGCCTTGTTCTCTCGTATTGGCTAGTGTTGTTGCTACCTTGCATTTTGTTGTGCAATTCGTTCTGCCATTGGCTCTGACAATATTTGACGCGAGTTTGGTGCCACTCCCAAACTACGCATTTTATATTTCTGAGAGGCTTCTCCCCTCTCTGGGGGGACAGAAGCTTAGTCAGTCTTAGACGCGCCGAGATGTAAGGCGAACGTGTGTATTCGGGCAGAGGCCCACCCTCATGGCGCAGCGGAATGTGAGTACGGCTCAATGTATTTCTATCTAACGCAATGTAATTGTTTTTGTTAAACGTTCCTTCTTTTGCTTAATTCTCTTTCCTTTTCAAGATGTTACTGTTAGTATTATAATCCTTGAACCAGATCTCCGAGACCTTGTGTAATGTCATACGGTGGAGTTCTTTTTGTTGCTTTTGTTATGTACCCTCCTCACAGTTTTATTATTTTGGTTAATACCTGTAAGATTCGAAAGTATTGCGTTTCTGCGTCTTGGCTTATGTATATTTTCCTGTCGGGCCTTGGTGCTCGTCTTTTGCGTCGGTGTCTCTTTTGTACCACAAATGTTTCATTTGATTGGTAGCAATTGGACCTTTGTTTGCGGACAGTATGTGTGAGGTAACGGGACTTATGTCCAACGTCCCACTAATACGTGTCCCCTTTGTTTACAGAATATATGTGACGGTGGTTAACTGGGATTTTCTCCAGCTCCGATGTCATATTATTCTTTTTTTTATATGTCGTGTTGTTGCGGCATTATGTTGGAGTATAAGCCTGTTTTTTTATAGCGTGCTTTCGATTTTTACCGGTCTCTTTCGTCCCAAGTCAATTGTAATGTAATGTATCTCCGTATATCTCATTTTCCTTTTGTTTTGTTTTTATCTTTCGATTTTCGCCGTATTACATAACTTAATGATATTCCCCCTTTTCTTCCCCTTCTTCCTACCTCCGTGAAATCTCTCTTCCCTTTGTTTTACTCCCCTCACTCCTCCCCCATCCCTCAGGTATGTTTACAATAACATCATGAAAAGCTTCGCGTCTTAGCAGTTCGAATTTTGACTTTTTGCAAGTTTGTCGTTTCTCTCTAACTTTTGTAAGTTTCGTTTTATTTTCTTTCAAGTTTGTATCTTTTCGTTAGATTCATGTTGTTGAGCGGTACTCAGGTTCTGTCGTGCTTTTTAGTTTTTTTTAGTTTTTGAATTCTTTATTCTTGGTATTGGGTTTCTTTTGTATTATTGATCTTGTCTTAGCTTGCCTTTTTTCTTTGTTTTAAATAATTTGTTTATTTCGTGTACACGCTCTTTCTTTTATCCTCAATACATTTTTATATTTTAAGTAATATAGCTCCCTTGTCTTTTCATTTCTTATATTTAAGTTCCCCTTCCTTATCCTTATCCTTATCTCGATTTCGTCAATCTTGTCTTTGTGACGTAACAAAGGCACGATTAGCACGCCTCTGGGATTTGTTTAATTAATTTTATGGGAATCTCATTTTTGCACTTTTGATTGTTGCATTAAGCAATTATTTGTTTGCATTTGGTTTTTTTGGAAATCATCTTTTGCTCGCTCCGAAAACCTTGGGCCCAGCACCGGGTCGAGCAAGACGTCTTTTCCCCATCCATTTGCGACCTGGTTGATTTTATCTTCCTCTGCTACTCTGACGCGCATTATTATTATTATTACTAGACCTTTATCGGCGCAATATCAAAAATGTATTGTATACATGTATTTGATCAAATGGAATTAATAAAAATCTATCTATCTATCTATCAGTACATAGAAACTTCGAACGCAAGACCACGCAGAAAAGAAGCCAAAGGCATTGTCATACTTCAAGGCAGAAACACATCACACTATACAAGATGTATAAAGAATTAGGTCGAAGGGGAGAGATTACGGCTACTTATTATTTAGAAGGAAGGAGAATGTTGTAATTCTTCCACTATGAAGGGAAAGTAAAGCTATACCAACAAGCGAGATCCAGATATGACCATGACAACATAACTAATGGGAGCGAGCTGCGTCAACATCTGCAGTTCGCAACAAGCTACTACAGTGGAGAGAAATGCACAAGCTGAGGTGATTTCTCGTGTTAAGAAAGCACATTGCAATACTACCGACATCCAAGAACATCCAGAGATGGGCAGAAAGAATATGGACCCAAGAGGAGGAGTATCTAGGTATCTAGGTCATCGGGCCGAGAAGAGTGAAGCGCCGCGGTGGAGCGAGGTCAATGGCACGGATGGGGGGAGACTGCCAGTCGAGTCCCAGTTGATTACCGGCTTTTCTCACCCCATTGCTGTACAACAAGCCCAGCGGTCTACACGGAAGTGGTGTGAATCATGCAGACCAGATGGCAGGCAAGTGTAACATTCCCGAAGGCGCGTGGGAGAAATTCCACAGATACCAACATCTTCAGATCTTACCAGCGGCCACAGTTTTGAAGGTAGACAAGTGCAATTTTACACACCTATGAAGTTAGAACTTGTACACGATATTCCAGTATAATGACCAACATCTTATCTTATATTCATAGCCCATGTTATTATTTTGTCTAGAATTTAGAAATTTTTGGTAGAAATCTTCATACGTCATTTGGACGTATTTTGAACGTTTATTGAAGATATTCGACACCGTAATTATTTTTGCAGTTTATTACAACGCTTAGAATTTTTGCTTGAAGATAAATCCTTTGCGATAACAAAGTATGTTTCGTAGATATTGTTGTAACATTAGTGAAACGGTGATAAGTATGTTAAATAAATATTGTAACAGTGGAGAGAAAGTAGTCATGAGTATTGACAAGCGTAAATTTGTACATGTGATAAAAGAGATAGAGAGGATAAGATGATCCTAAGTATATGAAGCTAATTCGTCTCAGGAACGAAATTATGATGTATTGAACCCATCTGGAATGGTTCCAGCGTCGAATCCATATTTTATATGCAAGAAAAGAGATGAAATAATGCTGTCTTCAGAATGATTTTTGAAAGATTTTAAGGTTTAATAAGAAGCTGGGCTGTTACAACGTGATGCAAGAGCGGGTGACCACTAGTCACGCGGGCATGAATTCACGCCTGAAGCATCGATAAGAAGCTAGTGCATGATTATTAATAGAGTTGGTAGCTTTCCACTGCGAGTGAGTGAGAATGAGTTTCGGAAAAAGGTCTTACTCAGCTATAAAATGGCAGCATCGCAATGACGCAAGAAGAGAAATAATTAAAATTAAGCCATTTGCAAGCATTTAATTAATGAAATGAACCCATCACTGTTGATCATCCTGGAAAGGAGATTTTTGTGTGTAGAAAAAGTTTATAATAATTGCACAGGAAAGAAGTGCATACGCGGCATTACGTCGATAGTTATTCCCCGAGCCCAAAGTTGGGAGAGAGGGAAAAATAAACCACACTACCCACGCATCTGAGGAGCCAAAATATTTAATATCTTGGAATTGTGTGATCGATTTTCGTGATCAAAGAAACCCTTTTACGTTTAAAACGAATGCTTTTAGGAGACCTATTTTTTAAAATTATACGACAATTATTTTAGAAGTTAGTGTTGGAGAAGAAGCAGATCTGATCTTTTTGTGGCAGATTTCAATATAAACCCTGGACGCGCCAGGAAATTCATTCAGTCTTGAGCGACCGCGGGAGCGGGTCGTGCTGGATCAAAAACAACAATTCAGACTACCATAGGTGCCTGGGAGGCACGGTGCTGTTTCAACCAACAACAATTCAGTCTTCAGCGTCCGAGAGGGCGTGTTGCTGTTTCGCAAAGTACAATTCAATCTTGGTGTCCCTCTGAGGAGGACACACTGTTTCAACAATCATCGTTAAATGCAGTATTCAGTACTCACTAGACCGTGATAGGTCGTGTTACTCTGTATCGCCGACGAGCACCCCGCATGGGAGTAGCCGTCCAGTATCGTCAATAGTATCGCCGTGCGAAGACACATCAAAATCCTTGTTATAGGAAATAATATCATCAAGCTTCGGACTTTATAAATTTCACCAGTACAGTCAAAGTTTAGACTGTGGACTTAAGAAATTACCGGCGATAGGTACTCGAGTTTATATAGTTTCAGTTAAAGAACCGACGCATCATAGGATTTCGAAGTACCCAAGGACAGTGAAATATACAATTCTATCTACGTTAAATAACCAGATCTGGCTAGAACGTGATAGTAACGCTTAGTGTTCCTGAACTGAGGGGACTAGAGCGGAATATGATGGAATTTAGGAATCGAGATTCCAGGCT
Organism: Meconema thalassinum; assembly: GCA_946902985.2. NCBI lineage: Eukaryota > Metazoa > Arthropoda > Insecta > Orthoptera > Tettigoniidae > Meconema > Meconema thalassinum. The sequence goes on along the minus strand of OX336400.1, from coordinate 98,374,024 downwards.
TAGTCTAGGTGTAGACAAATGAACAGTCAGACATTGGGGATTACTCCAATAAGTCAAGAAATGTAGTAACAGAAAGTAAAATCCACGTGTGGACTATTGGACAAGGAAATTACTAGGTCGCCGTTATACAAGTGCGAGCGATCATAAAAGTAATACATCAGTGACACGGTGGGTGAGTGGTTATAGTGTCGGACTACCAACCCCAAGATTGCAGGTTCGCTCCTGGCCATGGTAAGTGATTTTTTTGTAAGGCGACAAAAATCACGACACTCATGTCATACGTTGTTGCCATGTTAAAGAACCCATTTGAATTCAGTAGACCGTGTTCAATGGCAAAATTAATCTCGGGATTTTCCGCCAACACAAAGTTGCTCCATTCTCTACTTGAAAGCGCTGTAGTGTCAAGGAGTTTAGATATCTAACCTCCTTGACTTTCATAGCGTTCAAAGGAACGACGAAATTTGACATGCATGCTACCCTCTGGGTGTCAATTAACAAAGCTTGCACCAGGCACCCGAGGCCATACGATATTATTATATTATTATAGTGACAGACTATTATTAGACGAACAAGTTAAGCGTCTAGCAAGATACGATATCGTGCAGTAAAATTAATAAGCCGATAGTCAACCCAGAATAAGAGGATCAACCGTTCCAGTGAGGTTAGTTCGATCGAGACTTTCAATCATCTCATCAGAGTAGGAAGCCGACGTACATATAGTGCAACCCTTGAAAACGGGAAAGAATAAGGAAATCACGTGTGTTAAGGCAAATCATTAATGCCAGAGTGATAAAATTTTATATAATTCAAGTATAGTGAAAATTTTGAGTGTAATCTATTTTTAGTGAAATTGTATTTGTGTTTAAGTGAAAACGAATCCAAAAAATGGTATTCTTTAGATTAAAAGTGATCAGTGTATATGTTTTATGTGATGTTAGGAAAGTGTTATCAAGTGTAGATATGACCATGAATTTGGCTTAAGAAGCAATTGGTGGGTGAAATGTTTCATCGATGGAGAACTCGGTCTCTGACCGTAAAATCATGTGAGTACTAATTTCATTATTATGTGTTTTGGGAAGATTTGCGTATAATCCTCAGGAGTGGAAGTAGGGATGTTTGAAAACATGTGAAATATAGATTGCGCGATCTGAACGATTAATTTGATTGAAATATAAATATGTGAAATATTAATGAATCCCTTGTGGAAAATATTCAGTGGAATATCAATAATGGTAAATAATATAACTATGGTAAAGCAAGCGCGATAATAATAATAATAATAATTAAATAAATTATTTGTGTGATGAATTTTATATTGAGTAAGTGGTAGCTGCAAGAGCTCCTTTGATGAATTATTAATTGTTGTGAATCAATATTTTTTTATTGTTATAAATGATTATTGTTGATGGAGGCTAAGGCTGAATATATTATCTTTGAGACGAAGATCAAACTTTGATTTGAATTTATTTCGTACTTTGAAAGGCAACTTGGCTATTTTATTGTATGAGCGACATGTCGCGCAATTGAAATAATTTGTCACGCTAGGAACGCGTTGAAATGCTCGGTAAAAATAATTGTGAGTGACAGTTAGTTGCGGTAATGAGTTATGTTGAATTGTGATACTATGCAATACTGAAAAGGGTGCAATTTATGTTGTATTATGAGCGCTGGTTGCGTGCTATGCCTTCCTGAAGTCGCTAATGTTGTAAGTCCTAAAAGTTGGGATTTGGTTCCCGAGGCAGATTTAAAGGATTGAACTCAGAGTCGTCCGTGTTGAAGCCCCTTAATATTTATTGTTTTATTGGATTTTCTTACCCGCTAATGAGGACACTTCATAATTATACTTTACCGAAGCTAAAAGAATAGGTCTGTAGAACCTAATATTGTCTTGTTGTTAATTTGTATTATGAGCCTTGTCATTCAAAGGAACGCATTTGAAGCAGCTGGTTGTAAAGCTGAATAGCCAGTCCCTTGTGGAAGCGAGACTGTAGGTTCCCTCCCTCCATAGCTATAAATCAGCCAAGTAGTTGAGACAGACTCTTACAAACTCTCTTATTAGAGATAGGTCAGGAACGGGCTGTCTGATTCACGGTACACGGAAAAGTTTAAGATTGTTTTAACGACCCAGCATTTGTACTGAGGTCCTTTTACATTCATTATTATCGCTTGCAGAGTTCAGATAGTTGCTTCCTTAAGATATAATTGTCTTTGAAGACAATATAATAAAATCCCTAACGTTATTATTAAATGATTCAGTGATTCACGATTTATTATGAAAATATTAAGATTTTGGGAGTAATCTTAAGTCGACTTGGTCAGTAGTTTCCTATAACTCGGGGATACGCAAATTTTTCCAATCACGGTAGTGAGTTGGTAGCTTGAGAAGAGAGATGGTGACAGATGAACATTGTGGGAGCCCAAAATTAATTAATGAGTAGCCATACTATGATATTATGATTAATGCCAGATGTACTCATGTAAAAATTAAATGATGTGTGTTTAACTGTTAACACAATGCATGTAAACTTGACCGAGCCATTTGGAGCTCGTTTTTAAAGAATTAGGATTGATGCCATATGGGAGTGAAACTCAGTTGGAGTTTTTGTTTGGTTTTTGGATAACCAGTAATTATTATTTTGTGATTATTTAATTATAATTCCTTGTTCATCTTTGGACAAGTGTGAAGTGTAGTGTCAGCATTTTTATTTTGTTTATTTTTGTAGCGCCATATTTTGAATAATTAAATGTTTTGATTGTAGGATTTTGATTTTGTTTATTTTTGGAAGTGTATCCTATGCTTAATCCAAAGTGTGTAAGTCACAGAGTGAGAGAACATACCATGAACCCCGATACTCCCGATTGAGCATTGCTGGCAAACTGTGATTTGCATATTTCATTGTTGAAATGGGAACAGTATAAAACCGTAATTATTGACAGGAGTATTCAATATTTGCATTGAAGAAACTCCATTGTCTGAGAAGAGGATATTGTAAAACCCAGAAGTTTATTTTGAACGTAAGAACAGTATGCGTATTTTAAAGGCATAGCTGAATGATGAAAATGAAATTATAAGGTATTGTAGATCAATATTTGTTATGAAAAGATCTTGTAAAATGAAAGGAAGGATATTAAGTATCTATTGTAAGGAGAGACGGGAGGTAAAGATATTGTTATTTGAATGACAAACGCGAGCAGACTTAAGATTCGGAGCAAAGCTAGAAATTGTAACAGAAGTGTATTTAAAGCAGAGAGAAGAAATACGGCATGATTTATGGAAGCGAGAATGTGAAGAGATTTGCGGTAATAATATTTTGTGAGAGATGTATGGATGAAATATAGCACGGAATTGTATAATCTATAGAAGATTATGTCGGAGGAGGAGTAGTGAATTCATGAAAGGTGTTACATTCGTAATATCTAGTAGGAATTCTGAATATCTTACTTTGTTGAAAGTATTTGATATGGTTCATAGAAGTTTGTGAAAGTGCAAAGAGGAGAATATATACGACAAGCAATTATGTCCAAGGAAGAGTAATAAATACGCGATAATATGTTTATGAAGTGTTTGAGATAAGGAATTTATGATGGAAAGGTGTGAAATACTATGTGTCAGTTAAGTAAAGCCGTAATATGTATTTTTGGAGAATCACGAGTGTGAGCAGTGAGGGTTAATGCCATGCACACTTATAGTTTTATTTTGGAAGCTTATCTGAAAGTCATGCGTCACAAGTTTGTAATATCATTAATTATTAAATACCGGATTTGTATATTTAAGTGAATAGTCATGAATTTAACTGTTTGTAACAATAATTCACATTGGTTATAACAATGTAATACAGGGTTTGACAATTTTATTGTGTGATATACGAGAGAAGGAGGTAGGAATGTACTCTATACAATTGGAGACAAATATAAAGAAATCGTGCAGGACGCGATAGTGTATATATGTGTATATAAACAGCATTATTATTATTATTAATTATTTTATTCAGATTTGTAGATTTGACGCTATATTGCGGAGACTTTAACGACTGTATTAAACAGGGAACATGTTTGTAGAAGTTGGACGTTAAAGTGAAGTACAACAGAAGTAGAACTACAGCATTTGGCATTGTAATAGTGTTGTTTGTTTGCAACATCTTTCAAGGAAAGATATTATTTTCACATAATTTGTGTGTGTCACACAAGAGACCCATTTTAGTTATATTAAGCCTAGAGAAGGGCAGCTATTTTATTTTGAGTGTTTTTATTTTATCTTTCAACAGTGTTAGGGACATTTATGTGATGTCAGTTTTAGTTAATAAAAGGCAAGCGTTTTTATACACTTGCTACGTTTTTATAGAGCTGATTCTTATTTCAATGCTTAATTACGCGATAACGATACTGCTAGCTAGATGCAAACAGTCTATCGACACATTTACCTTAATTATTCGAGAGACGAGTTGCTCATTATTGCTCTATTTTTTATTTTTTTAAGCCGTTCTGTATGCAACTAGTTGGTAGTATAGTTAGGTGTGCATTATGTGTGTTCAGGGTTCCCTAGTCATTAGTCCGGTAGGACATGTTCAATTCTTAGCCGGGTATTGACATCCCTACGATCCTTTTCCATCTGCGCGGATTTGGGACTGTGACCTAGAGGAATTCGGGCGCAGTACGATAGTCAGAAAATTAAAAAATAAACATAGTCATAGTTGGGATGAAATTTCACCCTGGTTGTTGAAACAGTGCTATGGTCCAATCCTAGATATTCTTACAGAACTGATAAATATGTGCATCTTAAAGGGCACCTTCCCAGATATAATAAAGATAGCCGTTGTTAAACCAATTTTTAAAATGGGTGACAGACATCAACCAGGTAACTACAGACCGATCACCCTTATCACTACATTTTGTAAAATTTTAGAGTATGTGATTTACCATAGAATAATTGTGTTTATTGATACGAATGATTTAATAAATAAGAATCAGTTTGATTTCAGGAAGGGATTATCAACTATAAATGCCATTGCAGAATTTTATGAAACCCTGCTTGCCTCTCTTGATGATAATAAATGTGCTGTTGGGGTTTTTGAAGATTTGACAAAAGCATTTGATACAGTAGATCATCAATTATTATTGGATAAGTTAGAGGCTAATGGTATAAGGGGAATAGCATTGGAACTGTTAAAATCATATTTGAATAATAGATGGCAATTCACAGAAATTCCTTTTAAGAATGGTGAAAATACATCCAAGTTCCAATCCACTCCTGGTTTAGTTAAGAAAGGTGTACCTCAAGGTTCAATCCTTGGTCCCCTCCTTTTTATTCTGTATGTAAATGATGTACCACAGTCAAAAATGGTTTGATTGTTTCGAATGCAGACGATACCTCAATTTTGAACTGGAACTGTAATAAAACAATTACTCTTCAAGAAACTCAAAATAGTATTGATCCTGTCACTCAATATTTTAATGAGATAATGTTAAGTGTAAACCCTTCAAAAACCAACTTTGTAATATTTAACAAGCATAAGGGAACTAATTTAGAAGTAGATCGAAACATTTACTGTGGATCTGATGATATTCAACAGGTCCTCAGCAAAATTTTTGGGTATTACAATGGATCATAAATGATCATGGGAAGAGCATATAAATGAAATCTGTAAAAAAAATAACAAAAACTCCTTCGTTTTAAAGAGAATTTCAATATACTTAGCAGCGAATATCGATTAGCAGTCTACTATGGATCAATACATTCACAGATATCATACGGTATTGAGATATGGGGTGGGGCAGCAAATAGGAATATGGAGAGAATATTTAAACCACAGAAACGAGTAATACAATACTTGTTTGGATTGAAATCGAGAGAATCATGCAGAGTTGCATTTAAGAAGCATAATATTTTAACAATATTTTCATTGTATATTTTCAAAGTTTTCTTGCTTGTAAGGGAAAATCAACATAAAGTTGTCACAATCAACAATGTCCACAATCATGAAACCAGAGGGCAGAATGACTATTTTCAAAAGAGGGTAAATAAACAATATGCAGAAAAGGATCCTTTAAAAAAAAAAGGAGCTATATACCACAATAAGCTTCCAAACCACTTAAAATCTTTGACTGGAACTGGGTTCAGAAAGCCTCTCAAGATATACCTAGCCCAGAAAGTGTTGTATTCTTTAAGTGAATTAAAAAAAAAACATGTAACTGCTTAACTATGTAAAAAAAAGTTGTAAATATGAAAATTTAACTGTGAGTATGTTTTGTGACGTATCCAATTCTGTATGATGCAGGTTCTGGAAATAAAGAGTTTTGTATTGTATTGTATTGCATAAGTATCAAAACAAGGCACAACTTGGCAGGGTCTATTGCGCATTGATCAGCGAATCAGCTGAAAGGGTGCTCTCTGTCTGCTGCTTATACAACTGTAGTGCCGGATTGTTTACATTTGTACTGGTGTGTTAAATCGACTTTATACTTGTGAAGAGTGATTATTTTATTTTCAAACTAAGATACATCCCATTACTGAGTTGCGAAACAAGATACATCAGCAAGTTTTAAAACAAAATAGAACACATCAAATATTAAAACGCTTATAAAAAGGAAAATAAAACAGCATGAGTTATGAAACTTTGGGGAAATATTTGTCTATATCACTTTTAACTTTCAAAAAGGAGGCATATTTTTTATTTGTCCATAAACAAAGGACTTATTCAGTTTTCTTTGTGTCTCCTGAAAAATGTTGTTGAAGTGATGGGTCTTGTTTTGATACCAGACGCCTCATCTCATCTTTACAACTTCCCTTGCATTTAAGTACCCTCAAATGCCAAGTGATTGCACTAGGATTCATTCCTGCAACCTTAGGTACATCAGGTGAGAATGTTACCTCTGCGCCATGCAGCCAGTCCTCCCATTTTTAACTCCAGGCAAATGTTGGGACAGTACCTGCTAATAGCCCATTGTCACCTCCATCTATCTACATGCTCAGTTGCAATCATCTTCATTCATTTTATTTATCTCATGAGATTGGCATCAGGAAAGGCATTCAGCCATAATAACCACCTGCTACATAGACATTTGAAATATTAGAATCCATTTTTCAGTGTTGCCTAAGTAATCTATTAGTAGAAGCTATTCAGTTGGTCAACACGAATGTAGGCCTACCTAATTTCCTAGTGCCTGAAATGATACGGTAATTTAAATACTTTATGTTCGACGATGTCGAAATGTAAATATTATATGTCAGAAAACTGTGTTATAATGAGGGTCTATTGCGCATTGATCAGCGAATCAGCTGAAAGGGTGCTCTCTGTCTGCTGCTTATACAACTGTAGTGCCGGTTTATTTACATTTGTACTGGTGTACATTATAAATTTTTCATTATAAAAAAGTTTCTCCCACCATCAGAGCTCAAGAAACAGTTGTGTGACCAATAAGGTAAGGATAGCATCGCACCTGCGCTGACTTCCCCGGCCTCCTATTTTAAAGTTCACTGCGTGGCTAGTTCATAGTGGGGTATTTGAGGAGGCCTTGGTCAAATACTAGGTATTCTCTGCGTCCCATGTGCTCTGTTCAGTACTTAAAACTTGCGAAATCTCGACAGATATTTATGAATACCTATGTTTGAACATAAAATAGTTATAATTAGGGCTCGGATTCGAGCATATTTGCATAATTTTTTCCTGAATAGTATACATTGAAAGAAGCCTTTCGTTGGTATTTTCACCTCTCTAGGACCAACAGAATTGAAATTTATCGAGCATATAAATGCATAAAACCGCGGTTTTCAGAATAGAAGCATATAAATGCATATTCTTGTGGTTTTCGTCTAAATAGTTTGTTTTTCTTCGATCCTCCCCCCCTCGAATTCGGGCCCTGATCATCCTTAAAGTTCGAAAAGAAATAATTATTGAAAAGCCTACCTGGTGCGAATAATAGAACCATAGGTTTTTAACCTTTAGCGAGGTCGTCTCGTCATTGAAACTTTTATTGACTGATTTAAGAAAATCATTCAAAACTGAAAACATAGAAAAAATTCTTGTTGTACAGGCCAATGCAGATCTACTTCTTTGACTCGCCTAATTGTGAACATTTTGTAAATGAACTTTTAAACTATAACTTTTATAAGAAAACTTCTCTCATATATACTTGAGAAACTAGAATCCGAGTACATTGCAGTGTACCGTATCATACATACAATAAAAAAATAAAAAAGGTATGTTATTGGTTTTTCGTTTCACTTTCCTTTCTATACTTTTTAACGGTTTTTTTCGAGCATATTCTGCATATTTAACTGCATATCTATCGAGCATATCTATCGAGCATAAAACACATGGTTATCGAGCATATCTGGAGATTTTATCGAGCATATCGAGCCGAGCCCTAGTTATAATTATCGTCGAACATAAACAGTCGTATGCAACTCGCCTAATTATTGCCATTATAGGCTCGTTGCATAATGTACTATTATAAAACACTTCTCACACAAATGGGCTTAATTGCATGACTAGTAATGTTTCTCACGTATACATGGGTATCTAGTATTGATATATATATAGCTGTTGTCTCACTTGGTGGCTCATCCCATAGCGGGGCAAGACGCAGAAAGTAACAGACAGAGGAGCTGAAGGAGTCTTTTGCACAAGTGTGACTTTGAGCTGCCCTGTCTCATTGGCCACCTGGCTGTGATTTCTGGAGGCAGCCAGGCCCGACAAGAAGGAGGGGGGGGGGGGGCGGCTATAACCCTGGTGCCCAGATTTACTGAGGGGTCCAAAACTTGCTGATGTATCTTGTTTTGCAGCTTTCTTTAGTGTCCAAACTATTTTGAAATTTTCTATTATGCTTCTGTTCAATGTAAATACAGTGAATAGTAGCCAAAATATTACAAAGAGAACATACAATTAAATTTATAATTAACCATTGTGTTTTAGTTTTTCTTCTGGGAAAATGGCTAAGTTGCAGAGTTGTCCATTTAATTTATAATGTGTTAGAGTTCAATAGCATAGTCTACAGTTACTAATTTTACCACAGAAAAAATCGACTATTTACTTCATACGTTTCTCAAAGGAGTTTGGCTTATTCTTGTACTGCCTGAACACGTTCAGATACAACTGTAATGGAATTTTTAAAAGTAATAATATCGTATGGTCTCGGGTGCCGGGTGCAAGCTTTGTTATTTGACACCCAGAGGGCAACTTGCATGTCGAATTTCGTCGTTCCTTGGAACGCTATTAAACTCAAGGAGGTTGGATATCTAAGCTCCTTGACACTATAGCGCTTTGTAGTAGAGAATGGAGGAACTTTGTGTTGGCGGAAAATCCCGAGATTAATTTTGCCATTATGAACATGGCCTACTGAATTCAAATGGGTTCTTTAACAAGCCATCAACCTATGACATGCATGTCGTGATTTTTGTCATCTTTCAAAAAAAATCACTTACCACAGCCAGGAGCGAACCTGCAAGCTTGGGGATAGGTAGTCCGACATGTTAACCACTCACAACCTTGAGTAAAAGAACAACCAATGAGATCCAAAACAAAAGAAGATGGAGAGTGGCTGAGTAACTAAAAATAAACTAAAATAATAATCAGTTGGGCAAGCTAAATTCCACGGAACTCTTTTTATTTTGGGGGGTGAGGGGGAGTGTTAAATTTGCAAGATTAATACCGCAATTTAAAAATTATGTCACAGATTGAATAAGAATGGAGGGAGCGGAAGACCTCGTCCTAGGGTCCGTGATTGCTCTCTACGGTCCTGGGGGCGGCAAAGTGACCTCATGTTCATGCTTTGATAGTGGAACAGTTTTTGGCTATGTTTTGAGCACAGGTAATACGATCCCTGAATATAAGAAAGACTAAAGTAATGGTTGTGAGTAAACGTGTAATTCCACCTGTTAACCTGACCATAGCCGTAACCACACTGGTACAAGTTCAACATGTGAAATACCTTGGATGCATACTGTTCTCGATCATAATTGGAACAATGCCATCAAAATTAGACCCTGCATTTAACAGGCAAGAGCTGCATTCTAAAAAAAAAATGAACAAACTATTGTGCAACAGAGACTTTAATATTGTTTTCGTCTCCATTTACACCTTGGAAACCTACCTCAGAAACTCTACAATTGAAACTCAATTGGTTGTCTCTCTTGAACATTTACAGGTACATAGTTGGATCTATTTCAAAGAAGCCTCGAAAGTTGGATTTTAGATTGTAATCTCAACATATCATTCGCTGTAAAATTATTGATCTTGTTCATATTGTTCTTCTGTATATTAATGTTCTTTTCTTTTAGTTTAACACAATTTGTACATTACATGAATATCAGCATAATCCACTTATATTAGTGTCCTTATAATATTACTCCTGTATGAGAGCACCACGCATTATTTTGTAACACCCCTATAGGTTGATCTTTGCCATGCTACTGATGGTGTTACATTCTCTCTATCCTGCAGTATGGTGCAGAAGCCTGGGCCCTCACAGGGAACACCAGCAAAATACTTCAAGACTTCGAGATGTGTGGCTATAGATGCATGCTCAGAATATCGTGGATAAAGTTTTGGAAAGAAGAATTAGGACAAGGATAGGAGGGATGAGGGAAGAACAACATGGCTTCAGAGCAGGAAGTCCACAGTGGATTTGATTTTTGCTGTAAGGCAGTTACAAGAACAGCACTATGAGTATGGAACAGATCTACCGATGGCCTTCCTGGACATTGAGAAAGCATATGACAGTGTATGCAGAAACAAAGTATGGAAGTCCCTTGAGGATAGAGGAGTAGAAAATGGACTATAAGGAGGATAAAGGAGATGTACAAGGGAAGCGTGAGCTGTGTGAAAGTGGGAGGAGAGAGATCGGACTGGTTGGAACAGAGAAACGGCCTGAAACAAGGAAGTGCACTGTCACCGTTACTTTTCATTGTGGTGATGGATGACATAATGACCCGAGTGGCACAACTAATTGGGGAAGGAAAGATGAAAGCAATGGTGTTTGCAGATGATTTGATGATTTCGGGAAACAAGGAGGAGGAGGTACAGGAACAGTTGAACGTGTGGGAAGGAATAATACAAGGATATGGGATGAAATTTAGCATAAATAAGAGTGAGATGGTGATCACAGCAAGGAAGAAGGTTGGTTGGTTGGTTCCTTAGTTTAGGGGTTGCGACAACGCGGTCATGTAGCCCCGTGTACTTTGGGTGTGTGTAGAATCTGTCTGATAACCAGTGTTAATTGTGATGACTGTATTAGTGTGTGTATCTGTTTTTTTAAATTCAAGTAGGGACTGCAACATTGAATTTTTCAAATAGCTCCTACTTTTGCCGCCAAACGCCACCGTCAACGACTACTAGGCCTAGTTCAGAACTAGCTACTAGACGCCACCGCAGTCGGCTCTTGGCAACGAACGTAGCAACCTAAGAGCGTTGTTTACATTCTTAACCTATACAATTTAGTTTCACACAGGTGTAAAAGAACCACAACAGGAATAACAATTGGTGGGGAACAGCTGAAGAAAGTGGAGAGTTTCAAGTATCTGCGAAGCCGGATACAAGATGATGGAAGAAACGATAGAGAAATAAATGAGCGGGGGAGACGGGCAGAAGCATTCCGGAGGAGTGTGAGAAGTATGTTATGGAGCAAGGATGTCCCTCAGAACAGTAAAAGGATCATATATCGGACGTACTATGTCCCTATCCTGACGTATGCCTCGGAGACCTGGGTTATGAACGGAAGGAAGAAGAGCAAAATACAGGCCAGTGAGATGAGGTTCTTGAGAAGCAGTATTGGAGCTACAAAGATGGACAGAATAAGAAATGAGAGGACCAGAGAATTAATGAAGGAGGAACCATTTCAGGATGGTATAGAAAAATCTAGACTTAGATGGTATGGACATGTAAAACGAATGGAGGAGAAGAGGATACCCAGGAGGATACACGAGACGAAGTGGGTAGGAAAGAGACCGAGTGACAGGTGGCTGAAGGGGTGTGGAAGAAAGCGTGAAGAAGAGAGGAGAAGACTGGACAAGGGTGGATGCTGAGAGATGGTGAGAAGACAGAAGACGTTGGAGAGGCTTGTGTTCCAAACAGGCCCGGCCAGTGGCTGGAAACTGTGCAAGATGATGATGATTGGGTATATAAGTGCTGGTACGTCTTAGTATGTGTCCTAGCAACCTATCTCTTCTCTTCATTAGCAGTCACCAGAAACATCTTTTATCGCCCACTCGTCTTGATACCCCTTCATTTTGTTACTCTATCTGATCTTCAACATTCTCCTGTAACACCACATTTCAAATGCTTCTATTCTCCTCTTTTCTGCTGCGCCAACAGTCAAAGTTACGCTTCCATAGAGTTACGTGCTCTAGACAAAGGCTTTCAAAAATGACATTTTAATACCTAAATCTAAATTTGAAGTCAACAGATTCCTTTTCTGTAGAAATGCTTTCCTTGCCTGAGCCAACCTAATTTTATATCCTCTCTGCTTCGTCCATCACTGGTTATTTTGCTTCCTAAGTAGCAAAAGTTTCCTACCTCCTTTAGCTTTTCCCCTGCCAATTTGACATCTGATTTATTCCGTCTGTATTCCATTATTTTTGTTTTACATTTATTGATTTTCATCATGAATTCCTTCTTGAAAACAGAGTCCATACCATTTAAACATTCATTCAAATCCTCTGGTGAATCGTCTAAGATGTCTATGTTATCAGCAAATCTCGTGAGTTGAGATTATTGACTAGGTGGACCAAATACATCCAAAAATAAGTCCAGTGCAGTTTACTCTCGATTATCCGTTTGCAGATTATCCTGTTTGCAGATTAACCGTGCATGTTTTCACCTAAAAATACAGTAATTGGAAATACATTATACAGTACAAAAATTCATTTGTAATTGATACTGTACTGTACTGTTTGAATTTAATTTTCGTACATATTTTTGCCATGTAGTCTCAGTAGGGGAAAGTTATTTTTAGTATGGTGCTTTGTGACAGGTCGACGACTTTTTGCTTTGTCCAGTCTTTTTTTGTAATAGCGAAGTGTAAATTCCATAAGGAGGTGGGAGTAGGCTTATTTCAAGGTTTATGGAAGGCAAGTGCTGTCAGCATTCCATTGAGGGAGCCGCTTAAATGGTCAACAGCTGTTGTCATACAGTAAGATACGGTACGTGAACAATGTCTGGTGTAAAACATAAATGAGTAGTGCTAACAATCGAACAAAAATTAAATATCATTCAGAAATTAAATAGTAATGGAGTCTAAGGGAGCAGGTGAACTACCAAAAGAAAAGAATCATTACAGACTTCTTCGGAGCACAATAATGAGGGTAAATTATCTCGTAAATGTATTATAGCCTACTTTATATGGAACTGTATTTTTTTTAAATAATAGATGGCATTATGATAGCAATAAACACATGCTTTTGGCTTATCCGTGTTTTCCGATTATCTGTGCAATTCACCCCGGTCATTAGCTCGAATAATCGAGTGTATACTGTTAAGCCTTTCTGCTATTGCTTATTTTTGCAGCTTCTCCATGGGCCTGCTATAGATGTTCTCTTGGCTTGATTAGTGCACCATGAATGTCCATGTATGATATTGTTTTTGTTAAAGTTAAAAGGCAAGCTTACAGTTTTTACATAATTATACTGTGTTATATTTTCGTCTTCTTCTGTCGATTTTGGCCTACTGTGGACCGCGATGAACAATCGGCCGACTTGCCAATCTCTTCTTCTCACCCAGAATTTCTTCATGCGTTCGCTGAGTCTCTTCCTTCTTTCTTCAGACCTGATGACCTTGGTTTTTGAGCTAGATTTTTCCTGAAACCCATTAAATTTATCAACCTTCCTTGAGATTTGTTGAGAAGATCTTCTTGAGTAATGCCAACTTCTTTGAGATCTGCTCGTGTTTCCTCAACCCATTTTGTGGTGGACTTTAATTTGCTATGTAAGTGAGTATCCATTTGGTTAACCTATTGTTGCTCATTCGTGTGAGATGGCTATAAAATTTAATCCTTCTCTTACTTCTGAACAGGAATGGATATCCTTGGTCCACACCCTCAAATGAATTTACAAAAACTAATATCATGCCCAAATTTCAACAAATTGCTATGTCAGTATCACTATGTGTATACAAATTGGATAAGAAATTGATTCGTACATTGTAACAAGGGCCGCTTAGTGAATATTTACCAGCCATTCATATTCCACTAAATTTAGCACTAATATGTCCCTTGCAATAGAGAAAATATATGGTTTGAAAATCCAAATTTCAAAAACAAAGGGGATGTCAGTAGGGAAGAAATGTGAGAAAATAGAATAGAACTTAGTTGTTTGTTTGAGTCTTCAGTCTTTTGACTGGTTTGATGCAGCTCTCCATGCCTCCCTGTCCTGAGCTAATCGTTTCATCTCTACATAGCTCCGACACCCTACATCCGAGGCAATCTGTTTAACATATTCTAACCTTGGTCTACCCCTACAGTTTTTGTCCTCGACCCTTCCTTCCATAACTAAGCTTGCTATTCCTGGGTGTCTTAGTATGTGTCCTACCAACCTATCTCTTCTCTTCATTAACAGTCGCCAGAAACATCTCTCCTCTCCCACTCGTCTTAATACCTCTTTGTTTGTAACCCTATCTACCCATCTGATCTTCATAATTCTCCTGTAACACCACATTTCAAATGCTTCAATTCTCCTCTTTTCTGCTGCACCAATAGTCCAAGTTTCACTTCCATAGAGCGCCACGCTCCAGACAAAGGCTTTCAAAAATGACTTCCGAATACCTAAATCTATATTCGATGTCAGCAGATTCCATTTTTGTAGAAATGCTTTCTTTGCCTGAGCCAACCTACTTTTTATATCCTCTTTGCTTCGTCCATCACTGGTTATTCTGCTTCCTAAGTAACAGAAGTCTCCTACTTCCTTCAGCTTTTCACCTGCCAATTTGATCTCCATAAAGGTTTCTGATTTATTTCGGCTGCATTCCAGTATTTTTGTTTTACATTTATTAATTTTCATCATGAATTCTTTCCGTAAGACGGAGTCCATACCATTCAAAAACTCATTCAAATCCTCAGGCTTGTCGGCCAAGATGACGATGTCATCAGCAAATCTCAGAGTTGAAATTATTTCTCCTTGAATCTTCACTCCCACTTTAAGTTTTTCTCTAATTTCCTTCATTGCTTGTTCAATGTAAAGATTGAAAAGTATGGGTGATAAGTTGAAGCCTTGCCTTACACCTTTCTGAATACCAGCTTCTCTCTCATATCCTTCAGCTTGAATGACTGCTGTCTGGTTTCTGTATAGATTGTATATCACCCTCCTATCCCTGTACTTTATTCCAATAGATTTCAAAATGTCAAACAATATAGTCCAATCAACGTTATCAAAAGCCTTTTCTAAGTCTACAAATGCCATGAACGTTCTTTTATCTTTCCTTATTCTACCTTCCAAAATCAGCCTGAGACTTAGTACAGCTTCCCTTGTTCCTACATTTCTCCTGAAACCAAACTGGTCTTCGCCCAACTCCGTTTCTATCTGGCTTTCAATCCTCTTGTAAATTATTCTAGACAGGATCTTTGAAGCATGAGTAATCAAGCTGATTGTACGGTAATCTTCACATCTGTCAGCTCCCACTTTCTTGGTATAGGGATGATAACATTCTTCTTGAAATCAGGGGGTACCTCACCTGTCTCATAAATCCTACACACCAAGTGAAATAACCTGATCAGACCTTCATCTCCTATGCAGCGTAGCAACTCAATCGGTATATCATCTATGCCTGGTGCTTTGTTCCTGCCTAAGTCCTCTAATGCTCTGTCAAATTCTGATCTCAATATTAAATCTCCTTTTGCATCCTCATCAATTTCCTCCTCCCTTTCCATTACATGATTCTCAATCTCGTTTCCCTTATACAAGCACTCTATGTAAGCTTTCCATCTCTCAACCTTTTCTTCCCTATCTGTTAGAGGCTTTCCATTTGTGTCCCTAATATTACAGCACTTAGTCTTCTTTTCCCCAAAAGTATTCTTAATCCTTCGATAAGCTGTGTCTACTTTTCCTAATTTCAGACACTTTTCTATACCTGCACATTTCTCTTTCAACCATTCTTCTTTCGCTTCCTTGCACTTCTTGTTAACCTCATTTCTCACACGTCTATATTCTGCTTTCCCCTCTTCATCTCTTAGATTCTTGTGTCTCCGCCTTTCATCCATCAATTCTAGTATATCCTGAGTGATCCACGGTTTTCTACCTATTCTTTCTTTCCTACCAATGTTTTCTTCTGCGGATTTTGTTATTTCATTCTTCAAAAGTGCCCATTCGTCTGCAATTGAAGTTTGTTTAGGGGTTTTGATTAGTCCTTCCTTTATACTCTTCTTGAATCTTTCGTTTACATCTTTTACTTTCAGTCTGTCTATTGCCCACCTTTTTGGCTTTTGACTTTTCTTCAGTTTCTTCAACTTTAATCTGCATTTCATTACAACCAGATTGTGGTCAGAGTTTATGTCAGGACCAGGATATGTTTTACAATCCAAAATCTGGTTTCGAAACCTCTGCTTGACCATAATGAAGTCGATTTGGTAACGCCCTGTATCTCCTGGTCTCATCCATGTGTATATTCTTCTATTGTGGTTATTGAATAAGGTTATTGAATAGAACTTAGAGGAGGAACTAAATTGGAGCAGGTGAACCATTTTTTAAATACTTGTGAAAGAAATATGAGCAGGAAAGCCAATGCAGAGAGTTGTCAGTTATGATCTACTGTATTCTGCAAGAAAGAAGTTAGTGTAGCAACAAAACTCTACATCTCTCAATATTTAGACCAACCTTGCTGTATGGCAGGGGCGTAAATCTCCTCGCATACGTCGCGGGGGGGGGGGGGTCAAATTTACAAACTGCGATTGCCTACCTACCAGGGAATGTATTTTTGTTTTGTTTTAAAACTTGAAATAACACATTAATGTAGGCCTGGTGCTATATTAAGAAACCACAAAGTTGATTTTTATTAATTTCTAATTAAAATGCAAAATACAATCAGAATATGAATATAAAACATTTTTTTGTCAACGTCTAGCAAAAGACGACTTACCTCAGTTTTAAACCGGCACTGAAAAATATGAATTCGAAAATGAACCTTTTCGAATTGTCGTGGTAAGGGGACTAAGCTCAAAAGCACCTTGGCGGGAAATGGTGGAGGGGTAAAAAACAGACTATTTGTTCAGTAGAATAAAGAATATTACAACTAAGAAAGGCTAGGTGACTTATTCGATATTCCGCCTAACTTAGTATTAACTAATTTATAGAATAGTTTCGGGTTATCTCACTTTTATTTTTTAAGGGTACCGTACTTAAAAATGTTGTCTTGCACCAAAAACTTGAGGGGGGGGGGAATGCCTCCCTGCCCTCCCCGTGTTTTACGCCCCTGCTGTATGGAAGTGAGGACTCTGTAGATTCAGAATATGTCATATATAAGCTGGAGGCAAATGATATGATATTAGAGTTACAAGAATGATTACTGGGACTAATAAACGGGAGCAATGGCAGGAGAGTACCAGTAGTAGTAATGAATAAAGAAGGGCTAAGTTAGAAATGAACACGTTACATGAAGCTGTTTGTATGAACCGACTCAGATGATGGGGTCATGTGAAGAGAATAGAGGAGGAAAGATTACCTAAGAGGTTAATGAGCTTGGCTGTAGAGGGTAAGAGAAGCAGGGGTAGACCCAGGAGGCAATGGTCAGATTTAGTGTTCAATGATTTCAAGGTGAGAGGTGTAGAAGCAGAGGAGACCAAGTGCTAACTGCTAATAGGGGATCATTGGGGTGCCTTGTTTGCAGACAGAGGCTTGCATACTAGACTGAACACTGAAAGGCCACACAGTTGCATATGAAAATTAATTAATGAATATTAATTTAACTGTCTACCTTAAGACATAAAGGAAATTGTATCTCTAAACTCATTTAAGAGAAAACAAGATAATATTTCTTTTATTAAGGAATGAGCAATCAATGTCTACTATTATCAGGAATGTCCTATATGATTTGCATTTGTTGCTCTAACAGTATGATCTTTTATTTATATCAAATTGGTTGCAATTCTCGAATTGTTAGTATGTTTCTGTCTTTCCCTATCTGGGTCTAATGCTTGTGTAGAGCATGTTTTTGCTCTGATGAAATATCCCAGTAAAATTATACAAATAGTGACCAATCGAAGGAAAAAATATCCCGGAGTTTTGAAAATTGGTACAGTTGTTCCTTGGTACGGTATCCAAGTTTCAAGAAAACAAAAAGTCCTTATGGGTGGGGGGCGAACTTGAGGGAGGGGGCCCCTTAAAGGGGGCCTATTTTAGATTTTTGCTTATATCTCAGTACCTATCACTCGTAGCGAAAAGTTGTTTGAATAAAACTTAAAGCAAATAAAATTTACTACCAAAATAGTCTTATGCTTGTTTTGCGTAGGACTAACACTTTTGGAGTTATGGGGCCGAGAAAGTACCAACATTTCAAAAAAACTTGATTTATTCACATTCTCATTGTTATACGCCATGCTTATGAGCATTTCAGATATAATATTAAGGCTGACTGTCACCAACAGCTTCGGTGGCGTAGTTGGTAGCATGCTGAACTGCTGTGCCCAAGATAGCGGGTTCAAACCCGGCCGATGTCGTCGGATTTTTTAAGAGCGTTAAAATCCTTCAGTATGCCTTCCTTCGGAGGGGAAGTAAAGCCGGCGGTCCCAAGTCATAGATTTATGGCATGTAAAAGATCCTTCCACAGACTAAACTTGTGTGAAGCTAAATTTCTAGGTTAGATTTCGTTGGAACACTCTATCAATGTTCCAACGTTCACCACCAGGTATCATTGACATCTGGTAGCGAAAGTTGGGACTACTCGAAATTGAACGGAACTTGTAGCTCACCGTATGGGTGTCCGCTAGAAGCAGCTACAGCCTCTGGTAAGCCGAACATGTCCTCGGACACTCCCGACACTAAAACCCATACGATAAATAAATAAATAAATAAATAAATAAATAAATAAATGAAAAAGATTGTTAAAAATTACCTGGTTGTTAATTCGCAAGAAACGGTCATTTTGCAGTGGGTAGATCATATTCTCCTGGATCAGGAAAACTGGCCTGATATGACTATAGAGCTGACTATAACGCACGGCATTACGACTCATTAAGGGCTAACAAGCGGGCGAGGAATCACAGATGCCGAGTTGACAAGGTGGGTTTATGGTGCATCCACAGCAACCTCAATTTTCTCTGCATTGGAGGACTTAGCTGGCTTGCAGTTATCAATAGGGGAGCAGCATAATTGTGGATTACCGTGTGTCACGGCAAACAAGAAATGATGTAGACAGGAACAAGATCTTTGAGTGGTTTGCTCAGCACCCCTCCCCCCCCCCCCTTTACAGAATCACCTGTACTAGTATCTCTGGCAACATGTATTGTTGCAAACTATGATGTAAATTGCCACAAAGCCCTCGAAGAAGGAAAGAACACAATGAGGAAGTTGTTAGGGCAAAGGTTCAGAGAGATCAAACGGGCTCGAAAAGACAAAGTCCTATATTTAGCCTCCATGAGCAGCACAATCAAAATTAATAATGAAGTGGAGGTTGTGGATCCACTTCTTATCTTCCAAAGAGTTGCTATTACCAAGCAAAATGATGAGGATCTACAAGACCTTCTGTGTTAGGAGTTGACGCCTTTCCCCTTAGCTCTCGTCGATGACAGCGGGATGACAAAGACGAAGAAGTCGGCTTTATATGAAGTGTTCCCAGTTCATGATAACACTTCAGATCTCGAGTTTGCTGTAAATGTAATCGATGGTGGCTTCCTGTTACATCGCGTTAAGTGGAGTACAGACTCAACTTTATCTGTTGTCTTCAACCAGTACGTGACTTACATAAGGAGGCACTACGGTGAACGCATCACTATTGTGTTTGATGACTACGGTACACAGACACTGTCAACTCCACAAAACGTTTTGAACAACAACGTCGAAGTAACACAAAGACGTCGGTCGACATTGATTTCACCGAAGGAATGACAGTGATGTTTCAGCGTTTTGTAGATCTAATCAAGGCTCTCCATGGTGGCATGACAGATCAGGTTTGCCATCAGTAATGAGAGCAACGAGGCCAAGTTCATCAGTATGGTGTCTGAGAAATTAATCGCCGAGGGAATTGAAGTGAGACAGGCTTAGGCTGATGCTGACGCAATGATTGTGTGGTGTGCAGTTGAAAAAGCAGCATCAAATGTAAATGTAACTGCCATAGGTGAAGAGCACTTCTCCAATCACCTAAATCGTCCATCAGCAGCTGCTGAAGAGTTCCTTTATGATGTGCCGCAACAACCTGAACAACTGTGGTTGGCAGTACCTCCTGCAGCTCTCACCCAATTGAAACCCAGAAAGGCACCTGGCCCAGATAACATCCTTCTGGAACTAATTCAAGCCGGAGATCATTCCCTCAAAACAAGGATTTTCATCCTTATCCTCAGAATATTGGAATCAAGAAAGGTACCTGGAGACATAAAGAATGCCACCATCATCACTACCGGTATCTTTAAAAAGGGTGATCGCAGTGTTTGTGGCAACTACCGTGGTATATCACGGCTATCAATTGTAGGGAAGATTCTTGCAAGAATTCTACTTAACCGCCGCAAGGTTATCTCTGAGAAGATCCTCCCAGAGTCACAATGTGGATTTAGAGCTTCCAGAAGCACAATTGACTTGATTTTCTGTGTGAGACAGCTACAAGAAATATGTAGAGAACAACAGAATCCACTCTTCTTATACTTTTATGACTTGGAAAAGGCATTTGATTCGGTTCCAATACCAGCCATGTGGGCGGTGCTGAAGCGGTTTGGTTGCCCTCAGCGTTTTGTAGATCTAATCAAGGCTCTCCATGATGGCATGGCAGATCAGGTTTGCCATCAGAATAAGATGTCCGATGAATTTCATATTACCCATGGACTGAAACAAGGATGTGTACTGGCTCCAACGCTTTTCGTGCTGTACTTGGCTGAAATGCTTTATGATTCACCCACAAACATCCCAGGTGTGGAGGTCAAGTATCGTTTTGATGGAGGGCTTTTCAACCTAACTCGTCTCCACTCCTTGAGGAAAACTCAGGTTACTAATGTTACTAACATGTTGTATGCAGATGATGCTGCTTTGCCAATTCTCACACCAGAAGAGCTGCAAGAATCAGTTAATTGTTACAAAAGTGCATGTGATCGCTTTGGTCTTACCATAAATGTCAATAAGACTAAAGTCTTGGCACAACCTTCACCAGGCTTACCTCTTCCACAGTTCAATATTTCCATCTCAAATTTGCCATTAGAACAGGTAGACCACTTCTCGTACCTGGGCAGTACCATTTCTGTAAGCTGTACCTGTGAGTAGGATGTGGATAAGAGAATTTGCGCAGCCCATGCAGCATATGGACGTTTAGCGCACCGGGTCTTCATGAATAAAGATCTGTCCATGAGTACAAAGCTTATGGTGTACAAAGCAGTGACCATTTCTACATTGTTGTATGGCTGTGAAACGTGGACCCTTTACCGACGTGATCTCAGGAAGCTTGAGCGCTTCCACCTACAAAAACTTCGATCAATCCTGAGGATTAAATGGGAAGACTGCATTACCAATATTGCTGTTCTTGAAAAGGCTCAAATCAACAGCATAGAATCATCCATAATACCGGTAGGTCACTAATTTAGATGGATTGGTCATGTCCATCGGATGGATGATGTGAGATTACCTCGTCAAATGCTATATGGTGAGTTATACTATGGCATCAGACCTCATGGTGGTCCTAAGAGGCGCTACAAGGACCAATTTAAGCAGACCCTGAAATTGACAGGTCTTGATTCACAAACCTGGGTCATGCTGGCTGAAGACCGCTCAACTTGGCGCCGTACCATCTCGGATACTGTAAAAACGTTTGAAAGGGATCGATGCACACATGAAGAGGCCAAGCGTCAAGCTAGGAAACTTTGTGCAGCCCAACCACGCCCTCCTCCAGCATTACTATGTGACTTGTGCGGACCCTTGTTCCATGCCAGGATTGGACTCTTTAGTCATCGTAACACATCCACAAACTGGACTGAAGGAAGAAGATTTATACTCGGATTAGAGTTAAAGTCGATGGTGATGAGGCGAAGACGTAGATTTGCTGGTCTTGTTGATAGCATTAGCTCCATCTGAAAGCAACATTCTGTTTGTCAAACCTGGAAGAGGATATGTGGAAAGCAGAACGCACCCTTCCTCGGAGTTACAAAACCTTGACTTCGCCGGAAGCATCCTGTTCATTCATGGGTTCAGTCGGTGTGACTCTACCTCATCCACTCATCTATCTTCATGAAAGGCAAGTCATCAATCGTCAAAATTTTCAACACGGTTAGCAGCGTCAAAGCCTTATCAAACGTGTATTACAGGTCCTCTTCAATGCTACAGGAGCTCACTGCATGTTCCTCACATTGTACAATGCCCGCGAACAAGATCTCAATGCCCACAGATACAATGCTTTCCTCAAATCAACCACAAATGTCAAGCCAAACCCGTCGTCCTTGCCACCCACAATAGGCAACCAGCTGCCACCTGCAGATTGGGGTTGGGTGAGGGGCTTCGATGGCAATATTCAACCTGTTTTGACAATGGAACCTGCTTCTCCTGCTTCCGTCATCAACACAATTTTCTGCAAATGTGCGACAGGTTGTGGAACGCGTTGTGGTAGTCGCAAGGCAGCAATCCACTGCATAACAGTGCGTGAAAACTGTGAGGGATCCTGCACCAATGGCCTTCCAGTTGTAGATGACGCAAGCATGGACGAAGATGGGATTGACGACCCTGACAAGATGACTGCTTGATTGATAACCACCCTGATACTTTATTGTTTCATTATAATGCATAAATCACGATTTTGTGAAATGTTGGTACTTTCTCGGCCCCTTAACTCCGAAAGTATTAGTCCTACGTAAAAACAGCATAGGACCATTTTTGTAATAAATTTTATTATCTTTACGTTTTATTCAAACAACTTTTCCCTGCGAGTGATAGTTACTGAGATACAAGCGAAAAACTAAAACAGGGCCCCCTCTCCCTCGAGCTCCCCCCCCCCCCCCCCCCCACCATGTATAAGGACTTTTTATTTTCTTGAAATTTAGATAAAGCCCGACACAGGAATGTCTGCCGCGACGCAGTTACGCACTTGAATTCGTTCACACCTCCTCTGGCGCACGTGACACGTCCTGACTTCCCGAGTCCCGATGTAGCAACATAGTTCATTCTCCGCTTGGACTTGGCCGTGATAACATAATGCTACGCAATGTACACGAGAGCTTCACTCACCGCTCGTCATTGTGAAACGACTTGGCAACATTACATTGGCTTCCCAAGTCAGCAGCGGCTAGTATCGAAGCAGTTTCCTCGTTATTTTTAAAATAACATAAAAAGTAAACTACTGGGCGTAGAATTGTGATTCATGTTTCTATATACTCAGTAAAATGCTGCCTTTCATTCTACTTTTATGTAGAAACCGTATCCTGTCAAACTTGACCCCTCGGTGCCAGACCCGACGAGAGGGAGGAGCAAATGGGGCTGTAGCCCTGGGGCCCGGACTTGCTGAGGGGCCCGAGGCGGTAGAAGTGCCCAAGGTAGACAATTTCACAACCTAATTTCTGAAGATTTTTGAAATCTTCTGACAAGCCTATATTATTTAATGCAACAGGAACTAGTGAACAGTCTGCAAAACGTCATAAAGAGAACATAAAATGACTTTTATGATAATCAGGAAGTTTTTAGCTTCTTCAAAGGAAAATTCCAAAGTTTCCAGAGGTATTAATTTAATATATGGCATACCGTAGGCTATTACAATTTAGTTTCTATAAGGCGGAAAGTTTCAAAATCATTGTTTGAAAATTCAATTTATTTCTAGTATGGTTCTGAAAAACGTCTTACTTGTCCTTGTGGCGAGCATAAACAGCCACATTCAACAATATTAAATTCTACATCGATCAAGATCAAGAAGTAAAATAAAACAATCAATAATAGAGCTCTGAATAACAAAAGAACAAGGAAACTCATATTTAAATAGATATAACTTACTAAATTACACGGAGTTTTTGTGTGAGGGGGGGTTGATACTTCCAGGGAAATGTCACGGGTCGAATAATAAAGGGACCCGGAAGTTTCAGTCCTGGGGCCCGCGGTCGCTCTCTACGGCCCTGCTCGGTGCGCGTGACGCGAGCCGTCAGTCGTGCTAGTACAGTCCCACTCCCCTACCACTGTTCTGAAGCCACGCCTGTCCGGTCATGTCGCGGCAGAAACCGCTGGAACAACTGTACAAATTTTCAAAACACTGGGATTTTTTCCCTTCAATTTTTCTAATATTATCGGGCTACATGGCAAACTTTTTAGATACGCGCAGAAAGAACCAAAGAGGTTATAAGTGGAAAGGTCATATGCACGGTAGTGGTACGTCTGTATAAAATCGAATAATTGATTGTTTACAGAATTTGGCAGCACTGAGAGAGAATTGAAAATGGCGTCTCGGGAAGGTAACGCACGTGTATCTGCTGTGGGCTATCTCGAAGAATCTGTTTCATGGAAGTTGGAGAGTAGATTCTTCCCCAGCAAAGTCGGTGGAAAACCTGCCTGGTTGGATCTGTTAAATCTGCCCAGCAATGAAGATTTGAAATGTCCAAAATGCCAAAATCCATGCATGTTTTTATGTCAAGTATATGCTCCATTTGACGAATTGGAATATTGTTTCCATAGAACAATTTATGTATTCTTATGCGTTGATCCTGACTGTTGTGAAGAAAATGAAAATAGGACATTCAAAGTGTTCAGGTGCCAGTTTGGTAGGACGAATGACTATTACCCGTATGATCCTCCCGTCGAGGATGAAGGGTGGCGACCAGACTTGAAAGCTGACAAGTATCACAAATTATGTATCGTTTGTGGTGCGAAGGGGACTAGTCATTGTGGAAGATGTAAGAAGGTGTATTATTGCAGCCGGCAGCATCAAATAGTTGACTGGAAGACTGGGCATAAGGAGATTTGCCAAACAAGTATGTATACAAACTAGGCCTAATTAGTCACCTTATTTGTAAATTTGTAATAGCTGTAGGTCATTATGACAGGTGCAAAATTGCATGTTCATTCGAGAATTCTGCTAAGTATTGGTGTATTATTGTGAAATGTTATTCCTAACCTCAAGTATACAGAAATAGCCTTGTAGATTACCTTTCCTTAGCAGCCGTTGCATTAATTCTGAATGATACTAGAAAGTGGCTTTTACACTTGCATCGGACAAGAATGTGGCTTCTACATACGGTACCATGTTACATTGTTTCATCTGCTGGGCGACATTACTTATTGAAATTTGTAACTTTGGGCACTACTGCACCTGAAATATGTGCTACATTACGTAAATATGTGTTTTTATTAATTGTTCTTTTTTAATAATGGCAGTCATGTTTTGACAGTGCTTGAATCTTGTTGAACTGTCAACAAATGTCAATGGTACACACCGAGGCGCTCTCTTGATGAGAATTCACGTGGACAATGGCGGACACAGCAGGATTTTTACCTACATAAGTTGTGATCTAAACGGGATGGTGGGTTGTTGTCGGTGGAGGAGTAAGCGGGATAATATTACATTGCGATGCGGCCGCGTATAAAATTCCCCCTAAATACAAAATGGTGTCATTAAAACTACAGAACAGGAGACCAAGCCGTCATAACTTTCAACAAGGTATATTACTGAAAATATAGTATTTATGATTGACAAACCTTTCTCGGAGATGTTGGGAGTGGTTTTACTTTCTCAATTGCCACTGCTGCACCGGAATAATTCCTTTTAATTGATTATTTACGAAAATAATGCTTTTAGCATTGTCTTCATTTCACTATGGACGCCATCTTGGACACCAAGTCATACGTCATGTGACACCCGAAAAACGAACATCTGAGTACGTTACCAACATGTCCAATACAAAATTCACCATATGACACGTAAAGTTTGAAATTGTTACAAATTTCCACTAAGTTAAGCACTGTCTTGCGGAAAATTACTGCTAGTACCACAAGCAAGGGGGTCTGGGGCGTAAGTCCCAGGTTAGGTCTGTTTTTGTATGTAAAGCATTAATAAGATAGAATTTATGTCCGCTACTAGGTTAGGTACTGCCTGGTCGAAAATCACTGCTAGTACCACAAGCAAGAGGGTCTGGGGCGTAAGTCCCAGGTTAGGTCTGTTTTTGTTTGTAAAACATTATAAATACATAAATAAACACTGACAATTGTTATGTAAGTGGGAACATCATCAATTGGTAACAGTCCATACTCACGCCGAAATCTACATTGTACTAGTGTAACGGATTTTAACTCCGCGAGTGAAAGCACACAGAACACCTTCTGCTGTGGAGTCCACATGGCTACTGGCACGCTTCTTGTCAGCAATGCAGAGGCTACTGTTGATTTAATCAGCGAGTCCTTGTAAGTCAATTCGACAAGCAAGTAGGCAGTTACAGTTACCTTGTTCGACAGTACACGATGCCGTCCATAAAAGGTTGCACCTATGGGCGTACAAACTGCAGCTTCGTCAGAAAATCAAACCTCAGGACAGGCCGCTACGGAAGGCATTCGTGGAGACGATTCGGGTAAAAATTGATTAAAGCGAGGCGTTCCTCGATTCGGTCTGCTTCTTGGACGAGGGTCCATTCTATATTTCCGGCACGGTAAAGAAGCACAATTGCCGCATATGGGTAACTGAACTCCCACCCACGTAGTAATAGAGTTGGTTTGGGACTCTCTGAAAGTGAATGTGTGGTGTGGAGTGTTGAAGGACAGGGTTATTGGCCCTTTCTTCTTCGCGGAGCCTACAGTTAACGGGACATGTTACCTATACATGTTGGAGCAGTATGTTAGTTAGTTAGTTATTGTTGTTTTAAGGGGCCGAACTACGAGGTCATCTGCCCCTGGAGCAGTATGTTGTGCCACAACTTCCTCGTGACGTGATCTTTCAGCAAGATGGTGCACCATGCCATTATGCGGAACTTGTGAGGGATTTCTTGAATCGTGAGTCCCAGATAGGTAGTCCATCAATTGCTTGGCCCCCTAGAAGGCCCGACATTACGCCACTTGATTTTTTCCTGTGGGTTTATCAAGAATCGAGTGTACCAGACACCAGTTTGTGATCTACCAGATCTGTGCCATCGTATTCGAGCAGCTATTGCAAATGTTACGTTCTACAATGCTGCAGAACACTTGAAGAGAAGTGGAATACGGATTAGATGTCTGTCGCACCACTAATGGTGCGCATATTGAGGTGTATTAGGTATGTAAAGAAACATTTTGAGTTACCCTATTTGTAGAAACAAACCGCCAATAAACGTCTCTACTACTTCTCAAGTTATTAAATTTTATATTATTATAACTTTAACTCGGACACCTTGTACATAAAATTCCAGCTGACTCTGTCATTATACGCTTGATTTATAGACAAATAAAGTATTACCAACCCCATGCATACGGTAGCCTATCCTCCAATCTGCTAAGACTGAAATTACCAAAGAAACAGACCAATGATTTGTGACTAGACGGGGCCGCGTTAGCTACTATATACGGTACACCCCTGATTTTTGTCGTGCATCAATAATCTTTATCCAAGCCAATTAATGTTTTTTCACATAATTACAATGTGGTGTAATTTGTATCCTGCTTGTTGGCAACAGTGATGTGTATTCAATGTGTCCACCTGAGTAACAGTTGAAGAGACCTCATGCGCCTGGGAACATGGCTGCGGTCGTTCAATGAGCAAGAAATAAAAACATATCATATATATTATTTCAGTAGTATAGTATTATATATTATTTAAGTAGTATAGATCCCTGTGAGAAATGGGCGACCAGTAACCGAAATGAAAGTGGGAATCATGAATGTCATGACCCTGACAGGCAAGGTGGAGGAGGTGGTAGACTTCATGGAGAGGGAGAATGTGGGAATGATGGGGCTGAGTGAAGTGAAATGGAAAGGTAAAGGAAGGAAGAAATTGAGGAAAGGATATACATTATACTGGAGTGGTGGCGAAGAGGCAAAAAATGGCGTGGGATTGATAACCTCGAAACAACTGGAGGAGTATGTTGAAGTGGTAAGAGTGTGTGAGTGACAGAATAATAAAAATTAGAATGAAGACGAAGAATGACGTGATGGACTTCATACAAGTGTATGCACCACAGACTGGAAACAGAGAAGAAGATATTGAAGTATTCCTGGAGGATGTAGAAAGAGTAATTTCAGATGTGGAAGAGGTGATCATGGGAGATATGAATGCACAAGTCGGGAACGAGAGACAAGGAAAGGAAGAAGTCATTGGACCATACGGATATGGGAAAAAGAATCGCGAAGGAGAGGAACTTGTGAACTTTTGTGAAAGGAATGGACTGATAGTGGGTAATTCATGGTTCCGGAAGAAAAACCGCAGGAAAATTTCGAGATATGGGAGGGGTGATAGAAGAACAAAATCAGTAATTGACTACTTTCTGGTGGAAAGGACTAATCGCAGAAAGCTGATAGCTGTGACAGCGTTACCAGGAGAAGCATTTAATGGGGACCATAGAGCTGCGGTGGCAAAGTTTAGATGGGGAAAATTGGAAAACCTAAAGGAGATCAGAGAAAGTATGGAAATTGAAAGACAACAAGAAGTTCCGTGAAGAACTATACAGCCTACTTTTCATGCCAATGATTATTCTACAGAATATGAACCTATCTAGAATAATGACGAAATTAAGTTGCTAATATCGAAATTTCCAATTAGTTCGAAATACTGTATACCTGGCATAATGTATCCTAATAGAGCGCTACAGTTGGCAGCCCTGATGACTGAATATATTCTTAGTTCCGTCTCTTAAGGTACAAAATACAAAATTTGGTTGAAGTCCAATGAATAGCATGGACGTTACATGCAGCTAAACATTGGATCTAACAGCGCGCGTAAAATCATGTTGGCAACAATGTCATGCATGTATTGGTCAGAAATTATCTGAAATAATATGATCTATTGTTGTGCCAATTTTGAATGAAATCCATTAGTTAGTATAGAAGTTACATGCATTTTAAAATTGGACCTATCAGCAGGCTTAGAATCATGTTGGCAGTACTGACGTATATTAGTTACTCCAAATTCGTCTAGAATGCCAGGTACTATACGTGTGTAAAGTTTAGAGCTATTGGCTTGCATACTTTCTGATATATTGATATTAGGGTATCAAAAATAGGGACAGCACATATTAACAGTTGGCAGCACTGGTTGCTCCTTAGAATACGCATAGTCATATCTGTTATGGTACACATAGCACATACGAAATTTGGTTGAAATCCAAATGATAGTATGGAAGTTACATGTATTTAAAGTTGGACCTGTCAGCAGGCTTAGAATCATGTTGGTAGCACTGACGTATATAAGTTACTCCAAATTAATATAGAATGTCAGGGACTATACGTGTGCATAGTTTAAAGCTGACGGCTTGCATACTTTCTGATATATTGGTATTTGGATAAAATAAATTAGGAGCATTTATTAACAGTTGGCAGCCCTGGTAGGTCTGAAGAATACGCTCAGTCATATCTGGGTATGTACACATACAACATACGAAATTTGGTTGAATTCCAATTGATAGTATAGAAGTTATAGGCATTTAAAAATTGGACCTATCAGGAGGCTTATAATCATTTTGGCAACACTGCCATGTTTAGCCTCCTGGAAATTAAACTGACATATTATGATCTGTACGTGTGCCAATTTTGAAATAGCTCCCATTCATACTTTCCAAGATATCCAACATGGAGCTCAAATTTCAATTGCGATTTTTAGCAGTTGGTAGCACTGACATCATTTTCAAATATGGCCGTGAGATATTCAGGTATAGATATTTACTCCTACCAAATTTTGTTTCGATTGCTGCAGCCGTTTAGGAGTTGATAGGGGGGGACACACACACAGCCAGACAGACAGAAGGACAGACAGACAGACACACACACATTTGCCGATCTCATAAGTCTACTTTTTCCTCATTTTTGCAAAATGTGAAAAGTAGGCTAAAAATGTACAGGAAGATTTTCAGGAGAGATTGAAGCAACAAATCCCAGTTACTTAAGTGGAAAACTTAGAAGAGGAATGGTCCCACTTTAAAAAGGCATTTGCTGGTGCAGCAGAGAGTGCTTGTGGTAGGACGTCAACAAGAGTGAAAGATAAGGAGACACTGTGGTGGAACGAGAAAGTGAGGAAAGCAGTGAAAGAAAAGAAGTCTGCATGGCAAGAATGGAATCGAGATCAAACAGAAGAAAGCAAAAGGAAGTATCACGACAGCAAACGGAGGTGTAAGAA
The DNA here is from genome assembly GCA_946902985.2 of Meconema thalassinum. Classification (NCBI taxonomy): domain Eukaryota; kingdom Metazoa; phylum Arthropoda; class Insecta; order Orthoptera; family Tettigoniidae; genus Meconema; species Meconema thalassinum. The sequence continues at coordinate 98,343,659 of OX336400.1, read as the reverse complement.
AGTGGTAGGGGAAGAAAAGAAAAGTTGGGAAGAATTTACACGAAGAATGGAAACAGATGTAAGTGGCAGTAAAAGGATGCTGTATGGACTTCTAAGAAGTAAGAGGAAAGTAAGAGTTACTACAAAGCTGGTGAAAAAGGAGGATGGAGAGTTAACACACCCAGAAGAGATAAAGGGACGATGGAAGGAGTATTTCGATAAGCTATTGAATGTGAACAATTGTACAGGTGAGATGGAAATGATACAGCCTGACGACTCTACAACAGAGGATGATATAACAATGCTGGAGGTGGAATTAGCAGTACAGAAAATGAAGATGGGGGAAAGCAACAGGGGTGGATGAAATCAGTGTGGAAATGATAAAGGCTGCTGGACCTGTTGGTATGCAATGGCTGTATCGACTGCTAAAGTGTGTGTGGAAACGGAAATGTGTACCAGAAGACGGGGAGAAAGGTTTAATAATACCAGTGTTTAAGAAAGGGGACAAGAAAGTGTGTGATAACTATGGAGGGATCACACTCATATCACAGATAGTAAAAATACTGGAAAGGATAATAGAAAGAAGAATGAGAAGAAAGGTGGAAGGAGAGTTGCAAGAGGAACAGTATGGCTTCAGGAGTGGAAGATCCACAGTGGACCCAATCTTTAGCTTGAGGCAGGTGATGGAAAAGAACTGGGAATATGGAAAGGATTTGGTCATGACTTTCATAGATCTAGAAAAGGCATATGATAGTGTCCCTAGAGAGAAGGTATGGGAAACAATGGTTAAGAAGAGACTGGGAAGAGAAATGTTGGAAATGATGCAAGCAATGTACAACAACTGTGTTAGCAGGGTACTGACCCCAGTTAGAAAGACAGATTGGTTTAGGAACAAGACTGGACTAAGACAGGGGAGTGTGCTGTCACCTCTTTTGTTCATAATGGTAATGGATGAAATTGTAAAGGAAACAAAGGAAGCCTATGGAAATAGAGAAATGAAATTACTGTTATTTGCAGATGATATTGTGGTCTGGGGAAGGAACACTGAAGAAGTGCAAGAACAACTAGATGCACTGAACGAAAATATTCAGAAGTACGGCATGAAAATCAGTAGAGAGAAAAGCAAGGCCATGGTGATGACAAGAGGGGAAAGACAAGGAAAGGGCACTGTGAAAATTGGAAGTTAGAGTTTGGAAATTGTGGACACGTTCAAATACCTAGGAAGTGAATTAATGCAAAGTGGTAGGTTGGACATAGAGATTGGCAGGAGGGTACAGCAGAGCAATGCATTCTATCAAAGTGTAAGAAAACTTGTTTGGGATAAGGAAGTACCAAGAAAAAGCAAAGAGGTAATGTATAAAGTGTACTATGTACCCATATTGACCTATGCAGCTGAGACTTGGACCTTGACAAGCAGGCAAGAGAGTAGAATTCAAGCCTGTGAAATGAAATTCCTATGAAGTATGATAGGAAAGACAGAGTGAGAAATGAAGATGTTAGGAAGGAAGTTGGGATGGGAAAACTAAATGAGAGAATTGAGAAGAATAAACTAAGGTGGTTTGGACATGTAAAGAGGATGGAGGAAAATAGAATACCAAGACAGATGCTGGAGGCAAAGTGCAAGGGTAAGAGAGCAAGAGGAAGACCTAGAACAAGGTGGATTGATTCAGTGAAGAACAGCATAAGAAAAAGAAATTTGGACTGGGACAAGATCGTGGAAGAAGAATGGTGGAAGGAAAGAGGAAAGTGGAGAAGTGCCATAAATACCCCAACCCGGCAGGAGCTGGATAAGGGGAAATGACGATGATGATGATGATGATGATGAGATCCCTCCTGCGGCACTCACAAGCGACCAATCGTGAAAATGAGCATTCAAATGAAAGAGAATAGACATTAGCAGTGATGAATTGCACTTTAAATCCATCTTCATCTTGCACAGTATCCAGCCCCTGGCCGGATTTGTTTGGAACACAAGCCTCTCCAACATCTTCTGTCTTCCCACCATCTCTCAGCCTCCACCCTTGTCCTCTCTTCTTCATGCTTTCTTCCACTCCCTTCAGCCACCTGTCTCTCGGTCTCTTTCCTTCCCACTTTGTCTCGTGTATCCTCCTGGGTAACCTCTTCTCCTCCATTCATTTTACATGTCCATACCATCTAAGTCTAGATTTCTCTATACCGTCCTGTAATGGTTCCTCCTTCATTAATTCTCTGGTCCTCTCATTTCTTATTCTGTCCATCTTTGTAGCTCCAATACTGCTTCTCAAGAACCTCACCTCACTGGCCTGTATTTTGCTATTATCCCTTCCTTTCATAACCCAGGTCTCCGAGGCATATGTCAGGATAGGGACATAGTACGTCCGTTATATGATCTTTTTGCTGTTCTGAGGGACACCCTTGCTCCATAACATGCTTCTCACACTCCTCCGGAATGCTTCTGCCTGTCTCCCCCGCTCATTTATTTCCCTATCGTTTCTTCCATTATCTTGCATCAGGCTTCCCAGATACTTTAAAATCTCCACTTTCTTCAGCTGTTCCCCACCAATTGTTATTCCCGCTGTGGTTCTTTCCTTCTTCCTTGTTGTGATCACTATCTCACTCTTATTTATGCTAAATTTCATCCCTTATCCTTGTATTATTCCTTCCCACACGTCCAACTGTTCCTGTACCACCTCCTCCTTGTTTCCCCAAATCATCAAATCATCTGCAAACACCATTGCTTTCATCTCTCCTTCCCCAATTACTTGTGCCACTCGGGTCATTATGTCATCCATCACCACAATGAAAAGTAACGGTGACAGTGCACTTCCTTGTTTCAGGCCGTTTCTCTGTTCCAACCAGTCCGATCTCTCTCCTCCCACTTTCACACAACTGACGCTTCCCTTGTACATCTCCTTTATCCTCCGTATAGTTCATTTTTCTACTCCTCTATCCTCCAGGGACTTCCATACTTGGTTTCTGCATACACTGTCATATGCTTTCTCAGTGTCCAGGAAGGCCATCAGTAGATCTGTTCCATACTCATAGTGCTGCTGTTCTTGTAACTGCCTTACAGCAAAAATCAAATCCACTGTGGACCTTCCTGCTCTGAAGCCATGTTGTTCTTCCCTCATCCCTCCTCCTATCCTTGCCCTAATTCTCCTTTCCAAAACTTTCTCAAACATCTTCGCACAATGACTCATCAGTGTTATTCCCCGATAGTTTCTGCATTCTGTTCTACTACCTTTCTTGAAGATCGGGACGATTATTCCCTTTTTCCAGTCCTCTGGGGTCTTCCTTTCCTTCCATGCTGCCTTCATCACTCTGTACAACCATTGTATCCCCACCTCTCCTGCTGCTCTCACCATCTCCACACTCAACTCATCCACACCCGGTGCCTTCCCTCCTTTCATCTTCCTCACTGCATCTTCCACTTCTTTCCATGTTAAGTCCTTTTCTGTTTGCAGTCCATCTTCCTCTTCCCCGATTTCTTCCTCCTCGCCGTGGTTTCCATTGGATTCAGAAGTTCTTCAAAATATTCTTTCCACATTTTCTTCAGTTCTTCCCTATTTTCTATCTCTTGTCCCCTTTTGTTCACCATTCTAACATAATCCGTAGGATCCTTCCGCCTCTTATTTTTTACCATCCCATACAGGACCTTTTGTGTACCTTCACTATCCTCCATCATCTTTGTCCATTCTTCCATCCACTTGCTTCTCTCCTCAGCCACTATTCTCTTTGCCTCCTTCTTTCTTTCCTGGTACTCTTCACTTGTCTCTACCGTCCTATTTTGATACCACCTCCTAAAGGCTCTATTCTTTTCCATTACTATATCTTTTGTCTTCTCATTCCACGATGGTGTTTCCTTCCACCTCTTCTTACTACTTGTCCTTCCACATACTGCTTCTGCTGCAACTACTAGTGTCTTCTTAAATCTAGCCCATTCCTTTTCCACCCCTCTCTCTTCATCTGTTGGAATTCCTTCCTTTACCATTTTGAGGTACTCGACCCTTCTATCTCCTTCTTTCAGTTTCCATATCCTTATACGTCTTTCCTGGTTCTCAGTCCCTTTCTTCTCCTTAGTCCCTCTCAGGTTCATTACCAGCAATCGATGGTCGCTATCCAGGTTCTCCGATGGTATAACCTTGATGTCCGAGATGTTCTTATTTAATTCTTTCTCATACAGTATATAGTTGACCACCGACTTCCTGGTCAAGTCATCACTGTACCATGTGATAGTGTGGGTCTCTCTTTTCTTGAGCCAGGAGTTCCCAACTAGCAGGTTGTTCCTTTGGCAGAAGTCCCAACAGTCTCTTTCCTTCCTCATTCCTTCTGCCCCAACCCACTGGTCCAAGCACACTCTCATACCCTTGTCTTTCTCTTCTTACATGGGCATTCAGATCCCCCATAACAATCATATTCCTTCCTACCAGCTGCTTCTGCAATTCCTCTTCAAACTCCTCCTTCTCTTCAGAGGCGCAGCCTACTTGTGGAGCATAAACTTGCACTATTTCTACGGTCTCTCCCCTCAGTGCTACTTTCACTTTCATCATCCTATCACTTATTCTCTTCACTTCTTCTTTTAAACCATCTCGTACTACTACTCCCACTTCATTCCTCTTTCCCTCTTCATTCCCACTCCAGTAGAGTCTATAGCCTTTTCTCAGTTCTATCCTTCCTTCCCCTTTCCACTTTGTTTCTGCCAATCCCAATAAATCCAACTTCCTTCTTTCCATCATATCTACTATCTCCTCCACCTTCCCTGTCAGCGTTCTTATGTTTAAAGTTCCAAATCTTAGTCCATGAACACAGCTAGGTCGTCGTCCTTTGTATCAGTCCTGTCCGAGGCCTGTTCCCTTCTTGAAAGCAAAAGTCTTATCCAACACTGGTTTGCTAGGCCTATCGTATTTTCATCAGATCCCCGTTAGCCGTCACTTTTCAGGGTTTCTGTAGGACCTTCACAGCTACCGTAACGGTCCCGGGGCATACGAAGTCCCCACTGTACTTCACCCCTGCAGGCAATCCCCTACTTTATGCCGTTGCCCGTCTCCCACGACGTGGACGAGGGGTTGGACTTAAGGAAGACACTTTAAATCCATAAATATCAATAATTTCTTTAGAAAATGACTTTAAAATAACTGTACGAAGTGTGCGATTTGCAGATACTGTTGGTGCATGAAGATATGCTCCATAATTTCTGTCCACTTCTTATTTTGGTCGCTGTGACGCCCGTTTTATGTCATTTTAACATTCTGAGGTCTTTCCTTTATCATTTTGCATGGATTTCAGAAACAGTTAATGAAAGGAATGTGTAGGCCCTACTCAAAACGTATAATTTCATAAATTGGCAATGACGAATTGCATTCTAGTTTCATAAATATCAAATTTTATAAGAAGTGTGCGATTTGCAAATACTGATGCTCAAACATGCTGCAATTATGAGTTGTCGTCTTAACCCTTAAAACTATTAAACGTTAATTATTTTACAGTTTTTTCTTCTGCATTCTAATTTTATAAATATCGATCATTTCGATTGGTTTTCAGAAACAGTAAATCAATGGATTGAGTTCAGGCTGGTTCACAATTGGCCCGGGAACGAGAACATAAACGATAACGCGGAGCTTCCCGTGGCCACGGTTCACAATTAGCCCGGGAACTTCTACATGCGCGCGCAATCAGCTATAGCGTAATAGTATTAAAACAATCAGCAAGCGCCCACTAATAAACACCAATTACACAACTGAAATGCTTCAGAGGGTTATAATAAGGTTATAATAACTTTATTAAACACAAATTGTGTGCTTTAGAGAAGCAAGGTTAGAGAGCTCATTCACAGGTTATGTTTACATCGCTGGCTACTCCTTCCATACTGCACATGTGCAGGTACAACGTTTCTGATTGGCTCCGGGAAGCTCCGAGAACGTCAAACATGAAACTTGACCATGTTTCCCGTTGGCCTTCCCGGGCTACTTTTAGCTTCTCGTTCCCGGAGATTGATTGTGTACCGACCCATAAGGTAGCGTGCATTTCAACTTCCTTCTCGTTCCCGGGCTTTCCAGGTTCGTTAATATGCCGCGATACAGGTTTTTCTTCTGCATTCTAATTCCATAAATATCGATTTTTGTAAGAAGTGTGCTTTTTGCAAATACTGTTGCTGTATCATGCTACAATATGAGTTGTCGTCTAAAACCTTAAAACTATCATCATATAGGCCTCATAAATTTGCAGTGACGAATTGCATTCTAATTTCATAAATAATAATTTTTGTAAGATGCTGCAATTATGAGTTGTCGTCTAAAACCTTAAAACTATTGAACGTTAATTCTCTTACAGTTTTTCTTCTATCATTTCGCATTGATTTCAGAAACAGTAAATCAATGGATTGAGTACTCAAATCGTATAATTTCATAAATATCGAAAAACTAGTGAGTGTTATGATGATCCAATTTTCAGTGATGCCTTCTTAGGTTAGGGAACGTACAACTTGGAATTCTGACTGAAATGTATTGACTAATTGGTGAGTGTTACGGCTAAGCTGTCTATCAATGGACTCAGCACACAAATGGCATTAACAGTGACAAATTGCATTCTAATTTCATAAATATCAAAGAAAGAAACCAGCCACAGCACGCTCTCATGCTGACGCTCCACTCGGGAAAGCGAAAGCTCCCCTGTAGGTAACGTGCAAAGGAGTTTAGCGCTGAGCGCTCCCACACAGGACCGGGCATGCTGCCCTGCAGGCAGTGTGCAAAGGAGTTTAACGCTGATCGTTGCACTTAGGAACAAGGAAGCCTCACTATAAGCAGGGCGTGAGGAAGTTATCCAACGAGGGCTGTCTGATAAGGGAGAAAGAGGCTCCTCAGCCAACAAGATAAAGCAGAAAATCTTGACCAAGATGCTTTCTGCCCGGAGTGCACCCAGAAGCAACAAAAAGGAATTCTGCTCGATATGTCAGAGTCAATGCACTAATGAGGACAGCACAATCGAATGCGATAGGTGCAGAGAAAAGACCCACGAGAACTGTACTGGCCTCATTGGTCAGGAAGTCAGTGACCTTGAAAGAAAGAATAGGAAACTGATATGACTGTGTGAAACGTGTAAACCTGAGGCACTGGACATGAATAATTCCTGTAGGGTGGTAATAGCCGTCCTTGCCGAAAAGGTCGAGGACCTAACACAATACATCAAAACCCGACTTCAGGAGAACATGGAAACTGAGATCAAAGATGCAGTATACAATGCTCACAGAAAGAAACCAGCTACAGCACGCTCTCATGCTGACTCAAGAAAGCGAAAGCACCCCTGTAGGTAACGTGCAAAGGAGTTTAGCGCTGAGCGCTACCACACAGGACTGGGAAAGCTGCCCTGCAGGCAGTGTGCGAAGGAGTTTAGCGCTGATCGTTGCACTTAGGAAAAAGGAAGCATCACTGTAAGCGGGGCGTGAAGAAGTTTTCTCGAGGGCTGTCCTGATGAGGGAAAAAGACGCTCCTCAGCGAACAAGATAAAGCAGGAAATCTTGACCAAGATGCTTTCATAAATATCGAATAACTGGTGAGTGATATGATGATCAAATTTTTCAGTGATTGCCTTCTTAAGTTAGAGAACATACAGCTTGGTTGAAATAAAAACATAACCTTTCTCCTTAAGTCACTCATTATAAACCTATTGGGGAAAGCATGACTTATGAACATGCGAGATTTCTCGCACGGGTCAGCTAGTATTTACATAATATAGCAAATATTTCCAGTGCAGAAATGATAATTGACAATTATTTCAATTGTTAATGACTCCCAGAAAGGTATGAAAATCATATATTATTAATAATTACCCAAAGTAGAAGTGTAAAAACCAGGATTTGGTGTTGTCAAGTTTTAATGATGTGGTCTCCTCCAGAATTAATAAAATGGATGGTGGGTGGATAATAGAATTTTTTTTTTTTTTTTTTCTCGTGTAGCCTCCTGAGAGGCCTAATAATGATATTGGTTTTACTTCCCTTATAACTACTGCGGCTTTTAGAGACCTCGGGGTGCTGGAATTTCGCCCCTAAAGGGGATCTTTTATGTGCCAGTAAATCTACTGACACGGCTCCCTCGCCTATGCGCTCTCTCAAATGCCAGCTGACGGTGCCAGAATTCAATCCTGCAACCTTCGGCATAGTAGGTGAGAACGTTACTGTTGAGACACGCAGCCAGTCGGTGGGTAATAGACAGCAGAGGAGTAAACATCTATTACTACATCATCTCCAGATTTTTTCTTTTTCTCCATCTTTACCACAGGTATTTTAGGTAATATCAGTTCGTTTAAGAATTTTTTCCCTCAGTATTTGGTCTCCTCCAGTGTTACGTGTTCATTAATTCTTCCCTTGACCAGGACCGGACTTTTACAGAACCTGGAAGACTATTGAAAATACTGTATTATGATAAATGGGAGTCATTAGGAATTGAAAATACTGTGAATAATATCACTGCTGCACCGAAAAAACAGCGAAACCCCGTTTTAACACCCCCCCACTTATTACGCTCTTTTTGTATGGACCCTGGACGGTTTGTATATAAATGAAAATCCATAGCCTGCTTCCAGTCGACTGACCGGGTCAGGGAATGGAATGAATGAAGCCCCCATCTAGCACCGAAGATATGAACTGTGCCGGCTGCCGAAGCCTGTCGCACTCCCCTGGGGCAATGATTTAATGAATGACAGATTAAATTAAATGATAGTGGAGAGTGTTGAAAAATGAAAATCCACAGCCTGCTTCCAGTCTCCGACCGGGTCAGGAATGGAATGAATGAAGTCCCCATCTAGCGGCGAGGATATGAACTGTGCCGGCTGCCGAGGCCTGACGCACCCCTCTGGGGCAATGATTAAATGAATGACAAATGAAATTATAGTGGAGAGTGTTGCTGGAATGAAATTGTGACTGGGAAAACCGGAGTACCCGGAGAAAAACCTGTCTGCCTCCGCTTTGTCCAGCACAAATCTCACATGGAGTGACTGGGATTTGAACCACGGACCCAGCGGTGAGAGGCCGGAGTGCTGCCGCCCAAGCCACGGAGGCTCCACGGTTTGTATATAAAACTGCATAATTTTACCCTTTTAATAACTCTTCCATATCATGTACTATTATAATATATCATTGTGTCATTTGTTCTCTTATCTGTAGCGGCTTCGGTGGCATAGTTAGTAGCATGCTGAGCTTCTATACCCAAGATCGCAAGTTCAAACCCTGCCGAAGTTGTTGGATTTTTTAAGTGGTTTAAAAATTCCTCAGTATGTCTTCCTTCAGAGGGGGAGTATAGCCGGCGGTCCCATGTCATAGATTTATGGCATGAAAAAGAACCTTCCACTAACTACACTTGTGTGGAAGCTAACATTTTTAGGTTAGTTTGACAAAGCTATATTAGTTCCAAATGTTCACTGCCAGGTGTTGACTGCGATGGCATTTAATAGCTACGTCCGCAGCTAAGTGTCGTGGACGGTAACACTTGGTAGCAAAAGTAGGAACTACTGAAAAAAAAAATATATCGTCTGCAGTCCTTCTTGCTGAATCACAGATAACACACACTAATGCAGCCATCTCAATTAACACCGGTTATCAGTCAAATTCTACATACGCCCAAAGTACACGGGACTACATGACCGTGTTGTTGCAGCCCCTAAACTAAGGAACCAACCATCCATCTCTTATCTGTGACAGCATTGTAAATTTACCAATTTTTGTACAGTGATCAGTATATGTGTTAATTTTGCTTTTCAGGTAAGTTCCCTATTGAAGCCAAGTCGATGAGGTGTCTGTGGTTACTGCCTGAATTTGAGTTGCTGACAGCCCGGGAAGATGAGGACAGCAGTGAAGACTCGGCAAGTGACGACGAAAGTTCTGACGAGGACGATGAACAGACCAGATTGGAAGAATTCAAGAATCTGGTACAATGTGGTCAAGCCGGAACCTTTCAAGGCAAGAGTACTGCTGTCATTTGTTGGAGCATGGTTACCATACAATCTCTTTAAACCAGACATCTCCACAGCCGAACCCGCCATCATTAATGGTGGGTATTCACACGATCAGGCCAATAAATGGCTCGTGTTGAAGACTACGGTGTGTCCAGCTGTGAAGATAGTCCTTATCCTTTCTATGGTTTGTCCTTTTCTTTTCCCTTATGTCCTCTTCTCTGCCCACACCTGCCTGTCATTGTGTTTGTTCTACAGGGTTCCAGGGAATGTTCTCCGCAGTGCCTACATGCTGCTGCGAGAGATAGCGTGACTAGTTACGTTGGCAGCATGGCTGTCACTTGTATCAAAACAAACAGTAAACTTTGTACTCACCACAGCTATTCATAACATACTGTTGCACTCTTCCAATAATCTAACTGTACACACTGACGATTTCGACAGCCCACACATGGGCCTCACCCTATCAAGAACACCGTGCTGCCAACTTAACTGATGACACTACCTCTCACAGCTGCACATAGCTGCTGCGGAGAACATTTCAGGGTTTATTGGTTTTATATGCTGCTTTTTCTTTCCAATGATTTTGTATATTGGCAGCTTACAAGTGAAACACACTAAGTTAGAGAACATGTTCTTGAGAAGATGACCATTGAGTATCCTTGCATACAGCTCATTTGCTCATGAATTTGTTCTCTGACTCTGTGTTTTTTTTTTGTTTTTTTTTCTCGATTTCAATGAACTATGACCTAGATTCGTTTTCCGTCTCGGCAAGATGGGTTAAAATCACTGACTAGACTATTAATTATCCTATCATTCTTGTCAGACGTAATTTAAGAATGGCCAGTTGCATGAAACACAAAAATCTCCCTTCTGTCCAATCTAAACTTGACTGTGTATTCTGCGTAACGAAGACTGAAACTGGGGTGATAGGCTCGCTAGCTAGCTCGTAAACTGTCTCCGAAGCTAGTAATTGAATGGAGATTGTTTGAAGAAATGAAAACGTAAAAACACTTATAGTGGGCGATGTATTGAAGATGGAGATATGCTTTCCCGGACTTTTTTTTGTAGAAGTTTTCATGCTGAACAATTCTTACACTCAGGGTTGTATAGATGTTTTTACTGGTTTACCCAGCGTAAGCTTAAAAGATGCACGGACAGTAGTTTTTTTAGACTGTTTCACTGAAATTGTTTCTGCATGGCTTCCTTTGGTCATAAATAAATAATTTTCTACAGAAACCTTTCTCGAGTAATCCTTAAGAGGGAGCGAAACTTAGGTCGCGAATCGACTTTTAATTCCAGAAATGGCCACCTGAAAGGTGAGTGCTATTGTCCCATAACCTGCATTACCGACCATGCTACAGAGGAGAGCGCGTGAGGTGGCAGGTGAGAGAGAGAGCGTTTTGGACATACAGAGACACTCACTGCGATGTCGCCAGACTGCTCTTCCCGCAGTGTTGCTAATTGCTATGAAGCAAGTCGGTAAGCATTCAACCTCCACTCAGCCGACTTCTCAATTTTCTTCCCTCAGTCTTTCTGTAGGACTAACGCAACCTGCCCAAAGTGGATGTTGTGATGCTGTCAATCATCGCCTCGTCCGTAATTCTCTCAACGTCTGCTATTTGGAACGTATTGTTTTTTTCTTGCAACATAAGATTTCACATGCGCCCACAATTGGGTTTTACCAAAACTACACTATGTCCACGCAGGGCCGTGACGGTAGAGAGCGATCATGGGGCCCACGGTATTGACTGCCGCCCCACATTTGAGTTCTTTCCGTGAAATCCTAATAATATTCATGATTTTTTTTTAATAAATTAAAATTTCAATATTTGGTTATGTGAAATTATGTGGGAAAGGGAAGCTATTCAATATATTGATTTTCCACCAACCAGGCATTTTGCCGGGACATAATCTCATTTTACATTCATTCGTGAATTTTGTACTTTTAACTTTCGTAGCGTGCTTACATTTTCCAAGTTGCCTTTAGCATTGTAACGCTTGAAATTTCACCTGCTGCCAATAGACCATGTACCTAGGTAAATAGCAGTTCTTTAGAAATAACTGAAATTGGACCCAACGTTTTCGTTCTACGACGGCTCAAGAATCACCATTGTTTTAAAGTTTACTCACTTTACCTTTCAAGAATTTGCTTGGTGAGAATTCAAACGTATTGCTTATTTTCAAAATTCAGTCAAATTCGTATTTCAATATTATACAAGATTTGTCTTTGGACTTATTTAAAAGACTGATATAGCAATTAAGAAGCCGTGATTTTCTCTTTCGGGCCCTTCAATACGCTCGGTCCCCAGGGCTGTAGCCCCATTTGCCCCTCCTTCTCTTCCGACCTGTGTCCGCGTTGCCTTGCTATTTCATAAATTTCGTACGTACAATGCGCGGATTTATGAAGTAATAAGACAACCACTCAATAATGTAAGCCTTTCTGTTATTCGAGGTCGGAGCTTTGTTAATTTGCTCTGAGAGAATGCTCGCACTGTCCATAATAACCGAATGTGGACGGAGGTCTGGTAGTAATTGTTCAGTAAACCATTGTTTAAAACGAGCGTGTCTTATCTTAACGGCAATCGTCAGATTTCTCCGAGTTCGATACTAACCCTCCTTTGGTCGCATAGATTACTATTGTAATCCAGGCTCAATTGTTTTATATCGTCGAACATAATACACTAGATTTTGGTACATACTGTTCAGTACCTTTCCTAGATGTTCTTCCCATTACAATCACCGAGAAATATTACATCAATGGCCACTATATAGTGTGTCAGTGGTGTACCAAATAGTTAACTGTACTTCACGCGACTATTTGCGGAACTACGCTTGAACTCATGGGCGCCCGCAGTGGGGGGAGGGGGAGGGGGCAAGAATGGGCCATGGACCCCTCCTGAAATCCCGAGAATATTTCTACTGTTCATTGCCACACCAGTTGAGTTCATCAATTAAAGCTACTGATAGTTAACTGATTTAGTGTAGGGATAATTCCACAGTTTTATTTAACTTAGTAATTACGGATAATTTGAAAATATCTCCAGTTATTTAGAAAATCGGCAAACTGGATTAACATTACCATTTTAATGAACTGCTTGATTCTTATTTTACTTGTTCCTAAGAAATGAACATTATGACGATGATTCACCAAAAAAAAAAAACTCCTCCCATTCATGCCATAAAGATAATATGTACCCAACGGTTTTAGAGCAGCCAAATAATGAATAACACGAAGCATGTAAGAAATGAAATGAAATTGCGGGAGGGGGGAGGTACGTATCATCATCAGCTAGTGACAGGTAAAGACAGCCCCTCCCGGAAAGAAATCCTGCGGGTGCCCATGCTTGAACAGCATGGGTTTACTTGTATAGGTATAGCATTGTATAGAATTGGGAAACTGAATATATTAAGGAACACTTAATTGTTGAAAGATACTCATCTGTTCGCAAATATTTCATGTTTTTACTCCATACGTGAAGCTGCCAAATTTCTTTCAAAAGTTAAAATTAGATAAGCAGACACACAGCCAGAAGATGAAAGCTGCCTGGGCTAAGAAGAAACTTAAATTCCTTACAAGAAGTCAAAACGAGCCCCGTGGTCCTCAGTAGGCCCAAACGAAAAGAAGAAGATACATTTTTCATGATGTGTCAAAATAGTTGGTATTTCATGTATTTTTCATGGAGGAAAGAAAGAGAGAAGTTGCCTAGAGCTCGTGTCTGTGATGCCAAGCGCTGAGTCCAAAGTGGGCGTAACCTGGTGTTCTATGAGTTGTATGCGGCAAAGAATTGTGCATGGTTATTTCGGAGTTTTTCTTAATAATAGCGTGTAGTGCCTATGGCGGTACGAATCGACAAAACAGAACCTACCAGAAAGCCTAAAAATAGAGGCCTATTACAGTATTTACCGTACTTGAAAGTTACAATATCAAATGAAGCTGAACCTTTGCAAGTTGCATCCATACAATTCTATTGCAGGTTGAGTTTATTAATATTACTGTATATTATATTGCACTAGCCAGCGCAGCGAAGGCATCTCCTTCCGGTTCTTTCCTCTATGGTATTTGTCTATCATTAGTATATTTATTACACTCCATCCTTCTTATAAAATCGAAAATGAAAATTAAAAAACAAAACAAAACAAAAAAAGAACTAATGAAATACCCATTAAAAATTGGCCTACGATTGTAATCCAAGCGACTACTGACGCATTTTCGAGCCGACCGTCCTAACCAATGGAACTTTCAGTCCTCCGGAAACGTCGCTGAGACCTGTATAGTTTTGATTTACATTACGCTTCATCAAGGTAATAAATACAGTATGTCCCTGATTTGCCGATCTCGTACATTGCGGTACCGGTATCCTTAAAAATACAGTTCTCGCCGCTATTATGTCACTCCTTACAATAAGTGATTCTTTCTCGTCATGCGTTTTCTGATAATTTCTAGTGCTACGCGTATCTTATACCGTATGTTTAGAATTAGTTAAAATATATGAAATTACCTGAGTATTATTGTAGGACAAATGCTAAATCACAATAGATCAGATTTCTGTACCGGGACCTTCCTTTTATCAGTCTAGCGAGATAGCATCGCAGCGGAAAAATGCATGCGTAGCCGGGTGACTCATTGCCGAGAGATTTATTGCTGCGCTGCTATGTTGCAGACTGAAAAAAAAGAAGGACCCTGTACTTTTCATTAATAAGTGTATGATAAAAAAGGTTTATTAATAAAACTGTATATAGACTTTACCGTTACTAAAATCTAACATTAGTTCACAATGACCAAACGAAGGTCTGTTGGGACTACAAACATTCAAAAAACTGTAAATTACATGAAGCAATGTCTTACATATTGTAATAAGAGACGTAATATTACAAATGAAAATATAGCACTACAAAAAAGTAAACATCAAGAACAGTATGACAATGGTGATTGTTAGCTGACAAAATTTAAATAGGATAAGTAATTTTGAATGTAACACATGATCACAATTTACAAAAATATCACTAACACTTACATACAAATAGTCACAAATTACACAAAATAATATTGAACAAAACAGACATATTAATCCAAATCAATTTATAGTAATTGCAATCGTTGTCGTGACAAAATAAACATAATTAATTTGGAAAGTAACTTATACTCGTAATTTACAAAGATGTTACAAACACTTTTATACTGATCGTTACAAATTGCATGAAACAATATCTTACAAAATGCAAAGATTCAATGACATCCTAATGTTCAATTATAATAATGCAATAATTGTGACAAAACTAACATATTCTATGATTTAAATCACTTTAAAAAAAACTGTATAAAACTAACATAAAGAACTTAAGAAGTAGTTTGTACTCATAATTTACATTAAAAAAAAAACACTCCGATCTTAGACAAGAGGCCGAAAATCGGTTACAAACTTTTATATACAAATAGTTGTGAATTACATACACAAATTACATTTTATTTACAGTTTTGTTAGCCTTCTTCTCCTCAGCCATCCTTTAGGCTCCCACTATGTAAGCAGGGTTTCTTATAGGCATGGAGCGGCTGTGTCTAGGGTGAACTATTTCTGGAAGTAGGCAGTCCATATAAAACCTATGTAACTTTGGGAACATTTCATTTTTCCAAAAGGTCTCATCTCATTCTATTTTTGCTGTTTTGATTCCTTTTGGGGTCCACAAGGCAAAAATGCAGTACTTCCTTTTTGTCACTTGAAGTGACCTTGTATTTGGAAATAGAATATGTGTTTTTTTTTTGTACTTCCCCAATGTCTCCCTTCTTGTTTACTGCCCAAAAAGTGACCTTGTGTTTCTTAATAGCTTCGTCTGGAGTAAAGTCCTTAGCCGACGAAGGGCACTTTATTTCTATGACTGTATCTTCATTGACTAGCCCGTCGGGACTGGCTCCGTTAAAAGGAAACTCTCTATCGATAAAGAGACCACATTTTTCTATTTTTTCGTCAATCAAAAATCGAGTTCGTTGCGAGCTGACTCCTCGTTCCTTCGGCCATACTCCATTGCCTCGCAATCAAATGCAGTGTAGAGGATTTGCTTCACTAATGGCTCGCACCCCGTTGTTGCTCTCATTTTACAAACTCGCCCAAAGTTCGACGCAGTGAGTATGTTTCTGCGGAGTTCTAGCCATTCGTTACAGTCACTTTGCTGAATTGTTTCTCGTTCAATTCTTTCAAATTCTTCCTTTGATCTGTGTAGACATTTCAGGAACTCATCCGATTCCTTTTTCATCACCTCTTCGTCGATATCGGGTCTTTGTGTCGCCGGGCCATAATCTTTCTCTTCATTGATTATTGAACTAAATAATGACTTGGGTCATCTCTTTTGGTTCTTCCGACTATCAGCCTTCTTCTTTCTTTTTACCTCTGTGCCTTTCGCAAACGATCCTGGACTTGAACTATACAGTGTTTTGTGAAGCTTGTAATTGGCCATGCGAGAGTTGTGCTGAACAACAGCAGCAGAACAGCGCCCCTGGTATGACCCGGTCGATGCAAAATTTATTCTTTTCCCGCCAATGAACTTAGCAACTATGGAGTTGTAATGCTCAACTTAGTTGCTATTTACATCGGCGAGCAAGCTGCGGCTGTGACGGCTAACATCCCTGAAAACATCCGAAATCAATGCGTACAGACCAACAGAAGCGAGTTGAGGCACAAGGTTAGAATCGACTGGAGCAGTTGTTGTGTCTAGCTCACAGAAGTAGCCCCTCTCTGCACACCCCTTGTGTTCACCAAACACGTGGCTAGGGATATTGAGTATGTCTTTCCTCAGGTTTTCAATTTTTTCATTTATGAGCCGGTCTTCTCTTATTCTGTGCTCTGTGGCGTTGGTCAATGCAACCCTGCAGCGTAACAAATTGTTCCCAATCTTTTTGCGAAGCATGACTGAAGGTTTCTCAGTTTTTGAATTGGCAATATTCCTCAAACGAGTGCACATATTTCTTAGCAAATGGTTCTTACACTCTACCTTTTCTACAGTCAAACATTTATACGGCCTAGTCTCTAAAATTCTTTTGTACACGCTGCTATCACCATCTGCGATAAGCTTAGCATACCTAACGTTGTACATTTCCTCACTTCTCTGGAAGCCCTCGCAAATGATCGCAGCTTCCATACTTGTAGAGCTCTGAGTCATGTTCCAATTCTTATAGCAGGTGTGTGTCTTGGCCGCCTCTCCTTTTGTCTCGGCGCGGGCGCAAGTTGTACAATACTTGTTCTTTACGCCGATGAAGAGCACCTTCCGAGTGCGGTGACCGACGATAGCTGCCTACAAAAACAAAAATAAATACAGTATAACCTGCATAGTTATTATGATACACAGTAAGTTAATATTTCAAATTAGGTAGAAATTAAATAAAAGTGAATTAGGCCTATAAGGATTAGTTCAGTCCAACTCAGATCAAAATCATCTAAAACTTTTTTTATGAACGTAATGTTATTTGGGCAGAAAAAAAAACCTAAAACTAAGATACGGGAAGAAGTCTGGAGATACAGTTGGACGTTTTTCTGACATACGGTACTTGCTGAATTTCGTCAAAATCGATCCTCTCGTGTAGCCGCTAACCCGTTACACAGTCACACTAAAATTCTTAACTTTTACTTATTTCAAAATGTAATCTTATTATTCCCGTTGAAGCATTATTTTTGGAATTCTTGTTAAATCACATACGAACACTAATTAAAAGTAAGAACTTAAATTTAAAATTATAAATGTTGTACGAATTGGCGGAATCCAGCTCGTACTTTGGTAAATTTTAGCTGTGAAACTCGCTGACGAAGTTTGAGTTGCTCGCCGACAAGGTAAGGCTACTCTTGAATTTGACGCGCTAAAAAATTCTGCTATCACAGAAATACTACTTTTATCAAAAGCTACTTACTTAGGCCGTTGATACACAAAGTGAACAGAGCAAACTATGTAGCGCCACTAAAATGCTTCGGTTCAGGATTTGCCTACGTCTCTTGCCATATACAGTACGGTAACTAATAACTTACCATGCCAGATAAAGCTGAGTAGTTGGTGCGATACGACCTCTTGCACCAGGCACCGTCAGCGACCACAGTGATAAGCGGGACACCATCCTTATCTATCTCGCCGAGCTCCAGCGCCAGCCGTGCCTCCTCCACCGCTCCTTCCTCCATCTCCGCCGCCGCAGTAGCTGCCCAACCCTCCGACACTTTCTCCTCGTACTTCTTGAATGTGACATGACTCATAGGAAGGATGTCAAGTACGCTCAAGAACTCCTCCATTTGTGCATGCCCACCGCCTGTAGTAACTGTACCACAAACACTGGCAGTGTTGACGTCCATCAGGTTGTCATGTGATTTTTCACAATGAACTGTTTTTCTTAAACCACACATGTTACACATGAAAACGAAAATACTTTTTAAGCCTTGACGTTTTTCAGAAACCACGTCCATATTGGCGAAAGTGCAACCAAACGGGCTGTGTTTGTCTAAATCTTTGATCTGGTCTAAAAAGTCAACAATATTTACAACTCTTCTCCCGCTAAGTTTCAGTGAGACGCATTGTGGCTTTCCCAATACTGTTTGTTCTTGTTTTTCTTGTACAGCTTCCGGCTCATGTGTCTCTATCAAATCAGCCTTCTTGCTAATAAAAAAAAAAAAAATAAGCATCCAGTACTGGTACAGAAAAGTCGTTTTTACAAAGTATATTTAGGGTTATTTGTTGATCATTATTTGTCTCTCTATAATGACACGCATATCGGACCAAGATCATGTCAGATAGATGTGTTCAGGGAATTCTCCACAGTAAAAACAAGAAGTTCCGTGACGAACTAAAGAGTCTACTTTTCTTAAAATTTAAGATTCATGCCAATGATTAATCTATATGGATCTATCTAGAATAATGACTATATTAAGTTGGTAATAATAGAGAACTACAGTTGGCAGCCCTGGTGACTGAATATATTCTTAATTCCATCTCTTAAGGTACAGAATACAAAATTTAGTTGAATTCCCATGGATAGCATGGACGTTACACACAGTTAAACATTGGATCTAACAGCGCGCGTAAAATCATGTTGGTAACAATGACATACATGTATTGATCAGAAATAATCTGAAATAATATGATCTATTGTTGTGTCAATTTTGAATAAAATCAGGGGCGTGGTGGTTCAGCGGTCTAGCTGAATGCCTCTCACCAAGGCGGTCCGGGTTCGATTCCCGGTCAATGCATGTGAGATTTTCGAAGTGAAATGCCATGTCCTGTGGTTCGGATTCCACGTAAAAAAGGAGGTCCCGTGGTTCATGATCTCTAGATTAACGGTCACGTTAAACTACAAGCTTCCTTCCTTTTGAATAAAATCCATTAGTTAGTATATAAGTTACATGCATTTTAAAATTGGACCTATCAGCAGGCTTAGAATCATGTTGGCAGCAGACATATATCAGTTACACCAAATTAATCTAGAATGCCAGGTACTATACGTGTGCAAAGTTTAGAGCTATTGGCTTGCATACTTTCTGATATATTGATATTAGGATAACAAAAGTAGAGACAGTATTTATTAACAGTTGGCAGCCCTGGTTACTCTTAAGAATCGGCATAGTCATATATGTTATGGTACACATAGCACACACAAAATTTGGTTGAAATCCAAATGATAGTATAGAAGTTACATGTATTTAAAGTTGGACCTCTCAGCGGGCTTAGAATCATGTTGGTAGCACTGACGTATATAAGTTACTCCAAATTAATATAGAATGTCAGGTACTATACGTGTGCATAGTTTAAAGCTGTCGGCTTGCATACTTTCTGATATATGGGTATTTGGATTTTAAAAAAATTGAGAGCATTTATTAACAGTTGGCAGCTCTGGTGGCTCTTAAGAATACGCTCAGTCATATCCACTTATGTACACATAGCACATACAAAATTTGGTTGAAATCCAATTGATAGTGTAGAAGTTATATGCATTTAAATTTTGGACCTATCAGCAGGCTTATAATCATTTTGGCAACACTGCCATGTATGACCTACTTGAAATTAAACTGCAATATTACTATCTAATCGTGTGCCAATTTTGAAATAGCTCCCATTGATACCTTCCAAGATATCCAACATTGAGCTCAAATTTCAATTGCGATTTTTCAGCAGTTGGTAGCACTGACATCATTTTCAAATATGGCCGTGAGATATTCAGGTATAGATCTTTACTCCTACCAAATTTTGTTTCGATTGCTGCAGCCGTTTAGGAGTTGATAGGGGGGACACAAACACAGACAGACAGACACGCATTTGCCCGATCTCATAAGTCTACTTTTTCCTCATTTTTGCAAAATGTGAAAAGTAGGCTAAAAATATTTTTTACATATTGCCTAAGGCTCAGTAAAGAAAATCAAGCAAAGATTAAAAACACAAAATCAGCATTTTTATACTAAAAGTTTTACTGTCAATATGAATGGTATAATTAGCGTATCAACTAACTGACAGTCAATAGCTGATCCAGAATAAACGACATAGGAATACCCGCCGTTAAGTAGCTTAGCCCTCTTTCCATAACATTTGAAACATTATTAGCAAAATGGTGCATTCTGAGGCATTTGAATTATGTTATGGGTGTTACATCCCTTTAAGTACTGCGGCTTTTAATAGACGCCTAGGTGCCGGAAGTTTACCCCGAAGGGGATCTTTAACGTGCCAGTAAATCCTCTGACATGGCGCCCTCGCATGCCAACTGACTACGCCAGGATTCGATCCTGCAACCTTGGGAACAGCAGGCGAACACTTCGCTGAGCCACGCAGCCAGTTAGTCTGAGGCATTTAAAATTTTATTGATATTAAATTTTCAGAAAAAGTAAAATATTATAAGAAAAGTGGTGTAGCCTATGTAAGTTAAGCTCAATTTTGGCCGTAATTTACATTAAGCTAATTGTTTATAAAACTACAGTATTTTTGTCTACCTGCACCTGCAATAATTGTTGCTGTTAATATTAAACCACAAAAACAATTACAAAACGAAAGGCAAACATTAAATTTCTCAGTTTTCATCAGTTACTAAACAATTTTTACTATAACTTAATATTCATTAATGAAAACAAACTTAACAATAAATACTGTATTTATTAGAATGATGGTTGCCCCATGGTGTTGGGGTAGAGCGCGGCTGCCTCTCACCCGGAGGCCCCGGGTTCGATTCCCGGCTCCATCAGGGATTTTAGAAACTGACGTGAGGACAGGAACGGGGTGCACTCAGCCTCGTAAGGACAATTGAGTAGCTCTTTGACAGTGAGACAGCGCCCCGATCATGGAAACCAAGATTAACGGCTGAGAGGACACGATGCGCTGATCATGCGTGACCCCAATATCTGCAGGCCAAATGGCCAGGCAGCGGTCGCTTGGTCGGCCTAGGCCCTTCATGGGCTGTAGTGCCAGGGGTTATTATTATTATTTTATTATTTATTAGAATGACAATTTATAGAATACTTACGACCTTCGATTTATTTTTACTGGGTTCTTCAAAAGATAACTCGAATAAATGAATTCATAATTATGTAATTATTTAGTTAGTTATTATTAATTCAAAGGACGGAATAGCAGGGTCATCTGCCCTGATAATTATGAGATGACAACACTGTTTTATCAATTTGTTCAAAATTATAGTTTAAAAAATTCAGTACTTTATTTTCCAATAAGTAGTGTATGGGACAAAATTATTTAAGAATAATATAGGGTATTATTCAATATTGCTTACCTTCTTTCATCGTTGTATCGTTGTAGCACTGGATTTAATCTTCTTTTCTTCCGCCAAGCAGAAAGAGGCATCCGAGTTTTGCCCATCACAATAAATTACACTTTAACTCGTTGAATTAATAACACTGTACACAGAAAATGAACCTACTAACAGTTCGTTTAAGAAACGAAAGTAAACACAGTAGAATCCTATTCAACGAATACAATACATCAGCTGTAAGTCTTGTTCTCAGCGCTAGAAATAACTTGTCACTCTGCATTACCGACCCATTACGCCTGCGCTCTTGCGGCTAAGTAGCAAACTTCTACGGCAGCGGCATTATGACTGAAAGTGTAGGGCATTAAAAACTGCTTCTTTTATAGAAACACGCAGGAGGAAAGCAAGATTCATCTCTATAGAAGCATTCTTAAACAAATACCCTTTACAGCCATGCAACTTTTCATCACTTTTGACTGTCACATTGATTTTTAATTTCTGAAGTAAAATCTGTGAAAAATAGGCCTTGCCTTATGGGAAAATTGCTTCTCAGTTTCAATGATACAATAAGTTATCAGTGAAATCTCATTTGAAAAGTTTAATAAGTGCTATTGATGGTATTTACGTGATTTGAAAGTGAAGTTTTGTTTAATTTCAGCCATTGACTTATTTAAAATGTCGATTTTAACTCTCTCTCAATGCTATAAGCAGAGCCTGCCACGAGCGGCCGGCCGGCTGACTTTAGCGCTCTCTTAACAGAAA
The DNA here is from genome assembly GCA_946902985.2 of Meconema thalassinum. Taxonomy (NCBI): domain Eukaryota; kingdom Metazoa; phylum Arthropoda; class Insecta; order Orthoptera; family Tettigoniidae; genus Meconema; species Meconema thalassinum. The sequence goes on along the minus strand of OX336400.1, from coordinate 98,321,284 downwards.
GGTGAAAACCACATCAAAATCCATCCAGTGGTTCTCGAGATTACCCGGAACGTCCAAGAATTGGGGACTTGGTTTTATATTAAGTAGAGATTTCAGTAGTATAGATCCCTTTTGGGGTGTTTACAAGTAACCTATCGAAACAAATGAGCATTCAAAAGGAGAATTACCCAGAGCAGTGACGAATTGCATACTGATTTCATCAATCCAGCATGTTGCTCGGCAGACTGAAGTACAAATGACAGCTTGTTTGAAGATGAACTGTTACTTATATTTATGTGGAAAGCTTAAAGACAGGGTGTACTCATCAAATTCGCACACCGAGCAAGAACCGAAAGAAAAAAAATAGCACAAAATTATGTTAACTTCTCAAGACGAGCTGCGTCGAGTGAATGGCAAATTCCATCTGGAGGTGTTGGTGGTGCTTGCTGGCCAAGGGACAGCACTTCAAACATCTTCTGTAAATTATTAGACTATATTAAATAATATTCTTTCTTTGCTGAAAATGGCTGTACATGGCAAGTAGCTCAGCCAGCAACCATACAGGTGCCATCCAGGAGGATGTGTGAGAATGTCTACCATGCCAAAAATCACCCATTATTTGATTGTTTTCCTACTGTGTTTGTGTCATGAATTTCTTAATTTCTTACCCTGTTTACTCTTCTGGTCTCAATTGAATAGGGGGCGTGGTGGTGCAGCAGTCAAGCTGTTGGCCTCTCACCAAGGCGGACCAGGTTCGATTCCCGGTCAATGCATGTGAGATTTTCGATGTGAAATGCCATGTCCTGTGGTTCGGATTCCACGTAAAAAGGACGTCCCGTGGCACATGATCGCGAGATTAACAGTCACGTTAAAATACAAGCTTCCTTCCTTTTCTCAATTGAATGATAATTTTCTGTCGGTCAACACTAAATAAATCCGCAATTAAATTAAGATCACACCTTAAAATATAATCGCAGTGTACTCCCAATAAGTTGCGTTCGGATAATTCGCTTGCGGTTAATTCTCGGGTCTCCAAGACTATTTTTTAAAATAGAAGTTCTCACAGCAACTAGCAACAGCAATCGCTCCGTCATTTGAAAGAATTTTGATGCGATTCGTAGAGACGAAATCGTTGAGAAGACTGAACTGTGTTTCTCTGTGATGTAATAGTAGGTCTACTTGCGCAATCTTCGAAACATACGAGCATGTGTGGCGAGTGGTATAGCACAGCTTTCCTTTATCTTCGAAACCCAAACAATACAAAAGGAATGCACTTTCACTCAAAACCTACCCTCCCTTTCCCAACAGCCACACCGCAAGGTCACTGATCTGTGAGCTGTGGAGGGTGGATGCGTGGACAGCATTTTGTAAACGGTGATGATTGCCTAATAGCGCAAACCTACGCAACACCGAGAGCGTGTCTGTTGGATGCCCTTCATGAAGTCAACAAGTCATGGGAGAAAAATACCTATACTACGCTCGTACATAATCAAGAGTTTGCCAACTTCTGTGATGACAATATTTCGAACGGGCAAGTTAGACATCGATAAAGACGATTATGGTTTCAGATATGAAAGCAAAGAGGATATTGCACGGATTTCGACTGTTGGAGAGGATAATGGAGATCCAGTTGATATAGAGTGATGCAACGGAATTCCTGAAAGTTTCCCACAGTCAAGCTACTGTCTCTATAGTCACACTTATCTCTTAAATAGAAAATCGATATGAGTTTTCGTTCTCATAAGTTATGTTTTCTTAGGAAATGTGCAATCGAAATTTAGAATAAACGATATAAGAAACAAAAAGTGATGACTGTTTTTTTTTTTTTAGATATTAATGTAGGCATAATCCACATAGGCCTACCTCTAGTCTAGCGTGTCTTGCAAGACACTATAATCAAGTGTTATAATTATAATTTTGCGTGTTCACAAATACAAGCCTATTTCAATATTTTAACCAATCCCTAGTTTTGTTTTGTTTTTACTAGGCTTAACAAAAAAACTGCATATAATTCGCAGAACTTGGTGCATTAATTACCGCAAATTATCGAGAGTGCACTGTATAACTTATGTGATGAAATATTATTTACACAGAATACAAACGAACCCCCTTGTATTTGGTGTGTAAATATTTCATCTCATATAAATATTTTTTCAGGTGTGATCGCATTATCCCAATTTAAACACCTTGTCAGGAAGATCTAGAATTGGCCAGCACAAAATATGTGGTAGCACTATTGAGATACGTACGATAACATTTTCTAAAGCAGGCCTACATGAATTGGGGCTACTTGGCTCCCTTCTTCAGCCTTTGCTTGGAATAAGCTATGCAAATAATGCTCATATCAAAATCATTGATCAAGGACTTATTAAAAATACTCCCTTCTTCAGCCTTTGCTTGGAATAAGCTATGCAAATAATGCTCATATCAAAATCATTGATCAAGGACTTATTAAAAATAACACACATTAGATATGTCCTTAAATGCTAAAACATTATAAAACCACTACAGTATTAAGAACCATAAAAACACCCTAAAAAAGTTGCAATAGTGAAATTGTTCCATGAGGTTATGTTGGAGTAAATCAATGACCCATAATAAAATCGAATTGAAAAATTAAAATGTATTGTGCTGATAACTAAATTTAGTGTACATGGAGATAATGTTGCTTGAGAATAAATACACCATAAGGATTAATGTACACTGAAATGTTGTTTAGTATTCACCTCTTCTTTGAAGAATAATTATAAAATTGTCTTATTATTGGGTGACCTTCTAGTTGAATTCCTCTCATTCTTTTTTGTTGAAATTATTATATTTGAATTGCAGTCATTGTCCATAGCGGGGTATTTTTCTTGTTGAAATGAGATTTGGTTTAATTTGTAGAATTGACCAATATCTTTCCCAAGCTGGAATTCGAACAATTCTGGGAATAAGCAAGTGGATGGAATAATCTACCCAAAAAGAGAAAATAAAAAAGAAATAGAATTCAATTGATAAACCCAGGCAATTATAGAAAATCAACAACATATGTAAACACTAGAGTGTGATCGGTAACACTTGCTTAGAGAGGTATCTTTCCGTCTAAAGGTCCGTGATAGAATGGGGAAATAATCATGATCCCATGAATTCATAGAATAAAATTGACGGTCATAACGCGTCAATAAAGTGTTTATTAAATCTGTTGAAAAATTAAAAATGCCACAAACCACACGCATGTCCGCCTAGTCAATACTCTGTATTTCTTATAGAAATTATGTGGTGTACATGTTTTGAGTCATTAATGACTCCTCTTCAGTACAAATACAAAATGTCATTCCAAATTTCAAAATTGTACCATCATCTAAAGACATATGAGTCATTAAGATGGTCATTCCATAAATGATGGCAACTACCGGTATGTTATATCTTTCTATAATGCTACAGCATGGGAAAACGATGATGTGCATTGAACCGATAAGGCCGTGTGATATCTCAATGCCAACAGAAAATAGGGTTTGAGTGTAGGAGTTAACGGCAAAGGTACAAATGAAAACCACACAATGGAACACAAATCAATCAACATACAGGGCACCGTTTCCAAACACCGGAACACTGTTCAATAACACATACGGACATGTCAGTTTGGGCAGACTTCGCAATGAGTCTGCAGTCCAAGTCGGAAAACCTCCACACAACGTGGAACTGTTCGGTAATCACCAACAGCTTCACATAATGCTGCACGTCACTGCGTAGCATTTCTGCCACCGAGAACAGCAATTTTCACGAATGATCGCTGTTCCAATCTCCTTACATCAATCTTTTAGCTCGGCCAAGCTCAAAATAAACGTGTATGCCGCTGGAATCTAGTCACCTGCACTTAAAGTTGCCTTCTGTCTGGTGAATTCTGTGCTGTTTGTTGCGGGGTTTCGAATGTCTACACTGGAATTACCGTGATGCCATATGTTCGAATGATATAACATAGTTGCCATGACTTATGGAATAACCGTCCAGTCGTAGTTCCATAAGGGGTCTTCTCCATACTATGGACTTTATGGTTATTTGAGTAAAACAGTTTTTATGTTTGAATATCATTAATTCATAGAGCAATTAATTTATTTTAACAGGTAATCCTTTTTCAAAAATTATGGATATAGCTTAAATAATTGATTTAGAGTACTTTTTATACAATATTGATTGTGTCATAGGGAAGTTAATTAATGGACACAAAAGCTATGTAGATATGTTATTGGTATTTTGTTATACATGAATATAACCAGAGCACTTGCATTTGATTCTGTTTTTCCCCCAATTATTTGTATCTCGGGTTTTTTACCTTTCTCTTTCTGGTTGCTAGATCACTACACTACTACTTCTATGTCGATAAACGTTTAGAATTTAGAGGTTGATGAACTCGCTGTTCCGCCCCTTAAAACAACAATAACTAACTCTTATAGAATACTGACTTGCTGTTCGACAGTGGTAAATAAACTGTAATTATTATTACAAAGGCACTTAATTGTTCTCTTCAACTAAAAGATTAATGTGGTTACCTCTACTAACCTAGGGACAAATAATATTGAAGTAACAGTGCATCACAAATTGAAATAAAGAGGTTTGTTATGAAACACAATTCAGTATCAGCTACCATATTGACTAGGGATAGGAACCTTATGGAACAAACAGGATGTTGGATAAGGGACTTTTTGGAACAAACTCCGATTTTTGTTCTGCAATTACATTGGAATAGGTCCTTTTAGAACATGCTTTATGCGAGTTTCATGCAGACTTTCAAGTAGATGGTGCTGGTATCACTAACTCACCATTCATACATTCTTGAGAAGATCTCTTTTGGAACTATAAGACTCGTGTGATGTGGCAATACATTAAAATACTACATGTATAAAAAATAAAAAAATAAAAAAACAACCCCATTGCTCTTGAAAATGTTGGTGTTGTTGTTAGGGATGTGACATTGCAGCCTTCTTATAAAAGTTCTATGATTTTATTTTAGATAACTCTACGGTGGACAGAGATTTACTTCAAATGGCCAACCAGGAGGAGGATAAGGAATTCTTCAAGTTCCGTAGCAAGGTGATCAAGTTTCCCCAACAAGTGCTCCGCTACGAGCGAGGTGGAGAACCACTGTGGCTAGCTTCTCACAATATTCCAAGCAGTGGGGATATTCCACCGTGTCAGTACTGTGGTTCACCACGGGAATATGAACTTCAGGTCAGTAATGAAATCACAGCCTGTATTAACCATGTTTCCCAGATAATTAACACGATCAGTTAGGCAGCAAAAATACCTGTATGTGCTAGTTATAATTATTTTAGCTTAGGCGTGAAACACCTCTCCCCTTTCCTCATGTATTAGATTAGGCAGGAAATGTAAAAACTCTGCCTTCAGAAAAGAACGTGTGATTATTTACCTGGGGATTTCATCATTGCATTTGATTAATCACTTAATTTTTCTATCGTGTTGAGTTTTATGGTTCCCGCCTAATCTGATTGGGCACATGACCAGCTGAAAAGTTATTCATTAGATAAAAAGTAAATATAAATACCCCTCCAAAAAAAATTGTTTAAAGAAATTGAGCCTTAATCATACCTCCTATTTTTTTACCCAAAAATTCACACAAAAAGTGCTAAGTACGAAAATATTTCAATGAAATTTCATGAAAACTTATTAAATTAATGGGAAATATATTCAGAAAATTAATACCTTAAGTCAGTAATAAGTTGTACTTTTAATTATGGTACCGGTTTCGGCCACATTGTGACCTTCCTTAGCGGCAATATATAATACTAGCAACCCGCCCCGGCTTCGCCCGGAAACTAAAGCATCATTTATATAATTTATGGAGGAATCATAATTCATAGCAGAATTCTCTTTATCGGACCACAAACCATGAACATTTCCTCCCTGTGCCATAGGATCTTTAGGGATGACTCCCTTTGTCTTTGTGAATTCTTTCTTTCTCTCTATTCTGACATAATAGAAATTATTTGTTGCTCAGTTTCATTGTTACGTGGTAAGCATATTTTTTTCGATTTCAATGAACTATGATCTATATCAGTTTTCCGTCTCGGCATGATGGGTTAAAATGACTCATTGGACTATTAATTATATTATCATGGAGATGCATGTGCAACGAATTCTTGTCAGACATAATTTAGGAATGGTGAGGTGCATAAATCACAAATCTCCCTACCGTCTGAGCCGATTGGTTTCGACTGACAATACTTCGCCGCCGCCGCCCCCCATGTGACCCCCCCCCCCCTCCCCCCTTATTCTATCGGCGCCCCTGGTCATTAATGTGACAAATAATAATTTCTAGATCAAGAGGAAAGAAAGAACATTCCTATAAAATAATTTGATTACAAAAATATTTAAACAATTTGCTAGTCTACATTTGGGAGAATGTAGCCATTGTTGACTGTTTTGTGAATTGTTTATGTTTCTAAATTTGGTGCTCTCTAATTAAATTAACACAAGACTGGATAGCCAATCAGTGGTTGACACATCTGTCCTGATTGTGTTGCCAAGCTAACTTTAGTTCTGAAACTTGATTCGGCCATAAGGGTCTTAGAGACAAATTAAATCATGAGGTTGGCAATGTAAGTTGTGCCGGCCGATCTTCAGTTGTCTACTGGTTCAAAAAATGAGATCTGGGCATGCGCAAGCTGGCTGCCAGATTGTCATGAAGCCAAGCCAAGCTTGGAGAAGAAACTTCTCGATGTGATTCTGTAGAGGCAAGACGTTGTGGCGTGGCCTGTCTCGGAGCCACTGCCGAAATAATTAAAACTGCATGATGTGAATTTCTATTAAAGGACGTGAGTGGCAGCCTCGGGCCATATTCTTTAGGCCATACATATGGTAAAACTGTTATATATTAAAATGTGGGAACTCGTTGCTGATCGGCATAGGATTGCAGCATTCCGGACAATGATTGATATTTCTTAGCTTAGCTTGTTGAGGGTAAGTGACGTTGACCCTCGCGCTGCACATTTGTGATATAAACTTTAGTTTCTTTGGCTTGTTGCGAGCATATCTTGTTCAAGATATTTTATTTATTTATGTGTGCAATTTCTTTCTCCTTATTTAAAGTGGGCCCATGATGATTTATTTATTCATTTACTGGAATGTTTGTTAGGGAACAAGCCTTCTTAAAATCTAGGGTGCAGCGCACACGTAGGTTAAGGGTCCTGAAGATTTGAACATTCACGTTAAAATTTATAATTCTGATTTCGATCCTTATGTAACAAGATCATAATAACTTAAAGTTTTATAATGTAACTGTCAGGATTTTGATTATGGGAACCAGATAGTTTAAAATGACAAACGTTCCTTTGTCTTTCGCTTGTCATAGATGGCATAACTTTGTTTTTTTTTAAATGGCCGCAGAAGAACAGCATCCATGCTGTTTACAAAATGATTCTCGGAATGGCATTTGAAAAGATATGTTATGAAATATCACTTGGTGTTAAAGATATTCTAGTTTCTGCTATTATTTGAAAAGTGTTTTAACGTGAAGGAATAATTCATTAGTGAAATGTAGTAACGAAATGTGACCGTGTTGAAAATGCGGCGTTGCCATTAATAATGGGATAAATGTTGGCCTTCCCTTTCTTAAACGCAGGAGTGTATTTAAGTGTTCCCTCCCTTAGCCTTTCGGCATTGTATTTTCACTTTCCCTTTGAAATATATCTTATTTTTACCCACTACTGTTTGAATCCATGTTTTATTGAGCGCAATAGAATAGTACTAGGTTAATTGTCTTCAGGCCACTTTGGCCTCGGGTTAACCAAACCCTCCCTCCCCTCAAATTCGGCACACCATCCAATCTAAACTTGACTCTTCATCTGCGGGACGAAAAGTTCACAGGCAAAGTAAAGAAAGGCCGAGTTGCACTTCCAGGGTAACTGCAAACACATACACTCTTCTCTGAAGCCTTAACTTGACACACACTACAGTTTCTGGGGGTGATAGGGTCGCTTGCCAGCCAGCTAGCTCGTAAACTGTCTTGAAGTTAGAAATTGAATAGTGATTGTTGGAAGAAATGAAAACTTAAACACACTTATGGTGGGCGATGTATTGAAGATAGAGATATGCTGTTGCGGACTTTTCATGCTGAACAATTCTTACACTCATAGTATATAGATATGTTTAACGGTTAGCCCCGCATAAGCTTAAAATGCGCGCGGACACCATGTTTCTGTTTCGACTTTTTTCATTGAAATCCTTACTGCTTGGCTTCCTTTGATTATAAACTATTTTCTACTGAAGCCATCCTCGAGATATCCTTTACAGAATGGAGAAATCCACATCAAAATCCTTCCAGTGGTTACCCGTGACATCCAAGAATCGGGGACTTTGTTTTATACTAAGTAGAGATAAGTCGAGATGCAAGCCTTATATTTATGCAAGTCTTGCAACTCGACTTATATACGGCCGCTAAGGAAGTTCACAATGTGGCCGAAACCGGTACTATAATTAAAAGTAGAACTTATTGACGTAAGGTATTAATTTTCTGAATATATTAAACTTCTTCAATAAGGAATACGGCAGACATGGCTTTATTTGTGTCTTTTCAAATTAATGGGAATTACTTTTAGATTAAATTATATTGAATTTCAAATGTTAGTCACAAATATTACTGACCACATATGGAGCTATTGATAATAATCGGTAATTGATACAATGAGGAAACTGAGAATTGTTTTTTTTTTGTCTTATAAAAAGGTTAAAGAACACAAGAATTTTGAAACAACTTTTTGAATATTTTTGGAAAAATAAAATGAAAAATAACTGGTTCAAGGAAGTACCAACGGATTTAGATGAATTAAACATTACAATGCAGCACATTGAACGACGAGAAGAAAAATATATTTTGAAAAATAAATTGTGAAACGTAAGCAGTGTGTCATGTCTGTAGACAAAGGAGCGGCAAGATCGACTCGAATGTAGAAATTATGGGAGGGAGGGAAGATTTTAAAGAAATATGTTATATTGTGGAAGGCTTGATATATTATATTTGGTTGGATTTAAGTTTCCCAATGTGGGTGTAAACTATACAAATAAATAATAAAAAAAAGGAGGTATTATAAAGAAGTTCTAAGTGTAACGTGAAAATGAAATCAATCCATCTCTGTTGACTTTGTTTTCAGGTCTTGCCTCAGATGTTAAACCACCTTGCGCTTGACGGTGTTGGCAAGAGTGTTGACTGGGGTGTTCTCGTCGTGTACACCTGTCTCAAGAGCTGTAACGGTGAAGGACAAGCTTACAAGGAAGAGTTCATATGGAAACAAGACATTCAACAACGCAGCAAGAATGTCGCCAACAACAATAACAACCCTACCACCAACGGCATTGACAACTGACATCACGCCCCGTCACCTCCCATGGTGACAAATAACATCAATCTGTACCACCATCATTTTCGCCATCGTAGGGTGTCGCTTTAAGGTATGTTGTACGAGAGTTGGTTCACAAGCCTCAAAAAGGTTAATATGAGTGAGCTGGTTGACACTCTCATTCCCATCTTGTAGGATATTTTTTATAATAATGCTTAAAAATTGTTCCATTAAAATGAAAAATGTTAACAACCCCAAACCACTGCCAGCTGGATCGCATCCCTCCTGGCTGCTTTAGACTGCCTGCCCATTCAGCGATTACAGCATTGGTTTATGCGTACAACCTCGTCACAGTGACTTGGTGCTGCTCGTAGCAACTTTATTTGAAAACGAGGTTGTACGCATTAACCAATGCTGCAATCGTCGAATGGGCTGACAGTTAAAAGCAACCAGGAGGGGTGCGATCCAGCCGGCAGTGATTAATATATATCTTGTATGCCTCCAAGTGTTGAATGGGCAGGCAGTTTAAAGCAGCCAGGAGGGATGCGATCCAGCTGGCAGTGCCCCAAACATTAAAATCTACCGTATTTACGAGTGTAAGCCACGCCGTTATGTAAGCCGCTCACCCTGATTTTGCTAAGTAGATTGGAGCAAAACGGCAAGATTTCTTTCTTCTGCTTCCCTGATCATTTTAAAGTTTTCCTTCCACGGCAAACTATCTTATCTTTTCTTGCCGCACATGCTTTTCGCCTGATTATTGCACAGTAAACACGAACCTAGCATGCGGTCTTTCATTCATCAGAAGGAAGATACAGTGCTGTAAATTTCGATGGACCTGTTGTAGAATACCAGTCACATTCCTGACTACAGTAAAACTTCAAGAATTCGAAATCGGTTAAATTAGAAGAAATTTTCATTCTTTGAAACTCAAAGTGCATTTTTTAATGTTATTTTATCTGTTTAATTCGAAATACGGATAAATCGTAATTAAATGGACAATGCTGATCCATTAGAAATATTTAAAACTTTTCTTTAGAAGCAATGTGGTTCTCCTTACAAATATTACCCTTTCACGAATTGATTGCCGGCGATCGAGATGGGAACTATTCTTTGTTTACTCTTGCCACATGTCAGCCTGCTGCATTGACAGGTACAGTTGCGCGAGTAGGATATGGCTCAGCTCCAGTAGCCTCAGTCATCGTTTAACTGTCCGTGGTAACATGAGTTCCTGTGATGTTTATCTGATGCAATGCTGCTTGACTTATGTGCAGACTGCTATCTGTCATCGCCGTGTCCTCCGCTTCACCCCGCGGGGCTAGTGGTACATTAAACAACAAACGCTGGCGCAGCCACGCTCAGCGGAATCAAATGTTGAATGGGTAATACAATATACTTGTCCTCAAATTTGCCGCTCCTCAGTGATGAAAATATCGACTTTGTACTAATGAATAATCAATATTTGTGAATTATTGAACGATTCAATTGTCTGTCGGAACGATCAATTAATTGCATTCTATTTAAAAATTGGCTGTTTGTTGCTCTTGCGTCCGTGATTACAGCCAATAAAACACTGTTTTTGGGGTGTTTCATACTTTTCCATTCATTTGCCAATAAAAGGAATGTTCTAAATGTTTTAAATTATTATTATTGCAGTTAAACTGGCAAGATTGTGTTTATATTGTGCTAACCATTTCTTCTAATACTTGACCATGATGATCACAAGTATGTTTTGAAGTAATTTTCATAATTCAAATAAGACAATGTATATTTTGCGTTCTCCACTAATTTTTCCTCATTTTGAAAGATTTCCATAGTGAGTGCAATATAGGATATGTTTCATGTCTTCTGATGATTTCTGCATTTGAATATAATTTGGATGCTATTGGTTGGATTGTCAATCAAGAGTTGCAAATAGGCATATCCGTTATTGCATGTTGGGCTTTTAGGTTTTATTGCAGGAAGGTGTTTAGCTCTGTTGTTTAAAGTCCTATTTTTCCATCCCAATCTCTTCAATTTATCAAGGTTTACTGTATATCTTCTTCCGAAAACGTTTCTGCTTATGCATGTCGTCCACAGAGCCTCTTCCAATCCTCTCTTCTCTTCCACATTCTGTCATTCAGCACTTCCTGCCATTGTAGTCCTCTCTGGCTCACATCATCTTTCACTTCATCTGTCCATCTTGTCCTTGATCTTCCAGTTGGTCTTCGTCCAGATTCTGACCATTCCAAAGCTCTTATTGTTAGTCTCGCTTTACCATTCGGTTTACATGTTTGAACCATTTCAACCTATTTTTCTCCATTGTTTCTTTTAGGGCATTGATCTGAAGTGTGTTCCGTATCGTTTCATTTCTTAACCTGCCCCTTCTTGTCTTTCCCAGGATCCCTCTTAGAAAACGCATCTCTGTCGCTTGCAGTCTACTCAGGTCTTTCTTTCTCCAGGTCCAACACTCTGATCCATAGGTCAAAATTGGGAGATAATATGATTTGTATATCATGTTTTTTACTTTGGTAGGTATGTTTCAAATCCTAATTATGTCAGACACTAAATTACTGTAAATGATTGGTGTAATTTTAACTTTAGTCGATTAATTTTTTCAGTCATTGAAAATGAATACACTAGTTGTGCCTGTTTCAATGCTTATCATTACATATAGTGCCTTTATAAGTGCCCTTTTTATAGTGCCTAATTACCTGATTTACTGGCTCGTTAAAAATCCCCATCGGGACAAAATTCCTGCACCCCGGTGTCTCTAAAAGCCTCAGTAGTTAAAATCGATAATTTTTTGGTCAACTTTTCCAAGTTTGGTTGGATTAAATTTTTGTGGTCAGTAAGTATGGTTTGTTTGTTACAGAGTGGTGGTGGAACGTTGGCCATCTTGGATGGAGAGAGTGAAGAGAGATATAACTGTCTTGCTATGGGAAGAATAACGATCGGCGCTCATCTCGGAGAGAAGCTCTAGTCTTGATCGTACACTTACATTCGCAAGATAATATTTTTTCTGTCTCACTCTGATCGAGTGTCACTTGTTTACAATGGGGATCATTTTTTTTTGCATGATTGTTGTTGAATGTTTTATGTAAAACATTGCATAAATAATGCATAATGCAAGTACCTACAGTGAGACTCTCTTCAGATTATTTCCTGCCTTGGGAGTTTTCTAAAGGGGTCTAATATCCGTGATTGAAATATTACTCAATTAGAATATTCACTTCACAAAGGATTTCGTAATGAGTTAAATAGAAAAGATATTTCTCATTTACTTCCTACTGTGAGACAACTGTATATATATATATATATGGGAATTTATTTGAGTCAATGCTGGTACCATACTCCTCCCTTCTGAATTCTGGTGGTGTCATATGATCGCCATATGTGGTATATAAAGAGATGCTAATTGCACCTCCGAGCTTGCACGCCCAGTATGTAACACTCACTCTCAACCACCGCTGGTGTTAAATTAACTTTAAAATTTAATATACAAAACTTATTGAATTTACTGCCTTTAACTACAGGCCTCAAATATATCTCACTTGAATATCCCGACATTAAATGGACGCCAGACTCGGTCATATGGACCTTGCCAAATAAAACAGCTGATTTCCCGACATTGAGATCCCTTATCGCAAGGCATAAGCCATTTTGCATGCGTATGCTGATGTACCAGAATCAAGGCAAGACAGGATTAAACACTCATAAATATTGTTGCGTGCCTCCCCCTAGTGGCACTTTTGTTAATTGGATTACAGTGGGTTTAAGCACAAACACAATTGTTCCTTTAACGAAATATAATTTTATTACAGGCTTACAAACATACACAGTGCGCACACACACACACACACACACACATTGAGTCTAACTTCAGAAAACACTACTGGTCACTATTAGTTTCCACATTTACCCTCACACCACTGTCCTTGCTATTTATGTTCTCTCTGTCCGTGAGGCGTTACAGTGTTCCAGCTTACACTCACACGTACAGTCTACACAGGTTCTCTACAGCCTTGCCCCTGCCACTTCACTTACTTCCAGAGTCCTCTTGTTGCTCCTTGTGCGCTGTTGCTCGTCCCGTGTCGATCCCGCGACCACGTCTTCCACGAAGCACCGCGACACCTCCAAGCACTAACAGTCCTGACTCAAGTTGCACCCTGGTAGACAGGCTTCCAATCTGTTACTGTTACGGCGGCGTTACTCCTCCTCGGTGGCGTCACCCATGCTGTCCTCTTCGCCGCCGCCATTACCTGTCTTGGGTAGCGCTTTCCACTGAGCATCGAATACTCACGTACCATGGCATCGCAATGCCCATCCACGAATATGTACGCCGCCTCTCGGTGCACGTGCTCGGGAGGCGAGCCAGCCGGCGCGAGCTCTTCCATTGACTTACTCGCGCGCCCGTTCCTCCCTTCTAGCCGTAGGTGGTACATGGCAGGTAGCTGGTAGTCCCCACGATGCTCCTCCAGCGTCGCGACGATCCCGCTGTACCCAGTCCCCGTCCGGACGTCGTGTAGCACATCCGCAAGGCGAAGTCCTGTGATGAGCTGAACTCCAGCGTGCACCTGGCATGGTTCGCCACAGTGTCGAACCCGGTCCCGAAGATCTGCCATGATGAAGCCTCATCGACGTGCGGCGTCCTCACACCCGTGACGCTGTTCCTGTCGTCAGAGCTGCTAAGTCTAGGCCCGGTTTCCATGCCCGTGGCACTTCCAAGTGGCTCGTCCCTGACTCGCTGGGCATTCTGAACTCCGGACTCCACGATCTGTACGGCTTGGTCATCAGCACTCTCTGTAGCGTCACTTTTCATTCCGCCTTCAAGCTCGTCACACTCTGGTCTTGACTTCAGATCTGATTTCAACTCGTCCTGACTAGTTTCATGCTCACAATTCTCCATTTTCTTTCCCAGTTTTTCGAAATGTTCCACCATTTTCTTACCCACTTTTTCGAAATGTTCTGTCATTTTCTTTTCCACGTCCTCTATCTTGGAAGTTAACTTTTCTAGCAGGAGTTGTATTTGCGCATCCATTTTATTTGTCTGACTTGTGACGGGCATGCACTCGCAGGAGAATAATTAACTGTGATACAATGACCTGCACGATTTTGAACCTAGGACCTTCAGGTGTTGTGCTTGCTTGAGTTCGTAATCCCGCTTCTGACACCAGTTGTTGCGTGCCACCCCCTAGTGGCACTTTTGTTAACTGTATTACGGTGGGTTTAAGCACAAACACAATTGTTCCTTTAACGAATTATAATTTTATTACAGGCCTACAAACATACACAGTGCACACACACACACACACACACACACACACACACACTCTGAGTCTAACTTCAGAAAACACTACTGGTCACTATTTGTTTCCACATTTACCCTCACACCACTGTCCTCGCTACAGTGAAACCCCCATTTAACATTCGTCCTGGGACTTCCAGATTTGAGCCTTAAATCGAGGTTAACTTTAAATGGGGGTTTTGTGAATAAAGCAAAGTAATGCCCTTTTATGATGAATTAAACATTTTAGACTACTATATTGGCTATTACCGTATTTGCTAGTGTATATCTCACACTTTTTTTCCTGAAATTTCAACTAAAAAAATGGGGTGCGAGATATACGTGGGGGCGAGATATACGCGAGCCGAAAATACGAGTGAAATTTGTCGGTACGAGACATACGCGCGGAATTTCTGTATTCCCGAAAAAACACAAAATTTTCATTATTGAAACAAGGAAACTGGTATACGGTGCTCACCCTATTCATTATCACTGCCGTCACTGCTACCGATCTCCGAGGTACTCTCGCGTGCATCATTCTGGTCATCATCCCACACGGCTTCATCCTGACTTCCGTCCAATGCATTTGCGATGCCTGTCTTCAAGAAGCTCTTCACAACAATGTCCGGCGACACCATAACCCACGCCCGTATAACCCAATCACACACGAGTTCAACTGACGGCCTCTTTATTTTGCCTGCTGGCGTCAGGTCGTGGTCCCCTCCCGCCATCCATTCGGCGTACAATTTACGCATGTTGTCCTTGAAGGGTTTATTGACGGAAACATCTAAGGGCTGAAGACAATGTGTGAGTCCACCGGGAATTACAAGAAGATCCGTTTTCATTTCTTGAAGACGTTTCTTCGTGTCTTCCACCAAGTGTCCGCGGAAACTGTCCCACACTAGCATTGCCGGGCGTCGAAGCAATGCACCTGGCCGTGCTCCCCACACTGTACGGACCCAGTCCTGGATAAGAGCTGTATCCATCCTTTCTCTTGCACGCGAACATGAATGCCTTTGGGAAACTTCGCTTTAGGCATTGTTTTTCTTTTGTTGTTGTTTGAGTCTTCAGTCTTTTGACTGGTTTGATGCAGCTCTCCATGCCTCCCTGTCCTGAGCTAATCGTTTCATCTCTACATAGCTACCACACCCTACATCCGAGGCAATCTGTTTAACATATTCTAACCTTGGTCTACCCCTACAGTTCTTGTCCTCGACCCTTCCTTCCATAACTAAGCTTGCTATTCCTGGGTGTCTTAGTATGTGTCCTACGAACCTATCTCTTCTCTTCATTAGCAGTCGCCAGAAACATCTCTCCTCTCCCACCCGTCTTAATACCTCTTTGTTTGTAACCCTATCTACCCATCTGATCTTCATCATTCTCCTGTAACACCACATTTCAAATGCTTCAATTATCCTCTTTTCTGCTACACCAATAGTCCAAGTTTCACTTCCATAGAGCGCCACGCTCCAGACAAAGGCTTTCAAAAATGACTTCCTAATACCTAAATCTATATTCGATGTCAGCAGATTCCTTTTTTGAAGAAATGCTTTCTTTGCCTGAGCCAACCTACTTTTTATATCCTCTTTGCTTCGTCCATCACTGGTTATTCTGCTTCCTAAGTAACAGAAGTCTCCTACTTCCTTCAGCTTTTCACCTGCCAATTTGATCTCCATAGAGGTTTCTGATTTATTTCGGCTGCATTCCAGTATTTTTGTTTTACATTTATTAATTTTCATCATGAATTCTTTCCGTAAGACGGAGTCCATACCATTCAAAAACTCATTCAAATCCTCAGGCTTGTCGGCCAAGATGACTATGTCATCAGCAAATCTCAGAGTTGAAATTATTTCTCCTTGAATCTTCTCTCCCACTTTACATTTTTCTCTAATTTCCTTCATTGCTTGTTCAATGTAAAGATTGGAAAGTATGGGTGAAAAGTTGCAGCCTTGCCTTACACCTTTCTGAATACCAGCTTCTCTCTCATGTCGTTCAACTCGAATGACTGCTGTCTGGTTTCTGTATAGATTGTATATCACCCTCCTATCCCTGTACTTTATTCCAATCGATTTCAAAATGTCAAACAATTTAGTCCAATCAACGTTATCAAAAGCCTTTTCTAAGTCTACAAAAGCCATGAATGTTCTCTTATCTTTCCTTATTCTACCTTCCAAAATCAGCCTAAGACTTAGTACAGCTTCCCTTGTTCCTACATTTCTCCTGAAACCAAACTGGTCTTCACCCAACTCCATTTCTATCTGGCTTTCAATCCTCTTGTAAATTATTCTAGACAGGATCTTTGAAGCATGAGTAATCAAGCTGATTGTACGGTAATCTTCACATCTGTCAGCTCCCACTTTCTTTGGTATAGGGATGATTACATTCTTCTTGAAATCAGGGGGTACCTCACCTGTCTCATAAATCCTACACACCAAGTGAAATAACCTGATCAGACCTTCATCTCCTATGCAGCATAGAAACTCAATCGGTATATCATCTATGCCTGGTGCTTTGTTCCTGCTTAAGTCTTCCAAAGCTCTATCAAATTCTGATCTCAATATTAAATCTCCTTTCGCATCCTCATCAATTTCCTCCTCCCTTTCCATTACATGATTCTCAATCTCCTTTCCCTTATACAAACGCTCTGTGTAAGCTTTCCATCTCTCAACCTTTTCTTCCCTATCTGTTAGAGGCTTTCCATTTGTGTCCTTAATATTACAGCACTTAGTCTTCTTTTCCCCAAAAGTATTCTTAATCCTTTTAAAAATAACATGGTGTCAATTTTCTTCCGTCCGCGGTTACTGCTAGCATGACTGTGCAGCGTTGTTTCTCACACCCAGTTGTACGCACAAGGACGCTAGATTCTCCCTTCTTGTTTATGGTAGTGTTGGATGGCATGTCGAAGTTTATCGGTGTCTGATCTGCGTTGCCGATTTGAGATAGCAGGTAATTGTTCCTCTTCCGCATTGCTATCACATGACGATGAAACTCGATAATTTTGTCATTGAAATCACTCGTCATTCTCTGACAGAGAGATGTTCGCCTTCGCAGACACAAGCCCTTTCTTTTCATGAACCTACGGATGACTGTTGTGGCGCGCTAATCGCTAATTCAAACGTGTACATGGCAGCGCAGCGTCTCGATCCCTAATCGGCTCGCATCGGACAAGTTCGGATCAACTCATCGTTGCTCGCTCGTCCTGTTAGTATCGCTTCGGGTAAGTTCCTGGACAATGACGTCTGTTGTGGCGCGCTAAATCGAACGTGTTCATACCTCAAGGTTATTACGGTCATTTATATGACGGCGTCAAAAATGAATGCAAGATATATGCGAGTACTTTTTTTCCCCTGAAATTTCAACTAAATAAATGGGGTGCGAGATATACGCGAGCAAATACGGTATATATACAAATTACTCTTAATACAAAGTATTTTACATCACTGTTAAATAAAGTGTTTTCAAAACATGATCACTATCTTCTACTGTGGTACTGTACATTTTATTTTTACAAAAAATCAGACTGCCTCATAATGTAACTTCTAGGCCATTAAATATTAAACTATAATCCATTAAAAATAAAATTGTACATTAACGTGAAGGAAAAAAAAAACATAACATAGGCTAAATCACTAAGAGAAGTCAGTCTTCATATGTTGTTGCCTCAGCTCTGGGCAGTAAGGACCACACCAATCTGGAAGGATGTAAGGAGGATTTAATTAGACATTTAGGCCTATAATGCTTTTATTCTAATAGTTGAAAACACCATAAAAATACAGAATTTTATTTTCAAAACCTTGCCAGTTAAGTTTTGAAGTAATCCTTTATTGTAGTCTGCTTGCTTTTGCATGTTCTTCGTAGAAAGAGAAGTTCTCTCTCCTTTTGCCCCGGTCTCAGCAGATTTGTCTCATCCAAGTTGAATGATGACATGTACCGCTTCACAACCTCAAAGGAAGCCACAGCTTCACCAAAAGATGGTGTGGGAAGTGGTAGTTCCTCATCTTCTTCGCAAACATCTTCTGCTTCCTTCTCTGCAGCAGCATCGCATAAATCCTCCACAGACTGTGTTTCTGCTGTTGCTACATCCTCATCGCATTGAATGAAATCTTCAAACACTATCGGCTCATCGTGAACAAGTAGATTCCAGTCCTCGCCACATACCTTATTTTCATTCTCTTCTTCAAGCGTTTGTGTTTTTGGAGAAAATCCAGCTTGCCTGAAGCAGTTGGCTACAGTTTGAGGAGTAACTGCATTCCAGGCAGCACAGAGGAGGTGAATGGCCTGTAGAACATTAATCTTCAACTCGGCATTTCTATCGATTGCTGCAATCGCTTTGTGGACCAGAGACTTCCGGTACTTCCTTTTCATGGAGTAAATTACCCCAAGATCCAGAGCCTGCTGGTGCAATTGATGGCAGGAACACAACTTTAATGTTTGCCAAAAATTTTGTATCTGGAGGATGACTGGGACATCGGTCAATAAAAAGAAGGATTTTCCTGTTGGCTGATTTCATTTTTACATCCTGCTGCTGGAGAAAGTTAGTGAAAATAGCACACGTCCTCTAGGCATTGGTGTTGCTGGTATAGGTGCATGGCAATGTATTAATGCCCTTAAAGCAGCGTAGCTTGACAAATTTTCCTATTACGAGGGGGCTTCAATTTCTCGCTTCCATCTGCATTGACACAAAGCAGCACTGATAGCCTCTCCTTAAGGTACGATTTGGATCCTCGCCGCCAAGGCGGCGCGCTGCCGCTGCAAAGGCGGCGTGCTGCCATGGCGGCGGAAGCTCACTACCGCTCCACGTGTATTTAGATGGGATACATTTCGAACTCCTCCGCCGCTGCCCATGCAGCGTTGCCTGTGCAGCGCCGCATGGGCAGCGTGGCCGCGCCAGGACCGGTCTGGCGGCTCTGCTGCGCCGCCTGTTGGCAACGAAATTATACAAAGCCCGGAAATGGGGCATAAAACTGCTATCCAAAATGGAGTTTGATAGAAGTCCGCTAGATGTCTCGACTAGTCGCTAATTTTCCCGTACCAATTATTCGAAAATAATTGCATCTTTTGCCATTTTTAAGGCCGGAAAAGTTAATTATTCAAATAATACGGCATCTAAAGAACTTTTAAATTGCATTTAATTTAATTTTAGGCCAATTTTATGTAACGGAAATATGTCATTAGGCTAAATTACGTATGGATTGGAGTGACCCGGTTAGGCCTAAATAAAAATAAAAACTTTACAATGCTTGAGAGCCAATATTTTCATACTTGACCGCCATACCACTAGGTGTGCTGCAGTAGATTGTTGTTGTCATGCTTTATCTTGCGTCTATTAACTTACTTCTATTATAATTGATATCCTGTTGCATACATTTCCCAGCCGAGTGCTTTGTATCAACAATGTCGTCTTTAGCGGCAGATGACGAAAAACTCGTTGAGTTTGTATCCAATTAGGTACCCAGTTTTGTATGATGCAATATTTCGATCTATATTTTAAAGCACCCCTCGTTCTCTCGGGTTTTGTAGATCTCTTTCGTGGCTTTCCTTTTTCTTTTTCGCACCAATAGGGCTAGAATTTAGTTGTAATCGTCTTCCTCTTCCTCCAATAATCTTTTAATTCCCGTTTTGGAAGCGGCACTACACATGATGATCGTACCTCTATTAAATTACCTCAATGTAAACAGCCTACTGAACCTCTGCCGCGCTGCCCAGGCAGCGAGGAACGAAAACACCACAACTTCCCAGGCAGCGCCGCCTTGGCGGCGAGGATCCAAATCGTACCTTTACTCTTCTTACCACCATGACAAGAATTGCCTTTCACATGGAAGATTCGATCATGCAACAGATTATAAAATAGAGCTGTCTCATCATCATTGAAGATGTTCTTCATGTCATAGCCTTCCAAAAGCTTTGGAAGATTTTCTTCTTTCCATAACCCTACTGTTTCTTCGTCAACGCTTTTGCTTTCCCCACTAATTGTCTTGAAACTAATGCCATGCCTTTGTTTGAAGCGATGAAGCCAGCCATTAGAACAAACAAAGTCATCAATGCCTAGCCTCAAAGCAATTACACCAGCCTTCTCCCTTAGAATCGGCCCATCTATTGGAATATTTTTTGACCTCACCTGTTGTAACCATTCAATGAGAATTTTCTCCAATTCTTCATGCTTGCCGGCCTTTATATTCATTCTTTTTTTATTTGGCTTCGAGAAGCACACTCTGTTGCCATAATCTTCTCCTTTGACGACATAATAGTGCTCAAAGATGACGGCACCATCCCCAAACGTTTTGCCATTTCTACTCTTGTAACATTAGGGCTTGCCTCCACTTGCCGAATAATGTCTTGTTTTTCACTAATAGTGAGCTTAATCCTTTTTGTTGCCATTTCTACGAAATTCACCACTAGTCAAAACTATCACAGCCCACAACGAATACACACAAAGATAATTTGGAAAAATATTTAAATTATAAGCTAAAAATTAAGCTGGATGCTCTCATAACTACACCAACCAAACAAAAAGAGAAAGTTGTAATTCTATGCATCACAATTCCAGGAAATAGGTTCCTTCTTTGTATTAAATTAATGGGTATAAATAGGACGTAAGGAATCGAGCAAAGATTTAAATAAGAAGCTAAAAAATGATATGGTTATACAAGTCTTACTAGGCACAAATCTCCCAAACAATAGAATCGAGGAACTTAGAAGTGCATACAGCAGGCTAGCCACATCGGCGGGACGATACACGGCCAAACATACGAGATAACTTGCCGTCAAAAAATCACTTTGTCATTTCGTTCCTATAACTCCGAATTAGAAAAAATGTGGTGAATATTCTATTCGATTACGTTTTAGAAGCCATCTAAAGGGATCGATATAATTTTCATGAAATAGTCAACTGGAATCGCGGTAATAAATGCGCCCGAGCCCGCTTGCGGTACGCCTGCAGTGATTGGTCAGCTTCTCAAGGTTGATGCGTGACGGCCAATAACAGAGCGTCTTATCGCGGATGTTTGGAAGTAGGCCTACACCGTTCTGACGGGCGCTGAGTATCAAGCAAGCTGGTCCACGCGTAGGCTAACCGCAACTACGGGACGATACACTGCCAAATGTACGTCCGGCTTGCCGTTAAAAAATCGCTTTGTCATTTCGTTCCGTAACTCAGAATTGGAAAAATATGGGGGATTTATTGTTCGATTAAGTTTTTAAAAGCCAGCAAAAGGGATTTATATATTTTTCATTAACTATTCCTTCCTTGTTCCTTTAACTCAACTCACGATAATAAATGCGCCCGAGCCCGCTTGCGGTACGCCTGCAGTGATTGGTCAGCTTCTCAAGGTTGCTGCGTGACTTGCCAATAACAGAGCATCTTCTCGCGGATGTTTGGAAGTACAGCTGGAACACACGTACACATTCATACATTTTCTCGGGCATTTAAGACTTCGAGCAGGAAACACGTGGGTATCTACTGTCTCGCCGTTGTTCAGCAATAACTTGACATTTTTTTAAAAGTGTGTTCCCAATCACAACAAATTTTCGCACGGCTTAAGTTAAGTTTGTGATTTGTTTATCATTCGTCATCGTAGAGGGAGTGACGTCATACTCTTCACGAAGGAAGGGAGAAAATACCAACGTTAAATCGACACTGATTTTATTCCAGGGGTCCAATAATTCGAGCCTAAAATGGAGGTTAAACGTAAAATCGTCAAACTTTAAAATGAAGCCTGATATACATTGCGTCTTATGGGATTATAGCCGGGACTTACGGAAATGTACGTTAATTGCGGGCAAACGTTATTTCGAGAAACGCTAAATCGGGAGTTCACTGTATTTATGTTCTCTCTGTCCGTGAGGCGTTACAGTGTTCCAGCTTACACTCACACGTACAGTCTACACAGGTTCTCTACAGCCTTGCCCCTGCCACTTCACTTACTTCCAGAGTCCTCTTGCTGCTCCTTGTGCGCTGTTGCTCGTCCCGTGTCGATACCGCGACCACGTCTTCCACGAAGCACCGCGACACCTCCAAGCACTAACAATCCTGACTCAATTTGCACCCTGGCAGACAGGCTTCCAATCTGTTACCGTAGACGTCCAGTAATAATCGCTGTACTGCTGCGCACTCACTTACTCGGCCACACTAGCACTGACCAATACTGTCCAATACACTGCAATACACTGCCTCCTCGCCGCGGCTCGCTGGTTTATATGGATCAGTCCCTGGCCTGGAAAGTTCGAAATGTCACAACCCATTGCCGCATTGAGTCTGTTCTGGTTGGTTCCACATCCAGAATTTTCGCGTATTCTCCGGCCGGCTCGCACTGACTCACAGGTGCTTTGTTAATGTATGGCCGTGGGAGGAACCGAGAGGGTGTGGGCACTCTCTCCCTCCCCCTGCGGGGTTTGTCCAAGGCCACTAGACTGTCACACTGCCCCTCCCCCCGGGAGCTTCCTGCCGGCCCGCGGCAACACGCAACAATATTTAACACTATATGTTGTGGCTGTACTTACTGTTTAAATATTTACATAATATTTACACACATGAGAAAACACTTAAGAGAAATACACTTTTATATTTTGTGGTACAGTACCTTGGTTTCACTGAAGGTACGCTCCGTGAGCAACAAACATTTACGGTCATTACAGACTTTGCTTGCCATGGTGGGTGAGTGGTTATGGTGTCAGACTACCAACCCCAAGCATGCAGGTTTGCTCCTGGACATGGTAAGTAATTTTTGAAAGGCGACAAAAATCATGGTACGCATGCCAGACGTCGTTGGCATGTTAAAGAACCCATTTGAATTCAGTAGGCCGTGTTCATGATGGCAAAATTAATCTCGAGATTTTCCGCCAACACAAAAAGTTCCTCCTTTCTCTACTAGGAAGCGCTATAGTTTCAAGGAGTTTAGATATTTAACCGTGACTTTCATAGTGCTCCAAGGAGCTATAACATTCGACATGCAAGCTGCCCTCTGTGCGTCAATTAACAAAGCTTGCACCCGAGTCCATACAATTTTATTATTATCACAAACCTTAGGCATATCAGCCTCCTATGTACATACTGATATCGTGCCAGGAGATGGCAGTTGGGTTTGAACTGCAGTTGTCTTCCAGCTCCCTGCATATTGCGCATTCCGAAAACATTAAGTTGGTCACGTTTCCATTACTGTACTTTTTTTTTTTTAGCGTATGGCTTTTAGTGCCGGGAGTGTCCGAGGACATGTTCGGCTCGCCAGTTTTGTAGCTGCTTCGAGGCGGACACCCGATGGGTGAGCTACAAGTACCGTTGGGGAGGGAAGTTGGAATGTAAGGACAAGGAGTTGGAAGGTAGCGGCTGTGGCCTATAGTTAGGGACCAACCTCGGCATTTGCCTGGAAGGAAGATGGGAAACCACAGAAGACCATCTTCAAGGTTGCCGGCGGGGGGATTCGAACTTCCTCGCCTCCCGGATGTGAGCGACTGCCAGCAGTCATGCCTGAACGATCACGGCTAACTCACCCGGTATTACTGTACCTGATACTGCCACACTGTTAAAAGTAAACACAAAGGCTTGTAAGAATATCGGCAGTAGAAAGAAAGGTAACAATACACACACACGTGAAGCCCGTTAACTAATCATCAAGCAGGAAGTAGCAGCAACTGAGTGCCAGCTTATATATTTATTTTTGAAATAGGCGAGCCGCGTACTGCACGACCCTCCCCCTTACCCCGTCGCAGCGTGTTGAACTGCCATCTCCTGGCGCAATGACATTATTTACACTTGTACAGTTAGTACACAAATCTACACTCACCAGACTTTCACTCATATCAGCTTCCTATACTTTTGCACTTTGTACAGTGTGTACACAAATCTACAGTGGTTTTCACTCAGCGACATCCTCCCATGACTCCCACAACAGATGATGAAATAACTTAATGATCGTCCTTTAGGGTGTAATAGAATCAGCAACCCATGGTCTATGAACTCAACCATGTTGAAAATATTTGGTCACCCAATAGCCAAAAGCTCAGTGGATAGCTAGTTATAGTCTCTGCTGTCGACTCTAAGCGCAAGAAGACTCCATCTCTGCTGTTCGTTACGGAACCATATCACGTAAAACGACCCTGTTAGCTAGATCATTTTTCAGCATGAAACATGACATTTTAAACCCTAGCGTAGGAATATTCTTCCACCAAGAACTGCGCGAAGGCACGCTAGAACGGTTTGGTGCACTGCCGCTCCAAGTAGTTATTCATGACAACATACGAACACTTGACGAACATAATTTCTCCTATCGTTCCCGAGCAGACCCGAACGTCACCCATTTCCATTTGCAAGCTCACCAGAGTTCAGGCTATTCTTACCCCAGGAAATTCCTAACTCCAACAAACAACTTAAATTACAGTCCAGCTTTTCCTTATGTACCATGTTCGAGCACACAAAATTATGATTCATGTACAGCCAGCCATAGAAAACTTTAACATTACTGGTCGAAAATAGTCAAATAACCCCAAACCAAAATGAAATAATGCTTCTACTTCAGGGGATAATACAGTATATTTATCCCTGTCCCCAAAATTACAAGCAACATCGTAATACTGTCTCAGCGTATAATGAAACTGCTCCCTAATGAGGACCAGTGGAGCATATATCTTACTATCAACACAGAATTGCGATCATCTTGTGAGTGATGCTTACGTTATTTCCAGCCATGTGCGCTTTAAAATGTCGCGATATAGATTCCCACAGTTGAGGAAAATGTGTCCTAATTATGCTCAGTGGAACATATATTATACCGTGAATACGCAAATTCAGTGGGGCTGAGAATCACAATCACGTGCGAGTGACATAAATTTTATATATTGCCGTGCGTGTACTGTAATTTCTTGATCTCGACTCCCACAGCTTCCAAAAACAAACAAAAATCCGTCCTAAAATTATGGGGCCAAGATTTTTCGATGGCTGGTTATATTTGCTATTCTGGTTCATGATGTCAAAAAAATTATAAAGTTTGGCCTCTTGTGGTAGATTTTGTTTTTAAATGTTGATATAACCAGTACACCAGTGAGTTTCTATGGGAGGGCTGCAACGGTCAGTATCAATATCGTACTCTATAGGTGCAGTAGGTTCGATACTCACTTCTTATGCCCAAGGTTCTGGGATCAAATCCTGGCACATTTGGTTGTCATTTGACTGTGCTTAATAGTGTGAGACTACTTGGTAGATACACTGTTCTATTAATCCCATAAAAAGAAACCCTGTGACTCTTAGTCCCTGAAGAGCCTTGGCCTACCAAGTGACTGCTGCCCAGTCCTGTGGCTGGGGTGACACGTGGTTAGCACGTTGGGTGCCCTCGGCCATCAATCTTGGTTTTCTTGACCGTGGTGCTGCCTTTCTGATCAGACAGCTGCTCAATTGTCTTCACGAGGATTAGTGCACACCGTTCGAGTCCTTCCGTCAGTTTCTAAAATCCATGACAGTGCTAGGAGGAACCTGGACAGCGCTAGGAGGAACCTGGGGCCCCCCATGGCTAGAGGTAGGTATGCTACCCCACCACCACAGGCCCAATTTGATAATCCCTTGTCGGGCATTGGATACCCATTCTACGTACTCCCAATAGAAGTTTCCAAAAAGATCATATATTGGCTTTCTCAGCATTGGCTCTTGGTTCCCACAGCAAAGTAGCATACCAGTGTGCTCTAAGTATGGGTTGTAGAGGGCTTTTTTTAATTTTTATTTGAAAAAGAAATTTAACTGTTAAAAATGTGTGCTTGAACCAAAATACTAATGTTTTAGGTTGGAGCTGGAATAATCTATGAACTGAGTTTCACTGTATTTCTAGTTTGTAACCTGGATCAATGTCATGCACCTTATCTTGTCATTGAGGCTTTCTGAAAATTTGTGGATTCATGGTACAAAATAAGGTGTCCAGAAGCTCATGTCTACGCATAGTAGTTTTGTTATTGTTGAAACATGTATACAATTGTATAGGTGAATTGTAAAGAATAAACAAATTGACAACAGCAAGCTCTATTTCGATAGGGTGTAGGAAGAGTGTTTACCTTCCATGTTATTGTTACTGTAGTACTATTCAGAGTATCTGGACACTAACCAATAGTAAGTAGGGGTGTGATATCATGACACTAATATTTGAGTTAAAGTGTGCATGGAAATATAGCAGAATTCTACCAAAATCTCCATATAACTTGCAGAGTTCTATTGACGGAACAGTTCGTCGCTCTGCAAGCGGCTTTTTGGTTCCACATTCAAGCTGTTTGACGCTATGTCATTTGAAAGTAGACTTGCCCACTCTTTGGTGATAGTCCATAGAATCATTTACTTTGCTCTTTTAATCTCTTATCATCATCATCATCATCATCATTCTACAGCTCCAGTTTCCCGGGTCTGTTTATGAGCCTCCCCCACTTCAACCTGTCCATATGTACAACATGCCATCCTCTGGTCGCTAGATCAACCTTGATCATGTCCATCCATTGGGTTCTAGGTCTTCCTACAAGTCTTTTTCCATCCACCTTTCTTTCCAAATTTATTCTGGCTGATCTTGTAGCCTCCATCCTCATCACATGCCCATACCACCACAGTCTATAGAGCGTCTCTACCTTAAAAGACAGTACGCATTAAATGGAGCGCGCTGATGCCAGATCTGCTGCATATACCAAGTTCTGCAAGGCCGGGCACATGATGTAACATAACTCGTATACAGGCATGTTTTTATGCAAAACTCTGGAAATTTCCAAAATATTTGTTTGTTGTATATAACTGTACCTCATGCCTTGAAGCGAAAGACTGTACAATATTTAGATTATGATGCACCGAAGCTCAGAGCACGATTTTAATGCACACATAATAATTTATAATAATCATATATATTATTTCAGTAGTATAGATCCCTTCTGCGGCGCTCACAAGCGACCGATCGTAACAAATGAGCAATCAAATGAAAGAGAATAGATATTAGCAGTGACGAATTCCACTCTAATTTCATAAATATCTATAATTTCTTTAAAAAAAAAGACTTCAAAAAATGTACGAAGTGTGCGATTTGCTGTAGGAAAAAACTCACCATAATTGCTGTCCACTTCACGTTTTGCCCGCTGTGACACCTGTTGCATGTCATTTTAACATTCTCAGGTCGTTCCTTTTATCATTTTGCATGGATTTCAGAAACAGTAAATCAAAGAAATGAGTATTCAAATCGTATAATTTCATAAATGTCGAATAACCGGTGAGTGTTATGATGATCCAATTTTCAGTGATTGCCTTCTTAAGTTAGGGAACGTAGAACTTGGAATTCTAACTGAAATGTAGGCCTAAGTAGTGTTCTCTATAATCATTTGGTTGAAATAAATTCTCTCATTATAAACCTATTGGGGAAAGTGTGGTTTATGAACATGCGAGATTTCTCGCACGGGTCCGCTAGTTTTCAATATTCCTGAATATGATAATATTACAGTGAAACCCCTCATATCCGAACCCCGGAAATCCGAAATCCCGGGTAATCCGAACGAGGATCTTTTGACAATTTGAAGTTTGAAAAAATACACGCAAAAAAGAGAAACTTATTTATTTAGTCATAAAGCAATCATTAACTCTGCATTATGACCGCATTTTACATAATTAGTTGAAAAATTAACAAGAAGTTCAGTTAGCATAGTGTAAAAGTGCCTACATAGACTACTTATCCCATCCAGGATTGAGAAACGGAAACGTTGGTTATTATTATTCCGTAGGTAATAACTTTACTAAAACAATGAAATAGCAATAGTAACACACAAAATATCACTTAATCTTTCACTTGAAATCAGTTATCTTCAATTTTCTAGAAGTGATGAAAACCTTCCCGCGGAGGCAATTGCGCGCCAGCGTCGCACTAAGATGAAATCGTTTGGCGTGGCTGCTGCGTATTGTTCTACGAAGCACAATGCGATGTCAACAGCAGATGCAGCTTCAGTATAAGTCACATTGTCTATCGAAGTTTCTTCTTTCTCACTGTCAATAGCTACATTACCGTCATGTTGACTTTGGACCAGGCTCACTATTTCATATTCGCTGTGTGCGCCAAACCAGCCTGCCTCGCTCAATGTAGGCTGTAGTCCTTTACCGTAACGAGGGCTGGTCATTATGTTATGGATATTTTTCGTCTAATCCGAACAGGCTACAGCCCCAATTAGTTCGGATTTGAGGGGTTACACTGTATAACATGTTATAATATTACATTTTCTCGAATATCATAGGTATTATAATATGACATTTAATAATATATAATGTGGTCCACGTAATTTACCCAATTTTGTGTGGTCAAGTGGTGGTATGCAGCCGAAATTAAATTATTCATTTCTTGTTTCTTGAATGAGACGTTCAATTTTATATAGGCTAGTTCTTTACTTGCGCCCATACCATTTCGATGGGATTAAGTTCACTGTGGTATGGTGGCAAGCAACGAACATATTTCTCTGCTGTGATAGCCTACATTGTCTATTACTAGGCTAGATCCTTCGGGAACATCGGGCAACAATTGCTCGGCGAACCACTTTTCATACATTTAACCTGTCATTGCGTCGTGGGTGTCTGCCGTGTTCTTTTGGCATAAAAACGTTAACTCTGCACCATTAACGGACCCTTGTTCATTCCCGGGACGAACAAAGGCAAACTACGGACACCACTTCGAGGATGACTGAGGTAGGAATCAAACCCGCCTATTCTCAGTTTTGTTTCACGAAGTTGTGTACACCCCGTTCTAGCCCTCGGACCAGAATTAAATTTCTTGGCAGAGCCGGGATTCAAACCCGGGCCTCCACGGTGACAGCACAGTGACAGCCAAGAATGCTAGCCACTACGTAACGAATAAATCACTTTTTAAGAGGAAAACTCCGTCAATCAAAAGTGATTTATTAGTTATTTGTCAATACGGACCTAACAAAATCCATTATGGATTTGAATGAAACAAAGACTACGTAACGAGGCGGACAATTTATAAAGAACACAATCTCCACTTCATTTCACAGTTTAACTTCACACCATCACCTATCCTCCTTCAAATGCTGTCGGGGAGATAGCCTATGGGCCACATTAGTAAACAGACTTTCGGTGCGCTGGGCGGGAGGAGTACGCAAAGTGCTATAACTTATGAATGCTATCTGATATCGAGCTCTGGTTTGTTTTAAAAACTATTTCAGACATTAATGAACCTTCTCGCTTAGTCACCAATGTAAAGCCAGCAGCAAAAATGTTTCTCGCTACATAACTTTTGTGACACACCATCCCAGATTTTTTAAGTAACATTTATGAAAAAGAAAATCATAACTTTCTTATTATGAAAATAATTACTTCCCTGAGATAGGCTATCTTCTACCAACATCAGGCAATCTAAAAAAATAAATTCTTGATATTTTGCGATCATTAGTTCATTATCTATGGCATGATAAGTTTTATATCTGCAAAAATATAGATTCGCACTAAAATATCGTAATTGTGGAAATTGGGCCATGTGTTAATTATTTATGGCTTTCATTTTTACATCAAGTGGGAGGAGAGAGATCGGACCAGTTGGAACAGAGAAATGGCCTGAAACGAGGAAGTGCACCGTCACCTTTACTTTTCATTGTGGTGATGGATGACATAATGACCCGAGTGGCACAAGTAATTGGGGAAGGAAAGATGAAAGCAATGGTGTTTGCTGATGATTTGGGGAAACAAGGAGGAGGTACAGGAACAGTTGGACGTGTGGGAAGGAATAATACAAGGATATGGGATGAAATTTAGCATAAATAAGAGTGAGATGGTGATCACAACAAGGAAGAAGGAAAGAACCTCAACTCGAATAACAATTGGTGGGGAACAGCTGAAGAAAGTGGAGAGTTTCAAGTATCTGGGAAGCCTGATACAAGTTGATGGAAGAAACGATAGAGAAATAATGAGCGGGGGAGACAGGCAGAAGCATCCCGGAGGAGTGTGAGAAGCATGTTATGGAGCAAGGATGTCCCTCAGAACAGCAAAAAGATCATATATCGGGCGTACTATGTCCCTGGCGTATGCCTCAGAGACCTGGGTTATGAAAGTAAGGGCAAGACCGACTACAATATCTCAGACCGTAACATCAAAACCAAGATGGCGGAAATCGTAGGGGAACAGCTGTAGCAACTGGCGGGCATGGCGCCATCGAAATAGCGGCAAATTCGAAGACAAACATTCGCATATTTGATTAAATTCCGCCAGAAATTACAGGTTTTTATGTAATAAGGCACAAATTCAATATGAAACCCTGACGTATTTCGCTACAAGCAACGAGAACAGACAGTAGCTAAAAATACAGACATAAATAAAGCAGAGGTAAGACATTATGTTAAAAAATGCAAATATTTCTAAATGGAACTACAAGAATAGTCAACCAACAACAAAGTCAACCCCTGACACTATACAGCCCATGAAGGGCCTAGGCAAATATAAAATGCAAATATAAATGGTTGTTGCTTATATTAGGGGCTACGACATCGTGGTCTTGTAGCCCCATGTATTTGTGTGTGGAATTTGTGTGATAACCTGTGTTATTGTTATGGCTGAACTAGTGTGTTTGTAAATTGGGTATTGTAGTGGGAAGGAAGCGGCCATGGCCTTAAGTTAGGAACCATCCTGGCATTCGCCTGGATTAGAAGTGGGGAAACCATGGAAAACCACTTCCAGACAGACTGATGTGGGAATTGAACCCTCCTCTACTAAGTTGCTTCATGAGGCTGAGTGCACCCCATCCCAGCCCTCACATGAGAATTAAATTTCTTGGCAGAGCCGGAGAATCAAACCCGGACCTCCGGGACGACAGCCAAGAATGCTAGGCACTACACAACGAGGTGGTCTAAAACAGAATGGTACCACTGAACGAAAGTAGAACGAGCGATAATATTCTCTATAGTACATTAATTAGCCAAAATACCTTATCAAACAACGAGAAATAAATCAGGGAATGATGTTTTAAAAGATGCTTCCTCCTCCGCTGTATGTGACCCACCCAGCCATCCCAAATAGCATTGTGACTCACAATTTGGCTTTAGGAGAGAAAGATGCACAATCCAGGCAATTCGAAGTCTTCAAACTGAGATTGCGTCTACCCTGTCGGTACCGAAGGGAAAGTTACAATCCATATTCATTGACTTCTCTAAAGCTTTTGACTCGATTAGCAGGAAGAAAATATTGGAAAAACTAGACAGACTATTGAGAGGTAACAGCTACACTAAACATCTTGTCAAAAGTATTTTAGGCTCTAACAATATAGTCATTAATGATGGCATTACAACATCAAGCCCAATTGAGCAGACTACAGGCATGCTGCTACAAGGAGACCCATTAAGCCCTCGTGTTATTTATCACTGCTATGGCAGATAATATCACAGATATATTACCAGAGCGGGTAATCTCATTTATATACGCAGATGACATGGTGCTCGCTTCAAGTTCACAGGTCGAATTGCAATCTGCTCTCGACCCCTTTGAATTATGGGTGTTACACAATGACCTTAGGTTAAACAGAAACAAGACTAAATCTATGACCTTTAGGAAAGGGGGAAAGCCAGCAATTTTCCACATTGCAGGAAAACCGCTTGAGGGTGTACCACATTATAAGTAGTCCTACTTAGGTCCTACATTAGTCAACTGACAATGTTTTCACACTGCAAATCAAGGATAGACCCAGCGTCACTACCAAAGCCTTCAACGACATAAAACATTTGACTAAGCTATCTATAAAAACAGCCTTAAAACTTTTGCGGTTAAATGTTACCCGTATTGTGACTTATGGACTGGAGAGCATTTGGACACATTTAAATATGAAGTATTTGGAACAATATGGAGAAAATGAAGGCGACTTACATAAAGAAGGCCTTGGGTTTATCAAAGTATACACCTTCAAGACCGGTGTAAGAGGTGACTCGCGAGGTTTATAATGTAGAAGAACTCAGACTTCAAATGCTGCTACCTTCTACTCCAGGATATGTAAAACTCATGGACACACTAGAGCCAAAGAACATTGGTAGGATTTTTGCGCCACGGACACTATGATTTTTGACGATTGGAAGAGTGGGGGGGGGGTGCGAGCTGAGACCATTGAACTGTCGGTACTATTGGAACAACTCCTCCCATGGTAACCCTCGCTGAAAACTGCTTCCTGGTGCACTGCCAGGCGTAACTAGTCGCACCAAAAACTGTCATACCATTTAACTCTAGGTTGCATGTCAGCTGATATGTCGTGATTCTTTTCATATATTTGAACGTACGTACCTCTGTGCAACGTTATATGTATGGTATTTTCCAATAATATGGTAGGTTTACGGTCTACTTTATTTCGAAGTAGCCTATTCTGTGTTTATGGATATGTCTTACATCAAATTTTGACATAGGCCTAAATAGCACGTATGACAAATACACGTAGGCCCTATTGTAGGTTATAAGTTATTAAGTTAGTCACAGAATTATAACCTACGTCTAGCTTATATTACAGATTTCCATGGAAACGCCCAGATGTAGGCCTATTAAAGAAATGGGTTATAGCTGTGAAAACTTTTATAAACATGCTACTTGTTTCATTCAAATAGAAACAAACCACTGCTTAAAGATGATGCGGTACCTGCAAATTGCAATTTCCCACAGCATCGGCTTCAGCCACCCAAGAAAAGACCGAGAGTTATTGAACGACAAGTAGCCTAATATTTACTGTTACTTTCTTCATCAGCATAGGCATAAAATTTCACATTTTCCAGTATACTTTTATGATGTCAGTCTTGGAGACGATAAAAATAATTCGGCTTAAGGGATCTTCCCTGCAGGACCTGTTCGTTTGCTGTAGCCTATGACTTATGTGAGGTCGAAGTTTCGACCTGCTTTGAAGAAAAAGAAGCTTGTAGTTTTTACGTGACCGTTAATCTTGTGATCATGAGCCAAGGGACCTCCATTTTACGTGGAATCCGAACCACAGGACATGGCATTTCACTTCCAAAATCTCACTTGCAATGACCGTGAATCAAACCTGGTCCACCTTGGTGAGAGGTGAATAGCTTGACCACTGCGCCACCATGCCCCATTGCTTTGAAGAATATTGAACATGTGGTTGTTTTGTATAAATAAAGCAGGCTATGTATTTTTGTTCACCAAGCATCTATTTAATTGTTTAGTTATAGGCTTATGCATATTCACACACATATGAATGTTGAATACCAATTAACATACTTTTTCTTCTTTATTGTTAGTCATTACCAGCCTAACCTTATTTTTATTTTATTTTAATGTATGTACGACTTGTATTTTTTGCCAGTAGGCCTATAACTTAGTTATTGTGTATGCTGCCTTTGATCGAAGGATAAAATGATGAACAATCAGGCTGCAATATAATATTTAATGTTGGCATATATTCCTAGCCATTTTAAGTATCAAATTACTATGATATTTTGAAATATGTATTTCGGCGTAAGTTCAGTTTAGTTTACCATTCGCCTAAATGTTCAAAAGTACCTCTCTTACTTGTATCTCGTCGTACATATGTACGTCATCCTTTTGTTCGTATACGTCAACGTGAGATCACGGTGACGTCACTGATCTCCCTAAATATTCCCCAGATACCGGTGTATCGGAAGGTATAGTTCAACCGAAGATACCATGCCATATTCTGCACATTAAGACATGAATCTTTGATATTCCTAGGGAATAACAATTAGTTTACTGTATGATTTTAGATTTTATTCATTATATGCATGGGCATTGGCTGCAATAAACCCCTTATTATTATAGGCTATAGGTGAATTTCCAGCTGTGGATGCCATTATTCACATCAACCATCGTCAGAACAGTACTGCCAACCTCACCATTACGGTACTAGCCGCACCAACACTCGACCATTCTAACCTACGTTTTGTCCAATCCAATGGTTACAGCCTAACACGTCCAGATCAATGGTTTTGTATCAATCTGCCCCGATAGCTGCGCACAATCAAAGCCGCAGCCTTCGATTTGTCCAATCCAATGGTTTTTTACAATGGTTACAGCTTAACGCATCCAGAACAATGGTTTTTGACAATGGTTATAGCCTAACGCGTTCCGATGACTGCCTTTTTTTTAACAACAGTGATCTGCTAATAGATGTAGTCTCCTCCGCTGTCTATAACCCACCCACCATCCCAATTTATAACACGACTTAGGGCTATATAGTGAAATTTCAGTTGTGTCGGCCAGTGGGCGTGGCTTATTTGACAAATAAGATATTGCCAACCCTATGTATAGGTAAACACGGCCGTAGGTTGTTTGTTTTGAGCGTAGAGAGCTGTGAGATCGCACTCGCTTCTATCTGTATCGGGACATCCTGAACTAACTCCAACAGATGGCGCATAAATACTCTCATTAGTACTTTATTTCAAATAGCATTTGCCAATAACACACAATTGATGTTACAAACTCTTTAAAATGAAAATTTACTGTATTATGAACTTGTCATTCTTCAAATTCGATGTGTATAGAATTCCAACGGACATACATTCTATCTTATTAATGTTTTTAATACAAAAACAAACCTAACCAGCAACTAACGCCCCAGTCCCCCTTGCTTGTGGTAGCCTACTAACAGTAATTTTCGGCCAGGCAGTAGGCCTACCTAACCTAGTAACAGACATAAATGTATATACAAAAACAAACCTAATTTGGGGATAACTCCCCAGGCCCCCTAGCTTATGATACTAACAGGAGCATAATTCTATTTACATACCTGTTGCATTTAAAATCACTGCTTCCATCAGATTACAGTACCCACTTGAATTTTTTCCACAAGCACACAAAGATTATTGATTC
This sequence comes from Meconema thalassinum, assembly GCA_946902985.2. Taxonomy (NCBI): domain Eukaryota; kingdom Metazoa; phylum Arthropoda; class Insecta; order Orthoptera; family Tettigoniidae; genus Meconema; species Meconema thalassinum. Next base: position 98,285,898 of record OX336400.1, on the reverse strand, counting down.
ATGATTCTTATAGAATATATTTACACTTAAAGAACTTGACACTTTAGAAGACACTGACACTGCTGGTATGTCATTAAAACTACCATCATCTACTTTAACAAACAGGAGTTGTGTAGGACGGTTGATTTGGGAAAATTGTCGAAATGGCATCAGGGGTTAGTATGGCAATTTTCATAACCACAAATTTAGGTTCGAAATGTTTAAGTTAACAAATACAACTGTTTTAACTTCGAAAATGATCCCGGTGAATATTTCTCATCCACTTCTCTTTCAAAGATTTGTCTTTAGGAAATTTAAAAGTTGAAGTATCTTCAGCAGTATTAAATTTACAGGCAGGTACACAGTAATGACAATAAACAGCCAATGCTTCTCACATTACGTATCTTCGGCATTTATAATTATTCACAGTGCACTTCACTACTTAAGGTACACTATTACAATATATAACAGCTCAAAATCACTTGAAATATGCGACATTTGAACGAAATTCTCGCAGCAGACCCACTTAAATGTTGGTTGACCAAATGTAAACAATCCCCTACGATTACCGCCATTTTCTACGATTTCGATAGTGGCATTATGGTCTGATTTATTGTAGTCGGTCTTGGTAAGGGAGAAGAGCAAAATACAGGCCAGCGAGATGAGATTCTTGAGAAGCAGTATTGGAGCTACAAAGATGGACAGAATAAGAAATGAGAGGACCAGAGAATTAATTAAGTAGGAACCATTACAGGATGGTATAGAGAAATCTAGACTTAGATGGTATGGACATGGAAAAGCGAATGGAGGAGAAGAGGATACCCATGAGGATACACGAGACGAAATGGGAAGGAAAGGGACCGAGAGACAGGTGGTTGAAGGGGGTGGAAGAAAGCGTGAAGAAGAGAGGAGAAGACTGGACAAGGGTGGAGGCTGAGAGATGGTGGGAAGACAGAAGACGTTGGAGAGGCTTGTGTTCCAAACAGACTCGGCCAGTGGCTGGAAACGGTGCAAGATGATGATGATGATTTTTACATCATCATAAAGAGCCTCTTCCTGCAAGCCTCTTGGAATGTTATGAATCATGATTTGCCTCAGTGGCAACTCAGTGTTCTACTGTGCCTGCACTCGTCACGGTCATTAGACCACCAGGCAGGGGGGCGAACTTCCACGCAAACATTTTCTTAGATTTGTCACTTGCAATTATTGGGAAATGGCAACATCGCTGGCGTAGAAGAGGACGAAGCTAATTGCAGGACATAGGAGTGCAAGTGAGAGGCAAATACTACATTTAATTCCATACTGTCTTTTAAGGTGGAGACGCTCTATAGATGTGCTGACTTGGTCTAATAGGGATGTCTTTATTCCAGCTGGTTTCCTCACCACCTCGTTCTTGAACTTGTCCATCTCGGTCTTCTGGATGGTGGATCTTAAGAAATTTCATCTCTGATGCTTGCAATCTTGATGCATCTCTCTTTGTAAAGGTGCATGCTTCAATACCATAGGTCAATATTGTTGTAAAGTAGCCGTTAAACATCACCAGTTTAGCTTTTAAACTCTATGGTGATGCAAATTACGCTAGCCTATTCATTTTTTGAAAGAGACTGCAAAGATTGAATTATGTTGCGCTGTAATGGCTGACAACAAACCAAGCTGTCATCCGCTTGAAGGGTGAGGTGAGGAGTGGAGACGAGAGGGTTAACGGTATCCATGGCAACAGCAAGCAGTGTTGCAATGTATGCAGACACAGCAGTGAGCACATGGTTTAACTCAGTGTTCTACTGTGCCTGCACTCGTCACGGTCATTAGACCACTAGGCAGGGGGGCGAACTTCCCCAGTATTTGTCTTCCTGCAAGCCTCTTGGAATGTTATGAATCATGATTTGCCTCAGTGGCAACTCAGCATTTCCCCACATGCTAGCTTTGACAGCTGTCACCGTTCATTATTGGTAAATCAGAGTATAGTTCGAGTAGTGGCGATTCGACGAGTTTACTGTACCCAGGAGGAGGCATAGGCGTTATATCCCCCCTACAAGCCTGATTTGTCAGTGAAAGGCCGTTGAGCCAGTTGCTACATTAGTCGGTCTTTACCTACAACTGTCTCCACGGAAATTATTTTGCATGTGCACCCCTGAAGAAAACTTATTTGAGTACATGTGTCTCCAATAGAAGAAGGGAGAATATGTAAAATTGATTTAGGTCCTTATTGTAGAATGGGGTTAAGATATGTGAAAATAACTCAGCACAAGGGTATTTATTCATCTGAAAATACATAGCAGTTAAGAGGTTTAAAAAACAAAAGGTTCATTTAGTGTATGTCTTCAAACTCCTAATAGCCTGAATCTTCTCCTTGTGGTTTGTAGTGTTAGTGATGATTCTAAACGCTTTCCAAACCTGAGTTTTTTTTAAATTTATTAATTAATCAAAGATAAAATTTAACAAATCACCAAACAAAACAAGTCGAGATCAAGAGCCGGTAGAATGTCCTTGCTCGTAGCTGTGTCGTCAGTGGCCAAGATGACAGTTCTAAATACAATTTAACTTCTCCTTCGCCTGCTTCAGGAACGTCCTCTTGTTTGTGGATATGTCCAACTCGCGTTTCCTTGCAATGCTATTGTACAGGGATGATATGCGGATTTGGAAGGATCTTTGGATTATGGAATGTTTTGTGTGTGGAATGTGCAAAATATCTTTGAGCCTGGTAGAACGGGAAGGGGCTCTCAGTTGGAAAAGTGACAGCAGGTGGTCCGAATGGTAATGGCTATTTAAAATAGAATGTAGGAAGGACAGGTCAGTTACCTGTCTTGTCGTGGTGAGGAGAGGGATGTTTATGGCTGAAAGTACCTGCTGAGTGGTGAAGTGTCTAAACCTTGGCATTCTGTTCCTTACAATGGTAGCAAAGAAGGATTGAATTCTGTTTAATTTAGCTATGTTTGACGGGCAAGAAGTTGTCCAAATGGGAGAGCAGTAGTTTGCAATGGGCTGGATTATCCAGAGGTTTTTTTTTAGCCTATGGCTTTTAGTGCCGGGAGTGTCCGAGGACATGTTCGGCTCGCCAGTTTTTGTAGCTGCTTCGAGACGGACACCCAATGGGTGAGCTACACGTACCGTTGGGGAGGAAAGTTGAAATATAAGGACGAGGAGTTGGAAGGTAGCGGCTGTGGCCTATAGTTAGGGACCACCCCCGCATTTGCCTGGAAGGAAGATGGGAAACCACAGAAGACCATCTTCAAGGTTGCCGGCGGGGGGATTCGAACCTCCTCGCCTCCCGGATGTGAGCGACTGCCAGCAGTCATGCCGTAACGACCACGGCTAACTCACTCGGTATCGAGAGGTAATAGAGGCGAAGGACTGTGGGATTTGATATTTCTGAGAAGTGGTAGAGTATGCCAAGGAATTTCATGGCTTTGGATAAAGAATGTTGTATATGTTCTTTAAAGCTTAGCTGGTTGTCGAATATGACCCAGAGATCTTGTTGATGCGCAACTGCGGTAATGGGCCTGTCAAGTAAGGAATATGTTGTAGGTACTGGCGAATTGCGTAGGGTAATTGTTAAAAGGCTGCATTTATCTGGGTTTGGTTTCAATTTCCATGTGCGGCACCAGTCGGAAAGAGCATTAAGTGAGGACTGAAGGTGTGCGGCGTCGGCTGGTACAGTACAGTGTCTTCACTGTTTCTAACCGTGAGTTTTGGCAGTTCTGAATGATGTGTGTCGTTTGATGCAGCGCTCCATGCTTCCCTATCCTGAGCTAATCGTTTCATCTCTACATAGTTCCCACACCCTACATCTGAGGCAATCTGTTTATCACATTCTAACCTCGGTGTATCCCTACAGTTCTTGTCCTGGACTTTTCCTTCCATAACTTACGTTTGCTAGTCCTGGATGTCTTAGCGTTTGCCCTACCAACCTATCTCTTCTCTTCATTATCAGTCGTCAGAAACCTCTCTCTTCTCCCATTCAGCTTAATACATCTTCATCTACACATTCTTCTGTAACACCACATTTCAAATGTTATTCTCCTCTTTTCTGCTGCACCAACAATCTTAAGTTTCACTTCCATAGAGTGCCACGCTCCAGACAAAGGCTTTTTAATACCTAAATCTATATTTGCTGTCAACAATTCTGAATTAGTCATCATCATCATCTTGAGCAGTTTCCAACCGCTGGTCGGGTCTGCTTGGAACATAAGCCTCTCCATCGTTTCCTGTCCATCCACCATCTCTCGTCATTTACTGTGTCCCAGCACACTCCTCTTTCCTTCCACACTCTTCTTAACTCCTTTTGTCCATCTGTCCCTTGGTCTTCCCCTTGGCCTCCTTCCCGTCATTTCCATTCCAAACATCTTCTTCGGTATCCTCTCCTCTTCCATCCTCCTCACATGTCCATACCATTGTAGCCTAGATCGCTCTATTCTATTTTGCAATGGTTCCTCTCTTACCATCTCCCTGACTCTCTCATTCCTTACTCTGTCCATTCTTGTCACTCCTACCCTACTCCTCTGGAACTTCATCTCCACTGCTCATATTTTATTCTTGTCCCTTTCCTTCATCACCCATGTTTCTGAACCATATGTCAAAATTGGCACAAAGTAGGTCTTGTAGATGATTCCTTTACATTTTTGTGGTACATCTTTATTCCATATCATCCCCCTAACACTCTTGAAAAATCCATCTGCGCACCTTCCCCTCTCATTTATTTCCATCCTATTGCCTCCCTTTTCTTCAATTATGCTTCCCAAGTACTTGAAGCATTCTACTTTCTGCAACTGCTGTCCTCCAAGTGTTATGCCCATATCCAGTCTGTTCTTCTTCCTCGTTGTGATGACCACTTCACTCTTTTGTGCTGAGAACTTCATCCCATATGATAACACTACCTTCTCCCACTCATCTAATTGCTCTTGTACTTCTTCCTCATCCTCTCCCCATACCAGAAGGTCATCAACAAACAACATTGCCTTCATTTTCCTTTCCCCAATGCTATTTACCACTTTTCGTATGATTTCATCCATCACCACTATAAATAACAGGGGTGAGAGGGCACTTCCCTGTTTCAGACCACTCTCCAGTTGAAACCATTCCGTTCTCTCTCTTCCCACCTTTACACAGCTTTTGCTTCCCTCGTACATTGCTTTCACTCTTGCCACTGTCTCCTTGTTCACTGCTTTTGCTCTCATTGCTTCCCATACCTTGTTTCTATTAATACTATCATATGCTTTCTCAATATCCAAGAAGGTCATCACCAGATCTTTCCCATATTCATAATGGTGTTCTTGTAGCTGTCTTACTGCAAAGATGAGGTCAACTGTTGACCTTCCTGGCTTGAATCCATACTGTTCTTCCCTCAGCCCATCTTCAACTTCTGTCCGAATTCTTCTCTCCAGTACCTTCTCAAATATTTTGGCGCAGTGGCACATGAGTGTAATTCCCCTGTAGTTCTTGCATTCCTTCCTACTTCCCTTTTTAAATATGGGTATTATTATCCCTCTTTTCCAGTCCTCTGGTATTTTCTTCTCCCTCCATATCACTTTCATTACTCGAAAGAGCCACTGTGTTCCTATCACCCCTGCTGCTCTCACCATCTCCACACTCACTTCGTCTATTCCCGGTGCCTTTCCCCCTTTCATCTTCTTTAATGCTTCCTCCACTTCTTTCCATGTCAATTCCTTCTCTGAAATGTCTTGGTCACTGTCTGTTTCTTCCTCCACAATGTCCACTACGCTGGTTTTAGTTGGATTTAGGAGTTCCTTGAAGTATTCTCTCCAGATAACCTTTACTTCTTCCATATTTTCGACCTCCTTTCCATTCCTGTCCACCATTCTGACATTTTCCCCTGTATCTCTTCTCTTCGCCTTTATCATTCCATACAACACTTTCTTACTGCCATCACAGTCCTCCTCCGTCATTTCTGTCCATTTCTCCAGCCATTTCTTTTTCTCTTCCTTCACTACTTCTCCAGCTTCTTTCTTCCGCTCTTGGTATTCTTCTCTTGTTCTGTCTGTCCTCTGTTGGAACCATTTCCTGAATGCTTCATTTTTCTTTTTCACTGCTTCCTTAGTTCTGGGGTTCCACCATGGTGTTTCCTTCCACCTTTTCTTTCCACTAGTTCTGCCACACACGACTTCCGCTGCTTCTACCAACAGGTCCTTGAACCTATTCCATTCTTCTTCACCTGTTTTCGGATCATCCTTCGGTAATTTGTTCCTCACTAATATCTGGAACTTCTCCTTATTTCCATCCTCCTTCAGCTTCCATGTCCTTATTCTTCTTTCTTGGTTCTCAGTTCTCTTCTTTTCCTTCAGTCCTCTCACCTTGGCGACCAGCAGACGGTGGTCACTGTCCGTGATACTCTTCCTTGTCTCCTTCCCGCATAGAATATAGTCCACCACTGATTTCCTAGTCAAATCCCTGCTGTACCAAGTAATTTTATGGCTCTCTCTCTTCTTGTACCATGTGTTTCCAACCATTAGCCCATTTATCTTGCACAGTTCCAACAATCTCTCTCCTTCCTTATTCCTGTTTCCCCATCCTTCACCACCAATCACTTCCTCAAAACCTCTTCTATCAGTTCCGACATGGGCATTTAGGTCTCCCATGACTATCAGGTCTCTCCCCACTAACTGCTTCTGCAACTCCTCTTCAAACTCGTCCTTCTCGCCTTCTGTGCATCCCACCTGTGGTGCATAGACTTGCAGAATGTCCAGGTTTCTACCTTTCACAGTGATTCTGGCTCTAATTATTCTATCACTTACCCTCTTTACTTCCTCCCTCAGCCCTTCTCTCACCACCATTCCCACTCCATTTCTCTTCCCCTCCTCATTTCCTATCCAGTATAGCTGCAAGCAATTTCTCAGTTCTTTTCTTCCTTAGTTATAGTTAAATCTGTCACTAATGCTTGAGACTTAATGGCTTATTGTGAACTTCAAATTTAGTTCACAATTCATTCTACAAATAAACTGAAATTATCCTAGTTTCTCATCTATTTTTGTCAAATTTTCACTCAGTTTACCATTGGCCATATGAGTTGTTATGGTACACCTCACCAAGATGCTGACTAATATTTGTTGGCGTGGCCACGCACCTACATACAAGTGTCATTTTGCCCTCCGAAGAAGAGCTGGCCGCCATCACAACTATGTTGATCTTCGGCAATATGAAGTGGAGAAAGTTACATAGATAAAAGAAATCAAATTGGAATGAAAGGAGTGGGGGTGTGATTTGATGGAGTCACCCCATCAACAAGGCGGTCACCCCCCAAGACGAGACCCCATACTCCGTCCAAAACCCTCACAAAGGGACCCCAATTTCTTGTAAAATTGTACAAAAATATATGGTTACAGAATTCAGAAATATTAACAATTCTTAATCTTGATGATTGAAAAGATATGAAAAATCAAAATGGAAAATGAAGTGAATGAAAACTTTGTAGATTTGTAGTAGAAATATAGTAACAGGTTAAAGTAAGGAAATTATGTGTCTAATAAAAATGATTACAACAGTAAGTCTAATCACTGGATGCCACGACAAGCGCCAGTGTACTTCACGACATTCTTTTTAAAAAAGTGTCTCTCTGGCAGATACATTTCGATGGTCTCTGTTTCCGAAGGAGATTTTATACTCCCGATTGAACTGATCATTACCAATTCAATTTACAAAGATGCCATACCAACCAATGAACCCAATGGTACACTGGGGATAAGCTTCAACAAATTAGATTGAGAAATCTGGACAACTTCAGTTTTGTTTCTTTGGAAACCATCATCTTTTAAATTTAGTATTTTATAGCATCTATGTTTTTCAGATTTAGCATTTTATGGCACATTGATAGAAAATGTCACTTATTATCATCTCTGCACCTACAAAATCATCAATGTTAGAATACTTTTTTTCTGCCATTCTATTCTGTTTCACACCAAAGATGCACTCTGCGCCCTGGTCACAAGTGGCATGTGTGTCGTGAAACCTGATGACAAACTTTCACACCTACATGGCACGTGTCACATCTTCTTGTCTCCTCATATTCTGGAATCTATATATATATATATATAATTGGTATAACGTTTAAATTATAACCAGAAAAGCTCTCTGCCTAGTCAATACTTTCTTGATAAATTGCAATCAAAGGATCACAGGTTGGTATTAATGGGACATGTTTTGGGGCCTAAATTTTGCTCCCTTCATCAGCCTATGTTTCCGCCAACGCAAAGTTCCTCCATTCTCTACTGTAAAGCGCTATAGTGTCAAAGAGCTTAGATATCTAACCTCCTTGACTTAATAGCATTCCAAGGAACAATAAAATTTGACATGCAAGCTGCCCTCTGGGTGTCAAATAACAAAGTTTTCACCCGGCACCCAAGGTCACACGATATTATCAGCCTATGACTAGGGTAAAACCAAACAGCCATCATAAACACCTGTGTTGATTGTGGAACTTTTAAAGTTCATCATCAGTATTGACTAGGCGGAAAGCTTTTCTGGTTATAATTTAAACGTTATACCAATTATATTAAATTGACAATACGGTACCATGATGAACTTTAAAAGTTCCTTATATTCTGGAATCTGTTCGTTCAGTACTTTTGGGTTTGGTTGATGGATCAATCGTACAATGAACTGGGGCATGATTTTCTTCCTTGGGGACCCTATTTCCAGAAGTACTAATATACTCGCAAGTCATGGGGCAGATGACCTCGCTGTTCCGCCCCTTGAAACCTAAATAACTAACTTGCAAGTCATAAAAGCTTTGAAAGTACTCGCTGAACGGTGGTTGGAAATAACGCTTTGAAATGGAGGGTAGCCTAGTGCTAATGATGGTACTGAGTTTTCGGCCAACCGGGTCGCACATGAGCGTCTCTCTTTAATTTTTCTGAGGGCCACCTAGGAAGGGGCGAGTCAAATTCCTGATAATAGACCTGCACAGCAAAGATGCACTCTGACAGAAACCAGCTTGCAGGTTTTTGAGCCGCATGTACCACTTGCATCCTCGGTCTGTAAGCTCTCGTTTGATTACATGGTCTGTTGTTTGTCGCATGCCATCTGCCATCAGGATGCATGCTTTCTCTGACTTCAATGTGAAAACTGCCTAAAATAAAAGTAAATAGTCTTCAGAAAATCAAAATACCGCATTTTAAAAAAAAAATCTATAGAAAGAAATGATTTTACATTTTGAGCAAATTTCACAAGTTATCTTGGGTTTAGAACCACTAAAATGCATGAATCTTGAAAATACATAATTTTTTCATCTGTCGTTAATTTGAAAACCATAAGCAGTATAAAGTGATTTTAAAAAAAACTCTGGCAATATGTCAATCAGCTTACCTGTATGTCCTGAAACTAGGAAAACTATACAATCAAAGTTTCACTAATAAATTTAACAGGAATAGCCTCTTATCTAATCCCACATGGGCTGTAGAGTTTGTGGATTTTAGAAATCAGACAGTGTCAGGCTTGGCAAAACTTTGGAATCCCTGTCTTACTGTATTGTGATATTCCATAGGCTACCTCATAAACGCAGTGCATTCGAGGCTGTACTTGACGTACTATTTATTTTACATTAAAAGGAGTGCCTTTTTCCGATCATGATATTTAGAGATGCTGTTTAGGGAGTAAAGAATCCAAGGAGCTGTTCTCACCAATACTTGACATAGCATTCATTTGAAGCCAGTGACCACACCCCTTTTCTACTTCTAAAGATGACTATTTCCAAATTATAAACTACAGATGTGTGCAAATTATTATTAAACTCTGCCAATTTTCCAAAATGTCATTTAGACTTTTCATGACTTAATGCAGTAAAATGTTTTGCAAGGTGCTGAAATTATATCAAATAGTTAACCAATAACCGGGGGGCGTATGTAAAAATGAGTAAAAGTAGTATTTTTTTTTTATTCGCCCATAATTTACCTTAGGGTATCAAATTTTAATTTCAAAATATTACAGTTCAATACCATCTGTAAATGTGAGAAAAAATAGTATATGTAACTGCTTGTATACTGCCACACCCTCTTCTGTAGGAAGAATGTGAGGATAATCTGACATCAGATGATGAAATTGGAAACAAAGGCTCATCAAAGGAGACATTCAATGAGGAAACAGCTGGAGGAATAAGAGGAATCAGAGTAAAATGGATATGGTCTGCACTAATTCATTAGATGAGCGGCAATACAATATAAACAAACTCAAATCTTTGATTCAATTTTCCATAACTTACATTTTTGTAAGTTTATTGTACCTTCTCTCCTACATCATTAAAGATACAGTGACGGAACTTGGTATGCTGCTGTAAACCATTATTCTAAATAACTTCATGGAAGTGTTTTTTGAAAGAACGTATTTTGGATTTTAAGGGGTAACATGTCATCATTTGTTTTTTTTTTCTTTTCAAATTAAGTCCATCAGATTTTGAAGTGCCGTTAAAAATAAAGTAAATAAGATATCAAAACTTTGTTCCACAGATATCTTTAACCTGGTGTGTAGATATTACATTTCAAATGTTGTAACTGACAATGTGATGGTTTCGTAGAAAAGGTACATATTAAACCTTACAGTGCCAAGATGCCGATGCATCGGCACTTAAGATCCGTACGAAAAATGCCAAGATGCCGATTCGATTGGCATGCTCTTATATGTGTTGTAGTTATGCGGTGTGGTGCTAGATTGCTCTACAAATCACGTAGTAAGGAGGGAGAATGTTTGTAATTCCTTCGTATGTCATCAAATGGCACTGACATAGCTTATTTTTTGCTTGTTTACTCGTACATTATGAGTGTATAGTCTGCGCGCGCTTGACGTCTATGATCCAATATGGCAGCCACCTTGTTTGTTTTTGTCCGCGTGTTGTGATTTATTTTTGATCATTTTACGCTCTTAACTCATTTGAGTTATTTATCGTGATATATTAAGTCTATTATTATTTCTACTGTAATAATAGTAGCAATTTATCTAGGACTTAGTCAAGTTGTAAATAGTACATTTGTCGCAAGAAGGCATGCCATCACGTAGGCCTATTTCGGGTGAAGAAATTGAGGAACTTTTAGATCGCTTTGAAGATATAAGTGACTCTAATTTTAGTGAAAGTGATGAATATGATGTTTCTGCTACTAGGCACAGTTCTCTCAAATGATCACTATTCCTCTCCTAATTTGATAAAAGATCCAGTCGTTGACAGTTACACTGTTGGTGTGTTTCACTCCACATGTTGCATGTTTTTGGAAATTAGTTTATAAATTGCAAAGTAGGCCTACTATAACAGTATAAATTGGTATATATGATCCTAAATATGAGTTAACATTAATTATCTTCACTTATACACATTTGATTTAGTGTACCGGTACAATGTGCTAATTCATTTCAAATCATAACTTTTTAATTTTTTATAAAAAAAATAATTTATTTTTGTGCACAGTATTCTATGAAATATTTTTTGTCAAATGTAAGTCACATGTTTATAGTCCTTGGAGTATATCAAGCTAACATACCAAATTGTATTACAATATCTTTAAACTGAGGCTTTTATTAATTTTTTTATGCAGTGATACACAATCCATTGAAACATGCCTGGCATTCTATGCATATGATGACCTATTCGGGGTCGGCATCCAAAGGGTTAAGGGTACATGTTTCAGAAACTTCAAATATTCCTAGCTGAAAAACCATTTGAATTATCACCACGAAAATCAAAACAGACATGCCTAGCACACTGATAATCATGTGATTACAATTATATAGCATTATCTTCAAAACTCGGGGAGTTACAATACTTCTTTTACTGGAGAGCAATTTTGCATACGTCCCCCCTTAACTATATTTTCTTTTAAGAAACTGCCAGTGTAATGATTTTTTTAGAATTTGCACTGAAAGAGGAGCCTTGCTAATGCAGAATGTCACACATTTCGTTTGGACTACTGTAGTCTAAGTTTTCGTGAGAATTTAGAGCAGAGAGAGAAAAGGTCTTTTTTACTGATGAGCTGCTCTAGTATCAAATATTCATGGACCCTGGATTGAAGCCAACTGATCTAAAGGGTACATCCCAAAGTCAATGAAAAAAGAGGAAACAAACCCAGCTTAGGTATCCCTTGGAATCCCCAATTCCAATAATCTACGGACTCAATTCCTTATGGGAAAAGTTGTAAGCCCATACGGGAGAAAATATTACTAAGTAGGCCAGTAAAACATGCAACCAGTTGGTCAATAAGAAGATTTTGTATAAGACATTGTGACATTTCTTTATTTGGGTTGAATAATATGCTAATTTGCATGCCTCTGTATGATATATTTTATGCTTTCACTGGCATGGGAAAACTTGATATCTTTCAAAATATAGAATCTTGACTGATAACACCATAATACTTTTGAAATAAACTGATTCCCGAATAATCCAGGAAATTTTTGTTCTCAATAATGTCATTGCATTAAATTTAAAAGAAAATTGAAAAATGTTATGAGTCAGCTAAATACTACCCTAGAGTACCATTTGGGCTCATCAGTTGGTATATTGAACCGGGGTAAAGCGCTGGTAAACAGATTTGTGCTGTACGGATCAATTTTTCAATTATCTTTGAAATTTGATGCTATGTCATTATGTCACTCTTAGTATAAAAATATCCTGTGTCATTCAGGAAATACTGTAGTTATTTCAATTGATCAGCCAGGCAGACTATTTTTGGAATTATTGGAGCATAGCTCTCTTAGTACATTGGCACTACTCATGGTTCATAAGAATCTTGCAGTGGGCTTCCAGTATGTACTAGCCAGCGTCGCAGTGAGGTGTACCATACCAACTGACAAAGCTAATGGTGTACTGGGATGAAACGTTGGCAATCAGATTTGAGCTGATTGGATCCATCTTTCAACTTTCTTTGAATTTGATACAATATACATGGTACAAAAATGCATATTTTTTGAATTATTAGCATAACATGAATGTAAAATCATGGACTTCGCTCGCTTGGTACTTCAATTTAGGGGCCTTAAGACAGCCCCTTATATTCTGTATCCCCTGGTTCTGACTGACCCTTAGAATAATTGCCATGGAAATCACACCTCTACTAACAAATCAACCCTAGGTAGCCTGTGTGCTGTGTCTACCTATCCAATGTGTCCTGAGATTTGATGGTATCTAGTCTTGCAAGACATCTGGGTCATTCATTGGCATCTGTGTAATAAGCAATATGTCATCTTTTTCCTACAAGCATGGCAAGTCTTATCAAATACTTTCCAGTTGAATGTTTATACCTGAACTGTTCTTAAAATGTTCTGAACACTATGATTGCGATACAGTTCTGATACATTGCTCAATATTTTGATTCACCCATCTTACAGGGTGATTTATATTTAGAATATTATACTCGGCAAATCATGTATGTTTTTGCCTCGTCTGTTGTGGGGTCCATCCAGATGTACCAAGTTAGGCTCATCAGTGGGTTCTTGGTACACCCTGCCTGGGTACCACCAAGGAGTATAAAATAACAGCGGAGGGACTCTCTACGTAGTTATGAATTTCTTAGATGAGACAGTGATGACGTCGTGTTTGGGTACGAACGCCATGCACGTGGAGAATTCCAACGCCACCTAGATACAAGAGCTGCATATAAATGGAAGCAAAGTATACATTGTACGTGACTGAAGGATGTAGGAGGGCTTTGCCGACAACATTTACCAACTTGTGGAATAAAAATGAATTCACGAGACGTGACTTATCATGAAAATACATCATTATTGATTGTATTAAACAATGGATTTGTGTATTTAGCAACAAAAAATTACAGAAACTGTAATTTTACGAGGAAATTAAGATCTGTTTAGTTTAAGATTAAACTAGTTTTTCCAATCTTTTTGACTCTGAGAGTCGCACATTTTTTTCCGTATTGACTGAAATAAACAGTATTGACGAGGCGGAACCAGTTGGAACTTTGTTCTTAGTATAGTTTTTCCAAGTAAAAACATACATTTATTAGCACAGAAAAACATGAAATAAATGCTACAGGAGTCTGTCGGCTATCTTATACACAAAAACTGAAAAACAGGAGGCCTAGACCTACTAACAATGTGCATAACAAAGAATGCAATATTTTTTATGTTAACGACAAAACAAACGGAAAAGCAAATCAACACTTAAGAAGTGAATCGGTGATCTGTATAACAGTACAGTGTAATTGGTTTTCGAGCCTTAAAGTCAATATGTTCTCTTATTTGACGAAAATCCACCTAATCCGAGAAGGGCTCGGTCCCAATCAGTTTGGATTAGTGGGATTCTGCTGTATTTCTTTATCTATTTAATTTTATCTTTATCTTTTGTATTTATCTTTATCTAACAAATAAACAAGACTTATTTATTTAATCGTATCAGAAATCATATAACAATGTGATATTTATAAATATACACCAATAATTGGTACTATAAATACATTTCTTTTGGCTAAACCTCCAGAAATGAAATTTATATGTAAGGTGACCAGTATCTTGCCAATTCACATGCTTCTTTGGTTGCATCTAATAGATTCTAAGGAGAGCATGTCGTCGGGCATAACTTTCAGCTGAGGAGATGCTCCATGGTTTGCTCTTCACTGCATTCGCGTACTGCGGAGTCACACGAACAAGATGATAGCCTCTGTCAGAACTGTGTTGTGTCGAGCCCGCATAACAGTAATACCGGGCAGGTGGTTTTATACAGCTGCCAACAAAATTTTATAAAAATTACATTAGTTGTAATTTTTATTCATTTCATTTTTCATGAAGAGAAATATTTTTAAAAAATATTATTCTATATAGCATTGCTCTGTAGCTGAGTAAATATTGGTATATTGTGCATCAAAATATTGAGTGGTGTATCAGAACTTGATGTGGTACAAGATTATCTTAATTCACTCACTCTACCAATCAGCTGTTTGCACTTATATGACAGTTAGTATGGTAATGGCATACTATATTCTTCATTTTAAATTTCACACTACTGTGTCCTCGTAATATTAAAGCATGGTCTGTCTTCAATAATAATTACAGTTTTATAAACTGCACGTAACTATGTCCTCTATTACAATTGAGCTGTCATACTAAAGCACATACTTCTATCTATATACCTCAAACTGGAAAGTTTATTCAGAAATTGTTTGCCTGAACATACAGCAAAAAAGAAAAGGGCCAACAATCATAGGTAATAATTTGTCAGAATTTATTACCCATTGCAATATACTTTGCCATGATATTAACCATGTTTATATTGACTTACAAGATTGATATTAATTTTTGAATTGGTTCCACCTGATCAATACTGAACTGTTTATTAATTAATTAATTAATTAATTCAATTGTACGTGTTTTGATCTCATGTTATAAGATCTTCAGCAATACAATTACAGGTATAAGCATAACATTTGTTGGTTACCAACGGTCAAATGAAAATTGCTTCGACAATTAAAAAAATGCATTATAAATAATTTGACAAAATTGAAAACACATAAAATTTGAAAGATTCTTGACTATATACAGGGTTATTATAAATGATTGAAGCTATTTCACAGCTCTGCCATAGCTTTATTATTTGACATATTGTCACAGGGCTTTGCACACCCATATGTGCCCCTTAGTGATTGTGCAGATATGTCGATAATCAAGTTCTTCCCACGTTCGGTGCAGCATGTGTCTGTCAATCTGTTCAAAAGCACTGTTGATGCGAGCTCGCAGTTCTGGTAGGTTTGTTGGTAGAGGCGGTATAAACACTGGATCTTTCACATAACGTCACACGAAAGTAATAACATGGGGTTAGGTCGGGAGAGCGTGGAGGCCATGCCATGAATTGCTGATCATCAACTCCACCACGACCGATCCATCGGTTTTGTCCTGTTTAAAAATTCACGAACATCATGATGGAAGTTACGGCAGACTGATCTGAATGCATTTCAACCACAACATACACTTTTTCGGCACCTGCCGCAATCTTGCCTAACAGCTCACTGCTGCACTCTCGTGGCAGAAATCTGAAGTGCGGCTGAAAAATCCTTTTTGACTGTTGAGTTTTGTGACAATATGTCAATTAATGTAGCTACAGTGAATTTATGAAATCGCTTCAATCATTTATAATAACCCCGTACAAGTTATCTGGGCTTGTAGGCCGTAGTCCAGGTAGGATATTATCTCCCGACGTTTTACCGAAAACTGCGTCCGTCATTATCAAGGCTCTGCTCCTTTCGTTAGTCAGCAGTCCAAGGACCCTAGATAATGCCGACGCAGTTTCCGGTGAAACGTCGAGAGATAACATCCTGCCTGGACCACGGCCTACAAGCCCAGACAATTTGTACATAGTTATGAAATCCTAAGCTGTTATATGAAAGATTCTTGTTTTTTAATGTCTGTATTCCAAACCGCAATTCTTCTCCCCCCCCCCCCTAATACCCTCTTAATAGCAACATCGAGATATGTGTCCTTCCTGAGGCTCTTCTCTACCGACAAAGGATCACATGTGATGACATCCGTTTGAGTTTCCACTGTGCTCTTACCTGGTATGTTTCTGCTTTCCATCCGTCATCTCCTATATGTGTATTATACCATTAGCTTTCCTACGCAAGTATTTGTGAATTCTATGAGTGGTATATGTGGCTCTTTTCATATTATCCTTGCAAGTTCAGGGAGATAATTTCTAAGCACTCACTACGTCTTTAGTCTTTTTTATAAACTAATAAAAATAAATAAATATGTGATGGAATGCTGGTTTGTCCTTTCATTGCTATTCCTAGAGCAAATATATATTTTTTTTAATACAAACCCCTTTTTAAATAATGAAAACAAACATCAATTTTTTTTGTTGCTTGTATAAAGTTAAAATGTTGCAACGTTTTTATTGTAAGATATTATAGTAACTGTATATAATAAAAATGTGTGTATATATAAGTAAAACATGTAGTATGGGATAGTCCTGCCCTTTTATGAGACTCACGAGTTTATATTAGGCTAGTTATGTATGTGATAGGGTTGGGGAGGAACCCATTTCTAGTAATCGTTACTTTCACGGTAACGAGATAACCAATTCATTTCAGTAACTGTAACACCATTACTTTTTAAGGTAATGAGATTACTAATTTATTTCCGTAACTGTAACACCATTACTTTTGATGGTAACTTGATTACTAATTTATTTCAATAATTTTAACGCAGTTATTTTGGGGAGCATGATGGCGCAGTGGCTTCGCTGCTCGTCTTTCACCCGGACGGCTGGGGTTCGAATCCTGTTGACAGCGGGGTGGAATTTTCTCCTAAAAAATCACGTGGCGTCAGGAAAGGCATCCGACCTTAAATCCCCGGCCAAAACCAAAATGAGCCTGGTTGGTTCTGGTGACCCCAATTAATTGGGAAAAGCCAAAGAAAGTTTAATTTTAACGCAATTATTTTAACGGTAACGAGGTTACTAATTTATTTCAGTAACTGTAATGCCGTTACTTTTAATGGTAACGAGGTTACTAAGTTATTTCAGTAACTGTAACACCGTTACTTTTAACGGTAACGAGGTTACTAAGTTATTTCAGTAACTGTAATGCCGTTACTTTTAATGGTAACGAGGTTACTAAGTTATTTCAGTAACTGTAACACCGTTACTTTTAACGGTAACGAGGTTACTAAGTTATTTCAGTAACTGTAACACCGTTACTTTTAACGGTAACAAGGTTACTAATTTATTTCAGTAACTGTAATGCATTACGTATAACGGTAACAAAGTAACAAAAATGCTTGTTACTTTTTCGAGATGTAGGATCAATGTCACTGGTGTTTCTTTTTTTATTTTGATTATTGTTCACATTTAATTTGAATTTTATTTTTATTGAAATTTTATTAGCAATTTTTTTTCAAAGGAAACATAAACAATAACTCTTAAAAATACTAAGCCTATCAATACAAATTATGAAACATCTATTCAATTGTTGTCCATGTTCCGACCCTTCAATGGAATCTTCTCCAGCTTAAATCTAATTTATAATCTAATGAAAAAATAAGAGTAAAAATAACTAATCTATAAGGAAATAAATAAAATGGATAACTTTACGCAAAAAACATTAAATTTAAAAATGAATAGAAACAATATCATTTTGAAGTTAGTTAAAAATAAAATATCAACTGATGAATATTGCTGAAACGTTACATGCAAAACGATATCAAAATGAGAAATTTCTTGAGGTATTTTGATATCCGTTTGCGTATAACGTTTCGACAATATTCATCATTTTTTTTTTTTTAATTCTTTATCTAATTTCTAAATTATATTGTTTCTATTCATTTTTAAATTTAATGTTTTCTGTGTAAGGATATTTATTTATTTACAGTTTAGTTATATACACTGACCAGCGAAGAAAACCGATCACTTGAAAATTTCAACATTATTTTCATTTAAATCATAAATATGCATGCTCTAGGCCTAGTACATAAGTTACTGTTTATAGCATGGAAGTAAGGTTAATTGTTTTCCTGGATGAATTACCATTCTTCATGTCATTGTTTCACTTATCAATGATGCTGTTTACCGCGGAAAGATGTGCGCGCAACCATTTTCGATAAGAGCCACTGCCCTGGCAACATCTTCAGGCCTCAAGCGCATATTCGTTTCTGAATTGCGCAAGAACAACTGAGGATATGACTATTGATCTTTTCCTATGCCAACAAGTGGCAAAAGAAGAAAGAATAAAACATTGCATTGTTGACGATAGCGATGGCGCGCACATCTCTTCGCGGGAAACAGCATCATGTCAAAGAATCGCTATTGTTTAGTGAAACAATGACATGAAGAATGGTAATTCATCCAGGAAACCAATTAACCTTACTTCCATGCTATAACTACTGTATGTACTGCACTAGGCTTATACCGTTCATATTTATGATTTGAATGAAAGTAACGTTGAATTTTTCAAGTGATGTTTTTTTTTTTTTTTTTTTGCCGGTCAGTGTATATATCAAAGACCCTAGTTCCTGCAATACTGAGAGATGCCCCAAAGTTGGCAAACACAGTGCTATTAGTGCTTTTGAAAACAAACCTGACTTGCACCTCAGAAATTGAGAATGACAAATGAAGAACACTTTGATGAGTGTACAACTAGTATACATAACCGCTTTTCAATACAAGTTAGATTTTCTTCTCACAGGTACATGTCTCGGCACACGTGCCTCCTTCAGACTATTATTTATACCATTACATAACAAATACTATTTTTTATCACTATCAGCATTCATCATCATCATCATTTCCCCTTATCCAGCTCCTGCCGGGTCGGGGTATTTATGGCACTTCTCCACTTTCCTCTTTCCTTCCGCCATTCTTCTTCCACGATCTTGTCCCAATCCAGATTTCTTTTTCTTACGCTGTTCTTCACTGAATCAATCCACCTTGTTCTAGGTCTTCCTATTGCTCTCTTACCCTTGCACTTCGCCTCCAGCATCTGTCTTGGTATTCTATTTTCCTCCATCCTCTTTACATGTCCAAACCACCTTAGTTTATTCTTCTCAATTCTCTCATTTAGTTTTCCCATCCCAACTTCCTTCCAAACATCTTCATTCCTCACTCTGTCTTTCCTATCATACTTCTTAGGAATTTCATTTCACTGGCTTGGATTCTACTCTCTTGCCTGCTTGTCAGGGTCCAAGTCTCAGCTGTATAAGTTAATATGGGAACATAGTACACTTAATAATATTAATAATAATAATATCGTATGGCCTCGGGTGCCTGGTGCAAGCTTTGTTAATTGACACCCAGAGGGTAGCTTGCATGTCGAATTTCGTCGTTCCTTTGAACGCTATGAAAGTCAAGGAGGTTAGATATCTAAACTCCTTGACACTACAGCGCTTTCAAGTAGAGAATGGAGGAACTTTGTGTTGGCGGAAAATCCCGAGATTAATTTTGCCATTGAACACGGCCTACTGAATTCAAATGGGTTCTTTAACATGCCAACAACGTATGACATGAGTATCGTGATTTTTGTCACCTTCAAAAATCACTTACCATGGCCAGGGGCGAACCTGCAATCTTGGGGTTGGTAGTCCGACACTATAACCACTCACCCACCGTGGCAAGCTATAGTACACTTTATACATTACCTCCTTGCTTTTCCTTGGTACTTCGTTATCCCAAACAAGTTTTCTTACACTTTGATAGAATGCATTGCTCTGCTGTACCCTCCTGCCAATCTCCATATCCAACCTACCAGTTTGCATCAATTCACTTCCTAGGTATTTGAATGTGTCCACAATTTCCAAACTCTGACTTTCAATTTTCACAGTGCCCTTTCCTTGTCTTTCCCCTCTTGTCATCACCATGGTCTTGCTTTTCTCTATACTGATTTTCAGGCCGTACTTCTGAATATTTTCGTTCAGTGCATCTAGTTGTTTTTGCACTTCTTCGGTGTTCCTTCCCCAGACCACAATATCATCTGCAAATAACAGTAACTTCATTTCTTTATGTCCGTATGCTTCCTTTGTTTCTTTTACAATTTCATCCATCACCATTATGAACAAGAGAGGTGACAGCACACTCCCCTGTCATAGTCCAGTCTTGTTCCTAAACCAATCTGTCTTTCAGCATTCTTACTCTAAAACGATAAAACAAATCTCTTTAAAAAGATGTTAAAAAGTCTTTTTTCATTTGTGACCAAATCTATTAGATTTAAAATTCATAGAATGATCGGTAGCTTGTGGTAAAATCTATACTGGAAATATTTCCATTGTCCTTCCATTGCATTTGACAATGGAGATTTTGTCTCAAGCTGCCAATCATTTTAAGAATTTTAAATCTAGTATATTTGGTCACAAATGAAAAAATACTTTTAATATCTTTTAAAAGAACACTTTGATGTGCGATTTGCAAGTGTGTACAACTAGTATACATAATATCGTTTTTAGAGCAGGAGGGCTGATAGTGATAAAAATACTATTTGTTACACTGCCGCTCATTAATTTCAATACACCATGACTGTTTCAGATATTATGAACACAAAACAAACTTTATTTCTACAAATATATAATTATATACACTTACACAAATGTAAGACAAACAGAGTAATTAGATTTTACTTTCATCAAAGTATCCTCCCTTGGATTTAACGACTGCCTCACAAACTCGAGGCATGCGGTCAATCAGTTTTTGTAGGTATTGTGAGTCTATATGATTCCACACATCCGTAACAACGTTCCAGAAATGTTCCTTGCTGGATATATGAACTTCCCTGATACGTCTGTCCACTTCATCGCAGACCATTTCAATGGGATTACAATCGGGGCTTTGGGACGGCCATACCATATCTTTCAGTACTTTTTGCTTTTCCTTTGCTGCAATATACTTTGTACAATATGCTGACCGATGTTTTTGGTCATTGTCCTGTTGTAATGAAACCCTTTCATTATTAAGGGCAATCCACATGGTATTGTATGATACTGAAGTATGCGATGGTAGTGCTTCTGGTCCATACATCCTTCTATTTTCACAATGTCTCCAACTCTATCGCCCGCAAAACACCCCCAAACCATAACAGAAACCCCACCGTGTTAAACTGTAGGTAGAATTACATTGTTTTCTAGCCCATTCGAGTCTCCTCTTTTTATTTATGGGCTTCAGAAGAGGTTTCCTTGCTGCCACACGTCCTTTCAAGCCAGCTTCACGCAGTCTCCTTTATACTGTTGCAACGGATATTTGTTTCATGTTCATGTTTACCAATTCTGCGTGAATTTGTGGCGCTGTTTTGAACCTATTTCTCTTACTAGTAATTCTGATGAATTTATCGTCAATTTTAGTTGTTATACTAGGTTGTCCTGGTCGTGGTCTTATTGCTACCTGTTGTCGTGAAGGGTGTATTGCATTCCCCCTATGGACACACTACATTGATTCACAATTTGACGAATTGATAAACCTGCTTGTCTCAGTGCTACAATTGCAGCACGTTTTAAAAAAATGGATATCTGCACTCTTGGAGCCATAATAATAATGTGCACACTTGTCAACTGTCACTAAGAAACTAGACTGCAGGAACCAACTAGTATAATGAGCATTGCTTGAGGTACACTGCGACATGACATCACAACACAACAAGGAACAATAGCGGTGCATCGAATGGACCTTCAGTCGTCAATGGGGTGCACAACCATACAGATAACTCTTGTTTATGTAGACAATATTCTTTTGGGGTAATATTGCATCTAGATGAATACAAACACACAAACCTGACATGTTTACATATGTTGTACTATTCCTTCGCTTACCAAACCATAACTATGGTATTACACCTTGTCTACAGGGAGTTAGATGTCAATTGTTAGGTGTATTGACATTAATGGTAGGTAGTGTACGTAATGGTATAAATAATAGGCTGAAATAATGTACATGTACCTGTGACCATATAAATGTATGACTGTGATCAATGAATACATGGTTTCGTAAGGATCATGGAAGTGACTTGTTTGCAAACAAAGGATTACAGACAAGACTGGATGCTGAAAGGCGTAAGTCTCAAAAGGAAACGAACGGATGAAAAAGTAGAAAGAAGTTAAGTTTACATTTGAATTTTCGGTGAATTTTTGTTGTTGTTTCCCACAAGTTTGTAAAAATGGAGACATCCTGTTATTGCACCAGATCCTCCAATTGTAATTGTAACGTAGTTACTTTTCACACAAGATAATTATAGTGGTAACTTCGTTATTATATTTGGTGAGTAATGGTAACTGAACCAACCCTGATTACAGTGAATACAATCTCCGCAATGCTGTTATCAAATTCATGTTAAAGATCAGTGGTTACTTCTTTCAGGTACCGTAGATTAGAAATTCTTATATCAATGGCTTATTGCACACACTGTATGTTGTATGTCTGCAATTCATGGCTTGTAAAAGTCAATTAGTTCCTGAGAAGCTAGGTCAAATGTGCAGAAAAGTTATATTGTACAGAAATTTAACCATTGAAGATTCAGTCACTGGCCTGTCTGCAAATATGCTATTTACTAACACATGTACACTTTATTTATGCTTCTGATGGCACCATTAGTTTTATACCAACATATGAAATGGAGTTTCCTCTATAAAACAAAAAAATCCCCAAGTTTCTGCACAGTTTTCAAAATATAATTTTTAAATGAAACTTGGAAGTTATATAAATTTTCATTGCCTCAATATTGACTAGTTGGGACATTTTATAGAAGGATTAGTCCTTATCTGTACATAGTATAAAACAAAGGCCCCGATTCTTGGATGTTCTGGGTAATCTCGAGAACCACTGGATGGGTTTTGATGCGGTTTCCACCATTCTGTAAAGGATTTCTCGAGGAAGGTTTCTGTAGAAAAACATACATTTAAAACCAAAGGAAATCGAGCAGTAATGATTTCAGTGAATCGAGTCAAAGAAAAACCTTTCGTCCGTGCACTTTTAATCTTAGGTTGCATAAACCGTTAAAATATCAATGTACTATGAGTCTAAGAATTGTTCAGCATGAAAAGTTCTACAAAATAGTCTGGGACAGCATATCTCTATCTTTAATACATCGCCCAAACTTCTTCTTCAGCGTTTGTCCCGAGTGGCTGCGGGGTCCGCTACATGGATCCGTTGTCTCCATTTTGCTCTGTCTGAGGTCCAATCAGGATGGACATTCACGCTTTTTAGGTCTTTATGGAGCGTGTCACCCCAACGTTTGCAGAGATTGTCCTTGTGGTCTTCTGCCGACCACTTCAAGTGTGTATCCTGCCTTGGCAATCGTTTCACCTCCTGCCTGTACAACATGTCCAAACCAGCGCAGACGGCCCTCGCGCTTTTTGTAATAGATTGGTGCAACCCTAAACCGTTTGCTGATGCTGTCATTGGAAACACGATTTAACTTAGAAAGGCCTGCTGTCCACCTTAGTATCTTAGCCTCCATAACACTTAAACGGCGTTGTGTTTCCGCTGTAGTCAGCCAACCTTCGGAGCTGTAGAGTGCTACTGGGCGGATGACAGTACGATAGATTTTTGATTTTCGATGATCTTTCATCCTGCGGTTGCACATAACTCCCGTTGTTGTTCACCATTTCATCCACGCAGCATTAGTTCTTGAATTGACCTCTTCCACAAGTCGCCCCTCGTCAGAAATTGTGGAAACAAGGTATTTAAATTTGCCCACTCGCAGCAGATCTGCACCGTCCTCTTGGATGGTTCCTGTTTCACGGGCATCTGGCGTCATATACACTGTATTCTGCACATTAAGGTGCAGGCCGTATTGCGCTAAGCGATCACTCCATTGTTGGGTTTGATTTAGTAATACATTGCCCACTATAAGTGATTTTAAGTGTTCATTTCTTCCAACAGTCTCCATTCAGTGCAAATTTAATTTACTAGCTTCAGAGCGAGCCTATCACCCCAGCTTTGGCCAGCATCAAACTGTCGAGTCGTGTCGAGTTAAGACTTAAGAGAAGAGTATATGTGTTTGGAGATTCGCTGTTTACCTGGGCTTTTCTGAATTGTGTCTGGGACCTGCCATCCGTGCGCCTTTTAAGCTTACGCTAGGTAAGCCGTTTAAGATACCGGGTTGTTATTTAATATATATGATCTTGCATGTTGTTTGAGCCCTAGTGTTAGTTGGCTGACCAAGATAGGCACGTTCCCTATTGTTTAGACATGTTCCACAAATAATATGCGCCATAATTGGACATACAGTGTTTCTGCACTAAGTCATTGATTTATTGTCTGATAATTAGAATGCAATTGAAGTGTAATTGATATTTAGAGTGATGTGTTTGTAATAGTCTAGGGTAATGGCTTGAGGAAGTATGTTGTATATGATGAACAGGGAATGGATTTCTATGTAAATATGTATGTATTTAAGAAGCTACACTTTGTATTATCTTTATGAATCATGACGTGTGGAGTTGAAAAGTGGAGTATTTATTTTCCATATTTGGAAGTTTAGCACATATGTTCCATATTCTTTGTCTTTAATATCAATATAGTCCATATTTTGGCTAGAAAGTATTAAATTATAGTAAATTAGCAGTTTTGTCAATGATAGAGAAACAAAGTAAAAGATCTATGTTTAAAAAATTACATCTTGGTACAGGTAAAGTTGCGGATGTGGCAAAAATGAAGATGGACACTATACTTCCAAAGAACCCTGGATATGAAGCAATGGGAAAGGTTGCTGCAATTTTGTGTGGAGATTTAAGTGTAAAGTTAATGTTAGATTTAACCCCAGCAGACATTGTGAAGTTCGAACGTGCCCCTATTAGCTCTTCTGATGTTGAACACATTTTCAGTCAATATAAATCTGTCCTTAGAGACAATAGGAGAGGATTCACATTCCAGCACTTAAGGGAATCCATTGTTTTGGTAACAGAGAATAAAAGATTAAATATCCTTCAAAGATCATATTGATATTATAATGAGAAGTTTAAAGTAGATCTACTTTGTTTTGCTACTTTGAATTTGGATATTAAAGTATAAATTATAGTTTTTTGTAATTTTAAGTCCATATATAATTACAAATTTCTATAAAAAATACTAACTATATATGTACGGTACATATTTCATTAATTATTAGTACATATAAATCCGTTCTCTAGAACAAGTGAGAATGTGTGAATAGCACTTCTAGTGATTTAATAATGTATTATTTTATTGCAGAAAGCAGTTGGAGAGAACTTTCATCTTTAACTGTAGTAAATAGGGAAGGTACTGTACCTGTAATTTTGAAAGTTGGTATCTGACAAATAATAATGTGATAAACAGGGCCCGTATTTTGATGACCTAAAAGTTTTAAAAATCACCGATCAAATGACTGCAAAATTCCCATAAAATGACCCGAAAATTTAATGACCTAAAAATTTGAATGAAACTGACTTGGTCTACTGTTGTCTGTCTTCCTAACCCCAACATCGCTTCCGGATTAGTTGCAAGCGCAGTGTGTATCCTGGAATGTGGATATTCCAAGAAATATGGGTTGAACAAAGTTGTCAGGATTCTCATGCATCATAGACCATAAAAAATGTGAGAAAATGACTCAAAATGCATAAAATAGTTTAATAAATTCCATAAAATGTCATAATAATGATGCAAAAAGCGAGAAAATGACCTAAAAATAAAATACTTATAAAAATGGCAAAAAAATGACTTAATAAATATGCATTTCTGTAATGTGGGGGCCTTGAACAGGGTTTGTATATAAGTTAGCAATGTCTGTGCTGAACCATTTAAAAGATGGCATGTCATCAGAAGCCGGGCCCTAGTAATAAATATTCCATGGCACTACAGCCCATGAAGGGCTTAGGTGTACCAAGCGACCGCTGCCCAGCATGCAGGTATTGGGGTGACGCGTGGTTAGCGTATTGGGTCCCCTCGGGCGTTAATCTTGGTTTTCGTGACTGGGGCGCTGCCTCACTGTCAGACAGCTACTCAATTGTCCTCACGAGGCTGAGCGCACCCTGTTCTAGCCCTCACTTCAGTTTCTAAAATCCCTGACGGAGCCAGGAATCGAACCCGGAGCCTCCGGTGAGATAGGCACGCTACCCCAACACCACAGGGCCACAATGGAATCTGACAGAACTGAATTTATTTTGTTGATTATTTTAGTGCCTGCAACATTGTGGTCATATAGACCCATGTATATTTGCGTATGTTTGTGTGATAGCCTGTGTTATTGTGATGGCTCTACTAGTGTGTATTTGTAAATTGAGGATAGGATTGGGAAAGAGGCAGCCATGGCCTTAAGTTAGGAACCATCCCAGCATTTGCCCGGAGAAGAAATGGGGAAACCATGGATAATCACTTCTAGGATGGCTGAGCTCATCTGAAGTCATACCATTGAATGGGACGGTGTGAATGCCCACCTTTGAGGACAGCAGTGTGTCTAGCTGTTGAGTTGTCCTTTTATGTGTCTTTCCCTTTCCGCCTGCACCTGCCTGTCATTGTAATTGACCTTTATTCGTGTTTCTATCCTCCATTCCCTGTCATCAATTGATTATATTTCTTAGTTTGAAATCCTTTTGGAATTGAAAATAAACAGTGTTTTACCCAGAAAGTTTAGATCTTTGCTACGAGATCTGTCAGACCCATACCTTTGAAATTACGGGTATGAAACCCACTGCTTCTGAGAGATAAACAGAACTCGGCATCTTGCCGCTAGTCCTGTCATTGTAATATTTTTTCTTTCTTAAATAAAATTCCAATATTCCAAAACAAAATCAAATTGCTGCTCAAGTACAACATGTTATTACAAACTTAAAACTATTACCGATATGTTACAAAATAACTTCCTAAGAACTCTTAATAAATACTGCTGTTTACTTAGCAGGTTATTGGCAACTCAAACTAACACTTGGGGCGCTGCGGTTGGTCTGGATAAGTAGGGTAAAAAATACTTAATAACACGCGTTTGATATGGAACACATTTTATTTTTCGGTTATAATTAGTAAATGTGGTCCCTAAAATAATTACAGTGTTATTTTTAAGTGTATATATGTGTAACTGTGCAATACACGTCATCTAATTTGTGTCTTCCACTGGATTTTATGTGTCAATTGCATATTATCAAGCATCGTCTGTCTGCTGGTATTTGCTTTGGTCAGTTCGAGTCATGGCGTTGTTACGTTTAAAAGCTATATTTGAGTTTGCTCACTGTACCATAGGCTCTATAAATTATTTGCTGCTTGGTAGGGCGAAGAGATGAGTTTAACTTGTATTAAAACTCGGGGGAGACAGGAATTGCTTGATTTGGATGGTTAGCAGGTGGGTTTGGTGTTAAATATCGGATTGGTAGCAGGTTCTCACAGAGTAGATATTTACCCTGCAAAGTCAAATTAGGCCTATATGACTCGTAGTGGTATGGCTCGGATATCGCAGAGCGAGGTGATGGCGATTGGTAGGGTTATTGGAAATGAACTAGGGAGCGGGGAAGGATACCTGACTGATGAAGCTTGGCTGTCCTCGGCTGGTGTAGGCTTGGCTGTCTTGGTACGGCTTGGCTTGGCTCGGCGAGACTGTGCTTGGCTGTCTAGGTGCGGCTTGGCTCGGCGTAACAGTGAACATCCCGTTCTGTCGTCAGTGAGTGTAGTGTTGAGTGGTACAACACGCTCCTGTTGCCCGTATTTATTTGGTATCATCACCTTTGGGCTATTGCTATTTGCATCTTTTGGAAAGTGATGAAAACATTTATCCGCAGCCCTCTTATACATCGACTTACAGTCGTAAACTGAGCAATATACTTTGCTTTTACTCATTTTGCACTCTATCAACGAGTAAAACTTATTACTTATGTATAAAGACACGAAGATCTGCTTACCAATACAAGAAACCATATACAAACAGTCACCTCGTGACAAAAGTACCCTACTTGGTAAGTTTCTCATTTTTACCGCTAGATGTCATATCAGATAGCTGGGGTTGCCAATAGTTCAGATTTCCTCTGATAAAATTCACTTGAAAATGTTGGTATTATTTTTGGACATCTTTATTATTTATCTCCTCTTATATGCAGTCTGGCTGTATATGTTAAGAATGAAATTTTTCATTATGCCTAAAATAAATAACAGGAAAACTTATTTTCGTGTGGAAAATATGTGCTTTTAATTGTGATGTCAGCCATTCAATCATTTAGTAGATGAATAGAATAGAATTGAATTTCAAATTGTATGTTTTTTTTATCATATCGAAAATTAAGAAATGATTTCTAAGTGTTCTATTCTTAAAATGCACAAATTAAACACTTTGTTTTCAACTAATCTTTCGATATCTAAAACTTTATATCAAGCCAGTATCTTTATTGCTGAAAAACTTCTGGGAACATATATATTTCCCCTCAAGTCATGTTAAGGTGCCTTCAATTTGTAACTGACCACCATAATACATGACTTAATGGATGCATATTGAAATCATCACTGTTTCCTTGCCAAATTATTCAATCATATAGTATCTAGTTAGATTTTAATGTCAACATTGCAAGGGTATCATCTTTTCCCTTCTTCAAAAATTTGATGTACATCTTCATCATGTGGAAAAATTTCTGTGTTGAAATTGTGCATAAAATACACAGTAGATGCACATCAAAACATATGTTTTTTTTCTCAAAATTCACAACATTAATGGGCATGAAATATTCCATTTTATCTGTAGAAGTTATTGATTTTTTGATATTGTTGCGGTACATCCAGTCATGGTTGTCTTTAGTTATTAGGCTGGAAACTTCAATCTACCACTATCGTCGATTACTGACCAATATCAAAGTTGCTGCCAGTATTTGCTTCATGAAATTAGTAAACTTTGATATCAGTCCAGAGTTAATTAATAACAGCTTGAGTTTCTCTGTATGAACTGTACATTTTTTTACAACTTATTGTAGCTTTTGAACTTGAATACTAGAAGACCATAAGAAATACAATTTGAAACTCATTTTTTTACTCTCCTTAAGCATATCTGTCAATACATGTTATTTAAAAGATATGAGTTGCCATTTCTCATTCTCTCTTCTCATAACATAGTGTTCTTTGTGATTGTCTGGTGGATTTTAAAGTGATTGAGTAAAGCATCAGATACCGGTATGTGAATATATGTAGCATTGAATTATGAGAGTATCCAACATAAACTCATTCCATGCAAAGGGATGAGTTAACTAGACTGCAAAATATGGTTTTATTGTTATATATGTTAAAAGTGATCAAACACCATGTATGAAATTAAGTGCCTGTACTATTGAATTTTTATCAAGTCTTCGTAAACTGGAAAAAAAATTATCTGCTTGTAAATTAATTGGAAATATCAGAATTATTTTATTTAGGATGAGTACATAAGGTGTTCTATATGTCAAAAGAAGTGAGTTGGGTGCCTGAATTAGACTGTTCAAGGGGGGATTAGCAATGTTCTAACAGGGTGTTTGCATATCATGGAATGGAATTTTTGAAAAGGCAAAGATTGCTTTTTTAATGTTCCATAAAGAAATATTTTGGAGAAGATTCAACGAAGAAAATATCATGCAGTATCTGGAGCTGAATATTCTAAAGAATTATGTATAAATCTTCAAAGACAAGGACTTGGTACAAAACTTTGGGAAAATATTACTATGATTGCTGCACATTAGGTGTGTTCTATTGCAATTCTTTATATTGAGAAGTCATTTAAAATCCAAACCAATAACTGTTACAAATACAGTAACATCAACATTGAGGTTCCTACTTTTCTTCTGTTTTTTTATGGCTATATATAATTATTTGCTCTAACTTTTATACAAAATCCTTTTAAGGACAGCTGCATTTATTACTAACAGTTGTTAATACCTACTAAAGATAATGAAATTTTCAGATAGAACTCTTGATGCAGTAAGGCATGTTTTTATCTTTGATATACTGTAGTTGTATCTGTTCTTGGGGCTAATTACCATGATGTGTCAAGCCTCTTATTGTTATAACAGCTTTAGTAACATAAATACAATGGTTATGTTAATCTTCAGGCATTTCTATTCAATCCCTGATTGATTTTAAAAATAAGATCGAATAGTTATGATTATATCTCAATATTGTTTTGGCATGAATTGATATGATCCAATAAAATGTTAAGAAGTACTTGAGGAATTAATGGGATAAAGGGTTATTCTTTTTTTTAATGCATTTCCAATTTGGTTACAAAGAATAATTCTAACAGCAATTTGGACAATTTTCTTTATTAAACTTCATTCATCTGAAGTAGTTTGGTGGCAAAATTGTGATTTGTGTATCATGCAATCAAATTTGTAGGATATGATCTGTAATGTAAATTAATTATTGCAATACTATCTCTACTTAGGATCATTCTATTTCACCAAAATTAAGGGTCCACATTGTACACATTACAGATTAAAACCCATGGCTCATGATCGCGAGATTAATGGTCACGTAAAACTGAAATCCTCCTTCTTGTTACAGATTAAAGGCAGAAGACCTCAATGGTTTGACTATAATAAAAATTTCCAAAATGTGAAAAGTCAAAACACAATTCCTAAAGTTTTGCCATTGTGTATATTAAGTGTCCTTGAGAATCGTGTATAGTAGGAAGGGTGAGCAACTGTCAATGTAATTTGACTGAACAGCAAAGAGTTTTAACAAATTAGTTAGAAAGAATGAATGATTTGGATGCTCTCAACATAACTGATAATTTCAATGATTACTAGTAGATCAATTTTTATTCCAAAGTTTGCAAGTATTTCTCGAATAAGAGTTGGAAAATATGCCTTATGAATTTAATTTTGTCATCCTCGTCTTCCATAATATTAAATTAATTTCTTAATACAGAATCAAAGAGCCTTAATGTCTGCAAAGTTTGAAACGCCTGGTCTTTGGTAATAGATAGTTGCTAACAATGACTCTTGCCATATTTGTATAAAGCTCATTTGTGAAAATAAGAATACAATGATCAGGTGTATGTGTGTTGCATACTGTAGGTGTCTTAGTGGTTCTTGTTGATAAAAAACAAATCAAAAACAAAACAATTTGTATATTATCTACCTTAACGTCTATTTGTTAGGCAATCGTATGAATTATCAACATTAAAACACTTGTCTCCAAACTGCATTCTATTGTTGACAAATCTCGGTCTTGGTTTGATATAAAATTTCCATTGCATTTTTTAAGTTTTAACATGAACATTTATTGTTTACAATGCATGGAATGTTGAATGTACTAGTTAAGGCATTATAATTTGGTTACTAATGGTTTCTATGCATACTGTATTAGTTTACTCTAAAACCTATTGTGAATTTTCAGATAGAACTCTTGATGCGGTAAGGCATGTTTTTATCTTTGATATAGTTGTATCTGTTCTTGGGGCTGATTACCATGATGTGTCAAGCCTCTTATTGTTATAACAGCTTTAATAACATAAATACAATGGTTATGTTAATCTTCTTGCTTTTCTATTCAATCCCTGTGTTATTTTCAGTAGTACATTTCCTAGGCAAACTATGATGTGCCCGTTATAGGTTAAATGCAATTTCTGTGAAAGTTGCAATGGTAATGGTACTCATTAAACTTATTAATTTTATTCACTCAAGCCAAGTCAGAAGCTATACAACATGAAAAAAAAAAAAAAAAAAAACTTCATAGGGTTTGGTAAATGAAAATGGATACCGGTAACAATATACCAATATCATATAAAGTAAACCAGGGATGGCCCGTGAGGTAGTGCCGGTGTGCCATGGCAGCACCGATGTGCCCTCTCAATAACAGTTTATATTAAATTTAAACTTCAAGGAAATTGCAAGCATATCTTATTGTGCATTCATTTGAATGAGAGTACGAACTGACATATGCTCTCGCGGCGCTTTTTCTGAATGAGTGAGCGAGTCCACATAAGCTCCACCTCCGAAAATAAGACTCAGCACCAATAAAGGCTAGTTTGACTTGGCTTTGCATGTGCTGTGTTGTATTGGGCCACAGATCACCCTAGGTAGAGCCAACAGCTGCGTGGCGCATACACCAGAGTGCAGCATGCAAGCGCACTCTAGAATTGCTTGAAGTGAATTATATTTCAACCACCAGAGTACAACATATGGCAGCACAACACACAAGATGCAGCTCCCGAGTTCCACATTTACTGCTTTGTCACTATATCTGGCGACTATTAAATATATACAAGATGCTTTTAGTTCTTGTTACACATTTAGCGACTTTTTCACACTCATATTGGTGGCAGGAATACTTATTTCTCTATTTATTATGTGACAATCCAGACTTTTTGCTTTGTTTCGTTGGTTTAAGTTGGCGACACAGTTACGCCTACCAGAACGCAGATACAAATTCTTGGGTTTGTTGACTTTTCTGGTGGCATTGCAAGTGTTTAACATTAGCATCATTTAATTATTTTTGTGTTTAAGTATATACTTAAACACAAAAATAATTAAATGATATCCTTACCAAGTGTAGGCAATCTGTATGTAAGGTAGGGCATCTTGTTCATTTTATTTTACCTGTGAATTTCGCGGTGGCAGCTGAAATTGTGTCAAAGTTGTATTGCGGGTCTTATACACTTACACAGTTAAATACTGTGATTCTGAAACTTGGGCCTTTAGCGTAAAATATGCAGTGTTTATTCATTTGAATGATTTGATTGGAAATTTTGAATTTGCTGGCACCACCAAGATAATTATTACATTAGTTATTGAGGTTTCAAGGGCGGAGCTACGAGGTCATCTGCCCCTGTAATTATTACCAGCCGTCACTGAAGTAAACTATTAATCAATTATAAAGTAGCTAAATTATTGATGACTATCACTCTCTTATTCCATATTTTGTAGGGTCTTGATGTTCCTTCTCCATTCCTGTTGGTTGCCAATACCATTCATTTGTCTTTCGGGACTTCTTCAGCCCCCCCCCTCGACTTCTATCAAGAGCATCCTTCCACTGAGTTCTTGGTCTACAGTAAGCTTTGTAGCCATTTTTTAATGTTGCCTTATTAATAATTGAATGGACAACTTACAGTCAGTCAATTCAAGTGTGCCCAAATAGAGTGTGTGTGGGAAGTAACAATTATTTTATCATTGGTCATTCTCATGGTAAAACAAATTTCCAAATTATATTTTCTTCATAACTGGTGATATGCTAGTGGTTCCACATAGAGCAGACATGGGCAAACTTTAAAGGGACAGGGTCTATGCAATACAAAATAATCTAGGCGTGCCGAAAATAAAAACAACACATGTTTATAGATAGATTATAAACTTACTATTTCTGAATTTTAAATCAAACAAAACTTATAGACTACAATTATAGCAAACTTAGGAAAAAAGAGTGATAGTCTGAATGACTAGACTTTATATAATTTTAAATGCTACAAATGCTGAAAAATGCTGCGTGAAAGCCTCATGATCATGCAGCGAACTGCGTGAACTCAAAGTCCATTAGCAAGTGCAAACCAAGGTCAAAGGAGGTAGCTGGCTGGATGAAGTCACGCTCACCAGAGCGCGCGGGGAAAGGAGGGAGCTCAAGCGGTACCATGACGTCACACACCTCAGTGCATTCTCGGTACATTTCGTCCCGTCGCCGTAACGTAACACCAGACCTCAGCGTAACTACGAAGTCGACAAGATCATTTAAAATGATAAAAGAACACATCTTCTTCTTCTTGGTTTGTTGAGGTGCCTTGGACCACATGGTTCCTAACTGTGGCGAGCTTTCTAATTAGCCCAGTATTCCTTCATCTTTGCACTTTGACCACACCTTCATTTTGTTAGGAAAGGACAAGTGAAACTGTGACTGTGCTTCTACAAGCTTTTCATAATCTGGTTGAAACTGGGATGATCTGATTCTTAGTAGCACAGCTAAATGGTGGTCTGTCAATCTATTTCTGTGAAGCTTCATTGCAGAAAACACCTGTTCACAAATATAGGAAGATGCGAACATAGCAGTTATCTTCTGTGCATGAGATTTCAAGCTTGGGAAGCTTGATTTTGGGAGGGCCTTGTAGAACTCAATTCTTGAAACGTTGAGGAATAGTTTCTTCAATTCATTGTTACATTGTAGCTCAATCAGTTCCAGCTGCAACTGCACAAACTCATAAACACAATGAAATTGAAACAGTTTTCACTTCTGGGTATACAGAACAGACATTATGTAGATAGTATAATTCTGAACCATGTCGTGGGCCGGATTAAACTAGCTCAAGGGCCGCACTTGGCCCGTGGGCCATACCTTGCCCAAGACTGACACAGAGACATCTCATTTAAACAGATGTCAGTTGTTGTCAGAGCAGCTTGAAGACATTACACAATTCAAATAAGTTACCATGTTGCATCATTCAATAGTAGACAAACACTGCTTATTTGTATTTATAGGTCTAGCTTTTTACCATCATTACAAGTGGCTTTGGTGACATAGGCAGTAGCATACTGGACTGCTATGCCCAAGATCGCGGGTTCAAACCCGGTCGAAGTCGTCGGATTTTTTAAGAGCGTTAAAATCCTTCAATATGCCTTCCCTCGGAGGGCCCATGTCATAGATTTATGGCATGTAAAAGAACCTACCACTACAATTGGTAGTATGTAGCCAAATTTGTAGGTTATTTAGTTAGAAACAATCTATCAAGTTCCATCGTTCGCCGCTGGGTGTCAGTGACATCTGTTAGCCAAAGTTAGAACAACTTGAAATTGAACTTGCCCTGTTTCATTCATCCACACGCGACGGTACTTGTAGCTCACCCCATGGGTGTCCGCATAGAAGCAGCTGCAAACTCTGGCGAGCCGAACATGTCGTTGGACACTCCCAGCACTAAAAGCCATACACTAAATAAATACCATCATTACACCACAGTACTCGGAGATTTGCTAATAACACTGTCATCTTAAAGATAGCTTTGAAGCCATTTTTCAGTGTTGCCTTATTAACAATTGATATTGTAACTTTCAGTTGGGTGGCTTCGGTGGCGTAGTTGGTAGCATGCTGAGTTCTATGCCCAAGGTGGCAGGTTCAAACCCGGCCGAAGTCGGATTTTTTAAGAGCATTAAAATCCCTCAATATGTCTTCCTTCGGAGGGGAAGTAAAGCCAGCGGTCCCATGTCATAGATTTATGGCATTTAAAAGAACCTTGCACTAACTACACTTGTGTGAAGCCAAAATGTGTAGGTTAGAATTGATAACGCTCTATTAGTTTCAACGTTCGGCGCCAGGTGCTGACTGCGATGCCATCTGGTAGGCAAGTCCGCAAGCTAGGTGTCGTGGACGGTAGCATTTGGTAACAAAAGTAGGAACTACTTGAAAAAATATAATCGACTGCAGTCCTTCTACCTGAATCACAGATAACGTACACTAATACAGCCATCACAATTAACACCGGCTATCAGACAGATTCTACACACACCCAAAGTACATGGGGCTACATGATCGCGTTGTCGCAGCCCCTAAACAGAGGAACCAACCAACTTTCAGTTGGCCAACAAGAAATAATTCCAATTAATGGAATATGTGAAAAATAACCTGAAATACAATGCATGTGATTAAGATATGTATATTGCATTGTTACGGACTATTGAAAAAGAAGAAAACACGTCATCAATAGTCCGTAACAATACAATATATACAGGGTCTTTCATATAAAATAAGAACGGCAAGCGGCAGTATTGTTATCCGCTAATGCGGTGACCTTGGCCGAGCTTGTGGCGCGCCGTGGCCCCCTGCTTTAAGCATGTGTACAATCCTATATGAAATATTCATCATAAAAGATGCTGTAAGTGTCTTCCTTTCTGGGTTATACAGGCATTGTATCTGGTAACCACATTCTGGCTGACGCGAGTGAGTTCTGCCACTGTAATGTTTCCAATTGCATGCGTAATGTTTCCTTTCACTTCCACCAATCGTCCAATGTGTGAGGATTTGTTAAAATTTGTTAAAATAAGGATGGTATTGTTACGGCTGTGAGTTTGTGTCATCACTCGCCGCATGAGTCACAACTGCCCCAGGGCTGGGCTGTGCCCTGCCTCCTGTATTGCGCGCGCCTTATGCAACAGGGCTACTAGGACAAAGGGATAGTCCAGAACATTCGTGACTGGACCAGCGCTGGAAACCTCGAGAAGCCGTGGACTCTGGATGGATCTAGAAGCATTTATTGAGTCACCGGCCGGCTATATAAGAGTGACCCGTGAAGCAGTTGTCGTTGTTGTGTTTTACGAGCTAGTGCGAGCGATTATTTGTGCGACAGAAGTGTGGTGACGAAGTGCTGTGCGAGTTACGAAATCCTGTGACATTGTTTCTCCCAGCTTGTGAACAGCGTACATCAAGTGCTCGTAAGTAACTGTATTTGTTGTACCTGAGGAAGAGGGGCAGGTAGCTTCTGCCAAGGCCACCGGACTCATTAGGACGGATTAACTTCTGTGGTCTGTTGCAAGTGAAAGGGGCCAAGAGCGCATAAGGAAGAGACTTGAGGAAACTGGAGAAGGCTCCTAATTGCTTGTATTTGCTGATTAGTGTAATTTTCTGGCCACAATAAAGTTAATTATTTCTTTAAGCAGTAATTGGTGTTGTGCTTTGTACCCCCACCGTAATCCAGTTAACAAAAGTGCCACTAGGGGGTGGCACGTAACAGTATATTGGTTTTAATGGCCAGTGAGTTAAAACTCAGCACTTTTTCTAGGCGGAAAACCTAGAGCCCGCTGATGAGCCAACTTGGTGTTCCTAAGCTAAACCCCACACAAGGCATAAACCTAGATAAATTGCTGAGTTTTGTTAAAATAAGTTTTACATAAAAAAAAGATGTTGCAATGATAACTGTCTCACCATGTTAGCGACTGAACACCTGCATGCTTATTGCACAGTCAAGTATACATAATACTATGCGCGTGCTTTCAATACTACAGCAAGGGGCCGTGGCGTGCCACAAGCTTGGCCAAGGCCACTGCAGCAGCAGATAACAAAACTGCCGCTTCCCGTTCTTACTTTATATGGAAGACCCTGTATATCTTAATCACATGTAATGTATTTCAGGTTATTTTTCACATATAGTAGAGTTCCGAAAACTCTGCCAAATGTGAACCGTAGGCTGGCTGAGTTTGAGAAAATGCCGGGTTATCGGAAATGGGGTTGAAAATAATAAGTAAGAGTGTTTCCCCAGAAAATACAGTACTATACTTTTATGTATTGTTTGCATGAGAATATAACCCTGTTATAAACTGCCAAAATACACTTAAACAAAGGAAAAGTACGTACTTTATGAAGCCATAAAGCTGTCTATAATGAAAATTAACTAGCCGACTGCAAAAGCCGGCTACTTTTAAATTGTCCCGAGTCCTGTTGTCTTCCGCACTGCACTCTGCGTTTTGCTGCTTCATCACGAAGACGACGAAACAAAACAAGTAAGTCTATTACGGATGCACCTTGTTGTTCTAAATACTGAAGGGCAGTTTCGACAGCCTTTAGTCCCTCACTATGTGATATTTAGGAGCTTGTACGGTGGAGTCCTTCAACGTCGTCTTCATCATTTTCCGGCATTTATTCATTAAATGCGACAGCAGCAATAATTTCTTCGTCGGTCGTTGAACGGGTCTGCGTGCGGATTTTTTTTGCCCTGCCAGGGTGTGGCCGAGTTATGAGGTTATCGAGTGCCGAGTTTTTGGGACTCTACTGTATTCCAGTAAATGGAATTATTTTTTGTTGACCAACTGAAAGCTACAATACTGTCATCCTAGCCGATTCACCAGAGGATTTGGATGAATTCTTAAATGGTATGGACTCCATCTTGAGGAAGGAATTCATGATGAAAATCAATAAATGAAGGGTCCACGGGAAGAAGTGGGAATGTCACTCAAAATGTAAAATCGAGATATCAGGCCTCTTTGTGACGTATAGAAGGCACAATTGTGTCTGGCCAAGAAAAATGAGGGTCGTGAGAAAATGACGTTTCAAGTTAAAGTGTACATATAAGTAATGAAACTTGAAGACTCGTTTTCTGAACATTTTACATTATTTGACATTCCCCCTTCATCCCCTGGACCCTTCAAATGTAAAACAAAAGTAATGGAATGCAGCCAAATGAAATCAGGAACCCCTATTTATGTCAAATTGGCAGGTGAAAAGCTTAAGGAAGTAAGAGACTTCTGCTATTTAGGAAGCAAAATAGCCAGTGATGGATGAAGGAAAGAGGATATTAAAAGTAGTTTGGCTCATGCAAGGAAAATGTTTGGTACTGCGCCAGAATTTATTGAAGGTCATTACTCAAGAACTGATCTGGAGATGAACCAAGACCCCAGAAAATAAATGAGTGGATAAAAAATTTTATTTATTAAAAATTTGAGAAATATGAAAAAAAAACTGTATGGAAATGAGTGAAATACTATAGATCTTATGCATTTATAAAAGGCAAGGAAGTAGGAATGATTTAAAGATGAACTTGTATTCCATTATATGAATGTGGGAGGTCCATATTACGAGAAATATCACGCCACTTGAAGCGAGAGTTACGTCATGAGAGAGGGGAAGTTACGAAGGTCGAACGGCGGACTGAAGTGAGGAGAGGTGGTAAGCAGTTACGTCACACCACGAGAGGGGGCTGAGAGACGGAAACTTAAGGACTGCGGAGAACAGGACGGGAGAGTTCTTTCCAATTTGAGATTTGAACAAGACAAGACCTCGAGCAGAAACGAGTTTTGTTATAATAGTGCTACAGTTCATAATAGTTGGAAGCAAGGAAGAGTGCAATTCCAGAACTTACAGTAACTTAGGAGCAAGTTATTCCTATAAAGCATAACGGAACAGTACAACCATATATTGCAGTGCTTATGCTAAGTTGTTCCACATTTCGACAAGAAGCTAATCAATATTTCTACGCGTAAAAGCTTATTTGAACATTGTATTGAAAATGCTAGTTGAAAGTCAGCGACGGGGAGGTCTTAATTACATTATCAGAAATATGAATATTACCATGTGCTAAGCAAAAAGCATAGGGAAGTAAAGATTACAAGGATGTCAGTTGAATTCCAGATTCACTAACATGAAGGCGCTACTAATATCTACGCAAAGCGCAACATCACCGAGCAAAAACTTATACATTTCTACGAGAGTTTCAACACATCTTGAGATACGAAAACGCTTGGATAAACGACAATATTCCACCGTGATGTCTATTCTGAAGAAAACTGATGTCTATTCTGAAGAAACCCAGATGTCTATTCTGAAGAGATGGAGATTCGAAGCCGGCATACTTGCAGTGAACGGGAGGACGGAGCGCTGGCAAGGCTGTTCATGGGGAGGTCATTCACCACGAGTCCAGCTGGGTTCTGTCACAAACCGGTCTTCATAGCTGTGGGCGATGCTATGGAACACGACAAGTTTGGTTGGGAGGAGAGATGCAGGTATCTTCAACAGTCCAGAAGCCAGCAACAAGGTAACGAAGAAATTGTCTTTTATCATGTAGAATTGTAGTTATGTTCTGTGATTATCCAATTGACCAACCGCATATTTTTCAACCGCATATTTTTAACAGTATTTTTCAACAGTAATTTTTTAACTGCATTATTTAAAACTTATAATTTTGTCAAAGTAATTAAATTTGTGTGAAGCCTCCGTGGCTTAGGCGGCAGCACGTCGGCCTCTCACCGCTGGGTCCGTGGTTCAATTCCCGGTCACTCCATGTGAGATCTGTGCTGGACAAAACGGAGGCAGACAGGTTTTTCTCCGGGTACTCCGGTTTTCCCTGTCAAAATTTCATTCCAGCAACACTCTCCACTATCATTTCATTTCATCTGTCATTCATTTAATCATTGCCCCAGAGGAGTGCGTCAGGCCTCGGCAACCAGCACAGTTAATATCCTCGCCGCTAGATGGGGGCTTCATTCATTCCATTCCTGACCCGGTCGGAGACTGGAAGCAGGCTGTGGATTTTCATTTTCAATTAAATTTGTGTAGATCTTGTTATAGTGATTTTTCGTATTTTTCTACGGAGTTATTTGCCTTGTTCTTGAAAATTTCAGTCACTTGGACGAAATTTTGGCATGTTGATGCTATTAACAGCAGAGTTATATTAAAGTAAAATCGTGTAATATTGTTCATATTTGCGTTAGATTTAATTTAATTAAATCTGTTTTATCGCAGCGATGGAATATAATGGAATTGTTCAGAGGAACTTAGAACCAATTGTTTAAAGGAATATAAATGAATTGTATTAAAGGAATTTAGAGCGTTAAAAAGAATGTAGAGTGAACTATTTAAAAGGAATAGAACGTTGAACGAAGTAAAGAAGGAGTAAGATTGTAATTGAAGTAAAATGAAGTTTATTGGAGCAAATTTAAGTACAGTATATTTAAGAAGTAACGTCACGAAGTGTAAAGAATATTTCGACAACTCATGATGTTGATTCGAGTGTCAGAAATTTATTATGAACGGAAGTATTACGAAAAGCTTATACACATGGTATGTCTAATGAGATTTAGACCGTTAAAAAGCAAAAATGAATTTGTTAAACAAATATATTAACGGAAAGAAGTCAAACTTATATCTTTTGTTAAGAATATGAATATTTACTGATATTTCTTGAAAAGTTGTAATAAAATGTAAAGCTGAATTTAAACACGTGAAAAAAGAAGGTTAACAAATTTAAATCACAGGGTGATCAGAAAGTAAAAGTACAACGATTTATTGCAGAAATGGAATTATGAGCACGAGGCGATGTTATATCAATATAGAGGAGAAATGTTAAGTAAAGGAAGTATATGTATTGAAGTGGAAGTTTATAGTTGAATTACCGTGCAAATTAAGAAGTTATAAACGTAAAAGGAGTTACGTAATTCTGCGAAGGGAGGCCGAGGAGTCTCTAAGTTTTTCTAGTATTGATTGCAATAATTGTGAAGTTATGTGAGTGTATTGAAGGAAGATTCTATACAGGGTGTTTAAGAGAGAAAGTAATTGTTGTATAATTATGAAGGAGGAGTGTGGAAACGAAGGTTAATGCCGTGCACGTCCAGTATTCACGTTTATCAGAAGATTGTTAACTCAGTAAAGAATTTCAGAACTTATTTCAGTTTCATGATATATAGATAAAGGTAAAAAAGAACAGTGCTTAGCTTAAATGTTTGTCACTTATGTTCAATTGATTATGACGAGTATTTATTACTTTCAACACGATAGTTGCGGTGTATGTTTGGATTTGATGTTTAAGATAATTGAGTAGATGAAAGACTTATTGGAGGAAGAAAATTTAATCTTCGACGTTATGAAGTGTAAAATTTGAGAGATTCTTAAAGAATGTATATATGCACATAGTTCATGAATAATTTTTGATTAGATATGGAACTACGGTTCATAGTTGAAGCGGACTTGTATAAAATAGGGCAATACTTAGTAACACGCCGTTTCACATTTTCTAACTATAAAATTGCCACGTGCAAATTTATTTTTTCAGTTATTTTTGTTGAAGTGTCAGGGAGACACAATTTCTGGAAGGAAGCTAGTTTTTTATACTTGTTTTATTAGCTTAATAAACGGCTGGCGCTTTTTAGCGACTTAGTCAACTTTTATCTAAACTGATACCGTTTTCATTGTCGTCATCGTCGAAAATAGTACTACGGGGTATAGATACAGGCGCTCACTATAGATTAAACCTTATCACCCCTCGAGATTGGAGTTTCTCATTTTGCTCTAAATGTAAAGGATAGTCGAAATTTGTACCTTGTCTGGTAGTACTATTTTCTTTACGAATAATATTTATCCAGTATGTTCCTGAAATTCCCAATTTTACTTAGTAGGCATGGTAAGTTTGTGAGCTGGGTGACTTACATGTCTGCAATCCTTTTTCGAGCTGTGGATATAAGTACTGATGGGTTTCTTCGGGCGCAGTACAGAAAAGAAATTTGTTGACATCGAATATAGATTTAAGTATTAGAAGGTAATTTTTGAAAATCCTTTGTCTGGACCGTGGCACTCTATGGAAGTCTTTTCATTATTCGTGTCAGAAGTATCAATATGAACATTGAATACAGAATATCTACATTTCTGCCATACATATATATACAGGTTTATTATACAAAACAAATCAAATATTGAAGCAACAAATTTGAGCTAGATGATTTTTGCCCAGTATTGGGCGACGTCAATAGCGCTGGAGGAGGCTGCAATCAAATCTTTCATAGTGCACTTTGAAGGACATAAGTCACATTGATATAAATGTTGGATTGTCTGCAGCTCTCCACTGTCACAGAGTGATGAGTCGCTTGAGAAACCCCACTTCCGTAGATTTACTCTTGTTCTGCCGACTTCTGTACGGAGTCTGTTAAGGGCTTTCCAAGTTGTCCACTTCTCCTGGTGTTCACATGGAAGACTTTCTTTCGGCTCTGTCCAGTTGGAAAGGTGGTTAGTTCTTTCTTTCCACATCTTGATCCTAGCATTCTCTGCTTTCCCTTGAAGCTTAACTGTTGTGCGGAAAAAACACTTTCTAGATTTCAGCCTCCGTGTACCAGGATGGTATCCATAGAGTGTATGTGCTTCTGAAGTAGATGATTGGAGCCTCTCTTTGTTAGCTGCTACCTCCCTACGAATCTCACCAGGAGCAATACCAGCTAGAAGTTGGATCTTCTCAATAGGTGTTGGTTTTAAGCAACCTGTAATGATCCTGCAACTTTCGTTGAGAGCGATGTCGATATGCTTCGCATGGGCTGATCTGTACTGTCCCCGTTTACCTGGATAGTAGGCTGTCAGATATCCGCCCCCACAATCGGATTGCCAAATATCAATCGCACCGGCACAGTTACATCAATGAAAATGGCACTGACAGATACTATCGAGATAAGAGCACAGAAGTTCACAGGAAATCATTGTGGAACACACCAAAATAGACGGGGTTCATACTTACCGTTACTTACCTCTTAATTATCTCGGGGTTTGAGTTGACAACAGGATCACTAAAGTCTGTTCACACAATAACCTCCACCATGACATTAAAAATGAACCAGAACGAAGACGAGAACTTTGAACTGTACAAAAGCTTTATTTCAAATAAAGGGTCTGATTTTACTAACACAACAAAAACAACGTGGCTATCAGTAGCCCAAGTCAATCTGACTACGTCCTCCAGTAGGACTTGCAAAATTATTATACAACATGATATTAAACATTTTAGCTCCCAAGAGCTTCAAATAACGTAATATTCATAACACTATTGGATTGGAGAAGGACGTCAGGGTGTGACATATATAGAGCATTTGGTTTCCTTTTAATAAACATGAGAATGGTATTTATAGTCGCAAGGCCAGAGTGTGTACGACCTCACTCCCTGAGAACCAGATGTTGGCACAGCTGCGGGCTACCCTACAGCCTGTTGCATACTGGTCAAATGCACTCCCTTCTCACACGCTATGTTACGTAAGAATACAGCTTGTTCTCTCAAACTTTTAAATGTCTATAAGACAACTCACATTATATTTACGCAAATCTTTCAAGTACTTTGCTCACATCCTATTGGATCATTATGTTAATTTCTTAAACTTGTTAACTTCAATCCAAATATTTAATTAGCTCTTAAATGTTTATAACAAAATCACATAAATTATTTATAACAATTAGAAATTGTTTATAATCTTTGTCAAAGACAATAAAAATATTATAAGCACGCCTTTAACATCACTCTCGTTCCACATTATTTTCAAAAATATTTACAGCAATTATTTACAATATTAACATTTAAATTGTTTAAATTATTAATTTAATAAATACATTAACCACATGTTCATTCGGTTGGTAATTTTATAATCCTGTTTAATATAATCGACCAATGAAGGTTAGTTATACATGTTAATGTCACAATCTGGTTTAATAAAGTTTTTAATAATGATTTGTGACGGCAACCTTCATTCAAAATCTTATCTCAAATTCTTTCAAAACTCGTGTTAATTATAACAGTTATTCACTTGATTAATTTTCAACGAACTATGACAATCTTACTCCAGCGGAAAATCCTTCGCTAACAAGTTAATGCACAATCTGCATTAAAAATATGCCCAAAATCATCATATATTAATCTATATGGCATTAAAAACTTCCACATAAC
Source organism: Meconema thalassinum (assembly GCA_946902985.2). Classification (NCBI taxonomy): domain Eukaryota; kingdom Metazoa; phylum Arthropoda; class Insecta; order Orthoptera; family Tettigoniidae; genus Meconema; species Meconema thalassinum. The sequence continues at coordinate 98,241,463 of OX336400.1, read as the reverse complement.
TTACAAAACTTCCACAAATAATTCTTCAACATTAATTCCTGTGGGAACCTCCTTCATATTCAAGGGCTTTATACATCAGCGACTTTCAACACGCGCTGCACTAGCGATTATACATTCATAGTTCCACTTAAAAAATTTTATAATCATTAATTATTGTTTCAAAACTGTTTTTTTTTATTTAACCTTCGTGGATTTCATTCATGAACCGAAATGAAATCAAAACTTGCCAATCACAAACAAATTTAATAGTGAATACGCTTAGATACGCCTGTCTGGTCTATCAAACTTTAAGATTAACATCTTAAAAGAAATTGTAGTATGAAAATACTATCATCAAATAAAGTGCGACTAAAATGCAAAGTAGTCGAATAGAATCCAATTAGACTGGGGAATGCAAACATCGTTATATAATTCTCTAATTGAGAAAAACTCCTAACAAAAGTACTTGACTTTAATGCATTCAAAAATTCATTATTAAAGTTACTCTTTCACAAAAGCGTCTATGATGCAATGTTCATTCATAACTGACGATAAATGTCTGTGTTGCAATCAATTCAAATAACGACTAGTATTTCCAAGATCGTCGACAACGTAAGAGATTTTAACGCTCTAAAATCATTTAAATGTTCTTCCTTCTTGATGATGACAGAAAATTGGTCAAAGTAATTAAACTGGGGTAGAATTACTTTAATAAAATGACACGCTGTCTGAATTTAAATCTGCCATAAAAATCATTAACTTACAGTCAAATCGTGACTACAAAAATATTAATTACTGAAAAATTTAAATATCAGTCTCAACTGATTCAAAATCATTAACTATGCCCATGACATAACAATGTCTTAATAAATCGTCGAAAAAGGCATAACTCATCAAGGTGTACTGAGAATAAGAATCTCAACAAGAAAATAGGGCAAAAAACATGAGGATAAAAATATGGGAAAAATGGTTGCTCAAACATCATTATGAAACTCAAATACAATAAACGTTCACGACTACCTTATCTGCCGATTGAGGTTCCAGAGGAAAATTCCCCAAAGAAGACTGCTGATGGATCCATTTCACCACGATAAAGTTGAGCTCCATCCTCGAAATAGGAAATAGCACCCTCGGAGAATCGAACTGCTTCCTTCTCCGGAAATCGCTCTGCTCCTTGAAGACGAATAGACATCCTTCCGGCAATAATCTTCTTTGTGAGTCGGGATATCCCTGACCTCTCTTGAAAAATTCCCTGAAGTTCCAGTAGACAATCGCCATGAAGTTTTGTAGAAATTTCCGAAGAAATTATTCATATTCAGAGTATGAAATTGTTTCTATGGTTGTTCGATGGTATTCAGCCTTTAATTACGAAACATGGGTGTAGATGGTATTCACCGCATGTTCGCTTGTGTGGAATAGCAATTAGCGAAGTTCCATGTCGCTATCTTACTCCGTTGAAGTATGTCCCAATTGCAATAAGCCCTTTTAGCCTTCCATCTGCTCTTCGGTTGTAGTGTCAGAAGAACAAACTGCCGTATTCAATTGCTCCATTATACTGTATCGTTCTGTAACCAAGCAATCTGAATGAAGTCTTTCTATTCCACTCGCAGCGTCACCCGTTGCGTTGATTCTGGCTATACAAAAGTGCTTTTCTTGTGGTGAGATAATCACTTTTGTCAGTCGTATAAAACTGCTAATATCTTTTAAACTAATCGGTCGAAATTGTTCAGCTTTTCTCTATTACTGCATATAGCACTGCACAATACAATTAGCTTATCGGTGACCGCTAACTGTTCGAAGCTAAACTTATAGAAGCTTTCTAAGGTCCGTTTCAACTTCACCTAGTTTGACTTGGATCTCGTTAATATAGTGGCCTCGCCACGCGTTATAAAGACGATTCTTTTCACTGCTGTTCACTTCGACGTCTCACTATAATGAATGTATAAGAAAAGAACTTTCACAAATATACTTCGATGATCTGAGAATGAGACAGTGGCGTTTTCTCCAATACCACGGGGTAAGCACCGCTTACCTAGCATATTCTCATAAGAATAAAGTGTATAATATCACTTTCTAACGCGCAAGCAACTGCAAAAACGCCGCTTTGAATGACGTTCCTCGTTCTCTACCGCAGTTCTCCACAATCAGCCAGTACTACTTTGGAGAGAAAGAAGACAGAGTGCGGCTGGTCGCTATGACAACGGCTTGTTTACCTCCAGGAGCCTTCTGGCCCGGAACACTGCTATGGCCGATGGAGTGGTACACCAAGAAGGCCAGGTCGTCCTTGATTGGCTAAGACAGGGGGTGTGGCGTTCCATAGCCACAGGGCTGTCGTCGAGACAAGTCAAAGCGGGTAGCAAGGTCTGCTTCGGATCGGGCGGCGTACCCTAGCGAGCCTGGACACCAGCACTGCTTAAAATTATTTTGCGCGCCTCTCCAGTCCCCACCCTCCATCTGACCATCAGACCCGACCTTTGCTGGGCGCGGTAGTTAAAATTCTTCTTCGTCCGGTTAACTCACAACGCTATGTTTTTGAGTGCAATTAGCAAAATTTAGTATACCGTAACTACAGTTGATATTATTGTGTTGGGAGTGAACAGTGCGTTGGAATCTTCAGAGTGACCCATCAACCCGAAAATTTCCTCTGATTATCATTCAAATTATATTCAAAGAGTAGGTGTAAAGGATACATAATTTTAAATGTATGTACATCCGTATAATTTGAATAATATTTTAAAGACCTATCACATTATTTTTAAAAATATTTGGTAATTAGGCCTAAGGTTTTTATACGTTTCATGGTAGAAAACATTCTTTCCACTGATGCACTAGACGCCGGAATTGTCAGTACTAGTTAAAAAAAAAGAAGGAAGCTTTTAGTTTTACGTGACCATTAATCATGCGATCATGAGCCACGGGACCTCCTCTTTACGTGGAATCCGAACCACAGGACATGGAATTTCACTTCGAAATCTCACATGCATTGACTGGGAATCGAACCCGGTCCACCTTGGTGAGAGGCCAACAGCTTGACCGCTGCGCCACCACGCCCCCCTTAGTACTAGTTTGCATAGGTTATAGGCCTACGCCCCAATTAAGTCATTCAAACTAATGAAGCCGTGAAAACTTACATCAGTACAATTTGAGTGATATTTGCAAATAAATATTAACTGAACATGCAATACAATGACATAAGAATATCAATTAGTCTACTAATAGCAAGTTTATTATTTTAATGTTCACTCAGGTCTCATAATAGAAAATAATAATAATGTTATTGGTGTTACGTCCCTGTTAACTACTGGGGCTTTTAGAGACGCCGGGGTACCGGAATTTTGACCCGAAGGGAATCTTTAACGTGCCAGTAAATATACTGACACGGCTCCCTCGCATTTGCGCACCCTCAAATGCCGACTGGCTGCGACGGCATTCGATCCCGCTATCTTAAGCTCAGCAAGCTAGAACGTTACCGCTGAGCCACGCACAATAGAAAATTTACGGGTAATAACCTAAAAGTTTAGCTCCTTAGGCCAAGAAATGCGAACAACAAAAACACAAATTGCCACACTGTTCAATCGTCATATGGTACACGATAAGAGAAGCTCGCCAACCCTATTGTTGAATAATTTTCTCCGCACTTAATGTACATGGATTGGCATGCCTAAAGTTGAAAAGGGAAAAATGAGCTGTGCTGTATTACAATTCTTTCTATTTTTATTTTTTAAATGTGAAAGACTAACAATTATGTGTGTAGAGTAATTGTTGCTACTTCAGATATCAACCTCAACATTGACAAGGGCATAGCTGGAACCGGGTGCTGAAGTTGCTTTATGGTGTAAGCCTATATTTTGAGTCTTCCTCACAGCTTACTCTCGAAAAAATTCCACGCCACGCCACTGGAATGAGATCTCAGAATGATCAGAGAACGAAAGAGGCTCCTCTCTTCTGCGCAAGCCCTTTTATTAACTTCTCGAGGGGCGTTTCCATCCCTTCCAAAGCGTGATACTGCGTCATCGCTAAAACTTCCAACTTCGTTAATACATGACGGATTTTCAAAATTCAAAATCTGAAAATAAATTTCACCAAAATTCCAAATCAATGCTTCTACTGCAAATGGATTTCCACAATTCTGCATTCCAAAAGTGATAAAAATACCATAGTTTCAGCAATCTCCGTCTTCCTTTAAACTATCGTTGATTGGTTCAAGCCTCTCCTCCAATAGCATAGTTTCTTCCTCAGCAGAATTCCTCGTTTCCTGCGACTGCGTCGTAAACCTTGGAACATTCTCGACTAAATGCTGACGTCACTGAGAATCTCAGCTCAAGTAGCCTGCTAGCATAACATTTTCGTCATCCGTGCTTACGTCATGACTACCCACGTCATAACTATGACAGCCATAACTCTCCTTATAATTTCAAATATAGCCACCGTGGTCTCTATATAATTCAATTACGGGGGCATTCTCCTCTCACCACGTTTTAAAAACAGTTGCAAATTGTTTTTAAACTCAATGTTACAAGTATCTCAACTCTCTTGAACACGAAATTGAATTATTACTGGCTTACTCTAGGATAGTATCTTTTTAAATTTCCAGCATTGAACTTGCCGTAAACGACATTATTCTCATCATCGTAGAGTTCATAACAGTTGTTTCCATAAGCGTTCGTAATCCTAAACGGCCCCAGGAACACTAATCCAAATTTGGGGTATATTTTCTTGGACATATCAGCCTTGACAGGTCTGCGTAATAATACAAGATTTCCAACTTGTAAGGGTGTACCAAAACGTTTTCCAGCTACTCTCTTCAATCGTTTCTCTGCTGCTTTCTGGAGTTGTTCCTTTGCCTTGTCAATCCTCTGCTGTCTTCCTATGTCGGGATCTCTAGGTATGTGGTTGAAAAGATTATCCCACGGCCTTTCTGGGTTTCTTCCTAGATGAAGTCGCATTGGCACTTCTCCTGTGCTCTCCTGCACTGTAGAGTTCAGACATTCCTCAATAAGGGGTACAAATCTCACCCAACCAGAATGATCATTTGGACAGAAAATTCGACAGAATTTCGAGAATTCAGCCATATATCTTTCTGAGGAATTCGATTCAGGGTAACGCACGCTTGAAAACAAGTGCTTAATGCCAAGCCTTTCCATATCCGCTGCAAATTCCACGGACGTAAACTGCGTTCCATGATCTGACAGTAGATATTCCGGTATACCAGCTTTAGGAAATACAGCATTTTCCAGTCTGCTTACTACGTTCCTCGTGTTAGCTTTCTGCATGGGACTCATTGTAACAAATTTTGAGAAAACATCCACGGTCACCAACAGGTACTGGTTACCCTGGTATCCCTTCGGACAGGGGCCAAATATATCCGTCGCCATAAGTTCGTTTGGCTTAGAAGGAATCATCGCCTTCGGTTTTCCCTTTAGTAAAGCAGAAGCATACTTTGCTCTTTGACATTTGTCACAGGATCTAATGACCTTGGCAATGCTGGAACGCATGTTAGTCCAGATAAATCTCTCTTTAAGTGTATTAAGGGTTTTATCTAAACCGGCATGTCCAGTTGCGTGATGAGCTACCCACACTAAATTGACAACAAGTTTAGGTGGCACGACTATTCGGAGTTTTGTATGCGCAGAGTCAGCATACTTGCATACGATGTCTCCACTCAAGACTAAGTGTCGTGAATTTCTCCGTGTAGCTTCATAGTCAACATCCGTATTGTCCATGTAACCCTTGAGGAACCTGTACATTTTCCTTATTGGAGCGTGTCTCTTCTGTGACACACCGATTCGGGCTAACCTCCTAACGGTTTCTTCATCTTCTTGCTCCAATTGTACATGGTGTATCTGCACATTTTTAATAGGGTTACGTGATAGAGCATCAGCCAGTAAGTTATCTTTCCCAGGCTGGTGGACGATAGTAGCGTTAAACTGTTGGGTGAACAAAGCCCAACGTGTCAATCTATCACTCGACATGTCAGTTTGCAACATAAACTGTAGTGCTTTATGGTCAGTAATAATGATGACCTTATGTCCCAGCAGGATTTTCTTCCAGGCTTGTAAAGCTGTCACAAAAGCTAACGCTTCAAGCTCTGTCGTGAAGTAGTTTTCCTCGTGCTTTTTCAACTTCCGACTAGTGAACGCAATGTAGTGCTTGTTGCCTGCCTCGTCTTTCTGGTATAAGACTGCACTAATGCCTATTCTTGATGCATCAGACTCAATATAGAACACCTTCTCAAAGTCTGGGTACTCCAGTTTCACATTATTTCTGAGCATCTCTTTTGCTTTCTCAAAAGCCTCGTCTGCAGCGGTACTCCATTTCCATCTGTTGTTCTTCTTGAGTAAGTCATACAGAGGAGCCATAATTTCCGAGTATCTTGGACAGTGGCTGCTAATAAATTGGCATGCACCTACAAATTCTCTGACTTGTTTCACCTTAGTTGGCTTTGGAAATCTCGTGATCGCATCTACTTTTTTCATGTTTGGATGATATCCATCTTTATCAATAGTATGCCCCAAATAATTTATCTCCTTCTTCAAGAATTGACATTTTCCAAAGTTCACCTTTATATTGGCCTCCCTTAAATTCTCGAACAACTTTCTCAAGTGCACTAAATGTTCTGCAGCGCTGGGTGAAGATACGATTAAATCGTCAATGTAGCAGATTACATTTTCTTTCACTTCGTCAGTGAGCTTACTATCAAGTGCTCGAATAAGTGCTGGTCCACTGTTAACCATTCCAAAAGGCATTCTGGCAAAGACCCATGACGTCTGGTCAAATAGGAATCCAGTGTACTGCATACTATCCTCTTCTAATTGAACTTGATAAAAAGAAGACGTCAAGTCAAGAACGCTGAAACAAGCTCTCCCTTTGAATTTCCGAAGCAGATCTCTAATCTTGGGTGGTCTGTCATTTTCTGGAAGAATCTTCAAGTTGATGGTCCTGGCATCGAGACAAAGACGTATCTGACCATTACTTTTCTTCACTACTGTGATGGGGTTTATATAAGACGACGCCTGTTTTCTAATAATCCCGTCTACCTCCATTTTTCTGATTAACCCTCGTACTTCTTGATAGTATTTCTCAGGAATGGGGTATATTTTCTTCTGGTAAGGGGTTTCATCTGTCAGCCTTATCTTGTACTTATAATCCTTAATCAATCCAGGCTTTTCATCGAAAATATCTTGGAATTCCTTTATCAAATCCTCAAATTCCCCCTGAATTTCTTCAAATCCTTCAGTTTTCCTACTGGGTATTTCTTCTAAGTTTTCCACTTCATTAATTATTGTATTCAAAATTTCTTCCCTAAGGTCTATTTCCAGACTGTTTTTCACGTCCTGTTCTTCTATCTCTTCTGTGATTATGTACCCATCATTAAAACTAATACTTCTGTTCTGCATGTCAATAATAGCTCCGACCTTCGATATAAAATCGATTCCAAGCACCATATCAAAATTGATCTTGCTCACCACAATGAAGATCTGTTCATAATTCCTTCCATTGATCTCAAAGTTCAATAACACTTGAATCTTGCATTTCACTGCCTTATCTTGGAATATCCCTCTTACTTTGACGGTAGAAACAGGTAGAACTGTCATGTTCTCTCCTCTTAGCAGACTTTGATAACATTCCTCTGAAATGATGGAAATAATAGCACCAGTATCCATCAGGGCTTTGTACTGCTGTCCATCTATCCGTACAGCAATAATAGGTAATGCACATGGTCTTTCCTCTTTAACAATACCCCTCTCTTCTAGTAAATCTTCATCGGTAACTTCGTATATCTCATTAATCGTAATCAGGTGTGGTGTGGCAATGTATTTACAGGTTCTCACTGACGTTGAGAAATCGGCGTTTTTTTTTTTTGTGTTACCGACCTCAAAATTCTGTTGGCTCGTAGAAGGCCCAGGATCGATTACAACATCCTGCCTTTTCTTTTGATTGTCAGCTTCTTTATCCCTTAATTCTTTTAAGTATTGCTGGCTTTCCTTTTCTCTTTGCTGATACTGATCGGGTGTCATAACCTGACCTTGAGTATTCTGGTTTCTATTTTGGTTTTGGTTATTCCTATTATAGTTACGGTTATACCCATTATTGTTGTAATATCTGCCTCTTCCATTGTAGTTTCCTCGGTTGTAGTTCCAACCTCTTCTCTGTTGATACGGTCGGTAACCTTGTGATCTGTAATTTCTAAACTGATTATTCCTGTGAGGACCTACATTGTCAGTTTTCTCCTGCTCTGGCTTGTCAGTTTGTTGGACTTGGTCCATATATACCGTATTGATTTCTTTAAACTCCTGCCTTTGACCTTTCTGGACTACGTTAGGCATTGGACTTGTGTAGTCTAACCTTCTTAGTAATTCATCCATGCTGGATAAATCCCTGATGTTGGACGAAATTATAAGTCTTCTCACCTCAACTGGCAGCATACGAGAAATCGCATCTATTAGTTGCTCCGTGGACAATGGGGGTTGCAAAAATCTCAAGCGGGACAACTGACTCGTAAAGAAATCAGCGTACCTCGTTGGAAGAGTACCTGAGTATTTTCTTGAATACACCTCCGCTCTTAACGAATTCTGCGCTTCTATGGACCAAAATCGTTTGATTAATGCCTCTGCAAACTCGTCAAAGTTACTGAATGTGTATCTAAATGCGCGAAACCATTCAAGGGGTCCTCCAATCAGATATCTCTCTACTATCTTCATCTCTCTCTCTCTGGGAATGTGAGCTTCGATGAAATAATCTTTGAGATTCCTTACATACTCTATAGGTGTCAAACTATCAGTATTACTGAATTTTTGTGGTTTGTCTTCGAAATTCCTAATGACCGTCACGTTCCTCGGATATGAATCCGGATAGTTTTTCCCACTATCTCGATAGTTCCACTCAGGTTCCATATTCCTCTCGTCATCCTCCTCTCTGAATCTGGATACACGTTCTTCAGGAGTCACGTCTCTTTCTTCTGGCTCTAGGTTATGTCTTCTAGTATAATTCCTATTCAATTCGCAAGCTAAGCCTTCTGTATCCTTGTCGGTGATTTCTGTTAAGACTTTCTTGACTATCTCTTCTTTGTAGTTCTCCATTAAACTAGCCTCTCCTAACTTCAAATTTTTCAGTTTACTCGTCGTTTCATTTACATCCGAGACAACTTTATGAATTTGATCCTCTAATGTAGATTTTAAAGTTTGCATATCCTGATCTAGTTGTGTTCTATCGTCAACTTGTTTTTCGGATAGCGAATTTATCCTGACACTTAAATCTTTCCTAATCTGTACTACTTCATTGTTAATTTCTATCTGCGTACTGGCAAGTTTTCTTTCAATCCTTTCCTGAATTTGGGTTACATGTTCCCCACTTGACTTATTCCACTCGTCTTTCCATACCGCGACGTTTGCTGTTAACATTTCGGCTATGTCTACTTCGATATCCTCTTTTAATACTCTATTGTGGTCTAATACCTGGGTTCTCATGACCTCTACATCATACTTCAACTCTGCTAAAGACGTTGTTGTTCTAACTGATTCATCAACTAGTCTAGTCGCTAATGCAGTTATATTACGCGTACAAAGAGTTTTTGAGTTTTCGATTTCTTCCCTGACTTTATTTACATCAGTTTGGACTTTAGTGATATCTACGAAAACTGTGTTGACCTCTACCTGAATCTTAGTTATGTCACTTTGCACCTCAGTTATATCCGCATGAACGTTATTAATGTCTACCTGAACATTGGATACATCAGTTCTAGCTTTTTGAATTTCTTTTTGGACTTCCTCGACCTTGTCTTGGACAGTCGCTACATCGTTTTTGACAACAACTACTTCGGCTCTAGCACAAGAAATATCCCCTCGGACATTAGCTACATCTAGATTTAACATTGTAAGGTCTTTCTGTACCTTAGACACATCATTTTTAACATCAGACACATTTGTGCGGATGTCACTTACAGTATTTTCAATTCCTAGGGTATTAATCTGTAAACGCGACATATTATCCTCCAAATTAGCAGCACTAGTTTGGATACCCTTCAAACTTTCACCCATACTAGCTTTCAAATTACTAGCATTCTCCTCCATTCTTGCATTCAAATTAGCAGACAAATTACTAGCATTCTCCTCCATTCTTGCATTCAAATTAGCAGACAAATTACTAACATTCTCCTCCATTCGACTATTATTCTCCTTCATGCTTTCATTCAGCATCTGCTTCATGCTACTATTCATGCTTGCTTTCAAGTTAGCAGACATCTCCCTCGCACTTTCATTCATGCTAGCTTTCAATTCTTCTAACATCAACCTCATACTTTCATCTGCCATTACAATATTATTCAAAAATGGATTGCTGTAGGGACATACATCAAAGAACAAAATAACAACATTTGAGCAACACTTTTCACCATATATAAATTTGATCAATTTTCTGTCTTAAATCTAACTTATAACTACCTTATAATTAATATTCGAAGATACTTCATGTTGAAACAAACTCAAGCACATGTTCAAATTTCCCTGGCTCATTTTAAAATATCCTAACACAAATAATTTACATTTACAATCCAAATAATTTAATTTTATCTTTAATATGACTAAAATGTCATAAGCCGGTTAAATAAAATAAGATTCCAGATTATAGGCGATTTTTCTAAGTTTCCAGCCTATTTAACCTTTCTCAAGTTGTATAAGATCTGATCTTTTCTGAGTGTAATTTTCCTAATACAATACAACATTTAATTCCTATATAATCACACTCTTAAATACTACAATTGGCCTAGACATCTAACAAAGAATCAACCTCTTTATTTGAGTCTAATCGAACCCTACGTTTTAGGTGCGAATCTTTCTATTGTTCAACCTGGTGATCCAGTTTTGTCGAATTCGCCCCACGTTGGGCGCCAATCTTTCTGTCCCCGTTTACCTGGATAGTAGGCTGTCAGATATCCGCCCCCACAATCGGATTGCCAAATATCAATCGCACCGGCACAGTTACATCAATGAAAATGGCACTGACAGATACTATCGAGATAAGAGCACAGAAGTTCACAGGAAATCATTGTGGAACACACCAAAATAGACGGGGTTCATACTTACCGTTACTTACCTCTTAATTATCTCGGGGTTTGAGTTGACAACAGGATCACTAAAGTCTGTTCACACAATAACCTCCACCATGACATTAAAAATGAACCAGAACGAAGACGAGAACTTTGAACTGTACAAAAGCTTTATTTCAAATAAAGGGTCTGATTTTACTAACACAACAAAAACAACGTGGCTATCAGTAGCCCAAGTCAATCTGACTACGTCCTCCAGTAGGACTTGCAAAATTATTATACAACATGATATTAAACATTTTAGCTCCCAAGAGCTTCAAATAACGTAATATTCATAACACTATTGGATTGGAGAAGGACGTCAGGGTGTGACATATATAGAGCATTTGGTTTCCTTTTAATAAACATGAGAATGGTATTTATAGTCGCAAGGCCAGAGTGTGTACGACCTCACTCCCTGAGAACCAGATGTTGGCACAGCTGCGGGCTACCCTACAGCCTGTTGCATACTGGTCAAATGCACTCCCTTCTCACACGCTATGTTACGTAAGAATACAGCTTGTTCTCTCAAACTTTTAAATGTCTATAAGACAACTCACATTATATTTACGCAAATCTTTCAAGTACTTTGCTCACATCCTATTGGATCATTATGTTAATTTCTTAAACTTGTTAACTTCAATCCAAATATTTAATTAGCTCTTAAATGTTTATAACAAAATCACATAAATTATTTATAACAATTAGAAATTGTTTATAATCTTTGTCAAAGACAATAAAAATATTATAAGCACGCCTTTAACATCACTCTCGTTCCACATTATTTTCAAAAATATTTACAGCAATTATTTACAATATTAACATTTAAATTGTTTAAATTATTAATTTAATAAATACATTAACCACATGTTCATTCGGTTGGTAATTTTATAATCCTGTTTAATATAATCGACCAATGAAGGTTAGTTATACATGTTAATGTCACAATCTGGTTTAATAAAGTTTTTAATAATGATTTGTGACGGCAACCTTCATTCAAAATCTTATCTCAAATTCTTTCAAAACTCGTGTTAATTATAACAGTTATTCACTTGATTAATTTTCAACGAACTATGACAATCTTACTCCAGCGGAAAATCCTTCGCTAACAAGTTAATGCACAATCTGCATTAAAAATATGCCCAAAATCATCATATATTAATCTATATGGCATTAAAAACTTCCACATAACTTACAAAACTTCCACAAATAATTCTTCAACATTAATTCCTGTGGGAACCTCCTTCATATTCAAGGGCTTTATACATCAGCGACTTTCAACACGCGCTGCACTAGCGATTATACATTCATAGTTCCACTTAAAATTTTTTATAATCATTAATTATTGTTTCAAAACTGGTTTTTTTTATTTAACCTTCGTGGATTTCATTCATGAACCGAAATGAAATCAAAACTTGCCAATCACAAACAAATTTAATAGTGAATACGCTTAGATACGCCTGTCTGGTCTATCAAACTTTAAGATTAACATCTTAAAAGAAATTGTAGTATGAAAATACTATCATCAAATAAAGTGCGACTAAAATGCAAAGTAGTCGAATAGAATCCAATTAGACTGGGGAATGCAAACATCGTTATATAATTCTCTAATTGAGAAAAACTCCTAACAAAAGTACTTGACTTTAATGCATTCAAAAATTCATTATTAAAGTTACTCTTTCACAAAAGCGTCTATGATGCAATGTTCATTCATAACTGACGATAAATGTCTGTGTTGCAATCAATTCAAATAACGACTAGTATTTCCAAGATCGTCGACAACGTAAGAGATTTTAACGCTCTAAAATCATTTAAATGTTCTTCCTTCTTGATGATGACAGAAAATTGGTCAAAGTAATTAAACTGGGGTAGAATTACTTTAATAAAATGACACGCTGTCTGAATTTAAATCTGCCATAAAAATCATTAACTTACAGTCAAATCGTGACTACAAAAATATTAATTACTGAAAAATTTAAATATCAGTCTCAACTGATTCAAAATCATTAACTATGCCCATGACATAACAATGTCTTAATAAATCGTCGAAAAAGGCATAACTCATCAAGGTGTACTGAGAATAAGAATCTCAACAAGAAAATAGGGCAAAAAACATGAGGATAAAAATATGGGAAAAATGGTTGCTCAAACATCATTATGAAACTCAAATACAATAAACGTTCACGACTACCTTATCTGCCGATTGAGGTTCCAGAGGAAAATTCCCCAAAGAAGACTGCTGATGGATCCATTTCACCACGATAAAGTTGAGCTCCATCCTCGAAATAGGAAATAGCACCCTCGGAGAATCGAACTGCTTCCTTCTCCGGAAATCGCTCTGCTCCTTGAAGACGAATAGACATCCTTCCGGCAATAATCTTCTTTGTGAGTCGGGATATCCCTGACCTCTCTTGAAAAATTCCCTGAAGTTCCAGTAGACAATCGCCATGAAGTTTTGTAGAAATTTCCGAAGAAATTATTCATATTCAGAGTATGAAATTGTTTCTATGGTTGTTCGATGGTATTCAGCCTTTAATTACGAAACATGGGTGTAGATGGTATTCACCGCATGTTCGCTTGTGTGGAATAGCAATTAGCGAAGTTCCATGTCGCTATCTTACTCCGTTGAAGTATGTCCCAATTGCAATAAGCCCTTTTAGCCTTCCATCTGCTCTTCGGTTGTAGTGTCAGAAGAACAAACTGCCGTATTCAATTGCTCCATTATACTGTATCGTTCTGTAACCAAGCAATCTGAAGTCTTTCTATTCCACTCGCAGCGTCACCCGTTGCGTTGATTCTGGCTATACAAAAGTGCTTTTCTTGTGGTGAGATAATCACTTTTGTCAGTCGTATAAAACTGCTAATATCTTTTAAACTAATCGGTCGAAATTGTTCAGCTTTTCTCTATTACTGCATATAGCACTGCACAATACAATTAGCTTATCGGTGACCGCTAACTGTTCGAAGCTAAACTTATAGAAGCTTTCTAAGGTCCGTTTCAACTTCACCTAGTTTGACTTGGATCTCGTTAATATAGTGGCCTCGCCACGCGTTATAAAGACGATTCTTTTCACTGCTGTTCACTTCGACGTCTCACTATAATGAATGTATAAGAAAAGAACTTTCACAAATATACTTCGATGATCTGAGAATGAGATCTCAGAATGATCAGAGAACGAAAGAGGCTCCTCTCTTCTGCGCAAGCCCTTTTATTAACTTCTCGAGGGGCGTTTCCATCCCTTCCAAAGCGTGATACTGCGTCATCGCTAAAACTTCCAACTTCGTTAATACATGACGGATTTTCAAAATTCAAAAACTGAAAATAAATTTCACCAAAATTCCAAATCAATGCTTCTACTGCAAATGGATTTCCACAATTCTGCATTCCAAAAGTGATAAAAATACCATAGTTTCAGCAATCTCCGTCTTCCTTTAAACTATCGTTGATTGGTTCAAGCCTCTCCTCCAATAGCATAGTTTCTTCCTCAGCAGAATTCCTCGTTTCCTGCGACTGCGTCGTAAATCTTGGAACATTCTCGACTAAATGCTGACGTCACTGAGAATCTCAGCTCAAGTAGCCTGCTAGCATAACATTTTCGTCATCCGTGCTTACGTCATGACTACCCACGTCATAACTATGACAGCCATAACTCTCCTTATAATTTCAAATATAGCCACCGTGGTCTCTATATAATTCAATTACGGGGGCAGTACCAAACCGGGGAGGCATATTCGCCTGCAGAGTAGCATAGAGCTAGAGCTGATGTTCTGATTGTGGTTGTGTTCCCCAACTGGTTCCTGTCAATTTGCATAGGATGTTGTTTCTAGCATCTATCTTATGTTTCGTGTATGTTAATGTGCGATTCAGCATAACTCCCAAGTACTTTGGTGTAAAGCAATCTGCCAGTAAACTCCCTTTCCAGAATACATTGAGCACCTGAGAGGCCTGTACGTGCCGTAGATGGAAGGCGCAAATTTGGGTCTTAGCTGGATTTGGTTTCAGGTGATTTTTCTCATAATAAATACCTAGCTCTTCTAATGCTACAGTTAAAGAAATCTCAGCTTGATCAAAGGTATCAGTCTGAGTAGTAAGTGCAAGGTCATCGGCATAGATAAAACTTTTAGTGCCTTCTGGTAATGGCTGGTCATTTGTGTAGATGTTGAAAAGAATAGGAGACAATGCACTGCCTTGAGGTAGACCATTCCTTTGATTTCTCCATCTACTTCGGCGTCCTTGAAATTCAACAACAAAAAGTGACTATTTTCCATGAGGGTAGCTATCAACTTGGTTACCTTGATGTCTTAAATCATTCTATAGAACTGTACCGACAGCAGTGGCTATGCTCGCTAAAAGCGCAGCGTTAGGTCATGGGGCCAAGCTCTCTGCTGACTCGGTAGACGCGTGGGTTCGAGCCCCACCGTCGGCTGTCCTTGAAATGGTTTTCCGTGGTTTCCCATTTTCAACACCAGGCAAATGCTGGGACGGTACCTTCTAACAGGCCACGGCCGCCTCCTTCCCCATCCTTGCCCAGTTTCATTCATCTTCATCCATTTCATCTCTCATCCCGACGCGCAGGTCGCCCACGGGCGTCGACTAGAAAGACCTGCACTCGGCCTCCCTGGAGGCTACACGAAAAAAAAAAAAAAAAAAAAAAAAAAAAATTTCTATAGAACTTGTTTAATAATATTCTATGATTAACCATATCGTAGGCAGCGGATAGATCCACAAATGCCACACCAGTGACCTTCTTCAACTCAAAACCGCCCTCATTTACAACCTGTGCAGTGCAGCTCTTACCTGGGCGGAAGCCACACTGCTGAGGGATTAGTATTTGGTCTACTACTCCCATTAAGCGGTAGAGTATGATCCTTTCCATTATTTTGTACCGGTGGCAGAGTAAGGAGATTGATCTGAAATTCTTAGGATCCGAAGGTTCCTTTCCAGGTTTCAAACATCCCATCCCCCTGGATTTTCTCCATATTTTAGGAATTTTCAGAGAAGAAAAACAATTGTTGAAGAAGTTCAGAAGCCATACCTGTGTAGTTGAGCTAAAGTGTTTTATTTTCTCTATTGTGATGTCATCTAATCCTGCCGCTTTTCCATTTTTGCCACATTGAATTGCCTTCTGCAATTCCTTTATTTCAAATGGCCGGGACAGGTTACTGGACTTCATCTCTTCATTTTTCAGGGTATTGTGTTCAATTTTCCTTGTTTTGTGATTGGTTTTCCCATTGATGACAAGCTGATTTGCAATTTGATTTGCTGTAACATTTGCATGGATTGGTCCTTTGGTTGGATCGTTGTTAAGTTGCTTAACAGACCACCATTTAGCTGCGCTACTAAAAATCAGCTCATTATGAAACACTTTTAGAAGCACAGTCACAGTTTCACTTGTCACATACTCCTTCCTCTTCCAACAAATAATGAAGGTGTGTTCATAGTGCAAAGATGAAGGAATACTGGGCTAAAAAGAAAGCTCGCCAGAGTTAAGAACCACGTGGTCCAAGGGGCCTCAACGAACCAAGAAAAATAAGGTGTGTTCTTATTTCCTAAGTTTTCTACCATTGCAGCCTATAAGTTTTGTTTGATTGAAAATTCCGAAATAAAAAGTTTATGATCTATTTGAAAACATGTGTTGTTTTATTTTCGGCACGCCTAGATTATTTTGTATTGGCCCTGTTCCTAAAAAGATTGCCCAAGTCTGCGCTAGACCAGACAACTACGCTACATTATAAAATGATCCGTGGACGCATGAGCAGGGGTTTCACAATATTTCATAACATCAGCTTTACAACTATCACTACTTTTGGTGAAGAACAAAGGAATGGAAACGGCTATCGAACAAATCAATCTTTCAACCACAAAAATAACAACATTAACTATCAAACTACAGTAAAAACTGCCCACCATGGATTCTTTATTAAACGGAAATATTTTAAGGTCCCTTAAACTTAGGGGTAATAAACGTGTTAAATTCCCTTCAATGAACGGAATGGACAATGGAAATCGAAATATGCATATCCATGTTCCGGAATACAGTATTATGAAAATCTTCAGGCATCCTGTGAAAATCTACCTTGTTTGCTGTAACAGTTGATTCTGTAGCTAACAAGGAATGTGTGCAAATAGGTCTTCCTCCTTTTGTTCTCCAACTTACACGTCACAATGTACGATTATTTGCCCTTTTCCTGTTACCCTTAATGAGCTGTTGACCAAAAAATGCCTGTCTTGAGGTTCATTGTAAGTTTTGCTTCTATAGTACTGTATCAATTCGTAGCAGATATACGTAAATATAACACTGAGTGTAAACCATTTTATTTTTTCTCAGTATGCCATTTGTTTCATTATTTTATCTTACAAGGGGAGGATATGGTGCATGGGTCACCGATTCGACCCATCTTTAGTACACGTGTAGGGCATGACCAGGTGTATACCAGGTGCAAGTAGTAAGGTGCGCTTCTCAGCCGATTCCAAGAAATTAATTATAAATTATTCGTAATTGCTGTACGGCGTTCATGTGTGCTGTACATTAACATGAAGCCAAAGAGCTCGTGGTGCAGCGGTAAGAGCCCTGCTTCGTAAGCGAGGGATCACTGGATCGAATCCCACCGGTGAGCCTTTTTTTTTTTTGTAAACAAAGGCAATTCGTACAACTGTAGGTGTTGTGAATAATGTTCATTTTACAGTCAATTGTAATAACGTGTTATGTGAGCGGGAAAAGGGAGTCGGAATAAATCGTACAGGAGATTGATGAAAGAGTACCTTTATTCACAGTATTTGCTGTTAGATTGTACGGAAGAATACAAATCAGAGTGCTTTATCGAATACTAGCAGAAGTACCCGTTCTTCGAACAGTGTTATATATTAACACCAGACATTATCAATTGAGCTACTGTTGCAATGGTTAGCGGTTTGTCATTCCTTCATAAGTTTATCAGAACGAAGTTAGTTTTCAGGGAATATCACACACACACGGCCTTAAAATGTGGTTTTCGGAGACTCCTTATAGACTCGCGAATTTTGTGTCTCACAATGAGAAGCGCAACCATTGTGCTACTTCGCCGTCCGTCACTTCAACGAGATGCTTTAATCGTCCTTCTAGGATAATTTTTATATTTCGCCTATTTTAGCATGTATTTTGAGAAGTTTTTCCCTATATTCACCCTTCTACTGTATGAAAAGTACGGTGAGGAGATTTATAGTTGATTGGTGTATTGACTCATGTTTACCATACCTAATTTTACGATGCACCAAGCATCCGAACACGATTTATAGGCGTACATAAAGATTCACAGAAAGACAGACAATTCTATTGTCTACAACATATCACCCAGATATCCAAATGTGGGTATATCTACCATACAGTATCAAACAAAATCATCCTTACGATGAACCCATATGTCGACAAAAAAAAAAGATTAGTTTAAATGTGCTCTCAAACTAAATTCACCTAACGTGTACTTCCTGACGTGAAATAGATTTGAAAGCCTTGTAGACGAAACGCAATACACCTCACATAAAAAATTACCCTCTACGTTGTGTTAGGTCCCTATACACAGGAAGACCTCTTTCATAAATTATAAAGGCTTGTGGTGCATGAAAATTCAGGTTCTTTAGCCTCAAATGGTCCAAATTCCTAAAAGCCGCAAAAAATGCTGATTCAATTCAGGAATTTTTGAAAATAATGTTGCTGTTTGGAGATATAATAGACTTTCTGTACTATATGTCGCACGTGAAATTGCATGAAAAAATTCTAGGTTACCCCTTGACCCCCTTAATTGCATTGACGAATTATACAGTCTACGTAGTTCCGTGATAACCTTATAGCCATTTGCAAACTTTCACAGAAATATCGTATGGCCTCGGGTGTCGGGTGCAAGCTTCGTAATTTGACACCCAGAGGGTAGCTTGCATGTCGAAATTTCGTTGTTCCTTGAATCACTATGAAAGTCAAGGAGGGTAGATATCTAAGCTCCTTGAACACTATAGCGCTTTCTAGTAGAGAAATGAGGAACTTTGTGTTGGCGGAAACTCCTGAGATTAATTTTGCCATTATGAACACGGCCTACTGAATTCAAATGGGTTCTTTGACATGCGAGTCGTATATTTGCCGCCTTTCAAAAATCACTTACCACGGTCAGGAGTGAACCTGCAATCTTGGGGTTAGTAGACCGACACGCTATCCACTCACCCACCGTGGCAAGGTATAAATGGAGTGACATTGCTTCTTACAGAAATAGATGGAAAGTTGGATGCAACCCTTGAGATAATGTTGTCATGGTTACCGATTTCCATTCCTTCTTTAGTTTGTTAAATTAAATTAGTTTTCTGGGAATATTTCAGATACTGTTGGTTTTAGAGCCTTATAATTTAGTTATCGAGGCCCCCAAGTTTTGTTCCTGGCACCGAGGGGCTTTGTCTCCTCGTTGTACGCCATAATATAATACTACTAATAATAATATAATATACGGATAGGAATATAATAGACCTGCCGTACCACACCCGCAGATGCCCCCGAGTTTTGTCTCTCACATTGAGGGGCTGAAAATGATCTTTGTCTCGTCCTTCTACTCCTATTTCAGCATGTATTTTAAGGGGGTAGGCCCTCTTTTATGAGAGGTGCGGAGAAGGCTTACATCAATGATTAGTGTCGTGCCTCTGATGGATATCGGTACCAAATTTTACGTTGATACACCCAGCCGTTCTCGAGTTATAAGGGAACAAAGTTGTCCACAGACAGACAGACCAAAAAATTATTTTCGCGCGCATCCATAATAAAACAGTCTGAAACACGTAAATAACTCAAATTTCCGTAGAAATTGCGAAAAAAACATACAAACTTAAATGTTTATGTATGTAGAGATATACTGCACCGCTCGGTGTTGACCGTGTTTTATTGCACAAATTTAGGTTTTACTCGCTAACCGTTGGAGATACACAAAAAGTGATAAGGGCCTTTTGGATAGAAAATTAAATGTTAAATCTTGTGTATGCATCAAAAGTTGGCTATTTCTTAAGGTTCTCCTTTATTTGAAATGGAAATATGAAATTTTGAAACCAAAGGGTGTAGTGACGTCACATATGTGGGTTTTACTCACTAACCGTTGGAGATACACGAAAAGTGATAAGGACCTTTCGGATAGGAAATTAAATTTTGAAGCTCGTATGTGCCATCAAAAGTTTGCTATTTCTTAGCGTTCTCTTTTTATTTGATATGGAAATATGAAATTTTGAAACCAAAATGTGTAGTGACGTCACTAAAATGGTCGCCATTTTTTAATAGTGAAATATATCGAAATTAAAAGTATCCTATATGTAAACATGGTAAATCAGCTACATCCATGCAAAATTTCAATTTAATCGGACCAGTGGTTCTTGCGTTATTGAGTAACACTCAGACAGACACACACTATCTCATTTTTATATATTAGTATGACTAGCTGGTCACCCACCATCTGAAGCTCGTCTCGACACGAACTAGAATATGAAAATCTCAGTACGTAAAATTGTAGAACATACTGCAATTCAGTCAATTTTATGGAAAACCCTTAAAAGTTATCAGGTATAGATGTACCTTTCTTGGAAGTAGTGACAGCACAGTGGTAGAGTTGTAGCCCAATCACAGTACTGAGGTAACATATATAGTTTTGAAGTTTGGACAATTTGTTTGTAATAAATCAACAACAAATTCAAAAATGATTAATCTTTATTAAGGATTACAGAACTTAAAGAATACATGTAAATATTTTAAATTGGAAGACTCCTAGCAGTTGACTAAGCAACAGTCTCTATTTCAGTATTCCATTGCCATAATACAAGAAAAAATTGTTTTACAGGGGAAAAAATTACACCTTTTGAATTGCACCTTGTAGATGACTAACCAACAAAAGCCTCTATTTCAGTGTTCCATTGTCATAATACAAGAAAACATTGTTTAACAGAGGAAAGAATTATTGTTTTCAACATAACTTTGAATTACTCCTAGCATTGACTAACCAACAGCCTCTATTTCAGTACTCCATTGTCATTAAACATTACATGGTGTCGAGTGGTGACCTGTTTTTAAATTCCCGTATATCTTAGAACTCTCTGAGACTAGAGTTCGCATAAAGAATGGCTGAAAAATTAATCTTAAAAGTGCGAATCAAGTTTTTCTAGCGTAAGTGAAACTGCATGTTTGAAGAAGTCCGTAGCGTGCGCGAGAAAGTTGAACTCTTTCGCAGATGGGATAAGAAGCTACAAACACAAATAAAGACCGTTTATACTAGGGTCTCGTCCTTTGTTTAAGGCCGGCGCGGCGGTCGGTCAGGCAAAGCAGTCGCATTCGACACGAAGACGCTGTCGCGTGGTGAGGTTGACTGGGCTCTCACCCCGCCTAGCGTTCTAAAGGATGGTGACACAAAATACGCGTGGCGGCGAGATCTACAGGGGAAATATAAGGCCTAGCAGCAGGACTCTACCGCGCGTTCGGAGGCAAAGAAGTCGGGCATTAGGAGACTTTTCAAGATGTCCCGGATCAAATGTGAAACTCCCGTATACCCGCAATATTCCCGGGACACTAACATTCCGGTATATTTTCAGTATCGCTCGACACTCTGTGACATAATACAAGAAAACATTGTTTTATAGGGGGAAAAATTATTGTTTTTGACAAACTTTGAATTACTCCTAGCATTGACTAAACATCAGCCTCTATTTCAGTGTTCCATTGTCATAATTAGGGACTGGACATCCATGCACTAAAAACAATTAAAATATGCATGCAATCATGCTCTAAAAAGGTAGAAAATATGCATTAAAAATGCACTTATTCAATCTTCTTTCCCTAATTTGCCATAATAAATGTGCAGTCGTTTTTGCATGCTGTTCAAGTTGAAATTTCTTTTCACGTTTTAATTCCTTCGAGCATACTTGGCAATAGACGACAACGCCATAATCACTATTACCTGACACCCACAGACTTAATAAATACTTTCTGCTGCTTTTGTTTTAAGCATTTTGAGCAAAGTATATGCAGACTAAGGATAAAGTAACCCTGAAGAAACACCTCACAAAACTAACCCCGGGCTACTGGCTGCCGGGATGGTGAAAGAAATGTCCCACCCCATTCCATTCTTGAAATAGTCATGCTTAAAAAACTGTTATATCGTCGTCATCTGTTGCTCAGTTTCTTACAAGGGATGTTTTAAATTATACTTAGGCCTAATTTAAAATGTATTATGCTAAAATATGCTGTTATACTCAGAATATGCATAAATCCACAAAATATGCATTTGCATATGCCTTTTCAAAAAATCCGGTCCCTAGCCACAATACATTGTTTTATAGAGGGAAAAGATATTATTTTTAAAATAATTTCTGACTAGACTTTTTGTACTTACAGGTAAATAACATAAATGGTAAACCTAGGTTTGTCACTTTCCACATGAATATTGGAGTGCTGCAACCTGTCAGAAATGAATGGCCACAAAATGGTGGTGTGTGGTATATAAAATGATGTAATAAATTGTTCTAAATATAATATGGTTAGCTAATTATACAAGTCTTTAAAGAAAAAAAAAAAAAAAGATAAAACACATAGTTTGAAATGGATATCCTTACAAATTTGAATTAAAATAAATCAAAAATGTTTACATTGATGTGGTTATTGAGCTCAATAACGCTGATGTACAGTAGATATCATTGTTAATCTGAAACATGTACGTTTAATAAATTATTAAACAGCATTTCACAGTATTGACAAGGCGGATTACATAATACATATATTTTACCATTAGTCAATACGGATTCCAGAGGAAGAAAAAGAATTACCCTCAGAGAGGATGAAGAAGTATTGTGTGGATAAAAAGAAGAAAATCCTGAACCATAAACCCGACTTAAGTGGTCCTATGCAGACCATAAAATTAAAATAAATAACTCATTATGATGTTCTCATAACACTCAATAAAATACTGATAACTCATTTGGCTAACGGTTTGATGGCATTGCACGGCAATGCAATTTTTAAGCTAAAGTAACCATTCTATTAGAAAGTTATGTTAATAAAGTATTCAAATCAAAGTGAAATAATACTGTAAATGTTATTGAAGATTGTGTACTCATTTTCTTCAGTCTGTAATACATGACTTGGGCCTAGGCTTACATTTTAAGCAATATTCCATCAATCGACGGTGGGCATTCAAGACCTCATATGCTGCTATGCTGTGCCTTTCTATTGTCTTCCTTGCAACTGGTCACAAATTTCTCGATGTGGACATACATTCCCGCCGAACATTTTATTTAAGGTTGAGTTTTCTATGCTTCAGTGCAGAGGATATTGAATCTTAGGTGTAGAGTTCGACAGCAGTGTGTATCAACTTTTGTATACCGGAAACATGGTGTTGAGTGGTAACCTGTTTTTAGGTTCTCGCATTTCCCCAATGTGAATAAACCAAATCCCCGTATATTTTAAAACTATCTGAGACTACAGTTCACATACCGGATGGATGAGAAATGATTCTAAAAGCGTGAATCGAGTTTTTCTAGCTTAAGTGAAACTGCATAGCGATAGTGTGTTGTTTCATGATGAGATGTCTTAACTTGTACTAGAGACAAATGAAGTCCATCCGGATTGGTCATTATCCAGATTACGACATTTAACTTGTGATCGTGAAAGTCGTGGGGATCTTGTCATACACGAACAGTGCCGATGACATGCAATTGCGTACCATACTCACGACTTTCCCCAAAGTCAGACCTCCACCGTAAACTCGCGACCACAGTGTAGAAACTGCGAGAATTAAGTCAACCCGCTTGCGAGTGGCACCGATACCTACTCGCCACATTCAACTGCGAACTTGCCACCTTCCACTTTGCTAGGCCAACGGGAATATCGTCAAACGGCCGAGAGCGGCGCCGATAACGTACATAGCGACATATCTCCGTGTCTGTCCGCGAGAACCTAGATCTCGTTATATAGACGGCGAGTGGTGTGGATTGCGCAACATCGCAATAATTCAGCCTCGGGGAGGCGGCAAGGAAAACGGGAATCTCGTCAAATGGCAGAGAGTTGTGTCGATTGCGTAACATCGTGATGCTGCTCATCGTGGTCCGTATTGACGCAATATTTCACTCAAGTAACATCGTAATCTGTGCCCGACTGCGAGAAAAACGGGAGTCTTGTCTAATGGACTGAGAACGGCACTGATGCGTAACATTGCAATATTTCTCCGTGTCTGACCGCGAGAACTACGGGAATCTCGTCAAACGGACCATGAACGGCGCCGATTGCGTAGCATTGCAGTATTTCTCCCTGTCTGACCAAGAGAACGGGAATCTAGTAAAACGGACCACGAAAGGCGCTGATTGCGTAACATTGCAATATTTATTGATATTCCACCACGAGAATAAAGTGAAACCTGTCAAACGGCCGAGAGCAGTGTTGATTGTGTAACATTGCAATACAGTACCTTCCCGCATTGTTCTCCAGTACCCAGCCTTGACCTCGAAACCGTAGGAACAGCAGAAATCTCGTTGAAGTGACGGACGGCGACGTAGCACAATGGTTCCTACTTCTGCTGAATATCCTTCCCCATCACATTGAGCTTTGCAGAGATTGGCAAACATACCCACTGACATAAAAATATCAGCTCTGCTGATAAACAACTGGTCTCCTCTGTGAATAACAATGCAGGTTGAGTCCTGTCTGTCATTGTCAAGCAACGAGCAGAGATTGGCCAGGCTGTCCTGACGTTGGCTCGACTCTCAGCCCACTTAGTTCTCTAAGTGGCGATGGCGCAAAATGCGGGCGGCGGCGTGGTCTGTAGGAGAAATAGGAGACCGAGCGGCAGGACTCGACCGAGCGTTCGGAGACTAAGAAGTCCGGACATTATGAGACTTTTCAAGATTTCCTGGATCAAATGCGAAACTCCCGTATATTTCCCGCATCGCTCGACACCCTACGGATATAAGGAAGAAAATGGAAAGGAGCAGCCTGGTGGCTTACGAGGTCTTGTATGCCCACCGTTACAAAGCTATTGGCATAGGAGTGTCCAGTATTGTAATTGCAAGGTATTCGGCATGACATCTGCCCCATTCCATCAAATCAATACTGGTATACAATAAGCTCACTCATAATTTAATCTTCTGCTATATATAGATATATATAAAAAACAAAGCTGAAGAAGAAACCCATACATTTCAAGCTATTATAAATCTTAACTAGTACAAAAACAACACTCCTATTAAATAAATATCATATTGCACACAAGGTAATACAGATAAGCATGACATTGTAGCCAACAATTAAAGTTCATCCAGGATAGAACAGAACTATATTGAAAACAGGACACACTTGTAAGATCAACTCGTATTGGAATAGAGAGGCTCGCACCAGCCACCAGAAAGTATGGGAAGTTCAAAATTGTAAAACACAGTGTGAGGACCGAAATTTGAAATTTGTCCTTCACTATGGGTAACCCTCTAAGGGATACAAAGATACTGTACTGTATTACAATATTGTGAAAAACAACATGGTTTAGAAATATGACTACTTCACAATGGATACTGACTGGTACACTGAAATACTTAAATGTTCTCTTTGGTTTCAGAATTCAGTCATTTATCAAGATTTAGAATTGCACATTATAGTTTTAAAGTTATATACAAATGTCTCTATCCCCTTAAAATTACCTCTAAATTGACATTCTTATGAACTCTATTCTATAAGACATATATCAGTAAGTTGTTCCATTGTTTAGAATGGCTTGGGACATCTTGATCATCAGCCCGAAACCTTCTTGATCAAGAAGCTTATAAGACACACGTTAATCTTCAAAGTGATATGACTTTATGGGGTTAAGACACACTGATAGGTTGATTAAGGGGCATTCCACAGCCTCAAAACATAACATGTACAGTCAGGAGCCTAAAGTAAAGTAAAGTATTGACAGGGCAAATCAACCATATTAATATAATTTTTATAACAATTTATGCTTAACATGACCACACACTAATTTTGGAAACATTTTGGGCCTCCCTGAGATTCTGAGAACAAACATTTGTTTGCATTGTAGGCTGAAATCTGTAATTTCATTAAAAAAAAGTTATTTGTTTTACGTCCCTTTTAACATGTGCGGTTTTTAGAGATGCTGGAATTTTGCCCCGAAGGGGATCTTTAACGTGCCAGTAAATCTACAGACACGGCTCCCTAGCATTTGCACACCCTCAAATGCCAACTGACTGCCCCAGGATACGATCCTGCAACCTTGGGCACAGAAAGCGAGAATGTTACCTCTGAGCCACGCAGCCAGCTAATTTTATGAAAATCCTGGTCATTACATGGATAGTGTATTAAGAGATAAATGTATTATACGAAGCAACTTTCCATGAAGTGATGATGAGAGTTATTTCTTTGCATCACTTAAATAATTTTATGGTCTTGTTACATATTAATTTTCTCTTCGCTTTCAGAATCCTGTTACTTATCATGGTTTTTAGAATTGGATATTATTATTTTACAGTTATATACAAATGGGCCTTGGAGGCTTGATTTAGACAGCTCCTTAACCCGGTCCATGAGGCAATTATAATTGGCTACATGGATAATTCTTGCAGGCGCGTCCACGTCGCGGGGTGGGCAACGGTACTGTAATATACCATGGAACTACAGTACCGGCTAAGTTCTGGTGAGGACCCGGTCCTATGGGGTATAACATAGGCCCCGTGCACAGGGTTACGTGCGAAGACCTCAACGGAATCTGCAGCGGAGAAGATGGACTTCGGAACGGTGGAGATTGCGGAAGAGGCAACCCAGAACTCAGGGAATAGTATGAGTACAGCATCAATCGGCAGCGTCTGTTTCCCAGGTTAGGGGCGGCTGCAAGGGCGTCTGTTTCCCATGTTAGGGACGGCCTGTACAATAGCTGGCAGAAGCTTCATAAAATGCCTTTGGGAGTGGCGACCCCATCGTAATAATAGCCTAAAATGGAAATGGCACTTCAAATGATTCGGAGAAGGTTAGGGCATACCCTGCAGGCGACGCGCAAATCTTTTGGTACTGGGGGAACTGTGAGAAATGGGCGACTAGTAACCGAAATGAAAGTGGGAATCATGAATGTCATGACCCTGACAGGCAAGGTGGAGGAGGTGGTAGACTTCATGGAGAGGGAGAATGTTGGAAGGGGCTGAGTGAATTGAAATGGAAAGGTAAAGGAAGGAAGAAATTGAGGAAAAGATATACATTATACTGGAGTGGTGGCCAAGAGGCAAAATATGGCGTGGGACTGATAACCTTGAAACAACTGGAGGAGTATGTTGAAGTGGTCGAGTGTGTGAGTGACAGAATAATGAAAATTAGAATGAAGATGAAAAATGACGTGATGGACTTCATACAAGTGTATGCACCACACACTGGAAACAGAGAAGAAGATATTGAAGTATTCCTGGAGGATGTAGAAAGAGTAATTTCAGATGTAGAAGTGGTGATCATGGGAGATATGAATGCACAAGTCGGAAACGAGAGACAAGGAAAGGAAGAAGTCATTGGACCATATGGATATGGGAAAAAGAACCGGGAAGGAGAGGAACTTGTAAACTTTTGTGAAAGGAATGGACTGATAGTGGGTAATTCATGGTTTCGGAAGAAAAACAGCAGGAAAATTACGAGATATGGTTGGGGCGATAGAAGAACAAAATCAGTAATTGACTACTTTCTGGTGGAAAGGACTAATCGCAGAAAGCTGATAGATGTGACAGCTTTACCAGGAGAAGCATTTGATGGGGACCATAGAGCTGTGGTGGCAAAATTTAGATGGGAAAAATTGGAAAACCTAAAGGAGATCAGAGAAAGTAAAATAAAAGTATGGAAATTGAAAGACAAAACTGTACAGGAAGATTTTCAAGAGATTGAAGCAACAAATCCCAGTTACTGAAGTGGAAAACATAGAAGAGGAATGGTCCCACTTTAAAAAGGCATTTGTTGGTGCAGCAGAGAGTGCTTGTGGTAGGACGTCAACAAGAGTGAAAGAGAAGGAGACACCGTGGTGGAATGAGGAAGTGAGGAAAGCAGTGAAAGAAAAGAAGTCTGCATGGAAAGAATGGAACTGAGATCAAACAGAAGAAAGCAAAAGGAAGTATCACGACAGCAAACTGAGGTGTAAGAAAGTGGTAGGAGAAGAAAAGAAGGGAAGAATTTACACGAAGAATGGAAACAGATGTAAGTGGCAGTAAAAGGATGCTCTATGGGCTTCTAAGAAGTAAGAGGAAAGAAAGAGTTACTACAAAGCTAGTGAAAAAGGAAGATGGAGAGTTGTTAACACACCCAGAAGAGATAAAGGGACGATGGAAGGAGTATTTCGATAAGCTATTGAATGTGAGCAATTGTACTGGTGAGATGGAAGTGACACAACCTGACGACTCTATAACAGAAGATAATATAACAATGCTGGAGGTGGAATTAGCAGTACAGAAAATGAAGATGGGAAAAGCAACAGGGATGGATAAAAATCAGTGTAGAAATGATAAAGGCTCTGGACCTGTTGGTATGCAATTGTTGTATCGACTGCTAAAGTGTGTGTGGAAACGGAAATGTGTACCAGAAGACTGGGAGAAAGGGCTAATAATACCAGTGTTTAAGAAGGGGGACAAGAAGGTGTGTGATAACTATAGAGGGATCACCCTCATATCACAGATAGTAAAAATACTGGAAAGGATATTAGAAAGAAGAATGAGAAGAAAGGTGGAAGGAGAGTTGCAAGAGGAACAGTATGGCTTCAGGGTGGAAGATCCACAGTGGACCCAATCTTCAGCTTGAGGCAGGTGATGGAAAAGAACTGGGAATATGGAGAGGATTTGATCATGACTTTCATAGATCTAGAAAAGGCATATGATTGTGTCCCCAGAGAGAAGGTATGGGAAACCATGGTTAAGAAGAGACTGGGAAGAGAAATGTTGGAAATGGTGCAAGCAATGTACAACAACTGTGTTAGCAGGGTACTGACCCCAGTTTGAAAGACAGATTGGTTTAGGAACAAGACTGGACTAAGACAGGGGAGTGTGCTGTCACCTCTCTTGTTCATAATGGTGATGGATGAAATTGTAAAGGAAACAAAGGAAGCATACGGACATAAAGAAATGAAGTTACTGTTATTTGCAGATGATATTGTGGTCTGGGGAAGGAACACCGAAGAAGTGCAAAAACAACTAGATGCACTGAACGAAAATATTCAGAAGTACGGCCTGAAAATCAGTATAGAGAAAAGCAAGACCATGGTGATGACAAGAGGCGAAAGACAAGGAAAGGGCACTGTGAAAATTGGAAGTCAGAGTTTGGAAATTGTGGACACGTTCAAATACCTACGAAGTGAATTGATGCAAACTGGTAGGTTGGACATGGAGATTGGCAGGATGGTACAGCAGAGCAATGCATTCTATCAAAGTGTAAGAAAACTTGTTTGGGATAACAAAGTACCAAGGAAAAGCAAGGAGGTAATGTATAAAGTGTACTATGTTCCCATATTAACTTATGCAGCTGAGACTTGGACCCTGACAAGCAGGCAAGAGAGTAGAATCCAAGCCAGTGAAATGAAATTCCTAAGAAGTATGATAGGAAAGACAAGGAAAGACAGAGTGGGGAATGAAGATGTTAGGAAGGAAGATGGGATGGAAAAACTAAATGAGAGAATTGAGAAGAATAAATTAAGGTGGTTTGGACATGTAAAGAGGATGGAGGAAAATAGAATACCAAGACAGATGCTGGAGGCGAAGTGCAAGGGTAAGAGAGCAAGAGGAAGACCTAGAACAAGGTGGATTGATTCAGTGAAGAACAGCATAAGAAAAAGAAATCTGGACTGGGACAAGATCGTGGAAGAAGAATGGTGGAAGGAAAGAGGAAAGTGGAGAAGTGCCATAAATACCCCGACCCGGCAGGAGCTGGATAAGGGGAAATGATGATGATTATACAAATGTGTCTATCCCCTTAAAATTACCTCTAAATTCAGTACCAGTGCATGAGAAACATCAATTCCAATGCCACTGTAGTCCCTCTTTCAAGAATAACACACCTGTAAAATCTCAGAAGAAAGAAAATGAGCAATATAACTTCAAGCAGTTAAATTTATCCTTTCCTTTCCCGTTCTTCTTTTCTGTCATATTTTTTTACCTTTTCCAGTAAGTAACTACAACGAATGTACCACTATATTCCATGAACTGATGAACTTTACTATCCAGCAGATGATTTATAACAGTAAGAGCTAATTAACACTTGTAGAGTTAGAACACCACTAGGTAACTAACTCTAAATGGTTTGAAATAGGACTAAAACAAGGAAGCAATCTATCTCCTACACTATTTAATGTTGTGACGGAAGGAATGAATAGATTAGTATAAGAGATGGTTGGAGACAGGATAAAAATATGATATGGTAATATGGGGTGATGCCGGCCCCGTGGTGTTGGGGTAGCGCGCCTGCCTCTCACCCGGAGGCCCCGGGTTCGATCCCCGGCTCCGTCAGGGATTTTAAAACTGACGTGAGGGTTGGAACGGGGTGCACTCAGCCTCGTAAGGACAATTGAGCAGCTGTCTGACAGTGAGACAGCTCCCCGATCACGAATACCAAGATTAACGGCCGAGGGGACCCGACGCGCTGATCACGCGTCCCCCCAAAATCTGCAGGCCAAATGGCTGGGCAGTGGTCGCTTGGTCGGCCTTAGCCCGTCATGGGCTGGATAGTGCCAGGGGTTGTTGTAATATGGGGTGATACAGAGGAAGTTACAACTAGAAGCATGGAAAGAAATCATGAAAAGGTATGGACTAAGAATTAATAAAGAAAAGAGTTAAGTCATGATATTCCGAAGAAATAGAAAGATAGATGAGAATATTGAGTTGGATGGAAAACCACTCAAAGTGGTCAACAGTTTCAATTACCTAGGCAGTGAAATATCTAGTGATGGCTGGATAACAAATACGAGGCTGCAAAAAGGAGAACATATTTATCAAACAATAAAACATATGGTTTGGAGCAAGGAAGTTCCAGAAAAAGTAAAACTTCTCTATGTGTTAGGTGTAACACCTATTACTCACCCATTGTCACATATGGAGCTGAAATTGGGATGTTGATGGAAAGGGAATGGAGCAGACTGCATGCCAGGGAAATTAAGTTTCTCAGAGCAGGGAAAACAAGATTAGATAGAGTAAGAAAGGTTGAAATTAGAAAATAACTTTAACAGGAAAGTATGCGAGAGGGAATCGAGAAAAAGGGATTACGATGGTATGGACATGTTAAGAGGATGAGTGGGCAAAGTTTGCCAAAAATAATGGAAGAACTAAAGGTTGAGATAAAAAAGATCTCGAGGGCGACCAAGAATGTGGTGGAGTACAGGAGTTAGAGTCTATATAGAGAGAAGAGGAGATAACTGGCATCGAGTGGAGGAAGAAAGGTGGTGGGAAAACGGAATTAGATGGAGAGAACTCGTAAACACCCAGGCCCCGCAATAGCTGGAACGGGATTAGGATATGAACAGTAAGAGTTAACTTCCTGAAGTTTTGTATAATGGATATTATAACTGTTTCACTAAACATGAAGTGACTAGGATATTTCATAAAATCACTAGTTTTATTAAAAGCCTACAACATATGCACCTATAGAGCGTCCAGGGTTAAGAAAAAACTACAGGCCTTATGGGCTTTTATTTCTGTTGGTTTCACCCCTATTGCTCCAAACTGTAAGTTTGTATTATAATGAAGTCCTATGAAAATGCGTTCGTCTCCTTATGAAACATGTATTGTTTGTGCATTACGACACTGAAGAAGACGTAAACTCATTTTGATATATTTCAGTTTATCATTTAAAGTGTTAGAATAGTGGGCTTATTTAAAGGAACAGCCGAGCGGGAATGTCAGTTCGCGCCAGTACTCAGAGAGGAGAAACGAGTGAGCGTACAGCAGTGGGCATAAAAGAACGTGAAAATTATTATTTGTCAGGTGCAAGTGCTTTGGAGAGTGCATAGTGTTATAAATACCTTGTATTGTGCTTCATAGTGTACATTTTACTTTTCGTTGTGTGTATAGTTACATTGTTTGTTTTTGTCTGTTTCGTTTTCACATATCATACTTTAAAGTAGCGAGTGATAACTGTAGTTATGGCTGAACATGTGAAAAGGAGAAGTGGGGAAATTCTCAGGAGAAAGGAACGACAGATGGTACTTAATGTATTTTCATACTTGAAAACGGAACATCCAGGACAGAGTGTTAGCTGGTTAGTGGACGAAACCGCTAAGTCTTTAGGAATTTCAAGGTCTTCCGTCTTCAAAATAAGGAAGAAAGCCAGTGCAGGGCCACTTCAGAGTCCCAGCAAGAAACGGGAAAGGAAAAAGTTAATTCGCAGTAACTCTAGGTTCATTAAATATGATGATTTTGTCAGAAGTGGAATACGGAGGATTATTCATGAATTCTATTTTAGAAATCAACCCCCAACTCTGAAGACCGTCCTGACTTCTATCAACACTAACCCAGAACTGCCCGACTTTAAGAAAACTACGTTGCATGTTGTTCTCAGGGAAATGAACTTTACTTATGAAAGAAGGGGAAATAGGGCAATGTTAATAGAAAGGGATGATATCGTGTCTTGGCGTCATAAGTATCTCGTACAAATTAAAAGGTATAGAGAAGAAGGTCGGAACATAGTTTATACAGACGAAAGTTGGGCTAACACTGGAATAACCGTGGCTAAAGAGTGGAAAGACAAAACGGTTACCACACCAAGGCAAGCTTTTCTTGCAGGGTTATCGATCGGATTGAAAACCCCTACCGCTCGTGGGCCACGATTTGCTATTGTTCACGCAGGTAACGAAAATGGGTTCGTGCCTAACGCTGAATATGTTTTTTTGTGTAAGAAAAATACTGCCGATGCGCATGATGAAATGGACGGGGTGTGTTATGAAACATACTTTTCAGAAAAGCTTCTTCCAAATTTGCCTCCCAATTCCGTAATTGTTATTGATAATGCTTCTTACCACAGCAGGAAGAAGGAGCCAATACCGACAAAAGGCTGGAAGAAATGCGATATGCAAGGATGGATGACGGAGCATCATATTCAGTACGAAGATCACATGTTGAAGAAAGATTTAATGGACATTATTGCTTTGGAAAAGGGCAAATACGATAAGTACAAGATAGACGAAATTGCGTTAGAAAGAGGACACACGGTACTTCGACTGCCCCCCTACCACTGCGAATTAAACCCCATTGAACTCTTATGGGCCCAGGCAAAACATCACGTGAGCTTACACAATACGGACTTCAAAGTGAAAGAAATGAAAAAGTTAATTCAGGAAGGTTTAGCTTGTGTTACACCTGATAACTGGAGGAACTACGTAAACCATGTAAAGAAAATTGAAGGCGATATGTGGAAGGCTGATGAAATTCAAGATGACATCGAACCAATCATCGTCCGTCTCGGTGACTCTTCAGATGAAGATTCTTCAAGCAGTGCTCAAATGGAATAGATGAACATGGCACCTCTGATAATGTAAGTAGATAATTTATTTTAAAATTACTTACAAAATGCATTTAATTTATACTCGTATTTGTCGGTAATGTGCTTCTCTTGCAAATAGGACTTTTGACTTTCTTTTCGTTCTTCTTTAAGTTACGTTGGGTAGAAAGAATATCTATTGACTGTTGCGATCAAAATATCGCATCTGTCATCATTTATGAGTAAATTAACATTACTGGAGGTACGATATTTATAGCCAGCTGGTGAGAGCAGGTCCAGCTGTCACTCACGCATCCATCTGTTAACGGTACTTTTGTGTTATAGCCGTCTTCGTTGTGAAATGTCTCCGGAAAGTAATTACCTCAGCGCTGTGACCCCTGCTGATAAGGAACAATGCGATGCAAGCTGGGGATTCACTTCAGGTTCTGGACACATATGTGATAATTTGCTCTTGTATTATTTGTTGTCTCATTCGAGGGGCTGATTAAACCAGGTGTTCAATTTGCGTGATAACCTATGTTACTGTGGTGTATGTAGTGGTGTGTATTTGTAATTCAGATGAATACTGGGAATGGGGGGGGGACTATGGCCTTCAGTTCGGAACTATCCCGGCATTCGCCTGGAGTAGAAGTGGGGAAACCACTTCCAGGATGGCTGAAATGCCCGCCTCACGAGTCTGTGTACTCCGTTCCAGAGCTCTACGCGGATAAACAAAACGTTATCCGCATCCGCCCTGCATCCGCACAGTTGTCATCCGCATCCGCCCTGCATCCGCACAGTTGTTATCCGCATCCGCCCTGCATCCGCACAGTTGTTATCCGCATCCGCCCTGCATCCGCACAGTTGTTATCCGCACAGTTGTTATCCGCCCACATCCGCACAGTTGTTATCCGCCCACATCCGCACAGTTGTTATCCCCACAGTTGTTATCCGCCCACATCCGCACAGTTGTTATCCGCCCACATCCGCACAGTTGTTATCCGCCCACATCCGCACAGTTGTTATCCGCATCCGCACAGTTGTTATCCGCATCCCCACAGTTGTTATCCGCATCCGCATGACTCTTTCCCCATCCCCATGTTTGTTACATTAATATTTTCAATTAGATAAAGCATAAATTACTAAAGCAACATATTGAGACATGTGAGGAAACGTCGTTCCCTTAGGCTATGTATATCATGTGCTATGTTTACAATCAATGTTACACAGCCGGAATTGCAAGTCTTTCCTGTTCGGAGTGGTAATTCTGCTTAATGACATAATTTGAATGTGCTTAGCTTAAATCATCATTTTACATTTGTCATGAGAAAAACATAACGCCAGTATATGATACCGGTATTTCATAAACATCCGGATCTTAATAATGATATTAAATAAATTCGGATTGTATTTTAAAAACTATCCGCAAATTTTCTCCAAACATTATCCGCAGCTTATCCGCTCTCCGCACAGCCACGCTAACTATATCCGCATGGCGAGAACAGATGCGGATATACGCGTCCGCGCAGGGCTTTGATTATAATTACAGTTCTTGGCTGAGTTGGGAATCGAACTCGGACCTCCGGAGTGGCAGCCAAGAATGATAGCCGCTACACTACGAGTTGATCATACTTCATTATTATTATTATTATTATTATTAATAGTAGTAGTAGTAGCAGTAGAAGTAGTATTATTATCTAACTTATTTCAGTCACTAAAACAGCTGCACTAGGCGAAGTATAATTTTATGTCGCAACTGTACTTCACAACGAGTGACCGGGCGGCGATGTGCGAGGAGATATGGCAAATGCGGAGTGCGGCTAGCCCATAAGACCTGTAGTCTTTTCTTAACCCTGGACGCTCTATAGATCAGATGTCACCAAGCCGTCGATCTCTGAAGCTTGGATTTTCAATCACGTGGTAATGTGACATTCACAACATCTGAAATATACTAATGATGAACATTAGAATTCTTTCAACTCAAAACTAAAATCAGCCTGAATCAGTGATTTAACATACAACATTAAGGTGCTTTTAGCATATTTATTTAAAAGGAAGGAAGCTTGTAGTTTAACGTGACCGTTGTCATTGACTCTCAACTTATATGGGTTAAGATATAGTCTGACTCACACCATAGCAACAAGCCATACCCATGTTTCCACTCCAATTTAAAATATTAAGTTTGTTATTTGGTGTTTG
Source organism: Meconema thalassinum (assembly GCA_946902985.2). Classification (NCBI taxonomy): domain Eukaryota; kingdom Metazoa; phylum Arthropoda; class Insecta; order Orthoptera; family Tettigoniidae; genus Meconema; species Meconema thalassinum. The sequence continues at coordinate 98,205,751 of OX336400.1, read as the reverse complement.
ATAAAGGCATCTGTCGATTTGCATTGAACAAGTACAAAGCGTATTAATTTAAAGCTAATACGAGGGAAGTTCGAAAGTAAGTTTCGTAATTTTATTGCACGAGCAGATGGTACACCAGGTGACACCAACAATCGCCATAAGAATCCACACTGTGGCTGGTTCAAGGATGGAAGGAGTGTCAGTGGAGGGGGAATGACGTATGTGCAGAGTGCTGACAGAGAGAGAGGAGCAGCAGACCGGTGTGCCCGATATGATTCGAGCACAACTCACGATGGCAGACCAAAGTGTACTGACAACGTGGTCCCCAATGGAAGTGCGTGCTGTTATCCGGTATGAATAGGCTTGTGGGACTAGTGTGTCTATCATCCATGAACGCCTATAGACCATGTATGGTGAAGCGGTCATGTCTCGTCAACTGGTCGGTCGCTGGTGTTGTATGTTCAGTGAAGGACGGCAGAGCATGGAGGATGAAGATCGAAGTGGGCATCCCTCAACATCTACAAATGAAAACAACATTGTTCGAGTACAGGACATGATGTTAGCGGACAGGCGCGTCCACACTGCGTATTAGTCAAGCCCGGACGCATCACATGCTCCATGATGTGTTGGGTTACCGAAAAGTGTCCGCAAGGTGGGTACCGAGAAACCTGATCCCGGAGCAGGCTGTGCGACAATCCTTGCATCGCAGGGCACCGAGTTTTACCAAGAGTGGTTTCTTTAAACTGATTGCACGCAACGACAAGTGTTTCAATGACGGTGGGGCTGTCGAAAAATAGTGCAAGGTGTATAGTTCATGATGCCATAGTGTATGTCAGTTTGGCAATAAAGGGTCCCAGGAAAAAAAAAAAGACAAAACATTTTGGAACTTCCCTTGCATATTAGTCCAAACGGACAACTGGGTCCTATAAAATGTAATGAATATGACCAGTGTAGAGCATGAAATATCTGAGGACTCTTACTAAGACTGAAGGGACAGTGAGAATCTAACCGGCCCAAGATTGGCGCCTATCACACCTTGAAGTGGTTGAGCACCAAAACATCGCGGTATGTACTCTCACTGTCATCAAACTTACCGAGGCATCTCTCAGATAAAACATTATTCATCAGCAAGAAATGAGGACTTGCTAGCTGGTCCAGCATCACAACAATCGCTGGAGGAACTGCATTGATACAATTGGCAAGTGACCTCCAGAGAGGCATTGTACAGGACTATTCAGCTGTTGCTCATAGAAAACCTGCACTTTGTAATAAGGATGAAATGATTTCCTCAAGGCAGGGGAGTTAACTATACAAAGTTAAAAACCCACGACCCATTCAGCATTGGAGCCCAGTGTCCACTTGGTCACTGCCCTTCATGTATAATATAACATTTAAAGCCATTTACTTGTGATCAATAGCCTGCTAAGGCATCACCAATAACATTAAAAGAAGGCAAATACTAATATATATTCCAAGTAGCATTTTAACATCATGGAAACTTCTGCCAACTTAAAAATTGGCATTATAAGTATTATTTCGAGTAAAGAATTTGCACATTAGTGGAAGCCTTCACATGCATGTGTCACTATGGGAGAACATAACTTCAATGACCCAACTTCCAGTCCATAATGTCAAACCGTCATTGTCAGTAGAAAACCTGCTATAGCAATCACCAACTTAAGAACCAAGGATTCAAACTTCCTTTTCCCACCTCTCTCTGTTCCTCTTTGTCAGCTTGTCCAACATAAACAAAATCCTAACAAGACATTACATTCCGTGTAATTACATGGCATTATTTGTACGGTTCAATGTACAATGCACCAAATTATAAAACAAGAAATTCAATTTTACTCCTTTACAGTCCTCTGGAAATTCAAGCTTAAGAAGAAAAGGAGTTAGCTCTAAAAACTACACAGTCCTAAGACCACAAAATATAATTAAGTAATTACATAATTAACTTAACCCCATGGCACCACAGGTCATTTAGGGCCACGGCCTACCGAGCCCCTGCTACTTAGCCATTTGGCCTACATACGGTGGGGCGACACGTAGTCAGTGCAACAGAACTTGCCAGCGGTTAATTTTTGCTTTTATGACCGGCGCGCTGCTTCTCTGATCGACAATGACTCAATTGTCCTTATGACAGGCCACAGGGGCCGCTGGCATTGGCCCACGTCAGTAGTCCTGAAAATGGTTTTTTTTTGGTTTCCCCATTCCCACCACCAGGCAAATGTCGGGCAGTTCCTTTCAACGGGGCCATGGCCAACTCCCTTCCTTAATTAGACCCAAGTTATCAGTCGCCTGGGCGATCAGCCTGTCACCATCACCAATTGTATCTAATGACAATGTGTGTTTAGCTTCTTCACAAAGTCCGTGGGTAAAGTCGAGCTGGGAGGATAGATAGGCAATAATAATAATAATAATAATAATAATAATAATAATAAGAGGCCATTGTTATTTTTCGGACATTTATATAGAATGAATGATAGCAGGTTAACAAAAGAGATTTTTAAATATCTTTGGAAAAAGATTCGACAACAGCCTGGTTTCAAGAAGTAAAGAAAGATTTAGAAAGGAAGGAAGGAAGCTTGTAGTTTAACGTGACCGTTAATCTCGAGATCATAAGCCACGGGACCTCCTTTTTACGTGGAATCCGAACCACAGGACATGGCATTTCACTTCGAAAATCTCACATGCATTTACTGGGAATCGAACCCGGACCTCCTTGGTGAAAGGCATTCAGCTAGACGGCTGAGCCACCACGCCCCGAAAGATTTAGAAAAAAACAATGTAAGAGAAGAAGATACATAGAGAGAGAAATTTTCAAAAAAAAAAAAAAAAAGTTATTGGGAATGGAAGGACTCCAAGGAAGGCAATAGAAGACACACAGCGAAAATTTGAAGGAGCACTGGAGGAAGAAGAAAGGACAAAGGATTAAACATTGAAATTGGTTCGTGGTCCTCAGAAGACCATAACGGAGAAAGAAGAAATAATAATAATAGTAATAATAATAAAATAAAATAAAATATAAAAATAGCTATAGGAGTGATTATTAGAAAGGCTTGTAAAACACCTGAATGAATAACTAACTTCATGGTGAAGTCTTACTCTGACAAATCCTTGGAGCCTGTTCAGGGATGCCCTCCAAGGATTATTTTGATATGGGGGACCCACTTCCTTCCACATCCTTGCCCAGTTTCATTCATCTTCATTCATTTCACCTCCCATTAACTCCTCTCCTGAAGTTGGCATCAGTCAGAGCATCCGACCGTAAAAACCATCCACCACATTGACTTTCATCCCATATCATCCCTGACACACACACTTGTTGTTTCCACAAAGAGGTCTGTCCTAGAGCATTCCACATGATTGCAGCAGACATTTACATTCTGGCAATGACAGAATGCTAAAATCTCAACAAAATCCCTATATGAAAAAAAAAAAAAAGGTCAATATAAATGTAAAAGTACTCTCAAAATAGCCAATCAAAATGCAGTCTACAACATAAATTGATAGAAAATCAGTCCCTTAGGCTGCTTGTACACAATCAAATAAATTCATTTCAATACTTCATAGCATTTTTAGCCACCACAGGAGTCTGTATCACAATATTATGAAAAGGAAGCTTGTAGTTGAACGTGACCATTAATCTCGTGATCATGAGCCACGGGATGATCTTTTTTTTAACGTGGTATCTGAACCACAGGTCAAGGCATTTCATTCCGAAATTATCACATGCAGTGACCGAGAATCGAACCCAGCCCGCCTTGGAGAGAGGCAAACAGCTTGACTTGACCGCTATGCCTCTACAATGTCTGTCTTCTAACATAAATCTCTGATGTCTTCACAAGGGGTGAGGGTAAGAAATGAATTGATTGCGTGTGCTAAATGGGGCATAAAATTTTGAGTTCATATGTACCAAAATTCCTTAGTGTGCACACAAAGAGCTGATTTCATCCTCCTCAGCGGCTGCATGCACGTGGCACCAATGACGAACTTCCTCTCGCACTACACGGCTGTTTGTTTTGGGTGTGCCTTGATGGCTGGCCTTCCGGCTACTGTATGAGCATAACTCACAAGTATGCTTTCTCACTTATACTTCACAGCAAATTAGCCCGATTCACTGATGATGTGTTATAAAAACGTTGAGGTTTTACTGAAATCGCCACTTTCCTATTACTGTATTTTTCCCAACATTAAGCACGATGAATTATATGATGCATGTAGCGGTAGATGCTCATTATAATGCTTGGCAGTCAAAAGCTGTACCCTTAAAACCCTTTCTGTATGATATGAACAGCTGTCTTAAAAATTTCAGACCCAAAATTTGTTTACATATTACCCCATCGACAACTGAATGCGCGTGGCACAAAGACAAACCTTAAAACGGGGGAAAAAAAGTGAGGCTGATTTGCAAGTACTGTACTGTATATAGAACGCATTTTAAGTGTAATATGCTGCTTGCATCAAAACTTTGCTGAACAAGGTCCTGAAATGTGTCCTAATAAATGAATTAATACTAAACCATATTATTGTATTAGGTTGGTGCGTAAGTCCGCAGCGTTTTTGGTTTGGTTGTTGGTATTCCGGTTGCTATGGTTTAATTTATCGACTGTGATTGTTGATTTGTAGTTCAATGTTTGTTCTTGATTTTACATATTGAAGTTTTGTCATTTGCTGATAGTGAGTGGAGCCGTGGACGCTAGAACATGGGAGTGCCAAGTGGAGAAATTGGAACATTTCCGACATATTCTTCTCTTTGAATTCAATAGAGGGACGAAAGCAGCAGAGGCGGCCAGAAACATCTGCGCCGAGTATGGGGACAATGCTATTGGAGACAGCAGGCAAGAAAATGGTTTTCTCGTTTGAAGGTGGGTGGTTTTGACCATAGTGAGTCCCCACGTACAGGAAAGCCGTCGGAATTTGATGAAGATCATTTAAACGCATTAATTCACAATGATCCACGTCAGCGCACACGATAACTGGCGAATGTGATGAACTGTGATTATTCCACCACTGTGCGACATTTGCATTCAATGGGTAAGGTTAAAAATCCGGTGTATGGGTACCTCAGGCTCCAAGTCAAAATCACAAAAGCATCTCAGCTTGCTCGTTATCGATTGGCTCGTGAACAACATCTACCATTCCTATCCTGTATCGTTACTCGTGACGAGAAATGGTATCTTTACGCTAGCATAAGGAGAAGAAAGGAATGGTTAAACCCAAACAAACAAGCAACTCCCCGTAAAAAGACCTGCGCGCATCCACAAAAGATAATGTTATGCATCTGGTGGAACACCGACGGTGTGCTTCCCCGAGGTGTAACCATCACTGCTGACATTTATTGCCAACAACTGAGACGTCTTGCAGATGCAATCCAAGAAAAACAACCACCAAGACTGCGTGAAGTGATGCCTCCACGATAACGCCCGCCCACACTCTGCTAACCTGACAAAGACACTATACAGGAGTTGGGCTGGGAAATCATTCCGCACGCACCTTATTCACCCGATCTAGCGCCCTCAGATTTGCACCTTTTCCGCTCTCTATCGAACAACCTTCAAGGAACGTCCTCTCCGGATAAAGATGCGCTCCGAACAAGGCTTGACGAATTCTTCTACAGGCTTGGAATCGAAAAATTATCACAGCTTTGGCAGACTGTTGTAGATAGTGAAGGAGAATATGCTACTGATTATTAACTTCTCTCTTATGTGTATCAGATGTATTTAGTAAACTTATGAACTTGTTGTGGATATAATTATGGAAAACGCTATGGACTTGTGCACCAACCCAATATTGACTAGGTGGAACTTTTACAAGTTTTTTTTTTTAAACCTGCATTGTTTGATTTAATACAAATACGAAAGGAGTAAACATAAATGGGCATCATACTCAATGTACTGGATTAGATTTGCAGATGACATAGCAATTGTAGCCGATTCCGAGAAGATGTTGACCAGAATGTTAAATGTATTGTCATCAGCATTGTCGAAGTTATGTTTGAACATTAATGTAAAGAAGACCAAGGTGTTAGTTGTGAGTAAACATCCTGAAAATATTCACACAAACATTAAGCTTACTAAGATAGTTATTGAGGTTTTAAGGAGCGGAACTACGAGATCATCTGCCCCTCTTAACACAGATTATACATTTGGATTGGAATTTAAAATTTGGAGGTGGACACGTAAATTTGAAAAGACCGAAAATTAATAAAACAAAAAATTAAATAAAACCAATAATTATCATATAAACAAAAATTACGGAAAAACAAAAATTCAGCATTCAAAAACTAACAAGTCGTTGAGTCGATGTACACTGGAAAATTTAGATTACTGGCCCTAATCCACTCTCCCTTATAAAGTGGATAACGCGATCATCAGCCACCGCATCATCGGCTAATATAAGTTTGAGTGTCATCTGCAAACCAAGGTTTCTTCGTAAGTCAGCAAGATCCACACACTCGGTTAAAATGTGGGCCACGGTGAAAACGGCTGCATGGGTACAAAGTGGGGAGTCTTCCCTTCTCATCAGGTACGAGTGGGTGGATCTTGTATGACCGGAAAGAGCTCCGCCACACGCGAGTAGTGGAACAAGTCGCCAGTTTCTCTTATTTGGGAAGTCTAATCACCAATGACAACAGGTGAAGGTTGGTTCCTCTAGGTTTAGGGGCTGCGACAACGTGTTCATGTAGTCCCGTACTAAAGAGATTAGAAGGCGAAGAGCGCTTGCAAAACAGGCGTTCAATAATAAGAAAAATCTTTTGATTAATGCAAATTTGGTATTGCAATTAAAAATAAATTTGTATAACCTCTATCGTAATAAAACATATTACAAAACAAGGAAAAATCAGTGAACGGAAAATATACATTGTATCGTTCATATAATGAAAAATACTTTTCAAATTGTACTAGTAATCTTCATGGTCGCGTACGAAAAGAAATTAGTGGTCAACATGATGATATAAACCATTACAAACATAACCTTACCGCTCTGACTGTAAAACTAATACCGTAAATAAAAACGCTTGGAACATCTTATTATATAATACACTAAGGTGTAGGTTTCACAAAACTCAGGCTCCTAAACCAGAGGGAGTTAGAAGGTATGGTTTGTACCAAAATCTTCCAAATCGTCTCAATAGCACAGGAAAAATCTTGCATTTCTTGAAAAGTCAACGGAAATATATGTATTTGTTTATAAAGTGCTTTTAAACAAATTAACAAGACGATAGCCCCTGGCAGAACTGTGTCGCGTACAGCACTAGAGCTGGGGGGGAGCCTGTACTCATGGGGCGCACACACCCCAAATTAAATTCATCATTTTATAGGCCATAATTGTGGATGCAAGAGCAACATACAGCCATGTTTGAAATCAAACACAACTAATCCATCGTCCGCGGACAGTAAAATCGTTCGATAATTCGCAAACATCAATATTCGGCACTACAAAGTTGATATTTTTGTTGCACAGTACGATGAATTTTGAAAGAAGAATAGGGCTGTTAAAGAAAATCTTTGAATATTTCGAATTAAAGGTTCGAATTTCATACGATCCATCCGTATTTTGAATTAAACATATTAAATATAACATGAGGAAGTGTTATACAGAAGCTACTATATCCCGATACTGACCTATGCTTCAGAAACGTGGACAATGAAGAAAAGATACATAAGCAGAATACAGGCAGGTGAAATGAAGTTCCTGCGAAGTAGGATCGGAGTAACAAGAAGAGACAGGGTGAGGAATGAAAAGGTCAGAGAAATGGAGAAAGAGGAGCCCTTGCAATGTAGGATTGAGACATCAAGACTGAGGTGGTATGGACACTGAAAGAGAATGGATGAGAAGAAGATTCCCAAGAGGATACATGAGATGCAGATGCAGAAGAAACGACCAAGGGGAAGACCAAGAGATAAATGGCTGAAAGGAGTGGAGGAATGTGTCAAGAAGAGAGGCGAGGACTGGACCAGAGTGACAGCGGAGAGGTGGTGGGAAGAAAGAACTAAGTGGCGAGGCTTATGTTCCAAACAGACCCAGCCTGGGGCTGGAAATGTACAAGATGATGATGATGATGAAATATAACATGAAAAGACGTACTTTCAGTTTCGGGGAACAAATATTTCTTCGAATTAGCCGAATTTCGAATAATATATATAAACCTACCTTTGGGTGTGGCGAACCCATCGTACAAATAGCCTAAACATGATAGTGTGTGAATCAAGGCCTCGGATGGAGATCCTTGATTCATGCCCCGACCCAGATCACTGGAACTGGGAACTGAAGAAGAAGATATATATACAAACCTCTGCTTCATACGCACAAAAGAAGGGTGTGAAAAAGACTGGGAGGACCATGGGGATTGTACAGTTTCCCAACACCATAGGGACTGGTACGTAAGTGATCCTATGCCACCATACAAGAAGACAAAGATTAAAAATTGGATGTTCTGAAAGTATTGTGAAATTGAAACTAACAAAAATTTAATTATGTACAAGCAGTTTCAGGGAAAAAAAGAATTGTGAAAAGTTTGGACTAAACATTGTTAGTTAGTTAACTAGGAACTACAAGGTCATGTACACCTGACTTAACATTGTACAATGCTTGGTGTTTCCAATTATTATATCACTATTGTTTGAGATAATTCGTTAATGTAAATTATCACATAAACTCAGCGTGAGTCCACAGGTGGAAAGGAACTTCATGAGGTACTCCGGTCTAACAGGCCGAGTTAGATTGTGACTAAGTTCGAAGGGATCTTGGACGCAGATCGTGCACTTGAGGTAGAAATAGTCTACCTCTCCATTGTTGTATCGATGTACGAAGCGGGGCAGGATGGATGCCAGAGTCGGCATGCTACCCTTAAACCTAGTCTTCTCTAGTTTGGTGCCCAACAGTGGGCAGATCACATAATGTTCATAGTCGAAGGTACGGTAGAATTTGCAAAATCCTTCCAAGAGTTGTAAAACAGTCTGAGTGTTGGTAGTAACAGGTAACTTAGATTTGTCTGTAGTGAATGTACATTCCCAACCTGTAAAGGGAAAGAAACAATAATAACTACATATTTTACACCCACATAGGAGCACTTGAATCGATTCAAATATGAGGGCTGTTTATTATTATTCAACCTTCGATGGGCTATATACAGGGTGTTTCAGGAGGAATAGTAAATATTTTAGGATGTGGTAGTATGGATGAATTGCAATAAAAAATTCCATATAACATGTGTCCCATGTGTATTTAACACAACCAAATGTAAAGCCAAGGCAAATGATGATGTTCAAAGTTGATTTTCAAAAATTCCACGACCACCTTGAATGCATTTTTCAACTCTGCTCTTGCGTTAACTTTTCCTTGTAGGCTTCGCCTTTCAACCATCCCCATATCGGCATACTCAGCATGTATAAAACGTGCGGCACTTTTTAAACGATACAGTACAGTCAACTTGGCCAACAAAGCACAACTTCACAACGTGAACAACAAACTGGACTGATGACAATCGTTAAATACGCCCATAGCAACCGGTGTCCAAACACACGAAACGACAACTGCACTGGTTACATACCAACGTCTGTATCTTGGTACGCAATACAAAAGGGACACATGAAAAATGAAAATCCACAGCCTGCTTCCAGTCTCCGACCGGGTCAGGAATGGAATGAATGAAGCCCCCATCTAGTGGCGAGGATATGAAGTGTGCCGGCTGCCGAAGCCTGTCGCACTCCTCTGGGGCAATGATTAAATGAATGACTGATGAAATGAAATGATAGTGGAGAGTGTTGCTGGAATGAAATATGACAGGGAAAACCGGAGTACCCGGAGAAAAACCTGTCTGCCTCTGTTTTGTCCAGCACAGATCTCACATGGAATGACCGGGATTTGAACCACGGACCCAGCGGTGAGAGGCCGGCGAGCTGCCGCCTAAGCCACGGAGGCCACAAATGGGACACATGTTATATGGAATTTTTTATTGCAATTCATCTATATTACCACCTCCTAAAATATTTACTATTCCTCCTGAAACTCCCTGTATATAGAAAAAAAAAAAGGAAGACAGATTGACATGAAGTGATTTTACAGTAAAACTTCACTTATACGATTTCCAGGGGACCAAAGGGAAAAAAACGCATAAGTGTGAAAAACGCGTAAATGAAAGTCGGTAAATAAAAACTGCGAAATGTATGTGACAATATGGGTTATACAGGGACTTTGTTTTATATGCGACGGGAACCCTCGCATGCCCCCGCCGCGAGCCGGTCTTCCGTCAAGCACTTTGCCGTAATGCGCTTCTTGGCGCCACAAGTTTCCCTCCTTTGCAGTCTGCTGAGAGCTTTAACAGTGTGGGGTTCAGTTTAGTCAATTGTTCACTTGTTTAGTGCTCAGTGTGATGTTCCAATGCGATTTTCATTACGTGAACGTGTGCAAATACCTTCATAAAGGACAGGAAATATTTCGTGAAAATGAGCTTGAAGACTATATTACAGCTGAAATACAGTCAATCGGTGCTGAGGAACTTCAGAACGTAAATGACAATTTCATAAAGAGTTGCCAGCGATGTGTAGCAGTGAATGGCGAAGATTTTCAGCACCAGCTGTGAACTATAGGCTACTCAATGACTCAGTGCCACGCAAGCTACGCATTAAGGCAAAGTGCCTGGCGGGAGACAGGCTTGCAGCGCGGGCGAGCGATGGTCCCCGTTAAGAAGTGAACAACAAGAAATAATAATACGATTGTTTAACTATAATCGGCAATATGTCAATATCGGCTGCCTTAGCTACAATTGTTTTTAAGGTGGACGGAGCAATCCCCAATTTCTTAGCGATTTCAGTGCGTTTCATGTTGCCACTTTCCTTCACTACATTCAAAATGCGTAATTTTTCAGCAATCGTAATGCACTTCCTCTTCCTTTCACCCATGTTCACTGCAATCAAGGTTACCCACGAGAAGCACCAAAAAGGCAGAACAATTACTGAAGCAAGTGGTGGTGTATTTCGCAACACACGTAACTCCGGCTGAACATAGCTTCAAGGTCGCTCTCTCCACCACATAGCCCCGCGCGAGGGATGTTTTCCGAGAAACGTACAATGCGTGTCATAAGTTTCTGGCTCCAATATTTTTAGAGATTTTAAGTAAGGAAACCGTTGTAAACGTATAAACGACGCATTTTTCTCTCGGGGACGTAAGATATGATCGTATAAGCGTGAAAAACGAATAAATGTAAAACGTATATCGGAAATAAATTAACATGGAAAGTATAGGGATTTTGCCGGGACCAAGAAAAAAATCGTGTAAGTGTAGAAAACGTATAAGTGTAGAAAACGTATAAGTGTGAATCGTATAAAAGAAGTTTTACTGTATTACTTAAAAATTTAGTTGTACTTATTTTACAACATTTGCCAAAACAATTGATGCATTTATTGTATTGTGACACCAGCTTTCCAATGCCTTCTGCAAAGAATTCTGCCTGCAATGAGGTGGGTACATCTGGACAGTGTCCTGAAGTTCTTCGTTGGTGACGAGGCATTGCTGTCCAACCATACCTTCAATTCTCGAAAGAGGTGAAAATCACTCAGTGCGAGGTTTGAACTAAATGGTGGATGGTCGAAAACTTCCCACTTGAATTCTTTGAGAAAGTCTTTTTTCATGTTGGCACAGTGCAGTCCTTCATTATCATAGATCAAAACCACGCCGGATGAAAGCATGGCAATGCTTGCTTTGAATTGCTCTGCTTGCAGAAAACTTATCCCACTCCACGACTTACACATAGCGGGCGTAGCAATGGTAGCGGCCATGTTTAATTGCCCATAGCTCGGCTATGACTGGTGCATTGGAGCCCGCAATTGCATGAGGCACAGACCTGGCTCCCACCTATCTTGTTTACTTAGACACAGGATCGGAGGTTGAAAAATAAAAATCAGCCCTCGTACATTGAACTCTTCAGAATAGCAGTTAGAGATTTGGCTTTTCGCTTCCTCTTCTGCTCCCAAAACTTTATATAATAATAATAATAAAAATAATAATAATAGGGCTCTAATTGAAATGGACCGGATGATAATTCCGGTAAATTTTGACACAAATAAATAAATAAAAGAAACCACACAATGATTTTAAACTCACTCTGACACCACCCAAAATCATGACAGAAATGTCATCAAGAGATGGAAGATATAATGCAGGGCAGCCATTTTAACAGATTTTTGAATATTGAAATTGATTCACAGATTATGTTTACAGATAAGATGATTTGAAATTAAAAAACAAAAACAAAAAAAAATAACAAAAAATCCTTTAATTAGTTATCCCTGATACAGTGAGATTCTTTTGCTGGAGCAGGGTCGGCAGCCGACTGGCGGACACGTGCGCCTTCCACCAGCCAACCGAGGTCGGGCCGCAGGTTTTGCGGAGGTGAGCTAACCAGGATCATTAAAGTCTCACAGAAGATGCTGAAAATGTTCTCCTTCAGCTGACAGACAGTAACTTTGGAAGTGTTACCATTACATTATGACAAAGATGCCTCAAAATTCATCACGATTGGTCTGCAAAAAATAAAAAAAAGTCCGAAAATTTAAATACCTAGGCGAATGGATTACCCCTAATAATTCAGAAATAGCTGTCATTGAGAGCAGATGTAACAAATTGGAAGGTGCCTTTCAAACCTGCAAAAACATTTACAAAAGTAAAAGCTTGTCCCGGAATGTCAAACTTTGTCATTATAACTCAGTAATTAGGCCGTCAGCACTATGCTGCAGAATGCTTACAGATGACAAACAAAGGCCCATTGAGAAAATTAGAACTCAAGGATCGGAAAATTCTAAGGAAAATATTAGGACCTGTTAATGATAATGGTACTTACAGAAGAAGACATAACAATGAATTATTTGAACATATAGAAGATTTGGTGAGTGTGATGAGAAAAAGGAGAATGTCTTTCTTTGGACATTTGGAACGGACTTTCATATCGAATACACTCATCAATCTCTAAAAAAAATTCCTATTATAAATGGTCGATGCAAGTTAAAAAGGACCTAACAGAAGCTCGAATCAATCAAGCTCTGGTTTGGGATAGGAACCTGTTCAGAAAGGCGGTTAAATCAACCAGTAATCTACACTCTTTAACATCTGTGATGCCTCGCCCTCACTGCAAGTGGACGGAAGAAAGGAGAGCTGAACATTCGTCAAGAATGAAGATCTACTGGCAGACGAGAAAACAAGCATTACAGTGATCATATGAGTGAAGAACATCGTGGTCCATTGATGGCCGAAACGACTAAAAAAAAAAACCAACATTATGTAGCTACTACTGTACCCCACTGCATGACTACTGTAATTAATCGAAGCATGAACCTAAGCCCGTTTGATGTTTAATTGTGGGGTAATTTAAAATACAAAGTGTACTGATCAATTACCCGTACTCTAGTAGAGCTGGAGAACAATATATGGCAAAAAAAAAAAAAAAAAAAAAAAAAGAAAAGAGAGGAGGAGAATTACAACGTGCAAATGCTAATTTATTTACACGGTACAACATCTGTCTATCAGTTGAAGGAGAACACTCTCAGCATCTTCGGTGAAAAGGTAATTTCTTTAATCATAATTTGCTGGTGAATTTACCATTAATTAATGTACTTTGTTACGGTTTCCACCTGCGTGCAATCCGCGGCCCGAGGTTGGTTGGTTGGTTGGAGGAAGGCGCGCGTGCCCTGCAGTCGGCTCCGCTCCAGCTAACGAATCTCCCTGTATAATGGAATGGCTAATGGATGCTGACCGGGAGTATGGTCTAGAGCAGGGCTTCCTGCATTCCTGGTCAAATACCACACAATTCACAAAAATCATGAACTTATGAAGATAGAAAAAATGACACTAACTTAATGGGAGAGAGAGAGAGAAAAAAAAAGACAAATTTATGCGTTTGTTACCAAAATGTTTAATTTCTAAATATACTGTAAAGTCTGGTAAATTCAAAATGTCTATTTATTATTTGGAGCACTTAAATCAAACAAAATACCGTATTTGCTCGCGTATATCTTGCACTTTGTTGACCGAAAATATGTGCGAAAATTTTCGGTGCGAGATATACGCGGGGAATGACCGATTCCCGAAAAAACACAAAATTTGCATTATTGAAACAAGGCAACTGGCATACGGTACTCGCCCTATTCATTTTCACTGCCGTCACTACTGCCAATCTCCGAGATACTCTCGCGTGCATCATTCTGGTCATCATACCATACTGCTTCATCCTGACTTCCGTCCAATGCATTTGCGATGCACCTCTTCAAGAAGCTCTTCAAAACAATGTCCGTCGACACCATTTATTTCTATTCGTTATGGTTATGCGACATTAAGAACCCATGAAAAAGACAGTCATACGCTCGTTAAAGATGATTCAAGGCAGAAAAGGAATTTAGAGCGCAGACGCTTAGCGATCGATACGATCATCTTCCATATCGATTCCTCGCTGCATAAAGACGAAATCATTGAGATTCAAGAAGACTGAATTGCATTTCTCTGCGATGTAACAGTAGGCCTACTTGCGCAATCTTTGAAACATATGAGCATGTTTGCGCGAGTGGTATAGCACAGATTTCCTTTATCTTTGAAGCCAGAGTACCGGTACTGATGTCTACACGGCAACTGACGGACAACAATAAAGGAAACCTCTGCCGCCAAAACGAACGATAACATTGCGTATTGATGACTGTTATGGCGAGTCAATCGCGCTAAGATGGCGGATAAGTTAGAAATACGTATTGAATGTGCTCTTAAAAAGCTTGAAGACATCGCGGAAGCCGGAGGATATATGAAAAAAGAAACGAAAGAAGACATAGCAGAAGCACTAAGTGTTATCAGGAATTATATCTTAGCACGGAATTCAAATGTGACTCATGATATCAATGAAAAGGACAAGTCTGAAAGACAGGTTATCGAAAAGACGATACACCAAAGAAAGGTTATGGTTAACCAAATAGGTGCCACAACTAAGGGAGCAGAGAGCTCTCCTGCGAAACAACTAGCGACATCTAGCAACACTGAACAGAACCAGCAAAGAGTGCCACCTACCGACAACTCGCAGAAAGAATACAACGTCACTACGGTACGAGTAGCGCCGCCGGCACACAACGAACAGAACCAATCAAGTGTTCCATCTACCGGCAACGACCAGAACCAGCAAGGAGAGAAACCTACCAACAACAGTCAGGATACAAACAGCATCCAGCAAGCGGTGTCACCTACCGACACAAATCAGAAGACTAACAGGAGCCAGCATATACCGTCCCAGGCTGTGGAAACAAATAACAATCAAAGCGTAGATACATACAGATCGCTTGAAGACAAAATCACAAAAAGGATGACCCAGCAAATACAATCAATAATGGAAAACATGTCGCAAAATATCAAAAAGATGATACGAGAGGAGATCAGATGTACAAGTCAACAGAATCTGACACCTCAGCTAGATATTTCTAAAACAAACCCTGAAATACCATACCGCTTCGAAAGGAATGCGCAGATGACCAACATGCGAAGAGGAACACGCCCCACCCCAACGCCTATAGGAAGAAATGAGGATTACAACATAGAGGAAGATAACTTCCCAGCGATAACACATGAATCACCACAAGGCCAAAAACAGGAAACACCAACAGACAAAAGAGCCGAGGAAAAGTGGACAGATGTAATCAGCAGAAGAAGGAGACAACCAGCGTGATCACAAGCTCCCATAACTGGAACAGGAGCCGAAGACAAAAACCTACAAGCTGCAGAAAAGATGGCCTGGTTCTTCATAGGGAGAGTACAACAGGAAACAACAACAGAGGACATAACTAAATTCCTTACCAACAAGGAAATTAAAGGAAACCTAATCTGCGAAGAATTATCAACGAAGTATAAAACGAAATGCTTCAAAGTGGGAATCCCATTTAATTATCTTGAAACAGTAAATAATTCAGACTTCTGGCCATCAAACATCACCGTCAGTCGTTTTAAGTTTTTTCGGAGGAACACAGGGATGCCACTCGAATAAAACACAGAACGGACTTTGGAGCAACACAAGCTATAGAGGAGAAGAGAATAGAGGAAGCCTACAAATAATGTTATGGAACATAGAAGGCTTAAAAAACGCATTAAGCATGTCACCAACGGACTGCCTAAAAGGATATGAAATAATAATATTAACAGAAACATTCCTCACAGGCCATTGGCAACATGCAGAATATTATTGCATAGGGTAAGGTGGTACAATTTCGATATAGGTACAATTCTGATCAAACTAAGGTTTAGTGGATATTTACCACTTCGGAGTGTTGGTAGTACTTGACTGTGTATGCCATTTCAGTGCGGAGGACTTCTCGAGTTGTGTGTGATTGCATCACGAATACAGCGGTTTGTGCTTCAGATATACAGATTTTTTTTTTGTAGCTAGGTGAGTTCAATTATGTAGTTTTGTATTCTGTTATAAAATTGCCTAGTTTTTACACGCTGGCAAACTTAGAACCATACTGTTGATTTCCGCTTGTGCTCGCACTACCTGAGAGACCTTCTGCTTGACATGTGCTGTCATCTCCCGTCATAGTGGGGTACTACTTGACGATATATACAGTGATGTCAATAGTACATTTTCGATCAGCAGAGGGGTACAACTTCGATACACTAGTACAATTTCGATCGGAATTGATTCAACCAGATATTTGTGTTGGAATATAAATCTTATTACGAAGCAAAAATGAATTATGAGTATTTCAAAGGATTTCAGCATCTAACGTTTGTAGAGAAAATAATGGTACACTGTTCTTAAGTTTCCAATATCTGAGAAATAAACAATATGGTTCCTAACCCAAATTAATATTTATGGTTCATGGTATTCAGAAGCAAACACTTTCTTTATCATTATTAGGTCAAACTATGTTAATAATGTTATTGCTTATCATTGTGGGGTTTGAAGCCATTTTTCAGTGTTGCCTAAGTAAACAAAAGTTTGATGCTTTTCAGTCGGTCAACACGAATGTACCCAAAAAAAGAGCTGGATTATGCCCTAATCCTGAAAACGCAAACATCACTTCGACTCACTTCCAACGAAAATCTGGAAAAACTCTGAAGCAAGAGAGTCTTTTTCAACTGGCACAGAAGAAAGTAAGAGGTCGCCAGCAAACGACGATGAGTGTGGATTTTGTTTGATAAACTATTATAGTGAACAATCAATGAAAAAAGTGACTGGATTCGTTGCCAGAACTGTAATGTGTGGTATCATGAATTGTGTGTTAGTTCAGTGTGAAAAAAACACATCGTATGTGGAAGATGCCAGTGATCGAAATTGTACCAGCAGGTGATCATGATTGTACCCGACGAGGTACATTTCTGATCAATTACACAAAATTATGTTTTTTATTCTTGTGTCTCAAGTAACAACTGTAATTTTGTAATATATATAAAATACATTCACTATAGTTCAAGGAACGTGTACCACTATTGAAATTCATTCTAGCTTCTGCACACCGCCTGTGGTAGTATGATTTGTCTTAACTGATCGAAATTGTACCACCTTACCCTACAACTACAAGCGAAACAAGGAGAAAAGGGAAGACCAATAGGAGGAATAACCGTTCTCTTAAAGCCTTGGCTGACCCCAACAAAAATGATAACACAACTGGATCACTCTCTACTAATAGAAACAAAACACATCACAATTATAGTCGCTTACTTTCAACCACACACAACGGCCTTGGAGATAATAGACGAATTAGGACAACTTATCACTCAGAGTAAACAAAACAGCCCCCTAATCGTAGCAGTGGACTTAAACTGTAGACTGGATGTACACAATTACAAAACAAAAGTAGTAATGGAAAAACTACAAGAAGATGGCCTTCTCCTATTAAATAACAGCAACATACCAACCTATATATCTCACAATGGAAAAAGCGTCATAGATGTGGCACTCATAAAAGGACAAATAAATGGAGAAATAACCCCTATCTGGTCAGCAAATCACACACCAATAAGAAAACATATCCCCATGAAAATAAAAATTCATGGCGATTGGCGAGCACCCAAAAAACAAACAAAATGCCTATTATCAAGAAAAATTGACGTCGGAAAGATAGAAGGACGAGCCGACCAGATAAGAAAAATAGAAATGCTTACTCAAGAATCAAGACTAGAAGAAGCGGCACAAACACTTGAAGAACTGCTAATACAAGCCGCAACCCCAAGAAAGGAACGAAAGGCGAAACAATGGTTCGATCAGGAATGCTACCTGCTAAGAAAAGAAGTATTGAAGGCCCTGCATGAACTAAAAACAAACGAGAAGAACCTTACACTCTATCAGGTATACAACAGAAAAAGAAGTCTCTATAAAACGCTCACGCGGGAGAAGAAAAGGGTATACTGGGAGGAAGAAGGTAAAAGAATCGTAGAAGAGGCAAAGAAAGACCCATATATCGCTCTACGTCCTAGGAAGCAAGCGCAGACACATTATATAAACATGGAAAAATGGATGACACACTTTAACAATATACTCAACAAGGAAGGAATAACGAACACCCCAGAAAATAATCAAAGTACCTATACACTAGCGCCAACAGATTGGACTCCGCTGACAGCAAATGAAGTCCAAAACATCATCTCAAGCACAAAGAAAAACAAAGCCGCAGGACCAGACAACATTTACAGTGAGTACATAAAAGACACTGCTCACCTCCTACTACCTACATGGACAAAATTATACAATAAATGCATTGAGACGGCCTCAATACCGGAGAGATGGAGACATTCAACTATAAAAGTACTCTATAAAGGCAATGGCGATCCATATGATACAAACACATACAGAGGCATTGCTCTGGAGAATATTCCGTTCAAGATATTCACAAAAACAATCGTGGGGAGAGTCAGAGAAGAAATAGACGAGTATCTACCAGAAAATCAATTCGGATTCCGGAAAGGAAGATCAGCTGTAACCGCTATACACTTACTACTCAATAACATCAGGGAAGCCCTTGAAAGAAGAGAAAAGTTCTACGTAGTGTTTATAGACTTCACAAAAGCATTCGACCTCATAAACCGGGAACTTGTGACACAGAAGCTGGAAGAAACCCTAAACAGGAACCATGTGTGGACTGAAACCATAAAAACGATACTACAATGGAACAAAATAAGAATCTCTGACAACATATCACTCTCAGAACCGATACTTCAAACGAACGGAGTATTACAGGGTGACCCAATGAGCCCGTTACTTTTCATCCTGGCAGCAGAAGAAATAATGAGAATAACCCATAAGGATGATGTAGTATCGTACGCCTACGCTGATGATATAGTGATCGGATCAAAGGACATCAGAAAACTACAAAACGTGATAAAAGAAATGGAGGAATGGTGCTACAAACACACATTCGAAATTAATACATCAAAAACAAAAATGATGGTATTTAGGCAAGGAGGAAAGATCCCAGCAATGACAGAAATCTTCATAAAGAGGCAGAAAGTAGCCATAGTAAACGATTTCAAGTACCTTGGCATTACTCTGCAAACAAGTGCCAAATGCTTTTGTTTTACTTTTCCAAAAGTAGTTAAATAGTTGTTTTAATAGTCTATTGTCATTTAATATCAATAAATGACAGAAAAAGGAAATTCTCCTTTTTCTCACCGTGTTGGTTATTGAATCACCTTCCGGGAGAGAACTGCATTTGGCAACAATCACGATTATCCATCTACTGTAATTGAAAATTTTGCGATAATTTGAATTTTACTTCGAACTTTGGTCCCATCCGATATATGTTGTAAATAAATAAATCTGGTTGTTTCTAAAACCTGACAGAAAAGTGATAATATTAATTCATTCTTCCCCTACAATATAACATATTAAGTGCAGTAAAATACCGTTATAGCACGGTCATATTTACCACGGACTCACATATAACGCGGAGGAAAGTATGTCCCCTTTAAAAAAATATGTATTTATTACGCTAAGTTAATTACTTACATAATTACAGCACACAGTACTATATTATCAATTCAAAAAGTACCGTACTGTATTATTTTTTATGTCACTGCTTTTCTCTCAGAACAGACAGAAGAGCACGGTCGTGTTTATGAAAGAATGGGTGCGAAGATTCATTCCAATGGTTTCCAGATGTCTCCTTCAAATGTTTCAACTGTAGAGTGAGTTTTATGGACAATGGAAATGAAATGTGTATTGTAAATTGTGGAAATAACATCTCACAATCTCCGTAGCTCAGACCACAGTTTTAACTTGGGAAACCTGTTGTCAGCTATTTGCTGCGCATCATTTGGTACGTAAGAGAGGAGGCTGGCACGATCCTTACAATGGAAAGGAAGGAAGCTTGTATTTTAACGTGAGTGTTAAACTTGCGATCATGAGCGGTGAGACCACCTTTCTACGTGGAATCCGAACCACTTCGAAAATCTCCCATTCAATGACTGGGAATTGAACCTTGTTCACTTCTTCATTCCCAGAATGATTTTTAGAAACCAAATTTGTAGGAATGTAATAAACTTAATAGACGATTAAAAACAGAACTTTACAAGTGTCTTAATACACACCAGTCCGGGAATCAATAAAACTGATAGCAACATCAGCATTATCCGTGATTACAATAGGCAGCGCGTGCTGTATAACGAACATTGACAGCCCTTAGAGCTGTGACCTTCCTTTCGAGGTTGTAAAACTGCATTCCAAAGGATTTCCCAAACATGACGGGAAACAATGAGTCCCTAAGAATATTATGGATGTATTCTCATTTCAGTTTCTCAAGTCGTGTAGAGTAGCGTAATTATTTATTTATTTGAGTCATAATTACAGTGCTATTACAACCTTCCGTCAACTCTTGTGTTGTGCACGAGTATGGGCACAGTTCATAAGAATACAGGTATAATATTGTCTGCCGCTCACCACAATCGCAGAGTTTCGATCCCTGTAGATAACCCCATTTATGTAGATTAACTCTGCGTCTCCCAACATCACTCTGAAGTCTATTGAGTGATCACCAAGTTTCCCAGTTGGTGTCGTGGCCTGCAGGAAGGCTTTCTTTAGCCTTCATCCACTCTGGTGGTGTAGTGGATTGCCATAACTGGGTCCTAACTACCGTATTTCCTCGCATAATCGTCGCACTTTTTTAGCTTAAAATTCGTGGAAAATAGCATGGTGCGACGATTATGCGAAGAATATTTAAGTTCAAGGAATATACTGTATCATTATTTGCTGCACGGGCCAGTCATTCGCGTAGGGTGATTCTGACGTGAGTGATAGCATGCAGTTAGAGACGGGCTTCTTTCTTCTAACAAGGCCACGACAGGTTAAAGCTCGCGGAATGTGCTGACGAAGCTGGCCATTCGCATCGCGCTTCATATCCCGCAGGCATAAAGACAAGATTACTTCCTCCTGACAAGATCACGCCAGATTAGACCTATAAGCTCGCGGAATGTGCGCTGGCCGCTCGCGTCACAGTTCATAGCCCGCAGGCATAAAGACGAGATTACTTTCTGCTGACAAGTACACGCCAGATGAGGCCTATAAGCTCGCGGAATGTGTGCTGGCCGCTCGCGTCACAGTTCATAGCCCGCAGGCATAAAGACGAGATTACTTTCTCCTAACAAGATCACGCCAGATTAGGCCTATAAGCTCGCGGAATGTGCGCTGGCCGCTCGCGTCACAGTTCATAGCCCGCAGGCATAAAGACGAGATTACTTTCTGCTGACAAGTAAACGCCCGATGAGGCCTATAAGCTCGCGGAATGTGCGCTGGCCGTTCGAGTCGCGGTTCATAGCCCGCAGGCATAAAGACGAGATTACTTTCTCCTGACAAGATCACGCCAGATTAGGCCTATAAGCTTGTGGAATGTGCACTGGCCGCGCGCATCACAGTTCATAGCCCGCGGGCAAAAAGACGAGATTACTTTCTGCTGACAGGATCACGCCAGATTAGGCCTATAAGCTCGCGGAATGTGCGCTGGCCGTTCGCGTTACAGTTCATACCGCCCCTAATGGGGAATGAAATAACTTAGCCGTGCGTGCACAGTTCATAGCCCGCAGGCATAAAGACAAGATTACTTTCTCCTGACAAGATCACGCCAGATTATACGCTTGCGGAATATGCGCTGGCCGCTCGCGTCACAGTTTATAGCCCACAGACATAAAGACGAGAATACTTTCTGCTGACAAGATCATGCCAGATTAGGCCTATAAGCTCGCGGAATGTGCGCCGGCCATTCGCGCCGCGGTTCATAGCCCGCAGATATAAAGACGAGATTACTTTCTCCTAACAAGATCACGCCAGATTATACGCTCGCGGAATGTGCTAATTGACGAAGCTTGCCGCTCGCCTCACAGTTCATAGCCCGCAAGCATAAAGACTAGATATTTTCTTCTAACGAAGTCGCGGCACAATTACGGCACACAAATACGAATATGCTATGCGACGATTAAGCGGTGAAATTTTATAAACCTATTTTAGTGTTTGAAAAGTGGGGTCCGACGATTACACGGTGGCGACGATTATGCGAGGAAATACGGTACTTCAGGTTCAGCAGTGAGCATTGTCGTTGCATGCAGGAACCTCTTCCATGATTTGAGCCGTCTTCTTGGAGGTCGGTGACCAAAGAGAGGGTGAGTACGGTCCTCTACTGACTCTTTTCGTTCAGTTTGATCTATGACCTCGTGGCGTACTTTAGGAAAGGCTATGCCTGCCAGGGAATGTAGTTTGTACAGAGGTGTAGATTTCAAGATTCCAGTAATTATTCTGCAAGACTCATTGAGTGCAAAGCTTCAAATTCATGTATACAGTTGTACGGCATTAAATTAACGTGTTTGTCCATCTCTTATGTAATTTGTCATCTCTTAACAACGCAATTCGTTAAAAACATACCACATCATGTATTTTTCATATTTTAGATCTCTAACTATTCGTTTGAGTCTGCTGTGTCTAGAATGTTGTTTATTGTTTATTGCAGACATATCTGCTGTTACGGAACATGTATGGATACGATTCAAAGACTCAGAAAT
Source organism: Meconema thalassinum (assembly GCA_946902985.2). Taxonomy (NCBI): domain Eukaryota; kingdom Metazoa; phylum Arthropoda; class Insecta; order Orthoptera; family Tettigoniidae; genus Meconema; species Meconema thalassinum. The sequence goes on along the minus strand of OX336400.1, from coordinate 98,182,762 downwards.
ACTCTCTAGAACATCGATAAGCCACACCAAGCGAGAATCAATCTAAATTAATAAAAATCCACAACATTTTATTAGATAAATGGAGATACTCTGTATGGATGAGATTTGGAACCCGACCCACGTCACGCTTGGCTCCCCGGACTCCTGCACATGGGAGAGCAGTCAACCAACCCATTGCTGCAAAGCCCAAGAGTTAACTGCAAATATTATGTTTCATCTTATGCATTCTATTCATAGCTATCGTAGAATAATTACAGTAGAACCCCTCTTTTAAACTTTTCAAGGGTCTGGAAGGAAAAAGTGTAAATCGAGGAAAAGTGTAAATTGTAGGAAATCATTAGGTTGCATTTTTTATACACATTCTGAGCCCAAAAAAGCTCATGGGAGCAAAGCATTACTGTTCTCACATAATATCAATATTATAAGCAGTCGCATATGAACATTACAGCTTCATTTCTGCATCATTTCAGTTTTAATGTTTAGTTAGTTATTTATTCTCTCAATATTTTTATTGTGCCGAAAAAATAATTAAAATAGTTTTCATGCAAAGAGAATGTTTATTTAATTATTGATTTTTATGAATAATAATCGAAATATCATTTTAATAATGTACAATGACCTTACTGTATGAACGAAAGCCCCCCCCCAAGAAATCCTGCGTACACCACTGATCTTAATCACTCTCTACTACTGCCGCTGTTTAATCGTGCCATTCCAACGATTCTAACAACACTATTAATGTCATGGGAAACTTCCAAACGCGCCGCAATACGAAAAGATAGGTTATGGTAATAATCGACATGTAACAAGGCGCCCGTCGAGTTTTCGATGACAACTTGACAAAACTGGCTGACATATTCATTAGTCCATAAAGAAAAACTGGTGACATATGTGACATAATTGTCAGCTTTACAACTTTATGAAACAGATTTCCGACAATATGTCATGCTTTGAGAAACGGTAACTTGTCGAACTATCGAATTGTCGGACATTTTATGTCATCTGACATGTAACTTGTCCAAGTTTTATGTTGAAATAGGGCCCAGTTTGAAGCGCAATGCAAAGAAAAAAACAAAAACAAAGAAAACAAACCGCCATTCGCATCAAAGAATATGTTGCGGAGTGTTAGCAAAGAGAATATGAGTCAGTTATTACCAACCTACATCTGCATAACTTAACTCGTCAAGAGTAATTCGCTCTTCACCTACTGGTGAAAGCGCCGACTGCTCCCAGCACTTTGCGTGCTATTTGGGCGTCTACCTGCTGAAGCTGAATGATCCAGGCCACCGGAGTTCCATAGTACGCGGCATGTCCAGTGCTTTGGAATTTAACTGAGACTTGTTCTCAAACAAAACTGTCTCTTCAGTGACAGCGACCAATATAGATATCTTGTTAAGACGATCGCCACTTTTAAGCGGAAAAAATATCACTCCCATGCGGCCTCACATGACGAAGATTAACAAATGGCTTCTTCTCGCACCTGCATTCAATACGCCGCACTTTTTTTTAGTTTCCGTTGGGATAGCGATAGGCCGCTTGGCACGGCCTGGCTACATTTAGGGTCGTCGGGTGGGCATTTTGTTTGCTATGTTATATCAAGTCATCATCATCATCTTGAGCAGTTTCCAACCGTTGGTCGGGTCTGCTTGGAACATAAGCCTCTCCATCGTTTCCTGTCCATCCACCATCTCTAGTCATTTACTGTGTCCCAGCACACTCCTCTTTCCTCCACTCTTCTTAACTCCTTTTGTCCATCTGTCCCTTGGTCTTCCCCTTGGCCTCCTTCCAGTCATTTCCATTCCAAACATCATCTTCGGTATCCTCTCCTCTTGCATCCTCCTCACATGTCCATACCATTGTAGCCTAGATCGCTCTATTCTATTTTGCAGTGGTTCCTCTCTTACCATTTCTCTGACTCTCTCATTCCTTACTCTGTCCATTGTTGTCACTCCTACCCTACTCCTCTGAAACTTCATCTCCACTGCTCGTATTTTATTCTTGTCCCTTTCCTTCATCACCCATGTTTCTGAACCATATGTCAAAATTGGCACAAAGTAGGTCTTGTAGATGATTCCTTTACATTTTTGTGGTACATCTTTATTCCATAACATCCCCCTAACACTCTTGAAAAATCCATCTGCGCACCTTCCCCTTTCATTTATTTCCATCCTATTGCCTCCCTTTTCTGCAATTATGCTTCCCAAGTACTTGAAGCATTCTACTTTCTGCAACTGCTGTCCTCCAAGTGTTATGCCCATATCCAGTCTGTTCTTCTTCCTCGTTGTGATGACCACTTCACTCTTTTGTGCTGAGAACTTCATCCCATATGATAACACTACCTTCTCCCACTCATCTAATTGCTCTTGTACTTCTTCCTCATCCTCTCCCCATACCAGAAGGTCATCAGCAAACAACATTCCCTTCATTTTCCTTTCCCCAATGCTATTTACCACTTTTCGTATGATTTCATCCATCACCACTATAAATAACAGGGGTGAGAGGGCACTTCCCTGTTTCAGACCACTCTCCAGTTGAAACCATTCCGTTCTCTCTCTTCCCACCTTTACACAGCTTTTGCTTCCCTCGTACATTGCTTTCACTCTTGCCACTGTCTCCTTGTTCACTACTTTTGCTCTCATTGCTTCCCATACCTTGTTTCTATTAATACTATCATATGCTTTCTCAATATCCAAGAAGGTCATCACCAGATCTTTCCCATATTCATAATGGTGTTCTTGTAGCTGTCTTACTGCAAAGATGAGGTCAACTGTTGACCTTCCTGGCCTGAATCCATACTGTTCTTCCCTCAGCCCATCTTCAACTTCCGTCTGAATTCTTCTCTCCAGTACCTTCTCAAATATTTTGGCGCAGTGGCACATGAGTGTAATTCCCCTGTAGTTCTTGCATTCCTTCCTACTTCCCTTTTTAAATATGGGTATTATTATCCCTCTTTTCCAGTCCTCTGGTATTTTCTTCTCCCTCCATATCACTTTCATTACTCGAAAGAGCCACTGTGTTCCTATCACCCCTGCTGCTCTCACCATCTCCACACTCACTTCGTCTATTCCCGGTGCCTTTCCCCCTTTCATCTTCTTTAATGCTTCCTCCACTTCTTTCCATGTCAATTCCTTCTCTGAAATGTCTTGGTCACTGTCTTCCTCCACAATGTCCACTATGCTGGTTTTAGTTGGATTTAGGAGTTCCTTGAAGTATTCTCCCCAGATAACCTTCACTTCTTCCATATTTTCGACCTCCTTTCAATTCCTGTCCACCATTCTGACATTTTCCCCTGTATCTCTTCTCTTTGCCTTTATCATTCCATACAACACTTTCTTACTGCCATCACAGTCCTCCTCCATCATTTCTGTCCATTTCTCCAGCCATTTTTTTTTCTCTTCCTTCACTACTTCTATTATTTAAAATCGCCGTCTTCTCTTTATATTCACTGGTTTACTAGGTGCAAATTGCAGTACTGTAAATTTAAAATTTCATTAATGTAAAAGTGGGGACCAGATTATTATTTATCGTATGGCTTTTAGTGCCTGGAGTGTCCGAGGACATGTTCGGCTCGCCGGAGTCTGTAGCTGCTTCCAGCGGACACCCTTAGGGTGAGCTACAAGTTCCGTTCAATTTCAAGTAGTTCCAACTTTTGCTACCAGATACCAATGATACCTAGTGGTGAACATTGGAACTTTGATAGAGTGTTCCGACGAAATCTAACCTAACAATTTAGCTTCACACAAGTTTAGTCTGTGGAAGGATCTTTTACATGCCATAAATCTATGATATGGGACCGACGGCTTTACTTCCCCTCCGAAGGAAGGCATACTGAAGGATTTTTAACGCTCTTAAAAAATTGAAGGGACCGAGGAAAAATGTTGTAAATGGCGGGAAAATGTTAACTGCGGGAACGTAAAAGCGGGGTTATACTGTAATTAAATTAACAGACAAATTAATAAAATGTTAAAAGTCCGCAAATATCCAAACAAAATCTGTGAATCTGCTTCAACATACAAAACTTTGCGAAAGCAGATAACATCCATTAAAACTTGCACTAGCAAACAGACACTTGCTATACCATACATCGTGTGCATCATAGGAACTCTGATGGGAGGAGTTCGGTACCAACCTGAAATCAAATAATGTCCGCACCACATTATTTCAAAAGAGAGAGAAAAGGAAATGTAGGTGGTATTTGCGTTTATATGGTACAGTGCAATACAATACATACCAGCAATGAAATGCCGTGGTCCAGTGTGTTTAACCTGCAGCAGCGAGATGGGTGGGAGGATGGGGTCTGGTAACTGCTGTAAGAAATACACCACCATCATGACAAGAGCATAACTACTGAAATGACCCGTTTTGTGAGCCGCTCGGAACTTATGGAGATGCGCCCACTTCTTGACGAACATACACAGTGGATGCAGCCGGGGGTCCAATGACAACAGGAACCTGCACATAATAATGTCAGAGTTAGAAAATTACAATAAATAGCAGAATAAAGGCAACATTATCAATAGGACTTATATATTAGGAAAATAGCCCGCTGTATGAGCTTATCTTGGTGTTTCTTGATGAAACCCCGTACAAGACACGCCATAAACCTAGAAAAATTGCTGATTTTTAATTCATGGGCTGTGAAAGCCAATATACCAGAGTACATGTGTTTGGAGCTGTTCTGAATTGCGTCTGGGACCTGCCGTCCATGCACCTTATAAACTTACGCTGGGAAAACCGTTAAAGATACCGGGCGAAACCAGGGTAGGTTGCTAGTAAATAAATAAAATAAAAAAATATTTGTTATCGATCACAGAAGAGTTAGGATGGCATGCTTTCCTCCTCGTCAAGAGAGCATCATCATTAGATCAAAATATACAAGACAAAATAGCTCTACAAAACACTACCAAACTCACTATGCCATCGACAAACGGTCTATGGCCTCCACGTAGGGTTGCCAGACGTTCAGTTTTTTACCCGGAACAATTCCGTCTTTTCTTGTTTTGTGCCGCGTTTCGTTTTAATCTTTAACTGTGCGCCAAAGATTCCATTTTTTTTTGGTGTTAATTTGATATTATTTTCAATATCGCACCAATTTTCAAATGTCCCGCTTCAGAACTGAAAGTAATATCTAGCTCGTTTTCTGGTGATACAGGTGCAAGCTTGAAAGAGAAAATGATTTCTATGTCTGTGTCAGACATGTTATAGATTTATTAGGGGCAACAAAATTAAGGAATATCTTAGTCCTTATGAAGTTAATACTCAGCATTTTCCCCTCCAATGCTTTTACGGAGAGAGTTTTTTGTGTCATGAATATCAAATGGAGAGGAGATAGAAATAGAAGCTCCATTAGTTCGATAAAACAAGGCATATTACAATTTACGAAAATTGTAGTAAAAAATCCTTGCAAAGGGTCGTTCAAATGAAAAGCATTTATAAGTTGCTGGTGTCATAAGCCTATATGATATGTCAGCAATATCTAGTTTTAATTTTGTGTATTTGATTATGTAATGCTTATTTGTTTATTTATTTATTTACATATGTTATGCCCTCATTGGAGCACTTAACCAAAACAAGTATATACATGTCTCAAAACAATATTAATGATTCAGCTTCTTATTTTTCTTCTTTTCCCAAAACATTTTCATTCTAGTCGACCTTGCCGCTCTCTCTGCATCGCTTATGGTGTAAGTTTCGCGGGTAAAGGTTTTTAAGGGAAGTCGGATGTTCTTGTTTTTCAAGATATTCTTCTCATCTTTGTTTGCAATTTGGGACATTGTCAAGCCGAGTTCATCCAGATCATTTTGAATTTCCATAAACCAAGAGTTCTTTGTTTTACTTTTGAAAAAATAATTAAATAATACTATTAATTGTCTGGTATCCGGCAGGCGTGAGATATGACAAAAAAAAAAGCAATTCGCCTTTTTCGCATAGTATCGACTATAGACTCAGTTTCTTTATAAACCACTTCATTTGGTAATATACGCCATTGATCATCCACCTGGTGTTTTTTATTAATTATAGTTCTGAGAATTCTTCTATCAGTCTTCTGTAATGTGTCAGTAACTGATCGAGTGTTTAACTTGTAAAGTGTTTCACAAGCATATATTGCTTCCAGTTTAATAACTGATTCGAAATGTCGTAATTTGGCATTTATGGGGAGTGTTTTTTTCTTTGTAACTAGACCATGTAATATATTGCGCTTGTCTTAACTTTGTTGATCTATTTTCGATTGACGCTTTCTCATTCAAATTCCATGTTATTATCTCCCCCTAAATATTTAAATTTATGTACAACTTTAATTTCTTTCTTCTTCTTCTTCTGCTTTTACGGCCTCATTGGACCACTTCAGTCAATCATTTCTTGGTCCTCTACTTCAGTAAGTTTCCTTTCAGAGTCGCCCAGTAGCTTTTCATTCGCTCTGATCTTCTCAGGCGTTCCTCATCTGTAAATACCCTTGTTAATGAATTACGTTTGTCTATTTTTGCCTGAAATCTTATTTTTATATCTCTGTTTTTTTATTTTTTTTTGTTTTGTTTTGCAAGTCATCCAAGGTTATTTCTAATTCTTTCATATCTTCTCTAATTTCCTTAATCCATCCTACTTGTTGTTTCATATTCCAAAGTTTCAGTACAATTTTTATAGATAACCTGGTTTCTGGTGTCCTCATGATGTGACCAAAAAAAGAAATCCGTTTCTTCCGAATAGTATCAGTGATGGGCTCCAGTTCTCTGTATACCACTTCATTTGGTACTATCCGCCACCGTCCATCTTTCCGATATTTTTTATTTATGCATGTTCTAGCTATTCTTCTTTCTACTTTTAAAATTTTGTCGATTCTGTTTTTCTGAGTAACTTTAAAAAGAGTTTCACTTCCATATGTCACCTCTGGTTGGACCACCGTCTTGTAATGTATTAATTTTGTTGCGATTGATAGACATTTTCTTTTATATGTAGACCATGTTAATTTTTGGGCTTTTATCATTTTATTAGTTCTTTCTTGCCATGCAGGTTTCTCATCCAAGTTGTAAGTTATAATTTCTCCTAAGTATTTTAATTGCTTCGCTATTTTAACTTTCTTGTTATTTACTGTTATGTGATTGATTACAAGTGGATTTGCTACCATTATCTCTGTCTTTTCAAATGATATCTGAAGTCCAATTTTTGTGCTATATTTTGTAGGCTTATTATTTGATTTCTGGCTTCTTGAATATTATTAGCCAGTAACGATAATTCATCTGCGAATCCCAAGCAATTTAAGTCTATTTGATCTTTCTTGGTTCCAATTCTTATGCTCCTAGAATTTTCCCCGTACCATTCCCTCATTACATATTCCAAAGCACAATTGAAAAATAGAGGCGATAAACCATCCACTTGTCTTAATCCTGTTTTAATCGTAAACGGTTCAGATATTTCTCCTCTGAATTTTACTTTCGATTTGGTGTTTGTTAGAGTTAGTTTTATAATTTTTATTAATTTGGGATGAAGTCCGAAATTACTTAGTATTTTCAGCAATGAAGATCTACTGTATGTATACAATCATAACCTTTTTTGAAGTCTATGAAGGTTATGACTTGCTGTTTTTGTCTACGTTTGTAGTAGTCCATTACTAATTCTAAGGTGATTATCTGTTCAGGGCAGCTTCGCCATGGCCGAAATCCACCTTGATATTGTCCTATTTCCAGTTCTAATTGATCTTTACAACAATTATATAGAATTCGTGACATGATTTTATATGTGATACCCAAAAGGGAAATTCCTCGATAGTTGTCAGGATTTGATTTTTCTTCTTTCTTTATTGTTAATACATTTAAAAAAAAAATCAAGGTTGTTAAATATTGTAATGAATAATACACATACTGTATATATTAAATAAGTATAAGTAATGCTTATTTAATATATATGTGTATTATTCATTACAATATTTAACAACCTTGATAAACAAAAAACAAAAAAAAAACAATGTTCTGGGACGTGTGTTCCGTTTTTCCATTCTTGAAACCTGGCAACCCTACCTCCACGCCAAACGCTCAGTAAATGTGGCAACTATTACTGACCCCCGCCCCCAAAAGGAACTAGCGCATTTATTTTAATACGGTATCTACAAGGTTGCAAGACTGAGAAATGACTTTTCCATCACAAACAGTCTCCTTCCACCAACTAATCTATGATGGTGTAGCTACTGTTGCTGTGATACACTTAAGCGGTAAGCCCTAAACTACACTGACCGGCAAAAAAAGTGGAACAGTTAAAAATAGTAATGTAAATAGTATAAAATTAGCCATGAAAAAGATTTAATCACATTTTAAAAGCTTTTCACGCAATAGAACACACATCTGAAACATCCGTGAATAGAAATTGATAATATGACATTTCTTAGGGTGGTTTACTACCACCAATTACCCCCGATCTTCGATGAGCCTATCTTAATGGTTTGATGGCGGGAAGCGCTCTGTAAGCGTTTACGGTTTATGAGTGTTGTTGTTCTAGGGATAACAACTGGCATTTGTTGAACACGTGTAAACCATTGTCATACATTTTAGCAAGTTATCCATGTGGAGTTCACACTAAAACGTGCCTCTTAGCCGTGAAGGGGCTGCACAGGCAGTTGCATTGGTGGAGGATGGCTGCAGCTTCCGCTATGTTGCTGAGGTCATTGGATCATCTCTCGGTAGCATTCACCGTGCAGTGCAACGTTACAGAGAACTCCAAACTTACGACAGGAGGCGAGGGTCAGGCCGTAGAAGATGCACATGTGCCAGGGATGACAGATTTCTCACCCTGCAAGTTCTGCGTGATCGCCATACTACAGCAGTCCAGGCACGAAATCAACTGGAAAATGTCAGAAATGTGAGAGTGAGTGAGCGAACAGTAAGAAGAAGGTTTGAAGAAGCTCATCTTTCGTCCAGGAGACCTGCACGTGGACCCGCACTCGAACGACATCACAGGGAGGCGCGTCTTCGCTTCGCAAGGCAGCATCTGGGATGGACACACGAGCAGTGGGCCTCTGTTCTCTTCACTGACGAGAGTCGCTTTAATCTTAGATTCCTGATGGAAGAGAAAGAGTGTGGAGAAGGCGCGGAGAGAGGTACAGCCCTGTTGCTTTCTCCTCCAGGACTCCATTTGGAGGTGGCTCGGTTATGGTTTGGGGTGGCATCAACGTTATGGCCAGCACTGAGTTGATGTGCATCGATCAGGCGACGCTCAATTCCCAAAGGTACATCGAAGAGATCCTGATGAACCATGTGATGCCCTTTGTGCCTTTCATAGGTCAGAATTTCATGCTGATGCAGGATAATGCCCGCCCTCATACTGCTCGCTGTGTTGTACAATATCTGCAGGAAGTGGGGATTCAAACCCTGGACTGACCAGCTCGTAGTCCTGACTTGAACCCCATCGAACATGTATGGGATATGCTTGGAAGGAACGTCAGACAGCGTGACCACACCACCTTGGAACAACTGAGAACATCGCTGCTGGAGGAATGGGATCGCATCCCGGCAGATGCCATTCGACGCGTTGTGAACAGTATGCCTGAGCGTTTACAAGCTGTCTTACATGCTAAGGGTGGAAACACTCGTTTTTAGTGACTAGTGTTCTCGTGCAGTGCAGAGCAAACATTAATACTGTTTTGTTTGGCAATACGTTTGATAAAAACCAGCCCAAAAGAACATTACTACAAATAGAAAATTGTAAGATTTGCAAAATGTAACGAAATTTGTGAGTTAAAGCGTGTTGTAAAACATGTTTCAGTATTTTCTTTAGCCAACCATCTAAAATTTACATGAATAATGCAAATATTGGAAAACCGATACATTTTAGTGGAATAAATTAAGAAATTACATAAAAAATTAAAGTCTTCCACTTTTTTTGCCGGTCAGTGTAGAAGTGTAAACTAATATACAGAAATGACCTAAGGGTACTTTGCTGAGATGATGGTAGAAAGCTAGAACTGCAACATACGACAACAGTGTTCGTCTACTAATAGTGTGTTGAAACATCTGCTATGGAGACTTACCGTATTTCCTTGCATAATCGTCACAATTTTTTAGCCCAAAATTCGTGGAAAAAAGCAGGGTGCGACCATTATACGAAGAATATTTAAGTTCATGGTATATACTGTATCATTATTTGCTGCATGGGACAGTCAGTCGCGTAGCGTGAGTCTGGCGTGAGTCATAGTCTGCAGTCAGAGACAGGGTTCTTTCTTCTAACAAGGTCACGATAGGTTAAAGCTCCCGGAATGTGCTGACGAAGCCGGCCATTCGCTTCGCCACTCATAGGCCGCAGGCATAAAGACGAGATTACTTTCTGCCGACAAGATCATGCCAGATTACCGTATATACTCGAATACCACCCGCACATTTTTAAACAAAATCGGACGTGAAAAATTGGGGTGCGGGTCTTATTTGAGTCATCCTGATTTTAAAGATTTAAATTGCCCGCCACGCGCGATATCGGGTGTTGCGAGTATCCGCTAGATGGTGCTAACCTTCTTCCGACTATCACTTTGTTTTACCGTAAGCAGGCGGCGTCATTAGGCCTATAAGCTCACGGTATGTGCGCTGGCCGTTCGCGCCACAGTTCATAGCCCGTAGGCTTAAAGACTAGATTACTTTCTCCTGACAAGATCATGCCAGATTAGGGCTATAAGCTCGCGGAATGTGCGCTGGCCGCTCGCGTCACAGTTCATAGCTCGCAGGCATAAAGACGAGATTACTTTCTCCTCGCGGAATGTGCTAACTGATGAAGCTTGCCGCTCGCGTCACAGTTCATAGCCCGCAAGCATAAAGACGAGATATTTTTCTTCTGACGAAGTCGCGGCAGCATGTGGAACTGACTGGCGCACAAATATGAATATGCTGTGCGACGATTATGCGATGAAATTTTATACACCTATTTTTGTGTTTGAAAAGTGGGGTGCGACGACTACGCGGTGGAGACGGTTATGCGAGGAAATACGGTAGCGGAATTGTGAAATGTCTACAAACTCCTCTGACAACCACTGTTCTGAGGTAAAAAAAACAATTTGTATGTGAAACCACTCGCAAATCGCCATTATCAGTTATCACTCGTCTGCTTTTATAAAAGCACCTCAAATTACAAAAGATATAATAATAATAATAATATCGTATGGCCTCGGTTGCCGGGTGCAAGCTTTGTAATTTGACGCCCAGAGGGTAACTTGCATGTCGAATTTTGTTGTTCCTTGAATCACTATGAAAGTCAAGGAGGTTAGATATCTATGTTGGGATTCGTATAATGTATAAATCAGTGATCGTGAAACACGGACGTCTTACTTAGCAGCCATCTTTTATTACACTAACTTATATCAAAGAGCTTCAAACATAAAGAATAAATACAAGAAATAAACCAAAGTAGAAATACATGAAATAAGCCAAAGATGTCCATCTTCTCAGTCCTCCACATCCTCCCCACCCTGGTCTATCTCGAGAGGGAAGACCAGCTGTACAGGCCGACTAATCTTGGTCCCGTTGGCCATCTGAAGGATGAGGGTTCGCACCTTGTTGTCCCTGCCTGGTCGCCTTTCAGTTATTCGCGCCTTCTGCCACATGTGTCTAGGTCGCATGTCGTCCTGTAGTAGTACTATATCTCCTACTCGGCACTCCTTCGTCTGTCCATTTGGGCGGCGTACTTCGTGGTAGCTTCTCAGATCAAGAAGATACTCATTCCTCCATCTCTTGAGGAAGTCCTCCTGCATTTTCTCTCTAAGTCTCCTCTCCTTCCTCAGGTCTATTCGGGTCGTGGGTTCGGAGACGTTGGGCAGGGTAGTCAGCCGTGCCCCAGTCAGGAAATGACTTGGAGTCAGTGTCTCCGAGCCATCTTGGATTATGGGTCGGGAGTTAATGGCGGCTTCTACTTCTACCAATAGAGTTCGGAGTGTGTCCTCACTAATCAGAGCCTTTCCCAATACCTTTCTAAGGCATCTTTTAGTCGTACCCACCATTCTTTCCCACCAGCCTCCCCACCAAGCCGCCCGTGGGGCTATAAATTTCCACTGGACTCCGTTGTGGGCGAAGTGCTGGCTCGTTCGTGGGTCAGTGATGACTTGGCTGAGTTGTGTCATTTCTTTGTGTGCTGCCTGGAACGTTCTAGCGTTGTCTGAGTAAATGGTGTTTGGAAGTCCTCTTCGTCCCGCAAATCGTCGGAGAGCCATCAGAAACGTCTCCGTAGTCATGTCCAAAGCCAGCTCAAGGTGAAGGGCCCTTGTAGTCGCACATGTGAAAAGCACAATATACGATTTCTGTACGAGATTCCCCACCTTAACGAGTAGTGGCCCTGCAAAATCCACACCCGTAACTGCAAATGGCGTAGTAAGTCGCACACGTTCTGGAGGCAACGGGGCTTCGATCTCGTTACCTTGTTGGCTTCTGGCAATCTTACACGGTAAGCACGTGTGGATGACCTTCTTGACAGCCTGGCGTGCCTTGAGGATCCAAAATTCTTCGCGTAGTACAGAGAGAACGATTCGTACTCCAAGGTGGTGTAGCCGTATGTGAGTCTGGAGGATCAACAACTTAGTGAAGTGGTGTGCACCATCGAGTACTATAGGATGTTTCTGCTGCGTTGGCAGGTCTGCATGGTGGAGGCGCCCTCCCAGTCGAATAAGGCCGTCCTGTAAGAAGGGGTTGTAGCGGGCAATCCTGGACTTCCCAGACAAGTTTCTCTCTTTTGTCAGAGCGTCGTACTCTTCGGAAAAGCACTCACATTGGACTGTACGTATCCAGCACAATCGGGAAGCCTCTAATTCACGTGCAGTGAGATTCCCAGAATTTTTCTCCGACTGTCTGATGTTGTTCAAGAAGCGTAAAATCCAACCCATGATGTGCAGTATTTTCCAATAACTGCTGAATCTGGAAGCAATGATGAGAGGTTCCGTTGTAATGACGTTAAGTGTTTGCTGATGCGTCTTGCGAGTCTCTGGAAGTGAGGCGTTAGGCACACTGCTGTGGGGCCAAGAGCTAGGATGATCGGCTAGCCATTCAGGCCCGTGCCACCAAAGTGAAGAAGACTGTAGTGCTTTTGAGGATATTCCTCGTGACAAGAGGTCGGCTGGATTATCCTGGCTCGGGCAGTACCGGCACTGAGCTGGACTCAGGATGCCTTGAATTTCCGTCACTCGGTTGGAGATGAATGTCTTCCAACGGTTTGCATCGCTTTTAATCCAACCTAGAACGACCATGGAGTCACTCCACAGAGTAGATGTGGTGACATTAAAGTCTGTTGCTTGGCAGAAATACCTCAGAAGACGGCAACCCACTAAGATGGCCAGTAGTTCTAGTCGTGGGAGTGTAACCTTCTTGACTGGAGACAGTCTATTCTTAGTGCACACCAGGTGTATGTAAGTGTTTACGTCGGCTGAAGTTCGAACATACAGTGCAGCTCCGTAGGCCCGCTCCGAAGCGTCGCAGAACACGTGGACATGTGAAGTCTCCGATGTTGTCCTTGATAAACCAATCCATCTTGGAATGACCACACTTGCCAGATCCGTGAGACTGGTTATCCACAGCTGCCATCGCAATGCAATGTCATGTGGAAGTATTTCGTCCCATGCTATGCCCCTACACCAGGTGTCTTGGAAGAGAACTTTTCCAACTATGGACACCGGTGAAAGTAATCCAAGAGGGTCGTAGAACTTTGCGGTCGTCTTCAATAGCTTTCGTTTGGTTCCTGGATCCTGCGAAAGGTTGTCGGTGATATCTGTATGGTCAAAGAGTAGTGAATCTGATTCTGTGTCCCATCGTACACCTAGTACTCGGGTTTCCCTTTTCGTTTCACGTCCTTCGGCTCTCCATATACCTTCCAATGGTCCAGAATTTGTTGCCCATTTTGCCATCGGCATCCGTATCTGTCGTAGTAGACCTGTCACCTCGTAATCTAAGGTGATAACTCTGTTGTCATCTTCAGCTCCCGCAACAAAGTCGTCCATGAAAGTGCTTTGATCCATAAGTGCTGCTGCTGACGGGAACTGATCCTTGAATCTCGTTGCTAGTTCACGGAGAGTTGCAGACAGAAGAAAGGGACTGCTAGCAAGGCCGAATGGTAGACGAGTGAATCTATAGATGGCTGTATCATCTCTTGCTTGCCATTTTCCAAGTTCATCCTTCTCCACATTGAACCAGAAGAATCTTGTTAAATCTCGGTCTTCAGTATCCAGGCATAATTGAAGGAAAGCTTGAGTTCCATCTCCTACTATGGCTTTGCGGTAAGTTCGGAAGCGGATCAACGTGGACAGTATTTCTGGTAACAGATTAGGGCCTGTTTCCAGAACATCATTGAGGGACGGTGCATCTCTCTCGTGTATGATGCGTCAAAGACGATCCTCCATTTCTCTGTGCCATTTCTCTCTTTCTTGATAGCGTGATGAGGCAGGTAGTATACATCATTTGTAGTTTCCTCTGTAGTGATTAGCTGAACATGTCCCATGTTTATGTAGTCCATCATCTGCGCATGGTACATTTCTTTGTACTGGGCATTAACGGCAAGTTTTCTCTGCAATGTGTGAAAACGATTTAGAGCGTTCTTACGGTTTGAGGGTAAGACCAGATCTTCTTTCTTCGGTAGGGATACTACCCTCCGCCCGTCTTGTAAGTGAAACGAATCGTGGAATTCTTGAAGAATAGTGGCATCTTTCGTTGTGAGGGTCCTTTTCTGATCTTCCCTTATTCCTAGGGACTCTAGATCCCAAAATCGTCGCATATCATCGTCCTCGACAGATGGGTCATTAGCAGTATGAATGTGGTGCACGTTGACGCTGTGGACAGTAATTCCTGACCTATTTCCACTCAGAATCCATCCAAATCTAGAAGGAAGCAGTACTAACGTGTCTGAGAGGCGTATTGGCTTGTCGTCAAGTATCACCTTCCAATAATGGTCTCCACCTATTAGAAGTTCTATAGGAAGTTCATTGTTGTCATCCTTGGGATCAGCAAGTCTCAATTTTCGTAAGCGTGACAGGGACTGGACGTCGAGTGGAACAGTCGGATGTGGCGAGTAAACGTTGTCACTCTCAAATGCAGAAATACGCAGAGCAGCCTCCGTGCACTGATGTTGAGGTCAATGAGTCTGCGAGCTGAAGATGTGTGACGAGATGACTCGAATCCGGTAACTGTCAAATCCTTGTGTCCCACGATATTCAGTTGAAGCTGATCTACCAGACTTCGGCTTACGAAGGTTGATTGACTGCCAGCATCCAATATGCATCGTGTACGTTTTCTCAGTCCGGTGGGCCCTGTGATCCAAATATTCGCCGTTTGAAGATAAGTGAACTGCGGCATAGTAACGTCAATCTTCCCCACGGATATTGATGCGGGCTGTTCTCCGGTGCAGATGGAAATGTGATGATTCTTTTTGCACTTTGCGCATGATACCTTACTCTTCTTCATGCAGGTCTTCACACTGTGACCTTTATTGAGGCACAAGAAGCATCGGTTGGCAGTTTTTAACTTTTCAATCCGCTCAGCTACATTGCGGATCTTCACACAGTTCTGGGCCCAGTGGCCTTGAGTCTCACAGAACACACAGAATTCGGAATACACTTTCTTTGTGTTCATGCCCGTCCGTTTTGACTTTGTGTTCACATGGAGTGTCGCGGCAGTGCCTGAGAAGGATTTGAGTGAAGTGATATCTCCTCTGATCTTCTGTGTGATCACAGCGCCCTCTACCTCCTCGTTCAGGAACTCCATCAACTTGGTAATGTGACTCTCGGGAATGCTCTCTCGTTTGGAATAAATTATCCAACGGCGGACAATATCTTGAGGGAATGCTCGGAGAATTTTAGGGCATAACATCCGCCCGTAATTATCTACATTTTCCCCTAAGGCCCGTAAGGCTTGTACGCGTCTATTGCATTCTATGTATATGGCATTTAGATTAGAAGGAGTATCGTCTGAAATTGGTTGTAAGGCTTCGAGATAGTCAAGATGGGCCTGAATTATGCGGTCAGTGTTTCCGTAGCGAGATATTAATATCCGTTTAGTTTCTTCATAAGCATCAGCCGTTATCGGTATTCCATCAACTAGATTCTTCGGCTCACCCTCCAGATATCCACGGAGATAGATGTGCTTGTCAATGTGAGCGAGAGATTGATTGTTGTCAACAGAAGACTGGAATTGCTCCCAAAAACGTGCCCAATTCTCAATGTCACCTGCGAATTTGTCTAATTTTACGGCAGGTAGCTTCACTGTGTGCGTGACGGGTGTTGGGACTGGAGATCCTGGCGTTGGTTGCATACTCATTCCGGCGACCGATGTTGTCAAACTGGAGAGTGACTTAGATTTATTCTCGGCGTGTGATGCTTTCAGAATCGCTCTCTTCGCGATGTCGATGTATTCCTCACATTTTTCGACATCGGCCTCGTATTCTGCGTCGGTCAAACATTCCTGTATACTATCGTCCAGAACTGTGAGATGATCTAAAGCTTCTTGGAGTCTAATGCGATTATATTCGTATTCCGAGATGTCGCAGACCGTAGCACTATTTATTATCGTACTGAATTTAGTTATAGTTGCTCGTTCCGTCTTCTGCTTTCTTTTCAAAAACGCTAGTTTACTCTTAACACTCTCGTCTTGCATCTTGAATGATGGGTGACGAAATAAATAAATAAATAATTAGTACCGTGCTGCGACAAGTGAAGGTGATTGTCTGATGTCAGCGCATGCGTAATACTCGTGAGATCGTCTTGTAGTGTCCGTGATGGCTACGAGGTATTTAGTTTAGTATCTACCGCAAGATGGCAGCACTTGCTCGTCTATCATTCGTGAATTCCGTTACGTGGTGTAAAGTAATTATATTACAATTCGTGCACTGTTTAGTCGTAGTAGTAACTTTTGCAATAATATTAATAACTGAAATATCACGTTAGTATGTGGCGCGTGTAGAAGTTCCAGTATCTTCTTACCTCGTAATCCGGCGTGGCGTGGCTGCATGTACAAAACGTGATTGCTGTTTGTAGTGATAGCATCACCAGTTTACTTTGTACACAAGTAAAACACAATTGCCCGTATTCTAATGCACATTTCTACGTAATCTAAAGTTTTCGGCACCAATGTTGGGATTCGTATAATGTATAAATCAGTGATCGTGAAACACGGACGTCTTACTTAGCAGCCATCTTTTATTACACTAACTTATATCAAAGAGCTTCAAACATAAAGAATAAATACAAGAAATAAACCAAAGTAGAAATACATGAAATAAGCCAAAGATGTCCATCTTCTCAGTCCTCCACAATCTAAGCTCCTTGAACACTGTAGCCCTTTCTAGTAGAGAAATGAGGAACTTTGTGTTGGCGGAAACTCCCGAGATTAATTTTGCCATTATGAACACGGCCTACTGAATTCAAATGCGTTCTTTGACATGCCAACATCGTATGACATGCGTGTCGTATTTTTGCCGCCTTTCAAAAATCACTTACCGCGGCCAGGGGCGAACCTGCAATCTTGGGGTTGGTAGACCGACACGCTATCCACTCACCCACCGTGGCAAGCTATTACAAAAGGTAATCTGGACATTAGCGGCTTCGGTGGCATAGTTGATAGCATGCTGAGCTTCTATGCCCAAGGTCACAGGTTCAAACCCAGCCAAAGTCGTCGGATTTAAGAGCGTTAAAAATCCCTCAGTATGCTTTCCTTCGGAGGGAAAGTAAAGCCGGCGGTCCCATGTCATAGATTTATGGCATGAAAAAGAACCTTCCACTAACTATACTTGTGGAAGCTAAAATTTGTAGGTTAGTTTGATAACACTATATTAGTTCCAACGTTCGTCGCCAAGAGCCGACTGTGGTGGCATCTAGTAACAAAGTACGGGACTACTTGGTCGTTGACGGTGGCGTTTGGTAGCAAAAGGTGGAATTACTTGAAAATCGAATGTCGGCAGTCCTTACTTGAATTAAAAAAAACAAACAGATTTCATCATCATCGGCTTTAACTCGAATCCGAGTATAAATGATCGTCCTTCAGTCCAGTTTGTGGATGTGTTTACGGTGACTAAAGAGTCCAATCCTGGCATGGAACAAGCGTCCACACAAGTCACATAGTATTGCTGGAGGAGGACGTGGTTAGGCTGCTCGAAGTTTCCTAGCTTGACGCTTGGCCTCTTCATGTGTGCGTCGATCCATTTCAAAAGTCTTTACAGTATCCGAGATGGTACGGCGCCAAGTTGAGCCGTCTTCAGCCAGCATGTCCCAGGTTTGTGAATCAAGACCTGTCAATTTCAGGGTCTGCTTAAATTGGTCCTTGTAGTGCCTCTTAGGACCACCATGAGGTCTGGTGCCATAGCATAACTCACCATATAGCATTTGACGAGGTAATCTCACATCATCCATCCGATGGACATGACCAATCCATGTTAGTATCCTTAGTAACCTGAGTTTTCCTCAAGGAGCGGAGACGAGTTAGGTTGAAAAGCCCTCCATCAAAACGATACTTGACCTCCACACCTGGGATGTTTGTGGGTGAATCATAAAGCATTGCAGCCAAGTACAGCGCAAAAAGCGTTGGAGCCAGTACACATCCTTGTTTCAGTCCATGGGTAATGGGAAATTCATCGGACATCTTATTCTGATGGCAAACCTGACCGGTCATGCCATCATGGAGAGCCTTGATTAGATCTACAAAACGCTGAGGGCGACCAAACCGCTTCAGCACCACCCACATGGCTGGTCTTGGAACCGAATCAAATGCCTTTTCCAAGTCATAAAAGACTAAGAAGAGTGGATTCTGTTGTTCTGGAATTACTTGAAAATCGAATGTCTGCAGTCCTTACTTGGATTTAAAAAAAACACCAGATAACACACACCTAAAGTACAGGGTCATTATGTGTGTGTGTGCCAGTACACACAGCAAGGTAAGCTGGCTGTGACTAGCGCAGATCGTGGCCGCGCGCACACGGTCCAGCCGGGGTTGGCGGCTCTGCCGACTCATATCGTTAGTTCAAACGTGTTTTGTCATTCATATGGGCGTGTATTTGAAAAGCTTAGACGTTAGTGTTGAATGTTTAGCGAGTATTCTCATTACTGTGATTGTTGTACATGACTAGACACCAATTAACATTGCACGAACATGTGTATATCCATAATTCGTATTATGAAAAGCAGAAATAGTGTTCTGAAACGAGACTAAAATTTAGAATCAAGTTTCAAAGAAGACCTGTGCCTAATGCCAGTACAATTAAGAGGCTCGCTAAACGATTCAAGGAAACAGGCTCCGTAAATAATAAAAGTGTTGACAGACATTCTTTCATCGGAAGATGTCAGGTGTGTGTTACAAGAGAGGGAGGATATTTTCAGCATAGCCTTTGAGCACTATAAGTACACATTATTGAACACGATTGGTGAAAGTGTGTTCCGACCTCCAGCTGAACTGGGAGCGCTCGGCCGTGATCTGCGCTAGTCACAGCCGGCTTAACTTGCCGTGTTTACTGGGGCGCACACACATAATGATGGGGCTACATGACAGCGTTGTCGCAGCCCCTAAAGTAAGGAACCAACCATTCTGGACATTGCATGATTTGCGAGTCAGTCAGTCAGTAAAGGAATTACATGATCATTAATCTCGTGATCATGAGCCACGCCATTTTTACGTGGAATCTGAACCACAGGATTTGATATTTCACTTCGAAAATCCCACATGCATTCCCTAGAATCGAAATTGGTCCACCTTGGTGAGATGCAAGCAGCTTGACCCCCCACCAAAAAAATGATAATTGTTGTTTCCAGGGGCCTAACATCTAGGTTATCGGCCCTTAATGGTTTGGGTGATAGTGAAAATGTAAACGAAATGAATCTAAACCTAAATCTAACTACAGACTTACATACCAGAAGAGGAAATGGAAAACAAAAATAAGAATAAGGGGAACAAAAGACAGGAGTAAAGGAAATGCCCTCAGCCCCCTAAGAATGAGAATTAAAGGCCTTGGAAGAAATGAGAGCCAGGAAAGTTAAAGAGGAGAGTGACCGCCTCAAAGGCAATGGAAGGAGAAAAACCGGACTCAGCTCAGGAAGCCCCCAGGGTCGCAAAATCCCGAACTCACCAGACGTGAGCCCTTGAGGGTGGCCATAAAAAATAAAAATAATAATTTAAGAGCACTTACATTAGAAGCTTCGTATTTTCAACACTCAGTCCGTGCCTGAAAGCCACATCACAGCGAGTGGACGAGGGTACGTGGAGAAATCGCAGGATTGGTACCCGCGCTCTAGGAACTGCTTCTATGTGCCTGAAATTGTCATCCTTGGAGAGCGTCTTGCATGTCGCATCGACCATCCTCGCCTGACTGTTACGGTCTTGTTCAGACTCACCGTCATACATGTCACCTGAAATTACACATCAGTTTTCTCATCAACTGCGGGACAGTTCGCTTCTCTTTTCACTACATACATAATATAAAATAATTGTGAAAAATGACAAAAATCTAAAAACAAACTTGTGTGTGTTTTCCCATAAATAGACTAAAAAGTGTACTATAAAACATCTTGATACGATCTTTCTATGAGATTAAAAACTCTTTGCTGAGTGGAATGTTTATTGAAATTATCAAATTAAAGCCCTCATTTGTAACATCTGTTTTTTAAATATTTTTTAAATAAAAATGTTTAATAGGAAAGACTAAATTTACCGATAAATGTTGTTTTCAAAAGCTTTGCTTGTAGTTTACAATTAGTTTTTTCTTTTTTTCTTTGAAAAAGAAACAAAACTGAAGGAGGCCATAATATGGCCGAAACTGGTATTTAATTAATAAATATTAATTTAAAAATGTCATTGACTAAGGTGTATTAGATTTATTAAATACCTATGGGTATTTCTTTGTAGCTGTATTGACTACTGTCGACCAAAATATTATGTGCAGTCGAGTTTGAAGGTTGTTTGTGAAGTAACCAATAGACCTACATAAAATCCAGTATCATCATCATTTTCGTCGTTCTATTTTACGTTAGTTCATGTTGGTTTGGAATTTTTAATTTATATTTTAATATTTTTTTTTATCGCAGTTGGAACACAAAAAGTGCCCATTTTTAAGCGCGTTTCAACCACGAGTCACATTTAAGAATTATTATCTCACAAACCCGTCGTCAGATCGAATCCAAATTTTAACACAATATACATTGGAATGTTGTATAACTGGTTTATTAATCTCAAAATTTTGTGTGTCCAAGAAACAAAGTTGTTATCATTTTTGTAAGGTAACTTTATCTCGGCTCGGTCTCGTTGGAAAATGTAGTTCTTGGTCGCGTTGTAATCCTTATACATCAAAAAGGTATGCTGTATGACTGTGAAATTCGTAAATTAATTCACTTATTTTATATTGGTTTGTATTTGTACAGCGAAATAAGGCATGGTTCACCAGCTGGCCGCTCCGGGGAATGCTGTACAGCGTTGCTGAGATGGAGCCCATCACTTCCGAGCGAGGTGCGCCATCTTTAATCAACCCATTATGAGACTGCCTTAACCTCACTTATCCACCACTATTCCCTACCCCCCAATGACTTCACTACTATCTCTTGCTATGCAAAAATCTAAGTATCAAAGAAATAGAATGGAATGGACAAAGTATCACACATAGAAATGCAAACTTTATTTGAACAGAGGGAGGGAGAATGCATCAATTAGGGAATGACTAATGATGCTGAACGATCACATCTAGCTAACATTTGTAAACACAACCGAGTACGTATCATTCACATATTTCACATTAGCCCCTCAAGCCGGTTCGCCGTACACTGTACGTCCGCTGGACTCGACTCGTTCAGCCGGTTCAACGTACCACGAACGGCCAGTGCAGAAGGAAGTAAGAATATCTATTACACATGAAACACTGCTGCTTCGCGGGATCTTTTATAATCTTACGAATCGAGAAGATATGTACTTTCATGCGATCTGTGGTTCATAGAACTTATACGAAATTGATAGATATCCGTTGCTTATGACTCATGTTGATCAGAGAAGGAACATGAAATGCGCTCTGTTGAGTTTCAAGTTAGTTGCTTTAGAAGGTACCCCGTCCTTTCCTGCCATCTCGAGAATGTTTTGTGAACTGTATCTAGCTTGAGAATTCTTGCCACTTATGCAGGGGAACCACCGAAAGCAAACACTTCGGAGATAAGTTTTTGCTTCGCGGGATTGAAGCTACTCAGTCACAGAGCAATGGCTGGGTCGTCTCATTCTCTTACGGGCACAGAGATTATTGGTTTGATTGATGACAGTAGTGGAAGTGATGTATCGGGAAGCTATCCAGACAGTGACTATGCACAGCAAGAGGTTACTGGAGAAGTGGCAGACAGCGCTGATGAAGAAGAAATAGCTCCAGCCGTAACAACATCGTCCGCTGTTCAGTGGTTGTGGCTAGAGGTAGTTTTTGTCACGAGCATACAAAAGATCTCATTCACGGGTATGCCGGGTACAAGAAAGCATTTCACGTCTGTTTTAGATGCTCTTTTGTTTTTTTTTTCGACGACAAAGTGATTGAACTAATTGTTCGAGAAACTAATAGGTATGCAGCAGAATGTATACTTGGCGCGCCCTTGAAACCAGGGTTGCGTGCCAGGAAGTGGGAGCCAGTGACAGGGGAGGAAATTTATGTGTTCTTGGGGCTTGTAATGCTGATGGGGATAATTAGGAAACCAACCCTGAAGAGCTATTTCACCAGGGATGGATTTTTAGAAATCCCTATATTTCCTCAAACAATGCCAAGGGACAGGTTTTAAACTAATATTGCGATAATCACACTTGGTTGACAATTCTACACAGGATACATATACGGGGCCGAAAAAGCTTTTCAAAA
Organism: Meconema thalassinum; assembly: GCA_946902985.2. NCBI lineage: Eukaryota > Metazoa > Arthropoda > Insecta > Orthoptera > Tettigoniidae > Meconema > Meconema thalassinum. The sequence continues at coordinate 98,159,968 of OX336400.1, read as the reverse complement.
TTCAGCCTTTCCTGGAAATTATCATGTAGATATCTTGCTTTCATTGTAACTATACCTGAAACAAGTACCAAAAGTGGAATTTATCCAAATTATATATATTTGTAAATATTGCGTGTGATTATGGACAACCCTGAACAGCAGGCGTCACATATATTGCTGAAAAACATAGGATATGATCTCGGTAAGTAGTCCTAAAATTTTCATTACGCTATGTTTCATAGAATTAACATTATTAATGTTTTAACTTGATGGTGTCTAAACCACTGCTGAGCTTCAATTTAAATGCCGCCTGAGAAGTGATCAGATGTGGATTAAATAGCCGGCCTGAGGGGTTAATATACCAATAACGTGTCACACGCCGACGGTTCTTGCAGCAAATGAAATGTGTTTAAAATAAAACTGAGAAGAAGAGGCTGCTGTAAACACCACTACGAAGCGAAATACAAAGAATAACAAAGAATGCAGGCAAGATATGAATCCATAAATTTCATTGGCAGATTTTAAACTTGGTGCTTCTACTCGGCCAATAGTGTGGCATCTTCTATTGGATATCGGGTAAAGCCCATTGGCTACACAATTCGATATCCTGCCCAATCGCGTACATGTATGCAAAATGGGGGTCATATTGTCTGAATGACAAAAATAATAATGTAACAAGAAAAATATTTTTGTCATAAAAGAGGATGAATTTCAGTTATAATTTTACACTTTTTAAAGAATTCGTCAATTTCCAAGAAGGTTGTATTTTGACTCTCGAAAATTAAGGGGGTACTATAGGCGAGGGGGTCCTATAGCCGAGTAAATATGGTAATATATAGATGGATTACCTGTATCAAGGAAGATGTCCAGGTCACAATGTTGTAGCCCCAGGCCAGTAACTCGAGATCCAAATGGATAGGCTTTGCAGTCGGGGTAGAGCGACTGTAGGGTTGTCTCTAAAAACCGGCACACTTTATCGTCCTCCTCTGGATTGGACTGTAACTGAGCATCGTGACAGAGCTGCCCTACATAGTTCTTGAAAACAGTCACACTCTCAAATGCTGCTATAGTCTCTTCTTGCAGGGAGAACTCAATTTGGTTAGGCTCTAGGGAGAAAAAAAAAAAAAAAAGAACTCATTTTGTACAAATGTGTATATTGAAATGGGTCCAATTGTTGGGTATTGAATTAGGACTAGTACCGTATCAGGACTGACCTAAGTAGTTAATGGTTGCTTTTGGTATTTAACCTCTCTGACATGCACGGCGGAACGATTCGCCTGCCGATGTGCTAAACTCGGTATGCACAGTGCAGTGATGTACTGATACAATTGTACAGCGTATTTCTTGGAATTCATCATAGCAATTTTCTTTGTCGTAAGATGGCAGGATGATACCACTTTCTAGTCCACTTTGAGTTGAATAGTAGGATCAACAGAAGTCACATATTATTTTGGTAGGTTCTGAGGGAAAGACAGAGAGAGATAAACTATGCAACCAGAACACGATGAGTATGCTTAACGTCCAGTCATTATAATAAAAAATTGAGGAAACCAAGCTTCGGTGGTTTGGGCATGTCATTATGATGGAGGAAACTTGATTTTCACAAAGTATTTGTGCAAGACCTCGTGGATGGCCACGAGTGTTCATCAAGGGCAGTCTGAGAAAAAGGGGCACAGACTGGCACAGTTTAAGAACCGGGTGGAAAACAGTCTGCAAAACCTCTACACCTTCAGGTATAAGTAAGTTGGGAGGGGTTCCAGCCACAGAAAGAACTAAGATGACTGTAAGAGCCTTGACAGAAGAACAATGGAAGCAGGCCAGCGAATGCATGAATAGTACTGGGTAAAGAGAAAACTCCATAAAACCAAACCCCGTTGCGCTACAGCCCTTGATGGGCTTAGGCCTATCAAGCGACCGCTGCCCAGTCATTTGGCCTACAGATTATGAGGTGATGTGTGGTCGAGTCCACTCGGTCATTAATCTTGGTCTCTGCCCGACTGTCATACAGCTCCTCACGAGGCCGAGTGCGCCCCGTTCCAACCCTCACATCAGTTTCTAAATCCCTGACAGAGCCGGGAATCGAAACACGGGGCCTCTGGATGCGAGGCAGGCGCGCGCTACACTAACACTACAGAAAACTGTGGACCAGGAAAGCGTAATGAAGTTGCAGTGATCCCAAGTGGTCAATTCGCTGGCAAAAAAAATGTATAAAAAAAGAAATAATAATTACAAACATCCAGAACGCTCCAAAGGTTTTGACAACAGATATTGGTAGTCGAGAAAGTAAGAAAATTCAAATGAAAAAAAAAAAAAAAAAAAAAAAAAAAAAAAAAAAAAATCCACAGCCTGCTTCCAGTCTCCGACCGGGTCAGGAATGGAATGAATGAAGCCCCCATCTAGCGGCGAGGATTTGAACTGTGCCGGCTGCCGAGGCCTGACGCACTCCTCTGGGGCAATGATTAAATGAATGACAAATGAAATGAAATGATAGTGGAGAGTGTTGCTGGAATGAATTTTGACAGGGAAAACCGGAGTACCCGGAGAAAAACCTGTCTGCCTCCGTTTTGTCCAGCACAGATCTCACATGGAGTGGCCGGGATTTGAACCACGGGCCCAGCGGTGAGAGGCCGGCGTGCTGCCGCCTAAGCCACGGAGGCTTAAGAAAATTCAAATATGGAGAACTATTTCAAGAAAATAGTTTAGACGAAATTGCAATAGAAGAAAGGGTACAAAAGATAGAAAGAGCATATGGTATTACTAAGAATGTTTATAACAAAAAGTGTCTAACTAAAAATCTTAAAATAAGGCACTACACTACTAAGACAGTAAGTAAGCAAATAAGAAAGTGAGTGAGTAAGTAATTAAGTAAGTAAGTAAGTAAGTAAGAAAGTGAGGGAGTAAGAAAGAGAGTGAGTAAGTAAGTAAGAAAGAGACTAAGTAAGTAAGTAAGCAAATAAGTAAGATGATGATGTTATTGGTTTTACGTCCCTTTTAAGTACACTGGCTTTTAGAGACGCCGGGGTGCCGGAATTTTGCCCCGAAGGGGATCTTTAACGTGCCAGTAAATGTACTGACACGGCTCCCTCGCATTTGCGCACCCTCAAATGCCAGCTGACTGCGCCAGGTTTCGAACCTGCAACCTTGGGCTCAGCAAGCGAGAACGTTACCCCTGAGCCACGCAGCCAGACGAAATATGTAAGAAAGAGAGTAAGTAAGAAAGTGGGGGAGTAAGAAAGAGAGTAAGTAAGAAAGTGAGGGAGTAAGAAAGAAAGTGAGAAAGTAAGAAAGAGAGTAAGTAAGAAAGTGAGTAAGGAAGAGAGTACATAAGAAAGTGAGGGAGTAAGAAAGAGAGTAAGTAAGAAAGTGAGTAAGTAAGGAAGAGAGTAAGTAAGAAAGTGAGGGAGTAAGAAAGAGAGTAAGTAAGAAAGTGAGTGAATAAGTAAGAAAGAGAGTAAGTAAGAAAGTGAGTGAGTAGGTAAGTAAGTAAGGAAGTGAGTGAGTAGGTAAGTAAGTGAGAAAGTGAGTAAGGAATAAAGTAGGTACAGGATGTCATTCTTACTTCATTTGCTGCTCAAAAAAGTGCCACAGTAACTTATTGTACCCAGCAATCACATATTTGCAAATTATTTTAGTATTGTGCATAATTTTACTAATACTGATACTCATACATTTCATCAATTATTTGAATCTTTCTTTGATTTTAATAAAAATAAAATAAAAAATAACAATAAAAAAATAAAAATAAATAAAAGACGATTTTTTAAATTATTATTATTATTACCCTTCACGTATTAGACCTAGTGGCCTGTTAAGGCCTTTTGCCAGTGTTTCTTTGGTCTTCCCAGGTTTCTTCGATCACTCGGAGCATATGGAAGAATCTGTTTAGGGACTCGGGTGTGGCTCATCCCGTCCATATGTTCTTTCCATTTTTTTTTCCGATGCTGTTTGTTGTATATGCTGTACAACTGGGGTGATATTTAGTTCTTGCAGGGTGTCTTCATTCCTCTGATGATCGAGTAAGGAGTAACCAGAAGTTCGTCTCATGAATCTCATTTCTGCTATGGGTCTTTTTGCGGCTTCGGTGGCGTAGTTGGTAGTATGCTGAGCTTCTATGCCAAAGATCGCGGGTTCAAACCCGTCCGAAGTCGTCGGATTTTTTAAGAGCGTTAAAAATCCCTCAGTAAGCCTTCCTTTGGAGAGAAAGTAAAGCTGGCAGTCCCATGTCATAGATTTATGGCATGTTAAAGAACCTTCCACTAATTACACCTGTGTGAAGCTAAATTATATATAGGTTAAACATTTGACAAACGCTCTCAGGTTACGACGTTCGTCGCCAGCGGTGGCATCTGGTAATTACGTTCTGAACTAGTAGTCGTTGACGGTGGCGTTTGGCGGCAAAAGTAGGAACTACTTGAAAAAATTCAATGTCTGCAGTCCTCACTTGAATTGAAAACAGATAACAGACACTAATACAGTCATCACAATTAACACCGGTTATCAGACAGATTCTACACACACCCAAGGTACACGGGGCTCCATGACCGCGTTGTCGCAGCCCCTAAACTGAGGAACCAACCAGCCTTTTTTCATCTGCCTTCCTGATGGCCCAGGCCTCACTTCCATATGCAAGAACTGGTTTAGCAAGAGTTTGATATACTTTCAGTCTAGTGTGTCATAACTAAGATGGCTTGAAAACTTGATTGATTACTCATGTAATTTTTTATACAGGTGTGAAATTGGATGATATTGCCTACTACGACATATATGCACTATAATGAGGCGTACTAGGTCGGGTGAGGAATGAAGCAAGTTTGCCATGGTTTTCCTCCCTCCAACAACATGGACCCTATGAGTAGCTCCCTCCACAGTACTGTTAGGCACTAGCCAGTTGCGGCCGGAAATAACGTCGCAGTGTTGCACAACAACCAGATTTTTTTAAGAAAAACAATTAAGACTGTAATAATACTTTTAGCTGTATGTTTCCTTTTTTTTGTATAGGAATTCATATTTATTTATCGTATGGCTTTTAGTACCGGGAGTGTCCGAGAACATGTTCGGCTCGCCTGAGTCTGTAGCTGCTTCCAGCGGACACCCTTATTAGGGTGAGCGACAAGTTCCGTTCAATTTCAAGTAATTCCAACTTTCGCCACCAGATATCAAGGATACCTAGTGGTGAACGTTGGAACTTGGATAGAGCGTTCCGACGAAATCTAACCTAACAATTTAGCTTTACACAAGTTTAGTCTGTGAAAGGATCTTTAACATGCCATAAATCTATGACATGGCACCGCCGGCTTTACTTCCCCTCCGAAGGAAGGCATACTGAAGGATATTTAACGCTTTTAAAAAATCAGACTACTTCGGCCGGGTTAGAATCCACTATCTTGGGCACAGCAGTTCAGCATGCTACCAACTACGCCACTGAAGCGGCAAAGGAACTCATAATTCTGTTCTTTAATAATTCAGGAAATCTTATAGTAAGTGAGGCGTGCAGGTATCGAGGACGCGGACCTTAGAGACCTAAGTCGAGACCTTTAACACACGGTGAACTAGATGGAGCACCGACCACCCAATGACTACACCTTTCGAGTAGAGGTTGTAAAATAAAATAAAATTTAATATCAAAAAACAAGATATAGCAAAAGGGGACGTGAGGAGTGCATGAAATGGTAAGATGAGGGATGATGGGCCTGAAATAAAATATGTACATGGTATTATAAAACAGTAAAACATAAAACACACAATAAAGATCTATAAAAGGAGAATGTCGACTACGAGGAGAATGCCTAAGTCGCTGGAGATCGTTCAGTAGAGGGGAAGAAATTAATGATAGTGTTAATAGTGCGTTTCGTTCCACCACAGGCTGACTACTAGAAGGTAGTCAGAAGCATCATTCTTAGAAGTACATGAAATCATGTCTCCCACGAACTGTCTATCCGACCACCCTTACATTAAACTGTATGTCACGCCAAGCAACCCAAAGAAACAACCAACAACAGCAACGACCCTTAAATGACACGTCAATAAACACAGAATAATTACACAACTTCACAAGGCGCTACACTTCACATGACGTGCCGTGACATACAAACTCAGCAAATAAACATAGATCAGTTCAGTTAAAATTAAAACAAGCAAATCCCAAATGAAGATAAAACAAAACGATTTCATGAACTGGTAGAATAAAACTTCTTTCGAACGAAAGCACAGGGTTCAGTTACCTTGCGGGATGCCAAATAAGCGTCAATTGCAGTCCCGGGCACGTACAACGAACACACATTCCATCATCTCGGAAGAGTAACCAATATACCTGATTTAATAACGTAATGGGATCACGCATTGCTTGCTGACTGAAGGTCACAACAAAACAGAACAACACTAAACATGACCCTCGACTTTCAGTCAAATTCCCACTTAAACAAACGACATAAACCCAACCCTTAATATCAAGACTAGAACCGTGATTGTAAATGAAACATATTTCTGAAACATACAAGATAATGCTTGCCCAGTCTCCAAGGATAAAAATAAAACCTAATCGGCCATCCTTGGAGTGCACGAATGACAAGCATAATAAAAACAAACCCTTGAAACATAAAATAAACTGGTGTGTGTTCCAACAAAAAGATATTACATCCAAAGCAATGAACAACACACCCAATTGAGGCGTGCAGGTATCGAGGACGCGGACCTTAGAGACCTAAGTCGAGACCTTTAACACACGGTGAACTAGATGGAGCACCGACCACCCAATGACTACACCTTTCGAGTAGAGGTTGTAAAATAAAATAAAATTTAATATCAAAAAACAAGATATAGCAAAAGGGGACGTGAGGAGTGCATGAAATGGTAAGATGAGGGATGATGGGCCTGAAATAAAATATGTACATGGTATTATAAAACAGTAAAACATAAAACACACAATAAAGATCTATAAAAGGAGAATGTCGACTACGAGGAGAATGCCTAAGTCGCTGGAGATCGTTCAGTAGAGGGGAAGAAATTAATGATAGTGTTAATAGTGCGTTTCGTTCCACCACAGGCTGACTACTAGAAGGTAGTCAGAAGCATCATTCTTAGAAGTACATGAAATCGTGTCTCCCACGAACTGTCTATCCGACCACCCTTACATTAAACTGTATGTCACGCCAAGCAACCCAAAGAAACAACCAACAACAGCAACGACCCTTAAATGACACGTCAATAAACACAGAATAATTACACAACTTCACAAGGCGCTACACTTCACATGACGTGCCGTGACATACAAACTCAGCAAATAAACATAGATCAGTTCAGTTAAAATTAAAACAAGCAAATCCCAAATGAAGATAAAACAAAACGATTTCATGAACTGGTAGAATAAAACTTCTTTCGAACGAAAGCACAAGGTTCAGTTACCTTGCGGGATGCCAAATAAGCGTCAATTGCAGTCCCGGGCACGTACAACGAACACACATTCCATCATCTCGGAAGAGTAACCAATATACCTGATTTAATAACGTAATGGGATCACGCATTGCTTGCTGACTGAAGGTCACAACAAAACAGAACAACACTAAACATGACCCTCGACTTTCAGTCAAATTCCCACTTAAACAAACGACATAAACCCAACCCTTAATATCAAGACTAGAACCGTGATTGTAAATGAAACATATTTCTGAAACATACAAGATAATGCTTGCCCAGTCTCCAAGGATAAAAATAAAACCTAATCGGCCATCCTTGGAGTGCACGAATGACAAGCATAATAAAAACAAACCCTTGAAACATAAAATAAACTGGTGTGTGTTCCAACAAAAAGATATTACATCCAAAGCAATGAACAACACACCCTCCTACGTCTAGGCACAATTAAAATCGCGAACTAACCTAAAGAATACCAGTCCCTAAAGGTCCCTGAAAGATCCCATACTCTAGCAAGGGGTTAGGAACTGGTAAGAAACATCTCTCATAAATACAATCGCGTTTCACAACATAAAACAAACGCAAATAACACGCACTAAAATAAAACTCGACTAGATACGAAAAAGAAACAACAACAACAACAACAAGCACCCATTTAAATTAATAAACCCATAAACAAGCAATTTGATTCTCCACTACGTGCGTATATAAATAAACTGGGGACTAAATAACCACCAAATAACTTCATAGAAAAACATGAACGGTCTCCAGTTTAACCCTACCTTAGCAGATTAAATTACGGAACTTTTAACACTGAAAGTTGGGTAGTATACATATATATCGTGATCAGTTTTCTTCAAAACATGACACATTAAAACAGAATAGCTACAAGGACCATTTCCACTTAGCTGATACTCCGAGACGTTCTGGAAGTTCACTGATAATAATTTTATATTATAACAACTCCATTTTTACGGAATTCTTCACTATGAGACAAAGCGGGAATCGCGTAGTGTCTCCCCACCATTTATATCTTCTTAAAGCTTATTATAAAGGGCATCTCGGAACATTAGAATAGATTTGCTGGTAGTGGCAGTTATAACGGCAGACGATCATCAAATTCTCCTCGCGATAACAATTCAGGCGCGATAACAATCGCCGAAGGCGTGTTCCTTAGACAAGGATGAGTACTCCAACGCGGGCGCATTCCTTTTTCCGACGTGCGGAAATTACGATCTCTTAGATGTATTACTAGAGACCGCTAGATGGAAACAACGTCGAACAGATCTTAAAATTGTACCGGCTCAGTAAGTTACTGAGAACTGTACGAGAAAGCGAAGCTCGCCAACCGTCTAGAAGCGCTCGTCCATTTGGTCGTTGCCAAGCACGAGCACCGACCAGATCTCAATAGTGAAGGATATGGCAGAGATGCTAGACCGAGTGAGTCCTATCCCAACAGTTAACTGGGCTGGTCGTTGCCCACTGATTGCAACAAGGGAGCCAAGGCGCGGACGGAGACATACGAGATGCTCTGTCAACTGCCGATTCCATATCTTGCAAGGTAATTTGAGCGTACATCCCGCCAGCCGCCGCTGGCACTAGCTGTACTCAGCACCACCAACATCGCAATAGCTTTCAAGTAATTACAGCCAGGAATGAATTGTTGCTTATTTTAGGGGCTTTGTGACATCATGGTCATGTAACCCTGTGTACTTGGGTGTGTGTGTTATAACCTTGTTAATGTGATGGTTGTACTTGTGCATTATCATCATCATCCTGAACGAACTCCAGTTGCCCGGGTGTGGTATATGAGCCCCCTCAATTTCATCCTGTCCTTGTACCACTCCTCCTCCACCAACTTGTCCCAATCATGACCTCTCTGCAGTACATCATTCTTGACTGTATCTATCCACTTCTTTCGTGGCCTTCCCACGGGTCGTCTTCCTTCTACTTTTCTCTCAAATTCCTTCCGTGCAGTTCTGTTTGCTGGCATCCTCTTCATGTGACCAAACCACTCCAGTCTTGAGATCTGGATCTTATTGAGGAGAGAATCATCTATTCCTACTTCTCTAATCTTCTCATTCCTGGTTTTCTGAATGATGGTACATAGGAATTTCATAACTTTGAAAGAATAATAGATTTTCTGCCTTCAATACTGTTTATTTCTATTACTTACAGGGACTAGTTTCGGGGGCTAATACTCCCCCGAAACTAGTCCCTGTAAGTAATAGAAATAAACAGTATTGAAGGCGGAAAATCTATTATTCTTTCAAAGTTATAGTTACGTCAATACGGACCTGAATAATCGACATTAGGAATTTCATTTCGGCTGCCTGGAGTTTAGAGTTATCTCTATTGGTTAGTGTTGTGGTTTCGAGACTGTATGTGCATGAATTTGTAAATTGGGGATAGTAATAGTTAGTTATTGAGGTTTTAAGGGGCAGAACTACAAGGCCATCTGCCCCTCTTTAAAGAGATTCAAGTATACAAATTTAGAATGAAATTATGAATTTAGAGGTGGACACTTCCATATGAAAAGATTGAAAATTAATCAAACAAATAATTAAATAAAACTAAAAATAATTATCATAAACAAAAATTCAGAATTCTAAAAAGTACAAGTAAATGTACACTTGAAAATTTCCATCGCTGGCCCTAACCTACTCTCATTTATAAAGTGGATGACGAGATCACCACGTCATCAGATGATATAAGCTTGAGTGCCATCTGCAAACCAAGGTCTCTTTGTAAGTCAGCAAGATCCACACACTCGGTTAAAATGTGGGCCAGGGTTAAAAGGTATGAGTGGGTGGATCTTGCATGACCTATCTTTAGTTTAGTGGGTCAGCTAGCCACTTACTCTCCCAGAATGCCAGTACTTGTCGGCGTAATTGAGAGGAATATCTTTAGCGGGTACCTCCATTGGTGAGGTGGCAGTGATACCGCCTTTTTTGCAGCTAGATCTGCTAACTCATTTCCCGCAATTCCCATGCGGCTTGGAATGGGGGAGGAGGCGGCCGTGGCCTTAAGTTAGGAACCATCCCGGTATTTGCCTGGAAAACCACTTCCAGGATGGTTGAGGAGGGAACTGAACCCCCACTCTTCTCAGTTTTGCCTCTCATGAAGCTGAGTGTACACCGTTCCAAACCTCGCACTAGAATTAACATTTCTTGGCAGAGCCGGGAATCTAACCCGGACCTCTGGGGTGACAGCCAAGAATGGTAGCTGCTAGAACTACGAAGTGCTTAGCCAGGAATGAGACTGACACATTAGTAAAAAAAACACATTTTGCCCTAATCTACATTGAAATAAAATAGGCATTTCTCTTCAATATCTCAGATAAGATGACTTACCAGCATGGACAAAATATTCTAAGGTTTCCACTTTAATACTTGAAATGTCGTGCCTCAGGTGTTCAACTCTAAGAATTCTTTCAACAACTTCACTGAAAGAAAAAGAAGAAAAAAAAAATCAAATATCAAAATGAGATAAATCATAATTTCATAACCAATCAGCGTGGATTGCCGTACATTGCACGTCAACTCCTCAATGCTTTTTTCATGGAGTGATGTGAATTGCAAGCGTGGACTGGTGTCTGCCTTGTGTTTCTATCTAGCAACCAATTATCTTTCATTTAACATATATAACTAGCGAGTCTATATCAATTGCACATTCATAGCTGAAAAAGCAAGACAATTTTTATGTTGACGTCATGGCTGCCAAATGTGTTTTTGTGATCTCGGGTTAAAAAATTAACAATGATCTAGCGGAAAATGATTTGGAAAGTTTGGTTTTGTTAAGCGAGGACTATGATAAAGAAGCCATTGTCTCAGACTTTTGACTGGTTTGATGCAACACTCCATGCCCCCTGTCCTGAGCTAATAGTTTCATCTCTACATAGCTACCACACCCTACATCCCAGACAATCTGTTCAACACATTCTAACTTTGGTCTATAGTTCTTATCCTCTATCCTTCCTTCCATCTCTTCTCTTCATTATCAGTTGGTAGAAATATCTCTCCTCCCTTACTTGTCTTCATACCTCTTCATTTTTAACTCTACCTACCCATCTGATCATCATTCTCCCGTAACAACACATTTCAAATGCTTCTTTTCACCTCTTTTCTGCTGTGCCAACAGTTCAAGTTTCACTTCCATAAAGCACCACGCTTCAGACAAAGGCTTTCAAACATGACTTCCTAATACCTAAATTTATATTTGAGGTCAACAATTTCTTTTCTGTAGAAATGCTTTCTTTGCCTGTGCCGACCTACTTTTCATAACCTCTTTGCTTCGTGGTTAGTGATTGTAAATCATGGACTGTAATGTATCGATAGTGTGTTTGTGTGGGCAGATATGGATAATAACAGAGCAAAAATGGCACTATTTATGGCAGCATATGGACCAGAGGTAACCTAAATCCAGTAACTAAAGTTGTGTCTTCATTTATTGTTAACCAAGCATGAATACTTTGGTAAAATCTATTGAAATGTTTGTTTATTTTGCCTGCACTCCAAGCAGGATCGGAAGAAGGCAAAAGTTCGGCGAGACCAAGCAAAAACGCTAGAAGAAATAGCAGAAGCCAGACAACAACACCAATCACTGGTGAATAATGTCAAATGCAGCTGTAAAGAGGACAAAAAGAACTGGTTGGAACGAAAGACAGTTGAAGAGCAGAGTGAGTCAGTTCAGAATGACTCCAAGCACTATATCGTCTGGTCAGGGAACTAACGGAAGTAAGAAACAATGCAGGTGCACCAATCAGTGACAAAAATGGCATCATACTGCTCAGTAATGAAGAACAAGACAGACGCTGGATTGTTACTCAGACGATCACAACACCAAATAGATGCACAATTGCGTGAAGAGCAAGCAGGGTTTAGAAAAGGGCACTCTTGCAATGACCAGATACTGACTCTGAGGAGCATCATCGAACAGAGTCTCTTGCCAACGTTACACAAGCTGACGAACTTGACGTCAATATGGAACCAATCACTAGTGCTGAAGTCCAGACCACAATACAGCTGCTAAGAAAAACAAGGCGCCTGGATTAGATCAAATATCTGCAGAGCACCTAAAACACGGCGGAGAGAGACTCGTACATGAATTGACCTCCTTGTTAAACGCGTGTTGGCAACGCGAGTGTGTTTCAGAGGATTGGAAACAGGGAGTTATCATCAAGATCCCAAAGAAGGGTAACCTCAGTGATTGCAACAACTGGAGAGGTATCACATTATTATCAGTTCCTGGGAAAGTCTTTTGCCTCTTGTTACTCAGACGATTACAACACCAAATAGATGCACAATTGCGTGAAGAGTAAGCAGGTTTTAGAAAAGGGCGCTCTTGCAACGACCAGATACTGACTCTGAGGATCATCATCGAACAGAGTGTAGAATTTCAGAAGTCAATATTGATCAACTTCATTCATTTCAAAAAGGCATTCGATTCCATTCATCGGGAGTCACTATGGAACATAGCAAGGACTTATGGTATTCCTCAACATCCTGGCCGTGGTAAGTGATTTTTGAAAGGCGGCAAAAATATGACACGCATGTCATACGATGTTGGCATGTTAAAGAACCCATTTGAATTCAGTAGGCCGTGTTCATAATGGCAAAATTAATCTCGGGAGTTTCCGCCAACACCAAGTTCCTCATTTCTCTACTAGAAAGCGCTATAGTGTTCTAGGAGCTTAGATATCTAACCTCCTTGACTTTCATAGTGATTCAAGGAACAAAGAAATTCGACATGCAAGCTACCCTCTGGGTGTCAAATTACAAAGCTTGCACCCGGCACCCAAGGCAATACAATATTATTATTATTAACATCTTCAAAAACCTCTACCTGAACTCTAGCTGCTGCGTATGGACTGAATCTGGGAATACGAATTTCTTTAACATCAATACCGGAGTAAGACAAGGATGTATTTTGTTTCCATTCTTGTTTCTGCTGTCTATGGATTTCGCTCTGCGGAGAGCAATGAATAAACCCCACCTTTGGCATTCTATGGCACGCAAATCGTTCAACAGATTTAGATTTTGCAGATGATATCTCGTTGCTTGGGGAAACAAAGGTAGACTTAGAAATGTCCACTAGCCTAGATACTGACGCCAGTAAAATTGGCCTACGTATAAATAATGAAAAGACCAAATATTACCCTTTCACGAATTGATTGCCGGCGGTTGAGTTTGGAACTATTCTCTGTTTACTTGTGTCACACGTCACTCTGCTTCGTTGACAGGTACAGTTGCGCGAGTAGGATGTGGACTCGGCGCTCCTGTGACGCTTATATGCGCTTCTAATAAGACAGGTAGCACTCACAATGCTGTTTGACTTATGTCATCACTGTGTCCTCCTCATTACCCCGCGGAGCTCCTGCTACAATAATCAACAAACGCTGACGCAGCCATGCTCAACGGCAATCAAATCTTAAATGGGTAATACATGCAGGTTGGTGGAGTCCAGGATAAAAGGCCTATAACAGTTCATGGTCAAGCTATAGAGCAAGTGCTACAATTCACGTATCTTGGAGGCATTCTGTCCATTGATGGAGGCACAGAAAGGGATATCACCTGTCGAATTGGAATGGTATCAGGCATATTTCAGCATATGCGCTCTATCTGGTCGACAACAGTCATAAGCGTCGCCACAAAGATGAAACGTTTCAAGAGTATTGTCCTACCTACTGCATTATATGCCCGTGATAAATGGAAATTCATGGCTAAGGTAATTAAGCGGTTAGATGTTTTCCAACAACGTTGCTTTAGTCGAATTCTTGGGAGTCTCTTATCGTGATCATGTCACAAATGAAGACGTAATAAGAAGATCAGACTCAGTACGCCTGTCAACGACTGTAACTGAGCGTCGGATGCAGCTTGCTGGCCACGTCCTCCGCATGTCCGAGCACTAAAGGGAGGAAAAAGGAAACAAGGCCGGCCTCGAAGAACTTGGCGTCAAACAATGAGAGAAGATCTCAGGACCATTGGCATCTCTTTGGATGACGTCGAAGCAGTTGCGATCGACCGATATCGCTGGAGAAGACTTGCTGCCCAATGTACCTTGCACAGGACTTAATGATGATGATGACTCCAAGCATGCTTTGTGCTATAGTCCTCTTGCAGTTCAGGCTAGACGAGGAGTGAAAGTCCCCCCACGCTGAGAGGTTAAAAAGAAGCATAATGATAAAAATTAATTACCGTAGATACGAGAATACAATCCGCATAGGTAGAGTCCCAAATTACTGTTTTTAATGATATCCGCGAAATTTTTCAGCAAACATACATGATATCACAATGATATATTTACCCCAAATATGCCATTTATTTCAATATCAAAGTCGTGAAATATTGCAATAAAATCTTATTTTGGGAAATTTATTACTTTCATCCTAAAATGCGAATTACCAACGAAATTTAATTTAAATATGAGGGCAACCGATATACTGGAACTGACTGACAGAGAAGGATACCATAAAAGGATTGAGAATCATCAATGAAAGAAAGAAAGAAAGAAGACAAGAAAAGAGGACACTAAGGATTTCCGAGGAAGAACGAGAGAGAAGAAGACTATGTATGAAGAGGTTCTGGGAGGAGAAAAGGAAGCAGGCCCAAACCATGTCAGAGGTGCCCGTGGTCCCAAAGAGGCCATAATGGAAGAAGAAGAATTATATTTACAGTGAAACCTATCTTTAAGGACACTTCTCTTATGAGGACACTCCCTAGATAGGGACAGGATTTTATGTCCCGTATTAAATTATATCTAACTGATAATAAAGTAAACTCTTTTATGGACACAGACAGCTCTTTAAGGCTCTTTTTTCAGTATCTATTATATAATACGCTAATTTCATCTGACAAAAAACTCAAGCTCCTGGACCAGAAGGAGTTAGAAGGTGCGTTTTGTGTCAAAATCTTCCAAACGGTCTCAATAGTACAGGAAAAATCTATCATTTCTTGAAAAGTGAACGGAAATATATTTGTTTAAATAGTGTGTTTAAAGAAATAAACAAGACGATAGCCCCTGGCAGAACTGTGTCTCGTCCAGCCCGCATAACACTAGTCTATACACATGGGGCGCACATAACCCATTGTGCATTGAAAAGAATATTCAAACAGATTTACTCGCAACAGTGACGCACTCTGATTTCATAAATATTGACGGATATTCGTTCTTTGTGGTGACAGCTGAGGCCAATATGATACAAGTCCGTAAGATACTCCAATGCGCAAATAAAGTACCGGAAGTAAAGGAAATGCAGTCAATAGCAACACAATTTCTATGCACTCTCTTGGCTCTGGGGACAGCAGTCATCTGTTATTCTATGAAGGCAAATAATATCACGAGAAAGAAGAACACAGAGACCTACTGTTTCGGCGCAAGGTGTGACATATCCACACCATCAGATGAAAGGGGGATTTGAATCCCGATATTCAAGAGCGCTACGGGTGACTTTTCGCATATCGAATGCAAGAAATGTCTTAATACTAATTAAATCAACACAACGCCAAACAATCGGGGCCATACATCGCAAATTCGATTATTCCATTTAGTACATGGGTGGGGAATCGAAACCCGAACTTCAAGGGCAAAAAACGTCTTAATACTAATTAAATAAACACAACACCGCACCAATCGGGGCCATACGTTGCAAATTCGATTATTCCATTTAGTACATGGGTGGGGAATCGAATCCCGAACTTCAAGGGTGCTACGGGTGACTTTACGCATATCCAATGCAAGAAACGTCTTAATAATAATTAAATCAACACAACACCGAACGGTTCCAGGTCATAAATCGCAAATTTAATTATTCCGCTTAGTACATGGGAGGGGAATCGAATCCCGAACTTCAAGGGTTCTAAGGGTGACTTTTCGCATATCCAATGCAAGAAACATCATAATAGTAATTAAATCAAAACAACGCCGTACCAATTGGGGCCATGCATGGCAAATTCGATTTTTCCACTTAGTACATGGGAGGGGAATCGAATCCCGAACTTCAAGGGTGCTACGGGTGACTTGACGCATATCCAATGTAAGAAACGTCTTAACACATTGGTGACCGGATGCCTGGACATGTCACATCCCCTGTGGACCGGACATTTTGCTACTGAGAATGTTCCAGTGCACTAGATTATAAAAAAGTACATAATTGTGGAAATAACCTAGATATTATCTTTCTAGTTGATATGAGTATACACATACCTCTAGTAGTGCTCAAGGGGGTGATGTATTTGGAAACATGACACAATGTGCAGTGGCGGCTTACAGAAAGAGCTGATGGAGTATATTTGAGGTTAGATTGGTCAACAATCAAAGTACGGTATGTACTTTGGTTGTTATTACGTCGCCTAGAGACCTGAATATCACTCTCTCATTCAGTTTCCACTAATTCACTATAACTTGTGCCATTTGAATGATAATATAAATGATAAATCTTATCATCTGATTATAAAAGTCCTCTATCTTGTCATTGATTGAACCTACAGAAGGAAGTTCGATGTTTCGAAACAAAATCAAAGAATAAAAGAAGTCCATGAATAGACGAAAGATGGCACATATACATCTACAAATATCCTTCTCAATGTGCCAGACCGAAATAGTTCAATACATGGTCAAGAGATGTCGCAGGAAAACCGAAAACAATGATGTGTATAAAACCGAGATTTCTCGGGGCCCGTCACCTACCGCTG
This sequence comes from Meconema thalassinum, assembly GCA_946902985.2. Lineage (NCBI taxonomy): Eukaryota > Metazoa > Arthropoda > Insecta > Orthoptera > Tettigoniidae > Meconema > Meconema thalassinum. Next base: position 98,142,887 of record OX336400.1, on the reverse strand, counting down.
GCGAGCGTACTAAGAGATTTCTCGGGGCCCATCTTCCATGTGTTAATGATAATTAAATCAACACAACGCCGCACCAATCAGGGCCATACATCACAAATTCGATTATTCCATTTAGTACATTGGAGGGGAATGCAATCCCGAACTTCAAGGGTGCTACGGATGACTTTTCGCATATCCAATGCAAGAAACGTTTTAATACTAATTAAATCAACACAACGCCGCTCCAATTGGGGCCATACATCGCAAATTCGATTATTCCACTTAGTACATGGGAGGGGAATCGAATCCCGAACTTCAAGGGTGCTACGGGTGACTTTTCGCATATCCAATGCAAGAAACATCTTAATAATAATTAAATCAACACAACACCATAAGGTTCCGGGTCATAAATCGCAAATTCGAGTATTCCACTTAGTACATGGGAGGGGAATCGAATCCCGAACTTCAAGGTGCTACGGGTGACTTTTCGCATATCCAATGCAAGAAACGTCCTAATAATAATTAAATCAACACAACACCGTAAGGTTCCGGGTCATAAATCGCAAATTCGATTACTTCACTTAGTACAAGGGTGGGGAATCGAATCCTGAACTTCAAGGGTGCTACGGGTGACTTTACGCATATCCAATGCAAGAAACGTCTTAATACTAATTAAATCAACACAACGCCATACCAATCGGGGCCATACATCGCAAAGTCGATGTTTCCACTTAGTACATGGGTGGGGAATCGAATCCCGAACTTCAAGGGCGATACGGGTGAATTTTCGCATATCCAATGCAAGAAACGTCTTAATAATAATTAAATCAACACAACACCGTATGGTTCCGGGTCATAAATCACAAATTCGGTTATTCTACTTAGTAAGTTACATGGGAGGGGAATCGAATCCCGAACTTCAAGGGAGCTACGGGTGACTTTACGCATATCCAATGCAAGGAACGGCTTAATACTAATTAAATAAATACAACGCCTTACCAATCGGGGCCATACATCGCAAATTCGATTATTGCATTTAGTACATGGGAGGGGAATAGAATCCCGAACTTCAAGGGTTCTAAGGGTGACTTTTTGCATATCCAATGCAAGAAACACCTTAATACTAATTAAATCAACACTACGCCGCACCAATTGGGGCCATACATCGCAAATTCGATTTCTCCACTTAGTACATGGGAGGGGAATCGAATCCCGATCTTCAAGGGCGTTACGGGTGACTTTTCGCACAGCCAATGTAAGAAACGTCTCCATACTATTTTTACGAACACCATACCGTAACTTTCTGGATTACACGCCGCAAATTCAAATTTATGACCTGGGACTTCGCTACTTATGGAGTTTAGGTGGTACGGATATTTTTTCACGAAATGTTACTCTTTTACAAGAATTATCGGTAAATCGAGGGTGGTGATAATGAATATACTATTAGTTTTGCTCCCATATTATTAGTTTGGCTGTATTAGAGAACCGCGCGACAAATTCGAATGTATGACTTCCTGGTAGGAGAATCGAACCCTCATCCCTCAAGGGTGTGAGGTGTGACTTTTCGCACAGCCAATGTAAGAAACGTCTCCATACTCTTTTTATGAACACAATACCGTAACTTTCTGGGTTACACGCCGCAAATTCGAATTTATGACTTAGTATCTGGGGGGAGGGGGGATCGAACCCTCGTCCCCCAAGGGCGATAGGTGTGACTTTCCGCACAGGCAATGTAAGAAATGTCTCCATACTATTTTTACGAACTCAATACCGTACCTTTCTGGGTTACACGCCGCAAATTCGAATTTATGCCTTCGTACCTGGGAGGGGAATCGAACCCTCGACCCTCCAGGAAGCTACAGGTGACTTTTCTAAAATCCGATGTAAGAACCATCTTAATACTAATTTAATCAACCCAATACCGTACCGATTCCGATCGCTTATCGTGGATTCGAATTTACAAACTTCCACCTCATTGGGATTCGAACCCTCGACCCTCCAGGACGCTACAGGTGTCTTTTCGAAAATCCGATGTAAGAAACGTCTTAATACTAATTTAATTAACACATAACCGCACCGATTCCGATAACATATCGCAGATTCGAATTTACAAACGTCCACCTCATTGGGATTTGAACCCTCGACCCTCTAGGACACCGAAGGTGACTTTTCGAAAATCTGATGCAAGAAACGTCTTAATTCTAATTTAATCAACACAATACCGTACCGATTCCGATCACACATCGCAAATTCGAACTTACAAACTTCTAGCGGAATGGGATTCGAAACCTCGATTCTCAAGGGCGCTACTGATGACTTTTCGAATATCAGTCTAGTGTTATTCAAAATATAATGTCTTCAGAACACGGCTAATAAGGCATCAACTCCGAATTATGGCAAAAGAAATAAATACAGTCGAACATCGCGATAACGACATCTAAGGGACTGTAAAAGTTATATTATTATGAACAAGTGTTGTAGGAAGCCTTCGGTGGCGTATTTGGTAGCATGCTGAGCTTCTATGCCCAAGATCGCAGGTTTAAACCCGGCCGAAGTCGTCAGATTTTTTAAGAGCGTTAAAAATCCCTCAGTATGCCTTCCTTTAGAGGGGAAGTAAAGCCGGCGGGCCCATGTAATAGATTTATGGCATGTAAAAGAACTTTCGACTAGCTACAATTGTGTGTAGCTAATTTTGTAGGTTAGATTTGATTAACACACTATTAACATACCTGCCAACCTCTCAAAATGAAAAATCGGGAGATCGACGAAGCGGCGATGGGGGGGGGGGGGGGGGGGGGGGGGGGCAACGCAACATAATACATACACAGGCTAAGACATTACAGCAAATATATAAGTTACACTATTAACCTGTACATGACTAATTTGATATGACATCCCAGTTTACAAATGTACTTAAGTAATTTTAAATTGTAAGTAGTCTATCAAACAAGCATACCTTTCTTTCGACCACACTCAGGCATACAAAAGTAGTGACGAATCGAAGATCATATAATTGGTCGTTGTTGCAGGTGATTGTGGCTGATTTTGCCCTCTTCAAAAAGGTCTTGCTATATTCTTGCTCGAAACACTTCCCTTTCTGAATCGACTTCAGAGTTATAAGTTTGTCCAAAGTCTTGTCGGAGAGCGACGACCTGAACGGAGTTCTTGTTTTTCTGACAAGACTGAACATTCTCTCACACTCTGCATATCTATGCGGAATGGTCAGAATAGAAAGCATAACTTTAGACAATTTGTCATACTTGAGTACCCCACCACTACATTTCATTTGGCCTACCAGTGCCCACTTCACATCAATTCTCTCTTCTTCCTCAAGAGATGTCACATCTTTAAGTTGGAAGTTACAGAATTGGGAATGCACATTTCTGCAAGGATGGCCGACGTTTTAGTTCTGGCTGAGCCATATCTCCCGGCAATTTTTGAGTCTGGGAACATCTTCCTAAATAAAGGACCAGCGTGATCGGAACAATTGACAGGGAGGTTATGTTCAAAAATAAACGATGTGAACAATACTTCTGCACGTGTTATACTGTCAGTGTCTTCCTCCTTACACTTGAAATAATCAAGTTTCTGGTTTTTTCCAACACACTGTACATTGTTTTTATGTTTCTTTGAGAGCACATGTTTTGAAAAGTCCCCCTTTCCACCATGCGAGATGCTGAAATCACACATACAGACACTACAAAATGCAAATGTTGCGTCTCTTCTTGACTCAGTTATATGCGGAAAGTCATCTTTATATAAACTTTTAAATGTCACATCATATTTCTTCGCCATATTGCCGAGGAACCGATGCAATCACTCAGATCGAAAAAACACAATAGCCTACAGGCATATTAACGCCAACAACATCTAACAAAGTTATACGCAAATCATATAATTTCACGTGTGAAACAGATACAATATTCCGTAGCGTACAATAACTCTCACCCACATGTGATTATGCCAAACATCTAGGACCAAGCCCTGAATTAACCATCGACGATTTCAAACAAGGACGTATTCGAAGCCAACTTCAAAGAACTTTTTATAACAGCACGACGCAACGCGGGACGCGGAAGTTTGTACGCAGTTGTCGATTACCGGTATCGACACAGAGCGATACTGCGGTATCGAGATATATAACTTCAAAACACGTAAAGTCTATCCGTTCGATAGACGACTGGAGTGTCATCTCGCACATTCAATCCGAAATTATGCGTGGGAATTTTGAAAAATCGGGAGATTTAATACGTTAAGCGGGAGGGCGGGAGAAATGGTCTGAAATCGGGAGTCTCCCGCCTAAATCGGGAGAGTTGGCAGGTATGTATTAAGTTCCAAAGTGCTTGCTGCGGTGGTTGAGTGGTTATTTTGTCAGATTACTAACCCCAAGCTTGCAGGTTGGCTCCTGGCTGTGGTAAGTGATTTTTGAAAGGCGGCAAAGACCACGACAAGCATGTCATACGATGTTGCAAGGTAAAGAACCCATTTGAATTCAGTAGGCCGTGTTCATAATGGCAAAATTAATCTCGGGATTTTCTGCCAACACAATGTTCCTCATGTCTCTACTAGAAAGCGCTATTGTGTCAAGGAGCTTAGATATCTAACCTACTTGATTTCATAGTGCTTCAAGGAACAACAAAATTCGACATGCAAGCTGCCCTCTGAGTGTCAAATAGCAAAACTTGGACCCGGCAGCCGAGGCCATACATTATAATAATAAGTTCCTAAGTTAGCCTCCAGGTCCGGTTGTGATGGTATATAATAACCAAGTTTGCAGCTATGTGTCATTGATGGTACCATTTGGTAGAAAAAGTAGGAACTACTTGAAATTGATCATCTGCAGTCCTTATCTGAATTACAGATAACACACACTAATACAGCCATCACAATTAACACCGGTTATCAGGCAGATTCCTTACACACTCTAAGTACACAGGGCTACATGACTGCGTTCTCGCAACCGGTAAACTGAGGAACCAAACAAGTGTTGTTGAAACGGAGAATCATATTTTCAGTCTAGTGAGGTGGAAAATGAAAGAGAACAAATTTAATTAGCCTAATATTATAAACACACTTTTAAACCTATGTGAACACACAATTAAAACAGATTGTAGAGTACTCACCAAATTTCTCCGAACACTGTGCCGAAAGTAATTTTGTAACGTTGTCTGAATCCGTCAATCCACCCACTGCTGAACACAAATTCTTTATCTTTTAATTTCTTGGCAAATTCTTCAGCTTTAACCAAATGGTGAGGTCCACTACAGGTACACTGTAGCTTCTCTGTTGCTGAAAACACTTGAGCAGTGCTTCATCCATATAGCTCTGTTCAGATTTTCTTAATTGCTTAATCTTTGATCTGTTCTGTTCAAATGCAGTAACAATTTTTTCCTTCAAATTACGCGGGACAGACGGGTAGGAGCATACGTACTCGTTATGCTGAGCATGTTTCGGCCACAAAACACAGGAAGTTTTCAGCCATGGCGGTACACATGGAAGAAACAGGACATAAGTTCACGGACATAAATAATGACGTCAAAATTTTGCATTACGCATCGAAGGGCAGCTATATGAATATTTTGGAAAATATTCATATCATTACTTATCAGAGGTCAAAGGAATGCAATAATCTAAACGAGGTTAATTTTGAAACGAATGAATTGTTAGATTTATTAGCAGATTATTTAAATAATAATAAAAAACGCAAACCACCTCCTCAACCCCCACCGCAATAATTTAATTCCAACATACATTCCTGACTAGATTTATTTTCATGACGCCACACCCAATTACCTTCCTGGGTGCTGGTTAGTTTTCTCCGCTTTTGGCAAGGTTATACGACACTTGTGTGCATTTCAGCAACCCACGTTGAAACTAGCAATGAGTAAATGTGTCAATGTGTCAATATTCATTACTTCAACTAAAAGTGTTTATTCCGTGAGTGACATTAATGTGTCGAATGACACAGGCCTAACAAAGTAAGAACAAGAGAAGAAATGTGAACTGTGTTTTTGTTATTTAGTGAGGTTATCGATGTTTTATGATGTTTAACACCAATAAGTGGGCTGAGGAAGAAAACATTGTGTGTTTTCGAAACATGTACCTATAGAATTTTTAAGTAAGTAAAAAGTATTGATTTGGCGAGAAATTTATGTTATACTTCATGCCATTGCAAACTTTGTAGTTTGACACCCAGAGGGTAGCTTGCATGTCAAATTTCGTTGTTCCTTGAATCACTATGAAAGGCAAGGAGGTTAGATACCTAAGCTCCTTGAACACTATAGCGCTTTCTAGTAGGGAAATGGGGAACTTTGTGTTGGCAGAAACTCCCGAGATTAATTTTGCCATTATGAACACGGCCTACTGAATTCAAATGGGTTCTTTGACATGCCAACATCGTATGACATGCGTATCGTATTTTTGCCGTTTTTCAAAAATCACTTACCTCGGCCAGGAGCAAACCTGCAAGCTTGGGGTTAGTAGACCGACACGCTATCCACTCATCCACCGTGACGAGCTACTTACAAGAGTAATGAAGCTCATAGGATAATTACTACGCTACCGGTACATAGTACATGATCACTTGAAATCAAGTAGTAATATTCACAACAATACACTAATTATTGCATATCTCATGAGGTAGGATAAAGTGCTGAACCAATATTAGATCAACAACTTAACAACCCTTATATCACACGACGAAATTTGTAACATACAAGTTGAGAAAAAAATACAGCCTAGGCTTTCACAGCCAGCATTCATAATAATTCATAATTATCAGCCCATGCTTGCACAAATGAGATCATGCCATAACATGCCCTCTGGTAAGGTGAACTTTGTTATAACATCGGTTTCAGCGACAACTCTGCTATAAAGTCATGTTTTCTGTGGTAAGGACATATCTTGATAAAGAATATGTTTCTAAGCCTTGCTTAGTACGACAAGTGTATATGCATGAACCTTGCATTTAACATCACTTTCAACCTCGTTTTGCAATGAGATTTTCCAAGAACAAGGAAATCTGTTGTTAAAATTTGGCAAATTCTCTTCTCTTTTGTCATTAGTCCTGCTTTCTCCTGTGAACATAACCTGCAAATGCCAGTCCTGCATCAAGGCCAAGCTCAGTACTGTAGATACCCCGCCTCATTGCGACCCTTGCGCATTCCACAGAACTTATTAACAGTACGATCCTGAAGTTGGTTTCCATAGCAGGTTTTCATAAAGTACATGCATTTTAATGCAGCAAGAAATGTTTAAACATTGGAAGAAAAAGTTTTTCGTGACATTGAGAAAGGAACGAAAATTAGCAGAAGTGTCTTGTCAGTTTGGCCTATAACTCCACAGTCCAAGTGATTTGGAAGAGCAAGGAAAAAATTGTTACTGCATTTGAACAGAACAGATCAAAGATTAAGCGATTAAGAAAATCTGAACAGAGCGATGTGGATGAAGCACTGCTCAAGTGTTTTCAGAAACAGAGAAGCTACAGTGTACCTGTAGTGGACCTCACCATTTGGTTAAAGCTGAAGAATTTGCCAAGAAATTAAAAGATAAAGAATTTGTGTTCAGCAGTGGGTGGATTGACGGATTCAGACGTTACAAAATTACTTTCGGGACAGTGTTCGGCGAAATTTGGTGAGTACTCTACAATCTGTTTTAATTGTAGTACATGTTCATATAGGTTTAAAAGTGTGTTTATGTTTATGTCAGAAAACTGTACTATAATGAGCCTCATTTCATTACGATACAGTTTCTCCCACCAAACGGAGCTCAAGAAACAGTTGTGTGGCCAATTAGGTAAGGATAGCATCGCACCTGAGGTGACTTCCACGGCCTTCCTATTTTAAATTTCACAGGAGGCCATGGTCAAATAAAAGGTATTCTCTGCGTTCCATGCACCCTGTTCAGTACATAAACCTGGCGAAATCTCGACAGATATTTATAAATATTTATGTTCGAATTTAAAATAGTTATAATTATCGTCGAACATAAAAAGTCGTATGCAACTCGTCTATAATGGTAATTAAGACACTGGTATGTAAATTATAAAACTCGCTACGCTCGTTTTGTAAACATACTCATGTCTTAATTATTGCCTTTATAGGCTCGTTGCGTAATGTACTATTATAATATTAGGCTAATTCATTTTTTTCTCTTTCATTCTCCACCTCACTAGACTGAAATTTTGAATCTCCGTTTCAAAACTCTTGGTTGGTTCCTCATTTTAACGGCTGCGACAATGCAGTCATGTAGCCCCGTGTACTTAGGCTGTGTGTAGAATCTGTCTGATAACTAGTGTTAATTGTGATGGCTGTATTAGTGTGTGTGTGACTGCAGATGATCAATTTCAAGTAGTTCCTACTGTTGGTACCAAATGCTACCATTAATGACACATAGCTGCGAACTTGGTTATTATATACCACCACAACCGGCACCTGGAGGCTAACTTTGGAACTTATAATAATAATAATAATAATAATAATAATAATAATAATAATAATAATGTATGGCCTCGGCTGCCGGGTGCAAGCTTTGCTATTTGCACTCGGAGGGCAGCTTGCATGACGAATTTTGTTGTTCCTTGAAGCACTATGTAAGTCAAGCAGGTTAGATATCTAAGCTCCTTGACACTATAGCGCTTTCTAGTAGAGAAATGAGAAACTTTGCGTTGGCAGAAAATCCCGAGATTAATTTTGCCATTATGAACACGGCCTACTGAATTCAAATGGGTTATTTACCATGCCAACATCGCATTACATGCTTGTCGTGATTTTTGCCGCCATTCAAAAATCACTTACCACAGACAGGAGCACACCTGCAAGCTTGGAGTTAGTAATCCGACACGACAACCACTCACCCACCGTAGCAAGGACTTTGGAACTTAATAGTGTGTTAATCAAATCTAACCTACAAATTTACCTACACACAATTGTAGCTAGTCGAAGGTTCTTTTACATGCCATAAATCTATGACACGGGCCCGCCGGTTTTACTTCCCCTCTGAAGGAAGGCATACTGAGGGATTTTTAAGGCTCTTATAAAATCCTGCGATATAGGGCATAGAAGCTCAGCATGCTACCAAATACACCACCGAAGGTGCCCTACAACACTTGTTCATAATAATATAACTTTTACGGTCCCTTAGATGTCGTTATCGCGATGTTCGACTGTATTTATATCTTTAGACATATTTCTAAGTTGATGCCTTATTATGCGTGTTCTGAAGACATTATATTTTGAATAACACTAGACTGATATTCGAAAAGTCATCTATAGCTCCCTAAAGAGTCGAGGGTTCGAATCCCATTCCGGTAAAAGTTTGTAAAATCGAATTTGCTATGTGTGACCCAGAACGGTACGGTTTTGTGTTGATTAAATTAGTATTAGGACGTTTCTTACATCGGATGTTCAAATCCCAAACGGGTAGAAGGTTAAGACGTTTCTTACATCGGATTTTCGAAAAGTCACCTGTAGAGCCCAGGACGGTCGAGGGTTCGATGCCAAGGAGGTGGACGTTTGTAAATTCGATCCTGCGATATGCTAAGTCATAAATTCGAATTTGCAGCGTGAAAAACAGAAAGTTACGGTATTGTGTTCATAAAAAAAGTATGGAAACGTTTCTTACATTGGCTGTGCGAAAAGTCACACCTCACGCCCTTGAGGGACGAGGGTTCAATTCCAACCCAGGTAGTCATAAATTCGAATTTGTCGCGCTGTTCTCTAATACAGCCAAACCAATAATATGGGAGGAAAACTATTAGTATATTCGTGATCAGCGCCCTCGATTTACCGATAATTCATGTAAAAAAAAGTCACATTTCGTGGAAAATATCCGTATCATATAAACTCCATAAGTAACTAAGTCCCAGGTCATAAATTCGAATTTGCAGCGTGTAACCCGGGAAGTTACGATATTGTGTTCATAAAAATAGTATGGAGACGTTCCCTACATTGGCTGTGCGAAAAGTCACACCTAACGCTCTTGAGGGACGAGGGTTCGGTTCACCTCCCAGGTACAAAGTCATAAATTCGAATTTGCGGCGTGTAACCCAGAAAGTTACGGTATTGTCTTCATAAAAATAGTATGGAGATGTTTCTTACATTGAGTGTGCGAAGTCACCCGTAGCGCCCTTGAAGTGCGGGATTCGATTCCCCTCCCATGTACTAAGTGGAAATACCGAATTTGCGATGTATGGCCGCGATTGGTACGGCGTTGTGTTGATTTAATTCGTATTAAGACGTTTCTTGCTGTGGATATGATTAAAGTCACCCGTAGAACCCTTGAAGTTCGGGATTCGATTCCCCTCCCATGTACTAAATGGAATAATCGAATTTGCGATGCATGGCCCCATATGGTAGGGCATTGTGTTGATTTAATTAGTATTAAGACGTTTCTTGCATTGGATATACGAAAAGTCACCCGTAGCACCCTTGAAGTTCGGGATTCGATTCCCCACCCATGTACTAAATGGAATAATCGAATTTGTGATGTATGGCCCCGATTGGTACGGCGTTATGTTGATTTAATTAGTATTAAGACTTTCTTGCATTGGATATGCGTAAAGTCACCCGTAGCACCCTTGAAGTTTGGGATTCGATTCCCCTCCCATGTACTAAGTGGAAACATCGACTTTGCGATGTATGGCCCCGATTGGTACGGCGTTGTGTTGATTTAATTAGTATTAAGACGTTTCTTGCATTGGATATGAAAAAAGTCACCCGTAGCGCCCTTGAAGTTCGTGATTCGATTCCCCTCCCATGTACTAAGTGGAAAAATTGAATTTGCTATGTATGGCCCCGATTGGTACGGCGTTGAGTTGATTTAATTAGGATTAAGACGTTTCTTGCATTGGATATGCGTAAAGTCACCCGTAGCACCCTTGAGTTTGGGGTTCGATTCCCCTCCTATGTACTAAATGGAATAATCGAATTTGCGATGTGTGGCCCCGATTGGTATGGCGTTGGGTTGATTTAATTAGAATTATGACGTTTCTTGCATTGGATATGCGAAAAGTCACCCGTAGCACCCTTGAAGTCGGGATTCGATTCCCCTCCCATGTACTAATTGGAATAATCGAATTTGCGATGTATGGCTCCAATTGATGCGGCGTTGTGTTGATTTAATTAGTATTAATACGTTTCTTGCATTGGATATGCGTAAAGTCACCCATAGCACCCTTGAAGTTCGGGATTCGATTACCCTCCAATGTACTAAATGGAATAATCGAATTTGCGATGTATGGCCCCGATTGGTACGGCGTTGGGTTGATTTAATTAGAATTATGACGTTTCTTGCATTGGACATGCGAGAAGTCACCCGTAGCACCCTTGAAGTTCGGGATTCGATTCCCCTCCCATGTACTAAGTGGAATAATCGAATTTGCGATTTATGACCTGGAACCGTACGGTGTTGTGTTGATTTAATTATTATTAAGACGTTCCTTGCATTGGATATGCGTAAAGTCACCCGTAGCGCCCTTGAAGTTCGGGATTCGATTCCCCACCCATGTACTAAATGGAATAATCGAATTTGCGATGAATGGCCCCGATTGGTGCGGCGTTGTGTTGATTTAATTTGTATTAAGACGTTTCTTGCATTGAATGTGCTTAAGGTCACCCGTAACGCCCTTGAAGTTCGGAATTCGATTTCCCACCCATGTACTAAATGGAATAATCAAATTTGCGATGTATGGCCCCGATTGGTTGGCGTTGTGTTGATTTAATTAGTATTAAGACATTTCTTGCTTTCGATATGCGAAAAGTCACCCGAAGCACTCTTGAATGTTGGGATTCAAATCCCCCTTTCATCTGAGGTGCGGATATGTCACACCCTGCGCCGAAACAGTAGGTCTCGGTGGTTTTCTTTCTCGCGATATTCTTTGCCTTCATAGAATAACAGATGACTGCTGTCCCCAGAGCCAAGAGAGTGCGTAGAAATTGTGTTGCTATTGACTGCATTTCCTGTACTTCCGGTAGTTCATTTGTTCGCAGGCGCGAGCCCACCACGCCCGGGACTTGTAATATATTGGCCTCAGCCGTCACCACAAAGAACGAATATCCATATTGACAATTTGTTTAAAAAGTATGTTTAAACAAATAAACATATCTATAAAAGCCCGAATAACATTAAAGCCGGGCAGGTGGTTAAATAACATGCGAGATTTCTCGCACAGGTCTTCTAGTAGGGAATAATACCCTTGACAATTGAGTACATTTGTGTTGACCGACTGAAAAGCATTTAAAATTTTGTGAAACAGTAATAAATATAAAATAGTTCTGAAGAGAATCAAACATCCCCACTCCTGGTTGGAGACAGTATAAATGGTGAGCATATTGGCTCACCCCACAGTCCATGTAAAAAAAAAAAAAAAACAGCTTCTTAGTATGCCGGAAGACAGAGCTAGATTTCACTGGGCAAAGAAAATATTTTGAATTCTCTACATTTGCCAATTGTTGTATACCTACAAAAGTTCCGCACGTTTAGCATACAAGAAGCCTGATCAACTTATAATTTCGAAAACATTTTTCTCATCCCTTGGCATAAGGGTTGGTCATATCAAAAATTCTTTCATACAAAAGTTTTGGGTAATGTTTAGAAGACTATGGACCATTTCAAACGGTTTTGATATTTTGCCTATTAAGGGAGGTACGATTTTCTTTTTCTCTAAAAATTCAATTTTTCCACATCTTTGGTAAATGTTTAGTGCTATCAAAAATCTTTTCAGGGATATATTTTTGGCCCTTCTCCGAAAAATAGTATGAACTTTGAATGGATTTGTTTTTTCACATATTAAGTAAGTTATAACAATATTTCACTTTCTCAAAAAATACCCCCCATTTCCCCTCCCTTGGTTCGATTTTGCCCATTAAAGAACTGGAGTGAGATTTTGAATAGTAATATTTTATGTAGAAATTTGAAAGTGATTGGTGCAAAATGGCAGTAGTTATCGTGTCCACAAGAGAGTGATATACAGTATTTATTTATCATACGGCTTTTAGTGCCGGGAGTGTCCGAGGACATGTTCGGCTCGCCTGAGTCTGTATCTGCTTCCAACAGACACCTTTAGGGTGAGCTACAAGTTCTGTTCAATTTAAAGTAGTTCCAACTTTCGCTACCAGATATCAATGAAACCTAGTGGTGAACGTTGGAACTTTGATAGAGCGTTCCGACAAAATCTAACCTAACAATTTTGCTTCACACAAGTTTAGTCTGTGGAAGGATCTTTTACATGCCATAAATCAATGACATGGGACCGCCGGCTTTACTTCCCCTCCGAAGGAAGGCATACTGAAGAATTTATAATGCTCTTAAAAACTCCGACGACTTCGGCCGGGTTTGAACCCGCTATCTTGGGCACAGCAGTTCAGCATAAAATTTTGAACTGACAGTGGTTTTGGGGTCTGGGAGATGTGTTTTGGGGTCTGGGAGATGTGAAACTCAAAGATATGACGAAATTTTCTGGAAATCACAACACAGTACCCATTGTAATAGGTAGCTTTCTCATGAAATCTACCAAAAAAGTAAGGAGAAGGGGATGGGGTATCTTAATTTGGACATCTTAGGCAAACATGTTACCCCCACTCCACAGAGATACAAATTAATCTCAATGACTGTAAATTAAATCATCTTATGTTTTACTTACTGATGTTCAAATTCCACCACAATGAACCGGTCCGTTATCCCAACATATTTCACAGTACCGAACTTATTGAAGAGACAGTAAACTGTCCACAACTTGACATCTTTCTTGAAACCTAGAATATAAAAAGTATATTTGTTAGCAAAACAATTTTTCAATTGAATCTTGTGGCCAAACAACGGGATAAGCTCCAAGTTGAGTAAAGCAAGGATTATCTGTGGTATCGAGATTTATACCTCATCAATTAAGAATTAAGGACTGTTTCATAGAAAATCTGCTAGGTAATACTGGAGGTTCAATTTAGTAAAGAGGCCGTGTTCTTTATCTACGGGGGAGGGGGGAAGGGACACTTATTAAAAATAATACTGTTGCCTCGTGAAAGATTTAACCTTTCACTCGGCCACTATTTGCTCCTTCGTTCTACATGTATGTTTAAGTTTTCTAATTAAGTTTATTCGTTATTCAAGTCATACCCGTTAATTAAATTTACGAAAGACACCTGTTAATACTAATGTTCCATTACACAGGTCAGCGACGAAAAAATTGTTTCAAATTTTTATAGTGATTCTTATAGTTTTTTTTGTGCTGAATACAGAAAAAAAAAGAGTGAAAAAATTCCATTTAAACATACGTACAAACTAGAAAATTTCGGTAAAATATAAATAATAATTTTAACATGATGGCTGACTACTGTTGGATGTTAAAAAGAGAAAATCCTCAACTCCTCAGCAGGAAAAGTACAAAAAGAAGTTTTGAAGGAAAAAGAAAACGTTGCTACAAAGACTTTAGACTGGTTCACTTTTCTCTATAATTGCCATTTTAACAATTCTAGTGGCATTTTGGGTAACATTTGGCCAAATGTGTTTTTTTTTTCTAATTCAGACCTGCTGAATACGAATTTCGATGTTGGCACTCCCAAATTTTGCCCGGAAGCTCAGAATTCAAGATGGCGTCCAAGATGGCAGTCGTTTTCTTACTTGTCCGATATTTTCACTCCCGGGACCGATTTTTCTGATCTAAATGCCCTTTTCAGGGTTATTTTTGACGTAGAATGCAAACATAATTGTCTTAGACTGTTGGAAACAATTATATAACCGTTTTTAGTATTAAAATACTCCATAAAACAAATTATCCTGGGTGGAAAATACATATTGTGTGTGTGTTTTGTTGTTTATTGATAATACTGTAGTGACATCTTTTAAATACGTTCAAAGATGCTCAAATACGAGTTTAAGGGGCCGTGAGTCGTGAGCGCAAGCGTCATGCCACCTGACTTCGCGATCACTTCCCCTGAGCGCACGCGCCTGTCTAGACAAGTTTGAGTGCGGCGTCTCTGCGCTGTTTTCTGTGTGTTGTGGGCATCTTGTCGCAGTTTAGAAAATTGATGTTGTTTGTGTTTGGTGCAATAACTGTTCTTCAATATTTTTTTAGTGGAATTGTGTCTAAAAGTGGTACCGGTAAGTGTTTATAAGCAGTTGTTTGTATCGTCTGAGCAAGAATACTCAAGTGTACCATTCTATGAGGTTATGGTCTCGTGTGTTTTAGATGGAACCTCAAGTAAATCTACACGGTGATGGTGACAGTCGAAGTAATTTCTTGCATTCTTTGTTCCAAATCCAAGAAAAAAGGAGTATTTACATTGACAAAAGGAACAGTAGCGCGTTATGAGAAACTGAAGTCATGTGCGGAAGAACGAAAGGCTCTGTATGACGAAATTTACAGTTTTGCTATGGACAGTTTTTTGGAGTTGCCACGTAATGACGTCTCTTTTTCCTATCACAGAGAATGTTACTCTGATTTTACCAACAAAACGAATATAGAGAGTTTGAGAAAAAAGAGACACAGAGAGGAGGTTAATCAAAATGCCTCCACCTCAAAAGTCTCTCATGACAAACACGATAAAAAGTGCACTGGAAATAGAGTCAAAACAGATTGGAAGAAGTGTATATTTTGTCAGGATGATTCGAAAAAGGAACCCGTGCGGCAAGTGCAGACTAAAGCCATGCAGGCAACTATAAACGAACTAACGTCTATTGATTATAACCTTAATTTGAGGTTATCGGGCATAAAAGATTTAACTGCGTACGAGGCCAGATACCACTCTGTCTGCCTGTTAAAATGTCAAAAAATACAGAAGAAATTGCGTTCCCAGTTAGGTGGAGGGCAAAATGGCGTTGAGCTGATTATTGCCAGAGGCTTAATAGATGGAAGGAAGGTTTTCTCTAACCAGAAAACAACACCGATTTCCTCCCTCGAAACTTCTCACGAGGAAGCAGACACAAGAATTGTTCTGCACGCAGTGGCAAGTACTGCAAAGCAAATTGTCGTGTCTGCTAGAGACACAGATGTCTTTCTGTTGCTCCTTTATCACTTCGATAAAATGCCTGCAAATGAAGTATGGTTAATGAGTGGAACTTCAAGAAAGAGAGTTTTTGTACCTGTTCATGATGTACAAAGCAAATTGCACGAAGGACTAGTGGAGAGTATACTGGCCTTTCATGCAATCATCGGGAGTGATGTCACATCATACCTAGCGTCCATGACAAACCAGCAGCTTTACAAGTTTTTCGGAAGCACTACACCCTGTTGTCCTCGCTTGGCATCGTACCTCTCAGGGAAGCGGTTGTATCTTCTGCAGAAATCTTTGTGACGAAATTTTACAAGGTTTGTATTTCTAGTAAATTCACCTTACCTTGCCTACATCGACTTGGCTCGTACATTTCAATTCGGTTTCTTTTCTTCTTCAGGTAGCTGACTCTATAGTTTCGACTGACGTTGCGCATCATGCCTTGTTTGGCAAGGTAAAACACCCAAAATCTCTTCCGCAGACCAGTGCAGCACGCTTGGAACAAATTAAACGAAGTCACTACCAAACTTCAGTGTGGGAGAACGCTCACCTACCTGACCCCGTCCTGTCACCAATCACATACTGCGGATGGAAGGAAGAAACAGACGGCTACATCCCCATTCTCACCACGCTTGAACCCATTCCAAAGGCTGCTATGGATATTGTTCTTTGCGGTTGCAAAAAAGATTGTTCTACAACGCTTTGTAAATGCCGCAAGGCTAAGTTAATTTGTACCTCAATGTGTCTCTGTTCCGGATCTTGTACAAATTTCGAAAAAAGGTGACGAGGATGATGATTAATGTAATTTTCAAAAGTCTAGTATAATTACTATAAATATGCCATTCGTCATTGCCTTCGGGAAGCGTAGTTTACTTATTCTTGCGACAGATGTATTTTATTGCATTTAACCACAAAGTAATAAATAGCCCCAACAATCTTGTTTCACTCATTAGATGCCAAACTAAAAGCCAAAACAGACATATCGGCAAAAATTTACAATAAAAAGAAAAATAATGTCTATGCAATATCAAATCATGAACTTTGCCAAATGCAAGGTCAATCCACTCAAAATAATTTCATGTTTTCTCAGTATTTTTTCGTTCTAAAATGGTCAACTAGTTGCTTCAACACTCTGTAACAATTAGAATAGCATTCTTATACAAAAATAACCAGATTAACAGTGTTTAAATTTGTAAAAAGTCGGCCCCGAGTCGTGAATTTGAGAAAATGTCCACCATCTTGAATTCTGAGCTTCCAGCCAATGCTAAATAATTGCTTGCCCAATCTGTTACAGTTACTATCACATTCTACTACACAAATAACCATAAAAACGGTCTTTAGATGAAGAAAATCGGCCTCGGGAATGGAAATATCGTACTAGTAAGAAAACATCCACCATATTGAATTATGAGCTACCGTTCGAAATTTGGGAGTGCCAACATCAAAATTCGTGTTCAGCAGGTCCGAATTAGTATTAAAAACATTTGGTAAAATGTTACCCAAAATGCCGCTAGGATTGCAACCGGTCGAAAAGTGGACCAGCCTACTTGTAATAGTGTTGTAATAAAGCCTTATCAACTTCTCTTACTCTATGTTTAAGATTAACGTTTGTTTAGTGTGGTTTCATAACATTGTACATAAATAATACCGATATGAAAATGGCCTTTTTACCTCATTTTGTTGACAAACCTTATGTGATAGGAAAAATCCAATATCATTTCTGAAATCAGTGCCAAAACCTACATAAAGTTATTAAAGCTAAAACAATTTTCAAAAATATCTTTATTTTTGCAGACACATAAAGTTATTAAAGCTAAAACAATTTTCAAAAATATCTTTATTTTTGCAGACCTGTGTTATTTATTGTTGTAAGATGTTTTCAAACCTTCAATGGAATCTTCGTCAGCATGGGTCGCTTTGCTCTAACTTACTACAAATAGCTTATAAAGATAATAGTGGAAACTCGGCCGTAAAAGCATGCGCTCGTTTGGAGACAGCGATCACAGTGCCATCTCTTGGTGCGAGTTGACAGCATTACTCGCCTTGCCACCCACTGCTAGCATTTTAGAGTGCGCACCGACAAAAATTGCATTGCGAAGTCAACATATGTCTCGGCTTGATATTTTGGCAGCAAATAACTTAAAGATTAGTGTTAAAAGAAACAAAAGATACTTGGTTCTGTACAATATTTATATAGAATTCTAAAAAATACTGGACTGTTTCTGCATATGGTTTGCTTTGCCATAGGCAGTAGAACTGAAGGCACTGCACCAGGCCAAATACTGATAATTACAAGGAAATATTAGCACATTGGTTTTAATCTATCCTTTTTGATATACTGGTATTTAAAAAAGAGTTGAACACGCTTAATTACATTAAAAGAAAACAGTTACCTTCTTATATATTTCCTAATAAAGTCAGTAAAATTAAAATTTGTGTTTCTGAACTTGTTAGATTACACCAACCTCCTTAGCTTTAATAGTGCAATACGTACACTTTAGAGGCAGATGACCTCGCTGTTCCGCCCCTAATAACAACAATAAATAACTACGTACACTTTCAATCGGAAATATTGAAGCATGTTGTTAAATGTTAGGCCTACTGTACCGTAGAGTCACCACGTTTTATAAAGGCTGTTATTTCAATATTAACATTAGGCCTACAACCTACAAAGATCTTACCCTTGACATAACACGTTTTTGTTCCTGAAATCTTTCTCCACAAAGTGGTCTGAGCATACAACATGAGTTCTGTTTAAATGTTCTGGGCCATTCCTTTTCAATACGTCATCTAAGTCAGCCCTTCGGCTTCCAATAACCCACAGCGTGCATCTATAAATATATAAAGAACAGGCTAAAATATGCTAAATTATATTGTAAACGCATTCTGTATTAAAAGAAAACCGAACTATCAGTGTAATGGTAGGCTACTTGTTTACAATAATTTCTTGGGAACCTGAAGAAAGATTTTGGGTCACTTTGTTGTTTATAATTATTACAGCCATATATGGCACAAATACTCCCAGTACCAACCATTACAATTGGATAATTAGATCATCCACAGGTCAATAATTTCTTTAATTGTTTGGTTCAATCTCACGGTTGTAAGTCAGCTGGTCTTACGTTGCCAACTCGGACCGCTAGGCAGTGCTGGGGTGCGCTGTCTCCTGTTTTGGCGAGGAGTTTCCGCTATTATCTTTATAAGCTATTTGCTTACTATACACTAAATAGGGCATTTAACGAAAAAACATTGTAGTAAATGAAAAACTTAACTCTAAGAACAACAAATTTTAATTTACAATTCTGATAAAAATGGACGTCTTTACAATATCATTTATGAAAGTTGTTATTCATGTATTGAACTCAAAAAAGGCAATTTGTATGAAAATATTATCAGTAGAGACCGGATGTTTTAGGGTTTAAAAACTGTCATTTTAGGTTTTCAAAATAGAAAATAGTTTTTTTTTGGTTATTACTAGGTTTATAACTGTTTACTAACAAACTGTTTATAACTGTCATGGATGAAATCCACAAGAGTGTGAAACGAAAAATGGGAAGCAAGGAGACTTTGCAGACGACATAGTAATATGGGGAGAAAATGAAATAGAAGTGCAAGAACAACTTATTGCATGGAATCAAGAGATAGAGAAATATGGAATGAAAATAAGTGTGGAGAAGAGTAGTGATGACAATAAACAAGAGAGAAGGAAGACAGAATATTGAAGTCAATGGAAATCCATTGGAAATGGCGAAAAGCAGTAAGTATTTGGGGAGCATACTCACAGAAGATGTACAATAAATGAAGAAATTGGAAAGAGAATCCAACAAGCTAATGGGATTTTACCAGTGTGCGAGAGGTTTAGTATGGAACCAGGAAGTCCCAGAGAAATGCAAGAAAGTTCTATTCTCAACGTATTACACACCAATTTTGACATAATATGCAGCAGGTACTTGGACCACAACAAAACACAATGAAAGCCGAATCCAAGCAGCCGAGATGAAAGTTCCTTAGAGGAATAATTGGGAAGACACGGAGGGATAAAATCAGAAATGTCAACATTAGGGAGAGAACTGGGTTCTCAAAACTGCAAGACAAGATAGAGACCAGTAAGCTGAAGTGGTACGGACATATGATGAGAATGGAAGAACATATAGTACCAAAAAGAATATTTATGGAGAAAATATCAGGAAGAAGACCACTAGGAAGGCCCAGAAAGAGATGGATAGATACAACGAAGGAAAGCATAGAGAAGAGAGGAGTAAAAGAAAAAGAAGTATTGAAAGAAGGAAATGAATGGTGGAGGGATAGACAACTGTGGAGGTCCTTGATTCATTACCCGACCCAGGGAACTGGAAATGGGAAATGAAGAGGAAGAAGAAGAAGACTAGGTAGAATAGGATTTTATGTTTTAAGTGTAGCAAAAGTTCATATAAACTGCCCAAAGCTTAAAATTAATGCCTAATTGTTAGTAGAAAATCTGATTTCAACGAGAGTGTCAACATTTTACATAATGATACGTCATCAAATTATCACCGAGAAATTCACACTTTTAGGCAATATTGCTCTCCTTAAATATGTGTTAATTATCAAAATTCAATAAAACCAAGGGTGTCAAAGGTGATTTTCACACTCTAGCCCGTTTAATTAATTTTGTTTATTTAGAATATAGAATTCTTGGAAATAATAAGAAATATATTCCCACTTTCCTGACGGTAAATAACCAAACAATAAGATATAAGCTGGAAAGTGCTGAAAATATTTCTATTTTCTAGTAGGTAGGATTTCTCTCAATCAACTAGAGCTAGGAATAAGCACTATCTTTAGGTTTACTTTTAAAAATTATGGACAAAAAATTCAAACATACTACCATAAATGGAACAAAACTGCTATTAGGTATTTGTCAGTACTCGCATATCATTTTGGCAAAGTATTATAGTATTTTTGTATTTAGAAGTAAGGAAAAAAATAGGTAAAAAACTAATCTGGTCCCTACTGTCGACAAAAGTATTTTGTGCACTCGAGTTTGAAGGTTGTTTGTGAAGTAACCAATAGACCTATATAAAACCCAATAACATCATCATTTTCGTCGTTCTATTGCACGTTAACTCATGTAGGTTTGGAATTTTTAATTTACATTTTAATATTTTTTGTCGGAGTTGGAGCACAAAAAGTGCAAGTTTTTAAGCGTGTTTCAACCATGCGTCACATTTAAGAATTATTATCTCAAAAACCCGTCATCAGATCGAATCCAAATCGACAGTAATTATCAGATATACTCTACTAAATTCTTTTATTATTATTATTATGTGAATGGACCCAGATGGATCACGTAGTACTTTCATAATTCACCTTTCTGATCTATCACACGGCACTCATTCTCTATCCGTGGGCCATCTTCATTTCCTCAGTCCACTTGGTTGCTGGTCTCTTTGGAACGTCATTCGCTGGTGTTACTATCCATTCATTTACCCTACATCGGAATAGGTTCCCGTCAAAGACTTCCGCTGTTCTTACTTGGGGCCTTCTCTAAGTCCTGTTTGACTTGCTGAATCCATGGTATATTTTTCAGTTTTTCTGCGTAGGTCATGATCTCGTGTGTAAGCCTAGTCGGTGGAAGTCTTTGAACATGCCCATAAAATTTCAATCTTCGTTTTCTGAAGTCTGCTGCAAGATTAGGTAATTTCTCAGTTGCTTTATGAGATCTTCTTCAACCATTTATAAACCTTTGTTTACGACACATCATAAACATCAGATGGCCGAAAATAATAATGCAACGAAGAACTATGGAGAATAACAAATCAAGTTCCAGTTGAAGTGGAAATCAAGAGAAGAAAATGGAAATGGATAGGTCATACTTTGAGGAAGCCAGTGGGATCTGTAGAAAGAACAGTATTGGAATGGAATCCGCAAGGTGCACGGAGGAGAGGTTGCCCTAGGAAGACCTGGAGGAGGACTGTAGAGGAGGAGGCACTTGAAATTGGCAAGATCTGGAAGGAAGTTAAAGCATTGGCAAGTCGACGACCGCAAGGGAAGCGTTTCACGGATGCCCTATGTTCCAGTGGGAACAAGAGGAATTAAGTCAAGTAAGTTTATGAGATTTCAACCTGTATCCATCTTCTGTTCTTTCTGGCCCAAGAATTTTCCTCAAGATCTTTCGTTCTTACTTAAGGATGTTTTCCAAGTCACCCTCCCTGTCAAGTATCAGAGTTTCACTTGCATACAGAGCTTCTGATTTGACCACCGTGTTGTAGGGTCTGATCTTTGTATGTGTGGACATGCACTTTCAGTTGTAGATGTCACGCTTTCCCCCGTACGCTCTCTTTAGTTTTTGTAGCCGAACTCTTTGTTCTTCTTTTTCTAAACCTGTTGGTTCTAAGATCTCTCCAAGGTACTTGAATTGTGAGAACCGATTGATTTTTCCACATTTGCCGTTTAATTTCTGAATGTTGAACCCAGTAGAGATGAACTCAGTTGTCTCAAAAGAGATTTGTAGGCCAACTTTTCCAGCACATTCCTCTAAATTTTCATGTAAAAAATGTCAACTGGTATATTAGGTCGCGAAGTGGTCTTGGTTTGAAGTCAATTGAATCTGTTATGAAGTCTATAATTCCAGCGCTTGGCCATGGGACCAAGCTACCTGCGGACTTGGTAGACGTGGGTTCGACCCCATCGTCGGCTGTCCTTGAAATGGTTTTTCTGTAGTTTCCCATTTTCAACTCCAGGCAAATGCTGGGACAGTACATTCTGACAGGCCATGGGCGCTTCCATGTATATCCTTGCCCAGTTTCATTCATTTCTCATTAACTTCTCACATGAGGTTGGCGTCAGGAAAGACATCCGGCCGTAAAAATCATCCGCCACTTAGAATTTAATTGCATCTCATCCCCGACCCCATTAGGAATGGGAATAATAAGGGGTAGACATACTGATATCGCGCCAGGAGATGGCAGTTGGGTTTGAACTGCAGAGGTCTTCCCGCTCACTGCGTATCGCGCATTCCAAAAACATTCAGTTGGTCACTACTTGCTTCACTCACTCAGCACATTCCTTCTTTCACTGGCTGCGTGTTGTCTGCTGCAATAATAACCATTGGCATGCGGGGAGCCGATATATTTAAGTTTGGAATAGGTGGACCGCGCATGCGTACTACTAGACCCCCCCGCACCCCGTCACAGCGTGTTCAACTGCCAACTCCTGCCGCGATGACAGTACACTCTATATTGCTCTTGGCTCACGTTACAGTTAAAATTAATCTAGTCTTGCTGTCTTCTACTGTAAATTCCATGTTGTATTTTGGTGGCTTCTATTGTTGTCCCAAGTCATACCTGTCACGAGCCTAGATATCATGTGATATCAGATACAACCTGTGATGAATTTTAAAAAATGTGATTTTTTTAAAGAACAAATAAGAAGTTTAACATATTTTGTTGTTTAACAAAAGGGATCATCCATAATATATGTTCACAAAAATGTCATAAAACTTAAACCCTCATCCCCCCATTGTGAACGTGCAAAATTAATTAGCCCCACCCTCCTTGTCCAATGTCTTCCGCAACTCAGCACATAGAAAAAGAAACCACTTTACAGGTCCGTGCTCGAGTACCAAAATCAAGATATATATTTCTGAGTTCACGAAAATCCTACACGACGAATTTTCCCCCCCATAAATCAACCTACAAACAAGGTTGTTATATTAAAATCGTACATGGAAAGATCTAAAAAAAACTTAATTTGGATTTTGCAAATCGGGTAATAACGAATAAAACTTACAAACGCACATATTTTCGTACCCTCCTTCATTACAAGCTTTGACAGTCAGAAATTTAATCATTTCGTGAAATAGTATTTTTAATTTGTCTGGTAGGTTGTCAGCCCGAAGGCTGGTTGGATCCTCAAAAACTACCGCCGTTAGGTTATGTGGGTAGATAGCCATAAAAGCCCAAGGCATACCTATATTGAGGCGTACTAGGAAAGATGAGTGAGGTAGTTTGCCATTGCTTTCCTGACCGAGTCAGAACAGCAGTACTAACCCTATGATTAGAACCTTTCACAGCATCCACAGGCACTGACTGTGTCCTGAATGTCATTACTAAGCACCACCCATACCTCAGTAGCTTCCATATAATCACAGCCATGAGTGAGACTGAGACATCGGTGAAAAGCCACATTTTACTCTAGCCTGTGTCAACAGACAAATGTAAATGTACTGCATTCATCAAGAGATGGCAAACAGGCCATTCTTCTTCTGCTTTCACGGCCTCATTGGACCACTTCAGTCAATCATTTCTTGGTCCTCTTCTTCAGTATGTTTCCGTTCCGAGTTGCCCAGTAGCTTTTCATTCGCTCTGATCCTCTCAAGTGTTCCTCATCTGTAAATACTCTTTTTACTGTAGGACATTTGTCTATTGAATGAAAATCCACAGCCTGCTTCCAGTCTTCGACCGGGTCAGGAATGGAATGAATGAAGCCCCCATCTAGCGGCGAGGATATGAACTGTGCCGGCTGCCGAGGCCTGACGCACTCCTCTGGGGCAATGATTAAATGAATGACAGATGAAATGAAATGACAGTGGAGAGTGTTGCTGGAATGAAATAGTGACAGGGAAAACCGGAGTACCCGGAGAAAAACCTGTCTGCCTCCGTTTTGTCCAGCACAGATCTCACATGGAGTGACCGGGATTTGAACCACGGACCCAGCGGTGAGAGGCCGGCGCGCTGCCGCCTAAGCCACGGAGGCTATTGACATTTGTCTATTATTGCTTGAAATTTTATTTTTATATCTTTCATAAAAAAAAATTTTTGGTTTGCAAGTCATCCAAGGTTATTTCTAATTCTTTCATATCTTCTCTAATTTCCTTAATCCATCCTACTTGTTGTTTCGTATTCCAAAGTTTCTCTACAATTTTGCTAGATAATCTGGTTTCCGGTGTTCTCATAATGTGACCAAAAAAAGAAATCCGTTTCTTCCGTATAGTATCAGTGATGGGTTCCAGTTCTCTGTATACCACTTCATTTGGTCCATTGCCCATCTTTCTGTTATTTTTTATTTATGCATGTTCTAGCTATTCTTCTTTCTACTTTTAAAATTATTATTATGATTAAATTATAAATTATAATCTACAGTAAAAAAAGTTGGACATCCCTGTTTTATGAGTAACATGAAAGATGCTCAACTGTCCATAAGTAAAGTATCTTGCTTACACAAGTCATGTAAGCAGTTGCAGCATGCCTGGTGAGTGGTGAATACCTAGCTATTTCAGAACTTCTGAGGGAGAGGGAGAGAGAGAGAGACAAAGGAAAGAGAGGAGCATACTTGTGCATTATTTTATTATTATTGTTATAAATATTATGTTCCATTTAATGGTGCTCACAGTCTCAAAAAAGTTGAGAATGCCTGCATTAGACTGCTTTCAGAAAGACAGAATTTAAATGGTCCTTACCTTGGACAGCAATGCGAGGAACACCATCATTTGCAGGCCGTAGATCAGTATTTCCTCCGTCCATAGCTGGCTTCAAGCTCACGACTCCAGAATGATTCATAAAACCTTGATGCTGAAAATACCATATTGAGATAGTGTAGTAATTGCAATGCTTCTCACTAGCATTAAGAGGGCAATGAACTACAGTATTCATTTCTACAGAAAGTTTCAACAACAAACATTGGTAATAATAGAGGACCTCTCTTTCAACACTTTTAAATTAACCTATCATTGGTCGCACCCCATTTTAGATAACAGTTGGTCATGGGTAAGCAGCGCTCACTGTGTAGGCGTTTTTCGGACTTTATTCTTAATACTGGCATTTGGCTGAACATCAAGAAGACGGAATACATAGAGCGTGATCTTCAAACCGACCGCACTATCAGCATCGGTGAAGAAGACCTGAGGAAAGTGGAGCAATGCTAGTACGTGGGCTTCCTCATATGTAATAATGGCAATAGCTTACCGGATGCCCACATCCGTATCAAAGCCACCTGACTAAAGTGGTGCCAGGTGACTGGCGTCTTGTAGTATCGTCGTATGCCCCAACGCCTCAAGTCCATGGTATACAGAACAGTAGTATGCCCATTAACTCTCTATGGGTTGGAGTGCTGGCTAGCAACAATATAGCATGATGAGGCCATGCCATGTAATAGAAATATGAATGCTTTGATGGTGCCTTGAACCAACGTGATTCAACCAAGCTATGAATAACAAAGTTCGACAAGAACTTGGAGTAACTCCAATCACAGCAAAATTATGTTAAAGAAAATGCAATAATCAAAATTAGGAACTGTATTCCTTCAGTGTTCATGAACTGCAAAGCATGTTTCATTACAAGATGCGAAGCTTGCACCCCACTTGAAGGAGATCACTTTTAACATTTTCTGAAAAATACTGGAGAGTTTAGTTATATTTACTAGTCTGTTTTGTTTATGCATTAATTTATTAGTTCTGAGCAAGTACTGTATATACCAGTAGCGGGCGAGTTTCAGTTTCATTTAGTTTCTATACGGGTAATCAATATTTGAGCCTATTATGTCCGCTCGCCTTTGCTGGCCATTGTGGGCACTGCACTCCTGCTCTTCGGTACTCTGCCACTAAATCTTTTAATGTTCTCCCTGAACAAGAAATATGAAACAAAATAAATATTTTCCATACAGGTTCTGCGAGCACAATGTATGCAGTGTCAGGGCAATAGGGCATGACATATCCCCGACTACACTTCATGTAAGTGTTCCAAACTTTTGTTGAGGTGTACAATTACACATATAAACTTAACTAGCGGACCCATTCGAGAAATCTCGCATGTTCATAAACCACACTTTCCCCAATAGGTTTATAATAAGAGACTTAAGGAGAAAGGTTGTTATGTTTTTATTTGAACCAAATGATTACAGAACACTATTTACATTTCAGGCGTCCCTACGACCAAAATGCGAACTGAACAGCAATGATGTCGCATATTTTCCTACAGCAACAGTATTTGCAAATCGCACACTTCTTACAAAAATTGATATTTATGAAATTAGAATTGAGGGAGCAGAAGCACTAGGGAGAAAAAACAGTGGTGTTAAAGTAAATTGTCTGGCATTTGCTGATGATTTTGCCATATTTTCTGAAAACGTAGCTAATGCAACAGTACAAATCAATCTATTAGAAGAGATAGCCAATAAAACAAGATTTAAAGATTTCTATAGAAAAAACAAAATTTATGACAAATATTACAAATGCTCCAGAAACCCTAATAAAGAAAATTGGTCAAATTAAAGAGGGTAGATAAGTTCATATATTTGGGGGAAATAATTCAGAAGAATGGCTTAGAAAAATCTGCTGTAGAAGAAAGAGTGCACAAGATTCAAAGAGCATATGGTATAACCAGGAATATCTATAACAAAAAATGTTTATCTAAGAAATTGAAAATACAGCACTATACAACAGTAATTAAACCAGAATGCTTATATGCCAGAGAGTGTCTAATATTAAATTATAAATTGGATAAATTAGAGGTATCAGAAAGAAAAGTTATACGCAAAATTCTCGGTCCATTAAGAACTACAGAATTTTGGAAATTAAGAAGTAATGTAGAAGTATATCGGAACATTGAAAACATAACGGAGACAACAAAGAAGAGGCGATAGTTATTTTTTGGACGTTTATATAGAATGAATGAATGCAGGTTAACCAAACAGATTTTTAAATATCTTTGGAAAAAGAAATCAAGAACAGCCTGGTTTCAAGAAGTAAAGAAAGATTTAGAAAGAAACAATGTAAGAGAAGAAGATGCACTAGAGAGAGAAATTTTCAAAAAAAAAAAAGGGTATTGGGAATGGAAGGACTCCATGGAAGGCAATATAAGAAAACAGGCTCAAAATGGTCAGAAGAGAGAAAGAAGAGACACAGCGGAAAGATGAAGGAGCACTGGAGAAGGAAAAAGGAACAACAAAGGACTAAACTTTGAAATTGGTTCGTGGTCCTAAGAAGACCCTAAAGGAGAAAGAAAGAAAGAAAGAAAGAAAGAAAGAAGAAGAAATTAGAATGCAATTCATCACTGCTAATGTCATTTGTGTGCCGAGTCCATTGATTGATAGCTTAGCTGTTATTCGATATTATATGAAATTATACGATTTAAGTACTCATTCCTTTAAATTACTGTTTCTGAAATCCATGCAAAATGATAAAGGAAAGACCTAAGAATGTTAAAATGACATGAAACAGGCGTCACAGCAGCCAAAATGTTAAGTGGACAGCAATTATGGGGTGTATTTTCCTACAGCAACAGTATCTGCAAATCACACACTTCGTACATTTTTTAAAAGTAATTTTTTAAAGAAATTATAGATTTTTATGAAATTAGAGTGCAATTTGTCACTGCTAATTCTCTTTCAATTGAATGCTCATTTGTTCCATAATGTCGATTATTCAGGTCCGTATTGACGTAACTATAACTTTGAAAGAATAATAGATTTTCCGCCTTCAATACTGTTTATTTCTATTACTTACAGGGACTAGTTTCGGGGGTAAGTACTCCCCCTTCCTCAGCCTGTCCAACAAAACTTCACAATGGAAAAACTTTCCGTGTACAAGCTCATACAAAACATTTCAAAGTTATGCTCATTTGTCACGAACGGTCGCTTGTGAGAGATCTGTACTACTGACATAATTTACACTGACCGGCAAAAAAAGTGGAACACTTTAATTTTTTATGTAATTTCTTAATTTATTCCACTAAAATGTATCGGTTTTCCAATATTTGCATTATTCATGTAAATTTAGATGGTTGGCAACAGAAAATACCGAATCATGTTTTACAACACGCTTTAACTCACAAATTTCGTTACATTTTGCAAATCTTACAATTTTCTATTTTTTAGTGATGCTCTTTTGGGCTGGTGTTTATCAAACGTATTGCCAAACAAAACAGTATTAATGTTTGCACTGCACTGCAAGAGAACACTGGTCACTAAAAACGGGTGTTTCCACCTTTAGCGTCTATGACAGCTTGTAAACGCTCAGGCATACTGTTCACAACTCGTCGAATGGCATCTGCCGGGATGCGATCCCATTCCTCCAGCAGCGATGTTCTCAGTTGTGCCAAGGTGGTGTGGTCATGCTGTCTGACGTTCCTTCCAAGCGTATCCCATACATGTTCGATGGGGTTCAAGTCAGGACTACGAGCTGGCCAGTCCAGGGTTTGAATCTCCGCTTCCTGCAGATATTGTACAATACAGCGAGCAGTATGAGGGCAGGCATTATCCTGCATCAGCATGAAATTCTGACCAATGAAAGGCGCAAAGGGCATCACATGGTTCATCAGGATCTCTTCGATGTACCTTTGGGAATTGAGCGTCCCGTGATGATGCACACCAACTCAGTGCGGGCCATAACGTTGATGCCACCCCACACCATAACCGAGTCACCTCCAAATGGAGTCCTGGAGGAGAAAGCAACAGGGCTGTACCTCTCCCCGCACCTTCTCCAAACTCTTTCTCTTCCATCAGGAGATCTAAGGTTAAAGCGACTCTCGTCAGTGAAGAGAACAGAGGCCCACTGCTCGTGGGTCCATCCCAGATGCTGCCTTGCGAAGCGAAGACGCGCCTCTCTGTGATGCCGTTCGAGTGCGGGTCCACGTGCAGGTCTCCTGGACGAAAGATGAGCTTCTTCAAACCTTCTTCTTACTGTTCGCTCACTCACTCTCACATTTCTGACATTTTCCAGTTGATTTCGTTCCTGAACTGCTGTGGTACGCCAATCACGCAGAACTTGGAGGGTGAGAAATCTGTCATCCCTGGCACTTGTGCTTCTTCTATGGCCTGACCCTCGTCTCCTGTCGTATGTTCGGAGCTCTCTGTAACGTTGCACTGCAAATGGATAACTTGCAAAAAGGGGTGACAATGGTTCACACGTGTTCAACAAGTGCCAGTTGTTATCCCTAGAACAACAATAAGCGAGCGGCAACACTCATAAACCTTAAACGCTTCCAGTTCGCTTCCCGCCATAAAACCATTAAGATAGGCTCATCGAGGATTGGGGGTAATTGGTGGTAATAAACCACCCTAAGAAATGTCATATTATCAATTTCTATTCACGGATGTTTCAGATGTTTGTTCTAATGCATGAATAGCTTTTAAAATGTGATTAAATCTTTTTCAAGGCTAGATTTATACTATTTATATTAGTTTTTTTAACTGTTCCACTTTTTTTGCCGGTCAGTGTATATGATTAATGTGAATCTGAAGATGTTTGCATGACAAATGAAACATGTCATCTCCTACGAAGTGTACATTTTTGTAGAATATATTATTAACCGCCCAAGATAATAGGGCTTTACTTTACCTTTTGACGGATGGAAGAGCAGAGTAATGCAGTCACGTCCAACATACTGAGGAGAAGATTCGACCGACTAATCAGGAGCCTCTTAGTCTCCAGAAACAATCAAAATCCATTGTGATAACAATAGAGAAGTTCGAAAAAGGATAGTGTAACGCCCATGGTCAAAGTTGAGCAACTCTCCGACTTGTAGAGCAGTAAGTTAGACGGACTGCTGCCAATGAAGGTAGTGTTGCACTCTCCTGCAATTTTGGCCTTACAACATCCCAACTGGTGACTCTACAGTGATTCAAAGGTACAGTATATCAGTACTAAGCTTTGTATAGCATAGGTTTAAAAAAGAGAAGTGAGCGACGAACGTGAGATATGTACGAGGGCCATCCGGAAAGTAGTACCCGTTAGCGCCGCATGAAGCGCTGACGTTTCGGGTAGCCGCTGGGCAAGGTCAGGCCGCGTCAGTGGCTTGTCTGCCTGCTCTGTGCGAGGTTGAGTGACGCTAGCATTGCCTGTGTTGTGTCTGTGATCGTTTATAATGTTTAAACAAATTGAGAACCCCGCCAGTTGTGAAATGAGGGCTGTGATTAAATTTCTTAATGCATGAAACGTTCGACCTTGTGATATTCATCGTCAATTAAAGGAGGTGTATGGAGACAATGTGATGGACGAGTCGTCAGTTCGGCGCTGGTGTCGCAACTTCAACCTGGGGAGGGGGAATACACACGACGAGGAGCGTTCATGGAGACCATCTGTCATTACAGACCAACTGCTGAGCTCAGTCGACGAATGCGTGAGGAACGATCGGCGCGTCACAATTGATGAACTCTGTGAACATTTTCCTACTGTGTCTCGAACAATTGTTCATGAAATTGTCAAAGACCATCTGCATGATTCAAAACACTGTGCAAGGTGGGTCCCTCGCATGCTTACAGATGACAACCAAGCGTATGGCTGCAGCACTGACGTTTCTGGGACGTTATTCCGATGAAGGAGACTCTTTCCTGACTCGCGTCATTACTGGGGACGAAACATGGGTTTGTTATGCATCACCTGAGAGTAAACGACAGTCAATGGAATGGCATCACTCTCATTCACCAACCAAACCAAAAGAATTCAAGACAATTCTGTCTACCAGGAAACTCATGGCAACCATTTTGTGGGATCGACGGGGTGTACTGCTCATTGATTTTATGGCCCACGCAGACACAATTAATTCTAATGCGTATTGTGAAACATTAAAGAAATTACGGCGGGCAATACAAAATCGACGGCGAGACCTATTGTCTACAAGCGTCATTCTCCTTCATGACAATGCCAGGTCTCATACAGCTGCGATAACACAACAACTTTTGCAGCAATTCAAGTGGGAAACCTTCGACCATCCACCATATATATCCCAGACTTGGCCACTTCGGATTTTCATCTCTTTACGAAGCTTAAAGACTTTCTGGCGGGAAAAAGATTTGACAGCGATGAAGAACTTAAAGGAGGCGTGACTACGTATCTCAATACGCTGGCGGCGGGGGACTATGACGCTGGAATACTAAACTCATCAGACGTTATGACAAATGCCTCAATTTGCTTGGTGATTATGTGAAGTAGTGTAAAGTATGCTCTTTCCAATAAAAATGTGTATATTTGTTCATATTTACTCCTGTGTCTTTATTGCACAAATGGGTACCACTTTCCGGATGGCCATTGTATACAGTCATCCCTCGTTATATGCGCTCTCACTTTATGAGTTTTTGCTATAACGCGATTAAAAAAATGCACATAATTATATAAAATAAAAAATATATACAAGTTAGGTTGCGGATTCACAATTACCCTGTAGGACGATTCCGTGATCGAGTGTGCAGCGCTGTAAGGTGGTGTGAAGTCAGTCTCAAAGAGAGTGCTGAGTAGCTGTGTTGAGTTGTTTCAGTGTTGACTGGCGGCATGTGGTCATTATTAAAGAGAGCATTGAGTTAACAAGCTGTGTTTTATTGTATCTAAAAACATTATGGAGAAAAGAGAGTGTGATCAAAATGCTTCCAAAAGCAAAGAACAAATGAAATCAATGACACTTAAAAAACCTGGAAGTTATAAAGCGATATGGACTCAATGAGCGCACTGTGGACATTGTCAGAGCTATAGAAATCACAGAATCAACTCCGAAAACCAGAAGAAGTCAAGCAGAAAATATTAACCCTTTCACTCCAGCGTAGCGAGAGTGGGGACGTAACCTTGTGGACGGAAGTCAGGCCTGCCTGGCCGCGCGCGCTGTACGGAATACTTCTCACTCTCCGCCCGCTTCGCATGGAACTTAACTCTCTCGCTTTCCCGCTGCCCACTTGTTCATAATTTAAGTTCTTACTCAGGAAAATATTTATGGGTTTATTTTCATCTTCAGTGAGGATTTCTATTTGTTGTTGTTGTTGTTGTTTAATTTGAGGGTTTGGACATCATGGTTGATTAGTCCCATGTACTAGGGTGTGTGTGGCATTATGTATCAAGGCCTATATAATTGTGATGGCTACAATAAAGTATGAATATTTTAATTCAGGTAAGGATTGGCAAGGAGGCAGCCATGGCCTCAACTTAGGAACTATCCAAGCATTGGCTTGAAGTAGATGTGGGGAAACCACAGAAAACTGCTTCCATGTGAGCTGAGATTGGAATCAAACCTTCTTCCTCTCAGTTATTTCTCAAAAAGCTGGGTGTACCCCATTCCAGCCCTCAGACCAGAATCAAATTTCTTGGCAGAGCCGGTAATCGAAACCGGACCTCCGGTGCGAGAATTTCTTTGGATTCTTTAGACACGGCACTGGTGGAGTTAAAAACTTTTCTTATTCCTGACACACATTTTTATTATCAATTTTAGTCGTCCACATTTTTTAAGAACTAAGCAAGAATTGACTCCATAGAGCTAAGTCACCTTAATGTAAGGCACATATTATTTTGTAAATTATACTTTACATTACATAATATAACGGCAATTTCTCAATATAGTTTGTCTCTTTTAAAAATTCTTCCAAAGTGGCTTCTTTTAGCAGGAATGTACTGCTTAATTTTTAGTCTGCCCTTGAATAACAGAAGGCTTTCGTCTATGCACAAATTTTCATACGGATAGAAATTTTCTTCATATTGCTCTCTAAAGTGGTTGATTATAGGCCGTCTTCTTCAAAGTCACTCTTCGATCTTCTGCATTTAGCCTCGTTCTGTGTGTAGCTAAATATTGTGCCCCAGTGTCGTTAAACAGCCCTCACATAGGGATGATCGATGTTGAAATCAACAACACCATGTGATTGATATCTGGTACAATTAAATGCACCCCCATTCAATGGCTTCCTGTTCTGAGCTACATTCCTCCACCCCATCTCCGCAGGTGTAATATCCTGGTCAAAACATACCAAAAGATACTTCAAAATCAGGATCTCCCTATTCATGCTGATATACCTGCTGCTTGTCTACGCAGACTTCGCTCAAGGCAGCCCCCTGTGAAGACAGCTACGAGACATCAATGAGAACTTTGACATAGTCCAGCAGAGGTCTCATGATTGGAAGATTTTTGCTCCACAGGAGTGCCGAGACATGCCATCTGTCACTTCTCAAGTACCTGGCTTTGATTCTTCCTCGTCGGATATGGTCGAAATTAAACCGTATCAGGACCAATTCTGGTGTTTGTGAGGACTCTTTGTTCATGTGGAACAGGTTACCCTTTCCAAAGTGTGACATTGGAGCCGATAGACAAACGGTGAAGCACATCATTCAGGACTGTCCTCTAAGAGGCTATGGTGGCAACATATTGGATTTTCTCTCAGCGACTCCTGCATCAGTGGACTACATTTTGAATTTAGATATAAAATTATGAGACTATCTGTTCTCTTTTTTTTTTCTTTCTTCATATTTCATTAAGATGTATTATGATATACTGTAAGTGTGTACCATACCATACGATAAATAAATAACTACCGAGTATGAGAGAAAGAGCTTCCTCCGCAGTGAACCATTTTTCTGACTTATTCGGTGTTTTAGAAACTATAAGCACTATGAAGCAAAGTAAGGTGCACGACACGTCAGATAGTACACGGATAAGGCGGGAAGTGAATACCAGAACGGATGCTCAATATCCGCTCTTTGAATTGATTACCCCTGCCATCTGATGAATAAATGAGCAACTACAGAGACAAGGGAGACAACTGCTACAGCAGTCCACCGGCTGAGCGGCACGGGCCAGTCCCGACTTGTACAGCAGGGTTAAAGAAAGCTGCAAAAGTGCGACCAGAATGACGTCAACCATAATAAGGGTGCCGATTATGGAGAATAGGAACGAATGTTGGCTCAATGGATTGAACATCAAACTAATCATACTATTACGATATCCACCATGATTATTCAGGCTAAAGCAAAATCTCAGTTTAAAGAACTGAAAGCATCCTATCCAGCCTTTGAAATTGCATTTGTTTAACACTCACAGACTATTAATTTTTTCTTGAAATAGTCCCTATCTCCTATCTAACCGACATTATAATACATTCACTTTACGCATTTTCGTATTACGCGATTACTCAGAACGAATTCATCACGTAAATTGAGGAATACCTAGTTCTCTATAATATTTTGTAAATAATACAGGGTTAGCACAAATAATTTAGGCGATTTCATGTACATGTATTATTGAAAGTATATAGCTTACAGCATTGACACACATACCAATTAAAAGAAAAACCCATGACATTTTTTGTGTCTGCTTGCTACAAATGCTCAATGTGACCTCTTTGCGTCACACAGCAAATATCGATACGGTAGTCCAACTCCAACCACACGCTGGAGCATATCCTGATCAATTTTATCTACAGCTGCATGGATTCGATTCCTCAGTTCAACAAGATTAACTAGCTTGGATGGTAAATAAACTTCATCTTCGATGAACCCCCTTTAAAGGAAATCAAATGGGTCACATCAGGCGACCGGGGAGGGCAGCGCCTAAGACACTGATCTGTGATTGAGGTCCATCCAATCCAATGCTCAGCAAGTTGTTCATTAAGATAGTGGTGCACTACAAGTGGGAGAGCTCAACAGTTTCGTTGGAGGCAGACGGGCGACCGGTGGATTTTTTCTTACACAGACATCCTGTGGTTACAAATTTCGAATGGCATGCACGTATAGTGTTTTTATTTAAAGGTTCCTTGTGAAGTCGTGTGTGGAAATGTCTTGGAACAGTGCTTACAGACTTAGTTGAATGAAATTCAAGAACACAATAGGTACGCTCCTCACCTGTCGCCGCCATTTCGTATACTGACAAGTAGCCACCACACCGCCGGGCAGATAACACCGCCTAGCGGCCGACCAGTTTACTAAGCCTTTCCGCAGTAAACTTCAGACAAAACTTGGTGAATTTCTCTTTTCATTGGTATATGTATCAATGCAGTAAGAGAAAGCTATATACTTCCAATATTACATGTACATAAAATCGCTTAAATCATTTGTGCTAAGCTTCTGTATGTAATTTTATATTGTTGAACTATATTATTTTAGTCTTATTTGCAGCATAACGCAAAAATCTGAATATTAAATGAAGGCATACCCGGAAAAACAGGTTAAACCACACTTCTTTGTTTTGTGAATGAGTCTGGAAAAAATATAAGAACTTAACTGTATGTTATTACAGACTTTCCTTAAACAATATCAATAATAAAATAAGGAAATTGAAATTCAACCTCTTCGATAATGCCCCAATTATAAACATTAACTTATAACATTGGAGTCCTTAAAACAAATGTCTAAGATAAGGTCCTCTATGTATTCCCAACATTTATCAATTCAATTAATTTATTATCCACTTTATACAAGAGAACTGCTTAAAATTAAGCTGTCCACAAAATGATTGATTAGCAACCAAGATATGTTCTTGTATAATGATAGTGCAATCAGAAGCAGCCGATTGGAATTATGCAAGCCATCATAACAGACAGACGAAGAGTGGTACTATCTTCACTCGTGGCAGGCTGCAGGCAGAAATGGCAAGCATCACACAGCAGAAGCACCTGTATTAGAGGCTGCAATGCATTAAGTTCCCACACCTCTGATGATTTCTACAGTATATTTACAAAGTAACTTATGATAACTGATAATACAAGTTTTCAGTTGGTCAACAAAATATAATCCATATTACTGGGAAATATATCAGAAACCTCTATGGACATCAAATTGGCAGGCGAAAAAACTAAAGAAAGTAGGAGACTTCTGTTACTTAGGAAGCAAAATAACCAGTGATGGACGAAGCAAAGAGGATATAAAAAGTAGCTCAGGCAAGGTAAGCATTTCTACAGAAAAGGAATCTGTTGACATCGAATATAGATTTAGGTATTAGGAAGGCATTTTTGAAGGCCTTTGTCTGGAGCGTGGCACTCTATGGAAGTGAAACTTGGACTATTGGTGCAGCAGAAAAGAGGATAATTGAAGCTTTTGAAATGTGGTGTTACAGGAGAATGATGAAGATTAGAAGGGTGGATAGGGTTACAAACGAAGAGGCATTAAAACTAGTGGGAGAGGAGAGATGTTTTTGGCGACTGCTAATGAAGAGAAGGGATAGGTTAGTAGGACACATACTAAGACACCCAGGAATAGCAAGCTTAGTTATAGAAGGAAGGGTCGAGGACAAGAACTGTAGGGGTAGACCAAGGTTAAAATATGTTAAACCGATTGCCTCGGATGTAGGGTGTGGTAGCTATGTAGAGATGAAACGATTAGCTCAGGACAGGGAGGCATGGAGTGCTGCATCAAACCAGTCAAAAGACAAAAGACTCAAGACTCAAAACAACTGGGACATACAAAGAAATAACCTGAAAAAAATCTACATGAGATTATTAAAAAACTATAAATATATTTGTTATCTACAGAGCAATTTTGGGTTGTAGGGTAAAGGGAGGTATATTCATGATAAAATTACGCTTTTATTGATATGTCTGTTATTAACGAGTATCCATGCTAGCCAATATATAGCAGTTAACTATGCTACTATAGCATAACTGAAATAGCATCGTTATTTATTTTGAATTCATATTGTTCATAAGAAAATACATTATATTATTCTAAATTTGGCAGGTAACTTTGTGACAGGGATAGTTAATTTTGTGATAATGGTAAGGTAACTTCGTGAATGAAACAAGTAGTTCCGTGAAGAACTATACAGCCTATTTTCATATATCCTACTTATGTTAACTGCCACAATCAACATACAAAATTTCA
Organism: Meconema thalassinum; assembly: GCA_946902985.2. Classification (NCBI taxonomy): domain Eukaryota; kingdom Metazoa; phylum Arthropoda; class Insecta; order Orthoptera; family Tettigoniidae; genus Meconema; species Meconema thalassinum. The sequence continues at coordinate 98,105,384 of OX336400.1, read as the reverse complement.
GTTTAATTGCTGTAACAGATTCGTAGATATTGAGAACCGTCTAAATATTTCAGATGGTCGCCAGGTTGGATTTTTATTTTTGTACTATTACATTAAGATTATTGTGTACGTGTGGTATTCAAACTTCAATCGCATGATTAGACAACAAGAAGTAAAAACGAGATTTTAAAATTAAGCACAGCAGCCATCTTGTGATAATGCAAACCATTGAAATAAATTAGATGCCAGTGGATCAACATTTGTATAAGCATTTAACGTGCAACGTTTCACGGCACTCGGATAGTTAATTCGCGAGAAACGTCCATTTAAATATTTATACTTCGCGTCGCCGCCATGTTGGATTTGTGCTCACCAGGTTCCTGAAAGTCCTATAGGTGAACATATGTTCATAGTCTCTATGAACATTAAAAATTCAGTTTGGTTGCTGTAAAAGATTCATAGATATTGAGAACCGTCTAAATATTTCGGGAGCTCACCATTTAGGAGTGTTATGTGTATAGGCCATAGAGTTATGTACCATTCAAGGACAATTATTGCCTAGGTTCATTATTCAAACTTTCACTTTGATCGCATGATTACGACACAAGAAATTGAAACTTAATTTTAAAATTTCGCACAGCCGCCATCTTGAGGTTATGTAAGCAATTGAATTAAATTAGATGGCAGTGCATTACAATCTGCAAAATCAATTACTGTACCACATTTCACTCCGCTCAGAGAGTTAAATCACGAGAAAAGTCTATTAAAATATTTTAAATTCGCTTGGTCGCCATGTTCGTTTCGTACTTTACAGGTTTATGAAATATACATAGGTATACCTGTATCAGTACCCTTTATCACCGTACAAAATTGCAGGGTGATATCAGTAATAGTTTCGGAGATATAGAATGTCAGTGAAATATTTCGCACAGCCGCCATTTTGAGGTTATGTAAACAATTGAACTAAATTAGACTCCAGTGCATTACAATGTGTATAAACATTTGCTGTACCAAGTTTCATTACATTTAGATAGTTAAATCGCGAGAAAAGTCTATTTAAATATCTCAACTTCGCTTGGCCGCCATGTTGGTTTTGTAGTCACCAGGTTTTCAAAAGTCTCATAGGTGAACTTCTAGTAGTGCCCTTTATCACCGTACACAATTTTAGGGCGATATCGGTAATAGTTTCAGAGATATCGAATGCTAGTGAAATATTTCGCACAGCCGCCATGTTGGATTGGAGAGACGTAACAAAATTTGAAGGGCACGGTCGAGGTCGCCGGGAATAGTGCTATGAACTTCCCGAGTTTCATTGAAAACGCTCCAGCCGTTTCGATTTTATTAGGGGGGGACACACACACGAATCACACACACACACACACGCACACACACACGGACAAAAGGTGATCTCATAAGCCTATTTTTTCAAAATTGAAAATAGGCTAAAAATACTTACTACTTTTAGTGTATATTAATTGATCACACAAGAAATACATGATATCTTAGCAATTAATGAATGTCACAGTAATGCACTCGTCATTTTCATAGTCTTTACTCGGAATCACTTCCCATTTCATCAGTACAGCAACCGTAACTGATCGGAATTTCTTGTTATAAAATCCTTCAAGGAGCTCCAGTGAACACATGCTCGTTTTGATGCTTGATAAACTGACATCTTCTGCTCTATTACCATTTTAGCAGCTGTGACTAACTGTTTTGATTCATACTGCCGATAATTTGTTTTTTCTTGTGGCATATTGACCGATAATGCAAAGGAGAATATTGAATTACAAGAGGGTTAGGTAATTTCGTGATGCCTTAAATTAGGAAAACATATGCAGATCTAGAGAATAAATTTAATTCTGAATAATTTCGTTGGTATAAAGTATGGTTTAATGCTAAAGTGCACACTTAACTCACTACAGGCGTAACTATCAAGTCACGCAGTAATGATGTTCAATTAAATGCATTATCAGTAAGGTAATTTCGTGATACCCTAAATTAAAAATTTAACATAATAGCTCGATAGTATAAAAATTTTACATAATAGCTTGATAGTAAATTTAATCCTGAACAAATTTCTTCATATGCATTATCTTATATTGATCAGTTTACCTGCTACAGGCGAAAATGTAAGAGCGCACGCAGTCAAACGTTTTGTTCTGACAAACAAGCTAAGAAAAGTACTTCACGAATTAAAGCGAAAATGGTGTGTACTTTCACAGAATAATTTGATACTAAACACATATATCTTAACTTATTATTAGCGGTTGAATCTTTATAATAACAGACACAGCACAAAACCTGCCACCACTATGTAAGAAAACACCTCACTACAAACAAAAGGGTTGGTTGTGTCCGCTAGACTGCGATGAAGACCAATACAAGTACCTAGAGACATCTGTTGAGAACTCAGGGAACTAATACTGAAGTTGAAACGCTTAGTCTGCAATAGGGAAGTTCATGATACGTATTCAAAGATTTATCACGAACTTACCTGTATCACGAAGATGCCTCCCTTTACCCTATATTTGGATCTGGCGATGCTCGCTTGACACACAATCATAATCAAATGTAATTTTATCTTAATTCAGATTATTTTTCACATGTTCCAGAAATTGGAATTATTTGGTGTTGATCGACTGAAATTTACAATTTTTATTGTTAAGAAGACAAGGCTAAAAAATAGCTTCAAAGCTATCTAATCTTTGGCAACTTTCAAACACCATTCAATAGGTTATAGCTAAAGCCCTCCACAACATTTCTTGCCATGCGGATATAGTTTGTATGGCTGTGCGGATAGCGGGTAAGCTGCGGATAATGTTTGGAGTAAATTTGTGGATAGTTTTTAGAATACAATCCGAACTTGTTGAATATCATTACTAGGACCCGGATGTTTATGACATAGCCTGTCATATTTTACTGTTAATGGTTTTTCATGACAAATGTAAGATGATGATTTAAGCTAATCTCAGTCAAATTATGTCATTAAGCACAATTAAGACTAACATTAACTGAAAAGGGTTGCAATTATGGCTATATAACATTCATTTTAAACATAGCACATGGCATACATAGCCTAAGGTTAGGAACGACTTTCTCCTCAACTGTCTAAACGTGTTATTTTAATATTTTATCTAATTAAAAATACAGGGAGTCCGGGAAGGTTCTCCGCATTGCCTACAAGCTACTGCGAGAGATGACGTCACAAGTTATGTTGGCAGCACGGCTGTCGCTTGTATCATAACAAACAAGTAGTAAACTTTATTCTCACCACAGCCATTCATAACATACTGTTGCACTCTTCCAGTTAGTTAATAGTTATTGTTGTTTTAAGGGGCGGAACTACGAGGTAATCTGCCCCTCTTAACACAGATTGAATAATACACAGTCGAGGGCGGTAATACTTACAAAGGGGGATTTAGAACGAAAATACTCTCAAAATGAAAAAATTAAAGATACACCTAAAATGTAGGTTAGGTTCAAAATACGTACAAAATGCAATGCAGAGTCGAAATGCTTACAAAATGCAACTGATATTCAAAATACTTACAAAATGCAAATGAGATTGGAAATACCTACAAAATATAATTGAGGTTCAAAATACTTACAAAATGTAATTGAAATTGAAAATACACAATGTAATTCAGATTGAAAAAACTCACTTTTCAGATCCAAACTACTAACAAAGTGCAATTTAAATTCAAAATGCTTACAAATTGAAATTGAAAATGCCACCACAGTGCGGGTCACCTCAGCGCGGGCCATCTTAGCACAGGCCACCACAGCGCGGGCTACCTCAGCGCGAACCAACATAGCACGGGCCATCACAGCGCGGGCTACCTCAGTGCGGGACACCACAGTGCAGGCTATCTCAGCGCGAGCCACCACAGCGCGGGCCACCTTAACACGGGCTACCACAGCGCGGGCTACCTCAGTGCGGGCCACCTTAGCATGGGCTACCTCAACATGAAGCATCTCACCTCGGACCATTTCAAACTACTCATTTGGATGGACAATACTTACAAAATGCAATTTAGATTGAAAATACTTACAAAATGTAATTTAGATTCAAGATACCGACAAAATGCAATTGAGAGACAAAATACTTGCAAAATGTTCACCCTACAAAATGCAATTTAGATTGAAAATACTTGCAAAAAGGGGTTTAAGTTGAAAATACTTACAAATTGCAATTAAAATTCAAAATACTCGCAAAGCTTCGTAGGATCTCCGGACTCCCGACATTGTTCAAAGACTTACTAAGAAGCAATATTGATTGTCAATTCTTACAAAATACAATTGAGGTTGAAAACACTCGCAAAATGCAACTTAGATCGAAAAACTTACAAAATGCAACGTAGACTGAAAATACCTACAAATTGGAGTGTAGATGCAAAAAATCCCTGAAAATAATTTAGATACCGTACATGAGGAGCAAAAAATAAAAATCTTAAGGACAAAAGGAAATATAATGAAAAGAAAAAGAAGGCTGACCCCTCGAAAAATGAGGGTATCAGGAAAGATGAGACAAGGGCCAACTAAGGCGGGAAAGTGAAAGACTCCCTAGGCCTTGGATACCCTAATACCGTCGGAGTCGGAAATGAACAAGAGTTGACCAAGAGAGGTCGACAGGAAAGAAGACGGAGAGGAGCCCGGTACAAGTAAGTGGAAGCAATGCCGGACTCAGCTGGGGTCCCGTGGTTGCTAACCCACGTCCCACTAGATGTGAGCCCCTGAGGGGGCACTCTTCCAATAATCTAACTATAATCACTAACAAATTCGACAGCCCACACATGTGGCCATCACCCTATCAAGAACACTGTGCTGCCAACTAAACTGATGACGCCACCACTCCCAGCTGCACATAGTCACGGCGGAAAACATTCCCGGACTCCCTGTATTATTGTAATGCCAGTAGATTCGGACAACAAAAGTGCAGATCAGGGGCGGATAACGGTTTGTTTATCCACGCAGGGCTCTAGTTATAGCCTATCACTGCCGAGCAATATATATATATATATATATATATATATATATATAAATTATATCATAGTCAGATAGCAAAATCCGTTATTTCATGAAAATCCTAGTTTGTGAAAAGCAAGCATATGATGTAAAAAGGGATAGTTGCATCATCTGACGTGTTTTTTCATGAAGTGACGGACTGATTTAGGCAGATGGTGAAAGAAATGAGTTTATATTATCAGTCAAGGCACTTCATGAAGATCCGGTGTTTATTGATTCGACTCTTCATGAAATGACTGACACAATGTAGTCGTACAATAACTTTTCGCCATCATACACAAACTATTACAAGAAATAAATTAATGCTTGTTTATTATGGTTTAAAATGAATGTACAACATTAAAATAACAATAATAGAACAACAGAACTACAGTATATTAAAATGTGCAGGCTGAAAAAAAGAATTACAGCAATTGTTAATTGATAAGACCGAAAAGCCTCTGAACGTCCATGATAACTTGCATGCCGTATATTGCCTTTATTAACCCTTGGAATATATAATATAATGTTTGAAACTTTTACAAAATATCTGCCCAGTCAATACTTTGAATTATGTTTTCAAAGAATCACAATTGGTACATATTTCGGGGCCTAGTTTTGTTTTTGGCACCCGTCATCAGCCTTGATTATTGTCACTAAAAACTAGCATGAAACTATGATATTGCATTGATGTTGGCTTTGAAAAGCACATTAAAAGGAAGTTGGTTTGAGGATGACATGTTACATATTAAAAATTGATGCACTTATGGGAGTAATTAAAACATATCGTTTAAAATATGTGCACTGTGAACAAACAATTTATCGCAACCTTATAACCTCATATAAACTTACTTGGTTGGTTTTTAAGTTTAGGGGCTGCGACAACGTGGTCATGTAGCCCCGTGTACTTTGGGTGTGTGTAGAATCTGTCTGATAACCGGTGTTAATTGTGATGACTGTATTAGTGTGTGTTATCTGCTTTTTAATTAAAGTACAGACTGCAACTTAGAATTTTTCAAATACTTCCTACTTTTGCCACCAAGCGCCACCGTCAACGGCTACTAGGCCAAGTTCAGAAATTAGCTACTAGACGCCACCGCAGTCGGCCCTTGGCAACGAACGTAGAAACCTAAGAGAGTTGTTTACAGTCTTGACCTATCCAATTTAGCTTCACACAGCTGTAATTAGTGGAAGGTTCTTTAACATGCCATAAATCTATGACATGGGACCGCCGGCTTGACGTTCCCTCTGAAGGAAGGCATACTGAGGGATTAAAACGCTCTTAAAAAATCCGACGGCTTCGGCCGGGTTTGAACCCACTATCTTGGGCGCAGAAGCTCAGCATGCTACAGACTACGCCACCGAAGCCGCTAAACTTACTTCTAAAGTGAATTGTGATTCTATGAATACATAACAAACCGTAATTGAAAGTATTAACTAGCCGGATATTTCGTATAAGTTTCAAACATTATGTCATAACTTATATATAATCGTCAATATGGATCCATGATGAACTTTAAAATTCCCGTAACTCTTGGGAAGCACACTTATCTCACCCCGAGGACTCTGCTACCGCTACTTCATGAAGTGAAGGGCTGGAGTTCCCATGAGATAATGTACAAAAAGTATTACGCTAAGAGATGGTGAAGTTTAGTCATTTCATGAGCCCATGTGTCAGATAGGGCTACCCTTTTTAAATCATACTGCGGGATTTTCATGAAAGGATGGATTTCACTATCTGACTGCGACATACATACAGCGCAAGACTTGGAAAGGATTAGAAAAAAGTGTTAATTGTACAAAGTTAGTATGCATTCAAGGTCAAGCTCATGCCCCAGAACATAATCCATTCTATGCAATGCTTACTGTAATGCAGTACACAACTATTGATGAGAAACATGCACTGTAACCCTTCAAATATGCATGCACGTATGCCCCATAAAATAGGCAATACTTTACATGCAATGGTATTGTGAACAAAACAACTCCCGACAATATATACGCTTTCAAATATGTAAAGCGTTCATTATGATGTAGTTAGTGTTGTTTTAAGGGCCGGGACAAAGAGGTCATGAAGTAAAGCATTGCAATTACAAATCATCATCATCATCTTAAACAGCTCCAGTCACCCGGGTGCTGTGAACGAGTCCTCTCCATTTCTTTCTATCCATGAATAGTTGGTCTTCATGAGTGCTCTCCTAATTCAGCCCTTTGTCTGCCCCTTAATCTGGTCTATCCATTTCCTTTTAGGTCTTCCAACACATCTTCCTTTGATGTTCAGATTGAAGTATGCCTTTGCCTTTTGTTCATCTTTCATCCGTTGGATATGTCCATACCACCTCAGACGAGACCACTGTAAGGTCCCCATTACAGTGGTGTTAATACCTGCTTCTGCACGATTTATTTCATTTCTTACTTTATCCTTTCTTGTCCTCTGAAGCATGCTACACACAAACTTCATTTCGGATGCCTGAAGTCTACTGTTATCTCTTTTAGAAAGGGTACATGTTTCATGTGCGTAAGTCAGTATGGGTATGTACTGTAATAGGTTTTAAATAATATATGATTACACTGTATAGGTACTTTGTTATCCCACAAATATATACTTTAATTCTGTACAGGATCAGGACTAACTATGGCACAGAGGTGTAAAACTCCTTGCCAACGTGGGGAGGGCAAATTTATAAACTGCGGTTGCCCACCTACCAGGGAAAACTTTCTTTCTTAGTTTAAGGCTTTAAAGACAAACGCTACATTTTTTAAAACAAGATGATTTTTATTCATTATTTCTAATTAAATTAAAACCAGAATATGAATACAAAACATAATACTTTGGTCAAAGTCTAGCAAAAGACCCGAACACTGACTGCCGTCGATATTTGTTTACAAACTCTTGAGCAAGACGCATGTCATCTATAGCTTGTTCATTTCCGAGCAGATGGCCTGTAGACAACAATGATTCAGTCTAATTTGTCCCATCGTAGGTCGGAGGTAGTCTTTGACCCTTCTCACCACTGAAAAACGTCTGTCTGCAGAACAGCTCGAAGCTCTGACTAGCAGATTCACGGTCATCACAGTGACAAAGTACAAACTTCACAAATTTAAACAAAGTAATTGCGTAAGTTTAGACAGTAACTGATGAAATGCTGGATCTTCACAGACTTGGGTAAACACGACACAAGCGTAGCACCAAATTTCAAACCTTTGAAGTCACGTGCATCACTGCTTTTTGAACTTTGTTGGCGCAACGTAGGCTGAGCTTAAAATACAAGATGTGTGAGAGAGGAGTCTTGTTATTTTACCTTAGTTGTTGCAATCAAGTCCCGCGCACGCTGTTGTTTCCTGGCAAGAATAATGGTTTTCTGTAACTTATTTGTGTCACATTATCTTACCTCAGTTTTAGACCGGGGATCACAAAAATAGTTCGAAAATGCATCTAGTGGGATCGCTGTGGTAAGGGGGCAAAGCTCCTCAGCGGGAAATGGGGGAAAAATGACTTTTTGTTCGGTAGAATAAAGAAATTACCACTAAGCAAGGCAAGATGGTTTTTCCGATTGTCTGCCTATTGTAGTATTACATCATTTATAGGATAGTTATATTTTAATTTTTTAAGTGTACTTGGGAAGAAACAGTGGGAGAGTACGGATGGAAGTTCAACATCAGTAAATGTGAGGTCCTGTTAACGACCAGGAAAAAGGACAGACCAATGAGTGGGATAACACTTGGAGGTGGACAGCTGAAGAAGGTGGAAAGTCTCAAGTACTTGGGAAGTATAGTGGAGGAGAATGGGAGAAATGACAAAGAGATTACGGAACGTGGCAGACAGGCAGAAGCATTTCTGAGAAGCATTAGGAGCTTAGTGTGGAATAAAGATGTCCCACAAAAAAGCAAGGAAGTGTTATACAGAAGCTACTATATCCCGATACTGACCTATGCTTCAGAAACGTGGACAATGAAGAAAAGAGACATAAGCAGAATACAGGCAGGTGAAATGAAGTTCCTGCGAAGTAGGATAGGAGTAACAAGAAGAGACAGGGTGAGGAATGAAAAGGTCAGGGAAATGGTGAAAGAGGAGCCCTTGCAAGTTAGGATTGAGACATCAAGACTGAGGTGGTATGGACACTTAAAGAGAATGGATGAGAAGAAGATTCCCAAGAGGATACATGCGATGCAGATGCAGAAGAAACGACCAAGGGGAAGACCAAGAGATCGATGGCTGAAAGGAGTGGAGGAATGTGTCAAGAAGAGAGGCGAGGACTGGACCAGAGTGACAGCGGAGAGATGGTGGGAAGAAAGAAATAAGTGGCGAGGCTTATGTTCCAAACAGACCCAGCCTGGGGCTGGAAACTGTACAAGATGATGATGAAGTGTACTTAAAATTCAGATGTGCTAATAAGATGTCATTGTTGCACAACGGCTAGATTTTTCCAATATAATAAATAATAATACCGTAATAATATTATTAATCTTTTAGCTATGTGTTCCTCTTACATGCATAGCAATTCATAGTTTTGTTCTTTAATAACTCTGGAAATCCTGTAGATATGGGAACAGTTTGAGAAAGTGAAGCGTGCCAACAGTACATACAGGAGTGCTTGGCGTGTGGTCGTTGCCAGGCTCGAGCACCGACAAAATTTTAATAATGGAGGACATGGCAGAAATGCTAGACCGAGTAATTCCGATCCAACAGTTAACTCTGCTGGTTGATGTCCAATGACTGCAACTAGGGAGGACGAAGCCAACCGAGATGCTCCGTCTACTGACGATACCATTATCCGCAATGTAATTTACGCACGAGCACGATACTTGCTGTTATTTCCTCTGCCTCATGTACACGGTAGTTTACGCTGTTTTGTTCTCTTGAAGTTATTCAAATATAATCCATTCTTCCTGAGATGAATGTGATGTGGACTGTGGCTTTTGTGACGAATGAGCTACTAAGTTTTACTGAGTATGTGTATATCATCTTCTCCGATATCAAGTAGTTTTTTACCCAACACCCCCCCACTCTCTCCTACTTAGTGAAAATAGTGCAACACCCAGAGCAATTATCCACCAACTGACCAACTTCATTTTGGCTATTTCAGAAGATAGTGGCCTGATTTATGAAATGACCTCTGCTATAGTTAATGAATAGGGGGTGCACTTCAACTTAAACGTTTGGCGAGACACTGAAAAATGTTAAGACACCACTGAATTCGGGTCATGTAGCCGGAGGTGCTGAGGGAAATTATGCTGTTGTTGGATGATTTAGGGGCTTTGCAACATCGTGATCATGCAGCCCCATGTACTTGGGTGTGTGTGTATTTTAATATAATAATGTTATTGGTTTTACGTCCCTTTTAACAACTGCGGCTCTTAGAGACGCCGAGTTGCCGGAGTTTTGCTCCGAAAGGGATCTTAACGTGCCAGTAAATCTACTAACAGGGCTTCTTCGTATTTCGCACCCTTAAATGCCAACTGGCTACACCAGGATTCGATCCTGCAGCCTTGTGTGTGTGTAATTTGTCTGATAACCTGTGTTATTGTGATGGCTGTATTCGTGTGTGTATTTGTAATTCAGAAGAGGATTGGGAAGAAGGCGGCCTTGGCCTTATGTTAGGAACCATCCTGGCATTTGCCTGGAGTAGAAGTGGGAAACCATGGAAAACCAATTCCAGGATGTCTGAGGTAGGAATCGAACCCGCCTCTTCTCAGTTTTGCCTCACGAGGTTGAGTGTAGCCCATTCCAGCCCTCAGACCAGAATTTAATTTCTTGACAGAGCCACGAATTGCACCCGGTCCTCCGCGGTGACAGCCAAGCAGGCTAGCCACTACACAACGAGGTGGACTGTGAGAAAATAGATTCAATAGACTTTATGACTTGAAGCATTTAAAATTCCAAAATTTTGAATTTAGTTTTATAGCCATTGTTGATAGAACTGTACTCTAGTCGTCGTTTTAAGGGGCACAACAGTGAGGTCATCTGCCCCGTCCTGTACTCTGTAATAGTCACATTTTAATGTTCATTGTCTTTCATTTGAATAGTGGTTTGCAATATCAACCAGGCGCGGATTCAAGGGGGGGAGTCACGACCCCCCCCCCCCAACGGAGACAATTTTTTTTTTGCAAAGTCAAAAAACGAAAACACAATAACCAGACAAATAAAACTTAACGAATTTTAACTGAAAAACATTTTTTTTTTCATTTTATTCAATACTGAAAATATCTTTATTGCAATTATTATGTTCTGTTACAACTGTACATATTTACAACTTCATACCTGTTATATAAAAACGATTATTTATATAAATAAATCAACTCGTCTATTTTGTTCAGCAAACCTTGTGATTACCGATTCGATGTCTAGAGTGATGTCACGATGAATGTGCAGCAATGCAGGTATTTGGGGTTCTTTTCACACCAAAAAATTTTACTGACGTCCAAACTAAAAGGAAGGAAGCTTGTAGTTTAACGTGACCGTTAATCTTGAGATCATGAGCCACGGGACCTCCTTTTTACGTGGAATCCGAACCACAGGACATGGCAAGCTTGGTTGGCAATTTAAGCTGTGACTTTCTCCCTTTGTCGGTACCAACTCGACTTGCCGAAACTGTAACGTACCTTGATACTTTTCTCGAAGCTCGATGTAAAAGTCGCAAAACACGCCGTTGCAATTTGTACGAATATTTTTGGTGCGCTAAACGCATCAAATTTCCATCCATGTAGCTTGCAAAAAAATTGGTCTGGTTTTGTACGTTTGGTTATTTTGTGATTGCGTTGTTAGTGATACCATTTTTCTTAACAATTTCGATTCTGTGCCCCCCCCCCCAAACCAAATTCTAGATCCGCACCTGATATCAACCCTTTTGATGCCAAGCTTTTATGAGCATTTATGTTAATAATCCCAAGCCAAGTGTAACGAAATTACAATTTTTTAATAAAAATTATCTCCTATCCATATTTTTTAAGATAGAATGTTGATACTTTCTTTCATAGCTGGTATTTTAAAAGCATACATTTTTTAATAATTAATGCTATATTCCATATTCTTCAGTAAAAACAATAAATAAAATAAAAATTTAAAAAGATTGGAAATTTCAATATAAAGGTGGGTATACACTTGCGCGCCGCGCACTGCGCGCGGCGCGTGTGTTGCTCGACCAGAATTATTATTTAAACGAACCTCTCGCGATCCATAGGAAACCCACGAACATGCACTAGTCAATTTGGAGTGTGGTAAATATAATCATGTCTCCGCCGCACGAGGAAAACCTCGCGATTGCGGTGATGAGTGGTGCGGCTGTTTTAATGGCACGTTTGTGCAAAAAGAAAAAGAAACGACGACGACGTTGGTGGCACACTGACCTGTTTAAAAAAAGGAATGGTGCGGAATTAATGATGGACTTGAAGTCACGAGAAATTAGCGGCCAGTATAAGAATTTTACTCGAATGTCACCTTCTGACTTTGAGAATCTGCTGCAGAAGATTGGACCCCACATTTCCAAAGAAGATACGTATTTCAGCCCTGCGATTTATTTTACTTTTCTCACGCCGGTCGGAAGACAGCAGAGATATCACCTTCTTCTTGCATTGGTCCACAGATATATCCATCTCAGCTCCTATTTACCTCCAGGCATCTGCTTTTAGTCTATTGGTTTCTTAAAATGATCCTTATGTTGAGGATCCCACAGAAGAGGCTTTTTGCGATAAGCATCGAAAATTTTATCACAGATTCGTCTGACCACTCCATTATCACCACTCAAAACGCACAGATATTGCAATCAGATGCGCGCGAGAAACAACGAACTCCTCACGATCCCGTCCAAATCTGAACTGCGAACACTCAAAGTGCGCGTGTAAAAAACCGACAGGAGATGGATCGTCGTGCACCGCGCGCGCGCAGTTTCGAAACCCCGTACTAATCTAGCGAACTTGCTGCGCGCGAGCGGCGCGGCGCGCAAGTGTATACGCACCTTAATGTAATTATAACTGCCTACAAAACTAAATACAGTAGGACCTTCCCTATAGAACTGAAACTTGCATATGCCACGTGGCGACTGGGCCTCTGCTGCTAGCAACAGCATAGCCCCCAACTAGTTTAACACATTTACACTTTTAAACGTATTTAATGATCATAATTACTTATATGAATTTCAGAGTAGTTGCCGAAAACGCTGTCCCTCAATTTCTAAACGCACATTGCATCAACATAGGAAGTTTTGGTACACTCGCTGTAATTAATCCACACTGATATTTCCTATCAGCCCAATTATTTAGTTCTTGAGAGCCTCCAGAGTATGCGGATTTTTTCTGTATACCATTTGCTTGAGGTTCCCCCACAAGTAAAACATCACACGGCACTTAATCATGCGAAAGAAATTTACTGTAAAATTCTTCTTGAGAAAATAAGTTTCCACTAGGAAAGCGGCTTCGGTGGCGTAGTTGGTAGCATGCCGAACTGCTGTACCCAAGATAGTGGGTTCAAACCCGTCCGAAATCGTCGGATTTCTTAAGAGCGTTAAAAATCCTTCAGTGTACCTTCCTTCGGAGGGGAAGTAAAGCCGGTGGTCCCATGTCATAGATTTATGGCATGTAAAAGATCCTTCCACAGACTAAACGTGTGTGAAGCTAAATTGTTAGGTTAGATTTCTTCGGAACGCTCTATCAAAAGTTCTAACGTTCACCACTAGGTATCATTGATATTTGGTAGCGAAAGTTGGAACTACTTGAAATTGAACGGAACTTGTAGCTCACCCTAAGGGTGTCCGCTGGAAGCAGCTACAGACTCAGGCGAGCCGAACATGTCCTTGGACACTCCCGGCACTAAAAGCCATACGATAAATAAATAAATCCACTAGGAAAATCCTTTGTTTTGTTCAATAGCTAACCATGTTCACGGGACACGAGGTAGGCTACAGTACTTCACAGCAATTCTTTACTATCACAACTAAGCTGCATATGTAATAAATGCTATGACAGCATCCAGGGCTTCACGGCGCTGTTGTAATCGGTACATGCTATAAATGTGACAGTGAGTCATTGTGACGTGTCTGCAGCAGGGCTATTGGAAAGCCCCGTTCTATGCGGATGGTCCTCACTGTAGTATCCTTTTGGTCTCACCATTAATGTTCAGAAGACCAAGGTTCTGGCACAACCCTCACCAGGCACTTCCCTTCCGCACTTCAACATTTCTATCTCAGATACTCCATTGGAGCAGGTAGACCACTTCTCGTATCTGGGCAGTCTGCTATCTGTACAAGGCAATTGTGGGCAGGATGTTGAGAAGAGAATCAGTGCTGCCCATGCGGCATTTGGGCGACTATCGCACCGGGTCTTCTTGAATAAAGATCTGACCGTGAAGACGAAGCTCATGGTGTACCAAGCTGTTGTCATCTCAACATTGTTGTATGGCTGTGAAACCTGGACCCTCTTTCGACATGACTTCCGAAAGCTTGAGCGCTTCCATCAACAGAATCTTCGATCCATCCTTAAGATAAAGTGGGAAGACCACATCACCAATCTTGATGTTCTTGAGAAAGCGCTTGCTAATAGTATAGAATCATCCATCATTGGTCATCAACTTAGATGGATTGGACATGTCCATCGGATGGATGATACGAGACTACCACGCCAGGTTCTGTATGGTGAACTCACCTCCGGCACCAGACCTCATGGAGGCCCTAAGAGACGATACAAGGACCAATTTAAGCAGAATATGAAGTTGACAGGACTCAATTCACAAACCTGGGACCAGCTTGTTAAAGACCGTTCAACTTGGCGCCAGACCATCCCGGATGCTGTCAAAATGTTTGAAGAAGAACGTCGTAGAATTGTTAAGGCCAAGCGACAAGCACGAAAGCTCCGTGCAGCACAGCCACGCCCTCCACCAACAGTTCTGTGTGATCTGTGTGGGCGTTTGTTTCATGCACGCATTGGGCTGTTCAGTCACCGCAAACATGCCCACAGACCTCAACCTTAGATTATTTTAGACTGTTTTGGAAGAAGATGTATACTCGGAAACGCGTTAAAGCCGCCGACGACGATCCTTTTTCAAAACCTTATTTATTTCCTCTTTATTGAAAGAGAATCGTAATTAGCTCAGACCAAGAACGTGAACAAACAAGACTTCAAAAGTTAACAAGCGCGGGGTGACAGCTGATTGCAGCATGTTCAAAGAATACCTATTATGAATCCAATCCAATTGAAACCAAGCCCTTCGAAAACACAAGTCTGTGCTTTCCATCTCAAGAACAGACAGGCAAAGAGGAAACTTCATGTAACGTGGGAAGGCATGCTGTTGGATCACTGTGCGAATCCCAAATATTTAGGGATTACATTGGATCGTGCACTCACGTATGAAAGACATTGTCTAAACACCAAAAATAAGGTATCCGCAAGAAACTGCCTCCTTTCCAAATTATCTGGTACCAGCTGGGGGACTCAAGCTCAAACAATAAAAACCACTGCTTTAGCACTCTGTTAATCTGCAGAAGAATATGCATGTCCTGTGTGGTATTGGTCGTGTCATACCAAGCAGGTTGATACTGAATTAAATGAAACGTGTATACTCATCACTGGCTGCCTGAGACCCACGTCATGTGATAAACTGTATTGTTTAGCAGGCATTGCACCCCCAGATATCAGAAGAGAAGTTGCAGCTAAATGTGAGAGATCTAGGGTTGATGTGTCCCAAGCACATCCATTGTATAGCTTTCAACCAGCCCACTCTCGACTGAAGTCCAGAAGAAGCTTCCTTCACACAACTGAGTGCCTAACTGACAAACCTCAGGTGTTGAGGATTATATCTTGGTTGACCAGAAGCCCCCACATTACTCAGTGGATGGCTCCATCTGAAAGGCTCCCAGCAGGACATACAGAGGCTTGGACAACTTGGAAGTCTCTCAACAGATTGCGATCTGGGGTTGGCAGATCCTAGTCCAGCATTCATAAATGTTTTTTTTTGTTGCTGTGACTCGGTCCTATGTGAATGCGGTGAAGAACAGACTATGGGTCATCTGCTTCAGTGCAGTCTGTGTCCTATACTGTGCACCATGGAAGATCTGGTGAAGGCTACACCAGATGGACGTGACATGGCAAAATATTGGTCATGCATTATTTAGAGCCTTAAATGTTCAAGTTTTGTCATTTTTGCTGCCCATTTTGTACATAATTTCTTCTGTAATATTTTTGTTCCAGACACGAGTAAATAAATAAATAAATCCAATTAATCACGGAACATCAATATATCCAGAGGGAGAATAATTCTAATGTAGTCTTGGTTACAACACTGATAGCACTAAAGGGCTGGGAATAATAATACAAATTGTATAAAAACTTGGCGCATGATCGCTCCTGGTATTTCTTAGCAAAAGCTCCCTCATCGGTCCCCTGGCATTATAAGGGTTAATATGGCTCCAAAAAGCAAAAATAATAATGCATATTACTAATGGTATAATCTAAAGAGTAAATTCATATTGTCATTCTAAAACCAATTATTGATGTCTGTACTTCGCTATTCTTTAATATAACCTTAGGAAGTTCTCTTTGAATTTAAAAAATCTGTTTAAATGTATTAATGCAAACAACAGTATGCAGTTTTTCGAGCCTCCTGAAATATAGAATATTTGGTTTACAAAAAATGGAGATTCAATTTATATTTTATAATTTTGGTATTTTTTCTAATTTTATATTTCTTCTTCGCCTTCTGAGACCACATTTATTTATTTATCGTATGGCATGGGAAAGATCCTTCCACAGACTAAACTTGTCTGAAGCTAAATTGTTAGGTTAGATTTCGTAGGAACACTATCTAAGATCCTACGTTCACCACTAGGTATCATTGAAATCTGGTGGCGAAAGTTGGAACTTCTTGGAATTGAACGGAATTTGTAGCTCACCCTAAGGGTGTCCGCTGGAAGCAGCTACAGACTCAGGCGAGCCAAACATATCCTCGGACACTCCCGGCACTAAAAGCCATACGATAAATAAATTTGAGACCACAAAGGATCACTTTAACCAACCATTAGTTAGTCGACTTGTAGGAACTGTACGAGCCTTGCGGTCTTCCCAGTACTTTTTCATTCATATTGATCTTCTTGCCCTTTCTTGGGCGGAAAATATTCTTTTTGGAATGTTCTTTCTTATGAGTGGAAAATGAAAAGTCTTATTTTTAAGTGCAGTAGTTAAACTTTTCTTATTGGTAGCTTATTCTGTTGTTAGGCCAATTTCTTTCAAGTTCTCTCTAATTTCTTTTAACCATCGGCATCCGGTTGTTGTGTTTTTTGAAGCAAGATTGTACTGTACTAGTTGTCTTAGAAGACGTGAATCTGGCATTCTCATGATGTGCCCAAAGAATCCTAGCCTTTTCTTTCGCATGGTATCAGTAATGGGTTAGCGGCTTAGGTGGCATAGTTGGTAGCATGCTGAACTGCTGTGCCTAAAATCGCGGGTTCAAACCCGGCCGAAGTCGTGGGATTTTTTAAGGGCGTTAAAATCCTTCAGTATGCCTTCCTTCAGAGTGGAAGAATAGCCGGCGGTCCCACGTCATAGATTTATGGCATGTAAAAGATCCTTCTACTAACTAAATTTGTGTGAAGCTAAATTTCTAGGTTAGAGTTCGTTGTAATGCCCTATAAAGTTCCAATGTTCACCACTAGGTGTCAGTGACAACTGGTAGCAAAATTTGGAACTACCGGAAATTGAACGGAACTTGTAGCTCACCCCATGGGTGTCCGCTTGAAGCAGCTACAGCCTCTGGCGAGCCGAACAGGTCCTCGGATACTCCTGGCACTAAAAGCCATACACTAAATAAATAAGTAATGGGTTCTAGGTTGTTATAGACCATATTGTTGGGTATTATTCGCCATTGCCCATTTTCTAATAACTTTTATTGATAAAAGTTTTTCCATTTCGCCTTTCGATCTTCTGTAATCTGTCGGTTTTAGAATGTTCATTTAGATGGAATAATGTTTCTGCTGCGTATGTGGCTTACGGTTCTATGACTGTATTGTAATGTTTAATTTTTGCATTAATTGATAAGCATTTCTTTTTGCAAGTTCCCCATGTTAATTTTTGTGCCCTAGATAACTTGTTTGTTCTTATTTGAATCGATGCTTTATCATTTAAGTTGTTTGTTATTAACCTCCTAGATATTTCAATCGTGTTACAATTTTTTTTTTTTAATAATTAATTTGTATTTCTTTCAAGGGTGTTGGTTTTTGTGGCATGATTTCTGTTTTTTCAAATGATATCTTCAGGCCAATTTTATTGGCAATGGTCTGAAGCTCTGATATCTGTGTTTTGGCTTCCTCTAAATCTTACGCCAATAATGCCATGTCATCTGCAAAACCAAGACAGTTTGTTTGAATTTTTCTCCCTATTTTTATATTTGGAGGGCATTTCTTGCACCATTCTCGCATTACCATTTCTAATGCACAATTAAATAGTAATGGTGATAAGCCATCAACTTGTCGTAAACCGGTTGTGACCTCAAATGGGTCAGAGAATTCACCTCTGAATTTAAATTTTGATTTGGTGCCTGTAAGAGTTAGTTTGATTAGATTTGTCAATTTGGGGCGTAATCCCATTCTCTACGAGTACAATCATATGCTTTTTTGAAGTCAATAAATGTTTTCACAATATCTCTATTCCTATAATAATCCATTATCAGTTTTAGGCTCATGATGTGATCTGGGCAACTTCTCCATGGTCTGAAACTTCCTTGATATTCTCCAAATTCATTTTCAAGTTCTACTTTAATTCTATTGAGAAGAATTCGAGAAAAAATGTTATAGGTAACATCCAGGAGTGAAATCCCTCGATAATTGTTAGGGTCTGTCTTATCCCCTTTTTTTATGTAGTGGATGGATTGCCGCTGATGTCCAATGTTCAGGGAATTTTCCTGTAATCAAGATGTTGACTAGTTGTTGGTGATGGGCGATTGCTCCTCTGTGTTAAAAGTACCTTAAGCTGCAGTTTAATATACCAAAGATCACATCATTTTTGTATGGTAAAGATGTCAAGATGTTTGTACTGCAGTACGGTGGGTACAAAATCAGCAAATTGGAAACAGGAAATTAAGAAGAAAATAAATGTCAAATATGCCAAATAAATGCAAGAACATCTGAAATATACAAACTATGCAAAAACAAATGCCTCTCGTACGTTGTTTCCGTTTGAAACATTGTATGGAATCCAATGAGTGATTTCAAAATTTGCTTTTGCATATCGAGATCTTGATTCTAATTATTCCTTCCTATATTTGCTCAATTTGATTCACATCCTGAATTGAAATTTTCCAGCGGAATGAACCTTCTCTCCAACAGGAAGCAGAAGAAAGATATTAGTAGCTACATCTACAAACCACATTACAGAGAACTACATCCTACCTGATGCTACGAAGCAAGGGTCTCAAGGGCACAGGGGGCGTGGTGGCTCAGCGGTCTAGCTGTATGCCGGTCAATGCATGTGAGATTTTCGAAGTGAAATGCCATGTCCTGTGGTTCGGATTCCACGTAAAAAGGAGGTCCCGTGGCTCATGATTAGGGCCCGGATTTATATGCACTAAAAACCTGAAAATATGCATGCAAATATGCACTAAAAAGTTCGAATATATGCACGGAAAATAATGAAATATGCACTTAAAACATGCAATTTTATTCACTTACCTATTTACATGTATCATTTGTTGCAAAAAGAAGCATCACAATAGTTAACTAGTAGTCTTTCAATGTTTTCTGGAGACAAACTATGTCTATTGTCCATCAAAATGAGTTTATAGGCTGAGAATGATCGTTCTACATCAACTGACGTGATTGGACAGTACTTATACACGGGCACCAAAATTTCGGAGCATACATCTGGCAAGGATACCCTAGTTCCACTCAAGTATTGACTAATTAACTTAATCTTCTTCAGTCCTGGGTTCGAATTCAACACCTTTTCTAACTAGCATTTAATCTTCTCTCCAATTTCGCCTGGAGCGGAATTCAATGAAGATGCAGCTTTCTCAACGAGATCATGTGATTCATGGAGGGGAGTACCAGAAGATTCTAAGCTCTCAATGGCTTTTGGAAGTTTAGAAAAATGTGCATGAATGAAATTCACATCTTGATAAACAGTAGCGGTTTCAAACACAACTTTTGCATCACGGACACGCGCAATATGCTCATCTTCAAGTTTTGTAACCACTTCTTTCACTTAATTAAAATTCTCCTGATAAAATGATACGGCAGATAACCATGTCCCCAACCTAGTCAGGACAGGTTCAGGTGGCAAAGGAACTTCAGGTAGACAATCTTTGTAGAACTGGACACAAGCTGGTGCTTTCAGAAACAGCTTCTTCCAACATCCAATTAAATTGTTAACAGCTGGAAACTGTGTGTGTATTTCTTCTGCAATGCGGTGTAATCCGTGCGCTAAACAGGTTACGTGTATGAGTTTCGGATAAAATACTTGGAGGGCCTTTGCTGCTTTCAACATATACGAAGCTGCATCTGTGAGCAGTACAAGCACTTTACAACAATTATCCTCAATTTCAGATGGCCACAATAGTCGCAGAGAATCATTTACAAATCTTGCTATTGTGCTATGGTTGGTTTTCTCTAGTACTTTACAAGCAAGAAGATGCGGCTTACCGGGTTCGTCTGGATGTAATTTACCAACCACGAAATTTGCTATGTAACGGCCACATGAATCCATTGTCTCATCCACCGATATCCAGACATAACTCCTTCCGATATCAGAACGGATCAATTCCAGGGTAGATTCATATAGCGGAGGTAGGTAATTGTTCCTAAGCGTTGATTCATCTGGTATTTTTTGATTTACACAATATTTCTCAAGAAATGATCGCAGAACTGGATTGTTTAATTTATTCCATGGAATGTTGCTGCATACGAAAGCCCCACAAAGATCATTTGAAAATGTATTAAAAATACCGGACTTAGGCTTTACCTGCGTAAGAAGTAGTTGTTGTGGTGTGCTGTTCTTCTCCTCCTTTGCTTTAATTTGTGCAGTTTTTTTTTTGAATGCTGTTCAAGCTGAAATTTCTTGACTGTACACGATGACACCATCTGTTGAATAGTCCCTATTACCCGACACCCACTGATTTAGTAAATCTCTTCTCCTGCTCTTTTCGTTAGGCATTTTTAGAAACTAACACTCGAGATGCAGGGCATTAAACTGGAACGTAGCTAGTGAACTGAAGATACTTCTGTCCTGACCAATTGTCCAACCCCCTGAGATTATTATCTACTGTGGTAGAGAAAGGAATTCCAGGAAGTCCAGCCAGCCTGCCTACCCATACCTAAGCTATCTGTTGCCATTGTCAGTTGTGAAAGTAAAGTGCCATTACACCAATTAGTGAGGGATGCACATACTATAGGCAACTAGCTAGGGATGCACAAAACAGATTTATTTTAGTTGTTCTTGTAATTGTCCTTAAATTCAGACATATATACCAGAATATGCTGTTACGTTTAGAATATGCACTAAACCTCAAAATATGAATATGCATATGCGCATATGCATTTTTTAAAAATCCGGGCCCTACTCATGATCTACAGATTAACGGTCACGTTAAACTACAAGCTTCCTTCCTTCTCAAGGGCATAGATAAAAGTACCTAATGCTGTTAGCCATAGGTGTATATAAGAACTTGGGTCATGTCTGTATTTTCTTGAGAACCAATGTTTTGCCGAACTATTAAAGAAGAATAACAGTCACACCATATTCATCTCAGGACCAAATGTCATCATCATCAGGAATTCCTTCCAGCGAGCCGGGGAGAATGTTTTAGAACGAAGTGCCTCCATTTATTGTGGTCTTGGCATGTTTCCTCTCTCTCTCTCTAGGGCATCCCATGTTTCTCGTATCTTCTCAAGGTCTTCTTAAATCTGGTCTAACCACCTTTTTCTAGGGCGTCCAATCAATCTTCTGCCTGGAATGATCCTCCCAAAATACTTCCTTGGAGTTTGTGATGGTTGCATTCGCTTGACATGTCCCAGCCATTTCAACCTTGCAACACTTAATCTTTCCACCAGGGTCAGGCCGATTTCTAGTTTCTTCGGATTTGCTCATTCGTAATTCTGTCTTTCCTTGTTTTCTGCACAGGAACTTCATTTCACAAGCATGCAGTACAGGACAAAATTGGGGAAATGAAGGACAAAACAGCTGTGCAGAGAAGGGGGTATATACAAAATGTATACAGGTTTACAATGGGAAAAAGGGCCAAACTATTAGAATACATAAAATTTATCAGACTAGAGACACACAAGCTCGGCCAAGGCCACCGCAGCAGCTGATAACAAAACCGCTGCATGCCGTCCTTACTGTATATGAAAGACCCTGTATATACCATGTGATTGCTCTTCCTGCTCTGTATGAATTTGATATCCTATATCGACCTGTCTTTATCATATTGTAATAATATAATTTAATAATTTGTAAATTTACAGGTTAAACCAATGAGAAGGAATTGTAGGGAAATTCATAAAATGTGTACAGTCTTTCTGAATTTTGTAAACTGTATATATATTTGTAACGATTTAATTAATAATCATAAAAATAATGTGAGCCGAGCGTTCTCTGCGCGGTCCCGCTAGATCGTCTGGCTTCACGAACATGCTGCGGGGTATGGTGCGCGCTCCGGCAGCAGAACTCGTGAGGGCTGGGTGTTCCCTGGGCGACTGCCTGGCCCTCACGAGTTCTTGAAGAACCTTCCCGACACAGCCACTACATCCCCAGAGGCCTACAAGCACAGCAGTAATTCAGCAGCAATCTTATCTCAATCTATGTCATGCCTTACCTCTACCTCTTATTTCAAATCTATGTCATGCGTTACCTCTACCAAGACCTCAAAGACCCTTGCTACACAATGCCCAGACACCGGTGCAGTGCAATTAAATGGAATGGGAATGAACTAACATACACTACTAGTTAGTTAGTTAATTGGAGTTTTAAGGGGGAAGAACAACAAGGTCCTCTGCCTCAACCACACTACTAAGACATTACTCACAGCACATGGTACGAATTTCCTGTTCCGTAACTGTGGATCAGAGATGTCACCGACAATCACTGAACCTCGCACTTCCATCGTGGAAACGCTTAACAATCAATAAGACCTGCAGATAAACATCAATTATTTAAATACAAAATGAATAATAGGAAATGCATCTTGTGCAGGGTTGCCTTGTTAGATTCTATATGGGTTGATTTGTAAGTAGTGGCAACTATTTTTAATTTAGATATGTTTTTGAACTGGGGGTGATAAGTGATAAGTTCTCGATGATAATTTGATGATTTGTCATTATGTAAAATATTTGCACTCACGTTGAAATCAGTTTTTCTTTTAACAATTAGGCATTAATTTTAATGCTTTGCGAAACGTATGTTAACCTTTGCTACACTTTAAATATAAAAACCTATTCCACCTATTAAAAACCTGAAAAAATAAAATAAAATACAGCTAGCATATTTTATGTTTTTGGAAAACTACAATGACAATTTTAAAAACCTAAATACCCAGTCCCTAGTGATACGTAAGTGCGATGATCTACCGTGTGCGCTGCCACTAAACGGGCATAAATACGCGTATAAATACTTAGTTAATGAGGTGTTAAGGGGCAGATCAGCAAGGTCATCTGCCCCTCTTGACACACATTAAATGAAAATCCACAGCCTGCCTCCAGTCGACTGACCGGGTCAGGGAATGGAATGAAGCCCCCATCTAGTGGCGGGGATATGAATTGTGCCGGATGCCGAAGCCTGTCACACTCCCCTGGGGCAATGATTAAATGAAATTATAGTTGAGAGTGTTGCTGGAATGAAATTTGTGACAGGGAAAACCAGTGTACCTGGAGAAAAACCTGTCTGCATCCGCATTGTCTAGCACATATCTCACATGGAGTGACCGGGATTTTAACCATGGACCCAGCGGTGAGAGGCCGGCGTGCTGCCGCCTAAGCCACGGAGGCTTCTTAACACAGATTAAAATACACCAAATTTAGAATGGAATTACAAATTTGGAGGTGGACACCTAAATATGAAAAGACTGAAAATTAATAAATCAAAAATTAAATAACACTAATAATTATAATAAGAAATAAAAATATACTGAAAATCAAACATTCAATTTTCAAAAAAGAACACGCTCTTTGAGTAAATATTCACTTGTAAATTTAGATTGCTGGCCCTAATCCACTCTCACTTATAAAGCGGATGACAAGATAAGCAGCGATCACGTTATCGGCTAATGTAAGTTTGAGTGTCATCTGCAAACCAAGGTTTCTTCTTAAGTCCGGAAGAACCACACACTCGGTTAATATGTGGGCTACGGTGAATACGGATCTACAGGTATAAAGTGCGGGGGTCTTCGCTTTTCTCCGCCACATGCGAGTAGTTCCCTTGATAGCTTTCAGTTTACTGGGCTTTGGGTCAGCTAGCAACTGACTCTCCCAAAATGCCAGTACTTGTCGTGTAACTGAGAACGAATATCTCTAGCGGGTTTATTGCACAGTTTTCGAGTAGCTTGCTCAGTACATTTCATACTTCTCTTATCATCTTCCTTTAGCCTCCTCAGTATCGCACCCTACCTGTTCTTTTCTTGTTCTGAATTTGTACTTGTCCCCACAACTTCAATGCAAAAATAGCTAACTTAGTGTGTCAACAACATTAGAAGAAACTGGATTACAGACCTATCCTCCTGCACATTATGAATGGCGTGCTCACCTCTAACCTTGTTAGGAAGGTTAACAAGTATTCATCATCTAGATCTGAAAAACATATCCATGATTCGATGTTCCTCGGTGTAGCGGAGGAACTTAGGAACTTACTTTCGTTTATTCTCGATAAATAGCATACTTAGATTGTTCTTAGTTTTAGAGGCCTTTGTTACAACCATCAGTGTATTGTATGCCATTGGCACTGCCTAATCTGTCGATAGTGCAATAGAATGGTGGACAGTGCTTGAGCGCATACAACATGTGCTGGGTCTGAATCGTTGTGCTCTACCAACTCCATACTCTCCTGATTTAACTTCGTATGACTTCGAACTATGATGAAGGAACCACTTCATCAGGCAACTGCATGCTCTAATCGCACCATCATCAGATTACGCAGTGCCAATGCATTGCTGGTGGTTGCAACAAGGCTTGTAAAATTAAGAACCATGTAATTAAGCTATCGAAGAGGGGGGGAGAAAAAAATAGTTGTCACCACTTAAAAATAAAAAATTAATCGGAGTATATAAAAATGTTCTTCACTCAGTTAACATGTAAGGGAAGCTCAGTTATAGTTAAAATATTCTTCACAATTGCCTGAAATAAAACACACTTACAATGCAACTTATAAAAGAAATACTGTCTCAAGTGGGCAGCAGCAGGAAACAGACCACAAACTAATAGCGCACATATAAATACATACTTGCAACTGCATTTACCCAGATGTATTTATCCAGATTTGATGTTTTTTTTTCCTTCATTCCAAAACAGGAAGAGTAGTCTAAGGAAAAGATTACAAAAGAACAAAAAATCTTTACATATACTACAAATAGTCTAATTCAAATTTACAAGTTGAATAAGAACAGTTCTTATTTCTTTAAAATTAATTGGCAATCGAGTCTTTACCGCATTCATTAGTTTTATATAGGCAATAAAAACAATATAATGGTGACACAAAGAATTGTGGTCTTAACATAGAGAAACATAACAAACATAGTTATTGACTAGATTTCAATTAAAACAGTGTAATTCAGTTTGCATAATGAAGTGTAGTATCATACTAAAATTTTAACCAAGTGATTGGTGATAGTCCAAAAGGCTCAGGAATGTTATTACCATAGGTAGATTTCATGAGAAAGCTACCTATTGGAATGGGTACTATTTTATATATAATATATCTTTTACCGTTGGACACGATAACTACTGTAATTTATCACCAATCACTTTCAAATTTATACAAAAAATATAACCATTCAAAATCATTAATGCGCAAAAATTGGACCAAAGAGGTGGAAATGGAGCCCTATTTCAAAAAAGAAAATATCAAATTGAATCGAATCCATTCAAAGTTAGTAATGATGGCAAGTTGTATTGTTAAATGGAAAAGAATTATATTGTTTTTCAAAGTTAGTACTATTTTTTGGATATGGGTCAAAAGCTTATCTCTGTTAAGTTTTTTGATAGCACCAACTATTGACCAAAGGGGTGAGAAAAATGGAGTTCTTAAAGAAAGAAAGAAAGAAAGAAAGAAAGAAAGAAAGAAAGAAAGATAGAAGAAAGAAAAAAAAATCATTCCTCTCTTAATAGACACAACATCAAAACCGTTTAAAATGGTCAATAGTCCTCTAAAGGTTACCTAAAATGTTTGTCTGAAATAATTTTTGATATGACCCACCCTTACCCCAAGGGATTAGTAAAATGTTTACTAATCATGTGGAACTTTTGTAGGTATACAACATATTGTCAAATGTAGTGAATTCAAAATATTTTTCTTTGCCTGGTGTATCAAGAGGGTTTCTTTTTAATGAGTTGCTTAGAACTTATAATTGTATTTTAAGAAGTGTTTCAATCCCTTTTTTAAATGTAAGATGATAACATCAATTTCGTAATGTGCAATAACATCAGCTAAAGAAGGTCTCAAGACATTGACCGAAACATATACTAACTAAATTAATGTAATATACATATGGAACATATGTTTAAAAACAATTTGGAAGTGGTAAAAGACATCAATCATCATCATCAATTTCCGTTTTACAGCTTGGGCCGGGTCGGAGCTAATATGACACCCCTCCACTTAGCTCTGTCTGCCCACCATCCTTCCTCAACCACAGAACTCCAGTCCAGGTTCCGCTTTCTTGCACTGTGCTTCACCAAATCCATCCACCGTACTCTAGGTCTTCTCGTCCTCTCTTTCCAGTCATCCATCTCTACATCACTTGATTCGGCATTCTTTCATCATTCATCCTTTTCACATGCCCATACCATCTTAATCTATTCTGCTGCAGCGTATTATTCAGCTTCTATACATTCACTTCCTTTCGAATATCTTCCATACCATACTCCTAAGGAATTTAATTTTGGCTACCTGTATTCTTTCATCTCTCCTAGAGGTTGCGTCAGCAGGGAAGGCGGACGGCTCTCTGGGATTTACGCAGAGAGAGACAGAGATACATGTCCACTGTAGCAACAGGTGCACCATGTCCGAGTCCCCACACCGCAGGCTGCTGCCATGAGTTCCTGCGGTGTGGCAACACCGCCACTTACCTCATCGAGCCTGTCTCTTTCACGCTGCTTTAGAATTTCAAAGTATTCGTACACTTTGTAAACTATTTCTCGGGCTTGCCTATGCACAACCTGTCGTTGACTTCCCTCTGCTTCCATAGCACTCGAAATGTACACAATCATTTTCACTGAATCTTTAAATATTACGATATAATCACTTCGCTTTCGTGAAAACACACTAGCTCAAATTCTCAAGACAGATTGACTGTGATTGGTGGGATGGAAGTGAGGCATGACGTAATGGAAGCGTTGTGTTCTGAGCACCGCCTTCCCGGCTGACTCGAGCTCTAGTCATCGGCCAAGTCTCTGTTCCATACGTCATTATTAGAGACAGTCAAAATTCTTGAATGAAAGGGGCTAAAATTCTTGGTTAAGAAGGGTAAAAATTCTTGAGTGAAAGAGAACTTTTCACACTGCTTTATTAAGTTATTATGTTAGTAATAATTAGTTATATACGGACGGACCATCTAGCGCCAACATTCCAAACCTTGTGGATTCTTTTCAAATATGACAGGGCAGAAAACAGTTCAGTTTTGGAATTTGGTCAATAAATATTATGAAAAAAAAAAGTCTAAAATTTCAAATTTAGTTGATTTATCTAATAAATGCCGAAAAATTCTGTTTTTTCGCGAATAAAGACCAAAAAAGATGCTAAATTCAGGAGTCACAGACTTTTTGCAATTTTTCACGAGTGTTCTGTGAGTTGTGTAATTATATATTTTTTATGTAAAACACGTTCTAAACCAATGTTGATTCGTTTTAATTTTTTTCGTGCTTTTGTGAGTCGTGAATTTGGACCGTCTCTAGTCATTATCGGTAAGTAATAGGTCTTGTACATCACTTCTTTAGCCTTCAGTGGTATGCCTTTATCCCAAATTAACTCAGAAACTGATCATAGAAAAGACGTCAATATGGATACATTATGATGAGCTCTATGGATTTATGTACTTTTCAAACAGAGAAATTATATAGGCTATCAGTCTGGTGGTGATTCATTTTCATACCGGTATACAGTACCTGGCTAGATCATCATAATCAAGTGCTGGTACACATTTGTGCTGATATTTTTCTTCATGTTCTACATATCTTCACCCTCTGATATCCTGAATCTTTCCCATTTCATATTATTTTCTTGATCTATCCCACAGACATTTGATACTGAACTTGCCTATTTGTTTGCTAATTTTGGTTTGTTCCCAATATTATTCAACATTTACTCGGAGCTCTATTTCCGTCGGTAAAAGATACAGCAGTGGGAATCAAGGTCAATGGGGAACTAATACGTACACTTAGATATGCAGACGACACAGTTATTCTGGCCAGTAATATTGAAACCCTACAGCTATACATTAATAAGCTTAATATAGTTGGAGAAGAAATGGGTCTATCGATCAACACAAAGAAAACAAAATTAATGGTTTTCAATCATTGAAGGGTTGAAGTAATTTTGATGCTGAAAGGACAACAAATCCAACAAGTTGACAAATTTAAGTACCTTGGTTGTTGGTTTTCAGAGGATTTGAATCCAGATCTTGAAATTAAGACCCGTATAGAAATAGCAAGGTCAACTTTCAAAAAAAATGAGATCTTTATTGTGTGATGATGCCTTAAATTTAAAACTAAGACTGCGTATTGAGAAATGTTATGTTTGGTCCACCTTGCCTTATGGAGTAGAAGCTTGGACATTAAAATC
Organism: Meconema thalassinum; assembly: GCA_946902985.2. Lineage (NCBI taxonomy): Eukaryota > Metazoa > Arthropoda > Insecta > Orthoptera > Tettigoniidae > Meconema > Meconema thalassinum. The sequence continues at coordinate 98,076,440 of OX336400.1, read as the reverse complement.
GTACTCCATTGAAGCTCTGGAAATGGGGAACCATAGAAGGATGCTGAAAATCCCTTGGATAGATCACATCTCTAATGAGCAGTTACTGCAAAGAGCAAACTCGAAGCGGGAGCTGATGATTACCATCAAATGCAGGAAAGTTGCATACCTGGGTCATGTATTACTTGGTGCAAATTATGCAATATTACATCACATTTTAAAGGGAAAAGGTAGGAAAAGGACGTCTTGTCTGCGGTATCTTCAAGACTGAACTGGAAGAAAGGATCGTAATTTGCACGAAAACAGGTTCTTTCTCAGGGCGAATTATTTCTTAATAGTTTAATCAGTTGAAACTTTCCGTCAAATCAATACAAATATTTTTTGCGCTATTGTTGCGCTAAGTTAGGTACATGTTTCGAACCTTGTATACCGGTCCTTCATCAGCCTTTCACACAAATGGCCACACATCAAATCAACACTGAACAAAATCCAAAAATGCATGCACACTAATAATACATATTAAAAACATTACATTAAAAATTCTGTACGAAACATATTAAAACACATGTTAAAAGTTCTAAGAGTCCACTTCACTTGTTCATAAGCACATGTCTTTCTGATAGGAATCTTATCCTATTCTGTTGTCTGCTTCCTGTCATGTGGGGAACGGAATTAGAATATTAATCCTATTTGAATGGTCCAAATGCAAAGACTTTTAGGTACTCCCTGCAACAACTGTTTCAAGCGCACAGGTTCACTGCACACACTGGGAGGTAAGGATTTTATAGCAATCGTTTTCTGGTTGATCATATATTAGATTCATTACTTCACTCCATTCACTAAATCAATTTAATTTTTCTTTCAACAGAGGAATACTTGTCTAGTCTGGGAGCACCTAAAGTCTTTTGCATTTGGACCATTCAAATGGGAATACTATTCTATTTCCGTTCCACATATGACAAGAAGCAGAACAGGACAAGTCTCCTATCAAAAGGGAGTACCTAAAAGTCTTTGCATTTGGACCATTCAAATAGGATTAATATTCTAATTCCGTTCCCCACATGACAGGAAGCAGACAACAGAATAGGATAAGATTCCTATCAGAAAGACATGTGCTTATGAACAAGTGAAGTGGACTCTTAGAACTTTTAACATGTGTTTTAATATGTTTCGTACAGAATTTTTAATGTAATGTTTTTAATATGTATTATTAGTGTGCATGCATTTTTGGATTTTGTTCAGTGTTGATTTGATGTGTGGCCATTTGTGTGAAAGGCTGATGAAGGACCGGTATACAAGGTTCGAAACATGTACCTAACTTAGCGCAACAATAGCGCAAAAAATATTTGTATTGATTTGACGGAAAGTTTCAACTGATTAAACTATTTATATACGTCAATACGGACCAGAAATGGCAACTAGTATTCCCATTATTTCTTAATGTCGAATGCACAAATAACTAATAGCAGTAAAAATTAAAGGATTTTTAGTAAAGAAGTGATAGAAGCCATATTAGGCGGGAAAACAAGTATTTATATGCCCTTAGCGTGAAAAACATTACATAAGATATTTATCACGAAACACATTTATATGCACAGATATGGGGGTAGGCTACTTAAATTGGATGACCTGTTTCGAACGCCAAGCATTCTTCTTCAGATCCTGCTCACTTAGGCTCGCTATAGTGTTCACACACTCTACTTGTGGTTTTGTGTAGACTACCGTATTAAAAAACGCTACGCCAAAATGTTGTCCGCGCTATCTGTTGTTGCTTCTTCAAACGTTGCTTGGTTGTCTTGAGTACGAAGATTATTAACCCTCAACACGTGAGATGTGGTCATACAGACTGCAGTAACATTTCAACTTTTTTTCTTAAAATTCCCTTTAGTAGTTAGTTTCCACCTTTTCTCTCCTCTACCTTCCTAGCGTGCGAAAGTCACTGCACTATATACCTGTTGATTACCAGGCAAATGCTGGGACGGTACCTTCTGACAGGCCACGGCCGCTTCCTTCCACATCCTAGCCCAGTTTCATTCATCTTCATCCATTCCATCTCTCATCCCGGCACGCAGGTCGCCCACGGGCGTCGACTAGAAAGACCTGCACTCGGCCTCCTAGGAGGCCACACGAAAAAAAAAAAAAAAAAAAAAAAAAAAAAAAAAAACAACCAAAAAAAAAAAAAAAAAAACCCCTGTTGATTTGGCAGTCAAGTTCTCGAGCGGTATCACAGACCACACCTCACGTTTCATATAGGCCATTAACTAGAGTAGGAGACCGTGGATTTGAAAGCACTGTACAGGCCGGACGTTTCTTTTAGACGAGTGAAAAATCTTAATGGAAGCCTGGAGGCGAGTTACTGCAGTACCTGTGATGTTATCAGCTGCCCCAAGCGGTCCGATGATTGACAAAGCTGTCTCACACTCCTACTGAAGTACAGTCATTGACAAATATAATGACGTTCAGTTCGTAAATACGTAACGTGTACTTCCGTGTCACACAATACTTCGACGTTGACTGTACTGTCTGCAAGTCGGTGTCGCCACGTGCTCAAGTCTGGAATTCCATTACATCAGATCGGTGGTGACAAATAAGAAGCGATAGGGTGAGAGAGTGACTGTGTACAGGCTCACCCGCAGGCTTCAAGGTCAAGGGCAATTGTCTAAAACAAACGTCCGGCCTGTACAACCAGCCTTGAGGAGGATGTAAGTGATATTGAAACAGGCCGTGAGGAAGATTTCCCTATTACAAACAGTGACAGTACTTTGGAAATTGGTGTTAGTGAAGGTACAGAAGTGGAAGAAAATAAGAAGAAAAATGAGGTTGCGAATGGCGGGGATAGCACTTAAGAAGAGCATACTACGGAAAAAACAGACATAATGGTCAGATATAAATTTGTGAAAGAACAGCCAATGAACAAGTTAAGAATTTTGCCTACACCAATATCTGTGTTTCACATACTGTAGCCTACTGGGATTTTTGACAAAATGATCTAATTTATCATATTTTACTTATTACTCTATTAGTCACATATGTTTGTTCCCGTGTTATAGATGTATAATGATATTTTGTAAAGGTTTTGTTTTTTAAATCAATTATAACTGATGAACAGTGAAATGATTGAACTTTTTAGAAAATATTTGTGTTTTGAACCCGTGCTAGATGAATAATGGAAGTACCAAAGCATGCTATTTTAAGTTAATCGTTTGATTAGGTGTGGCTGTGGATAATTAAGATACTTCGGCGGTCTTTGAGACCTCATCTCACAATGTACGCGCCAAAAATACCACCTCACAGGTTGAGGGTTAAGACATTTTCAGACTCACATGTTCCAAATTATGTAAGTTACTGACCCACTGAATCAATCAAAGTAGTTGTACCTGGTATTTAAAACTTCAGGAGCACCGTATAAAAGAAGAATGACTACACATCCATAGAATAGACGGCAATAATAAGACCTATGCGATAATCAACAATGAAATAAAAGGCTGAGGGGATGCCAAAAGTAGTCAAGTTCAACATACCTACGTTGGGAACAAAAGTTTGGTGCTTTGCAGTCGGTCAACACGGATGCACCCAAAAAGAGCTGGGTTGTGCCCTAATCCTGAAATAAATTACATGAGATTAATAAATACACTAGGATGACCAGTTTCGATCGTCAAGCGATCATCATCAGATCCATTACACTTAGGCTGTAACATCTATGTTTGAGAATACAGGTGAAACATATTTACAATATGTACAATTATTCAGTTGCAGTATTGGTAATGCAACTGTCAGTGTATGCTAAATGTAGTATATCTAATGTTAGGTGAAATGCTAGAATGGTGATAAAAATCCGGAGTTTGTCTGTTTGGGGTGATAATATGGTTATACAAAATCAACTATGGTTATACTGTAAAAATACAGGCTGATACTTATCCGGTTAGTCTTCCTTACTGGAACTTCGAGCCGTTTCGTGTTTACTGTGGCACCAGTTTTGGTCGACTAACCCAGGTGTTAACTGGACGAAACTGGTTTTTCCCTTTTCCTCCCCTTTGTTCCTATGTGCTTTTCTGAGGTCAGTGGAATGTTTATTTGTGTGACGTTGCCAAGTCTAGATAAGAATGTATGTTATTGAATACAGGAAGATCTACAACTACTAAAGACCGTGATACTGTCTTCGCCACATGTGGACTAAAAAGCCATTCAAACTAAGTCTATTGAAGACGTCCCGGCACCTTTAGTACTGCTGCGCATACCGGCCTAGGTTTATTGCAGAAAAAAATACATAGTACACCTGATCCAGATAACATTTACCTATAACCACCACTATCCCCCCCCCCCTTTAACTAGCTTGGCTGTATCGCTAAGTTGTGTCTTGTTTCCGACAGGGTGTGTTTTTTACTAGAGTGAAAAGGGGTGAACTCTCCATAAAAGTGTGTTCATTTAGATTGTTTTGTTTGGCATGGTGAATCTCGATTGCTTCCTTTATGTCGAGAGCTCTGCCTTTCGATTTGTGAATAATTATTTTTAGGTCAGTCTCGATTTTAGTAAAGCTGTGCCGCGTATCACACATATGTTTGCATACGGCTGAATGTGTTCCATATCTTATCACATTTCTATGTTCATTATAACGTGTATCTACTCGTCTTCCACACTGTTCAATGTAATTAGCTTGACAACCCGTGCCTTGGCATGTAATAGAATATACCCCTGCCTTTGAATACGGGTCTTGTTTATTTAGATTACTATTTTGCAGGTGCCTCCCGATCGTATTGTTCGTTGTGAATGCTATTTTTATGCCTTGCTTTTTGAAAAGATTAGTGATTTTATATGTGTTCGCATTTACATAGTTGAAGCACGCAAATTTTTTCTCATTACTGTCCAGTTTTATCTTTATTTTTATGTTTGGCTATAATTTGGTCTATTTTGCTTGGCGGAAATTGTTTTCCTTTGCTATTTGCTTAATGATTGTTATTTCCTTATTATAGTTGTCTTTTGACATGGGTATGTTTAAAGCTAAAACTATTCCCAAACCGGACAGTAATGAGAAAAAATTTGCGCGCTTCAACTATGTGAATACGAACACATATAAAATCACTAATCCTTTCAAAAAGTAAGGCATAAAATTAGTGTTCACAACGAACAATACGACCGGGAGGCACCTGCAAAATAGTAATCCAAATAAACAAGACCCATATTCAAAGGCAAGGGTATATTCTATTATAACGGAGCAAGTTAGATCTGAACCTTCCAATGCGCATGTGCGTTACGTCATCCCCCCGCCAGGATTCTTTGTCAACCAGTGAGCGCATACTTCGCCACGCGCTAGTTAGATGTTGCCAAGTAGTCATTCTTCCCAGAACCTTCGCAGAGTACAGATGATGTCAAGGCATGCGATGCAAGACGGAGCGGTTCTGTTCTTTGACAAGCACGGCAACAAGCTTGCAGTCAGCAGTGTGTGCAGTAGGCGCGCTCTCAGTTCACCACGTGCTACCTTCTTTGAGTTGAGTTGTTACAGCAAAGAGGGGAAATCGCGCGCGCCTAGTAATCCCACCACTTCCCCGCCTTGACGAGACTCCACCATGACAGGCCAGGTCTAACCTGCCACGCTATACATGCCAAGGCACGGGTTGTCAAGCTAATTACATTGGACAGAGTGTAAGACGAGTAGATACACGTTATAATGAACATAGGAATGCGATAAGATACGGAACACATTCAGCCTTATGCGAACATATGTGTGATACGGGGCACAGCTTTACTAAAATTGAGACTGACCTAAAAATAATTAATCACGAATCGAAAGGCAGAGCTCTCGACATAAAGGAAGCAATCGAGATTCACCTAGCCAAACGAAACAATCCCAACAATCTAAATGAACACACTTTTATGGAGAGTTCACCCCTTTTCACTCTAGTAAAAAACACACCCTGTCGGAAACAAGATACAACTTAGCGATACAGCCAAGCTAGATAAAGGAGGGGGGGGGGGGGGGTATAGCGGTAGTTATAGGTAAATGTTATCTGGATCAGGTGTACTATGTACTTTTTTCTGCAATAAACCTAGGCCGGTATGCACGGCAGTACTAAAGGTGCCGGGACGTCTTCAATAGACCATGTACCACTTAGTTTGAATGGCTTTTTAGTCCACGCGTGGCGAAGACAGTACCACGGTCTTTAGTAGTTGTAGATCTTCCTGTATTCAATAACATACATTCTTATCTAGACTTGGCAACGTCACACAAATAAACATTCCACTGACCTCAGAAAAGCACATAGGAACAAAGGGGAGGAAAAGGGAAAAACCAGTTTCGTCCAGTTAACACCCGGGTTAGTCGACCAAAACTGGTGCCACAGTAAACACGAAACGGCTCGAAGTTCCAGTAAAGAAGACTAACCGGATAAGTATCAGCCTGTATTATTAAAGTATAACCATTGTTGATTTTGTATAACCATATTATCACCCCAAACAGACAAACTCCGGATTTTTATCACCATTCTAGCATTTCACCTAACATTAGATATACTACATTTAGCATACACTGACAGTTGCATTACCAATACCACAACCAATAATTGTACATATTGTAAATATTTTTCACCTGTATTCTCAAACATAGATGTTACAGCCTAAGTGTAATGGATCTGATGATGATCGCTTGACGATCGAAACTGGTCATCCTAGTGTATTTATTAATCTCATGTAATTTATTTCAGGATTAGGGCACAACCCAGCTCCTTTTTGTGTACATTCGTGTTGACCGACTGAAAAGCACCAAACTTTTGTTTACTTAGGCAACACTGGAAAATGGCTTCAAATATCACAATACCTACGTTGGGCACAAATAATTTAGCTGAAGCTTAGAAATGACCCTTGCATTTATAATTTAAGATTAATGTGCCTTAAAATCTTGTCAAATTTTACAAATGACGCATAATAGGAAGCTCTGGACATATTTTTTCACAAAGTAAATGATGTACACAACTTGCTCAATCAGGGGCACTGAATAATCGTTAAGCTTTAACAAAACCTGCTTTAGATTCGCCATATGACATACTCTCCGTAATCAAATTCAATGTTAGAAATGACACTCCCCCAAAAAGGCAATTAATTTTACTAGCATGAGAGAATCTATACCTTATCAATACGTTTTCTCGGAATAAGAGAAATGCTATTAAACTCAGAGGCTGATTTCTTCTCAGCAAGCATGAGAATATATTCCACTTTTATCGTAGGAATTTTTGTACCGTGACATGCTAGTGAAGTTAGGAGAGATCCCTCATTTTTCTTTTGTATAGGTTACGTATTCCAAATAATAATAATCATTTGTCAGACGCAAAGGGCGGACTTTGTACTTACGCGTGTTTCTTTTGTTTGGTTGAAAATGCACAGAACTTCTATCCTCAGTGCACATGGAATTTCTAGGAAACAGAGTTCGTTTTGGTTATTCTTCCTTCTACGAAACTCATATTAAACACACTCAACGCAATTTTACGATCAGTAATTAATCAATGGTTCTTTCATATAGAACTGCTGTTGTGGACATAAAACAACTGCATGAATATTCATTAGAGTTAATTTTACGCATAGTTATTACTTACATTATCCATTTTTTATTTTTGTAATGTGCTCCTATTGCAGTGGAACAATTCAGTTTCGCTTCCGTTTGTCATCCATATTGAATGATCGGTTTGCTGTTCAAATGGAACAAACCGTGAGTGGCCTCTACGCGTGAAATATTGCAGTGCGTTTTATTGAATTTTATTATTAAATACTGATTGTAGAGCCTAATATTCGTTATCAGACGTAAGTATCATATGGCTCTCTGATGTACAAATATTTGTAGTCATTAATTGGGGGATTTTGAATATGAATTTTGCTAATGATTTACCTCGGACGCCATCCAAACGTTCTATGAACCAAGCTACGAACATGTCATGGCTTAGGCACTAGGCTACTTGCGTTGCAGAAAATTATTGAAGATATTTTAACGGGGGTTAATGACTATTTTTATCTTAGGCTAGAATTTAGCGTAGGATACACACGTTGTGTGGAATGCATTGGGCATGGGTGGGTGTTTGACGCGGCAGCATAAATACGATTCGGCTTCAGTGGTCGTAAGAAAGACCTATAATAGATATCGTCCTTCCGGAGAGAATTCAATATTTATTTCGTACGTATTGTTCTTCTTAACGATTCATTTAGTATGAAAGGTGTGTATTGTCGGCTAACTTCAATTTAATGCGATATGATGGACATTCCACTTCAATGGAGGAAATGTTTTATTTGTTATAGTTAAATTTATTGCAAATCATTAATGACCAACTACTAATATGTATCAATAAATAAACAATCTAGTTCCACAATCTACTCGGAAACTAAATATTTCGAAAACTAAAATGAGGCGAATGAGTCAGTATGTACATTGTAAAAAATGGTATAATTTGTGATTGCGGTTGCTTTTGGTTTCCGAGACGCTATCATATGGCGTCGTTGATGACTGATAGTGGTCTGGTGTCGTTATGAACTTTGCAGCTTTACGGAATGAAACTTTTATTGGAATGCTTTGTTCCACTGTAACAATATTTGTGTAGTCAATGCCCATCATTATAGAATTTAGTTAAAAGATGATAGTCTCTGTTTGCACCACATATAATGGTCACATTCCCTTCCACATAACTTGCCGATACATTGTGGATAGGCTGGTGGAAGCTCTTCTTCTGGCAGACTTTGTGGTGGAAACAGTGTACCGAGGATTTTGTGCTGTGTGTCTTAGCTCGTACGATCCTGTCCAGTCTTGTGGTAGAGTACGGATGGTATGTGCTGAGGCCTCAAGGTCGTGGTACAGTACGAGTGGTGGGGAGCTGGACAGCTCGAGGACTCACTCCTCATGTAACTGAGATGAGTGAAAGACTATTGCATGCATAGACGAGTGATTGCTGTCGCTATTCCCCTACCTCTGATATGTGGCTGGAAGTCTGCCCTGAGCGGTTAGCTTGACCTTGAAGCAGTAACAGTGAAGGAGGCGAGAACCTTGAAAAGTTTTGGTAATTCTGCACGCCGTGAGAACATGCCTTTTCGTAACTTTTAACGAGGTATATTATTGAAAATACAGGATTTATGATTTACATACCTTTCTTGGAGTTGTTGGGAGTCGTTTCACAATCTCAAATAAAACTGCCGCACCTCAATAATGTTTTTTTTTTTTTTTTCCACGAAAATAAAGAATTTTTATTAAAACTACAGAACAGGAGACCAAGCCGTCGTAAGTTTCAACAAGGTATATTACTGAAAATATAGTATGTATGATTGACAAACCTTTCTCGGAGATGTTGGGAGTCGTTTTACTTTCTCAATTGCCACTGCTGCACCGGAATAATTCCTTTTAATTGATTATTTACGAAAATAATGCTTTTAGCATTGTCTTCATTTCACTATGGACGCCATCTTGGACACTTCGTCATACGTCATGTGACACCCGAAAAACGAACATCTGAGTACGTTACCAACATGTCCAATACAAAATTCACCATATGACATGTAAAGTTTGAAATTGTTACAAAGGAAAGGGCACTGTGAAAATTGGAAGTCAGAGTTTGGAAATTGTGGACACGTTCAAATACCTAGGAAGTGAATTGATGCAGACTGGTAGGTTGGACATGGAGATTGGCAGGAGGGTACAGCAGAGCAATGCATTCTATCAAAGTGTAAGAAAACTTGTTTGGGATAAGGAAGTACCAAGGAAAAGCAAGGAGGTAATGTATAAAATGTACTATGTACCCATATTAACTTATGCAGCTGAGACTTGGACCCTGACAAGCAGGCAAGAGAGTAAAATCCAAGCCAGTGAAATGAAATTCCTAAGAAGTATGATAGGTAAGACAAGGAAAGACAGAGTGAGGAATGAAGATGTTAGGAAGGAAGTTGGGATGGGAAAACTAAATGAGAGAATTGAGAAGAATAAACTAAGGTGGTTTGGACATGTAAAGAGGATGGAGGAAAATAGAATACCAAGACAGGTGCTGGAGGCAAAGTGCAAGGGTAAGAGAGCAAGGGGAAGACCTAGAACAAGGTGGATCGATTCAGTGAAGAAAAGCGTGAGAAAAAGGAATCTGGACTGGGACAAGATCGTGGAAGAAGAATTGTGGAAGGAAAGAGGAAAGTGGAGAAGTGCCATAAATACCCCGACCCGGCAGGAGCTGGATAAGGGGAAATGATGATGATGACAAATTTCCACTAAGTTAAGCATTGTCTTGCGGAAAATTACTGCTAGTACCACAAGCAAGGGGGTCTGGGGCGTAAGCCCCAGGTTAGGTTTGTTTTTGTATGTAAAACATTAATAAGATAGAATTAATGTCCGCTACTAGGTTAGGTACTGCCTGGCCGAAAATTACTGCTAGTACCACAAACAAGGGGGTCTGGGGCGTAAGCCCCAGGTTAGGTTTGTTTTTGTATGTAAAACATTAATAAGATAGAATTTATGAAGTAATTTCACATGCCACACAATCCATGGTTAAAGTAAGACTGACGAGTTGGATTCGGCGCAATAGTATATTACATTATCGACGCTCTTTTGTTTCTTTGTATACCCGGTGCGAGATAGTATCAAATGCGTGGGGTTGGCATTCCTGACTTCGTGAGAAAGATGTCTTCTAGAGACTTCATTTCAATTACATAAGTAGTGTTGCTATTTGGGATGGCTGGGTGGTTCTATGACAGCGGACGAGTCATCTATTAATTTAGCATCTCCAGATACCATTACTACAGGTACTTTGGCTAATTTCATTACTCAACGGTGGTGTTGATAATGGTTACATCCTAATGTGTCAATAGTGCTCGCTAGCTACCCGGGGCCAAGGCCACACCTCAACCCGACCGTTCTAACCTTCGTTTTGTCCAAACCAATGGGTTTTGATAATAGTTTGAGCTTGTGGGCCTCGTTAGCCATATATGCACCCCTGGTTTTTGAACCTCTCACATTTAGTATTGTACCGTATGGGTGGGGTTTGCAATACTGTACTTGTACATAATTCACGCAGATATTTGCTGACACAGTTGGATATTTAAAGGGTCGGGTTGGTTATAGATAGTGAGGGGTGAATTACATTAATAGGGATGTATAGAACTAGCACCGATAGAGCGCACTGCTGTTGTACTGGGTAAGCGCATGGCGCTCTTCAGTTGTCTCCTGTGTTCTCATGCGACTAATATCCACGAATTTAAGTTGTTTAAATGGTTATTTTCGTGACTATGCCGAGCTATTGCAGTGTTCCTCTTTGCAAAAATCAGGGAAGCCCGTTTTCGTTTCACCAATTTCCACAAAAAAAAACAAACAAATGGTTACATGCTATTAGAAGGGAAAATTTCGGTGAGAAAAATCTGACAGAAAATATTAAAGTGTGTTCCCATAATTTTCAACCCGATGACGTCACGAAAACTGTGTTGGGTTAGTGTGATGTTTAAAGGGAAATAATTTCTATTTTGTACCTATAAACTGATTAAATATTTCGAGAACAACCACTGAATTTATGCGTTTGTATTTGAAGGTGAGAGACCAAGGTTAAAACCGGGCGCTGTTCCGTCGCTTTTTTCCGTGGACCACGAACACAACAAAAAAAAAAGGAAGAGGCCATACACAAGAATATTGCTGGATTACCACGATAAGCCTACAATATCGGAATCTGCAGAAATCATCTCCATTGAAGTACGGGAAGAAATCGTCAATATACACGAAGAAGTGAATATAACATTTGTGACTCCCATTTAAAGACATCAATACGGTACTCGGACAAATACTTCAAGAATAAATGTCGCAACTTTAAGTCACAAACGTACTATGGTTGGTTTCTTGAAATCTGAATTAATCGTCAACTTCCATCTGCCCGACGGAGAATGTGGTAGCGACTGACTTGTACATTCTTCAGACATAGTCAGATGAATGGAAACAGTTCGTGGCCCAAACGCAGGGATTCTCAAACTTTTAAAAACCTGTACCCCTTAGTCATTTCCAAGGGAACGATTCCTATTGAGAAATTGACAAAATGACATAAGAACCAAACGTTGCAATGAATTTTCGAGATATAGGCCTACATTACCGGTATCAACTTTCTTTGATTACCGGTATGTTTACCTTAAAACACGACAGTTTCTTGTAAGCTATCAACCTAAGAAGAGACATGAATCGAAGTCTATAAGCAAGGGGAGCAAGTGAATATTTAAATCTCTATTTATGATTTTAAGTCTTTTGGAGATATATTTATCAATATAGTCCTTCCTTCCTCCCGCTAGTTTTAGTGCCTCTGGTCCGTAGCTCATTTTGCAGATGGTTAACGCTTAAAACGCTGCAAATCGACCATAATATATACCTATAGAATTAATTAATATAGTCTTGGAGTAAAATTAGAGAAGATATAATTTACTTTAGCTTAGAAATGTCGGTCACAATCTATACATTCTCGCAGCTGATAGGGAGAAACATAAGACAATCGCCTTGCACTTACCCAGTACTACACAAGCGCTATCTGGCGCGAACTTTCTCTAGCTACATCCCTATTGTGAAGGAGTCGAGAACCTGACTTTTACACTTACACTTGGGTGGTATATGATTTTCATACCTTTTCAGGGTGCACAAATGTGAGGGGGCCGTGTAGGTTGATTTACTGGCACGGTAAAGATCGCCTTCGGGGCAAAATTCTGGCACTCCGATGTCTCTAAAAGCTCCAGTACTGTAGTTAAAAGGGATTTAAAACCAATAACATTATTCATATACTTCTTCCCAATCCACAAGTCTGTCAAAGGCTAGCTGAACATTGGTTTAGGCTATCACCATATTATCTGTGTACATTAGAAGCTTTACACTGTCTGGGAAACTTTCTCAGAAGGGACGTAGCTTTGACAATGCGCATGCGCTAGGAAGATGCTCTCTAGCAGATGGGATGAGAAGATACCAACACACAACAATTTTCTGTGATGAGCTGAGAGAGCAATATATGACAGGGAATACGATATTAGCCACTATCAAAATCCGGAAAATTTTCTTTAGGAATAGGTAATGTGGCTAAGATTCATGAGTTGAACATTTTATTGCTCGAGGGTGTTATTGCATTTTTTCAGCAGTGCCAACATTATTATTTTGGTGCTGGTTTTTTGGTATTGCTGCTTAGTGGTAAAACGGAATCGACACAGATTTAATTTAATTTTACCTGTGCTGCAAAAATAGCTTCCTTAATTGCAATTTGTTTATCACAAGGACAAAGGACTAGACCTCGATTTGAGGCTCTATCCAAAATTTTATTTGCATAGCATTCGGGACTTATTCCAATGACAGTTGTTTTTAGACATGGAATAACATTCCCAAACGAAATATGAATTCTTCCCTTGAACAGAACCGGACTTTTACAGAACCTGGAAGATCATTGAAAATGTATGTTTCACATACCATTCTGGGAGTCATTAGGAATTGAAAATACTGTCAATTATCACTGCTGCACTGGAAATACATGGGTTGGTTTTTCAGTTTTGGCACCTTAGTTATAACTGGATTAATAACTCACTTACATGGTTCCAAGTTTTACAGGCCCTCGATGTAGTCCCCACCGTTGCGTACAACGTGTTTCCAGCGATGCGGAAGTCGTTGAATCCCGTTGGCACTGCCCAATCTATTGATGGTACGAAGAGAGCGCTCGGCAGCCTGCTTAACGGCATTGTCATCTTCATCTTTGGGATGAGATCATAGTCGCAGGGACTGATGTCGGGAGAATATGGGGGGTGATAGAGGACTTCCCAGCCCCAGCGATCCAACAATGCCGACACGCCTGCTGTGTGTGCCCTAGCATTGTCATGCAGAACGATGGGCGGTGTAACCATGTGGTGGTGCCGTTTCCTTCTCAGAGCTCCTCGGAGATGGTCTTGCTGAAACGAACAATAGTACGCCACATTAACGGTTTGCCCTCGGGGAACAGTATGGCAGCGCTTCCGTACCTCTGAAGACGCTAAGCAGGCTGAGGAAGGGGGAGTATTAGCCCCCGAAACATGTCCCTGTAAGTAATAGAAATAAACAGTATTGAAGGCGGAAAATCTATTATTCTTTCCAAGTTATAGTTACGTCAATACGGACCTGAATAATTGACATTATGAATGCTTGTTCAACGGCGGCGGCCATTGAGGCGCACACATTGACATATCACGTTCTATCACTGTTGCAAACATGTCAGATACAAAATACACCAGAACGAAAATGGGCGTCTGTCCTGAACCATTGGTCACTACTTGGTTAGATGACTGTCTGGATGAAATCATTGGTCGCTACTTGGTTAGACGACTGTCTGGATGGAAAATTACTGATTGCTCTACTAGCAAGGGGGTCTGAGGCGTAAGGTTAGGTTTGTTTTGTATGTAGAATGATAATAAACATTGTAATATAGGGGCAGATGACCTCGTAGTTCCGCCCCTTAAAACAACTAACTTTGTAATGAAACTTGGCGCACATTCACATTAACTTGACGGCACTCTTGTGTTTTACTATACCGAATGCGAGGGGTTGGCAATACTGTACATGTTGCTAAACATGCCTGTCAGCTGGAATTTCATCTATATAAGTTGCGATCATATTTGGGATGGCTGGGTGGGTTATAGACAACAGAAGAGTAAACATCTATTACTATAATTATCATCTCCAGATTTTTTCCCCTACCATTACTACTGGTATTTTGACTGATATCAGTAGTTAAAGGTATTTTTCACTTTGATTCTGGTCAAGGGAAATAGTACCAAAGAAATGTTGAAGTTTTTAACTACTTTTTAAATTTTATTTATATATATATTTTAATAATTGTAAATAAAGGATTTATTGCAGCCAATGGCCATACATATAATGAATAAAATAAAAAAAATATTCAGTTAACTAGAGCCTCCGTGGCTTAGGCGGCAACACGCCGGCCTCTCACCGCTGGGTCCGTGGTTCAAATCCCGGTCACTCCATGTGAGATCTGTGCTGGACAAAACTGAGGCAGACAGGTTTTTCTCCGGGTACTCCGGTTTTCCCTGTCAACATTTCATTCCAGCAACACTCTCCACTATCATTTCATTTCGTCTGTCATTCATTTAATCATTGCTCCAGAGGAGTGCGATAGGCTTCGGCAACCGGAACATTTCATATCCTCGCCGCTAGATGGGGGCTTCATTCATTTCATTCCTGACCCGGTCGGAGACTGGAAGCAGGCTGTGGATTTTCATTTTCATTCAGTTAACTAATTGTTACTCCCTAGGAATATCAAAGATTCATGTCTTAATGTGCAGAACATAGCATGGTATCTTCCACATTGTTCTCCACAGCGCTCACACAAACATTCGAATTGTAAAGCAAATGAGTGTTTATTAACTTTCATATAATAAGTTAAGTACTGTATCAGAGATTGATACAGTAATACCACTAGTGTAAGAAAAAAAGATAGAACTTTACAACAGCTACTCAATGCAAAATATATATATATATATATATATATATATATATATATATATATATATATCTAACTACTGAAATTAGCCAAAATACCTGAAGTAATGGTTGGGAAAAATCTGGAGATGATGTAGTAATAGATGTTGACTCCTCCGTTGTCTATAATCCACCCACCTCCCCAAGTTTGATTACGATGAAATTCCAGCTGACAAGCATTTTTAGCAACATCTACAGTATTGCCAACCCCACACATTCGCTACTAATTCACATCCGGTATTGTAAAACAAATCTTGTCAATGTGAAAGTGCGCAAAGTTTCATTGCAATGTTTAATATTGTTCTACATACAAAGCAAACCTAACCTGGGGCTTAAGCCCCAGACCCCCTTGCTTTTAGTGCAATCAGTAATTTTCGTCTGACAGTCGGCCAACCAAGTAGTGACCGACCAATGGTTTAGGCCAGACACCCATTTTAGTTCTGGTATGTTTTGTATCGGACATGTTGGCAACAGTGATAGGACATAATATGATGTCAATGTGTGCGCATCAAACATGGCTGCCGTCGTTGAACAAGCAAGAAATAAAAACAATTATTTATGTATTAAAATAAATATTTCTGGTGCAGCATTGACAATTAGTAATTTCAATCCATAATGACTCCCAGAAAGATTTGTGAAACATGAATCATATATTTTTAATAATCTGCTGTGTGAAAGCCAAAAGTAGCTGTTAAATTATTGTATTGAAAAGTGGAAAAAAAAAAGCTTGAATATAAAGTAGTGAAAGCCATGAATTCCATAAACGACATTAGCAACTTAGTTATCTATCTTTAAAAACAGCTGTGCTACTATTCAACACAGAATTTGGCCAGCCTAGTTGATACAAGTATGAAAATATAAAGTACTTAGGTGTTTTGTTTAGGGTGTCAATTTCCCTTTCATCGGACAAAATGAAGAATAAAATCATTAACCCTGCATTATTACACTAAGCAAATATAACACATTGCTACTCGGGGTCTCACAGACCCGGATGGTATACCACACTTCTTTGATGGGCAAAACGAGAAACTAAGATTCAGGATATTAAATAAATTATTTAATAAGAAATATTATGTTTTGGTTTATGATTACTATATTTATCATTTACAGAATAAAATTACTAATTTACAGTACTGAATTTTATGTGTATTTTTAAAATAAATTTAGTGGCATACTGCATATGCAATTTAGTCTCGCAAACTTTTCAGTTCTAAAGATGTCAGAAAACATTGTAAATATCATTCAGGAGAATCTAAAGAATGTGAACCTGTCACAATTGTTACTACATACAATATTACATTAGATTGGTCGGAAGGGCAAAAAAGAGATGGATGGACCAAATCCGACAAGTCATATGTAACATTGGACTGGATGTGGCAGAAGTAATGGAGCAGGAGAAGTGGAAGGATAGACAGCACTGGAAGAGGCTAGTTTACAACATCTAGGTGACTGGAGTTGGACATGGATGATGATAATATTACCACCCTCGTTTCACTTACCTGCTTGCTACCTAACTGTTAAAAACAAAGTTGGAGTGTAAGGTCACGACTGGGGTGCACTACAAAACTATTAACAACAATAACTTAGGAAGCTAGAAGACAAATGAGCTTTGTCCACTGTTGCCAACATGTTCAGAAACAAGACTGAATAAATAACATCATGGGTCTATCAGACCCAAGATTAGCAAGGGAGGGATAAACATCTTGAAGGCTAATTTGCAGAAACAAAGATATTGTCCTCTTTTTGGCATGTGTTAGAATCATTGGCTACTGCATTAGTTGGCCTTCAACTCTGAGAAAATATGATTAGAAGCACAATTTTTTTTTAAATTGCGGAATTTGAATGGGACTATTTCCAACAGACTATGTTAAATAAAATGTATGATTTTGTTTGCTAAAAAAATAGAGGACACTAGATACGAAACTTTAAAAAAAAGACCATGGAACTGTAATGAAAGTTTTTGATATTTAATTGATGAAAATGTCCTGAACATGGGCTACGATTTATTGCCCGAAACATGTCCAAGTAATTAAAGTTAAAGGAAGTAGGAGACTTCTGTTAATTACGGAGCAAAATAACCAGAGATGGACGAAGCAAAGATGATATAAAAAGTAGGTTGGGACAGCTAAGGAAAGCATTCCTGCAGAAAAGGAATCTGTTGACATCGAATACAGAATTAGGTATTAGGATTATGGCCATTGGCTGAAATAAAATTTATTATTATAAGTCATTTTTGGAAGCCTTTGTCTGGAGCGTGGCACTCTATGGAAGTGAAACTAGGACTTTTGGAGCAGCAGAAAATAGGAGAATTGAGGCGTTAGAAATTTGGTGTTGCAGGAGAATGATCAGATGGGTAGATAGGGTCACAAGTGGGAGAGGAGATATTTTTGTGTCGACTGCTAATGAGGAGAAGAGATAGGTTAGTTGGACACATACTAAGAGAGATTTTCAATAACCTAATACATCAATGAATTATTCTAACATTCTGTTAAATGAGACAATGAACCTAAAACTCTGAAGCATAACCATTAATTTTCCTGTTGCCATATCCCCTCTCTCACCTTCTGATACCTCCCTTTCTCACCCTTCCTTCCCATCTTAACCCTGCTCTCAACCTCCAGCTGTCTCCCTTTTGTTTTAGATTGTTCTCGATGCCCTGCAACATGGAGGCACAGTTTTTCCATACGGCTTGATTGGAATGGAGTTCATATATTTGTCACTGTCGCATGGTATTTTACATGCATCTTTTCTTTTTAATATTTTGTTTCAACTGCATGTGTAATATAATTATTTCCCCATGCAGCTTATCATATTTTCTTGGAGTTGAAGGCCAACACATGAAGTATTATTCCCACACGACATGCCTAAAGGAGGATATTATTCATGTTTATACAATTTATCCATCTATAGAGCGTCTCTACCTCAAAAGACAGTACGCATTAAATGGAACGCGCTGATGCCAGATCTGCTGCATGTACCAAGTTCTGCAAGGCTGGGCACATGATGTAATATAACTCGTATACAGGCGTGTTTTTATGCAAAACTCTGGAAATTTCCAAAATATTTGTTTGTTGTATATAATTGTACATCATGCCTTGAAGCGAACGACAGTACAATATTTAGATATGATACACCGAAGTTCAGAGCGCGATTTTAATGCACACATTATAATAATTTATAATTTTCAATTATTCATGAATATGATAATATAACATGTTATAATATTACATTTTCTCCAATATCATAGGTTATAATAAATAATAATATGACATTTAATAATAATTATAACAACGCCAGGAAGAAGAAGATTTAATAATAATTATAATAATAATAATATATATTGTGGTCCACGTAATTTACTCAATTTTGTGTGGTCAAGTGGTGGTATGCAGCCGAAATTAAATTATTAATTTCTTGTTTCTTGAATGAGACGAAGTTTAATTTTTTATAGGTTGGTTCTTTACTTGCGCCCATACCATTTCGATGAGATTAAGTTCACTGTGGTTTGGTGGCAAGCAACGAACATATTTCTGTGCTGTGATAGCCTTCATTGTCTATTACTAGGCTAGATCCTTTGGGAACATTGGGCAACAATTGTTCGGCGAACCACTTTTCATACACTTCACCTGTCATTTCGTCGTGGGTGTCTGCCGTGTTCTTTTGGCACAGAAACGTTATTTCTGCACTATTAATGAACCCTTGTTCATTCCCGGGACGAACAAAGGCAAACTATGGAAACTACTTCGAGGATGGCTGAGGTAGGAATCGAACCCGCCTTTTCTCAGTTTTGTCTCATGAAGTTGAGTACACCCCGTTCCAGCCCTCAGACCAAAATTAAATTTCTTGGCAGAGCCGGGATTCAAACTCGGGCCTCCACGGTGACAGCACAGTGACAGCCAAGAATGCTAGCCACTACACAACGAGACGGACAATTTATAAAGAACACAAGCTCCACTTCATTTCACAGTTTAGCTCAGGGGTAACGTTCTCGCTTGCTGGGCCCAAGGTTGCAGGTTCGAAACCTGGCGCAGTCAGCTGGCATTTGAGGGTGCGCAAATGCGAGGGAGCCGTGTCAGTACATTTACTGGCACGTTAAAGATCCCCTTTGGGGCAAAATTCCGGCACCCCGGCGTCTCTAAAAGCCAGTGTAGTTAAAAGGGAGGTAAAACCAATAACATTACATTATCATTTCACAGTTTAACTTCACACCATCTCCTACCCTCCTTCATACACAGTCGGGGAGATAGCCTACGGGCCACATTAGTAAACAAACTTTCGGTGCGTCATCGCTGGGCGGGAGGAGTACGCAAAGTGCTATAACTTATGAATGCTATCTGATATCGAGCTCTGGTTTGTTTTAAAAACTATTTCAGACATTAATGAAAATTTCTTCTTGCTTAGTCACCAACGTAAAGTCAACAGCAAAAATGTTTCTCGCTACGTAACTTTTGTGTGACACCATCCCAATTTTTTCAAGTAACATTTAAGAAAAAAAAAATCATAACTTTCTCATTATGAAAATAATTACTGCCCTGATAAATAGGGTATCTTCTATCAACATCAGGCAATCTAAAAATAAATTCTTGATCTGTTGCAATCATTAGTTCATTATCTATGGCGTGATAAAGCTTGATATCTGCAAAAAAAAGTAGATCGCGCTAAAACATCGTAATTGTGAAAATTGGGCCATGTGTTAATTATTTATGGTTTTTATTTTCACATCATAAAGAGAGGAAAATTCTCTAGACCACGCAACCATTTTCTTAGATTTGTCACTTTCAATTATTGGGAAATGGCAACATTGCCGGCGTAGAAGATGACGAAGCTAATTGCCGAACATATGAGTGCGAGTGAGAGGCAAATACTACGTTTAATTCCATACTGGCTTTTAAGGTAGAGACGCACTATAGGCCTAGATGTTTTAATGCTCATTTTCTTAATTTTGACTGATGGAGGGGAAAAAGGGGGTGATAAAGCCCATCTTCAAGAAGGGAGACAGGAAGAACTGCCAAGATATATGAAAAGGTATTGGAGAAACGGATACGTAAGGTAACGGAACAGCAATGGACATTGAAGTTATCCCATCAGAGGCCTTGGATAGCGATCACCGGCTGGTGGTCATGAGCTACAAAATTGTCAGAAAGGAGAGATAGAAAGGCAGAGAGGAGAATAAACGTATGGAAGCTCAAAGAGGAATATCAGGAAATAGTTAAGTACAGGCTTCCTAGAGAGAAAACAGGAACTGTGGAAGAGGAATGGGAAAGGCTGAAAAGAACACTAGTGGAACCAGCAGAAACGGTATGCCGGAGGACCAGTAATAAACGATGGAAGGAGACACCATGGTGGAAATTAAGAGAAATTGCTTTGACTCTCATCGCTTCCCATACTCTGTTTCTTGTCGTATGCCTTCTCAATGTCCATAAAGGCAGATGTTCCTATGCCTTGTCCAATTTGTCCTGATTGCAAATGACATCAGTGTGAACATGGATGAAATTCACAGAGACGTTACTAGAAGCAGCGGCGAAAGTCTCTGCTTCCTAACAATAATTTTCCTGGATCTTACTCTCTGAATGAGGCTTGAATTTTCTTCTGCAGAAATATGTGTAGTAAAAAATGTGGGAGCTGGGTTTTCAGCCTGTTACTGCTTCACTCAAACATTCTTCTATTATGCAGTTCTCAAATCTATTGTCATTTACAATCCAGTGATTAAATTGGATATTTGGGTCATCTATAAGGTTTTCAATTAAAAACTTAATCAGTTTTGCAGAACATTCACAATTAGATATTTACAGATTCCTTATTTATATTTAGTTTGACTGTACTATGTGATTCTGAAGTATGTTTTGATGGATAACAATTTCTTGCCAAGCTCCACCTTTGCACCTTGCACTGCCTTGTCAGTAGTGTGACCACTTTTAGACTGATCGTTTGAGAAAAGATTATTTAAAACAACTAAGAAATTCTTGTGTCATCTGTGTACAGCAGTGGAAGTCGGCGGACCACTCAGCCTGAAATTGAATCGTTTACGGACCCTCCCAATACGCCTTATCAGTTGTAACCCTTCCTCAATAACACATATTTTAAAGATATTTCAATTCAAAACCTGATAGTTATCAGGTCTTTGGCGCAGTCAGCTGGCATTTGAGGGTGCACAAATGCGAGGGAGCAGTGTCAGTAGATTTACTGGCACGTTAAAGATCCCCTTCGGGGCAAAATTCCGGCACCCCGGCGTCTCTAAAAGCCAGTGTAGTTAAAAGGGACGTAAAACCAATAACATTATTATTATCATCAGGTCTTTATATTTGCTTGGCAAGGACATTCTCGCTCCGCCAGTGACGGCTCAGATCCCGGGTGCGGATATGTATGGCAGAATACCATGCTTGAAATCAGTATCATGCATTTTTACTCACCATGTTTACAGTAGATGCTGAAATTATTCCCCTTCCACTGCTAAACATAATCAGCATCTCTTTATGAAGATTCTGTTACTCCGGTTAATTTAGCTTCAGTAAGGAAATAACGATCTTCAAGTCTATTTTTATTGTTTACTGAACCTGTAAGTTTGAATCTCTTAGCCAGTTGTTTTATTGTGTTAGTGTATAATGCTGTAATGCCTGATGTGAAATATTCGTTACTTGAATGTGTATATCTGTACAATACATACATAAAGTGCAGGAAATAGTGCGCTAGAACAAGACAAAAGTTTCGAGTGAAATTTCCAGGGAGGTCTGTTCCTATAAATTGGACAATAAAACAACTGGCTAAGAGATTCAAACGTACAGGTTCAGTAAACAATAAAAATAGACGTAAAGGTCGTTAGGCCTATTTCCTTACTGAAGCTAAATTAACCGGAAACTTCATTGGAGATGCCGATTATGTTTGGCAGTGGTTGGGGAACATCAGCATCTACTGTAAACATGGTGAGTAAAAATGCATGATACTGATTTTAAGCACTGTATTCTGCCGTACATACGCGCGTCAGGCAGCCGGCAACTGGCGGAGCGCGTCAGCGAGAATGTCTTTGCCAAGAAAATACAGAGAGTTTATTTTGTATCTGACGGAGACCGTCGCTTGCCCACTCGCCCGCGCCGCGAGCCTGTTTCCCGCCATGCACTTTGCCGTTATGCGGTGCCCGCGCGGCACTGAGTCATGTGAGTGTAGGAATTTGTACTTACCTAGTTCACAGCTGGTGCTGAAAATGTTCGCCATTCATTGCTACACATCGCTGGCACCTTTTTATGAAACTGGCATTTACTTTCTGAATTTCCTCAGCACTGATTGACTGTATTTCAGCTGTAATATAGTCTTTTAAGCTGTCTGTTTGAACTTTTTTGCTAGATCTTTTATTGTATTGACGCTAGGCAGGGGTCTGTTTGGAAATTTCTGACGGAATTTCAGTCTTGTTTTCGCACAAGATTTCCTGTACTTTATGAAGGTATTATATATATATACACACGTTCACGTAATGAAAATCGCATTGGAACAGCACACTGCGCACTAAACACGTGAACAATTGACTAAACTGAACCTCGCACTGTTAACCCGTTAAGTGGGGAGCGAATTCTTCCACATGACCACTACGGTGGGGAGATGTTTTCATATTTTTTTAAAATGTTTAAATAATTGGATTTACGCAGCTCGACATGTAT
Organism: Meconema thalassinum; assembly: GCA_946902985.2. Lineage (NCBI taxonomy): Eukaryota > Metazoa > Arthropoda > Insecta > Orthoptera > Tettigoniidae > Meconema > Meconema thalassinum. The sequence goes on along the minus strand of OX336400.1, from coordinate 98,053,337 downwards.
CTGTTTAGTATTGCATGTATATTGTGACAATAAGACACATTAATTTCAATACTGCAACGAATATTTACGAAATAGAATGATTTTTAAGCGAATCATATCTTAGTGCAACAAAGGCATAAGTCTCATATTACTATTTTTTTCTCTGATGAGCATTGTAATAGTTACTTTCCGAAACTTGTACGTTAGCAATAAGTATTTACGTATCCAATAAGATAGGATTTTTTCGAGTGACCTCCTGAGAGGCCTGGTGCAGGTCTTTCTAGTCGACGCCCGCGGGCAACCTACACGTCGGGATGGGCAAGGATGTGGTAGGAAGAGGCCGTGTCCAGTCAGTAGGTACTGTCCCAGCATTTGCCTGGTATTGAAAATGGGAAAACGACTGCAAACCATTTCAAGGACGGCCGATGGAGGGGCTCGAACCCACGCATATATCGAGTCGGGAGATAGCTGGGCCCTACGACCTAACGCTACGCTTTAGCGAGCACAGCCTCTGCTGTCGATAATAAAAGATAGATGTAGTCCCACAAGCGCTATAAATATATTTCACACTATAATTGCACTATTGAAGAATACGATAATGACCAGATAACAATGTACTCACCTAATATGTACTTTCTTCTCTTGTTGTGAATATGCAACTGCCGAGCCACTAATTATTCCATTCTGAGGTTTTCTCTATATATTATTTACACACACGAATTTACACAACAATGATAATCACTATTTACAATACACGAGGAATGGACCAATTTTTTGCGGTGTGATTCATTCCAAAGCAAGGAGCTGGGCACAGTGCTACATCGCACATTTTGCAGCAGTGCTGTGCCTCCTTTATTTTATTGTTTGCTTTGCAGACAATACATCTCTTGCTTGCAATGGGTTTCGTCTTTGAGGGAGGATTGAAATCCGGAAAATGCCTTCCCGAGAATCGATCTGAAGGATCATTTGATAGTGACACCACTGATCTGACTGGCTGGGCTTCAGTGGGAGTTGATTTACCATACTTGTCAAAAAGCTTCTGAATAATTTGCAAACGAAATTGTAAGTGAGTGAATTTTCCTCCATGATTCTTATAAATAACGAAGGAATTGAACATTGTTATGTCCAACAAGTGCCTGAAAATCTTTTGGTAGAACTTCTTTATTCACTTTCTGGCTGTACTGTACGGAACAATGCACTGATCAGATAAGTCGACCCCACCCATTGAATCATTGTAATCTATACACATGACAGGCTTTACTATTGTGTCTCCTTTTCTGTTTTTCACAGTGTGCATTTCGGCATCGTGTATGCTACTTGGCATACACACATCCCTCTTGTCTCTCCACTTGAGAGCAATGAGTTTGTTACGATAAGCAAACACAATTCCACCCTTTTTAGTTTTTTTGCCATAACATCTTTTGGGAGATTTTTTCTGTTAGATCTTACGGTGCCTACAGCTACTGTTTGTAGATCATTGAGCAGGTCAAACAGCTCCGGACTACTGTAGTAATTATCCACAGCTATTAGGTAGCCCTTATTCAGGAGATTTTCGGCCAATGTAAAGACAACTTTGGAAGGCTTAGTTTACTCAGAAATATCAATTCCGCAAACTTCGTTTACGAGATAAGTTTCCTTCCCCGTATACCATAAGATGTTCCACACATACCCTGTCTTAGCTTCACATAACTTATATGACTCCATACCAAAGCGCGACCTTTTCTTTGGTATGTATACTTTCCATCCCAGTGTACCTTCCCACAATAAGAGGCTCTCATCTATAGATAAGCTATCGTCTGGAATATATGCAGTTCTGAATTTTGATACAAGGATGTCTAGAACTGGCTTCACTTTATACAATTTGGGGTGGACCTGCCTGTTATAAGCTTCATTGTCTGCAAAATGTAAAAATTTGAACAAAAGGAAAAATCGCTTCTCACACATAATTTCATAAAATACGGGGGTAGCTAGCAGTTTATTTCGAGAGAAGTAATGGGCTAGTTTCGGCTTCTGAACAATGCCCTGGAGTAAAAACATTCCTAAAAATAGTTTTATTTCATTTTTGTTAGTGGGTACCCAGTCTCTCTCACGACTCCTTCTTTTCAATTTCGCCATCAACGAATTCGAACTGATTGTTTGCTGAGCATACAGATTTGTTTGCTGTGCAATAAGCTCATAAAATCCGTCGTTTATAAAAAAATCAAAAATTTCTTCAGAGTCCTTCTTATCTAAAAGTTCACCCTGTATTCCAGCATTGTAATTAGCTGGAAATCTTCCCCGCCTACAACCCCGTACGTCCCATTCACCGTGTACAGCAGGAGGATTACCATCATTCGCGATTTCAGTGTCACTGCTGTCACTAGAACTCTAACTCCGTACCGATACACTGTGTCTTGGAACCCCACTAAAAACTAGTCCCTGGAGTATTTACTAATAACGGAGTTTCTTCGTCACTTTCTGAACTGGACTCACTACAACTATCATCACTATATTCGAGTATATCACGAATAGCACATTCACTTGGAATATCTCTCGAACGTTTAGACATACTGTAGTACAATATAAAACAAAATAAATCTCTAACACATTCTTAAAACCACAATAGGAACACATCAAAGCTTCTGTATCTCGCGAACTTAGTACCGTGTATGAACCATACGGGCTACTAATGAAACACGGCGCACGAGTTGAGTGTGACGCGGCGTTTGAGCGGTTATTGCATTGAGCAAATACGTACCAAATAGCAAGGGGATCCCCTATCATAAAACCATAGTAGCTACGTAGTTCAAAAAATATCGTAGAGATGGCAGCACCTCCCAGAGCCTGTGAGGAAAGTCTCAAGCCTGGCGAGTAATTATAAAGGCAAGAAAAAAAATAAAACCTGTCGCGCGTCTGGAGACGCGACACCCACCCAAGCGCAAAGCTGCAGTCGCGGATGGAGCCGCGAGCCCCGCTCTGCGGGTCAAAGCTCTCAGCAGACTGCGAAGGAGGGAAACTTGTGGCGCCAAGTGCTCGACGGGAGACCGGCTCGCGAGCGGGCAACCGAGGGTCTGTCAGATACAAAATAAACTCTCCATATAAAGACCCTGTGTAAAAGACATTCCGCTATGAGAAACCATATGAAGGAAACAAACCGTTATTTCACAGATATTAGAAAGGACATAAAAATTCTGCTGAATTCGAGAAAAGGCCTGTTCATGAATATACTAGAGAACATAGAAATACATATTTCTCAAATAATTGAATCCTACCAATAATGTCGATATAAACTATAAAGATAGCAGATATTGCAGGATCGAATCCTGGCTTGGTCAGCTGGCATTTGAGGGTTCGTAAATGCGAGGGAGGAGTGTCAGTAGATTTACTGGCATGTTACAAATTCCTTTGGGGCAAATTTTCGGCACCCCGGCGTCTCTAAAAGCCACAGTAGTTAAAAGGGACATAAAACCAACAACATTATTATTAACCTAAGAGATCTGTTAGAAAAGCGTTAATGGTATTGGTCTAGTGTGTGAGAGCTTGTTCATGGTCTAGATGATGTAAAGCACAAAATTAATGACTTCAATAATAATTCTAGTTTAAAAATAATTATACTAGAGTGCTCCATTTAGCAAATTTGCTAGATGATGATAGCAGTAGATTGGATATCATTGGGTATGATTAGAGTTTGTGGTTTTTAGCATTAGCAATATAAAGCAAAATTTGCCCAAAACTTAGTATTTATCTCCATGATTTATGAATGTATTTTAGTGGTTTTGAATTCGCATAAAGTAAAATTCACCCAGATTGAAAAGTTATCTTTTTCTACTAAATAAATGCAATATTTTGGTATTCTGCAAAACTAAATCATTTTTAATAAATATGCATCATATGTCTTCATGAAATATGAAAAACATTTCAAATATTGATTCCTAGGCATGGTTATGAACATTCCCGAATGGGAATATGATGTTAATTTCAGTTTGATCAGATAAATTATCAATTAATATGATAAAATTGGTCCGGCCAGAGTTTCGCCCCAGTGTGCCGTTGGGCTCGTAAGTTGTTACAGACACACCTCACCAATACGCAAGGCTAGCACATACTGAGAAGGCCATCACAAGACGCAAAATACAAGTAGTACTGACGTCACGAGTGTTGCCAATGTGCTACGGAAGTCAAGCTCCCTTCCAGAAAACAAAAACCTTACCTTTGCAATCCAAATAGGTTATGAACATTCCCGAATGGGAATATGATGCGTATTGGTGAGGTGTGCCTGTACCAACTGATGAGCCCAATGGCACACTGGGGCGAAACGCTGGCATTTTATGTTTGATCTGGCTGGACCAATTTTATCATGTTACTTGATAATCCTAGGCATGGTGCAGAGGTAACGTTCTCATCTGCTGTTCCCAAGGTTGCAGGATCGAATCCTGGTGCAGTCAGTTGCCATTTGAGAGTGCTTACATGCGAGAGAGCTGTTAGTAGATTTACTGGTATGTTAAAGATTCCTTTCAGGGTAAAATTCTGGCACCTAGGCATCTCTAAAAGCCACGGTAGTTTCTTGTGTGGGGCTTCCCCAAGGAACACCAAGCTGACTCATCAGCGGGCTCTTGGTGTCCATGCCCGAACCCCCACAGGAGTAGTGAACTGCACGCTACTTCATGAAGCCCACCTGTGCCTCTTTACTGCGAGAGCTAAAAGCTCAAGCAGTCTTCACCTCCCTATGAAGGCTTCCAAAAAGATGGTGTTTCTAGGCGAAACCCCACGTTTCTTTTTTTAATTGCTTAGTTTGTATGCTTGACCCACCAGTAGTTACTGGAAAGAAACTTAAGAGAGTGGTCGAACGTTGAACAAAATGCTTATACTATGGTATTACTTCATAATGTCGATTAATCAGGTCCGTATTGACGTAACTATAACTTTGAAAGAATTATGTATTTTCCGCCTTCAATACTGTTTAATATTATTACTTACAGGGACTAGTTTCGGGGGTAAATACTCCCCCTTCCTCAGCCTGTCCAACAAAACTACACAATGGAAAAACTTTTTCGCAAAATTTTTATTTACCCCCGAAACTAGTCCCTGTAAGTAATAATATTAAACAGTATTGAAGGCGGAAAATACATAATTCTTTCAAAGTTATGGTATTACTTGTTAATATGCAGAGAAACCCGCTTATCCGAGGTAATTGGGACCAAGCAGAAAACTCTGTTAAGAGGGAATGTGTACGAAATGATGCAACATGTGTGTAAACTTCGAAATACAACTCATAACTAGGTGAGCAAGTGAAGCAACATGCGGTGATGCGTGACTAAGAGTGAAGATCAATTACTGCTCCGATCCCTGCAGAAGTTCGTGTATATGGACTCTCCCGCACGCTCAACTTGACGGGTGTTGGGTTAGTTACTAGCAGCACGTTATTAAACACTAATTTAATTAATTACGTTGACAAAATAAGCACCTTGGTTAACACGGAGCCTCGGATAAGCGGGTTTCTACTGTAATACATAACCGATTTAATGCGTAAATGTATTTGCAAAGTAAATGAACATTTCTGAAATGATAAGGAAGCACCTCACAAAATTTAAATACTTAGAACTAAGGTTTCTCAAGCACATGTACAGTAAGTGGCAAAATATTCTTGTTTATTTTTTAAAATCAAATACAGTTTAAATCCTCGCATTGTTACTGCTACCCGGGAATAATCTGGAACTGTTTCGTTGTAGCACTGTAACTCTTGGATATTTATGTTCATTGTATTCACTTGGACAGTCAATGACACTAGTACTCGATCAGACCACGTGTAGTTTCACCTAACGAAACTAAAATATCATGATTTGAATTCATTGTCACACATTAATCTCACCAAAACATTGATTTAATAAGTTTTGAAGTACACTGTTAGAAGCCGGCTCCGTGGTGTTGGGGTAGCGCTCCTGCCTCTCACCCGGAGGCCCCGGGTTTGATTCCTGGCTCCGTCAGACATTTTAAAACTGACGTGAGGGTTGGAACGGGGTGCACTCAGCCTCGTGAGGACAATTGATTAGCATAGCTGTCTGACAGTGAGGCAGCGCCCCGATCACGAAAACCAAGATTAACGGCCGAGGGGACTCGATGCGCTGATCAGGCGTCACTCCAATATCTGCAGGCCAAATGGCTGGGCAGCGGTCGCTTGGTCGGCCTAGGCCCTTTATGGGCTGTATAGTGCCAGGGTTTGACTTTTTTTTCTTCTTTTGTACACTGTTAGAACCATGAAACAACTTAGGGTAGTAATACAGTGTATAGCGAAACTATAATGCACAGAAATTAGTGCCAACATGACTGGTCACGCGTGAAACAAAATGCTTACTGCTGGGGGAAGGTCATATATCTCCCTCCCTGTAACTTCACGATGTCATGGAAGCGCGCGATAAGCATCCATCCTTCTCTCAAAGGTGCTCTGGGAAGGTATACCGATGCTCAAGGTTGAAACAACAGGCTGCTTAAAATGCAAGCTATGTTTTCAACGAACTTCTGCATTTTGCTTATACTGTATATATCGACCACTGGCGGGCTAAGTCAGTTGTTTATTTGTATGTTGTGCATGATCTTGTTCTGGTTAAAGGAAAAAGGAAGCTTGTAAATTTACACGTTAATCTCTTACCCATGGGTTAAGGGACTTCTTTTTTTTTTGTTTAACGTGGAATCCGAATCGCAGATCATGACATTTCACTTTGAAAATCTTGTATGGATTCATTGTAAATCAAACCTTGGCTAGAGGCAAGTAGCTTGACAACTGTGCCATCATGCCCCCTATGTTATGCTTATTTTGCTACTTTCTTCAGTCCATTTTCCATAGTACAGTACTATGCTGAGTGGCTTCGGTAGCATGCTGAACTGCTATGCCCAAGATCGCGGGTTCAAACCCGGACTAAGTCGTCGGATTTTTTAAGAGCGTTAAGATCTTTCAGTAAGCCTTCCTTCGGAGAGGAAGTAAAGCAGGCGGGCCCATGTCATAGATTTTTTCCATGAAAAAGAACCTACCACTACAATTGGTAGGTAATATTTTGTTAGAAACACTCTTCAAGTTACAATGTTCTTAGCTAGGTCTCAGTGGCATCTGGTAGCCTAAGTTGGAACTACTTGAAATTGAACTTGCTCATTCATCTTCATTCATTTCATCTCGCCCACATGTGACTACTTGTAGTTCACCCCGTGGGTGTCCGCATAGAAGCAGCTACAAACTCCGGTGAGCCGAACATGTCCTAGGACACTCCCAGCTCTAAAAGCCATACGCTAAATAATTAAACTGTGCTGAATTTTGTAAATTATGCTGCAAGATGAGCAATATCAGTGTAACTAAATTTATTATTTTAATCCCAATTAATTGTTATATTTAATATTTCACATGCTGTATATTTTATTTACTGCTAAAAGCTGAAACTGTAAAGCCTACATCCTTCAAATTTCACTATTCTGAATGCTTCATTTTTTATTTTGAAATGCTATAAACCACAAATTCTAGGTACTAATTCGAGTTTTGTTGATAACCTGCTGAAAGTGTTCATGTTATTGAATTTTAATCTGAAACTCCCTGTCTTTTCCACAGGTGGTGTGTTACTTTTTTTTTTCTTGTCTCCTCACAAAACAATGTTATGTTGTGTTGTCAGTGCGTGAGTTGGTAAGTACCCTGGTCCATGGTTCCTGAAGGATTATGGTGCATTGCCTGTAATGTTTGCTTCTTGGTGTATGGAATGTGTTAACAAATGCTGTAAAATGGTATTTGAATTTCATTCCTTGTGTAGCACGTGTGATATTGTTGAAAATGAAAACATTCGTATTTTCTGGTGTGTACTATAGTTGATCTGGAGTAATTCTTTTAACTGATTAATATTGATTAAGCGACTTCTCATTTTCTATATGAAGTCCATTATTCTTGTGGTTTTGTACTTGATGAGATCTGTGAGCATAACCCCTTATGTATGTTATGCATGTTGTGATAGACTACTCAAGTTGTTTGCAAATTATGAAATATTTTTAGTTACCATAGTGGATTTATTAATAACTATTCTCTGCTATTTATGCGATGCATAATTTGTGCATAACGGTGTGAACTATTTGTCCATTACAACTATACCGGTAGTTAAACATCAAGAAAATCAGAATTTTATTTCTAACACTTGACTGTTGGATTACCTTCCTCCATATTTGGTCCCTATTGACAAATTGTTAATATATATAAAGAAAAAATATTGTATTGATGGACATTTTCTAACTGTATATTAACACTTTACTGATCACTTTTGAATAATTTCTCCGGTAAATATGTGGTATCCAATATTAAATACTGGAATAAGTATTGCCGATTTCACATTTTTGCTGCAAATCCTCCAAAGTTACTGTTTGTGTGTTAAATAGCCTACTGACAACTTATATTAAATTTAAAAAAGATGTGTGTAAGGAGTGACTTCCATAAAACTTCGTCATTTATCAGTGCAATTTTCCTAGTTGCATTTTGTCTCATGGTTGCAAATTTGAATCAGAGTTTTCAGTTTCTTATGTAATTTCTAATTGCTAATACATTGAGGTACGATTAGAGGGTGGGTAAATGGAGGAATTGGGTGTGATCTCATGATAAAATGGCAGGAGTAGCTCGAGATGTACTCAACTGTTTGCGTAACTGTCACTTGCAATTTAAGTGGGAAAATTTACTGCCCAAATTCATAGTAAGATTGTATTTATTTACTTATTTCCTTCCATTATCTTAACTAAAAAAATAAGTTTTTTTTTAATACAACAAGTTTGTCAAAAGAAATTAATTTTCATCTCCCCGAGTTAAGAAAATTTTCAAAAAAAACGTAACCTTTTGGATAAGAAGCTTTCAGTCGGTCAGGTCAGTTTTGACAGAGAAATGAAGGTAGTCTTATGTTCTCCCAAATTTCAGAATCCGTTCTTCACTAGTAGCATAATTGTTTATTGTGAGGGCCTTGCAATTTTGTTGTTGTTGTTTCAAACTCACTGCCACCAAGTGTGGAAGAAAGGAACAGTCCTTATTAAATGACAACAAACAGTTTGTCCTTGAAGTCAGCTCCTACCTTCTTCTACATATGCTATCCCCTCTACATCCTACCAGTTGCACCTTCCCTCCTGCTTTCTTCCTTGGCACAGTTTGACATAAGTTGAGAAGCATACCTTTCATCTCTGTTGGTTCTACCTGAGTGGTCTGATTATTGAAAGTTATTTCTGATGTCAAGAACAACTTTTCAGAAAGTGAAATAGAAGGAAGTAGATGACCAATTCTTTTTGTCACTCCGTGTCTTGGAGCCTTACAACTCGAATTATTTTGCAATGACAGCCATTTCTGCAATGTAAAACTGCTGTGAGGAACTTTTTGTGGACTAGATGTGCAAGGAAAAGTACACATTCTGTCCCCTTTCAACTTGGTTTGAAAGAAAAAATAAACTTTTTATATTCACTGAAATTCCTCAAGAAGACTGCATTCTTATATGCTGAAGTAATACAAATACATCGAAGTGTCATACTGAGTAGATGTCATAACATGCCTAGACCTACTATACAGTAGAGCTTTGTTTTTTTTTGGCATTGATATGTTCTTGAAAAGTTGTGTGTACTCGGCTCATTCTTGAGCCTGAATTTAGAAGTGATTTCTTACAATGACATTCTGTCGAGTAGCCTAACTATATGCTTAACTTCTTCCTGGTGCACGGTTTTATGGATGAAGTATTTTCATGGTCTGCAATTGTTATAGTTTTGAATTACAGTTGATGTTGATTGCCGACTATCAAAGCAGCATATTTGAAGTGTCCACAGTCTACACAGCCCAAGACTTCTTTTTGTTTTAGCATCTGGATTTTCTGAATTTATTCAAAATATTTTAATCCTACCTCATTTTGATGTGTGTTAGTAATTTATCTTTTGAGAGATGAGTTCTGTGATATTTGAAGGACAAAACACAGCTTTGTGGTATTTATAAAAGCTCATATGAATCTTTTCACTGTGTGTAGGGATTTGTTGGTGTTTCTAGTTTATCAAGAATAATCTCATATTTCTTCAGGAAATTATGAAGTATTTTTGAATTATATTATGATAAAGAACTATGTACAAGGCAAAATGTGATTTCTTCTTTTCAGACTGATTTGCATGCCAATAGAGATACGGAATTAGGTGGACTGACTCATTCTATTCACAATTGTTTTAAATCTTCATCGAACACAAATTAAGAAACCTACTGTAGTTGTTTAAGGAACAGTTGACGTTTTGTTCTTTTCACTCCTGCCCTTAAGATTTTTGCGGTATCTTGAAGGACCTTGTACGATAACCAGAGATGTGATCTCACTGCATCAGTGATAACCGTGATGGGTACAATATATGAATGCACTTAGAAGCATGACAAGTTAATAGATGATTTTAATAAAAAGAATTCATGGAACATTTTTAACCTAGAAAGGGAAAATTATATAAGAAGAGTGACATACTGGGGCAAGTAGGCCTACATGATGCACACAGATCTTAGAACCAGTACAGCACAACAAAATAAGCAAGTATTTTGAGAAGTCATTTGTGGGGGGGGGGGGGGGGGGGGGGGGGAAGAATTGTTAAAGATATCTTCTTGCCTTGGTAAGTGAATCTTCCTGTTTATTTTTCCTTTTATAGCTTGGCAATGAATAATTTGCTATTTTAGCAAATTTCTGTGCTAAGACTATTTTGTATTGCACTAGATTTATTTTGTAGTAATTTCAAAATCTGACAATTTCCACTTGTTATTTGTTCTGCTTTCCTTTTCTCTCTGGCATTCCTTGTAGACAGTAAGAATTACCGGATTTTTCTCACTGTTAGTTTTTCTGTTACCTTGGGGCTGATGTGAACGTTTCTCCCCTCACTCTTATGCTGCAGCACAGACTCACCCGCATACGAAATGCTTCCCGCATGCATGTGCCATTAGGTAATAATTGCAGTATAATCATCATCATCATTTCCCCTTATCCAGCTCCTGCCGGGTCGGGGTATTTATGACACTTCTCCACTTTCCTCTTTCCTTCCACCATTCTTCTTCCACGATCTTGTCCCAGTCCAGATTTCTTTTTCTTATGCTGTTCTTCACTGAATCAATCCACCTTGTCAAGGTCTTCCTCTTGCTCTCTTACCCTTGCACTTTGCCTCCAGCATCTGTCTTGGTATTCTATTTTCCTCCATCCTCTTTACATGTCCAAACCACCTTAGTTTATTCTTCTCAATTCTCTCATTTAGTTTTCCCATCCCAACTTCCTTCCTTAACATCTTCATTCCTCACTCTGTCTTTCCTTGTCTTTCCTATCATACTTCTTAGGAATTTCATTTCACTGGCAGTATAAATGTTTGAAAAATTGCCAGTCTAAGGCCGGTATTACACTATCAAATAAATTTGTCAAAGAAATTTTATCAAATATTTTATAAAACTGAACTTTTATAAAAGTTATACAAAGGAATAATCACACCATTACACTACATCAAATATTTTATCATAGTTCAGCAAAATGTATGAAGAACAGTTCCCTGTTCACTTTACTGTATTACGGTAGTTGAAATTCTGTGGTGGCAATAAGGGTATATAAATGAAACGGAAAGATAAAGTGAACGTCTATGGGTGGGTTGCCCACGTTAAAGTGTATTACGAGTAAAATCTTGGTGAACAAGCTGCAGTACGAGCACTTGAAAAATTACATTAATATTTAATTATTTATAATTATGATGAAATGAATGATGGTGACGTTCGAAAAAACCACTGCCCGAGCAAAGAAAATTGAAACATACGAAGTAAAAAATTATGCCTTGAGTGGGATTCGATCCCAGGTCCCCTCGAACCTCAGTCGAGCGCTCTACCCATTCCGCCAACTAGGCACTGCCATGTAATGGTTGGTTAGATGCATTACGTACTGGTAAGGATAAAGTGCTTATTTACACTCGTTTGTACTATCATAATTGTAATTGAAAAATTATAATACAAATATTATAACATAAAGTGCACTACTATTCACGGCTTATTTCAGCCTACGTAACTATTGCATTCCTCTTTATATCCTGAAATGCGCGTCCTTTGTGTGCAGCGCATATAGCCTCGGCTATTTTTACCCACAGTTTCTATCTGTTCATGTTTTACATTGTATACCATTCATTATGTAACATATTATGTAACATTTCATGCATTTCACACTCTGATATGAGCATATTTGTTGTGGTAATATTCCAGCTGTTATGATCCGCCATTTTGGTTTGAATCTTTTATCAAAGTTACCATGATGCTCATAAATTTTATAAAAGAAATGTTATAAAACCACCTTTTATAAAAGATTTCCCCAATACACTGTCATATCTTTTATAAAAGATATTTTATCAAAGATCTTTGACAAATTTCTTTGATAGTGTAATACCGGCCTAAAGCAAACGATCACATACATAAGTCACACATCCCCTTCCCCTCCAGCAGCCCACCAAGCTCACTCGAGAGCTTCTGTACACTCTGTAAGAATTTGCCTTGGGAGAGTGAGGTGCATGACATTCATTATTCCGCTCTTCACAACTCCAGTAAGTTTGATATCTCATATTCTACCAAGATGTATGCCTTCCCCCCCTCCCTTTTCTTTCAACCCCCCCCCCCCAACCCCTTGGAACATTTTTACGACAATTTAATACATTTATTCATTTTAGACTGTTTCGTCTTTCATAATCCAGTCAGTTAATATAAATAAACCTTTTGTCTTCTGTACTGTACTGAACTATTGACTTTCCAAAAACCGTAATTCCACAAGGCCCATTGGATCCGTACCGACAGAAGCACTTGGACAAAACAACTACATCCTATTTGAGATGTTGACATCAAAATCTAACGGTTTCATTTGAAGTATAACATCGATGTTTGAACTAATATTTGACTTTACTGTGGTTGCAACTTCTTACATCAGATGTTATACGATGTCAATATGGATTCAAACTTGATCAAAAAAATGGATACGAAGGAGAAGTTCAGTTTGTCATGTTTTCTTGCTGTGTAAACAGTATGTGAACAGTCTGCTGTATGGTACTGAACTGCAGTTCAGTCATAGTCAAATAGACCAAACACTATATCCAAAAATGGTACTGGGGACACCATAATACAATTGAACAGTACAAATTAAGTACAAGACATTGGTTAATTTTAACAGTTTTAAATTAACAAGAGGTAGCATAATTTTAACATATTTTTAATGATCGAGATGTCAACATTGTTGCAAAATTCAACTAATGGCATCAGAACACCAATACTTTTTAAAGCTTAAGAGTGGTACAAATTAGAGAATTGACATTGTAAATAAATACCCTTAAGGAATTTAATTTCATCATTATACTCTGTGAGCTGCCTGAAGAGGATTGACATTTCGCCGGAAATTCCACGTCAGTCATCACCCCTCTGCCTCTTGACCAATCCATGTTCGCATAGTTGATGTCATAATACTCTGCGTTGCAATATTACAGCCCACGTGCGTCAGAGCCTAGTCAGCCGTATCTCTGGCTTGTACAGTTTGGCAATCTCGTTCTCAGACCACATGGCGAGACCAGAACTGTCAATCCTCTTCTGGCAGCTCACAGAGTATATGCATGTTTTTTAAAATATAGAGATATAATACATTTTGTGACACAATTGTGATGCAAATGTGAATTCTTGCTGAAGAAGGGCCACAAGGCTTGAAACATATTTGACGATTAAATAAAAAAGGAAGTTTTTAAGTATTTCTGGTACTACTTGTATAATTGACGCTAGTTGGTATGAATCAAACATTTCGTTATTCACATTGTTAGTCCAATACCGCACATCATAACTGAAGAACTTCGATAATTTTCATTTCATGTGGATTTTCTCTACATATTATTGTGTTTCGATTGGTACATGATTATGAATTCTACAATTGACCTACTGTTTATTGCAGCGGGTATTTGCCGCGGTCACGAAAGTGAATATATATGTTGACAGCATAATCCTGACCGATATGTTTTTTAATTTTTGAAGTTAAATTTCATCAATAGTTGACCTACTGCTCTATCTTATTGCAGCATGAATTTATGATGGTCGCAACCCTGTTAAAGTAGTTCCGTAGAATTTAGGACTTAAAAGGTTTTATGATACCTGTAATAGATTTATTACAGCTAATGGCCAACGTAAATAACAAAGGAAGGAAGGAAGCTTGTAGTTTAACGTGACCGTTAATCTTGAGATCATGAGCCACGGGACCTCCTTTTTACGTGGAATCCGAACCACAAGACATGGCATTTCACTTCGAAAATCTCACATGCATTGACCGGGAATCGAACCCGGACCACCTTGGTGAGAGGCATTCAGCTAGACCGCTGAGCCACCACGCCCCTAACGTAAATAACAGAAGAAAGGAATGTTTACATTTAAATAGGTAATCACTACATATTTGTGTCATGGATACCCTTCTCTTCATGCACTCGATATTGGTCCCATGGTTTCTCGCAGAGAGGACACACAGCTTTTGTTGTTTCACAAGTTGTGGTTTTGAGCCCACTATAGGTGCTGCATCAGGAAGGATTCTGTTAGAAGCCTGGCTGAGTTTTTGAGGTGTTCACTTTGTGTGCCTCAGGGCAAAATTTGGCCTTCTCTTTCATTTCTTCAAGTCCCTAGATTTAAAGGGGCGTATAACTACTGGCATTATTTTGTCTTGCTATTAGGAAAAAAAGAAAGATCGAATAAAAAAATGTTTATAAATACAGAGTTTCTTTTGAAGAGATAAGGTTAAAACATACAATAATTTATAAGTTATTTACAAATAACATAAAGAGAAATATGAGAATGATTTCCATAAGCATGCATATTTAGGAAGCAGAATTTTTATGGTGAAAACTACCATTGAATATAGCTGACAGCTAGTTCTTTATACTTGATTCAATGAGATTAAACTCTGTAAATATTTGCATTGTGCAATATGCAATTGCTTTTTGTGATGTTTCTTGTTAACTTGAATTCCCTTTTTATATTTGTTTGCTAGCTAGGCCTACTGTTAATAAGTTGCAGGTTCGTATCCTGGTGCAGTCAGCTAGCATTTGAGGGTGCGCTCCCTCGCCTTTTCGGTAGATTTGCTGGCACGTTAAAAATCCTCTTCGGAGCAAAATTCCGGCATCTCTAAAAGCCAGAGTAGTTAATAGGGACGTAAAACCACTAACATTATATTACTGTTACTAGCTGCTTAATAACCAACCAGATATTTTATGAACTTGGTATTTAAGAGAGAAAAGTATTGCATTTGCTTACTAAAATGCAATAGTAGACATGAACTGCCGCGAGTTTTGTACGTGTATACACTAAATTAATATAGATGGTTAAATTGTCCACCCAGTCAATATACAAAAATTCATTTGATGATTGCTTTGTGTATTGACTGGGTGGACCATTAAAGAATTAATGTTATTTTAATGTACGCCTATACAGATCGATTTTCACCATGGTTTATGTCCCGTATACACCACTGTTACACAGTAAGTTTTGCTTGAACTCGATGAGTGACTTCATTATGCCTTCTAAATCATCATGCTTAGGCTATACCTGAGGCTGTTAGATTGTTCCACACTCCGAGGGAAAATGTATGTGGTCTTTTAAATTGCAGTTCATGTTTCTTGCTGATGGAACTGGTATTGTTTCAGTGATTGGGAGAACTTTTTACAGGTATGGTTGAAAGTTTTATTGACATGTCATGTAGCCAAAAATATTTAAAATGCTCCAAGAGACATTAAAGTTCTTCATAAGCACTAGTATGTGGAATTTGTGACATAAAATTGTTCTAAATATTAATTGACTTTTAGCTAACCTTCCCCTTTTCTCATATTTGGAGGTTTCCTCCGAGTAATAGTACAGTGCTTATCTGTTGTAAACTGGCCGGTGATTAGTGGGAAGGTCAATGATATAGGAGGTCACACACAAAAAAAAGTTAATATCTACAGTCATTATGCAATACAATTTAAATATTTGAGCATAAAAAGCGGTTAATACCGTATTTCCTCGCATAATCGTCGCACTTTTTTTGCTAAAATTTCGAGGAAAAAAGCAGGGTGCGACGATTATGCGAAGAATATTTAATTTCAAAGAATATACTGTATCATTATTTGTTGCACGGGCCAGTCATTCGCGTAGCGTGAGTCTGGCGTGAGTCATAGCCCACAGTCAGAGACAGGGTTCTTTCTTCTAACAAGGTCACGACAGGTTAACGCTCGCGGAATGTGCTGACGAAGCTGGCCATTCGCGTCGTGGTTCATAGCCCGCAGGCATAAAGACGAGATTACTTTCTCCTGACAAGATCACGCCAGATTAGGCCTATAAACTCGCGGAATGTGCGCTGGCCGTTCGCGTCGCGGTTCATAGCTGGCAGGCATAAAGACAATATTACTTTCTCCTGACAGGATCACGCCAAATTAGGCCTATAAGCTCGCGGAAGGTTCGCTGGTCGTTCGCGTCACAGTTCATAGCCCGCAGGCATAAAGACGAGAGTACTTTCTGCTGACAAGATCACGCCAGATTAGGCCTATAAGCTCGCGGAATGTGCGCTGACCATTCGCGTCGCGGTTCATAACCCGCAGGCATAAATACAATATTACTTTCTCCTGACAAGATCACGCCAGATTAGGCCTATACGTTCGCGGAATGTGCGCTGGCCGCTCGCGTCACAGTTCATAGGCCGCAGGTCTAAAGATGAGATTACTTTTTGCTTACATGATCACGCCAGATTAGGCCTATAAGCGCGCGGAATGTGCGTTGGCCGTTCGCGTCGCGGTCCAAAACCGACAGGCTTAAAGATGAGGTTACTTTCTCCTGTCAAGACCACGCCAGATTAGGCCTATACGCTCGCGGAATGTGCGCTGGCCGTTCGCGTCGCGGTTCATAGCCGGCAGGCATAAAGACAAGATTACTTTCTCCTGACAAGATCACGCCAGATTATACGCTCGCGGAATGTGCTAAGTGACGAAGCTTGCCGCTCGCGTCACAGTTCATTGCCCGCAAGCATAAAGACGATATCTTTTTCGTCTGGCAAAGTCGCGCCAGGTTATAAAGTCGCGGCAACGTGTGCAACTCACTGGCGCACAAATACGAACATGCTATGCGACGATTATGCGATGAAATTTTATAAACCTATTTTAGTGTTTGAAAAGTGAGGTGCGACGATTACGCGGTGGCGACGATTATGGGAGGAAATACGGTATATGGTATATTCAAATTTGTTTTAAAAAAGTGTTTGTATCGAGTGCTGGTGTTTCTTCTTGTTGATCCATGTACTGCTTCAAGGGGTTTGATTCCTCATCGTCAGTTATTTTGGTATTACCATTACGTTGTGCTGGGATAAAATGGAACGTTGGATAAGCGAGGGCTGTTTGAATAGGACTATTGTAGTAAACACAGTAATAGAGGGAGTAAACTTTCATCATGGAAGTACCAAGGAATAGAGGTGTAGGAAAGTGGGTGTTCTGAGTGTGCTGCCCGCTGTGGTGAGCTGGTGTAATCGGCAGCAGCTGTTATCTGCAAATCTAGAGCGCGGCAAGTTGATCTCTGGGCCCGAAAAATATGCGACCCTATAATATTCACTTAGTTTCTCTAGTTCCCATGTTACAGGTAGCACTACTATTTGCCGTTTGCTAGTTATTGTTTTATGGGGCAGAACAGCGAGGCCATCTACCTCTTTATTTGCTGTCGCAAAGGGGTTTGACTATTAAAACTACCTCATTACAAACCAATAAGGACAGAGTTCATTTACCATTGTCAAATATTATATTATTGCCATTCAAATACCAGTTGCCACACACCAAACTTCATAAGGCCAGCATTGGAGCCTTACCACAGTTCGCCTTATTCTAACAAATCAGTTTGACAACAGTGAACTACTACAGCTCCTACCTTGTCCTCGACGTGCTCATTGTTCCGCAGCTCAGGATCGTAGTTCGAGTTTCCACTAGATAATCCTGCAATGCTTGGCACAAACCGTATGGAGCTCGGCTTTTTCACGCCATGGAACCAAAAGAGTGCCTAATAGTAATCACAGGGAGTGAACAAAATTATATGAAAAACTCCTTTCAACAATGATTAATTAACTTTACTTTCCCCCCCTGAAATTGTATGCACTGTGATCTTTTGTTTTTCCCTTTTAACTTTAATCCTATTATTGGCTCATATAATTTTATTCACTTCCTGGAATTATTATTTCTGTAGAAACGCAATATTAATTGAACCATGCAATCTCCACTCGCAGCTAAAATTATCTGATCACTCTCACCATGAGGCAATATGTGTAAATAAGAGTTAATTGGCCCAATAACACGTTTTTGTAGTTTACTTCACAGCTCATTCTGGGTGCTCTCACATTTTCACAATTCTTGAAGTCTTACACCAATTTTTCACGAGTTTCTACAGTACCAGAAGGCAGAATCGATACATGCAATTACGTGCTGCAAGAAGGTATTCAATTGAGAGCATGCCTTGTCAGATCCAGGCTCTTGCAGTCCTTATTGAGTTATTGATATTATCAACTTTTATGTACCACAATAAATGTTTTTGATGAATAAAATGAATGTATTATACAAATCTCGAATCTTGACTGGTCACAGTGACCGAGATCGCTAGCTCATGCCTCGCTGGTATTGGGAGAGCGTGGGTTCGAATCCCACCTCTGTCGTCCTGAAAATTATTTTCACCACCAGGTTTCTTTCAGTAGATCCATGGCCGATTTCCTATGTTCCCTGACGTGACCCATAGTGAAAATAAAAAAAGTCCTCTCGGCACGCCGGAAGGCGGAGGTAGATTTCACCGGACAAACTTGGGGATAGGCGAAAATAGGCAGAATATGCAGGTTTTCGTAGAAGGATCAGACCTCATTTATTGCGTGAAAGTATTTTATAATTGGAGATTAATTAACTTTGTTTTTCGTCATTTTATGCATATTTTAAACATTTTATTGTCTTATGATGACTGTAACCTTCTTGTCATTTGGAGTCCATTTTTATACTTGTGGTCACACTGTCCTTATGCAAGGTTTCGACACTGATGTGTAACTATGTAACGCTCTGTTACTTCTTCACGCAAAATTATATCTCCCGCAGAGATGTTGGTTGGTTCCTCAGTTTAGGGGCTGCGACAACGCGGTCATGTAACCCCGTGTACTTTGGGTGAGTGTAGAATCTGTCTGGTAAACGGTGTGAATTGTGAAAATCCGACGACTTTTACCGGCTTTGAACCCGCGACCTTGGGCATGCTACCAGTTACGTCACCGAAGCCACTTCACACTTAGTCAGATGGAAATCTGAATCTGATCTCGCGCAAGTGCGTTGTCATGGCAACGTCTGATGGCTCATCCCTCATCAATTTAGTAGTGTTGTCATGGCAACCACTGATAGCTCTTGGCATTTTCTTATAATTCCGAAATAATTTTTCTCATCCCTTGGCGTAATGGTGCGTCATATCAAAAATTCTTTCAGACAAAAGTTTTAGGTAATTATTAGGGGAATACTGTCCATTTTGTACGGTTTTGATATTGTGCCTATTAACAGAGATATGATTAATGTTTCCCGAAAAACCCACTTTTTCCCACCCCTTTGGTCAATGGTTGGTGCTATAAAAAATCTCTTCAATCATAAATTTTTGAGCTTTATCCGGCACATAGTATGAACTTTGAACGGATTCTATATTTCACATATTAAGAGAGTTATAGCAATATTTCATTTTTCCGAAAAAAGTCCCCCATTTTCATCCCCTTCGACCGATTTAGCCCAGTAACGAACTCGACCGAGATTTTATGGGTATACATATTCGGTAAAAATTTCAAAGTGATTGGTGCAAAATTACGGCAGTTATCGTGTCCACAAGAAACTGATATATAAACATACATAAATTATAAATAAACTTTTGAACTGACGGTGGTTTTGGGGCCTGGGGGATGTGAAACGCGAAGATATGTCGAAATTTTCCGGAAATCGAAACATGGTACCCATTGCAATAGTTAGCTTTCTAATGAAATCTACCTAAAATACTACCATCAACGACACCTATCTGTGAACTAGGCTATTAGATGCCACCGGAACCATCAACTCGCAACGAACGTTGGAACTTCTCCTCCGAAGGAAAGCAAACTCAGGGTTTTTTAGCGCTCTTAGTAAATCCGACGACTTCAGCCGGGTTTGAACCCGCGACCTTGGGCATAGAAGTTCAGCATGCTACCAGTTCCGATACCGAAGTTGCTTCCCACAGACAGATGGAAAACTGAATGTTATCTCGTGCAGTGGCGTTGTCTTAGCAACTGCTGATGGCTCATCCCTTATCAATTAAAAGTAAAGTTGTCATGGCAACCTCTCTTGGCACTTGGCATTTTCTTATAATTTAAATCATTTTGCTCACCCCGTGGCGTAATGGTGGGTCATATCAAAAATTATTTCAGACAAAAGTTTTAGGTAATTATTGGAGGAATATTGTTCATTTTGTACGGTTTTGATATTGTGCCTATTTACAGAGATATGATTAATGTTTCCCGAAAAACCCACTTTTTCCCACCCCTTTGGTCAATGGTTGGTGCTATCAAAAAACTTTTCAAACATAAATTTTAGGGTCTTGTCCGACACATAGTATGAACTTTGAATGGATTCAATATTTCATATATTAAGAGAGTTAAAGCGATATTTCACTTTTTCGAAAAAAGCCTCCCATTTTCACCCCCTTAGACCGATTTTGCCCATTAACGAACTCGACGGAGATTTTAAGGGTATACATATTATGTAAAAAATTCAAAGTGATTGGTGCAAAATTACGACAGTTATCGTGTCCACAAGAAACTGATATACATATATATATATATATATACATACATACATAAATTATTTATAAACTTTTGAACTGACTGTGGTTTTGGGGTCTGGGGGATGTGAAACGCGAAGATATGTCGAAATTTTCCGGAAGTCGAAACATGGGAACCATTGCAATAGTTAGCTTTCTAATGAAATTACCTAAAAGTGAATATCCAGTGGCTGCATTAATAAAATTATTAAATCTCAGAATCTTGCAGTTCCTGTAAAGTTTGACAAATTAGCATTGCATGGAAGACTTGTTGACTAGTGATTGGATAATTTTGCCTGCGAGTGTAAAAATGCTGTAAAATATAATCTGAACTACATGAAGATACTATCCAGCTCTGTATCTTGCAGCCAATTGGTTTTAGAAAATGAAGATGGAATTTTGCAGCATTTTGTTCATGTCTTCGTAATGACCCTTAAGGGAATGTCTGAATCTTTGTCTATGGAATTGTCCGTTGCACCAACTAAGTATGCCATTAAGGCTGGTATTAGAAATATGCCATTTTGTACATTTTTTTGCCGAGTATCTTCGTATGTTTTTTTCACTATGATTCATAAAGTTTTTGTATGACCTTGTACATATGTTTGATTTCTACCTGCTTATTGATCAGGACTCATTTTTCAAATCCTTGTTTTAAATGTGCTGCATGAAATGAGTGTGTTTCTTGCATTGAATTGCCACGAATATTCATTTCGATCATTCTAATTGCTTGGCAAGTCTCTTTAAATTGATGCACTGCAAATTTTAACTTTGATGACTTGTTTTCCTGTTTTTGGCACTTGGAGACATACTGGATTACTATTCTGCTGTGTTTTTATGCACCTTAATTCAATAATGTTTTAATAATTTTATTGCTATTTAGATGAAAGAAATATTTCAAATGTTGATTGGTTTATTTGCTGTATTTGAAACATTTAAAAAATTATGGATGTTTATGAACTTGAAGCACATTGTTAGTTTGCACACTTGATTCCACTACATGATTATCTGACAGTGGATTTGAGTCTGTCCTTATTAATATTTGGAAAGTTTTTGAAGTCTTCCATTTGATGTTTAAAATTTCTTTTGGTTATTTTTAGTAATGTTCAACGAAGAAACAAATGGCATCAATGTCTATCCTTTTAACTGTGATGACGTGTTGCAGTTCACTGTTTAGAATTTTTCTGAGTTATGTCTTTGTGTACTTCTTGGTAGTAAATATTTCCTAGTCTTTGTTCTGGTGGTTGTAGCTTGTTTGCTGAACTCCACTCCACATTGAAATCATCTCCACAGAATTTTGGAATGCTTGAATATTTTTATAGTGTTGCATCTTTATGTTGTGAAATGTCACTGGTTTTCCAGTGTCTGTTTTATAAGGCAAAGAATTGCATGAATTTATTCTTTTATGTTTCATATAAGGAAAGGAAGTAAAGATGAAAATCTTCACTTTTAGATTGAATTAATACTGTTGACTTTCATACTACTTGTTGATGCATGAAACATGATCCTGTGGACACTAGAATTAGTGTTTTATATCTAATATTGGGGATATTTCTTGTGTCCCAGTGGACTCGGGTGACTGAAAAGGAACATTTTTAAGGTTGGACAATTACTTTGCCCATGTCCATTATAATTCAGTAATTTTGCCAAATATGAGCTTGCCACTAAAGCACAAAATAATGGACATTTGGTAAATAAGTAGTTTCATCTACAAGATTTGTATTTTAGATGTAAATAAAATACAGTATATATGGAGAATTTGCAACATATAACAAAGCATTCTATTTTTTTTAGAAGCTACAGATTTTTATGTTCATAGAAGAGAATAGCTTGTGAATAAATCTTGCACTGAAGGAATGTGTTCAATTGTAACATGTGATTGTGATTTTGAAATGTTTTATTTTATGCATACGATTACTGCCTTTTTAGACCACCCCATGGTGTAGTGGCTAGCATTCTTGGCTGTCACCCCCGAGGTCCAAGTTCAATTCCCAGCTTTGCCAAGAAATTGGTTTCAGAGCTTGAATGGGGTGAGGCAGAAATGAGAAGAGATAGGTTTGATCCTAGATGTGGTTTCCCATGTCTACTCTAAGGAAATGCTGGGTGGTTCCTAACCTAAGGACATGGCAGCCTCTTTCCCAATTTTAATTTTGTATAACTACACACTACTTCAAACACCACAATAACACGTTATTGGACAAATCCTACACACACCCAAGTATGCGGGGCTAAATTATCATGATGTTGCAAATTCCTCAATGAATTAACAACAGTTCTACCCTTTAAATTCTAAATACCACTTCAAAATTGTAGAGTCATTGCCACGAGTCAGATTACCTCCAAGGCATAGTGGCATCTGTATTGAAACCACCTATAATTTTATTTTTCATCTTCCTTATGCCTCAGTGGTATTACTTGAAACCTCCTGCTTTGCCTCTGTGAGGTGCTGCTCTCAGGAGGTAATTTTTGGAACGGTTGAAATCTGATGATATGCATAGAATTTCCATGGAGATATTTTATACTTGAACAATTGTTTAGCAGATGTTTTGAATGTGTCATTTCCTTCAGTGTGTTTTGAATTGACTATTTAGATTTCTCGTATGTTGATTGTAGTTACATCTAAGAAAGTAATTTCAAATGATAAATAGATCATAGAAGTGTTAGGTTCACAGAATTTACGGAAATGTGAAGTGGTTTCAATTGAAACCACTGCAGCTTACCCCGTATTGAGTAACATAGCTTTACATTTCGCCGAACAGAATGTATGGACGAAAGTTAGGAAAGTGGGAAATAAGTCAACTGTTGGAAGATATTACTTCTGATGGAGAATCAGTAGGTCGGTCATGGAGACCAAGATTAATACCTGAGGGGACCTGACTCGCTGACCACGCGTCGCCCCATAATCTGCAGGCCAATGGCTGGGCAGCGGTCGGTTGGTAGGGCTGTAGTAAGTCAGTTTTTTTTTTTTTTTTTTTTTTTGAGAATCAGGTCAAGACCCAGGGAGTGATATGCCTGAAGATTGGAATGCACGCTGACAAGAGTGATAGTGAAATGGGAATGAAACCAAGGACACCAGTCGTCATACCTGACAATGATTGTGAAATGGAAGTTGCATTAGACAGTGATGCCTATTTCAGTAGTGAAGATGAAATACCTCTGTTAACACTAGAAGATAACTGGGAAAAATATCACTGCAGTAAGATCAAATGACAAGACTTTCGATTACGCGTGGGTTTGCATACTTCAGCACGAAGGTGGCACCTCACATAACAAGATCGTCGTGCACGACATGTGGGGTTGATTTGTGTCTTTCATCTGACAGGAACTGTTTCCTCCCCTTCCATAAGTGAATATTCATTTAGAGAACACTAAGCAATACTTTGTATACTAAGTGAAATTTTGTGTACTTTGTGGCCTCCTGAGAGGGCGAGTGCAGGCCTTTCTAATCGACACCTGTGGGCGACCTGTGCACAGGGATGAGAGATAGAATGGATGAAGATGAATGAAACTGGGCCAAGGGTTTGGAAGGAAGCGACCGTGGCCTGTCAGAAGGTACCGTTTCAGCATTTGCCTGGTGTTGAAAATGGGAAACCACTGAAAATCATTTCAAGGACGGCTGCCGGTTGGGCTCGAACCCACGCGTCGACTGAGTCAGCAGAGAGCTTGGCCCCATGACCTAACGCTGCGCTTTAGCGAGCGTAGTCACCGATGTCAGCAGAGAATAATATTGATAAGCAGTGACCTAGAGATGCAGTGGTCTCAAACAAAACCACCCCATAATTTTGAAACTTTAAACAAAAACTTTTTTTTTTACAAATACAGTACCACTTTGTATTGATGCCTTTCATGAGTAATTACCGTTTTTCCCTTCAAATTTGAAAAAAAAAAGTTCTGTGCCTCAAAGGGTTAAGACAATCACCATTGGGCCGATAACCTAGATGTTAGGCCCCTTAAACCAACAATTGTCATCATCATCATCAACAATCACCATCACCAGTGATAGGAAGAGCATTTGGAAAAGTTACAATGTAGACCATAACCACAAGATCGTAGATTTTTCATTGTGGGATTTTATTGAAATCTCAGAAATTAATTTGGGTCTGCTTTGTGAGTATGAAAGATACGTACGGGGAAGGTATTTTATAGGGGTAATGGTTGAGGATTAGATAGAACTTACTAATGACGTGAAAGTCTTTTGTTTGTTCTGTGCAGAATGTCGATAACCGTTCCATGAGAAACGATGCTAATCTGTAGTAGCACATACTGTCGAAAGGCATTTGGCAGGATAAAAAGTTTTAGCTTGCTAATCTCTTTTGTAGGTAATGAAAATTAATGTCTTAATTTTATCAAGGATTAATGCTGTACATTATACTGTTGATTGGTTTTTCAAGGTCTTGATGACATTGGTTTAAACAGTGTTGCCAAGTACATCATTGAAGGAGCAATGTTACTAAACAAAGCTGTAAATTGAAATTCATCCTCGTGAACTAGCTTAATATGGATTATTTAACTTGCGATTTATGGAGTGTTCTCTACTTTGTGTGTGATTAAGGTTGCATGAAAGCCTTTGTTCAGAACTTACATTTGAGTTCTACTCATTTTTGTTGATGGAATTTTATACATGTTATTTCTGAATTATTACAACAATTACAAATACGCATTGCTCCGAATTTGTTAACCCTATCTGTAAAATGTAAATAAGTTATTGCTGTATATTCACCTATTTTCAAAACATGTGGCGCATAGTGTACACTGTGGAATGGAATTGAAGCGAGAAAAATGTTCATTCCAGCTGTGTGTATTGTACTTTGCCAAAGTTAGTTATGCGAATTTATTCGTGGAATGTGTGTTCTTCAAAGTTATTCATCGATTTTGAATTGCAATTGATATGTTCATATACCATTGAATGTGGAAGATGATGAAATTGATTTGTTTTGTAGTGACTACTTAAAATTTTGCATTTTTGCATGGAAGTTGAAATGTTCAGCTCTCTAACTTGTGCAGTTAATGCTTACAATTGCTTAGCATGAATCACATTAATGGTCTTAAATTTTTGAGATTCCTTTTGGTAAGTACAATTATATTTATATGGGATTTACTCTTGTTGAGTCGTACATGTCTTAGCTAATTGGGATTAAGGTTAGACATATTTTAAGAACCATTTCAAGGTTCTACTAATGTGATTGAAAACCGCAGGTTTATTTTACTGGACTACTGCTAGTATATAATAATATATACTCAGAACCTCTTACTTCTTTAGAGGAAATAGAATTCGTTTATTGTTCTTGTGTTGCGTGATTTACTCGAATGAGCTGTGGCTCAGTTATATTAAATAGAATAAAATTAAATACTCTGTGTGACATCCGGTTGATTTTCTACTTAATTTTCTTTCTGTTTTGACCTTATAATACATTATTGAATTTACGAAGTCTGATGATGTTTTACCCATGGTATAATGGGCATTTTCAATGACTTGATTCAATGTAACCTAGGAGTGGGCTTAGTAAATTGGCCGAAGGTGGCCGGAGTAGAAGTTAATAAAGTACGCCGCCTTGCATGGCATCACATTGACCACATTGTTATGTGCATACATTCTTCGAGGTTGAGAAGGAAGAAAGGTTATGTAATAAGAAGGGCTACATGAGCTTATGTTTGACGATCTGGTTGAATGTTGAGCCGTGATGAAATATGGGTGTGTGGAAGTTTCTTTTATTATCCTGTTCTGTATGCTTGTACATCCTTCGTGCTGAGGTACATTCGTCTCCTTAGTGTTTGATATGCCCAAAAGTTCCATACATACTGTCTTCAGATTTTTTCAGAATCTTCTTCTCTGATCTTGTCTTGTCAATTTTTACTCACTGTATTTCCAATGTTTCCTCCAGAATTTATCAGTCTGTTTGTCTTTCAAGATTTATTTCATATCCCTTTTCTATCTCCTGGTAATTCTTGCCACAGACCCTAGTTGCTACTAACTTTATTAGTTGCAATTTTGTCTTTCCCAGTAGTTGCTGTTCTCTTCAAACTAACTTACTGAACCAACTAATTCCCTTATAATTCCTTTTATTAATTTTAGGTATAAAATTTTGCAACTTGATAGTAACCTTGACAATTTGTTGCAGTTCATCCATGAGAAATTAAGAAATTGTAATTGGTCTTTTTGTTCTTCAACTTTGTTAACGATTAAATATAGGTCTATCTGGGCTGTGTTGCAAAGTTGGCTAGATGCCTACCTCTTGTGTCCAAGGGTGTAGAATTATACCCCTGCACATTTGATTTGTCATACTGTCATGTCATAGAACTCCTCCAGGGCGGTACCCTGGAGTTTCAAAGCCATTAAGGATATATTATTTACCGAACTAATTCTGAAATCGTCGTCGGCTGTGACTCGATTCAGAGTACACACAGCTTCTTCCTGCATACAAATTCTGAAATATACCGTATGGAAATTAGTAGCCTTTCTGGACCAATGAATTATTGAGGCTGAGAGGCATAGTTACTTAAGCATTTACTTCAGAAACCTTGTTTGATTCCTGCCCAGTCCAATGGTATTTGGGGTGTTCAACAGTTGTCAGTAGATTTACTAGAATGTTGCAAGTTCCTTTCCTGGGAAAAATTCTGAAACATCTGTCTCTAAAGCCAAAGCATTTAAGAAGCATGTTAAACCTGTAACATTATTAATATTCAGAAAGCTTGCATTCCTAGATGCTACTAATCTAAAACGAATAATTGGGATATTTAATTTATATAGGACGGCAGGATGATAGCAAAGACTGAAGGTTGCACCTATATTGATGCCTCTGGGCTCAATAATATTATTTTCTCAGAACATCAGTTATGTATATCTTTTTAGCCTGGAAATCATAACAAACAAGCAAAATAAAAAGGCATTATCAAGCTAGGAAAGGGAAAAACAGAGGAAGAACAGCTTACTGGGGCAAGTAGGACTAACACACAAATGGCTTTCATCATCAGTGATTTATCCTAGAGTTTGGGCACTATGCTCTTCATTGCTAGTAGATCGCGGGATGATTTTCGGTGGGTGGGAGGGGGGTTAACCTGAAGTTGCTCCCCTGAGCTTAGGCTGAAGCCTCACGAAAAGAGCTGCCTTCATACTCCCGCGCATTTGTAATGGTCAGTCTCATAGTTGTGTGAGCGCGAAGTTATGTCCGTTAAGTTTTTCGTGTGTACATTAGACATTTGCCGATGAAAAATCTGATCTTACATTTCTAATTTATTACTAACTGCACTTAAATTCTTTTCATATGTACAGTTCAATTTCAACTCTTTTCCTTATATAGAGTTTTATTTAAGTTGAATTCATATTTACAGGAAATTTATGTTTGTAGGCAATAAACAAATGTAGGCTAGAACTTTGAATTCTTCAAAAAAAATCTGTTCTGGTTTCTTCCTGTAGCTTTAAGTAGATTTTAAAAAAGGTATGGTTGCTCAGTAAGTTTGGAGACCACTGAGTTGGAGCCTGTAGGAACTGATTATTGTATCAACAATGCTTTTCCAATTGTCCTTGAAAATCTGTACCAGACTTTCTCTGTCTCGTTAGCTGAAGTCGCAGTAAGACTATTAGGGCTAGACATGTTATAACAGTGAATGGCTATTACTCTTGAGTGGCAACTGTTGAGTTGTATCTAAGTTTGATTCCTGGCCCTATGTGAAAAATTTGCCATGGTATGAAAATCTGAAACTGGATTGGTTCAGTCATTTTAAGACGATGGTGAAGTCCTCTAATAAATATGTATCTGACCACAAAAAGTGACATTGAAGGTGGTGGAATTCATCTGTTGTTGTATCTGAGGAAGTCAGCCATTAGTTGGCTGACCTTGACCATATAAGCTGTTGTGCCAAGGGTTTGTTTAAATATACTGGATATTAAAGCCTGGCTACGTCATGGGCCATGAACAAAGGCTAATCTCGAGTCCTATCAACCTAGATCAGTGGTTCTGAACCCGTAGAAGTCTGCGGACCACTCAGCCTGAAATTGATACATCTACGGACCCCCCATACTCCCCAATACTCCTTATCAGTTGTAATCCTTCCTCAATAACACTTATTTTAAAGATATTTCAATTCAAAACCTGATAGTCATCACCGTGAATACATTCGGACGATTCTCGTTCAACGCACATCGTTTTCGAAATACCCATTTATTGACCACTTTCGTATACGTGCTGGTGGCTCCTTTTCTCCCGCGGACCACTCCCGAGGCACTAGTGGACCACCTGAGGTCCGCGGACCATCGGTTAAGAACCAGTGACCTAGACTCTCCCAGAGTTACATGACCAAATGGGTGCCAGGCAACTCTGCTCCCAACCTTTGGATGTTTCAGGTTGCCATGATGTTGCAGCCATGCTCTCCATATATTAATAAACTAATAAACATTAGTATCCTTCAAGTTGGTAACATTGAAGTATAAAACTTTCTCTTAGCTAGTGAACATAATGGGAGAGCAACGTTTGAGAGAAAGGTACGTACTTAACTTTTAACAATTCAGACTTGCTCACAACAGGTGGTGCACCAAATGAAGTTGAATTTTGTATTTTAATTTCAACAATTCATTCTTGCTCACAGCAGGTGGTACACAAATGAAGTTGAATTTTGACAACAATGTGGTGTCTACATGTGGTGCAGGAATCTATTGGAGCTACTGTTATGTTCTTGATCACTGATTTTATTCTTTCAGATCCTATTCTGTAGAAGTTTGTGCTGCTATGTATTCGTCTGGAGGAGAGCTGATTAACTTTTTTTTTCAGCTTCCTTTCAAATTAGATTTATTGTTTGCCTATTTCCTTGGTCTCTATGGGCATGAAATTGTTTTACAGATTCCAGCTCACTCAGCCTGAAGGGAGTGTGTGCTGATTCATAGTTAATGAAGTTTCTTTGCTCTTGAATCTTTTCAGCTTTTATTAATGTAAAATATATACAGATAGAACGGAACAGCTTCCCAGGAATGATAGCAAGTAATGAAACAGACCACATAAGATCAAATTATTTGAATGATGAAGAATCAGCCGAAAATGTTGTACCCTGTGATGCCTTTTTATTGTCTTCTTTCCCAAGTTGTTCTCCCCTTTTGAGTTTTAATGCTTCTCATTCCCTTTCATAATTTTGTTTGCAAGGGTTGTCCAAATTGTATGCACCACATTTTTTTCCCTTTGGGAATTATTTATTGCGTACAAAAATTTGTTTCTTTGACAATAATTGGTTTTCTACCTAATCCACATCAAGTTGTACAGCCTTGTTGCAAAGTGAAGCAAGTGCATGTGTAGCCTATCCATGGCAGTTCTTATTGTGTTGATGCAGCCATGTTCTCATTGATTTGTGGGCTAGTTATTTGCAAGTTTTGTCCCATGGTGTTTATGCTTCTCATTTTTTTATGGGCCAATCTGACTTATTTTAATCTTTTTGAAGGAGTGCTCTGCAGGACTAAGTTTGAAGATAACAAGGCCATTAATGCATTAAGAAAATGGTTACATCAAAAGAACATGAATTGGTACAGACAGGACATACATGCATTAGTGCAATTGGTGGGGATTGCATAGATAAATAATGTGTCAAGTAAACATTAATTTTATATTATTTGTATTTTCCATTCATGTTTTTTAAAATTTTCTCTGTAGGAAAAAAGGTGCATTTCATTTTGAGCAGTTCTCATGGCTGGTATAAGTTCTTTCTGTATAGAGTGCCAAATCGAAGATACATTCTAGGCTGAAGGGTTTTGTGGTTGTATACCGTAATTCTTGAATATCGCTCTGTGACTTTGTCGCTCTACAAGCCCCAGAGATGTGTTTTTTATTTTTTATGATCTGTGGTTGGTAACATTTGTGATTAGCTTGTACTACAGTAATTTATGTGTATGGAGTAGCGCAGTTGAAGATATCTGATACCCCCGGACGAACTTGCAGAGTTGGGGAGAGAGAAAAAGAGAGTTCAATTCGGTGTTGGTTTTATCAGCAGCTGATTGGACAGAGGGGAACGAACATATACAGCAAGACAGCCTTCAGTGTCGAGTCAGTGAGGGCCAAAGTAGTAGCCGCCAGGCCCATTTGAATAGACTTGAAAGGTAAGGTCCTCTGTGTCTTATTTTAGATATATGACCTGTGCGATAAGCAGGCCTCTTTAGGGGTTATCTTGTAGGGATTTTAACAGTTCCATTTTATTTGCTGTTGGTGGTGATGATGAGTTTAATTTCTTTTTTGATGTTTGACTTTACATGAATTGAGACAATAATTGCATTTGTGCAGTAAATAGAGATGAACAATTTTCAATTTGACCTTGAAGAATATATTGATGTTGTTTGTATGCCTTGCATTTAATCATTACCTATGTGATCCTATTATAATATAAATTAGCTCAAGAGTCTTTCTTAGTCCGTTCAAAATAATGCTAAGAAACTGCACTATTTACTTCAGGGTGAAAATATTCCGCATATTGATCGATATTGGCTAGGATGTATTTAAAGGATTTAATCACACATTTTCATAGGTTGGTCCATTCACAGTGAGCAAGGAAACATTTGACATGAAATGAAATGAAAGCCCCCTTGTCAATATGTGCCTTAATACCGGTTATATTGTGCCTTACATACATCTTTAGCCAATGTATTTCTATATAGTTAAGCATGGGAACAAGAAAAATACATACTGTAGATTATATTATTTAGGTTTTACATTCAGGTAATATGGATAAACTTATGGCCTCGGCTATAGTTTTAGTTCGAGCCATTATACAGGGTCATTAACTGCGTGTGCTCCGGTAAACAAGGTAGGCTAAGCCGGCGTCGATTGGCGCTGATCGCGGGCGGGTGTACATGGAGCTACATGGATTTTTCCCACCCTTAAAAATTGCTTTTTCTGCTAGGAATTGATCCTACTATCTGGGGGGGATCAAGAGGCACGCACCGATCTACTGAGGAAGCTTACGTTCAGGTGGTTAATGTTATCAATTACAGCTGGACCGGTCATCAGAAAATCCTAGATTTGAAGTCTATGCGGGAACAAACGTCTGTTACATTTCTTACTTGGACCACATTTGATTAACCCATGAACGCCCGAATTAATAATTTTTGAAAATTTTGCTTTTTTTAATTAATAAGTCATACTATAGGGAGTTATTAAGCTGCTCAAACCATATTTTACGAAGGTGGCATCTATCTAGTGCTGATGTCACAAAAAGTGGAAGCCTCTACTTTCCACTACTCCAAGGGCGGCGCTTGTGTTGTCAAGACCCTTACTGCATATTCTGAATGGTGATTTATAAATACAATAATGTACCAATTTCATATTTGTTGCTAAATACTTATCTTGATAATATTACACTTGAAAAATCACTGAGCAAGTATTTTGACACCTTTGAACCTTCGATCATATAGTCTAGTGACTAGTTACTTGGTGTGGAACGGGAAGAATCATGATATGCACAGTCCCACATCACATTTACAAAATGCAGTGCAGACACTGCTTACACACATTTCACTGGCACACCGCCTCCGCTTATGTCCTGGGATGTTGATGATCACATCATATCATAAGTCTGCAATGTCGCGGCCCTATCCTGCACGTGGTGTTGACAGCCGTCTGGCTCCACGTGGTTCTACGCCGTACGATTTTACGTAGAATTGTGCCACTTCCCTCTTGAACTCCAGTTTATTTGTCCTTGACTGTGATGTCGTAATGAGGTACCATGCGTTTTGGAGACTCTCGTCTAGAAGCCGAGAAAATATGGCCCACCACCACTTTTTGTTTCTTATTGACACATGATAACAGTTCATATTTTCATCCATATGGTTCGTTCCTCCCATGAATTTGTTATAGGTGCCGATCTGGAGAGGACGTGGGATTGTAACTATTTTTCTTTTCAGCCCGAGAGAACCTTCTGACCTGGTCGAGGGGGGGGGGGAAAAACGGGTAGTCGTGGAGGCAACAGTTACTGTGCTGTTGACATACCAGAAAGCAATAATCATGTCGCCATTACTCCTTTTCCACCTCCTCCAATATTTCTGCCAATGTCAGACTTCTAAATAATAATTATGTTATTGGATTTACGTCCCTTTTAACTGTTCTGGCCTTTAGAGACGTCGGGTAGCCGGAATGTTGACCCAAAGGGTATCTTTAATGTGCCACTAAATCTACTGACACGACTCCCACGCATTTGCGGACCCCCAAATGCCAGCTGACTGCATTAGGATTCGATCCTGCAAGCTTGGGCACAGCAAGCGAGAACTTTGCTGTCGAGCCACGCTGCCAGTCTAGACCTCTGAAATATCGAAATTGTATTTTCTGAAACACTGCCTGCAGCCAGATATCTCGGCAAATGTATGGTCTTGAATACGGTACTGGCATAAAAAATATGCTACGGTGACAAAAAACATATTATACGAAAGAATGCACTGTTAAAAAAAGCTGTATATGGGAAAACTTTTTGTGTATAAATGCATGAAATGTATTCTAACTCATTTCATATGAATGTGCTACAGAAAATATCTTGCCTTACCACTGACCCTGTCTCCGCCTAGCGTTACCATGTGGTAACGCTGGGAAAATTAGTCCCAGGCATGAGCAGGTATAAAGAAACAGGTAAGATATGTTACTGAATTATAAATTGGATATGTTTACTACCATAATCCCGAAGACAAAGTAAACTATCTCTCTCTATTTTACGCAATAATTTAGCATGCTGTACCTTTTGCGGCATGCCATCACGACGTGAGAAACAAACCATGAAATGCACCCAATTGTTGGGACATCACCCAAGACATTCCCTAGCGACTAGTGTGCGGGAAGTGAATCAATAGACCTTCCTTGATCATATACGCGGGAAGTTCGAATATCTATAACGGGCAAAGGTCCTGTAGAGCAATACATGCAATGACCGGTACTGCGTTACCATATGGTAACGCTAGGCGTTTATGGGTTAATCCTCATAGTAGCATAAACAAAATTACACCAGAGTTACATAGTTGCAATTCGAAACATTACATGAAATAAATGTACATCTACGTCCGTGACTTCATCGACCACATTAAAAATTTTTGGCATGTTTATTCTAACAATGTTCGAATCTCAAAACTTTTAATCTCTCTCCATAACAGGCTAAAGAAAAGAAAACAGTACAAATCTTGTCATTCAATGGAAAGTGAACATAAATGAGACACAATCTTAACCAGCTGTTATTATGAAGTTTATAACATGTCTTATATGACCATCACCACCATACACTTAATTTTAATGTGCTCTACAAACTCCAGCTGATGAAGGTGTCGATTGATGCTGAAACGTGTAGTGGACAAATACGTTACGAATATAAGAAACCTTTTATATTTATGATAAGGTGGACACTTTCTTTAAAATTGTTCCAGTTTGTAAGAGGGGATATCACTCTTATTCACAGGAGTAAAAGAAATAAAGAACCTTCAGAACAGCTTTTTAGGTTTGCTATGTTGGATTTCCTGCTGTTCTTTAGGGAGGGAATTCCTTGTTACGAAGTTTCAATTTAACAAATCCATATGAATTATTTAATTATGTCACTTGTAATCCAAAACCATTTAGAAAGTTCAAATCTCATAAATCGGGGGTTACGGAAGTTACAATTCTATATATAGCTAATCGTAAACTCTCCTGTCTATTTAATATTCTTTGAACAGTGTCATTGACCAACTTATTCAAAGATAAATTAGATATTTTATTTGTTAGAACAGTGATAATGTAATAAGTTTCCATTCTTATGGTTTTCTTACACAGTGTGTCATCATATTGTGGTCTTGTTTGAAAGGATAATCCATCAATAAAAGCAGGTTTGGAATGCATTTAACTTCTGAACTGGTCGTTACGGACTCTATGGAAAGAAAGGATTAACATGTTTTTATTTTATTTTACTAGAGCTAATTTCTTGACAATGTTGGTTGACCTTCGATGCCTGTTAATTTCTCTGATGAAATTTTTATTGCTTATTATTATTATTATTATTATTATTATTCTTTTGTGTGGTTTTCTGACTTAATGAATTGGACTTTAGCGTGTCTGGGGCATGGTATTTTAACCTTGTGAGGTTAATTCCTTTGGCTCGGGGACTGTGTGTTTGTGACGTCTGTAATAGTCCTCTGCGAAGTCTCTCCACTATTTTAAATGACAACATATTAGTGAATGACCACATGGATTGTGAATTCCTATGTACAGTTGAAACTAAATGTTTAAAGTAGCAGGATTTGTTCAGGCTTTCATAAACTAGAAGGAAGTCTAATATCTTATGATAAGGTAAACCTATGGAAACCTTCTGGTGCATTGTCTGAATAGATTATAAAGTGAAAACAATGAACTTCGGAAGAAATCAATTTATGCTACACATTTTACTGAAATCCGAAATACAAAACGTGCATACTGTGCGAGTATTCAAATTTTACATTTAGTCTGTGAAATGTATTTTGATGCATTTTTCTGCTTAGCATCATTACTTGGTTCATGCCTCTTATGTTGCCCGTCTTTATCTGTATATCAGGACAACTGTTTCATAGTGTTGAGAGCTTGATTTTAACCAGAAGCTCCAGTGCAATGGTTTTTGTTCTATTTGATTGACTGTCTTTTACTCAATGGTATATGGTATTTCTTCTGTATCATCTGTTTGTATATAGACCCACCCAAATATTTTGATTCGACAACGAACATTTTTAGCTGTCGTAGATGTGGGATTGTTATTACTGCAGTTTTTTGGCAAAAGTAAATTGGCAATTTTGTCAGTTGGTATGCTTGATTTTATGTATTTTGTTTTTGAAACATCCACGGTCAATTGCCTCATGACCACTACACAAAACAAGGAAAAGACTAACCAGAACCATACTTTACAGTAAGAATATGAAATTGCTTTTCATTAAATCGGAAACATTCAACTTATTGAATGAGCAATTCCTGAACCCTTGGGAATAGCTCGGTTTCTCCTAAAGCTTTCCCCAACTTCATTCATCTATATCAATCGAAAGTCTAGATTAAAATATGATTGATGAAAATGATCATTTAAGAGTTGAGACTGGAAGTCTTTCGTACACTGAAGTCGATTTTGAGTTCCTTATCATTAAGAAACTTAGCTGCTCATCACCATGAGAAACTCGCTTCGACAAAAGCATTAAACTGCAATTTTCTTTAAAACTATTTTTATTCGGCAGCTAAAGATTAGAATAAAATTGTAGTTTTTAAGCAATTTGCAATAAATCAAAAGTATAGAAATAGTGTTAAGAACAAACACAATGACAGGCAGGTGGACAGAGAGATAAAAGGTAACACATAAAAGGGCAGTTGGACTCACCACTGTCTTCAAAGTTGATAATTCGTGCTTAAATACAAATAAAAGCTCTTCATTGCTATGTCTCCTGACGAGCTCATTTTGTGGTGTCTTTTTTGGTGTCGTGTGGCATCCTGAGAGACCGGGTGCAGGTCTTTCTAGTCGACGCCCGTGGGCAACCTGTGCATCGGGATGAGGTGAACGAAACTGGATAAGGATGTGGAAGGAAGCAACCATGGCCTGTTAGAAGGTACCCTCCCAGCATTTGCCTGGTGTTGAAAATGGGAAACCACGGAAAACCATTTCAAGGACGGCCGACGGTGGGGCCCGAACCCACACGTCTACAGAGTCAGCAGAGAGCTTGGCCCCATGAACTAATGCTCTGCTTTAGTAAGCATAGCCACTGCTGTCGGTTGTGGTGTTATGTTTTATATAGATTATTAAGCTACCTAGCATTCGTTAGGAAGTTGGATGACCCGACAAACACTGGTGGGTTGTTCGCAAGAAATAGACAACATACTGGTAGCTGTATCCATGTTAACCCTTCTAGTGCCAGGGGGTCGATCTATCGGCCCAGGGAGCCTCTGCTAAAAGTGCCACGGGCCGATCTATCGGCCCCATTTCTCTAAACATTTTAGCGATGTTTCCAGTAACGATTTTGCTGTTGTAACCAATTCAACGCGGGAATCATTCTCACTCTGTATATATTGGTGTATTTAAGTTCCGTGAACAATTGAATTAATAATAAGCACTCTTTGACCATGCTGTAGCCAGCTGGCTTGGCGCGTGTTTTATCTTTTGTAGCCGTGATTGTATATGTTCTTGCATGGAGCTAATTACGTTACTTGGTGATAAATATGGCTAGCTCTTTGAACGAAGAGGAAATAACTAATGTCTTAACACAGAGTGAAGAGTGTGAGAGTGAATTTTCGACTGATGACGGCGACTTTTAATCTGATGAACGATAGTGACAATTTTATTCCGCTGTGTCCGCAGCCCGCGCGAGAGGAGCGCCAAGGCCGAGACACAGGAATACTTTCGAAACAGGTAGGATTTACGCTGACAAAATCGACAGTGATTCACTAGGTTCAGATTCCAATGATAAATCAATTGACACCTCAACCAATGATATGGAAGAGGTTACCACAAAGGTAGCAAGTAAAATAACACTGTGCAATGCGAGACTACTTTATATGCATGTCTTTGTAGAAACTGATTGTACTCGAAAACTATTCGATAGAACTACTCCAAATTTGGAACATATATGTAGCATTCCATAAATAATAACATGTATAAAACAAAAGATAGTAATTCGAGTGTAGAGGCTGTCAACATTTTATCAAAAATTTCGAATTTCATTTATTTGTTTAAATATTTTTTAAAGTATTTTTGCAACTAACAAAATAAAGTGAAACATCAATTAATTAGCATCCATTATGTTACAAATATGTCTACTTGATACAGAAAAAAAAATTCAACATTCTATCTTTATAATTATCAATAGGAGATAATTTTTATCAAACCCTTGTAATTTCGCTAAACTTGGCTTGGCATACTTAGCATATCCATCCATTAATAGCTTGGCATCAAAAGGGTTAAGAGAGTGACAGCCCTCTCAGCAATTCTGGACTCGGATATATTATATACAATCTTCATTTGACACATTTGAACATACTGGTGCAGGATGGTTACTGCAGTAATATTGTGTAACAATTGCAATCATATCAAAACCGGTGGACAACAATGCAATGGCAAAACTTTCTACCAAAGTTATAAAACTCTTTATTGGTCGCAAGCCATCTTAAGATGCAATGGTCCGGGTATGCGATTCCCAGCTCTGTGTTCTTCTTCTTTTCTTTAGCATTTGTCCCACAAATTAACAGGGTCTGATATTTTGGTTCTCTGTCAAAAACTTCTGCTCTCAAGGTTGGGACAAAGAAGATGTGGTTATGCTTTCCATTTCAATTATAAGGACCCTTGTGAACAATACATTTTAAAATATTGGGAACATATTATAAGGTTGCCTTCATGTTCAACGAAAACAAGACCAATTAATAAACTGTGTCATAAGACTCAAACTTTTAATAAACACCTATGTAAGACATTTGATAATGTAAGTCGGTTGATCATAATGAACCGAAATAGTCACACATAATATCGTGCCTTTTTTATAATGTTAATTTAATTCATATGATGGATGGACCAATGTTAAAAGGGTTAATTCACAGGTAACATCCAGAATAATTATGGGCTTTTATGAGTTCAAACAATTAAGTTTTGTGTTCTGCGTTTGTTTTTACATGAGACAACCATAGTGGTAAATGATCTAATTAACACCTGGGGGTTTGCCTGTGTGTAGGGAGAACAGATGCCATATAAAGGATCTTGGGATATAAGCAGGGAATGGACTTCCATTTAAATACATATGTATTTAGGAAGCAAAACTTAGTTATATTTTGTATAAAGTATTATCTTTTGTCATAAGTCAATTGAGGGCATTTCCATGACTGGCTTCTCTCACTTCTCTATTATTCTCATACAATCCAAGTGAAAGAAAAAAGGTAAATAACAAGAAACGTGAAAGACCCATATCTTAGCAAAAACTAAAATTTAAAAAAAAAAATCCAGT
This sequence comes from Meconema thalassinum, assembly GCA_946902985.2. Classification (NCBI taxonomy): domain Eukaryota; kingdom Metazoa; phylum Arthropoda; class Insecta; order Orthoptera; family Tettigoniidae; genus Meconema; species Meconema thalassinum. The sequence goes on along the minus strand of OX336400.1, from coordinate 98,014,635 downwards.
TCGACATTGTATTCTAAAAACTATCCGCAAATTTACTCTAAACATTATCCGCTATCCGCACAGCCATGCAAACTATATTCGCTTGGCGAAAAATTTTGCGGATATCGGCATCTGTGCAGGACTTTACTTATGACTGAGCAAACCCTATTCATGCCTGCCAACTGGGTGAGTCCACTCCTATATGTCCCTGTAAATGAATTTTTATACATTGTTAATATATTGTGTTTTATTAATACATGCTAAGTAACAATCACAACTAGAACTCTGTTGAGAATTATTTATAAAACTATGAAATTGAGGGGTCATAATGCAAAATGGGTTCTCAGATTGTATTTTAATGCTTCATGAAAAAATGTACGAAATAACCAACAACTGATATTATGAGATTTATAAACAAATCTGAATTTTCAGTAGGAATGCCTCTTTTATTTGAAAGATACACCTTGACATCATTCTCTGTAGAAATTACACTATGTGTAAAGTTAAACAGTTTATTTGTTCCTTTCTTTCCATATTTTTTTCAGCGATTTTCGTGGATGAAAATGTGAGGAAAATCTGTTGCCATGTTACTGTTGAGTTGAGTTCTGCTTGGCCAATGTTTTGAAGGTGAAGTGTCTGCCGTGTTGCAGTGCCTGTGTGAAGGATGCAGGCGTGGAATCAGTGGAATGCGGCTGCAGGCTATGCCACATCAGCATACCAACCACCGGCGACAGTGGCGAATGGAGCAGCAGCGGCTGCGGCTGTGCCGGCAGCCAGTGCCTATCCTCTAGGCTACCAGTACTATGGAGCTGCGCCAGCCATGCCGGCCACTACACCAGTAAGAGAACTATAGTGTGTGTTTTATACATAGTCTGAACATGATAACTTCTGACTTGACATTTCAGAACTGTCCTGTTATCGGAAGGGAAGTCGGTGTGTGTGGGGGAGGGGGGTAAGGGTGAATGATAGTGATTTAAGTGCCACAGTACTTACAGTATCTGTATGGTAAGATGTGGGAAAATCGGGATGGTGAGAAATTATGATAATATACCTTCAATCAATCAATAAATAAATATTATTATTGATGTACAGTGCACACAAAGTCTGTGTGCTCCTACTCATTATTATTATTATTATTATTATCAAACATCAAACTTAGAATTTGAACTAATAACCGAGGACGAAGTAAGATGCACAATCCTTGACACTAAAAAAGGAAAAGCTACAGGACCAGACGAGGTGTTCAACGAAAACCACACTCTTGAAAAACTCGCCGAGCTGTGGACGAAGATGTTTAACAAATGCCTTTCGTCCGGAAAAATACCAGAGGACTGGAGAAAGTTGAACATCATCTTGTTATACAAAGGAAAGGGAGACATAGAGGACCTCAACGCATACAGAGGAATCTCACTCGAGAACAACATCTTTAAGATATTCTCAAAACTCCTGACGAAAAGACTCTACTCACTTACAGACGCCTTCATACCGGAAACACAGTTGGTTTCAGGAAGGGAAGAGGAATCCTCCATGCGGTTGGCAACCTCCTGGAAGATATTCAAAACGCTCTAAGACACACTTCTCGGAAATTCTACGCAATTTTCGTAGGTTTTACAAAAGCCTTTGATCTACTGAGCAGACAGATACTCATGAAGGAACTTGAAAATATGACAGGAAAGGATACCGTATTTCCTCGCATAATCGTCGCCCTTTTTTTGCCAAAATTTCGCGGGAAAAAGCCGGGTGCGACGATTATGCGAAGAATATTTAATTTCAAAGAATATACTGAATCATTATTTGCTGCACGGGCCAGTCATTCGCGTGGCGTGAGTCATAGCCCGCAGTCAGAGACAGGGTTCTTTCTTCTAACAAGGTCACGACTGGTTAACGCTCGTGGAATGTGCTGACGAAGCTGGCCATTCGCGTTGTGGTTCATAGCCCACAGGCATAAATACGATATTACTTTCTCCTGACATCACGCCAGATTAGGCCTATAAACTCGCGGAATGTGCGCTGGTCGTTCGTGTCACAGTTCATAGGCCGCAGGTCTAAAGATGAGTTTACTTTTTGCTGACATGATCACGCCAGATTAGGCCTATAAGCTCGCGAAATGTGCGCTGACCATTCGCGTCGCGGTTCATAGCCCGCAGGCATAAATACGATGTTACTTTCTCCTGACAAGATCACGCCAGATTAGGACTATACGCTCGCGAAATGTGCGCTGGCCGCTCGCTTCACAGTTTATAGGCCGCAGGTCTAAAGGTGAGGTTACTTTCTCCTGACAAGACCACGCCAGATTAGGCCCATACGCTCGCGGAATGTGCGCTGGCCGTTCGCGTCGCGGTTCATAGCCGGCAGGCATAAAGACAAGGTTACTTTCTCCTGACATGATCACGCCGGATTATACGCTCGCGGATTGTGCTAAGTGACGAAGCTTGCCGCTCGCGTCACAGTTCATTGCCCGCAAGCATAAAGACGAGATATTTTTCGTCTGACAAAGTCGCGCCAGGTTATAAAGTCGCAGCAGCGTGTGCAACTGACTGGCGCACAAATACGAACATGCTATGCGACGATTATGCGATGAAATTTTATAATTTTTTTTTAGTGTTTGAACGCGGTGGCGATGATTATGCGAGGAAATACGTTAACCCAACAACAGCTGCTATCAAAACCCTGCTAACTTACAATGAAATCATAATCAAAGATGGTGTATCGACCTCGGGAAACATTATACAGACCAACGATTAGTCCTACCTTATTCAACGTCATCATGTCTGACGTCACTGAATATTACAAAAGGATTCAGTGAAAATGTACCTGTATGCAGATGACATAGTACTAGGCTCACATGATACGAAGCCCCTGCAAGACACTCTAGATAGGTTTCAGGAATGGGTCGAGAATAACCAACTCCAGCTGAATACCGACAAGACAGTGCAACTGATTTTCAGAAGTGGAGGAAGATCATCTGTAAAAGACAAATTATACTACAGAGCAGAAGAGCTAAAGAGGGCAGCAGCTGCCATCAAAGCTATCTACGACATTAAGAATCCGACAAGACTTGCACTAGACACTGCAATAACACTTTTCTACGCAAAGATAATGCCTGTCTTGACCTATGGCATTGAACTAATATGGAACAACCTGACAGAGACCTACTGACCCTCGAATGTGTTAAAACAAGATACCTGAAGAGAATCTTAGGCATATCAAAATACACTCCTTCAAGACTGGCTTATGAGCTTGCAAAAACGTGCTTCCTCATAGAAGACTTGAGGGTCCGAAAACAGCTACCAGCGACCAAACAAGAGTCAGACCTACTTCTGGACAGACAAAGCAAGAGATCAGACATCTGGCTCGATTTCTATAAAACAGATGCGATACTGGATAGGAACTGGACGGGAGCAAACTAGGACCTACGAAGCGCCATAACTAGGCTCTCAGTGCACGGTTTCCATCACAAAATATGCACGAGAAACAGTTTTCACGATCCCTCACCAGTGTGTGTATGCATCCTCTGCGGGAAGGCCTGTGAGCGCTACCATTTCACTGTGTGCCAAAAGCGCACAAAATCACTGAAGGAATGCAGCAAAGAATGATATTTACATGCACATGTAATCTAAACTGTTATACTCTATGGTCGTTCGACTGCAATAAAGTTTTATTATTATTTATTTCTATTGTCAGTACATACTGTATACTCATTATCTATTTATTTATTGGCTGATACAAGTGATTATACAATTGAGTAGGGGTATACTGACTTAGTGCCCACACTGTATAAGGAATATTGAAGTTGCAAGTCGGTGAAATTACATGACAATAATTTTCTTTGTGCTGTTGAGAGAAATAGTTCAAACAAGTAAAAATTAAATTTATAATAAAGGAGGTGAGATTCAGTTATATTTCTAAAAATATTTAAAAATAATAAAATCAGATCTGTTACAAATTTTGATAAATTAATGTGAAAATATGAATTAATCCATATTTAATCTCACCTTCTTTGTTTTAAATATAATTTTTACTTGTTGAACTATTTCTCTCAACAGCACTAAAAGAATCTCTAAATTAGCATGTGATTTCACTGACTTGCAACTTCGATATTCATTATACATTGCTGATGGTATATAATATCGTATGGCCTCAAATGCCGGGTGCAAGCTTTGGTATTTGAGGCCCAGAGGGCAGCTTGCATGTCGAATTTTGTTGTTGCTCGGAGTGCTATGAAAGTCAAGGAGGTTAGATATCTAAGCTCCTTGTTTCTAGTCGCGAGAGGAGGAACTTTTGTGTTGGTGGAAAATCCCGAGATTAATTTTGCCATACCACCACGGCCTACTGAATTCAAATAGGGTCTTGAGAGGGTCTTTAACATGCCAACAACGTATGACATGCATGTCGTGTTTTTTGTCGCCTTTCAAAATTCACTCACCATGGTCAGGAGCGCACCTGCAAGCTTGGGGTTGGTAGACCGACATGATAATCACTCACATCGTGGCAAGCATTGCTGATGGCCATAATGTGCCTGGAACTGGTTTTTTAGAACAGTAATAATATTTATTGACTGAAGGTATATCATTATTTCTCAAACTTTGTCAATAAGGGTCTTTTTTCAAGAAGTCTAGACTATGTATTAATATGCTTGTTTTCAGTTGGTGTTTGCATGTGCTTTTGTGTGTATGAGTGTTATCAATTGATAACACTTCAGTAGTGCATTAGCTACATCAGCCTTGTGGTCAAGTCAGAACTTACACTGTTCAGTGCTTAGTTTGCTAGAAATATTTCCACCTTAGAAAAAAAGCTTGCTTTACCAGCTGTAGTTATATAATCATGCTTGCATATTGCACGAATTATTTTACTGAGGTTCATTTGCACTTTTGAGGGTTTTGTTTCTCCATGCAATTAGCAGTTATGTTAGCAGTTAAGTTGGACACAGCATCGCATATGGAAAAGGTAATTGTTATTTCCACAGGGAAACAAAGAGGTTTTCCACTTCTCTAATATTCTCAAATTTATATATTCTTTTGTATCAGTTATAGAATTCACTTCAAATCAACATCACTCAATAGCTATGCATGTTGCATAGATTAGGATCCTCTTCCTGTTCTGTTGTATTCAATTCAGTGATCTGCCAAGTTTAGAAAGTAATATTTGGGTAGAAGATACATGCTCAGATATTGTGCAGAGAAACTTTTAATAAAATAAAACTAAAGCTGTTCAGGTTTCTTTTTGCTCCATGCCATCCCTGTGCAAGTTTTGTTATTTAATTTCCAATTGACAACTACCATTTGGTGGAACAGTTAGCTGATCCACTATTCATTTTATTGTTTGACTATAGTAATGTATTTTTTAAACTTGACTATCATGTACTCTAGATTCAGTTTAAATAAGATTCAATACGTCAGCATTTTGTAGCGAGTCTGTAAGATTTCCATTGCTTCATTTGGGCTTACAATTTTTCAAAATGCTTGTGTGTTTGGGGATAGGTTGATGCAGTGTGTGTCTGTGAAAAGCTACATTAAAACCTGAAAGTTAGTGGTACCCTTTGTCTAGACTGTTCAGTTAGTAGTTACCGTATATACTCGAATACCACCCGCACATTTTTAAACAAAATCGGACGTGAAAAATTGGGGTGCGGGTCTTATTTGAGTCATCCTGATTTTAAAGATTTAAATTGCCCGCCACGCGCGATATCGGGTGTTGCGAGTATCCGCTAGATGGTGCTAGCCTTCTTCCGGCTATCACTTTGTTTTACCGTAAGCAGGCGGCGTCATAGTCTCGCGCACGTGTTGCGCACGTTTTCAAGTGTAAACATGAGTTGTACGAAGGGTTTGCGGTCGTTTAATGTGAGTGAGAAGCTGAAGTTATTGGAAATCGTGCCCGGTAGGAAATATGATATTGATGAGTCATGTATTCGTGATTGAGCGGGAGGACGTCTATGCTACAACCACTGGATGTTTGCGTGAACCGCCAGTTCAAAGCAGCCTTGAAACAGCTGTATACGGAGCAGATGGCGGCCGATAAGCACACACTGACTCCAACTGGTCGTAATCAGCGCCCGGAAGTTCAGCTGCTATGTTCGTGCATTTTGATGGCATGGAGTCGTATCTCGGGAGATCTCATACGGAAGAGCTTCAAGAAATGTAGTATTTCGAATGCTATGGATGTCAGTGATGACGACATTTAGTGGGATGGTGATAAAAGTTCCGAAGTCGGTACTTCTGATGACGATGAATGAAGTGTTTGTGTACTTTTATTTGTATTTTTAATCGTTTGATGTGTGTTATTTTAGGACGACTTCAATACTGTTGGAAACTATTTTGGATAAATGCTATTCTGTTTATTTAGTTAAGATTGTACATAAATTTGAGTTTTTTTTTTTTAAATTTCGTTCTTCAAAATCAGGGTGCGGGTCTTTATTCGAGGGCGGGTCGTATTCGATAATTGTTTTAATACAACACAAGCCTAATTGTTTTAATATAACACAAGCCTAATTAATGTAGATCAGAGATGACCACTGACTTTGCTTGTGTCGAGCTCATATGGATGTGCAGAAGTCGTACAGGTCACTACACTTCTTCCGCTGCATTCTTAACTATGTCGTGTGTCCTGCAGCTCAGGAGGTGGGTGGGAAAGAGAAATAGATCAGTCTGCTTGAGATGTCCAGTATAAAAAGGAAGCTTGCAGTCTTAGATGATGGCTAATCTTGCTATCATGAGCTAAGCGTTGCTCGGTTGGTTTACGTTTTGTAATCACAAAATACACAGAAGTAAACTATTTACATTATTATTACTGTATATTATTAGGCTATCGCTCATTTTTTAGTATGATGACTTTCCTTAGATGACTGTACAGTCCAATCCTGGAAACACAAATTCTTCCACAGTAGTGACACACATTGTTTAGAGCAGCCACTGGTTCATGAGGGTCGATTCTTCTGTAATTCTCACGTTCTTTCCTCGCATGGTATATACATACACACACACACATTGCCGCAAGAATTTTGTCAACGCTCATGCTTTAGACATTGCTTCCATCAGTTTCTCTGGAGATGATGTATTTGGAACACATATTGCAGATCTGGCTAAGGTTGTATTATTGAGACAAACCAGATTAAAGTATGCCAGCCATATCATTCGCAGCCTTGCACGCTAGCAGCACGCTACGCCTGTGTGTGCTCTTGCATAGGGTAGCCATCTCAGAAATAAACTGAAACATGAGAATGGTTAAACTGACTGGATTAGGCTAGTGAGACTTGTTTTTCACTGGCATACATCTTCCATTTAATTAACTTCGTCGACCCAAATTTCATGAACATCTTCCTGGCATTATTCCTACACTTTGGCAGGGCCTACTTTCCAAATTTTATGAACCAAATGCTATGCTAATTTGGTGCACTAAATAATTTCTATTCTTTGCTCTTGGTTGAATATCATATTTTGTTTTTTTTGCAGCCTTTCAAGCAAGCTCATCTATGGGTTGAATATTTAATTTAAAGAAATACTAGGAATGGATTGTTGGCAATATAGCCGTATGGATCAAGTCTTTCACCATAACTGCAAGGGGAAGCTAGTAGTCTGGTGATGGAAGGTTCTAATCCTGATCCAGTGGCCATTTTTAGGTGGTGGTACTATCCAAATCCAAGGTCCTATTACGGGCACTATTACAGTTATTAAAGAAACAGGTTGATGGGCTAATTCAACACCCCAAGTAATGTCATCGCGTCAGGAGATGGCAGTTAAACACGCCTAGATGGGGTACGGGGGGGGGGTTTGGCAGTACGCATGCGCGGCCCGCATGTTCCAAACTTAAATATATTGGCTTCACGCATGCCAATCGCTGTTATTGCAGCACACGACACGCAGCCAGTGAAAGAAGGAATGTGCTGAGTGAAGCAAGTAGTGACTAACTTAATGTTTTTTCGAATGCGTGATATGCAGTGAGCGGGAAGACATCTGCAGTTCAAACCCAACTGCCAACTCCTGGCGCGATATCAGTACCTAATATCTGTTTCTAACTGTAGTAAGGTATACTTGTGTATTGGTGAATTATACAATCATGCAAGAGGATAGGGTATAGACATAAATAAGAGCCGCTACACATTTGCAGGCTATTGAAAGTGGGGGGAAAATGAGAGCGAATAAAGAAAATCCACATCTGGGAAAACCCCTCCCATTTTCTTAGGTGGTGCTTTTTCACAGACAATCCACTATGATATAGCCCTGGCAAGCTAGATTCATCACACTTGCGTGTAGAAACTTGTAGGCATATTAGTATTCTCGTGTCTGGATGCCTTGTAAGTAGCTTAAAACAGAGGTATTTTATGATCTCAAAGAATAAATTGTAACGAGACTGATGCATCAAATTTAAATTGTATTTTAGTGATCTATTTTTTAGAAACTGGTCAGGACTCTAGCCTAAAATAACACGTTTTATCGTATGGGAGGGGAATTAACTCTTGGACAATGCTAAGATGTTTTAATTTATTTGTGTTGTGTTAGAATATAATAGGTTTATGATTTGCTGCTTGGTAAACTTAAAATTAAAGAAGACCACCCCCTCCCTGTATAGGACATGAGCGGCTACTCGACACAGCAGTGGAGTGTTTTGCAGCAGCAACATTGGCAGCAGTGGCAGCAATGGCAACAACAATTCCAGCAGTGGCAGCAGCAGTATGGCGACAAGGTGAGGCCAACACATAGGGTTGGCCCTATGTGGGGGGAATGTATGTAAGGTCTACAAATAGGATTAACACTTGTGGTGGATTGTTAGTCATCGTTCAATATTCGAAAGAACTTGAAATTAAATGTTTAAAATCCTCCCGTTAGGTTCATCACAAATACTGGAGGCTAGAGTGAATGGAATCAATCATTTGTGTAGATCAGGCCTGTCGAGCCATGCCACTGGTGGCTGTGGCGCCACGGTTTGCCACGAGACCTGCTCCTTGGCAGACTAAGCCCCAATTCCGCCAGCTGACTCCTCTCACTACCTTCTCTTGCTAGAGAGGAGAAGACAAACTTGCACCCACCCACCTCCACACTCCTGTCCTATACACGCTGTGCTGTAGTGGAATGAGTCATAAGCCAAGTGTCAAACAAGGCAAGGAGATTCTGATTTCCTCTTTTTTTAAATAGAACGGTACATCAGTTGTAGAAAAGTTGCGAATGGCAAAAAGACATTCAACATCACAGGTGTGTGGCGGAACCAACCCTTCCTGGCAATTTAATTATTTAGTAGTACCCGCCCCAGCATCAGCGGATAGCGAGTGGATGTGTATTATATATGTCACACTTTTTAAAAGAATAAAAAATACAAATCGTCAAACATTACAATATTCAAAGCATGCTTCCTGTCAAGATAGCTGTGTTGTGAACAATTTTTATTAATGAATTTGAACAAATTAATGTAAGTTGAGGTCAACTTTAACAGAAACGTAATTTGAAGCTATTCTCAGAATTCACTCGGCAAATGCAATGCAACCGAATATTGCAAATCTAGTTGCATTGAAATAGAAAACATGTACTATGTAAAGATGTGACCTGTTGATAGTTGTAAATAGTTTTATAAAGTAATAAAGCAGGAAGTATGATTCAAAGGATTTGTTATAGCTACTGATCATTGGTTTCTAATGTCCTATTCAACGCCACGCACAACGTTGCCCGTCCTTCCGCTAGCTCGTTACCACAACATCTTCCTCGCTTGCAGCCATGCCTCGATCCCCACCTTCCCCACACAACCCTCAATTTACTAAGGAAAGGCCGTGGCACTAGCGTGGCAGACGACTGCCACAGTGGCATTTTCCCTGGATAGGCCTGGTGTAGGTGAACAAATTCACAACATCAAGGTGGGGAAGGAAATGTACAAATGAACTACAGGACTCATTTTAGTAGACAAATGATTCAGGTCAGTGAAGTTTGATTTTAAATTTGATTCTGTGTTTTATTTCTTTTTATGTTGTATCAGTTTCTTAAGGTCCAGTTGTGAACTTATAAATTGAGCGGCTGATTTAAGAGCAAAAGTTCCAAGTTCTGTACTGAACTGGTCTAAATTCTTAGCCGAAATATGTTACTTTCATGTAGGGTGTCTAGAAGACCGTAGTTATATAATTACAAATGGGTAGGGACCTGAAAAAAATCGCATTTGCGATAAATGCGAATTTTTAAATATCGTACAGAATCCAAGCCTACGTTAATTTTAATGTAAAAATAACAAACATTTTTACGCATAAATCGAAGTGCGACAAAATGCGAATTGTGACCCAAAATGCGAAAATACCAAATAAGTGCGATTTTATAGCAAAATTACTTTAAATCTGCTAATTTATTTGCGAATTTGTTTATTAAACAAAAGAAAAAGTTTAGTAGGTGGCCTAATTGCTCGCTAGCGATACCTCGTCTCGGAAACGCAGTGTGCTAGGTGCTACATATATTGGTCAATATAACAATTGATTTCTGTATCAATACGAACTTTTGACTATCTATAACTTATTCAGCCAGCTGACGAACGAAACTCGTTTGTGTACTTGGCGCATCGCGGCGACTGGTGGTTTGTCGAACACGTGGACTTCGCTAAACGGAAAATTTTGCGGCCTGCCGCTTGAATAGTAATCTTATTCTTTTTGTAACCTTCAAGCACTTCAAGGTTCAAAGTATTTTTCTAGAAAAGGGACGTACTGCTGTAACTGCTCGTGAAAGAGCACAGCAGTACGCTAATCATGGCTTTTATTGTTCCGACTCTGCAACAGTGTTTTGCAAATATTGTAACTGCCGTGTTGGGTGGGAGAAGATGGACAATATTCAGAAACATATTACATCGGTAAATCATGTTGCAAAGCGACGAGAATGCGCAACAGTTTCTGAACCCAAACAAACCTCTGTTATTGAAAGACTACAGGGTGCCAAACAATGGAAGCTTTCATTTCAACATTAAATTGTATCTCAAGTGTAATTAGGGTATTAATGTGTATTTAAACAATATAATGTGTCACCAATAAAGTCATATAGTCGGTAAGAATCCAGAAAAAAATAGATGCTAATTTTCCAAAAATAGATGCTAAATAGGGAAAAAATAAATGCTAATTTAAAGGAAAATAGATGCTAAATTTTCAGGTCCCTACAAATGGGATACATTCAATGTGGGAAAGAATTTATATCTGTACTATTCGGGACTTATCCTTCTGTTCTCAATTCAGCCACTTATTTCCCCTTTAATAAACATTTGATTATATCCCCTTTAATAGTTCGATGCTTTAGGACTAATCACTTCATCAACCTGGGCTGTTGGTATAAGATCTGGCTGTCATAAGTCCAGAATTGTAAGGTTGGTCTTGTTTCGGTTTAGTTGCATTAGAGCACCTGAAAAGGAACAGCTTTGTATTCTCATGCTTACTGGCACCTAAAACACCCCCATTTAGATGATGTTCTAGCTCCTTTTGTGTTGTAAACATCTACCAGCTGCTGGGAATCCATGTTTTTATTTACTGTACTTGTGTGAGCAAAACTAGTAAGAGCTTACTACAAAAACTGAACAATTGTGCTGTGTCCTGTTATTTTTAATTTTTTGGTGTAAGGATTTCTGATTCAATTTTTCTGTTTTGCTCTGTTATAGGCTACTTTTTGTTCGTTTTTGTTTTTGCTTGCATTTCATTGTACTTTTATCTTCCTTAAAGGAATGTGTTAATGATACCTAGCTGATTACCATGTAGAGCGTGCATGGTTTCATTCCCTAAGTTGAACCTAAGAATCGGGATGTGCATTGCACGAACAGAAAAATGTAGGGTCTGCCCAATGTTACTAGATTGAGCTTTCTTTTTGTAGAGATGCACCATTGTTGGCTCTAGTAGCATTGTAAACAATGGCATGAAAAAAATATTCCATTATTGGCAGTAAGCCACAAGTTTCAATTCTCACCTCCATGATTTGATCATTCCATTTAGTTCTAGTGTGGTTTGTAATCAATTGCAAAATACGCATAATAAGATGGTCAGATTTTATACCATAATTGAAGAAATTAAACTAATAGCAGAAGCAGAAATATAGGGGAAGAACCTGCTGCAAGAAGACAGATGTGTTAGATATTTCAGTGTCTGAGATAGGTGGGAAAAGTTAGGTCAATTTGTTGAATTGTTTTTGAAAGAGCATGGAGGTGGAGCAATTTGGAATGCAATATTTCTATGTCAATTTAAATCCCAGACGCACATTATCAGCTAGCATTTAAAGCCAGAACGGGTAGGATTCATTGCTGCAAATAAAACAGGCTCCTTCTTTGTTGAAACTTTTCAATTTTACAGTTTGCTAGAGGCTGCAAAAATGAAAGTCAATGATCCTGTAAACCGCCAGTACTGATCAATCATCGGCATTGTCCCACATGGTGTTGCAGAGGACAGTAAAGGTCCTAGGGAGTCATATTTCTTATTTGCCGGCTATGTCGTCTGCCATCACCCATCATCATCATCCGTGTCCAACTCCAGTCACCCGGGTGTTGTAAACTAGCCTCTTCCACTGCTGTCTATCCTTCCACTTCTGCTCCATTACTTCTGTCACATCCAGTCCAATGTTACATCATTATAATAACGTAATTCATCTACACCTACCCTTGTGATCTAGGTCACACTCCTATCTATTACTATGCAAATAAGACTTCCTTAATGTTGTGATTAATTACATTGTGTTAAATACCGCACATTGTCTCCATATGGATGAAACAAATATCCCATATGTGAGGGAAAGACAGTCTATGCAAATTGATACCGAGCGCTCTATAGCCTAGCGCCAGTGTACTGGGTCAATTCATGGACTCCTTAACCGTTTCACTGCTGGGGTCGAGTATACTCGATCTGCCTCAAGTGGTCCATCAGTGCTGCGATCGAGTATACTCAATCTGGGTGATCGGGTATGCTCGATTTGCTTTGTAAATGTCGTGTATGCTTACGCCATCTGTTAGCTGCATTTTCAACCACTTGGTTCCTTAAATACACACGTGTAAAGTTGCGGGAAAAATGTTTTTCTTTTGTCACAGTTATAAACATTGTGTTTGAGTAATGGCTGCAGCTAGCGAGCGCAATATGCATCCGGAGCAATTTCTTACGATTTTAGAGGAGATTGAGTCTGATGTGGATCTAAATAGTGTCGGTAGTGACGATAGGGATGTTAGGGAACTGTTGGGAAGTGATAGTGATATTGTTGAAGATATCCCGACAGAGGGGAAGAAATGAACCTGACCTAGGCCTACCCATGTGGTCCGAGGACGAGGTTTAATGGATTTCTGGCCTGATGTTATACCTCTTCTCTCAATGTAAGCTTTTATGTTTTATGGTGGGATATTGATAAGGGATCGCTGTCACATGGTTGCTTGAGGCTTGTGACCAATGTTACACACTTTCTGAGAAGATGCCTTTAGTTAGCTATCGTTGTTTTAAGGGGTGGAACTACGAGGTCATCTGCCCCTAAAATGCCTTCATGTCGAGAAGAAGTGGCAAGAGCTGTTCTGCTGGTCAGTGATGGGCAGTCTTTGTTATTGGAGCTTATGTATGGAAGTGTGCAAAGCACTAGGTGCGAGTGCCACCTACAGTAGAAGACTTGCATCAGGTTGTAGGAGATCAACATCGTTCTGAGATAACTGACTCGTCACCTTTCAATGTAGCTCGACTACCATGCAACCACAGTTCAGGCTAGGAATCCACTTCAAACCCTAAGGAAAGATGAAGCCAATCTGTCTTTTAAGACCTGCAACAGGGCCACTGCTTGAGCGAAACCTCAGAATAATGGGACTCCAGTTTGCAAGGCAGCATCAACTCTGGACTGCTGAACAGTGGGGATCTTACTCTTCACAGATAGGAACTGCTTCTAAGGTTCTCAGATGGGCATGAAAGGGTTTGGAGGAGATTAGGGGAGCGATATTCGTCCGCTACACAGTCTACCAGGACACCTTTTGGAGAATATTAATTTATGCTGTAAGGGAGGTGTCAGTCTTCAGGGATGCACAGAGTTTGTCAATATCCGCATCGAACCTGGCAGGGGACTCATATGCACATCAGTACATCAAGGAGATTCTGGTAGACCATATGGTTCCTTAAAACATATTTTTAATATTAGGCACTTATATTTAATTTTTGCCAAGTGATCAATTTATTTTTGATGGTCAGTGTATTTTAGCAGTAATATATGGTTGGTTTCCAGTACCAAGAAAGCATGGGGACAGCTCTGCCTACCCCTGGTGCAGCTGCTGCTCTAACAGCAGCATCTGTGCTGCCACCGGACATGGCTCAGCCACCACCATTGCCTCCTGCAGATAAACCTCTCCCTCCTCCGCCACCAGAAGATACAGACTCCAGAGACACATCACAGCAGCAGTCAGTAGCTACAGATCCATACAGGTACAGTCAGCAGTTTGGCCAAATTATGAAATATTAATTTCGTTGTCAGTCGTAATGATTTTTCTCGCCGGCTGTGATATGGGTTTCTGGCGGTCAAATTACAGAACATTACTAATGTTGAGAGGGTTGATTTTGTAGGTCTTTCCCAACTCGTTTATAAACACAAAACTACACAACTTATCAAGACTTAATTTTTACTATCTGCTTTTGGCAAGGAATTACCGAGCTGAAAATGTGTGATTAATTAAATTACATAGTCTATCTTGTTGGGTAAACACAAAACTACACAACTTATCAAGACTTCATTTTTACTATCTGCTTTTGGCAAGTAATTACCGAGATGAAAATGTGTGATTAATTAAATTACATAGTCTATCTTGTTGGGTAACAGGTGAGGTGCATTTGTGATAAAAAGGAAGTAAACTCTTAGTTTTATGCAACAGTTGACTCGTGATCATGAGGCACAGTTCCTTCATTTTTATGTGGAATACGAACCACCGAACATGACCTTTCACCTTGAAAATATCTTGTGCATTAGCCAGGATTAGTGGTCTAGTTGCTCGCTCGCTTCTCAGGCCTGGGTTTAAGTCTTCGGTATTGCAGGTGGTATTTTCATAATACATTCAGGGGTTTCATTCCACATTCCTAAGATTATGATCGAAAGGTACATAATTTTAAAAATAACCATATTAGTTAGTTCAGTGCATCCGTAGTGACTTACAAAGTTAATTATTTAAATTAACCATGGGTCCACCTAGTCAATACATATACAGTATAACCCCTCTCTTACAGTTTTCAAGGGTCTGGAATGTAAAAGTTTAAATCGAGGGAATGTGTAAATTGTGGGAAATCATTAGGTTACATTTTTATACACACACTGAGCCAAAAAAGCTCATGGGAACAAAGCATTATTTTTCTCACATAATATCAATATTATAAGCAGTTTGCATATGAACATTACAGCTTCATTTCTGCATCATTTCAGTTTTAATTTTTAGTTAGTTTCTTATAGGCCCATTAAAAAATGAATTCTTTCAATATTTTTACTGTGCTGGAAAACCTAATTAAAATAGTTTTTGAGCAGAGAAGGTTAATTTAATTATTGATTTTTATGAATAATAACATTTTAATAATGTACAATAATTACCCTACTGTATGAATGAACACACCCCCACAAAAAAAGAAAAATCCTGCATACACCACTGATCTTAATCACTCTCTACTACTGCCGCTGTTTAATTGTTCCATTCCAACGATTCTAACACTATTAATGTAACGGGAAACTTCCAAACACGCCGCAATATGAAAAGGTAGGTTATGGTAATAATCGACAAGGCGCCTGTCGAGTTTTCGATGTCAAGTTGACAATTGTACAAAACTGGCTGACATGTTCAATAGTTCATAAAGAAAAACTGGTGACATACGTGACATGTTTGTCAGCTTTACAACTTTATTAAACAGATTTCCGATAATATGTCACAACTAGTTACAAAATTGTCGCGACATATTTGTCGATTTGTCATGCTTTGAGAAACGGTAACTTGTCGAATTGTCGGACATTTTATGTCATCTGACATGTAACTTGTCCAAGTTTTATGTTGAAATAGGGCTCAGTTTGAAGCACAATGCGAAGAAAAGAAAAAAAACAAAGAAAACAAGCCGCCATTTGCATCAAAGAATATGTTACAGAGTATCAGTTAGCAAAGAATATAAGTGAGTCAGTTTTTACCAACCTACTTCTGCATAACTTAACTCGTCAAGAGTCAATCACCCTTCACCTATTGGTGAAAGTGCCGTTCACTGCTCTCAGCACTTGCACGCTATCTGGGCATCTACCTGCTGAAGCTGAATGATCAGGGCCACCAGTGTTCCATAGTACGTGGCATGTCTAGTACTTCGGAGTTTAACTGAGACTTATTCTCAAACAAAACTGTCTCTTCGGTGACCGACCAATATCGATATCTGTTAAGACGATCGCCACTTTTCAGCGGAAAAAACAGCACCTCCATGCGTCCTCACATGATGAAGAATAACGCATGGATTCGTCCCGCACCTGCATTCAATATGCCGTGTAAT
This sequence comes from Meconema thalassinum, assembly GCA_946902985.2. Lineage (NCBI taxonomy): Eukaryota > Metazoa > Arthropoda > Insecta > Orthoptera > Tettigoniidae > Meconema > Meconema thalassinum. The sequence continues at coordinate 97,998,212 of OX336400.1, read as the reverse complement.
TCGTTTCCGTTGGGTAGCGATAAGCCTCTTGGCACGGCCTGGCGACGTTTAAGGTCGTCTCGTGGGCATTTGGTTCGCTTCGTTATATCAAGTAATAATAATTATTATTTAAAATCGCTCTCTTCTCTTTATGTTCGTTGGTCTACTAGGTGTAAATTGCGGGAAATTTAAAATTTCATTCACGTAGAAGGGGGGGGGCAGATTGCATTGAAAACTTAGGAAAATTGAAGGGACCGAGGAAAAATGTTGCAAATGGCGGGAAATCTTTAATTGCGGGAACGTAAAAGCGGGGTTATGCTGTAAATATTATTTAAACCAGGCGAAAAGGTAAAGGTGAAGTCTAAAAGTGCCAGGCTGATTTAATGGAAAATGTAGGCTTTCAGAAAAAAATATGTATATCCCGTTTTGAAAGATACAAAAGCGAAATTTAGTTCGGGAGTGCAAAATATAGCTATCTAAATTCAGGGAAATTTTCAGATCATTATGAAACTTATTTCTTTCTTTATTAATTAATTAATTAAAATAATTTCTTCTGTAAAATAAAAATTAAGAAAGTTTGATTATTCCTATTACCACACGCTTAATGAACACTGGAGAGCACACATACATAACAAAAGAACCTGGAAATGCAGTTTTTTAGTTTAAAAAATATCAGCAGGGGTGTCAAAAATCCGAAATTCTAAAATATAGCATATTCATAAAACATGGTACACCAACAATGGCCTTGTTGATATAAATAAAATAAAAATAATTACAGTGAAAATAAATAAACAGAAGGGCACCCTGTATTTTTATCTTTCACATTTGTGGTTGTGTAGTCTGTGGAGGATTGTCCTGGTCAACATTCCTTTCTTTCCAGTCACTATTACTATCAACATCATTGCCATCACTATCACGATTATGTACGATCGCTAGGGATAGGAATTTTTCGGTGATTTCAGAGTGAAGAAGGCGGTATTTTAAAGTGGCAAATTCAGTGTTTTCAAGTGCACTTTTCGGTACTTTCAAAATGTTAAATTTTAGGCGGTATTTTTTAAATATCATGGATAACATAACACATTTCAGTCATCCTTCAAAGTATACTTCAGTGAAGAGATCCAAATTCTCTTGTGACAAACGGTAACACGTATCACTTAACGTGCTAGTGTAAGCTGAAAAACCAAAGTTCACAGTTAGCGTTTGAACAGGGTATCAAAATGGTTTTCAGCACAGATTCTGAGAACTTTGGAAATACAAATGTCATTCCTTGCAAAACTCGAACAATGTCTGTCTTGGTCCTGTCGTGCATCTGCCTCTTGAATAAAGTTTGCAGTTCGTTGTATCCTCTAATGACCTCACTTTTTTCCAGTGTTCCACAGAATGACAACTTCTTAATTTTCTTTGCAAGGTCCTCATTGATGTTCATTGGCACTATTTCTGCTGGATCAAACGCACACATTTGTAAATCTTGTTGCCAGGGTCAACGGATCTCAGGCTGATTAATATTCTAAGAGCATGGGACCCAGCGTTTACTAAAACTGGATGTATTTTCTCTCCTTTTAACTCATTTCCACAACCCTCCAACAGCTCCTTAATGTTGGTACCGTAATTTCCAGAAACAGCAAGTTAAGGGCTTGCTGAATTCTCCGTAGATGTCCATCTAGAAGGTGAACAGTCTGATAAGACTGGGATGAGTTGAGTGATGTATGTACCAAATTCTTTGAATCTCAAGTATTTCGTCATGTGAAACATTGTTCAGGAAATCAACACCACAGTTATCAGTCCCTACTACTTCATTCATAAATTGCACGATATCTTTCAAGTACTCTGACAGGTACACTACAGAATGAAACCAAGAAGACCACCTGGTTAAGACTGGTTCAGGAAACAGTGGCACATTTAGATATGGATACTTGCCATCTAGATATTCATGTCTGAAAGGCGCACTATATGACGCCACGCGTCGAATAGTTACTAGGATGAAGGGGGAGGTGACCTTGCTGTTCTGGTCCTTAAAGCCTCAATAAGTTAGTAACTTACCAGGATGAGATTGATAAAGATCGCTGTATGCAGAAAGCGAGGTCCGCTATCTACCGTTAAGTTTCCGATCATTCCGTGTTTGTTGGATGCTCTCCATGCAGTCAAGTCATGAGAGAAAATTACCGCTACTACACTCGCATAAAATCAAACCTTTGTCAGCTTCTGTGACGACGATATTTTAAATTGGCAAGGTGGTCTCACTACGATGACATTAGGGCAAAACCTGTATGAATGCCAAGATGCAGAAGAAAGTGACATTCAGTAGTTAGACTTCGATAAAGACGATCATGGTTTCAGACATGAAAGCGATGAGGATATTGTACGGAATTTGACTGTCGGTGAGGTAAACTGAGATCCAGTGCATGTCAAGTGAAGGAGTGATGCAACGGAAATCCCGAAAGTTCCCACAGTCAAGCTAGTGTGTCTATAGTCACACTTATCTCTTATATAGAAAATCGAGATGAATTTTCGTTCTCATATATTGTTTTCTTCAGAATTGTACAATCTAAAACTACAAAAAATAAACTATCTAAGAAACAAAAAGTGATTAGTCATTTCTCTTAGTTTTTAATATTGGTGTAGGCCTAATCTTCGTAGTGTGTCTTACAATACTATGTTATAATAGTACATCATGCAACGAGCCTATAATGGCAATAATTAAGACACGAGTAAGTTTATAAAACGAGCGTATGCGAGTCTTATAATTTCCATACGAGTGTCTTAATTACCATTATAGGCGAGTTGCATACGACTGTTTGTGTTCGACGATAATTATTATAACTATTTCATTTTCGAACATTAATATATTCATAAATATCTGTAGAGATTTCACCAGTTTTATGTACTGAACGGAGCGCATGAGACGCAGAGAATGCCTTGTATTTGACCATGGCCTCCTCGATTACCCTACTATGACACTAGGCCAGGCAGTGACATTTAAATTAGAAGGCCGTGGAACTCAGTGCATCTAATTATCTAGTTGGTCAAACAACTGTTTCTCGAGCTCTGATTGGTGGGAGGAACTGTTTCATAATGCAAAATAGTGTTATAATGAGCCTCACTATAGTACCGTTTTCTGACATATAATAGTCAGTGTCGAACATAAAGTATTATAATTTTTTTTTTCTGCGTGTTCTTAAAATACATTTCAATATTTTAACCAATAGTTTTCTTTTTGCCTGGCTTAAAAACATTATTGCAGATAATTCGCGGCTTTCAAAAAATCGCGGAAATTTGTGCATTAATTGCCGCGAATTATCGGAAGAGCACTATAAAGGGAAAAAAAACAACGAAAAGAGCTAAAATTCGCGTTTTCATGCGAAATTAGCGAAAATTCGCGTTTTATGCGAAATTCGCGAGCTCAAAAACATTTATTTTTACCATTTTTAGGGTTATTATAACACATTATCACCTGTGTATTACTTCTTTTAAAAATTCGCGAAATTCGCGATCGCGAATTTTTACTATCCCTAACGATCGCATTCAGCGTAGGTAATTCATTGTCCGAAGCGGAATCGGCACTTGATTCGTCACACACAAGATAACAATCACTGTCCACGAAGTCCAAGAGTTCACCACTTGACTCATCAATCATTAAATCTTTCAATTTCTTCATCTCTCAAACAATCCTTCCTTCCCTTGGACGCCATGCTTTTAAGAGTCGCGCGTAAACAAGCCAAGGAACTTAAATATCGCTCGAGTATATCGATAGACAGAAAACAAAAGATGTTAGCCAGAAAATGGTAGCTAGAACTCTCTTTAATCGTCACGTCAAGTTTAGACGCCATTTTCGGTTTGCGAGTCCCCTGTAAGAATACAAAAACGAAGCGTCTCTCAGAGCGACGCTGGCAAGTTTCGTTCGTTTTACGAGGATCGCTCACAGCGACTCTGACACTAAGAGGGTTTTATAACATTTTTTCACGTACATGTTTCAGGCCATTTATCAAGGCCCTTTTCCAGCATAGGTAAATTTAAGATCAATTAAAACACAATATGAAACAATGAACATATTCACTATCATAATAGCTTTAACAAACATGAATCTTTGGTATAAAAGAATTATCTTTCCCAAAAGTACAGTGCACCCGGGAATGTTCTCCGCAGAGCCTACAAGCTGCTGCGATAGATTACGTCACCAGTTACGTTGGCAGCACGGCTGTCGCTTGTATCATGACAACAAACAAACAGTAAGCTTTATACTCACCACAGCCATTCATAACTGATGCTAGAAGTGCTGATGACACACATGCTCGCTTATTGCAACTGACTAATTCGACAGCCCACACATGTGACCTTCACCCTATCAAGGACACCGTGCTACCAACTAAATTGATGACGCAACCACTCGCAGCTGTACGTAGCCACTGCGGAGAACATTCCCGGGTGCCCTGTATTAAAAAAATATATAAAATTTTTGAATCTCTGTGAAAAACAGTTTTATGTACTTAGTAATTTGTACGTAACCTCAACACAGTTGTATCTTTCATTGATTTCAGAAAGGCTTATGATTCAATAGACACAGTCTGTATTCCTAACGCTAGCAGAATTAGGGATAGATAAAAATACCAGACAACTGGTTGAACAAACACTAACAAATACAACCTCAAGAGTTAAATTTCTAAACGACATTTCAGAACCCTTCCAAATCAAAACCGGAGTTAGACAAGGTGATGGGCTTTCACCACTTCTATTTAATTTGATATTAAACAAAATCATGAAGGAATGCAAACTTAAATTATGCGAAAGAAACATTGAAGGGGTCCATTTGGGGCAAGGAAAAGGAAGATTTGAGGTGAAATGTCTTGCCTTTGCTGATGACATAGCAATCATTTCAGAAAACAGATTTCAAGCACAAATAATGGTTGAAACCCTACATGAAATAGCAATAAAAACTGGTCTTCAGATTTCGTATGAAAAAACCAAATATATTGAACACAGACACAATGGAGAAAAATATCTAACAACTCAACATGGACAGATTCAAAGAGTTGATAAATTTAAATATTTGGGAGAATGGATCCAGTCAAATGGACTTGATAACACATCCTGCAAGGAGAGATTCAGAAAGATGGAAAATGCCTATAAACTCACCCAACATAGATACAACAAACGATCAATTTCATTCCAGGCAAAAATCAGGCACTACACAACTGTAATTAAACCAGAGGTATTATACGGATCAGAATGTTTAACGTTGAACAAAAGAGGTGAACAAGAGGAACTGGAAAAGAAAGAAAGGAAAATACTTAGGAAAATTTTGGGTCCCCAAAAGAATAAAGATATTTGGATGAAGAGAAAAAATGAAGACCTTTACCGAAATGTGGAAAAAATTACAGACTCAATTAAAAGACGGAGACTACAATTTTATGGTCACCTTCATAGAATGGATAGTAGCAGGCTAACTAAGAAAATTTTTGACTACATCTCCAAATTAAAAAACACCACTAGATGGCTGGAAGAGATAAGGTGTGATCTGCAAAAACTGAAGATCACAAATAACATCATTTCTAATAGGGTGGAATTCCGGCGACTGATCACTACTGCAGATTTTTCGATTCTGCAAGTTCCACATCAACCACGGAGAGTGTTATCAACGGAACAGAGGCAGGCCATCAGCCAACGTATGAAGAAGTTTTGGGAAGAAAAGAAAAAACGAAACAATGTACCGTAGTCTTAGGTTCAAAGCGGTCTATAATTGGCCAAATTCTAAATATATATATATATAATTTGCATATTACGTGCTGTGAAACTAAAAAATTCACTTGTTTAAAAATATGTTGATATGAGACCTAATGAATAAAAATTGCTTGAAAAACAAATTAACAGTTCAATTTGACCGGCCCTTCATGGAAGAGAGTAGCCGCATGCGTTATCCATCTTTCTACAATGTCCAGCATACGTACAATAACTTGACTTTTAATTGGGGTTTCCAGCAATTTTTAATCATTCATCGTCATCAATTTCAGTTTTCCAGCCTTAGCTGGGTCTGAGCAAATATGACACCCCTCCACTTGACTCTGTCCACCATCCTTCCTCAACCACTGAACTCCGCTCCAGGTTATGTTTTCTCTCTCTGTCCTTTACCAAATCCATCCATTCATTAGACCACATAAAACATGATTATCTTTATATATATAATTCTTCGACACGTGTGTATGTGACTGAACTCCTCCTAAACGCCTGGGCCGATTTTGATGAAATTTTGTATGAATGTTAGGGTGGGCCCATGTATGGTTTAGATTCACAATTTGACCAGATAGGTGGAATTTTAGAATTTTAGAACCACAATTTACGCACAAATTTAGAAATACAGTCATAAACAGTCGTCATGGAAACCGCTAGCCTTAGTGAAAAGTGTTCCTTTTGGACTGTGTGTCTGCACATAGAGCCACCTGGTCGCAACCTGTGGATCTGTTTGTCTCTGCACGTTCGAGTGTTTCAAAGTTCCGTATGCGTTCATATACCATTCATCCGATTGCGATGAAACTTGGGTGAGATGTTGAGTGCACTCCAGGGAAGGTGTTTGGCTTAGTAAATCCATTTTACAAAAGATAGCGCAAGACTAGATTCAACAAATGAGCGACGACGCGCGAAACGTTGCAAAAAGGTCCCGTATGCGTTCAAATACCATTCGTCTGATAGCGATGAAACTTGAATGATATGTTGTGTGCACTCCGGGGAAGGCTTCTGGCTTAGTAAATTAATTTTACAATAGGTAGCGCATGACTAGATTCAACAAATGAGTGACGACGCGTGAAGCGTTTCAACAAAATCCCGTATAAGTTTATATACCATTCATCGATTGAGATGAAACTTTGATGAGTTGTTGTGTACACTTACGTGACTGTTTCTAACTTGGTAAATCCATTTCACACGAGGTTGCGCACGAGTAGATTCAACAAATGAGCGGTGACGTGCGAAGCGTTTCAACAAGGTCTCGTATGCGTTCAAATACCATTCGTCCGATAGCGATGAAACTTGGGTGAGATGTTGTGTACCCTCCAGGGGAGGCTTCTGGATTAGTAAATCTATTTTACAATAGGTAGCGCACTAGTAGATTCTACAAATGAGCGACGATGTGCGAACGTTTCAACAAAATCCCGTATGCGTTCATATACCACTCATCCGATTGAAATGAAACTTGGGTGAGATGTTGTGTACATTTACGTGAAGGTTTCTAACTTAGTAAATCCATTTCACAGGAAGTTGCGCACGGGTAGATTCAACAAATGAGCGACGACGCGCGAAGCTTTTCAATAAGGTCCCGTATGCGTTCAATTACCATTCGTCCGATTACGATGAAACTTTGGTGAGATGTTGTGTACACCCTACGGAAGGTTTCTGGCTTAATAAATCCATTTTACAATTGGTAGCGCACGAGTAGATTCAACAAATGAGTGACGGCATGCGGATCATTTCAACATAGTCCTGTATGCGTTCATATACCATTTATCCGATTACGATGAAACTTTGGTGAATTGTTGTGTACACTCCAGGAAAGGTTTCTGGATTAGTAAATCCAGTTTTTAATAAGTAGCGCACGAGTAGATTCAACAAATGAGCGACGGCGCGTGAATCGTTTCCACAGTGTCGCGTATGCGTTCATATATCATTCATCCGATTGCGATGTAACCTTGGTGAATGATTGAGTACACTCCAAAGAAGGTTGCAGGCTTAGTATATCTATTTTACAATAGGTAGCGCATGAGTAGATTCAACAAATGAGTGACGGCACGCGAATCGTTTTAAAAAAATCCCGTATACGTTCATATGTCATTATCCGATTCCGATGAAACTTTGATGAGTTGTTGTGTATACTTACGTGAAGCTTTCTAACTTAGTAAATCAATTTCACAGTTGGTAGAGCATGAGTAGATTCAACAAATGAGTGACAGCGCAAGAATCATTTAAACAAAATCCCGTATGCGTTTTATGCCATTTATCCAATTACGATGAAACGTTGGAGAGTTGTTGTGCACGCTCCCACGAATGTTTCTAGATTAGTTAATTCATTTCACGATAGTTTTGAGCCAGTCAACAGAAATTGAAAAAAATATTGTGTATCCAAAAGCAGTTCAAGAAACAAAGTTACAACACTTTCTTTGATTGGCAGGACAACGTCTGCCGGGTCAGCTAGTATGTATATACAGTGGAATCTCGTAAGCACGTTCTCGGTTAAGACGTTTTCCCGTTTAACGCGATGATTTTCTCAAGTCCCAGTCCCATTGCTGCTAAATACATGTTGATATATCCCCTTAATACGTTTTCTATTCCCGCTTACGACGATCAAAATTTCGTCGCGTAGCGTGAGTTATACCGCCCGTACGCACAGAACGCAAGACAGAGACTTGTTTCTTTAAACAAGGTCACGTTGCGTATTTTGCAGCGCATCGTATTTTCGTCAGCCCTGAAAGCATTCTTTGTCCACCCCTAGTGGAATGGGAGCCCGGCCGCTCTGATATAACATTCCTGGCCAACAAGCGGGCGAGGGTTGCGACATAACGGGTCACAGGACAATGTAACTAGTATAGCGGCAGTATTAAAGCACGCGCCGACAATGTTGCACATCTATTCTATCCGGCCTAAGTGTCTACGGCAGTTAGTTCCTGCGTTGGTGCGTTTACATGGCGAACTCAAATCGATTTGAATACGATCCTGTTTTCGGTACGATGCCCATTTACATGAGCAGTTTCAGTTCGCGATTTCAATACGCTGTTTAGTTTATGGTGGCCAACCTGCAGTTTTGTTGGCTAACTCGTATTAAACAGTAAAACATAAAGGACCTGTAATTATCGTCCGACTTTTTCTTTTACGGGTGGTTTGTAAACGCGTAAAAAGGATGCGCGGAAGATTTTGATGTTGTTTGTTTTTAGCAAGTTTATGTTCAGTTTAATAATGATAAAATGTTATTGTTCTTTCGTCCCTTTTAACTACTGAAGCTTAAAGCTTTTGGAGACGCCGGGCTGCCGGAGTGTTGCCCCGAATGCGATCTGTAACGTGCCACAATTTACGTACGGATACACCAGACATTAAAGGTAAAACAGACAAAAATACAGTATAACCCCGATTTAGTGTAAACCCGCATTTAACGGAAGAAATTTCAAGTCCCGAAAATTATTCCATAAGTGCAATGCAATTTTAGATTCGATTTAACGTAATTCGCGTTACGCCAAAACCCGCATTTAGCGTTAGGAAATGTTAAAATTCGCGAGTATTTATTTCGATTCATTATGGTTATGCGACATTAAGAACCTATGAAAAAGACGTTATAAGTTTGTTAAGGATGATTCAAGGCAGAAAAGGAACTCCAGCATTTATATTGGATACGATCGATCATCTTCCATATCGATTGCTCGCTACATGTACGAGCGAGCTCGATCTTACCCGACCGCGGCTGAGGACACAATGTAGGCCTAAAGCGTGCTAACAGTCACGCCGGCGCGGCGCCGCGTCGAATGCTTACGCGAGTCTGTACGTTCGTAGCGGCATTACAGTATATCGCCAGTTTACGCAAGTTTGCACCAGTTCGTGTGGATAATCCAGCTGTATATCAGTTTGCTCACTCACACTCATTGTTTTAGTGAAGTTGACTATGGCAGCTAAAAGAAAAACTCTATCTGTCGCGGAGAAAGTGAACTTGATTCGGGAAGTGGAGATAAAACGCAAATGTGCCCGTTAGTGAAATGGCTTGACGCCTGGGACTTGCACAGTCTTCATTGACAGGCATATTGAAGAATAAGGAGAAGATTCTGGATCAAGAAACACAGTGCGGCTCAAAAGCAAAGAAAAGAAAAATGTTAAAAAGTCGCCATACGAAGAAATGGAATCGAAGCTAATGGAGTGGTTCAATGGAGCATGTGCTGGAAACTTACCAATCGACGGGGCATTGATAAAAATGAAAGCATCTACAGTTTCAGGGAAACTTGGGCTTACAGAATTCAAAGCTTCAAATGGTTGGCTGGATAGGTTCAAAAAACGCTATGGGATAACTTGCAGGGCAGTATGTGGAGAGAGTGCTGCAGTTAGTGATGAAAGTGTTGAACACTGGAAAGAAGAGGTGCTGCCAGCCCTCTTGGAAGGTTCCGAATCTCGGGATCTATACAATGTGGATGAAACTGGCCTGTTTTACCAACTCATGCCCTCTAAAACCTTAAGTGTTAAAGGAGAAGCATGCCATGGAGGAAGAATGAGCAAGCAGAGAATTACTGTTCTCTTATGCAGCAACGCAGATGGCCGCGACAAGCTAGAACCCTTAGTAATTGGAAAGTTCCAGAAACCACGTTGCTTTAAGAACAATTCTATGCTGCCATGTAAGTATTATAGCAACAAAAGTGCTTGGATGACTGCAGAATTGTTCAAAAAGTTCTTGCAAGCTTTTGATGCACGAATGGGTGCTTAAGACAGGAAGGTTGTTCTCTTTATGGACAAGTGTCCTGCTATCCAAAAGACTTAGGATTCCTGCGGAATGTGAAAGTGCATTTCTTCCCTGCAAATTGCACTAGCAGACTCCAGCCCTTGGATCTAGGGATTATTCATAGCCTGAAAAGCAAGTATCGGAAAGCTCTTGTCCTTAAGGCACTGGCCTTTATTGATAGGAATGAAGTGCTTAAATTGAACATCCTGCAAGCAATGCATATGCTCACAGGAGCTTGGAAAATGGTAACTAAGGAAACCATCTCAAATTGCTTTCATAATGCTGGATTTAATGAAATGAGCACTCACGACAAAGACGGTGATGAAGCAGGAGTGAACATGCATGATTGGGTGCAGGTATCTGACAATTTGCCCATCACTTTTGATGAATTTGTGGCATGTGATGATGATGCCATCACTACATGCATCCGGGATGTTGAGGAAATCTGCGAAGATGAAGTCAAGCAGAATGATGATGGTATCGACGAAGACGATGATGTTAGGGATGAAGAAATACAACCGCCATCATTCAGTGAAGCTGTTGCCAGCATAGACATTGTTCGGAGATATGTCACAGCATTCAAAGTGGACAACTCTGTTATAGACAGAGTAAATCAATTGGAGATAGACATTCTGAACCTAAAATCCAAAAGTGCTAAAAAGCAGACTACCATGTTTGATTACTGTATTTCAAAAGATGTGACACTGTGAAAGTTGTGTAAATGTGTGTTGTATATAGGAAAAGTAACTCTCTATATATTATATTACTGTAATTGTGTAAGTATTTTGTGGACGTTTTAATTTTGTAATGTGCTGGGAAACTACGATTTTTGACTACTGTATTAGTGCTACAGAAAAAGTTGTAATTACTGTATACCGTATATACTCGAATACCACCCGCACATTTTTAAACAAAATCGGACGTGAAAAATTGGGGTGCGGGTCTTATTCGAGTCATCCTGATTTTAAAGATTGAAATTGCCCGCCATACGCGATATCGGGTGTTGCGAGTATCCGCTAGATGGTGCTAGCCTTCTTCCGGCTATCACTTTGTTTTTCCGTTAGCAGGCGGCGTCATACTGTCTAGCGCACGTTTTCCGAGTGTAAACATGAGTTCTACGAAGCGTTTGCGGTCGTTTACTGTGAGTGAGAAGCCGAAAGTTGTGAGGGAAGCTGAAATTATTGGAAATCGTGCCGCCGGTAGGAAATATGATATTGACGAGTCATGTATTCGAGATTGGAGAAAGAAGAAAAACGTGTTGCTAACAAGTAGTGGTGCTCGTAGAGCTTTCCGCGGACTGAGTGTACAGTTTCCGGAAATTGAAAAACAACTTTATAAATACGTAACAGAAAGGCGGGAATTGGGAAATGGGGTGTCGACCGAAATGTGTCAATTAAAGGCATTACAGATCGCGAAGGAACTTTCTACGGTAGGGTTTAAAGCAAGCCGAGGATGGATTCAAAATTTTTATAAAAGAAATGGGTTGAGCATACGAAGGCGTACCTCAATTTCGCAGCGTCTTCTGGTGCCTATGAAGAAAAGTTACTTTCCTTTCAGCGTCACATAATTAAGTTGCGGAAGGAAAATTCATATTTGCTTTCCCAAATTGGTAATGCAGATCAGACGCCAGTCTACTTTGAAATGCCACTGGACAGTACTGTGAATGTTAAGGGATCTAAACGTGTGACTATCAGAACAGGTGGTAATGAGAAACAACGGTGCACGGTAATGTTGTGTATACTCGCTGACGGAACCAAACTTCCGCCGTACGTTGTTTTCAAGCGAAAGACTCTTCCAAAAAATATACCCGCTGGTGTTATCGTTAGAACTCAGGACTCTGGTTGGATGGACAGTTCACTGGTGGAAGACTGGTTAAAGTGTGTTTGGCAACGTCGCCCTGGTGCTTTATTACGACGAAAGAGCTTGCTTGTTTTGGACAGTTACCGCGGCCATACAACAGACGCTGTGAAGAAATTCGTCAAGGATGGGAAAACCGACCTAGCAATCATCCCGGGTGGGATGACGTCTATGCTACAGCCACTGGATGTCAGCGTGAACCGACCGTTCAAAGCAGCCTTGAAACAGCTGTATACGGAGTGGATGGCGGCCGATAAGCACACACTGACCCCCAACTGGTCGTATTCAGCGCCCGGAAGTTCAGCTGCTCTGTTCGTGGATTTTGACGGCATGGAATCGTATCTCGGGAGATCTCATACGGAAGAGCTTCAAGAAATGTAGTATTTCCAATGCTATGGATGGCAGTGATGACGACATTTTGTGGGAAAGTGATGGTGAAAAAAGTTCCGAAGTTGGTACTTCTGATGACGATGAATGAAGTGTTTGTGTCTTTTATTTGTATTTTTAATTGTTTCTGTGTTATTTTAGGACGACTTCAGAACTGTTGGAAACTATTTTGTAGAAATGCTATTTTGTTTATTTACCGTAGTAAAGATTGTAAATAGTTTTGAGTATTTTATTTTTATTTTGTTCTTCAAAATCAGGGTGCGGGTCTTATTCAAGGGCGGGTCGTATTCGAGAAAATACGGTAGTGTGTAGGGTAGGTATCTCCTTGTTTTATTGTTGTTATTGTGTTAATTATGTGTGTTGGTGCAATTCAAGTCAATACAGTCAAAGAGGTCTGGAAAAGATTTGTTTTTTATCGAAACCTCGATTTAAGGTAAACCCCCATTTAAGGTTAAAAAATACCAGACCCTCGAAAAACGTTACATAGGGGTTCTACTGTACATTAATGCTAAAAACACGTGCAACAAACTACGCTTATCAACCACGACAGGAACACAAACAGTAACGAAGAATATGGGCAGAAAGTAAAATAAGCGATTAGAGAGTTCGGCGACAGACGAGAGTAGGCCTAAATTAGTTTAAAAATGTAACTCAAGAGCACGCAGAATCGCTTTCAATACGATATGCGTTTACAATCACGTTCCTGAACACCAGTTTGAATACGGTCCGATTCCACAATTTTACCGTATCGACCTTGAAACTCAATACGATCTGATTCACGCATTACACTACCGAAGAAGTTGTGAAACCTAGTGATAATTTTGTTGTGTCGTATTGAAATAATGGATAGGCCTAAGAAAGTCATTAAATCGTTAACTAGTGATGAGTAAATGAAAATTCTTGAAGAAGTAGACAGAAATCCTTACCTTAACAGCGAGGATTTTTTTTCTGTACACGCACGAGCATTTCTAACCTAAAAAAAAAACTTCGGTTATATCGGATCGTTCACGCCAAAGAATACGGCACTTCTTTTCCACAGAATATCAAGAAAAACATGTATTTAAGCTGAAATCAATGATAGAAAGTTAAATACTTCAACTCGTAGTACAGTACCGGTACTTCAATTTAGAGTAAAATACCGGAATAGTACATTCTTCTCTTGTTTTCATTGCTCTCGTTTCTCTGTGCTGTGTAAACTAGTTCTGTAATACAATAATTCTGTAGGTTGTTTAAAATTGTTTATTCGATAGTACGTACTTCCGATTAAAACGTTTTTTTAACTTTTCTCTCACTGAAACAAGTTAATGAGGTTTAATGTTCATTTTTCATTAGTACGTTTTCCCGCTTTTTACGTCCAAATTTTTCGGTCCCTTGAAAAACATACTAATGAGGTTCCACTGTATATATATATAACAAGTGAATTTTTAGCTTCACAAGAACTATTTTTGTTGCAAATATCTACAGTACGTACACTAGACTGATCTGTTATTTTACCAAGATTTAAGATTGTTATATATCTGGCACCCTATTTTCTTTTGTTTCTTCTGTATGGACATCACCTAGTTCATTTTTATTGTTCTTTGTCCTTTTTTCCCCTGTGTGTTTCCACTTTTTAATGTGAAATATTTTTGCTCTACAGCACCACTGCTGGGGCGAAAGCGACAGATACTTCAGCTGCAGCCACAGCATCGCCGGCACTAGCAACAGCAGTGGCAACCAATCCTCAGGATCCATACGGTGCTGCTAGCTACATGCATGGCATGATGGGTACTGCTAACATGTTCAATGTCCCTCCCCCATCTGTGCCACCACCACCTGTTCAACCTCCCCCCAACCAGTCACAAGTACAGCCTCCAAACACTGCGTCACTACCTCCTACTGGAGTGCCACCACCGTCTATGAAACCACCCTCTCTTGATCCATATGGGAAGGCTTCAATGGGCACTGGAAATGATTACACCATGGGATATCAGACCTCAAAGAGGCCTTACGAAGAAGACCCATACCGTCAGGGAACAGACCCTTATTCTACTGGTATGGATCAAGCGAAGAAACCTCGTGATGATTACAGTGGTGGTGATATGAGTGGTGGACTTGGAAACAGAAGTGGTGGGGGCTACCAGTATGGTGGAGGGCGTGCAGGAGGTGGTGACAGGTTTCAACAGAGAGGCAGTGGAAACCGTGCCGGCCGATGGGGCACAGATAACAAGAATGAAGCACAGGATCAAAGCCAACGACCTCCTCAGAAAGTGGTGAGTGAAACAGTTTTTAGCCATTAACCTAATATTTAAAAAATATATTATTCATAGCAATAGTTTGAGTGACAGGATCTTCCAAAATTTAATTCATCAACCAACTCTTGTGAATTATTGAAGGAAAAGGAGATAAAACTATTAGGGATAATCTGATTACTCTGTACAATATTTTATTATCACAGTGGAATCATATGTAAATTGTGTAAATGTGTTGTGCAAGAGAGCATGTGATAGATAGTTATTGTTGTTTTAAGAGGCGGAACTACGAGGTCATCTGCCCCTCATGTGATAGATAGCATATTCTATCATGTCCTGAAAGAACTCTATCATTACTGCCATATAGTGAAGACAATGACTGTGGGGCAAAGCCCTAATATTTTCTTTCCTTTTGCACACGTGTGCACATTTTCTACTTTATTAAAACGTGGAGAATACTAAATATACATTGTACTATTCATATAATTAAAAATGTATTTGTAATCATTAGGGTTCGAAAGTTTAAGACCTTAAAAAAGTACAAAATATCCAAGAAAAATGCTCTAAAAACTTGCTGAACATTACCTAAAACAGGATATATAGCAAGTATAAGAGAATTAATATTCATCATCAACAACCAACTCTTGTGAATTATTGAAGGAAATGGAATATTCATAATGAGCGTAAATATTAATCGTAACAATAAGATGGTATCCATATTGACTTACAATAATAAATTAAATAACGTCTTAGTCTATGTATTGGATTTAAAAATCATTCATGTTTTGGTCTTCATTGAGACCTTCAACAAATTGGATACCGGTAGTTAATAATTAACATAACTAATAAATCAAATTATAACTTGAGAAAACAAAAGTAGAAAATAAGCTAAAATTTCTATTGGAACAGGACAAATGAAATGAGGAAAGATTGAAATTATGACTAAAAATCAAACTTGTAATACAAAATTCAATCTGGGAAAAATTCACTTCAAAAATCTTAAATTATAATGTACTAAAGCATGGAATCGATATCATATAAAACGAGGGAAAGCTTATGTAAGAGGAATTTAACTGGAGTCGTCTGAATGTCAAAATCTCATGCCAATACGTTAACCGTTACTAGAAGGTTGAGGTGTGAACCAGGATTCCATGAAGTACCGTATTTCCTCGCATAATCGTCGCACTATTTTTGCCGAAAATTCTTGGAAAAAAGCAGGGTGCGACGATTATGTAAAGAATATTTAAGTTCAAAGAATACCGTATATACTCGAATACCACCCGCACATTTTTAAACTAAATCGGACATGAAAAATTGGGGTGCGGGTCTTATTTGAGTCATCCTGATTTTAAAGATTGAAATTGCCCGCCATACGCGATATCGGGTGTTGCGAGTATCCGCTAGATGGTGCTAGCCTTCTTCCGGCTATCACTTTGTTTTTCCGTTAGCAGGCGGCGTCATACTGTCTAGCGCACGTTTTCCGAGTGTAAACATGAGTTCTACGAAGCGTTTGCGGTCGTTGACTGTGAGTGAGAAGCTGAAAGTTGTGAGGGAAGCTGAAATTATTGGAAATCGTGCCGCCGGTAGGAAATATGATATTGACGAGTCATGTATTCGAGATTGGAGAAAGAAGAAAAACGTGTTGCTAACAAGTAGTGGTGCTCGTAGAGCTTTCCGCGGACTGAGTGTACAGTTTCCGGAAATTGAAAAACAACTTTATAAATACGTAACAGAAAGGCGGGAATTGGGAAATGGGGTGTCGACCGAAATGTGTCAATTAAAGGCATTACAGATCGCGAAGGAACTTTCTACGGTAGGGTTTAAAGCAAGCCGAGGATGGATTCAAAATTTTTATAAAAGAAATGGGTTGAGCATACGAAGGCGTACCTCAATTTCGCAGCGTCTTCTGGTGCCTATGAAGAAAAGTTACTTTCCTTTCAGCGTCACATAATTAAGTTGCGGAAGGAAAATTCATATTTGCTTTCCCAAATTGGTAATGCAGATCGGACGCCAGTCTACTTTGAAATGCCACTGGACAGTACTGTGAATGTTCATCATCATCATCATCATCTTGTGCAGTTTCCAACCGCTGGTCGGGTCTGCTTGGAACATAAGCCTCTCCATCGTTTCCTGTCCATCCACCATCTCTCGTCATTTACTGTGTCCCAGCACACTCCTCTTTCCTCCACACTCTTCTTAACTCCTTTTGTCCATCTGTCCCTTGGTCTTCCCCTTGGCCTCCTTCCCGTCATTTCCATTCCAAACATCTTCTTCGGTATCCTCTCCTCTTCCATCCTCCTCACATGTCCATACCATTGTAGCCTAGATCGCTCTATTCTATTTTGCAATGGTTCCTCTCTTACCATCTCCCTGACTCTCTCATTCCTTACTCTGTCCATTCTTGTCACTCCTACCCTACTCCTCTGGAACTTCATCTCCACTGCTCGTATTTTATTCTTGTCCCTTTCCTTCATCACCCATGTTTCTGAACCATATGTCAAAATTGGCACAAAGTAGGTCTTGTAGATGATTCCTTTACATTTTTGTGGTACATCTTTATTCCATATCATCCCCCTAACACTCTTGAAAAATCCATCTGCGCACCTTCCCCTCTCATTTATTTCCATCCTATTGCCTCCCTTTTCTTCAATTATGCTTCCCAAGTACTTGAAGCATTCTACTTTCTGCAACTGCTGTCCTCCAAGTGTTATGCCCATATCCAGTCTGTTCTTCTTCCTCGTTGTGATGACCACATCACTCTTTTGTGCTGAGAACTTCATCCCATATGATAACACTACCTTCTCCCACTCATCTAATTGCTCTTGTACTTCTTCCTCATCCTCTCCCCATACCAGAAGGTCATCAGCAAACAACATTGCCTTCATTTTCCTTTCCCCAATGCTATTTACCACTTTTCGTATGATTTCGTCCATCACCACTATAAATAACAGGGGTGAGAGGGCACTTCCCTGTTTCAGACCACTCTCCAGTTGAAACCATTCCGTTCTCTCTCTTCCCACCTTTACACAGCTTTTGCTTCCCTCGTACATTGCTTTCACTCTTGCCACTGTCTCCTTGTTCACTGCTTTTGCTCTCATTGCTTCCCATACCTTGTTTCTATTAATACTATCATATGCTTTCTCAATATCCAAGAAGGTCATCACCAGATCTTTCCCATAATCATAATGGTGTTCTTGTAGCTGTCTTACTGCAAAGATGAGGTCAACTGTTGACCTTCCTGGCCTGAATCCATACTGTTCTTCCCTCAGCCCATCTTCAACTTCTGTCCGAATTCTTCTCTCCAGTACCTTCTCAAATATTTTGGCGCAGTGGCACATGAGTGTGAATGTTAAGGGATCTAAAAGTGTGACTATCAGAACAGGTGGTAATGAGAAACAACGTTGCACGGTAATGTTGTGTATACTCGCTGACGGAACCAAACTTCCGCCGTACGTTGTTTTCAAGCGAAAGACTCTTCCAAAAAATATACCCGCTGGTGTTATCGTTAGAACTCAGGACTCTGGTTGGATGGACAGTTCACTGGTGGAAGACTGGTTAAAGTGTGTTTGGCAACGTCGCCCTGGTGCTTTATTACGACGAAAGAGCTTGCTTGTTTTGGACAGTTACCGCGGCCATACAACAGACGCTGTGAAGAAATTCGTCAAGGATGGGAAAACCGACCTAGCAATCATCCCGGGTGGGATGACGTCTATGCTACAGCCACTGGATGTCAGCGTGAACCGACCGTTCAAAGCAGCCTTGAAACAGCTGTATACGGAGTGGATGGCGGCCGATAAGCACACACTGACCCCCAACTGGTCGTATTCAGCGCCCGGAAGTTCAGCTGCTCTGTTCGTGGATTTTGACGGCATGGAATCGTATCTCGGGAGATCTCATACGGAAGAGCTTCAAGAAATGTAGTATTTCCAATGCTATGGATGGCAGTGATGACGACATTTTGTGGGAAAGTGATGGTGAAAAAAGTTCCGAAGTTGGTACTTCTGATGACGATGAATGAAGTGTTTGTGTCTTTTATTTGTATTTTTAATTGTTTCTGTGTTATTTTAGGACGACTTCAGAACTGTTGGAAACTATTTTGTAGAAATGCTATTTTGTTTATTTACCGTAGTAAAGATTGTAAATAGTTTTGAGTATTTTATTTTTATTTTGTTCTTCAAAATCAGGGTGCGGGTCTTATTCAAGGGCGGGTCGTATTCGAGAAAATACGGTATACTGTATCATTATTTGCTGCACGGGCCAGTCATTCGCGTAGCGTGAGTCATAGCCCGCAGTCAGAGACAGGCTTCTTTCTTCTAACAAGGCCACGACAGGTTAAAGCTCGCGGATTGTGCTTACGAAGCTGGCCACTCGCGTCGTGGTTCATAGCCCGCAGGCATAAAGACGAGAGTACTTTCTGCTGACCAGATCACGCCAAATTAGGCCTATAAGCTCGCGGAATGTGCGCTGGCCATTCGCGTCGCGGTTCATAGCCCGCAGGCATAAATACGATATTACTTTCTCCTGACAAGATCACACCAGATTAGGCCTATACGCTCGCGGAATGTGCGCTGGCCACTCGCGTCACAGTTCATAGGCCGCAGGCCTAAAGATGAGCACTTTTTGCTGACATGATCACGCCAGATTAGACCTATATGCTCGCGGAATGTGCGTTGGCCGTTCGCTTCGCGGTCCATAGCCAGCAGGCATAAAGATTAGGTTACTTTCTGCCGACAAGATCAAGCCAGATTAGGCCAATAAGCTCGCGGAATGTGCGCTGGCCGTTCGCGTCGTGGTTCATAGTCGGCAGGCATAAAGAAAGGATTACTTTCTCCTGACAAGATCACGCCAGATTATACGCTCGCGGAATGTGCTAAGTGAAGAAGCTTGCCGCTCGCGTCACAGTTCATTGCCCGCAAGCATAAAGACGAGATATTTTTTCGTCTGACAAAGTTGCGCCATGTTATAAAGTCGCGGCAGCGTGTGCAACTGACTGGCGCACAAATACGAACATGCTATGCGACGATTATGCGATGAAATTTTATAAACCTATTTTAGTGTTTGAAAAGTGGGGTGCGACGATTACGCGGTGGCGACGATTATGCGAAGGAGTATCATCGAATTCTTAACAGTTGTTCAATTGCAGGTTAAAACTTAATGTTGTTGTAAGGACTTCTCATTTAATCATAGATATTGGAATTGGAATACCGTATTTGCTTGCGTATATATCGCACTTTTTTGACCGAAAATTTTCGGTACGAGATATACGCGTGGAATGATCGTATTCCCGAAAAAAAAAAAAAAAAAAAGCATTATTGAAACAAGGCAACTGGCATAGGAACTCACCCTATTCATTGTCACTGCCGTCACTGCTGCCAATCTCCGAGGTACTCTCGCGTGCATCATTCTGGTCATCATCCCATACTGCTTCTTCCTGACTTCCGTCCAATGCATTTGCAATGCACGTCTTCAAGAAGATCTTCAAAACAATGTCCGTCGACACCATTTACTTCTATTCGTTATGGTTATGCGACATTAAGAACCTATGAAAAAGACAGTCATACGCTCGTTAAAGATGATTCAAGGCAGAAAAGGAATTTAGAGCGCAGACTCTTAGCGATCGATACGATCGATCATCTTCCATATCGATTCCTCGTTACATGAACGAGCGAGCTCAAACTTAGCCGACTGCGGCCAAAGACTAACGATGTACCGCGTGCTATAACACTCACGCTGCGCCGCATGTTTGCACGTGCTTGCGCGTGGCCTAGCTCTGCCGCGACGAATATGTAAAGACGAAATCATTGAGATTCGAGAAGACTTAACTGCGTTTCTCTGCGATATAACAGAAGGCCTACTTGCACAATCTTTGAAACATACGAGTATGTTGGCGCGAGTGGTATTGCACAGATTTTATCTTCAAAGCCAGAGTACCGGTACTGATGTCTGCAAGGCAACTGACGGACAACCATAAAGGAAACCTCTGCCGTCAAAACGAACAATAACATTGCGTATTGATGGCGGATAAGTTCCTGGACAATGACGACTGTTGTGGCGCGCTCAATCGAACGTGTTTCTACCTCAAGGTTGAGGTGATTTATATGACTGCGTCCGAAATGAATGCGAGATATACGAGAGTACTCCCCCCCCCCGAAATTTCAAATAAAAAAATGGGGTGCGAGATATACGTGGGGGCGAGATATACGCGAGCAAATACTGTATGCGTTCACAGAGGCTCAGGTTCGATTCCCGGCTTTGCCAAGAAATTTAATTCTAGTCTAAGGGTTGGAACAGGGTTCACTCAGTTTCGTGTGGCAAAACTGAGATGAGGTGTGTTCCCTTCCTACCTCGGCCATCCTGGAAGTGGTTTTCCGTGGGTTCTCACTTCTACTCATACCAAATGCCGGGATGGTACCTAACTAAGGCCATGGCTACTTTCTACTCAAATCATTCCTCAATTACTAGTACACACACTAGTACAGATATGATGGTGAAACAGGTTATCAGACAACTTCTATACACACCCAAGTACATGCGGCTGCATGACCAACAACAAAGAATATGCATGCGAATCCTTAATTTGGTAATATGTATGTATTTATTAAATGATAATTTCCTTAAAGCTTAGTGGTATCAAACCATAATACAAGGTTAAATTCATGTTTTATACCGTATATACGATATACCCGAATGTAAGACGAGTTTTTTTCCCACTTTTTGTGTTATAAAAAATTGGGGTCGTCTTATATTCAGGGAAGAATAAAACTTACAATTTTTCCGCCCAGTCAATACTATAATTTGTTAAAACATTTCATGGGTACATGTTTCGGGTCCTATTTCTTCTAGACCCTTCTTCAGCCCACAAACTTACAATATGGTGTTCATCAGAGCACAAAAAACATCGATAACACAAATGCACATATATAATAAAAAGTTAAAAACACTGTGACAATATCTGAGAGTCCTAAAATCTAAAAATGGCATGTATAGTTTACGGGCTTCAGGTACATGTTATTTTTGCACTTGTTCTATATCTATATAAAATGTCATTTGACACTGTGAAACGCCGGGCTCATATTTTGACGTCTATAACTGGCGTACTGTAGAAACTTGCTGCATATCTTATACTGTTTTAACATTTCTGTTGGTGTGGCTGAAGATGGGTTGGACGGCAACGGCTACATCTTTTGACAAATTTTTGTTATAAATTTTTTTTTTTGGCATTTGGCAAAAAAAAAAAAAATTGTCAAAAGATGTAGCCGTTGCCGTCCAACCCATCTTCAGCCACACCAACAGAAATGTTAAAACAGTATAAGATATGCAGCAAGTTTCTACAGTACGCCAGTTATAGACGTCAAAATATGAGCCCGGCGTTTCACAGTGTCAAATGACATTTTATATAGATATAGAACAAGTGCAAAAATAACATGTACCTGAAGCCCGTAAACTATGCATGCCATTTTTAGATTTTAGGACTCTCAGATATTGTCACAGTGTTTTTAACTTTTTATTATATATGTGCATTTGTGTTATCGATGTTTTTTGTGCTCTGATGAACTCCATATTGTAAGTTTGTGGGCTGAAGAAGGGTCTAGAAGAAATAGGACCCGAATCATGTACCCATGAAATGTTTTAACAAATTATAGTATTGACTGGGCGGAAAATTGTAAGTTTTATTCTTCATGATTACTGTCATTACGGAACCTGAAATGAATAATATTTCTAATAATTATATTCAGGGTATAAAAATTTTTGATCAAGGTTTTTAAAAATAATTATTATTCCCAAAGTAGTATGTGGCGGCGGCATCTTCTAAATCGCAACGAATTAATGCGTTAATGAAGATTAAAATATGGTTGCTTATGTTTAATTACCCTGCATTTACGAATAGCGTACATTTTGAGGTTAGGATTTACGCATGCACGTCATTTTAATATGATAAATTATACGTTCAAAAGCATACGGAAATATGTTTTAAAACAATCTTTACAACAACAAAACCCGTCAAAGTTTTACGAGCAGTAATTGAGTGATCAACGTATCTTTAATTTAATAACGTCAGCGCTCTTTCTAAGTTGATCCCGGACATCTGAAGGTCATGTCGTAATTTAGATACTAAACACACCCTTCTTTGCCGAAGCCGGTACTAAAAAAAATATGCGCGTATCATACGTCTTGTGAGAAATATTACGGGACACCAGAAACTTAACGAATTCTTGTTGTCTGTGTCGTGAAATTGTAGATCTAAGATACAGGTTATGGCAAGTTCATTAATAGAACATTACGATCGTTCATCATCTCAAATGAAAAATCCACAACCTGCTTCCAGTCTCTGACCGGGTCAGGAATGGAATGAATGAAGCCCCTATCTAGCGGCGAGGAAATGAACTGTGCCGGCTGCCGAGGCCTGACGCACTCCTCTGGGGCAATGATTAAATGAATGACAGATGAAATGAAATGATAGTGGAGAGTGTTGCTGGAATGAAATTTTGACAGGGAAAACCGGAGTACCCGGAGAAAAACCTGTCTGCCTCAGTTTTGTCCAGCACAGATCTCACATGGAGTGACCGGGATTTGAACCACGGACCCAGCGGTGAGAGGCCGGCGTGCTGCCGCCTAAGCCACGGAGGCTTCCATCATCTCAAATAGAGTTTTTAATTCTTCCTTCCGCAGTTGGTACACAGAACTGTACTTTGTTATAGTGGGTTGACATTCGTGACTGCTTGCCGCGTTGGCGCTATATGCTAGTTTACATGTGCTTCGGTGCATTCTGGTTTTCAGGTTGAATTTGCGTCTACTGGTAGATTACCGGCATTTGCTTGCATATGACTCGCACTTTCCTGACCGAAAATAAGTGTGAAAATCTTCAGTGCGAGAGGCACGATGCATACTTCAAGTTGATAAAGATTTGTTATGCTGAAACAACATCAAATGTTGTAAAGGACGGAAGTACGGAGTGAGCGAGTGCAATGTGCGAAGATGGCAGCAAACTAAGGACCAACTTAAAATTACGCATACAACAAGAAAATCTTTTCGTGGACCTAGGAAAGGACGCTTCCCTGACTAGGACAAAGAAATTATAGAGTATGTCTCTGAAAAGCGGGCAGAGGGATTTCCGATAACATGAGACGCTATAAAAATGAAAGCACAACCTAAAGGGCATATATTGTGAAAGTTTTTTTAAATATGTAAGAGGCAGTGGGTAATTAGGCCTCGTCTTATATTCGGGGTAGTCTTACATTCGGGTATATATGGTAAATTATAAATTAAATATTTCTTGATTGCTGTGTCTCTTTTTGTACTGCATGTCATGTTGATAACTCACCTTCCATTCTCTTAAGTAGCATATGCAGTCTTTCATTTGTAAGCTTTTCATGTTGCTACATTTGAACGTGAAGATGTGAATTAGTTCAGAAAGCAATGGATATGCCATCAAATTTCCTTGTAAGGAGTCGGAGAAATTACCGTATTTGCTCGCGTATATCTCGCACCCTATTTTTTTATTTGAAATTTCAGGGGGGAAAAAAAGTACTCGCATATATCTCGCATTCATTACTGACACCATCATATAAATGACCATAATAACCTTGAGGTAGAAACACGTTCGATTTAGCGCGCCACAACAGTCGTCATTGTCCAGGAACTTACCCACCATCAAGCGTAACTAACAGGAAGAGCGAGCAACAACGAGTTGATCCGAACTTCGATACGAGCCGATTAGGGATCGAGACGCCGCGTGCAAGCATACGGCGCAGCGTGAGTGTTAGCACGCTGTACATAGTTAGTCTTCGGCCGCGGTTGGTTAAATTCACCGCCTTGAGTTACGTTCGAATTAGCGATTAGCGTGCCACAACAGTTGCTCAAGTAGGCCTACTGTTACATTGCAGAGAAACGCAGTTGTCTTCTCGAATCTCAATGATTTAGTCTTTTCGCATTGCGTCGCATCAGAGCTCGGCCGCGTGCAAGCATACGGCGCAGCGTGAGTGTTAGCACGCTGTACATCGTTCGCCGCGTCTTCGGCCGCCGTTGGCTAAATTCACTGCCTTGAAACTCGTTCGAATTAGAGATTAGCGCGCCACAACAGTTGCGCAAGTAGGCCTACTGTTACATCGCAAATTTTTTTTTTCCCCGGGAATATAATCATTCCCCGCGTATATCTCGCACCGAAAATTTTTACTCATATTTTCGGTCAAAAAAGTGCGAGATATACGCGAGCAAATACGGTAATTGGGAATATCACTGCGAATGAACAGTATAGGCTCTGCGGAGTAACTAACGTAGCCAGTTATGCCCTGCCTTTAGATTTACCTTTTTATGTTTAGTTTCGTAGGAGGTAGTTGTCACTAATATTTTTGCCCCACCCCTACCCCCCCATCCCCCACCCTCCGGAATCCATGTGATCATAGTGCAGGGTTTGGATTTTAGCCCACACTATGTAAGAGAAAATTAGCCTGTTCCTAATGTTGCTGTTTTATTTCTGTTCTCTGTAGGATAATCCTGATGAGCTCTCCGAAGCAGAAAAGGCATTTGATATCCAGTTCAAACAGTGGGAAGAGCAATTTAACAAGTGGAAGGAACAAAATATTAATCATCCTGATAAGGTAGGTTTGGATTTTCATATCACTAGGGTTTATAACATTCAAAAATACAAAGGGCATACTATATTGTTTTACACTCCATTTTTTTTCTACCCAAATGAAGTACATTATACATCAGTTGTTACATCCACCTTCTCAACATAATCTCCTTGTAACTTCATGCACTTTTGCCATCGATGTGTCAGTCTCTCCAGACTTTCCTGAAACCATTCTTTTGGAGTGCTGCGTAGCCATGCCTTGACAACTGTGTCCAGTTCTGCTAAATCCGCAAAACGGCGACCACACAGAGGTTCGTTCATGCTCCCGAACAGGTGATAAATCACTTGGTGCCAAGTCGGGAGAGGATGGTGGGTGTGGCAGCACCGTGAATCTAATTTCATCAATGGCAGCGGTGGTCTCTCAGCTAGTGTGACAGTGGGCATTGTCATGTTGCAGAAGCACACCTTTAGCCCATTTTCCTGGTTGCTTAGTTTGAATGGCACGACGTAAGCGCTTAAGGGTTGCCACATATGCTGTTAATTCTGGCCCCCAATTCCAGCTAGACAATGAGGATGATGCCCGTTGTGTCCCAGAACACTGTCGACATTCGCTTGGCCAACTGATGGCACTGTTCGACATTTCTTTGGCGGTGGACTGCCCCTATGCTTCCATTGCATCGATTGTTGTTCTGTTTGTGGCTCATGGTAATGGAGCCTTGTCTCGTCACCAGTCATAAGCCAAGCCATGAAGTCTGCTGGATCTTGATCATAGTGTTGCAAAAGTTCTCTACACACGTCCACACACCTCTGCTTTTGGTTTTGCAGACAGTCTAGGCACCCAACTGGCTGGCACCTTTCCCAACTGCAAGTAGCTGTGCACGATCCGCTGCAGGGTGTTGTGGCTAATTTCCGTAGCTGCCTTCATTTCCGTAAATGTGATGCATTTGTTTCCTTGGATGGCCTGTTCGACCCGGGCAATGTTGGCTGGTGTTGACACTTGTCACATTCCTTCCAGAACTGGTTCCCTTGTCCACCGATGTGCACCCTGTTTTCCAACCTTCCACCCAGTTGTAATCTGTTTTCTGTGACAGTGAATGTTCTCCATAGACAGCTACCAAGTGCCGATGAATTTCTGCAGTGGTCATGCCTTCTTTCTATAGGAACCAAGTGGTATGCGCTGTTCCTGAGTTGCTTTCCATGTTCTCGGCTGACTGTTGTTATGAAATGGCTATGTCAAGTGCATTCGTTGGCCCCTGTGCGTGTGCTGCTACCAAACGGTGGAACAACACACTGGTTACACATCACCACCTTCAAAAGTAAAATGTGAACCATACCCAGACGTGCAAAAAATCAACTAAAGCAATATAGTATGCCCATGGGCTTGAGCATTTCTTAATTTCGAGTTCTGAGATATCTATGATTTTGAGACTTAGCATTAATTGTAGCAAAGCTGGTAACAATTACTGTATTTGCTCACATAATTTTAACTCTCATATATATATGTGTGTAGGGATTTGTGTGCAAAAGACCGTATTCCCGAAAAATCATAAAATTAGCATTATTGAAACAAGACATCTGGCATTGTCACTCCGATCTACTCTCGCGTGCATCACCCTGACTTCTGTCCAACGCATTTGTGAAGCCCGTCTTCAAGAAGCTCTTCATAACGTCTGTAGTCATAACCCATACCCGTATTACCCAATTTGAAACCTCCTTCCATGTTTGGTTAGTGGATTTTAGCGCATCTTTTTGTTTACACCACTGGCGAATATTAAATTGTCACATTGAATTCTCGATGGGCAGCTCTATTGCCATCATCTTCTGCATACCGTATTTCCTCGCATAATCGTCGCACTTTATTAGCCTACAATTCGTGGACAAAAACAGGGTGCGATGATTATGCACGAAGAATATTTAAGTTCAAAGAATATACTGTGTCATTATGTGCTGCACGGGCCAATCATTCACGTAGCGTGCAGTCAGAGACAGGCTTCTTTCTTCTAACAAGGTCACAACAGGTTAAAGCTCGCGGAATGTGCTGACGAAGCTGTCCGTTCGCGTTGCGGTTCATAGCCCGCAGGCATAAAGATGAGATTACTTTCTGCTGACTAGGTTACGCCAGATTAGGCCTGTATGCTCGCGGAATGTGCACTGGCCGCTCGCGTCACAGTTCATAGCCCGCAGGAATAAAGACGAGATTACTTGCTGCTGACAAGTTCATGCCAGATTAGGTCTATAAGCTGGCGCAATGTGCGCTGGTCGTTCGCGTCGTGGTTCATAGCCCGCAGGCATAAAGACGAGATTACTTTCTGCTGACAAGATAAGGCAGATTAGGCCTATAAGCTCGCAAAATGTGCGCTGGCCGTTCGCGTCGCGATTCATAGCCCGCAGGCATATAGACTAGATTACTTTTTGCTGAAAAGGTCACGCCACAATAGGCCTATAAGGTCGCGGAATGTGCGTTGGCCGTTATCGTCACAGTTCATAGCCCGCAGGCATAAAGACGAGATTACTTTCTGCTGACAATATCACGCCAGATTAGGCCTATGAGCTTGCGGAATGTGCTAAGTGATGAGGCTGGCCGCTCGCGCCACAGTTCATAGCCCGCAGGCATAATGACGAGATTACTTTCTCCTGACTAGATCACGCCAGATTATATGTTCGCGGAATGTGCTAAGTGACGAAGCTTGCCGCTCGCGTCATTGTTCATAGCCCACAAGCATATAGACTAGATATTTTTCTTCAGACAGTCGCGTCAGCATGTGCAACTGACGGCGCACAAATACGAATGTGCTATGCGACGATTATGCCATGAAATTTTATCAACCTATCTTAGTGTTTGAAAAGTGGCGTGCGACGTTTACGGGGTGGCGACGATTATGCGAGGATATACGGTATTTTATCACATTGAGTTTAAACCCAGCCGTATAACTTCCTTTTTATATAACTTAGAGATTGACCTGCACAAGAAACCAATCGCGCAATTGAAAAATAACAATGGAACGTGAAGACAGAATATTGGTACTTGTCGACAATGCAACAGACGGGCTACAAATACTGTGAAAGAAAGGAAAGCACCGCCGCCAAAAAGAATAGAAACATCGTGGGCAAGACGTGTGATGTTCAATAGTTCTATCTTAATATTGGTATGATCAACTTTATGACAGCATCAAAAATTAATGCGAGATATGAAGTTTTATTTTTCCTGCAATTTCACATTTATAAATGGGGTGAGAGATAACGCGATGGCAAGTTATATGTGAGCAAATATGGTATTTTTATGCAATACAGTAAAATGCCAGAATTACAAAATTTTGGAGACATCTGAAATTAATTTGTTATACTGAAATTTTGTTATACTAAAATACGTTGATTCTTAAGGCGACACTCCGGAGATAAAAGTCGATATTTTGTTCTTTTTGGTGATTTTTTTAAATGACTTAAATTGAAAGGATTGGGTTTCTTCTTTCTTGTCACAAAGTTATCCCGTTGAATTAAAACATCACCTTAATAATGCTTTGTTTGTCAGTCTGCACACAGCAGAAATGGGCGTGGCATCTGCTGAACTGCTTGTTAGATTATTTATGATGTCACTGTCATGTTTTCATTCAATCAAATCAATAAAATATCCCTGTTCTTTGCAATTACTCATCCCAGGGATGGGCCAACAGCCCCCCCCCCCTCCCTCTCCCGCATATATTTCTACAGAATCGAGCTGTAAGATTTACCATGTTTCTGAATGAATTTATAAAGCCTGCAAAGGACTAATATTTCTGTACTTGACCACTCTCATTGAGCAACATTGTATGCTTGTATTGGTATTCCTGATGTCACTACAATAATGCCGACAACTATAAGTTTTGTTATCCTTGTATGTTTCTTCTTTCTTGAGAGTTCTGTGGCGGTAGCCTGTCGGTTTACTTTTGTGAATTCGTGCGCAAGTAACCTCTTGTAGTTGTGCATCAAGATACTAGACAAGCTTCCAGAATTACCAATATTCGAACAGAAGCAGCTAGGGGGAAAAAAAGGAAGGAAAAACATACGGTTCTGGTGACTTCTAGGTAATGGATCAGAAAGATAACGTCACTTGAACTTTGCTTTAATTTGCCGCCAATTGTAATTTTACATTTAAGTCCATAATATTCTGCCAAATGTAACAAAATTTGTATGGTACATGTATCACAGCTATATTAGGAAACGTGCGTATGGAATTCTTGATTGCAGAATTCTTCCCAGTAGTAGGGATTCAAAAGTCAAAAATTTTTGACCAAAAAAAAACACAAATTTAGTACTATAATATCTCATTATATAAATTATTTACAGAAAAATCGATACGTAGTGTTCTTCAAAGAAGTATTATCTACTTAATTCCAAATTCCCCATTAACATGTCATGTGAATTTTATGAAAAAAAAAAAAAAAAATGGAATTAAAAATTCCCCCCCCCCCCCCAAAAAAAGAAGTAAAAAAAATTATTTTGGAAAAAACTATTAATTGTATATGAAACAAATATTTGTGATATCTCTACTTTTGTATGGGTGACATTCCCACAAAGTTTTGTGAAAATCCATGCATTAGGTAAAAAGATGTGTTTATCTCAGGAGTGTCTCCTTAAGATCTCACTCGTTGTTATATCTGTTAAGGCATCTTTATTATTTCAACATGCCTTTATACATGCCTTCTATGAAAGAAGAAAGGCTGCTCAATTTTGCAGTTTGACCTACGTATGACCTACCGTATATACCCGAATGTAAGACGACCCCGAATATAATACGAGGCCTTTTTAGCAACTGACTCTTACAGATTTTTTCAAAAAAAAAAAATACTCGCTAACTCATAACTTGCACAATATATGCCCTTAAGGTCATGCTTTCATTTTTATAACGTCTCGTGTTATCGGAAATCCCTCTGCCCGCTTTTCCAAGATATACTCTATAATTTCTTTGTTCAAGAATGGAAGACGTTATTAAATTAAGATATGTTGATCACTCAATTACTGCTCGTAAAACTGACTGGTTGTTCTTGTAAAGATTGTTTTAAAACATACTTTCGTATGCTTTCGAACATATAATTTATCCGCTTAAAATTACGTGTATGCGTAATCCTAACCTCAAAATGTACGCTATTCGTATATGCATGGTAATTAAACATAACAAACCATATTTTAATCTTCATTAATGCATTGATTTGTTGCGAGTTACAAGATGCCAACACCACATACTACTTTGCAAATAATAATAACAATTTTTTTTAATACCCTGAATATAAGACGACCCCAAATTTTTATAACACAAAAAGTGGAAATAATCCTAGTCTTAAATTCGGGTATAGACGGTACTTATAGGATGGTAACAGATTTGTTCGTAGTTTTCGCATGGTTCTAGCACCTTCATTTATTTTTGTCAAATATTGGTCTATTACTTTGTACAATCAACCGTTTACAATTTCAGTTTTCTGGGTACTGTTGACAAAACTCTTCCACTCGCCTCTATTCATGTATGTCTTGCTCTTCATCTTCTAGTGTCCTTCCATTGGTTGGAATGGTCTTGTTTACCCGAAGGCATGTCTTAATCCCAGCTTCACTTCTCACCACTTCATTCTTTAACTTATCCTTCTTGGTTTTCCCGGATGGAAATTCATCTCTGATGCCATAAGTCTTGATGAATATCTCTTTTTGAGGGTGCATGTTTCTATACTTTAAGTCAAGAATGGTGTAAAGTAAATGTTGAACATAGTTTTGCTTTCTAGGAGTCTCGTCATTACAAAGAAGAGTCCGCACTTGTTGATAGAAGATGAAACTCTTTTGCACCCAGTTGATGATTTGTTTGTGACTTTTATTTGAGACATTTTTCAAATTTAGTGGTTATGGTGGAAATGACAGGTTTATGTTGAGTTTCAGAAGATTTCACAAATAAACCTCTCTCAAAAAGTGGCGATCTTTAAAATGTATCCACTAGTATCCATGTCATATTCAAATGCAGTGGTTTAAAAGGAGTTATCGTTGGATGTGGTACATAACCTTTAACTCTCACATTGTGGAAATTACCTCTGAATGTTTTAAGGCCAAATAAATTATAAAGGTCATATGAGTAAATTATGAGTGTATGCCGCTGAGAATTTTATTAAAAAAAAAATCTCTATCCATATGGAGAATGAAGAATGCTTTGATCCAAAGGATTAGCAAGCCTGTAAATTAATGTGCTGCTCTTTTTCAAGTTTAAAGATATTTCAACTAAAAATATATGATGGCAGCCTATATGCAAGTAAATGCTGTATGTTCTATAGGCTCCGTGCGCTGGGGTGAGAATTGCACCGCCGCGCTATGAGTGGCCAAATTTATAAGCTCGGGTATGCTACCATGGCAGAGGTGGAGCAATGTGCAGGTAAATTCTAAAAATAAACATGAATCAATGAGGGATTTCCAGACATCCAAGAAACATGAAACTTAGTACCAGTGAAGCTAATACTCACAAGATCGCTATAAGAGTAAAACATTCATTTTTCGAGGGGACCGAGTTGAAGGGATTTGAAGTGGCAAAGAACGGTGTAAGCAACAATTTTTTCAACCGTAGATTAGCTTTTTTCCAAAGCGATGACCTATTGTTTTTGTGGACTTAAACGTTTCCTGAATGTTCCAACTACCTTTTAACATCGTATCCCGAGAAAGTGTTGAGGAAAATTTCCGAGATATTAAGGAGGTAATGTTGTGGTGTAACGATATATAATACGGACAAAAATGAAATTAGACATGAATTAATGCAACAGTTACAGGTATCCTAGAAACTTAAAACTTGGTAGCAGAGATTCCTAGAAAAATCTAAATATTTAGACATTTTGCGAGGGGGCCGAGCTGATGAGCTTTAAAATTGGGTTTCAGAAGCAGTTCGGTGTAAGTACGCAAGCATATTTTCCCCTATATGTTAACTTGTTTTCCAAAGCGATGACCTATACAGTAAAACTCTGTTAAGAAGTTTTTCAAGGGACCATTAAAAAAAAACTTCTTAACAGGGAAACTTCTTAAAAGGGTAGTGGCCTGAAATGCATGTGAAACGCACTCATTTTTGTTGTTTGTGAAGGATCCTACAATATACTGTACATAGGCCTATATAAAAGCCAGAAAAAGAGAAGCCCCAATATTAAAATCTGACTATCAGACCAGAGATTAAGAGAAATAAATTGGCATAACCATCACAATTCACATTAATAGAATTAATTTCAATAACTGTTTGAGCACACACCATATATTCCAGCAAACTACAATTATAGACACATTTTAGAATGTGAATAAACAACAACTAAGACTGAATTGAAAACAATTTTTTGCCCGTCCTGAAAAATTTGGCTTTTTGTGGCTTACGTCAATCATCAAAAATGCTGTATTTCTCACCACAAAAATATAGGCCTCTACTTTGAAAAGAAGTTGTCCAGTGTAGATTGTTGGAGCTTTTTACTGCTTTCTAGTTCTATAAATCTCTCCATTTCCCACACGGCTTTCCATGTGCTGTGAGGCACTCCAGCAGCACCTTCTATGAATTTCCGTAGTTTTCCAAGATGGACACTTGCCTCACTACAAGAAGGCCTTGGAGAATTCTCCTCTTCTCCTTCTTCATCCTCATTTCCTGCCTGAATGTCCTTGCATATGTTGTCAATGGTCTGCTCCTCGCAAGTTATTACCAGATCATCAACAGCAGTGAAGTCGCTGAAACTGCTGGTTATCTCCATCTTCTCCTGCACGGTTTTCCACCACCCTGGCTCTTCATCGCAGACTTCCGCACAAATGCTGCTACTAGTAGCACCATCAAAACCAGCTTTCTTGAAGCAATTTACAATGGTGGTCGACTCCATCGAATCCCAAGATGAGGCAATTAAATGCATGGAGTCCAAAAGAGATGGCCTGTAGATTGGTCCACCTGCTTCCATGCGTGACAGCATACGACACACTACTGCTTTTCGGTACCTCTGCTTCAGAACCTTAATCACCCCCTGGTCCATGGGCTGCAGTACCGATGTAATGTTTGGTGGAAAAAAATCAATTTTAATGTTTCTTAAATGAGGCCACTGTTTGGGATGATTAGGGCAGTGGTCCATAAACACCACAATCTTCCTGTTTTGGCTCCCCATTTTGGCATCTAGTGCTTAAATGTACTCTTCAAATAGGGAGCTTGTCATCCATGCTGATTTATTGCTTCTGTAAGTACATGGCAAAGTTCTGACGTTTTTGAAACACCGGGGCTTTCTTGATTTTCCTATGATCAGTAGTGGCAGCTTTTCCGTCCCATCCATATTCGCACCAACTAGCACCGTCGCTGGCACTTTACTTAATTTGCCTCCTAGGCAAGATTCTCCCTTCAAAACCAAAGATTTATCCGGAACAACCTGATAAAAAAGTCCGAACTCGTCAACATTAAAAACGTCACAATGTTTGTAATTACTGATTTTTGCCGGCAGCAGTGTTTCCTTCCACGCTTCCGTTTCCTCTGTACTTACACTCGCAGCTTCGCCACTAATAGTCTTGTAAACTATGCCAGCCCGATTTTTAAAGCGATCCAGCCACCCATTCGACGCAGTAAAAGGCACTTGTTATCGACACGCGATTTCTTCTGCTTTCCCCTTCACTATAATCCCGCTCAAAGGAATGTTTAAACTTCACTGCTGTTTAAACCACACAAGCAGAGCTTGTTCTACGTCTTCGTATTTCCCGCTTTTAATCTTCTTGCAGCTTGCCGAAGTATTCCCGGCAGAAGCCAAGATACCTTCTTTCTTTGCTATGATGCCGTTCAAAGTAGACGGCGGCATTCCGAGCTCCTTCGCAAGAGCAACACGTGAAAGAGTAGATGACTCGACTTTTCTTATAATGTCCACTTCATCTTTAATAGAAAGTGCCTTTCTTTTGATGCCTTTCATCTGAGAACCACTCATTTTCACAATGAGTTGAAAACTTTACTTCACTAACGACGCAATTCTCGTTATCTCAATAATGTTATGCTACGTCTGGCAATGCTTGGCTAACAAGTTAGATCACACAGAACAGCGATAAAAGCCACGAACAAAGAATATAGGAGGCCACGAATGAAAGCATGATGCTGTATATTGTAGTCGGTCGTCTTAAGCGGAAAAACGTTTTATGCGGGAACTTCTTAACCGAGTTTTACTGTAGTTTTCGTGAGTTCAAACGTTTGCTGGAAGTCCAAACGGTATTTTAACATCAACAAACATTAAATTAAATCCCTAATGCACAATTTAAGCTTATTGCTTGCGACTCGCCGTCAATATCCACCGTTTTTTCAAATCAATTTCGTGAGTTTGTGAAGGGAAACTATGTAAAATATTATATTGTTCTGCATGTGAAAATATCTATTATTGCAGCCAACAAAGCACATGTTTTGACATTTTCTAAGAGAGTGAATAAATCCTCATACAGTTCGTCAGCTGATCGCGTCATACCAAGGAACACCGCAGCGTCTTGGAACGTCCGCTTACAGCAGCACATCAGTGTACGCACAGAGCCTATAGGGAATGTTGATATTTTTTTGACACTTTTTTTTGTCTTTTCTTTACAGACTCAATATCGTGAATATGAGGCCAAATGGGAGAGTTGGAGAGAACAGCTATTGCAGCGTCGCGAGCAAATGCGCAAAAAGCGAGAATCAGCCAACAAGGGAAATCAGCCAACGGTGAGTTACCACTATTATAATTGGTTCTCAGTTGAGTGTTAATTTCTGTTGGCTGTTGCATTGCTTGATATACTGGTTGTCACCTCAAGACGTAAGCGGTCTCAGTGTTGTTCTGGTCAGTGAAGAGGCTAATAGTTCACACTTTCCTGTTGTTGGAGTACAAGATTTTCCAGGACATATTGGTATGTTTCCAATAGCATTTTCATGTTGATTGGGAGCGTTGCAAACTTTGCTTAATCCCACGGTGTAGCTGTGCTTGTTAAATTGTGCATCAGGGCCGCCGAGGCAGCTGCAGCAAGTACGGAGATCGCAGGTTTGAAACCCAGCAGTGTGGTTTTTCCGCACCCTCCAGACAAATGCCGGGACAGTACCTTCCTTCAAGTCCTAGGACATTACCCAATTCCCTCATAAAGTTGCACACTACTACAGTCATCTCATAAATACAGGTTATCAGAAAGGTTCAACACACACCCAACTACATGAGGCTGATGACCAAGATATCCCAAGCCCCTAAAATGAATTAACAGCTACTACTTTGCTTTCCATGTGATTTGTGTGTGTGAACACAGTTTTTAGAGGTATCTGAAATGAGAGACAGTAATCCAGTGCAAATTTGATATTACATTGCATTGTATAAACCTTGTTTGAGTTCATACCATTGCTGCAAAAGAGCAGCCAAATAATTTGATTTTAAGGCAAAGCAGGACTAACGGTTGGCTGTTCAGTTAGCAAAAATTTCACCCTGGCTTCTAGAAGTACACATCATGTTCAAATTGCAGCAATGAAGTTTGAATCGCTAATAACATACTTAAAAGGTAATAAAAGTGGAGAGAAGGGAAGAGGTGAAAACAAATAATTTTAAATGTATTGCACTAATAGGTTCAACTGACTGCATGGCTCAGTGGTAACATTCTCGCCTGCTGTGTCCAAGGTTGCAGGATCGAACCCTGGTGCAGGCAGTTGGCATTTGAGGGTGAGCCAATGTGAGGGGGCCGTGGCAGTAGATTTACTGGCATGTTAAAGATACACTGGGGCAAAATTCGGGCACCCCTGCGTCTCTAAAAGCCGCAGTAGTTACAAGGGACATTATTGTTACTAATATGCCGGCCCCGTGGTGTCAGGGTGGTCAGCCTGCCTCGCACCCGTAGGCCCCGGGTTCGATTCCTGGCTCCGTCAGGTACTTGTGAAACAGACGTGAGGGCTGGAATGGGGTGCGCTCAGCCTTGTGAGGACAGTTGAGTAGCTGTCGGACAGAGAGAGAGCACCCTGGTCACGAAGTTAGTTAGTTGAGGTTTTAAGGGGCGGAACTACGAGGTCATCAGCCCCTCCTGGTCACGAAAACCAAGATTAGTGGTTGAGGGGACCCAACGTGCTGATCATGCGTCGTCCCATAATCTGCAGGCAGGGCAGCGATCGCTTGGTAGGCCTAGACCTTCGTGGGCTGTAGTGCCACGGGGTTTGGGTTTTTAAATTACTAATAGGTGGAGGGATGACAATCTAGAGTGGTCACTAGAAGAGCTGGTGAAGAAAGCTGCGTACTTGCCTATGGTATAATGTGGACTATGCCCACGCTGAAATCGAATTTAATGGCGATAGCAAATCCGGCGTGAAGTCGACCGGCGTTGCAAGGGAGCTTATAGACTGGTCCACTTTTCGACCGGTTGCAATTCTAGCGGCATTTTGGGTAACATTTTGAGAAATGTGTTTTTAATACCAATTCGGATCTGCTGAACATGAATTTCGACCGGAAGCTCAGACTTCAAGATGGCGCCCAAGATGGTGGACGTTTTCTTACTAGTACGATATTTCCACTCCCGAGGCCGATTTTCTTCATCTAAACACCGTTTTAGGGTTATTTGTGTAGTAGAATGCGATAGTAACTGTAACAGATTGTGCAAGCAATTATTTAGCCTTGGCTGTCAGAATTCAAGATGATGGACATTTTCTCAACTTCACGACTCGGGGCCAACTTTTACATTTTAAGACTGTTAATCTGGTTATTTGTGTATAAAAATACTATTCTAATTGTTATAGCAACTAAATAATGAGAAAAAATGAAATTATTTTGAGTGGATTGACCTTGCATTTGGCAAACAGGGTTGATACGCGACCGGGAATACCGGGAAAAGTCAGGGATTTTTGTTGCGGTCAGGGAAAACCGGGAATAGTCAGGGAATTTTGTATAAAAAAAAAGAGAAAGAAAGAAGGAAAAAAGAAAGAAAAAAGAATTATTAAGGTTTGACAGTAATTTTTGGTTTGTATACCACGGTGTCTACTGGTAACGAAAAGTAACTAAAAAGTCGCTAATTTTACAAACTGGTAACGAAAGTAACGAAAAGTAGCTAATTTTTATCTGGATAGTTGGAGGTAATGAAAATTCGCTGAGGTCTGTTTAAATCATTTAAACCCGCGCCGCTAGGCTCACAGATTGTGATGAAGCAAGTTTCACGCAAGCGGCGCCGATTGCGTAGGCTTCCCCGTGGACGACCTCAAGGAAATGCATAGTCTACTGAGGGTACCTTCAGTGGTACTGTCTACATCGGTTCAACGTCTATTTTCAGCATCAAGAAGAGAGTTTAATTTTGTGTTAAATGTTTTTCTGTAGCGTATTATTCGGAAACCTGACTTTTTGCGAGACGTTTATTCGCGATAACTTCCGAAACTCAACAGAAACCTCTCATTTCTGATACTGACCTATACATTTGGATATCTCAAATTGAAGTCCAGAAATAATGCGATGTAATTTATTGTTGCGATCTTGCGAAATGATGCAGTTTCGAAAGAAAATCTCTAAAATGCTCCGAAATACATAGACGACGGTATATTTTAAAAATCTATCCGTCTCGTAAATTTGCGACATCCAGTTTGGTTAATACGAAACTTCGTTATATGCCTATTTTTTCTTCGAATTTTGGTTCCATTGGATAAATAATCTAACCGGTTATCTCGAAAACTTGTATAATTTGAATTCGAAAGAAAATGTGCCTCTTGTCGTATATTCGTGCAATCCTCTCTGAATAATTCGTATTATCCGATACCTACTTCGAACGTTCATCCTCCAAAATCACATCCTCAAGACAGCCGGCTGACCGCACGACTTGCCTGCGGGAATCTCGTCAACCGGACCGAGATCGACGCCCGTTGCGTAAGTCATAAAACCAATGCCCGGTCGCGAACTTGTGTCCACGAGAACTGCTGGAATCCTGTCAAAGGTGGTTCGGCACCCGTCACGAAACATACCGAACCCTACTAGCCACCGTATACTTAAAAGTGTACGGGGAGCGAGAAGTGCATCAACCCACTTAAAATAACAGACCACGTAGTATCGCGATACTCATTTCTTCTCGTGATCCACCGTGAACTTCCAACCACAGCATAGGGACAGCGGAAATCACGGCGCCGACCATACATGTCCATAACTGCTTGTGAATTTTAACCATGCCCAACCTCGAGCTTGCCTCCGCCATTCTACCAGGACAGACAAGACAGGCAGACAATCGTTGAACGGCCGGATGCGGTGCCGATTGCATAATATCGAGCTCTGTGTCCAACCGCGAGGACAACGTGAATCTCGCAAAACGACCGAGAGCGGCAGGGATTGCGATATTTCTCCGCATTCGATGAAGAGTACAACTGGATTCTTGTCAAACGGACAGCAACGGCGCCGATTGCGTAATAAGACTATATTTTCCGTACCCGACCTCAAGGACAATAGAAATCTCGTCGAACGACTAAAAGTGACACCGATTTTGTAAATCCCGATTTTTCTCTGTTCGATCGTGAAAACTACAAATCGCGTCAAATGGCTGAGACCAGCGCCGATCGTGTAACGTCTCGATATTTCTCCGTACTTGACTGCGAAGACATGATTCGGTGACGATCACGTAACGTCGCATATATTTCGTGATCTTCCGCGGGGACAAAGGAAATCTCCCCAAACGGTCAAGATCAGAGCAACTTCTTGGTAATCATAACTTCTTGTACACAAGACGGCATATTAACTGAAAGAACTCATTTGATATTAAATATCTAATGTTGGAATAAAATGTGTCAGTTGACAGTTTCTAGATACTTTTATTGTGATTGACTAGAAAGTAAGAATTGGTGATAGATTCCATTCTTCACATTTTTAAAAAAAAATTGATGTTAGCAAATTAACATTTATTGTAAAAATGTGTTCCTGTTCTTATCGTAACAAACTTTATTTATTACAGTAAAGAACTGTTTTTTTAATTTATTTTTTTGTTATTTGTTTTTATACTTTTAAAGAAACGCGTTAATTTATACAGAGAGCTACATATACCGTATTTACTCGAATACGACCCGCCCCCGAATAAGACCCGCACCCTGATTTTGAAGAACAACATTAAAAAAAAAAAAAAACTCAAAATTATGTACAATCGTAACTAAATAAACAGAATAGCATTTATCCAAAATAGTTTCCAACAGTTTTGAAGTCGTCCTAAAATAACACACATCAAACGATTAAAAATACAAATAAAAGTACACAAACACTTCATTCATCGTCATCAGAAGTACCAACTTCGGAACTTTTATCACCATCCCACTAAATGTCGTCATCACTGACATCCATAGCATTCGAAATACTACATTTCTTGAAGCTCTTCCGTATGAGATCTCCCGAGATACGATTCCATGCCGTCAAAATGCACGAACATAGCAGCTGAACTTCCGGGCGCTGAATACGACCAGTTGGAGTCAGTGTGAGCTTATCGGCCGCCATCTGCTCCGTATACAGACAGCTGTTTCAAGGCTGCTTTGAACGGGCGGTTCACGCAGACATCCAGTGGTTGTAGCATAGACGTCATCCCGCTCATACACGACTCGTCAATATCATACAGTGCACTCTCGTTAATTCGCGGTAATTAATGCACGAACTTCCGCGAATTATCCGCAGTTATTTTTGTTAAGCCTAGGAAAAACAAAACTATTGGTTAAAATATTAAAATAGGCTTGAACACGCGAAATAATAATTTTAACTCCTGATTGTAGTGTCTTATACGACATGCTAGGCTACTGGTAGGCCTATGTGGATTATGCCTACATTAATATATTTAAAAAAAGCCGTCATTACTTTTTGTTTCTTAGATCGTTTATTCTATTTTTCGATTGCACATTTCCGAAGAAAATATTATATGAAAACGAAAATTCATCTCGTTTTTCTATATAAAAGATAAGTGTGACTAGAGACACTAGCTTGACTGTGGGAAAATTTCGGGATTTCCGTTGCATCACTCCCGCACTCGAAATCTACTGGATTTCCGTTTTCCTCACCAACAGTCAAATGCCATGCTATTTCTTCTTTGCTTTTCTGTAGTAAATCATAATCGTCTTTATCGACGTCTAACTTGCCCGTTCGAAATATCGTCGTTACAAAAGTCGGCAAGCGCTTGCTTTTGTACGAGCGGAGTAGCGGTACTTTCCTCCCGACTAGTTGACTGCATGAAGAGCATCGAACAAACACGCTCTCGATGTCGTGCGCGTTTGCGCCATTACGCAATAATCGCTGTTTACAATACGCTGTCCGCACATCCACCCTTCACAACTCACAGATCAGCGACCTTGGAGCGTGGCTGTTGGGAAAGGGAGGGTAGGTTCCGAGTGAAAGTGCATTCCTCTTGTATTGTTTGGGCTTCAAAGACAAAGGAAATCTGTGCTATACCACTCGCGGCAACATGCGCGTATTTTTCGAAGATTGCGCAATTAGGCCTACTGTTGCATCGCAGAGAAATGCAGTTCAGTCTTCCCTAGGCTCAATGATTTCGTCTTTACGCATTGCGTCGCATCAAAATTCTTTTAAACGACAGAGAGATTGCTTAACATAGCGTGATGATTAGTTGCTGTGAGAATTCCCAATTTAAAAAATACTCATGGAGACCCGCGAATTAACCGCAAAACGAATTATCCACACGCGAATTATCGGGAGTGCACTGTATTTCCTGCCGGGCACGATTTCCAATAACTTCAGCTTCCCTCACAACTTTCAGCTTCTAACTCACATTAAACGACCGCAAACTCTTCGTACAACTCATGTTTACACTCGGAAAACGTGCGCGAGGAAGTATGACGCCGCCTGCTTACGGTAAAACAAAGTGATAGCCGGAAGAAGGCTAGCACCATCTAGCGGATACTCGCAACACCCGATATCGCGCGTGGCGGGCAATTTAAATCTTTAAAATCAGGATGACTCAAATAAGACCCGCACCCCAATTTTTCACGTCCGATTTTGTTTAAAAATGTGCGGGTGGTATTCGAGTATATACGGTAAGTCCGGTTTATATAATGAAACATTGCTCGGATATTTTTTTATCACTATTATTTTCATCTTCTACAACATTTCTCCTCGCGTCGAAGAATAGCCTTGCACAAATAATCGGTCTAAAATCAGTTTTTCTAACTTTATCGATCATACAGAAGGAAGTTTCCTAAAGGTAAATGCACTTTTGCGAGGGTTGGAAACCCTAAGGAACAGCGAGGTAAATGTCGTCCCTGTGGTTAATGAATTTTCTATACTTTGCTCTGAAAAGTCAGGGAAATAAACAACTCTGCGGTCAGGGAATTTCTTAAATTTTGGTCTGGAAAACCGGGAAAAGTCAGAGAAATTTGAAATCCTGAAAGCGTATAAACCCTGGCAAAGGTCATGTCTTGATCTGATTTTGCATAGACATTATTTTTCTTTTTTTTGTATATTTTATTCCGTTATGTCTGTTTTGGCTTTTAGTTTGGCGTTTAATGAGTGAAACAAGGTTGTTGAGGCCATTTATTACTTTGTGGTTAAATGCAATAAAATACTACATGTGTCGCAAGAATAAGTAAACCACGCTTCCCGAAGGCAATGATGGATGACATATTTATAGTAATTATCCTAGACTTTTGAAAATTACATTAATCATTTAATCATCATCATCATCTTTTTTAGAGTTTGTACAAGATCCGGAACAGAAAACACATTGAGGTACAAATTAACTTAACCTTGCGGCATTTACAAAGCGCTGTAGAACAATCTTTTTTGCAACCGCAAATAACAATATCGATAGCAGTTTTTGGAATGGGTTCAAGCCTGGTGAGAATGGGGATGTAGCAGTCTGTTTCTTCCTTCCATCCGCAGTGACAGGACGGGGTCAGGTTGGTGAGCGTCCTCCCACACTTGGTAGTGACTTCGTTTAATATGTTCCAAATGTGCTGCGCTGGTCGGCGGAAGAGATTTTGTTTTTTTTACCTTGCCAAGCAAGGCATGACGCGCAACGTCAGTCGAAACTTTTGAGTCAGCTACCTGAAGAAGAAAAGAAACCGAATTGAAATGTACGAACCAAGTCGACATAGGCAAGGTGAATTAACTAGAAATACAAACCTTGTACAATTTTGTCACAAACAATTCTGTAGAAGATACAGCCGCTTCACTGAGAGTTACGATGCCAAGCGAGGAGGATTACCATCAGAAAACGTCTTGAAAGAGGTCCAAATAGGAAAGAAAACTAGAATCGAGGTGCCAGCAGCGCTAAACAAAATAGCTTTTACAACCACATTCAAGGGTAATGTTGAATCAGTGTTCAAGACACCAGTGAATGAAGGTTGGTATTGTTGCTCTGACGACTTGACGTGTAGTAGCAATTTGTCAACAGTAACTGACCTGGCATTTGTTCATCTTCGACACGGAGAAGAGATAAAGACTGACTGGACGGAATTCAGCGTTAATACAACCCATAGGCCTACTACACTGGGCATTTCTCAAGTTGGCTACATGCCTATTATTTTGCAGCCTGCCCGTGAGTGGGGTACTCTCTACACAGTCCTTGAAAGGTCCATAGCTGTCGCAGAACACCTGAAACAGCCGTACGTAGCCTTAACGTGCGATCAAGCATTGTATCACAAATTGCTAGAAATCAAATGAGCATCCGGTTATTTTGAGGATGGGAGGACTTCACCTGGCTCAGAATTTTCTCAGGACTATGGGACAACATATGGGAGGAAGTGGTATCTCCGAATTTTTGGTAGAAAGCGGTATTCTGGCCGAGGGATCGGCTTCGCGTGTTCTAGAAGAAAAGGCTTATGGAAAAGGCGTTCGTGTTCATAAGCTCACATACCAAGCATTATGGCACATGACTTCAGTTTCTCATAACGCGCTACTGTTCCTTTTGTCAACGTAAATACTCCTTTTTTTCTCTCTTGGATTTCGAACAAAGAATGCACAAATTACTTCGACTGTCACCATCACCGTGAAGATTTACTTGAGGTTCCATCTAAAACAAACGAGACCATAACCTCAAAGAATGGTACACTTGCGTATTCTTGCTCAGACCATAAAAACAACTGCTTATAAACAACTTACCGGTACCACTTTCAGACACAGTTCCACTAAAAGAATATTGAAGAGCAGTTATTGCACCAAAAACAAACAACTTATCAATTTTCTAACCTGCGACGCCCATAGCACACAGAAAACAGCGCCGCCCCACTCAAACTTGTCTAGACAGGCGCGCGTGCTCAGGGGAAGGAGTCGCGCAAGCAGGTGGCGTGGCGCTTGCGCTCACGACTCACGGCCCCTTAGACTCGTATTTGAGCATCTTTGAACGTATTTAAAAGATGTCACTACAGTATTATCAATAAACAACAAAATATTACAACAAATAAACAACAACAACAATAAAATCAACAAAACACACACACAATATGTATCTTCCTCCCAGGATAATTTGTTTTATGGAGTATTTTAATACTAAAAACGGTTATATAATTGTTTCCAACAGTCTAAGACAATTATTTTTGCATTCTCCGACAAAAATAACCCTGAAAAAGGCATTTAGATCAGAAAAATCTGTCCCGGGAGTGAAAATATCGGACAAGTAAGAAAACGTCCGCCATCTTGGACACCATCTTGAATTGTGAGCTTCCGTTCAAAATTTGGGAGTGCCAACATCGAAATTCGTGTTCAGCAGGTCTGAATTAGTAATAAAAACAAATTTGGCCAAATGTTACCCAAAATGCCGCTAGAATTGTTAAAATGGCAATTATAGAGAAAAGTGAACCAGACAGACTATTAGTCTTTGTACTGTCCTTAAATCGCTTTTACCTTCTAAATCTCAAGGCTACTTGTTGTAACCCTTCAAGGAACTTACTTACTTACTTACTTACTTAATTCCTGCCGCTCCTTCCGGAGCATAGGGCCTTGGCGAAATTTCTCCACGCAGTACGGT
Organism: Meconema thalassinum; assembly: GCA_946902985.2. Classification (NCBI taxonomy): domain Eukaryota; kingdom Metazoa; phylum Arthropoda; class Insecta; order Orthoptera; family Tettigoniidae; genus Meconema; species Meconema thalassinum. The sequence goes on along the minus strand of OX336400.1, from coordinate 97,953,844 downwards.
TCCTGGCCATTCTCTTCACTTGACTCCAGTTCTTGTCCACCTCTGCAATTTCATTTTCGATCGTCCTCTTCCAGGTCTTCTTAGGTCGACGTCGCTTCCTGGCGCCTTGAGGATTCCAGTCTAGCGCCGCCTTCTCAATAGCTCCGTCCGGCTTCCTTAGTGTGTGACCAATCCAGCGCCATTTCCTCTCCTTGATCTGGATGCTAATCGGTTGTTGATTGGTGATGGTCCAAAGATCTTCATTTGAGATTATGTCCGGCCACCTCACATTCATGATGCGACGCAGACATCTGTTAATGAACACCTGTAGCTGGTTGTTGATCGGTTTTGTGACTTTCCATGTTTCACAGCCGTAGAGAAGAATCGACTTTACGTTGCTATTGAAAAGGCGGAGCTTGGTCTTCCTGGAAATGTTTCTATTTCTCCAGATGGGGTAGAGCTGGACAAAGGCACCATTTGCCTTCCTGATACGGCTTCGAACATCTTCCTCTGCTCCCCCATCATTTGTGACTATACTTCCAAGGTAGAGGAAGGACTCAACTCGCTCAATGTCCTTTCCGTTGACTGTCAAACTAGTCGTGATGTCAGAATTTATCCTCATCTCTTTGGTCTTGTTGGTGTTGATCATCAGTCCTGCACGTTCTGCTTCTCTGTGGAACCTCCCCAGCTTATCTTCTATGTCTCGGTACCGTTGTGCCATAAGACAAATGTCGTCTGCGAAATCCAGATCTTCAAGCCTGTCATTTATACCCCACTGAATACCCCTCTTCCGTCCTCCCATTACCTTCTTCATCACACTATCCAGGACCAACAGGAACAGAGTGGGGGAAAGGACACACCCCTGTCTCACTCCGGAACTGACCTTTATCTTTTCTGTTAATTTACCTTCGTGAAGAACCTGGCACTCATAGCCTTCGTACATCTCTTCCATGATTCTGATGATCTTTGTTGGAATTTTATATTCCTCGAGGGTCTTCCACATGATTCTTTGATTTACGGAGTCGAAGGCTTTCTCGAAGTCAACAAATGTGAGGTAAAGGGTATTCCGCCACTCCACACTCTGCTCCAGAATGATTCGGAGGGTGTTGATGAGATCCACACAGCTGCGATGTTGTCGAAATCCAGCCTGTTCCTTCCGAAGCCTTTTTTCTACGCAGTCTTTTATACGATTCAGGATGACTCTCGCCAGCACTTTGCTTGGATTGGACAGCAAGGTGATACCCCTCCAGTTGTTACAGTTTGTGGTGTCCCCTTTCTTCGGCAACTTGACTATCAACCCCTTCTTCCAGTCTGTTGGTATTTTCTCCTCCTTCCAGATCTTCTCCAACAGCGGGTGCAGCAGATCAATCGTAATATCCAGGTCTGCTTTCAGTACTTCCGCTGGAATATTATCCTGACCTGGTGCCTTCCCGCATTTCATCTGCTTCAACGCTGTCCGTATTTCGCCCCGAGTTGGGGAGTCGAGGCTGATGCTTGGGTCACTTTCTGCTTTCTCTTCATCTTCTCCTCGCTGCTTACTTTCTGGTCCTCTATCTCTATTAAGAACCTCCGCAAAGTGTTCTCTCCATCTTGTCAGCTGCTGTTCACACGTCGTGAGGATCTCGCCCGTCTTGCTCTTCACAGGCCTAGTTTTATTAAAACCTTTCTTCGAAAGCATCTTTGTGATGCCATAGAGCTCCTTAACGTCCCCCCTTCTTGCCGCTTCTTCTACTTTCTCCGCCTGCTCATCAATCCACCTCCTATGATCCTTCCGTACACTCTTCTTTACCTCCCTGTTTGCTGTTGATTACTTTGCTTGTGTGAGAGCCTTCTGCTGCCTAGTCTTGCAGGTGTTGAGCTTGGCCTTAATCTCCTTCCTATAATATATCTTGTCCCAGGTCTGATCGGATATCCATTCTTTCCGCAGGTAGTTCTTGTACCCGAGCTGCATCTCACTGGTTTCCACGAAGATATTCTTTACCTCGCTCCACACAGTCTCCACGTCCTTCTCTGTCTCGGAGTCCAACACCTGGAATTTATTTCTGAGCTCCAGTTTAAATTGGTCCAATCTCTGCTGGTTCTTAAGCTTGCCCACATCAAACTTGTTGTGCCGAGTGTTAAACTTTCGGCGGACTGCGACGATCTTCATGCGGAAGTTAGCAACCACAAGATGATGGTCACTACCAACGTCCGCTCCTCTCTTGTTCCTAACATCTTCCAAGCTTCTTCTGAACCTCCTGCTCACCGCGATGTGATCAATTTGATTTTCTGTGACTTGATCAGGAGACACCCAGGTGACCTTGTGGCACCGCCTATGAGGAAATACCGTGCCACCCATCACCAAATCCTGACTGGCGCAATATTCCGTAAATTTCTCCCATTGTCATTCATCTCACCAAGGCCATGTTTACCCATGATCTGCTCCAACCCCTCATTGTTTGAGCCCACCTTCGCGTTGAAGTCTCCCATAACAATGAGAATGTCCTTCTTACTTGTTTGTCTTGTGACATCTCGCAGCATTTGGTACAATTCTTCCTTCTTCTCTGGCTCCGACTGCTCTGTAGGCGCATAGCATTGGATGATAATCACATTCCTGATCTTTTTCTTGAACCTAGCAAACATGAGCCTACTAGAAATTGGCTTCCACTCCATAAGGCTTCTCTTTGCATTTCTGTTGAGCAGCAACCCCACTCCATCCCTGTGTTCTTCATCATCGCCCCCAGTATAGAGAAATGTAATTCCATCTGTTGTCTGTATTTCACCAAATCCTGGCCACCTCACTTCACTCAATCCTAGGATATCCAGCCCATAGTTCTTCATCTCCCGTGTCACTTGTTTCAGTCTGGTTTTCTCCATCAAGGTCCTCACATTCCAGAAACCGATTTTCGTAGTCCTCTTCATGCCAAAAGTCGTCATCAGGTTATCCGTCCGGTTTTGTAATTTCGCTTCAGTTTCCGTAATCAGTTTATTTAAGAGGAGCGAGTGATAAACCCACTGCCTCCGAGTGCCTTGGAGGGGCTGCCACCTTAAGCCTGATGCACCAGGCTGATTTTCTGTCAGGGTTTCTTCTCTTAGCCTTTGAAGAACCAACTCCAAACTACAAGGCAGCAGTTGTTTCACCAGAGCCCCGTTAGCCGTAATTTCTTCAGGGTTCCTGTAGGGCCTTCACAGCTACCGTAGCGGTCTTGAGGCACACAAAGTCCCCACTGTACTTCACCCCTACAGGCAATCCCCTACTTAATTACGTTGCCCATCTCCCACGACGAGGACGAGGGGTTGGATTTGTGGGAGACCCTTCAAGGAACACTCAGTTGTAAGTACAGTGAAACCTCTCAATTGCGGACACTAATATGGGAGGTGTCCTTAAATGGAATGGGCCACATTTTAAAAACGAAATTGGGTCAAGACAGAAATATGTACCGTATATACTCGAATACCACCCGCACCCCTGTTTTGAAGAACAAAGTAAAAAAGGTTACTCCAAATTATTTACAATCTTTATTAAATAATCAGAATAGTGAATGAAAATCCACAGCCTGCTTCCAGTCTCCGACCGGGTCTGGAATGGAATGAATGAAGCCCCCATCTAGCGGCGAGGATATGAACTGTGCCGGCTGCCGAGGCCTGACGCACTCCTCTGGGGCAATGATTAAATGAATGACAGATGAAATGAAATGATAGTGGAGAGTGTTGCTGGAATGAAATTTTGACAGGGAAAACCGGAATACCCGGAGAAAAACCTGTCTGCCTCCGTTTTGTCCAGCACAGATCTCACATGGAGTGACCGGGATTTGAACCACGGATCCAGCGGTGAGAGGCCGGCGTGCTGCTGCCTAAGCCACGGAGGCTCATAAACAGAATAGTATTTCTCCAAAATAGTTTCCAACAGTTTTGAAGTCGTCCTAAAATAACACACATCAAAAGATTATTATTAAAGATAAAGTGCACAAATTGTTCATAGGGATGATAACAATCTGTCATTCACAAAACATCACAATGGATGATCCCCGATTTGCACGAGAGATTACATGGTATCTACTACATTGAACACTACATAATTTACATATGCAAGATTCATTAGGGTCATGAAAGTATTCGGTATTGCACAGTTGATAGTGATACCCATGTACCGCCATCGAATTAACAAAGTGTCGCAAGTCTTGGTTAGTGTTCGCCCATGTCCTAGTCTTCATGGCCTCCGTTGTGTAATACTCGAACCAGATTTCGTCAGTCTTCTGTATTCTTTCCTGCATTAGATTTTTCCAGGCACCTGTGGATGGTAGTCCTCTCTTCATCAGAAGGTCCTCAATTATGGATGTCTCCCTAATATAGATTTTGTATATTTCGATATCCCCAGGGTAGCCTTCAAGAAGCACGATTTGACTGCTTCAAGCGTCCTCAAGTCTGCCAGGGATAATTTCTCTCAGATGATCTCAAGTCCATATGTGGCAATGGGCGTTATTTTCGCATCGAATAATCTCGTAGCAGTTCCCAATGAGAGCTTCGTGATGGTTTTAATGTCATATGGCTTTGGTAGTGGCTATTGTTCGAGACTTTATATGAACTCTGTAGGCTCTTGCTATTGATTGCATTGTCAATCCTAGATATTTAAATGTATTGACTGACTTAAGGGGAGTCGATCCTAGGTATATCCTGTCTCCTGAAGCCTCTCTGCCTCCTTTCTGAAATGTCATTTTCACTGTTTTCTCACATCAAATGATTAAAAATCCAAATAAAAGTACTCAAACACTTCATCATCAGAAGTACCAACTTCGGAACTTTTATCATCACTCTCCTACAAAATGTCGTCGCTGCCATCCATAGCATTAGAAATACTACATTTCTTGAAGCTCTTCCATATGAGATCTCCGTGATTTCATGCTGTCAAAATCCACGAACAGAGCAGCAGAACTTCCGGGCGCTGAATGCGACCATTTGGAGTCAGCGTGTGATAATCGGCCGCCATCCACTCGATATACAGCTGTTTCAAGGCTGCTTTGAACGGGCGGTTCATGCAGACATTCAGTGGCTGTAGCATAGACGCCATCCCGCCTGGGATGAATGCTAGGTCTTTTTTTTTTTTTTCATAGTATCTGTTGTACGGCCTCAGTAACTGTCCAGAACAAGCAAACTCTTTTGTCATAATAATGCACCTGGGCGACGTTGCCAGACACAATTTAACCAGTCTTCCACTTGAGAACTGTCCATCCAACCCGAGTCATGAGTTCTGACGATAACACCAGCGGGTATTTTTTCGGAAGTGTCTTTCGCTTGAGAACAACGTACGACGGAAGTTCGATTCCATCAGCGAGTATACACCACATTACTGTACATCGTTGTTTCTCATTACCACCTGTTCTGATATTAACACTTTTAGAACCCTTAACACTCACAGTACTTTTCAGTGGCATTTCAAAGTAGACTGGTGTCTGATCTGCATTACCAATTTGGGAAAGTAAATATGAATTTCCCTTCCGCAACTGAATTATGTGATGCTGAAAGGAAAGTCACTTTTGTAGGCACCAGGAAGGCTGCAAAATTGAGGTATGCCTTCGTATGCTCAACCCAATCCTTTGCTAAAAACTTTGGATTCATCCTCGGCTTGCATTAAACCCTATCGTAAAAATTTCCTTTGCGATCCGTAATGCCTTTAATCGACACATTACGGTCGACACCCCATTTCCCAATTCCCGCCTTTCTGTTACATATTTATAAAGATTTTTTTAAATTTCCGTACACTGTCCGCGGAACGCTCTACGATCACCACTACATGTTAGCAACACATTTTTTTTCTTTCTCCAATCGTGAATACACGACTCGTCAATATCATTTCCTGCCGGCGGCACAATTTCCAGTAATTTCAGCTTCCCTCACAACTTTGAGTTTCTCACTCACAGTAAACGACCGCAAACGCTTTGTAGAATTCATGTTTACACTCTGAGAACTTGCGCGAGACTGTATGACTCCACGTGCTGACGGTAAAACAGTGATAACTGGAAGAAGGCTAGCCCCATATAGCGGATACTTGCAACACCCTATATCGTGCGTGGCGGGCAATTTAAATCTTTTAAAATTTGAATGGCTCAATTACGACCCACACCCCAATCTTCCAGGTGCGAATTAATTTAAAAATGTGCGGGTGGTTTTAACATATATACTGTATGCAATATGTACATAACAAACTGAAGAAATGGTTGGTCCAAATGGAGGATGATCTTGAAGACAAAGGGCTAGACTGGAGAAGTACTCATGACCTATTCGTGGACAGGAAAAGGTGGCGAGGGCCCGTTAACAGCACCCGGGCGACTGGAGATGGAATTTGATGATGATGATGATACTGAACAAAATACAAAACCATACTATAGTTAGGTTATTTGTACCGCCTACCAGGGCAGTACAACCTTCCTTAATTCTCCCTACCGTAATTATTTAAGCTACCTTGGACAGTAGGGAGGGGGAGGACTTTGATCAGAATGATCTGGGAATGGATAGCTGGAGCGTACCCACAGGGTGGTTTAGGAGATGCCTAAAAGGATAGTCATGAACTCGAAGGTAAAAACAAAAACCAACAGATGTATTCTCAAATTGAGGGGATTACAATGGGACAGGGCACACAGAGAAATAAAGACACTAGGCCTAACAAAATGTTGGAGGGACCCCTGACTCACGGTCAGCACAACCTCGGGCACAGCAGGCCCAGGAGAAATTAATTAACCAAGCAACGGAAACATACATTTAACAACGGCTCAGGAGAACGGACCAAAGAAGGGATATAATAATACTATGCCTGATGGGCAACAAGCGGGCGGAAAGTGGTATTTGACGCCACCAAAGTTATGTGAAGAATCACGTACACGTGATGCAAAACTCGGGCCAGAATTTATCAGAATTAAAAATAAAAATAAATACCTAGAGCACCAAATGACTCGTAAGTAAATAAGGCATAGCCCAAGGAGCAAGAAGGATAGCGACCATCGATAGCTGGTAATGAACCTGAGAGGGACTAAGGAGAAGAAAGGGACTGAGAACCAGGAAAGACGTATAAGGATATGGAAACTGAAAGCAGATAGAAGGGTCGAGTACCTCAAAATGGTAAAGGAAGGAATTCCAACAGATGAAGAAAGAGGGGTGGAAGAGGAATGGACTAGATTTAAGAAGACACTAGTAGGTGCAGCAGAAGCAGTATGTGGGAGGACAAGTAGTAAGAAGAGGTGGAAGGAAACACCATGGTGGAATGAGAAGACAAAATAAATAGTAAGGGAAAAGAATAGAGCCTTTAGGAGGTGGTATCAAAATAGGACGGTAGAGACAAGGGAAGAGTACCAGGAAAGAAAGGAGGCAGAGAGAGTAGTGGCTGAGGAGAGAAGCAAGTGGATGGAAGAGTGGACAAAGATGATGGAGGATAGTGAAGGTACAAAAAAGGTCCTGTATGGGATGGTAAAAAATAAGAGGCGGAAGGATCCTACGGATTGTTAGAATGAACAAAAGGGGACAAGAGATAGAAAATAGGGAAGAACTGAAGAAAATGTGGAAAGAATATTTTGAAGAACTTCTGAACCCAAATGGAAACCACGGCGAGGAGGAAGAAATCAGGGAAGAGGAAGATGGACTGCAAACAGAAAAGGACTTAACATCGAAAGAAGTGGAAGATGCAGTGAGGAAGATGAAAGGAGGGAAGGCACCGGGCGTGGATGAGTTGAGTGGGGGGGATGGTGAGAGCAGCAGGAGAGGTGGGGATACAATGGTTGTACTGTGTGATGAAGACAGCATGGAAGGAAAGGAAGACCCCAGAGGACTGGAAAAAGGGAATAAATGTCCCGATCTTCAAGAAAGGTAGTAGAACAGAATTCAGAAACTATCGGGGAATAACACTGATGAGTCATTGTGCAAAGATGTTTGAGAAAGTATTGGAAAGGAGAATTAGGACAAGGATAGAAGGAGGGATGAGGGAAGAACAACATGGCTTCAGAGCAGGAAGGTCCACAGTGGATTTGATTTTTGCTGTAAGGCAGTTACAAGAACAGCACTCGGAGTATGGAACAGATCTACTGATGGCCTTCCTGGACATTGAGAAGCATATGACAGTGTATGCAGAAAGAAAGTATGGAAGTCCCTGGAGGATAGAGGAGTAGAAAATGGACTATACGGAGGATAAAGGAGATGTACAAGGGAAGCGTGAGCTGTGTGAAAGTGGGAGGAGAGAGATCGGACTGGTTGGAACGGAGAAACAGCCTGAAACAAGGAAGTGCACTGTCACCGTTACTTTTCATTGTGGTGATGGATGACATAATGACCCGACTTGCACAAGTAATTGGGGAAGGAAAGATGAAAGCAGTGGAGTTTGCAGATGATTTCATAATTTGGGGAAACGAGGAGGAGGTACAGGAACAGTTGGTCGTGTGGGAAGGAATAAAACAAGGATATGGGATGAAATTTAGCATAAATAAGAGTGAGATGGTGATCACAACAAGGAAGAAGGAAAGAACCACAACGGGAATAACAGTTGGTGGGGAACAGCTGAAGAAAGTGGAGAGTTTCAAGAATCTGGGAAGCCTGATACAAGATAATGGAAGAAACGATAGAGAAATAAATGAGCAGGGGAGACAGGCAGAAGCATTCCGGAGGAGTGTGAGAAGCATGTTATGGAGCAAGGATGTCCCTCAGAACAGCAAAAAGATCTCATCGGACGTACTATGTCCCTATCCTGACGTATGCCTCGGAGACCTGGGTTATGAAAGGAAGGGAGAAGAGCAAAATACAGGCCAGTGAGATGAGGTTCTTGAGAAGCAGTATTGGAGCTACAAAGATGGACAGAATATGAAATGAGAGGGCCAGAGAATTAATAACTGAGGAACCATTAGAGGATGGTATAGAGAAATCTAGACTTAGATGGTATGGATATGTAAAACGAATGGAGAAGAGGATACACGAGACGAAGTGGGAAGAAAAGAGACCGAGAGACAGGTGGCTGAAGGGGGTGGAAGAAAGCGTGAAGAAGAGAGGAGAAGACTGGACAAGGGTGGAGACTGAGAGATGGTGGGAAGACAGAAGACGTTGGAGAGGCTTGTATTCCAAACAGACCCGGCCAGTGGCTGGAAACTGTGCAAGATGATAAGGAGCAATGACGAAACTGAAAGCTTAGGCCTAGAAATGGCCAGCATGCAGCAGGCACGCTAATAATGCATGACCGTTAACGACATTGACAAGGTATATGTCGCCATCGATTAAATAAATAAATCCCATCCAAAATGTTACCGAAACCGATAAATTAATATTATGAATGTCCTTCAGAAGTTACTTGAATATTAAGTTAGTGCGCAAGAGATTACGTTGGCGTCCTTTCATGGAAAGTAGATAACGTGGTCAACCACATGTTTGTGAGCGAAATAATGTCGTGAGAACAAGCAGAGCTCAGAATACTAGGGAAATAATCTCTTCCCCATATATAACCAATTTGTCTAGCGAAGAATGCTCAGTTTAGATAACGTAGCATATATAATTTGGACGACCTCGTGGCACCACATTTACAGTTCGAAAAGTCTAAGAACGCATGGCTTCATTTTTACCGCACTGAAGCAACAAATATTAAATGAGAATAAAACTCCAAAGGGAGAAATAAATGTAGAACAACTCCAGCATTTGCAGAACAGTTCAGTTTACAATACAGTACCTTAACTCGGCCTGGTGGCCAGGTCAGCCTCAACGGCTAGCCCCACACAGCCTTACGACTACATCGCTCCAAGCCGCGTGATAAATGTTCCCACACCAGGCTCAGTCAAGAGCCGCACACACAATGTCACAGGGTACGTACGGCGAGCAATGCCGCTAACCTCTGCGCACAGAAGGAGCCACGTATTTCCTCATCAAGGCCGAATCGAGGTAACCAATATTAGAGTGGTAACATTTAATAGTCCACAGTTCTTGCGGGTTGGAATATTTGAAAATGTTCTCGAATACGATGGAAGTATCTCGGCCATGCTTTGGCGCGAGAAGTAATGATGTGGCAGGGGGAGAGGGAAGCGGGAATTTCAGATATTTAGAAGAGTTCACAAGTTTATGAGGCCTCAATTTCTTTTCCTTCTTTATCATCCTGGATTTGTCGGTTGTGCCACTCTTCTTTGCCTTGACCATTGTATACAGAACTTCCCTACTCCCCTCACTATCTCTTTCCATAATTTTTGTCCACTCTTCCATCCATTTCCTCTTCTCCTCTGCTACCACTCTCTTTGCCTCTCTCTTCTTTTCAATATATTCCTTTCTTCCTTCCTCTGTTGTCTCTTGGAACCATGTCCAGAAGGCTTGGAAGAGTCATAATCATCTTGCACAGTTTCCAGCCACTGGCCGGGTCTGTTTGGAACACAAGCCTCTCCAACATCATCCGTCTTCCCACCATCTCTCAGCCTCCACCCTTGTCCAGTTTTCTCCTCTCTTCTTCACGCTTTCTTCCGTCACCTGTCTCTCGGTCTCTCTCCTTCCCACTTCGTCTCGTGTATCCTCCTGGGTATCCTCTTCTCCATTCGTTTTACATGTCCATACCATCTAAGTCTAGATTTCTCTATACCATCCTGTAATGGTTCCTCCTTCATTAATTCTCTGGTTCTCTCATTTCTTATTCTGTCCATCTTTGTATCTCCAATACTGCTTCTCAAGAACCTCATCTCACTGGCCTGTATTTTGCTCTTCTCCCTTCCTTTCATAACCCAGGTCTCTGAGGCATACGTCAGAGTATTCTGAAGAGTATTCTTTTAAAATAGTAATTCTTACAGCAATCGATCTTGCTATCAAGGGGAGGATACGATCCATAGGTCACCGATTCGAACTATCCTTAGTACTTGTGTCGGGCATGGCCGGCGTATATCAGGTGCAAGTAGTAAGGTGCTCTTCTCAGCCGTTTCTGAGAAATTAATGAATTGCAATTGCAGTGCGGTTCCTATGTGCGTTGTACGCTAGCAAGAAGCCAACGAGTGCATGGTGCAGCAGTAAGAGCCCTGCTTCGTACATGTGGGATCGCTGGATCGAATCCCACCGGTGAACTTTTGCAGTGTGTTGTGTTTTTTGCTGTTGTTGTTGTTGTAAACATTGGCAATTCCTACAAATGTAGGTGTCGTGAACATTGTTTATTTTGCAGTAAATTGTAATAACGTGTTATGTGAGCGGGAAAACGGATTCTGAAATATCATATGGCGGTCAACGTTTGTCACATTACATAATGTACAGTATTGGCATTGCAAATAGATTGGTATTATACACGGTCAGGTGTATTCTATTATATGTACCGGTATACGTTTATACATTGAAGGCCCAGGCTGTTCCGTTCATTGCACTTCTGTGTACCATCAGACCACCCCGTACCCCGCAAGAAATGACTAAAAAATGCAACTGCTCACCGGTGGGTTTCCATCCAGCGATCCCGTGCTTACGAAGCAGGGCTCTTACCGCTGCACCACGTGTTCGTTGGATTCGTGCTAGCGTTCAATGCACATAGACGCCACACTGCATTTGCAATTAATTAATTTCTCGGAAACGGCTGAGAAGCGCACCTAACTACTTGCACCTGATATACGCATAGTCATGTCCTACACGTGTACAAAAGATGGTTCGAATCGGTGACCCATGCATCGTATCCTCCCCTTGTAAGCAAAATAATCTCTTTAAAAGACTTCTAATGCAATGCCTGAAGACTAAATCGTTGATACCTGGGAAGAACTGGACTTATTTCTGTGCGATGTAATAGTAGGCCTACATGCACACTGTTACTAGAATGCTGCAAACTTGGAAACATCGGGTAAGTTTTTCCCCCACTTGTGCAGCCAGAAATTGCATCTTCCGTGATTTGTGCGCACTCTGTTCAAGGATGTCTATTCCTTTCTTGGTAAATTGAAACCCTGTGATGCTCTGCAGGGATCAGTGATTAAACCTAAATGGTTTGTGTGTGTGTGTGTGTGGTATTTTTCGATAACCTGTTTTATTGTGATGGCTATTAGTGTGTGTATTTGTAAGTAAAGTGAGAATTGGGAGGGACACGACCGTAGCCTTAAGTTATAAGAACCATTCCGGCATTTGCCATGAGTAGAAGTGGGGAAACCACTGAAAACCATTTTCTGGATGGTTGAGGTAGGATTCGAACCTGCCTCTTCTCAGTTTTGCCTCACAAGGCTGAGTGTACCCCGTTCCAGCCCTCACAACAGAATTAAAATTTCTTGGCAGTGCTGGGAATTTAACGTGGACCTCTTGGGCAACAGGCAAGAACTCTAGCTGCCCAATATGCTCAGACTGTGAATCGAAGCGATCCCATGCATTTATGGGTCTTGGAATATTTTGTGATGTGGCAAGGGTTGGCATTTCTGAAATATGAGTTTGTGACCGTTCTTTAAAAATCATGTAATTCAAAGTCCAATTTTTCTGTCTCAACGACTTGGAATTGAGGTTTTACTGGGATGATTGAATTAAGAAGTTGGATATTGTTATGATCTACTGTAACTAAGTCAACATACTGAATTTGATAGTATATTACGGAAACCATTGTTATTACTAAGTTCTTGCTTTAACCCTTGCCCGTATTAGTTGATTTGTACTGTAATTTTGTATTTACTTCTTCTTCCTCCTCGCCTTTTCGCGTTACGCGGGGTCGGCTTTCTTAATCCTAAGGCGCCACTCATTTCTTTGGAAAACATAATCAGCAGATAGGCCCAATACTCTCATGTCCCTCTGGACATTCGTCATTCCTGTTGTTTGAGGTCTGCCGCTCCCTCTTTTGCGTAGTCATGGAAAGGCACTTCTTACTACATGATTCTCCGGTCTTCGCATAACATGTCCATACCACCTTTGCCTGGTTTCTAAAAGTTTCTCCGTTATAGGCGCTACTTTGAAACTTCCCCGCATATGTTCATTACGGATTTTATCCAACGTAACATACGCATTTCAGTGGTATGTAGCTTTTGCTCCTGCACCTTTGTAGTAGGCCATGTTTCACTACCATAGGGTAGGATTGGTCTTACGGCAGTTTTATAAACTTTCCCCTTCGTCCTTATGGGTATTTTCGGATCACATAAATAACCTGTTAGTTCGCGCCATTTGTTCCACCCTATGGATTATATCGGAGGTTATCGTGCCATCTTCAGCAATGACAGAACCTAGATATTTCAATTTTGTTACCCTTGGTAAGGTTTCACCATCTAGTTTAAGTTCAATATTTGTCATACTGGGTTTATTGTTGTGGAAGTCGCACACCATATATTCAGTCTTGGTTCTACTAATGCGCAGTCCATTAGACTCTAGAGCTCTCCTCCATTGGTCTAAACTCTCCTGTAGTTCATAAATACTGTCAGATATTAGTGCCACATCGTCAGCGTACAAAAGATTCCACGGTAAGGGTTTCTGAAATCGTTTTGTTAGGTAGTTTATAGTAATATTGAATAACAGTCACTTCCCTGATGAACCCCCACTTTGATATCAAAGCTTTATTAAGACACCAACAAGGTAAAAAATTAATAATGTAAAATCTACGAAATATAACGTAATGAAAATTTTAGGAATACTTACAGTATTTTCAAGAATATAATAATTTGATAAGTTCCACTTTTGGTATTTGTTTCAGGTATATTTACATTGAAAACATGATATAATTCTCAATCTACATAAATTTCGAGTATAATTTCCAGGAAAAGCTGAATTTTGAAAAGTTTTTAGGGCCTGTATATGTATCCCGTATAGAATTGTCAACAAAATGTAAATATCGCAATATTAGTTCAAACCTGTCGCTTGGCATTGTTTGAGGGAATATAGGCTATGGGTTTCTAAAAATTCATCCCTGTTGAAATACCTCTTTAGGGTAGGTTTCTGCATTTTCCCCATCAACATTACAAGCTCCAAGAACACATAAATGTTACCCCCTGTCACTAACTCCCACTTCTTGGCGCGCGACCTTGGTTTCAAGGGCGCGCCAACTATACATTCCGTCGAGTACATATTTGTTTCTCAAACCATTAGTTCAATCAATTTGTCGTCGAAAAATAGCAAAATAGCATCTAAAACAGACGTGAAATGCTTTCCTGCTCCCGGCATACCCGTGAACCTCTCGCCACAAACACTGAACAGCGGTCGTTGTTATTACAGCTGAAGCTATTTCTTCTTCATCAGCGCTGTCTGCCACTTGCCCAATAACATCATGCTGTGCATAGTCCATATCACTACCGAAAATATCGCTTCCCTATACATCACTTCCAATACTGTCATCTATCAAACGAATAATCTCTGCACCCGCAAGATAATGAGACAGCCCGGCAATTATTTATCTGCGACTGAGTAGCCTCAAGCCTACGAAGCAAAAAATTATCTACGTAGTATTTGCTTTCGGTGCTTCCCCTTCATAAGTGGTAAAAATTGTCAAGATAGACATAGTTCACAAAACATTCTCGAGATGGTAGGAGAGACCGTGATGCCTTCTAAAGCAACTAATTTGAAACTCAATTGAGCGCGTTTCAAGTTCCTTCGCTGATCGATATGAGTCGTCAAATGCAACGGATATCAATCAACTTCGTATTAGTTCTAATTATGAAACAGAGATGGCATGAAAGTACGCAAAGTCTCGGTTCATAACGTGCAAAAAGATCCCGCGAAGCAGCAGTGTTTCATGTGTAATAGGCATTCTAACTTCCGCCTGCACCGGCCGTTTGTGGTACGTCGAACCGGCTGGACGAGTAGAATCCACCGGACGTACAGTGTACGGCCAACCGGCTTGGGTTAATCTGTATTTGCGAACCTCAGTATGTGATGTAGTTGCTAGATACTTTTGACATGTAATAAATTAGGTTTGAATGAAAGCTTCACATTCCTAAGTTTGTGATCATTTAGTCATGTCTTGCTGAACATCAAATCTCCTGTGGAATTAAGATAGTGTGCTACATATTTTTTGCTCAGTGTAATAATTGTTACTGTTTGAATTTGCTTTGAAAATGTGAATCCTTGTTTTCTCCCTTGTTGGGTTGGTTGAATGATGTTGAATATATTGTTTTTCCTTTGTAAATTCCATTCTAATGAAATTTGGTGAAACTTATAATTGAGCTTCATCCAGTGGATGTTGATATACATTTTTTTAATTATATTTTTTTCCCACTGATCTATAACATATTTTCTCCCTTTCTGTAAAGTGATCCCTATCCTTGATGATTATTTTAAGCCCTCTAGAACTTTGTTTTATTTCTTGATGATTATTTTAAGCCCTCTAGAACTTTGTTTTATTTCTGTGCAGACCCAGCCAAATCGAGGTGTGGCTGCTGGTGCGGCTACTGGTGCAAACCGTGGTGGCAAACGTAACCAGGGCAACTTCTACGATAGTCAGCGGGGACAAGATGAATTCCATTCCGATCAGAAGTCCATGCCTGAAGCAGGTGGCTTTGAAGGTTTTGGAGGAGCTAGCAATGAACAAGGGAGTGGTGGTTACAGATCTGGTGATCAAGGATTTACTGCTCAACCACAAGGATTTACTGTTCAGCCACAAAAAGGCAATTTGGGTGCTGGCTTGTTGGGAGCTTATGGCAGTCAACAAGATCAGAGTTATGGAATTCATGGTGGAGTGCAGCAAGACCAGAGTGCAGGTACAGGTGCACCTCCCACAACCCCTGTAAATACAGCACCACCTCCTCCTTCTACTCCCACACCTGCTGTCGGAACTGGCCAAAGTGAAGATGTTAAATTGTCTGCAGGACAACCGGAGCAGGGTGAAGGTGAAGCAGCTTCAACAACAGAACAAGCTCCTGAGGGTGCAACTGCTGGAACTGAAGAGAAACCTGAAGGAGAGGTTTCAGAAGACAAGAAGGAAGAAGATGAAAGTAGTAAACCTAGTGCTGGTGGTATTCCTGGTCTTGATCTTCTATCCGAAGAGAAACCTGCTGAAGGAGCTGATGTAGACCAGGCGAAAGAAGAAAGAGAATTGTCGATTGGCCATGACAAAGATGAGCGAATGGATGGCAAGCCAAGTAGTTTCATAGGTCCTATGCCTGCCCCAGATGAACAACAAGACAATGTGACTACGGATGATGCTGGTCTAAACCAGGATCAACAGGCAACAGGAAACCAGGGATCACCCAATAAGATGGGTAATACAAGCCAGCCTCCACCTAATTTTGGAAATTCAACTCAAGGCCAGCAAGGGCTTATTAGTCAGGTCCCATCTCTTTTTGCTACCACCCAAGGTCCACCATCATTTGCAAATCAGGGTGGTTCGAATTTTGGATCCTTTGGTATGGGCAATCCAAACCCTAACTTCAGGTCAGGAAACCAAGGAAATGCTAATTTTGGACCTGGGAATCAAGGATTTCCAAATTTTGGACCAGGGAATAAAGGATTTGGAAATGAAGGACCTAACTTTGGAGGAGAGAAAGGACAAGGATTTGGTAACAACCAAGGTTTTCGTTACAATCAAGGACCTGGTGGTTTTGGAAATCAAGGTCCTGGTGGCCAGAACTTTGGGAACAAAGGTCCTAATATGCAAAATAATCCCCAATTTGGAGATCAAGGACAACCAGGCTTTGGAAATCAAGGATTAAGTAACCAGTCATTCGGAAATCAAGGTCCACCAGGATTTGGTAACAAGGGGCAACAAGGTTTTGGATCTGGCAATCAAAATTTTGGCAGTGCAGGTAATCAAGGCCTTGGTGGATTTGGGTCTGGCAATCAAGGTCCAAATAATGCACTAGGGTTTGGCGGTAGTGGTCAACCAAGTCTTCTAGGTACACCTCTTCTTGGCGCCCGTCCATGGCAAGACAATTTGGATAGCAACAAAGGCCTATGGAATCGTGACTCTGGATCTTCTGGTCCGGGTAGGGATGGTGGTGCAGGAGTCCGTGACTTCGCAGGAATGCTTGGAGACAACTTTGGCGGTGGTTCTCGAGGTGACGGTTTCGGCAGACGAGACAATTCTTCAAGAGACAATTTTCCTAGTATTTTCGGCTCAAAAGACAGATTTCCTCCCTTGGGTAGTCAAGATTTTTCTTCACCACGAGATCTTCTAGGCAAGGAGTTTGGAGGCAACTCTGATTTTGGAGGTGGTGGTGGAGGAGGAGGAAGAGGTCGGCGAGGTCGAGGGGGCGGTTTTGGTGGCGGCTGGCAACGTGGTGGTGGCAGTGGACGAGGAGATGGAGACATGGTAAGTCGTCGTAAGGTAGTCTAGGTAAATGTCACATTTTATAGCAAATTGCTTTTGATGATTTAAGAACTATTGTATGGCTATGATCCATATTCGTATTTGAGTGGTTTAAATGAATTATGTTAAGAGATTTTTAATTATGAAGTCTATCTGTGGTGGTTTTACTAAAGTATTGATACTCCTAATTTATGTTTAGAGACTTGCTGTTTTCTCTGTGGCATATGCTATTTGAAGTAGCCATGGCAATACTTAGAATTCATTCACTTGAAAATGAGCAATTTATCCTACAGTCTTCATACTGTCTTAGCTATAGCAATATGTACTGTAAATTGATATGATTGAGTGATGTTGGATCGTGGTATTCGCTCTCAACTATCTTGATTGGAGAAGTTGCCAGAGTTTTGTGGAATGAGGATAAAAGAATGATTCATTTAAATTAGGTTTCTGAAGTTATGAAATAATATTATCATTAGTATTATCATTTTTATTTTCGTTTCAACCACCTATGGGCTGTTATCACACAACTTCCATCAAATTTGTAAGTTCTCTTTTTCCTCTTTCGTTATGCTCCTTAATCCTTTGACTTGCTCTTGTTCTTTTGCCAAGAATACTGTTCTTTCTCATCAGAAAGGTCCTTCACTCTTGCAACATTCCTTCAGAACATTTCTCTGCTTGCTATTTCTTCTGTGTTAATCTCACACTTTTCTAAATCCCAGTGCTTCTTTCATCCATGAAACGTGTCTTCCTGTTTTCCTAGAAGGTAAGAATCCTGTTGGTGAGGCTTTCTGGTCCCATCCTTTTAAAATGTCCATAGAAATTTATTATTATTATTATTATTATTCTCTACGGAAAGCATATATTAGTATATTTTTAACAAAATGTGAGAAATCGAATATGGGGCATTAAGCAGACTTGCCTAGGTATTAATTTCCACTGGATAATAGGCCACACTATGAAAACATCACATCAGATACTACTTTTTCAGCAGCCTTCGTCAGTAAGAAATGGTCAAACCTATTATTATTATTATCCTGTATTTACGAAAAAATATCTATGAACAACTATTTTTATGTGAAGTTTTACAGAAATCAATATGGATATGCCTAAAAAGATGTGGATTGTTTCAGTAATGATCGTCAATTTTTATACCAAATAATTAGAGAGTACTGGAAGTGAATCCATCACTGAATAAATATTAGTGTACTTGACTTCGTTTTCTGTGTGATATAAATTGAGCAAATTGCTTTGTTCCCTATATGTATCTAACTAGCTGCAGTATTGATATTTTACTCAATTAGCGTCTTGCAAACAAGACTTTTCTTAAGATTTTACGGTGCTGTGTTTTTATTTACAAATGTGTTTTGTTAATGGCACAGTGCTATTAAGATTTTCTTGCCATTAAAGAAAGGAGTAGCTTGTTTGTATCCATTATGATATGCCCATTGAAGCCAATAGAATATGAATGAAAGATGAAACTTTTGTTCTTTATGTGTTGATAAGTTGGTCATTGCTGATATGGGGAAAATCCTTAGTATCCTTGTTGGTGGAATGATTGCACTATTTGCAGATAATACTAAAATTGTGAATTTGCCACTGGAATTTCTTATGTGAATGTTTTTAAATTGTTTCTTCAGTAGGGAATTGACTTAGCACTGAGGCTTGCAGTTGCTATGTAGCATTTGAAATTAAGCTTATATATGAAATTGTTTTATCATAATCTTTTATTGGAGGTTACTGTGTGTGGTTGATAACCATTACAAAACACTGAGTCTCTGTTAATTTGAAATCTTGGTATACTAGAAGGATATTGTTTAGAATTTTTGTGCATGATTACTTCCAGTCTTGAATGTTTGGGCTCCTTTGAGGCAGTTCAATTGTTCTTGCAATTACCTATAACGGTAAGAAAATACAGATGACATAAACTAGTTCCCTACTTGAGTAACTGGTGTAGGCATTTCAAGAAATCTATATTGTGGTGCTTACTATGATTATGTGCCACTCCTACTGTTTTTCTTTTCCCAAGTAGACGATAATTTCCCAATTAAGCTGCATACTCTTGTTTGAATTCATTTAGTGAATTATTTGCAATTTCTCCCCTAGTACAGACAAATAACTCTTGCACACACTTATGGAACTGATTAACAGTCTGTCCCTAGCCCCTCAAAGACTTGATAAAATAATATTGAAGGTAATTCAAGGAATTCATGCTTAATATCTAGGATGCAGAAATTGAAGAGAGTTTGATCATCAACAGGATGTAATGTATCTTGAAAGTGCCGTCCACAGTAAGAGGGTGCAATGTCCGTTAACCAATTAATATATCAACAGCACAAATAAATAAATAGCTGTGCAAGTCTAAAAGCTGTCATAACTAAGGTTATAGTGTGTTACTATTTGCTGGCGATATATAAGATTTTTGGAGACCCTTTTTATAGTTATCCAATTTCATGCATTTAAATTGTACGTATTAGAATGGTCTCAAATGCTGTTTACATGATAGAATGCTGGCTAGAATTCTGTTCTAACCTGATTAAAAAGATTTTTTTATTTACTGTGTACATTACATGTTTGGATATCATATCCTGATTTGAATGATTGTGCCATCGAATAATTGGGATTTTGTTTGCATTAAGCTTGAATTATCTCGGTTACTGAATGCTTGGGTTTGTTACGGAATTGCTGTACATATTTAGTGTACAGTATAGAAATATTGCTGGAAGTTCAGAGCTTCAGTGCAAGTCTCAACAGTGCATATAGGAGAAATCACTGCATTTATGAGGAAAACATTTAGTTAGATGTTCGACTATAAAATGGCCCACCCATCACTATCTTTTAGCATTCCCTCGATTAAAAAAAGGGGGGGGGGGGGGAGCGGAATTCAGATTCGATTATTACCTCCTTTATTAACAATATAATTATTTCTAGATGTTTAACTGTTAGTGCAGGTTTGTCCAGTTATCATTTGATAGAGAAATGTTGGACATTCATCACCCTACAGTAATGATATTGAAATACTGCTTCTTTAGTCTGCATTAAATTATAATTATTATTTCTCTTCCCAATGCTGCTCTTTGCAGCTTTATTGGATTAATTAATTTCCTTGATCGGTAGTAGTGAATCTGGCTCACGATCTCAAGATCGCACAAGTCGGCGAAGTCTGATTTTTGAAACTCGAGGAAATTGATGGCACTCTTCAGTAGTACGATGTTGACTCATGAAAGATAATTTATATCACATTTTGTGACTACATGATACAATTGAAATCTTGGCCATATACTGGTACACTAAAAATCTACTGCAGGTAGCTTCACTCTGGGGAATGAGATTGGATTCTAGTTGCTTGGGTTAAACATTGTTTTAAATAGATCCCTTCAAATTAATTAGACTACTACTGCAGCTGAGCTACTTATATTCTCGCTGCCAGTGAGGTAAATTGTGAAGCCATCAGGTGCCATCAAGTCAACTCCTGGTGGCAGTGGATAGAGTACCTCCAAATGTTATACCAGTTATGCTACTCTGTGGTAGCTACCAGCATCTCTTTGAGTCCCCTCCACCTTTTCTAGCATAATATTTTTTTCCAAGGAATTGGATTGGCTCATGACAAAGATGCAAAGTATGACCATTGTAATCTGGTAATTAATGCCTCAAGAGACAGATCTGTACAGTAGAACCTCGATGCATCGTTTTTCAAGGGTGAGGGGGGGGGGATGACTATGGATGCGGAAAATGATAAATGCGGGTTACATGAAAGATTTGAGTAAAAAAAATGAAGTACGGTTACTGTATTTGGACATATTTCTTCATGTAAACTTCATAGAGGCATCAAAATATTGCAACCACGATGTATGCGATATGATTTCATGTGTGTCATTTTATCACTTGCTCTTTTTAGTAAAAAAAGTTATTGTTTTTGTTTCGTCGAAGTTTTGCGTTTCAGCGAAACAAAGCCTTCTTTACTTGCATAATGTTCTCTTCTTCACGATCACTGATATGCGAGTACATGAAGGATTTCACCTTCGATAAGGCGGCATGTGCTTTGGCGAAACTCGGGACGACTTGGTGCTCACGATCGTCTTCTTCCTCTTCATCACTCCTCTCCCCCGCGCCTTCATCGCACATCTCTTCAATCGTTTCCACTCCACATGTGGCTACATTAGAATCGATCAGCACATAGTCTTCAAAATCAACGGGGACAGAGTCACTTTCACCCCTTAATGGTTCCCAGTTGTCATTAAAGGTATCATCATCACCAGCATTAGCACAGGGATTTTCAGCGGGGTCTATTTCCGCCGCGCGTAGCTGACAGCTGAAACCAGTTCTGGAAACAGTTCACGACAGTTGGCTGGGAGACCTGCTGCCAAGCTGCTACTGTGAAATGAATTGCTTGCAGTAGATAGATTTCCTTACTCGTTTCCTACCCGGCATCCAACAAGCACACAGCAGTTTGCACTAGGCGCTTACGGTACAGCTGCTTGAATCATTTTATCACCTCAAGATCAAGAGGCTGCAACACGCTGGTACAATTTGGTGGGAAATGCACAACTTGCACATGCGAAAGAAATGACTTGTCCTGTGGATGAGCGGCACAATTATCCACAAAGAGCTTGACTTTTCTTCCTTGTGCACCGATAGAGGCATCACATGACCTTAAAAATTGTAAAAATATTTCAGGGGTCATCCAAGCTTTTTTTGTTTGCATGATACGTCACAGGTATTCTTTTCGTGTTCTTAAAACAACGTGGTTTTAATGATTGTCCACTACGACTAGCACTCTCTTATCACTGCCATCACTGTTAGCGCACAGCAGAACGGTTAGTAGTTTTTTTTGAACTTTTCCCCCCATGGCAAGATTCAACCTTCAGCGCCAGTGTTCTGTCCGGTAAAATCGTTCCTTCCATAGTGACATTGCTGGTACCAAGTGAAAAGGACATTCTCGAGCTCCGTGAATGTAGATTCTCTTCCAGTTTTCCTTTGTTTGCTGGAACTGCCACATTTACAGTATCAATTTGCTCTCTTATCTCATTCTTTTTGACAAATATGGAATTTAAAGTTGAAGGTGCTAACCCAAGACGTTGAGCGGTATCAACTCTTTTTTCGAAAGGATTTGATTCAATTTCTTCTATAATTTTCAAGCGTTCTTCGAGAGTTCTTACTTTTTTCACTGGACGTCACATGTCCTGAATAACAATACTACACAGGAACTAAAATGAGAAAGACAACGTAATTACGAACTATAGATAAAATTGTAATCGCCGCACACAACCAAGATTCTACACAGAACCACTCAGAATGAAATGAAGCAGCACAATGACGGCTTGGCGCTTTGAGTAGAATTGTTGGCGCCTGAAGGCTCGTAGGCTTGGTTATATAGCGTGGTTGCTCGTAAACAATCTGCGCACTGCAGTCCAGCCTACTTGAACCTTGCTTCAGCCGAGAAACTTGCTCAAGCCTAGGAACTCCTAATCGTTCGTACCTCGTACATTCTCACGTAACAGGTTGCCGCTTAAAATTCAAAAGAATGTTTGCATATATTTTTCTCATAAACGATCAATGCGGGAAAATTGTCGCTAAGGACTAGTGATATTTTGACGATCCATGCGAAAAAACGATAGTTCGAGGAACGATAGATGTGCGGGGAAAGTTAACATTAGTTTATATGGAAAATTTTCAGGACTAAATAAATTGAACGGTGCATACGGGAAAACGACAGTTCCGGGAACAATGCATCGAGGTTCTACTGTATTGGATTTCAAATTGTTTTCATGGCTGTCTAAGATATATATTATGTCTCTTAACCATTCTGAGAAATATTTATTATAAACAAATTTATAGTACCTACACTTTTAATAATTTTTATACAGTAAAATAGATTTTCGTTATGTGGAAACTTCCAAGTATATGATCTTCTAGACCTACCTTGGTAGATCACAGGTTTGATTCCTAGCCGAGGAAGCCAGATTTTGAAGGGCGTAAAAAAATCTATGGTACTTTGAGTCCTGTGAGGTCTGCTCATATAAAACCTCTTGTATCACAGTAGTGATGAGACTAAATTATTTCAATCTTGCTCCTTAGGTTGCCCACTAGATTTCTGGTTTTCACTGCCACGGTTGTGTTCCACAGAATAATGAAATTGGAGAAGAGTTCACCCCAATAGCTCAACTGAAAAGATTTACGATACAATTATTATTCTATAAACCTTTGAATGCTGCCTGCCTAATCTCTCATGAATTTTGGGACTACTGTCAATTGATCCCAGCAGGCAAAAATGATTCACAACTTTGGTGACTTTATTTATTGTGATATCTGATGGTAAACCTGTTGTTAGCATCTTAACTTGTACAGTACCATCCTTTTGTTGGTTAGACACCATTAAAACAAGCTTTAACCTCACCCTGGAACAACTAATGAATGCAGTGTGGCACAGGACAACTTGGAGAGTGATGATTCACAGAATCGCCCATGGTCGGATTCGACTGAACGGATATCACCACCACCACCATCCTTCCACTCTGTTTTATAACTCTGGTTGGTTTAGGAGCTGTGATAATGCGGTCATGTAGCCCCGTGAACTTTGGGTGTGTGTAGAATCTGTCTGATAACCGGTTTTTATTGTGATGGCTGTAATAGTGTGTGTTATCTGTAATCTGTAAGGACTGCAGACGATCAATTTCAAGTAGTTCCTTCTCTTGATACCAAATGCTACAGTCAACGACACCTAGCCTCGAACTTGGCTACTAGATGCCACCACAACTGGCACTGGGAGCCGAACATTAGAACTTCGAGTGTTAATCAAATCTAACATACAAATTTAGCTTCACTCAATGGATGACAGTTTTTTAAAACTCTCTCATTGCAAAAATGGGGTAAAGTGAGCTATATACAGGATGTGAATGTTATTTCACTTGCCTTTCATGTCCTTAAACTGGTTTTAGCAAAAGTTGTTTGTCATCACAACAAGCCGCTAAATCTAGGTAGTTTTCCCAAAACTCGCTCGTTACTAAGATATGCGGTATACCAAAACTCGCTCATTACAGCAAACGTCGCTAGAATGCTGAGACAAGCATGGTTTTATAATCTTTGTGTCAGGTCATGACAAATGAAAAGCCACTGGACAAGAGAAAAGTTTTCTTTTATACGTGGTTGGAGACAGAAGGGGGTCGTGGAGCGAATAAAATATCTTCGGGTATAAAAGACTCTCTTGAGCACTTTGAAAATAATCTTTGCAGGGAAGGGGCTAGAAATAAACAAACTGAGGCTATTTTTAGACTCTTGTGTATCCCAAAATAAGAATAGTATTTTATTAGCATCTGTGGCAAGTTTCCTCGAAAAGTCTAAGGTTTTAAAATCAGTTGAACATTATTTTCCCATTCAAGGTCATAGCATTTTGCCGCATGATCGCGAACGGAGTGAGAATCTACAGAGAGAAAGAAGAGATTGTATCGCCTATGGAGTATCATAGCCTACTCAGTGATCACGGACAAGTGAGAATACTGCAAAACTATTGGAACATCTATGATCTGAAGGCAAAATCAAAAAAGATGTTGAAACTATCTTTCAACATCACTAAAACCTGCATCATTCAATACAGGAAACATGAAAACTTCAAGGTACAAGTCTCTGTTCAATGGTGAACCGACCATTGTAGAAATGCTCAATAAAGGAAAGATTTCTTTCAAAGAAATGGACTTGGCTCCAAAAATGAAAATAGTAAATCACGTTAATAAGGAAAAGAGCCAAGATATGGCAAAATTAATGACATACAAAAACTTGGGGAAGCTAAGGAGTTCTATGGAGCGGTTGTTAAGGAAAAACATACCAAGAACAAGCTGATCTTTGACCGGTTGTTATGGGAAAACATACCAAGAACAAGCTGAAAGTAAGTGGTGTGATGGAGGATACACACATTGGGGAAACTGACTGAGAAATAGAGGTCTAGTTAATAAAGACAGAGATTCATTTATTTTATGCATCTTAATTTTTGAAACACTGGTATTGTATGTACTATTACCACTACCATTCTTCATTTATAGTATTGTGGTAATGTCTGTGTGTAAATTCTGACATTTCTTGTTTTTAAATTTGTTTTATGTATGCTGTGGAGGAAATGCTACTTAATAGGATTACATACCTGCTAAGTTTTCCGGTTTTCCCGGAATGTTTCCGGATTTTTGGGGTGTTTTCTGGTTGTGTGGATTAACATAGTTTTTTTTCCGGATTTTCAACTCCCTAGCTTGTTTCCGTTCTCTGCATCCAAATTGCATTTCAGTTTTGATTTTCGATAATAGCTGCTATTCTGAGATGCGAGTGTTTCAATTCCACTGAAAATCGACTGATATGACAAAAGTTTATAGATATTCCCGGCTCGCAGATTATCGCTGCGCTTTTGTCATTAATTCCTTGCGTTTGACATTATGCTGAAAGTCGATAGAACTGTCTATCAATAATCACATCTCACAGATTATCGCTGCATTTATATTACTCTTGGTGCTTCGTTTGTAAGCGGGAAAGCTTGGTTTTAAGCGATGCTTGCTGTAGTTCTGGTATTCGTGCAATTGTGTGACAATTTTTTGTGCAATTTAGTGTTTTCGTGATGAATTCAACTAAGAAACGATATCATCAGTCTTTCAGGGAGGCATATTCTTCAGAATTTTTGGAAACTGACACAATGAATTAGTCTCACATTACCAAGAGTTTGTAATCTCTTTCCCAGTAGTCTTTTCTCGCTATTTGTAAGACCTTGTGACGCATGTACTCGTTAAATTTTTGTGCTTTGGAATCTTACTGGATTTCTATTTTTGAAAGTTGGCAGGTATGGGATTATGCAATGAGCGAGTTTTGAAAGAAAAAAAAAACTAAAATTTTCCCCTAACTTTTTTGTAAAAACTATTTAAACTCAACTAAATAACTTACTCTTATTTCCGTCTTTTAAATACTTGTAATATTATTAGCACGGTTTAGTACTGGTACATGTTTCGAACAATAATGTTCTTCATCAGCCATAAACACTTATGGGCATAAAAAATACATTGCAAATACACATAGTTCATTAATGAACTAAGTACCAGTACTAAACAGTGCTAATACTATTACAAGTATTGAAAGGGTGGAAATAAGAGTAAGTTATTTAGTGGAATTTAAATTCAATACGGACCATTATGGATAAAAACAATTTAAACTTTAAATTCGTGCTTTTTGCTATACTTATATCAGATTATAACTAACAAATAAACTGTTTAGGATGTACTTTGTAAAAATATCCTTTTTACTTATTGTGTAACCAGTTTTTGTCTCCTGAAAAAAAAAAATGATATTGCAAGGAGTGAGTTTTGAAAAAACGGTCCTCAATTGTAGTTAGTGAAGGTTCTTTTACATGCCAAATGACATGGGCCCGCCAGCTTTACTTCCCCTCTGTAGGAAGAAATTTTAACGCTCTTAAAAAGTCAGATGACTTCGGCCGGGTTTGAACCAATGATCTTGGGCATAGAAACTCGGCATGCTACCAACTACGCCACCAAGGCCGCCAGTTATAACTTTCTTTATGGTTTCTTCATATCTGCCCTACTTTCAGCTATCAAAGTAGTATGCAAAAGCTGTATTTAATTTGGTGATTAAGTATTGGGCAGTTGATTATACACTGCAAAGTTGATGGTCAGTACCAAAATGGCTTTTCTATTCTTGAATAAAAAATAGAACATAAGTAATTCATACTTGGCTCAACATTTACCCATCCTCTGGGAATTGAATTCTTTTCCAGAAATAAGGTTCCCATGTTGCAAATGAGCACCATGTTGTTGTGGACAGGGCCTTCGCCATAAGATATTATGAACATTTTAAGGCAATTTAATGCCAGAAACCTCAGCCTTCGCGGATTACACATCCAAAGAATGAAATTTTAATTTCTCGTGGCATATGCACGACTAATACACACACAAAATGTTGGTAAACTCATTATGGTACGGTCAAAAATGTAGTTACAGCAACAAACACAATGAGGATAATATTTTATTGGGAATGAGGTAAAATATTGTTAAGAAACTATGAAAAATTTATCGAAATTGAGATACAATATTATGATATGTCAAATGATCATTTCTGCATATGAACATAATGCAATTTTATGCAACCTCCAATGACATCATTAGGTCTACATCTCATGCACACATAAACAAAGATATAGCCTCCTGGAAACTTGAGCTTAGTTATGCTCTGACATTCTTTGGTTATACGAAGGTAAGCAAATAAATAAATCGTAAAATTGGTTAGAGGCCATAATACTAAACGTAATGCCCTGTTTTATTTCACTTTTCTACAAAGTACTTTCAGACACTTACCCCATATCTTTACAAGTCCTTGATGGCCGGCGGCAAAGAAGCCTTTTGTTTGCTTTTGCAGTCAACGTGTAACCTCTTGGACTACGGCATCATTAGTTTCAAAACGTTGACCACCCAAATGAGATTTTAGGGGCCCAAACAGATGAGTCACTGGGGGCTAAGTCGAGACTGTAGGGTGGATGTTCCAAGCGTTCTTAACAAAATATTCGTAACAGGTCTTGTGTTTGTCTTGCTGTGTAAGTGTGGGCATTGGCATGCAGGAGAATCACTCCTTTTGTAAGGAGGTCAGGTTGTTTGCGGCGAAGGTATGTCGGAGTTACTGCAGAGTGGTGCAATGACGTGGCATTCACGGTCTTGCAGTGAGGCTGGAATTTCATCAGTAATACCCCTTGCATATCCCAAAACACGGTGAGCAGAACCTTGCGGTTTGATGGAATGGTAGGGAGGTAGGACGTTTCCATTCCATGGATGCTCGTTTGGTTTCTGGCTGAATGTGGTGAACCTAAGATTCGTCCCCTGTAGCATTTTGTGCCATGAGTGTACCGAGTGAAGTGTTATAAGGACAGACCCATTTTGTTCAGTTTTTGTTCCTTGCTCAACGGGCGGAAAATCCACCGTCACTGCCTTCGTAATGTACAGGCCGTACTGTAGCTCCGATGACGTCACCCAAAGATGTGGTCACTAGCTCCGTTAGACCCACGCAATGCAAGCAAACATCGTAGTTATGCGATACAATCTGTATTTTAGTTAAGAAATATTGACGAAAGTTGCATTAATATAACAAATGAAAACCTTAACACTGATCTTTCGAAATATAGTAAATAAGGCAGACATAATTTCTGGAGAAGTAGGTTTAAAATGTGATAAAAACAGTCAAAGCATAACGATTGTCTTACCTGTGAGCCCACCTAACAAATCTTATTATGAATTAATAAAAGCATGGAAACAACGAACGTACAAAAAAAATAAAAAGTATAATAATATAAGGCATTACCTCCATACTTTTAGATGCCCATAAATGCGGCAGCTTTCCTGGCTTTCTTCTTGGAACTTCCGGCATTATCCTTCCAAGATCGTTTTGTCACTTTCCTCCACACAAACATTTGTTTGAATTTTACTATGGTTATTTAGGAATATGTTTGCCCAAATTAGTTCTACATTTTAAGCTGTCTTTTAATTTTACTTAGCTTCAGGGGAAAAAGGGCAGCTTATTCTCAATATTCCCTACCCAAGGAACACAACAAATTCAGGCTCAGTCACTATCCTTTGAATTACTTGTAAGCTTGTTCTGTATCACATAAAACTCACTACTATAAATCTGAACAACAAGAAAGACAAAAGCAGGACTCACCATCGCACGGGTTGCTCTGATTTCTCTCACAATTTGATCTTCAAGAAAGTGAATGATGCATACTCTCGTATTCCCAGTAACTGATAAATTTTCCCTTGGTATTTTCCTCTTCCATAGATTAACTCTTTCCTCGTCGGAAGGAAATGAAAATATTGGTGTATATTCGCCGGTGTAGTTGGATTTGCATCCTGGCACACAACAACTTCTTGGCATAGTGGCACTTGCTTGTTTCCACACACACTTCTACACACAACACATTGTATTTACACAAAACAGTGCTATACAGTAAATATTCAATTATATACAAGAAGGAGCAATATATCATTTGAATTAACTCAACTCTCCACGTGGAGATAGCTTACCTAACCCAAACTGCATAGCCTCACTATTTCAATTACAGGTATTTATGTGCATCTTGATGTGATATATTACGATAATTTAGAATAAAAGGCATTTAACATACCTGAAAATAAATAATTGACTCTCAACAACCCCATTTATTCGCAAAAAGCTTCCAATAACTTCGCGTTACAGTCACTAATACAACTCGTAACATTCACCTTAATCGATCAGCTGATTGCCTTCGCGCGCTTCCTACAGTACGGCCTGTTACATTACGAAGGCAGTGCCACCGTGCACAAACTATGAAACTTTAACTGCTTATGGATGATGTATGCGGTTCCATGGGAACAGTCTACAGCATGCACTATATCATTGATCGTCACACACTGGTCATTACGAATGATCTGTTACACACGCTGCACTGTGGTTTCAGTTACCACCGTCGCGGGACGACCAGGACGCTCTTGATCTCTGATGCGTTGCCTTCCCTTGTTAAACTCCTGGATCTAATTGAACACAGCTTTCCATGATAAACAGTTGTCACCATACATGGAACGCATTTTGCGATGCACTTCTTCTGTAGACAGTCCTTTGGCCCACAAAAAATGCATGACCACACTCTGTTCTATTCGTGTACATTCCTGCCGCACACCCACCATCTTGCACTGGCTAGCACCGATTGACAACGGGTCTACATGTTGTACGCATCATCTAGGACCAGCATACATATGCTGCTATCTGGTGACAACATATGTGATCGTACTTGAAACATGTGTATATGGTACATGGATGTTTGCGACTTATTTATTGACTTACCTTCGTATTACAAATAAGTTTTGAGAATCTTTGCTAGTTAGAGACGTACTGGTATTATTTTGAACTGTGAAGAGTAGTTTTTGTTTCTTTTTAATCTTTTGTTTCTTTTTTTGACAGCATTTAATTTAATTCAGTCGCTCCCATTTCTGGAGTGTGGTGTATGAACTTGATAACCTGTTTAGAGGTTTACAAAAAAAGTGTTGACTGGTATAAATCATAACTCATGCTAGAGGTTTCAGTTTAATTTGGATATTTGTGTCAATATATTTTATAGTTCTTCTGCAATGCTGGAATAACTGTAATGCAGTAGTTCCCAAACTCTTGACTTATGAACCCCTTTAAAAAATATGAGTTGCTCAAAGCTCTGATTTTTAAATATCCATAATCAGATGCCACCAAGTTGATAGTGCCTCCAGTTGTTTCTATTCTTCCCAAAGCCTCTCATATCTTCATGCGACATTCAACATGCAATATACATGCTTATAACTTAATTCCAAGGAAATGGTTTGATAACCTTCAATTAATATTGTAAGTAATTCTAGTTATGACTTTAGTTACACCACGGATAGAACTAGTTGTAATATTTTTAAATTCTCCCTTAGCCTACAACTTTTCATTGTAGAGTTATTTCATCCTTGGAGTTCACTCGGAAGGATGCACCAGCTTTGGGTGGCATAGGGCTTAAGTTAGTTCTTGGGGTTTTAAGGAATAATTCAAGTTAATAAAAGTCCCAAATCCTTATCAACACAGTCTATTACTGTATGTTTATATTTTATAGTCATGTGAGGAGAAAAGACTTCTTGCACAAATACAGGGAGCGGCAGAAATAACTGACGAATTTCAAACGTAAATAACACAGCAACGCAAAGAGCCATTTAAAAATGTATTGCCTAGTTGGAAAGATCAGTGTTTGACATTTACATCATATACACATACACACTAGGGTTTGAAAATAGTCATCCAGATGCCGACTGCCCTTTTCGATGCACTCTCCCTGAAGTTCTGCATTATCCTCCTGGTCATGTCCAGTGATATTGCCTCGATTTCCTCACGTATAGCAGCTTTCAGGTCGTGTAGTGTTCGTGGCTTACGTTGGAAGACGCGAGCCTTCAGGTATCGCCAGAGAAAGAAATCACAAGGGGCGAGATCAGGTGATTATGGCCATGTGATGTCACCCCGTGAGGAGATAAGGCGTTCTCTGGGGAGGCTCTTTGATGCCCTGGCTGTGTGTGCAGTGGCATAATTTTTTTGAAACAACACAGGAGGATTTTCTAAGTCGTCGTACATAATGTGCAGATGTTACTGTCACAGTTTTGGCCTTCTCTTCAGAATAGTAAGGGCCTGCAATTGTGAAATCAAGCACTGTGCACCAAACCGTCACACGTTCGCCGTGGAGAGGTCGCTCATGGAACTGTCGAGGATTGGTTGCGGACCAATACCGAAAATTTTGTTTACTAACGTAGCCCGTCAAATGAGTGCGCTTCATCACTTACCTGTTGCCTGGAGTCAGCTGCCACAGCTTCCAAGATAGTCTAACAACACGCTCTGCGGTTGGCCCAATCACATTCACAGAGTTCCTGCAGACCCACCATTTTATACGGAACTCCATCATGGTGTGTGTAAGTCTCCTTACGGTGCGATCTGCGAGTCCCATAGCACGTCCGTGCCTACGTTGAGAAGGGAATGTCTCTCTGCACGGATGTTCTATGACGCCACAAGGCCTACCAGACGGCTTTACTTTAACACCAGTTCCTCTCAAACACAAACTCCAAACCCAAAGTGTCTACGCTGTGTTGTGGTAACAGAGTCGGAAATTTTGAAGTACGTTTCAATGACGAAACCTCGATGCTCACTACTCCACGCCATGCTAGTGACTGACGAGCCGATGCACGTGTGTTTCAAGGCCACACGCACATCAACAATAATACCTGCTTAAGCGCTGTGCCCAATACGGGTGCTAGATATCATAAATGGTAAACACTCCTCTTTTAAACTGCGCAATAAATTTGTAAATGTCATGTTGTGTTGCTGTGTTATTTATGTCTGAAATTCGCGAGTTATTTCTGCCGTACCCTGTACGAGTAGCCCAGTGGCCTTGTGAAAGTCTTCGAAATTGACGTCACCTGGGCGACTTTCATGTCAACTATACTTTTCCAGTGCCTCAAACCAGAATTACATTTCTCTGCAGAGTCGGGAATTGTTCCTGGGGTGGCATCCAACAATATTAACTACACCACAAGGTGTATTATTAATAAGGTGATTAACTTGATTCACCAGTATTGGGAACTATTCCTATTCTAAGTCCGCCTCGTTGCATAGTGGCTAGCGTGCTTGGCTGTCACCGCTGAGGCACGGGTTTGATTTCCGACTCGGCCAAGAAATTGAGGCAGTGAGTGAGAGAGTGGGCTATGCCAGATTTGGATGGAACTGAGATATTTGGAGTTTTGCGGGTTGCTCTCTCGCAGAATAAACGTGATTCACAGAAACTACATTCTTCACAAAACAAGGGAAGGAGCCTGCGGATGTCTGATATTATGCACACTGAAAGATTGTTTGCCCTACACAATGGTACCAATAACTCAATTTTGACAAAATCTCGGCATAGGCCCCTCTCACTCACTGTCTCAATTTATTTCTGGTCTGAGGGCTGGAATGGGATACACTCAGCCTCGTGAGGCAAAAGTGAGAAGAGGTGGGTTCGATTCCTACCTCAGCCATCCTGTAAGTAGCTTTCCGTGGTTTCCCTCTTCTACTCCAGGCAAATGCCGGAATGGTTCCTTATCGGAATTACAAATACACACTAATACAGCCATTACAATAACACAGGTTATCAGACAAATTTAACACACCCAAGTACACGGGGCTACATGACCATGATGTCGCAAAGCCCCTAAATCGATTAACAACAAAATATTCCTATCCTGAAACTGAAAATTAGTGGGTATTTCAGGAAGCTGCTCCTTGGATGTAAATATAAAAATCTTGCATGAATTTGTGTTTTACTACAACTTGGCTCTTCCAATGGTTGACTAATCCAATTATTATTGGACATAACAGGGAAGTATTCTATGACAGTTTCTCCTAACCCTTCAAGTTCTTGAACCATATTTGTGACATTTTCATCTAAAGATAGATTATTTTCTACCAGGAAGTTATGAAGGGTATCAAAGTACAGTACTTCATTTACTATTTCCCAAAAGTTGTTAGATCATGGTGGCCACCACTCCTGGAAAACTCCTGGATTTTTAATAGGTCTGGAAAATGACAAAAAATTTGAACTCCTGGAAAATGGCCACTGTTAATTAATTATAAAATTCTTTCCATCCACTACTAAAATTCCCATTCCGCTCTTAGTCCTCGACGTCATGATATCGCGGATGGGGTAGCAAGGGCCATCTAGCGGTCGCTCTGCAAACCCTGCTTATTTTTAACCGGAAATATACGCGCCGTGTTTTATCTTAAATCATACTCCCGCTGCGGTTTTGGGTGAGCACTCTATCGTTAACGAAAGAAATTTTCTCAGGCTACCAGTTTCTGTGTGGGAGAGCACGCGATAGTATTTTTGTAAAATATATTGAGTCTAGACAACTTCACCCCAATAAAATTGCAGGCGGCATTCTTTTCTCTAAAAAAAAACTTGGATTTTTGAGTCGCAAAGGCTTTTTTAAAACAACACTTATATCATTTGTGTGTAGGCATGCGTATCAATTACGCAATCACCAGTAATTTTTGTCCACATCTGTATAAGTAAACAAAACACAACTGCTTTATTTTGGCATTGAAGTAGGCAACCGATAAAGCCAACTCGCGCTTATTTTTAAGTCTGAAAAATGAGAATTAAATTCCTGGAAAACTCCTAGAAAATCGTTGACCGATTTGAGTGGCCACCATGTTAAATGAACTATTCCGTATGATCTTGCACAATAATGTTTATATTTGACCATTGAAAGGAAGCTGTTCTTTATTTTTTAAGAAAATGTCCTCCAAACACGATTAGCCAGAGTCTGAAGCTAGATTTCATCTTTCATGCCCTTTGCTAAAGGCAAAGGAAAATACATTAACTTTTGTCTTTAAGCTCATACAATTTGGAAATAATTCTATCCTGGGATAACCACCTTACAAGACATTGCAAAAGTATGGGAATTTTTAGATTGAGCCTTAAATAAAATGAACAATTTGCTCTGCATTGTCTAGCACAGATTTCAATCCTTTGGGTATGCGTTTGAACAGTGCATTCAAGAAGCATTTTGCACTTCTGATTTTATTCTGGCAACAGCTCTGCATAACATCCGGTTATAGATTTTGGGACAGTCTGAACAAATGGTTACAAAACGAGTCCAGTCGATTACATTTCTATGAAGGTATTTGCCATGTTAACTTCGATTATATCTTCTCTGGTAATCTCTATCTTACGGGCCTGCAGAGTTCTTCTTCTACAGGCTCGCCATTAACATGACAGATGAAAAGCCTTAACATGGATTGATTGGCACCATCTCACATTTCTTAGAGAAGAGTTTTTTCAAAATTCAGCTTGGTCGATACTTCAATTTTGCTTAATTTAATTATTTGTCATGCATGTTTTGAACACTGTGTTGTTCTTCAGCAATATTGATCAAATTGTTATTGCAAAGAATCTTATAAAAAATCAATCTTCTAAACACACACACAGAAAAAGATTTCAAGCATACTTATTACAATTTGTTCCTTTCTATACCAAGTCCTCATTCAAGATATTTGATGTTAACATTTTACGTCTGCTGAGTTACTGAAATTTACTGGTCAACAATCTTTGTGGGGGGGGCATGATGGTGCAGTGGTCAAGCTGCTTACCTCTCACCTGGGCGGAATGGGTTTGATTTCCGATCAATGCATGTTAGATTTTTGAAGTCAAATATGTCTAGTGGTTTGGAATCCACATAAAAATGGAGGTCCTTTGGTTCATGAGTGTGAGATTAACGGTTAATTGAAACTACAAGCTACAAATGCCCCATTTATCATCATCAAACATTGTATGACACTTTCTTCTTCGTGGCTTACGGCCTAATTTGTATTGGCCTTGTTCTTGTTGAACCTTGCGACTGCTCTAGTGCCCTGTAACACTCTTATTACATGTTCTAGTGTGGTGGAACGCTGTGTTACGTGATATAGTGTGTTCTACCACACTATAGCATGTAATACAGTGGTATAACACTGTGTTTAGTGGTTTATATATATTGCTAAATATAAAAAGAATTACACTCCAGGCGGGACCTTATAATACAGGGTTATTCAAAATTATGTTAACACACTGATGGCAGAAACAATTTATTGACTTTACATATATCTGTAAACGAAATATATCGAATGTGATAATTGATATGCTGCAAGTGCTAAATGCCTGCGCATCCAACCTGTTCACCATCACGTTCAATACATAAAACCAACGATTAACAGTAGCATTTAAAGCTCATACATTTCACAGGGAATGGATGATAGCACACCCCATATACGGTCCTTTAGGTCATTGATGTCGCGAACCTTCCTACTGTTAACGCGCTCCTTTACCATGTCCCATAACCAGAAATCACATGGTGTTAAGTCAGGAGATTGTGGAGGCTAGCCTAATGGTCCATCACGACCAATTCATCGACCTGGAAACTTCTCAATACGGGCCCAGTGTGGTGGAGCGCCATCTAATTGGAATCCCCTGCACGGCGAATTTCTAGTAGTAGCTCATCAATGACGTACTGCTGCAACATCTGTAAGTAGACATCAGAAGTTACTGTCAGTGTCTTAAAAAAGTAGGGTCCAATTAATCCAGCGGCGGTCACAGTGCACCAAACATTCACTTTGTGGGAGTCACGTTCATGCTCCCAAGCGACTTGTGGGTTTTCGGTGGTCCAGAAAATTGTGTTAACTTATGTCGGTTCACAAATGCAGTTGTGTGAAAATTGACTTCATCGCTGAATGCCATTACATTCCGAATATTTTGCCGGATATTCGTCATCTCGGCTAAAATCTGACAGCATTCCACCCACTTACATTTATGCACCCCTGTTAAAGCTTGGCCGACTTGCATGTGGTATGATCTAATCCAAGGTCGTGTTTCAAGATGCGCCACACTGTTTTTTGACGAAGTCCTGTTTCCAAACTGCATCGTACGCTTGATTAACACCTTACATGTTACAATACATAAAGTATTTCTGATCTCTATGGGTTATGTCCATTTGAGTGTTAACATAATTTTGACTAACCCTGTATAATGTACAGTAATTAAATTTTTTTAAATCAGTTTTTGAATTTTTGAGTCTTTTAGGGCAAGAACTTATTAACCAACTAATGTTGTAGCATCATAGTCGTTTAAATCCTCAGGAAATTACTAGAACGATAGGGCACTTCCATTTTCATCCTCTTTTATTTTGATGGAAGACTTAGCAGTTATTGCCGTAGCCTTGCTATTTTATATACAGTTACAAGTTTTCCAAGCTCATCTATTTTTTCTGAAAATTAGGTGTTTTTTTTTTTCATTTGTGCTATGGGAATCTTGGAAAGTTTTCCTATTTAATGTTGTTGATAAAAAGATTTCTACTGTACAATGTTCAACGAGTAGGTACCATTCTTCTGGTGTATGCCGCTGGCCTTTTTAATTCTTTAAAATTTTCCATAAATCAAACAACATCGCACCAAAAACCAAGCACATTCTGATTAGCCTCTAGCACAAGTCAGACAGTGTAATAAGGTGCTGTGCAATTGGTGTGGTTATCAAGTTAATGCATTCAACAATGTTTGGATTTTAAAGTTCGCATACAATATTTCCATCTAGTGTGTTAAAATGATTATGGAAGAAAATTTGTACTTAATGGCAGGCAGGTCCCAAGTCTCCCTATAAATACATATTTTACAAAACTGTGGGTTATCAGGTTCATGCACCACAGCCCAGAATTTATAACCTAAGCTAGGAATTGATTGATTTTTGTTACAGCAAACTTCTATTGATGAAAGCAGTATATAGAGACTCAAATGTTTAGAGTTAAACCTATTTGAATGGACACTTTTTACATTTGTTGCTGTGGTTTTCTGTGTAGCAGTCTGACTGAAGGATATTTTAACATCTTTAATGGCTTAGGTCAGTATAGAATAGATGGATGATGAACTATCCTAATTATGTCTTAGCTTTGATGCAGAGAACTTGACCAAATTAATATTTGATCCATATTCTTGCACAAAGCTCCTACTTGAGTAGAAATCACAATTAGCTAAATGGTGAGACTGAGAGGTTATATTAATATAAATCTATGGAAATGAAATTTCCCACCCTTTGATTTAACGTGAGATTTCATGTGAACTTAAATGCATGTTTTACTACAACAGGGTTTCCGTGGGCGTGGGATGCAACAGAAATGGAAAACGAGATGACGATCAGGGAATGGCAGGGAATAATTGTGAGGAAGATTGGTCTATCCTGCTGCAGTGTTCCTCTCTGATAACTGTAGGCTGCATAACTGAACAGTGCTGTTTTGTTTTCAATAAAATAAAAGAAAAGAAATATATTTAAAAAAATCTTAGTGAATGTACAATAGCATATTATTGAACATGGGTACCATGTATATATCAAGTGACATGTTTTATGTACTGTAGAATACTCTGTTATGGAGCTAATAAAGAACAGCATATTTGACTTGCCACAAAAGCTGGGGAAGTATTTCTTAATAGATCTATAACAGCACACATGATTTTTACCAATTTTTAAAACACCACTCATTTGCCTACACTAGGAGAAACTTCACTGGAATTGGGCATTGTTTTGACGAGTGATTTGCAATTTAGTTGCAGATTCAAGTGTTAACTTGGTCACGACAATTCTTAGATTTTGTATCTGTTTTATTAATCTCAATGAAGACAAATTCACAGATATTTTTGATGTACTGCACAGATTTCAGTGTTACATTATTACCCGTAAGACATACAAGGAATTACAACTGGTAAAATGAGGTCCAAACTAAATCACCATCAAATGGTGGTGTTAGTGGAATCATTTGTATGAACTACTGAGGTTATAATAATTTTAGGAAATAGTTCATGTTATATACCAACTTGGCATTGACATTATTGTGAGAAACTCTCTGAAAACAGAAAATATTCTGTCCCTCGAAACATTCACTTTGCCAAAATAAATATGACAGACAAGTTAATGTCGGCTTCCTTTCTTTGCCCTTGAATTGGCTTCATAGCATATTGCTGTATACTTAATTTTCTCAGAATTTCTTTTGGTTGCGACAAAAGTTTAACTTACTGCCCTTGTTGAATTAGGCCCAAAGTAATATCGAAATTTAATAGTTGAATGCATCTTGGTGTACATCTCAGAAAGAGAACAGACAATCTGTATTTTTAGACTTCAGTCAACAACCCTATTAATCTAAAATTAGAGGCCTTCTTTTCAACACCAAAGATGTGTCGAGTTTATGTCCCTTCTTGACATTGAATTCAGTATCAACACATTTGTAGCACATCCCTGGTGGGAAGAAATTACTGGAATGCTGCATTCACAAGATTATCTCATATTTTAGCAGTGTGTTAGAATGCTATCAAGCCCTTAAAATTGGGTTCTATAAACTATATGGAAATATAGGGGCTCTATATTGTATCGAAGGTGACTTTTACTATCTGCATTCCATTAAAAAATGAAATAAGTAAAACATTTGGGGAATACAGACAGTGCATGGAGGAATTTTCAAGGTAACATTGCCTTCAAGCAGTGCTTGAAGTAAACCTTTTTACTCTTTATTATTTCGAAGAAAGGCTTTCTATAATGTTCTTCCCTTTATGTCATGTGCAATTCCGAACTTATTAAAAGGAGTGACTGTTGAGAGCAGAAGTTAGTCCCATAGAGCACTGGCATAAATTCTTTGGTGCATAAAATGCACCCCATTTGCATTTAGTTACAGCCTTTCTCTCACCCTGCATGTAGTAAGTACACACTATAAACTAACATGCAATTGTCCTGGGCCCTTTGTGGAAGCACACCGAAGCTCGCACACCTACTGGATGTCGCAATCTGTCAAGCGATGTATTTTGGTCCCCGTACCTTCTCCTTGCCTCGGAAGCTGGCAAGTTCCTTTCTTCCACAAGACCAGTAATGTGGCCTCAAATAGTCTGGTTGTAATGATATAGCTAGCTTTGAAGCCATTTTTCAGTGTTTTCTTATTAACAATTGGTACTGCAACTTTGTGGTCGGTTGAAATATAAAATTAACCTGAAAGAAAAATTAAATGTGATGAAATATACAGAAAATGCAAAGATCTAAGTAGAAAACTTGATAGAGCAAGCAGGAAAAATAGGTTTACAAATCTCCTTACCCAAGACAGAATTTTTGACGATTGTTCAAGATTGTCCCGATGTAATAATCCTAAACGAAAACAAAATACACAGTTAACTCATTTAAGTATTTAGGTGAATGGAGAACTATCAACAACAATGAAAAATACAGCTTAGAGGTCTGAGCAAAGAAAATGAAAGTTTTATTTCAGATCACCCGAAATGTATACAAGAAGAAGGCATTATCATGGGACACTAAAATTAAACATTACAAGACAGTGGTGAAACCTGAAGCACTCTTTAGAACTGAAACATTAAAGTTAATGTGGAAAGGTGACATAAACAAAATCATGCTCATGGAAAGATTGGTTCGATGCATCCTTGGCCCAAGGAAAACAGAAACGGACTATAACGGATCACTACCTAACATTACACAGACATTAAAGGATCTTAAGGAAGCAGATATTGACTTTACAGATACATATAATTGGAATTTATTTCGGGACAAAATTCAAGAAGTGATCTTCAGGGAGGAACAAGAAAGACAACGAAAGCAGCCATGTAACATTGGACAGCTCCGAAAGCTGATATAAGAGAGGATGAAGCGAATGTGGGCAAGAGAGAAAGAAGACATGTGGCAAGATTTGAAGTACCGTATTGATTTTGCGTGCTCTGTCATAGTGCTATTCTATTATATAAGTAAATACACATTATAATGTTCTTCAGATTATTTATATAGTGTTGACTGACAGAAAAGTTGCATTAGCATTGGTTATAATGAGGCATGACACTGCAATGAATTAGCTGGATGACATGGGCCGTAGTGTGACTGTCTGCCCTGTGGTGCTTGATGCCATTGACTGACATAGAATGAGTGGGGTGCTTGCAGATAAATAAGATTGTAATAAAAATAATACAAATTGGTAGGATTTCAACCATTTTATATGAACTTATCACTACAACCTTTTACGCTGTTGTATGCTGAACACGGGATAGGTTTTCGTTGATGTACACCGTACCACCAAAACAATCGCCAACATTAGCTGTATTCTTGGCTATAGTGTGTGTATACATCCATGTTTACACTGCCAAGTGTGGGCAGGTTGGGTTGAGAAATTAACATGTCACAGCTCTACAATACTTCAACTTCTCCTCTCAACTCAGCTGCTCATTTTGTATGCTCACAATTGTACATGTAGTAGCATCAAATAAATACTGTAACTGTAAACTTTAGTTGGAAGATAGCTTTAGATATTTTGAATGACCCCAAAAAGTGAGTGTATGCACGTTGATCTTGCATTCACAGCTGGACTTGCAATAATTTGAACAGCAGGTGAGAAACTAGCATAACATTCTTGTATAATTTGGGTGGGTTGGATTTGTATTAAACTGTGGGGTGTCCATTGTACAAATTCATTAAGGAAGAAATTGATGGGAAAGTGACTGAAGTATGTGGCAGAAATACAAGTCTTAAATAAGTATTATATGGTAGCAGTTCTAGATTTTTACTCTTGGCTGGAAATCTGTATACTGTTTAGTTGTGGCTGCTTCTTTTTTTTTCCCCTCTATCTCTTATTTTAAATCATTTTATGTAAACAATATAGACAATATCCAATGCTCATTTGAAGTTATAATTTTAGTAGTATTGCAGAACTTTCTTGTCAAGATTTCTCACTCAACATCCTTGTCATCTTCCTAAAATATGTTTGAGCAGGAGGGAACTTTGCAACGAAGTGATATTCACTCTTTTAGAAGTACTTTTTTTAATAACCATTTTATTCCAGAATTTTTGTACGTATGGTTGGCCAGCAAGTTGAAATAGGGATCTTCTTTGTAGGCAAAAATTGGTCCCTTTTCTCCACGTATGCCCTTCCAATCCATAATACTGTAGGCAGTTAGGAATATATCCCTTCATTTGTAGTGGGCATATTTTTGTGATGGAAGAGGGAACTTGATCTATCAATGGTATGCATTTCAATGCCAGTAAGTATCCTAGTGTTTTACTTCACCTCTTTCACATGAATAAAAAAATCAGAAAGAAGATAATATTCATACCAAGTGTGCTGTATTGGATAATATATTATATGTTGAGTGTTCATTATCTTGTGAAATTGAAAGAGAATAGACTGTTTCTAAAGCTATAGAAATGTGACTCCATTGAGTCCAGTGTGATCATGTTATGATTGCAGTTATCATCTTTTGAGACCATAACAGCTGTATCTGGTTTACGATGAACAGCAACACCTATTTAAACCCCAGAAATTAATGGCTCTGTTACTTAGTATATATACCATACACATGCCATGCCAAGAAAATAATGGCTCTGTTACTTGGTATGTTATACCATATACACATACCATGCCATGAAAATTTGCCTTATACTTCTTGTATTTAAAAGAATCCTCAACTAGCATGTATTTACCCTGATTCATTTGATTTGACTGTCCTTTTTAAAACTGAAGTCCTGTTCAATAGGAATGAATCAAATGTTTTCAATGAATTTGTCTTTTTATGATTTCAATTTATTTAATTTGCTTGTTATTTCCCTTTAATGTAAGATAATTTATATCTTACCAAAGATTGTTAGTTATGTGAATCCCATTCAAGGTTTTCAGTTTGTGTGCTGATTTACATAGTGTTTTTCGTTTGTGGTTTTGGAAATGCTACATCCTTGATACTGGCATATTCCTGTAGTTATAGTATTATTCTGATTTTTAGTTACCATTCCATTTATTAGTGCTAAGTGTAACTCGGTAGTGTGTGAAACATTTTTTCATTTTTCAAGATGTGTTTCCATTGACATTTTTCCCTAAAATAATAAGAATTTGTTGCAAAGGGTATTAATATTAAAAATAAAAACATAATTTGCTAGTCAATCTAGAAGAAGCA
Source organism: Meconema thalassinum (assembly GCA_946902985.2). Lineage (NCBI taxonomy): Eukaryota > Metazoa > Arthropoda > Insecta > Orthoptera > Tettigoniidae > Meconema > Meconema thalassinum. The sequence goes on along the minus strand of OX336400.1, from coordinate 97,911,696 downwards.
ACTTGCTATGTTTATATAGGGTCTGGTAGAATGATTTCCCATTTATCCACCAGCAGATGAAAATACATAGAAATGAGTGAGTGAATTAAAGGAGAGCAATTGTGGGAGCATACATGGTACTCTTTTAAGGGATAATTTGAATCTCTTTAGAAACTTAAGCCAGATTTCAAACCTAAAACAATTTTGATTACTGTATCCACAAGGGATATGGGTAGCCCATTAGCTTTAGGCTAAATTAACACTATCATCTTTCATGTTTCTTCCTTGATTTAAGAAGCATGTTTTCTATCAAAGTAACCTTCTGAGATGGAATATTAGGCACCAACAAAAAATGCACGTGTTTTGACAGATAGCATTATGTTTCAGTTTTTTTTCTCTCGTCCACCCTCTTTCCTTTTATCCTTAAAATTCTTTTATTCATTTGTAAGGGCAGAAAAGTTGTACCCTTTATTCTAATTCAGCGTGGTAAGATTGCTGAGTAGCCTATGTAATCTAAAAGCATATAAAAGTACAGTAGTTAAATGTTTACAGACTTGACAGATAATTGGATTATGGGCCATGTTGGCTCCTAATATACAGTATCTTACTTTTGATTATGGTTAACCAAAAGTGTGGTAGTACTGAACAAAGTTCCACCCCCCTTTGTATTTGAACTAAATGCCTCTCGTTTTGTAAGAGAGTGCTGTCAATGACTAACACCAGAGCAATTGACACAACACCTTCTGCTGAAGTTTATAAAGCTGTGTTATGGAGCATTAACCGGGACATATAATTAACCCATGAACCCGAGTTGCTTCATCAGCCTATGTTGGAACTTATAAGATGTATCTCCCAAGCCATTTCTAACAAACTACCTTTGCCCAGATGAATATAGTCAGAATTTACAATGAACTTGATGTTCATTAATATATGTTTGCATAGTAGTGATTTAAATGATTTAAACACAGATTCATTTATTTTTTAAATAATTTTAAACAAGACTATTTAGGTTATTTCTGTTTTCAACGCTACCCATGTTTTTTAATCATTATTTCTAAAATATTCCATCTGGGTATTTTAAGTGAACGGGTCTTGCGTGTGTTCTGTTTTCCAGGAAGTTGCAGTATTGAGGCCCTTCTACTTTGTGTACTGTTGCTTTTGTAGATTTTCTACCCATGTTGTTTAGAGGGTGTGGCTGTTGAATAATGAGACTGAAAGCTTACAGTACCTGACAGAAGAGGTTTTGTAACTTGCACATGCTAAAAGTAATGCTCTTTTACAAGACAATGATCATAAATGGGTTAATATTTCCTGATGCGCCCATTGACCCTAAGCATTCAGTATGGAAGTTACTTTGATGTGTACCATTTGTTCTTGCATTTGCAAGCCTTTGACTTCATACCAATGTCCCTAAATGTTAGTTTCTCTAGCTTAGCAGCTTATTAATCAGAAGAATCTGTGGAAAATACCATTCTTAGTTAATGGTGGCGACAGAACGGCGAAATCGGGGAAATATCAGGGAGATTTGTCTCACTGGAAATATCAGGGAAATGTCAGGGAATTTTGCAACGGTGTAGGAAAAGAATAGAGGAAATTTGAATAAACCATCTCGTAGCCACTGCTTAATATCCATTTCTTTCTGTTATTTTAATCAACGCTTCTATTAAATCTTCGTCGAAGTGCAGGGAGTTTCCGCGTTTCTATTAAACTATAAATCCTCTAAATGAATCGTTAGGCAAGAGGGGAGGTACCATATAAGCAAGATTATATACTAATTAATACATTATCTGTTAAATTAATATCAGGGGATTTTGTGGCAACATCAGGGAAAAATAAGGGAACTTTGTCAGGCAATGTCTGTCGCCACCATGTAGTTGGTGCTGCAAAAGTCTGAAATTCGAATTGATCAGTTGGAAATGACAAACCAAGTTATTATCTATCCCGTTGTTTGTTTTTAAATTCCTTTTGATTTATCTTTCCCAAGTACAGAACTTATTTTTAAAATCACTCATACCAGTTACAGTATTAGAAGTATGGATTGATGCAAGTTCTTTGATGATATCATTGGTTTGGCTTCCTTTTACCGTATTGTCATTTCTTCTTGCACTTGTTAAATCAAGCTTATTTGTTTTGAACAATAAATGTGCTCAAGCTATTTGGTTATATCATTATCCTAAGAAGGATTTCATGTCTTATCAACTAGATTTTATGGAAATTGATTGGTGCTTTCTTTCATGGTTTTCAACCTTTCATTTGTTTTCAACCATTTATTAACCCACATTTTTTTTGTCTTGCCATTTCTTCAACATTTCAGTTTGAACAATCTACTTCTGGCTACAAAAGAGCAAAGTCCAGTTTCTTTGCAAGAAATCTGTTCATTTTCCCCTTCCAAATATATTTCTAAGATTCTATTTGCTTTCAAAAATACGGTTCTATTTGCTTTAAAAAATATGGTTCAAGGCCATTATGCAGTCTCATTGTTTGATAGTCACTCCCATTTGTGATGGAACAAAAGGAAACACTGTTTAAAAAAAATCAGTTGTTTAAGGACATTGTTCCAAAAGTCAATAACCATGCTAAATTGGTAGTGCACACATCTCCCCTCTTGTCTTAGTAGATCTGCTCTTGTTCACACTTCCTTCCCCTTGCAGAAATTGTGAGCAGATGTAAGACAGGTTTAACGAGCACCGGAAGTCGGTGCAGTGTAGCGGCAACAGGGAGAGCAGGCCACATGGAGCAGGTTGCATAGAGTTTCTGTGAAAATGATGCCGTTCGTCGGAGAAAACAGTCTGATATATATCCTAGTGGTTGATTTGGCAGAAATATGAGGAAGTGTTGACACACCATTGAGTTAAATGGGTAGGAAGGATATTTTTATGGAACTGATTTAAGGGTCTACTGTCCATTCACAGAGCACCTATAAACACTTCTTAATTGAATTGACTAGCCAGAGGCTTCCTAGTGTGCGAAAAGGTTTTATATAATATACTGATGTAGGCTTTCATGGATGGGTTGAGAATCTTCAGAATGGCATTTCGAGTTTTTCGACTCTTTTGTATGCTTCTTGGTATCCAATGTTTCTCCAGCAAGTACAGCTGAATTTCAAGAACTGTTCTGAATGAAGTGACGCTTGTGGGAGGTTTCTATAGGCTGTTTCCTTTTTCTCTAATAAATACAAAACACTCCTAGGACCCAATTCTTTGAAAGCAGTTTGCCACACTACCCTTTCCCTTTTCCTGCTTACAGGGATGGGGTATCCAATGCAGCAAACCGATCATGTAGATCAATAACTATAACCCCACCACTTAATGGAGACTGGGAACAGTTAACCAGAAATGACTAACTTCCATTCAGGTTTCATGTTAATTCTACAGTGTGTGCACAAAGTCTGTATATCCCTACTCATTATTATTATTTATTTCTATTGTCAGTACATTTGTCCTTCCATCTCAGGAATCTAAAACATCTGTATGTGTCCCTCCAGGGTGTCTGCACAGCTGAATATGCAGCCATGTTCTGATGTTCCTATTAAGAAACACTGTCTGGAAATAGGAATGTCTGTTTCGCGGGCTTATAGGCCGTGTTCTAAGGACATTTTGTTGTCCTGACGTTTCGCTGAAAACTGCGTTCAGCATGTTCACAGTTTACATTAAGCGAGGGAAAACAAGTAAACAGAAGATATATAAATAGTCAACATCCCACACATAGAGGCTACCATAGCAATGGCGTACCACATAAAAGTAATGCATCAAGGACAGGGCTGCTCTTCTGTTGCATCTAGCCTGCCCTCATTGACCGTCGTAGACGAGAAGATGCAACAGAAGAGCAGCCCTGTCCTTGATGCATTACTTTTATGTGGTAGCTTGTATGTGTGGGTTGTTGACTATTTATATATCTTCTGTTTACTTGTTTTTCCTCGCTTAATGTAACCTGTGAACATGCTGAACGCAGTTTTCAGCGAAACGTCAGGACAACAAAATGTCCTCAGAACACGGCCTATAAGCCCGCGAAACAGACATTCCTATTTCAACGCCGGTCGAGAAAGTCTGGATTTTTACTGTCTGGAAAGCTTCGCACACTGCCAATACCTCATTTTCAGATCCACTTTGATGTGTTTCCTCGTAGTTTATTCTGGTGATGCACGTTTCCATATGGATTGTTGTATAGATTTTTCCATGTCAGCACAAAGATAAAGTCTGGTGGATGGTCATTCACTTCTCGGCACGTTGCGAACACTGCCCGTTAAAGAGGTTTCTTTTCCTAAGCTAACTAAGTCTTCTTTGTCGGTGCTGCTTTCACAAATCGCTCAACGAAATCGTCCCTCACATTTTTAATTGATTTCCCATTAATTTTATGCTCATGAACCCACTCAGCGGTCAGCAAACGTTCCTCAATCATAATTACTTGTATCAGCCATTCTTCAATACCTTGGCACGAACTGCTGTCAATAATCAAGTCAATAACAATAGGTATCTGACAATGTAAGTATAAATAAATAAATAATAATGGCTGGGAGCTAAACGAAATAATAATGCAGAATACAGGTTAAGACCAAATAGGGAGTTATATTTGAAATGTGAAAAATTAACTGATGTAATGAAAAAGAGAAGATTACAGTTTTTTGGGAACATTTATAGAATGGAAAATAGTCGACTAACTAAACAGATCTCCAACTTACTAAATAGTTACAAATCCAAACCCACAAGGTTCATTGAAATTGACAAAGATTTGACAAATGCCAGAATTCAGACACACAATAGCAAACAGATTACTCTTCAGAGAAGCTATTCCTAAGGCTGAATTTAAGCAAAGAGAGAAACAAACAAACAAACAACTCACAGAAAGTGGACTCGAGAGGAGAAAGATTTACACACTAGAAGCATGAAGGAAATTTGGAAATGAAGGAAATTGAATACAATGGACAATAGCCAAAGTTGATTCGTCGTACCCTCCAAATGGGTTATTCGAAAGAAGAAGAAGAAATAATGAGTATGTTTATTGACAATAGAAATAATAGGGGTGTATGTATATATTCACTGTAGAACACACCACCAACATCCTATAGTAACCTCATATGTGTAATTTCAAACCATACAGAACAAATCCTTTTGAAGATGCCAGCTGTACTCTGTGGAGAAATGTTCAATCAAGAAGTACCGGTATACATCATGACCAAACAACCCAAAACACTGTTCAGAAGATTATTTTATATTACTCTTTGGTTGGTCGGCACACTAATGGGAGCACAATCGTATTGGTCGGGCAATATTAATAGAATGAACATGTTACAGCTGTAAAGGAAAAAGCCAGTATTCACTGCATTAAAATAAGTGGTTGACATGTCTCATTTACCAAGCACAAGTGTTCAGAACTGATAATGATCTGTCTATTGTTAAATGAATACATAAATATGCATATGTACATATTTTGCTTGCATTAGTATTTGGTGCTGTGGATAAATACTTGCTAGATAGATTCATAATAGTTGATAGAATGAAGGGCAGAAAATATATAAAAACTTTGCATCCAAATTACTTGTAGACTTACATGGTCGTGGAACCATGCAACATAAATGCAAGGAAACAGTGTTAGGCTGCTGTTGCAAAAGTGCTCAGACTTTCCTTTCTATATCGCTGTTGCTAGTCTAAAACCTGCTCTGTTGCAATGTCCTGGTTCATTCTTTTCAAGATACAGTAGAACCTCACTAACTCGACAGGGCCAACGACAGAATGATGGTGTGTGTGTGTAACTCGGCAGGGTCTGGCAACTTGGTATTGTTTACACAGCTGCTCGTTGCATTCCTAACCTTGTTTGTCTTGTGTCCATTCAGTTTAGCATTGGTGGCGAAAGTGATTGGTTGAAGTCGGCTACTGATGGGTAGTTACGTTGTGTATGTGACTAGATTAGAAAAATGTCAGAGGATGGAAAGGAAGCAAGTGACAGTTTCAATGGAACTTATGTTAGATGCGTTGAAAAGACTAGAAAAAGGTGAAAACGCAAACAAAATAAGCATTAGAATTACGTAAAAGTTGAGAGGTCTACAGTGCTCTGTTAGAGGAACAGAAAACCAGAAATTGAATCGTGGTGTTTGAAAAGGATGTTCTGGATAACTCGACACGCTCAGGGTCCGCAAAGTGTCGAGTTAGTGAGGTTCCAAAGTAGCATGCAATCAGCTCCAGCTGTATGAGGTATGCATGGTAGGGACCAGTAAGAAACTGGAGTGGAACAGCTTCAGGATATGACAGGCTTTTATACCGGCAATGACAAAATGCTTCTTTGGCGAATGAGAAAGGGTACTGATTAAATTTTCAGAAAAATTTCTCATAACTAGAATACAGTCAGTAAGGATGTGACACTTCAGTTTTATTGATGAACACAAAGTTAAAAAAAACTGAATTGTATGTGGAAAACAAGAATCTCAAGAAGTTATGATTTTATTTTTGAATAATCTTAAAATCGAATTATCTCAAAATTTTTATGAAATTAGAATGGAAAATCATGTTTTGTGATATACTTTGAAAAACATAAAATTATTTCCAAAATTTCCCACATTTTCTTGGAAAGAACATGAAAAAAAGATATACTGTATATTTTTAAGATTTTATGATAAGGGTCAGTATATTTTTTTTGTTATTTTAGCATTCGTTGTGTCCTAGCTGGTATTTCCATGAAACCAGCAGCAAAATAAACTTTGAAATGGCAGTTAAATAAGCATAAAATCTCATCCTAACAATCAGGAAAAACGAAACAAATTCTAAACCTAATTAGTGCAAAAAGCATTATTTGGTATTGGTTGAAAATGGGGAGGGATTTTCCTCTTTACTATCTAGGGCAATTGATTTTAGAACTTATTTGAAGGTACAATTAGTGTTAAATGATAACACAATATAGGGTTATAGACAAATTTTTGTAGCAAGATGATGTCCTAATTAAACATTTAAAAAAAATCCTCTTCACATAGAATAGGCCTGCTGTATTTTGGTTGTATCATCTAATTGTTCAGTGTGTTGAAAAAAAATCCATTACTTTACGAAGTGAAAGTATGCATCAAGACAAAATTAAAATGTTTAATAACCATGGGTCCAACAGATCCTACTTCCTAAGATCTAAACACGTATTCATAGATGTTCAGTGTGATATCCTTCAAGTAACTACGACACCATGGTATATACCCAGTGTTATGACTAAAACTACACAAGTGGAACCACACAACTGACCCCCTTGGACAGAACACCAATACAATGACTCATATTCACAACCAGACATTTGTTTTCATTATTCCTTCTGACAAACCAGTATTTCATACCAGGGGTGTGAACTATGATTAACTTGTGGTCTGCGCCTCCTATAATTTAGTGTCCAGATCTCATAAAGCAGGTGGTGTAAGACCCATGTTTATTTGCCATTCTATTCTTGTTTTGATGCATACTTTGACCTAAAATATTGGATGCTTATTTTTTTAACACCTTGTATATTTTCAAAATTGTAGGAATACTGGGCATTGAGAGCCAGAACGTCGCAATGTTCTGTCCATTAAAGTAACAATCCACTTGACTGCTACCTAGGTCATTAATACAAAACCTTCCGTTATTGATAAAGAAATCAACATTTTCTTAAACCTTTTCTTTCTTGGCTATTTGTATTGAAGGAGGTGGGGATGTATCATATAGCACTTAATGTTCTACATTTTAGTACTTGCTCAAGTATGCATGTGTGTGCTGTAGACATGACATAACTATGGTTTATACTTTGGAGAACCTGTCGAGATCAGAAATAACATGCATGTAGAGATGACATCTTTTTTACTTCTATGTCTACTTACCATGAAAATGATGTTGGGCTTCCTGGAATCTATGGGGTCTCATTGATGTGAATGGACAGTAGTATGAAAGCGTTCTTTAATCCTAACATTTAAATAGCTGACTATGAATCTCCAATGTTTCAACTGATTGCACTTGTAATAAATCTCTGATCAATGTAGTACACACTTGTGTGAATCAGCACCTTAAATTGTAGGATTTATGTGTTTCAAAACTATTGGCACTTGATTTCAGTGAATAAAGCATTATTGAATTAAGAGCCTTACTAATTGTGGACTAAAAAATAATTCCATTGAAATGTGTTAAGACTGCATGACTAATGGATATTTATCATTGGAGTACATGCTTTCTAGTTATGGTTCTAGCTGTCCTATAAGGTCACAATCCCTATCTTCATTAAACTGTATGCTGTTTGTTTTGTAGAAACTGAAATGCTATAAATTTAAGAATTTCTGACATGCATTAAACTTATAAGTATATTTCGTTGCTAAAGCATATCAAAGTATTTTGTTCTAAAGAAAATTACAAATTGTCGATTTTTGCTTAGAGAAATTTATTATTTGTGCTCAATATGTTTGTAACCATGTTTTGGGCTTAATCATATGGCTTTCAGTATTTTAGTCGTGGCCAAATGATTGGGAAACATTAAACTGTTTTTAAGGTCTATCCTTATGACTTCTTGGGTTTGAAATATAACCCAAAAATAAACTGCAGAGTGTATGTTGAAAGTAGTTATAGTTTTGGATGCACTCTTTTAAAAATGTTTCTGTGTACTAAGTTTTGCACAACATTTCTTGATCTTCAATTACATGTGTATATTTGGAAAGTATCTTCATCGCTATTATATTGCAATGTCAAAGAGAAACTATTTGACAATAAAATACTATGTAACTGTGCTGCATTTAAAGTTTGTGAATAAAGTGTTGTCTTTGTAACAAAAGTATTTGTATTTAAAGTAAATTTTTAAGTTCCAACATCCCATTGCATTTTGGTGCTCCATGGATCTTTCATGTGAAATCCTGTTATTGTATACCGGTGGCTGCAGTCTGCATTCGTTGAATAGCTTCGGGAAAAACTAAATTTAGAATATTAGCATAAGGCAGTAATCCATAGCAACTGTGCTAATTGGGAGATTGAATGCTTGGGTGTTGATCCTCCAAAGAAAAACCTGAATAATTTACATTAAACATGCAGTGCATATACAGGCCTTTTTTTATATTTGAAAAAATAACTTAACAGTATTGTATTCGATGCATATTTGCATAATTTATGAGTTCATAATATGTCAAATATACCACAGTAATTTTCTTCACTGATGTTCTCTAGCCATACTACTCTTACACAACCACAAAACTTTCTCTCTCTCCTCTCTCTCCAATATGAAATTGTTGATTATCAAGAAATAATTCACGAAGACATAAGTGACTTTTGAGTCAGCAATCCACCATTGTAAGATCTTTTTGAGTAATAAGTTGTGAATGTAATAATTAAGAATTAACACTCCTTACCTCATTTAAAACAGGAAGAAAAAGAAAACACTCCAGCAGCAGAAAGCATTCTATGAACAATTACTGTATTTTGTTATGAATAATAACTTTCCAACAGTGTCTTGCAGCAACAGAGGAAGCAACTTTGCAACTCTTAATTCTGTGGTTATTAGCTAACAGCCATTGTCAAAATAAAGTAGGATTTTATTATGCATGGTGTCCACAGGCGGGAAATGTCAGGAATTACATTTTTTGGTCAGGAAAAGTCAGGAAAGAGTGTGAAAAAATGGCATGAGTCAGGAAAAAATGAGAAAGTATTAGAAAGTCAGGAATTTTATATTAACCAGACAGTATTTTGTGTTTTACAACCATATTTTGATGTTACTAGTTCAACTAATCTCTGAAGATAAAAAGCCATAACTCACTGGACATTATGGTAAGTTTCCATTTTTACAGTAAATCATAGTAAAAACCTCGTTTATCTATCTTTTGTACGCTTTTTTTAGCGTTGGCGTAAGGATGTGGCAACCCCATCGCCCAGCACATTGCACTTAAGGCTATTTTGTATTTTAAATGAATAAAGAGGCGAGCGTTGGGCAGCTATGGGGATGGTGGAGGCTGCAAATAAAATAAATATATATATATATATATATCTGTTTGCGCAATAAACCTCTTTTCCGATGTTGCGATGACTTCGAGTCGGGAATTTTGTTGAAAAATGGTCAGGAAATGTCAGGAAAATTGACATTGAAAATTCTGTGGACACCATGTTATGAAGTTAAATGGCTTGTAGATATGTTTCCATTGATCTGTCAAAAGTTAGGGGCAGATGACCTCTCTGTTCCACCCCTTTTTAATCTCAATAACTGCAAAAGCTGACTTGGCAGCTCGGACTAGAATTTTTATAGATTGTGTTATGTCATGTATGATAAACCCCCGTCTACCAAAAATCCTGAAATCTCAGCAGTCGAGCCAAATCAGAAAACTGGCTTTTGGAAAATATCCACAAATATTATGGAGTGGAGGTGCTTGATTGGACCACTTGATTCAAGTATTAAAGTGGTATGTGTAGGCCTAGCTGAGAGATAAATGGACTGTAGGTACCTGGTACCAGCTAATATCTGTTGTATATTGCCATCAGCATACACATTTACATAAATATTGCCATCTCTTTCCTATTATTCCACAAATGCCACCATAGTGTGTTGCCTTCCTTTGCATTTCTGAGAAATAAGGCAAGGTTTGTGATTATGTGAAATTGCTCACTGCTGTATGGTGGCAATGTTGATTTTGGAAACCCATTATTTTCTGTTTATGTCCAGTACTGTGCATATGCGATTTTTCGCTTTTGGAAATATCCTTGCTAGGTTAACAATCGGAAGTAGTATGTACAGTGAAACCTCTCATTTGCGACACTAATCGGACGAAATACTTTGTATCTGGGAGGTGTCATTAAATGGGAAGGGCCATATTTTAAAAACAAAATTGGGTCAAGACAGAAATAGAAATACAATATGTACATCACATACTGAACAAAATACAAAACTGTACTATAGTTAGGTAATACACATCTCCAATTTCTGTATATAAGCAGTAAAGCAGGCAGGTTGGTTTGTAGAGTGAACTTTGCATGAGCAAGTCCCTGTTCAAATATACCATGTAACTGTTGTGTTATACAGTAATTTGTTATAGGATTTTCATCTTTTTCTTCTTCACTCTCACTACACTCGCTGTCTTATCAGCCGTTGGTTTGTTGTTTGCATGTCCTTCACAATTTTATTTACGTTTGAAACCCGATTGATTTTGTCCGAATAACGGAGGTTAAGCAGACTTTCTTCCCGTAAAGGAGAGTTCATATTATTAGCAGTTGAATATTTAATTCGGGACATAGAATTTTGTCCCTTTCTAGGGAGTGAACGCATCAGAGAAGTGTCCATAAAGAGAGGTTTCACTATATATAAAATTATGAGAGAAAACTTGGAATTTATTTCTATATTTCTGTATTCATGGCCTGATGTCAGCCCGGATGCTGATCGGATCCTTAAAAAGCACCACGCTAGGTTGTGGGTAGAAATCCCAAAAACCCAAGGCTTTACTGTGATGAAGCATCGTAGGCAAAGTGAGGAATGAGGTAGTTAGCTATTACTTTCCTCTATGAACCTGTGTAGCTACACTGAGCCTATAAGTAGCACCTTTCACAGCATTTGCAGGCACTAGCTGTGCCCCTGATATAATTACTCATTAGGGACCGGACATTTATGCACTAATGACGATTAAAATATGCATGCAATTATGCACCGAATTAGTAGAAAATATGCATTAGAATTGAAAAATATGCACTTAAGAATTAGCCAATCTTATTTACTCTTCTATCCCTCCTTTGCGGTAATATGTGCAGTCGTTTTTTGCATTTTGTTCAAGTTGAAATTTCTTTTCACTTCCTTCGAGTATACTTAACAGTCGACAACACTCAGTTGAATAATCACCATTACCTGACACCCACTGATTTAATAAATACTTTCAGCTGCTATTCTCTTTAGGCATTTTGAGGCAGCAATGCTTGCGTAAAATATTGTTATCTTGTTATCTGTTCCTCAGATAGTTGCTTACAAGGGATACTACCCAAATGGTGAAAGGAATGTCCCACCCCATCTTTTTATTGAAATGCCAGATTTAAAATACTGTTATCTCGTTATCGGTTGCTCAGAAAATTGCTTACAAGGGATGTCCAAACACGCAGGCGAAGCCAATTCTGTTCCAGATGTTTTAAATTTTACTCGATTTCCATTATATATGCTAAAATATGCTGCTATATTTAGAATATGCAAAAAAAATCAATAAACCCTCAAAATATGCATTTGCATATGTGCATATACATTTTCACATAATCCGGTCCCTACTCATCATCATAGTTGCCTCACATTCTTGTGGTACTATTTCAGCTACTCAGTCCACTGCTGCAGAAAGTACAGTTTTCTCTAGTGAGCATTTTGTTTCCAGAGGGACCCAGCAGTTTGTTCCAAGACTGCTCCTTGCTCCTTAAAGTTGTCTTTGCCTTGGATGCCACTCTGACTCTTTACTTAACAGTGTAGCTGAGTGGGCTTTGTTCCACAATGGACTAGGTGGTTGCGATTAAGAGATCCAGGTTTCAACCCGACACTGGCTATCCTTCGTGTGTTCTCCGCCCAAATTTTTCTACACTTGATCCAGACAAATGGCAGGATGGTTGCCTACCTAATTTCAAGTCTGGGTGCACCTACCCTAATCCTAGACCCTAGTAACTACACCGACATCACATTAACCCCCTTAGCGTGTACGGCGCAACGGTGCGCCCACTAGCCTGCTACGTTCACAGCGTGTACGGCGCAAGGGTGCGCCGTCGAATTTGAAACGCCCGCTACGTGGACTTCGTAATAGTAATTTATTTGGTCGTAAGATGGCAGGAAGAGGCAACTTTTGGCTACACTTCGAGCTACTTATTATTGCCAGGAGGTGTCGCATATCTTCACAGTCATTTATTTTTCAGATCTCTGCACACGTGTTCCCGCTTTTGCGGACCGTGAGTTTGCTTGTAAACATGGCAGGTCGTGGCACAGTTATTGATGACAAAGAAATAGCTAATTTGCTCGATATTAGTGCCAACGAAAGTGATTCAGAGTGTGACAGCGATATAGAGGATGAGTTCGCTATAACTTCCAGTGAAGATAGTGACGCTGACGATGTAATTCGTGATAGAAAGCCAAGAAATACGAACACATTAGGCGACTGTGATATTGTCCCAGTATTGACGTGCCGCTGACCAGGGATAACCAGGTTATCAATAGTTTAGAATATTATGTTATATGTTGTTCTTATTGTGTGTGTTTTTTGAAAACTTTTGCCAGTGCGTTTGGAAATTATAGCGAAATGCATATGACACCACGCTTACCATTGGGAGTAGGCTAGAAATAATGCACGTTGTGGGTGCAGCCCAGAGTTTCACAATATCACGCTTGAAGGGTTAACCCAGTTTACATGGTTCTGCATTATGACACTTTTTCTCTGTTTTGCATATAAATGGATTATTCCTTCTCAAGAAGGATGTTTTGAGAAAAACTAGGCCACAATTTGCTGTTAACATAATCATTAGTTAATATCTATTAATAATCATTATAATCACATTCTTTACGCTGATGACGTTATGTTGGCCGCTCAAAACAAGCTGGATCTCAACATAAAGTCCAGGAATGGAGTGATCGGTTAAGTCAATATGGCCTGCGGCTTAACAAAGCTAAAACAGAATATACGACAAAGGATGCAGGAGAACGCGGAACATTCCAATTCGATGGCGATGATCTGCCTCGAAGGACAACATTTAAGTATCTTGGCTCTACGATAACTGCTGAAAGTCGTCTCACCGAGGAGGTCAACGTAAGAATTAATGCTGCATGAATGAAGTGGCCAACAACGACAGTTGTTTTGTGCGATCGCCAGATGAAGGACCACCTAAAATCGAAAATTGACCGCACTGTCATTTGTTCCGTGGCGCTTTATAGTACTGAATGTTGGCCGACCACCAAGGAAGCAAAAGGTCAGCTAAGGGTCATGGAGACCAAGATGCTTAGATAGACAGCTGGCATTACTAGGTTGAATCACATCCCCATTGAAAGAATAAGGGAACGATTTGGTATTGCGGCAATCAACAACAAAATGCGTGAGGGTCGTCTGCGATGGTTTGGGCATGTGCTACGGTCGGGAGCGGACACCATTGCAAAACAGGGCTACACACTAGAGGTCGCCGGGAAAAGACTAAAGGGTCGACCGAGACAACGTTGGGCCGAAACACTGCACAGGGATCTGAAAAGCGTCAGTCTACATCCAAACATAGCCCATGACCGAGTAAAGTGGAGACATTCACATAGCGGACCCTGCCACGAGGCGGGACAAACGCTAAAACAAAAAAAGGAGGAGAATTATAATCACATTCATAACCTTCCCTCAATATTGCACTTCAAATATCCTCTTTGGCCTCCTGCAATGTTGTAGAGAGTAATCTGCCATCATATTAACACTCCACTTTTCCTGATATTTCCGTATATTTTTGATATCCTGGTGATATCTTTCACCTTAGTCATCATTAAAATCTCCTAAATTACCAAGAAAATAATTTAAGTGGAAATGACTGAAATATATTTGCACTCATGCTGAGGCTAATCTGTTTAAAAAAAAAGTCCTCTCGGCACGCCGGAAGGCGGAGGTAGATTTCACCGGACAAACTTGGGGATAGGCGAAAATAGGCAGAATATGCAGATTTTCGTAGAAGGATCAGACCTCATTTAATGCGAGAAGGTATTTTATAATTGGAGCTTAATTAACTTTGTTTTTCGTCATTTTATGCTTATTTTAAACATTTTATTGTCTTATGGGAATGGTAACCTTCTTGTCATTTGGGGTCCATTTTTATACTTGTGGTCACACTATCCTTATGCAAGGTTTCGACACTGATGTGCAACTATGTAACGGTCTGTTACTTCTTCACGCAAAATTATATCTCCCGCAGAGATTTTGGTTGGTTCCTCAGTTTAGGGGCTGCGACAACGCGGTCATGTAACCCCGTGTACTTTGGGATGGCTGTATTAGTCTGTAATTCAGGTAAGGACTGCAGACGGTCAATTTCAAGCAGTAGTTACTAATGTTGCTACCAGGTACTACCGTCAACGACACCTAGCTGTGAACTTGGCTACTAGATGCCAGCGCAACCAGCAACTCGCAACGAAAGTTGGAACTTCCCCTCCAAAGGAAAGCATACTGAGGGATTTTTAGCACTCTTAGAAAATCCGACGACTTCGGCCGGCTTTGAACTCGCGACCTTGGGCATAGACATTCAGCATGCTACCAGTTACGTCACCGAAGCCGCTTCACACTTAGATGGAAATCTGAATCTGATCTCGTGCAAGTGCGTTATCTTGGCAACGTCTGATGGCTCATCCCTCATCAATTTAGTAGTGTTGCCATGGCAACCACTGATAGGTCTTGGCATTTTCTTATAGTTCCGAAATTATTTTTCTCATCCCTTGGCATAATGGTGGGTTATATCAAAAATTCTTTCAGACAAAAGTTTTAGGTAATTATTATGGGAATATTGTCCATTTTGTACGGTTTTGATATTGTGCCTATTAAGAGAGATATGATTAATGTTTCCCGAAAAACCCACTTTTTCCCACCCCTTTGGTCAATGGTTGGTGCTATAAAAAAACTCTTCAAACATACATTTTTGGGCTTTATCCGACACATAGTATGAATGTTGAACGGATTCGATATCTCACATATTAAGAGAGTTATAGCAATATTTCACTTTTTCGAAAAAAAGCCCCCCATTTTCACCCCCCTTCGACCGATTTAGCCCAGTAACGAACTCGACCGAGATTTTATAGGTATACGTTTTCGGTAAAAAATTCAAAGTGATTGGTACAAAATTACGGCAGTTATCGTGTCCACAATAAACTGATATACATATACATACATAAATTATACATAACTGGGGGATGTGAAACGCGAAGATATGTCGAAATTTTCCAGAAGTCGAAACATGGTACCCATTGCAATAGTTAGCTTTCTAATGAAATCTACCTCTGGTTGGTTCCTCAGTTTAGGGGCTGCGACAACGCGGTCATCTAACCCCGTGTACTTTGGGTGAGTGTAGAATCTGTCTGATACACGGTGTGAATTGTAATGGCTGTATTAGTCTTAATTCATGTAAGTACTGCAGACGGTCAATTTCAAGCAGTAGTTCCTAATGTTGCTACCAGGTACTACCGTCAACGACACCTAGCTGTGAACTTGGCTACTAGATGCCACCCCAACCATCAACTCGCAACGAACGTTGCAACTTCCCCTCCAAAGGAAAGCATACTGAGGGATTCTAGTGCTCTTAGAAAATCCGACGACTTCGGCCGGCTTTGAAACCGCGACATTGGGCATAGACATTCAGCATGCTACCAGTTACGTCACCGAAGCCGCTTCCCACTTTGTCAGGCGGCTTCGGTGGCGTAGTCGGTAGCATGCTGAGCTTCTATGCCCAAGATACCGGGTTCAAACCCGGCCGAAGCCGTCGGATTTTTTAAGAGCGTTAAATATCCCTCAGTATGCCTTCCTTCGGAGGGGAAGTAAAGCCGGTGGTCCCATGTCATAGATTTATGGCATGTTAAAGATCCTTCCACTAATTGCACCTGTGTGAAGCTAAATTGGATAGGTTAAGAATGTATACAACGCTCTTAGGTTTCTATGTTCGTTGCCAAGAGCCGACTGCGGCGGCGTCTAGTAGCTCAGTTCTGAACTTGGCCTCGTAGTCGTTGACAGTGGCGCTTGGCGGCAAAAGTAGGAACTATCTGAAAAATTGTTAGTTGCAGTACTTAAATTAACAAACAGATAACACACACTAATACAGTCATCACAATTAACACCGGTTATCAGACAGATTCTACACACACCCAAAGTACACGGGGCTACATGACCGCGTTGTCGCAGCCCCTAAACTTAAGAACCAACCAACCAACCACTTAGTCAGATGGAAATACTGAATCTGATCTCGTGCAAGTGCGTTGTCATGGCAACGTCTGATGGCCCATGCCTCATCAATTTAGTAGTGTTGCCATGGCAACCACTGATAGCTCTTGGCATTTTCTTATAATTCCGAAATCATTTTTCTCGTCTATTGGCGTAATGGTGGGTCATATCAAAAATTCTTTCAGACAAAAGTTTTAGGTAATTATTAGGGGAATATTGTCCATTTTGTACGGTTTTGATATTGTGCCTATTAAGAGAGATATGATTAATGTTTCCCGAAAAACCCACTTTTTTCCACCCCTTTGGTCAATGGTTGGTGCTATCAAAAAACTTATTTGACATAAATGTTTGGCACTTATCCGACACATATTATGAACTTTGAATGGATTCGATATTACACGTATTAAGAGAGTTATAGCGAAATTTCACTTTTTCGAAAAAAGCCCCCCATTTTCACCCCCTTCGACCGATTTAGCCCAATAACGAACTCGACCGAGATTTTATAGGTATACATCTTCGGAAAAAAATTCGAAGTAATTGGTGCAAAATTACGGCAGTTATCGTGTCCACAAGAAACTGATATACATATATATATATATATACATAAATTATATATAAACTTTTGAACTGACGGTGGTTTTGGGGTCTGGGGGATGTGAAACGCGAAGATATGTCGAAATTTTCCGGAAGTCGAAACATGGGACCCATTGCAATAGTTAGCTTTCTAATGAAATCTACCTAAAAAATTCCAGCAACATTTTCACAATGTTAACATAATCACTTTTTTTTTTTACTTTCAAGGAAATTAGAAACTACTCTCCTGAATGCATTCCAGGCATTCTTTACATCTCGACTCGTATTCTCGAACTGAATGTCCATCCTCAATTTTCAAATTTTCATAGGATATTGGAGGAAATACAGTACACAAATGTATTTAAAGCACTCTGCATTGAGGACAAGGAAGTTAATATATGATGAGGTATTGATAGTGAAAAGATGGAAGGCATATTTGGAACAATGACAATTATGTAATAGAGGGTAGAACAGGATGACTTTGGGGCACCTATTATGGAAGAAGAGTTTGAGAAAGCACTGTACAACCTCAAAGAGAGGAAAGCTCCTGGAGTTGATAACATACCAGGAGAATTATTTAACAGGCAGGGTGAAAAGTTGAAAAAGGAACTTGACAATCTGCTAAGGAATATTTTAATTACAGGAGAGTTACCTTTATGAAATATATAATAGTATCATTACCATAATAAGTAAATGCGAATTCATGTGAAAAATATTGAACGTTAAGCCTAAAAAGGATAGGGAAACAAATAGATAAACATCTGAAGAACACTTGGGGATTTAGGAAAGGTGTGGGAACGAGAAAGGTAACTGGAGCTTTGAAGTAAGTGATAGAGAAGCAAATGAAGAAAGGAAAACCTACGTTCATAGCATTTAACAATCTTGAGAAAGCGTTTGACAATGTCAACTGGAATGTTCTATTCAGTATCCTTCACAAAACAGGTATAAAGTTTTAGAGAATGTTGACTTATAACATCTATAAGTGGGAAATTGGAATAGTTCAATGTGGTAATAAAGAAGCAGCAGCTCACCTCCAAAAGGGTTTATGGCAAGGATGTTCCATGTCTCCATGCCTGTTCAATCTAGATGTTCAAAAGGCGATTGACAGGGTGAGAGAACTACTAGCCATAGGAGTAACAATTGACGGAGACAAGATGGATATGTTAAGTTTAGCTGATGACATAGCATTAATTGCAGAAAGTGGAGGAGAGTTACAAAGGATTCTAAATAATATGGATAGAATAATAAACAAATTCAATATGAGAATAAATGTAAATAATGCGGAAATTTTGGAATGGGTAGAAACTGGAGAAAGGACAGCAATGAAGTTCAGGGATGAAACAATGAGTTTATTTACCTGGGAAGTAAAATCACAAGTGATGAAAGAAGCAGCAGGGAGATAGTAGGCAGGATTGCCCAGGCTAAGAACGCTTTCCATGCAAAGAAAAACTTGTTTACCACAAATAGCAAAAGCCTTGACGTAAGGAAACAAATTTTGAAAATCTACGCTTGAAGCATTGCGTTACACGGTAGGGAATCTTGAACAGTAGGTGAAAGAGAGAGAACGAGACTACTAGCATTTGAGGCCTGATGTTATAGGAGACTTACGAAAATTACTTGGAGAGAGATCACAAAACGAGGAAGTATTTAGAAGGGAAGAAGTGGGAAGGCGCTTCATAAAACAACTAAAAAGAAGAGCAACGCTGATAGGCCATGTACTCAGACATGATGGACTATTGAAGAAAGTAATTGAGGGAGTAGTAGAAGGCAGGAATTATAGGGGAAGACCAAAATTGGAGTACATGAATCAATTATTGAAAAACATGAGTTGTGCTTCTTAAGAGGAAGGCAGAGAGACGGAGTAGCGAGCAGTTGTATGTTAGTACTTGAGGGTTTTTGTGTCTTGGGATCTTAAGGGACTTCATCTTCCATTCGGAATGTTGAGAAACTTCTATCTTGCATTATGGTACATGGTGGAAGTGCCAACTTAAAATCCTACTCGTCTCGTTTGGGGTTCTGGAGATTTGAATTTTTATGTATGAACTGCACACATTTGTGTAATGGCTTTAATTTTAACTAACTGTTGGCACACAACAATAGGCCAATTTTCAGCTTATCAACAATAATCTTAATTTTACTTTGATCTGAGTTGGTGTCGTGGGGGAAAAGATATTTAAATGTACATTTATTGGCTTATTTTTATTCAGATCCTAACATAGTTAGCGGATCAATTTTCATAATGTTTGACGTTTGAACTTATTAGAAGGTTAGGTATTGTATTTTACAGCCTAAAATAAATTGGTGCTTAAAATGCTTCACTGTGTAAGCTGTACATCAAAATTCTTAGCTAATTTGGTTTAAGTGTATTTTATATATATATATATATATATATATATATATATATATATATATATATATATATATATATATATCCTTTTGGGTTAGGATTGCATAAACAGCTTAAAAACTAAAATATGCTCATGGCAAAATTTTAAACGAATCTCATAATCAAGTTACAATTCAACAGACTGAAATTTTTGTAACCAAGTAGGCCTACTCCTATCCTTGTATCTTGGAGGTCTGTATCCTGCTCTGCCCTCATATAATCTTCAACTTTCTCTCTTGTTGGGTGATGTTTGATATGCTAAACATTTTTCTTTCTTTTTAATTTCTCAATGTCTTCATGGGATACTTATTTTTTAAATGTTTATTTTAATAATATGATTGTTTAATATAATCTTGTTGCATGCTATTCATGAATGTTTCAGAAAGTATACAGTATATTGCAGTGCTTTCAGATCATACCTCTGCTCATAGTAATACCTGAGAATGGAAGTGAATATGGATAAAGTTTTTTAACTCCAGTCATTTAAAATAAGACTAATTCAGATAGTCAAGTTCTACTTCCCATGGTGCTACAGTTATTTATTTTATCTTGCCAGACATGAATTTCTTTGTAATTGAAATTTATGTGTCGGCTATGGTTCTTTTTCCTCTATGCGAATTGGGCAGATGAGCTTGATGTTCCACCCCTTAAATTAACAATCATCACCACCTCTATGCAATCTTTAATTTTATAGATCCCAGTAATATTTTAAGTTGCTTGAAGACTCAATTGACTCTAAATAGCCCACTGGAGGTGCTGCTAGTCACCAGCAGAACACATATCTTGTGTTTTCTTTCATGATTTTGTGACTACTAAGTTCTCTGCATGACCAACAATTTACATATCAACTTAAGAATTCGAGGCTCTCAGAGTGTACGGTATCCAAATGTGCATCCAGATCCCACTGGCAAAAAATGATGGGGTAGAGCTGTACTATGTGTAAAAATGTTGAAATTATATTAATACGTACTGAACAATATAGCAATCGGTTTAATTATCCGTATGGTAACTATATTAATGTGAATATCTATCGATGTAATGTATACCACTCATATTACTCAAACTTATTTTGTTCACTTTTATAAAGTACACCACTTTTCCCCCCGCTTTTTTTCCTTCTTTTAACTGATAGGAATAGACAATTTGAAAAGTGCAAGTTTGTTATTATCAGCCCTATGCTCGGTACTCAGTTTTAACATAGTTGTATGAATCTTCAGCAACATTTGTTGGTAGGCTGCAAGTTTATTTCCCTCTTTCAGCAAATTCAGTTTTCTTCAGAATTTTTAATCTTTTCATTCATGGGAGTGTATATTTATTTCAGAATTACATTTCAAGCATATTCTTTGCTGTGAAAAATACTGCTTTAAGAACAGTGTGATAACTTAAAAAGAAAAAGAGGTAGAAGTAGGTACTGTATGTATAAGTTTGGAAGGTGGTTGTGAGTTCCCCTCCTCCCCTTTTTTATATCAGTCGTTTAGACACCGTACCTTATTCAGTATTTCTCCCAGCAATTAAGCCGTTTCAGGATTGTATGACTTCAATATTATGCTGCCCTGCCTTCATTAGTCAAATTGACAATGTTTTAAACTTTTAGTTATTAATGGGTAAGATTGCATTGATAAGTGCAAAATAAGCATTTTGTATGGTCTCTGTTACTTCGAGATAATTTATGCCCCCCTCCACTCGGAAACCACTTGGCACTATATCCCTATCCGAAACTAAGTATGGATAGGGAGTGTTTGAAATTGGAGTGGTGAAAGAAGTATTAATAGACAGCACTTAAATTCAAAGCTCACTTAATCAGGTTTCCTAACTGCTTATTTATTTCTTCTATTATTGGTTTTGAAACGAAACCACATAAGATATGTAGATGAAGCCGACTTCCTTCAATACCGTTTTCATTCTGATTTCTCTGTATATTTATAGACATTATTATGAGGAGGATACTTCCACTCAAATAAACTTAAATTTCATTCACTAATAAAAATTGTCAAATTGCTTGTTAAGAACATGCTATTTTATTGGGGATGAACTCAAACTGTTGTATTGAAGTTCATATTTTCTCGATGCGTTTTGGGCTAGTGTCTCTTCTATCTTTGTAGTCACATAGGAAAGTTGGTTATTTTTGAGAGAAAATGTTATTAAATGCATTTTTGTTTGGAAAGTCCTTGTTACATTTACATTCAACTAGCGGACCCGTGCTAGAACTCTCGCATAATGGGTTGTGTGCGCGGTTCAGACTACCCGCCCGGCCCTAGTGCTATGCAGGCTATGCGCAGCACAGTTCTGCCAGGGGCTATCGTCTTGTTTATTTGTTTAAAAGCACCTTCTTCTTCTTCTTCTCGCGGATGGGTCACTTAGGACCATGCGGAATCAACGTATGTTGAGTTTTCCTCCTTGCCCAGTAGATCATCTTATGCATGGCTTGTTTAGTTTCTGTTCCTCCGACCATGCACGTCGTGTTGGTTTCTTCTGATCTTCCTCAAATCCCCTTGTGTGAACAATATTCCTGATTACATTTCTATTCATCAGATCTGGCAATCCCATCTCCACTAGGTCCCTCTCCACTTGTTTGTACCACTTTGGACTTCTAAGTTTGTTCTGCAGAAATTTGTGGATTCGCTAAGTAAGTCTCGTATGATTCATTCTTTACAAATGGCCCAAAAATTGAATTAGTCTCATTCTCATGGTGTTGGTAAGTTTAGAAACAAATAAATATATTTCCATTGACTTTCCCAGAAATGCAAGATTTTTCTTGTGCTTTGGAGACGATTTGGAAGATTTTGCTACAAACCACACCTTCTAACTCCCCCTGGTTTAGGAGCTTGAGTTTTGTGAAACATACACCTTAGCATATTATATAATAAGATATTTCTCCCAGCAACTAAGCTGTTACAGGATTGTATGGTGTCTCCACTTGACAGTCTGGAAAGAAATTTCCTGTAATATAATAAATCATGTTTTTGATGAAGCACGTAGAAAACTAATGTTTTTGCTTAC
Source organism: Meconema thalassinum (assembly GCA_946902985.2). Classification (NCBI taxonomy): domain Eukaryota; kingdom Metazoa; phylum Arthropoda; class Insecta; order Orthoptera; family Tettigoniidae; genus Meconema; species Meconema thalassinum. The sequence continues at coordinate 97,888,906 of OX336400.1, read as the reverse complement.
AAAGAAGTGCAGTTTTTTCATGGACTTGCGTTAGGTATTTTGTCTAAACAAAATTGTGCAGAAAAAGTACTCTACAATTTACTCTTAACATGTTTTCTATAATCTGTGCTAAACACTGCCATTGCAACTAACAAATTAACATATTATAAACTGATATGCATAGTTCAGTGAACTATAGTACATTGATTCCCCAATGGGCTTACCTTCTTAATGTTTGTGGAATATCAGTTGATTGTCCACATTTACTGTTGTAAGCCAAGCTGGAAGATGATTTGACTATTTGAAGTCCATCTATTGATACAATTATTGTGGCATGGATCTTGAATGTTGACACCACAGTTTTGGCAAACTTATGCGTGATCTTGATAGACAATTGCATAGAGCTAAGACAGTGCATATTCGTGACAGGACAATAGAGATCCGTTCAGCGAGGCGCCAGACTTCCCTGACGGTGATCACCAGCCTGTAGACAGTCTCCTCCCCACTGATGGAGAGAACAAGTGGGATTGCAGTGACATGGAGGACCCATTTGCCCACAGTCCATGGGCTGATGACTTGGTCCGCAATCGCAGGTATTTTTACTTCCATAATATTCACATTGGTGATGTTACTTGTTAGACAAGTGGCAAAAGATTGAACTCTTATTTCGTGTGCGAGGATTTGTAATGTTGTAAAGAGACAGGATGGAACCCTTGTAGAGAGAGGTGATGAAAGAACAGCGAGAATAAAGGACTTCAAACAAAAACTAGTGGATTTGGAGTTGATGTATAGTCATCCTGCAGATCTGCATTTATGATAGTTGTTTTAAGGGGAGGAACATCGAGATCATCTGCCTCTCTAGTCATTGTCACTGAAGTATTTGCTGCAAAGTGTACTGTCTGAAAACACACAATTTCCATTTGAAGTAAATATTGCTCTGTTGAGGGTTGTATTTTAGAGGAGAGGGAATATGAATGGAAAGCATTTGAAACCTGTAGAAATGCTTTGAAGGAGCCGTGTTAAGAGTTTCCTTCTTATTGAGATGTCAAAAATGACTATCAGATCGTTCTTAAAATATAATTTTGTTCTACCCTGTCAATACTTTTTTGATTCAATTACAACTGGTGAATATTTTGGGCTCAAATAGAGGCCGTCATCGACCAATCGTTCAATACTTACACATACTGTTCTAAAATCACTTATTTTAAAACCTTTGTTATTACGAACACACAGCAATTAGAATACCAAAAATATTTCACGTAAAAAAAGTATGGGGCCAAATACGATAATTAGAACTAAGTTAAAAAAAAAAATCTTCCTTTATATAAAGATTTTCTTCTTCTTTTCCTTCTGAAAGCTCTTCTTAGGTGCTAATTGACCTTTTTTTTAAATGGTAAGTTAGGTCTGTAGAAAACAATGTTTTTTATCCAGTCTTGTTTTTCTTGTGGATATGCTTCACACTTAAATAAATTGTGTTTTAAAGTTTTAATTTAAAAAAAAGTATATTCCCTTTTATGAATGATTCGTTTGTTAGCTGTATTAAAGAGGATCCAGCCCAGTTCTTTTAGTCGGCTGAACAGGAGCTTGGTCCCATTGTGTATCAACTATATTAGCAGCAGCACCACACTGAAATGGAATGAAAGTGTTTGCTGAAGCACCAAGAAAAGTAATGTTTTTGCTTGCAAAGAGTGTGCCTTGAGTGTGGTGCTGTTGCTAATATAGTTGAAACACAATGGAACCAAATCCCCGTTCAGCTGGCTAAAAGATCTTTGCTCGATCCTCTAACTTCCGCCAAGTGTTAAACAAAATTCGTCCGCTCGCTGATGAGTGTGTTTTACCGGAATTTTAATTTAGCCGCCTTAGTATCTCTGTATTTCAGTAAGCATTTCTTAGATTGACCGATAGATGTGAGTAGCATGTAGTGAGGTTGTTTGATTAGCCTTAACACAGGGATTTGGAAGCTAAGAGCTGTAGGTTATGCTGCAGAGCGTCATTTTCCCTAGATTGCTATTTTTTATGCGTTTGTTTATGGTGTGAATGTTCAGGATTTTAGCCTTCGGGCTGACTACCTAACAGATAGTGAATATGTCTCAAATATTTTCATAATGAGTTCGAAATAGTCAGAATTACTAAACAGAGACGATGAATGCTTTGAAATGAGGAGAGAATGCGTGGGAAAGTAAAAATGACGCTAGTGAGTGCGAGAATGGCATAAGTGTTGGGGCAAGTTCGGACGATAAGCTAATTGATAATGTTGGTGGCGCTAATCAAGTGAATTTTACCGAGTGTTATAATAAAAGTGACAATGATAGTGTTGAGGAAACGACAGAATGGTACGAGGTAACAAATCGGGAATCAGGACCACAATCCTTACCAATTTACAGTATAACATAAATGAAAGTTTGAACTTCCCATCCCCTTTTTGATCTAGACATAGATATCTAGTGACTGTAATATTGTAGATGATTGTAATCAACTACCACTAATATTATAAAGTAAGGAAACACTTGTGGCTTTTTGTTAATAAATATTGTGTTCAGTGCTACAAACAAGAAAGCCCTGTAGTGTTCCTTGTGCTGTGTTTCCACTAAATCTGGTTCATCATAATCATATTTTGCAAGATTACATCAATCTGTGCATACTCTGCTGGTGAAATCAGGTATGAATTACTTATTTATGAAAAAGTACATTGTTTTTGTGCATGAATATAGTTTTCACAGTAAAACTATTTTTTAGAAGAATTAATTCTGCATACAAGCAAAATTTAACTCGCTTCACAAGGATTAATACAACTGAACAATGAATCAATCAAAAAAAAGGGGAATGTATCTTCAGAAATTACAACAGCTTTAAAATACTTTCTAAGTGAACAGCAAATATTAAGTGAAAATAAGTCTGGATAAAAAACATCTATTTTCTCTGGCTTCATTTTATCATATGAAAGTCAACAATAAGAAGATCTTTAAGAAAGAACAGAAGAAAAATCTTTTTTTATATAAAGAAACATTTATTTTACTTTCTATTTTTGTATCTGACATGCTTTTTTAAAGTGAAATGTATTTAGTATTTTAATTTTGACATGTTTGTATTAATGAATTATTTAAAAATGTGTTTGTAAGATGTTAGTTATTGATATTTTAAGGGGCAGAACTACGGGGTCATCTGCCTCTAAGATGGCATGTGTTGAATAGTAATGAACGGTTGGCTGATGAAGGATTCCTTTTGAGTCCGAAATATGTAGGCTACTGGTTTTAATAGAAACAAAAAAGACTGTTGTCAGGGCGGAAGAAAATTACAGTTTATTTGTTGTGAATAAATGAAGTCAATTATGTCAATACCAAACAAGAATCGTGGTTTTTATCATGTCCACTTATATGAGATGACAGCCTTGAGACTCACGCCGATAAAGTATAATCCACCCCATAAGTATTTAAAGAAATCCTGTCCTGAAGCTATGGAATGGGTTTTGTGCATCTAGCCCAAGATGCGGGCCAAACCTCATGTTTCCAAGCGTTGGTGGAAGCCTCTTCCCTGCTCAGTGTTGACTGGGACTGTTTTAGCATGCTGTCAGGCAATAAATACTAATTCTATTAAACACCGAAATATATTATTTTCTTGAATGAGATGTCCTGATTAGGGGCTGATGACCAAGATGTCCATAGCCCCTAATTTGAATTAGCAATAACCTTCTGATTAGTAAAGATGCATTACCCTTTCAGTGTCTTTATAGTCGTTGACATTTCATGGTGGAAATTTTCTTCTAATTAAATATTACTTAAATCATATCTGTCAGTTGGATATGATTAGCTTTTGGTCCTGTTGAAAATGTTAAAAGGCTATGTGAATTTAGAATAAATGATATTCACATGTTTTGAATTGCAATACAGTATTTGGTCATTGGCTACCTCACTGGGATTTACTGTAGATGTGGAGACCACAAGGCAAGGGATTAGTTCTTTGTAATTTCATTGGTGTAAATATGGCACTCCGCAAAAGAAGGCTAGCTCAGAAGTTCTGTCGACTGTTGTCCATCATTATTTCGCCATTCATTTTATTCTTTTTCAAGCTCTTTCCTTGCATCAGTACCGTGTTATCCTTCTTAGCATGTTATTTTTTCCAAAATGTTTTGTCCTATATCTACAGATAATTTTATTGTGCTACTGGAACGTCTAAAATGAGTACTCTTTACGAGTTGATCACTGCGTTGTTCTGTTTCGCCTTCCTTCAACTCCATTATGTTAAAGTTCTAAGTCTAGGGGCTTATTCTTAATTTTCCTTTGTTATTCAGATGGATTGCTTTGTGGTGTCTAAAAGACTTTGGCAATTCCTATATTTTATTATTAGGGACACAGTGTCACTGTGAGATCAATGTAATCAGGTCTTGGGATTGCACCCTCACCATGGATCTCCTCTACCCTAGCTAAACGTAAACTTTCACGGCCATTATTCATAATATTGATTTTGGGTTGTTTGATGGACAGAAATAAAATAAGATTTCTACTGCTTGTCTTCTGAATTCATTGCTGTCTGGGTGTTCGTCACACTGCTCAATTCCTGTGCATGGCCATTTTCTGAGTGACTTATTGCTACAGCGCTTGCACACCAACCTTGTACTGATTGTGCTGAAATTTACTGGAGGCCTTTTGTAAGAATTCTAATAATGTTTCCTGGTTTGATAGAATACGTAGCAATCACCTCTGTGAAGGGGCATACAGCAAACTTTGGAGGGCATACGTAATTCTTATCCCATGAGACGTTTTGTTAGAAGAGCTTTGAATACCGAACTTGTGACCTTCAACATCACTGGAGAAATCCGAATACTTACCTGCATTTCATTAAAAATCTCTTCTTCGTCTAAACTTGTGATCAGCCTGGAAAACTCCATCTTACCCACCACATGGCTTGTTAAACCATGTAAACAAAGAGGTTGGGAAACGAAACATATGAAGAGAGAAATGGCAGCATGGAATACCCAAACCCTCCAGCATAGATGTCTCAACAAACTTTCCCACCAATTAGTTCTAGAATGATCCAAAAGATGTCATAGAATGTACTAGTTTTGTGAACACGAGTCAATACGGGCCCCACCAGCAATGTTCGACTAGTCAATTGTGTCTCAACTCGGGTCCTGTCAGTATTGTGTTAAGGTAATAAAGAAGACATATTGCCCCCCACCATAGAGAAATTATTTTCTTAGGGCCGGTTTCACCACGAGGCCGCTTAAACCCTGCTTTGCTAAGGGTGGTTTACGGTTAAGCGATGTTAAATACGACGGCTTAAGGCTGGGTGTTGCACCAGCCCGTCTCGTACTACGCTTGGGTGAACTGAGTTTACGGTGGGAGTAATGCTCCCTGCAGCAAAGAACACGTAATCTTACCGTTATGCCAACATAATCCCAGCCGTGCAGAATTACTTGCATAACGAGCATATGCAATATAAGGAAAGAATGACAACTTAAGTATCTAGGGAGCTATTTGAACGCTATTATTGTATTCGCATCATACATATAATATGAAATAATTTCGGCAGTATTGATCCTCCGAGATTGATTTTGTTTGTCATGTTGGTCACGGTTATCATTTGTTTCTAGCCGTCGCAATAATTTTCCACGACTACAGCTGTTCTACTTTTGGGTTGGCGACCATAAAATACTTTTTGACTTTTAAAGTCGCACATTTTTCCGTATTGACAGAATGTAATAATAAACAAAGTTTTTTATGGTTCCGCCTAGTCAATACTTGTTTTATTAAAGATTTTATCGTGACATAATCACTTGTCTTTACGTATGTTGGTACATGTTTCGGTGTCTTGTAACATTGAGTGTCATTGAGTGTTACCAATAACCGTAGGTTGATGAAGGTGTCAATGTTACAAGACACCGAAACATATACCTACATACGTAAAGACAAGTGATTATGTCACAATAAAATCTTTAATAAAACAAGTATTGACTAGGCGGAACCATAAAAAACTTTGTTTATTATATAAGACCATAAAATACATTACTAGTTGTAGAAAGAATTGTTTACTGTGTTTGCGAGATTTGAGCATCAGCTGTAGTAGACGCTGGGAAAACCGTTGTTGAAATATAATGCAGTGTATTTTTCCTTATCTTTACGGTACTTCCTGAACATCTTATTGACTACACCCCACATTGAGATGGTCGCATCTTGCGAAGGTTATGTTTTTTTTACTTGGTTTTCATTATATCTCTTGTTTTATAAATACGCATACATTATAGCATTAAGCACATATAGTGCGTATTTTCTAACGATATATATATAGTATTTATACGAATAACACAGCATGTTGTATTGCAAGCATCCACAATAGGCTACTTCGTCATTGGCTAAGGATTTCTACATTCGTCCCTGGGCTAATATTTAGTTTAACAACCAAAAATGTACATTGCGGTACTGCCAATATAAAGAAGAGTATTTCATTTTACGTTGTCAAAAGCTACGATGTCTGTAGTACAAGCTACCGCGATTTTAGGAACGTGAAGGAAATCTCTGTGGCAGCGCGTTGAAGGAATGTTATACGTATATATTAAATTTGCATCGCAAAATGCACACTATGTATGCTTTATATTATAACGACTGAGTAATTATAAAACAATAAAAGTCAAGCAAAAACCCCGGCACTCCAGGCAGGAGTCAGTAATGTTATCCACTGATATACGTTACGGCTTTATGAACAGGTATACATACTACTGCTTAGCAAATGATCACACGGAAGAAAATATCTCTTCAGTGTATTGTACCGTCATTATAAACCATTTAATAATATTTTTATTATTATTTCGTTCACTACATTATATAACAACACCTCCAACCTACTGAGATATGGATCAGACAAAATGGGGCCGGCCGCCATTTTGGCGTATGAGTGAACGACTTAAACCATCCTTATGTCTTAAACCACCGAGCACGGCCGCTTAATCTTATGGTCTGGTGCAACGGGCCACATCCTTGAGGATAGTTTAAACCACCCTTAGTTCGTTAAGCTGAACTGGTGAAACCGGCCCTTAGTGTTCCAAGACTGATATCTAAAATCAATCTCAGTATGTATTGGAAATTTACTTATCATCTACAGTACAGCTTAGATATAACAGAGAGAGTCTGTAGATACATCCACTGTTCAGGCATCTATTCCAATGCTGAACTAGTTTTCCTAAACCCTCCCTGAACGCTGGATGCTAGTGAAACCACTCTTGCACAGCATCACAAACTACTTGATCAGTGTTGAAACCCTTACCTTTCAGAACTTCTTCAATGGACCAAACATTTGATAGTCGCTAGGAGTGAGATCTAAACTACAGTAATGTGGGAGGTGCTTTTAATTTTCATGGCAAGAGTATACTGCTAACTGATCACACTCTATTAGGAATCCAGAAGATGGAAAAATAAACTAAAAATAGGAAAGAAATATGCTGGTATTTTAGCATGAAGTATCAACTAGACTTTGTGATCTTTAGCAATTTAAAATCCAGAATTTTACATTTTGAATTCTGGATTTTGTATTTTTCTGCATTTATGACTTTCAGTTTTACCATTATGTAGCATTATTTGTTACGAATGAGGGTTTGTGGCAGTGAGGACTAAAATAATATATAATTAAATAATATCAAATTGCTCATCATATTATTTACAAAATATCATAGGAAACTACTAAGGAAGAACCTAATATGCAAATATCAAAAATATGTATATTAATTGTATATACAAACATTGAGTATGGTAATTTTTTTAAATTTTTGTCTTAGATCATGAAAGAAATCCCTTCAGTTTAAAAATTCCAAACACATTCCACACAGAGAATCCTAATTTTAGCTACCAAATAAACATTCCAGCATTTTTATTGTTCTTATGGAGGCAGGACCCCTTTTTTTACTTATAAATATGCTAATTTTATATTGTGCAGAAAGTGAAAAATTTTGTTTTTTGAATCGATTTCTCAATTTATTGGTAATTAAATATAGCTAAAATCTATTTTTATGGGTCATAGAATATGAAGGCATATTATGTGGTATGCTCTGGACAGGTTTCACTTGTGTGGCATATGCTAAAATCCACAATCATAACCAGTAGGTTACACTGTTTTCATTACTGAACATGTCAGTTGGCTGCTTCCTTAATTTTAGTTACCGTATACTTGAACCAGTTTATGAATTGACTACCTAAACTAACAACGATTCCATCATGTCCATATAATTTTTTTTGGCTGATTAACATTCTAGTTTTGGGTTCCATTCCTGGCTGGGCTGTGGGGATTTTAATCTCCAGTGGTTAATTTCCTGGCTTGGGGACTGTGTGTTTGTAGTGTCTTCATCATTCATTTCATCACAAAGGGCAGGTCGCCTACAGACATCAACTCAAGACATTCGCCAAGCCTCCCTTAGGTCATGTGCTATTATTGTGTGTTATTATCTTGTCTTGGAAACCATCTTAGCATCAACTCTACTTCTGTATTGCACAAATTATAGAGCTTTTTTTTTCTTTTCATTCTTGACGGAGAGAGAGATAAGGTGAGATCCATTCATCAATATTTGTCAAGGAAGGGATAGAATGTGTATTGGAAACACTGCCGTGATAAACACGCATTTTCTCCCTTCCAACAGTCCAAGATTGCTCTCCTTTCTATTAATCATCCCTGAGACTCGCTCAAAGAGTTTTGTCCATATGTTCAATTCTAGATGTTAATCTTCTCTGGACACCTGAAGGAAATTTCGCTTATACAAAACTCATAAATAGAAAACTAGTACAGTACCAAGTACAGATTAAAAACAAGTCATGCAGAAGAATAATTTATTGAGTAGAACTATACTGTACTAGCAGTAGTGCCCGGCTTCGCCCAGTGGTTTTATTTGTTTTATGGATGATAATGAATGCTTCTACAGAACTGGAGCGCTAAAGGATAAGGATGGGAAAGCACCAACGCTTATTGCAGCTGATAACCTCAGTATACTGCACCAACACCATCACCCTTATGCAGAGGCATACTATTGTCATGATAACTGTTTTGATGATGGTGATGATGATCAAGTGCCATCAAGTCGGCGTCGACTCCTAGCGACTGCATGGATGGACTGTCTCCATATGATTCGGTCTTCAGCCATATACTTCAGATCCTTCAGTGACATATTCATATTGGATTTGATGGAGTCAATCCATCTCAATGCTGGCCGCCCTCGTCTCCGAGACCCTTCCACCTTTCCAAGCATAATTGTCTTTTCCAACGAATCAGAACGCCTCATAATGTGTCCAAAATATGATAGCTGTAATCATGTTATTATGCTTAGAAAGACAGATCTGGTTTGATTTTTTGAATCACCCATACATTTGTTTTCTTGGGTGCCCAAGGAATACGCAGTATCCTTCTCCAACACCAGAGGGGCCTAAGAAATCTTTTTGCACTCATTACTCCCCGTGGCTGCAATTTATAAGCAGCTTGTAATTCTGCACCAGAACACTGGTGGGGACGACGTGATGCAGCCCGCATTGCCAGGCAATAATAGACTTAGGTATTAATGCAGCTGTTCGGGAGCGCTTGTTCTTCTGACTTACTGAACAAAAATCAATCTTTAAGGTTACCTGAGAGGTGTAGCCTAAACTATTCCTCTTGAATCTGGTTATCATACATAAAAATAATTTTTCAAATCCGACTGACAGTTCCAGTGATTAGCGTGTTTAAACACACAAACACACTCTTCAGCTTGATTATAATAGTATAGATATGCAAAATGCGACTTACAACCTGTTGTCTAAAGTACAGCTGGCTGTCAGTTGATTGTTGATTGAACAGGAACCAGTTATTCCCTCATGCCATGTGGGTTAGAACATAAATGTAAAATAGGACACAAACAATATATTTTCCTCATTAGCCACAAAAATAAGTGGAAATAATGGGTTGTGCATTTCACCTACTCAAGTAGTATGTGCAACAAATTCAATGTAGTTAGCTGTGTTGATAAATTATATCATAGACAACATCAAGGAAATACCTGATTAAATGAATCAACATTCTTTAAAACATACATTCTCTATTGGAATAATAGAGTTGAGACTGTGCTGATACTGGATATTAAACCTGAAGAAGATGCAAATGAAATAGACATGTCCTGAGCCAGGTAAGTTTTAGATTTAAGCCTAATATGAAGGGTGGATTCTTAGCCAGAGGGCCATGCTTCTTTTCCCATGTCATTATTTCATTTAAAGCCCCCTTATTTGGGCCCCATTGTTTCTAGGTTTTCTTTCCCCACGCTATATAACTTATCAACTATCTACATTTTCCAGTGTACATTGACTCGAATTGAATGCTGAATTTTTGTTTTTCCGTAATTTATGTTTATATTATAAGTTTTTGTTTTATTAATTTTCAGTCTTTACAAATTTAGGTGTCCACCTCTAAATTTTAAATTTAATTCCAAATTCGTATACTTTAATCTGTGTTAAGAGGGGCAGATGACCTCGTAGTTCTGCCCCTTAAAACAACAACGAATTAACTTTTCAACATTGGAAAGCTCTTCATAAACTGATGTAGATATTGACTAAGGTTTCTGTCAATGTCATTATTATTGTACTGTCTGGCCAAGAAGATTATCAGATTATAATGTTCATGTCAGCCCTATAGTGTTAGCATAGCACGCTTGTCCCTTACCTCAGAGATTCCGGGTTTGATTCCTGGCTCTGTAAGGTATTTTAGAGCTGATTTGAGGGCAGGAAGGTAGTGATCTTGTTCTTGTGAGGGCAATTTAATAGTTGTTTGACTTGAAAGGCAGTGACTTTGGTCAAGATATCCATGGTTAACGGCCTAGGGGACATACCAACTTGCTATCTGCAGGTCATATGGTTGAGCTACGGCCACTTTGTAGGTCAAGGCCCTGGATTAGCTGTCTTGGATTGAAAAGAGGGCTAACATTAGCATCCTGCAAGAAATTCAAGGGAAGAAAGAACTGAGACCAGCGATCCTTAATAGAAAAGCTAAATTCACAGGCCACCTCTTGCTACATAACGCTTCCCTAACTAATCTCCTGGAAGGTAAAATCGCAGGGTAGATATTTCAGTTGAGTTTTGCATAATCATAATAAGCCTAATTATGCTGTTATAAAATATACTCTGGATTTTCCTCATCTTATATCTGCCAATGTAAATGCAAGCAGAGTGGGCAGCACTTCAAATTTATGGGAAGTGAATTGATGGAAAATACAAAATTGGATATGGAGATCAACAAGAGAATTCAATGTGGGAGTGTTTTCTATCAAGTTTGGAGTTTAATTTGGGAGAAAGACATACAACTGAAGACTAAAGAAGTGATGTGTAAGACCTATTACTTACCAAAAATGACGTAGGGAGCAGAAACCTGCCCGATAACCAGGAGAGATGAAAGGCATCGAAAATGAAATTCCTGAGTATGATGGTATGGACTACTAGGAGAGAGAGAGAGAGAGTGAGAAATGAATACGTTCAAAGGGAAGTGAATGTGCAGAAGCTGAATGGTAAACTGTGGCAGAACAGATTGAGATGATATGAACATGTGATAAGGATGAATGATGAAAGACTGTTGAAACAGGTGATGAAGAGACAGATGACTGGAAAGAGAGGACGAGGATGAGTATGGTGGATGGACTTAGTGGAAGACAGTGTGAGGGAAGGGAACCTGGAGTGGAGATCAGTGGTTGGGGGAGGATGGTGAACAGACAGTTAAGTGGAGGGGTGTCATATTTGCTATACATGACTTTGACTGGAAAAGTGAAAATGATGATGAATCTCGGAGGGGGTATGGCAAGATATATAAGCATAGCCATTATTGACAAGTTATAGCTCTGGCCCGAAAGTGGGCTTGTAGGTAAATGCAGAAGGAATATTCAATTGCCAAGAGACAGAGTACTCACTAATGAGCCTAGTGATGATAGTGACCTGCTGCATGGTTGCTGCATGGTACATGAAATAAACCTTAAGATTGTGTTACACTACTTCAAAATAATACTGCACGTTAGTCACACACACATCACACCTATAAGGGGGGAAGTAGAAGGTTCAAATCCTGGTGCCGATCCTAAGTGTGGTTTTCCCTACTCTCACTCCAGGCTAATGCCGGGATGGTACCTTATTTAAGAGTCCCAGGACACGTACCTCAATCCCTGACCCTAATAATTACAGTTACACTGTAGCAGTCACCACAGAAACAAGTTGCCAATTACACACACACTCAAGTGCTTATGACCAACAAGTCGCTGGTGGTGGTGACTGTTATTTTAAGAAGCTTATACTCTGTGAGCTGCCTGAATAGGATTGACATTTCAGCGGAAATTCCACGTCACTCATCACCGCTCTGCCTCTTGACCAATCCATGTTCGCATAGTTGTCATAATACTCTTCGTTGCAATATTACCGCCCACGTGCCTCAGTGCCTGGTCAGCTTTATCTCTGGCTTGTACAGTTTGGCAATCTCGTTCTCAGACCACATGGAGAGACGAGAACTGTCAATCCTATTCTGGCAGCTCACAGAGTATACCATCCAGTATACACCACTAAAGGTTGCTGTGCTACACTGAAAATGAAACCTATGTTCACAGGGTATGTAGCCACTGTATGTAGAGTGAAGTCATCATATTCGGAAGATAGATGAGACTATTGAGTTTGATGGAGAACCACCCAAAGGGGTAGACTGTTTCAAATTACCTAGGCCTTGAAATATCTAGTGATGGCTGGATAACAAATAAAATTAGTGAGAGGCTGCAAAAAGGACATTTTTATCAAACATGAAACATCAGGTTTGTAATTAGGAAGTTCCAGAAAAAGCAAAACTTCTTCTGTATAAGACCTATTACTCGCCCAGCAGAAACTTGGACGTTGACAGAAAGGAAGCGGAGCAGACTCCAAGCGGGGGAAATGAAGTTCCTCAGAGCAGTTAAAGGGAAAACAAGATTAGATAGAGTAAGAACTGTTGAAATTAGAAAAGAAAGAAAAAAAAAAGGAAGGTAGGTATGAGCGAGGGAGTCGAGAAAAATAGAATACGATGGTATGGACATGTTAAGAGGATGAGTGGGCAAAGGTTGCCAGAAATAACGGAAGAACTAAAGGTTGATGGAAAGAGACCTCGAGGGGGACCAAGAATGTGGTGGAGTGACACTGTATAGAGAGAAGATGAGCTAACTGGCATCAAGTGGCGGAAGAAAAGTGGTGGGAGTACAGAATTGAATCTAGCTAGGCACCTTCCTAAAAAATAAATAAGACATCCTACGTTTGCTCCTATTAATCCAGTCGATATGTCTTGTTCTACAAAATGTTCTCAATAAACAAGTTAGGATAGTGGTACGATTGAAGTTCCCTACACAATTATATTTAAAGCTTAATGATATCACCTTATAACACAGATCCTAGTGTTGCACCAATAAAAATAAGCTAGATTATAGTAGCATGCTGAGCTTTTATGCCTAATATAACAGCTTAGGCTTTCACGGCCGGCGTTCATAATTAACTACAAGTTTTTCGGGCTTATAGGCCGTGGTCCAGACAGGATATCTCCCGACGTTGCACCGGAAACTGCGTCCGGCATTTCCAAGGGTTCCGCTCTTTCCTTGGTCAGCCCAAGATCGCAGGTTCAAACCAGGCCAAAGTCGTCGGATTTTTTAAGAGCGTTAAAAATCCCGCAGTATGATTTTCTTCCGAAGGGAAGTAAAGCCAGCGGTCCCATGTCATAGATTTATGCCATGTAAAAGAACCTTCCACTAATTACACTTGTGTGAAGTTAAATTATAGGTTAGATTTGACTAACACTCTTAGGTTCCAACATTCGTCGCCAGGAGCCGACTGCAGTGGCATCTAGCAACCAAGATCAGAACTAGTTGTCGTTGATGGTGGCGTTTGGAAACAAAAGTAGGAACTACTTGAAAATTGAATGTCTGCAGTCCTTACTCCAATTTAAAACAGATAACACACACTAATACAGCCATCTCAATTAACACCGGTTATCAGACAGATATTACACACACCCAATGCACACGGGGCTACATGACCGCATCGTCGCAGCCCCTAAATTGAGGAACCAAGCTAGACGATGATGGTACCACTTCAAACATTTATACTTTTAATCTACCATCTGTTCTGCCCTTTAAAACAACAATTAATCGTCAATCAACTTGTTCTGAACGGTACAGCTTGTACATAAATATGTACAATAATGCTCGTATAGCATGTATTGTCATCAATCCACAATAATCATCTTACAATGTTAACTATTTACATGTCGATCCCTTAAATCGGATAATCTCATCATCCATTATTGTCAAAATCAATAATTTACTGTATCTCATCCATGTCTCACTCAAATATCTTCTCAAGCCATTTTCTATTAAAATATTGTGACGCGTGTGAGATTACATCATTTAAGCTTGTTTATAAGGGATATGTCTTGATTTCCAAAGTGCATAGAAATTTTATTGGGATATGCTTCTGAATTTATAACCAGTTAAAGACTTTTGAAGAGCTTTATAATATTAGGGTAAAATCGATAGTTCAAGTCTTACGTTTCAGGGTCTTTTGGAAACCTAAAGAATGATAACTAACGTGTCTTCTTATTTGAACAGTTTATTGCACTTGTAAAACCCATGTTAAATTGAATTAATGCTTAACTTCATAAATCCAGCAACAATAACATACACCAATACAGCACAGTCGACCATGACGCCCAATACCGGTACTGGCCGAGTGAGCTCGCTGTTGTCATGGGGTAGGAAAAAAATGAGCCAAGCTTAGCAGCGACTGTGCTATATACCATTAGATTCCATCCCTCATTTTCGGTTTGAAAACATCCTAAAGAACACCCTTCTACGATTTATAGAGTTTCAGCAGAAATTGCAGAAATTAAAGTAACCAATTCATCCAACATCCATAAAGTTTCGTATAACTGGCTTTAAATCTGGTATAAAATTTTACTAGCATATTAAAGTGAAGTTAAATATTTAATTTCATATTGTTTTATTGGTCCATTTAAATTGACTCCTTAGCATTAATGATTCAGCAGCAGAGCAAAGTGCATTAAGCTTCAATTTATGACTGCAGTGGGAAGCTACAAAGTTAAGGAATCTGAGGTTAGATCTCCTAGTGTTGGCAGCGGCCATCCTGAGTGGTTTCCCCCTAGGTTTTTCCTTACTCTTTCCTGACAGTGCGGCAGATGACCTCGCCCCCTTAAAAAACAATAACTATATATAACATTCCTGTCGGCTTTGGTGGCATAGTCTGTAGCATGCTGAACTGCTATACCCAAGATCGCAGGTTCAAACCTGTCCGAAGTTGTCGGATTTTTAAGAGCGTTAAAATCCTTCAGTATGCCTTGCTTCGGAGGGTAAGTAAAGCCAGCGGCGTTTCATAGATTTATGGCATGTAAAAGAACCTACCGCTACAATTGGCAGTGTGTAGCTAAATTTGTAGATTATTTTGTTAGAAACTCTCTATCAAGTTCCAACGTTCGCAGCTGTCTGTGACAGTGGCACCTGGTAGCCAAAGTTGGAACTACTTGAAATTGAACTTGCCTAGTTTCATTCATCTTCATTTATTTCATCTCTCATTAACTCCTCTCATGAGGTTGGCATTGAAAGGACATCCTGCCGTAAAAACCATCTGCCACATAGAATTTCATTGCATCTCATCCCCAACCCTGTTGGAAACTGGATTAATTAAGGGTATACAAACTGTACATTTAACTTTCCTGACATACTAAGATGGTGGTATATCTCAAGTTCCAGAGCATGTAGTTCAATTCTAGACCCTAATAAAACTACACACAATTCTACAGTTACCACAATAATACAGGTAATCAGGCATGCAAGGTATGTGTCTAATAACTGAAGATATCTAAACCCCTCCCCTGAATGAAGCAAAAACAACAATCTTACATTCTAATACAGAGTGTAGAGGGAATGAGCCATGTTTGGGATACATCAGGAAAACTGTTTATGGAGCCCATGGGACTATTGGACTGATGGATGGAATACATTGAAAAATTGCTGAATGTTAATGGGCGGCTACATGACCGCCTTTTTGCAGCCCCTAAACTGAGGAACCAACCAACCTTTCTGTCAATGCCTTGAATTTTGAATTTCATTGGAAGGAGAATGATGATGAGAATACAAAATCTGATTGAAGAAGGAGGGAGAGAGTGGTAAGATAATCTGCAGAGCTAGATGAAATTAGCCAGAAGTAATGAAGTTTGTAGTTTTACGTGACCGTTAATATCACGATCATGAGCCAAAGAAGTAGTGAAGAATAGCGCTAAGCATAGATATTGCAAATTTATGGCGAGGGGCAGGACCATCTCTGCTTCGGTATCATCTAGACCTGGGGTTCTTAACCTTCTTACTATCGCACCTCCTCTAAAAGTAAACTTAAAAATTCACCTCCCCCCCCTGCGGTTTTTCAATTGCATCACAACCAAGGTTGCATGCAAACCCATATTTAACTTCCTTTCCTATGACATTTATTTTCTTAACCCTGCAGTGGTTGCATACCTAATCACGACGCGAGTGATCGCATGGTCTACATAGGTATGCCATTTTAAATTTTAATAAAAGAATATATTTAATTTTATAATTTGTTTATAAGTCTTACTATGTAATTCTTATTAAATATAATTCACAGAACCTAACATTATTATTATTTTCTTATCAAAAGATACTAACACAAATAGTCACCCATTTGTTACGAAAAAAATCACAAGGTTTACAGAAATTGAGATAAAAATAATACTGCACAGAATTATTAAAATCTAATCAGTGTTTTCTGAGCAGGACAAACATAGGCCAGATTTAGAATGTTCAGGACAAATAAATTTCTTGCACGAATTACACACTTTTCGAGTGCTTCTATTACGCGCTCGACCACAATAGTGGCATCGACCGACATAATTCTTTCGCATGGGTCCTGGTGCCGATGACTGAGTTTCAACTTGTGGAAGGCCTAGAAAATATTTTATTGTGAACGTTAGACTTCTTGGCAACGTGTTTTTCTGCAACCTGCTAAGAGCCAATGGTATCGTCATAGCCAGATACAGGCTGATATGAAAGTCACGACGGCAAACGGATTCATAGTTTTTGTTTGCTGTATGTGTGCAAAGCGCATTGAGAGCACTGAGGTTGATTAGATCATAGAAGACAGTTAAAGGCCATCTTTTTGAGTGTCTAGACACGTTATAGAGAGAAGACATCTTATCCATTAGATCAACACCATTTTTAGTACGAATATAATACGTAATGATTTCAGATTTCCTTTGTTGTCCTGTTTAGTTATCAATCACTGCGTCGTCACCTGGGATTTCTTGCTCGGATTCTGAATCGGTGAGCTGTTCCTCAAGATAGTCTTCATCCTCATCTGAACTTGAATGTTCGTCATAATTATCGGTTTGACTATCGGCTTCTTCCAACCACGCTGCAATTAGAGCCGCTTGCCTATACTCCATGATTTTCTGAAGAAGGAAAAAAATCTGAATTTTCCCTGCCAAAATAGTGTAAAAAATACTTATTAACGAAAATATTAAGCCAATGTCAATAATAAAAGAAATAATAAGTGCACTATGTAGATTTAGTCTAACTAAGTCTCTAGCAAAAAAACTTACGTAATTGGTCGCACAGCATACCAGTGTAGACCACAGACTTTACGGAACTCCTGTAACACAACCATGCTAGCACTGAGCACATAGGTCCACTATCAATCTTAAAGTACACGGAGTGTCAACTACGTGGCGCTGTAAGTTTTAAAGCAGTGTTTGTTTTCACTCGAGTGGATTACATATGTAGACCACGCGACCACTCCAAGGTTAAGACACAGGACTGTAACTTATACTTTTGATAGTACTGGAGATAATACTGAAACAACTTCCTACTTTAAGTATAGGGTCTTTTTTTTAGTTCGCTCTGCAGCACCACTCAGAGCACGGCGTGGCTAGCGCGATGACACTCCGTCCCTAGCCGTATAATGCGTGCTTTTCCTCCCCACTACATCGAGGCAATTCACACATATAGAAAGCCATTTCTAGTGAAACTATTAGTCTAAAACCTACCTGGCATTACATTTGATGTTCAAAATGTTATCCCTCAGCTGTCAAACACGCCTGACATCTCGTAAACAGGTTTGCAGACACTCTTCGAATCTCGGCCAGTGTTATGTTCGAAATATCTTGTGATGTTCTCTTGTAGCTCTTCTCTTGTGTGAGGGTTGTTCACATACACTTTTCCCTTCAGCATCCCCCACAGGTAATAATCACAGGGATTTAAATCAGGAGATCTAGGGTGATAATTAACCACACGATCTTCGAAAACTTCCCGTATTACTTCCATAGACCGATTAGCAGTGTGTGCCGTCGCATTATCTTGCATGAAGTAACCATTACTCCTTTCTTCTTTCATCAGAATGGTCTGAGAATGAGGTTTATATATCGATCAGAATTCTACGAGCACTTACTGCGCACCAAACTCCTATCTTTGCATCATGAAGTGGACGGACATGCAGCTGGTGGGGATTTTGTGCACACCAGTAGCGATTGTTTTGACTATTTACATAGCCACTTAAGTGTAGCCATGCCTCATCACTATAAAATATAAGTTCTGGGTCGACGTACCCATCGTGAACTGACTGAAGCAACCAGTTACAATACTGAACCCTAGCGAAGCTGTCAGGTCCTCTTAATTTTTGGGCAGAGGTGGGTTTGTACGGTTTGGCTTTTAACAGTTTTGTTGCTTTGTGGACAGAAGATAATGACACATTAGCTTGTATGGCGAGACGTGACAGGGATTTTGTTGGAGTTCTTTCCAAGAGAGCTCCTATTTCATCAAGCTTTTCCTCTGTTGACACGGTTCGCCTCCTGCGTGATTTCTTGTTAAGAATGGACCCAGTGGTGCGGAACTTCTTTACTAATTTACGTACCGTACTCCTATGGGGAGGGAGGATGCCAGGAAATTTGCAAATGAATTGAAAGCGGCACTCTGTATAAGAAGAATGTTTCGCATAGCACATCCAATGAATACACGCTGTTCCACTGTATACATCACTCTTTAAACACACGATAACTTTTGTATTCCTACAGAAACTATGCTATTTTAAAGCGAACACATTGAACACGCTACCAGTACCACAGATGTTAAACTAAACTATTGCTGTGAAGCAATGGTTATCGCTACCGTACTGCATTAGATCATCTTAGCCGTCATGACGGGATATATCTCTCGGCAAATGAGTCACCCGGCCGGGCTATCGCCTTCCGTGCATGTTCCCCTGATACTCGGAGCAAACTAAACAAAAGACCCTGTAGTAGGCTAAAGACAAACTGTTGTTGAGTAATTTAAAGATTAAAAACGGTCTTGTAAAAGTTCTTTGTTACACTCCAGATTGTGCATTTCAATAAAGGGAAATACATTCTTACATGAAGAAATCCATTGTTGTAGATCTTCAAACTATAGCCTACCTATATCATTAGATCTATTGTTGTGATCTGAATAATTTATATAAAGAAGACAGGAACTCATAACTTTATCTTATGTTCAGTCTAGTGTAAATTCTGTAAAGCAATATTACAGAATTATAAGAGGACAGCCACACCTCCCCAGGGGAGGCAAACCTCACAGGTTAATAACCCTTGTTCTAGGCAGACTTAGTACAAAATGGCCAGCAAATAACTTCTGACTTCAAGTATATTTTGACCTCAGTATCCATTAAACCAATCAATAATGGTTTTATAAACTCAGCTAAAATTTCCTCATAAATAATATATCTCGTTAAGGTGTGGCACATAAAAGTAACATAGTCCCACTGTCATCGCAGGCATGTTTCATTGTATCGAAACCTTAAAACAATAATCATAATAAATGGTATTTGGAACATAGACATGATGTCTCCAACCTTTTGGGTCAAAATTTGTTGCAGCTTGTGACTTTGACATTAGGGAAGACTCGATGAGCACGTGACCTATTGGTAGTTGGGGCCCTCGGAATGATTTAACACTTTTTTTTTGTAAGTAGGTGGAAACCGACCAGGCTTTCTCCAAGACCATGAACATTGTGCACCTGCAGAAATTTTCTATTAAGGAAAGGTTTTAGGGGGTGGACAAAGATCCAGAAATAGACCTCTAGTTGACACAAAATAAGGTCCACATTTTTGCCCAATCTATAACTTCTGACTTGAAGTATATTTTGACCACAGTATCCATTAAACCAATTAATAATGGTTTTACAAACTCAGCTAAAATTTCCTCATAAATAATATATCTTGTACTAAAATAATATATCTTGCTTTATAGACTTACAAATGTACCATATAAATCAACATTATTATTAGGCCTAAGTGTGGAACACTTCAAACCTACACACTCAAATCCAAAGCAGACACTAGATCTTCATCATTCCATAGCCTTTTCCGTGACATTATCCTCACATCACCAAATAAATACTACAAGTAGTTCCGTGAAGAATTAAATAGCCTATTTTCATATAACCTACTTATATTATTATTATTATTCATCTTGATTGGTCACATTGGACCACTTGAGTTGTTCCACAATCACTTCTTCTTTGAAGGTAGTACTGCTTGGTTCTTGCGCTATTTCCAGTACTTTTTCATTCTTTCAGATCGGGATTTTCTCAACTCATGTGAAATCTCCATAGGCTTTCTATGTGTCATTTCTGCAGAAAATTTGTAAGTTTTAAGAATGGTGTTAATTTTATTTTTCTCCTCGGCATCCGTTATCTTGCTTTGAGATCTTGTTGGATTTCTTGGATCCATTTTCCTCCAGTTTTCTTTCCTAGATTTCTCATCACCAGTTCGCGTACAATTCTGTTTTCTGGAAGCCGTAAGATGTGAAAAAAATATGAAATTCTTTTCTTCTTCATTGTGCTGGTGATTGGATCAATCTCACGGTAGACAGTTTCATTTGGGAGAATCCTCCAGACTCCCTCAACCTGATACTTTTTATTTATGCACGTTCTAATAATTCTTCTTTCCGTTTTGAGGAGCTGATCAGTTCTTTGTTCATTTTTAATTTGGAACAGTGTTTCACAAGCATAAGTGGCTTCTGGGAGAGTTACAGTTTTATAATGTTGGATCTTAGTAGCTATTGATAGGCATTTTTTATTATATGTTGACCAGGTTAGAGATTGTGCCTTTTTCATTTTATTTGTTCTATTTATCCAAGTTACTTTTTCGTTTAAGTTATGTGTTATAATTTCTCCAAGATACTTAAATTGAGGAACTAGGTTAATTTTATGATCATTTATATAGACTTCATTTATATCTAAGGGTTTCATAGGCATGATCTCAGTTTTTTCAAAGGATATCTGTAATCCTATCCCTTGAGCAATTTCTTGGAGACTAGTGATCTGAGTACAAACTTATATTAATTGTCTCTATCATACAAATTTTGTTTGATTGCTGTAATAGGTTCGTAGATGTTGAGAACCGTCGTAATATTTCGGATGGTCACCCTGTTGGATTTTTATATAGAGTTATGTACTATTACATGAAGATTATTGTGTAGGTGTTTTATCCAAACTTCAATTGCATGATTAGGACACAAGAAATAAAAATTAGATTTTAAAATTTTGCTCAGCCGCCATCTTTTGGTCATAAAAATAATTTAAATGAATTAGTTGCCAGTGGATTAAAATTTATACAAGCACATGCCGTACCAAGTTTCACTGCGCTCGGGTGCCTAAATCGCAAGAAATGTTCATTTGAATATTTAAATTTTATGGTGCCGCCATGTTGGATTTGTGCTCACCAAGTTATTGAATGTCCCTTACGTGAACTTATGTTTATAGCACATACGAAATTTCAGTTTGATTGCTGTCAGATTAATAGATAGTGAGAACCGTCTAAATATTTGATAATATAAGCCAACTAATGGCTACAATGCGATCTGCTGCACGGCTGAAAGCAACGGGAAACTACGGTCGTAACGCTCTTCCCGAGGATATGCACCTCTCTATGCATAATTACATGTGATGATGGCCTCCTCCCTTGTATAATAATCCAATCCGGAGGTAAACTAGTCCCCTGTTCGGATCTCCGGGTGGGGTCTACTCGAGAGGGGGTTAATATCACTGAAGTGAAAAGTAGAAAATCTGATATTCTACGGATCGGAGCGTGGAATGTTAGAAGTCTGCTAGGAAGTGGAAGGTTAGAAAACTTGGAAAAGGAAATGGATAGGTTGAGGTTGGATTTGGTTGGGGTTAGTGAAATGCGCTGGCAGGAAGAACAGGACTTCTGGTCAGGAGACTATAGGGTCATTAGCACTAAATCAAACAATGGCCAAGCAGGGGTTGGTCTCATATTGAGTAGGAAACTTAGACAGCAGGTGGAATATTATGAGCAATATAGTGAAAGGATTATTGTAGCAAAAATCAATACAAAACCTACGTGCACCACAGTGGTACAAGTCTATATGCCTACCAGTTAAGCTGATGATGAGGATGTTGAAAAGTTCTACGATGAAATAGACGAAATTCTGAGGTATATCAAGGGTGATGAAAATGTTATAGTAATGGGAGATTGGAATGCTGTGGTAGGAAAAGGGAGAGAAGGGAAGATAGTAGGAGATTTCGGATTAGGTGAAAGGAATGATCGAGGAAGCAGGCTGGTAGAATTCTGCACTGAGCATGAGTTGGTCATAGCTAACACCTTATTCAATAACCACAATAGAAGAATATACACATGGATGAGACCAGGAGATACAGGGCGTTACCAAATCGACTTCATTATGGTCAAGCAGAGGTTTCGAAACCAGATTTTGGATTGTAAAACATATCCTGGTGCTGACATAAACTCTGACCACAATCTGGTTGTAATGAAATGCAGATTAAAGTTGAAGAAACTGAAGAAAAGTCAAAAGCCAAAAAGGTGGGCAATAGACAGACTGAAAGAGAAGGATGTAAACGAAAGATTCAAGAAGAGTATAAAGGAAGGACTAATGAAAAACCCTAAACAAACTTCAATTGCAGACGAATGGGCACTTTTGAGGAATGAAATAACAAAATCCGCAGAAGAAAACATTGGTAGGAAAGAGAGAATAGGTAGAAAACCGTGGATCACTCAGGATATACTCGAATTGATGGATGAAAGGCGGAAGCACAAGAATGTAAGAGATGAAAAGGGGAAAGCAGAATACAGACGTCTGAGAAATGAGGTTAACAAGAAGTGCAAGGAAGCGAAAGAAGAATGGTTGAAAGAGAAATGTGCTGGTATAGAAAATTGTCTGAAATTAGGAAAAGTAGACACAGCTTATCGAAGGATTAAGAATACTTTTGGGGAAAAGAAGACTAAGTGCTGTAATATTAAGGACACAAATGGAAAGCCTCTAACAGATAGGGAAGAAAAGGTTGAGAGATGGAAAGCTTACATAGAGGGTTTGTATAAGGGAAAGGAGATTGAGAATCATGTAATGGAAAGGGAGGAGGAAATTGATGAGGATGCGAAAGGAGATTTAATATTGAGATCAGAATTTGATAGAGCTTTGGAAGACTTACGCAGGAACAAAGCACCAGGCATAGATGATATACCGATTGAGTTGCTACGCTGCATAGGAGATGAAGGTCTGATCAGGTTATTTCACTTGGTGTGTAGGATTTATGAGATAGGTGAGGTACCCTCTGATTTCAAGAAGAATGTTATCATCCCTATACCGAAGAAAGTAGGAGCTGACAGATGTGAGGATTACCGTACAATCAGCTTGATTACTCATGCTTCAAAGATCCTGTCTAGAATAATTTACAAGAGGATGGAAAACCAGATAGAAGCGGAGTTGGGTGAAGACCAGTTTGGTTTCAGGCGAAATGTAGGAACAAGGGAAGCTGTACTAAGCCTTAGGCTGATTTTGGAAGGTAGAATAAGAAAAGATAAGAGAACGTTCATGGCATTTGTAGACTTAGCAAAGGCTTTTGATAACGTTGATTGGACTAAATTGTTAGATATTTTGAAAATGATTGGAATAAAGAACAGGGATAGGAGGGTGATCTACAATCTATGCAGAAACCAGACAGCAGTCATTCGAGCTGATGGACAGGAGAGAGAAGGTGGTATTCAGAAAGGTGTGAAGCAAGGCTGCATCTTATCACCCATACTTTTCAATCTGTACATTGAACAAGCAATGAAGGAAATTACAGAGAAATTTAAAGTGGGAGTGAAGATTCAAGGAGAGATAATTTCAATTCTGAGATTTGCTGATGACATCGTGTCATCTTGGCCAACACGCCTGAGGATTTGAATGAGTTTTTGAATGGTATGGACTCCATCTTGAGGAAAGAATTCATGATGAAAATTAATAAATGTACAACAAAAATATTGGAATGCAGCCGCAATAAATCAGAAACCTCTATGGACATCAAATTGGAAGGGGAGAAACTAAAGGAAGTAGGAGACTTTTGTTACTTAGGAAGCAAAATAACCAGCGATGGACGAAGCAAAGAGGATATAAAAAGTAGGTTGGCTCAGCCAAGGAAAGCATTTCTACAGAAAAGGAATCTGTTGACATCGAATATAGATTTAGGTATTAGGAAGACATTTTTAAAAACTTTTGTCTGGAGCTTCGCACTCTATGGAAGTGAAACTTGGACTATTGGTGCAGCATAAAAGAGGAGAATTGAAGTGTTTGAAATGTGGTGTTACAGGAGAATGATGATCAGATGGGTAGATAAGGTTACAAACGAAGAGGTAAATATATTAAAAGGAAGAGAGATTCCGCCTGATCAATACTTATAATTAAAACACAATGGGTTACATTATACCCATATGGTACATGTTTCGGGGCGTATATTAGCCCCTTCATCAGCCATACATCGAGAAAAACACTTGTCATTATCATTAAAAATATCCTAAAAAATATGAATCTAACATGAAATGAAATGGATGAAAGCGACAGCGAAAACAAATGAGGAATGATGTGGTGCAACAGACATATCCAAAAACGGGGGAACATAGAACTAGTACAACACATAAGATAAAAAAACACATTAAATATGACACATTAAAATTTGATCACTGGAAGTTCATGTTGGCATATGTGATTTGCCATGTTCACATTGGGTCCTTATGGCCCTGAAAATATTAGGTACGGTCCAATGTTTTTTATATAAAAACTCTCCACTACGTTTAAAATGGTCTGTTGACAACTGCTGGTATTATTGAAGGTCTAGATGTTTGTAATCTCCTGCTAGAGGTGCGACAACTGATTATTGAGTAAATCAAATACTTCACCAAAAATCCGAAAGAAGAACAGGCCAAGCTTGAAAAGTGTCTCTTGAATATGTGGTTTTAATTATAAGTATTGATCAGGTGGAGTCTCTCTTCCTTTTAATATATTTAACTAACAATCAATACGGAACCATGACTGAACCAAACGAAGAGGTATTAAGACGAGTGGGAGAGATGTTTCTGGCGAATGCTAATGACGAGAAGAGATAGGTTGGTAGGTCACATACTAAGACACCCAGGAATAGCAAGCTTAGTTATGGAAGGAAGGGTCGAGGACAAGAACTGTAGGAGTAGACCAAGGTTAGAATATGTTTAACAGATTGCCTCGGATTTAGGGTGTGGTAGCTATGTAGATGAAACGATTAGCCCAGGACATGGAGGCGTGGAGATCTGCATCAAACTAGTCAAAAGACTGAAGACTAAAACAACAACAAACTAAATATTTTGGATGGTTGCCATGTTGGATTTCAATATATGTAGGCCATGGAGTTATGTACTATTAGATGAGGATTATTATGTACGTTCATTATTCAAACGTTGATTAGAACGCACGAAATGAAAACTTAATTTTAAAATTTTGCACAGCCGCCATCTTGAGGTTATGTAAACAATTGAACTAAATTAGGTTTCAGTTCATTGCAATTTGTATAGTCAGTTGCTGTACCAAGTTTCACTGCGTTCGGATGGTTAAATCGCGAGAAAAGTCTATTTAAATGTTTCAACGTCGCTTTGCCGCCATGTTCGTTTTGTAGTGAACAGGTTTTTAAAAGTCACATAGGTGAACGTCTAGTAGTTCCCTTTATCACCGTACAAAATTTCAGGATGATGTAAGTAATAGTTTCGGAGATATAGAATACCGGTGAAATATTTCGCACAGCCGCCAGGTTGGATTGGTGAGACATAATAAAATTTGAAGGGCACGGTTGGGGTCGGCCGAAATAGTGCTATGACTTTACCGAGTTTCATTGAAATCGCTCCAGCAGTTTAGAAGTCTTAGAAGTCTTTCACACATGGACAAAAGGTGATCTCATAAGCCTATTTCTTCATAAATGAAAATAGGCAAAAAATGCACTCACTTCACCAACTACGCAATAAGGCACGTGTGTTCATCTGAAGCAACAGCTGCATGCTGGTATTTGTAAAGTCAAATAGTCTCTAGTGGTGGCATAATTGACTATCAAACACATGTTTGCATAGTGGTGTCATCTCCTGGGTTTAACATTCACTATTTTGATGGTAAATGGCACCGGATTTAAATGTAGGAATTTTTCGGATATATCTGTTACCCGCTCGCGGCTGAAAAGTACGTTCCGGATATATCTGTATTCTATTGGAACGCAAGAAAGCTATGGATTGGAATCCGGGCTAGCCATAGGAAAAAACATCATCATCTGCACTCTGCTCGGGATGAGTTAATATTTGGTGAATTTAATAGAAATTTGCTGCTAGTTAGCAAGAAACATTCAGTTAAATGCATCTAAGTGTGGTAGCAACATAAGATTTTGTGGATTTGAATGAAATTCTCTACAGTTATTGTTGCCGAGACTTATTCAAAAGTTTGTTACACTATCCTGGTGATAATATTCACAATATGCCAAATTTGTTTGTAAATAAATCTCCCCGCTCTAGACCTGGATTTAAGCTGTAAATCAGGCTTCAAAAACAGGTCTTTGATTTTATTTTTTTTACATTTTGAGGGTGGTAGTTTGCAAGGCTGCCCTCTTATGTGCCCTGGAAAGTTATGAAGTTGCCCTGGAAGTTTTGTGAAAACAAAAATCTGTTTAACCATATTTGCAAGATAAAACACCAATCTAGCGGTCATGCATGGCTTTGCCTACTTAAACAATAATCTGAAGCTCCAAATCTGCGAAATCAATAAATCATATTTTCTCTAATTTTGTTCCGAAAGAGCATTAGAGTGATATGTCAAGCATTCGTTCATATGTCATGAAAAAGAATTCCTTGCCTCCCAGTCCCCAACTAAGTTTCCAAGAATCTTATTATTATGGCTTCTGGCTTGTCTCAATTTAGGCAGATCTCAAATATACAGCAAACACTCGGAGGTCTATTGCTCATATATTAAAACATAAACAGAATACAGGGTATTTCATCCGTGCCAAACTCTCTCGCAGTCCTGAGTGCATACATAGCTAGACTAGACAAACAAAATAAGATTTTAATGTCATGACCCTTGCGAAGAATCATGCAGGATGAAGTTAAAAGCAGGCAGTAGGTAAAATATACACGCAAGTTAGCTGACAAGGTTCAAAATTATACATTATTTAGTTTTTATATCAAAGTGAAGGCTAAAGACCAACACAATAACGGAAGAAATCAGAAAACTCTGAGCAAAGTTTTACACACATATCTACAGATTTGAAAACTCCAGAACGGCAAAGAACTACTCAACACTATAACAGAGAGTAAATACAGCATGGAATGGCTGAAAGAGGTCCAGAGAGACCTACAACAGATCAACATAGAAAATCTCGAGGACTGCACCGAGTACCGGAATAAAATCACAAATGTTAAGTTTGAGCAAAGAACGTCACGACAACCTGCAAAAAAATTGGACAGCTGAGTGGGGAAGGAGCAATCCAATAGGATGAAGAGATTTTGGGAATAAAAGAGGGTGAACGCCCGAAGATGAAATCGTAAATTCAAGTTCAGTCGCTCTTCTGAAGAGGATCAATCGATATACTGTAATAATAATAATATAAAGTGAAGGCTAAGTGATGTAAGAGACCTATTACTTACCAATAATGGTGTATGGGGCCGAGGCAGACAGGTTTTTCTCCGTGTCCGCAGGCTGTGGATTTTCAATGGCGTATGGAGCAGAAACTTGGCCGATGACGAGGAGATATGAAAGTAGAATACAGGCAGCCGAAATGAAATGCCTGAGAAGAATGGTACAGAAGACTAGGAGAGATAGAGTGAGAAATGAGGACATTTGAGAGGAAGTGAATGTACAGAAGCTGAATGATAAAATGCAGCAGAGCAGATTAAGATGGCATGGTCATGTGCAAAGGATGAATGATGAAAGAATGCCGAAACAAATGATTGAGAGATGGATGACTGGAAAGAGAGGATGAGGAATACCTCGAGTACTGTGGATGGACTTAGTGAAAGATGGTGTGAGAGAACGGAACCTGGAGTGGAGTTCAGTGGTTGAGGAAGGATGGTAGACA
This sequence comes from Meconema thalassinum, assembly GCA_946902985.2. Classification (NCBI taxonomy): domain Eukaryota; kingdom Metazoa; phylum Arthropoda; class Insecta; order Orthoptera; family Tettigoniidae; genus Meconema; species Meconema thalassinum. Next base: position 97,860,507 of record OX336400.1, on the reverse strand, counting down.
GAGTAAAGTGGAGGGGTGTCATACTTGCTCTGACTCGGCCCAAGCTGGAAAACAGAATTTATTGATGATCAAAGTGAATATGTCACATAGGTTGGTATCATTGTCTATACTGTCATGATATACAATATTTTGAATGAAAAAAAAAAAAAAAGAAGTCATCAATTTTGCTTCTGACAGTAAACCTGGACAATGCAATGAGTATATAGAAATAATAAGACAAATTTATTTTCTTTGCAAGTGCTAATGACATCAGAATGAAAGTAAGAACTACAGTATTCAAATATACTACAGCTTGACACATGCATAAAAGCAACAGAGAAGTGCTGCAATGCTATTATCTCACTTGAAGTTGTGGATACGGTAATGTTGTTCATTATGTTACACCATTGATATGAGCAGCTCTGAAACTGTATCTATTTATTTACTGTTTAAGTTGATATTTTCAAAGCAACAAGGTGGTTGGCTACTGGCACTGCAAGAGAAATTATTTAGCTATTGTATGTATTTCTGTCCCCTGTTTCTGTGGGGTTGGGAATGAGGTGAGATAAGTTTCTATGTGGCCCTTCCTGATACCAACATCATAAGGAGTTAATGAGAAATGAAGATTCATGAAATAGGACAGATTTGGCTGTAAGTGGTGGTGGCCTATTGGAAGGTAACTTTCTTGGCATTTGCCTGGCATTGGGAATGGGAAAATAAGAAAAAAAGCACATCAAGTATGGGCGATGGAGGATTTTGAACTAACTCATGTTCTGAGTCAGAATATTGCTCAGCCCATGGCCGTGCATAGTTATCCCAGTCAGTAACAAAAATATATTTAGCTATTAAAGGGACCCATATTTTCTTCATTTTACATGCTACGTTTACATTTATTTCCTCCTTTTCACAGGCCAGTTAATTGAGGTCCATACATTATGCGGATTATTTAGTTTAAATTAACACAGAAAACATTCATTTATCTTATTCCATTCTCATACACGGTGTTTCCAAAAGTTTACCTACGAAGTAATTTTGACAGGCACTGTCAATTTGGGGTACCATTTTCCAAAACAATATAAAGGAAAGATTAGCTGCTGCACTTAGAAGTATAAGTGACATCAGACACCTACAAAGAATGTCATTGAAGACAGCCATGGGACTCTTCCAAGTCAAAGTGCTACCAACACTCGCATACGGCTTGAAATTAATTTGGCAAATCCTGTCGCGTAGACAGCTGAAAGAATAATTCGAAAGCATGAAACCAAGATACCTCAAAAGGGTTCTAGGGGTATCGTAATTTGCTCGATCCCGACACATGTATGTCTTAGCCCGGGAAAACTTTTTGGTACAAGACCTAAGACGGCTAATGCATTTACAGCACACTCCAGCATACAAAGAATTATGAGGAAAAAGGGACTTGATCGACGAAATCTTCTATACAACAGATGCAATGATTAACAAAGATTGGATGAAAGAAGGATACGAGCTGCGACACCTGATGACGCGCTTTGTGATGCACGGTTTCCATCATCGTATTTGTACCAGGAAATCCTTTCACCAGGCTAGCCATGAGTGTACATGTGTTTTGTGTGGAGAACAGTGTGATACATAACACACAATGGAGTGCAAGAAGAGAGCGGTCTCTCTGACTGAATTTTGCTCCGATTCTTGAGCCTGATGTAATTTATATATTTTCCATATTGTGCGTAATAAATTTGTTAATAAAAACATCACAAAAACAGCCATATTTTAACATATCCATGAGTATATTCTGAGTGACATCATCATCATCATCTTGCACAGTTTCCAGCCACTGGCCGGGTCTGTTTGGAACACAAGCCTCTCCAACGTCTTCTGTCTTCCCACCATCTCTCAGCCTCCACCCTTGTCCAGTCTTCTCCTCTCTTCTTCACGCTTTCTTCCACCCCCTTCAGCCACCTGTCTCTCGGTCTTCCCCTCGGTCTCTTTCCTTCCCACTTCGTCTCATGTACTCTCCTGGGTATCCTCTTCTCCTCCATTCGTTTTACATGTCCATACCATCTAAGTCTAGATTTCTCTATACCATCCTGTAATGGTTCCTCCTTCATTAATTCTCTGGTCCTCTCATTTCTTATTCTGTCCATCTTTGTAGCTCCAATACTACTTCTCAAGAACCTCATCGCACTGGCCTGTATTTTGCTCCTCTCCCTTCCTTTCATAACCCAGGTCTCCGAGGCATACGTCAGGATAGGGACATAGTACGTCCGATATATGATCTTTTTGCTGTTCTGAGGGACATCCTTGCTCCATAACATGCTTCTCACACTCCTCCGAAATGCTTCTGCCTGCCTCCCCCGCTCATTTATTTCTCTATCGTTTCTTCCATTATCTTGTATCAGGCTTCCCAGATACTTAAAACTCTCCACTTTCTTCAGCTGTTCCCCACCAATTGTTATTCCCGTTGTGGTTCTTTCCTTCTTCCTTGTTGTGATCACCATCTCACTCTTATTTATGCTCAATTTCATCCCATATCCTTGTATTACTCCTTCCCACACGTCCAACTGTTCCTGTACCTCCTCCTCCTTGTTTCCCCAAATCATCAAATCATCTGCAAACACCATTGCTTTCATCTTTCCGTCCCCAATTACTTGTGCCACTCGGGTCATTATGTCATCCATCACCACAATGAAAAGTAACGGTGACAGTGCACTTCCTTGTTTCAGGCCGTTTCTTTGTTCCAACCAGTCAGATCTCTCTCCTCCCACTTTCACACAGCTCACGCTTCCCTTGTACATCTCCTTTATCCTCTTTATAGTCCATTTCTCTACTCCTCTATCCTCCAGGGACTTCCATACTTTGTTTCTGCATACACTGTCATATGCTTTCTCAATGTCCAGGAAGGCCATCAGTAGATCTGTTCCATATTCATAGTGCTGTTCTTGTAACTGCCTTACAGCAAAAGTCAAATCCACTGTGGACCTTCCTGCTCTGAAGCCATGTTGTTCTTCCCTCATCCCTCCTTCTATCCTTGTCCTAATTCTCTTTTCCAAAACTTTCTCGAAGATCTTTGCACAATGACTCATCAGTGTTATTCCCCGATAGTTTCTGCAATCTGTTCTACTACCTTTCTTGAAGATCGGGACAATGATTCCTTTTTTCCAGTCCTCTGGGGTCTTCCTTTCCTTCCATGCTGTCCTCATCACTCGGTACAGCCACTGTATCCCCACCTCTCCTGCTGCTCTCACCATCTCCACACTCAACTCATCCACACCCGGTGCCTTCCCTCCTTTCATCTTGTTCACTGCATCTTCCACTTCTTTCCATGTTAAGTCCTTTTCTGTTTGTAGTTCATCTTCCTCTTCCCCGATTTCTTCCTCCTCACCATATTTTCCATTTGGGTTCAGAAGTTCTTCAAAATATTCTTTCCACATTTTCTTCAGTTCTTCCCTATTTTCTATCTCTTGTCCCCTTTTGTTCACCATTCTAACATAATCCGTAGGATCCTTCCGCCTCTTATCTTTCACCATCCCATACAGGACCTTTTTTGTACCTTCACTATCCTCCTCCATCATCTTTGTCCACTCTTCCATCCACTTCCTTCTCTCCTCAGCCACCACTCTCTTCGCCTCCTTCTTTCTTTCCTGGTACTCTTCCCTTGTCTCTACCGTCCTATTTTGATACCACCTCCTAAAGGCTCTATTCTTTTCCCTTACTATATCTTTTGTCTTCTCATTCCACCATGGTGTTTCCTTCCACCTCTTCTTACTACTTGTCCTCCCACATACTGCTTCTGCTGCACCCACTAGTGTCTTCTTAAATCTAGCCCATTCCTCTTCCACCCCTCTTTCTTCATCTGTTGGAATTCCTTCCTTTACCATTTTGAGGTACTCGACCCTTCTATCCCCTTCTTTCAGTTTCCATATCCTTATACGTCTTTCCTGGTTCTCAGTCCCTTTCTTCTCCTTACTCCCTCTCAGGTTCATTACCAGTAATCGATGGTCGCTATCCAGGTTCTCCGATGGTATAACCTTGATGTCCGTGATGTTCTTATTTAGTTCTTTCTCATACAGTATATAGTCGACCACCGACTTCCTGGTCAAGTCATCACTGTACCATGTGATTGTGTGGCTCTCTCTTTTCTTAAACCAGGAGTTCCCAACTAGCAGGCTGTTCCTCTGGCAGAAGTCCAACAGTCTCTTTCCTTCCTCATTTCTTCCACCCCAACCCTCTGGTCCTAGAACACTCTCATAACCTTGTCTTTCTCTTCCTACATGGGCATTGAGGTCCCCCATAAGTGACATAATGAGCATAATAACTTCTCATGTTGTTTGGTATTTCAGAATACATTTACTGTATTTGCACAAATTATTTTGGCTATAAAATTGAAAAATGTAATGCTGTTTTTTGAACTATTATCATGAAAATCCAAATTCTAACTTGCTTACTTGGTAGCTTAAATAGTTTCAGAGAAAGTTAAAATACATATTCAAAGGCTTTATATGTATCCCTATATACATTTTGTCTTCTAAACTTAGTGATGTATATTTATCCCTAACACTCATCTTAGTTGCTGTATTCTTGCGAGGACAACAGTACGACACTTCCAAACACTTTTAAGCAATCATTGAGATAGAATTTAACACAATGTAACTAACTCGTAATGTGGGCTTCAAAAAGCAAACTGAGCTGGCACTGCCTTTGTTGTGTGCTTGTGACCAATAAAAATACATACGGTATTGGCTGCAAGTGGAGTGAACGGAAAGGGAGGGATGTGATGGACATTTTACGATAGATGGCCTTGGAGCGAATGATGTCTGGCGCAGTACTGCGGCGATGAAAACCCGTCCAAATTATCCGAATCGGTGAAGTCCGAAATAGTGAGAGTTCCCTGTATTTCCAGATTAATGAACACCCATGTACTGAGTTATTTTCACACATCTTAGCATTCTACTTCATTCTACATCAAGGCCCTAAATCAATTTACCATATTCTCCATAAATTACATATTACATTGGGGTACATGTTACGCACATGTACTGAAATAGGTTAAATTCAGGGGCGCATCCGGAAAATAATTTTGGCGGGGATAGCGGATATGTATTGAACCCTTGCAAAGAAGCATATGAGACTCAGATTCGGGGCGTAACAGGTCATATTCGTAAGTTGCTGTCAGGGCGCTTCATTAACTTGCAGGGTAACATATAACAAAATAACATGCAGGAAAGAGTGAAGCCAGGGTTAAAACAACTGAATTTAATAACAAATCACCATATTTACACATAAACAATTAACAACAAAAACTCCCAACTGACTCCCGCTTAATAAAAATGCCAAAACTTAGGCGATATCTCTGGAGAGATTAATTACCCGGACCAAGTGTCCTTAAATAAAAGATACAAAAGTGACCATATAAGTGCGTACGCCGTTCTACATGCACCACGATGTGTACTTTGAATGCGTGATTCGTTATCATCCAGAATGACCCTTCAGACAACGAATCCGCATTTCCTAGAGCTAGACCGACACAAGGGAACACAACTACAATACATTAAATTAAACCGACACTTCCTAAATCTACTATAAACAAACACAAAATTTCCGTGTGAAATTGGACTTGAATTGCCGTAGCAACATTTACTGCCTAAAAACTTAGGACTTCTCACACAAATCAACACAAGTACATTAACACGTGACCAATAGAAAAATACTCAAATGACCGCTGTCAAAATTTACAAATACTCTACCACTACACCAAACGGGTGTGACAAACAAAATTACATGAAATCGAGTCATCAACAAAGCAATAGGCAAACAGCCAACATTTACGTTAATCACAATATTCTTATCCATACAAGGTACAACAATCCGTTACACACATGGCGAACTCCCCAATTAATTATGGCTTAAAATTTAGCCATCACAATGAACAGGTTTGCTACATGAAAGCTTACAGGGTTCAGTCGGACAAATAGGACTGCCTATCAAAATAAGTCACAGGCAGAACGGGCGGTTTGTGGAACTCTGCATGTCTGTCAACCCACGTGTCAATAACCTCGACCTCCCAGAACATGGGGTCGAACCTCGAAGAAATGTGCCCCAAAGCACAATAATACGTGTGTGTCAGAAAAACATATGGACAAGAATCAGCAGTCTCCCAAGAGCACTCTGTCTTTCCATCTAAAAATACAACAGCAGCAAAAATATATAAGGGCGGTAGGACAACTACCCCCTCCTCACGTAGAATCAACACACACTAGACACATCAACACACACTGAATCACACGTATGGGTTGTGACAGACCCTGAAATAAAAGACACAAATAATATCCACATGCTGGCGCCATCGTTCTATGCCGTGACTAGTCACCTGAAAAGGACTCAAGAAAAATCTATTAAAATTAGAACGAAGGTGTTCTACAATTACTTTTAAGTTGGTGCACTCGGCTACTCTAACATGAATAATAACCTGTTCAGCAAAATGTTTTACAATCATTTCCTCCCATTCCTATTTCAAAATATTAACGTTAATAAAGCACCATTTATCGAATGTAACGGGTTCCGCAATTGCGAGGATAAAAATCATGCACGCACGCCGCGTACATTACACATGACTCAAGAAAAAAAATCAAAATATCAACAAACACTTTGGCCACGCGCCAACGGACATTTAAACATGTAGTGTCGGTACAAGAAAAAAACAGCTATAAAAACAAGAAAGAAAAACATGACTATTTACAAAGTTCCCCGGCCAAATCTAACTACATAATTGAAATAATCCAATTTTTAGTACATCACCGCTTCTGCATGTAGGACTAAGGACATCCTTCTCAACCCATTGCCCTATGGACAATTTAGCACTCCATAGTAGTCGTCTGCGTTGATTTCTTGAAGCTCATCCCAACTTCAAACCACGTGCTGATCATCTTGGTCTCGACTCCTTGGCAGAAAAGTTCAATGTTAAATATTTGCCTATCTATAATCGCTTGCAGGCTACTCAGTTCACCCACAATTGTCCTACTGCGATTAATAGCGAAGACTGGCCCTAATTACATCGCACATACGCACTATAAAAACACATACAATACACACAATTTATACATAAAATATACATCTCGAGTCCGCGCCACTGGCTCGTTAACAAGTTCAAAATCCTGGCTGCACCAGCAGTCGCTATCTCGTCCGGTATTTCCGTCCCGTCTTGGACTTCGGTTCTGGTAAGCGCTAATTAGGGTGATACGATACTTCCCCCTTAAAGTTGAACTCGTCGTCTTTAAAAGAATGTTACAGTTTATCACGCGCTGGCGTGAAATATTTAGATCACACAATTTAGTTGATTTTAGAACAAAATGTATTATAGCTTTTAAAATTCGATACTGCAAACGCTGCGACATTAGCTTCCCAGAGCTCAGAAAATGAAATTAGCTTCACTGATTTTAGAGCGTAAAAATCACATTTCGAACTGGCGTGGAGTATACCTCTGAAGGCTCCACACAATAAGACTTAGATAAATTCGAGCGTCAAAATCACACTTCAAACTGACGTGGAGTATGCCTCTGAAGGCTCCACAAGAATAGTACCTAGATTGGAGTCAGGCCAGACTATTTATGAGAAACTGACAAGGGCGGTGGAGTGGGGCGGAGTCGGATAAAAACTTCCAGAGTTTATGTCTCACAAAGATGGGGCTAGTGTCATTCTTCTCCAAATGAATCCAACGTCTCAAATTACTCGAGCGGAGATTAATCCGTTCGGCGGTTCCTTAGATACACACTTCCGCGCGCTTTTTACTACTGACGCCGTCCACCTCGTGGTCACGGCTTGGTCTCTTGCGATTGGCTGATTCAATCGTATGTTCGTTGAGAGGACCTCGTGATTCTTCCTTTATGTCTCCAATTTTGGTACAGTAGTTGCACAATTTGGCCTTGAACTCGACTAATTCTGGCCGTCCCCCAGGAATAGCTACCAACTCAGCTTCTGTTGCAACCATTACGAAATGCTGGCCTCCCTAATATCCAAGTCGACTTCCTTATGTGCTGCCTAGGCCGTAGTAATAATAATAATAAATATGAATACTTATTTATCGAAGATCAATAAGGGTTCAGTATGTAGGTAAAGACTGCCTTATGAAGTGACTGGCTAAGCGGCTTTGGCATGATGTTGGTTGGTTAGTTCCTCAGTTTAGGAGCTGCGACAACGCAGTCATATAGCCCCGTGTACTTTGGGTGTGTGTAGAATCTGATAACCAGTCAAACTATAAGAGAGGATATATCCCCTATCCTCCTGGGTAGGTGTCTGTCTGTTAGGTAGTCGGCTAACAGGCAGGTAAGATCCTAAAAGCAACCGCCACAGGCTAGATCAGTATATACCCACAAAAACTTAAGGCAGCACTATGAGGCATACTAGGCAAGATGAGGAGTGAGGTAGTTTGTCATTGCTTTCCTCACTGAGTCAGAACAATACCACTGACCCTATGAGTAGAACCTTTCACAGTACACATAGGCGCTGTGCCCTGAAGGCCATTACTCTGCACCACTCGTACCTCAAAGCTTCCATATACAGTATATAATCACAGTCATGGGTGGGACTGAGACATTGGTGGAAAGCCACATTTTACTCCAGCCAGTGCCAACAGACAAATACAAATGTACTGCATTCATCCAGAGGTGGTAAACAGGCCTCCTACTACTACTAGGTCTGTTGTCAGCCATTACAGTGCACAGAAGTCAAACTTTGCTATCAGCAGCTTCGGTGGTGTAGTTGGTAGCATGCTGAGTTTCTATGCCCAAGATCGCGGGAAGTAAAGCTGGCGGTCCCATGTCATAGATTTATGGCATGTTAAAGAACCTTCCACTAATTACACCTGTGTGAAGCTAAATTATAGGATAAGCATTTGAATAACGCTCTCAGGTTCCAAAGTTCGTCGCCAGGAGCCGACTGCAGTGGCGTCTAGTAACCAAGGTCTGAACTAGTAGTCGTTGACGGCGTTTGGCGGCAAAAGTAGGAACTACTTGAAAATTCAATGTCGGCAGTCCTTACTTGAATTAAAAACGGATAACACATACTAATACAGCAAACACAATTAACACCGGTTATCAGACAGATTCTACACACACCCAAAGTACACGGGGCTACATGACCGCATTATCACAGCCCCTAAACTGAGGAACCAACCAACCAAACTTTGCTATCCCTATGAGCAAATGAATAGCGTAATTTACATCACCATGGAGATTAAGAAAGCAAAGTAAATGATCCTACGGAATATGACAAAAGAGCAAGTAAGTCTACTTTCAAATTATATCGTCTCAAACAGCTGGAATGTGAAACTGAAAAGGTGCATGCATAGCAACGAACCACTTCATCAATAGTACCACTGTGTGGTAGAATTGGTGGTGAACCGTTTCGTCACTAGCACTCCGAAGGTTGAATTTGAAAAGAGTTGCACTTAAAAATAATACCAAGAAAGTTGTTGACAAGCTTGGTATTTACCTAGGCAAGCAGTGAGTCAATGACTAGTAACAATACTCGTACTCCTTGGGTTTAGAGCAATATTCTCCATTTTATTAGTACTCCTTGGGTTTAGCAGTATGTTTGACACCGTAAATATTAACGCTCCTATTGAAGAGGTTAAAATCCTGGTTCAGATTGAGGATATAAGATTTTCCTTTGCTTAACAGATAGAAATCATTCCTTGATTGGTTAGGATGCCAACTGTTTGTATCGTGCAAGAAGACGGATGCCCTACCCAAAGCTCTGTGTGTGGGATTTTTCTCTGTCCTTTTAATTAACCCTCTGTTAGGTTTGTGGAATGCCGTTTACATTACTTATTTTACATTTTAACATTTTATATATACTGTACATAAATATTTTATAATGACCATGTACTTTTCTTTTCTGGACGGGTCAGGGAAGGGATATTGGAAGGAAATCGGCTGTGGACCTATTGAAAGGAACCGTCCTGGTATTTGCCTGGTGGTGAAAATGGGAAACCACAAAAACCATTTTCAGGACGCCCGATGTGGGATTCGAACCCACCCTGTCCCGATGCCAACGAGGCACGAGGTAGCGTGTTAGAGCCCTAGAACATTGTGCCCGGTCTTTTTAACATTTTCCATTCTAGATTTTACATTATAACGTTCTACATTTCATATTTTACATTTTAATATGTTGTGCTGCGTCTGGTGGCCCCATGCTACTGCTTCCCAATAATCGTTCACATAACTTCAACTTAATAATTTCTGTCTATATGATACTTCGTATTTTCAACAATTAATTCCAGTATTTCATCACTAACAAAAAGATTCTATCATTCAAATTCAGTTCTAGCTATCTTAGCAGTCCTTACAACACCAGGTAGTTTTGTCAAAATATTGTGGGACCATGCCTGAGTATCCTTCCATGGTTCCTTGTTCCACTTTGTGCGATCCTTGCCTGGAACGAAAAAATATATAATATATCATCATAGTAATAGTAATAATTCTCATGGCCTGCTTACCAATAAAATATAAACGGCCATCCAATTCTTCGCTTCCAATACCGTCCTCCTGATCAATTTCATGGTCAGTATCTGAGTCTACGGATCTTGTTTCAACTTTGCCTTCTGTATCAGCCATCACTTCAAAATAATCATCAACTAGCAATTCATTATCTTCCAGAAGAAGGCGACATGGAAGAGAAAGAGCGAGTAAGTTATCATTGTTTTAAGTGAAACAGCGAGGTCAACTGCCCCTTGTAACATAGTTTCAAGATACAATTTTAAAGTCTTTTAAACTTTAGTGGTGGATGCCTAAATATATAACTGCCATTATGTACTAAAAAAAGATGATAATTATAAATCCAACACAAATATATGGAATACAAAAATAAAAAATGAACAAGTTCAGTCAACTATTATGTCTCTTGTAATGATAGGTGTTTTGTGTCCTCAGCGGAGTAACAGCAAAGGGATTGAGAACCCAGTTGCATTTGTTCACGTTGATGGAAGGGAATTATTGTTGCAGTTTATCCCTCCAGCACAGAAATATATTCTAAAATCTGATTGGAACAAATGTCGGTATCAGCAGTGAAAGGAAACATTCCAAGTTCACCCTCTTCAACGTATGAATTCCACTGCTAAATTTTTCTTAACCGTCGATTGGTAAAGGGCGGATCAGATCCGACCCAGTTGAAAGGTAGTTGCTCTTTGCTCCCCCTCTCCCATATCTCAGAGTGGTCTAGCTTTAGCTAATCTCCACCTGGTCCTTTGGATAGTGCCAGAGCAATTGCATAGTCCAGGCAAGCGACAGTCCCATTCTTGATCCACACTAGTGTCCAAAAGTTACGAATAAGTAGGGCAACAGGAAATAGGCGCAAATGAATAACATATGCACCTACCGACCTAACGTGTTCGCTCTGTATAGGAAAGGAGTATTCCCTGCTTTGATTAGCGGCGTGAACACAAGGTGAACAGCCAGTGCCCTCATTCGTGTTTGCCCTGTTATAGTGTGCGGAGTGTAGCCTCATGGTGAAGGTGACAACATAATGGCACAACGACGCCATTTAGACCCCGTATTGCAGGGTAGAATACTCGAACGCTTGGAATCAGGCCAGACGCAGACCAAAGTCACCGTATCCTTGAATGTGCCACAAAGTGTCATTTCCAGGCTTTGGAGACTATTTCGAGACACACAGGCCAGTACCAGGTCGACCCAGAGTAACCACCCCACAGCAGGACACCGATATCTGGCCTTCACCGCCCGATGAAATCGGAGTGCACCTGCAAGACAATTGGCGGAGGAGCTTGCAGCCGTCTCAGGGGTTGCCGTTTCCCGGCAAACTGTGTACCGGAGGCTCAGAACAGCAGGGCTGTTTGCCAGACGTCCCGCTCACTCCAGCACGAGACGGGCCCGTTGACTGTGAAGCTGTCAACATCGAAACTGGACCATGAATGAATGGAGGCATGTGCTCTTCACAGATGAATCCCGCTTCAGTTTGCAGACCGATTCCCGTCGCACATTAATCTGGAGAGAACCGGGTAGCCGATACAACCACAGGAACATCGTGGAACGAGACCAGTATGGTGGTGGTGGCATCATGGTGCGGGGCGGCATCATGTTGAATTGCCGTACGGAGATGCACATCTTCATGGGTGGTCCGAGGAACACTGTGAACACTCGGAGATACAGGGATGAGGTACTGAGACCACATGTTCGACTCTCTTCCTCTTAATGGACGATAAAGCCCAACCGCACTGCGCTGCTCTGGTTGATGAATTTTTGGCTGGGGAAGACATTCATCGCATGGACTGGCCAGCTAGGTCTGTGGATCTGAATCCTATGGAACATGTCTGGGATGCATTGGGGAGGCGAATTGCATCCCGTCAGCCTCAACCAAGTACTATCCAAGACCTTTGCATTGCCCTTTCGGAGGAATGGGATCGACTGCCACAAGAGCCCTTGGACCTTCTAATAGAGAGCATGCCACGTTGCTGCAAAGCATGTGTGTCTGTTAGGGGTAACCTTACACCCTATTAACAGCATATTTTTTTGTGGAAGACATTGCCAATTTTGTTGGTTCTGCTTTTTTTTTTTTGGACAAGTTGTGTGACATGTGTAAAGCCCTGCGCGGATATCCGCAACATTTTTCGCCATGCGGATATAGTTTGCATGGCTTTGCGGATAACGGTTAAGCTGCGGATACTATTTGGAGTAAATTTGCGGATAGTTTTTAGAATACAATCCGAACTTGTTGAATATCATAGGGAAAGTTGGGTAATTGTGCGCACCTATGTTTTTCGAGATGGTAGTACAACTAGCAACTCAGTTACTTGCTACCCTTAAGCTGTCATCGTACCTATTAGCAGATAGGGACAGTCAGCATGATGCCAGTTGCTATGTGATAGCCGTGAGGCTTGGATGAAGAAACTTTACACGTTGCATGTTATTTTCTGTAGCCATCAGATAAGACGGTAAGCTTACAGTTGTGATTCAATTATTTAAAGTTAAATGTTGTTTTAAATGCTAGCTTTTACAGTGTTGATGCATGTATTTATTTTTCAATATAATAGATTAGTTTCCCGGGATTCATTGAGTTACGTTTTAAAAGCAGAGTGGGGTAATGGTGCGCAGAACATAATGATACAATCAATACAACGCGAAATTAATGGCAAAATATTTCATGTTTGTTCTCCAGATGCCAAGAAATTATACGCGGAAAACAGAGAAAAACTCCTACCCAGCAGAAAATATGCAGAAAGCTCTACGTGCAATTGGGGATGATGGTAGGAAAATGAGGGAAGTAAGGAGACGTTTCAACATTTCCGAGTCAACCGTACGAAAGCAGTTGCTGCAAAATAGTCTTGTTCCACCTCGTCCAGGCCGTAAACCTGTTTTTACCAACGAAATGGAATCACAATTATCCGAATACGTTTTGACATTGGCAAAATTATTTTACGGCTTAACGCCCACCAAGCTTGTCAGACGGTTTGTGTTCAAGTTTGCAGAGGAGAATAAGTTTCCCCATACTTTCAATAAAGTTAAAGATCTAGCAGGCAAAGATTGGATGTATGGGTTCTTGAAGAGAAATCCTACATTAACGTTGAGACAACCTGAAAAAACAAGCCTAAATTGGATTGTCTCCTTTAATCGTGATGAAACGAAGATATTTTATTCTAATTTCCAAAACTGCAGAATTTTAGTATCATTGCATTGTTATGCTATTGTAAAAAGCATTGGAATATTCTAATATTAATGCACTATGCATGTTTCAGCCAATTCACATTGTATTATTATGGCTTTCCAACATTCATCCCATGCTCACAATTCCCCAACCCATGCACATGATTACCCTGCAGGGTGGGTAATGGTGCGCAAATGCATATTTGCGAAATGTTGAATTGTAGTCCACCAAATGTATTTTTGAATTAAATAATTAAATTTGTTTCTGCACATCGAATATAGGAGGCTCCCTTATTCATAACTGCAGCTGTGTTATCTATTATGAGACCATCACAAGACCAATTCTTGCTTAAGTGCGCACAATTCCCCCACTATCCCTTACTAGGGCCCGGATGTTCGTGACTTTTTTTTCCGTTATGTTTTTTCATGACAAATGTCAGATGATGATTTACGCTAATTCCATTCAAATTATGCCATTAAGGATAATCAACACTCCGAACTGAAAAGGGTTGCAATACTGGCTGTATAACATTCATTTTAAACATAGCACATGACATACATAGCCTAGGGGTACCACTTTCTGCTCAAATGTCTAAAAGATAAAGCATACTGTAAAGCAACACATTGAAAATATTATTGTAATGCCAGTAGATTCGGATAACAAACGTGTGGATAACAGTCGTGCGGATGCGGGGCGGAAGCGAATAACAGTCGTGCGGATTCGGATAACAGCCGTGCGGATGCGGATAGCGTTTTGTTTATCCGCGCAGGGCTCTAGACATGTGGTGTGTGATTCAGCTTCTGTTTGTTCATCAATCCATCTGACATTCCTATCAGGTGGTATGACCTCATTTAGTGATTATGCTTAACTTTTGGACACTAGTGTATTTTTGTCTGACTTTGCCGCTGAGGTAAAATATTATGTTAGCAGTTTTTCCTGTTATTTTACCGTTTCAGTTTTCCCAATGTTTGTTCATACGGAAGGAACAGGTAAGGTGACAGGAAGAGTTGCTAGCTCAAATAGTAACAGTCCAAATTGTTTCACCATCTCTCCGTAATTCTAAGTGTATGAGTCAGAATGGGATTGTGATGGAGAAATAAGTGAGAACGTCTCTGAGTCAGAAGATGAAATCTTATCAAATAGTGGGGATACTGAAAATATTGAAATCAAAATACAGTACTTCTAATTTATCTTTACTTACTAAAGTGCTATAATCAAATAGTCTTTAACATGACATAAATAAAGTGATTGTACAAACAAAATACACTGTTAAAATCATCATTTTAAAAATAAGAAAAGACGAGAATATAGGATGGGTCGGATCTGACCCGACCATATTGTTTACATTCTGGATGTTCACCATATAGTTGGTGGGTTAAGAATCTATTCAGCTTGTTGCTTGGTGTAAGAATATTCTTTACCCTTTCCAGCCTACTATCATTAAGAATATTCAAATGTTCAGAAATATAATCTTGGTATGCAACTTTGAACAGCATGATTTATCTCTAATAAGGGCAGCAAAATCTTTTCTTTTCTGTTGCAAACATTAGTAACAATTCATTTTTAAGTTCATAAAACATAGAAAGTACCTTTCCTTTTGACCACCAGTGATCAGTGTCAGTGTCTCCTGTTCAAGTTCCTGCTTTCTGGCACATGACACTTGGAGTATTCTGATTTTAGAACTCTACTTTTAATGTAACTAACATGGTTTTTACCACCAAAGGTTCCTGATGTGGAGAAAAAAAAAGCAGTGAGAAAAACCTTGCTTTAATCCTGAAGGTAAGCCTTTCATGTGACTGTCCCTTGCTGGGACACCATCAATGCACACTGAAATATAATTTCTAACACAATTTTCCTTCCATTGTACCATAGATATCGTACAGTTCAAGATGTCTGATACTGCTGACAATGGAGACAATTCTTTGCAGGCTAGGAAATGTTCAGCACTTCTTTTACAAGTCTTACATAGCTTATTACTTGTTTTTTTCTTCTTCTTCTTCTTTTGTTTGCTAAAGAGCTGAAATACAAATTTCACCCCATCATTACTGGTGAGCTCAGGAGTGGGCAATCCCAAGGGGCTCCTGAGCTGGGTCCATTTTTTATTTTTATTTCCTCTCCCCCTTTTTCTAGAGGCTTGGGAGTGGACCCTCTCCTTTTCCTGTCTGCCTTTCAGGGCTCTTGAGCCTTCCAAGTTCCATCCTCATTTTTCGAGGGTCGAGGGCATTTCTATTCTGTCTTATTTTTCCTGCTTTCTTTTTAATACTTATCTTTTTCTAATGAGTATGTTAATAGTTGGCAATATTTGTAGTAGCAGTAGTCATATTCAATATCCATATCATTGGGGCAGATGACCTAGATGTCTCCCCTCTTAAAACAATGTACTGCCTCTAGAAGATTCAGAACAGAGAATTTTGGTGACATATGAAATTTAATTCATTAACTGTGTTAGTACGTATACTAGCACATTATCCAATATGGTTAATGTTTTTGCTTCATAAGAGTTAATATTACTTTTTTCTCAAAATGAGCCATTTACATTTGCAGAATAAATATATTTTGGGTGATATGCTTGAAAACTTGTCAGCTATTTTTTGATGAAATTACTGTATGTTTGTTGAAAATTTGTAACACCTACACATATATAGGTATCACAACAGAACACACACATCTAAAATACCAAGCATATGGGGGGGAAATAGTTCAGAGTCATATCTTACAATTGAGGTTGAAACAAAATTATTTAAAATGTTAAAAATATTCTTTATGCAGAAAAATGTAATTTCAGAACTCATTTTAATTAAGTCTGTCCTACTTTGGGTCACAGATGCAATAATATTCTAAAGACAACATAATTGCTGATACATGTTCTTGATCTTATACCTCGAGTCACGGATTTTTGGTTTTAACGATATCCGCAAAATATTTCATCAAACATACATACAGTATAATATCACAACGATATATTTACCCCAAATTAGCCATTCTTTTTCAATATTGAAACCGGGAAATAAAGTTATTTTGTGAAATGTGTTATTTTCGCCCTAAAATGCTAAATACCAACAAACTGCTAGTAATATGATGGTTTAAAAAATATACTTTAAAATTAATTGAAATAGTTCCACTATCTGTAGTTTGATAGAAAATAAGACATCTAAAATATAAATGATTCAAAAGATACAGGATAATGAAGTCGTGAAATCATAGAAACAATGCTGTGCTTATACTGTGGGGACAACATAAGTTTCACGAGTAATGGGAAATGGAGAATATTTGTTGACATAAATGTTAGGTTAGGTACTTAGCACGGAAAATATAATTCGTTTGAGTTTTAGTTCTTTTGAAAGAGAAAAAAAACTAGAATAAATTGTTTGTTATTCCCTCAAATGTGTGTATAGCGCTCATTATTTAACCAAATCCGTGCGCCATACACATAGTTATTAAGCACACTTGCACCTCACTTTTTTATTTTACCGCTTTGGAGCCTTTTATATTGCCATAAATACGGGTCCCTAGTTACAGATTCATTTAAAAGAAATTTTGAATGGTATGCAAGGAACTTGTCGGCCATTTTCTGATGAAAGTACACTATTGTTATAAAGTGCATACTGTATTGGTTTTGCATAGACATGTATCACAACTGCAGATATTCTATAGGTACAAGAGTTTCTGAGAAAAAATATTTGAATAATTTGTTTAACTATCGAATGGGGTTGTTGATTCTCCACCCAATCAATACAATTTATTAAAAAAAAGTTTCACAGTTTTATTATTTCTGGGACATGTTTCGGGCCATACCTGGGCCCTTCTTCAGCCTTGATTAATTTCCAAAAACATCCATTAAATAGACATGCATTTATAATAGAACAACACTCTTAAAATGCTTAACGGTATTAGATACATTAAAACAACACTAAAATACACATTTGGAGAGAGAAAGAAACACTGATACGATAAAACACCTCTGCATGTCAGCCATACACAAACTAAAATGTAATACATGCTGGTTGTTTTTAATGGTGACAAGTGTCCATTTTGCTGAGTGATTCTGACTTATCTGTTAGTCACGCCGATACAGTTCTGTTTGGTGACCCAGATATGCTGGCGAGTCTGGGGCTTAACATACTTTGGCCTTTGCTAAACTTTGGAAAACTTTCCAAATAATCTTAATTTGTTTAATCTACTTGGTTTACAAAAAATTATAGAAGTATGTGGTTTGTCTTTTCTTTCAGAAATATAAATTTTTAATGCTACGGTATTATTACTCAGATCTGTCCTACTTTGCACCATATTTATAGCTTAATTCCAAAGATAAATTAATTATTTTCATGTTTGACTGATTTAAATAACTTTTCCGACAATAGTTTCCGATTTATGCGGGAACGTGTTACATTTCATTAATAAAAATTATTCACTCACCAAACTCGGCATCGGTGCTTATAAAAGCACTCGGGGAATTAAGTTTTCTTACATCATTATCATCACTACTAGACTCGAGAATAAGATCATCATTACTGTTATCATTTTCTAAGTACCGTATTCAATAATATCATTTCACCATCTTTTAACTGAGATAATGATGCAGCCATACTGTAAAAAAATTCATACATTAGATGGTATTTATTTACAATACGCTAGGACACAGCTAACCTGAACCAAACCTAACACAGCAAATGCTTCAAATGACACTAATGACCTACTGACTACCAGTAATAACAGCATCAAAAATGGTCACCATTATCACGACTCAATCTCAGCAAACCTCCTGTTCAGGAACATAAACAAAACATATTTTCGTAGCAACAAACAAGAAAACGGCTCAAACTCTCTGAATAAGAGGAGATTGAAATCCGGCTCCCTTAGTTAGGCACGCTTGTGTCATCTAACGAGGAAATGTAGACCTTATTCAAGTTTTCAGAGAGTGCCGATGAAGTAAACATTTATTTTTAAACCTGAATTTTGTTATGGATAGAATCTAGCATAACCCTGATTGCTACTATTTAACAGAATAGCAATTCATCAAAATGTCACTGCTACACTGGCTTTCTTGAGACAATATATAGATTTCTGTGGATTAAATTTGAAGTAGTTTTGTTAAGTAAGAAATAACTTCCAGGTTTAGTGAGCAATCTCCTGGAAAACAATGGGGCCCCAATGATGCACCTTCAGATCAACCAAAGTGGGGTCTGAATGAAGGCCCACTCGATAGACCTCCGCGGGGTCCCAATGATGGTCCGCAAGATCGACCTGCTTGGGGTCCCAAAGATGGTCCGCAAGATCGACCTGCATGGGGTCCCAACGATGGGCCGCAAGATCGACCTGCTTGGGGTCCCAAAGATGGCCCGCAAGATCGACCTGCATGGGGTCCTAAAGATGGCCCGCAAGATCGACCTGCATGGGGTCCCAAAGATGGCCCGCAAGATCGACCTGCATGGGGTCCCAAAGATGGCCCGCAAGATCGACCTGCATGGGGTCCCAACGATGGCCCGCAAGATCGACCTGCGTGGGGTCCCAACGATCCGCCCCAAGATCGACAGCAATGGGGTTCCAATGAACCTCCTCTGTGGAGAGCGGAAGATCGGTTTGGCCAGCAGCGATTTGGAGGAGGTGGTCGAGGAGGCCGAGGAGGTGGTGGTGGCGGCGGCGGTGGCGAGGGATGGAATCGCAGTGGCCCTGGAGACTGGGACGCAAAACTTGAACCAGCTACTGTTGTCGACTATGGTCACCGACCTGTTGTTTCAGGTATGATACTGTGTTTTCTTCAGCTTTGTTGACTGTAGTGTAACCTAAACATTTTTTGTTCATTTGAAGCCATATTAATGCTTGTAGGATTTCGCGTCATTGTTGAACTATTTAATTACAACCAATTAATGTTTCTGAGTGTTCAGAATTAGTTAGCATGAGATCCTGAATAAGTGAAGTTTTCAAATCATGACGGGCATTTGTCGTTACTATGAATATATGGTATTCAATATTTTATGCCTCTCAAGAGCATA
Source organism: Meconema thalassinum (assembly GCA_946902985.2). Lineage (NCBI taxonomy): Eukaryota > Metazoa > Arthropoda > Insecta > Orthoptera > Tettigoniidae > Meconema > Meconema thalassinum. Next base: position 97,840,903 of record OX336400.1, on the reverse strand, counting down.
ATTCATAATACAGTGAAACCCCTCGAATCCAAATCCTGGAAATCCGAAACCCCGGGTAATCCGAACGAGTTTTTTTTTCGACAATTTTAAGTTTGAAAAACACTTGCAAAAAAGAGAAACTTATTTAATTAGTCATAGCACAATTATATATTCTACATTATAACCTTATTTTACATAATTAGTTGAAAAATTAACAAAGAAATACAGTTAGCATAGTGTAAATGTGCTTACATACTTATCTCATCCTGGATTGAAAAACGGAAAAGTTGGTTATTGTAATTCCTTAGGTTAATCACTTTGCAATAATAACAATAGAAACACTTGAAATCCGTTATCTTCAATTGTCGAAGTGACGAAAACCTTGCCGCGGAAGCAATTGCGCGCCAGCGTCACATGAACATAACATTGTTTGGCGTCGCTGCTGTGTGCTGTTCTATGAAGCTCAATGCGATGTCGAGCAGATGCAGCTTCAGTATGTCACATTGTTGAAGTTTCTTCGTCCTCACTGTCACTAGCTACATTGCCGTCATGTTGACCTCGGACCAGACTCACTATTGCATGTTCGCTGTTCGCTCCAAGCCAGCTTGCCTTCCTCAATTTACAGTCCTATACCTTAACGACGGCTGGTTATTATGTTATATATATTTTTGGGCTATTCCGAACAGGCTACAGCCCCAATTAATTCGGGTTTCACTAGTTTAAACCAGTTAGTTAGGTTATGAATTAATATTTTTATAACCGTACTGAATACTGAGTTAGAACAGTACATTATATGCAAAACATTAATCATTATAAGTAATGTTATGTCACAGGATCTGTTGTGATGTCTATAACAGACTCGGGTAAATGATACGCCTTATTCAATACTAAGAAATTAAATTATGTCAATTAATATACTAGTTTCGACACTCAGTGGAGTCCTCTTCAGCGAACATAGAAAATAGTGAAAATTACGCTAGTCCAATCAAATTCTTAATTGCTTATGAATTACTTGGTTGGTCAATTCCTTAGTTTAGGCGCTGCGACAACGCGGCCACGTAGCCCCGTGTACTTTGGTGTGTGTAGAATTTTTCTGATAACCGGTGTTAATTGTGTTGGCTGTATTAGTGTGTGTTATCTGTGATTCAGGTAGAAGGACTGTAGACGATCAATTTCAAATAGTTCCTACTTTTGCTGCCAAATGCTACCGTCCACAACACCTTGCTGCAGACTTGGCTACTAGATGCCGTCACAGCCAACTCCTGGCGGTGAATGTTGGAATTAATATAGGGTTATCAAACTAACCTACAAATTTTAGCTTCCACAAGTGTTGTTAGTGAAAGGTTCTTTTTCATGTCGTAAATCTATGACATTAGCCCGCCGGCCTCCAAAGGAAGGCATACTGGGGGATTTTTAGCGCTCTTTAAAAAATCCTACGAATTCGGCCGAGTTTGACCCCGCGATCTTGGGCATAAAAGCTCAGCATGCTAGCAACTACGCCACCGAAGCCGCTTATGAATTACATTTATTACTTGATAATGCATTTGATTCTTACTTCCTGGTCAGCAGATCCCCACAGTATGATACGCGTTATCTGTAGGAGACTTCCGAAATCTGTAAGTTGTCCGTTGTACAGTCACTCTGTACATGCTGCGGGGTACGGTGCACGCTCTGACTGCGGTGGCCGAACTCATGAGGTTCGGGTGTTCGCTGGGCATGTGAGGCCACACACTAGCTGGACTGCGCAGAGAACGTGCGGCTCGCATGGTATATATACTGTGAGCAGTGGAGCTGTTCCTATTTCTACTGCTGACTAACGAAATAATGCCGGACTTAGTTTTCGGTGATACGACGGGAGATAACATCGTACCCGGACCACGACCTACAAGCCCGGACAACTTGTACGTAGTTATTAATGCAGTCAATGGATATTTTTTTCTTTTCAGGACAGGTCAGGGAAGGGATTTGGGAAGGAAATGGCCCCGGCCTATTGAAAGGAACCGTGGCATTTGCTCGGTGGTGAAAAACCATTTTCGGGACGGCCCAGGTGGGATTTGAACCTACACTCTCCCGATACCAGCGAGGCATAGCTAACGCGTTGGCTCTGTCAGTCACTGCGGCCGGTTTGTACACACTGTAGTTCAAATTAGCATTTATAAATAAAAATAATACAAGAGCATAGGCTTTCACGGCCAGCATTCATAACTTGTACATGGTTATGAACGCTGGTCCTGAGAGCCTAAGCTGTTGTATTTTGATGATTTATAAATGCCCATTTCGCCTATTTGTAATACATTTTTATAAATCTGGTAACTTAAATTTTTCAATGTCGTTATTGTTTGACTTCTTGATAAAATGGATACGCTGCTAACCTTGGTCTAAAGAGCCCCAGATTCAATATTTGGCCGGGTCGTGATATTTTAACTTTGGATGGTTTATTTGACGGGCTTAAGGATTGGGTGTTGGTGACTTCTTCATCAATCGTTTTGTGGCTTCGGTGGTGTAGTTCGTAGCATGCTGAGCTTGTATGTCCTACATCGCGGGGTCAAACCCGGCCGAAGTCGTAGGATTTCTTAAGAGCGTTAAGAATCCCTTGGTATGCCTTCCTTCGGAGAGGAAGTAAAGCCGGCGGGCCCATGTCATTGATTTATGGCATGTAAAATATCCTTCGATTAACTAAACTTTTGTGAAGGTAAAATTTGTAGGTTGGATTTGATAACGCTATATTAGTTCTTACGTTCGCCACTAGGTGCTGGCTGCAATGGCTTCTAGTAGCCAAGTTGGCAACTAGGTGTCGTGGATGGCAGCCTTTGGTAGAAATAGTAGGAACTACTTGAAAAATTGATCACCTGCAGTCCTTACCTGAATCCCAGATCTTCTCCTTCATTTCCCGGTTCCAGTGATCTGGGTTGGGGTGTGAATCAAGGACCTCCATACTTTTCTGTCTCTCCACCACTCACTAATACAGTCATCACAATTAACAACGGTTATCAGTCAAATTCTACACACACCCAAAGCACACAGGGCTAAATGACCACGTTGTCGCAGCCCCTAAACTAAGGAACCAACCATCATTCGTTTCATCCTCATCATGACGTGCAGGTTGACAACAGGTGTCAACTCAAAAGATTTGCATCAGGCCTCTCTGCAGGCTACACACCATTATAAAGTTAGGTTCAGTTTAAAAAGCAAGAGCTTGGTAATTATGATTATTGTAACGGTAGAACAATACCTAGTAGATCATTTCAAAATTTGATAACCTTGTAGCGGATCACAAAAGCTTTCAGTTGTCTCTCACTGTTATAACTGATAATGAAACCCTTAGGTTTCCTTCCTAACTTCTGGTCGTTATATTCAATCGAAGGCAGAATACCCAGAGCTTATCACACACAATACGAGAATGGTACTGTCCTATTAAACTGAGAAAGAATATGGTGAAGGATGTAAAAGTCATCAGTTCACCTAGTTTTGCGTGCCGTACTGAGTCGAGTAGATCTAACCATTAAAATGTTTTTTTAAAAGAGATCACAATACAGGCCAGACGTTTGTTTTAGACGATTGCCCTTGACCTTGAAGCTAGCGGGTGAGGCTGTACACTCAATCTGTCACCCTCTCACTTCACAACTGTCGCCACCGCACTGTCTGACGTAATAGAATTCCAGACTTTAGCAGATGATGATACCACAGTACAGTCCAGTCAACGTCGAAGTATTGTGTGATGCGGAAGTAAACGTGATATAACTTAGTTACAGATTGTGGTACGATTATCATTATTATTTTTCTCCGGTAATTATAATTGTGGTGTGACGGAGAAGTGTACGTGTCAGGTACTGATTGTGATGCGGTAATAAGTCTTATTGACATGCCGCCTATATTTTCAAAATTGAAAGGAAAGACTCTTCACAGGCAAAGTCGTGCGATCACCGCAAATGTTCATGATTATATGAAGGAGGAAGCAAACGTAAAGGACTGATTTTCACCACAGTACTACAAAGATTATAAGAAAATTAATTATAAGATGGAAAAGAAACAAAAGATCAAGGTCTGGGAGCTGGAGAAATCTGATAAACGTGAGGAATATTAGAGAAGAATTTTAGGACAAGTTCCAAAAACTGATACCAAAACTGCAGAGGAAGAGTGGCAAAATTTTCGAAATGTCTTAGTTGAAGAAGCTAGAGAATTAAGTGGCGAAACAAGTAGCAAGGTTCGACATAAAGAGACTGCCTGGTGGAATAAGGATGTCAAGACAATAATTCAATTTAGGAACAAAGTAAAGAGAAAATTAGAAGTGGAGAGATAAAAGAATGACAGAAATGAGGATAAAATCAGATCACTTGGGATGAATTTGCGAAGAAACTGGAGGAAGATACACAAGGTAATAAGAAATTACTATATAAAACTGTGAAAAACAATAAAAGACATCAGGAATCAGTTACAGTTTTGGAAGGAAATAATGGAGAAGTGATAAGAAGCATAAATGAAGTCTGGAAGTTAATGGGACAGTATTTTGATCAACTGTTTAATGATGCATCTAATAATGACAGTGGGAACACGAACATCAATTTAGGGGCCAATGATGAAAACCACCAAGAACGACCCCCAACCTGGTCTGAAGTGGAAGAAGCTTTAAAAGCTATGATCAAAGGGAAATCCACTGGAGTTGATGAAGTAAGTTCAGACATGATAAAAGCAGCAGGAATTGATGGGATACATTGGTAGTACAAGTATTACATGCTATATGGAAGGACAGTAAGATCCCTGATGACTGGTCTAAAGGTGTAATAGTGCCATTGTTTAAAAAAGGAAACCGGAAAAAGTGTAAGAACTATCGTGGAATTACTTTGTTATCCCATGGTCTAAAGATCTTGGAAAAAATAATTGTGCAGACCAGGAGGGAGTACTATTGACTTGATCTTTGCTGCAAGAATGCTTATTGAGAAACATCTTGAAAAAGGGGAGGAATTAGTAATGGTATTTCTAGATATAGAAAAGCTTATGATAGCATTGCAAGATCAAAAATTTGGGAATGTTTAGAAAGGCACAATGTCCCAAAAGGCTTGATAAACAAGATCAAAATGCTGTATGAAATCACAAGGGCATGTGTAAGAATATGTAATGGGGAAAGCAGATGGTTCACAACAAAACAAGGAGTCCAACAAGGAAGTTCACTATCTCCATTACTGTTCATCACAGATGTCATCATGATTTGGGGAGAAAGTGCCAGAGAGGTACAAGAAAAACTGGATTCATGGGACAAGCTGTTCAAGGAGTATGGGTTTAAAATAAGCCAAAGTAGGTAGTGATGACAACAGGACTGTCTAATGCAACCATTTACTTGAATAATCAGCCTCTACAAATTGTTGATCAATTTAAATATCTTGGTAGAACACTGTGTAAGGATAACAACAACAACAGTGAAGTAACAAATAGAACTAGTAACGCAGCCACCTTCTATGCACAAGTTAGAACACTACTGTGGGATAATAAAGTGCCCAGGAAGTGTAAACATATACTCTTTAAGACATACTACATCCCAATTCTAACTTACGGAGTAGAAACATGCACCCTATCCAGAAGAGAAGAAAGTAGGATTCAGGCATCCGGAATGAAGTTTATAAGAACAATGCTTCAAAGGACAAGGAGTGACAAAGTAAGGAAGGATACAAACAGGACAGAGGTTGGCATAGATATTAGTGCTACAAAATATTTGCAGAAGCAACGATTATGATGGTATGGGCATCTTCAAAGAATGGGAGATGAGAGGCCACCAAAAGCTTATTTCAACAAGATTATCCCAGGAAAAAGACCAGTAGGAAGACCAAAGAAGAATTGGTTGGACCAAATCAAGGATGATCTTGAAGACAAAGGGCTAGACTGGATAAGGACCCATGAAGACCAACTATTCATGGACAGGAAAAGGTGGCGAGGGCTCGTTAACAGCACCCGGGCGACTGGAGCTGGAATTTGATGATGATGACTACAAAGAGGTTAAAAAAGTGCAAGAAAGAGTTGCTGCTGCTACTGGAGTATCACAAACTTCCGTTTTCAGAGTATTACGGGAAAAGAAAGTCCGTGAAGTTGAAGGAATATCTTTCAGCACCCCTGGTAAAGAACATAATGTCCCAAAAAGAATTACAGGCATCGATGATTTCGACAAGTGTGTCCTTCGACGTACTATTTATAATTTGTACATGGAAGAAAAGGCTGCACCAACAATAAGAAGACTGCTGCAGAAATTAAGAGATTCTATCAATTTCGAAGGTAAAACCACTAGTCTTAAGACAATAATAAAACATTTAAGGTTTCCGGTGGAGGAAAACAAGATCTAACACATGTGTGCTTATTAAAAGACACAATATTTGTTCTCTTCGTGAAACATACCTGACTTGTCTTTGTCAATACCGATCTGAAGAACGACCCATTGTTTATGAGGATGAGACATATATTCATAATTTAGCCACACCATCCTGAAAAGTTGGTCCGATGACAGTAGCTCAGGTTTGATGGCTCCGGTGTCATGCTGGTGGAAGATTTGGATTTGTACCTAATGCACTTCTTATTTACAGATCACATTTGAAAACTAGAGATTTTCATAAAGAAATGAACACTGATAATTATGTTAAGTGGCTCCGTACAAAGTTAATTCCTAATTTTCCCCCTAACTCTGTCCTCATTGTCGACAATGCGTCCTATCACAACACACAACTAGATAAACCTCCAACTTCCAATTCCTCGAAAACAGATATGCAGTCCTGGTTAACGAAATAAAACTTTCCATTTCCTGAAAACTGTACTAAAACTAAAGTATATGATTTATGTTAGCCCACAAGCCTGCACAGAAAACATACTTAATTGATCAAATTTTAGCTGAAAATAATCACAAGGCCTTGAGACTTCCACTGTACCACCCATACCTAAATCCCATTGAGCTCATTTGGGCAGGTTCATACAATGGGTTGCTAGTAGAAATGTGGCATTCAAAATAAGAGATGTCGAAATGTTGTGCTGCCAGAGGTTTGAAGAAATCTGTCAAACAGAATGGGGAAAAGGTATGTCATAAAGTGGAAGACATTGAACGGGAATATTTTGCAAACGATGTGATTGTGGAAGATTGAATTTGAGAGAATTTTAATTCAAGATAACGGACTGGAAAGGTGTGACGACGAGACCTAAAACGAGGACGATCCCATGACAAAAGAAGACGCTGAAGATGAAGGCATGTCCGGTGTAGAAGAAATAGGGGATAATTGACTGTCCATTCCATGAAAGTTAGTGTGTGATTGTGTTATAAGTAGCAATCTGGAAAAAAGTTATAAACTACTTTGTATATTGATTGTGTTTTGTGTGAAATGTAAAATACGAACTGAGCGCCATTATATTTGCCAGTGACTGTACTTCAGCAGCAGCGTGACTGCATGGGCAGCTTACAACATCAACACAGGTACTGTAGTAACTCGCCTCCAGGCTTCCATTAAGATTTTTCACTCGTCTAAAACAAACGTCCGGCCTGTACCTGGTGTTTGGTCAGTAGGAGAAGTGTTACTTAAATAGAGGATTTAACCTTTTGCACCCCTATGTCAGTGAGGTTCGACATTAAAATATATAACTTCCGCTCCGATGTCTAGTCCCACACAACATGAAGATAGCTTGTACTCACAGCGCTCCTATGACTTCTGTGCTGTATTCCAGTATTGTGCAGCCAACTAGTGGTCTCTGAGAGAACAACTTTCCCTACTGACTATAGTGTGAGGGAATTGTAATGAATGTTTGACCTTCGTTATTCTCGAATGTTTATGACAGTTTTACTGATAATATAGATTGAATGTAAACATGGCATCTCATCTTCGCTCCCAGAACTGCATATTTTAGAACAGTTAGAACAGTTATTGGACAGTGATAGTTACGATGATGAACCAAAAACTGATGTGGAAATATAACATAATTATATTTTGTGTTAGATTGTTTTTCAGTGTTCACTTCCTACTGCTGTTGATAGTGCAGATTTTAATTAGGAGTGGAGTATGAAACATATGCTAAAAGTAATGGAGTTCAAAAGGTTAAATACATGCTGGGTTTTAAATCAGTTTTGGGAAGAAATTAAAATAAAAAAAAAGTTATTTTGGTAAGATAGGTATTTTTAACAAGAAATTTTAGAGCCTTAAATCCTGTTGTTAACCGTAAGGATTGTTTGTAATTTTTTAGATACGGTGGCGCCTGTGGCTCCATTTACTGAGCCCGTTCAGACATTTGATTATGGTCATGGTGCAGCAACTGGACGCCGGCCTGTGTCCTCTGACTTACCAGCAGGTGAGCACTTATTCTCTAGCAGATGAACAATAATAAGGGGCACCCCTGTAGTTTGGGGTTTTCAATACCGTATTTACTCGAATACGACCCGCCCCCGAATAAGACCCGCACCCTGATTTTGAAGAACAAAATAAAAAATAAAAAAAACCTCAAAATTATGTACAATCGTAACTAAATAAACAGAAGAGCATTTATCCAAAATAGTTTCCAACAGTTTTGAAGTCGTCCTAAAATAACACACATCAAACGATTAAAAATACAAATAAAAGTACACAAACACTTCATTCATAGTCATCAGAAGTACCAACTTCGGAACTTTTATCACCATCCCACTAAATGTCGTCATCACTGATATCCATAGCATTCGAAATACTACATTTCTTGAAGCTCTTCCGTATGAGATCTCCCGAGATACGATTCCATGCCGTCAAAATGCACGAACATAGCAGCTGAACTTCCGGGCGCTGAATACGACCAGTTGGAGTCAGTGTGTGCTTATCGGCCGCCATCTGCTCCGTATACAGCTGTTACAAGGCTACTTTGAACGGGCAGTTCACGCAGACATCCAGTGGTTGTAGCATAGACGTCATCCCGCTCAATCACGAATACACGACTCGTCAATAACATACAGTGCACTCTCGTTAATTCGCGGTAATTACTGCACGAACTTCCGCGAATTATCCGCAGTTATTTTTGTTAAGCCTAGGAAAAACAAAACTATTGGTTAAAATATTGAAATAGGCTTGAACACGCGAAATAATAATTTTAACTCCTGATTGTAGTGTCTTATACGACATGCTAGGCTACTGGTAGGCCTATGTGGATTATGCCTACATTAATATATTTAAAAAAAGCCGTCATTACTTTTTGTTTCTTAGATCGTTTATTCTATTTTTCGATTGCACATTTCCGAAGAAAATATTATATGAAAACGAAAATTCATCTCGTTTTTCTATATAAAGGATAAGTGTGACTAGAGACACTAGCTTGACTGTGGGAAAATTTCGGGATTTCCGTTGCATCACTCCCGCACTCGAAATCTACTGGATTTCCGTTTTCCTCACCAACAGTCAAATGCCATGCTATTTCTTCTTTGCTTTTCTGTAGTAAATCATAATCGTCTTTATCGACGTCTAACTTGCCCGTTCGAAATATCCTCGTTACAAAAGTCGGCAAGCGCTTGCTTTTGTACTAGCGGAGTAGCGGTACTTTCCTCCCGACTAGTTGACTGCATGAAGAGCATCGAACAAACACGCTCTCGATGTCGTGCGCGTTTGCGCCATTACGCAATAATCGCTGTTTACAATACGCTGTCCGCACATCCACCCTTCACAACTCACAGATCAGCGACCTTGGAGCGTGGCTGTTGGGAAAGGGAGGGTAGGTTCCGAGTGAAAGTGCATTACTCTTGTATTGTTTGGGCTTCAAAGACAAAGGAAATCTGTGCTATACCACTCGCGGCAACATGCGCGTAAGTTTCGAAGATTGCGCAATTAGGCCTACTGCTGCATCGCAGAGAAATGCAGTTCAGTCTTCCCTAGTCTCAATGATTTAGTCTTTACGCATTGCGTCGCATCAAAATTCTTTTAAACGACAGAGAGATTGCTTAACATAGCGTGATGATTAGTTGCTGTGAGAATTCCCAATTTAAAAAATACTCATGGAGACCCGCGAATTAACCGCAAAACGAATTATCCACACGCGAATTATCGGGAGTGCACTGTATTTCCTGCCGGGCACGATTTCCAATAACTTCAGCTTCCCTCACAACTTTCAGCTTCTCACTCACATTAAACGACCGCAAACTCTTCGTACAACTCATGTTTACACTCGGAAAACGTGCGCGACACGTGCGCGAGGAAGTATGACGCCGCCTGCTTACGGTAAAACAAAGTGATAGCCGGAAGAAGGCTAGCACCATCTAGCGGATACTCGCAACACCCGATATCGCGCGTGGCGGGCAATTTAAATCTTTAAAATCAGGATGACTCAAATAAGACCCGCACCCCAATTTTTCACGTCCGATTTTGTTTAAAAATGTGCGGGTGGTATTCGAGTATATACGGTATTTAAAATTAGAAATAAATAGCAGGAGTATTATGCTTTGTAGCATCTAAGTTGACAGATTTACCATCGTATAACCAATGGGGTGGGGGGAAGATTATGTGCAATAAAACATATAATATACTGTAATATTAAAATATATATATACAGTGTATATTTCTACCCCTTGTTATCGTGTGTACAGTGGATATGGAACGGCCTCTGATCGCAGATGGGTGGAGGAGAGATGACCCTGGCTTCCGGTCAGCAGGTGGGCCCCCTTCACGAGACAGGGATGACAGATCGCATCGCGGTGAACGTGACTGGGGACGTGGTAGCAGTTGGGAACGTGATAGAGGTAACTATGGCAGTTCTCTTTATGGCATTTGTCCTTAACCTTCAAGAGTGCTATTGACGAAACGGTTCGTCGCTACGCGCGCACTTTTAGTTCCACATTCCAGCTGTTGGAGGCGATGTTATTTGAAAGTAGACTTGCCTGCTCTTTGGTGATAGTCCATAGAACCATTTACTTGGCATTTTTAATCTCTATGATGATGCCAATTACTCGATTCATTTGTTCAAAGGGATGGGAAAGTTTTACTCCTGTGCGCTGTAATGGCTGACAACAGTTCTTGTAGTATTTCGATTAGTGGCGATTCTAGACATTTACCCAGGATATGAGAGATCCCCCCTAAAAGTCTGATTTGTCACCCGTAGTGAAAGGCTCAATTATATTTACAAGCTAGCCAGATCTTGTCATCGTTCCACAGTTGATATAGGACATGTCATGCATATCAAGGATAAGCATGGGCATCTTCTAACAACACCAACAGAGATCCTTCAACGATGGCATGAACACTTCAATGCTATCTGTAATGAAGAGTTGCCGCACCCACCGATTCCATTTGCCAAACCTGTACAGGGTGCAGTTCCACCTATCACACCTGCCGAGGTCAATACTGCGATCCACGCCATGAAGAATGGCAAGGCAACAGGTCCTGATGATATCCCTGCGGAACTATGGAAGCAGTTGGGTCATGCCTCTGTAGAGATCCTAGCCGAGTTCTTTAACAAATGCCTTGCGAGCCACCAGATCCCATCAGCTTGGCAAACTAGCGTCACAGTACCAATATGGAAAGGCAAGGGCGATGTAACTATCTGTGCCAATTACCGTCCTATTCGTCTCCTATGCCACATAATGAAGATTCTAGAACGTGTGATTGACACTCGCTTACGTAGCAGTGTTACCATCTCGCCTAACCAGTGTGGGTTCATGAAAGGTCGCGGAACAACTGATGCTATCCATGCACTGCGGTTTCTGATAGAAAAGTATACGGAGAAAAGGAGGACAATTCACGTGGCTTTTCTGGATCTGGAGAAAGCATTCGACCGGGTTCCCCATCAGCTTGTATGGTATTCTCTTCGATCTCATGGCATACCAGAAGCTAACGTGTGTTGGGTCCAACTCCTCTACAGTAATACAACTAGCTCTGTATGCAGTGCTGCTGGCCTCACCAAACAGTTCGATATTCGAGTTGGGATACACCAGGGATCTGCACTATCTCCACTCTTGTTTATCCTATGTATGGATACAGTGACTGACGATTTGCCGAGGCAACCACCATGGACATTACTGTACGCCGATGATGTCATGCTTGCAAGTGAGACCCGTAATGATCTAGAACACTTGGTCAACCTCTGGAATGCGAGACTAAACCTTACTAAGACTGAGTACCTTGAATGTGGTTCCCAGACAGATGGGGCCATCATAGTAGATGGCACCCCACTATAGTTCATCTTCTGTAAGTTTGCACTTTTTTGACAGCTAGGGTTGCCAACTTTCATAAGGAAAGACTCAATTTATAACCTGTAGTCCATAACAAATATATACATGTTTTATTCATATGTAAGGTTTTTCAGGTTATTTTTTCGCTTGTCGCAGTAATTGTGAATGTATTGGCAACATATTCTATCGGCCAGACTGCAAAATTGCATTATCAAACTGAACTACCACGTGCTCGAGGGATGGGCGTGCGGTTGGTAATGGACGCTTTACTGTGTTCATCCGCCTGAGAAAATAACGGGTTAATTATATTAAATAATAATTATAATTGATAATATTGCGCAAAGTCGTCTGAAAGTATTATTTCCATTTGAACGCGTGTTCATTTTTCAGATAAATATTATCTCTAATGTTGAGTAAATATGTAGTCTGAGAGGTCTCCAGGTCGGACATCTTTGTTTTGACAATCGAGTAGGAAGCAGTTACGGAATTTCTTGTTCAAGATATTTATTTTATTTCCTTCTTTTTGAAGGTAAAAAGAAAAGTCAGCAGAACTATTTATTTCCCTAAGGACATTGGCCTGGTGAAGATTTTCATATGGCATGATTTGTGCAAAAAAGTAGGCCTAAAATATGAGTTGTTTTTTAGGCCTAAAAGTTAACTTACATGGTGAAATGTTTCGTACGTTTTATCTTAATATCAATCCAACAGGTCAAGTAATGATCGTATCGTCTTAAGGACATTCTACACCATACCTTAGTAACCATTTTCCTCGAGCTGTGAAATGATGGGCCTAAAATAATTCCACTCTCACATGTAAGTTATGAGCTGCTCTGTCATAGCCAAGGTCTTGGTCATAGCGCGTCCAATGATGTAACATTATTCTGTCAGCGAGCCGTCAGTGAGTGTGCTGTTAGAACGATTATTTGAAAAATATCACAAAGAAATACAAATTTCCTTTAAAAAGGGCAATGAATTGATATTGCGAGATGAATGTAGGTTTAGGCAACTCATAACAGCTGTTGACACCTTGACGGAATACAGCTGCCATTGCTGGCTGCCAAGTGGGTGATAGCTCATTGGCTGGAATGCACGTGGTAGAGGCGGATTGATAAGTTCTGTAGGAGTATTCGTTCCCGCGAGAACTGTCAAAAAAGTGCAACCTTACAGTAGATGAACTATATCAAAGGCTTCACATCTCCGATACCTTGGCTCCGTTGTGAGACCTGATGGTGACACAGTCTCGGATGCCCGTGCAAGAGTGAATGCTGCATGGATGAAGTGGCGCCAGGTCACAGGCGTTCTCTGTGACCGCAAGATCCCTTCGCGCCTCAAAACTAAGATCTATCAAACAGTCGTCCACCCTGTTGCTTTGTATGGAGCTGAATGCTGGCCTAATACAAAGAAACATGAACAAGCCTTGCACTCAATGGAGATGCGGATACTACGATGGTCTTTGGGACTTACACAGCTGGATCATATTAAGAATAAAGACGTCCGCAATACTCTTGGAATTGCCCCTATTCCAGCCAAAATGAGGGAGACCCGGTTGCGTTGGTACGGGCATGTAGCCCGAGCAAATACAGGGTCCATTGTAAGGAAGTCACTTGCTCTTGAGCCTGATGGACAAAGACCTCCAGGACGACCAAAAAAGCGTTAAATGGATACCCTATGTGACGATATGCGCATCGTAGGTCTTTGTTCTATAGATGCAGCAAACCGCAACAAATGGAGAGCGAGGTGCAGAGTGGTGGACCCCAAGAGATAATTGGGAACAACGCCAGGAAGACGAAGAGAAGTGAAAGGCTCTTTCGCCAGTCGCTACATAACACAGTCTTTACCTACATCTAGTTCAACTATCCCCCTCCCGGAAATTATTTTGCGGTTGAGCCCCTAAAGGATACTTATTTTGGTAGATGTGTGTAACCCAATGTAATACGTAGTTATGGAACCAATAGAAGAAGAGAGAATATGTTAAACTGATTTAGGACCGTGATATAGATAAGTGAAAATAACTCAGTGCATGGGGGTTTATTCATCTGGAAATGTGTAGCAGTTAAAATGTTAAATACTGTAGTCAAGCATGAGGCTATTTGTTGTATGTACCAAAAGTAAACCTATTGAATTTTGTATTTATCTTTACACAGATATTGGAAAGAGAGAGAATCGCTGGGAAAGAGATCGCGGTGGCCGTGCAGAGGTTGATCCCTTGCGAGATCGTGACCGGGAACGAGAAAGAGATAGAGACCGTGATCGTGTTGATCGTGTCGACCGTGTGGACCGAGACAGAGAACGAGATCGTGTGGACCGTGACAGGGACCGCGATCGTGTGGACCGCGACAGGGACCGCGATCGTGTGGACCGCGACAGGGACCGCGATCGTGTGGATCGTGATCGAGACAGGGATCGAGAAGACAGGAGCAATCGCAGGCAGGAAGAAGACAAGTAAGTGGTGTACTGTATATCTTCTTTGGATTTGCTTGAAAGTTTGGTAGATTTGATGAGCTATTTTCAAAACTACTGCTTTTGAAATGATTGGCTAAGCTAATTATTGCACTTGTTGTTAAGAAATGTTTTTCATTACACAAGTAAGATGGAAGTTATTTTTGAAAAGTACATGTTTATATTCTGGAGTTTATTTAACCCCTTAACCGATTAATTTTTTGCTTGTCGAGTAATTTATCTGTGTGATTTCTGCTTGTCCCAATTGTGAAAATTTCATAGGAATAAGAAACAGAACCGAGATAAACCCAAAAAATATGGGTTTTTTATCTCTTAAAATATTATCCTTTTATTTATGTAAAGGGTGGTTATAATTTAGCGCGATGGCCCCCCCCCCCCCCCGGACAAACGAGTGATCGTAGGACAATGAAACGGAGTGGAAACATTTGGCAGGACATGGGGAAGAGACACAACCCATAAACCGTTGAGAGGAACACATTTTAATTTCTACTTAAGCGGGTAACAGGTGTTTATGGTGTACCTTGTTGACAGTCCAGGTTACAAGCGATGCTCAGTGTGACTACCAACTGCATCCACGACAGCCTGGAACCACATCATCAGCCGATCGTTCTCCACTGCATGGCCACCAAGATCCCCAGATTTGACCTGTGTGATTTCTGGCTGTGGGGTGACCTTAAGGACAGGATGTATCAACGGGACACTGACACATGTTGGCGTTTGAAGGTTAGCATCACGAGGGAGGTAGCCAACATCCCATCTGAGATGTTGCGGGCAGTGGTGGAGCACTCATTTGTGCGGTTCCAGGCTGTCGTGGATGCAGATGGTCGTAACATGGAGCATCGTTTGTAGCCTGGACTGTCAACATGGTAAACCATTAACACCAGTTAACCGCTCATGTGGAAATTTAAATGTGTTCCTTTCAATTGTTTATTCGTTATGTCTCTTCCGCATGTCCTGCCAAAGGTTTCCACACAGTTTCATTGTCCTACGATCACTCGTTAGTCTGTGGGGGGCTTCACAAGTAGCGCAAGTTTAATTATAACCACCCTGTATATACAGTGTACCCTAAATCTTTTTTATGATAATTGTCTCTTGTCACTCTCACTTTCCTCTGAATCTAAATAGCATACGCTCAATATCATTATCAGCTATTTGCAAGCTCTTCCTGTTACTTTGCTTACCACTGCAAGACGCCATGGCAAAATAAATGCCTGCTAGACGAAGTAGTAGTGGGCTTGGTGGGAGCACGGCAAATATGTCGAAGATACCGTATTTCCTCGCATAATCGTCGCACTTTTTTTGCTAAAATTTCGCGGAAAAAAAGCAGGGTGCGACGATTATGCGAAGAATATTTAATTTCAAAGAATATACTGTATCATTATTTGCTGCACGGGCAAGTGATTCGCGTAGCGTGAGTCATAGCCCGCAGTCAGAGACAGGGTTCTTTCTTCTAACAAGGTCACGACTGGTTAACGCTCGCGGAATGTGCTGACGAAGCTGGCCATTCGCGTCGTGGTTCATAGCCCGCAGGCATAAAGACGAGATTACTTTCTCCTGACAAGATCACGCCAGATTAGGCCTATAAACTCGCGGAATGTGCGCTGGCCGTTCGCGTCACAGTTCATAGCCCGCAGGCATAAAGACGAATGACTTTCTGCTGTCAAGATCACGCCAGATTAGACCTATAAACTCGCGGAATGTGCGCTGGCCGTTCGCGTCACGGTTCATAGCCGTCAGGCATAAAGACGATATTACTTTCTCATGACAGGATCACGCCAAATTAGGCCTATGCGCTCGCGGAATGTGCGCTGGTCGTTCGCGTCACAGTTCATAGCCCGCAGGCATAAAGACGAGAGTACTTTCTGCTGACAAGATCACGCCAGATTAGGCCTATAAGCTCGCGGAATGTGCGCTGACCATGCGCGTCGCGGTTCATAGCCCGCAGGCATAAATACGATATTACTTTCTCCTAACAAGATCACGCCAGATTAGGCCTATACGCTCGAGTATGTGCGCTGGCTTCTCGCGTCACAGTTCATAGGCCGCAGGTCTAAAGATGAGATTACTTTTTGCTGACATGCTCACGCCAGATTAGGCCTATAAGCTCGCGAAATGTGAGCTGACCATTCGCGTCGCGGTTCATAGCCCGCAGCCATAAATACGATATTACTTTCTCCTGACAAGATCACGCCAGATTAGGCCTATACGCTCGCGGAATTTGCGTTGGCCGTTCGCGTCGCGGTTCATAACCGGAAGGCATAAAGACAAGATTACTTTCTCCTGACAAGATCACGCCAGATTATACGCTCGCGTCACAGTTCATTGCCCGCAAGCATAAAGACGAGATATTTTTCGTCTGACAAAGTCGCGGCAGCGTGTGCAACTGACTGGCGCATAAATACGAACATGCTATGCGACGATTATGCGATGAAATTTTATAAACCTATTTAATGTTTGAAAAGTGGGGTGCGACGATTACGCGGTGGCGACGATTATGCGAGGAAATACGGTACTGAATCGTAAAACAAAGAATATCTTTGCAGCCAGACAAGTACAACTACAGGGTGTCTACCGGTAACGAAAGTAACGAAAAAGTAACGAATTTTACAAACGGGTAACGAAAATTTTCTGAAGGCGGGTTGAATCATTTAAACTCGCGCCGCTAGGCTCAGAGATTGTGAGTTTCACGCAAGCGGCGCCGTGCCTATTGCATAGTACTAAGCTATATCTCTCCGTGCCCGACCTCAAGGAAATACATACTGAGGATACCTTGAGTGATATACATCGGTTCAACGTATATTTTCGGCACCAAGAAGACTTTATTTCGTGTGAAATATTTTTCTGTATTACTGTATTAGGAAACCTGACTTTTTGCGAGACGTTTATTCGCTATTACTTCCGAAACTAAAAAGAAATCTCTCATTTCTGTTATTTGGAAATTATGTCAAATTGAAGTCCAGAAATAACGCGAAATAATTTAATGTTGCAATCTTGCGAAATGTTACCGTTTCGAAAAAAAATGCGAAACAATCTTCGAAATACATATAAGTTATTTAAAAATATGTCTAGTAAATTTGCGACATCCAGTATGGTTAATTTGACATTCCGTTATAAGTCGATTTTTCCTTCGAACTGTTGTTCCATCGGATATATAATCTAACCAATTATTTCGATAACTTGTGGATAATTCGTGGTTCTCAGGCGAAATAAAACGTGCCCTCTTGTCGTATTATTCGTGCAATCCACTCAGAATAATTCTTAATATTCGATACCGTACCTACTTCGAACGTTCATCCTCCAAAATCGCATCCTCAAGACGGCAGGCTGACCGCACGACTTGCCTGCGGGAATCTCGTCAAACGGACCGAGATCGACGTCAGTTGCGTAAAATCATAAAACCCGTCCCCTATCGTGATCTTGTGACCACGAGGACTGTGGGAAATCTGTCAAAGGTGATTGGGCACACATCACGGGGCACCCATCATGAAACCTACTTGCTACTTTTCCCATGACCGTATACTTAAAAGCGTGCGGGGAGCGAGAAGTGCATCAATCCACTTGAAAATGACAGCCTACGTAGCATCGAAATACTAATTCCTTCTCGTGATCCACCCTGAACTGATGAACTCCCAACCACAGCAAAGGGACAAAGGGAATCACGGCGCCGACCGAACAACATGCTCATAACTACTCGTGAATTTTAACCATGCCCAACCTTGAGCTTGCCTCTGCCATTCCGTCAGGACTGATAGACAGGCAGACAATCGTTGAACGGCCGGGTTCGGCGACGAATGCATAATATCTCGAGGACAACGTAAAACGGCCGAGAGCGGCAACGATTGCGATACATCGCGATATTTCTCCTCATTCAATGACGAGGACAACTGTATTCTTGTCAAACGGACAGCAAGTGGCGCCGATTGCGTAATAATGCTATATTTTCTTGTGCCCGACCTCAAGGACAATGGAAATTTCGTCGAATGACTAAAAGTGACACTGATTATCTAAATCGCGATTTTTCTCCGTGTTCTATCGTGAAAAGTACGGGAAGCTCGTCAAACAACTGAGACCAGCGCCGATCATGTAACATCTCGATATTTCTCCATATATGTCTGCGAAGACAGAATTCGGTAACGATCGCGTAACATCGCATCCGTTTCTTCCCGGCCTACCGCGGGGACGAAGGAAATCTCGCCAAATGGTCAAAAGCAGAGCAACCTCTTGGTACCGTAATTATAACAACATATTGTGCACAAGACGACATATTAGCTGAAACAACTCATTGGATATTAAATATCTAGTAACTTATTTATTTATTATTTTTAAATATTTTATAACATCGTGTGAATTTCATTTAAAGCGGCTTCGGCGGCCTAGTTGGTAGCATGCTGAACAGCTGTGCCCAAGATAGCGGGTTCAAACCCGGCCGAAGTCATCGGATGTTTTAAAAGCGTTAAAAATCCTTCAGTATGCCTTCCTTCAGAGGGGAAGTAAAGCCGGCGGTGTCATGTAAAAGATTCTTCCACAGACTAAACTTGTGTGAAGCTAAATTGTTTGGTTAGATTTCATAAGAACGCTCTATCAAAGTTCCAACGTTCACCACTAGGTATCATTGATATCTGGTAGCAACTTGAAATTGAACGGAACTTGTAGCTCACCCTAAGGGTGTCCGCTGGAAGCAGCTACAGACTCAGGTGAGCCGAACATGTCCTCGGACACTCCCAGCACTAAAAGCCATACGATAAATAAAAAACCTCTTTAAAAGTAGTTCTTTGTTGTTTTTCTTCACCCCGTGATGAGCAGACCGCAGACGTATCTTGAATTCAAAGGTATCTAAAATTAACTAAAAGGTACCTAAAAAGTAACTAATTTTTACTTTATCCGTACAGTAGTCACCCTGAACTAACACCCAATAGAATGCAGAAGCGACCACAGTAGATTTGCCGCCTAAAAGCAGTTCACGCAACATGCAAAGTACACCAGGAATGGCTTGCCGCTTATAAGCGGTTCACGCAACATGTGATCAGCATGCTACGACGCACATACACGGTTGACACGGTTAAGCGTCTAAGTATTGAGCATATGTGTGTAGATTTTTACTCTCCAAAAGTCATAATAGAAAGGTACAGGAGGTGCCTCAGTTGAGTTACTGGTAATTTTCTGTGCAATGTCTGGGGAGTGGGTGATGCGAAAGCTGCCAGACCCATGTAGCTCGCCCGGTGATGTAACAATCTCAGTTCGTCTAATATACCGTATATACCCGAATGTAAGATGACCCCGAATATAAGACGAGGCCTAGTTATCATCTGCCTCTAACAGATTTTTTCAAAAAAAATACTTGCAAACGCATAATTTGCACAATATATGCCTTTTTGGTTGTGCTTTCATTTTTATAGCGTCTCGTGTTATCGGAAATACCTCTGCCGGCTTTTCCAAGACATACTCTATAATTTCTTTGTCCAAGTCAGGAAAGCGTCCTTTCCTAGGTCCACGAAAAGATTTTCTTGTTGTAGCCTATGCGTACTTTTAAGTTTGTCCTTAGTTTGCTGCCATCTACGCACATTGCACTCGCTCACTCCGTACTTCCGTCCTGCTTTAACATTTGATGTTGTTTCAGCATAACAAATCATTATCAACTTGAAGTTTGCATCGTAACTCTCCCTTTCACCCGTCATGACTTGAAATGTCTTCGTTCCACGAATTTCTGTCATCACAATGAATACCGTATTTGCTCGCATATATCTCGCACCCAATTTTTAAATTGGATATTGCTGGAAAAAGTATATCTCTCATTAATTTCTGACTCCGTCATAAAGACAATCGTAGTAATATTAAAAGACTTCTTGCCCACGATGTTATTGTTCGTTTTCGCGGCGGTCCTTTAATTTCTTCCACGGTGTTTGTTGTCAGCCTGTTGCATTGTCCATAAGTATGCCTCCCAGTATTGTCTTCACAATCCATTTTTGTTTATTAGTTAAGTGTGATTGTTTTCTTGTGGAAATCGATCTTTTAGTTACGTAAAAACACGGAAGTTATACGGCTGGTTTTAAACTCAAAGTGATCAAATACGCAGACGATGATTAAAGCTGCCGGTCGAGAATTCATTGTGAATGAATTTGGTATTCGCTACTGGCGTCAACAGAAAGACGCGCTAGAAACCAATAACGAAACACGCAAGGTGTTTTCAAATGTGTCGACGCATTAAAACAGCAATACAGAGTGTGATCGTCAGCTGTTTAATTGGAAATATCTGTTCCCGATAGAAACAGGATGTAAAATTGTCCGATTGAGCTATGTACATTAACAAATTCACAAAGAAATTTGATAAAGTGGTCCAGCTAGCTCGGCAACTGTTTTGAGCTAGCCGGACCATTTTATCAAATTTCTTTGTGAATTTGTTAAAGCTGTTTAATTGGCGCTCCACATGCTAAATAAGAAATTGTTAGGTTAGAACACGTATCTGGTATTGTTAGTCACGATAAGCTGATGACACAAGGCAAAATAAAGTAGGCCGTCAGTTGAACTCTTGCATGTTTGGGTATAGGCGTATGGGGTAGCTTCTTGAAGACTAGAATCACAAATGCATTGGACGGAAGTTAGTATGATGATGCATGAGAGATACCTCCGAGATTGGCAGCAGCGACGGCAGTTGACAATTCCAGTCGTCTTGTTTCAATCATGCAAATTTTACGTGTTTTTTTTCTTTCTCAGGAATAAGGTATCTCCGCATATATCTCGCACTGAAGATTTTCACACTTATTTTCGGTCAGAAAAGTGTGGGTTGTATGCCTGCAAATGCCGGTAATCTACCAGTAGATGCAAATTCAACCTGAAAACCAGAATGCACCGAAGCAACATGAAAACAAGCGAACAGCGGCAACGCGGCAAGCAGTCACGAATGCCCACCCTCTGTAACAAAGTACAATGATTTTCTGTGTACCAACTGCGGAAGGAAGAATTAAAAACTCTTATTTGAGATGACAAACGATCGTAATTTTCTATTATTGAACTTGCCATAACCTGTATCTTAGATCTAAAATTTCACGACACAGAAAACAAGAATTCGTTACGTTTCTGGTGTCCCGTAACATTTCTCACAATACGTATGATACGCGCATACTGTCTTCGGCAAAAAAAGGGTGATTTTAGTATTTAAATTACGACACGACCTTCAGATGTCCGGGATCAAGTTAGAAATAGCGCTGACGTTATTAAATTAAGATACGTTGATCACTCAATTACTGCTCGTAAAACTTGGACGGATTTGGTTCTTGTAAAGATTGTTTTTAAACATACTAGGGCGCCCGTACTGCTTCGCAGCATTATTTTTCAGTATTGGAATTAAAAAATTACGACATTATGTAATAGTTTATAACCTTTATTTCACAATACTTCCTTCCAGTCATAGTTCGCTGTGCATCGACCCTTAGGTTTAATTTCTACTTCTACATCTTTAAATGATTTTCCTCGGGATAGGCAACATAGAACATTCCATGGCCTAAAACAGGATCAGACAAGTAGATTCCAACTCGATGAAGCGTTTGACCCTGCGCTTTGTTGATTGTAATACAAAACGCTAGTGTAATAGGAAATTTCCTTCTTTAGAACCAAAGATATGATTGCTACAATGTGAAAAAATGTTGAAAAAATGAGATGTAATATCGAATGTTCACTCATAACTTTCATCAGAATCATCCGATGTGAATAGTTAAGAGCTCAAATGACAGCGCTTGGTTCACTGAGTGTTCTTAGACGCATACGACCTTCGTACCTCAATTAGAACCAGAGATATGATTGCATAAAAGTTGGAAAAACTTGAAAAAATCAAATAATTTGAGAAAGGCAGAATTTAAGTGATTGGTAATACTTGATGTCAAATCCGTGCATGAATACCTTTCATTTAAAAAAAAATGAAGGAAATCAACCGGATAGAATGGCCGGACGGACTCTGTTAAGTTTTCATAAATATTTCTAATATTCACTTCGGCACTCATAACATTCCTCAGAATCAACCAATTTACATATTTAATACCTCAAACGCTAGAGCTTGATCCACTGAGTGTTCTCAGATCAAAACGAACTGTGTAACTCGATTAGAACCATGGATATGATTGCTACAATGAGAAAATATGTTGAAAAAATGTGATATAATATCGAATGTTCACTCATAACTAGGGATAGGAAAAATTCGCGATCGCGACTTTCGCAAATTAAATGAAGTAATACACAGATGGTTATGTGTTTTAATATCCCAAAAAAGTAATCTTCTCTTCTGTATTGGTAAAGAATACTACATTGCTTGCTGGCATTATTTATTCCCTTATTTATTCCCATGGCTCCTTTTTCTTGCAAAACTACGAGGGCAGATCAAAAAATAAGTTGCACTTCCCAGTTATGGCCATTTATTACACCACCTATACAACAGCAACACGCTTATAACGACATATAATGTAACGTCACTTTTCCACATAGTTTCCATGAGACTTCAAACATTTCTGCGAACGCTCAACCAACTTGTCGATGCCGGATGCATAGAAAGTTCCTCCAGCGTTCTGCAACCACACGGAGACAGCGGCCTTTACCTCCTCATCGATCTGGAAACATCGACCACCGAGCTCCGTTTTGAGCTTACCGAACAGATGGAAGTCACATGGCGCTAGGTCGGGACTGTAGGGTGGATGTTGCCAGACCTCCCACTTGAAACGCTGTAGCAGTTCGCTTGTTTGGCGGACCTTGTGAGGTATTGCGTTATCGTGCAACAAAATCACACCGGCGCTCAATTTCCCCCGGCGCTTCTCTTTAATTGCTTTACGCAACCGGTGCAACGTTTGAGACTACGCAGCCGCGTTGATCCTCGTTCCTTTCGGCATGAATTCCACGTGCAGCAAACCCTCCATGTCAAAGAACACTGTCGCCATAACCTTATCGGCTGAATGTTGAACCTTGGCCTTCTTTCGTTGTGGCGATGAGGGGTGCACCCATTCCATTGATGTTCTCTTCGTTTCGGCGGTGAAGTGGTGGGCCCACGTTTCATCGCCTGTGACGATTCGCCGCAGAAACCCGTTGCCGTCTGCGGCATAGCGTTGCAAAAAAGCCAGGGAGGATTGGTAACGTTGTCCCTTCTGATCATTGGTGAGAAGACGTGGGACCCATCTTTGACACGGCTTACGATATCCAACGTCCTCGTGAACAATGGAGAACACACTGCCATACGACATGTTCAGCCGTGTCGCGATTTCTCTCAGTTGAATGCGCCGGTCCTGTCTAATGATTGCATTCACACTGTTGACGTTTGCACGGGTCCTGGACGTTGCGGGCCTGCCCTCGCGATATTCATCCATGATATCCATGCGTCCGGCTTCGAATTGCTGAAACCACTTTACGATCCCTTGCCGGGAAATGGTCCGCTCCCCATACACAGCACTAATTTCACGATGAATGTCCGTGCAATTCTTCCTTTTGGCCCATAGGAATCGGATTGTCGCACACATCTCATATTTGGAGTGAACGTCCAGTCGACGCGCCATTGCATTTGCCCGCTATTCACACCCTACAAGACGATACACCACAACGACCTGCTTAACAGACGTGTGGGCAGTGTCTGTCCCTTTCTCCCCTGTGCCCACGTTTGCGACACACAGCGCGCTGCTGCAGCGCGTTAGTGCAACTAACCTTTTGATCCACCTCTGTACCAAACCTCCAGAATCATTGTCCCCTTTACTAATACCTATAACATACCTGCCAAGTTTTCCGCTTTTCCCGGAAGGTTTCCGGATTTTGGGGGTGTTTTCCGGTTGTCCGGATTAACATAGTTTTTTCCGGATTTTCAACTCCCTAGCTTTTTTCCGTTCTCTGCATCCAAATCGCATTTCAGTTTTGATTTTCGATAATAGCTCCTAATCTGAGGTGCGGGTGTTTAAATTCGACTGAAAATCGACTGATAAGACTCAGGGTAACGAAAAAGTAGCTAATTCTTATGTCTGGATAGTTGGAGGTAACGAAAATTCGCCAAGGTCTGTTAAAATCATTTAAACCCGCGCCGCTAGGCTCACAGATGCGATGAAGCGAGTTTCACGCAAGCGGCGCCGATTGCGCAAGCTATATTTCCCCCTGCACGACCTCTAGGAAATGCATACTGAGGACACCTTCAGTGGTACTGCGAACTTTTGTCCTCGAGGACTGCGGGAATCACGGCACCGATCATACATCATGTCCATAACTGCTCGTGAATTTTAACCATGCCCAACCTCGAGCTCGCCTCCGCCATTCTGCCAAGACAGATAGACAGGCTGACAATCGTTGAACGGCCGGATGCAGTGCCGATTGCATAATATCGCGTTTTCATTTTGCAACCTCGAGGACAACGTGAATCTCGTAAAACGACTGAGAGCGGTAGCGATTGCGTTACATCGCGATATTTCTCCGCATTGTCAAATGGACAGCAAGCGGTACCGATTGCGTAATAATAACTTACCATATTTTTCCGTGTCCGTCCTCAAAGGACAAAAGAAATCTCGTTGAACGACTAAAAGTGACCGATTATGTAATCGCGATTTTTCTCCGTGTTCTATCTAAAAAACTACCTACGAATCGCGTCAAACTGCTGAGACCAGCGCCGATCGTGTAACGTCTCGATATTTCTCCGTACCTGACTGCGAAGACATAATTCGGTGACGATCACGTAACGTCGCATATATTTCTTCGTGGTCTACCGTGGGGACAGAGAAAATCGCCCCTAACGGCCAAGATCAGAGCAACTTCTTGGTAATCATAACTTCATGTACACAAGACGGCATATTTGCTGAATCTACTCATTTGATATTAAATATCCATTATTTATTTTTATCTAAATTTTTATGACACCATAAGTGAATCTTATTCACTGCTTTAAACACAGTTCATTGTTGTTTTCTATGGTTGGCAACCGCAGACGTATCTTGAATTAAAAGGTAGCTAAAAAGTAACTAATTTTTAGTTCATCCTTACAGTAGACACCTTGTAAAGTTGATCGATAACCCCGTCTCGCTGATTATCGCTGCATTTATATTACTCTTTGTGCTTCGACTGTTTGTAAGCGGGAAAGCTTGGTTTCAAGCGGTGCTTGCTGTAGTTCTGGTATTCGTTCAATTGTGTGACAAATTTTTGTGCGATTTAGTGTTTTCGTGATGAATTCAAGTAAAAATCTAATCATCAGTCTTCAGAATTTTTGGAAACTGGCACAATGATTTAGATACTCTCACATCACCAAGAGTTTGTAATCTCTTTCCCTGTAGTCTTTTCTCGCTATTTTTAAGACCTTGCGACGCATGTACGCGTTAAATTTTTGCACTTTGGGATCTTCTGGATTTCTATTTTTGAAAGTTGGCAGGTATGCTATAATAAAATCCTTATAATTGTTCCTGACAGCGAAATTTTTTACAATAGCTTGAAAACGCAGCTCAGAATGAACGACTTTCTTCATTTTGATATAAACAGTACGAAACTGCTCTAAATCAGCAATTTCCATCACCTGTTATTGGTTATGGTAGTACATTTTGCAGGGGAACATAGAATCACTTCGCCAACTACTGGAATGAGCATAGGCCTATACTCATTACTCACTTCGGCAGTCACCGTAATAGAGGCAGTTTTAGAATTCTATGTCCCGTGCATGTCAAAAATCGTATTAACACATGGAAGCTCACCCATTCTTGGCTATCACCCCGGATCCCGGGTTACATTCCCTGCTCTGCCAAGAAATTTAATTCTGGTCTGAGGGCAAAAACGGGCACACTCAGTCTCTTGAGGTATAACTAAAAAGAGGAAGGTTCGATTCCCACCTCAACAATCTTGGATGTGGTTTTCCGTGGTTTCCCATTTCCACTCGAGGCAAACACCGGGATGGTTCCTAACTTAAGGCCTCGGCCGTCTCCTTGCCATGCCCCACCTTAATTACAAATACACACATAAATGCAGCCATCACAATAACACAGGTTGTCAGAGAAAAGTTTACACATACACGCCAAAGTGCACGGGGCTGAGTGACCATGATGTCAGAGCCCTTCAAATGAATTATGTTTGCCAAGTGTCTCTCATGGCGAAATCAATTGTGGACACGTGCGAGTGCCTGGAAAACTACTCTTTTTCTTTAATAATGTAAGAGTATATCGACGATGCATAATTATAACTTTTAGTCTAGGACACTACCAACTTGACCACCGAAGCATTGGGAAGAAATTGCAATATTAAGGTACATAAACAACACACACATTCAACTGTCAGTTAATGTTCTTAAACATTTCCCTTCTTTTATAACTCTAATCCAGTATACATATCGTAGAAACATCATAGAAAATATTCCCCTCCTTTATAATTCTCATAAATAACTATCACGTGAAAACGCGCCATGTCTTGTGTTTTAAATATATCGATGCAATGTTGCTGCCATCTGTTGTTAGTTACTGGAACTATATGGGTGAGGTACTGCCATCTGTTGTCAGTTACTGGAACTGATTGCTGATATTCAAACGGCGTTTTGGTGAGTTGTTGGAGATTTACAAAAGAGAACGCCTTGTGTTTAAATATATGGATGACAACGTACATCGTGAAGAATTCCTTACTTTACGGGAATAATAAAATTAAAATATGTTAAGACAATGTATTACCAATAGCCAGAAATAATAATTGGGAAATAAAAATACATGTCTGAGGTGGGATTCGCACTCGTACGACTATGCAAGTATTTATTCCGGGGTCCGCAATGTTACCCCTGAGCCACCCAGACAACGGACTTCGATGCAATATTAAGTTATCTAAACATCAAACGCACTCAAATATCTGTTGAAGTTCTTCAATATATCCCTTCCTTTATGTATCTATTCCAGTATATATCGTCAGAACAGCATAATGCGATATTTTCCCTCTTTTTAATTCTCATAAACAAAGATCACACTGCGATGCGGTGGGTATTTTATCCGCCATTTCTCTCGTGAAAGAACGCCGTTGTGCGCACGCGCAATCGCCACAAATATTACATTTTTCTTTAATCATTTAAAAATATACCCTAACATATATCTTCCTTTTAAAGACACTCTGCAAATCTACATGCCAAGAGCTCTCGTTAGAATGCGTTACGAAGTCAATCGGTTAAGACGTTGTCTCAATCTCGATGTTGCAAAAATCACATTAGTGTTTTAAATACAGTATATAGACAACAGAGTGAGGGAGAGCATTTTCAACATGTAACGTAATGGGGTAAATTTTATTGTTTTACAATCTGATAATCCATTCATCGAAGTTGATGGTTTCCTTGTTATAGGTAAGGATGGCATGGTATAAAGGCTCAAAAAGGAGCACCTAGCGTCCTTAAATCAACACACAAAATAGTTATTGTAACCTATACTTTATTTACGATAAAAGTTCTAATAGCCCATATAAATAGCCACTGCCTTGCATCATCACAGCTGACTGGTCACAGGACTAAGGCAGCTCTGAGCCGCACAGCGGTGCGTGTGTTGTGTTCAAGGTTACGCAGTGTTGCCACGTTACGCGGCATATGAAATACGAAAGATTTGTTTCTAATACCAACCGACTTTTATAAAGTCATTGGCACAGTGACGTTCTTCTCCGCAAACTTGGTCTATTCCGGTGCATAAAGTGTTCTGCCCAACCTCTACTAGCTTTAAATTCATTATCTGCAATGCCAAGACTTCTCGCAATTTCGCGTGCTTTGAACTGCAACATTTCGTGATTTACAGCGTGGTCATTCTCTCTTGTTTCTCGAACCCACTCCAGAACTTTTATGTCCACATTTTTATACTTTCCTTTCTTCACACCGCGGAAGGACTTAGAAGTTTTCTTGGTTCCCAATAATTTTTCTTTTTGGTTGCGCCAATACCTAATCATACACGGCTGCACTTCGTATTTATGACTCGACGCTTTTACTCCATTTTCAGCAGCAATTTCTAGCACTTCCAACTTGAAGGATGCCGTAAAACTTGTTATCTTGCTCATCTTCAGTCCTTCTTGTGTACTGCGCGCTTCTTAATTATACACTACACTCGGCCGCGAGACCCGTTACTTATAAGCTGGAGGGTAGGGTGTGTATGTCGTAACAACGCACAGGTGGTGCAGGCAGAAGCGTAGGTTTTACCATTAACTGGAATGTTGTAGGCCTATTTGCTTTTTCTGATTATCTCTTCTTCCCAATTCCTTTTTTTTTTTTTTTTTTTTTTTTTTTTTTACAATTCCCCCCCAATAATAGTTGAAAATTGAGTGGGTGTGTTATAGGTGAGGGGGGTCTTATAGGCGAGTAAATACGGTAACAGTGTGAAGACTACCACTGCTCTTGTTTATTGAGTAAAGAGAGATTTGAAGTCATTTTTCTGTGATGCCTTATTGGCAAATTGATACAACAACTTTCCAGTCGGTCAACACATAGTAATCCCAATTACTGGGCCATCACAATTAACACCGGTTATCCGGCAGACGTCTGAGAAATGAGGTTAACAAGAAGTGCAAGGAAGCGAAAGAAGAATGGTTGAAAGAGAAATGTGCAGGTATAGAAAATTGTCTGAAATTAGAAAAAGTAGACACAGCTTATCGAAGGATTAAGAATACTTTTGGGGAAAAGAAGACTAAGTGCTGTAATATTAAGGACACAAATGGAAAGCCTCTAACAGATAGGGAAGAAAAGGTTGAGAGATGAAAAGCTTACATAGAGAGTTTGTATAAGGGAAAGGAGATTGAGAATCATGTGTTGGAAAGGGAGGAGGAAATTGATGTGGATGCGAAAGGAGATTTAATATTGAGATCAGAATTTGATAAAGCATTGGAAGACTTCAGCAGGAACAAAGCACCAGGCATAGATGATATACCGATTGAGTTGCTACGCTGCATAGGAGATGAAGGTCTGATCAGGTTATTTCACTTGGTGTCTAGGATTTATGAGACAGGTGAGGTACCCCCTGATTTCAAGAAGAATGTAATCATCCCTATACCAAAGAAAGTGGGAGCTGACAGATGTGAAGATTACCGTACAATCAGCTTGATTACTCATGCTTCAAAGATCCTGTCTAGAATAATTTACAAGAGGATTGAAAGCCAGAGAGAAACGGAGTTGGGTGAAGACCAGTTTGGTTTCAGGAGAAATGTAGGAACAAGGGAAGCTGTACTAAGTCTTAGGCTGATTTTGGAATGTAGAATAAGGAAAGAAAAGAGAACGTTCATGGCTTTTGTAGACTTAGAAAAGGCTTTTGATAACGTCGATTGGACTAAATTGTTTGACATTTTGAAATCGATTGGAATAAAGTACAGGGATAGGAGGGTGATATACAATCTATACAGAAACCAGACAGCAGTCATTCGAGTTGAAGGACATGAGAGAGAAGCTGGTATTCAGAAAGGTGTAAGGCAAGGCTGCAACTTATCACCCATACTTTTCAATATTTACATTGAACAAGCAATGAAGGAAATTAGAGAAAAATGTAAAGTGGGAGTGAAGATTCAAGGAGAAACAATTTCAACTCTTGAGATTTGCTGATGACATAGTCATCTTGGCCGACAAGCCTGAGGATTTGAATGAGTTTTTGAATGGTATGGACTCCGTCTTACGGAAAGAATTCATGATGAAAATTAATAAATGTTAAACAAAAATACTGGAATGCAGCCGAAATAAATCAGAAACCTCTATGGAGATCAAATTGCCAGGTGAAAAGCTGAAGGAAGTAGGAGACTTCTGTTACTTAGGAAGCAGAATAACCAATGAGGACGAAGCAAAGAGGATATAAAAAGTAGGTTGGCTCAGGCAAAGAAAGCATTTCTACAAAAAAGGAATCTGCTGACATCGAATATAGATTTAGGTATTAGGAAGTCATTTTTGAAAGCCTTTGTCTGGGGCGTGGCGCTCTATCGAAGTGAAACTTGGACTATTGGTGCAGCAGAAAAGAGGAGATTTGAAGCATTTGAAATGTGGTGTTACAGGAGAATGATGAAGATCAGATGGGTAGATAGGGTTGCAAACAAAGAGGTATTAAGACGAGTGGGAGAGGAGAGATGTTTCTGGCGACTGCTAATGAAGAGAAGAGATAGGTTGGTAGAACACATACTAAGACACCCAGGAATAGCAAGCTTAGTTATGGAAGGAAGGGTCGAGGACAAGAACTGTAGTGGTAGACCAAGGTTAGAATATGTTAAACAGATTGCCTCGGATGTAGGGTGTGGTAGCTATGTAGAGATGAAACGATTAGCTCAGGACAGGGAGGCATGGAGATCTGCATCAAACCAGTCAAAAGACTGAAGGCTCAAACAACAACATCCGGCAGATTCTGCACACACCCAAAGTACACGGGGCTACTTGACCGCGTTGTTGCAGCCCTTAAACTGAGGAACCAGTCTAGGAATACAGCCAAAAGATAACTGATGTGGCAGTTCACATTGAAGTGGCGATGAAAAGTCTAAAGAAGTTGAATTCTACTCACATGCGAACCAAAATAATCAGTTATTTTGAAAGCGAAGTAAATATTAAGAGTTGGACAACACAGGCAAGGAACATGTTTTTAATATATTTTCTTGGAATGTAGATTTAGAAATTTAATTTTGAAGGTCTGGAATGTGAACCAGTATGGAAAAAAAAATATCTTATTACAATCTGTTTGTAACTTCTGAAATAATTATTTGTTTATTTCCCAAAATCTGCATATTTTGTGTGTCTCTAGTAGTAGTTTCGTGAAGTGGACTATTAATGTTATTGCATGATGTCC
The DNA here is from genome assembly GCA_946902985.2 of Meconema thalassinum. Lineage (NCBI taxonomy): Eukaryota > Metazoa > Arthropoda > Insecta > Orthoptera > Tettigoniidae > Meconema > Meconema thalassinum. The sequence goes on along the minus strand of OX336400.1, from coordinate 97,809,589 downwards.
ACTTTTGATTTTTATTTTGTCATTTTCCCCTCTTATTTTGTCAGTGTCTGTTGAGCTGTGCTTGTTTGTTTCTTTTCTCTTACTTGTTAGTGCTTGCTCATTGAAAACACAAGGAAGATTTGGGATGAATTGAGCACCTATACTGTTCGTATTGGAAACAATCTTGCCAAAGATATGGTTTTGCTCTTGAATTGAGAGGAAGGTGCCAAAGGAGGTTAATTATTAATTAATATCATAGCTCTCAGTTGGTCGACACAAAAGAAAAAAATCATTCCAATTACTGGAATATGTGAAAAATAACCTGAAATAAATTACATGCGATTAAGACAACGCTTATAGGGAAAGAGCAAATCAATGCGAAAATAAGAGGAGTAAGGCAAGTGTGTGGTCTGTCATCTTTACTATTCAATGTGTATGTAGAAGAAGCAATGAAAGAGTTTTCAGCCACCTCTACCCATGGAATAAAAATAAATGGTCAACTTCACCAAACAATACGTTTCGCTGATGATATAACTCTCATAGCTGAAACTTATGCCCGTTGCTCACGGTAAAATGTTTCTTAAAATTTATTTTATAACTAATTTTATAAAAATTTGACAAAAGCAAGCTGTGTTGTTCACGGTAAAATTCTTTTATAAAATCCGTGGATGTATCAGGATCGCCATCTACCGATAAACTTCTGAACCAAGAATCAGCTGTTCAACACACATTGGTATGAGAGTATGGCTCCAACAAACAAAGCAAAAATTGCTGCTTTAGCTTCAATTATATGTCGTACAGTGGTAAAAAGGAAGAAAAGAAATGCTGGGAAGTCCTGGACTTGGGAATGAATAAAAAGAAGAGAAGAGTAGAGGAATGCTGTCCATGGTCGAAAATGAGTTGAGGTTAGAAGATCAGAATCCATATAGGAATTTTCTAAGAATGGAGCAAAGCAGTTTTAAAAAACTCCTAGATCTTGTTGGTCCCAAAATTATTCGACAGGACACAAACATGAGGCAAGCCATTTCTCCTGAAATGAGACTGCAAGTGAGTTCGAAGCCCGTTTATCTTCGCCTTCACATCAGACTGGCTTGTGTTCGGTCGAATTTGTGAAACATATTCGGCGATTGAGATTTCTGCCTCCCTTCTTGCATTTCTATTGTGGTATATGGGCGTTTAACCTCATACAAACACTGATATTTCTGGTACTCGTCCAGTAAAACACTAACAGCTTCCTTAGTCCAGCCGGAGCCTGCCATTTTCGAAGTGTTTGTTTACAAGCGAGCTTCACAATCTTCTCACCACGTGGCGCCAGCATCATTTCATGTCAGCTTCCCTGATTGGTTTGTTTCGTAAAATTAATTTTACGGAATAGAACATGTCCTATTTTATGGAAAGTTTTATCAAAGGTTTTATAAAACTTGATTTTGGCCCTGAGCAACAGGAATTTTATAAAATTAAATTATTGTACAATAAATTTGAAGGAAAATTTTTACCATGAACAACGGGCATAAGAAAGAGATAAAGACTTCACTAAAGAAATTGAACGATCTACTAATACTAAAATGTAACATGAAGGTTAACAAAACAAAAACCAAGATGATGAGATGTACTTCGGATGGTACACAGGATGTTAATGTTTGGTTTGAAAGATTGACTCAAAGTAAATCAGTTCATTTATTTGGGAAGCATCATCGCATCTAATGGGAGATGTGTCAAGGACGTCCGTTCTCGAATAGCCAAGGCTAAAGAAGCTTTTAATAAAAAAAAGAAGCTTATTGACCTCCAAGGCTATATCCCTACCAGTGAGAAATCATTTCATTAAGAGCTTCATTTGTAGCATTGTGACCTATGGCTCTGAAACCCGGACTGTATTAAAGACAGATAAGAAAAGAATAAATGCATTTGAAATGTGGTGTTGGCCCCGAATGTTACGAATACCCTGGACTGACAGGCTAACAAATGAAGAAGTCCTCGAGAGCGGAAGAAACAATCAGTCTAAAGAAAATTTATCACGAAAAGAAGATGTAGTTGGATTGGTCACTTACTCCGACATTTATCATGGTGCACCACACTGTTTGAAGGGAAACTGGAAGGGAAGACTACTGTCGACCAAAGTATTATGTGCACTCGAGTTTGAAGTTTGTGAAGTAACCAATTACATCATTTGCACCGTTCTATTTTGCGTTAGTTCATGTAGGTTTGGAATTTTTAATTTGTATTTTAATATTTTTTATCGCAATTGGAACACAAATAGTGCCCGTTTTTAAGCGTGTTTCAACCATGCGTCACATTTAAGAATCATTATCTCAAAATCCCATCATCAGATCGAATCCAAATTTTAACACAATATACATTGGAATGTTGTATAACTGGTTTATTAATTTCAAAATTTTGTGTGTGCAGAGGTGCCAACTATTACGGATTGTCCGTAATTATTACGGATTTCACCTCACGATTACGGCATTACGGTCAAATGGGAAATTGTTACGGAAAAGTTACATTATCATGAGAAAAAAAAATATTTCAATGAAAAAGAAAGGAAAGTTAAGGAAAGTAACGAAAAAGTAGCTAATTTTACAAAAAGGTAACGAAAGTAACGAAAATTAGCTAATTTTTATGTCTTAGGTAGTTGGAGGTAACGGAAATTCGCCGAGACCGGTTTAAATCATTTAAACTCGTGCCGCTAGGCTCAGAGCGATGGAGCAAGTTTTATGCCAGCGTCGCCGATTGGTAAGCTGTATTTCCCCGTGTCCGACCTCAATGAAATGCATACTGAGGATACCTTGAGCAGAATACATTGGTTCAACGTATATTGTCGGCATCAAGAAGAGGTTTTAGTTTTGTGTGATATATTTTTCTGTTTTACTGTATTAGGAAACCTGACTTTCCGCGAGACGTTTATTCGCGAAAACTTCCGAAACTCAACAGAAACCTCTCATTTCTGTTATTGACCTCTAAATTTGGAGACCCTCAAATTGAAGTCCAGAAATAACGCGAAATAATTTAATGTCACAATCTTGAGGAATACAGTTTCGAAAAGAAATCGCGAAAAAACTTCGAAATACTTATATTTTAAAAATCTATCCATCTCGAAAATTTGCGACATCCAGTATGGTTAATTCGAAATTCCTTTATGTCAATTTTTCCTTCGAACTTTGGTTCCAACGGATAATATAACTGTTTATCTCGAAAACTTGTATAACTTTTAAAATGTGTAATTCGAATTCGAAAGAAAATGTGCCCTCTTGTATTATGCATGCTATCCTCTCAGAATAATTCCTAATATTCGATACCTACTTCGAACGTTCATACTCCGAACTCACATTCTCAAGACGGCCGACTGACCGCACGACTTGCCTGCGGGAATCTAGTCGAACGAACCGAGATCAACGCCAGTTGCGTAAAATCATAAATCCCGTGCCCAATCGTGAACTTGTGACCATGCGGACTGCGGGAATCCTGTCAAAAGTGATTGGGCACCCTTCACGAAACATCCCGAAACCAATCTCCACTTTTTCCATGATCGAATACGTAAAAGCGTACGGGGAGCGAGAAGTGCGTCAACCTACTTAGAAATGACAGTTTACGTAGCATCGCGATACTCATTTCTCCTCGTGATCCACCGTGAACTCCCAACCACAGCATAGGGACAGCGGGAATCATGGCGCCGACCATACATGTCCATATTTGGTCGTGAATATGCTCAACCTCGAGCTTGTCTCCGCCTTTCTGCCAGGACAGATACACAGGCAGACAATCTTTAAACTGCCGGGTGCAGCGCTGATTCATATTATCGCGTTATCAGTGACCAACCGCGAGAATATCGTGATTCTCGTATAATGGCCGAAAGAGGCAGCGATTGCGGTACATCGCGATATTTCTCCGCATTCGATGACGAGAACAACTGTATTCTTTTCAAGCGTACTGCAAGCGGCGCCGATTGCATAATTATGCTATATTTTCCCGTGCCCACCTCAAGGACACTGGAAATCTCGTCGATCGACTAAAAATGACACCAATTATGTAAATCGCGATTTTTCTCCGTGTTCTATCGTGAAAACTACGGGAATCTCGTCAAACGGCTGAGACCAGCGCCGATCGTAAAACATATCAATATTTCTCTTAGAATGAAGGTTTCCTTTTCATTTCTTGATTATTTTGTTCAAAGATTCCCAAGTTTGGTCAAGGAAAGTGAGCATGACAAACTTGAAGAGGAATTTGCTGTTTATCAGTGTGATACTTTACCTGAATATATTTTACAAGGACCTAGAATTGGTGTAAACTGGTACAACATTACTGAGCTTAAAAACGAAAGTGGACAGTAAGACCTTAAGTAATGTGGTATTTGCAATATTATGTGCACGGTACCTCACAGACAGAATTCAGACCTACATTAAGCACATCTACACTGGAATCGCTTATGATTCAGAAGACGAAAATGTCATCACAGGGGGAAGTATGTTAAAAGAAAACGTTCACTGAGAAACAGCTACTGGGGGCAAAACAAGCTACAAGGAATTTTTTATAACATGCAGGTAATGTGCAAATATTATTGTGTAATATGATATTCTTTCTTGTCCTCTCATGCCGTAGGTTGCTTCCGGGTGGGGGCAAAAGTGGTATCAATATCGCGAAGGGAGGAGCATGCTTTGGATTTGACGTGAACATTTGAGTGCGGGGGGGGGGGGGGGGGGGGGGGGCAATATAAGGGATTACTGATAACCCACTTCAAAGGTTGGCACCTCTGTGTCCGAGAAACAATGTTGTTATCATTTATGTAAGGCAACTTTTTCTCAGCTCGGGGTGGTTGGAAAATGTAGTTCTTGGTCGCGTTGTAATCCTTATACATCAAAACGTTATGCTGTATGACTGTGAAATACGTAAATTACTTCACTTATTTTATATCGGTTTGTATTTGTTTGGGGAAATAAGACATGGTTCACCAGCTAGCCGCTCCGAGGAAAGCTGTACAGCGTTGCCGAGATGGAGCCCATCAAGCTTCATGGCGCGCCTCGCTCGGAAGTGATACAGCTTTCCTCGGAGCGGCTAGCTGGTGAACCATGTCTTATTTCCCCGTACAAATACAAACCGATATAAAATAAGTGAAGTAATTTATGTATTTCACAGTCATACAGCATAACGTTTTGATGTATAAGGATTATAACGCGACCAAGAACTACATTTTGCCACCACCCCGAGCCGAGAAAAAGTTACCTTACAAAACTGATAACTACTTTGTTTCTTGGACACACGAAATGTTGAAATTAATAAACCAGTTATACAACATTCCAATGGATATTGTGGTAAAATTTGTATTCGATCTGATGACGGGTGTTTGAGATAATGATTCTTAAATGTGACGCATGTTTGAAACACGCTTAAAACCGGGCACTTTTTGTGCGATAAAAAATTAAAAATTCCAAACCTAGGCTACATGAACTAACGTAAAATAGAACGACGAAAATGATGTTATTGGATTTTATGTAGGTCTATTGGTTACTTCACAAACAACCTTCAAACCTGAGTGCACATAATATTTGGTCAACAGTAGAAGAGGACGACTTAGAGCAGGGTTCCTCGATGGCATTTAAGTGCGACATCCATATCAAGCAGTTGACTTAAGATAGAAGGTCGTTGGATGAATGCAGTCATGCTACCCACCAACCATCAGGTTGAGGAGAACGAGAAGGAGAAAATGTATATATATTGTTGCGGACTATAACAAGAAATGAGAGAGTGAGAGAGATTGTGGAAACCCTTATCAGAGATCATAGAGAAGTCAAGAATGAGTTGGTATGGACATGTTAGGAGAATGCAGAATGGCAGGATACCAAGGAGGTTGCATGAGATGGAAATGGAGGGCGAGAGACCAAGAGGAAGGCCACGAGATAGGTGGATTGTGGGTGTGAAGGAAGGAGAGCAGAACGGAGGAGAGGAGTGGGACAGAGTGAAGATTGAAAGGTGGTGGGAGGATAGAATACCATGGAGAGGCTTATGTTCCAAGCAGACCCAGCCATGGGCTGGAAACTGTGAATGATGATGATGATGATGATGATGATGCGGACTACTGAAGAAGGAGAAAAGAAAAATGTTTCTTCAATAGTCCTTAACAATATCTATAAATCTTAATCACATGTAATTTATTTCCAGTTATTTTTCACATATTCCAGTAATTACGATGATTTTTGTGTTGATCGACTAAAATGTAATATTAAAGCTATCATTAAAGGAGGTTAATTTGTGTGACACGGTTAAGTTACGAATAGATTCGTGTTATGGCATGTTTGTGGTTTTGACGGGCACATATTGCCAATGGAGCATAGTAGGCCGAGTATAGCGGGAAAGGTATCGTAGAAAAGAGATTGTTATAATTATTCAGTCTTAAAATGTAAGTTGTGGTCGGGAAAAGTATGAATTTTATTAGCTTATGTATGTGCTTGCAATTGAAGTACGGTAAATTGCCTCCATACTTTGTGCTGGGGTTTCGAAGCATAACTGTTCTTACCAAGCTCCTGTCAATTTTTTGTAGTTGATGTGATAACTCTTGTAGATAGTGCGTTGGATTTGATGGATAGAGACAGAAAATTACCATGCATATCTTTCTCGGATTGTATTGTATAAGAAATCAGTTAATTTGAATAAAAATCATGCTTGGGTTCACCTTCCACCATACACGCAGAGATGCATTTGATAAAAAATTAGCAAGACGGTAACTACCTCCCAGTGATAATTTTCACAAGTTCACCACAAATCGCTAGTCTAATTTTTTTAGTGCATTCTTACTTTGAAATGATAAATAGGGTATTAAGATTTGTTGGGATCAATTTTTCAGGATGACTCTTGGAAAATGATGCTACAGCGAGCACAAGTTTCAATAGGAAAATGCTCATGACTGCAAAATTTGGAAAATGAATCTGGGAAAATTATACTTTTGGGAATGGAAGAGGATTCACTGTATTTTTTTCATTTATCTTTTTAAACAATAGTGTTATAAAGCAAACCCCCGTTATCGTGGCATCTTTCTTTGTGTTATCCTATGTAGCCCTGTAGTTGCTTGATCTTCGTCTGAGGCCATAGTCCAAGGTGTCTTAACACATCCAAACACTGGTTATCCATCCTAATAATGTTGTGTAATATTGCACTAGAGTATTTGTGTTTCACCCTTTTCATCATTTGTTTGTGTGAGGTTTTATGTTTCTACTGTACCCATTGCGAGACCAACATCGGTAGATATTAAAATCGTGTTATTGGACCCATTTGTACACAATTTATCCATACCTTCTGTCACAAAATTTTGACAGAATAATTCCAAATGAGGATGGGGAACATTTCGACAATAACACTGAAAATCATGAAATAACAGAAAAAGTTGTAGGAATCTGCAAGCATGATGCATTTGAACATGACATTGCCTGCCGATTTTTAATTTTAAAAAAGGTACGAAATTGTATGAATAACAATGAGGAGCTTCAAGCTCTAGCCTTTGCAGATGGTGTCGTAATATGGCGACGCACAGAAACTGAATACAGTACAACCCCTGTAATCCGTCACCTTTACGACTGAGGTTGTAGTCGGAACGTAAAAATAGGTCGGATTATCAGAAAGTACAGAAAAATGCGGATTTGAATTAAAATAAACAATCTCTGCATTCAAGATATTGGGGTTTCTTTCCTTCTTGGTAGAACCACATCCACAATGCGTTGTCAAGCCGTTCAAGTTTAGGCTTTTTTATTGTTTCGTGATTCTTAAATTCACCATCTAATGTCACTGTACATGATTAAATGTCTTTCCGACTTGTTCTCCAATCTTTTATTGTCGTAACGCCTATATTGAGTTCCTTGGCAATTTTTGGAGTGGTTCCCCTTTGTCCAGTCATCGTAGCACTGATAATTTTTCATTTAATGAAAGAGTAACGTGTTTAAGTTTCTCTCCTGACATGTTGAAAAAACACACAACCTGTACAGTACACACAATGTACAGTAAACAATAGTACATTATGCAACGAGCCTATAATTAAGTAATGAGTATGTTTATAAAACTTATGGAAATTATAAAACTCGCGTACGCTCGTTTTATAAACATACTCGTATCTTAATTACCATTAAAGGCGAGTTGCATACGACTGTTTATGTTCGACTATAATTATTATAACTATTTTATGTTCGAACATAAATATTCATAAATTTGTGTCGAGATTTCGCCACTTTCATGTAATGAACAGAGCGCATGGGACACAGAGAATACCTTGTATTTGACCATGGCCTCCCCGATTACCCCACTATGACACTACTGTCGACCAAAATATTATGTGCACTCGAGTTTGAAGGTTGTTTGTGAAGTAACCAATAGACCTACATAATATCCAATAACATCATATTCGTCGTTCTACTGTACGTTAGTTCATGTAGGTTTGGAATTGTAAATTTATATTTTAATATTTTTTATCGCAGTTGGAACACAAAAAGTGCCCATTTTTAAGCGTGTTTCAACCATGTGTCACATTTAAGAATTATTATCTCACAAACCCATCATCAGATCAAATCCAAATTTTAACACAATATACATTGGAATGTTGTATAACTGGTTTATTAATTTCAAAATTTTGTGTGTTCAAGAACGAAAGTTATCATTTTTGTAAGGTAACTTTTTCTCGGCTCAGGGTCGTTGGAAAATGTAGTTCTTGGTTGCGTTGTAATCCTTATACATCAAAAAGTTATGCTGTATGACTGTGAAATACGTAAATTAATTCACTTATTTTATATCGGTTTGTATTTGTACGGGGAATTAAGACATGGTTCACCAGCTAGCCTCTCCGGGAAATGCTGTACAGCGCTGCTAATATGGAGCCCATCACTTCCAAGCGAGGTGCGCCATGACGCGTATTGGAGCGTGGGAGAAACTGTTCCATAATGAAAACTTATACTATAATGAGGCTCATTATAGTACAGTTTTCTGACATATAATATTTACATTTCGACATCGTCGAACATAAATTACTTTACAGTACTGTAACGAACACAGAAGAACAATTACATAAAATGAACGGTTAGCGCTAAAAACTTCCCAGTGCAGTAAGTACTGTACAAAACATGGACGACAGAAACGATACAAGAGATGGCGGAGCAATAAAACGGACATGCAATAACAAGTACCTGCACACAACAATGGCGCGATGAGTAGTGAGTGACCGCTACGAGTCGGCAAGTTCGGCTCGATCACAGTCGGATCAACTGGAGCGGCGAACCAGCCGAGGGGTTCTACTGTAGTTGGAATTAAATATTTCAACAATTTAATTTGCAAATTAGCCATTCTTAAACGGTGGTGTTGCCAGTAAGTAGACAAGACATTTACATAACTATCTCTCAATGGTAACAAGTTGGAAGAAGGTGTTCGCTTTCAATATCTTGGAAGTATAGTGTCTCGAGACATCCGATCATCTGCAGAAATCTTGCACAGAATACAGAAAGGAGCAAATTTTAACATCTAGTGAGAAACCTTCTCTGGGATAAACATTTCATTGAGAGCTAAGGTAGTTCTGTACAAAAGTTCCTTCCTAACGATCACCATACACTGCCTTGAAACATGCGTCGGTACCAGCGACGACACCAGTAAGCTTCAAGCAATAGAGGACAATGGTTCAGAAAACTAATGAGGGACAGGATTAGATATGAAGAGAAAAGACATCAAGCAGGCATCAACCATCACTCTGTAAATCCATAACCAACACCAGGCTACAATGGTTTGGACACCTGAAGAGAGAACAATCGGAGAACAGCCCGCAGGTGGTTGGTTAAGAAGATCAAAGGCAAGAGGTAGACCAAGGAAGAAGTGGATCACTAAGGTGCAACAAGATCTAAAAGGCCAAGGATTCGACTGGCAATGGATCCTGGATGAAGAAATCTACCTGTATAGACAGCGATGGCAAGCGCTTATATACTGCACCCAGCTAGCAGGAGATGGTTACAGATGATGATGATGGTACGGAATTGTAGTTTAATACAATGATGGTACGAAGTTGTAGTTTAATACAAAACTTCTTCATTGAAATAATTTTCTTATAATGAAATTATGGCAAATTTTAAACAATTTGGTATTTTGCCTTTCATGGCCAGTGATTTAAAACTCAGCAATTTTTCTAGGTTTATGCCATGTCTTGTGTGGGGTTTTGCCTAGGAACACCAAGCTGGCCCATCAGCAGACTCGGTATGAACGGGAAATATGTGGGAAATATACGGGTGTTTCGCATTTGATCTGAGAAATCTTGAAAAGTCTCATAATGCCCAACTTCTAAGCCTCTGCACCCTCAGTAGAGACCTGCCGCTCGGCCTTCTAATTTGCCGGCAGATCGTGTCGCCAACCGCATTTTGTGCCACCGCCGCTTAGAGCGCTAAGTGGGGTGAGAGTCCAGCCAACGTCACGATGCAACAGGGTAAACATCTATTAATTACTACATGGCCCCAACATTATTATTCGACTATTTTCAGTAGTGTAGAATATTGTATCACCTTGTTCCGGTTTCCTTTACTGTTACCATACAATTCAGTCACCTCCAATAAACATTTACGTGACACTCGTATTCTCCATTCTCTCAGCCCTCCTCAGTAAAACAGTCGCTTCTCTCTGCTCTCCTCAAGTAAATGGTATTTTATTTGTGTTTGTAGTTTCTCATCCCATTTGAGAGAGAGTTCATATTTATCGCGCAGGCGCATTTCTCACGCTACGGACTTAGCCTAATCTCTCCATCACCCCTGCGGAAGTATCTCCTAACTTGCAGTTACGCTTAACGCTAGAAAAACTTAATCAACACCTAAATATTCATTTTTCAGCCATTCAGTAGGCGAACTCTAGTTTCAGAGAGTTCTAAAATATATGGGAATTAGGTGGATTTTCGTTCGGGAAATACAGGAAATATACAGCAATTTTAAAACAGGACACCACTCGACACTATGCTGTGTATCTTAATCACATGTAATTTATTTCAGGTAATTTTTTCACATATTCCAGTGATTGGAATGATTTTGTGTTGACCAACTGAAAGTTACAATATCAATTGTTAATAAGGCAACACTGAAAAATGGCTTCTAAACTATCTTGACTTTTATGATTGTAACGTGAACACAGTTGCTAACTGTGATGGTAACTTCGTTATTATTTTTGGGAAGTAACGGTAACTGTAACAGTAACACAGATAGTAACTTAACCAACCCAGGAGCGAGGATTTCATTCAGTATTAAAAATTTGTATTTTGCTTAAGTTGTTCTTTGTTTTAATTTTCATCGTTTATAAGTCATATTTAGTTATTAGTTATTCATACCCTCAGTGCTTTTTTTTTTTCTGGAACAGATTTAAGGGGTACTCTCGGTTATAGTCTAAAAAACATCACGATCTTGCAATTTTCGGCAATGTGCAAAATCCGTTCATTGTTTGTGTTCGAATCATTAACTTTCAGCTTTTTCGACGCCTGGGTGGATATAAGATAGTTTATTTACTTCATCCTTCAATACTAACCACACGCACAAAATAATGACCTACCCCGCCTACAAACACTAGCCTGCGTGCTTATAAGAACGGAGTGCCGAGTTGCCGACCAAAACTGATCCGAGAGATTGATTTAATTCGAGGATTACTCGAAATCTCCTCCAGCTGTTGTGAACAGCGGGTTGACGCCAGCTGGTCGATGAACTTTCAAGTCGGAAGTTATATTTGCCGGACTGTATACAAATGTACCAATATTTTTTCTTAAACAGTTTTAATATGTTTAAGGGGCATATGCGTACCCCCTGAAAGAAGCACTGCATACCCTTATAAACCGTCAGCAAGGGTGAAACATAGTTCTGTATTAGCAAGGCTTTGTTATATTTTATTGAGTTTAATTTTATATTACAAAATATAATAATACAGTAAACCCTTGATTCAACGGACTTCGGATTTAATCAACAGAATTAGACCAACAGAGAATTTTAAAAAAATAATTGTGTGCACCCACTTACGCATATTTACAACAAAACAGACGTGTTATCTACTTCACGTGTGTCCCAACTCTTGTTAGTAATGTACAGTAAATACTTATTACAGTAAAACCTCGTTGATTCAAAGTGATCACGACAGTAGAAGAGGACTTCGAACTAACCAAACCAACCTCTGCCGCCAAAAGCACCCAATAGCCCAAACCTTGCGACCAATAGAAACATGCAATTACCGATACACAGTTAACAACTCTTGATTAATAATCGATCCAACAGCATCCGAATCATATTCAAATGCAATGGTATACAAGGAGAATTCGTTGGACGATGTGAGAATTAACCTATAACACTCACATCGTTGAAATAACCTCTATCGTATTAAAAAAATAATACAAAACTAGAAGAAATCGCTGGAGAACACAAAATATTATTCATAAAATGAAAAATACTTAAAAACGTATTTGTAATCATGTTCAAGCATGGGAATAAATTAGTGGCAGACACGATATAAACCAATGTAAACATAACCTTATCGCGTAGAACATTCCTCTTTATTAGCATAACCAAATTAAACTATGAAATAATTTTCCCCAAAACATAGTTTTATCGACCATAATCCTGGATGCAAGAACAATATAGAGCCATTTTTGAAATCGAACATTCTAATCAATCGTTCCGCGGACAATATCGTTCGAAAATTCACAAATATTAATTATTCGTTAGTTCAACGAGAATATTTTTATCACTCGAAAGCTGCGCATTTTAGGACGTGCATCTCAAAATGAGAGCCGTTGAATTTTGTAGAGAATCTCGTTGCTTATAATAATTTTTTAAAATATTTTGATAATTCGCAATTTAACGAACCTTTGTTTTAATGTTAAATCTAGGGTTTGCTGTAGTTCGGTCTTACAATGTATTTTATCTTCTACTACTGAATAAGGTTCACTTTTAAATAATTGTTCTATAAGTGTTAGAGTTGTGTTGAGACACCTGGTGTAGTAGTATATGTGTGGGAACAAGGAGCATGCTGAAAGCGGCCGGCCGGTCGGTATTGTCCTAGATTGAGGGTGAGCTCAGGTGATCGGGACCGGGACCGAGATCGTGAACGTGACCGTGACCGTGACCGAGACCGCGGGGGACGGCGAGACAGGGAGAGAGAAAAGGAGAAAGACAGAGAAGCCGATAAGGAGCGAGGAGGGAACAGCACCAACTCCAGGAGCAGAGACAACAAGAAAGAGTCCAGGTAAGTGGCATGCTGCACATAGAAAATTTTGTCTGATGTTCAGCTCATGATCCCTGCATGGTGATGAAAAACACTTAAAAAAGAAAAAAGAAAGAAAGAGATTTATTTAGACCTATTATGGACTGAATTTTTGAGACTTTGTGAGGTCTCTTCTTGGCATAGTATTCTCTGATCCTTGTGCTGTGAATGTTTTTTTGTTCCGGAGTCCATTTGACTTTAGGGGCCTATAACATCGATGTTAGGCCCCTTAAAACACCAATTATCATTATCATCACTTGGGGTACTGTGTTTTGAAAGAGAGTAATGGTTTACTCAGCATTCTCTAGTTATCTCTGTTGTAGATTTTACATATTAGGGTCGATTTCTAGTTGTAGGTCTTTATTCACTAGTCTCGTGCATTTAATATTAGTTTCTTTAGCTCTCGAGACAGGCGAGTGTCTGGTTGTACACTCTTGCTATGTGACTGTAGGAAGGTATCAATGAAATACCGAAACATGTACGCTTAATAATGTAATTAAACGTTTCTTTAGTGTTTGACTAGTCGGTTTTAATAAGATAATTCATTCATTCATTCATTCATTCATTCCTCTGATCATTTTGGCTAACTAAGATCGTAGTTGACACTTGTCATCCTTTCTGTTTCTGTATTTCCACTTCTCCTTCAGCATGATGGAGAATGCTGATCCAAATATATTTATTTGTTTAAAATTTTTATATATTTTTTTAAATTTTCTTATGAACAATGCTACTGGATAAAATACTGGGATAATATACTGCAGTAAGTTAAAGGCAAAGAATAATGGATGAGAAAGATATTGATAAACAGATATTGAAATGTCCTGGTAAATTATACAGTACAGAAATAGATTAGAATAAGGCCTGTATTTTCAAAAGTAATTTAATACTTGCATAATTTGCTAATTTTCATCAAAGCTAACACATTCATAACTTATGTACATTCGTAAATCTTTTGGCTGTCAAGAGCTAAGACCTGCAACTTTTAAGGAATTGCTCATTCACTTTTAAATACTGTACATGTATGTGGGGAAGGGTAAGCGAAAAAGTTTTGCTGCAGAGAGTAAATTGCTGAGGTATACAGCAGGATAAACAGAACTGTTGCAGGCATTGTAAGAGAATTAAAAATGAAACTTATCAACTTGGAAGTATCGTGTCAACAGAGCGCGAAGAGAGAGAATTTCCTAGCAAAATTAATGTTACCGGCCTAGGGGAACTATCTCTGTTTGACCCCTACCAAGAAATGGATTGAGCCATTACAGGCCACTTGACCTAAAAGTTGTTTGGAAGATGATTTTTCCCAATGATTAAAATTTTGCTTACAGAATTGAAGCAGTACTACAGCAAGTAAGCTAAAAGCTTTATTTTAAATTCTTCACAAATTTCTCTTGGTTTTATATTGAAAGCAGATAGTTATATTCCTATATGCAATATTTACTAAGAGAATACCTAGTATAGATTTGCAGGATCTCGAATGCTTGGTGCAATTATTATGAACTTCTACATTAAACTGAAGCGTGGCACTCTATGGGAGTGAAACTTGGACTGCTGGAGCAACAGAATAGAGAAGAATTGAAGCATTTGAAATGTGGAGTTACAGGAGAATGAAGAAGATCAGATGGGTAGATAGGGTTACAAATGAAGAGGAATTAAGACGATTGGGTGAGGAGAGAAGTCTCCCACAAGTCCAACCCCTCCTCCACGTGGTGGGAGACGGGCAACGGCATGAGGTAGCGGATTGCCTGTAGGGGTGAAGTACAGTGGGGACTTTGTGTGCCCTGGGACCGCTACGGTAGCTGTGAAGGCTCTATGGGAACCCTGAAAAGTGATGGCTGACGGGGCTCTGGTGAAGCTACGATAGGCCTAGCAAGCCAGTAGTGGATATCATATTTGCTTTCAAACCAGGAACAGGCCTCGGAAAGGACGGATGCAAACGACGACGACCCGGATATGCTAATGGACTACGAGTTGGGACATTAAACATACAGACACTGACAGGAAAAGTGGAGGAGATTGTAGATGTGATGGAGAGAAGAAAACTGGATGTACTGGGCTTGGCAGAAACAAGATGGAAAGGAGAAGGTCGCAGAGAACTGAGGAAAGGGTACCGGTTGTACTGGAGTGGGAACAGTGAAGGAAGGAGCAGCGGAGTAGGAGTAGTTGTGAGAGATGGAATGAAGGAAGAGGTAAAGGGAATAAGTGACAGGATCATGAAGATCAGAGTAACTGTAAAGGGAAGAAGCCTGGAGATAGCCCAGGTATATGCCCCTCAAGTTGGATGTACAGCTCAAGAGAAGGAAGACTTTGAGGAGGAGCTACAACAGCAGTTGAATGGGCAGAGCATCATTGTCATGGGAGATTTGAATGCACATGTAGGAAGTGAAAGGCAAGGATATGAAAATGTATTGGGAGCAGAAGGATGGGGTAGCAGGAATGAAGAAGGGAGAAAGTTGCTGGATTTTTGCAAGAGAAACGGTTTAGTGGTGGGCAACTCCTGGTTCCGGAAGAAAGAAAGCCACAAGGTAACGAAGTACAGCAGTGATTTATCAAAGAAATCTTTGGTAGATTACATGCTGTACTGTGCCCGTTTAGACCGGAGTCCGCACGACCACATATGCATTTTACCAAGAATCAGTCAGCACGAGAGTCAAAATATCCCGGGGCGCCAGATGGGTTAAAAGCTAATCGCAAAAACGACATCAAATAAAAAAAATGCTTTACTGATTTTTGGCTCAATGCAACAATAAGGATAGAAGGAGATTCAACTGGGCATAACACATCATGTAAAATTATCTCATTTTATTCTGAATTTAAAATTGACTGCAAAATAAAATGCTCAAAGCAGCATCATTCATGTGTGGCGACCCACATTACTATTTACACAATGTACAGAAATTTTCCAACACATTGGACAATTATCTTTGGAGACACAAGTCTGATTATCAGTCCTGTAGACTGTGTTCCAAAATTATATCCATTATTTATGATTAAATCCAGTTCAAATTTAATTGTCTTTACTGGAAATACTGTAGTTCACTGGTTGAATTTTTACCTAATATTAACACTCGTAGAATAATTGTTCATAGAATTTTTAACTTTCACTTATTTTTCCAGTTTCAAAAAATATTGTCAAAAAAATATTATTATCTCTGAATCAACACAAATTATGTACACATATTAATAACAACATCTGAAAAGTATCTGACCCTTGAGCATAGTATCGAAGAACTGTGCGAAGCACAACAAAATTAATTGTTCTTGTGACATTAAACGTTTCGAGAAGTGACTCGATTATGTACTTCAAGTTCCTAACAAAATATATGATTTCTGAATCATCAACTTGATCAATAAATTGTTGGACCATTCAACTATTCGATTTTCCACTTGGAATCATTATTAAGAAAAATATTTATATTTGTGGCCATTTTAGTAACTTTCACAACTTGCAATTCTTGAACAGAATGCGGAAATATGAATTGTAGCTTCATAATAAATTCATTTAGTTCATGACACTAGGATTGAAAACATCCTTCAAATTATTCGTGGTTATAGAATTATTTTTAATTGGCAGTGGCCCATTCTATTATTTGTGTAAGAACACAATATCCCAACAACAACGGCAAAGGTCTTCCTCTGAAGAAGAATAAAATACTATCATGACAAATCCGGGTTCTAGCAAAATCAAAGTCTTAATGGAATCCGTAAACAAGGTTGAAATAAGAACTGATGGTTTTTAAGAAATAACCTTTGGGTCATTCGTACGACGCAATGTGTAGTTCCAATACTCCTTCTTTAACATTGAGTCATCGAACCTGCTATTTGATTGATGCTCAAATAAAAACCTCCTCATTCCTGCGACTTAAACATGCGCACCTGGGAATGGCATTTCAACTACTCCACACACATAAATTTTCTTCCCAAAATTTATACAATAAATCAAGCCTCTGCTTATTATCAACACTGGAAGATTTATAAACTTACAAGTTTATTTTATTTTACCATTCAGTTCAAATCGTGAAGTTACCACACTTATGATACTCTCTATTTCACTTTCGAATGTGTATCTACGTCATGATTTTATATAAATACAAAAATATCCTAATTGATACAAATATCATTTGCTTCCCGTTTCATGCCTCTCCGTGTTATCTGAAAAATATACTTTGCTCATTGCAAATATTAACTGTTCAACCAGAACTGTAATGTTGGTTGAATGCGGGCTTGCGCTAACCACTATCCTTCGGAAAATCACCTGTTCCAAACTAGAAATGATTAAACTACTTCATAAGCTCTCTCTCAATGAATGTGATTATTAGAAAATATAAGATCCAAGAATTATTTAGAAAAGTTATGAAAATCATTATTATTATTATTAGTGGATTATTATTATTATTATTATTATTATTAGTTATATTATTGTAAATGTGTTTAATTATTATTTCATTATGTGAGAATCCACATGTTCGATTCTTCGAATATGGATAAAATATCCATTTCTCAACAAAAATAATTATTAACTTTTACAGTTACCTCGGCTGATTACCGTGATTATCAATAAAATATGAAACATTCAAATAAATGCTCGTTATGCTCGGTCATCGATCCTAAACTGTTCTGAGTGCTGAAAATACTCAGAATAACTCTAATATATCTTGCGTAAATCATTGCAAGATTTAAATACGAAGAAAAACAAATGTGTTGGTCATCTGCAGAAAATGAGTTTGTTCCAATTAGCTAGGCATAATTTAAAAGTCAAAGGTGGCTTACATTTCTCGTTGGTCTTGAAGCGTAGTGAACCTGGTCTGTACCAGATTTATCCAGATACATGCCCTATTGGACGTGCACGTCTAATCCTTGTATCGGCCGCCATTATATACCCACAATCTGTCTAACACGACATAGTGGAAATATTTCTTGAAGTTTGAAGTAACTGCTGATCCATTTTAATATTGGCTTCAATTAAATCCATAGCAGTTTGCTTAAATGGGGTCAGATCCAAATGATCTATTCTCAAATACGTCAGTTGTAACATAACTCACGGTAATCTTTTCAGTACAAGAAAACACTGACAGTCTAAATCAATCAACGGCTGTTCTGAAGATCGTTCCCTGGGCATGGTTTATCACCATCTATCATGCGCGAAGCAACTTATAGTTTCCCTTTGTCGGCTAATGAACAACAACGTGATAGACTGGCCTTCAATATACTGAAAGATAGTGGTTATCAAGTTACAATTTATGAAACTGACTCATTGGATTAAAATATCCAAGTATTGAATTATTATTACTGGACTGTGACAAAGTACTTTCTAGACAAAGTCTAGCATGTGTCCATATAGAAATAAAGTATTTCACCAGTGTCCGTAGAAAAATAACAATCACCTTAGTGATTCCCTCTGCCGGAAACTTACTATGTTGCACATGTATCGTAGCACTTTTGTGACTATCACAATTTAAAGATATCTTCTGCGTAGATCCGGCAACCATGTGCCTTGGCTCAACCTAGCAGCAGCACCTTGTCATGCAAGAGCTTGGTTCGAAGTGAGCTGATGTTGCTTGGGCCGGTCGGCTTTTATTCAAAACGGTCGGGTCCACGCTGGATCACGCTGAAATCTGGAAATCCTCATATCTCCGGTGTCTCTGGTCCGATTCACTTGAGTCTAAGTGCATTCTCTTTAATTTGGCCGTGCCAGTAATCTGATCCAAGTCTCAAGTCTCTACTCCATGGCTAACTATTTAATCAACAAATAGTCTCGACCTCTGCTACTACTCGCTACGTCACTTAACATGCTCTTGGCTGCACAAAGTTTCCATTCCATTCTAGAAGTAATGGAGCGCGATATTCAAATATCTCAACTTTCAAAAGCGGCTGTAGCCTTTCCCTTGATATCTAGGTGTCTGAATCTTGGAATACCCATTCCTAGAGTTGGGCACAGTACGACTGGGAAATGAAGAGAAGTGTCAGAGATATAAAGGTAATACCATCAGAGGCCTTAGATAGCATCCACAGAATACTTGTAATGAACCTGGGAGTTGTTAAGGATAGCAAGAGGACAGAGTACCAGGAAAGGAGAATCAAAGTATGGAAACTCAAGAAAAAGGAAGTCAAGGAAGAATTCCAGAAGATAATAAGGGAAAGGATGCCAACAGACAATCCTAAAACAGGGGTTGAGGAATGGAAGCAATTCAAAAACACAATGGTGGAAGCTGCAGTGGCAGTATGTGGAAGAACAAGCAACAGAAAGCGGTGTAAAGAGACACCATGGTGGAATGAGAGAGTAAAAGAAGCTGAGGGAAGGAAGAACAAGGCTTTCAGAGTGTGGTTCCAGGAAAGAACTGATCTGACAAGGGAAGATTATAAGATGAAGAAGAAAGAAGCAAACAAGATTGTCGCAGAGGAGAGGAAGAAGTGGATGGTAAAGTGGACAGAGATGATGGAGGAAGACAGCAGAGGAAATAAGAAAGTACTTTATGGGATGGTCAAAAGTAAGAGAAGAGGTCTGCGAGAGGATGTGGTAATGATGGACAAAAACGGAAATGAGGTACACAACAAAGAGGCACTCAAGACAGTGTGGAAAGAGTACTTTGAGGATTTGCTGAATCCAAATGGTCATAGGGAGGAAGACAATGTATTGGAAGATGGAGAAGACAACACAGGAATGGAAAAGGACCTGACTTGGAGAGAACTGGAAATGGCTATAGACAAGATGAAAGGAGGAAGGGCACCAGGTGTGGATGAAGTGAGTGTTGAAATGGTGAAGGCAGCAGAGGAGGTTGGGAAACAGTGGCTGTACCATGTGATGAGGGTGATATGGAAGGAGAAAAATACCCCAGAAGATTGGAAGAAAGGATTAATTGTCCCAATATTTAAGAGGGGAAGCAGAAAGGAGTGCAGAAATTACAGGGGAGTCACACTCATACCACACTGTGCCAAGATATATGAAAAGATATTAGAAAGTAGAATACGAGCCAAAGTGGAGAGAAAATTGAGAGAGGAGCAGTATGGATTCAGACCTGGGAGATCAACAGTGGATCTCATATTTTCAGTGAGACAGCTCCAGGAACACCACTACGAATTTGGAGAGGATCTGCTGATGGCCTTCCTGGACATCGAAAAGGCCTATGATAGTGTGTGTAGGGAGAAGGTTTGGAAAGCAATGGAGAACATTGGAGTGGAAAAAGAGACTGTAGGCAGAGTGAAGGAGATGTATTGTGGAAGTGTGAGTTGTGTGAAAGTTGGAGGGGAAAGAACAGACTGGTTCAGACAAATGAGTGGCCTGAAACAGGGTAGTGCGCTGTCACCCCTTCTCTTTATTGTGGTTATGGACGAGGTAATGACACGGATAGCAGGAAAGATAGGAGAAGATAAGATAAAAGCAATGGTGTTTGCAGATGATCTCATGGTCTGGGGAAACAAGGAGGAGGAAATTCAGGAGCAACTGAAGGCTTGGGAAGAAACAGTGGGAGAGTACGGATGGAAGTTCAACATCAGTAAATGTGAGATCCTGTTAACGACCAGGAAAAAGGACAGACCAATGAATGGGATAACACTTGGAGGTGGACAGCTGAAGAAGGTGGAAAGTCTCAAGTACTTGGGAAGTATAGTGGAGGAAAATGGGAGAAATGACAAAGAGATTACGGAACGTGGCAGACAGGCAGAAGCATTTCTGAGAAGCACTAGGAGCTTAGTGTGGAATAAAGATGTCCCACAAAAAAGCAAGGAAGTGTTGTACAGAAGCTACTATATCCCAATGCTGACCTATGCTTCAGAAACGTGGACAATGAAGAAAAGAGACATAAGCAGAATACAGGCAGGTGAAATGAAGTTCCTGCGAAGTAGGATCGGAGTAACAAGAAGAGACAGGGTGAGGAATGAAAAGGTCAGGGAAATGGTGAAAGAGGAGCCCTTGCAAGGTAGGATTGAGACATCAAGACTGAGGTGGTATGGACACTTAAAGAGAATGGATGAGAAGAAGATTCCCAAGAGGATACATGAGATGCAGATGCAGAAGAAACGACCAAGGGGAAGACCAAGAGATAGATGGCTGAAAGGAGTGGAGGAATGTGTCAAGAAGAGAGGCGAGGACTGGACCAGAGTGACAGCGGAGAGGTGGTGGGAAGAAAGAACTAAGTGGCGAGGCTTATGTTCCAAACAGACCCAGCCTGGGGCTGGAAACTGTACAAGATGATGATGATGATGATGGGAGAGGAGAGATGTTCCTGCGACTGCTAATGAAGAGGAGAGAGGTTGGTAGGACACATACTAAGACACCCTGGAATAGCAAACTGAGTTATTGAAGGAAGGGTCAAGGATAAGAACTGCAAGGGTATACCAAGGTTAGAATATGTTAAACAGATTGCCTCGGATGTAGGGTGTGGTAGCTATGTAGAGATGGAACGATTAGCTCAGGACCCGTCAATAGTTAGTTAGTTAGTTATTGTTGTTTTAAGGGGTGGAACTACGAGGTCATCTGCCCCTCCAGTCAATAGACTGAAGACTCAAACACACATTAAACTTAAAGAAATCACTGCTGAACATTTTTTTGGGTTAATCCTTCACAGGATAATGGTTCATATACAGAACATCCTGATGACCATAGCCGTCCCTACCCTATAAAAAAAATGTTTAATTAATTTATTTTTTTACAAAATTTAATGGAGGAAAAAGCTAATTCCTTAGCATAATAATTCTTGGGGATCATGAGGTGAGCATTGGTCAGAATTGATGTATTTATCTTTCAAATTATTTTCTTCTCTTTTAATCTTTTGTCATTTTGCATCAAGGATGAAAGCTGTGCCTTTAGGTAGGTCTAAAAATTGTCCATTATTGATTTGGTGAACATTTATACATTTACTGTGATTCTGTATGTTTAAAAATTGTTTGGTAATTTATCTACAAAAAAGGAATCTGTTGATATCGAATATAGATTTAGGTATTAGGAAGTCATTTTTGAAAGCCTTTGTCTGGAGCTTGGCACTCTATGGAAGTGAAACTTGGACTATTGGTGCCGCTGAAAAGAGGAGAATTGAAATGTGGTGTTACAAGAGAATGAAGATCAGATGGGTAGATAGGGTTAGAAACGAAGAGGTATTAAGGCGAGTGGGAGAGCAGATGTTTCTGGCGACTGCTAATGAAGAGAAAGGTTGGTAGGACACATACTATGACACCTAGGAATAGGAAGCTTAGTTATGGAAGGAAGAGTCGAGGATGAGTACTGCAGGGGTAGACCAAGGTTAGAATATGTTAAACAGATTGCCTCGGATGTAGGGTGTGGTAGCTATGCAGAGATGAAACAATTAGCTTAGGACAGGGAGGCATGAAGATCTGCATCAAACCAGTCAAATACTGAAGACTCAAACAATAACAATTTATCTAGTGTGTTTTAAAAAGTGAAGAAGTGTCTGAGATATGTTAACACCGTCTTGTCTGCATTAAATATTTTTTATTGATTGTGATATAATATTGAAGATGAAGTTACATAATTATGAAGCAGATAAGGATAGCTCGGACCATGTTAGTGTGTTATATGTTAAAAATTAATGATACAGATTATGATAACAAATTAAAGCGTCATTTTGTTGCATTAAATATGTATAATTCGTACAGTAAAAACGTGTTATAACACGGTTATTGGGAGACATTCTAATCCCCGCGTTATTGCTGAAATGATTAAATGATATCGGGAATGGTTAAAATCCATGTGTTAAGGAAATGACAAATTACATAGAGATGGACAACCCGTTAATACAGGCTGTTTCAGCCGAGCTGCTCGCCAGTGTGGAGTGGAGTACTCGCTGCCTTGCGTGAGTAAACTGCAACTTGCAATACAGGTCTGCTGTGAGGGTTGCCGTCACTGTGAGGTGGATACATCACGACTGGCAGGAAGCGCATGGACTTGGGCTATGACCTTCGCCCAGTGACGTATTGGCTATCACCCCCAGTCCCTCTCCAACCGTGCTCCGAGCATCACTGCCGAGTACTCGCGTATACGCATACTCAAACTCGTGGATATGGAACAGCCTGCTTTAATATAATACACTACAACTGCATACATGAATTTGAAGCTTTTCACTCACTGGATATGATCTTCGTTTTTGTGCAATTAAAAATCAGAATATGCGACACGACTAAAACACGATATGGTAAACTGTCATTCTACAAGACTTAAGAAACTAAAATAATATCGTTCATAACTTATTGAGGTACATGCTGTTTCCTTGGAATGCAGTTTTACAACCCCGAAAGGAAGGTCACTAAGCTTTAAGGGCTGTCCATTATAGAACCGCACCTGTTGTTCCAGCACCTTATACAGCACATGCTGCCTATTGTGATCATGGAGAATGCTGATATTGCTATTAGTTTTATTGAGACCCGTACTGGTGGATATTAAGACACAAGAAAAGTTCCGATATTAATCGTCGATTCAGTTTATTACATTCCTACAAATTTTGTTTCTAAAAATCAAATGGGAATGAAGAATGAGCAGGCCTACAAGGTCTCATTCCAAGGATCGCGCCAGCCTCCTCTTTAACGTACCAAATGATGTGCAACTAATGAGCTGACTTAATGGGTTTCCCAAGCTAAAACCGTGGTCTGGGCTATGGAGATTGTGAGATGTTATCACCACAATTTACAGAACACATTCCATCCCATTCACCAAAAAACTCACTCTACAGTTGAAACATTTGAAGGAGGCATCTCAAAACCACTGAAATGTTCATTCACACCCTTTCTTGCCATTCATTATTTCATAAAGACCGTGCCCTTCTTTTGCTCCTGAGAGAAAAGCAGACACAAATAAAAATAATACAGTACTGTATTTTATAGTACCTTTTTAATTAATGACTATACGACAATGTATAAAGTTGTTAGACAGTTTAATTTCTGTATGTGTGTGTTTACTTACAGTGTATATGTAACTGTTGGTATACCAAGCTGTTGTCATTTCTACATTGCTCTATGGATGTGAGACCTGGACCCTATACCGCCAGACCATCAAAAAACTGGAATGCTCTCACCTGCAGATAATCTGTTCCATTATGCACATCAAATGGGATGATAATATAACGAATGCTGCGGTTCTCGAGAGAGCAGAGATGAAGAGCATAGAGGCCACCATCATTAGTCAGTAGTCACCGGCTTAGATGGATCGGTCATGTCCAACGCATGTATGACGACAGACTCCCACGGAAAATCCTGTACAGCGAGCTCAGCAAGGGCAAGAGACCCCTAGGAGCACCTCCGAAGCGTTATAAAGACCAGTTTAAACAAACCTTGAGGAGTGTAGCCATTGATCCTGATAATTGGCATATACTTGCGGAAGATTGCGCACGTTGGCGTGCAGCCACCTCAGCTGCGGTTTCACATTTTTAAGACGAACGCCGAAGGCAGGAAATGGAAACTCGCCAGAGGAGAAAGCTGCGCCAGGTATTGCCACATCCTCCACCTTCCATCATCTGCATCGTGTGTGGCCGTATGTTCTATGCCAGAATTGGTCTGTTGAGTCACCAGCGACATCACCATCGAGTGAATACAAATTAGTAATGCAGGAAAGAAACATATACTCAGATACGAGTATTGGCCGACGACGATATGTAACTGTACCGTGTATCGTAATAAATATATACACAATGTTTGTAGAAAGTGAAACACCCAGAACAAGAGATGTGACCACATTGCACTTTATACCATAGATTAGGGACATGACAATACATTACTGATAAGATGGACAGTCCGGTACATGCATGTTGACAATTAATATTCAGTACGGCGTCACACCACCACGTGCTGTACTCAAAGCCACTAGACATCGTGGCACAGAATCATACAGCGCTTGAATACGCTGCTGGGGAATACCGTCCCATACGGTTTGTAGGCGCATCCACAAAGCATCAATAGGGGCGGCAGGTGGACCTGAACGAACAAGTTGCCGACCGACCATATCCCAGACATGTTCGATGGGCGACATGTCAGGCGAACGGGCAGGCCAGGGAAGCAGAGGTATTCGTGGTTCTGCGAAGAAGGCTTGCTCATTCCTCGCCACATCTAGCCTGTGGAACGGCCTGCAAGAGGGGCAGTGCCACGGGCTGTAAAACTGCCCTGATGTAGCGGTCACTGTTCAGATTGCCCGCAAGATGTACGAGGCGCGATCGCCTGTTATAGGCAATTGCACCACAAACCATTTACACCTGGTGTTTGTCCGCTATGCCGCTCAACAATACAGTCTGCCTGATTGCGTTCTCCACGGCGGCGGCGAATGCGTACGCGGCCATCACTGTAGGACAGGTTGAAGCGGGACTGGTCCCAACACGTGCCCATTGTAGTCGGAGGCGTCGGTGGTTCCCAGCCAATGGAAGCCGACGCAGTGGCATGTGTGCTACTAGTCCAGTCCTCAAAAGACGGCGTCGCACCTTAGAAGGACTTTTCGTGTTATTTCCACTGTCATGGCCGTGAGGGCCCCATGGGTAGAGCCCTACGCGGATAGACAAAACGTTATCCGCATCCGCCCCGCATCCACAAGACTGTTCTCCGCATCCACGCGACTTTTATCCACACGTTTGTTATCCGAATCTACTGGCATTACAATGATATTTTCAATGTGTTGCTTTATCTTTTAGACATTTGAGAAGAAAGTTGAACCCATAGGCTATGTACTGTAGCCTATATCATGAGCTATGTCTAAAATGAATGTTACACAGCCAGAATTGCAACCCTTTTCAGCTGGGAGTGTTGATTGTGCTTAATGACATAATTTGAATAGGATTACCATAAATCACGTCTTACATTTGTCATGAAAAAATATAACGGAAAAATATGATATGTCATAAACATCCGGTCCCTAGTAAGGGATAGTGGGGGAATTGTGCGCACTTAAGCAAGAATCGGTCTTGTGATGATGACATAATAGATAACACGACTGCAGTTATGAATAAGAGAGCCTGGGTAACTCTATATTCGATGTGCTGAAACAAATTTAATTCAAAAATAAATTTGGTGGACTATAATTCGAAATCTCGCAAATAAGCATTTGCGCACGATTACCCTGCAGTGTTGGAAAGTCATACCAATACAATGTGAATTGGCTGAAACTTGCACTGAGCATTAATATTAGAATATTCAAATGCATTTTACAATAGCATAACAATGCAACGATACTAAAATTCTGCAGTTTTGGATATTAGAATAAAATATCTTCGTTTCGTCAGCATTAAAAGAGGCAATCCTATTTAGGCTTGTTCCTTCAGGTTGTCTCAACGTTAATGCAGGATATCTCGTCAAGAACTCACACAACCAATCTCTGTCTGCTAGACTTTTAACTTTATGGAAATTATGGGGAATCTTATTCTCCTCTGCAAACTTGAACTCTAACCGTCTGACAAGCTTGTTACTAATACAGTCATCACAATTAACACCGGTTATCAGACAGATTCTACACACACCCAAAGTACACGGGGCTACATGACCGCGTTATCGCAGCCCCTAAACTTAACCAACCAAGCTTGGTGGGCGTTAAGCCGTAAAATAATTTTGCCAATGTCAAAAGGTATTCGGATAATTATGACTCCATTTCGTCGGTAAAAACAGCTTTACGGACTAGACGAGGTGGAGCAAGACAATTTTGCAGCAACTGCTTTCGTAGGATTGACTTGGGAATGTTGAAACTTGTCCCCACTTCCCTTATTTTCCTCCCATCATCCCTAATTGCACGTAGAGCTTTCTGCACATTTTCTGCTGGGTAGGAGTTTTTCTCCGTTTTCCGCGTATAATTTCTTGTCATCTGGAGAACAGACACTAAATATTTTGCCATTAATGTCGCGTTGTATTTACTTGTATCATATAATATGTTCTGCGCACCATTACCCCACTCTGCTTTTAAAACGTAACTCACTGAATCCCGGTAAACTAATCTACTGTCATTGAAAAATAAATACATGCAAAACCACTGTAAACACTGGCATTTAAAACTACATTTAATTTTAAATAATCGAATCATAACTGTAGGCTTACCTTCTTATTTGCCGGCTACAGAAAATAACATGCAACGTGTTGTGTTTCTTCATCCAAGCCTCACAGTTATCACATAGCAACTGGGATCATGCTGACTGTCCCTTTCCCTATCTGATGTGATAGGTACGATGACAGCTTGAGGGTAGCAGTGAACTGAGTTGCTAGTTGTACTACCAACTCGAAAAACATAGATGCGCACGATTACAAGTTCGGATTGTATTCTAAAAACTATCCGCAAATTTACTCCAAACATCATCTGCAGCTTATCCGCTATCCGCACAGCCAAGCAAAGTATATCCGCAAGGCGAAAAATGTTGAGGATATCCGCGCAGGGCTTTACCCATGGGGCAGTACGGCGGCATCTTATCACTGTTGCTTTCTTAGCACCACCCGGGGGACACGTGTAGGGCAATTTAAGGTTATAGCTACGGATTAATTAATTTATTCGCAAATGCGAACAATAGGCAAGGGAAGAGATAAAAGATCTAAGGCAATATCCATTTCATAGTCTTCAAAGATGAATGTTCATGCCATCAGTGTTATTAGTAGCTCTTCAATGCTACAGCTCATCTCCCCAATGAGCTTGTTTTGACCTCCCAGTCATCAGGAAGGTGGACAGCAAACATCTTCCAAGATATCTTTTGTTTTGAAGTGGATAGCACAGGATGGAGAGGAAGATTGGGAAAGTAGGAACCAGGACATGTAAAGTAGGAACTTGCAGGACAAACACTGAAGGAGGGAAGACACGAAAAGGTGGGGAATCAATCAACAGATAGAAAATAGGAGGATAGGAACACGGATATGGGACAAACACAATGATAAGCAGGTGGAGGCTAAGGAAGGGGTAAAGGAGAAAATACATAAAGGGCAAAGGCAGTCTCCACAGCCGAGCACACCACCGCCTTCAAAGGTTGACGTTCACACCATCATTCCATGGCTCTTTAGATCTACAGCCGTTGATGAGCTCGTCTCGATCTCCTTGTTGTGCTTTCCTTTAACATGGTTCTTATCTCCTTCCGTGTTTGTCCTGTGTGTTCCTACATTCCTCTGTTTGTCTGGTTTTCACTTCATCGTATACCATTCACTTCAAGACAACAACGGTGGGTGAGTGGTTATCGTGTCGGACTACCAACCCCAAGCTAGCAGGTTCGCCCCTGGCCATGGTAAGTGATTTTTAAAAGGCGACAAAAATCACGACACTCATGTCCTACGTTGTTGGCATGTTAAAGAACCCATTTGAATTCAGTAGGCCGTGTTCAATGGCAAAATTAATCTCAGGATTTTCCGCCAACACAAAGTTCCTCCATTCTCTACTTGAAAGCGCTGTAGATATCTAGATATCAACCTCCTTGACTTTCATAGCGTTCAAAGGAACGACGAAATTCGACATGCAAGCTACCCTCTGGGTGTCAATTAACAAAGCTTGCACCAGGTACCCGAGGCCATACGATATTATTATTACTTCAAGATAGTTCATCTCATTGATAAATGATCCCCTTCCTCCCTGTTATGCACTGTTTTGAACAACAGAAGAACTGGTTGCTATCTGCCTGCCTGACGAGACTGGGAGTTCAAAATGAACTCATAGGAGGCTGTAGTATTGAAGAGCTATTGATTGGTTTGATGGCATGACTATCCACCTTTGAGGGCAGCTATGTGTCCGACTGTGGAGATTGCCCTTGCCTTTTTATGTTGCACCAATTGTTGAGAAGGTGAGGGAGGCTCGTCTACACTGGTACGGTCACGTCGTGAGAAGACAGAATAACTCAATTACAAAAACAGCACTCCATATCTACCCAGGTGGAACAAGACCATGTGGAAGACCTGCAAAGCGGTGGACTGACAACATCAGGGCTGACATGCATGCTGTTGGTCTAACACCAGAAGATGTCAACGGCAGAATGAAGTGGAGCAGATATAGCAAAATAGCAGACCCCGCAAGGGATTAATGCTAGGAAGAAGAAGAAGATCCTGTTTATCTCTTCCCCCACCTGCAATCCCCTATTATCGTGTTTGTCCGTTATTTGTTTTTATATCCCCTTTTTTACTGTCCATCGATTGATTGTATGTCAAGCTTATGTTTTCCTATAGAGATTTATAACAGCACTGAAATTTGTAAAATACCTAATAGAAGTGTAGTTTGTGTGACGGTTGCTAGCGCTTGTCGCATTCTGGTTACTAATACCCTGCCCCACATGTCACATTTTGGTACCCAGATAGCTTCTAAAACCCTGTTGGACCATGTCAGAATGGACATGTCTCATACAACACATCTTCCATCCATCAACTTCACTGATAATAAAAACCTATGATTTGAACTGGGGTACCCAAATAGCTTCTAAAACCCTGTTGGACCATGTCAGGATAGACATGTCTCCTACAACACATTTTCCATCCATCAACTTCACTGATAATCATAACCTATGATTTGAACTGCTTCTAAAACCCATTTGGAACATGTCAATTTTGGCACATCTAATTACTGATTTCCTTTGTAAATGATAAGGCCAACACCATGAAACTAATTTCGATATTAGTTGAAGTTATCTGTCGGCGGGCGAGAAGAATGGAAAATGTGTTGTATGAGACATGTCTATTCTGACATGGTCCAACAGGGTTTTAGAAGCTATCTGGGTACCAAAATGTGACATGTGGGGCAGGGTATTAGTAACCAGAATGTGACAAGCGCTAGCAACCATCACAGTTTGCTGTTTAGTTCAACTGTTCATTAACTTACAGTATATACCCTAAATCACAAATTGGTATTCAATGTATACAAATAATCTATGAAACATAATGTGTTTTATGCAGTCCGAGGAAAGAAGTTGTGAATTTTCCACCACCTCCTGACGCACCTCCACCTCCCACATTCACGTCTGCGCCATCGAGTGACCAGAGAGCCGTCCTTATAGAAGACCTGTTGTGTCCCCCGGGGAGGGCTACCAGACCGGCACGTCTTGTCGTCATCCTCCGTGGACCTCCAGGTTCTGGCAAGACTTTTGTGGCTAAACTTATCAAGGTTGGTATTAAGCTTCACTTGTTAGATTATTAATATTTAAATGACTTTCGCCTCTACTAGAAGACTGTACGTCAAAATAACAAAATCATAGTTCCATATAAAATACCGTAGAGCTAACTTTTCTCAAAAGCTTATACACAGTAGGTCTAGTGGTAGAACACCCAAAATATGCAACATATGCAGAAATATACACGTGTTGATGTTTTTTTTGTTTGTTTGTTGAAACTTGTAAATACCGTACTGATTTTCCACGGAACATATTTACAAGGAAGATCTTCATTATCATACTA
Organism: Meconema thalassinum; assembly: GCA_946902985.2. Classification (NCBI taxonomy): domain Eukaryota; kingdom Metazoa; phylum Arthropoda; class Insecta; order Orthoptera; family Tettigoniidae; genus Meconema; species Meconema thalassinum. Next base: position 97,779,067 of record OX336400.1, on the reverse strand, counting down.
AGCTAAATTGCCCAGTTCATTTATTTCATGTTTTTTCCCCCCATTTCATAATTTAGACAAATTTTGAATGAAATGCACAAAATTAATCCCATCCCCTTTGTCTTCTTTTTAGGACAAAGAAGTCGAAATGGGTGGATCAGCCCCACGAATATTATGTCTGGATGACTATTTTATGGTGGAAATGGAGAAAGAAGACAAGGATGCAGAGACCGGCCGCAAGATAACTACCAAGGTGAGTTTAATACCGTGTCTTTGGGCCATTGGGGTCATTATTAAACTGGCTGATGATGATTGTCATGGGAGCATTTTAGTGTCGTTATGCCCGTATCACAGAATACAATTTGTTTTCCTGCGAGTCCTCTTCAGTCATAGTACAGCCGATGAATGTGTCTCTGGTGACTACAGACCGATCCCTATTTGAAACATGCGACCATGCATATTACATTGAATAGACGGAGGAAGGCTTGATTAAGTTTGATGAAACTTCCCAGCTTGATGCTTAGCCTCTTCGTGTCTCTGACGTTCTTCTTCAAAATGATCAGTAGCAGCAGAGATGGTATTGTGTCAATCTATGCCAGTGTCCTCCCAGGTTTGTGGGTTTATTGCTGATGACTTCATGGTTTGCTTCAGCTGGTCCTTAAATCACTTCCAGGGAGCTCTGTAAGATCTTGTACTACTCTGTATTTCGAAAGAAGGAATCTGAAGGATTTGGCGGGAGCAATTATAAAATGGCTGCATTTGGGCTCCTATTGGTTGTAGTTTTAACAGCTAGCACAACACGTCGCCTACACGTTTTCATTCATTTGCTTATTAACCATTGTTTTTCATCATAGTCTTCAAACTTTGGTTGGTTGGTTCTTAAGTTTAGGGGCTGCGACAATGCGGTCATGTAGCCCCGTGTACTTAGGGTGTGTGTAGAATCTGTCTGATAACAGGTGTTAATTGTGATGACTGCATTAGTGTGTGTTATCTGTTTTTTAATTCAAGTAAGGACTGCAGACTTCTGAATTTTTCAAATAATTCCTACTATTGCTGCCAAACGTCAACGACTACTAGTTCAGAACTTAGCTACCAGACGCCATCGCAGTCGGCTCTTGGCAACGAACGTAGGAATCTAAGAGTGTTGTTTACATTCTTAACCTATAGAATTTAGCTTCACACAAGTGTAATTAGCGGAAGGTTCTTTAACATGCCATAAATGTATGACATGGGACCGCCGGCTTTACTTCCGCTCCGAAGGAAGGCATGCTGAGGGATTTTTAACGCTGTTAAAAAATCCGACGACTTCGGCCGGATTTGAACCCGCGATCTTGGGCATAGAAGCTCAGCATGCTACCAACTACGCCACCGAAGCCGCCCTTCAAACTTTACCGCCTGACCCAATACAACTTGAAAATACATTAACACGACAACAATATCGCCACAGTGTGTGTTGTTTGAGTGTTCAGTGCTACCTTAACTACTCCTCATAACCAATACATCTTCTATTTGGAAGCCTTTATAGGGAGATGAAAGACTGCTCGAGTATCTTTAGCTCTCGCAGTAAAGAGGTGCAGGTGCGCTTCATAAGAAGGGTGGCAGTGCACAGTTCACTATTCCTGGGGCGATTCGGGCACGGATACCAAGAGCCCACTGATGAGCCTAACTTGGCGTTCCTAAGCGAAACCCCACACAAGACACGGCATAAACCTAGAAAAATTGCAGATTTTTAACTCATACCTGCCAACTTCCCCAATTTAGGAGGGAGACTCCCGATTTTCCATAGATTTTCCCGTCTCACGATTACTCAAATTATCCTCCCGAATTTTGTAAATTATTGGAGATCTTCAAATATTTTCCAGTATTTTTTTTGGAAATGTTTATAGTGGCCAGGTGAAATGAATGCTATTTGGGTGCCTGAATTCGTAAATGGATTTTGTTTCAATGAAAGTGAATGTTTATTGAATTTTCTGCAACATTTTTGTCACATTGCAGGGTCTTTTGCTCGGTGTTTGCACTTCATTATGGCCAAAAAATTACAATTCTGTTTTTGAAACAGTTTTTCGGAACAATTTCCATGCATGATTGAATCCAGCAAAGGTCAATTATTTTGCATTCTGAAGTACACTGACCGGCAAAAAAAGTGGAACAGTTAAAAATGTAATATAAATAGTATAAAATTAGTCATGAAAAAATTTTAATCACATTTTAAAAGCTTATCATGCATTAGAACCAACAACTGAAACATCCGTAAATAGAAATTGATAATATGACATTTCTTAGGGTGGTTTATTACCACCAATTACCCCCAATCTTCGATGAGCCTATCTTAATGGTTTTATGGCGGGAAGCGCACTGTAAGCGCTTGAGGTTTATGAGTGTTGCCGCTCGCTTATTGTTGTTCTAGGGATAACAACTGGCATTTGTTGAACACGTGTGAACCATTGTCATACATTTTAATAAGTTAACCATGCGCAGTTCACACTAAAACATGCCTCTTAGCCGTGAAGGAGCTGCTCAGGCAGTTGCATTGGTAGAGGATGGCCGCAGCTTCCGTTATGTTGCTGAGATCATTGGATCATATCTCGGTAGCATTCACCGTGCAATGCAACGTTTCAGAGAACTCCAAACATACGACCGGAGACGAGGGTCAGGCCGTAGAAGAAGCACAAGTGCCAGGCATGACAGATTTCTCACCCTGCATGTTCTGCGTGATCTCCATACCACAGCAGTCCAGGTACAAAATCAACTGGAAAATGTCAAAAATGTGAGAGTGAGTGAGCGAACAGTAAGAAGAAGCTTTGAAGAAGCTCATCTTTCATCCAGGAGACCTGCACGTGGACCCGCACTCGAACGGCATCACAGAGAGGCGCGTCTTCGCTTCGCAAGGCAGCATCTGGGATGGACCCACGAGCAGTGGGCCTCTGTTCTCTTCACTGACGAGAGTCACTTTAACCTTAGATCTCCTGATGGAAGAGAGAGAGTATGGAGAAGGCGCGGGGAGAGGTACAGCCCTGTTGCTTTCTCCTCCAGGACTCCATTTGGAGGTGGCTCGGTTATGGTGTGGGGTGGCATCAACGTTATGGCCCGCACTGAGTTGGTGTGCATCGATCACGGGACGCTCAATTCCCAAAGGTACATCGAAGAGATCCTGATGAACCATGTGATGCCCTTTGCGCCTTTCATTCGTCAGAATTCCATGCTGATGCAGGATAATGCCCGCCCTCATACTGCTCGCTGTATTGTACAATATCTGCAGGAAGTGGGGATTCAAACACTGAACTGGCCAGCTCATAGTCCTGACTTGAACCCCATCGAACATGTATGGGATATGCTTGGAAGGAACGTCAGACAGCGTGACCACACAAGCTTGGCACAATTGAGAACATCGCTGCTGGAGGAATGGGATCGAATCCCGGCAGATGCCATTCGATAAGTTGAGAACAGTATGCCTGAGCGTTTACATGCTGTCATAGATGCTAAGGGTGGAAACACTCGTTTTTAGTGACCAGTGTTTGCGTTCAGTGCAGTGCAAACATTAACACTGTTTTGTTTGGCAATATGTTTGATTAAAACCAGTCCAAAAGAACATTACTTAAAAAAGAAAATTGTAAGATTTGCAAAAAGTAACAAAATTTGTGAATTAAAGCGTGTTGTAAAACATGTTTCGGTATTTTCTGTTGCCAACCATCTAAAGTTTACATGAATAATGCAAATATTGGAAATCCGATACATTTTAGTGGAAAAAATTAAGAATTTACACAAAAAATTAAAGTGTTCCACTTTTTTTGCCGGTCAGTGTATTTGTCGATGTAATGGTTTTTATATCACATGGTGGGAAGAGTGATATTTGGAAAGGTGGGAAACCATAAATTACAAAAAGTTTAAAAAAAATATTTTTGTGTCAAAAGTGAAAGTAATGGATAATAAATGCCGAATGCTAATTTACATTGTTCATTTTGAAGCATAGTTTGCCTATTAAGCTAGTTAATTTGCACTATATGTGTCTCCTGAGTTTTCCTGATTTTCATATCTAAATCTCCTGATTTATGGTTTTGTAAGGTTGGCAGGATATCTTAAGTATTATCATGACTTCTTTCATCTTGAAGGATGATCAGCAATAATATTTGTTTACTGAATGGTTAGATTATATTCTATTTATCGTATGGCTTTTAGTGCCGGGAGTGTCCGAGGACATGTTCGGCTCGCCAGAGGCTGTAGCTGCTTCAAGCGGACAAGTAGTTCCAACTTTCGCTACCAGATGTCACTGATACCTAGAGGTGAATGTTGGAACTTTGATAGAGCATTCCAACGAAATCTAACCTAGAAATTTAGCTTCACACAAGTTTAGTCTGTGGAAGGATCTTTTACATGCCATAAATCGATGACATGGGACCGCCGGCTTTACTTCCCCTCCGAAGGAAGGCATACTGAAGGATTGTAACGCTCTTAAAAAATCCGACTGCTTCGGGTGGTTTCAAATCAGCTATCTTGGGCATAGCAGTTCAGCATGCTACCAACTATGCCATCGAAGCCGCATGGTTAGTGTTGATATATTCTTAAGATTACTTGGTATTTGCGGTTGAATGTTTGCGCTTTTTGTCGGATTTATTGGATTAAATACCTGTGGTAAATGTAGCTTCGGCATGTGATTTATTTCTTTATTTGAATGTACTCGGTGTTGTCTCAAGATCCATTGATAAAATATTTTACGTATGGTATATTGGCTTTCACGGCCAGTGAATTAAAACTCAGCAAGTTTTCTAGGTTTATGCAGTGTCTTGTCTGGGATTTCGCCTAAGACACCAAGCTGGCTCATCAACGGGCTCTTGGTGTCCGGTGCCCGGACCCCCACAGGAGTAGCGAACTCCGCGCTACCTCCCTTTTTATGAAGTACACCTGTACCTCTTTACTGCGAGAGCTAACAAACTCAAGCAGCCTTAACCTCCCTATGAAGGCTTCCAAAAAGATGGTATATTGGCTTTCACGGCCATTGGATTGAAACTAGGTTTATGCCGTGTCTTGTGAATGGTATGACAATTTGTAAAGCAAGAGGCTTTCCCAAAATAAATCTAGGCTACAAATTAAGGGATGAGAGCTCTATTTTTTTGCAAAGCGGTCTGCTTAATATACTTCCGCTGTGTCGATGAACTTGAAATTCGGAAAGTTATTCCCTTGGTGCGAGATGTACGCGATAGGGAGTAATATGGTTGCGAATAGGGTATTTAATACTTGAAAAGGTAGATCGTTTCTCCTACCTTGGTAGCGTCCTGTTCAAGAACTGTACCTGTGAACAGGACGTCATAAAGAGAATCATGCTGTCCACACTGCCGTCATTCGTCTATTAGGTCGGGTCTTCGAGAAGCACGGGATAAAGATGTTAATTCTTTTGGCAACCTAATCCATGTTATTACCCGTCTGATGAATCCTTGCCTGTAGTAGATGTATGAACTACAAGTTGACAGCAGTGTGATGCTATCTGTTTTCCTTGAGATATTGGTACTGTTAGTATTGTTTGTTGATGAATCATTGTGACACAAGCTTTGTGTTTGGTCAGTTGGGTATTTTAAATTTTGTGTTCTTTCCTAGCTTATTTCCCATGTTGGCGCAGGGTCCACTTGCTTGGTGGTTGTTCGCCACTTCTTCCTGTCAAGGGCATCTTCAGGTTTGAGACCGCACACCTGTAGGTCTTCACTTATTCTATCCATCCTTCGTTTCTTTGGGCACCCACGGGGTCGATGCCCTCCTGGATTGTATCAAAGGGCCGTTTCTATCACAGAATTCTCATCACTTCTAGTGACATGCCCATACCAGCGAAGACATGCTTCCCTCATTTTGTCTTCAATTGTTGCAACTGCCATTTGCTTCCTTACCTGTTCATTTCTGACATGGTCAAGTCTTGTTTTATGTGAACAATTTCCCGTCATTAATATGCTTAACGGGAGAGTGGCTCATTATTGCAGTAGTTTTTTTATTTTTATTAATATATTTATTTATTGATTTATTGCCAACATAGTACCACTACAATCTAGACTAATATAATAAAGCTGAAGAGGTTTTTGTTTGTGTGTTTAAACGCGTTAACCTCTGGAACTACCAGTCGGATTCAAAAAATTCTTTTTGTATGTGATAGTCAAATTCAAGAGGAATAGTTTAGGCTATGTAGCATTAGACTACACCTCTCAGGTAACCTTAAAGATTGATTTTTGTTCGGTAAGTCGGACAGCTTTATCTGCGTGCGCTGCCGTTCATGATACGTACACCGTTTAGCTGATCTGAACCAAAATTTGTATACTTACCCTTTGGAACCCTGCGAGTAACACTGTCTACATGAAATTTATGACAGACCAGTCCATTCCCTGCATTTAGGCCCTTTGGCACAAATCTACACCGTTTCACCGATCTACACCAAATTTTACATACTTACCCTTCGGAACCTGACGGGTAACAATGTCTGCTTGAAATTTCAGACAGACTACTCCATTCCCTGCATTTAGGTCCTTTGGCACAAATCTACACAGTTTCACCGATCTGAACCAAAATTTGTATACTTACCCTTTGGATCCCTGCGAGTAACAGTGTCTGCATGAAATTTCAGACAGTCAACTCCATTCCCTGCATTTAAGCCCCTTGGCACAAATCTACACCGTTCCTCCTAATAGCACCAAATTTTACATACACTTTGAAACCCTGCTGGTAACACTGTCCACTTGATATTTTGGACAACGCTCTCAATTCCCTACATTTAGAATAACAGACAAAATGAACTTGAAAACCACGTATTAAGGCCCTAGAACCATTCATGTCCGTAGTAGTGTAACTGTAAGAGTATTTTAATAAGTCTATTGTTGACTGGCAATTCGGGCTGCATCACGTCGCCCCTACCTGTGTTCTGGTGCAGAATTGCGAAAATAGTTAAATCTTGCGCTGCTTAAATTGCAGTCACGGGGAGTAATTAGTGCAAAAGATTTCTTAGGCCCCTTAAAACAGTTATCATCATGAAACTATTATGAGTCTATATAAGTGCAATGGCGTTGGTGCAGTACATTGAGGCTATCAGCTGCAATAAGCGTTAGTGCTTTCAAATTTACCTTCATTTATTCCGAACCTTATCGTTGAGCGCTATGTGGCGATAAATGATACTATTGCTTCCTCGGGAGCTCGGGACAGCCAAAGTTTTCCAAAGTGTTCTGATTATTTTCCAAAGGCGCTATGCGACAAAAGACGACACTATTAGTCTTTACATTTCTAACAGCCAATGAGATATAGGCCTTAGGCAGTGCCTTTTATTTCACTTACTCCTCTTCCTGATCATTTTTTTTTAAATTTGTTTGTAAATTACATGTGTTAGTGCTGTAGTTAGTAAATAGCCATTTCCCTTTTCATTATTATCATTATCAGAACGGGAAAATGACCTGAATGTTACGTCCATTATACTGTACTCTTTATCCCCCACTACAACCACCACCACAACAACAAAAAGTTATATTTTTAAAATATTTTTTTTTCTGTTAGTTTAACACTAGAACCGCGGCGATCTATATACCCCCTAGAACCGCGGCTGGGTCACTTATGACCCACCTCTCTTTTTTGTGATTATTAATGAATTGATGGGGATGTAGTAACTATAGAATATACCATACATGCGCTAGATAATGTATTTGAAATTTAGAATAGTAAGAACACAAATAAGGAACATTTAGACAACTGTGTACCTTTAGTGGCGAATGTCAATGATGTACAATATGCTGCCAATAGTTTATTTGTAGGAATGGCAATTCACACGACACACATTGAGCACACACAATATTCCTTGGCTGTACACTTGCTGCAAGCAGTCTTTTTGCAGGAATGGCACTTCACAAACGATTTGTTTCCTTTGCAATTGGACTTTACCTGACAGCGCGTGCGCTTTTCCTGTCTCTCAGGAATCTCACCTGGAATAATGGTGCGGGCATTTGCAATCCTAGTTGATGCATATTTCTCAGCGAGCTCTTCACCCAGCTGCAGAATGAAGTCCCTGCGTTTCAGTTTCTACTCATTTAGTGTGTTGTACACTACCCAGGCATTTATTCCTGCCAAATCCAGCAAGTTGTAGAAGGTATGAACTGGCCAGCGCCTGGATGGTGCCTTGGTTGAGTATTTGCTATCCATTTGATCGACCACATCTACTCCATATTTTGTGCCGTTGTAAAATGTGACTGCGTCTGGCTTCTTCTTTTTGTTACCAGGCTCAATATTCACATCAGGGTGCATAGTGCTGAGAACGAGAACATTTTTGTTGCTCTTTCCCTGATAAATTGTCAACGAAGTATCATGTTTTTTCAGTAGCACTGTGCTGTGCAACTTGTGTTTTGCCTTTTTCACACTTACTGGTACTTCCCTGCGAGCCTTGTTCAAGGTACCGACAAGACTTGTTGCATTTGATTTCAATGTTTCGGAGAGAGATAAGGAGGTGAAGAAACTGTCACATGTGACATTTCTTCCCTTCTTCATATAAGGTTCCATCAACTTCTTTACCACAAAATCACTAAGTCGCTCGTTATTTGGCCTAGCATCATCTTTTCCGAGATACGGGAAAGCGTTCACAACATACTTGGAGTCTTTGTCCACCGCCATCCAATACTTCTGCCCATATTTGTCTGGTTTCGAGGCCATGAATTGCGTAAATTTACAGCGGCATTTAGAAGGGAAGAGCTGTTCGTCAACAGTTATATATGCCCCAGGTATATAGCTACACTGGGCATTTGCTATGAAGGCATACCAGATTTTTGATACCAATGCAAATTTGTCTTCTTTTATTCTTTGTGAACTTGTAGACCTAACGTCAAATCTCAAGAAACGCATTATTTCTCTGAATCTATCACGAGCCATTGTTGCTTTAACAATCGGATTGCCCCACTTCTCTGACCACAATGAGTCCAGTTCTATGCCTTTAGCTCCTATGGCACCTCGAATGTACAGTATAGCAAGAAAGGCTTCCATCTCCTCCATCTTTAGACACCAATCATCTGACATCATTACACGATGTGCCTCTGTCTCAGTGCAAGTCACAATATGTTTCAAAATCTTGTCCGTGATCATAAGTCGCCAAGCACTAACGCAAGTCTCATTCACATTACATTTAGCATGTGCAGTAGATCCAGCGTGATCTCTGAACACATTTTGAGCTCCACGTCTACCAGCTGCAACATCACCAATTACCCCAACTTTCCAGGTCGTGCCATCTGGAGATACAATATCTGTACCTGCTGCAAGCTGAACCAGGCTCTCAACACAAAACCTGCCTCGTTTCATTGATGGCGCATCCTCCCTGTTGTCATCAAATTGTGCAATTCCTAGACTGTTAGCGATGGCCTCCTCTTCCGATAAAGGAACGAAAGAGTGCTCCTGGCCACGCCTCCTCTGACGACCGTGCGAAGTCCCTGACATTGCAAGACCTGATTAGATACAAAGATAATGTTTGTCTTAGTTTTTCCACCCGAAAATAATATTTACAGCAAGTAAAAATGCACCGGGCTATATAAACCTAATAGCTTGAGCATAAATATAACACTGATAAAGAAACTGTCAACTAAATACTTTTAGGCCTGAAATTTGCAATGAATCTATATATAGTCCATAAATAGAGGTGTTAGTTTTTGTTAATTCGCAATAAAACGAAAAGTCATATTTAGAGGTTAGGATGTTTTATTTTCACGTATTTACAGGTTTCGTGCCGCCCAGGAGTGAAATTAAATCGCGAAATAACGCGAATTTTGTGAATAACACCACAAATACCGCAATCTGCAAAATAAAAACAAATTTTCATATTTTTTCCCCACACCAATCCGAACATTTTTGTCCACAAGCCGATAATCGAATTTGGTTGGTGTTCAATTCGAGAGAATGATCGATTGTTTAGTTTCGCGAGGGGTAATACTACGATATACGTCATATTACGATATACTGTCGATATTCTCGTTACTCGTTGGATTTTAGCGCTGTGGTAAACAGCTGTTATATCGCGGCGTGAATAGTTTGGCCGACTACCTCCAAAAGGTTATGTGATAGTTGTTCATAATGTAAACTACGTTTGCCTCCTGTTACATCGGTAGCGAGTGTAAATTATAGTAGAGAATTCTATATAATTTAATAAAAAGTGCGCAAATTGTGCGTTATCATCGAAGCTAGTGTGTTATTTGCGTGAATCAGTTGGCGACCACGTGTTCGTCGTATTAGTTCCGAACTTAGCAGTACAGGAAGATGAGACGCGACGTAATTTAAATATTATGACACAAATTCAGAAATAAATTTTGCGTGTGGTTACGAATTTATACTGGCGTGTGATTACAGTCAACCGTGTGATAACAGTGTTTGTTACTGGGCATCGCTCAGTTGAGTTTAAAAATGCCGAAGGTAGCTGTTTCTGCCAGACTTAAAGAATATAAGAATGAAGGATTTATAATTTCTTGTGGCATTCTTATGTGCAAATATTGTGATTGTCGGTTAGATTATCGCAGGAAAGATGCATTAGACAAACATTGCAAATCGGAGAAGCATTCAAAACGCCGAGAAAAATCGCGTCTTGAAGTTAGTGTTCCTAGAGTGGCCACCTTGAAAGAAACATTATCAAATGCTAGTCGTGTGAAGGATATGAAAGAAGAGTTTATTTTGGACACTACTACTGCGTTTGTGAAAGCTAATATACCAGTAGAGAAACTAGACAATCCTGCTATCCGTACTTGGCTTAATAAGTACGTTCGCGGAAGTGGAGATTTACCATCAGCAAATCAGATTCGTCAGAAATACATCCCCATGATTGGCGAAAGAAGGAGGGAAGGTATAAAAAACAAAGACGTGTTTCTGCTATGTGACGAAACAACTGACAAGAATGGTAGGTGTGTTTTCAACATTCTTTTTCGTCCATCAGTACCATCAACTGAAATGAACACCCATCTGGCTGCCTCTGTTGTTCTAGATTCTGCCAATAGCGTAAATTGCTCCAATGCGATATTAGACACTTTGAATTCCTATGAAATTGAACGGGAGCGTGTAGTGGCAGTAGTTACGGACTCAGCACGCTACATGACAAAATGTGTAACTACTCTTCAAGGATTGATTGAAGAATTAAGTCATGTCCAGTGCTGGGCTCATAAAGTCAATCTTATCGGCTGCGTATTAGAAAACGAGCTGGACGAATTGAACATGTCTATAGTAAAGACAAAGAATGCCCTTTTAAATACGCGAAAAAGAAAAAGCAATTACGTTGCATTTCTAAGGGAGAAATATGAAAACACAGAAAAAGAGAATGAAATTCTAGCTTTCCCAATGCCTGTATGTACAAGATGGAATTCATGGTTTAAGGCTGCAATGTATATAGCCACGCATGTGGAAGATCTGGTAGAATTTTTCAAAACATTGGAAGATTCAAATTCTGGGGTCAAATTTTTCCAACAAGCATCGACTTCAACAATACAATTTATACAATTACAAGCATTGTATGTTTCTGTTGTTGGTGCCTCTCTTATGGACTTGCTTAATTTCTTGGAGGGATCTAAGTACCCAACAATTCACTTACTGGCTGGGAAGCTAGATGACCTTGAGGTAAAGCTCAAGCTATTAGGCGATGGTGGAATGTTCAATCATACGATCCTCCAGAACTTGGAACAGCTTCCTCAAAAGATGCAGATGAAGGTTAAGTCCAAGCTTACGTGTGTTGCCCAGTCAGCTCTAGTGAAAGTCAGGACTTTAAGGACCACGGATCCAGCCAGGAAGACTGTAGAAGCCATCGGGTCATTGTTTGATCCTCAGCGTGCACCTAAGAACGTATCTCCCACAGAACTGCTCCAATTTAAGAAGAATGCCCCATTTCTTACGAAGATGGAGTCTCAACAGTTTTTAGAGGCTCACAGCATTTACCTGACTGCAATCAAGAACCAACTGCGTCATGAAGATAATGTGAATGTTCCAGAGATCCTCATGGGATTAAGGCCTGCTCACCGAGACTATGCAACAGCTGCATTAAAGTGTGTGTGGTATCCTTGTTCAAATGTGGATTCTGAAAGGTCATTTTCGAAATACAGTCTCATAGTAAGTGATAGGAGGCGAAAATTGACAGCTGCAAATGCTGAGACTTTAACCATGATCTACTTCCAGTGATTTCACCGCAGTATTTGGATAAAACTGAAAAAGGTATTCACTGAAATGTGTTTCGAGATGGTGAATGTAAAATAAAAATGTGACTTCCATATAAGTATTATCTCATTCTTCCATAGCCATGTTTAACGTTTTACCCTGCTGTTTTGTTTTTTACTTTGTTTTATTAATTGTTTATATTTTTAAATGCACTTATTGTACAAACCTTATCGCTTTCCAAATTTTAACATGTCATCCCCCGAAAAAATAATAAAAACACAAAACACCACCTTTTGAATTTTAAATCAACAAATCTTCAAAAAAATAACAACACTTTCTAACACCTCTATCCATAAATAATGAAATGAAAGTTTAGAAATACATACCTGCCCTATCAGGATTTGTTACAGCTTCAAATGGCATGACATCATCATCTTGTGATGACTAATCTGAAAGTACGAGCTGTGATCCATCATCAGACGAAAAATCCAAGGGATCCCCTTTAGATCCCCCATCGGAAATTTCATTTATGGCATCAATAATGTTCTGTTCAGTAGTAAGCCGTCGACGTGCGGCCATTGTCAACCATTCACACACTATGTATACACCGATACTGCAAAACTAGCAACCTATTGCACAACAAAGCGTGAGTAGTGTTCTAACTGCGCGATTGTTCATATGCGACTAAGCGGTTTCGTACCTCTCCCTTCCTCCGCAGCCAATGAGATGTTGCCAGTTAGTGCACAGTATATGCTTGGAGAATCCCGATGACACAAGGACTGAAAGTATAAGAAGCTAAATGGAAGAACAGATGTTAACATATTATTATCAATGATGGGTCTAATCTGACCCAGCCGCGGTTCTAGGTAAATCGGGATTTTTTAAACAGGGGGTTGCCCCCCCCCGCCGAAGAAAAAAAATATGTGTGGTTGTTAAAGACCCTTATTTATGTTAACGTACGATGGAACCAGCAAACGAGAAATTTGGAGTAGAATTATTCAGGCAAAGAACGCCTTTTATAGAAAGAAGAATCTCTTCACATCCAGAAGTATAGACCTAAAAATAAGAAAAAGACTGTTGAAGACATACGTGTGGAGTGTGGCTTTGTATGGTAGTGAGACCTGGACAATAGGGAAGTCAGAAGAGAGGAAGTTGATGGCTTTTGAGGCTTGGTGTTGGAGAAGAATGCTTAAGATCAGTTGGATACAACATATGACAAATGAAGAGGTATTCAGAAGAGCAGGAGAAAGTAGAAGCTTTATGAAGACCCTGAAAACAAGAAGAGCAAATATGTTGGGACATATTCTCAGACATAATAGCCTGCCAGCAAGAGTCATCGAAGGGATGTTAGAAGGGAAAAACACTAGAGGAAGACCACCACTTGCATACATCACACAATTAATGACAGACACGAACACCAAATCATTTCGTGAATTGAAGAGGATGGCGGAGAATAGAGAAGATTGGCGAGTTGCTGCAAACCAGCCCCAGGGCTGTTAACTTAAGAGAGAGATTTATGAAAAGTCATAAAAATCTAGCACTTCAGGTAGAGACACAGAGAAGATAGAGAAGAAACAACTAACAGCTGGGTCCCAAATGACCCAGCCGCGGTTCTAGTGTTAAGTATCATGTGCCACTTCTGTAGTAGTATTCATTATGATCCATAAAACAAATAAATCCACCGGGCGAAGCTGGGCGCTACTGCTAGTCAATTATACATAGCCTTCGCCAATTTAGTTCCTCTATTTTGCCGATATGTTTTTATCCTTTCAGATGTTAACTTCTCGTGTGCAGCAGAGAACACCCATCCTTTAGATCATTTAATAATTTTGGTTGGCAGTCTAATATATGAGTCTCGTAACATTTTGATTCTGTTAGTTTGGTATCATTAAGTTAACAGAGCTTGATGTAAAGTATACTTACCTTCCCTCTTCCCCAACATTAGTCCCAGCACGTTGATAGGCGAATGTAAACAATTGACAGCGCACTCATTCCAGAACGGCAAAGACTCGTCAGACGGGTAACCATAGCAACAATCGACTTATTAGTATCACTAGGGCTTGTCTCGGAACCCTTCTCGTGTTGAAAATACTATAGTTATGTCTTTTCGCTCTTCGGTTGCTGTTAGGATTGCAGGATCTATGAGGTTGTTATCAATATTATGTTAATGACAACATTATCTTCATTGTTACTTAGAAATATTGGCTATTTACTTGTGCAGTACAGTTTTTTCTCTCAATATTGTAAAGGTTTTGCAAACTTTGCTTTCTTGCTCCTGTTTAGGTGATGGAGTATGAATACGAGGCTGGAATGGATAAACATTACCGTAGTTCCCTGGTGAAGGCGTTCCGCAAGACTGTTATTGATGGTTATTTCCCATTTATTATTGTGGACTGCATAAATGATCAAGTAAAACACTTTGAAGAGATGTGGAGTTTTGCCAAACAGAAAGGCTTCCAGGTGAGTTGACACTTCCATCTCTTTTTGTACACCTTTTACTTGTGTTGACACTCGTAGGTTTTAGTCGAGTTTTATTATATTTGTTAATCATTGTAGAATTTAAAAAACTGTGAAAGCTGCAAACTTAGCATTTGTGTAGCTCAATGATCTTATAAGCCTATGTAGTAATTACGCGCATGTTACATAGTTGATTTCTACCATTGCATACCAGTATTCTACTGCTGAACATTTACCAACAGACACATTAAAAGTATGCATTCGTGTGTTTCTATGTAAATTTCTAAAACTTTTGGGAAAATCAATAGAGTAGTTTCTGTTTTCAGACAAACATACAGACATACATTGCCTTTTATATATGTAGGGAATGGTAAACCTCTTCAATTATATAAATAATGAAAGTCTACACTGATACAAATACTGTTAAACTTGGTGGTGTGTCGACTCTTCTTCTAGTAACTTGTGTTATTTGATTCCTTCAGGTGTATGTCTGTGAAATGGACATGGATGCTAGTTCGTGTGTGAAGCGTAATATCCATAACCGTTCAGAGAAGGACATCATGGATATAATAAAGAATTGGGAGGTAACGCCGAAGCACTTCCTGCGTGTGGATGTGCGGTCTTTATTACAATCAGTTGCCATCACTGAGGTAAGAATTACGGCTTTATGTGAATTATTGTGGTCTTTCTTTAATTGCTATGTTGTAGAGGATTTCCATTTTTGAACTGGTTTCATTATCATTGTGTATTCTATTCTCCATGTTTGAAAATACCTTATGTACTTGAATCCAAGACGAAGTTTTATCCCTAATTTTGGAATATTAATAATGCCCGTCTTACATTCAGGATTTAAGAAAAATGCCATCCTTGAGTTCGGCGTTTTTGCGTTGGATAGTACCTATAAGTTCGCAGTAGCTTGCATTTGCCATGAAATACTGTTTTGATCTGGCGTCGTTATTTATGTGCAATATTCAGACTTAACCGCTGAGTGTTGTAACAAAGAATGTAGCCTAACCAATCTCATCTCTCTCTTGACGAATTTCTCTTTAGCATGCACAGATGTAACAGCGAAACATTATTTGTGTAAAATAAGCCCTTACAGGAATTTTTTAGTTCAACGTGCCACAACATTATCCTGTTACTATACCGTATATTGATGCAACAATAAGTTGAACATGTTTATCATCGTTAACAGTATTTGCAAAACTATATCTAGGCCCATTCCAAGCAAATTTAGACATGTGACTACAAGTTGTTTGATATTATCACATTTTGAGGTTAAAGATGTCTCATCCTTTTGTTAGCATATTCTCCCAAAAGATTAGTTTCAAGAGAACAGACATCCATTGCAAAGGTAAGAATCGGCTCCCTACACAAGCTCATATGTAAAAGCATCCAGCTATAGCATCGGTGTAGCAAATATGGCCTATAAATACAGTATAACCCCGCTTTTACGTTCCCGCAATTAACGTTTTCCCGCCATTTACAATATATTTCCTCGGTCCCTTCAATTTTCCTATGTTTCCAATGCAATCTGGTCCCCGCTTTAACATAAAGAGAAGACAGCGATTTTAAATAATAATAATTAATATGGACACTTAGAGAGAATGGAAGAGAAGAACATTCCCATGAAGATACATGAGATTCAGATGCAGAAGAAACGACCAAGGGGAAGACCAAGATATAGATGGCTGGAAGGAGTGGAGGAATGTGTCAAGAAGAGAGGCGAGGACTGGACCAGAGTGACAGCGGAAAGGTGGTGGGAAGAAAGGACTAAGTGGCGAGGCTTATGTTCCAAACGGACCCAGCCTGGGGCTGGAAACTGTACAAGATGATGATGATGATGACTTGATATATCAAAGCGAACAAAATGCCCATGAGACGACCTTAAATGTTTCCAGGCCATACCAAGCGGCTTATCGCTACCCCAACGGAAACTAATTGTACGGTGTATTGAATGCAGGTGCGGGACGAAGTCATGTGTTATTCTTCATCATGTGATGCCGTATGGGAGTGCTACTTTTTCCACTAAAAAGTGGCGATCGTCTTAACAGATATCGATATTGGTCGCTGTCATCGAAAAGACAGTTTTGTTTGAGAACAAGTCTCATTTAAACTCCAAAGCACTCGGCTCGACATACCGCGCGGCGTGTACTATGTTACTCCGGTGGCCTTGATCATTCAGATCCAACAGGTAGGCGCCCAGAGAGCACGCAAAGTGCTGGGAGAAGTGACCAGCACTTTCACCAATAAGTGAAGAGCGAATTACTCTTGACGAGGTAAGTTATGCAGATGTAGGTTGATAATAAATGACTCACTTATATTCTCTTTGCTAACTGACACTCGGCAACATATTCTTTGATGCAAATGGCGGCTTGGTTTCCTAGTTTTTTTCTTCACATTGCGCTTCCAACTAGGCCCTATTTCGACAAGTCGACGTATGTCAGATGACATAAAATGTCCGACAATTCGATAGTTCGACAAGTTACCGTTTATCAAAGCATGACAAATCGACAAATATGTGGCGTCAATGTTGTATATTGTCGGAAATCTCTTTCATAAGGTTGTAAAGCTGACAGGTGGAAATCGGACAAATATGTCACATATGCCACCAGTTTTTCTTCATGAGCTAATGAATATGTCTGCCGGTGTTGTACAATTGTCATCGAAAACTCGACAGGCACCATATTGCATGTCGATTTTACCATAACCTATCTTTTCGTATTGCTGCGCGTTTGGAAGTTTCCCACCGAACCATTATTAGCGTTTTTAGAATCTTTGGAATGGAACGATGAAACAACGGCAGTTCCAATTATATTACCCCCGTAAAACCAGTACTGGGTGATGAGATTTCTCAGCCCCCCCCCCCCCCCCCCCCCCAAATAAACGGCAGTAGTAGAGTGGCGTACGCAGGATTTTTTTTGGGGGGGGTGGGAAAGGACCCCTCCATTCATACAGTAAGGTATTTAATTGTACATTGTTAAAATATTTCGATTATTCATAAAAATCAATAATTAAATAAACATTCTCTTTGCATGAAAACTATTTTAACTACCGGTATCTTAATAAAAATATTGAAATAATTCATTATTTAATAGGCCTATAAAAAACTAACTAAATATTAAAACTGAAATGAAGCTGTAATGTTCATACATGACTGCTTAAAATATTGATATTATGTGAGAAAAATAATGTTTTGCTCTTCTTGAGCTTTTTTGGGCTCAGTGTGTGTAAAAAATGTATCCTAATGATTTCCCACTATTTACACTTCCCCTCGATTTACACTTTTTCATTCTAGACCCTTGAAAAGTGTAAAAGAGGTGTTATACTGTAATTGATCGGAGTGAAACTGGCACTTATATACTCGCTGGGAAAGTATATTATTTTTAATACATTAAATGAACACCTATTGCCAAGAACTGCGTATTTCTGGCAGTAATAAACCCGGGTTATACAATTTTAGAGTAAATGGTCTCGTTTTAAAATAATTCAAATTGAATAATTCAGTATTTTGTTCATTGCATTCCAAGCATGGTATCCAGTGTTGCCAATCTAGTCATGACATAAAGTCTAGCGACTTGGAATATCTAATGTCTTTACACAAACTTCGATCTAATGACTTAGGGCATCAATACATAATTCTATATTTAGAAAGTATTTCGGTGACTTCGTCTCTGAATCTTAACGATTTTTCTTGAATCGGAGTTGGTAATTCCGTCTTCTATCGCAAACAAAATACACACACACTTTGCACATTGATGGCGACATATTCAAACTTCGTAGCTACTAAGAAATGCCCATAAAACATACCTCAGAGGTGAGGAATACACCTTTTTTCTCAGCACTTTCTTTCACGCTGGTGAAGGTGAATTGCGTAGAGATAATAACAAGTACAAGTCGGAAAATCTATTGAAAGCTTAAACGATTTGTTAATTGAGCATAAATTCGTGGTGACTGACTGAAGGTTACCATTCAATTATGTTATTACAATTTTCTTATGTTTATTCAAATTTTATAGATTCCTCCAATCAATACATTAAGGTTGCGTTATAAAACGATAGGTGCAGTACATGTTTCGAACCTTCAGTCTCGGTCCTTCATCAGCCGACATCATATCTTTTCAACAGCATTGGTTGGTTGGTTCTTAAGTTTAGGGGCTGCGACAACGTGGTCATGTAGCCCCGTGTACTTTGGGTGTGTGTAGAATGTGTCTGATAACCGGTGTTAATTGTGATGACTGTATTAGTGTGTGTTATCTGTTTTTTAATTTAAGTACTGCAACTTAGAATTTTTCAAATAGTTCCTACTTTTGCCGCCAAGTGCCACCGTCAACGACTACTAGGCCAAGTTCTTAACTTAGCTACTAGACGTTCGTTTCCCGGTCAATCCATGTGAGATTTTCGAAGTGAAATGCCATGTCCTGTGGTTCGGATTCCACGTAAAAAGGAGGTCCCGTGGCTCATAATCACAAGATTCACGGTCACGTAAAACTACAATCTTTTTAGCTACTAGACACCACCGCAGTCGGCTCTTGGCAACGAACCTAGAAACCTAAGAGCGTTGTTTACATTCTTCACCTATCCAATTTAGCTTCACACAGGTGCAATTAGTGGAAGGTTCTTTAACATGCCATAAATCTATGACATGGGACCGCCGGCTTTACTTCAACAGCATTACACTGAGCATTAACATGATAGGCTAATATGCATACACACTAAAATATTCACAAGCACACATTAAAAACCTTTATCAAATACATTAAAAAGTTTTAAAAAACACTGCAAATCTATTGACTCCTTCACATGTCACTGCATTCTTAAGTGACGCTAATGCTCTGATTAACATCTTGTCCTGTCCATTGGATGTTTCCTATTTTCTTTCCAAAGTAAGTGGTGAAGTCTTACATGTTGCTCAGATGAATGGCGAATGTCTTTACATTTTATAAGATGGTTATGTTGCCATGTATAGGGAGCGAAAAATGGATAACTAGTCCCAATTGAGCGGCCTAGAAATAACAGAAAAAACTTGAAATTAATTGGTGTAGTTTAATAATATCAAAACCTATTAAAATTTTAATACATACTTACTCAAAAAGAAAAAAAAACTTGATGTGTTCATCCAGACAGTAAAAATAGTCCTCTGTTGAGCAAGTAAAATATAATTGTAAGCTTGCATTAAATGGAGAGAACATGAGAGAATGTGCCACAAATGTGATAGCCAAAAATAGCCACTACATGAAAATGAAAGTGACAACTCCTACCTCGTGTGCGAACAGTACACATGCCGGCTTGAGTCAACTGCAGCAGCTGAGGTGCTTGTTTAAAGCGAGTCAAGGTCGTGTGAGGAAAGGGGGTGTGGGCGTGACAAAACGAAGGAGGTGGGGAGATGAATGAGAAAAGGAATCCGGGAGGGGGTTTGCGAAACTGATATATTCTCTATGGGGGTTTTTTTATGTTTGCTGTTAGTGACGTAATTTGTCAATGTTTCATACAAAATATTGGTGTCAAAATTGATTTCATTTAGGTTGTATGACGGATTATTCCTTAGGGCCTGGTCTATTTCAATCTGTTCTAAGATGTTGAGCATACCTCCTTTCCTGCAGTAGTGCAGGATTTCCAAATCTTCATCAATTTTTGAGAAACTATGGTCAAACTCCTTCATGTGATTGCCAATGGCCGAGATTTTTTGTGCCTAGCTGCGTTAAGGCTGAGCGACTACATCTGCTGACAAAGGCTGGACGAGAGATAGCAGCACTGCCGTCCCTTGCCAGCCACCGCAGTTGAATTGCGACTTCCCCTACTCCCTTCCACAACTCCTCATTGGCACACAATCTTCCCCTCTCTCAGTTGTAATAAGCCTCACACAGCGATCTGTTTCCGAGCAGTAAGCTTATTGCAACCTTGATCTCTGTCGTCCAGCCGGATAAAATGTGTTCGGGGCGTTTGATTGATAGGTCTATGCATTTCAATTTTTTTCTGCTACAAGGGAAAATATTAACTTACTGATTGTTATGTGAAGTGCCATGTGTTCAGATTTTCTGCGTCACGGGTTTCCTTTCTTGTAATTTTGAAAAGAAAACCGAAAAAACATAAAAAATTGGCAAAGTTTATCATAAAAAAAAAAGACGTATTTGCTCGCGTATATCTCGCACGTTTTTGACCGAAAATTAGTGTGAACATTTTCGGTGCGAGATATACGCGGGAATGCCCGGATTCACGCAAAAAAACACAAAATTTGCGATGTAACAGTAGGCCTACTTCCGCAACTGATGTGGCGCACTAATCGCTAATTCGAACGTGTCTCAAGGCGGTGAATTTAGTCAACCTCGGCCGAAGACGCTGCGAACGATGTACAGCGTGCTAACACTAACACTCACGCTGCGCCGTATGCTTGCACGCGGCCGAGTTCTGATGCGACGCAATGCGTAAAGACGAAATCATTTAGATTCGAGAAGACTGAACTGCGTTTCTCTGCGATGTAACAGTAGGCCTACTTGCGCAACTGTTGTGGCGCGCTAATCGCTAATTCGAACGTGTCTCAAGGCGGCGAATTTATTCAACTGCGGCCGAAGACGTGGCGAACGATGTACAGCGTGCTAACACTCACGCTGCGCCGTATGCTTGCATGCGGCCGAGCTATGTTGCGACGCAATGTGTAGAGACGAAATCATTGAGATTCGAGGAGACTGAACTGCGTTTCTCTGCGATGTAACAGTAGGCCTACTTCCGCAACTGACGTGGCACGCTAATCGCTAATTCAAACGTGTCTCAAGGCAGTGAATTTAGCCAGCCGCGGCGAACGATGTACAGCGTGCGAACACTCACGCTGCGCCGTATGCTTGCACGCAGCCGAGCTCTGATACGACGCAATGCGTCAAGACGAAATCATTGAGATTCGAGGAGACTGAACTGCGTTTCTCTGCGATGTAACAATAGGCCTACTTCCGCAACTGACGTGGCGCGCTAATCGCTAATTCGAACGTGTCTTAAGGTGGCGAATTTAGCCAACCGCTCCCGAAGACTAACGATGTACAGCGTGCTAACACTCACGCTGCGCCGTATGCTTGCATGCGGCGCCTCGATCCATAATCGGCTCGTATCGAAGTTCGGATCAACTCGTTGTTGCTCGCTCTCCCTGTTAGTAACGCTTCGGGTAAGTTCCTGGACAATGACGACTGTTGCGGCGCGCTAAATCGAACGTGTTTCTACCTCAAGGTTATTACGGTCATTTATATGATGGCGTCAATAATGAATGCAAGATATATGCGAGAACTTTTTTTTTTTCCCTGAAATTTCAAATCAAAAATGGGGGTGCGAGATATACGCGAGTAAATACGGTAATATTAATAACACAATATACCTGAAATGACTGCTGAGGTATTGAGGGATGTAGAATCCAAATCTGTATTCAGAGTTTCTCTATCGTGTCCCGTTTTTTGTAATGTTTAGAAATAAGAACGAAAAACTTCAAAATTTGATCAAGAATTTCAATAAAGTACCATATTATTTTTTAAAGTCGCGTCCGTTGCGTAGTGGTCAGCGTGATTAGCTGCCACCCCAGAGGTCCGCGGTTCGATTCCCGGCTCTGCAACAAAATTTGAAAAGTGGTATGAAGACTGGAACAGGGTCTACTCAACCTCGGGTGGTCCAAATGAGTAGAGGGGGTTCGATTCCCACCTCAGCCATCCTCGGAAGTGGTTTTCCATGGTTTCTCACTTCGTCTTCGGGCAAATGCCGGGATGCTACCTACCTAAAGACTACGGCCGCCTCCTTCCCACTTCCTTGCCTAACCCTCCCACTCTTCCCATCCCTTCATCAGGCCCCTGTTCGCTTTGCAAGTGAGGCTGCCCCAGTTGTATCCCCGACCCAATCTTTCAAGCTCCAGGACAATGCCCTCAGTGGCGGTAGAGGTGGGATCCCTCGCTTAGTCCGTGGGAAAAGCCAAACCTGGAGGGTAAAATGATAGCGGGAAAAAAAACCTATATTATTGACACTTGTTTTAACACCGCAATATAGCTACTATAAAATCTTGTATTTTGTGGTATTGTAGAATAAAGTGTGAATGTTATAGGAATACACTACTGCCCTATCACTCAATCACGAAACACACGCAGAATTAGGAAATGAAACGAGAAAGGGGTGAGATATATTCTTTTATTCCTTCCTCAAGACTCGGCCGAGTCAGAGACTCAGCGCGCCGGAAAAGGTTTTGGAAGAAGGTGAGTTATTTTGTTTTTCTTGCACTCCACTGTAAGTAGAATGGAATGCTGCGTAAGGAAAGGAATGACCCGCAACTGGAGGAGGTGCGGTGCGGTGCTAGGTAGTAGGATGGGGGAATGAAGCTTGGTGCAAGTGGTAGTGCGGGTAGCCTATCGTGTAGCCTGTGTAGTTACCGTTTTGCCGAGTTGAAGACTAGTCAAAGGTACATACGGCACGGGTTTATCACTAAAACAGTTTCTTTCATCAACCATTCGAACTGCTCAGAATTACAGCCTCTACAAATTGAATAAGTTTGAAACAATAAAAAAGGATCAAAAACATTCTGGAACCACAACTTGGAGAATATCAAGGAGGATTTCGCCCTTACAGAAGTTGTCCAGACCAAATCCTTAGCCTGAAATTAATAATGGAATATTACAAAAACAGAAATAAGCAACTCTTTATCTCTTTTATAGATTTCAAAAAAGCCTATGATAGTATTCATAGACTGACACTGCTAAAAATCCTCAGATCATATGGTCTCCATCCTAAATTGATAAAAATCATTCAATTAACATTAACAAACACAAATTCGAAAGTTAAATTTAGGGGAGAAATATCAACAGCTTTCTCAGTAAAAACTGGTCTCAGACATGGTGATGGATTATCCCCTCTGCTTTTCAATGTGGCTCTTGATTATATCATGAAGGTTTGGCAAAAGGAAAACCCTCCTAACATCAAAATTGGAACAAAACCATCAATAAAAATAAACTGCTTAGGATTTGCAGATGATTTGGCTCTTTTAGCACTAGACAAGGAAGAGGTTTGTACTCAGATCACTAGTCTCCAAGAAATTGCTCAAGGGATAGGATTACAGATATCCTTTGAAAAAACTGAGATCATGCCTATGAAACCCTTAGATATAAATGAAGTCTATATAAATGATCATAAAATTAACCTAGTTCCTCAATTTAAGTATCTTGGAGAAATTATAACACATAACTTAAACGAAAAAGTAACTTGGATAAATAGAACAAATAAAATGAAAAAGGCACAATCTCTAACCTGGTCAACATATAATAAAAAATGCCTATCAATAGCTACTAAGATCCAATATTATAAAACTGTAACTCTCCCAGAAGCCACTTATGCTTGTGAAACACTGTTCCAAATTAAAAATGAACAAAGAACTGATCAGCTCCTCAAAACGGAAAGAAGAATCATTAGAACGTGCATAAATAAAAAGTATCAGGTTGAGGGAGTCTGGAGGATTCTCCCAAATGAAACTGTCTATCGTGAGATTGATCCAATCACCAGCACAATGAAGAAGAAAAGAATTTCATATTTTTTTCACATCTTACGGCTTCCAGAAAACAGAATTGTACGCCAACTGGTGATGAGAAATCTAGGAAAGAAAACTGGAGGAAAGTGGATCCAAGAAATCCAACAAGATCTCAAAGCAGTTGGACTTAAGATAACAGATGCCGAGGAGAAAAATAAAATTAACACCATTCTTAAAACTCACAAATTTTCTGCAGAAATGACACATAGAAAGCCTATGAAGATTTCAGATGAGTTGAGAAAATCCCGATCTGAAAGAATGAAAAAGTACTGGAAAGAGCGCAAGAACCAAGCAGTACTACCTTCAAAGAAGAAGTGATTGTGGAACGACTCAAGTGGTCCAATGTGACCAATCAAGATAATAATAATAATAATAAAAAAGGTTATTGAAATATGATCCTTTTTTAAAATATGTTGAATTTTGAAATAAAAATTGTTCGTAATGAAGCTAGCTAGTATTACAAGGGTTATTGCACAGAAATTTCGAAATTCTCCGGTTATTACATTTGTCATGACGTATGTACCTTTAACCCTCAAAGTAGACACTTTGAAGCCATGCCCCAAACAAACTAGCAGTCTATATTTTACAAAAGTGGCATGTAACAAGTCCCGAAGACCTATATACTAGATTAAGAAGAAAAAATAAAATTAAATAATTAATTTATTTTTCGGTAGCACAGCCTTAATATGCTCATTATATCTAATTTTAAAACTTCGTCCGGTTTTCCCTATATAATCCGCATTACAATCTTAACAATTTATTCCGTAGATCCCTGATTTTTGAAATTTATATTGCTTGTTAACCGGTTAAGAATTAAATAGATGTTTCCTAGTGGTATTGGTTGTTCTGTAAGCTATTTTTATCTCGTGTTTTTTGAACACATTTGTAATATTGTGAGTGAGTTGGTTCGAGTATGTAAAAACTGCGAAAGACTTATTCTTTTCCACTGGTTGAAATTTCGTTACCGGTTTATTTTTTGTTTTACTTAGAAGGGAGTTTTCCTGTCCCGGTCGGCGACTGGAAGCAGGCTGTGGATTTTGATGTAACTTAGAAGGGAGTTGACGTAGGGCTTGTTAAAACCATTGGCTCTAGCGATTTGGTATATGATCGAAAGCTCTTTATTCCAGTCTTGCTCTGATAGGGGTACATTAATGGCCCTATTAATGAATGCTCTGAAAGCAGCTTTTTTTAGTGGCTGGATGGATGGTTTGAGTCTTTCCTGATAGTGGTGTGCGTTTGGGATAGTTTCCTATACCGCATATACCCGAATACCCCCCGCACATTTTTATTCAAAATCGGACGTGAAAAATTTGGGTGCGGGTATTAATTGAGTCATCCAAATTTTAAAGATTTAAATTGCCCGCCACATGCGATATAGGGTGTTGCGAGTGTGTATGCAGATTAGCCTATCATGTTAATGCTCAGTGTCTCTACTGTAATGCTGTTGACAAGATAAGATGTCGGCTGATGAAGGACCGAGATTGAAGGTTCGAAACATGTATCGCACCTAGCGTTTTATAACGCAACCTTAATGTAGTGATTGGCGGAATCTGTAAAATTTGAATAAAGATAAGTTACAATTGTCAATACGGACCAAAAAATGGCAAATTTCCCCAATTACAATTTTCAAAAAGTTTTATGAGGATATTTACTCTTGTTCTGAAGTCTCTCAAAACTCTCCTTTATCTTATATTTGAATCGTCTTTCATTCATGTATATACGATAGTTGCCACAGCCATTATTATTTGACCTTATCATAGCTCTTCTTAATAATTTATTTTTATTTATTTACCGTATTTCCTCGCATAATCGTCACCACCGCGTAATCGTCGCACCCTACTTTTCAAACACTAAAATAGGTTTATAAAATTTCCTCGCATAATCGTCGCATAGCATATTTGTATTTGTGTACCAGTCAGTTGCACATGCTGCCGCGACTTTATAGCCTGGCATGACTTTGTCAGAAGAAAAATATCTAGTCTTTATGCTTGCGGGCTATGAACTGTGACGCAAGCGGCAAGCTTCCTCACTGAGCACATTCCGCGAGCGTATAATCTGGCGTGATCTTGTCAGGAGAAAGTGTTCTTGTCTTTATGCCTGCGGGCTATGAACCATGACGCGAATGGCCAGCGCACATTCCGCGAGATTTCAGGCCTAATCTGGCGTGATCTTGTCAGGAGAAAGTAATCTCGTTTTTATGCCTACGGGCTATGATATAAGGTTTTGAATATTCCCGAAGGGAATATGAAGTTTCCATTTGAGCGGATGAATTATCAATAAATGATAAAAATGGTCCGGTTAGCTCAAACAATGCCAGCGTTTCACCCCAGTGTGCCGTTGGGCTCGTCAGTTGGTACAGACACACCTACCAATACGCGTGGCTAGCACATACTGAGAAGGCCATGCAAGACACAAAATACAAGCAGTATTGACGTCACGAGCATGCCAATGTGCTACGGGAGTCAAACTCCCTTTCATAAAAACAAAAGCCTTACCTTGGCTATCCAATATAAGGTTTTGAATATTCCCGAAGGGAATATGAAGTTTCCATTTGAGCGAATGGCCAGCGCACATTCCGCGAGCTTATAGGCCTAATCTGGTGTGATCTTGTCAGAAAAAAGTAATCTCGTCTTTATGCCTGCGGGCTATAAACTGTGACGCGGGCGGCCTGCTGACATTCCGCGTGCTTATAGGCCTAATCTGGCGTGATCTTGTCAGGAGAAAAAAAATCTAGTCTTTATGCCTGCGGGCTATGAAGCACGACGCAAACAGCAAGCGCACATTCCATGAACTTATCGGCCTAATCTGGCGTGATTCTGTCAGCAAAAAGTATTCTAGTCTTTATGCCTGCGGGCTATGAATTGTGACGCGAGCGGCCAGCGCACATTCCGCGATCTTATAGGCCTAATCTGGTGTGATATTGTTAGGAGAAAGTAAATCTCGTCTTTATGCCTGCGGGCTATGAACCACGACGCGAACGGCCAGCTTCGTCAGCACATTCCGCGAGCTTTTACCTGTCGTGACCTTGTTAGAAGAAAGAAGCCTGTCTCTGACTGCAGGCTATGACTCGCGAATGACTGGCCCGTGCAGCAAATAATGATACAGTATATTCTTTGAACTTAAATATTCTTCGCATAATCGTCGCACCCTGCTCTTTTCCACGAATTTTAGGTTCAAAAAGTGCGACGATTATGCGAGGAAATACGGCATTTATCGTATGGCTTTTAGTGCCATGAGTGTCCGAGGACATGTTCATCTCGCCAGAGGCTGTAGCTTCTTCAAACAAACATCCGTAGGGTGAGCTACAAGTTCTGTTCAATTTCAAGTAGTTCCAACTTTCGCTACCAGATGTCAATGATACCTAGTGGTGAACGTTGGAACTTTGATAGAGCGATCCAACGAAATCTAACCTAGAAATTTAGCTTCACACAAGTTTAGTCCGTGGAATGTTCTTTTACATGCCATAAATCTATGACATGGGACCGCCGGCTTTACTTCCCCTCCGAAGGCATACTGAAGTATTTTAACGCTCATAAGAAATCCGACGACTTCGGCCAGGTTTTGACCCTCTATCTTGGGCACAGCAGTTCAGCATGCTACCAACTAGCGACATGTCCCGACTCCGCCCGGTATCTTTAATGGTTTACCCAGCGTAAGCGTAAGAGGCGCATGGACGGCAGGTCCCTGACACAATTCGGAAAAGTCGAGGTGACAGCGAAACTCCAAACACATATACTCTTCTCTGAAGAACTCGACATGACTCGACAGTTTGATGATGGCAGAAGCTGGGGTGATAGTCTCGCTCGCTAGCTCGCAAACTCGCTCTGAAGCTAGTAGTTTATATTTGCACTGAATGGAGATTGTTCGAAGAAATGAAAACGTATAAACCCGTATAGTGGGCGATGTATTAAGGATAGAGGTCTGCTGTCGAAGACTATTTTGCAGAACTTTTCATGGTGAATAATTCTTACACTCGTAGTATATAGATATTTTTAACGGTTTAACCAGCGTAAGCTTAAAAGGCGCATGGGCGCTAGTTTTTTCTTCGACTTGATTCTCTGAAATCGTTACTGCTCGGCTTCCTCTGGTTATAAATGAATGTTTTTCCACAGAAACCTTCCTCGAGAAATCCTTCTCAGAATGGTGAAAACCGCATCAAAATCCATGCAGTGGTTCTCGAGATTACCCGTTACATCCAAGAATCGGGGACTTTGTTGTATACAATGTAGAGATTAGCAATTATAAAGTCATTTTCTTTCCATCTAGTTAATGGATATGAAGATTCTTAATAAAAATTAATGAATGACTAGACTGTGGGAAATTATCCTGTTAAGTTTGCATTGTCATCGTGGAACGAAGCGTTTTACCTCTTGTGTATAAATTTGTATTGAACAAATGTTATGTCAGAGCTTCATGTTGGGGATATATTCTGTCCTCTGTTGTTTAATTTCATATTCTTGGCCTGCTGCTTCCTGAAATTGAACCTAATGCTCTGTTAGATCTCTTAGCTTGAAGTGAGTTATTGCATGGATAGGAATAATAACATTTTTCTTGTGGTTGAAGGTTGAAATGGAGGACACAACTCAAGATAGCGACGGTATCGAAGTGATTGAGATAGTGCCAGCAGGCACAACTCCAGTTCCAGCTGCATCTGCGGAGGACAAGGAGAAGAACAAAAAGGAAGGAGATGAGGTAAGAGCTGGTGCAGCTATCCACACAACCCCGGCTGCTGACATGTAAGCCTTCTTGTGGAGCATGCTGGATCCTTGGTTTGTTCTGGTTCATTCTGATTGTGAGGCTTCTCAACAAATCTTGTAAATAACATTTTTTCGTTATTGTACGGCCTTTGTACTCCTCAAACTCCTCCTGCAGTTGGCAACTTAAATTACCTGAAAAGAGGAATTCACTAATAGAATAGCTGGGTTTCTTCATTAGTTGATAAATCCACATTTAAACCATAGGTAAGTTATAATATCTAGTCGCTAAATGATATTTTAAAAGTATTGTAGCTTGATTGAATAAAAAAAATCATTTAACTTTGGATGCATTGTGTTCTGAAAGAAAAAGAGAAAAAACCCATAGTGCTACAGCCCATGAAGGACCTAGGCCTACCAAGCGACCGCTGCTCAACCATTTGTCCTGCAGATTGTGGGGTGATGCGTGTTCAGTGCGTAGGGCCCTCTCGGCTGTTAATCTTGGTGTCTGTGACTAGGGCGCTGCCTCACTGTCAGACAGCTATTCAATTGTCCTCATGAGGCTGAGTGCATCCCGTTCCAGCGCTCACGTCGGTTTCTAAAATCCCTGACGGAGGTGAATCGAGGTGAACCGAACCTCCGTGTGCGAGGCAGGCGCTTTTCTCCAACACCACGGTGCCAGCTATGTATTGTGTGCTGGCTGAATGAAAGAACAAATGACTTGGAAAAGAGGCGGTTGCTGACACATGTCGCACAGATTAGCCATGTATAAGCGCATCCATGCGAGTGGGCCTAAAATGTAAATCTTGTCTTTAATGCAGAATTCGTCTAGTTAAATAATCATTGCACTTATAAATATAATATGTTTGCATGCTGTGTGTCCGAGTTCAACTGATGCCTATTATCAGGGCTAGATTTGTGACGGTACGCACCGGTACGCATTACCGAAACCTCTTTGCGTCTTTATTAACACAAACTGTCTCTTCACTACTTTATCCTGAAGCTGAATGGCCCACCACTCACTCGTTTTGACACTTCAAAGTACGTGGAATCTTAGCTGATTCGGGGATGGCACTCCGCTCTGGATACTTAGTTAAAGTTGTCTTAAGGGGTGGAACTACGAGGTCAACTGCCCCTCACTCTGGATACTAACAGCACATTCAACGAAAACTCTTCTAAACTTTGGATAATTTTATGAACTGTGAGGTAAAACTTGTTTAAGTACAGTACCTTTTATAATAAATAATTATTTCAGAAAACTGTAAAGACAAAATTATAAAACAAGAAATAAAAGATTTTTGGTGAACATGTGTGTATTTTCAAACCAAATGTTTTGAATTTTTTAAATTACGTAAAAAAAGAAATTGAAACACATTCTTTGAATTGTAGCCTAGTTGGCCTATATAAAAATTGTATATAGGCCAACGGCTATGGTAAGAAAAATGTTGCTACGGCAGTCTCAATTTAATTTAAAATTGAATTCAAAATTAGATTGCTATTTTGTCCAGTGATTAATTTTTAAAGGTGTTCAGAAAAGCGTAAAAATATCGTTTTTAGAACTCTATATTTCAATATTCCATAAATTCCCACCACCACCCGGTTGCCCACAGTACCGGAACCTCTTTATTTACAAATCAAGCACTGCCTATTATTATCCAACTTGCGTGCATGCATGTGGTCATCTGGCTAGGGCAGGAAGCAGAATTAGTGTACTACTACAACCATCTTCAGGGGGAAATAGAAGGGAAAAAAAGGTATACAAATGGTAGCTTACAAAATATAGCTCCTAACATTGAA
This sequence comes from Meconema thalassinum, assembly GCA_946902985.2. NCBI lineage: Eukaryota > Metazoa > Arthropoda > Insecta > Orthoptera > Tettigoniidae > Meconema > Meconema thalassinum. The sequence goes on along the minus strand of OX336400.1, from coordinate 97,748,483 downwards.
TCTGGCAGACAGTGGAAATGGAACCAAACGAATAATAGTAGAATCCAAAAGGAAATCATGGGATGAATTTAGAGATAAATTAAAAATGCTAGGTCAAACAGCAGAAAATACTTTTTTGGAGTGTTACAAAGAATATTAGCAATGACAAATAAAAAGAAATGAGTAGGGTTTTGGATAATTCAGTGAAACTTTTAAATGCCAAGGAAGTACTGGGAAGTTGGCAAGAATACTTGGAAAACTTGCTAAATGTAAATGGAGACATCTGGCTATGTGGCTGATTTTGAGATTATGCAGGAGGAGAATGAGGACGGGGACAGGATTATGGTTGAGGAAGTAGAGAGGGTGGTAAATAATCTTCAGTGTTGCGGTGCGGCATGAGCAGTAGTAAAGTATCGTGGGAAGGCAGGGATGAAATAGTTGCATGGGATTTAGGAAAGGAGTTGAGATTCGCATTTATTTTATTTGAACCACCTTCGAAGAAATCATGTCCCAAGAGTGCAAACGAGTGTGACAGGTGGCTTCCAAATCTTGCCTGTTGGAGTAAGTTTGTACATACATTCCACCATCTAGCACTGATTTGAGTTTTCACACATTCGCCTTGAATTGATTTTAATAAAAGTGTTGGAAGTGCTGATGCCACTGCCGAGGTATCCAATAATTTCCTACTGTCATCTGTCCAACACGAGCAGGTTTGGACACTGAGTTTCAGAACGTAAAGTCCAAGCTTTCTGCGTATTGGCTGTTAAAGCAAGCAATACATACGTTGTTGTTTCTTTCTTCCAGTACTGCATATGCCACATCTCTTCAATGTAATTTACAATACTGGAATCGTCCCTGAGGATTGCCTGAAACATGTAGGCCTACCTCAGATAAACTATACAGAGTGTCTCAAACCATTTGGGTAAAATTGATACAGTTGTTAGAGGGTCTTCAACGGAGTATATTGAGATAGGGAACCAATGGGCAGAAATGCATATTTATTGTGTTATGGACGTACACAACTTATACCTTGTACCTAAAACGTAGCTCATACAGGGTGTCTACCGGTAACGAATTTAACAAATGAGTAACGAAAAAGTAACGAATTTTACAAACGGGAAAGAAAATTTTCTGAAGGCGGGTTGAATCATTTAAACTCGTGCCGCTAGGCTCAGAGATTGCGATGGAGCGAGTTTCACGCAAGCGGCACCGTGCGTATTGTGTAGTAGCCTACTAAGCTGCGGTATATTTCCCCGAACCCGACGTCAAGGAAATACATACTGAGGATACCTTGAGTGGTATACATCGGTTCAACGTATATTTTCGACATCAAGAAGACTTAAGTTTCGTGTGAAATATTTGTGTGTTATTGTATTAGAAAACCTGTCTGTTCGCGAGACGTTTATTCACGAATACTTCCGAAACTAAAAAGAAATCTCTCATTTCTGTTATTTGGAAACTATGTCAAATTGAAATCCAGAAATAATGCGGAACAATTTAATGTCGCAATCTTGCTAAATGTTACCGTTTCAAAAAAAAAAAAAAAAGCGAAAAATCTTCGAAATACATATAACTTATTTGAAAGAATGTGTAGTAAATTTGCGACATCCAGTATGGTTAATTCCAAATTCCGTCATAAGTCGATTTTTCCTTTGAACTTTCGTTCCATCGGATATATAATCTAACCGATTATTTCGATAACTTGTAGATAATTCATGGTTCTCAGTTGAAATAAAACTTGCCCTCTTGTCGTATTATTCGTGCAATTCTCTCAGAATAATTCGTATTATTCGATACCGTACCTACTTCGAGCATTCATCCTCCAAAATCGCATCCTCAAGACGGCCGGCTGACCGCACGACTTGCCTGCGGGAATCTCGTCAAACGGACCGAGATCGACGTCAGTTGCGTAAAATCATAAAACACGTCCTCTATCGTGAACTTGTGACCACGAGGGCTGCGGGAATCCTGTCAAAGGTGATTGGGCACCAATCACGGGGCACCCATCACGAAACCCACTTGCCACTTTTTCCATGACCGTAGACTTAATAGTGTGCAGGGAGCGAGAAGTGCATCAATCCACTTAAAAATGACAGCCTATGTAGCATCGAAATACTAATTCCTCCTCGTGATCCACCCTAAACTGATGAACTCCCAACCACAGCATAGGGACAAAGGGAATCACGGCGCCGACCGAACAACATGTTCATAACTACTCGTGAATTTTAACCATGCCCAACCTTGAGCTTGCCATTGTCAGGACAGATAGACAGGCAGACAATCGTTCAACGGCGGGTGCGGCGACGATTGCATAATGATATCTTGAGGACAACGTAAAACGGCCGAGAGCGGCAGCGATTGCGATACATCGCGATATTTCTCCGCATTCAATGACGAGGACAATTGTATTCTTGTCAAACGGACAGCAAGTGGTGACGATTGCGTAATGATGCTATATTTTCTAGTGCCCGACCTCAAGGACAATGGAAATCTCGTCGAATGACTAAAAGTGACACTGATTATCTAAATCGCGATTTTTCTCCGTGTTCTATCTTGAAAACTACGGGAAGCTCATCAAACAACTGAGACCAGCGCCGATCGTGTAACATCTCGATATTTCTCCGTATTTAACTGCGAAGACAGAATTCTGTGACGATCGCGCAACATTGCACACATTTCTTCGCGACCTACCGCGGGGACGAAGGAAATCTCGCCAAATGATCAAGAGCTGAGCAACCTCTTGGTACCGTAATTATAACAACATATTGTGCACAAGACGACATATTAGCTGAAAACACTCATTGGATATTAAATATCTAGTATATATTTATTATTTTTAAAATTTTTATAACATCATTTGAATTTCATTTAAAGCGGCTTCGGTGGCGTAATTGGTAACATGCTGAACTGCTGTGCCCAAGATAGCGGGTTCAGACCGGGCCGAAGTCGTCGGATTTTTTAAAAGCATTAAAAATCCTTCAGTATGCCTTCCTTCGGAGGGGAAGTAAAGACGGTGGTCCCATGTCATAGATTTATGGCATGTAAAAGATTCTTCCACAGACTAAACTTGTGTGAAGATAAATTGATAGGTTAGATTTCGTCGGAACACTCTATCAAGGTTCCATCGTTCACCACTAGGTATCATTGATATCTGGTAGCAACTTGAAATTGAACGGAATTTGTAGCTCAACCTAAGGGTGTCCACTGGAAGCAGCTACAGACTCAGGCGAGCTGATCATATCCTCGGACACTCCTGGCACTAAAAGCCATACGATAAATAAAAAACCTCTTTAAAACAGTTCATTGTTGTTTTTCTTCACCGCGTGATGAGCGCCTATGCTTGCAGACCACAGACGTATCTTGAATTCAAAGGTAACTAAAATTAACTGAAAGGTACCTAAAAAGTAACTAATTATTACTTCATCCTTACAGTAGACACCTTGCTCATAGTACAGTAATACTTCTTTTATACGATTCACACTTATACGTTTTCTACACTTATACGATTTTTTCCTTGGTCCCGGCAAAATCCCTATACATTCCATGTTAATTTATTTCCGATATACGTTTTACATCTATTCGTTTTTCACGCTTATACGATCATATCTGACGTCCCCGAGAGAAAAATGTGTCGTTTATATGTTTACAATGGTTTCCCTACTTAAAATCTCTAAAAATATTGGAGCCAGAAACTTATGACACACACTGTACGTTTCTCGGAAACCATCCCTCGCGCGGTGCTATGTGGTGGCGAGAGCGACCTTGAAGCTATGTTCAGCCAGAGTTGAGTGTGTTGCGAAATACAACACCTCTTGCCAGTCATTGTTCTGCCTTGTTCGGTGCTTCAGTTGTGGTTAACCTAGATTGCAGTGAACATGGGTAAAAGGAAGAGGAAGTGCATTACGATTGCTGAAAAATTACGCATTTTGAATTTAGTGAAGGAACATTTTGTGACGCACCATAACTTTTCTGAGGAAATATGGCCTAATTGTATCGGTTTGAAAATACTGTTCATTCCGTGACCGCAGCCAACAAAAAACAGGGGGGCGTGGTGGCTCAGCGGTCTAGCTGCATGCCTCTCACCAAGGCGGTCCGGGTTCGATTCCCGGTCAATGCATGTGAGATTTTCGAAGTGAAATGCCATGTCCTGTGGTTCGGGTTCCACGTAAAAAGGAGGTCCCGTGGCTCATGATCTCAAGATTAACGGTCACGTTAAACTACAAGCTTCCTTCCTTCCTTCCTTCCTTCCTTCCTTCCTTCCTTCCTTCCAACAAAAAACAAGCCAAGATAACAGACTACTTCGTCAAGTGACTCAATTTGCTTTGTTTTGTTGTTTCTTTCTTTATCTGGGTGCATTTCTCTTGTATTTGTATTGTTACATATTGCCGCTTATAGTTAAACAATCGTATTATTATTTCTTGTTGTTCACTTCTTAACGGGGATCATCGCTCGCCCCGCGCTGCGGGCCTGTCTCCCTCCAGGCACTTTGCCGTAATGCATAGCTGGTGCGGCACTGAGTCATTGAGTAGCCTATAGTTCACAGCTGGTGCTGAAAATGTTTGCCATTCACTGCTACCCATCTCTGGCACCTCTTTATGAAATTGTCATTTATGTTCTGAAGTTCCTCAGCATCGATTGGCCATTCACTGCTACCCATCTCTGGCACCTCTTTATGAAATTGTCATTTATGTTCTGAAGTTCCTCAGCATCGATTGGCTGTATTTCAGCTGTAATATAGTCTTTAAGCTCATTTTCGCGAAAGATTTCCTGTACTTTATGAAGGTATTTACACACGTTCACGTAATGAAAATTGCATTGGAACATCACACTGAGCACTAAACATGTGAACAATTGACTAAACTGAACCCCACACTGCTAAAGCTCTCAGCAGACTGCAAAGGAGGGAAACTTGTGGCGCCAAGAAGCGCATTGCGGCAAAGTGCTTGACGGAAGACCGGCTCGCGGCGGGGGCGAGCGAGGGTCTCCGTCGCATATAAAACAAAGTCCCTGTATTGTCACATACATTTTGCAGTTTTTTTTTACCGACTTTCATTTACGCGTTTTTCACACTTATGCGTTTTTTTTCCGTTGGTCCCCTGTAAATCGTATAAGTGAAGTTTTACTGTAATTGTTCAAAGTGACAACCGTCAGTCTCAATGCATGCGCTGCAACGGCGTATAAAGTTTTGCTACACCCTGTCAAAAACCCCTGGTGTCTGTTGTACAAGGAGAGAGGCAGCTTCATACGTTTATACTGGGGTTTCATACACCAACGCCTTGATGTAACCCCATAGGAGGAAATCCAGAGGTGTGAGATCGGGTGATCACGCTGGCCATGGGACAGGACCTCCCCTTCCAATCCAACGATGAGGGTACGTATTCAGGTGCTCGCGGACGTTAACATCGAAGTGGGCTTTTGCACCGTCGTGTTGAAACCACATCCTTCTGCGGACAACAAGCTGCCCGTCTCCTTGTACAACAGACACCAGAGATATTCGAGAGGGTGCAGCGAAACTTCATGCGCCATTGCAGTACATACATTAAGCCTGGTGGTCGTCACTTTGAACAATTGCTATGAGCTACGTTGTTGGTATGACGAGTAAGTTGTATTATGTCCATAACACAATAAATATGCATTTCTGCCCATTGGTTCCCTATCTCAATACTCTATACTCCATTGAGGACCCTCTAACTCTGTCTAAACCTTATTAATCCCGTTTCCAACAGAGTCGGGAATGAGATGCGATGAACCACGTGGCTGATAGTTTCTACAGCCGGATGCCCTTCTTGACGCCAACTTCACGAGAGGAGTTAATGAGAGATGAAGAAGATGAATAAAAGTTCATTTTCAAGTAGTTCCAACTTTGGCTACCAGACGCCACTGTCACTAATCTAGCGGCGAACGTTGGAACTTGATAGAGCGTTTCCTAACCAAATATAACCTACACATTTTTCAACACACCACCCTTTCTGAGGTAGGTTCTTTTACATGCCATAAATCTGTGATATGGGCCCGCAGGCTTTACTTCCCCTCCGAGGGAAGTCATGCTGAAGGATTTTAATGCTCTTAAAAATCCGACTACTTTGGCCGGATTTGAACCTGCAACCTTGGGAACAGCAGTTCAGCATGCTACCGACTATGCCACCGAAGCTGCTGTTGAGAGGACCCTCTAACACCTGTATCAATTTGACCCGATAGGTTTGAGACACCCTAGTTATAGTTATTGAGGTTTTAAGGGGCAGAACAGCAAGGTCATCTGCCCCTTTGAGACACCCTGTATAATAAACAAGGTATCGACTAGGCAGAACAAGTTTCAAGGTTAATTCGTATCTTACTTTTCCTTGTCAAGAAGATGGTTTGGTGGTGATAAATACTGTTTTAAAAGGTGGATAATTATTTTAAAATTTACAAAAACTAAAACTTATACGAAATATGCGAAAAACAGTGAGACTTGAAATATTTCACTGTTGTCTAAAAAGGTACAAAAAAGGTTGTCCTTAGATGTCAACAACACTGCGCATTCGATTCTGAACAGTGGACGATATACAAAGAAAATGAGAAAACAGTAACTATTAATTGAACATGTTAAGTGAATTTAGTTCCTCAGCAATATCACAGATAACATTAAAGATCATAAATAACACTGTAAGGAAAAATGGCGAAGTAGAAATGATCAGAATGGCTCAAGTGTATTCGTTGAAATATTAGAAGCCATTTTTCAGTATTGCCTAAGTAATTTATTGATAGAATCACTTTTCAGTCGGTTAACGCGAGTGTACCCAATGAGATTGGCTGAGTGGCTCAGTGGTAACATTCTCGACTGCTGTACCCAAGGTTGCAGGATCGAATCCTAGTGCAGTCAGCTGGTATTTGAGTGAGTGCAAATGCTAGGGAGCCGTCTCAGAAGATTTACTGGCACGATAAAGATCCCCTTGAATACGATTCAAATTAATGGTGTTGACTTCCAAAGACATTGTTGTTTAAATATCTTAGCTCGACAAGACATATGTAACATTGGACTGATGTGGCAGAAATAATGGAGCAGGAGAAGTGGAAGGATGGGCAGCAGTGGAAGAGGCTAGTTTACAACACCCAGGTGACTGGAGTTTGACACGGATGATGATGATGATGATGATGATAACTACAATTGTGTGAAGCTAAAATTTGTAGGTTCGATTTGATTAACGCTCTAAGTTCCAACGTTCGCCGCCAGGTGCTGGTTGTGGTAGCATCTAGTAGACAAGTTCGCAGCTAGGTGTCGTTGATGGTAGCATTTGGTAGCAAAAGTAGGAACTACTTGAAATTGATCGTCTGCAGTCCTCGACCTGAATTACAGATAACACACACTAATACAGCCTTCACATTTAACACTCGTTATCAGACAGATTCTACACACACCCAAAGTACACTCAGTTACCGCGTGTATTGTCAAGTGTTAGCATGGCGCGCGCAGAACTGACAGTGTGATAATCAGTTCAGACGCCTCTGTTGATAATAATACGAGTGAAATTGACAATGATAGCAGTGAAAGTAGTGACGATGAGGTTGATGGATGGACAAGTAAGTAAAATTACACGTATTTATGTTCCATCTTACTTCTCATGCTAGGTGTACTTCCAGTTGCCCGGTCCGCAGTAAGGAATACAGTAGCGAGCGCCCGGGGTAACAATATGTTAGATCTGGGTTGACAATACTGTTTGTGCGGCTTTTCCATCCCGGTATTCTTTGATTAATGTCTGCTCCTACGTTCCTTAGCTAGGCTAGAACTTATGCCCAATTTTGTTCTTAATTGTGCCTAGGAAATATTCTTGCAACACCTTTCAAACTCTACCTTGTATTATCAAGCAGACTTGGTTAAATATATTTTTAGCGGCTTCGGTGGCGTAGTTGGCAGCATGCTGAGCTTCTATGCCCAAGATCGCGGGTTCAAACCCGGCCGAAGTCGTCGGTTTTTTTTAAGAACGTTAAATATCCCTCAGTGTGCCTTCCTTTGGAGGGGAAGTAGAGCCGGCGGTCCCATGTCATAGATTTGTGGCATGTTAAAGAACCTTCCACTAATTACACCTGTGTGAAGCTAAATTAGGTTAAAAATTTAAACAACGCTCAGGTTCTTACGTTCGTCGCCAGGAGCCGACTGCGGTGGCGTCTAGTAGCCAAGTTCTGAACTAGTAGAATAGATGTTGACGGTGGTGTTTGGCAGCAAAAGTAGGAACTACTTGAAAAATGCAAAGTATGCAGTCCTTACTTGAATTATGAAACAGAAACACACTCCAATACAGTCATCACAATTAACACCGGTTATCAGACAGATTCTACACACACCCAAAGTACACGGGGCTACATGACCGCATTGTCGCAGCCCCTAAACTGAGGAACCAACCAACCTAAATTATTTTAGACTGATAATAGTGTGTTCTGGCCTGTTGAAACATCATTCATAATGATTTCCTCCATTTAAATGTATTTACAGAGGTGCCAACTATTACGGATTGTCCGTAATTATTACGGATTTCACCTCACGATTACGGTCAAAGGGGAGAATATTACGGAAAAGTGACATTATCACGAATGAAATACATTTCTATGAAGAAAAAAAAAAGGAAATTTACAGGGTGTCTACCAGTAACGAAAAGTAACGAAAGAGTAGCTACTTTTCGTTAATTTCGTTACCTGTTTGTAAAATTAGCTAATGTTTATGTCTGGATAGTTGGAGGTAAAGAAAATTCGCCGAGGTCCATTTAAATAATTTAGAATCGCTCCGCTAGGCACACAGATTACGATGGAGCAAGTTTCACGCAAGAGGCGCCAATTGCTTAAGCTATATCTCCCCGTGTCCGACCTGAAGGAAATGCATACTGAGGATACCTCGATTGGTATACAACGATTCAACGTATATTTTCGGCATCAAGAACAGTTTTAGTTTTGTGTGAAATCTATTTCTGTATTATTAGGAAACCTGACTTTCTGCGAGTCGTTTATTCGCGAAAACTTCAGAAACTAAACAGAAACCTCTCATTTCTGCTATTGACCTCTAAATTTGGACTCATACTGAAGTCCAGAAATAACGCGAAATAATTTAATGTCGCAATCTTGCAAAATGAAACAGTTTTAAAAAATCTCGAAAAAGCTTCGAATGCATATATTTTAAAAATCTATCCGTCTCGAAAATTTGCGACGTCCAGTATGGTTAATTCAAAATTCCGTTATGTCGATTTTTCCTTCGAACTTTGGTACCATCGGATAATTTAACCGGTTATCTCGAAAATGTGTATAACTTGTAGCCTATAATTCGTGATTCGAAAGAATTTGTGCCGTCTTGTCGTATTATTCATGCAATCCACTCAGAATAATTCGAAATATTCGATACCTACTTCGAACATTCATTCTCCAAACTCACATGCTCAAGACGGTCGGCTGACCTCATGACTTGCCTACGGAATCTCGTCAAATGGACCGAGATCAGCGCCAGTTGTGTAAAATCATTAAACCCGTGTCCAATCATGAACTTGTGACCACGAAGACTGCGGTAATCCTGTCAAAGGTGATTGGGCACCCGTCACGAAACATTCCGAAACCTGATATAACAGCTTAGGCTTTCACGGCCGGCGTTCATAATTAAGTACAAGTTTTTCGGGCTTGTAGGCCGTGGTCTAGACAGGATATCTCCCGACGTTTCACCGGAAACTGCGTCCGGCTTTATCAAGGGTTCCGCTCCTTTCCTTGGTCAGCAGTGGAATGAGGAAGAGGCTTGAAATAATGGGTAATGGTTTGTAGTGGGGTATTGTTGTTTGAATATGACTGTTGGTTGGGTGGATCTTGGCGATGAACTAACGGCTGGAAGGTAGTGGTATTTGCAATATTAAGTGTACCTCACAGTAACTCTCCCACAGAAAGAATGCTCAGTGTTGTTCGGACCAAGGAAAGGAGCGGAACCCTTGATAATGCCGGACACAGTTTCCGGTGAAACGTCGGGAGATATCCTGTCTAGACCACGGCCTACAAGCCCGAAAAACTTGTACTTAATTCCGAAACCTACTAGCTACTTTTCCCATGACCGTATACCGTCCATAACTGCTCGTGAATCTTAACCATGCCCAACCTCGAGCTTGCCTCCGCCATTCTGCCAGGACAAATAGACAGGCAGAGAATCGTTGAACGGCCAGGTGCGGCGCAGATTACATATTTATGCGCTCTCAGTGACCAACCGCGAGGCCATCGTGATTCTCGCAAAACGGCCGAAAGCGGCAGCGATTGCAATACATCGCGACATTTCTCCGCATTCGATGACGAGAAAAACTGGATTCTTGTCAAACGTACAGCAAGCGGCGCCGATTGCCTTCCCGTATCCACCCTGAGGACAATGGAAATCTCGTTGATCGACTAAAAGTGACACCAATTATGTAAATCGCGATTTTTCTCCATGTTCTATAGTGAAAAGTACGGGAATCTCGTCAAACGGTTGAGACAGGCGCCGATCGTGTAACATCTCAATATTTATCTTAGAATGAAGGTTTCATATTCATTTCTTGATTATTTTTGTTAAAAGATTACCAAGTTAGGTGAAGGAAGGTATACATGACAAACTTTAAGAGGAATTTGCTGTTTATCAGTGTGATACTTTCCCTGAATATATTTTACAAGGACCTAGAATTGATGTAAACTGGGGCAACATTGCTGAGGTTACAACTGAAAGTGGACAGTTCAAGTATAAAACCTTATGTAATGTGGTATTTGCAATATTAAGTGTACCTCACAGTAACTCTCCCACAGAAAGAATGCTCAGTGTTGTTCGGAAAAATCAGACAGAATTCAGACCTACATTAAGCACATCTACAATGGAATCGCTTATGATTCAGAAGACGAAAATGTCATCACAGGGGGAAGTATGTTACAAGAAAACTTTAACAGAAAAGCAGCTACTGGGTGCAAAAGAAGCTACAAGGATTTTTTAAATCACAGAACTAGCAGGCAATGTGTAAATTTTATTGTGTAATATGATATTCTTTACTAAAGGTTGCTTCCGGGTAGGGCAAAGTTGGTGTCTTTATCGAGAAGGGAGCAGCGTGCTTTGGATTTGACATGAAACTGTTTGAAGCGGGGAGAGAGAGAGAGAGAGAGGGGGGGGGGGGCAATATAAGGGATTACTGATAACCCACTTCAAAAGTTGGCACCTCTGTATTTATAAATTACTAAATTGATTAACTCAATTACTTCTGTCATGACGAGGTGGACCTAATTGAGAGTGAGAACTTGGAATATGCCTCCCTTCGTCCCTTGGATATGTGTAAATTACTGTGTAGGCCTATATTCGGACTTATGCTACCGAATATCATCATTCCTGCGACGTAGGATCAGTGATTTCAATGGTAATGAATGGTTTTACAAATTAAATATTGGTCTAAGATGATCACACACATATGATACACACCTTGATATGTGTATTCAATCTCCCGTTGTCCCTTTTATTGGGGGGATTTACCGTAGTGGAACCGACAGCAGTGGCTATGCTCGCTAAAGCGCGGCATTAGGTCATGGGGCCAAGCTCTCTGCTGACTCGGTAGACGCGTGGGTTCGAGCCCCACCGTCGGCCGTCCTTGAAATGGTTTTCCGTGGTTTCCCATTTTCAACACCAGGCAAATGCTGGGACGGTACCTTCTGACAGGCCACGGCCGCTTCCTTCCACATCCTTGCCCAGTTTCATTCATCTTCATCCATTCCGTCTCTCATCCCGACGCGCAGGTCGCCCACGGGCGTCGACTTGAAAGACCTGCACTCGGCCTCTCAGGAGGCGACAAAAAAAAAAAAAAAAAAAAAAAAAGAAAAAAAACCGTAGTGAAAGCAGCATGACTTCATAAACCTTGCTTATTTTACTGGACAATAAGTTCATTTATAATATTCTATTGAAATAAATTTATTTTCACAACTGTTTCCCTTGTGCCACCATTGCTCACAGTGTGTGGCTCCTGGAATTTCCGAGAACAGGAAACATAAAACTTAATCCTATTTTCCATTTGCTTTCCTGGGTTACATTTTGCTTCTTGTTCCTGGAGAGCACTTAAAACGAACCCTTATCTTACTGGGGAAACTAAGCTCAATGTGCAGCTGACTTTGCGATTGAATAACTAGAGTTAATTCCTCCCAGTTGTTTCAATCACTCTACCTGTAAATTACAGAAACTTGAGATTTATTCCTGGGCGACTGCTATGGTCTTGCCCAATTTTGCATAATTTCTTCTATGGCATTTTAGTTTTAGTTGTTTCATCTTTCCTTGATTTAGAAATCCCAATCAGAATGAACTTAGGACAGCTGAGGTTGTGACATGTCTCTGTGCGTGTTATATACATTATCTTGAATTGTCGTGTGAACCGGCGATATTTGTTGTGATACCAAGTTTCTATAAACAGTAGATGGCTGTTGAGCATCAGTCGTGAGTCAGAACGCAGCACGGGAGAGAAGAAGAGAAGATATTAATCGAAGTCGTTTCTGGATTGAAGATTCTTAAGGATTAACTCCAGCTTTTCGTTACATTTCTCTCGTTATTTTAGACGTTAAGACAGCAAGAGTACAAAACATGATTAACGTGGTAGATTTTAAGTTTTAGGTGAAGCACAAGACACTGTGCATGTAGACGATTTCATCGACTTTATCAGCCAATGAAACTAGCAAGTTTTATCTCGTCATCAATGCAACTATCATCAAGATTTCTTTGTTAAAGCGCACTTGGTTGACAAGATGACCATATCGGAAGCTTATTTTCAAAATATTCTCGTAAGCACCTTATTGCTCATTTTCGTGATGGGAGAACTAATATAAATTTGCAGTTTACCTATCTGAAATCTGTGTATACAATTTTTGATTAATGTTCTGTGAAATCTTTTTTTTTTTTAGATCGATAATTTCACCAATATAGATGCTGCTGTGTTTATTTCTGTTGTCAGCTATTTATTTTCAGACTGGTGTGTCTATTGTAATAATTGTTCGCTATTTGGATTTATGCAGAATGGATTAAACCTACCTCATATCCAAAAACTGTACTTTATATTCTTTTATTCTTTTGCTGACTTTTTGGAGACTTTCCTCCTTTCCATGTGTAAAATATGATTTTATAGGAGTCTTTTGAGTAATGTACAGATCTATGGTAGTATATTGTATTTTGAAGTTTCTTTCTCCTAATGGCAGTCATTTTCCCCTAATAAATTACAAAATCAATTAATGCTGTTGATATTTATTATTGTTCCTGTAGTTGAAGTGCGTGTGAGTGGCCTCTTTCTCTCGTAATACATACAGTAAATCCCCTATTTAATGTTTTTAGGCGGACTGAAAATTTTCCCTCATAAATGGGGGCTTGCATGAATGTGAAATTTACGCCAAAGCAAATTACAGTAAATCTAATGCAAAACCATTGTTCTTTAACAAACAATTTCTGAATTTTCTTTTAATGTTAAATGGAAAGTTTAGTTAAATCGATGTTAAACAAAATCAGGGCTCTACTGTACTTCAATATTTCAATACGGGTATTAATTTACTGATATCCGATTATTCAAACTTTTGTCCCATATTTTATTTTTGCTGCTGTAAAAGTAACATCTTTATGTCCAATACTCCTGATACTGCCTGGCTATTCTGCAGTGAGAAATCTCCATTTCAGGATAATTTTTCTCCCAAACTTGTTGCAACAGTGAAGTCTTTTGCAGTAAATTGTTTTAAAGTAACCTGGCAAATGCTTTGAGCCCTTCCTGAGCTGGTAAGAACTTCTTTCGCAAAAAATAGATATGTCTTTCTTACATTGCTGTGATATCCAGATTAAATATAGCGTTTGTTCCATGAGAGCAAGTGTATTGGCATAGGATTGGTGCATAGCACGACGAGCTTGAGAGAGATGTGGCTGCCTCCAAGATAAAGCATTTATATTGCTGTAGGCTATCACCATAGAGGTTCGGTATTTGTTTAGCTGTCTGATTCACTTGCTATTTTCTAGCGTGAGTCTTTACTTTCCATAATGTCTCTCCAAAATAATCTGTGGAGTTCTGTAATTTACAGGATATCTCTTCCCCAGTTTAACTCTGAAATCCCAACAAGACAAGCTGGATATACTTACCGGTATTTAATTTGCTTTTCTTTCATTCTTATGTTGTAATTGTCATTATTCAGTGTTAGAAATCCTCTGTTCCATCCATGAATTTGCCATATAATTTGTCCCCATTTTTCCTTCCTTGTTGTAAACATCTCGGGAGCCAAATAAAAATACCCAAAGCTGTCCTGCATGTCCTCATATAATTTTAATGCCAATCTGGTGACTTGAGAGTTCTTGTATCCTATACATTTTCCAAGAAAGTTGCCATTGGCTGTATATCATATCATTCCTTTCCTAAATTTGGGTTTGCACCATTTTTTGGAGACAGAAAAATTTCATTTAAACATGAACACCACAACATGTAAAATAACAGGACAAGTTACAGGAATATAGCTTATATGTCTTTATATAATATAATTTGCCAAATTTAAATCTCAAAATAATTCAAAATTGAGCTTTTACATTAAATGTCTTCTGTTGAATTATTTAATAACGAAATGAAGAAAGTTTTGTCAGAAAATGGCTCATATCTTAAAACTATTTGTCAGTTTGCCAAAGTTGACCATTTGTTGAGCCTTTGAAGTATCTCTGAGATACAATAGTTTTAAATATTCCTGTGTGTTAGAAATTTTGTACACAGATTTTCTGGTTGGTAGAAACTTGCCAGTTAGACCATGAAAGGAGTGCCTTCGCAGTATTTTTAATTTAGTGAATTAGTGGCTAGATCTATCATCAATCATATAAGTATGCTTTAGTGGCAGGATATTCAGAGCTTTGTCCTGTTCAAATAGGGATTGCGACTTTTTGAACGCTCTTCAGCGGCAAAACCACCCCTGTATAATAAACTCTCCAGAGTGTTTCATTTAGCAATGAATTGGTTAGGATCTGGTCACAGCATGTATGCTTCTAATAAGCTTACAAATAGCTGGAGTGGCTCAGCTCACCATTACCATACATAAATACAGGGCTATTACAAATGATTGAAGAGATTTCATAAATTCACTGTAGCTCCATTCATTGACATATGGTCACGACTCACTACAGATACGTAGAAAAACTCATAAAGTTTTGTTTGGCTGAAGCCGCACTTCAGGTTTCTGCCGCCAGAGCGCTCGAGAGCGCAGTGTGACAAAATGGCGACAGGAGCCGAGAAAGCGTTTGTCGTGCTTGAAATGCACTCGCATCAGTCATAATAGTGCAACGACACTTCAGGACGAAGTTCAACAAAGATCCACCAACTGCTAACTCCATTCGGCGATGGTATGCGCAGTTTAAAGCTTCTGGATGCCTCTGTAAGGGGAAATCAACGGGTCGGCCTGCAGTGAGCGAAGAAACGGTTGACCGCGTGCGGGCAAGTTTCACGCGTAGCCCGCGGAAGTCGATGAATAAAGCAAGCAGGGAGCTAAACGTACCACAGCCGACGGTTTGGAAAATCTTACGGAAAAGGCTAAAGCAGAAGCCTTACCGTTTACAATTGCTACAAGCCCTGACACCCGATGACAAAGTCAAACGCTTTGAATTTTCGGCGCGGTTGCAACAGCTCATGGAAGAGGATGCGTTCTGTGCAAAACTTGTTTTCAGTGATGAAGCAACATTTTTTCTTAATGGTGAAGTGAACAGACACTATGTGCGAATCTGGGCGGTAGAGAATCCTCACGCATTCGTGCAGCACATTCGCAATTCACCAAAAGTTAACGTGTTTTGTGCAATCTCACGGTTTAAAGTTTACGGCCCCTTTTTCTTCTGCGAAAAAAATGTTACAGGACACGTGTATCTGGACATGCTGGAAAATTGGCTCATGCCACAACTGGAGACCGACAGCGCCGACTTCATCTTTCAACAGGATGGTGCTCCACCACACTTCCATCATGATGTTTGGCATTTTTTAAACAGGAGATTGGAAAACCGATGGATCGGTCGTGGTGGAGATCATGATCAGCAATTCATGTCATGGCCTCCACGCTCTCCCGACTTAACCCCATGCGATTTCTTTCTGTGGGGTTATGTGAAAGATTCAGTGTTTAAACCTCCTCTACCAAGAAACGTGCCAGAACTGCGAGCTTGCATCAGCGATGCTTTCGAACTCATTGATGGGGACATGCTGCGCCGAGTGTGGGAGGAACTTGATTATCGGCTTGATGTCTGCCGAATCACTAAAGGGGCACATATCAAACATTTGTGAATGCCTAAAAAAAACTTTTTGAGTTTTTGTATGTGTGTACAAAGCATTGTTAAAATATCTCAAATAATAAAGTTATTGTAGAGCTGTGAAATCGCTTCAATCATTTGTAATAACCCTGTATAACACAGAAAACTGCAACACAATACAACAAGTTTTTCCCCGTCCCTAGCCATTGTTAATTTCTAAAGCCCGGTGTCTCTATGGAACTTGTTTTTGATACCAAAATGTGACATTAATCTTGAATGTTATCTCCTTGCTAGGAATTAAAAACATACTTGCGACTTTAGGACATTAATATTTTGACTACAGATGGACTTCTTTAATTATTAGGAAGAATATGTTTTTCTTTGCTATGCTATTTTAGCATAAAATTATTTCATTTCTGAGAAGAATGGCAATATTTGTTTGCGCCGTTCAAAAGCCTCGGACATATTAATATGTTGGAATCAGTATATAAGAAGAAGACAAAGAAGAAATGCCTGAAATGGGTGAAGATTGTGCAGAGAATCGGGCGTGTGCAGTATCTATGTACTATTTTAATTCTGTGACTTTCTGACAGACCATAAACAAGAACATAATTCTTGTTTATGCTGTTAGTGTTATCTATTCTAAGCAATGTGATATATACCTGTGTACCGATGCATTTTAGTGAAACTTAAGTATTATTTTAACTGTAGTAGTGGATATTTTTCTACAATTTGTCTTGGTAAACTTGTTACCTATCACTTTGAATTTTACATTACAGTTTTGTTACATAATGATGGCGTTCCATTTATTGTGAATTGACATTACACATGTAACCTCTGTTTTCATGTAATTATAGTGAGTTTCTCCTATTTGTTGAATTCTAAAATCTTGACCATTATGGTCTTACACCAATGAGAATATGTTATGCTTTATGGAATAATTATCTCCGTTTAATCACCTTAACTGTGTTGGAGATCATTTATGTTGTTAAATTATCTTGTGTACTGTATTAGTTAACCTCATTTGAGGCTTTGCTAGCTGTAGTCATCCTTAAACGATAGATCATTGTCTTTTTGTACAACTGTCTGATCTGCTGCAAGTGTGAAGATCAAGTATGGAAATTGGAAAATACATCTCTGTATTGATCGATTATTGCTTGATTGATTAAAAATGAAGCACGTGAAGGATTTTATGATCTGTTGCTACACATGCGATAATTTTAGTGGCATCCTTGGTATCATCAAGTGACAATTTCTCGCTGCATTGGTTTTTCTGACTGTTCTTCGAATGCAAGAAGATTTATTCAAAATGGTTCTATTTCCTGTTATTTTGATAGAGCAAATGCGAATACTTAGTTTCGGATATTTGTATTCGTGTAACTGAAAATTATGGTAGATATAATATGCTGTCAATAACCTTCTAGTTTGGTCTTTTGAAACTATATTAATCTTTAAAACTTTGAGTTGATGTGCATGATTTGATACTGTTGTGGAATGCATAAAGGAACTAATTAAAATTTGAAATATTAAGTGTGAAATGTTATATTGAATAGAATGGGTGTTTGACAAGGCAAAAATAATGAGCCATCATACTTCATTTCAACTCTGTGACATCATTAGAACTGAAAAGGATCAAGAACCAATTATTTGGAGTTTATATTTCAGGAGTAGAAGAATGAACTGGAGGTGTCATAATTTTCGTAGAAGATTTGCAATAATTAGTGTCTTGCATTTTTTTTAAATTGGCTTTCTTTAGCGTATCCCAATTATTTGGGGTCCCTGGAGCCAATTGGGCTCATTGTGGTTTTGGCTGGGGATTTATGGCCGGATGCCCTTCCTGATGCCACACCACGTGATTTATCGAGTGAAAGTTCCTTCTTGCCGTCACCAGGATTTGAACTTTGGCCATTAGTTGAAGGACAATTGCGTGTGCTACCGCGCCTTCGTGCACCGTAGTGTCTTGCATGGGAATGGTTTAAATGATGAAGTTCGACAAAACGAGGCTCATTGGAGCTGAAGTTTCACAGCAGGATGCATTTCCAATATGCAATACAAGTATTTTTAACTTTTCTTGCAAGGTAAGTGAATTTTGAAACTTGTATGGATCATCTACCAGATGTATCCATTTTCTTTCTGCTAGATATGTTGATGCTATTTTAGTGCTCTTTGTTACAGAAGTTATGTGTGTGGAGTGTAATGGGAACATTTCAATGCCTACTTTATTTTAGCATGTGGACGATTGGAAAATACAAATCCTTGCACTATTTAGTGAATGTGAAATGCTGTTGAGGAATTAGCCATCGGTCTGAACTGTGATTTATGCCATCAATTCTGTTGAACTTCTTCATGTGTTAAGAAATGTATATTCTTCAATGAATTCTACTCTGTATTTCAAGCATAAGGTTATTCCAGTATACTGATGTGCAAGGATACGAATATGTTGGATAGTTATCTTTTGCTTCAAAATTGAAGAAGGTAGAACCTAGATTAATGATTAATACATTTAGTAGGTAAAACAGATTGGAGGAATGCAGCAGGTTTACCGACGTTAACAATAGAGCCTATACTACTGTTCAACACCATTCACACTGAAGGACTGAAATATTCAGTCCCTGGAGCCAATCTGGTTCATTGTGGTTTTGACTGGGGATTTATGGCCGGATGGCCTTCCTGATGCCACACCACGTGATTTATCGGGTGAAAGTTCTACCTTGCCATCACCAGGATTTGAACCTTGGCCATTAGTTGAAAGACAAGTGTGTGTGCTAACTTTCCAATTTTTGGAGGAAAATTTACTATTATGCAACAAAACATTCAGAAATAATTGCTGAATTCTATTCCAGAAAAATTTAAATGTTTTACTTGAGCTACATACATATTTTCTTGAGGTTTAGACCTGCCTATAAGGTAGGAAACCCTTCTTCTAATATAATGTAAACTAAACTTGGTTATATATCATTGTCATATCCCCTTTAATTCTGGTGTTCATGTTTTAAATTGGTAAATGGATCTAAAGTAGCTTCAGTATTGATCTCCTGATGTAGTGACTATTAAGCTCATTTTAAAGAGACTTTTTTTTTTTTTTCAAAAGATATTGTTACTGGTACAGTGAATCCTTGCTTAAGGCCAACCTGATAGAATTTCAGTACTATAGTGTGAATGTAAAACCAGTCATGTTTTTATGTAGTGGTTTTGCTATAGTTTGGTTAATCATACTGAACATATATTTGCCCACTTGGTGCAAATTTTTTTCACACACAATCTCCATAATTTCTAAATTCCCAACAATTTACCTGGAAGTCTGTGCTCGAGGCCTTGAATCAATGGCCAACTCTTGTGGTGATCATTGTAGTACAGTACTGTCAATTGATTTGGCAGGTAGATATGAGGTGGTTTATTCCAGACCTCGGCTGTCTTTAAGCTCCTTGCAGGCTACTGTTTCACTCTCTTCTTCTTTCTTGAATCGAACCAGAGGGTACTGCAATTTATAAGTAACCCAGAAAGTGAAAAATTGATACTGTATGTTGCAATAATACTACCTAGATAAAATCAATTCACAAATAATCAAGTATATAATGTTGTCATATGATTCCTGCCCAGTACTTAATCACATAAGGGTTAGCTAGTACTAGATAATCCATTGTACATCTACAGGGGAGAAAATACAAAGACGAAGTGTTCAGTAATTTGGAGTTTCCGACAATCACAAACGGCTGTCTCTGTTTAATATAGTAATTTTAATGTTGGAGCGAGTTTTTAACTTGGTAACTTCCCTCGCGTATGCCTACCGAGAAGACAAAGATGATCAGGAAAACTACCTGCTTGTCAATAGTAAGCTTATTACATGCTGGTTCAGAGCAGATAAGCATATTGTATACATCACATCTGTGTTGGATCTCATGTCAATGAACTGCCTAGTGAACAAAAAATTGTAAGGCGATTTCAAATTTCACCTTTCATACTTTCCCCAGCAACCTTATGTTGGTTGGTTCAAGTTTAGGGGCTGTGACAACTTGGTCATGTAGCCCCGTGTACTTTGGGTGTGTGTAGAATCTGTCTGATAACCGGTGTTAATTGTGATGACTGTATTAGTGTGTGTTATCTGTTTTTTTAATTCAAGTAAGGACTGCAGACTTTTGAATTTTTCAAATAGTTCCTACTTTTGCCGCCAAATGCCACCGTCAACGACTACTAGTTCAGAACTTAGCTACCAAGCCCCACCACAGTCGGCTCTTGGCAACGAACGTAGCAATCTAAGAGCGTTGTTTACATTCTTAACCTATACAATTTAGCTTCACACAGGTGTAATTATTGGAAGGTTCTTTAACATGTCATAGATCTATGACATGGGACCGCCGGCTTTACTTCCCCTCCGAAGGAAGGCATACTGAGGGATTTTTAACGTTCTTAAAAAATCCGACGACTTTGGCCGGATTTGAACTCACGATCTTGGGCATAGAAGCTCAGCATGCTACAGACTATGCCACCGAAGCCTAAACTTTACCTTTCCTATTGTCTTATAGTTAGTCTTCTGTACGATATTGTTTTAGTTAATACTGTGAATTCTTAGAACCTAATGATAAGCAAGGATTTATTGTAAAATTATATGTTTTGTAAAATAATAAAGGCTTGTTACTATCCTGGTTATTAAATATTTTAGTCTCTTTGATATGAGCATTATCTGTATATACCTTTTGCTGTATACTATATATTGTACACATATTGTACCCTCCAGTTTGTCTCTGTGTATCTAGGCTATTATGCATTGAATGCCGTTACAGGTATGTATCAATTTGAAAGTCCCTGCAGGTTGAACTTACTGGTAAATTTATTTTAAAGAAACTGTTTCAAAATAATCTACTGTATGCATAACTAGACAATTGCAAAAATTACATTGAAAGTTGTACCCTTAAGCCGTAATGACTATGAGCTAAGTACTTGTGTGTAGATCTTTAATGATTGCGACATTTGTGAGTATAAAAATAATTAAACCATGAAATGAAAATCAGTGGGAGCTCGTGACCTTTTGGATTGTGTGGTTATTATAAATAGTCAAAGTACAAAAATGTACAATTATTTAAAAAGTGAGCTTCTCATTAACACAGTGATAATTAATTTGAATCAATTTCAAACCCATTTATTGCTATTTTTATTGAATGTATTTTTCAACAATTCTTTCTTTGATTTCTGCAAATCTAAATACCCTGTGTCTTTGCAAACCAGCATCATGTCCAAACTGTTGAATCTGATGGGCCGTATTTCCTTTGAAATTTGTTTTGTTTAGATTTTTTTTTTTTTTAATCTCTGTTGTATTCAAATATACCGTACTTACCGTAACTTGGCTGTTGATCCACCTCACTGATCTGTTTCTTCTCGGGGAAAAAGAAGAAAGTTTCACTTCTTAAAATTCTATCACTGCAACAACAGATTCTTCCTAAATAATATAATATTAGCATGTTAATATAGCACCACTGAGTCATTTCTATGCAGCAAGTCTGAAGATCGGTGGTCCGAATCCCGGCGAAGATGGCAGCTAATCTGAGTGTGGTTTACCCCCAGGTTTTCCACACTCCCTCCCGGTTAATGCCGGGATTGTACCCAACTTCATGTCTCAGGGCACCTACCTCACCCCTGTCCATAATACATTTACACACAGTATATACAGTCATCACATAAATACAGGTTATCAGACAACTTCAACACACATCTAACCACATGAGGCTGATGACCAATATTCCCCAAGCTCCTAAAATTAAACAACAAACTGTGGCTAAAGTCTCAGCATTTAAAATGGTAATTAGTCTATCGGTCGCCTCCGTGGTGTAGTAGTCAGCGTGCTTATTTTACAATAATAGTATAATGCATGTTACCTGCGTCTTTTCCACATTAAAACCGAATGCTCCTCATTCGTGATTGGTTGATGCAAAATCAAAGAACATTTTGTGGCCATGCTGTCAACATGCAAAAACCACACTAGTGTTTTCTATGCAGCAATTCTCATTTGTCCACTTTTATTTATTAACATCACTTCATTAGCAATACAGGTTGGGAATGAAGACAGGCGTACCTAATATAGAACAAATAATAAAAAGAGAAATTGTGATTATAAATGTCACAAAATAATTAGGAATAAGGGAAAGCTGAATTTAAATTTCAGCTATTAATATTATATAGATGACTCCTTAGTATTTGCTTCAAATCTAAAAATGTGGTATACCTATGAATCCATGGCTGTATCGCAACTGATTTGAGAAACTGGACAATGAATATTGGGATTGTTCCACAGCGTCCATTCATACGCAACCACCTTGCTGTGTAGTGGCTAGCAATATTGGCCGTCACCCCCCAGGTCCAGGTTTCATTCCCGGCTCTGCCAAGAAATTTTAATTCTGGTTTGAGGGTTGGAATGGAATACACTAGACTTCATGACAGAACTGAGAAAGGGTAGGTTCAGTTCCCCCCTCAGCCATCGTAGATTGGCTTTCTGTGGTTTTCCAATTCTACCCCAGGTAAATGCCGAGATGATATCTAAGGCCATGGCCACCACCTAACCAATTCCTAAACCCAATTACAGATACACACATCAGTACCGCCATCACAATGACACAGGTTATCTAACAGATTCCACACACCAAGGTAAAAGGGGATCCATTAATCAACAACAACAACAACTAAATCAACCTATCGTAAGCCAGAACTACTATAGTTGAACCTCGATATCTTGAATTTTCGATAACTAATAGTAATTATTATAAGGTGCGTTCAAAAAGTAACGAGCTGGAGGCTGTAATGCGCAAACCGGTGACGACATTGGCTAATCGTGGCGTGTGTAATAGGGTGTGGTTCCGACCAGAGCGTGGAAGGTCACAACCCGTCGCTAGAGGGCAAGCGTGCACGTCACTTGACGATACAAAGCGAGCAGCAGCATGCATCAATCGTCCAACGCTGCCAGTCGCATTGCAAACAGTGACATGGAGGCGTCAAACGATGAACAAAGAGGTGCTGTTCGGTTTTCTGACAGCAAAAGGAGTAGGGGGAATGGACATTCATCGTCGAATGTCACAAGTGTACGGCGAACACCACATGTCCCTTGTAAGGGTCAAGGCGAGGCACAAGCGCTTCAGGGAAGGACGGGTGTCGTTAGCCGATGACGCCCGGTCTGGGGCACCCCCCTGCATTACCGATGACAACGTCCAGCTGGTTGATGCACTCATTACCCAGGACCGCCGAGTGACAGTGAACGCCATAGCCGCCGTGGTCAGATTGAGCGTCGGAAGTGTGCACACCATCATGAAGGAACGACTGCACTTGCGGAAAGTGTGTGCCCAATGGGTGCCCCACAGTCTTCAACCACACCAGGAAGCATATCGAATGGCCTACTGTCTTGGTCAGGGTTGGACCATTGATGCATGCTGCTGCTCGCTTTGTATCGTCGCGTGACGTGCACGTGTGCCCTCTAGCGACGGGCTGTGACCTTACACGCTGTGGTCGGAACCACACCTCGTTACACCCGCCACGATTAGCCGATCTCGTCACCGGTTTGCACATTACAGCCTCCGGCTCGTTACTTTTTGAATGCACCTTATTTTTCCAGAACAAACTTCTTATAATTTACTTGTATTTTTTCTCTTTAATTTGAATTTCTGGAACTCTGGAAGTCCAAAAATTAAGTTTTTCAGAAGAAAAAAAAAAAACAGTGTAGTTTCATTTGTGCTGAATGAAATGAAAATTGCTTTTAGACCTAATATTGTCTCACTTACAGCTTTACATTGCTCATAAAGGAAATATATTTTTATGAGGATAGTTGAGAAAACTTTAAAAATACTTCGGGCTTGTCTGGTTTTTGCCGAAATCTTAATTGATGCAAAAATGAAAAATATTTTGATCCTCAAATACGATCATTTATTATGTAAATCATAACAAAGTACAAATCATTATAGAATGCCAAATATTCCAGGTAACAAATTATCTTATTTTTGTAGAATCCTCAATATTTCACTCTCGTATACATAACCCGACCTGCCTGCTTTTTGGAGTCAGCAATAATGTCTATACTTAGAGCTGGCCTTGAAGAGGGAGAAGATTTATTTATCTCAAAACATCAATTTTACGACCTGGTTTTTGCAATGAACCCTTCAATTGTATCCCTGGCACTTGAACTTGTTCTTTATCTGGAACATTCACCTATTTTTACAAAGCAACTTGTCTCATACATCACTGAATGTGGTTGAGAACTTTGTGATGGAAGCTCATGCACAGAAAATTAAGCAGAAGATGATGACAGTATTTAAGTCGAGAAAAAGCAGATCTGCATTTTTGTATTGATAAATTTAACTTGCTTACTAACTTGGTCTACAAAAAACAATTTATTCTTTCTGTTACAAGAACAAAAACACTGTTCCTGGAAGATAATTTGTCCCTGAATCCAGATCTGATTTCTGTATCGGCATCAGTTTTCATGTGATAATGGTTTTCGTTAATGCTTACGTCAGCCTGTGTGTTACTGTGTCTGACAAAGTAGCATGCTCTTGCAGCGAGAGTTCAAAATGTAAATTGTAGAAGAACATGAAGTGTCAGTACACAGGAATCGAAGAAATGAGCAATACAAGGGTAAAAAAGAGTGCAGAAACATAACTGAAAGTGTTTCTGGCCCGACTTCCTGCGATACTTTGCCTCAGGAATGTCTCTCCGTAAGATCCAGCTCAGCTAACACAAAATGCAACCTTTCACGGACCTAGAACAACAAATAGTGACTTTCCATGCTGTCGGAACTCTCAATGCTGAGGCGCAACAGGCAAAATTACTACAACGTGAGTCTACCTGTTTGACATGAATCTTTGGCAATGTTGCCAACCCACCCTTTCCTGGGGCCTGTTTCATAAAACTCACTGATAATATTAGCTAATAATATTAGTACTCATAATAATTTTTATGTTAGTCAAATTCTGTTTCATAAAGAATCATGAGGGCTGATAAAATGTCTACTCTAATATTATTAGTGGGCTCAGTCTTCGTATCAGCATTTAAGTGACATTATACTTAAATATGAAACAGTGTAACTATTCGGCGATACCGGTATCAAATAGCTTATAAAGATAATAGCGGAAACTCGGCCGTAAAAGCATGCGCTCGCCTGGAGACAGCGATCACAGTGCCATCTCTTGGTGCGAGTTGACAGCATTACTCGCCTTGCCACCCACAGCTAGCATTTTTGAGTGCACACCGACCGAAATTGCATTGTGAAGCTAACATATGTCTCGACTCTCGGCTTGATATTTAGGCAGCAAATAATTTAAAGATTAGTGTTAAAAGAAACAAAAGATACTTGGTTCTATACAATTTATATAGAATTCTAAAAAATACTGCAGATAATTCATGACATGGTATTGGTGTGGGTTACTGAAGTCTGGAATATGCCCATACACACCCGTAAGCATTTACACTTATTGATGTGTTACTTTTCGTAATTTAACACTTCCTATGTTTACATACGATTCAGATAAATCGTTTGTCTTATTCACAAATGCCTTTATGAAGACTGCAAAATATCTGCTAGCCAACAACAGAATACAGTTCTTGCATACACCCCCCGGTGTGGCACATTCACTCGTAAGTAAATTTACCATCTTGATTTTGACCCCATGCGTGCTTTCAATCAAAAAGTTACTGCCTTGGGATGAGGAAAGCAAACTGTTGACTATTACTGTCCTTAAGGCACTGCAAAACTTAGAGGCATCAGGTGTTACATTATTACCTCCTTTCCCTCTTATGATCGAAAATGCATTCTCAATACAGTCTTGAGTCAACCTTCGAGTAAACAGAAAGGCGAAGGTGAATTACAATCGCGCAACAAGGAAGAAGTGATAACCTAACTCACAGCAGGTGTAGTTTATACTGGTAACGCAGTGACAAGCAATGAGCGGGTTAGTTACTTCTCTGGCTAAGTCCCGAGATACAAGTTACAGTCCCAATATGTTGGCCACTGAGGGTGACAGTGAGGGGGAAGCCTATACTAATCCTAGCTGGAGTGTCACGGTGCTAAACTAGCCCGCCTACCAGCCGTGACACCTAGTAGACTAGAAGTTCTTGGAGCAAGAAGCAGGTTCCACTAGGCTACTCTATAGTTTATCCCTGCGCAGCTTGATTAGGCCTATAGGTAACATAGCGTAGTAGCTCGTAAACGTGGAAACGTGGCGATAGCAAGGACCAGACTATGTAGAAGGGCTGGCTAGGCTGGCGGAATATCAGTTGATTTCACTTGGTGATCTATAACTCGAATAAGATAGCCTTGGTGTCCACAGCAGCTATGTCAGATTCTATAGCTCACTCCTAAGGAATGGTCTCCCTTGCGGGAAACACCCTGACCGTCTGTGTAACCAAAGGCTCCCTATCCAGTTCCAAACGTTGAATACGGCAGCAAGCTGGTATAATCTGAAGTTCCGGAGAGTTGTTGTTGTTTTATTTTTAGCGACCTATTCGTCACGAAGTTCTACCAAATATAAAATAGCTTGGGTCACTTTGTTGTTTATAATTATTACAGCCATATATGGCACAAATACTCCCCGTACCAACCATTACAATTGGATAATTAGATCATCCACAGGTCCATAATTTCTTATAATTGTTTGGTTGGATCTCACGCTTGTAAATCAGCTGGTCGTACGTTGCCAACTCGGACCGCTAGGCGGTGCTGGGGAGCGCTGTCTCCTGTTTTGGCGAGGAGTTTCCGCTATTATCTTTATAAGCTATTTGCCGGTATTATGTTTCTGCACAATGGCTATTGAGATATTAACCCACAATGTGGTAATGCAGTTATTAACATAATATATATCCAAATGTTTATACGGGAACTGAGCAAGCCTTCACGAACTGCTGCTGTACATATTCCCTTTACTGGGATGTAGGCCTATTCATAAGGCATTTAAAACTCAATTCCACGCAGGAACATTATCGAAACAGGCAAAATATTAATAGAGCTTCCTTCCGTAATACAGTATTATTGGTATGAGAAAATAAGTAACCATCTTGTGCTACACAATTGCGTGGTCGAAATAGCTGCGCGGATAACACGTTCATCTGTGAATCTAGAGGTCCAGGAACTGGACAAGGCTTTCATGAGCTACTGCTGTGCACATTGCCTTTATTCGCAACTTTATAAGGAATTTAAGGTTATGAGTGGTGTCGCGTATATTAATCTAGTAGATCCATATTGTATTCTTTATTTAGGCTATTGCTGTTGGAAGCTACAAAACCTCAAATAAAATGTGTT
The DNA here is from genome assembly GCA_946902985.2 of Meconema thalassinum. Classification (NCBI taxonomy): domain Eukaryota; kingdom Metazoa; phylum Arthropoda; class Insecta; order Orthoptera; family Tettigoniidae; genus Meconema; species Meconema thalassinum. The sequence continues at coordinate 97,721,013 of OX336400.1, read as the reverse complement.
CCATATTATAAACTACAATATCTGTAAAACACTTTCTTTTACAATAGATTACGGTAATATTTGTGCCAATAATATTACAAAATACCGGTGTATCAACAATTTCACGGGAGGCCTATTCTCACCAATGATATAAATTATTAGACTAAGCACACTTGTGGAAATAAGGCTAATAATACTAGACTATGTTAATAGTCTTCCTTGTTTATGAAACAGTTAGCTAATAATAATATTAGAAACCCTCACTAATATTTTGGAGTCATGAACTAATAACTAATATTATTAGCTAATAAGTTTATGAAACAGAAAACTAATGAAATGAAAATCCACAGCCTGCTTCCAGTCTCCGACCGGGTCAGGAATGGAATGAATGAAGCCTCCCATCTAGCGGCGAGGATATTAACTGTGCTGGCTGCCGAGGCCTGACGCACTCCTCTGGGGCAATGATTAAATGAATGACAGATGAAATGAAATGATAGTGGAGAGTGTTGCTGGAATGAAATGTTGACAGGGAAAACCAGAGTACCCGGAGAAAAACCTGTCTGCCTCCGTTTTGTCCAGCACAGATCTCACATGGAGTGACCGGGATTTGAACCACGGATCCAGCGGTGAGAGGCCGGCGTGCTGCCGCCTAAGCCACGGAGGCTTCTCGAAACAGAAAACTAATAATATTAGTTAATATTATTACTGTATTGCTAATAATATTATTGTAAGATCTTTATGAAACAGTCCCCTGGGCATGATTTTCTGAACTGAGGGTCATGTATGGGGATTCCTTGTACATATTTCAATTGTTTTTCTACAATTACATCTGCAAAATAATTAAGTTAAGCCACAGCAAATTAACAAATATGCAGTGGTTTCAAGTTGGGATTTCGATGCAAGAAAACTCAGCCTGTTCGTTGACCAGTATATCACAAATTTAGCATTTTTACTACTTGCCTCCATAACTCGCATTTTCAATCAGTCGAATTATTTTGACATCCCCTAAAGATTCGAAACGTTGAGGTTTGACTATATTTCCTTGATGTTGGAAGTAGCTTATGGATAGTTCATACATTTACAGGGTGTATACCGGTAACGAAAGTAACGAAAAAGTAACGAATTTTACATACGGGTAACGAAAATTTTCTGAAGGCGGATTGAATCATTTAAACTCGCGTCTCTAGGCTCAGAGATTGTGATGGGGCGAGTTTTACGGAAGCGGCGCCGATTGCATAAGCTATATTTCCCCGTGCCCGACCTCGAGGAAATGCATACTGAGGACACCCTGAGTTGTATACATCGTTCAGCGTATATTTTTGGCATCAAGAATACTTTTTAGTTTTGTGTGGAACATTTTTCTGTGTTATTAGGAAACCTGACTTTTCGCGAGACGTTTATTCGCAAAAACTTCTGAAACTAATCAGGAACCTCGCATTTCTGTTATTGACCTCTAAATTTGGAGACTATGTCAAATTGAAGTCAGAAATAACTTGAAATAATTTAATGTCGCAATCTTGCAAAATGTTACCGTTTCGAAAAATAATATGAAAAAGCTTCGAAATACGTAGGCTATAACTTATTTTAAAAATCTGTCTCGTAAGTTTGCGACATCCAGTAAGGTTAATTCGAAGTTCCATTATATGTCAACTTTTCCTTCGAACTTTGGTTCCATCGGATATATTATAATCCAACCGGTTATTTCGAAAACTTGTATAACTTGTATAATTCGTGATTCGCATTCGAAAGAAAACGTGTCCTCTTGTATTATTGGTGCAATCCTCGCAGAATAATTCTTAATATTTGATACCTACTTCGAACATTCATCCTCAAGACGGCCGATTGACCGCACGCCTTGCCTGCGGGAATCTTGTCAAATGTACCGAGATCGACGTCAGTTGCGTAAAATCATAAAACCCGTCCCCTATCGTGAACTTGTGACCACGAGAACTGCGGGATTCCCGTCAAAGGTGAAGATGATTGGCCACCAATCACGACATATTCCAAAACCTACTCGTTACTTTTCCCATGACCGTATACTTAAAAGCGTATGGGGAGCGAGAAGTGCATCACTTAGAAATGATACTAATTTCTCCTCGAGATCGACCCTAAACTGATGAACTCCCAACCACAGCATAGGGACAGCGGGAATCGCGGGGCTGGCCATACAACATGTCCAGAATCACTCGTGAATTTTAACCAAGCCCAACCTTGAGCTTGCCTCCACCATTCTGTCAGGAAAGATGGACAATCGTTCAACGGCCGGGTGCGGCGCGGATAGCATACTATAATATCGCGAGGACAACGTGAATCTCGTAAAACGGCCGAGAGCGGCAGCGATTCCGATACATCGCAATATTTCTCCGCATTCAATGACGAGGACAACTAGGTTCTTGTCAAACGGACAGCAAGTGGCGCAGATTGCGTAATAATGCTATATTTGCTCGTGCCCGACCTCAAGGACAATGGAAATCTCGTCGAACGACTAAAAGTGACACTGATTATCTAAATCGCGATATTTATCAGTGATCTATCGTGAAAACTACGGGAATCTCGACAAACGGGTGAGACCAGCGCCGATCGTGTAACATCTCGATATTTCTCCGTACTTGACTGCGAAGACAGAATTCGGTTACAATCACGTAACGTCCCAAAAATTTCTTCGTGATCTTCCACGGGGACAAAGGAAATCTCGCCAAACGGTCAAGAGCAGAGCAACCTCTTGGCAATTATAAAAAACGCCTTGTGAACAAGACGACATATTAGCTGAAACAACTCATTTGATAATAAATATCTACTATTTATTTATTATTTTTAAAAATTTTATAACACCCTAAGTGAATTTTATTTACCGCTTTAAACACAGTTCATTGTTGTTTTTCTTCACCGCATGATGAGCCCCTTTGCTTGCAGACCATAGACGTATCTTGAATTCAAAGGTAACTAAAATTAACTTAAAGGTAACTAAAAAGTAACTAATTTTTACTTCATCCTTACAGTAGACACCCTGATTTATCTCTTCAGGTCATTTTCCATCTGCAGTCCTCCGTTTTAGGCCACAGTGGGGGGCGGAGCTAGTGTACCTTAGCACCACCCATACGGGCTGCCACTGATAAATACTTTTGATCTGCTCACAATTGCTTAGTAATATGGTACAATGTACTTTACTTGCAAATCTTAGAATTATACCTAGATTTAATTTCAGTATGTTCTGGATTGATGTTGTATTACATTATATTGAACCTTCCAGTTTTATTGATTTGTTTATCTTGTATACTTGTGTGAATTGTTCTGTATTAAACATGATTTTTGTATGTACTCTGCGACTGCCATGCTTGTATATCTGCCCAGAGCGACTTGTGTCGTGTGTAACCAGTGTGTATGCCAGTTGCTGTTGATGATGTTCTTTGTTAAGCCTTGAGCGTTGTTGCTTCAGGAGGTGGACAACAATACCTTCATCAGCAAGTGGGAGCGCTTGGATCCGTCTGGTGATAAACTTGGTAAGTTGAGTTTCTCAATAATATGATTCCATCCCTGCAACATGCAGTTGGGTATTTCTTATCTTATCAAAACTATACGGTGAATGCAGTGACTACTGTCTTTTATTCTGCATTAAAGTAAGTTTGTATTTTGTGACTGTCAGTTTAATGTTGTTTATTTTGAATCAGGAACGTAGAATGCAAGTCTTTTCTTGATCCTTCAGGTGCCATTGTAATAGTCTGCTACATCTCATCTTAGTTCTCCATCATAATCTTAATCATCTTGAACATCTTCCAGCTAGGTCTCATAATATAGGGGATGTCTCATAAGTAATGTTGTTTTTTAAAGACAATTTTATCTGGTAAGTTTTTTGACAAGACATTACTTATTCTTCAAAGTATCTGATTCTATGGTATTGAGCCATCCTTCAGCGAGGTTTCAAATCCCGCTACAGTACCAGTCTCTGGGTTTTAATGCGAAGAATTTGGCGAGATCCACTTCCACACCTTCAATGTTTTCGAAATTTCTTCGACGCAAGAAACGGGCCATGGATCAAAAAGGATGGTTATCTGAAGACGCAAGATCAGGGCTGTATGCTGGTTGTGATAGCAGTTCGACTCCTTCCAATTTCTGAATTTTTGCCATGGTGGTTCGTGCAGTATGTGGTCTCGCATTGTCTTGCTGCAAGAGAACTCTATTTCGGTTAACTAATGCTGGGTATCTCAGTCTCAAAATTTCATGAATTCGTTCCAGTTGTTGAGAATAAAGATCCGCATTGAACAAACTCCCAGTGAATCTCTCCTTCAAAATTCCACCGGACACACATCACGTTGGGGCCGAACCGATCCTTTTAAACGATGACTTTGGCAGGTTGACGGGGACTGAGCCACTGTTTCGAGGCGGAAGCGCTGTGGTAATAGACCCGTTTTCCATGACATGTGACAATTTTCCTGATAAATCTATCATCCATGGGGTTACCGATAAGCTGATGACAGACATCCACTCTACGTTGAGCCTGTTGAGGGTTCAATTCATGAGGTACAGATCTACAGCTTCTGTTTGATTTTCCAAGTTTCTTTTGATGCACCAAGTTCTTCTGACAGCCTACAAGTATTTCTTTGCGGATTTTCTTCCAAAACTCTGCGTGTATTGCCAATATCCCATAGTATAGGTCTTCCCGAACGCGGTAAATCTGTAGTGATTCCTTCTTCAATGTTGAATCGTTGGAACCTTTGTTGTGGCATACGTTCACTAACGACACCTTCTCCATCCACTTTGCATATTCTCTGAGCTGCGGCAGCTGCTTTGTAATCTTGTTTCCGGTAGTGCTTTAGAAGGACCCTAACCTCCAACTTTGTAAGTTCCATTTGTGATTGTGTATCAACTACTGACGACTGATACATTCTCACAATATACGCAATTCTAGTCATGGCCTCCTGTAAATAGCATTGGCGAGCAAAGAAAACCATTTCTATCTTATAAAACACCAAACTCAAAAAACAACATTTACTTTTGAGACATCCTAATAACATCTTGCTACCATTTCTCCCTCCATGCCATGAGCCAGTCTTCTCTCTTCAACACCATGGTGTCTCGTGGTAGCTAAGGTAACTCTAACCCTAACTACTGTAATTTTACTAATCAATCAGTGATCGGGAACAACATGGTCATCTACCCCTTTGAAATGGATAGCTCAAGTAATTGTGTTTTGTAACACTGGGTTTAATGCTGCTTATTTTGAGGAACGTAGAATGAAGAAGTCGTTGACCCTTCTGGCTGCCATTGTAACAGGTTGGCTCTTTCATCGCCCAATCACCATCCGAACAGCTTCCAGCTTCGGGACGGGTCTGATAGTAACATAAAATTCTGCTGTCTCTCCTATCTTACCAACGTTTCTTCCTCCATGCCTTGGGCCAGTCTTCATTCTTTCGCTCTTTAGTTACTAACGTAACTAAGAGTAACTACTATAATTTTACTAATGGATAAATTAGTGATTGTTATTTTAAGAGGCAGAACATCAAGGTCATTTACCTCTTATTAGTAGATAGCTCAAGTATATGTAACTAGCGAGAAACTTCAGTGAGGACTCTCCCTATCGAACAGAGATTTGCGGTGGCCGCATGGTGGCTGGCCCTCTGTGGCTAGCTGCGTGTTGAGCAAGGCACTGGCAGCAGCATAGCAACCAACTAGTTTAACACATTTACACTTTTTAACTTATTTAATAATCATATTCACTTACATGAATTTCAGGGTAGTTGCTGGAAATGCTGGCCTTCATTTTCTAAACAAACATTGCACCAACATAGGAAGTTTTGGTACACACTGTAATTCATCCTTACTGATATTTCGTATCTGTGCAGTTATTTAGTTTTTGAGAGCCTTCAGAGTATGCGGATTGGTTCTGCATAACTTTTGTTTGAGGTTCCCCCACAAGTAAAAATCGCACAGCACTGAAACATTTGAACACATTTAGTGGTTGACTTCTTCTTGAGAAGATAAGTTTCCACTAGGAAAATGCGATGTTTTGTTCCATACCTAACCCTGTTCACGGGATACGAGGCAGCCTACAGTACTTCACCATAAGTCTTAATTATCTCAACTAAGGTATCTTGCCAACTCCGTATCTCATAAATGCAATGCCAGCATTGGGGACCCCCATCCTGCTCTTGTGTTATCGCTAAATGCTAGTCAGTGGTGAGTGACTAATCCCTCTCCGCCCACCCAGCGGGCAAGTGAAGGTCCATTCTATAGGGACGGCCCTCCCTGTATAAAGGTGGATAATATTAATACTGGTAGTATAATTGTGCACGAAAGTGCATTTGGAATAAATCCATCATAATATCACAAACACTGTCAGATGAGAAGTTAAATAAATAGACCAGTGGTGCATGGTTTCCACCGGATTCCACCACAAACCGCGCTCGAGACCCGGATCCCACCAACCCACCGACCAGTGCAATGCCTCACGTGATCGATATCATAATAATAAAGGAACTGCGCACAAATGTGCATTACGTTTTCGAGCAATCCAATAATGACAGTGTTCTCTTAGAGCATTTACTAAAATGATATCGACCACACTGTTTAGCACATAATATGCACACACACTGCTCAGAAGGTCCATGAAATCCACGCCACACGCACAGCCTATGATGGAAGCTGTGCACAGCGAGTCTATTCAGAGCACTCCTCATTTCATTGTTCGGTTCAGTCCAATTTCTCTCTGAGACATGGCATCAGTCCCATAGAATTCTATGTCGATTTCCGCTCGCTTTCTTTGTCTCATCCTTAGGAATTCCTGTTCTTGTCCAGTAGAAGGCAATTGCAATCGAGATCTTAAGTCTTCAATAAGAAACGTTTCCCTGGCAAGTTCATAAACAAGTCGGTAGTGCGTGGATAATATTGAGTGCCAAAATTTTGTATTCAGTCTCCATTACCTATAAACCATGACAACCAGTCATAAATATACATCATTTCAATAGCTGAAGTAGGTAAGTTGGTTCAATAAACTCACCCCTCGGAAAGTACGAAGCATGTTTTTTAAGTAAGTCCCGTTTTTATATATGGTTGCTGCAGCGCTGCTTTTGGGACATGTGCGCTCAGTACATACGTCGGGTAGATAGCCACAAATGCCATTACAGAAACATTCGTCCATATTTATACTTCTTGAAAATGCCTCCAACAATAACGGTCCTGCCGAGTGTGAAGTACCGACTGTGATTTGTTTTCTAAGTTTTAAATTTAATTTTTTGTCGTCTGGCCTCCTGAGAGGCCGAGTGCAGGTCTTTCTAGTCGATGCCCTTGGGCGATCTGCGTGCTGGGATGACGGAAGGAAGTAGCCATGGCCTGTTAGAACGTACCGTCTCAGCATTTGCCTGGTACTGAAAATGGGTAAACCACGGAAACCCATTTCAAGGACAGTTGATGGTGGGAGTCGAACCCACACGTCGACCGAGTCAGCAGAGAGCTTGGTCCCATGACCTAACGCTGCAGTTTAGCGAGCGTAGCCACTGCTCTCGGTGTTTTCTAAATGAAAAGACATGAAAGCGGTTGAAATTCATCGGCAGATAAGTGTATGGAAAACACACTAGGAGTGAAGGAATGGTTAGAAAATGGGTTAGAGCATTTAAAGATGGCCATACTACTGTCTATGATGAGGAGCATAGTGGGCAGCCATCTGCCATGTTTGAAGACTTGGTGCAGAAAGTTAATGCATAGGTTCAAGAAAGCAGATGCTTTACAATTTCATCATTATGTTGAGTAACTATGTTCAAGTTGTCCGGGCTTGTAGGTTGTGGCTCAGGTAGGATATTATCTCCCGACGTTCCATCGGAAACTGCATCCATCATTATCATTATCCTTTCGTTGGTCAGCAGTGGAATGAGGACCAGCTCCACTGTTCGCAGTATACCCAACCATGTAAGCCGAGCATTCTCTGCGCGGTCCGGCTAGAGCATCTGACCCCACGTACAGGCTGCGGGGTACAGTGCGTGCTCCAGGTGCAACCACCGAACTCGTGAGGGCCGGGTGTTCCCTGGGCGACTACCGGGCTGTGGCGGGAAGGTTCTTCAGGTTGATGTGTGCGTGATATCTTGGACTTGGTGTTCCTAAGGGTCGTGATCCATGTATTACGTACTCGTTCGATTTCTTCCTTCTGATTGAAGAAATCTGTACTTAAAAACATGCCTCGTAAGTGACTTTCCTTGAGTGGTACAGTAATGAAGGTGATGAGCTCCTAAGCTTTATTTTGAAACATGTGAAAAAAGTCAGTCTTTGTTCACAATAGATTAATTTTTGTTCATGAAGGAAATAATGTGCATTATTGTCTTATGCAGTGAGATTTTCATTTAGTGGAACAATTTTCAAGGTTCCAGAAACTCAAATGGTACTTGGTTTAACCACCATTTACAGATAGTATTTTACTCCAAGTATACGCAAATACTAAATGAAAGTTTCACTGTACTATTTACTGCCTATTGCATGTATCATATTTGCAGTTCCTTTTGTGGTCACTACAGGTAACTAAAACGTAACTATGGTGATTTTTGCACAACGCTTGCAGTAGACACCCTGGCACGTTCTCCTTTATTCTCTTCTTGTGCCACATCTTCCTAGGGATCCTGTTTTCTTCCATTCTATCCATGTATCCCTCGGTCTTAACTTCTTCCATCTCTCCTGTAATTGGTTTGTCTCCTAATTGCTCTCAGATCCTTTTATTCCTCATTTTGTTCAATTTTGTGACTTCTGTGGTATCATTTCACCACCTTGCATCCTCTTGTTGTTTCTCACTGCCTAAGTCGGAGGCATATGTCAGGATTGGGACATCCCAAATAAATGGACCCAGATCAGAACTGTACGGCAAATATGGGGGCACAAACTACTGAACCTACTGACTTATTCTACAATCTTGAAGCTCTTGTGGTGGCTTGTGCATCTCTCCTGGTGTCACAGTTTATGCCATTAGATTCAAAATTACTGCAATGTAGCCTTTTGATCAGAACTCTGATACCCTTCTTCTGTATTTAAAAGGATTAATTCACTTACTGTCCCAATGACAGTACTCTTTCTGACATCAAATATAGATTTAATTATTAGAAAGTCTGCCTTAGCATGGCGCCCTAGAAGAAAAGAGGTGTTATAGGAGAATGATGAAGATCAGATGGGTAGATGAAGAAGTATTAAGACGAGTGGGAGAGGAGAGATGTTTCTGGCAACTGCTAATGATGTGAAGATATAGGTTGGTAGGACACATACTAAGACACCCAGGAATAGCAAACTTAGTTATGGAAGGAAGGGTTGAGGACAAGAACTGAAGGGGTAGACCAAGGTTAGAATATGTTAAACAGATTGCCTCGGATGTAGGGTGTGGTAGCTATGTAGAGATGAAACGATTGGCTCAAGACAGGGATGAATGGAGTGCTGCATCAAACCAGGCAAAAGACTGAAGACTCAACACACATCCCTAGATATCATCCCACAGAAATACTTCAGTATGGTGAGGGCATTCCAGAAAGAATGCATAGACAGACTTTCAATGATTTGGCAGCAACGCACACAACTCTCCATGAATCTCCTTGAGATCCTATCTTGGTTTGGTGCTTTGTCACCATCATCATCCATTGTTGCACTCCTCTAATGCTACCAGTGGTAGATCTCTATTGGTGGAATATTGTCCAAATTAAAGAAAACATTCTCACATGTCAGTTTCATCAAAGCAAGTTCGATTCCCACCTCTGCCAAAAAAATTAATTCTGGTTAGAGGTACTGGAATGGTATTGTTGACACACAAGTCACCCAAGTTGTATCTATTTCGAAGACTTGCACTGGGCCGGTGGGCTACACAAGTTTACTTTTAACATTTTACAGAGTTACGGTAGTGGCTTGTAGCATTTGAAAAACCGGAGTTGAGCATGTTCAGCAGTAATTAGCTTTTTATAGCAAATTGATTGAAAATGACTATTGTGGGTAGTGTTCCATGTAACAATAGGAATAAAGTAATATAAAGAACCAATGCACATTGTTCTTTCCATAGAATAAAATTATATAATTTGGTGGGATAATATTGCTCATCAAATAATTAACAAAATATAAGCCTGCTCAGTAGAACATTATGTCAGAAGGAAGCATTGTACTTCTGATGGTGTGTGTTAGGTAGTCAGCCCGAAGGCTGGTTGGATCCTCAAAAAGCACCGCCGTTACGTTATGTGAGTAGATACCCACAAAAACCCAAGGCAGATTGAGGCGTTCTAGGCAAGAAGAGGAGTGAGGTAGTTTGCCATTGCTTTCCTCACTGAGTCAGAACAGTAGTCCTAACCCTATGAGTAGAACCTTTCACAGCATTCACAGGCACTGACTGTGCCCAGAATGCCATTACTAAGCACCACCCATACCTCAGTAGCTTCCATATAATCACAGCCATGAGTGAGACTGAGACATCGGTGAAAAGCCACCTTTTACTCTAGCCTGTGCCAACTGACAAATGCAAATGTACTGTATTCATCAAGAGATGGCAAACAGGCCATAAACCTAATTCTGATTTTGATTCTCTTTTAAACATCAACTGTCATAATTGGTTACGAATGTGATTGGTTCCAAATTGACTTCCATTAATGCCATTCCATATTTTTGGAGGGTGTTTGGTATGCCTAGGTAATAATATGTTATGTTTTTTTAACTTCATATATGAAATTTAATGTACACATTTTGGACTCATTGTCCTTCCTTAGCATAGTTATAAATTATTGGTGTACTGAATGATCAATAACCATCAGATCGACCAATTAAAGGTCTCCATATCAGACGCATTTTGAGTGAATTCAAAATGGAATAAAGTTTGAGCGTTAAGGCTAGACAATATGACACAAGAAAAAAGAATAGAGAGAGCAGGTAGCTTTAACATGTATATTCACAAATTTTCAGGTCATACAGGTTAACAATTTGAGATAACATAAGTGTTACCAAAAAAAATGTAGAGATCTTTACCCATAAAGAACAGGTATGTGCTTGTGAGCACAATATAAATTAAGCTGCTTTGTGCAAAAGAAAATGTGTGACGCAGCGTATGAGCTAATGGCTGGCAGGGAGCAAATCCTACCATACCTAAGAAGAGAAAATAGGGAAAACTGAAGAAGTTACTAAAAGAATAAATAGCCTATGAAGGGAGCTATTTGCTGACAGGGGCTCAGTCCTGCAGTACCCTATGAATTTTAAATGCTTGGGTAGTTGCCAAGATGCAACAGAAATGTTTGCAAAGTAGATGCAATGGCAGACACAGGATGCGTGAACTGCATGTAAGTTAATCATTAAAGATTTCCCAAGAAATGGAGATGGCAGAAGCAGGTAGGCAAATAGGCCTATTATCTGCAAGTAAACCATGAAATGTGAAGTACACAAAAATAAGTGCAATGACAGATGCAGATATGCACAAGAAATAATTAGATTATTCTCAAAAGGGGGGAAAAAAAATGGCTAAAGCAAGCCGATATGTTATACCACCAAAAAGGAGTGGGAAGCAGAAACCCAAGATATTAAAATTGAGGAATCTTCTCAACAGCCTATAAAGCTAACATGATAGAACAGAAAGAATGTGAAGTATCACTGAATACAGGTTATGTAAGAATACTTATCTTTAGAACAAAGTGTGGTTAACATCCCACTTGTGCATAGAACACTTGAGTACAAAGAAGATGACATAGTTCATGTCAAGTTGTGGTTGTTTTCACAAAAGTACTTAACTGATTTCACTGATGTCACGTAGAACACTTGTTGAATAGTAAGGATGACCTTAGCTATCGCAAAAGTTAAAGACTTGTAGCATGAAGACGAAGTGATAATATTCACTTAGTAAGAACTTGCGTAGGAATAGATTTCCGTAGCACTTGAAGATGTATAATTGACATCTTAATGTTCATGTCGCAGAAACACGTTGAAGGGTGATCCAAGTTTGATCACTTGAAAATGTCTTAGAAGACATGGCGAAGGTTATGTATAAACACTTCTTGATGCAGAATTTACAGATGGGAAGTTTCAAAGTTGAGGTTTATCGTCCGGTTTGCAGGATGGGTGGCCAGCATGATGAGTGACGATTGAAAGCACGAAGAGGCTAGCAGAGCCAGTCTCTTTTATAGGTGAACAGCTGAGGTTCTAGTACCTTCCATGGCTGACGTGAAGAAGAAGCATAGCGATTGGCCGGAGCGAGGCCACGTCATGGCGAGGACCAATAAGCATGTAGCTTACAGAGACCAATATGCCATGCGGTCTCAATTCGTGAAGAAAGACCTTAACACTTAGAAAAAATGTCTTAGTGGCGAAACATGACTTATACACTAATAAGTAAGTACGTAAATCATTTTAAATAGGTTTAAATTAAACAAGAAAGCGAAATACAAAATGAACTGTCACAAGCACATGGTGACGAAAAATGAGGTTATGAAAAATCAAATTCTGGTCTGACTTTTGACATTATCAAAACTTACAAAATTAACAAATTAATTATTCGCAAATGCGAACAATTATTAACAAACGTCTCTTAAAGAGCACACATTTAAGAAACCTTAGGTGCAACTACAGTATTACAATCCTTATTGAAAAAAAACCATGCAAATGTATTGTTGCAAAATTTTGAAGCGAGCATCATCTGATCCAAATCTACAAGACAAATAGCTCTATAAAACACTACCAAACCTACAGTGACACCCAAACACAAAAAACAATAAAACCATCAGAAAACTTAGTAAGTGTGGTAATTATTACTGATAAATATTAAGGTATTAAGCACTTGAAAAAAGAACTATTTATTTTAATGTTGCTAAAATTTAGAAACGACTATCTCATCAACAAAATTGTCTTCCTCCCCCAACTAATCTATGAAGGTGTAACTATTATTGCTGTGATACACTTAAGCAGTAAGCCGTAAACTACTGTACAATTGTAAACTAATATGTGGAAATGACCTACAAGTATGCTGTGATGATGGTAAAAGCATATAACTACAACATACGAAATAGTGTTTGTCTACTAATAATGTGTTGAAAGATCTGATGTGGATACTTATCTGAAATTGTGGAATGTCTACAGATTGCTCAGATGTAAATAGAATTTGTCCGCCCCCTGAATTCTTTGAATTTGAGTAGCTTTTATAAAAGCAGTTATCTCTTGAGAAGTTTTCTGATCTGAAAATCGCAGAAGGTTACTGCGGGTGTGGAGTATGCTATCTTCTGTTGATATCCAATATATAGAAGTCAATTTATCATAATATGATCACCTCTATGCTGTCTAGAGCGGCCTATTCGTGGGGTTCGAAGTGAAAGTTTCCTCACCCTCTTTTCAGTATTGGTCTCGCCTTCAGACTATGCCTGCTGCTATCTGTTAGAGACGAAAGGTACTAGGATATCTTCGAAACAAGATGATGCATGTTTCAGTTCAACCTGCTGGCTTGAAAACAAGGCAAAGCTTTGCGGATGTAAGACTTGAAGGAGTATAAGCTATACCTTCTCTGTGTAACCTCTAGCACAAGCTGAAACAGAGCTTCCACTCGTGGACGAGAGGAAAACTGAGGGCTAAAACAGGAGGAAATATGGCAAATGACTAATAGAAAATAAACAAATTTAAGGGGAATTTTGGGCACTGGAGCAGTGCTTCCCTTGCTTCATCCCAATTGACTTCTAAATGTTGTATAGTTTAACTAGCTGCTATCTGTATAAGATGTTTTATTCTTTCTGACATTATTTTCCATTTGAATAATTTTCCCGCATTAATGGGCAACAATTGAGCAGTGATTGACATGCAACCTTGTCAGTTTGGTTCCTCAGAGATACCTCAGATTTCGGATCAGTTGACCAAACTCTGCCTCCCTTTTCTAGACGAGTTGGTGAGCTTCACAGTGTCTCTAAGCCCATAAGTTGATACATCATGCTGTCTATGTGGCTCTCATGCCATTTAGCGATAACTTCATTGTGCCAAATTTGTTCGAATCGATGTTGCATTGCATGAACCCACTGTTTGAAGTTGGCAAGGCTATTTAGTGCCTATTAGCAAGAATTTCACTGTTTGATTTTCGCGAGATGTTCAGCATGGTTTAGCAAGAATCTCACTATCTCGAGTGTACTGGTGTTTTGTGGGAAATTCACTGTTCCATGTTCATAAATAGAGATGCAAAAGACATTGCATCTATGGAGTTTAAAATCCAGTTTTGGAAACATTGGTCGCAACCAGAGATGGTCTATACAAGAAGCAATAATAATAATATCATATGGCCTCGGATGCCACTGTGTTTTCGGTTATAAGGTGGTTTATCACCTAGAAAAGTAAACTTAAAACTTATAATATGAATTAAAAAGATCAACTTACACATCTCTACATTGAATTAAGAGATTGCCAATATGCCTCAGATTGGTTTTCAGTGTAAACTAGAATATCTTGGAAATTAGAATCTATGAACTGCCCTTTATTATATTCACATCCACTTGTTGGAAATATTCATTCCTCTTGTTTCCTAGTTAACCAACATGGAGAAAAAAATTGCCACAACATATAAGCAACATTTTCATTCAAAATGATTTGACTTACAGCATAATTCAGGATCATATCCTAAAATTCTCATTTCAGAAAATTTGCGGGTTGAAATGCCAGAATATGATCAGCAGTTCATTAGTTTTACATTCTTTTGTGGGTTGTGAAATATTTTTAGTTGCTATTTACAACTTTTAATTCTAAAAGTATACCGGTACTAGTGGTTTTCGGGGAATTAATTTCTAGCCCATTTCGAAGCTTAAAAATTTGTTCTTAGAACTTACTTTTTTAAATGAAATTAGAGTACTAGGCTATATAAATATACCAAACTGGTGGTATTTACTTGTGAAGTATAGTAAAACCTTTTGAAACTTATTCATCTGTAATTTAACAATTGGATGCTATTATTGAATTTAATGTTCCAAGAATAAACAGTATGTTTGCAATATCTGTTAACTATATTGTTTTATTTTTTCAGTGCCAGAAAATGTATCAAAGGCTCAAAAAAGGAGGAGAATTGTGAAATAGCTTGAAATCTTGTTCAGAATAATTCTGCTCCAGAAATTGTGAGAGAGGTGTAAAGCAAGTGTGTTTGGTGATTGCAGATCGACTTGACGGATTGGCAAAGCGCAGAAAGACGGAGGACAGGCCCCAGACCATGGAAGACTGGCTACAGTTGACAGATGACTACATCAATCGAAAAGTAACTCCCGGCAAGAAGAGTGTAAGTTTCTACGTTATTTTTATATCAAACTAGCAACCTGCCCTGGCTTTGTCCGGTATCGTAAACGGTTTGCTCAGCGTAAGCTTAAAAGGCGCATGGACGGTAGGTTTCTCTTCGACTCGATTCATTGAAATCATTAATGCTCGGATTCCTTTGGTCATAAATGAATGTTTTTTCTACAGAAACCTTCCTCGAAAAATCCTTTACAGAATGATGATAACCGCATCAAAATCCATCCAGCGGTTCTCTAGATTACCCGTTACATCCAAGAATCGGGGACTTTGTTTTATACTAAGTAAGAGATTCTTGTCCTGAGTTTTTTGCCAGTTTGGTTAAGGAGACAAGGATAAGAAGACAGCACCTGGGCAATGTTTAATTTTGCAATGAAACACGTATCAGAATTGGTTCATAACAATATGCTGCGACAGTATATTAGCTAATAGTGTGGGTAGGTATACATAGGGCAAACAAAAAATGTGTTATCATTAGGATATCTGAGCACATTCGGGACACCAAACAAATAAACTACAGATCTGCAATAGCTGAAAATGCTGACGTCGCGAGACATGCCATAGAATTCGATAAGGCCGAAACTGTTGCTAAAGCTCATAGATATAAAAACAGGATAATTAGAGAGGCAATAGAGATGGTGAAGCATCCCGATGATTCCAATCCCGAAGATGGATTCATGCTTAGCAGAACATGAAAAATTCTCTTAGCACGTGACTGGCTGGGTCTCCGACCAATCAGGGAGCAGCATGACGTCAATGGCGAGCAAGTCCCGACTGACAACCAATGGTCAGTTTGACTTCAGACACGAACATGTACCCTTGATTAAGGGTGCTGCAATGACAGCTGAAACTCTGGGAAGCAATCACTGACACATGATGCGGCTCCATCCTGAAATAAAATGGATTTCATTTTAACGATATTTGTGGTAGTCAGGTGAAATGTTTTGTCTCTTAACATGTCATCAGTTATATGTAGCATTTTATATTAATCTTGAACAACTCTCCTTATCTGAAATGAAAATAATATTTTGTCGAGTTGTGTTCATGCAGTTTCCTGTATGTTCTGTCGCTTTGGATTTTTACTGATAGGCCATTTTGAAAGTTGGCAGTTACGTAAGTGTTTTATTTCTAAGCACTATACAACTATAGTGCCGCCATCGTTACTTCCGACTTGACAGTTCACTGGCTGGCGATACGGTGTTGCCAGTTCACTAACGCTGATCAGCTGACGTACATGATTATAGCCGTAAAATTAACAAAACACTCGTAATGTGAACAGATATGTTTACACACATCATATTCGTGAATAAGTACATAGTAGCAGAAATTACACATATACTGTGGGTAATAATGAAGCAGAGCAAAATTGTAACAAATAAATTACTCACCATTGCCGCCTCGCGTCCGGAGCCTATAAAGGGAACACGCCACTAATTTCGGAGTCACTATTGCTGTCTGTTGAACTATCACCATCACTATCACTTGACCGCAAAGAAATGACTTCTTTCCACGTCTTCAACAATAATATCTTTCTTCTCCCAAACTTCATTAATGACTCCTTTTGTGTGTCTCACGACTCTCTCCCGATCTTTCGCCCTAACATTGTCCACAGCCTGTGAAAGAAATCTTTCTACTTCTGAAATCGTGAAGAGTTTGTTATTAACGGCGACGTAATTTTTCACCTGGGCCCAAATAAGCTCGATCGCATTGAAATGGCAGTGATAAGGGGGAAGTTTGATTACTGTATGTCCGTGTCGCCTAGCAATTTCGTCCACCTCATACACTGGAAACTGTGGCTTGTTCAATTTCACGAGTTTCATGAGCTCCCCTTTCTTCATGTCGTCACGTAAAGGAATGTTGTGGCTCATCAGCCACTCAATGAGCACATTCTTTCTTGCTGCCATTGTTGGAGCTTTGTCGTGAATGACACTATGATATGGTGCATTGTCCATAACAATTGTGCTCTTCTCGGGCAAGTTGTTCAGCAATTCTTCAAACCATTTCTGGAATGTGGTACTGTTCATCTCCTCATGATATAGTCCAGGACACCTTAAATAAGTTACTAGAAAACCAACATGGCCGCCACATTTGGTGTTGCCAACTTACATCATTTAACACCAAAAAGTCAGCACACACATCCGTGTAACACGTATCGCAAATGATCCAACCTAAGTAAAGGCCCTTTTACGAAAATATGTTTTACATGAAGTTGTGAAGCAGTCCTTGCTCAAGTTAGGGACTTCTTGGTCATCAGTCCTCAACAGTAACTCTTAAGCAGTATTATGGTAGTGAAGTTAACTTAAATTATCTCTTCTAGATTAATTTTTAAAGCATCATATATAATGCATAAGAACAGAAACATTAATACTTACTCAATTATTTTCGCCAGGGAGCTAAAGATGAGCATGTTCATTTCTTCTTAGAGGCTATATTTTTATAATTAGTCCAAAAATGCCGACCATTCTGTTTTAAGATGAGTGTTCAGAGAAGGATTTAGGAGTAGGAGAGAAATATAATAGTAGGGTACATATTAGCTTATTATTTCTTTATTTTTGATAAGTACCATACTCATTTCTTGCATATATGAAGGTAGAATTGAGACAAGCTGTTGAAAGCCTGTTGGCTAATCCGTATTGAGATGCAAGAAGATGGTTGATCCAATGCTTAGTGTCGTCCCCCCCCCCCCCCCCCCCCCCCCGAAGGGAGCACAGGACAGCCCCCCTTAATCGCCCAGAGTCTAGATTTTTTTATGCTACCTGGAAGACTCCGGGAAAAGGGGGACTTGGGTAGAATACCCATGGAGTGGAAAGCTGGACGTACCCAAAGGGCGGGTTTAGGGACGTGCTGGATTTTAGGAGAATCATGTTCTAACTTCAAAACAATAACAAATATATTCAAATAAAGGGGAGTACATAAGGTATTGGGGCGAGACATAAATTAAACACTTGGGGAAGAAAGAAAAGATTTGGAGGTTCCCCTTAAGCTGGTCGTACCGCGGGCATGGCAAACCCGTAAGAAATAAATTCTAGCGATTAATAAAATAAGGCTCGGGAGAGCGGGAACAAGTTACAACAACCTGCCAACCGAGGCAGTAAAGGGGTGGATAAACGTGGCATGAGGAACCAATGAAACTACTTTACAACACGACCACGTGTTCCCAAACTAGAGGCATAATTTATAAATATATCGGCCCGAGAGGGCTTACATGAATAACCGAAGTTCTCAAGAAAGAGACTTGCTTTGCAGGCAAGCAATGACGAAGCAGAAGGCTTTAGGCCTAAAGGGCCTGGTACCACGAGGTACTCAAAACAATGGCATAGCCAGCCGACTACAATGAAAATGTTATGTAGCCGAAAATTACATGAAAGGGAACCCCATCCAAAAATCACATCAATTTCAATAATATTTCAATTTTCACTTTAATAAAAGGTGTATTTGTCCATAAGAATTAAGAGGCTAAAATACGTTATTCGAAAATAGTTAGGGTGGCGTCTTCAACATGACCGTTATTAATTACGGTCGTCCACGTGTTTGGAAATTAACGAAACATTTTCGAGATTGTGCAATATCGCACCAAGCTCGAATAATCAGAGCAAATTATATGCAGGAAGAAAGGTTCAATATGAATATAAAATCATAAATTCAATGATCACGTGGTACCACAATGTTCGTGTCCAAATGTTCTAAGACGCTATGTTTCTTACCGCACAGAAACAGATATATTTAAGAAAAGCAAACTCCATCGGGAGAAAGGAAACAAATATAACTCAAGCTGCAAAATAATCATAATAGAAAGTACTGTACCTCAACTTTGGCCTCATGGCCTATATCAACCACAATGGCTGGCCGATCCGAGCGGCCAGCAAAACGAGTTCAACTACATCGTCGCGGGTCCACAAGCAGAGTGTTTTTGTCAGTAGGACGCACAAGTTCATCTCGGTTCTCGGCGCATGCGCGCCAACACCAACCAATCAGGGCGCGGCATTTGTCACGCGGCCAGTATTACAAATTCCTTCTGGAACCTACGAGAAGGATCTCGTGGCTTCTTGTGACGTCACGTCGCTTCCGAGGCCGAAGTGATTGCAGAGCCGGAAATATGTAGCTAGGCAGAGGGGGTATGCGGCGGGAGTTTGATAATATTTGAAAGACAGAGTCTGTGGCCCAGCTCCCGGCGGGAGGGGAAGGGGTGGGGACAAAATTATTGTGGCAGTCATTTGACTGGCACACTTAGGCCTAAAACCATTCAAACTAGTCGTGGATTTTAGCGGCATAAGACTAATGGCAACTCGAAGATTTCGTCTTGGAATGGTAGAAAGCAGCAGTTGGTTGATTTTGGGGCTTTGTGACATCATGGTCATGTAGATCTGTGTACTTGGACATGTGGAATTTGTCTAATAACCTGCATTATTGTGATGGCTGGATTAGTGTGTGCATTTATTATTCAGATGAGGATTGGGAACGAGGTGGCCATGGCCTTAATTTAGGAACCATCCCGGCATTTGCCAGGAGTAGAAGCGTGGAAACCACTTCCAAGATGGCTAAGATAGGAATCAAACCCTCCTTTTCTCAGTTTTGCCTCATGAGGCTGAGTGTGCCTTGTTCCATCCCTCAGACCAAACTTAAAATTTCTTGGCTGAGTTGGAAATTGAACCTGGACCAACTGCCAAAAAATGCTAGCCGCACAACGCGAGATCGTTGGTAGAATAGTCTCCTGACCTCTCATCAACCGGCACATTAAAAGCCACTTGTAGAAAATTCAATGAATTCACTGAGAAATTGACGAGTTAAGTACAGGCGTTGAAAGGCAAGCTTTATCGACGGAGTAATATCTCGAAAATTATAATTATAAGATACCAACACAAAACAATTATCTGTGGAGAGCTGAGATATTTAAATTGCGAGAGCGGAATATATGAGAGGGAATTGAACTGCGGCAGCGTTGTCGCGAATGGGTACATCCTCTACACTTCCACTCATTTCTACATGATCATAATAATAGCATTATCATGACAAATAGAATACATAGTGTTATCACTGACAGAGTTCAAGCGCGCCCTGCTGTTGGCCAGCGTTAGTGGTGCAGACCCCCCAACGCTACAGTCAACCGCAGTCAGCTGTTCAAAAATGGGATACGCGCTGGCCTGCGTAAACCTCTTTACGAAGGCTGCGGTTACGCTGATAACATCATATTTTTAGTGCATATTCTAAAATAAAATAATAGCCCGCCTTCAACCAAAAATGTTCAAGGCAAAACGACATATGTAATAGAGGTAACACTTCAGGAGTGATGAACCAAGTAGAATACTTAAATTAGCCTAAATACCTTGTGTAATGATGAATAATAATTATGGAAGTGATGTCCTAATAGATGTTTTCTCCTTCGCTGTCTGTAACCCACCCGTTATGCCCTTTTATAAAACGACATATACTGTAGTGAAATTTCAGATTAATTCTGTACCATGTATCACTCTTCTTTTCTTTTCGCTTTCACTTTGATAATATATCATTTTCATACCTTATTTCATCTTTTGGCAGGAGGGGGGACATTATCAATTGTAACTACTAACCTTGATCACTTCTGCACCGGATATATGTGCTAAATCACTTAAACATGTGTTTTTATTTATGGTATATTTAACAACCGCAGCCATGTTCGACAGCATATTTGGTATGTGAAACTGCCGCAGTGAGCGATCACATTGACGTCATTAGTTACCAACATATCCGATACTAAATAGGCCTACATTAGATGACGCATGTAATGTTGTAATTATGTGAGAAAAAGAAATAAACGAGCTCTTCTTGGTTAGACGACTGACTGGACGAAACCATTGGTCGCTACTTGGTTAGACGACTGTCTGGACGAAAATTACCGATTGCACTACAAGCAAGGAGGTCTGGGCATAAGCCCCAGGTTAGGTTTGTTTTGTATGTAGAACAGTATTTACCACTGTAATGAATGCTGATCGCAAGAATTTCATGTTTCGAACTAATCGGGAAAACCAGCGCCTCACTGCCTAAAAGTTATTGGTCTAGGCACAAACCCTGGGTTTGGATAAAAATTATTGATGCGTGTCTACCCCCACTGTGCGTGACAAAATCCGGGGGTGTTTGTATGGCCTAATGAATTAACAATTATTGGTCTAGACAAAAACAGCTTGCACAATCCATTGCGAACTGGTTCAAACTTGGCGCTATTTTGTTTCATGGTACCGCGCTTATACAAAGAAGTCCCGTAAGTGTGGGATTGGCAATACTGTACTTGTGCACAATTAACAGCGAAAATGGCTGACTCAGCTGGAATTCCATCTATATAAGTCGTGATCCTATTTGGGACATCCTGAGATCTGAAAAATGCACACTTTGTTACGAACCTGGAAGTAAAATGGATAAGGGGCACCTGCCACATTGCAACAAACTTGATGTGACTGCTAGAACTTCAGGAAACCTCACACAACTCCATTGGAATGCAAGAAAGCTGATGGATTGGAATCTGGGCTAGCCATAAGAAACAACAACAATGCTTTAATATGAAAAATTGAGGTAACGTGGACCGCGTTAGCTAATATATAACACCCCCGGTTTTTGTCATGTACAGTGGGGGTAGTCAAGCATCAATAATCTTTATCCAGGCCAATGGTTTTGCCTTTTATTTCATTATTCACGTGTCGTGAATTTTAAGAATGTCCAAGCTGTGTAGTATAGGCCTACGAGATCTATGAAATTTTTAGTTTTTTATTACCGTATAATGTATAGCCTACAAATATCGTTACCTGTGTGCTAATAATTCTAGCGCAGCCATCACAGCATACAGTCACAATCATGTCCGATGCAGGTGTATAAGCCACTTTCTACTTTCATTCAGAATTAATAATACAAGTAGGCTATAGCTGCGACCAATATTTATAACCAGTGAAGGAAGTGGGAAAAAACCAGAGTCGGTATGCTATCTAAAGATATATTCCCTGTCATATCTCAACATCAAAAAAGCATACCCCTCCCTTACAACGTAACGGGATATGCAGGAAATTGTTCTATTCACTCAGAATTGCATCATGCTTAAGTAACAAATTTAATTTTCACTTAAAGAATATATGTGTGAATTATTATTTAGGCTATATGGATAAATAAAATTAAATGAGTGAAGTGGGGAACTAAATTAATTTTTGTTTGTTTGTTACTAACATATAATTAGCATTCGTATAAGATCTCGCTTTAAGAGTTTTGCTGCATGCACGGCCATGGCCGTTTTTTTTTTCCACTCTAGTTAACTGCAGCGATACTGAAGCGCTTTACGGGTTCGCTTTTAAAAGGAACGCACGGTTCTCTATTGGCGATGTCTACAGGCGAATGCTTATCGCTGAAGGTAGCTTGGTACCAGTGGATGAATGATCATGTAAAGTAATTAGGCTATATTAATTCCTACGGCGCAAACAAATTTAATATCCATTGGTTTTCAGTGGCGGTATGCTATTTGACATTGAAAGCAGTGATGGTATGCCATTGGGCCTTTGAAAGCAGAGCCGGTATTCCATACCAGCGCATACCGCCTCACTTCCCTCCCTGTTTATAACGTATTGCAACCAGTGGCTTCGCCCAAACCGTGTCATCTAACCAAGTAGCAAACAATGACTTTGTCTCACCCAACATTAGTACATCAGTAACTTATGTCGAGAACTAAAAGAGAGCTATGAGATATTGAAAATTTGCATATGTGACTCTTGCGCAGTGCATATACCATGCACATGTGAGTATATGGCTCTTCAGAATGATGATTGATTCATGTTGCACAACCCTTGAAGTTCGTTGAAGGGCATCACACTACTCTGTCGCAACCATGACTGAAACAAATAAAAATAGGCCTAATATAAATATTTTATCTGCCTACTACTAAGTAGGCTTTAGGTCAGTAGCCAAGTACATAAGTTATAAGCTTCATAAATAATCACCAATACATTCACTACCACCAACCGAGTGTGAATCATAGACTAGGCCTACTTCCAAGCTTAAGAGTTACATGTGCAATGTATTATAATATTATGGCTGACGGCATTTGGAAGTCGAGAATAATATACATTACTATATTAGAAGGCGAATTGAACCTAAGAATATATTCTCGAGAGAGAACTTACATAGGCTATATTTTAGGTTATGTTTGAATTAGGCCTTTACGGAAAATGCAGTCGGAAGACTATTTCAAATTTCCAAAGACCATTAAGGTTTTTTATTACGTTATTTGTGCTCTGACTGAATATAAAAATAAATAAAACAACGATTAAATAACTCTGTACTTTAAATTTTGTAGTTCTAGGCTAGGCCTACTTACTTAAATTGTAGTGATCTTTGTAGAGTTACTCCAATCCATCTCCAATCTTGTTCTCGTATTTTTTAGGCGTCATGATGAAATATAAATAAGAATTTATCCAAAAATTAATTAAATAAAAGCTTCGAAACATCTCAGACAAGTGGATTTGACACACACATATCAAGAGTCTATAATAACTGTAAAAACTGTTTTAATCGATGTATATTACTAGTACTTGTACAACTTGTTACAACTTCATTAGACTTGAATTTCCAAAGAAAACTGTGAAATTATTTAAATAATAAGTCATTAGTTACAGTCGTAATTATAATGTTGGCTGACTTTATGAAAAATGCATTCTGGGAGTTATTGCCAGAAACATGTCGGCAACTGTGTGGTACGGAATTTTACTGGTATTATGGTCTTTGGAGATGGCGGGATTTTAAGCAGGGTTGGCGACAATGTGCTCGGACCTGAAAACAACTTACCTTCAAGAAATGCAACCATAAAACAACATTTACGTAGGCACAGGGGACGGCTGTTAATGTTGCCTACCCTGTTTTGATCTAGTAACTTATTTAAGCTGTCCCGGACTATAATCACCAGTTTTCTTAGATCGGAACACACGAAGAGAATTCGGCACGAAACCTTGTGACGTACCAGCATGAATTACAATTATTCTCCCCCCTTTCCCAACAGGCACTGCCAATGTACCTTCCATGGAATCATCTGTCCAGGCTTTTCCCCGGGAATGAGAGGCGTTGACCCACGTTTCATCCAGCCACACTAGGGAATCAAAGTTTTCTTGCATAATCTCCCTCAAAAATCTGCACCTCTACATTACAATGTCACTTCTTTCCATTAGTAGTCTATTCTCCGCCCGTTAACCTTTTTATATCGGAATCCCAGATCCTTCACTACTTTTTTCAAAGATGATTTCCCTCCGTGAAAAAGATCGCTATTGTCAAGAGAACGGAGTAATTTCTCAATTGTCGGATGCTCTTTTCTGCGGTAATAAGCATAAATATGACGGTGAATATCGTCTTGTTGGAAAGCGTCCAAACCAGTCACTGTTTTATGCCTATTTCTCTTCTTGCCTGGCGTTTCTAGTTTAGATGGTCCGGCTGCCTGTTCCTCTGCATGGAATTTCTCTTTCCCAATTCCTATTACTGTGCTTCTATGAACCTTAGTCGCATCAGCTGTTCTCTGTACTGCCTGGGCAACAGGTAATAGAGTTTCCCCGTTGTCTTTCTCCCTCTCAAAGTACACTCACACATTAATAATCATTTCCCGGGGTTGACTCCTTAGTGGAGTCCCTTGTCCTAAGGCCTCTCTTTTGGCGCTTGGCTTTCTCGTGCTAGACCCCGGCATGATACTATTGCACACACGCACGACAGAAATAACACAAACACTCACTAACCTAAAGCTAACCTACAACTACACGTAATTATACTACGCTATGTCAAACGACAAACAAATACTAAGCTATTAAATAACAACTGACTAGAATAATATCAAAAGAAAAATATACGAGAATACACAAAGACCGCCAATGAAACTAACAGAGCACAATGCAAACAGCTGACAACAACATGTGAACGCAAGAAGTTAGCTGGCAACATCGTCAGCGAAACTCGATTTATCTCGATATATCCATTTGAATGGCTGCCTGTGATTGGCTGGTTAGAGCATAGTTGTGACGTAGCACTGAAACTTCAAGTCAGAAGTAAGGATGGCTCTAGTATAACTAAGTGCACAGTATATATCTAATGAACAGTTGAGCATATTGATACACGTTTAAAACTAAAAGTAGAGGCAGATGGCCTCGTAGTTCCGCCTCTTAAAACCTCAATAACTAACTAAAACTAAAAGTGCAAGGAGGAGGAATGTCACTAGTCTTGCAGAGCAGAGAGGTCTATGTTTGGTTACAATTCAGAACCCTTATTGTTGAAGGAGATTGTTGTTAAATTCTCGACTATATTCATTTTCCATGAATATGTTGAAAAGTTTTTTCTTTTTATACTTAAGCTCTCGAAACAAAACATAAACTGCTTTAGGTGTTTACAAATCTTGAAACGTTACCCATGTCCTGTTTCTTGACTGGTTTGCCATGATATTATCTCTTTTTTTCTTCTTTTCTTTTCTGTAGTTGTACTGATGTATACAGCTGGATTTTCAACTTATTTTTCTCAAAATATGTTTCTTTATGTTGGTATCAGTTTTGCTATAAAATCATTTTGTAATAACATACAAGTAGATTAATATACATGGCATAATTGCGTGTGAATTAAATCTATGGGTATACAATGAAAAACAGTTTCCACCTAGTCAATACCATTACATTTATGATTTCTCAAAATATCACAGGTACATGTTTCGGGAGCTTAAATAAATACTCCCTTCATCAGCCCCTACTTACAGTCTACTAGTGTTCCAAAAAACATATACATCCATTCCTCAAGCACAACTTAAAAGTCTTACTAATCGCTAAAAGCTTCCTTATTAAAATTAATACAGTAACAACATATGCATTCAGAAAAATTTTACAATATAATTATGGATATGTATTCCATGAATATAGATCTGTCCTTTCCGAGGCCCGTTCCCGTTTTAAAAGCAGTTTCATATCCACTACTCTCACCCCTGTTATTTATAGTGGTGATGGATGAAATCATACGAAAAGTGGTAAATAGCATTGGGGAAAGGAAAATAAAGGCAATGTTGTTTGCTGATGACCTTCTGCTATGGGGAGAGGATGAGGAAGAAGTACAAGAGCAATTAGATGAGTGGGAGAAGGTAGTGTTATCATATGGGATGAAGTTCTCAGCACAAAAGAGTGAAGTGGTCATCACAACGAGGAAGAAGAACAGACTGGATATGGGCATAACACTTGGAGGACAGCAGTTGCAGAAAGTAGAATGCTTCAAGTACTTGGGAAGCATAATTGAAGAAAAGGGAGGCAATAGGATGGAAATAAATGAGAGGGGAAGGTGTGCAGATGGATTTTTCAAGAGTGTTAGGGGGATGATATGGAATAAAGATGTACCACAAAAATGTAAAGGAATCATCTACAAGACCTACTTTGTGCCAATTTTGACATATGGTTCAGAAACATGGGTGATGAAGGAAAGGGACAAGAATAAAATACGAGCAGTGGAGATGAAGTTCCAGAGGAGTAGGATAGGAGTGACAAGAATGGACAGAGTAAGGAATGAGAGAGTCAAGGAGATGGTAAGAGAGGAACCATTGCAAAATAGAATAGAGCGATCTAGGCTACAATGGTATGGACATGTGAGGAGGATGGAAGAGGAGAGGATACCGAAGATGATGTTTGGAATGGAAATGACGGGAAGGAGGCCAAGGGGAAGACCAAGGGACAGATGGACAAAAGGAGTTAAGAAGAGTGTGGAGGAAAGAGGAATGTGCTGGGACACAGTAAATGACGAGAGATGGTGGATGGACAGGAAACGATGGAGAGGCTTATGTTCCAAGCAGACCCGACCAGCGGTTGGAAACTGCTCAAGATGATGATGATGATTCCATGAATATGTTGAAAAGTGTTTCCTTTGTATAGTTATTTAAGGTCAAATCATAAATGTAATGGTATTGACTAGGCAGAAACTGTTTTAATTGTTGACCATAAGATATACTAAGTCAACATAGATCAATAATGAATCGCTACATTCCTAAATATGTGAATTACATAACAATAATATGTACTAGATTATAAAATATGTACAGTAGTCTTGATGAAATACAGTAAAGTATTGTGTTGTAAAGATTATGCTAGGTTTTGATATTTTGCTAATGAAAGATAGATCTGAAAAACTTTTTCAAAACGGGGAACGCTTCATCCCTGATCGTATCAACCCTAATCAAATACACATACTAACAGAGACAACATAATTATTCAGGTTATAAGACAGATTTCACAGACCCAAATACACAAAGTTCCAAGCTCTTCAATTAAACAATAAAAATGATTGTTTATATTTACCCCTTGTTTGAACCTACCAGGTGCGGTGGGCCGACCTAGAAGAGCGTCGCCAACAGGAGAAGATGAGAGCTATTGGGTTTGTGGTGGGACAGACAGATTGGAACCGCATGACAGATCCTACCTTTGGTGAAGGAGCACTCACTCAAACCAAGTACATCTAGCAGTACTTCAGCTATGAAGCAGACAGTGGTGTACCTGTAGTTTTAAGAAGACGACATCGTGTAAATACAAAATTGTGGTGCATATATTGTGTATGTTGATTTTCTGCAGTATGACTGCGGTGTGTATAAGTTGTTTGTGTTGGGAACCTTATGTGTTTCTGTTGAACCTCATTTGAAGATCTCGTGTACAATATCCTGTCAATTTCAATGTTTGTACAAAGCTTTTGAACCAAAATGCCAAGTACTAGGATAAATGTGGTAATAAAGTAGAATGAACGAATATGCTATAAATGCTGTAATTTGCCATACGTCGATACTGTCACCGCATTTAAGTCAACCTTTAGGGAAGGGAACCAAAATGGTAAAAGGTTATCTTTCAGAAGATGTTCCTTTTGCCTTGCCTCATTATTCCTCAGTCATATGATATTGCCTCCCTAAACCTGTAACCTCTTTGTACTTGACAGATGTATTGCTTATTTTCGATTTATGTTCACCGTGAAATAATAAAAATTCACTCTGATAAACCAAAAGGTTTCTACACCACACAGATGAAATTTTTCATCATGTAAACATTATGAGGGGTGTTCTGAATACAAGTAAGGGAAGCTGTATTATAAAATAAGAAAACACATTGCCAGAAGAAAAGGCAAATCTTTGGGTATTTCGCCACATACAGTGCACACCCGCGGTAATTAATACACAAATTTCCGCTAATTATCCGCAGTTATTTTTGTCAAGTGTTGTAAAAACTATTGGCTTAAAATATTGAAATAGGCCTATATTTTATGAACACATTAAAAATAATTACGGTATAACACTTTATTACATTGTATTGTAAGACACGGTATATGGATTATGCCTAAATTAATATCTAAAAGAAAAAGATAATTAATCACTTGTTGTTTCTTAGATCGTTTATTTTAATTTTGGATTGCACATTATATGAGAACGAAAATTAATCCTCAATTTTCTATAAAAGAGATAATTGCGACTATAGAATGTGGGAAACCTTCGGAATTTCTGTTGCATCACTCCCGCACTCCATATTCATCCAGGTTTTGCTGTAATGTCATTGTAGTGAGACCACCTTGCCTGTTGGAAATATTGTCGTCACAAGAAGCCAGCAAATGCTTGTTGTTTAGCAAGCTTAGTAGCAGTATTTTTCTCCCATGACTTGTTGACTGCATGAGGAGTATCCAACAAACACTCTCTCGGCGTCGTGTAAGTTTGCGCCATGAGGACATAATCTCTTTTTATGACACACTGTCCGTGCATCTACCCTTCACAACACACAGGTCAGCGACCTTGGGGTGCGGCCGTTGGGAAAGGGAGGGTAGGTTCTGAATGAAAGTGGAGTCCTCTTGTATTGTCTCGGCTTCGAAGATGAAAAGAGTATTATTCTCCATATTAGGTTCGTATTGAATATTCTACTAACTTTCACAGTGAAAGTTTATTCGAACATGAAAGAAATCTGTGCTATACCACCCAAGGCAACATGCTCGTATGTTTCGAAGATTGCACCATTCTGGTAGTATTGCGCAAGTAGGCCTACTGTTACATCGTAGAGAAACACAGTTCAGTCTCCACGCGTCGCGTTAAAATTCTTTTAAACTACGGAGATATTATTTTACATAGCGTGATGATTAGTTGCTGTAAGAAATTCTACTTTAAAAAGTACTCATGGAAACCCGAGAATTAATCACAAAGCGAATTATCCGCCCACGAATTATCAGGAGTACACTGTAGTTCTGACTTTCAAGCGTTAGGAAGTCTCATCCACTGTGAGGATCCTGACTAGGAAGTCATTTTCCTCTTGTTCATACTGTCGTTAGTATTGCCATTCTTACAGTCTTGCGATCAGGGGTGAGCAGTCTCGGAATCCGTCTAGCCAAAACCTTCTGTTATCCCAACACTTTGTGAATCTCGTGGTGGGCTTGAGCACATCCAATACCCAATGTGGCTGCGACATTGGGCACAATTAAGCTTTTCAGTGGGTCAACATAAATTATGCCCAATTACATGAGAATGAAATCTTTAAACGCCCTAACCTGAAAGAAATATTACATGATAGATTTATCACAAAATAACACACGTTTATGTAAAAAAAAGGGGGGGGCGGGAGGAGGGGGAGTAGTGGTACTTAATTACATAAAAACTTGTTCTTTTGTGATAAATATATCATATAATATTTCCTTCAGATTAGGGAGTTTAAATACTTGTTTTCCCACCTAATGTAATTGAGCACAATTTGTGTTGACCGACTGGAAAGCATTCTACAATAAAACTAGGTATCACTGTAAACTGGCTTCTAATACCTCAATATCAGACACAGTAAGGTGCCTGTCGGCTAACAACATTTCTTGTATTCTGTCAACGTTTGTAGCAGTCATGAACATTGAGGGGCGCCACATACTGCTTTTCTTCACTGAACGTTGAACACCAGCAGGACGGAACATGATTATGTCTTCATAGATACTCAGTTGGCGGTAATGAATATTGGAAATACTAGTCCCACGCGTCCATTCATACCGCATGACAGCATGTACTTCCGTTCGTTACCACGTTTCCGTCACACGTCTTGCTGCTATAGGGTTTGTACTCGAATGAACGTGAGCAAGCTGATCTACTGCATCTCTCTCTGTTTTAGCACTCAGCGCATGTGCCAGTGCTTGTCTGCTCTTGCTCTACCCATTGACATATCAGTCAAGATAGTCTTTTGTCTTGGCATGTGTTCTGACTTGGTAATTCAGCTTCCCTGTGAAAATAAATGACAAAACAGAACAACCCTCATATATTTTTGTGCAGGATTGCTACACGTTTAATGACATAGTATATTAGATTTTCTGTTCAGGACTTTTTAAAAATCTTATTCACTGGATTGATTTCAATATTAACTTTGTTTGATACATGAGAAGATAGTAACCATTGAGAATTTATAAAATTTGATTACCAGGTAAAGTCATTAAATTTATGGTTTGATTTACCTGCATGTCACCGTTTGGTGACAGTCTTCATGGGTCATTGATGAGGGTGATAGGTGAAGACATAGACCAACAGTTACAAGGGAGGAAGATAGATTTGGCATTCAGATACTGTTATTTTCGAAGGTGGGCACCACACCATGACATAGTATGACACCATGACACCTGTTCCAGAAATCTGCTCTCGGAACCAACTTGTGATTTCTGAGTGGAATGCATTTGCCTTTGTGCTTGTTCTTAGCTTACAAGCAAGTTGACATACTTCTGCTTTTACAGTTATGAAGTGTCCAACTTCTGTTGCAAGTTTGACAAGGAAGGAGGTATGTTCCATATGCATTGAGATACAGTATTGGCTGTGCATTGCAGTGTTCTAAGACACACTGCCATGAGTCCTTCCTACTCCACACTTACGAGTCAGTATCTCTGTTCATACTGTGCAGGCATGCACTTGTGCCCTTCCATATTATGGCCCTAGAGAACTCTTCTCGGCCTCCCTGTTTCATCAGAAGGGTGACCAACAACCTGTTCTTCTGGCTTAGAACAATATGTAGCATCGGTCAGATGGATTTTTTACTCTGAAGGATGTGTGGGGAAAGAATTTATTGAGGTTATATTTATTCCTTTCCTTCCCTTCAATATTAATCACTTGAGATAGTTAACATTGCTCCAGGTTACTCAGTATTCTTGACATCCCGATATTACCATTGAGGAAGACCAGCAAGTTACATTTCAGTTTTATATTTGGTTGCCTAAACCTGACAAAAGCATATCTTTACAATTAGCCATATAAAAAAAAGAAACAGGTCTTTCTAGTGGATGGCTGTGGGTGACCAGTACATCCTAAAGGGGATGAAATGATGATGTCCTCAAGCCAGGGGAATCACCCCCAGGAGATTAAAATCCCTGATGGTCGGGCTGGGAATCAAACCTGGGACCTTTTGGGCCAAAGCCTTGCACGATAACTCGTGATAAACTGTTATGGTCTTCGTGGTGATTTTTCGTTATTGTATCTTTCTCTACAGTATTATTGAGTAATCTGCAGGCGATTTCTAACAATTCATATGGATTCTTTGCTGACCATAGGAGCTAAATCAGATCCTAGGAATGCCCCATGTTTGAAAAACTGAACTACATATATTTTAATGGTTCCGTTTGCTGTAATGAACAGTTCCATGCATCTCATGTGTTTCTAGTCAACAAAAGAAAAAAAAAACTGTGGGTCTTCCTGGGAATTAATGTCTCGAGTACCCTGTTCATTTAGAAAATGTGTTCAATTATTTCATGGTTTCAGGCAATCTGTGTTCTGTATGTCTAATGCCTAGGGAGGAA
This sequence comes from Meconema thalassinum, assembly GCA_946902985.2. NCBI lineage: Eukaryota > Metazoa > Arthropoda > Insecta > Orthoptera > Tettigoniidae > Meconema > Meconema thalassinum. Next base: position 97,689,036 of record OX336400.1, on the reverse strand, counting down.
GCAATGCATACCAGAGGAGTCGGATTGGGAACTTAAGAATTAGATCAATCTAGAAGTCGGAGCATGACATATTTAGCATGTGAAAGAAAGGGAAAAAATTCTGGGCAGTAGAGTTCAGTGTATGTGTGTAGAGTTGAGCTGTGCTGCTTTCTTTATGAACATATTTAGGGAATACCTCTTTTTGTGGGAATATTTTAAGGAATAAGTGACACTGGATAGTATTTAAACATTTAATACCTTTTTTAAAATTGAAAATAAATAAAAGAACGTTTCTGTAGGAATAATTGTTCATATCTATTACACTGACCATAAAAAAAAAACATGGATCAGTTGATGAAAATGATATTTAAGTGCCAAGTATTTAAAATTTGTTTGCAATTTCAACTTTTAGAGACATATTTATTTACTTTAAAAGATAAGCAATGAAAACATTAATTTCTTTTGTTAATACTTTACTTAACTTTTTTCAATTTCAGAATTTTGTCAATTTTACAAGAAATTTTATGTTTCTTTTTTTAATGCATTGCTTTACTATTATTGATGTGTAACTGTCACAACATCTTCTCTCACACACACACATACACACACAAAACTCATTAATTGCAGGTGTTTACTCCCCTAGCTTCAATAAGAGCCTGAAGACGTCAGGGCAAACTGAGCAGACGATTCCTGATCAATTCTTGAGGAATGGCATCCCATTCTTCACACAGAGCATCTCTAAGCTGTTCACAACACTTCGTACTAGCACGTGTTCGATGTTATTCAAGCTGGGGCTACATGGTGTCCAGTCCAGATTTCAAATTCCTACTTCCCTGAGAAACACATCCACATGATTTGGAAGATGTGGACAGGCATTATCACTTATAAGCCTGAAATTCCCCCCCCCAAAATGGTGCATATGGTACCACATGGTGTACCAGAATCTCCTCGATGTACCGATGTGAATCGAGTCCTCATTTGCAGTCGATGCGGATATTGGCGAGATCAGTGCGTCCCCATGCCATAACTCAACCTCCTCCAATAGGTGTCTTGGTAGACTGTGTAGCGGATGAATATCACTCTCCTGGTCTCCTCTAAACTTTCTCAACCCATCTTGGCACCTTAGGCAGAAACGGCTCTCATCTATAAAGAGTCTCCAGTGTTCTGCAGTCCAGAATTATTGCTGCCTTGCAAACTGGAGTCTCGCTACTCTGTGGTGTTGCTCAAGCTGTAGCCCTGTTGCGGGTCTTCTTGAAGACAGATTGGCTTCATCCAACCTTCGTCTGATTGTCCTCTCCCTGACATTCACATTTCTCACAATTTGAAGTCTATTCCTAGCCTGAACTGGGGTTGTATGGCGGTCACAGTACACTTGAAGGCGATTAATCAGTCATTTCGGGCTGATATTGATCTCCTATGGCCTGATCCATATCTTCTGCTGTAGGTGGCACTCTCACTATAGCGTTCTATAGCACTTTGGACACTTCCGAATGAAGCTCCAATAGCATTAGCCACTTAACGAAGACTTTGCCCATCGCTGATCTGAGCAATGGCTCTCGCCACTTCTTCTCGGCTATCATAAAACTTAAAAGCTTACATTGAGAGAAAAGGCATACAGGCCGGAAATCCATTAAATGTGGCTGGAGATGATAAACAAACAAGACATGATCATTTATGGCACTTATTCCATTTTTGGGCATGTCAAAAAGAACAATACTGTACTTTAAAAATCCCTTATATACAAAATAGATACTACACCAGAGTCGAATTAGGCGGCTTTGGTGGCGTACCGTATTTAGCATGCTGAGCTTCTATGCCCAAGGTCGAAGTCGGATTTTTTAAGAGCGTTAAAAATCCCTCAGTATGCCTTCCTTCGGAGGGGAAGTAAAGTCGGCGGTCCCACTTGTGTGGAGCCAAAATTTGTAGGTTAGAATTGATAACACTATATTAGTTCCAATGTTTGCTGCCAGGTGCTGGCTGTGGTGGCATTTAGTAGCCAAGTCCACAGCTAGGTGTCGTGGATGGTAGCATTTGGTAGCAAAAGTAGGAACTACTTGAAAATTGATCGTATGCAGTCCTTAACTGAATCACAGAGAACGCACACTAATACTGACATGACAATTAACACATGTTATGAGACAAATTCTAAACACACACAAAGTTCACGGGGTTACATGACCGCGTTGTCGCAGCCCTTAAACTAAGGAACCAACCAAGAGTCAAATTTGGCACTTGAATGTTAATTTTGTCAAGTTATCCACTTTCTTTTTGCTGGTCAGTGTACATTAATGAAGTTTCATCTTTCACTGAGGTACCCGCAAGTTGAGAGTTCACTGTTTCATCCACTTAGTTCCTTTTTCATTCATAAATTTATTTTGATTTGGGTCTCATGTCTTATTACCTTTGGGGAGCTTGGTGGCGCAGCGGTCAAGCTGTATGCCTCTCACCAAGGCGGGCCGGGTTCGATTCCCGGTCAATGCATGTGAGATTTTGGAAGTGAAATGCCATGTCCTGTGGTTCGGATTCCACGTAAAAAGGAGGTCCCGTGGCTCATGATCGCGAGATTAACGGTCACGCTAACTACAACCTTCCTTCCTTATTACCTTTCTTGCCGCCCAAGATCTCCTCCATTTATACCGCATTTCCTCGCATCGTCGCATATTTTTAGCCTAAAATTCGTGAAAAAAAGCAGGGTGCGACGATTATGCGAAGAATTAAGTTCAAAGAATATACTGTAACATTATTTGCTGCACGGGCCAGTCATTCGCGTAGCGTGAGTCTGGCACGAGTCATAGCTGCAGTCAGAGACAGGCTTTTTTCTTTCGACATGGTCACGACAGGTTAAAGCTCGCGGAATGTGCTGAAGAAGCTGGCCATTCGCGTCGCGGCTCATAGCCTGCAGGCATACAGACGAGATTATTTTCTCCTGACAAGATCACGCCAGATTAGGCCTAAAAGCTCGCGGAACGTGCTAATCGACTAAACTGGCCGCTCGCGTCACAGTTCATAGCCCGCAGGCATGAAGACGAGATTACTTTCTCCTTACAAGATCACGCCAGGTTAGGCCTATAAGCTCGCGGAATGTGCTAAGTGATGAGGCTGGCCGCTCGCATCACAGTTCAAAGCCCACAGGCATAAAGACGAGATAACTTTCTGCTGACAAGATCACGCCAGATTAGGCCTATAAGTTCGCGGAATGTGCGCAGGCCGCTCACGACACTGATCATAGCCCGCAGGCATAAAGACGAGATTACTTTCTCCTGACAAGATCACGCCAGATTAGGCCTATAAGCTCGCGGAATGTGCTAAGTGATGAAGCTGGCCACTCGCGTCACAGTTCATAACCCGCAGGCATAAAGACGAGATTACTTTCTCCTGAAAAGATCATGCCAGATTATATGCTCGCGAAATGTGCTAAGTGACGAAGCTTGCCGCTCGCGTCACAGTTAATAGCCCGCAAGCATCAAGACGAGATATTTTTCTGCTGACAAAGTCGCGGCAGCATGTGCAACTGACTGGCGCACAAATACGAATATTCTATGCAACGATTATGCGATTAACTTTTATAAACTAATTTTAGTGTTTAAAAAGTGGGGTGCGACGATTATGCGAGGAAATAGGGTATGCTGGTAGGAAGTCTCTCTGCATTACTTCATTTTTATGAACCATTTTTCCTTATTTTCTTTCATCTCTGTTCAGGTCAATTTCATTGGATACAGTATTATTGGGAAATCCTGAACTGTAGTTTCTGGCTGGCAGTTTAGGAAAGGACTTGTGCATGATATGTACATTTCAGTTTCTTCTTCCGTTTTAAATGTTGATGCTTATTTAAATTTAATAATCAAGTCTAATTAAGCCTAATGGCTTCCTTGAGGACATTATGGATTAGTTAGCAGCATTAGAATCTCTGGAATGTATAAATACTCTCTCGTCGGAAAAGGAGACCAAATATTGAAATATTTCTAATATTAGTAAAACGAGTAACATCTATCAAGAATCCCTCCCTTAATTGTGCAAGTCATGAGAAAGAAAGATATTTAAATAAAGGGAAGAAAGAATGAGCACATTTTTAACTGTGGACCTTTTTAAATGTCGCATGATTGCATAGGTGTTTTGTATCCATTTTTGTATAGAATCAATTTGTACAAATGTATTAAGTTTTATTATTCAGACAATGTGTCGATTTCCATGGAGGAAATAAAAGGCTTTATAATAAAATCTCGACTAATGAAATACGTTGATTTTTATCCCTTACCTAAACTTTCATTGTTCATTTATTTATATAGTTTACGCCCACATTGGAGCACTTGGTATCATCATCATCATCATTTCCCCTTATCCAGCTCCTGCCGGGTCGGTGTATTTATGGCACTTCTCCACTTTCCTCTTTCCTTCCACAATTCTTCTTCCACGATCTTGTCCCAGTCCAGATTCCTTTTTCTCACGCTGTTCTTCACTGAATCGATCCACCTTGTTCTAGGTCTTCCCCTTGCTCTCTTACCCTTGCACTTGGCCTCCAGCACCTGTCTTGGTATTCTATTTTCCTCCATCCTCTTTACATGTCCAAACCACCTTAGTTTATTCTTCTCAATTCTCTCATTTAGTTTTGCCATCCCAGCTTCCTTCCTAACATCTTCATTCCTCGCTCTGTCTTTCCTTGTCTTACCTATCATACTTCTTAGGAATTTCATTTCACTGGCTTGGATTCTACTCTCTTGCCTGCTCGTCAGGGTCCAAGTCTCAGCTGCATAACTTAATATGGGTACATAGTACATTTTATACATTACCTCCTTGCTTTTCCTTGGTACTTCCTTATCCCAAACAAGTTTTCTTACACTTTGATAGAATGCATTGCTCTGCTGTACCCTCCTGTCAATCTCCATGTCCAACCTACCAGTTTGCATCAATTCACTTCCTAGGTATTTGAACGTGTCCACAATTTCCAAACTCTGACTTCCAATTTTCACAGTGCCCTTTCCTTGTCTTTCCCCTCTTGTCATCACCATGGTCTTGCTTTTCTCTATACTGATTTTCAGGCCATACTTCTGAATATTTTCGTTCAGTGCATCTAGTTGTTTTTGCACTTCTTCAGTGTTCCTTCCCCAGACCACAATATCGTCTGCAAATAATAGTAACTTCATTTCTTTATGTCCATATGCTTCCTTTGTTTCCTTTACAATTTCATCCATTACCATTATGAATAAAAGAGGTGACAGCACACTCCCCTGTCTTAGTCCAGTCTTGTTCCTAAACCAATCTGTCTTTCCAACTGGGGTCAGTACCCTGCTAACACAGTTGTTGTACATTGCTTGCACCATTTCCAACATTTCTCTTCCCAGTCTCTTCTTAACCATGGTTTCCCATACCTTCTCTCTGGGGACACTATCATATGCCTTTTCTAGATCTATGAAAGTCATGATCAAATCCTCTCCATATTCCCAGTTCTTTTCCATCACCTGCCTCAAGCTAAAGATTGGGTCCACTGTGGATCTTCCACTCCTGAAGCCATACTGTTCCTCTTGCAACTCTCCTTCCACCTTTCTTCTCATTCTTCTTTCTAATATCCTTTCCAGTATTTTTACTATCTGTGATATGAGGGTGATCCCTCTATAGTTATCACACACTTTCTTGTCCCCTTTCTTAAACACTGGTATTATTAGCCCTTTCTCCCAGTCTTCTGGTACACATTTCCGTTTCCACACACACTTTAGCAGTCGATACAGCCATTGCATACCAACAGGTCCAGCAGCCTTTATCATCTCTACACTGATTTCATCCACCCCTGTTGCTTTTCCCATCTTCATTTTCTGAACTGCTAATTCCACCTCCAGCATTGTTATATCATCTTCTGTTATAGAGTCGTCAGGCTGTGTCACTTCGATCTCACCAGTACAATTGCTCACATTCAATAGCTTATCGAAATACTCCTTCCATCGTCCCTTTATCTCTTCTGGGTGTGTTAACAACTCTCCATCTTTCTTTTTCACCAGCTTTGTAGTAACTCTTTCTTTCCTCTTACTTCTTAGAAGCCCATACAGCATCCTTTTACTGCCACTTACATCTGTTTCCATTCTTCGTGTAAATTCTTCCCAACTTTTCTTCTTTTCTTCTCCTACCACTTTCTTACACCTCCGTTTGCTGTCGTGGTACTTCCTTTTTCTTTCTTCTGTTTGATCTCGGTTCCATTCTTTCCATGCAGACTTCTTTTCTTTCACTGCTTTCCTCACTTCCTCATTCCACCACGGTGTCTCCTTCTCTTTCACTCTTGTTGACGTCCTACCACAAGCACTCTCTGCTGCACCAGCAAATGCCTTTTTAAAGTGGGACCATTCCTCTTCTATATTTTCCACTTCAGTAACTGGGATTTGTTGCTTCAATCTCTCCTGAAAATCTTCCTGTACAGCTTTGTCTTTCAATTTCCATACTTTTATTTTACTTTCTCTGATCTCCTTTAGGTTTTCCAATTTTCCCCATCTAAATTTTGCCACCACAGCTCTATGGTCCCCATCAAATGCTTCACCTGGTAAAGCTGTCACATCCATCAGCTTTCTGCGATTTGTCCTTTCCACCAGGAAGTAGTCAATTATTGATTTTGTTCTTCTGTCACCCCACCCATATCTCGTAATTTTCCTGCTGTTTTTCTTCCGAAACCATGAATTACCCACTATCAGTCCATTCCTTTCACAAAAGTTTACAAGTTCCTCTCCTTCCCCGTTCTTTTTCCCATATCCATATGGTCCAACGACTTCTTCCTTTCCTTGTCTCTCAATTCCGACTTGTGCATTCTTATCTCCCATGATCACTACTTCTACATCTGAGATTACTCTTTCTACATCCTCCAGGAATACTTCAATATCTTCTTCTCTGTTTCCAGTCTGTGGTGCATACACTTGTATGAAGTCCATCACGTCATTCTTCATCTTCATTCTAATTTTCATTATTCTGTCACTCACACACTCCCAAATCCATTTAAGTAATCTAAGCATTGACAGGGAATTTAGTTGTTATCATCTTCCTCCTCTCCCAAAACCTCTTCATTCTGACTGACCTTTCTTCATCAGATATTACATAATTATGGTTTTCGTTTCTTAGTTTTGAGTGCAAGTCTTATATGTTTGCTCTTCAAAATCCTTTTTTCTTCTCTATTTGTAATTTGTTGCATTGTAATATTGAACTCTTTTAAATCATTTTGAACTTCTTTCAACCAATTATTTTTTGTTGTATTTTTCCATAGTTTACGTGTGTTAAAGAATCAAATGTTGGTCAGCTTTGAAGAATTCTGACTTTGAGGGTGGATTCTTGTCAGTGCCTAGTTCACAAATTGTAGTCGAATTCTTACAAGTATAAGTTCACAGTTCATCATCATCATAATCAACAACAATAACAAGATTGGTGTGAGCTCTTGTTTCAACGGTCCTCAAGGCATCGATGCCAGCATGGAAGAAATCTGCGCCAAGTTTCTGAAGCCATGTTTTGGTTGGTAAGTGTGTCACAGTAACTGACAGCATTCGCTGTTCCTCCCCTTGCGAGGAAATCAACGAGAAGCATGCCATTGTGATTTCCAAGAGACCATCGCCATAACATTCCTGGCAGAGGAAGCTGTTTGAACTTTTTTGCTAGGTGGGTGCAAGAGGCATTTCCATGACATGGATGTTTGCTTAATTTCTGGTGTTGCATCTCCTGTTACGATATGTAAAAAACTGAGTCACACTACACACTTTTACATTTGATCATGTTTATGAACGCATAGTCATATTTCAACAAATATTACATGGGTCTGGCACGACATATGCACAATCTATTGTAGGGTGTCGAGCGATACGGGATATGCGGGAAATGTACTGGAATTTCAGTGATGCGGGAAATATACGGGAGTTTTGCATTTGATCCGGAAAATCTTGGAAAAGTCGTCGTGTCGAATGCTACTGCTTTGCCTGGCCGAGCTCCGGCCCTACGCCGTCTGTGCGGGGCTGCACGCGCCTGACTCATTGCTGACAATGATGCATTGTTATTCACAGAAGAGACCTCAGTAAAACAGTCTTTTTTCCTTGTAGCTACTCATCCCATCTGCGAGAGAGTACAACTTTCTTGCGCACGCGCTTTGCTCATGCTACGGGCTTAGCCTAAATCTCGCCATCACCCCTGCGGAAGTATCTCTAATCATGCAGTTACACTTACGCTAGAAAAACTTGATTCGCGCTTTTAAGATTCATTTTTCTGGCTTCGGTATGCGATGTCGAGTCTCTGAGAGTTCTAAAATGTACGGGAATTTGGTTGATTTTTGTTTGGAAAAACAGGAATTTAAAAACAGGTCACCACTCTACACCATGTATTGGCTGTGGTCTTTTGCTTTGGCTCTGATGTAATATTCAACGTGAGGGGGATCTAGTCACCTGTGCAAATTATTACCTTACTTTTTGTAGCTGCGTTCAATTTGTTACTTGCACATTCCATGTTCTATGCCCATTGGGATAAGCTTTCAACTTTTTAGATGAAGACCTTGCAGCAGAGCAATAACTCAATCTTTACATTTTACTCTTGAACAGGAGTTATTCCATGTACGGTAATGTTAATTTGATTAACTATGGACCTTTAAAAATAAATTTTATTAACGATAATCATATGGTGTGGATCTTTTGACATGGTACCACATAACCTGCTAACCAATTATGATCAGTTTTCCACTGTCCCTGGCCGAGGTAAGTGATTTTTGAAAGGCGGCAAAAATACGATACGCATGTCAAAGAACCCATTTGAATTCAGTAGGCCGTGTTCATAATGGCAAAATTAATCTCGGGAGTTTCCGCCAACACAATGTTCCTCATTTCTCTACTAGAAAGCGCTATAGTGATCAAGGAGCTTAGATATCTAACCTCCTTGACTTTCATAGTGATTAAAGGAACAACGAAATTCGACATGCAAGCTACCCTCTGGGTGTCAAATTACAAAGCTTGCACCAGGCACCCGAGGCCATACGATATTATTATTATTATCTAGCAGTTGAAACCCGTAACTCTTTTGAGCGACCTGTGCCCGAGGTTTAATTCTGTCTTGCAATAACTGAATATAATATGATGTAAGACCAAGTGCTGTGAATATTTTCCAACCTTCAAAGAATGGACTTTGTTAGTTGGGAATCAACCCCCTAAACTTGATATAATGAAGCAGACTCTACTGCTGATCAAAGGAGCTTTTTATATGATAATGCGTAAATATACTGTGTTCATCAAATATTAATACTATACCCTGCTTGCAGGTTTTTGAAAATAAAGAGTATAGGAAAATTTTTGGACCATTTATTGACCCCGCATCTCAAAGCTGGAAAAAAAAGTTCAAATAAAGACATACCGGTACCACACTATCACAGCAAGCAACAATTCTCAACATCATTAACTCCAGAGGACTTCAATGGGCTGGTCATTTACTAAGGATGGGAGATGATAGTATGTCTTAACAATTCTTTAAAGAAGAACCAACAGGAAAATGCCAGTAGAAGACCTCGAAGTTACTGGCAAAATGAAATCTCCAAACTTTGTAGACATCTGAATTTGGACAACTGGCAAGAACTCGCCCAAAACAGAGTTCAGTGGAGGTATTTTGTGAGATCGACGCGGGATCTTCGTGTCCCATGGAAGCCTTCTGAGTGAGCTAGTATACCCTACTTGCTGATGTGAACACTGCTTTTGGTACCTTTCTTTAGCCTGTGGCATATGGTGCAGTTTGTTTTATTCCTTGCCCGAAGCTGTGCTGAGAAATGTAGTCGCTCATTACTTGCAAATCTGCAGGATTTCTTGACAGATTCTGCAGTACAATCCATGCTGGATTCCACATATGCTTTAGAGAAGAGCCAATAGAAAGAAGACTGTTGTGACATTATTGAGATTCACATGTGTTTGAAGCAAAGGGTTTAGGTGTGCTGTGTATGTTAATTTACTGATGCAGTGGTGAGGAGCTAATGCGTATCAAAGACCGTTGCATTGCTGTTGACTGATTCTGAGCAAACACAATTTAGTGTTTTATATATTCTTTTCTTCGGAGAGACCTTTTGGAAATAAAATGTGTAAACATTAACCATTTTGAAACTGGTAAGAGTTTTTATCCGTATTGACTGATTGTAATGAGAAATATTGGAATCTGCCTTATCAATACCATGACGAATGAAAGAGAAAGTGAGAGGATTCCTCAAGTTCAAGCAGCGCTAGAGTGGGCAAGTTCCACGCAACCGGTCAGCTGGTCTTAGGGATAATGCCAAGGGAAACGAATTACTTTGTAACTGATACTCTTTTAAAAAGTAATTAGCGATTACAATTAAAATAACACGGCAGGGCACAATGGAAAAAATAATTCACGGAAATAAGTACTACGGTCTCCATTACATGTTACGGAAAGCAGAGATTCCTGGAGTAGGCTATACAGACTGTTACTTTTGTTGTTTCTTGTTGTGGCAATTTAGTTTCCTCAGATTGAGAGACTATAGAAGGTGAATTTGTGGGTCTGAATCGAATTAATGAAAATGGGGGAATGGCAGTGCGGCTCTTGAGAGCACTAGTGACAAAGTTAAGATGACTATCCTCAGAGGGAGTGATGCCTATTTGGTGATTACCTAATTCCTCAATGAGGGAAATAAATTGGGCTATGGGATTGAGCGCGTTAATTACTGCTTGCCTGACTGATTTACAAAGGCTAATACCAATAGGTGGGTGGATGAGGACCATCGTGGTCTGAAAGTTACTGCCATTGGGTGAAGCGTACCACAGCTCTTTCTCGAAATCAAATGTCGGTAATGAGACGTGGCCCGGTGAGGGAGTAGGTGAGCTTGAGAGTGAGGAATCTGATTTTGGTGAAGCTGGTTTAAGTGGAACGAGTGTACCATCTCTTTTTTGAGTAGGCCCATTCGGAATTAGTGTTTTTGGATTGACAGGGGTATAATTTGGGCTTTTAGGGTCATCAGGGTCCTGAGTTATCAGGAATGTTATGCCCTGGTACGTTAATGTGCGAGGTTTAGTGTCATTGCGCGACATATTTGTGTTCGTGAGTATATAAGTGTGTGTAATGAGTAAGAGGTGATGAGAGATAGTGGTCAAATACCTTGGTCGACCAGAGAATAAGGAAAGAGAAAAACAAATTTACCAGTCACTCAAAGTTATCCAGTTTAAATACAGTTGGAGCTGTGACGTTTAGTGCGCTGATGAAATTTGAAGTTACTTGAAATAATTAATTATTGGTTGCTTTGTAGGGTGAGGGGATGAGCTAAACTTGTATTAAAACTCGAGGGAGACAGGAGTTGCTTGACTAGGATGGTTACAGGGTGGGTATGGTGTTGGATATTTGAATGGCAGAGGAGTGACTTAATCTGCACTGTTACCATGGGGGATGCAAATTAAGCCTATAGGAACTTAGTGGAATGGCTTGAAATATCGAAGTCGAGGCGATAGCGAGGACTAGGCTTGGTAGAAAGGCTGGCAAGGCTGGCGGATCATTGATTTCGTCAATTGGCGTTAGAATACGGAGCTTGGAGCAGTGGCGTGCAGTTTGCTTGGATGCTGGACTCGGAATGATGATGGCACAAAACAGTAATATTAACAAAGAAATATGTTTGAAGTAGGCCTACACAAAACATAAAATGCTGATGTACACAAGACACAATAACTGAATTTAAGAACTGAAATCAAAGAAAACTCAATTTAATTCACACAGTAGCTTCCCCTGCACTTTTCTATGACCCGATTCGACGGAACAACAGGACACGTGTTGGACATAATCGCTTGCAGTGCTTGTAGCGGCGGGACCACCAACTACCGTTCTATAATGGCGGAGTCCTCACACTAGGTCCTTCTATTCGTCATGTCAATACTGTAAAAATGATGTTTTATGTTATTTTTTTTTTTTTTTACCTAGTTTAAGATTTTAATATCAAATACGCTGAAGAAGGTATCAATCACATACCGAAACATGTATGTTTAATCATTCTTTAAACATCATTTTTACAGTATTGATAAGGTGGATTTCAATATTTCTTATTAAACCTTTTGGACTCTTGATTATGCTGCTTTAGCTCATATTTAAAATTTTGTATATATTTGGTTTTCCTAGTCCATTATCATTTTTCATCAAGTAATGTCTTCTGACTAGTAAATACCAAACAATGTACGTCAGGCTGGTCAAATGAAGAAACAAGAAAGGTTATCAACCTGAGCGATTACAAGCTGGGGTATATTTATGGATTTTATGGAATATTATATATTGATATTTTGAATAATATTAGACTATCAAGATTATTATTTTATATTACTGTAGTTATTTTTTTATTATTTTTAAGTTAAAATACCTACATTCAAAAGATATTCGAGCTAAGGCTGTTCCAGGAGCTCTTATATTAAATGTTGTTGTAATAAAATGTATTGCTCCTAAAATTGAAGACATTTTGCTAAATGAAGTGAAAAATCTGCCGAGTAGAGAATATGTGAATATATATAATATTTTACATGGTCTCTGCAGTTGTGCATATTGATGACTTGGTTTTATGTCGTTTCGGCCTGCCAGTGACCTGCTGCTTCCTTTAGTTATTAATGTTATTATCCTTTTGATTCACCGGTGACCTGATGAACTTGACTTTAGTTAGTCCCTATGATGAAGTCCAAAACAATGCGGGTGCAATTTTTGGTGTGTTTTTTGTTGAGGAGATATTCCAATGTTTCTCCGTAATAGTTCCAATACCTCAAGTGCGTGACTGAAAAATGACTTCTAAAACAAATGTCACTTTCTTGTCCATTAATCTGTTTTGTTATGGAAATTTCATGCATTAATTAATTTCATATTATGCTTCATAATATCACTAAAGATAAAGAGCATGTACTACTCATGAAAAGGACAAACAGCTGTTTATAACTGTGGCCAAACAAAAATTTAACTTGTCTAAAATTTTCATAAAATAGCAATTAAAATAATTGATTTTCAGAAGAAACATAGCACAAACGTTTTACACTTCTTACGTGAGTTTCATTGAAGAACTTGTGACACATTTTTGTTGCTGCTTGACACACTGCACACAATGTGACCACCATTTTGTTGTTGGCTATTTTTTCCCCCCCTAGCTATGCTTGAAAAGGATGCTACTCCATTGAAGAAATAAGAAAGTGACTTATAAGCTCCCTTCTCCTCTTCACATTATTAACCCACCATATTTTTTTTCAGCTAGAGAACTACAAACCACTAAACCGGGACTATGGCAGATGCTGCTGTGCCTCCCGTCAAGAACATTGGAACAAATCTTACGCTGTGGATACTTTGTATGGTATAATGTTGTCGCACATGAGTACATGGCCTCTCATTTCTTTCTTTCTTTTTTTTTTTTTTTTCATGCCTTTGCGCAAAGAGGCTGTAAGGCCATATGATTCGTCATTGATTTTGCCTTTCCCTCCCGCAAGTCTCGTGTAAAACACTGCTGGGTCATGACTTTTCCTGTATTTCTAAACTTCTGATGGGTGTCTGTTCCATTTACAGTAGCTCTCTTTGTTTCTGAGATGAAATTATAAAACTGTTTCATTGCCTGTGACAGGGTTTAAGAAATCACTGTTTTCCATAGAATGCCATTGAAGGCATATGCATTGATGAAGATATTTTTTTCTTAAAATCTTTGTGTTGACATGGAACTAAGAAAAAAAATTGCATTAGTTAGGGCCATTTATACAGGAATGGGTATAATCTGTCGAAATACCCATATCTCATGCAATTCTTGCAAATGTAACTTAATGATTGTTGTGAACTGCATAGGGGTATCTCCTATGGTCGACGTTTATAGTCTTCCATGTTGGTCTATGGTGATTCTGTGATCACATTCCCAACTGCTGGTACTACATTGCCGTGCTGATCAGGACATATTTGCTCTATGCGCCGTTATTTCGTGATGCGTCTTGGAAGAATAAAATTGTTTCGCTCATATAATCGACCATGGATAGCATTTCTGCCGATGCATCATTTTACACCGAAGCTTCTTCTTGTTGTGATGTACCTGTTACGAGTGCAACGATGGAACTTACTTATCTGAGAACTTTGGATGTAAACAATATGAGCAAGCACCACACTTGTTGCTCTAACAAGATTTGCTTGCCTGTAAACGGAGCATTTTCTTTTTATCACATATGTAAATGCAAAGGAATAACTTTTACCAAATTTTAAGATTAGACCTCGTGATTATTCTAAGATTTGGAGATAGTGTATGATTTTGATAGATATGAGTCGAATGTGTACATTTTGAATCAATTCCATATTTTATAAGATGTTGATCAAGCTTTTCAGCTTCAAATAAAATATTTCTTAAATTCTGCGAATTTGATTCCAAACAGTCATGTAGTGTTAAAAATATTATGACGTTAAGTCATTTTTGGTTTCCTACCGAGTTTGTGTTTTATTTATAACTATAATAAATACTTTCATGGTACTTCATGGCACTTCTTCTTATGTATATACATTAATGGATGTGAGCGACCACATGTTGCATTTCCGTCTGATTAGTAACTATATGTAGTAAAGTTTCTCCAGTATGTAGACATGTCCATTGCTGTATATTACGTAGCCACGATATATTTCTTCCCCTTCCTCTTTTGCCATCAGTTATCGACTGTAGAAGGTGGCATTTTGTGTTCTGCAGAATACGTCCCATGTATGAAGATTTCCTCCTTTTGACAGAAGTGAGCAGTTCTCAGCCTCTAGTTATCAATTTCAGGACTTCTTCATTACATACTCTTGCTGTTCATGGTGTCTTAAGCAACCTACTGTAAGTTCACATTTCTTGTGTGTCTTTTTAGTGTCCAACCCTCCACACCATATAGAAATATAGACTAGAACCATACCTGCTACGGATGAACTATGAAATATTTTATGATTTACGTGCCGAGATATCTGTCAAATTTGCGCCAGGTCGCAGATAGATGGTGTGTGACCAACGAATATCCGATACATCGCTCTGATATGTATTTTGCCGAATGGTCTTTGAGCGTGAATATGGCACTCCCCGATATTGCTTCTGAACAGTGTTGCCATGGCTACTTATTTTGAAGGAGATTTCCTTCTTTTTAACAATGTTTACTTTTCTACTTCAAAAGTTTAAAAAACATAAGACATCGCCTTATTTTATGAAATGTTCCATCTTTGTTCTTCCCAAATTTCACATAATCTCATAAAAATATTGGATGCAACGATTGTAAACTGAGGTGAAAAGCAAAGTTTAATTCGGTGCTAAGGCATGGGCCAATCTTCCAATACTAAGAAACACTTGAGTTAACCTTAATGATACTTGGTGCAACATGGTTAACAATCACAATCAATTTTTATGAATGGGCTTGTGAAATTTCCCCCCGTCAAGCAAATGTTTGTCCACCTTAATCTCGGGGGCATTCTGTGGTAAGTACAGGGTCATTATGTGTGTGCGCACCAGTCAACACTGCTAGCTAAGCCAGCTGTAACTAGCGCAGATCGCGGCCGCCCGCACCCGGTCCAGCCAGTGGTTGGTGTGCTCCGCTGACTCATATCGTTAGTTCACTCGTGTTTTGTCATTCATATCGGCGTGTATTTGCAAAGCTTAGACGTTAGTGTTGCACATTTAGTGGGTATTGTGATTACTGTGATTGTTGGTCATGCCTAGACACCAATTCACGTTGCGCGAACGTTACGGTGTCCCTTATATTTGGGCAATTTAAAATTTTGATGGGATCCTCCGGGCCGTTTTTTAAATCGATGCCGTTTGTGCAAAGTCCGAGACGGATCGGACATTTTTTGACTGTGCCACAAGACTCTCAAAGTTCTTAAAAAAATAAGTTTTTTTTTTTAATAAAAAATTATTTATTACAAAGACAGTACAAAAAGTGTTTTTTAATCATTTTAGGCAAAAACAATGCACAGAGAACATTTTTCAGGTCAAGAACATTTTTTTACGGGATTTATGAATCAAAATGAATGATACATATGCGAAAAAACATAAAAAAGATGCATGTTACCTGCTTCTTTAACAAGGTTACTTAGCTAAGTTTTCCTTAGTACATTTTGTGTATTGTCTGCGCTTGGTTTGAGCTACCAGCAGCAAGTTTTGAAAATTTTCTTGTGATTTCACTCTCCCTAGGTATTCTTGGGTAAAGGCCACACCTCTCTCAGCAACATCATTGGTAACCTGTAAACATAAAATGAACTGGCGTGATCATTCCAAAGAGTGGGATCAGCATTTAGAGAAGTTTATTAGTACTAGGTTTCACAAAACTACTTAACCTTTTTTGGGGCCAACTAGCGATATCCGTCGGTCCTAATGACAGCCGCTGAAGTCCAGAACCTCTACGACCTTTCAACGGAGGAACTGAACTGTTTGTCTCTTCTCTTGAGGTAATCTTTTCAACCATTTTCTTCTTTTCAGAAACTGACACCTCACTATCTAAAATTGCCAATCCAGCCAGTTCCTCTGTCAAGTACCATAGATGTCCTTTGAACTTCTTCAAGGCTAGGCTACATCAGAAATGACTCTATTGATATTTTTGTACAAGATTAAATCAGTCAAAAAGTGAAAATTGTTCCTTGGACCGCTGATTGCATCGATCGAATTAAACCAATATTTTACATACAGAAGAACAATGAAGACACAGAAAGATTTAAAGCCTGTGTCCTCTCTTTTTGACAAGGTCACCTGATCTTTGAACATGAAAATCTTCGGACAATAGATGGCTCGCTACATAAAACGAGCTTCGCTAATAGCACCCGGTTTGTAAAATTTGATACCACTGGGAGGAGTTCCTCCTAGGAAGATACACGTCAGTTCCAACAGCATTCTGTAATTGTCCCGACATTGCTTCTCCTGAAACACACCAAGTGAGTACTTCTCAGTTTGGCTATAAAAACCACAAGATGTTTTATTATCTAACCAGGATAACTTACAGTCAATTTCTGCTGCACAAATGTGAGTATTTCGTCCGACTTTCCTTCCAGGAAAACCGCAACTTCAGCATCTTCTGAACCCATGGAGAAGGTTTTCATGTCTATTTCAGGCCATTTCATTTGAAGTCCTTTAAAATTGAAGAATGTTTGGTCCAGAAGAAACGGCAATTAACGCTTCAAATACCACTTTCAACACAATTTCCAACATGTGGCGTCTGCAGGCGAGGTAAAGTAATGGTTTCTCCAGAAGATCTTCAATTCAAATGCAAGCTCTATTCGACAAACCTTGAAACAGAAATATTTTGGTAAATGACAGACGTATTGAATAGATAAAGCAAAAATATTCACAAAGCTGTTTCTTACCTGTATTTGCATTTGTAGTGTCAGTGCACTGAGCCTCAACCAGATCACACAACCCCCATTCCTTTAACTGACCACGACAGCATTGGCTATTTCAGCGTCTATACCATTCGGTAATGCCGGGGATCCAAGTAACTCCTCGGAGACATAGGGCGTTGTAACTAAATTAGTTAAGTGTTCCACTGTGGCACCGCCGCTTAATTTCATTTTTTCCCCATCAAAATGAACCACTAACTTAGTGTTTTCATCCAAACTATTGACAAACTCATCTTTAATTTTCTGCGCAGCATCTCCTCTGTACTTAGTTCCTAGACCTATACGATGCATACTGCTCTTATTGATATTAATTTCGTTGGCACTAACGTTAAAATTCTCAGCAGAATGGAACACAATTTTTGTGCCTGACCGAATGCTAACTTTTTCTGTATCAAGCGTAGATGCTAGTTTTGGTGGAATTCCACTTTTACGTCCTCTTTTCTTTTTCCCAGATGGATCAGTAGCAGTCATAGTTGCGGTACTAGATCTAGATCCAGGTTTTCCGTTGTCATTGCCAGATTCGGAGGAGTCGCTAAAAGAACTCGAGCTTATGGTCGCCTGTTTAAAAACTGAAACAAAGGAGCATGATCAGTTGTACACACAGCGAAATTTGATTGAACGGAATGTAAAAACAGTGAATAATAAATGTTTAATAACTTGCGGAGTTTTGTTTTTTCCTTCTCGCGTTCTTCTCTCATCGAAACTTTCGCAGATCTGGCAGATGATTTTTTTCCTTTCTGGTAGAGCTTCAGGTTCACGACACCAAAGGTACCAACACGCCCCTTTTGACGTTGTAACTTTAAAAATTGTTGATGTTCTTCAATACATATTTGTTTTAATGTCTTCCAGCGGCATCAAATAAGTCGTCAAACTTGTCTTTAAATGCATTTTCGCGAGAGGATTGTGTAGCATCACGTCTTTTTGCTGTTTTTGCAAAGACATCCATACATTATAAATACCTTTCAACTTAGTAATAACATGTTTCTTGGCAACTGTGGGAACCCGCTCTTTATTACAAATTAAGCTAGGAATTGCCCAGAGGCATTGAACAAGTCACTATGAGCAAAATCAGTTTTTGTCCGGAAAACTTTAAAAAAATTCGAAAATGTGAAACTTTGAAAGCCTTGTGGCACAGACAAAATCGGGCTGAAATTTTAAACAGAGTGTTTTTAGATGAAGTGACACAAGATGAAATAATGGCCCGCGGTCCCTGGAAAAGTTGAATTTTAAGGGACACCCTAGCGAAAGTGTGTATATCCATAATTCGTATTATGAAAAGACGAAAATTTTGAATCAAGTTTCCAGGAAGACCTGTGCCTTGTCGTCGGCTGTAACGCGATTCCGAGTTCACATACTTCTTCCTGCATAGAGCTTTTCAGACCAGCTTGTGGATGTGTTTCTGATGATTAAACAGGCCAATCCTGGCCTAAAACATGCGCCCACATAAATTGCACTCAATGGTCGGGGGAGGGGGGGTTGTAATTGACAATTCTTGCTTGTCGCTTGGCCTCTCCATGTCTGCGACGTTCTTCTTCAAATAAGTTGACAGCGGTCGATGTAGTCTTCCGCCACAGTAAACGGTCCGCAGCACATGTTTCCCAGGAGTGGATATGTAGAATACCAGATGTCGTCATGATGTGTTTTAGATGGTCTTTAAATCGCTTCAAGGGGGCCCCACGAGGTGTAGTGCCGGAGCAAAGTTCACCATAATGGAATTGACGTGGAAGCCTGGTATCACTCATACGGTGAACATGGCCTAACCATCTCAGTTGATGAGCGATGATAGTTGCCTCAATGCTATTGAGATGCGCTCTCTCGAGAACTGCAGTGTTGGTCACGTAGTCCTCTCACTTGATATTCAAGATGTATCTCATCTTTTGTTGGTGGAAGCGCTCAAGTTTCTTGATATCACGGCGATAGAGTATCCAAGTTTCACAGCCATACAGTAGCGTTGAGATTACGACAGCTTTGTACACCATGAGTTTGGTATGCATCTTTAGGTCTTTATTCATGAAGACTCTGTGCATTAAACGGCCAAATGCTGCATGGGCAGCCCCAATTCTTTCGTCAACATCCTGTTCGCAGTTGCACCGTTCAGACAAGATGCTACCAAGATATGAAAAATGATCAACCTGCTCCAGTGTCGAGTCTAAGATGGAGATATTGAACTCAGGAAGAGGTAATCCTGGGGCAGGTTGTGCAAGTACGGTATCTTAGTTTTCTTTGCATTGATGGTAAGACCAAAGTGATCACACGCAGTGCTAAAGTGATTGACCGATTGTTGAAGCTCTGCAGGTGTCGGAGCAGGAGATGCTGTGTCATCGGCATACTGCAATTCTGTCACCCGGGTAACTTGGGTATGTCTCTGTGAACGAAGTCTTGCCACATTGAAAAGACCTCCATCGAAGCGAAACTTAATCTCTCTGCCTGGGTTGTTGGAAGATTCATACATCATGGCAACCATGTACAATGACTAATGCCAGTCATTCAGCGATTCAAGGAAACTGGCTCCGTAAATAATAAAAGAGTTGACAGACATGCTTTCATCAAAAGATGTCAGGTGTGTGTTACAAGAGAGGGAGGACAATTTCAGCATCACCTATGAGCTCTGTAAGTACACATTATTGAACATGTTTGGTAAAAGTGTGATAGTGGGCGCCGACCGGCGGCTGGACTGGGTGCGTGCGGCCTCGATCCGTGTTAGTCACAGCCGGCTTAGCTTGCCGTGTTTACTGGCGCACATACACATAATGACCCTGTACTAAACAGTTCCTTGTGAGATATCATAGCAAAGTCCCTTTAAAATTTGAGGATGTGCTGCAGAAGACCGGATACGATGGAGAGAAAGGCCATGAGTAAACCTGCCATTAGGCACTGTGTGAGTGACGAGATTGAATCTATTGGTGAGTAGACTATGTAACAAAATTACATTATTTTTAGACATAGTATGAACTTTTGGTATATTTTTGAAAGTGATAATACTTTTCTTTCTATATTTAAGAAACGATGACCGACATTGAAATTTAAAAATCTACTTTAATATCTTTCTTTATTTTTTTTTTGATTGGCCATCTCGTTTTGGTTCAACAGGGATTGGCAACACTGCTTCTAAATCCTAGTCTATTGATATCAATATACAGTATTGTACCTGTGTGGAGAGCGGGATGTGTTCGAATTGAAATACATGCCGACTTGCATGGATCCAATGAACGACTCACGCTAAGCTACAACCAATGGAGCTGTGTCATAGTTATGGAACATACTACAGTGAAGTCCTTCTTTAAATGACAGAATCGTGCATAGGCCATGCGGTGAACGGATCGCGATGAGTCACCGGGTGTTGGAAAGCCCTAGATGCTGTCGTAGCATATGCAGCTGACGAGATACCTTCAAGGAGTCTTACAGTAAATGTGTTCGTAAGTTTCAGCACTGTGCGATTTTTACTTGGGGGGGGGGGGGACCTCAAACAAAAGGTATACAGAAACAATCCGAGTACTCGGGAGGCTCTCGAGAACGAAACTGATACGAAATATCAGTGAGGATGAATTACAGCGAGTGTACCAAACTTCCTATGTCAGTGCAACGAGTGTCTAGAAAATAAAGTACAGCATTTCCGGCAATTACTCTGAAATTCATCTGAGTAATGATTACATTATCAGCAGTCAGTACTGTGGGAGGGGGGAAGAAAGTGGACCGTCTCACGATTTAGCATGTCATCCTTGCGCAGGAACAATGTGTTTAAAGATATTGTCCCTTAATTTTCATATTGAAAATCCAATATTCGTAAGGCGGATCATACTGTTCAGACCGGGAGTAAGGGTTGGTCGAACATGAGGTGTTAGTGTCAAATTTGGAAGGTGTGATCTAATTGGGAGAGTGTCAGTAGATGTGTTGGAGCTTGGAGTGGGACGTGTGAATGGGAGTTTATAGATGATGGGAGAACTCTAGTCTACGGGGGTTGTAGACTTAAGGGATGTGTCAACTAGGTGAGCTATTAGCATTCGGAGTAATACTGCAACTGAGCGTTCTAATATTAGCTGACTGCTCACGGATCGTCTTAACAGCGTGATTCACACTCAGGGCCGCGACAATGAAATGGGTCACTGCTCATGCAGCAGTTCTGTAAATGAAGGCAATGAAAGGTCAGGGATTTGGGATGCGAAATCAGTGTAGAATAAAGGTGTACAAAAGAATGTGTAGTGCAGATGGTCACTTGTTTATTGGACCGTAATTATTTGTAGGGTGTCCCTCTATTTAGGGACATGTAGCACAATTGTAAGTACACATTTATACACACATCAAAAAAAGTTTTGCATCACCTCGGTTCCAAGAGTTCCGGAACCGTTAAATACAAAGGGAATAGAGATCAACACAAACAACATTTCAGCTCGTTTTATTGCTCATGAGACCCACACATTGCATGTTGTACCATCATACAGCTAGACTTTCAGCATTTGTGGTCCAGATTGCAGTACACACCACTACCTCTAATACCCAGTAGCATGTCCTCTTGCATTGATGCATGCCTGTATTCGCCGTGGCATACTATCCACAAGTTCATCAAGACACTGTTGGTCCAAATTGTCCCACTCCTCAACGACAATTCGGCGTAAATCTCTCAGAGTGGTTGGTGGGTCAAGACGTCCATAAACAGCCCTTTTCAACATATCCCAGGCATGTTCGATAGGGTTCATGTCTGGCGAACATGCTGGCCACTGTAGTCGAGCGATGTCGTTATCTTGAAGGAACGCATTCACAAGATGTGCACGATGAGGTCGAGAATTGTCGTCCATGAAGACAAATGCCTCTCCAATATTTTGCCGATATGGTTGCACTATGGGTCGGAGGATGTCATTCAGGTATCGTAAAGCCGTTTCGGAGCCTTCCATGACCACCAGTGGCGTACGTCGGCCCCACATAATGCCACCCCAAAACATCAGGGAACCACCACCTTGCTGCACTCGCTGGACAGTGTGTCTAAGACGTTCAGCCTGACCAGGGTGCCTCCAAACACGTCTCCGACGATTGTCTGGTTGAAGGCATATGCGACACTCATCGGTGAAGAGAACGTGATGCCAATTCCGTGGGGTCCATTCAGCATGTTGTTGGGCCCATCTGTACCGCGCTGCATGGTGTCGGGGTTGCAAAGCTGGACCTCGCCATGGACGTCGGGAGTGAAGTTGCGCATCATGCAGCCTATTGCGCACAGTTTGAGTTGAAACACGACGTCCTGTGGCTGAACGAAACGCATTATTCAACATGGTGGCATTGCTGTCAGGGTTCCTCCGAGCGGCAATCCGTAAGTAGCGGTCATCCACTACAGTAGTAGCCCTTGGGCGGCCTGAGCGAGGCCTGTCGTCGACAGTTCCTGTATCTCTGTACCTCCTCCATGTCCGAACAACATCGCTTTGGTTCACTCTGAGACGCCTGGAAACTTCCCTTGTTGAGAGCCCTTCTTGACACAAAGTAACAATGCGGACGCGATCGAACTGCGGTATTGACCTTCTAGGCATGGTAGAACTACAGACAACATGAGCAGCGTACCTTCGTCCTGGTGGAATGACTGGAACTGATCGGCTGTCGTACCCCCTCCGTCTAATAGGCCCTGCTCATGCATGGTTGTTTACATCTTTGAGCAGTTTTAGTGACATCTATGAACAGTCAAAGGGACTGTATCTTGGATACAATATACACAGTCAACGTCTATATGCCGGAGATCTGGGAACCGAGGTGATGCAAAACTTTTTTTGATGTGTGTACAATGTTGAGTGTGGGTGCCAAGTGGGTAGGAGTACACTTTGTAAAGTTTGGTGTTAGGAACTGAGACGCACACTTACCTCCAGGTGATAAATCAGGAACCAAACCGGCGTGGCCTCAGGCAGCAACAGACCCCGAGTCCATTCGGAGCTTCCCTTTTAAGTCTTTCGGCCCTGCTGACTCTGTATTTCCTCACCTGCTGTCGTCCCAGATAGTTCTAGTGTAAATTGTATGTGTGTGTCGCAAGCTCTTGGCTAACCTCCTGTACTAGGCGGCCGCCGGCTTGCTGTGTTGAGATCATGTTCTGGATTTTATTGTATCTCTAGCTGGGGTGGTTTTGGGACAGAAGAGGGTGTTTGATGATGTGATAGATGCGTCGTCCTTGTAGAGTAGATGTAGATGCGTTTGTAGATGTCCAACTTGTGGGTGTATGCGGGTTCAGTGACATAGGCCACATCTCCCTTGGGGGGGTGTATGTCCTGAGGGTGTAAACCCTCTGGGGCATAACAATACTATCACTTTTACATTCCCTTCAACATGTCCTTTAGTATTGGTCGGAAAAATCTGGCAACGTGGGTGATACTGATGAACTGCCTGTCGTCGAATTCAGCTTTTGGATTCACATTATTCCCTTACTGTACTACCAGCTGACCCTTGCCACCCGCATTTCGTTTGAGCTTGATATTTAGCACACAACAGTCATGAATATATTGAATGTCTCCAATACCGTACTCAATGATGCCATACATAATGCGCGAAAGGACCATTTTTAAGCAAATTGCTTTGTTTTGAGGCTCATTGTAAGATGACAATTCTCCGTTGTTCGCTGTACAATAGAAGTGAAGGAGGATTGGCGGATTGACATTTCTCGAATATTTGCCGATCTCTGCTCTATGCAGGACCTTCGAGCATGCGACTTCAGCCTTAGCTGCGGCAGTGTGTGTGGTATGTTGTTTTTCATCTGTTGTATATTGCAACTGCTCGAATTTCTTATAGCCTTGATTGACTACATTAGTTCTTTTTTTTAGTAAATTTGTTTGTTGACAGTGTGTTGGTCTTACCCAAAGTAGCCTACACGGGGCTACATTACCGCGTTGTCGCAGCCCCTAAACTGAGGAACCGACCAACCAGGGTGTTGGTTTGTGCTCCACAAATATTGGCAGAGAAAGAAGAAAACGTCGCCTTGGAACATCAAAAAAATGTGTCTGGTTCGCTCGTGTGATCATTGTTTAGTTGACCGATGGCATTGTGTCGTGTACTGCTGATGTTAACTATGGTACCTAAGGGTAAAGCATTAAAAATAGTGACTCGAGAATATACACAGCTATGGTTTCCAAGTCACTGACAAAATAATGGTAGTATTCATCAATAATGATAAACGTAAGTGTGAGGTTATATTGAGTAATCAGCAAAATGTGCCTCCTTAAATCCCCTCTATTCTGGTAGGCTATATACACGCCAACATTTCTGTCTTTAACTTAGGGAAGATGTTTCCCTTGTGTCAAGCAGTGAACTTAATCGTGTTCAGTCATTATTTTTAGTTCTCTGATTCTTACAGCCTGCTCCGTTGTCCGCGTAACATAGTTTCCGTTTAAAGGAGGAAATTGAACACGTTTTTCACCCTTAAGTTCAGGAAACCTTGAAATGTTTCCGTTTAATAAAGGGTCAATTGAAGGCAGATTTTAAGCCAGCCATTCACACTCCAGCTTACTGGCTGCCGATCTGCTCGCTAACCAGTTGCTGGATTGTGCATTTTGTTATTGACAGCACCGCGCTGGATGAAAAATGCGTCCAGCAAGCTTCCCCACCACTTGGCGTCCGTCCCCACGGCATGTTTGTGTCGAGGCGGCCAGCGGAGTTTCCAGCCGCATTCGTAAGTGTGTGACAAAGTAATCTGTTGTTCATACAAGCGTACAATGAAAAGCAGAGCCTTTGGAATCCTAGTTCCCAAAATTATTCAAATAGACAAATAAGAAAAGCTGATTTATAGGATTAGGGGCAGATGACCTCGTAGTTCCGCCTCTTAAACCACAATAATTAACTGCTTTAGAGGATTTATTGGAAATTCACCCACACTTTATTTTGCAACGAGAACATACCAAGTAGTGCTAGTTTCTGTCTTTTAGTCACAAATCGCAATGCCAGGGATATTTTCACACAGACAACCTATCGCATTGACAGTCAAACTTGAAATAAAGCTGGATGTCCCGCTGGAGGATGAATGAGCAAGACGCTTCCAGCCAGGAGCAAGCTAGAATGAGAATGGCTGGCTTTATTGTATTCAGCGTGGTTTCGGTGGCGTAGTTGGTAGCATGCTGAACTTCCATGCCCAAGATCGTGGGTTCAAACACGGCTGAAGTCGTCTGATTTTTTAAGAGCATTAAAAATCCTTCGGTGGGGGAAATGATGCCGGCGGGCCCATGTCATAGATTTATGGCATGTAAAAGAACCTCCACTAACTACAGTTGTGTGAAGCCAAATGTGTAGGTTAGATTTGATAAACGCTCTATTAAGTTCCAACGTTCGCCGAAAGGTGCCGGTTGTGGTGAAATCTAGTAGCCAAGTTCACAGCTAGGTGTCGTTGACGGTGGCATTTGGTAGCGAAAGTAGAAACTACCGGTACTTGAAACTTTTCGTCTGCAGTCCTTGCCTAAATTACAGGTTACACATACTAATAGGCTACAGCCACCACAATCAACACCGGTTATCAGACAGATTCTGCACACACCCAAAGTACACGGGCTACATGACCGCTTTGTCGCAGCCCCTAAACTGAGGAACCAACCAACTGTATTTTAGCGTAGCGTCTATAATACAAAGTCGGAACATGTGGATCTAATTCATAGCCTCCTAAATAGGTTTACCTCTGTCTGAGCTATACGGCTATACCGTATCGAACATTCGCGCATGTAGTTTAGAAAGCCGTGAACGAAACTTTAACATCTAAACGAAATAAGCATTGATTGCGTGATCCAGCTTTCTATCAAATCTATTATTGAGGATGCCATGGATTAGGTCCACTATCACTCTGTCCAGCATTCATAGGTTCGTGCCGTTCATATTGGCCTATTTCCCGACTTAATTATATAGACGATGGCAACCAGCAAAACAACACCGTTGTGAAAGAAAAACGAGTACCCTTGTAGCGGTATTTGAGTGTCACTTGTCTTATTACTAACTTTGTTTTCTATGCATGAAGGTTATTTTACAATAGTCGTCTGTTGCAATTCATGAGTTTTTCCTCTGTTTCTCTTGATTTATGATGAGATTCTTTAGTTTTTACGTCTCGAGTGTTTCTATGATAGTTCGACCAAATATATTTCCTTCTTTGTTTGCCTTACGTCATTTATCGTTACCCATTGCAACCTTTTCTCAGCGTTTTGAGCGATTAGCTCACTCCGACATCAAAGTGCCTGATTTTTCATTTTACAGAAGAGACCGTGGGAAGAAGAAGCATACGAGTAATGTGGAAGATGGAGGATCTAGAAAATTGTTTAGTTACATGTTAACGGGAGTTGCAGCAACCGCAGCTGCTTACTCAGTCAAAACAGTTGCGTTGGAGTTAATACTTTCCATGGCTCCTTCTGCGGACGTACTCGCTCTTGCCAAAGCTGAGGTCAAGTTGTCTGATATACCTGAGGGTAGAAATCTTGTGGTAAAATGGCGAGGTAAGCCTTTATTCATTAAACACAGAACGGAAGAAGACATAACTCGAGAACGAAGTGTTGATATTACAACTCTGAGAGATCCTGAACGCGATGAAGACAGAGTTCAGAGGCCCGAGTGGCTGGTTTTAATTGGAGTGTGTACTCATTTGGGATGCGTGCCTATATCAAATGCTGGTGATTTTCATGGATTTTATTGTCCTTGTCATGGATCACATTTTGATGGTTCTGGTCGAGTTAGGAAAGGGCCTGCGCCTCTTAATCTGGGAGTGCCGAAATATACGTTTCTCGATGAAGATACTGTAGTAGTTGGATAACTGCTCTGTTCTGTAACTTGTCAATAAATACATGTCTTCTAATGTGTTTATGGTTCTTCTCGGTCCTCCATATCAATTAAATATTCTCCTGAACGGGGCGAGTTTTTGTAATTTTGCTTGTATCACTTCAAAAAAAAAAAAAACGCTTCGGGAGCGATGGCCGTACAAAACTACCGTGCTTAAATTAGCCAAAATACCTTGTGTAATGACGTATTTGATGTTTTCTCCTCCGCTATCTATAACCCACCCTCGCTTCGTTGTGTTCCTATGTAAATAAGGCTTTACGTACAAAAACAAACCTAACATGGGGCTAACGTCCCAGACCCCCTTGGTTGTAGAAGGCTACCAACAGTAATTTTCGGCCAGACAGAAGCTCGCTCCGCTTCGTAAGCCAATAGTTTCGAGCTTAGCTCGCTACGCATGACCTGTGTCTTGTATTTTGTGTACGGTACAGTACCATAGAACAGTGAAATGACGTCAATATATACTTCTATGTGCGTCTCGGTTACAGTTACCTAATGAGTCTCTTTCTCTCTTTCAGTAGCAGTTGAGCTACGACAAGCAATGACAATAATTGCCGTCGGTGTAGGATCCACGTTCATCACTCCCGAAGAATTACTGCTTACTTAGCCACGGCTATTGTGGCTAAATGCATTTAGGAAACACCACATTCGGAATATAATAAGGAAATTACGAAAGTTTTATTTTTGAGGTAGTAATCTGATGCAAACTGACTACGGAGGCGTAGTCGGTAACATGCTGAACTGCTATGCCCAAGATCGCGGGTCCAAACCCGTTAAAATCCTTCAGTATCTTTGCTTCGGAGGGGAAGTAAAGCCGGTGGGCCCATGTCATAGATCTATAACATGAAAAAACCTACTACTACAGTGAGTCTCTCTCACGACTCGGCCGGCCGGCGCACACAGCTTATCTGTCTCCCGTTGACTCATCACTCCCCGCTCGGCATAACATAGCACTTCGCTAACGTTATCCGTGCATGACATGAGATAACAATTAAAATTAATAAAATAAGCTGGTACTACCTTGTGACAGGAGATGTTCTAAATGTTCTCCTCCTACATCCACACATTTCCGGCATGGTTTTAGGAAACTCCGATTCACACGCATATGTTCGTCTTTCCATGGTGTCCACAGGCAGGAAAAGTCAGGAATTTTGTTTTTGGTCAGGAAAAGTCAAGAAAAAGTGTGAAAAAAATGGCGCGAGTCAGGAAAAAATGGCGAAAAGTATTAGAAAGTCAGGAATTTTATATTAACCATACAGTATTTTGTGTTTTACAGCCATATTTTGATGTTACTAGTTCAACTAATCTCTGAACATAAAAAGCAATAACTCACTGAACATTATGGTAAGTTTCCATTTTTACAGTACATCATAGTAAAAACCTCCTTTACCTATTTCTTGTACGCTTTTTTGGCGTTGGTTAGGGATGTGGCGACCCCATCGCCCAGAACATTGCACTTTATTTTGTATTTTAAATGAATATAGAGTCGAGCGTTGGGCAGCTATGGGGATGGTGGAGGCTGCAAATAATATATATATATATATATATATATGTTTGCTCAATAAACCTCTTTTCCGATGTTACGATGACTTCACGAGTCAGGAATTTTGTAGTAAAATGGTCAGGAAAATTTACATTGAAAATTCTGTGGACACCATGCTTTCGTTATTGAGGCTATTTCTCTCCAGATATGTTAATATTTTTCTCGGATGAAGCTTGGTTCCATTTACACAGGTATGGTTCGACGACGCAGAATAACAGATATTGGAGTAGAGAAACCCCCCATCGCATATACGAAATTCCTCTTCAGAACGAATGGATCGGAGTATGGTGCGCAGTGAATGGATACATTGTTATAGGGCCTATCCTTTTTCGAGGCACAATTCATGCACAAAGGTACAGTGATAATATACTCAAACCCTTTTTTGACGAACTGACTGACACTAACTCTCGAAATGGATATATTCAGCAAGACTCTGCCACCGCGCATACAGCTTATGACACATTAAACTTAATTGAGGACATTTTTGAATACCGTGAAATTAGTACGGACTTGCGGCTGTCACGGTCCCCAAATTTAACTGTTTGTGACTTTTATTTATATGGTTGCTTAAAGAACAAAGTGTATGCAAGAAACCCTCACACGTTGGGCGAACTGAAAGAACATATCCGGAGTTATATAAAGCCTCAATTACGGAAGACAAACTTATGCTCGTGAATCGGTGTTTCCTAAGACGATGCCGGAAATGTGTGGATGTATGAGGAGAAAATTTCCAACATCTCCTGTCATAAGGTACGAGCTTATTTAATTAAATGTTATTATCTCAAGTCATGCACGGATAAAGTGAGCGAAGTGCTATGTTATGCCGAGCGGGAGTGATGAGTCAACGGGAGACAGATAAGCTGGGCGTGCCGGCCGGCCGAGTAGTGAGAGACACTCACTGTACAATTGGTAGTGTGTAGCTAAATTTGTAGGTTATTTGGTTTAGAAACGCTATATCAAGTTCCAACGTTCGCCGCTGGGTGACCTTGGCGTCTGGTAGCCAAAGTTGGAACTACTTGAAAATGAACTTTCATTCATCTTCATTCATTTAATTTCTCATTAACTCCTGTCAGGATGGGCGTCCGGCCGTAGAAATCATCAGCCACGTGGAATTTCTTCGCATCTCATCCCCGACCCCGTTGGAAACGGGATTAATAAGGGGTAGACATAGATAGAATCTGACTCAAACATGAGTCGCCATTTTGGAAAAGACAGAAGCCAATTTTACTTCGCCGCCTCCTGTTTCGCTTTCCCTTGAAGCCAATGTCTGGACGAAACCATTGGACGTTACTTCGTTAGACCACTGTCTGGGCGAAACCATTGGTTGCTACTGGGTTAAAGCACTGCTCTACTTCTAGTTTGGCTAAGGTAGGAATCAAACCTTTCTATTCCCAATTCTACCTCACGAGGCTGAGCAAATCCCGTTTCAGTTCTCAGACCAGATTTACATTTCTTTACAGAGCCAGGAAACGAACCCGGACCTCCAATGTGTCAGCCAAGAATGCTAGTCACTAAGCCACGAGGTAGAAACATGGAAGTTATTATGAATGAGCTGGCGTAGTTGGTAGCATGCTGAGCTTCTTTGCCCAAGATCGCGGTGTCAAACCAGGCTGAAATCGTCGGATTTTTTAAGAGCGTTAAAATCCTCAGTATGCCTTACTTTAGAGGGGAAGTAAAGCCGGCGGGCCCTTGTCATAGATTTAGCCTATGGCATCTAACTACAATATTATTGTGTGAAGCTAAATTTGTAGATTAGATTTGATTAACGCTCTATTAAGTTCCAAAGTTCGTCGCCATGTGCCGGTTGCGGTGGCATCTAATAGCGAAGTTCACAGCTAGGTGTCGTTGACTGTAGCATTTCGTAGCAAAAGTAGGAATTTCTTGAAATTGATCGTCTGCAGTCCTTACCTCGTAAACTCGCTCTGAAGCTAGTAATTTAAATTTCCACTGAATGGAGATTGTTGGAAGGCATGAAAACGTAAATACACTTATAGTAGGCGATGTCTTCAAGAGAGAGATATGCTGTCGCGGACTTTTTTTTTAGAACTTTTCATGCTGAACAATTCTTACACTCATCGAAATTTGAAGTTTTTCAGTCGGTCAACACGATTGTACCCAATTGTGATGGGTTATTCACTAATCCTAAAAAAATACATGAGATTAATAAATACACTTGGATGATCCGTTTCGGTCGTCAAGCATTCATCATCAGATCCATTACACTTAGGCTATTAAAACTATGTCTAAAAGTATTTACCCTATGTACACTTATTTAGTTGCAGTAGTTTAACTAATGCACACACTCGAATTTTCACGAACAAACTTGCTATAATTAACGTTTTTTTTTCTTTTCTTTTTAAGTCGAATTTCTATAACTCGAATTTTTCGATATCTCGAAGCTTAAATTATATCCATGGCAGTTGTTCTTTATCTCGAGCGTTTACGTATTGTTGTAACTAGATTGAAAGGGTTGCTGCGAAGGTTACCAGCCGTTCCACGATTACCGCGGACGGTTCGGGAACAAAGAAATTCAAATTCGTGTCCGGAGTCTGGACTACAGTAATTCAGATTTTCCAACTGATCTTAGTTAAGTCAACCTTATGCAACTTCTATACCGGTACTGAATTAGATATGCAACTTAGATAATGTAATAAAACTGTTATCATTACGAACATTCATTTTTATTACATAAATTTTAATTTTGTGTAAGCCTCTATAAAGTATTTTGCGAACAGTATATCACATATCTCCATAACTCAAATTTTCGATCATTCGAATTTATTTTGACATTCCCTAACGATTCGAGGTTTGACTGTATTTTCGAAAATATTATTTTTAGCCTATTTTCAATTTTGAAAAAAAAAAGGCTTATGAGATCACCTTTTTGTGCGTGTGTGTGTCCCTCTCTAATAACTTCTAAACGGCTGGAGCAATTTCAATGAAACTCTTAAGTTTATAGTACTATTCTGGACGACCCCGACCGTGTCCTTCAAATTTTGTTACGTCTCACCAATCCAACATGGCGGCTGTGCGAAATATTTCACCAGCATTCAATATCTCCGAAACTATTCCCGATATCACCCTGGAATTTTTTACGGTGATAAAGGGAACTATAGAAGTTCACCTATGTGACTTTTGAAAAACTGGTAACTACAAAACCAACATGGCGGCCACGCGAATTTGCGACTTTTAAATAGACGTTTCTCGCGATTTAACCAACCAAACGCAATAAAACTTGGTACTTTATATGTTTATAAACATGCACTGACATCTAACTTGGTTCAATTGTTTACATAAATAACAAGATGGCGGATGTGCGAAATATTTCACCCCGGCATTCTATATCTCTGAAACTATTAGCGGTATCACCCTAAAATTTTGTACGGAGATAAAGGGCACTATTGGAAGTTCATCTATAAGACTTTCAAAAACCGGTTAACTACAAAACAAACATGGCGGCCAAGCGAATTTGAAAATTTTAAATAGACCTTTCTCGCGATTTGATGTTCAAACCGCAATTAAATCTGGTACAGGAAATGTTTATACACATTGTAATACACTGGTATCTAATTTAGTTCAATTGTTTACATAACCTTAAGATGGCGGCTTTGCGAATTTTAAAATTACATTTTTATTTCTTGTGTCGTAATCATGCGATCGATGTGAAAGTTTGAATAATGAACCTACGCAATAATTTTCCTTTAATGGTACATGACTCTATGGCCTATAACTTACATTTAACAATCCAACATGGCGACCATCCGAAATATTTAGACGGCTGTGAATATATACGAATCTATTATAGCAATCAAACTTAATTTTTTATGTTCATAGGTGTTATGAACTTAAGTTCACCTATAGGACTTTAAATAACCTGGTGATCACAAATCCAACATGGCGGCGACTCGAAGTATAAATATTCACATGGACGTTTCTCGCAATTTAACCATCCGAGTGCAGTGAAACTTGGGACAGTAAATCCTTATACGAATGTTAATCCACTGGCATTTCATTTGTTTCCATAACCACAAGATGGCAGCTGTGCGAAATTTTAAAATCTCCTTGTTACTTCCTGTGTCCTAATCATGCGATTGAAGTTTGAATGCTACACGGACACAATAATCTTCATGGAACAGTACATAACTCTAGGTCCTACATATATAAAATCCAACATGGCGACCATCCGAAATATTTAGTCGGTTCTCAATATCTACGAATCTATTACAGCAATCAAACTGAAATTTTGTATGTAGATAGAGGCAATTAACATAAGTAGGATATATGAAAATTGGCTGTATAGTTCTTCACGGAACTACTTGTTTCATGTAGGCTAACTTCATAATGTGACTTGATGCAACGTGGTTAAAGATCGGGATCATTTTTCATGCATAACAACGTACTCTTGGTATTCTGCTCGAAGGCAGGTCCGAGCCTCCGAAGAAGCTATCCTCAGCCGGAGTTTGCGTGCAGTAGGGTGGCCAGGGCCTTTCCCTCCTTATGTTGGCCAACAGCGCGCAGTACCTAGAACCGGTATACCATCCAAGTTCTGACCACGCCCAATGTTGCTTAACTGCGGAGTTCTCATGGGATCCGGTCTACGTTAGTAATCTCCTTTTTTGGTCCAACAAGGGTTGGCAACAATGCTACCCTCCAGTATGATCTCGATCGACAGTTCAAAACTTGTGGGCGAGGCGCGCGCTGATTTTATAATCACGTTTATCAGTGCCATGAAGCCAAAAGGGTACTTCATCAAGTGCGCTAGTGTATACAGCCTTTGATAGGAGCGGCAAGGCAAGGAAGGCACTGCACATGGCCCGTCAGCTCACAGTTTACCTCCGAGTGTTTTTAACGAGGTGAGAGCTCCTTGGAGGTTCACACAAACCAAGCACGCTTGATTATTATCCTACAGTCTGCCAGACTTCAATGATATTTACCAGTTGTGTATCATCCACATGTCTACATCGCACATATTAATAACTAACTCTTCTGACGGGCTATGTGTTACAGCGTTCATTAACAGCTCTTAATATCTTTGCAAACATAAAACGTAATCTACACAGCTCCTCGGTTAATATACTGTACAGTCGAGGTTGGTTAATACGAGTCTCTACACACGGCCGACTGGATGCTCTGGTGGAGAGCGCAACTCGCATTCAGTCGGCCGTGCTCTATACTAATTGCCAACTCAAATTATCACTAGAGGCGCTGCGGTCGCTTAAAATGACCGTGATAGGTTGGGAACAAGGAGTAATAAGGAGACGCCCTGTCCACGCTATACAAGGAGTAATAAGGAGAGGCCCTAACGGCAAGGAAGTGAAGCCAGAAGTTACTCCTTCACATATGCTGAAAACATTGCGGTAGTCCCATAAGAAAAGCATGTAATGGTGTGACGTACGTACTTAAAAGTGGTGATATTTCGCGTGTGGGTCGAAATGTCGACTTTTGGGGCATATGTTTGCACAAACAGAACTCCCACCTGCCAAAGCAATGTAATTTCACAAGTAAATCCACTTTATTTGCCATTTATTGTGTTAAGTTTTCATCCTTAGAGTTGCCACCTCTCGGTACTGTTCTAGTATCATTCGTTAAATGTTCAAATAGTGGCATACTTGCCCACCAATATAATTATTTCGATTGCTAGGAATTAATTACGGATATTTTACTCCGTTTCTTACTGGAAATAGTTTCTGCTTGTCAATTAATGAACGGTATTACTGTAATCTAATTACCCTAATCTATTTTTAACGTGGCTGACAGGGCGCCTCCTTATTACTCCTTGACGCTATAGCATGCGGGGAGTTGAAGCACTGACCACGCCCCCATACTTGCTCGGCTCGAGCGGTAATGGAGCCTACAGTACCGTAGACTTATTTATTAGTGGGATTTAAGTATGATTCCCAGTAAAGGATTCTTGTGCAGTTATAGTACGAAGTTGTAAGGTATATGACAATGGAAATCAAGGAATATTTGTTGATTTTTGCTGGCTAGCGTGAAGTGTACGGCAGTCACAATATACTACTTTTCGTCGCACTCGAAAATCATGTATACTGCCGTAAAACGTTTAATTTTAAAACATAAACTAGAACAATACACCGATATAAAATATAGTATAGCACTTGGGAAATAAATGTATTATACCGGTATGCAGTTTTTATAACCTGTAATTATTGTGGGATTTCAGGCAACCAGTCACCCACCACTATTCTTAACTTATAGGCCTACCAAATAATAGGCAAATAATTACCGAGATACCAGTAGGCCTGCCATTATATTCACGAATGTTGGTGTATTCTTTGGAATACACGGTAGGACAGAGTAAGCTTTTGCTTCTCTTTGCTTTAGTTCATCCCTTCCTTTTTTCGCAAACACCAACAGTGATCTCCTGATGTCTCTTTGTTGGTATATGTCTCTCATACTACCTGTAAGTCTGTTCTAGATATATATTTTCCTTGACCTACCTAGCGTCATCTAGCAGCGAATCTCTGAAGTTCCTCAATTCTTCCCTGTACAAGAGGACTTTCTTATCAATCTAGCCACCAGATCTCGTCGCCATCGCCAGCTATCATCTCAGTGATCAAGAGATCTTCGTCTATTTTTTCACCCTCCAGGCTGCGCTAATGACTCCTACTATCAACTCTTTGAAGACCATTTCATCAAGAAGATTTTTATTAGTGTAAAGTTGGCTATTCTTATATGTATTCCTTTTGTCTCCTACCCCCAATCTTTTTCCCTTCCCTGGTCCCTCCGCGCTCCGATGAGCGGATCTCACTTGTACGTCGGAAGTCAAACCAGTCAGTTGGAGCTTAACTAAAGCTCGCCTCCTCAACTCTAGAGGCAAACTTTTAAATTCGACGCCGTGTTCGAGTTTTAAAACCAACCGTCAACAGCAACATCGCCTTCTTCATGAAGCACAGGTAAGTACCGACTTCATGTTTTAACCTCATTCTCATCGCTTTTAAAAGACTCAATGCTTTTATTTGGATTTTATATACAGTGAAAGTTGCTATGTGAAAATAACTGTTTTCTAGAGATCTTCTTGATGAAACTTAAACTATCAAGTCTAACTTTCAATATGAAAGATTTTCTGAGATGCTATCTCACATCGAGGGTTATTTCCAAAATACCCACTGTCTATATAATCTAGTTTTCCGCCGAGGGATTCTCTACCCAATTTAAACAAGTCATCATTGCTCTGGAACCTTCCAGAACCTGCACTCTATCTACCAGTTATACTGTCATATATTTTCCACTCACATATGGGAATACTTTTTCAAACTAAGGAATCTTCCTCTTGAACTGCTAATCAATATCTAATTTTTCTTCCTCCGTTGGGATTTTTCTGGTGCATTCAACTACAACCTACAAGTTTCTCAAGCAATAGACTCTCGCAAATCTAGTGTAACTAGTTATTTTCCACCATTGCAATAACTTTCTTTGCCATCAACGTTTTGTGCTACTACAGTGAACTCTTCAACTATATCAACAGACTATAGTGAATACAGTGCCTGTTCAACTTTTCATCCGCGTCGCGCTTGTCCGAGTACAATAAATACGGCCATGAACACTTTTCCACAATCCCATTTGATCTTTCCCAAACCCTTTAATAACAAACTAAAATAATAAAATTGTTACTTTAGGTCTTTTTTCAATGAGGTGTCACTCTACATAAGTGCCCTCCCTTATTTGCTCCATGTGTAACGAATTAATGTCTGTAAAACTTCGTGTCTAGTACACGCCTTAAATTATATTGTTTCTCCCTTCTAATGAGGGAATCCAATTCTTTCAACTCATAAGTGAGTTATCTCTAGGTTTCACGAAAGGGAAACTTGCCCCATTTTTCTCGTGATCCCTACTTAAACATTGGAGTTCTAGAAACTTCCTTTCAATTGTTCTCGTCAGGTTTCACAATAAGTGACCTGCCCTATTTGTATAATCTCCTATGTATAATCATTAAGCGTAGTTCTGCATTAATACAAGAAGTTATAGAAACTTCTATTTCATTTCTTCCTGTTTTTTTTTTGTTGTTACTTTCGAAGTTGTTCATGTTTCTAAGATACTTATCTAGAAATCCTTAAAGTACACATCTTGTACTTGATTTATTGTTTAACTTTAATTACGTCAGTTATCTTTAAATTTTTCATTTATTCATTTCAAAATCTTACGAAGATTTTAAAGCATATAAAAGGTTTAAAACCAAAAGAATTATCAATTGCCCGGCGCAAGCTTTAGATGTTTTCGGAGGTCTGCGACCCCAATTGTTTATAAAAATCAAAATTATATATTTGTAAAAAAAACTACTTCCTTTTACATTGTTAAATAAATTAAAGATTTGTTCTTTGCTTTATCATTTCTCTAACATAACGGTTAGGCAAGATCCTGTCTTCCTTGACTCTTCCTATTTGAAATGAATGAAAATCCACAGCCTGCTTCCAGCCTCCGACCCGGTCAGGGAATGGAATGAATGAAGCCCCCCATCTAGCGGCGAGGATATGAACTGTGCCGGCTGCCGAGGCCTGACGCACTCCTCTGGGGCAATGTTTAAATGAATGGCAAATGAAATGATAGTGGAGAGTGTTGCTGGAATGAAATTTTGACAGGGAAAACCGGAGTACCCGGAGAAAAACCTGTCAGCCTCCGTTTTGTCCAGCACAGATCTCACATGGAGTGACCGGGATTTGAACCACGGAACCAGCGGTGAGAGGCCGGCGTGCTGCCGCCTAAGCCACGGAGGCTCCCTCTTCCTATTTAATAAAAATAAATCTATTGATAGGGTGTTCACCACTTGTTGCATTTGAGCAAGAACTCTTAGTTATAACTTCTTTTGGACTCTCGTCCTATTTCTCCACCCTTTTTCTCCAGTCCGAAACCCACTTCTTTTTCTTCATCATCTTCCCTTGGGGGTTAGGTTATTCCCAAGCTAATAATCTACCCAAATGTGTATTAAATAAATTAAACATATTAAGGCATGTGAACTAATTGGGTGGTGGCGTTATTCTTTTTAACGCACGATGTTTTTTAAAAATAGGCCACTTCAGTTCCGGTAACAAACTAAACAAGGTCTAGGCTGAGGTTTGAGATTAACACGCT
Source organism: Meconema thalassinum (assembly GCA_946902985.2). Lineage (NCBI taxonomy): Eukaryota > Metazoa > Arthropoda > Insecta > Orthoptera > Tettigoniidae > Meconema > Meconema thalassinum. The sequence goes on along the minus strand of OX336400.1, from coordinate 97,651,352 downwards.
AAAATATGCAAATAATGGCATATCAATCTTCTAACACCCACGAGCAATAAATCTAGAGCTCAAGGCACGTTAAAAATAGATTGGGGGTAATTAGATTACAGTAATACCGTCCATTAATTGACGAGCAGAAACTATTTCCAGTAAGAAACGGAGTAAAATATCCGTAATTAATTCCTAGCAATCAAAATACATATATTGGTGGACACACATGCCACTATTTGAACATTTAACGAATGATACTAGAACAGTACCGTAAGGTGGCTCTTCAAAGGATAAAACTTAACACAATAAATGGCAAATAAAGTGCATTTACTTGTGAAATGACATTACTTTGGCAGGTGGGAGTTCTGTTTGTGCAAACATATGCCCCACACGTCGACATTTCGACCCACACGCGAAATATCACCACTTTTAAGTACGAACGTCACACCATTACATGCTTTTCTAATGGGACTACCGCAATGTTTTGAGCATATGTGAAGGAGTAACTTCTGGCTTCACTTCCTTGCCGTTATGGCCTCTCCTTATTACTCCTTGGTTGGGAAGAATGCTGCGTCTAGGGCTGTACATGGCGTAACCAACAGATCATTGAATAATACGCATTTTTAGGAACAGCGGCTTTACAATAATAAATAATAATGTTTTTGGTTTTACGTCCCTTTTAACTGCTGCGGCTTTTAGAGACGCCGGGGTGCCGGAATTTTGCCCCGAAGGGGATCTTTAATCTACTGACACGGCTCCCTCACATTTGCGCATCCTCAAATGCCAGCTGACTGCGCAAGGATTCGATCCTGCAACCTTGGGCACACCAGGCGAGAACGTTACCGCTGAGCTACGTAGCCAGCCAGCAGCTTTATTACGTCAAGCATGTACTTGTATGTACAAAACATATTATCCCCTAAATGTCCTTTACCGGTACACGTATTTTAATGCTAAAGTTCACACCACGGTTCTTGGCCGGTCAGTCCCGGCTTCAAAGCCGTACAGAGGTCAGTCTGCGAGCCTCATGCATGTGCAATTGATACATCACGCCACGGTTCTTGGCCGGTAAGTCCCGGCTTCACAGCCGCACAGAGGATGGTCTGCGAGACTCATGCATGTGCAATTGATGCGTGAGTTGCTTTCCGTGAAACTGAAAACTCATGTATCAATTGCACATGCATGAGTCTCGCAGACTGTCCTCTGTACGGCTGTGAAACTCTGACTGACCGGCCAAGAACCGTGGCGTAAACTGTACATTACAGGCTAAGGGAGAATTCGGAGGGGGAGGGGTGTTAACCTCGTTCCGCTGGTTTATTTATTTATTGGTGCCTTTATTGTGGCGAAGTTAGGGCTCTAGGCTCTCTCTTACACTTAACCACACACAGTGCAACTTACATGAGTACTCACATATGCCATTCTTAACCTACCAAACTTAAATACTGTACTAGAATTAAATTGTCGACTGCGCGGTATTAACTAAGCTATACAAATGACATACATTTTTAACAAAACTTTACTATTGTCATTCACTCACGCATTCATACACAAATTGTTCCAGTTGGCCTACGAATTCAAGAGGAAATCTTTACATGCACGTTTGAAAGCTGTTATGGATGCACAATTTCTAACGTCACGAGGACAATAATTATTCCAAATTCTAGTTCCCGACACGAGGAAAGAGTTACTGAAGGCAGGTGAATGATGTAGAGGAATTGCAATTAGGCTATACACTACTGTTTGTAGAAAGTGAAACACCAAGAACAAGGGATGTGACCACAGATAATAATAATAATATCGTATGGCCTCGGGTGCCTGGTGCAAGCTTTGTTAATTGACACCCAGAGGGTAGCTTGCATGTCGAATTTCGTCGTTCCTTTGAACGCTATGAAAGTCAAGGAGGTTAGATATCTAAACTCCTTGACACTACAGCGCTTTCAAGTAGAGAATGGAGGAACTTTGTGATGGCGGAAAATCCCGAGATTAATTTTGCCATTGAACACGGCCTACTGAATTCAAATGGGTTCTTTAACATGCCAACAACGTATGACATGAGTATCGTGATTTTTGTCGCCTTCAAAAATCACTTACCATGGCCAGGGGCGAACCTGCAATCTTGGGGTTGGTAGTCCGACACTATAACCACTCACCCACCGTGGCAAGCGTGACCACAGATTAGGGATATGACAATACATTACTGATTAGGAGGACAGTCCGGTACATGCACGTTGACGGTCGATCTTCAGTACGGCGACGCGCCACCACGTGCTGCAATAAGAGCCGCTAGACGTCGAGGCATGGAATCATACAGCGCTTGAATACGCTGCTGGGGAATACCGTCCCACGTGGTTTGTAGGCGCGTCCACAAAGCATCAACAGTGGCGGCAGATGGACCTGAGCGAACAAGTTGCCGACCGACCATATCCCAGACATGTACGATGGGCGACATGTGAGGCGAACGAGCAGGCCAGGGAAGCAAAGGTATAATCGTTCTGCGAAGAAGGCTTACACATTCCTCGCCACATGCGGGTGGGCATTGCCCTGCTGAAATATAGCCTGTAGAACGGCCTGCAAGAGGAGCAGTGCCGCGGGCTGAAAAACTTCCCTGATGTAGCGGTCACTGTTCAGATTGCCCGCAAGACGTACGAGGCGCGATTGCCTGTTATAGGCAATTGCGCCCCAAACCATTACACCTAGTGTTTGTCCGCTATGCCGTTCAACAGTAGTATTCCTGATTGCGTTCTCCACGCGGCGTCGAACTCGTATGCGGCCATCACTGTAGGCCAGGTAGAAGCGGGACTCATCCGAAAACACTACATTTCGCCACTCAGCCTGCCAGTGTCGGCGTGCACGTGCCCATTGTAGTCGGAGGCGTTAGTGAATCCCAGTCAATGGAAGCCGACGCAGTGGCATGCATGCTACCAGTCCAGCCCTCAAAATACGGCGCCGCATCGTTGACGCAGACATGTCCACCCACGATGCAGTGCTCCAACACCGAGGACGACGCTATTCTGTCCGATACGGCCATGTGGAGAAGATGGCGGTCGTCTCGCGCTGTGGTCACATTGCGTCGTCCTGTACATGTGTCGCTGTGTACGGCCCTCCTCTCTCCACTGGATCCACATACGCCTTACTGTTGATGCAGCGTGCCCTGTACGAGCCGCAATGTCCCGGAACGACAGACCCGCCTCCCGGAGCCCAAGCATTCTGCCGCGTTCAACCGCACTCAAATGCTGATTGTCCACCTTGTGATGTCGGCGAGGCTTCGCTGCACTTGCTTACACGTTTCCACTTGGTATGATGGCCCCACGCTAACAGAGCTGTGCGGAACACTGACCTGTCCGGTCCCATGACAGAGGGCACTGGTGGGCCAATGAGCACGCCATCTCTCTGCGATTTCAATAACTTAGTATGGTACCGCAGGCCTAAACGACCCCTGTTCTGGGAGTGTCTCCGTCCATTTCTTCTGGGTCTTTCACTTTCTACAAACAGTACTGTAGATCCAGATCGTGTGTGACGATCATGAAAGGAAGAAATAAAACGAAAATTACAAGAGAGACAGTGAGGTGTACTTTCATTGAAAATTCGATAGATGAGTGTACATATGTGCAGGTTTCTTTGTTGTTCTACTTTTAACTTGGAAGGTAGATCATAAAAAGGAGACACGCGTGAGGAAAATTTTGAGGAGAAAATAAAAGTAATGCAGTAATTTAAAGCTCTCTGAAGTTACTTGTTTTGATCCCCGGTAGCATCTACTAATACATCATCACAGTAGTTAAATATAGGGAGTATCAAGGTCTGGACGAGTCTTATTTTCAAGTTACGGGGTAGAACGGACTAGTGAATCTTAAGTGGTTGAAGTGACGAGTAAACTTTCTTGCTGAAAGTCTTACGAAAACTTTGGCTAGGTTTCTTGTCTCGTTCGAAGTGGAAGGCAGCCGTCCGAATGCTGCCTTGTCGAGCCTACAAGAATGTTTTCCGATTCGGTTAATTCGGACGTTCGATTAATCGGATTTTGGATATTCGAGACTTTATTGTAATATTATTATGTGCAATAATTTTTATGTTATACTGTTGCGTAAACTTTCTCGAACAATTACATCCACAACTAGCTTTCACTACCCGTCGTTGACGGGTACATAGTGTAAAGGGGGGCAGTTTATGACGATAAGTTCTAGACTATATCCCTGTCACCGCCAGCCTTCCACTTCCACGCGCTGACTCCCTGTTCGGAGTCTTTACAATCGGTTTAAATTTAATGTTAATTTTAGTCGATATTTTTAACCACCAACGTAGAGTGACCTTCCAAGAGTATCCTCTGCCAATTACAATCCGATCGGGTAGATAGACGCTACCCGAGTTCTCTTGTTGTCTGCCACAAATAACCAGATATAGATTGTTTTACTTTCAGTTGTTTAGAATATATGCATGATTTGTAATGTGTAACTGCTGTGATACATTTATACATATCAAAAACAGTTTTGCATAACACTTGTTTGTCATGATGCAGCGCGTATGTGGGATTTTGGGCGAGGTTATTACAAAAAGAGACGGCATTGTGACAAATCTTGCAGACTTGATTCATGTGTGAAAAGAAAATTACAAACAGGAAGACATTTGGCCTGTTGTAATCTTGGCTTGCTATCCTGTGACGTTTTAATAAGGAACATGGCCACCACGGGCGTCCAGCAGGGCTCTTACTCGCCGTGGTATACCATACATCAAGTTTTCCAGGTCCTCTTGAGGCATGCGATCCCACTCTTCGACGGCGGCCTCCATGATCTCTTGGTGGGTTATGGAAGGGCGTGGACGCTGAGCAATAGCATACTTCAGCATATCCCAGACATGTCCGGTGTCATCGCAGGCCGTGGAATGGTGGACTCCTGGAGGAAGTTTTGTACCACCGCCGCTCGGTGTGGTAAGTAGTCTGTATGCAAAACTTTTTTTGATGTGTATAATTTAAGAATGCATAATTTTTATTAAACGTACTTTGAAAATTATAAAATTTGCTAAATCTGAGTAGAAAAAAAAAATGCTTGAAGGTGTAGTTACTCGGGGGATGAAAAATTAACAGGAATGTAGGACGTAGTGGGGAAGGGAGGGGGCGCATGTCCATCTCGGTACGACCCTGTATCAGACATACAATACTTTCTAGGAATAATCTAAGCTGGACTCTTTGACTGCGTGCCCTAGTTTCCTATTCCCTTACAAAATACTGCGGCGTTGTGGGTTATTTCACGGACTGTTTACGATTCTATTACGTTTCTTGCTTACAGCATAAGAACATAATATTCTGTCCTGTCGTGTATGAGATTTCGTCTCGCTTCAGTTCTTGTAGCCTTGATTTGAATATGTCGTTTGCTCTAACGTCACTGTACTTGTCCTTGTTGTAACGTTTATTCTTTACCCCCTCCTCCTTTTGTTCTTGGGTTGTAGCGGAAATGTTCGTAGTTTTCTTTCCTTTTTTTCTTTTTCTTTTTACAATCTTCGAACATGAATTGCACTCTCAATGTTAATGTGTCAGTAAGTGACTTGTGAAAAGACGTTTCAGTTCTATCGTTGTTCACCCGAGTTTGGTAAGTTACATTTTAAGATAATAATAATAATAATACAAAAGAAGAAATGAAGGCTTTAATTTCTTAGTTCATGTAAATCACTGCCTTCATTTTCCATCATAGCTGTAGTGAAAATCCAATTTTTGGAATAATAATAATAGTTGTAAAATAAATTACTCTTAAAATCAGACTGTTAAAATTAAAGCCTGTGCTTCTACCATTGGCAGATTACCAGGGAAAACCTGCGATATCTCTACTTAGTATAAAACAAAGTCCCCGATTCTTGGATGTTACGGGTAAACTCGAGAACCACTGGATGGATTTTGATGCGGGTTTCACCATTCTGTAAAGGATATCTCGAGGATGATTTCTGTAGAAAATAATTTATTTATGATCAAAGGAAGCCGAGCAGTAACGATTTCAGTGGAAAAGTAGAGAAAAAACCTGGCGAGCGAGCGTTTTGTAAGCTTACGCTGGGCAAACCGTTAAAAATATCTAAATACTATGAGTGTAAGAATCGTTCAGCATGAAAAGTTCTACAAAAAAGTCCCCGAGAGCAAATGTCTATCTTCAATACATAGCCCTCTATAAGTGTTTTTACGTTTTAATATCTTCCAACCATGTCCATTCAACTACTGAGGCGACAGTTTACGAGCTAGCTAAGGGCGAGTCTATCATCCCTGTAACAGCCTAGCTAGCGGACGAAACTATTGCCCCAGATACAGCCAGCAGCAAACCGTTGAGTCGTGTTGAGTTAAGACTTCTGAGAAGGATGCTTGTGTTTGGAGTTTCCCTGGAAGTGCAACTCGGGTTTCGCCTGTGAAACACAGTCAAGTTAAGATTGGACGGAAGGGGGATTTGAGTTTCATTTACCTCGCCATTCCCTGGAAGTGCAACTCTCATTTCGCCTGTGAACTTTTCGTTCCGCAAAATTCACAGTCAATTTAAGATTGGATGGAAGGGGGATTATATTATATTAAATTACCGTATACTGATTGGCGTATAATCTCTACTTAGTATAAAACAAAGTCCCCGATTCTTGGATGTCACGGGTAATCTCGAGAACCACTGAATGGATTTTGATGCAGTTTTCACCATTCTGTAAAAGATATCTCGAGGAAAGTTTCTGTAGAAAATAATTTATTTATGCCCAAAGGAAGTCAAGCACTAACGGTTTCAGTGAAAAGGTCGAAAAAAAAACTGTCGTCCGTGCGCTTTTTAAGCTTACGCTGGGCAAACCGTTAAAAGTATCTATATACTATGAGTGTAAGAATTGTTCAGCATGAAAAGTTCTACAAAAAGCCCGGGAGAGCATATCTTTCAGTACATTGCCTACTATAAGTGCTTTTACGTTTTCATTTCTTCCAACAATCTCCATTCAGTTACTGAGGCGACAGTTTACGAGCTAGCTAGGGTCGAGTCTATCACCCCAGTTACAGCTTAGCTAGCGGACGAGCTTATTGCCCCAGATACAGCCAGCAGCAAACTGTCGAGTCGTGTTGAGTTAAAAACTTTAAAGAAGAGTGGTTGTGTTTGGGGTTTGCCTGGAAGTGCAACTCGGCTTTTCTTCATTTCGCCTGTGAACTTTTCGTTCCGCAAAATTCACAGTCAAGTTAAGATTGGATGGAAGGGGGATTTGTGTTTCATTCACCTCGCCATTCTTAAATTCCGCCTGCAAGAATTTGTTTCACATGCATCTCCATGATAATATAATTAATAGTCCAGTCACTGATTTTAACCCAACATGCCGAGACGTAAAACGGATATTGGTCGTTGTTCATTGACATTGAAAAAAGAAAAAAAGCTCTTATAACGTAATGCATTCATAACTGTTCACGGGCGAAGCCTGGTCGGGTTGCTAGTACAGTATAAATAACTAGCAACCCGACCCGGCTTCGCCCGGTATCTTTAACGGTTTAAAGCTCAAAAGGCGTTTTATTTTTTCGATTTCAATGAACTACGACTTAATCCATTTTCCTTCTCGGCATAATGGGTTAAAATCACTGACTGGACCATTAATTATATTCTCACGGAGATATCATGAAACAGAAATACCCCTTCCATCCAATCTAAACTTGACTGTGTATTCTGCTGAAACGGGGATGATAGGCTCGCTCGCTAGCTAGCTCGCAAACTGTCTCCGAAGCTAGTAATTGAATGGAGATTGTTGGGAGAAATTAAAACGTATACACACTTATAGTGGGCGATGTATTGAAGATATAGATATGCTGTCCGGCAGAGGCGGTTCTAGCCCTGGGCCGGGGGGGGGGGGCAGCCCCCCCCCCCCCAGTTTTAGTGACATAATTATTTTAAAATTCCTTGGTTACTAAATAAATTGATAATTTACAGATATAATTTATCTGATATAAAACAAATTAATGCATTTAATTAAGTTAATTTTCTTTCAATTTCAAGATTTATGTTATTATATGTAATTTAAACAAACAATTGAAATCGTGTATAAATATAATAATTTTAAAATGCGTAGTGCATATACCAAGAGTATCAAACTCTTTTCCCAACTTTATGACATGCAAGTTCAGAAGTTTCCAATGTAGAGAAACCTCCATGCGATACAAGTGCATCGATATCTCCCCAACTCTGTGACAAAAATATGAGTGCAACTGTTTCTAATATAGACGAACCAGTACCATTTTATATCAGTGCATCGATCTATGATGGTCCATGGCAACCACATAAATCAGTTTATAAACAAACGTTTCTATACAATAAGAACAGAAGTTTTAACAGTAAATGGTAATCCCTGACTACGGTCAGATCATGGATCCTAGACCAGAGAATCAACTCAAGTATGAACAGTCTTCTAATGAACTCTTCCACCGCAAGGCACCATTCGGATACGGTGGGGTGTCGCGTAGAAGAGTCAGGTGGGTCGGAGCGCCTCGAAACCCCAAAGCCCAAATACAAACTCAAAATTATCAAACATAGGGAATTTTCATTCTTTGCAACATTAAACATAAATTCGTTAATTAAAATTGGAAAACTTAAGCATTCAACCCATATATTGTACCAACACAAGATCTTAATAACAGCACTTCAAGAACTTAGAAACACAGAATCTGGAGGATACCGTCTCTACAAGGGACCTCCAGGACCACGAGTTATAAAAAATGTCCCCCAATTTGGTATGGGATTTTTAGTACATACCAGTATTATTGATTCAGTGGAAGACTTTTCGTCGAACTCATCAAGGTTAGCAACTTTAACAATTAGGACAGGAAACAAAATATACTCTTTGATAAACGTTCATGCCCCAACTAATGACAAGAATGTCAAAAAATTTAGAGATGAAACGGGCAATTTTTGGGAAGAACTTGCCATACTAATATCAAACATTCCAGACACTCATGTTAAAATCTTGCTTAGGGATTTTAATGCAAAAAATGGTCAAGAAAGAAAACTTCGTCCAATAGTAGGTAAGTGGCCAGCTCACAAATTCACTAACAAGAATGGCCAAAGATGAATTACCCTTTGTGAAGAACATGGCCTACGTCTCGAAACAACTAGATTTAAGCGAAGACCACACAAACTTATGACCTGGAAATGCCCTAATAGTGCACTAGGGGAATTCCAGATAGACCATGTTGCAATGGATAAAAAGTTCTACAAAGAAATATATAACGTGAAGGACTACGTGGGGTCGACGTTGACTCTGATCATTATATACCCAAGATAAAGATCAAGTTAACTCCACGACGTAAACAAAAATCGTCAAACTCGACCATGCAAAGGCAATATGACCCTAGCTATTTAGTAAATTATGTGTCCTATAAGGAAACGTCTAAAACTCTCCTAAGTGACAAGCTAGAAACGATGGTTGACACACTGAAAACCTTTGCTGTCGAAATTGCCCCTATTAGGAAAAGGAAAAAGCATGCATGGTGGAATGCGGAATGTGACGCTGCAATTCGGAAAAGACATACAGCATGGCTCAATGATCAGCAAAAAAGGACCACACAATCGCGAGAAGAATTAACCATTGTTCGAAGGGAAACTGCCAAAGAAATTAGGAGAATTAAAAGAGAAAATCAAAAAAGTCCATACAAATTATTGATGATTCCTTTAAACAACACAAAACAAGGGACTATTACAGGACATTTCGTCAATATCATTCTAAATACAGCCCTCCTACACTATTAATGAAAGATAAATCAGGCAAACTAGCCCACAATGATACTGATAATACTAAAATTCTAGCAGACTATTTTAGAGAACTACTAAATGCTGATGAACCTAAGGAATATCTTGATTTTGAGCTTAATCCAAAAAATAAAACAAATTTACAGAACATTATTCCTCCTGACTTGACTGAAGTATGTGCAGCGATTAATTGGCTCAAAAATTATAGAGCAGCAGGAGAGAATTCATTGGTAGCAGAACTATGGAAATACGCAAATGAACAAACCATCTCCAACCTCCATAAACGCCTCATCGATGTATGGAATTCGGAACAAATACCAGAGGAATGGAGAATGGCTGTAATCCACCCAATTCATAAAAAGGGTGATATCAGACCCGAACAACTACCGTGGGATTTCTTTGCTTGATGTAACATACAAGATTCTATCTAGAATCATCTTGGCAAGAATAAATTCAACAACAACTCGATCAAGAACTAGGAGAATATCAAGGAGGGTTTCGACCAGGTCGCAGCTGTCCGGATCAGTCTGAAATGGATAATGAAATATCATAGAATGAGACAAAAGGATTTGGTCATTACTTTTGTGGATTTTAAGAAAGCTTATGACAGTATCCATCGAGGGTCATTACTTAACATCCTTAAGGAATTTGGGTTACATCAAAAGCTTATCAACCTCATCGGCGTTACTTTAAAAGATACTAAATCAAAGGTTAAATTTCGAGGAGCCTTGTCTGAGCCATTTGATATCCGGACTGGACTTCGACAGGGAGATGGTCTATCACCGTTATTATTTAATTGTGTTCTTGAAAAGATCATGCGTGAGTGGAACAAAACTTGTCCTCCAAATGTAAAGATTGGTACTAATATAAAACTGAATTGCTTGGCTTTTGCGGATGACCTTGCACTGCTTGCAACCAGTATAGATGAGGCTAAACACCAAATTGAAGAACTTCGGTCTATTCCAGCAAAAGTAGGACTTCAAATTTCATTTGAAAAGACTGAAATAATGGCATCCTTTGATGTGGAAACACAAGCTATTACATTGATTAGCAATAAAGAAATTAAAGTTGTACATAAATTTAAATATTTAAGGGAGATTATAACATGGAATTTGAATGAGAAAGCGTCAATCGAAAATAGATCAACAAAGTTAATGATGATGATGATAATTGTTGTGTTAAGGGGCCTAACATCTAGGTTATCGGCCCCTAATGATCTGGGTGATAGCGAAAATGATAATGAAACGGAAACCAGAACGAAAATTAAGTGAGACGGAAAATACTTACAAAAAGGAACTCAGATTGAAACAACTCACAAAATGTTCTTACAGAAGGGAATTGAGAACGAAAGGAATAGGAAAAAAAAAACACAAAATGAAGGCTAGGTTCAAAATACGTACAAAATTCAATGTAGAGTCGAAATACCTACAAAATGCAATTGAAATTCAAAATACTTACAAAATGCAAATGAGATCGAAAATTCGTACAAAATGCAATTGAGGTTCAAAATACTTACAAAATGCAATTGAAATTGAAAATACACAATGCGAGTTGGATTGAAAAAGCCGGTTCCAATCCAAATTACTCACAAAGTGCAATTGGAATTCAAAATACTTACAAAATGCAATTGAAAATGAAAATGCTTACAAAATGTACGGTAGATTCAAACGACTCATGGGGATTGACAATGCTTACAAAATGCAGTTTAGATTGAAAATACTTGACAAAATGTAATTTAGATTCAAAATACCCACAAAATGCAATTGAGAATCAAAATATGTGCAAAATGCCCACCAAACAAAATGCAATTTAGATTCAAAATTCGTGCGAAATGCGGCGTTGGTTGAAAATTCTTACAAAATGCAATTGAAATTCAAAATACTCACTAAAAGGCCCGGGCACATGCATTGAAAGACTTACTAAAAAGCAATTTAGATTGTCAATCTTTACAAAATGGAATCGAGGTTGAAAACAATCGCGACATGTAATTTAGATCGAAAAAACATACAAAAAGCAACGTAGATTAAAAATGCCTTAAAAATCGCTAGAAGGGAATTTAGACACACGGTAAACCAAGGAACAAAAACAGTGCGGGAATCTTAAGGAGAAAAGTAAATATAATGAAAAGAGGAGAGGAGAGAGGAGAAGGTCCGCCCCAAAGGGAAGGGACTAAAGGGGAAAACGGACCCAGCTCAGGAATCCCTCGGGTCGCCAACTCCCGAACTCACCAGCCGTGAGCCCCTGAGGGTGTAGCATTATCTACGGTGCACCAGAAGTGGTGGGGCTACATACACCCTGCCTCCTTAAGGGCCTTGAGCACAAGGCAGGAGGTAAAAGGAAAAGAAAAAGAAGGCTGACCCCTCACAGAAGGAGGGCATCAGGAAAGATGAGACAAGGGCCAACTAAGGCGGGAAAGTGAAAGACTACCTAGGCCTCGGATAACCTAATACCGTCGGGGTCGGAAGAGAACAAGAGTTGACCAAGGGAGGTCGACAGGAAAGAAGAAAGAGAGGAGCCCGGCACAAGTAAGTGGAAGCAATGCCGGACTCAGCTGAGGCCCCGTGGTCGCCAACCCACAACCCACTAGATGTGAGCCCCTGGGGGAATCAACAAAGTTAAGACAAGCGCAATATATTACACAAAAAAAAACACTCTCCATATATGCCAAATTACGACATTACGAATCAGTTATTAAACCGGAAGCAATATATGCTTGTGAAACACTTTTCAAGTTAAACACTCGATCAGTTACTGACACACTACAGAAGACTGATAGAAGAATTTTCAGAACTATAATTAATAAAAAACATCAGGTGGATGATCAATGGCATCTATTACCAAATGAAGTGGTTTATAAAGAAACTGAGTCTATAGTCGATACTATGCGAAAAAGGCGAATTGCTTTTTTTTGTCATATCTCACGCCTGCCGGATGCCTGACAATTAAAAGTATTATTTTATTATTTTTCAAAAGTAAAACAAAGAACTCTTGGTTTATGGAAATTCAAAATGATCTGGATGAACTCGGCTTGACAATGTCCCAAATTGCTAACAAAGATGAGAAGAATATCTTGAAAAACAAGAACATCCGACTTCCCTTAAAAACCTTTAAGGTAGACTAGAATGAAAATGTTTTGGGAAAAGAAGAAAAATAAGAAGCTGAATCTTTAATATTGTTTTTGAGGCATGTAGGCTATATACTTGTTTTGGTTAAGTGCTCCAATGAGGGTGTAACATAAATAAATAAAGGGAATTTTGATGAAATTTTAAATGTAATTAAACTAGAAAGTGAAAGCACAAGTCAACAGTCTACCAAAGAATGCAACTTCATCTAAAGATTCTCAAAATGAATTTCTTGATATCTCAGCTAATATAATAGTTGAACATATTGGAGGAGAGACGAAAAATATAACAATGGTTATGTTTCCTTAATCCTGGATGACGTTAGAGTTGTTAGTAAAGTGGAACAGATGTCCGTATTTGTCAGATATGTAGGACAAAATTCTATAGAGGAGCGTTTCATTGGTTTTATACATTTGTCTCAACTGAATGCTGAAAGTATAGCTAATTCAGCTTTAGAGTACCTTGTTTCAGTGGATTTCGATCCATGTAAGTGCATTGGACAAACATATGATGGAGCCGCGGTTATGTCAGGGAAGATAAACGGTGTGCAACATTTATTGCGCTTAAATTTAGTTTTGGTGGACGTTTCAAAGCCAGTTTGTAGACGTGGTAGGGGACACTTTTGGTTTACTGGAAGCAATTTATGCTTTTCAGTCTGTATCTACCGTAAGACACCAAAAGTTTGTTGAGATACAGAGTGATCTTCATCCAGGAGAATGTGTTTTAGAGATACCTCTTCAAAGTGACAAGTGATGGGTATTTAAATATAGAGGAGTAATGTATTTTCAGAAACGTTTTGCTTCAGTTAAAGCAGCTCTAGAGTATTTTTCAAAAGTCAGCTAACAAGAAAGAGGCAGCAGAAGCAAAAGGTTTGTTGAAGCAACTTTGTCAAGTGAAGGTGATGTTTGTGTTACAAATATTTTCTGATATTCTCAAGCTTGCCAATGGAGCCTCTATCTTCTTACAACAAAAACATGTGGACTTCGGAAGGGCACATAGATTGATCTATGGTCTTGTAAAATCGTTGCGAGAAAAACAAAATGATTATTATTTTAAGGAACTATGGGCGGTTACATGTGACTCTGTTCAGTCGTTAGGCGTGAAAGTTTATAAGCAATCTAGAGTCTCAAGTATTCCAAAGAACTTTTCAGACTACGTTTTATTAATGCCAGTCTCTGCGGAGAAAGAAGAGGAAAATGTCACATTATCAGAGACATGTAAAAGAAATCTTTTTGAAATATTAGACAACATGGTAGAAGAGTTACTGCATAGATTTACTGAAAATGATTTTGTGTGCAATGCAATGGATGCCTGTAACGCAAGAAGTGAAAACTTTTTAAATTTTGAATATATATATTCTCACGTTCTGTGAAAAGTATAATCTAATCTTCACAGACTGTAAGGTGCTACAGAATGTAATCAGTTTAGCTAAGAATGTATTTCGAGGCAAATATCCGAACACTTCCTCATTCTTTTTTTTCTGAACTTCTGAAAATGGAAGTTGCTTTTCCATAGCTACTATTATTTTTCAAGTTGATGCTGACTCTTCCTGTGTCATCTGCTTCTGCTGAGCGCAGTTTCTCTGTCGTGAAACGAATAAAATCCTATTTAAGAGCAACAATGGCAACAAAGAGGCTTTCCAATCTCGCAATTATTTCAATTGAAAGAGAATTAAGTGGAAAATTACTTCATGACCCTTCTGATATAGTGAACCAGTTTGCCCAGAGTAGAAACAGAAGAATAAATTTATGTGACAGTGAAATATGCTATTTTTTACCAAAGATAGTTTTTAGGCTACTTTTCTCATTTTGCAAAAATGAGGAAAAAGTAGACTAATGAGATCGATCCGGGAAAATGTCTAGGCTCCCCCAGATATAAGCTTCTAGAACCGCCACTGCTGTCCGGGACTTTTTTGTAGAACTTTTCATGCTGAATAATTCTTACACTCAAAGTATATACTCGTAGATATTTTTAACGGTTTACCCAGCGTAAGATTGAAAGGCGCTCGGATGGCAGGTTTTTCTTCCTTTGGCTTCCTTTGGTCATAAATAAATTATTTTTTACAGAGACCTTCCTCAAAAAATCCTTTACAGAATAGTGAAAACCGCACCAAAATCCATCCTGTGGTTCTCGACATTACTCGGAACATCCATGGATCCGGGACTTTTGTTTTATTCTAAGTAGAGATTGTAATAATTATAATAAAAATTAAAAACTGACAGTTTAAATTAAAGTATCCTTGAAGCTGGCCGATGGTAGATTACTAGGGAAAATCTGTGATATTTCAAGTTATCTATTAAATACTATTGATATTACATATTGTGATATGTCTCATGAATCTGACGGCACATCCAGTACAGATTATGTGTTAGACATCATAATATTGTTTTATGCAGCCCAACGAACGCGTGTTATCAGGAAGGTCGATATTTCTCTGCTGTATCCCATATGGTACTAATGCACTGTAAACATATCCCGCAAGCGATACTGAACACTATTACTATTTTTCCCCCGTCACATCGACTTTCTGTCACAGGACTTTTCTTCGACAACAGGAATATGACCTGGTAGTTGTCGTCATAAACTGCCTCTTTTACTCTATGCACCCTTCAACGACGGTGGGTATAAGCTAGTTATAGATATAATTGTTCGAGAAAGTTTACGCAACAGTGTAACATCGTAATTATTGCACAAAATAGTATTAATTATGCAATAAAATCTCAATTATACAACCCTGATTAACCGAACGTACGGATTAAGCAAATAGAAAAAGGAGAAAATATCTTGTTGTTATTTCATTTGAGAGACTGTACTTAACAAGCACAATCATAAAGAAAATGGGTTGGTTTTTTAGTTTTGGCACCTTAGTTATAACTGGATTAATAACTCACTTAGATGGTTCCAAGTATCACAGGCCCTCGATGTAGTCCCCACCGTTGCGTACTTCGTGTTCCCAGCGATGTGGAAGTCGTTGAATCCCTTTGGCACTGCCCAATCTATTGATGGTACGAAGAGAGCGCTCGGCAGCCTGCTTAACGTCTTCAACGGTACGGAAGCGCTCCCCGCGCATTGTCATCTTCATCTTCGGGGACTGATGTCGGGAGAATATGGTGGGTTGATAGAGAACCTCCCAGCCCCAGCGATCCAACAATGCCGACACAGCGTCTGCTGTGTGTGCCCTAGCATTGTCATGCAGAACGATGGGCGGTGTAACCATGTGGTGGCGCCGTTTCCTTCTCAGAGCTCCTCGGAGATGGTCTTGCAGAAACGAACAATAGTACGCCGCATTAACGGTTTGCCCTCGGGGAACAGTATGGTGAATGATCACACCATCCCAATCATAGGCAAGAATCAACATTACCTTCACACTGGTGGGGGTTGGTCAAACTGTTTGTTTCCGTGGTGATCCGTGTTGCCGCCACTCGTTCGATTGGCGTTTTAACTGTGGCTCATAAGATCTGGCCCACGTCTCGTCAATGGTTATGATACGCCGTAAGAAGGCCTCTCCTTCGCGCTCATAACGCTGCAAGTGCATACGACAAGGGTCATATCGCAGCCATTTGTGCCATGTCGGTTAAGTCATGCGGAACCCAATTGGACGCAATCTTCCTAATTTTCAGTAAGTCCTTCAGGTTGTGGAGGACAGTTGAATGCGCCAGTCCGGTATCTTGCTCTAATTGACGAATCGTTACGTTCCGATCCACCTCTACTAACGCGGACACCATCCGTACATTGTCATCACTTACTGGTGGGTGACCAGATCGAGGCATGTGCTCCACACGTTCGCGCCCATCTCGAAAGGCAGCAACCCATCTTGCTACCGTTCTGAACGGTAACGCAGCTGCACCGCACGCTTCCTGCAATCCTCGGTGACACTGTTTAGCACTGCGACCCCTAGCACACTGAATTTTTATCCACGTTCTCTGCTCCTGCTTGGAAAACATTGCGACTGTCTTTCGCGAGCGCTGGTCTCACACTACTCATCTAACAGGCGCGACCGCGCACAAGCGGTGGTGAGGACGGGCGAGGTCATGTGCTCTGAGGGAGGGGATGCAGGGCAGCAACCGTCGGTAAAAGTGGCAGCGCCCAACATTGTTGCAACTTGGCACTGAAGCATTGGTGCCAAAGCTAAAAAAACAACCCGTGTATTTTATGTTCGGCCATGGCGAAATGTAAATATTATCTGTCAGAAAACTAACCAGAACTCAAGAAGCAGTTGTGTGACCAATTAGGTAAGAATAGCATCGCACCTGCGCTCACTTCCATGGCCTCATATTTTAAATTTCATTACGTGGCTAGTGTCATAGTGGGGTATTCGAGGAGGCCATGGTATTCTCTGCGTCCCATGCGCTCTGTTCAGTACATAAAACAGGCGGATCTCGTCAGATATTTATGAATATTTATGTTCGAACATAAAATAGTTATAATTATCGTCAAATAACAGTCGTATGCAACTCGCCTATAATGCCAATTAAGGCACTCGTATGGAAATTATAAAACTCACTTCGCTCGTTTTATAAGCATACTCTTGTCTTAATTATTGCCACTATAGGCTTGTTGCATAATGTACTATTTTATTTTACCGTTTCAAAATCTTTATTATAAGGTTGATTTACATGAGCGTACTATAAAATTTAAGGCGCTCGTAGCTGCCGTACAATTGCTTTATTGTGGACATAGAATATTCCCGGATTATCCGAATGACCCTCGGTCCCATCAATTCAGATATTCAGGACTTAAGTATAACTAGGAGACCCGTGCGAGAAATCTCGCATGCGCATAAACCACCCACTCGGCTTTACTGTTTTGTGGGCTTCTTGTTTATTTCTTTGGTTGGTTCTTAAGTTTAGGGGCTGCGACAACGCGGTCATGTAGCCCCGTGTACTTTGGGTGTGTGTAGAATCTGTCTGATAACCGGTGTTAATTGTGATGACTGTATTAGTGTGTGTTATCTGTTTTTTTTTAAATTTAAGTACTTCAACTTAGAATTTTTCAAATAGTTCCTACTTTTGCCGCCACGCGCCACCGGCAACGAATACTAGGCCAAGTTCAGAACTTAGCTACTAGACGCCACTGCAGTCGGCTCTTGGCAACGAATGTAGAAACCTACTGTCGACCAAAGTATTATGTGCACTCGAGTTTGAAGTTTGTTTGTGAAGTAACCAATAGACCTACATAAAATCAAATAACATCATCATTTTTGTCGTTCTATTGCACGTTAGCTCATGTAGGTTTGGAATTTTTAATTTATATTTTAATATTTTTTGTCGCAGTTGGAGCACAAAAAGTACACGTTTTTAAGCGTGTTTCAACCATGCGTCACATTTAAGAATTATTATCTCAAAAACCCTTCATCAGATCGAATCCAAATTTTAACACAATATACATGGGAATATTGTATAACTGGTTTATTAATTTCAAAATATTGCGTGTCCAAGAAAAAAAGTTGTTATCATTTTTGTAAGGTAACTTTTTCTCGGCTCGGGGTGGTTGGAAAATGTAGATCTTAGTTGCGATGTAATCCTTATACATCAAAAAGTTATACTGTATGACTGTGAAATACGTAAATTAACTCACTTATTTTATATCGGTTTGTATTTGTAGGCGGGAATAACACACCGTTCACCACCTACCCGCTCCCGGAAAAGCTGTACAGCGTTGCCGAAATAGAGCCCATCACGCATCATGGCGTGCCTCGCTCGGAAGTGATGGGCTCCATCACAGCAACGCTGTACAGCTTTCCCAGAGTGGGTAGGTGGTGAACGATGTGTTATTTCCGCCTACAAATACAAACCGATATAAAATAAGTGAGTTAATTTACGTATTTCACAGTCATACAGTATAACTTTTAGGTGTATAAGGATCACATCGCAACTAAGAACTACATTTTCCAACCACCCCGAGCCGAGAAAAAGTTACCTTACAAAAATGATAACAACTTTTTTTTCTTGGACACGCAACATTTTGAAATTAATAAACCAGTTATACAACATTCCAATGTATATTGTGTTAAAATTTGGATTCGATCTGTTGACGGGTTTTTGAGATAATAATTCTTAAATGTGACGCATGGTTGAAACACGCTTAAAAACATGCACTTTTTGTGTTCCAACTGCGACAAAAAAATATTAAAATATAAATTAAAAATTCCAAACCTACATGAGCTAACGTAAAATAGAACGACGAAAATGATGATGTTATTGGATTTTATGTAGGTCTATTGGTTACTTCACAAACAACCTTCAAACTCGAGTACACATAATACTTTGGTCGACAGTAAGAGCGTTGTTTACATTCTTAACCTATTCAATTTAGCTTCACACAGGTGCAATTAATGGAAGGTTCTTTAACATGCCATAAATCTATGACTTGGGACCGCCAGCTTTACTTCCCCTCCGAAGGAAGGCATACTGAGGGATTTTTAACGCTCTTAAAAAATCCGACCTCTTCGGCCGGGTTTGAACCCGCTATCTTGGGCATAGATGCTCAGCATGCTACCGACTACGCCACCGAAGCCACCAAGTTTATTTCTTTAAACGCACTATTTAAACAAATTGTCGATATTTATGAAATCAGAGACCAATTTGTCGCTGTTGTGGGTAATTCTGTTTCTTTTGAATGCACTATCGGTTACTTGTGAGCGCACCATGTATATGGACCACCCGCCCGGCTTTAGTGCTATGCGGGAAAGAAGCGACACAGCGCTGCCGGGGGCTATCGTCTTGTTTATTTGTTACGCACTTTCTAAACAGATAAATATATTCCCGTTGACTTTTCATGAAATACAAGATTTTTCCTGTAACCTTTTATTGAGACGATTCGGAAGTTTTTGATACAAACCGCACCTTCCAACTCCTGCTGGTTTAAGAGCCAGAGTTTTGCGAAACATACACATTAGCGTTTTATATACAGGATCATCGAAAAATAATGCCTAGATTTTAAATAATTGCTATAAAAATACTATTAGAGATTATGTAATGGTTTTAGTTTTATAATGTGTGGAAATGATACATTTTTTATTTTCTTACCTTAGTAATTTATTAGGAACAGCACTCATTCCAGGTTTACATGAAGTATAACATAATTTTCTCGCCAAATCAATACTTTACTTACATAAAAATTCTACAGGTACATGTTTCGGAAACCTATTTTGTTTCCTTCCTCAGCCCACTTTTTGGTGTAAAACATCATACAACATCGAAATCCTCACCATATAACAAAGCACAGTTCACACAACATCGAAATCTTCACCAAATAACAAAAAACACAGTTCCCACTTTTTCTGTGAACTGTGTTTTTTTGTTATTTGGTGAGGATTTCCATGTTGTATGATGTTTTACACCAAAACGTGGGTTGAGGAAGGAAACAAAATAGGTTTCCGAAACATGTACCTGTAGAATTTTTATGTAAGTA
Source organism: Meconema thalassinum (assembly GCA_946902985.2). NCBI lineage: Eukaryota > Metazoa > Arthropoda > Insecta > Orthoptera > Tettigoniidae > Meconema > Meconema thalassinum. The sequence goes on along the minus strand of OX336400.1, from coordinate 97,631,122 downwards.
AAGTATTGATTTGGCGAGAAAATTATGTTATACTTCATGTACCTTAGTAAGTTTCAATGTGAGCTCCGTGTGTTGCTCTTCAGACGTACGTCGAGTGTGTCGCGTACCGCGCGAATGTAGTGAGACGGAGCCCCACACTGTTGTCCGATGTCTTCTATTTGAGCGAACACAAACTGTTCAAGCATGTCGAGGTAAATTAGGCTTGTAATTGTTTTTTCAGCGGAAAAGAAAGGTCCAATATCTTGGTCATGAAGTAACGCGCACCACACATTGACACACATTAGACGTCTGCAGGGCAACAAACGGAGCTCACATTGAAACTTTCTAAGGTATGAAAACAAAATGTTATATTTTCCCCGCATTTTGAGGCTAAAATCATTACATTACCTGTGATAGTTTTCTTTATAGCAACTATTTAAAATCTAGGCATTATTTTTCGATGACCCTGTACAATTTGTACCTCGGAGGTAGCCTATAGAACACTAGGCCCATTTTACTCCAAAATGGGTTTATTAGCAGAACTACGAGTATAAGGGTCTCTTCTCCTCAACACAGAGGTATACAACACATTGTCGTACAACCTACATCAAGAATTAGGCGAGTCATATGCTTTGAACGAAACACCAACTCCACTTTCACTGATAGGTATACAACTCCAATTCGCCATAGTGGTGTATGCGTCTGCACAGTTTGGTGAATTTCCATGAACTAAAGAAACACAGTTAAAATTTTGTTACGAAAATGCTACTAACAGGCGAGAAAATTAAGGGAGAGCAGAGTAAAACATCTTCAAACCGCTCTCCTGTAAAATTTAATAAACGTGACAGTGTCCCATACCTCCGAGGTACAGATTGATGATAATGATAGTAACAGAAATTGGTCAAATAAAGAGGGTGAGGAAGTCAAATATTTGGGGCAAATTATTCCAGAAAATGGTTTGGAAAAATCTGCTGTAGAAGAAAGAATACGAAAGATGGAAAGAGCGTATGGCATAACTAGGATTACCTACAACAAAAAGTGTTTGTCTACAGATCTTAAAATACAACACTTCAACACCGTAGTCAAACCGTAATGCCTGTATGCGAGTGAATGTCTCGTACTGAACTACAAATTGGATAAATTAGAAGTAGTAGAAAGAAGAATTATACGCAAAATACTCGGTCTTTTAAAAACTGCAGGATTCTGAAAATTAAGAAGTAAAAAGAAATATATATAAAAAATAGAAAACATATCAGAAACAATACGGAAGAGGAGATTGATATTTTTAGTCAATTTTCAATTTTGAAAAAAAAAGGCTTATGAGATCACCTTTTGTCCGTGTGTGTGTGTGTGTGTGTGTCCCTAATAAAATCTAAACTGCTGGAGCGATTTCAATGAAATTCGGTAAGTTCATAGCACTATTCCGGGTGACCTCAACCGTGCCCTTCAAATTTTTTTACATCTCACCAATCCAACATGGCGGCTCTGCGAAATATTTCACCACCATTCAATATCTCCGAAACTATTCCCGATATCACCCTGGAATTTATTACGGTGATAAAGGGAACTACTAGAAGTTCACCTATGTAGCTTCTGAAAAACTGGTAACTACAAAACCAACATGGCAGCCACGCGAATTTGCGACTTTTAAATAGACGTTTCTCGCGATTTAACCAACCAAACGCAATAAAACTTGGAACAGTATATGTTTATACACATTGTAATGCACCGACATCTAAATTCCTTCAATTGTTTACATAACCACAAGATGGCGGATATGCGAAATATTTCACCGGCATTCTATATCTCTGAAACTATTAGCGGTATCTCCCTGAAATTTTGTACAGTGATAAAGGGCGCTACTGGAAGTTCATCTATAAGACTTTCAAAAACCGGTTAACTACAAAACGAACATGGCGGGCAAGCGAATTTGAAAATTTTAAATAGACCTTTCTCGCGATTTAATGTTTCAAACGCAATGAAATGTGGTACAGGAAATATTTATACACATTGTAATGCACTGGTATGTAATTTAGTTCAATTGTTTACATAACCTCAAGATGGCGGCTGTGCGAATTTCGAAAATTAAGGTTTTATTTCTTGTGTCGTAATCATGCGATCGAAGTGAAAGTTTGAATAATAAACCTACGTAATAATTTTACTTTAATGGTACATGACTCTATGGCCTATACATTTAACAATCCAACATGGCGACCATCCGAAATATTTAGACGGCTCTGAATATCTACGAATCTATTATAGCAATCAAACTGAATGTTTCTATGTTCATAGGGGCTATGAACTTAAATTCATCTATAGGACTTTAAATAACCTGGTGATCATAAATCCAACATGGCGGCGACGCGAAGAATAAATATTCACATGAAAGTTTCTCGCAATTTAACCATCCGAGTGGAGTGAAACTTGGTACAGTAAATCCTTATACGAATGTTAATCCACTGGCATCTAATTTATTTCAATTGTTTCCATAACCACAAGATGGCAGCTGTGCGAAATTTTTAATTCTAGTTTTTACTTTTTGTGTCCTAATCATGCGATTGAAGTTTGAATGCTACACGTACACAATACTCTTCATGTGACAGTACATAACTTTAGGACCTACATATATAAAATCCAACATGGCGACCATCCGAAATATTTAGTCGGTACTCAATATCTACGAATCTATTACAGCAATCATACTGAAATTTTGTATGTTGATAGTGGCAGTTAACATAAGTAGGATATATGAAAATAGGCTGTATAGTTCTTCACGGAACTACTTGTTTGGATATTTGTACAGTATGGATGACAGTAGGTTAACCAAGCGGATCTTCACATTCCTGTGGAACAAGAAATCAACAACAACCTGGGTACAAGAAGTCAAAAAGGATTTGTAAAGAAATAATATCAGAGAAGAAGATACACCACAGAGATATTTTTAGGTAAAAAGTGTTAAGAATGGAAGGATTCCAAGGGAGGAAGGGAAAGAAAACCGGCTCAAAATGTCCGAGGAAAGTAAGAGGAAACATAGTGAGATGTTGAAGGAATACTGGAGGAAGAAGAAGGGACAGCAAAGGACAAAGCATTGTAATTGACTCGTCCCTAGACGACCAAAACGAAAATAATAATAATAACAATGCTACCCTGTGGAAACGAAACTCCTGTAAATGTGACTTGAGTTTAGAAGATGACTTGACGAGAGAAAATTTCACATATGGTAGGGAAAATGTGTGATTTTTGAACATTGTTTTTGGAGAGCGAACAACTCGGTCGGGTGGAGTTGAAGGCAGCAAAGTAATAACAAGATATAAACCGCGTGATGTAGGCCTGGTGTGGAGAGCTATGACAGCAGATGGTGCTGTAGCTAGTCCTGTAAACAGCTACTTGGGTGGGATGGGAACAGCCAGTCTGCTCTGCCGTACCTAACGTTTGTGCCGACAGATTGATGGATAGTCTTCTAGTACAGCTTTGAGGCGCTGGTGCTGCTCATGTTAGCCTACAAGCCATGAAAAACATATACCGTATATGTATATAGCGGCTTCGGTTGCGTAGTTGGTAGCATGCCGAGCTTCTATGCCTAAGATCGCGGGTTGAAACCCGGCCGAAGTCGTCGGATTTTTAAGAGCGTTAAAAACCCTAAGTATGCCTTCCTTCGGAGGGGAAGTAAAGCCGGCGGGCCCATGTCATAGATTTATGGCATGTAAAAGAACCTTCTACTAACTACAATTGTGTGAAACTAAATTTGTAGGTTAGATTTGATTAACACTCCATCAGTTCCAACGTTCGCTGCCAGCTGACGGTTGTGGTTGCCATCCTGGAAGTGGTTTTCCGTGGTTTCCCACTTCTACCCAGGAAAATGTCGGGATGGTTCCTAATTTCAGGCCGCATCCGCCTTCTTCCCAATCCTTACCTGAATTTATTACAAATACACGTTCTGCTACATACACCTTAATAACACAGGTTGTCAGACAAAATCTATTGTTGTTGTTCTTTCATTTGAGGAGCACGGACATCATGGTCATTCAGCCCTGTGTACTTCTGTGTAGAATTTGTCGGATAACTTGTGTTATGGTGGTGTCTGTAGTAGTGTATGTATTCATAATTCAGTTGAGGATTGGGTAGGAGACGGCCGTGGCGTTAAATTAAGCACCATCCCAGCATTTACCTGGAGTAGAAGTGGGGGAACCTCAGAAATCTACTTCCAGGATGGCTGAGGTGGGAATCGAACCTACCTCGTCCCTGTTTTGTCTTTGTTTTGTGTACCCCGTTCCCGCCCTCAGACCAGAATTACAGTAAATTTCATGGCTGAGCCAGGCGTCGAATCCGGGTCGACAGCCAATACTGCTAGTCACTACACCACGAGGTGGTAAACAGATTCTACACACCCAAGTACACGGGGCTAAATAAACACGATATCCCAGCCCCTCAAATGAAACAATTTCTGCATATTAACATGTTTTAAAAGGTTAAGATCGTCAATATTCCTCTTGCTTTGTTGATTAGAACAACTGTGTATAAGAAATAAGTCTGGTGAATTCAGACACTCACAGCCATATTTTACGTTTAAAATGTTATTTATTTTTTCTTTCAGCGATGATTTATTTTACAGACGTTTTAATAAACTAGGCAAGAGGAATATTTACAATTTTAACCTCTAGTGAAAGTGTTTTTAAGACAATTTACTGGGCAAGTTATTAGAATAATTGGAATATTATCTTAAAGACACTCCAGGTGGGCCCTAAAGCAGAGTTTCTCAAAGTGTGGTCCGTGGACCCCTAGGAGTCCGCAAGCCTATACAAGGGGGTACGACGCAACTAACCTAAAAAATCATTTTTTTAATGGCCCCAAATAAAATGTGAGCTAACTAAGTACGTGGTAAAAATTCTGGTGAATGTGCTTCTAGCTAGAACATAAGGTTTCTAAATTGAATGGGTCGGTGGATAAAAGAACTAAGTCCATTTTATAGGTTTTTCATTTTTTCCAGTACCGGTATATGTAATGTGGTGAATAAGACACACCCTACTGTGGTGAAAGGAACTTTGTGTTTCCATAGCTGAAATTAACCTTGAATTTTTTGTTGAATTTTCAGTTCTCTTTCAGTATCTCAGTTTGATTAGTGTAGAGTTATTATTATGCTAAAAGAAGGCGTTATTTTCTTTTCTTGCCCGGAATAGTTACCAAGACATTTTCAGTTTTAAGTCTTACAATAGTGACATGTGGAAAGGAACTCTTATTAGTGTTCTTATGCTGTTTATTTTGTGCCATATATATCGGAATTAGTTAATAGGACTTATGTTGTCCTACTAGTCACACCTAGGAGGCAGTGATTTAGTGAGGCTAGTCGAATTGAGGCTCCTGATGTTTGTATAGTTGATTTAGTTCCTTCACGTTTAATTGTTTGTTTTAGGATTTATACGTTGATTTTGGGTGTTTTACTGTTGGTATTTAGTGTTTTATGGTGTTGTGAGAGCTCTTATAGCGATATTTGATAAATTTGTTACGCGTGATCTTTGTTTACTCTGTTGCTTAGGAATAAGTTGAACCAGGTTAGGTTATACATCTTCATGGTAATATTCCTTTGAATAGTTAAATTGAGACGTTGTGTTGTGTATTGATACGCCGTTAATCTATATACTGTCCAATTGTATCATCTGTCCGACAAATTATTGTGAACCGTTGTTCTGATTCATACGGCACGCAGGTTAGGGTTATGTGAGAAGATATCAACTAAACGGGGTTGACGTTGCTCCACGTCCGTAGGAATAACCTTAAAGTGCCCTACACGTGACCCCTGGTTGGTGCTAAAAAAAGCAACAACGTTGGCTGCTGGACCTAAAGCTACGCTTTCAGGGTATCCCAGCAATTAGAAGATATAGCAATATGACTCATGGAAATGGCTCTTTTCAGAAACCCGTTGAAGACTTTCACCTCATACTAAGGGTACTACAGCTCAACATTGAAGGATTAAGCCGATCAAAAAGCGATTACCTAACAAAAGGACTGACCAACCACAAGGTGGATGTTGTTCTACTGCAAGAGACCCACTGTGAAAACCAGGATCAGCTTTATGCGAGATGTAAGATTCCGGGATATACCCTGCTTGACGCATCATTTCACAAAAGTTATGGCACTGCAACGCATGCAAAGAGCAACATAGTGAAAATTGACATAATAAGCACAAATGTGGACAAGAATATGTTTGCCTCCAAAATGAAAATTGCAGGTACTGAAATTATAAACATCTATAAGCCTCCCTGCCAACCTTGGATCTTGAGTGAGACCATCCAGAACATTCACCACCCAGCTGTAATCCTTGGAGATTTTAACAGCAAGAATACTAACTGGGGTTATAATTATACCAACAAAGAGGGCCAAGGTGTGTCGGAATGGGCTGATGCAGAAGACCTTCTTCTAATGCATGATGCCAAAGAAAAGGGCTCCTTCCACTCTGCCAGATGGAATAAGGACTATAACCCTGATCTGTGCTTTGTCTCAAAGGACTCGTTTGGTAAACCCCTAAAGTGCAGCAGGAATATTCTAGACAACTTCCCCCGAAGTCAGCACAGACCAGCACTTGTCAAAGTTGGCCTAGAAATGCCTGTCGTCTGATCAGTTCCACTGCCACGTTGGAATTTCACCAAAACCAACTGGTCAAAATTCGCCAGTGAATTGGAACATAATATACAGTGGATCCCACCTAAAATAGGTAATTACGAGCGCTTCGCTGGACTAATTTGTGCTATTTCAAGGAAACATATCCCAAGAGGATACAGAAGGACCTATATTCCTTGTTGGAGTCCAAAATGCAATGAACTATATGAGGAGTATAAACTCGCCAGTGATCCTGAAGTTGCCAACGAACTACTACAGTCTTTAGACTCAGCTAGAAGAGAAAAATGGACCAACCTAATGGAAAATACGAATTTTCAACACTCCAGTCGAAAAGCATGGTCTCTTTTAAGGAAACTTGGTAGCAGCACTCCAAAATTCAGTTCAAAGTGCACCAAGATAAAGCCAGATGCGATAGCAAGCAGATTAGTTAGTCTGACAAGAAAACCTGCCGATACTGACAAGAAAGAGGCAAAAAGAATTCAGTTAGAACTAAAATCTAGGCCTAAGATGTCTCATGCAGAAACAACATCCCAGTTTACAGCTGATATCACGGCTGCTGAAGTTTCAACTGCGCTAAAAGAAGTAAAATCAGGAAAAGCAGCTGGGTTGGATGGGCTTTATCCAGAATTCCTACAACGATGTGGTCCTCGAACAATTGAATGGCTTGCTAAATTTTATAGCAACATCTTACGCGATGGTCAACTTCCACCTGCACTCAAAAGAACTAAAGTAGTTGCTGTACTCAAACCTGGGAAAAGTGGAGATAGTGCAGAAGATTACAGGCCTATTGCCCTCCTGAGCGTCTGTTACAATCTGCTGGAAAGAATAATCTATAATAGACTCTCAATTACAGTTCTTGAGCACATACCAAATGAGCAAGCTGGCTTCAGACCAAAGCGCAGTTGTACCGGCCAGGTGTTGGCCCTAACCTTTCACATAGAGAGAGAGGATTTCAAGATCGAAAGAAGACCGTATCTGTGTTTGTGGATCTCACGGCAGCATACGATACAGTTTGGCGAAAAGGAATGATCCTCAAATTCCTGAAAATAATCCCTTGCAAGAAACTTGCCATCCTACTGAATAATATGCTGGTCAACAGAGTGATTGAAGTTCACCTAAATGACAACGTAAGCAGATCTCACAAACTAAATGATGGATTACCACAAGGATCGGTCCTTGCCCCATTGCTGTTCAATATTTACACCGCAGACTCACCTCATACTAGTGCTAGAAAATTCGTATACGCTGACGATCTTGCATTGACAGCTCAGTCCAACGACTTTGCAACAGCAGAAACCGTACTTACGGAAGATCTCTGCAGACTCGACAAGAAGTTCTTCAAACCCTGGAGACTAAAACCAAATATAGCAAAAACAGAGGTCAGCTGCTTTCATCTGAGCAACAAACAAGCCAACTACATTCCTAGGGTTCAATTCCAGGGTCATCTACTGAAATTCAATCCTCATCCTAAATATTTAGGCGTCATCTTGGATCGATCCTTGACTTACAGTGAACATCTAGGCAAAACACCCGCAACAACATCCTGCACAAACTCACAGGAACGGGCTGGGGCCCAACAGCATCCACCCTCAGAACTTCATCGCTTGCCCTAGTGTATCCAGTAGCAGAATATTGCTGCCCAGTATGGCTTAACAGCGCCCATGCAAAGAAGATAGACTTATAGCTCAACGGCACAATGAGGACTGTATCAGGAACCATACAATCTACACCTTTGGAATGGTTACAAGTACTCTCCAAAATCCCGCCTCCTCATCTTCGAAGACAAATGGCACTGAAGAGAGAATGGCTTAAATGTTGTGACAACCCTCTTCTGCCAATTCATCTAGACTGCTCACCTAAAGATCTCAGGCTGAAATCCCGGAATCCTTCTTGGAGACAAGGAAGGAAGTTGGTCCAAGAGCAGTTTCAAGTGAATGAAGCTTGGCGCAATGAGTGGCTGACTTCAAATCCAGACAGATTAGGCCTTATCTCGGATCCAGTTAGGCAGCACCCTGGTTTCGACCTTCCCAGGAAAATCTGGACTTCGCTGAACCGTATAAGAACTCAACACGGTAGGTGTCAGTTCTGGAAGCACAAATGGAAAATTGCCGAGAATCCTTTCTGCAACTGTGCAGATGTGCCTCAGACCATCAGTCACATCGCTATGGATTGCCCACTCCGAAGGTTCAATGGTCCAATGAAGGAGATTCATCAAGCTAGTGATGAAGCTTTAGAATGGTTAGAGAAATTAGATATCCAGCTCTAACAAAACTGAAGCTACTTGCAGATCAAGGTCTCAATCTGTATATATTTGTACTGTAAATACTGTAGAATGTAAATAATTGTATATTGCATCTTCATGCCATACGAAATATATAGTCACTTACCCACATATTTTTGTAGTATTGAAACATTAATAAACTGAATTCTTGCTTGAAAACTGCCAGCGAGTGGAAAAAGGAACTAAGTCCATTTGTTTCAAACCATTATTTTTCAAATGTGGTGCACTATATTTTAATTCAGAACTGTTTATAATATTAAAAAACCGACGGTAGTTGCTATAAATAAATTTAGGAGAACAAGGCTGTTGTAATTTGGTAAGAAAATAGTTTATTCCTTCTCCTGAAAAACGCGAAAATGTGACTTACCCGACGGATTCAATTATAATATTCAGTTAATCGTAGCGTTTAGCAGGACGGCAGCAGTGACAGGTTAGGCTTATGTGCCTTCGCTATAGCACCGAACCTTTCTTGGATCGCGTGGCGCGCGGAGAGCGTTGAGTCAGCTCCACTTGACTAGCATCTACCGTTACACAACTGTGGGACGGAAATCACCGCATGTGGTCATAGCATTGATTACATTCCCAGCTGGAGAGATACCATAGTACAGAGAGTTAAGATTAGTAGTGATTTTTGTAGCCTGTTTCGTATCCCATATGATTATTAAATACGTTAAAAAGTGTAAATGTGTTAAACTGGGCGGGCGCTACGCTGCTGCTAGCGCCAGTGCCTTGCTCGACAGGCGGCTACACTCAGTGGCCCGCCCGTCACGTGGCGACTGTAAAGCCCCGTTCTATAGAGCTTCCGCGAGTTAAAATGGCATAGCGAACTTCCGGTCCACGAATCTCCATTTGATTTTCATTGGCATGAATCGTCCGTGATTATTTGCATTATTATTTCGGATTGTGGTTTTGTTTTTAGGTGTTCAACTTATGAAATAAGAACTAGAGGGTTGGCCTTTCTAGAATATTCCAAAGACAAATGTCTCCTAAAAGAGTAATTAATAAAACTTCGCAATAGAAAGTGTGCGATTTGCACATTTCAAACGGCGGTGGTCTAACATAATTTGGATTACAATTGTATTGAGTTGGTGTTAATTAAATATGTTATATGTGAGAATATTATAATCAGTTGCTATCCGGTTGTTGTATTGGTATATTATGCATTAACTTGACTCTTTGAAATGCCAAAATGTGACAAAAGCTACGAGTTAAAGGCTATACGCCGCACCGGTAACATTAGACCTACTAATAACTCGTCCTTTCTTCATTAATATTTATTTAATCACTATAATTATAATGGCCTTATTTAACCAATAATCATTTTATAATTATATACATATTCCAGGTATTGCAAGAAAGCGATATTTGATAGCACTTGCGGTTCCATTTTAAAATCCAGCCGTGCCTAGTTTTCAGTATGGAAAATTTAAATTCCTAGACCAAACAACTGGCGGCAACATTAAAAACAAGAAGTTCCGTGACGAACTAAACAGCCTACTTTTCTTAAAATTTAAGATTCATGCCAATGATTAATCTATATGGATCTATCTAGAATAATGACGAAATGAAGTTGGTAATATCGAAATTTCTAATTACTTCGAAATACTGTATACCTGGCATAATGTAGCCTAATAGAGAACTACAGTTGGCAGCCCTGGTGACTGAATATATTCTTAGTTCCATCTCTTAAGGTACAGAATACAAAATTTGGTTGAAGTCCAATGGATAGCATGGACGTTACATGCAGTTAAACATTGGATCTAACAGCGCGCATAAAATCGTGTTGGCAACAATGTCATGTATGTATTGGTCAGAAATAATCTGAAATAATATGATCTATTGTTGTGTCAATTTTGAATGAAATCCATTAGTTAGTATAGAAGTTACATGCATTTTAAAATTGGACCTATCAGCAGGCTTAGAATCATGTTGGTACCACTGACGTATATAAGTTACTCCAAATTAATATAGAATGTCAGGTACAATACGTGTGCATAGTTTAAAGCTGACGGCTTGTACACTTTCTGATATATGGGTATTTGGATTTTTAAAAATTGAGAGCATTTATTAACAGTTGGCAGCCCTGGTGGCTCTTAAGAATGCGCTCTGTCATATCTGTTTATGTACACATAGCACATACGAAATTTGGTTGAAATCCAATTGATAGTGTAGAATTTATATGCATTTAAAATTTGGACCTATCAGCAGGCTTATAATCATTTTGGCAACACTGCCATGTATGTCCTCCTGGAAATTAAACTGCAATATTATTATCTATGCGTGTGCCAATTTTGAAATAGCTCTCATTCATAGCTTCCAAGATATCCATCATGGAGCTCAAATTTCAATTACGATTTTTTCAGCAGTTGGTAGCACTGACATAATTTTCAAATATGGACGTGAGATATTCAGGGATAGATCTTTACTCCTACCAAATTTTGTTACGATTGCTGCAGCCGTTTAGGAGTTGATAGGGGGGGGGGACACACACACACAGCCAGACAGACAGACACACATTTGCCCGATCTCATAAGTCTACTTTTTCCTAATTTTTGCTCATTTACATCTTCACCCTAGTCTACGTAACGTACCATACGTCAATCACTGAATGGGTAAGGGAGTTTATGGCCTCAATTTCACAAACTAACGAACCTCATTTTGCATGAATTATGGAACCCGATACCTTCTAGTGGAGGTATGGATTGTATGTCTTTAGAAATATTTTAGTCAATAATTTAAAACAAGTTGCCAGAACACGAAATACAAAAAGCTGCGTGCCTACTACGGTGTTAAGTTGCTCTGTAAAAAAAAGAAGCAACCTTGCTAAGATTATACGACGTGCATGCAGTTAAATACAATCATCCAATTGGGGGAACACTTTTTTTTGTCACGATCTTTAAAAAAATTCAAACATAATCTGTTGTAAATTGACGGGAAAATGTGCAACATTTAGAGACTACGAGTGTTGTAAGCGGCACAACGTTAGCTGATATTTCGCATCATTAATATATAAGGATAAACATATATGCAGAGCTTTCGCATTGTACACAGCTTAAGATCAGATCATTCTTGGTGCATTTTACAACTTTTATTTCTCCTAATAACAATAATTTTCTTAGCTACATGCAAGGAAAATTGTAGTACACAGTTCCCATTGCTACCATTACCTGACTACTAAACCGGAAACTGGTAATGCATAACCATATGCCGGTGGCGCGTCCTATGGCAAGTGAAAGAACGAAAGAAAGTGTAAGCTCTATACGGAGGGCCATCACTGTAGATTAGGAAAGATGTTGTTAGGTAGATTTCATTAAAAAGCTAACTATTGCAATGAGTACCATGTTTCGACTTCCGGAAATTTTCGACATATCTACACGTTTCACATCCCCCAGACCTCAAAACCACCGTCAGTTCAAACGTTCATATATACTGTATATATCACTTTCTTGTGGACACGGTATCTACCGCAATTTCGGACCAATCACTTTGAATTTTTTTACATAATATGTATCCCTTTAAAGTCTCAGTCGAGTTCGTTAATGGCCAAATTGGTCGAAAGGGGTGAAAATGGGTGGATTTTTTCGAAAAAGTGAAATATCGCTATAACTCTCTTAATATGTGAAATATCGAATCTATGAAAGTTCATACTATGTGTCTGATAAGGGCCAACATTTTATGTTTGAAAAGTTTTTTGATAGCACCAACCATTGACCAAAGGGGTGGGAAAAAGTTTTTTTTTTCGGGAAACATTAATCATATCTCCCTTAATAGGCACAATATCAAAACCTGACAAAATGGGCAATATTCCCCTAATAATTACCTAAAACTTTTGTCTTAAAGAATTTTTATCTGACCCACCATTACGCCAAGGTTTGAGCAAAATGATTTCGGAAATATAAGAAAACTAGCAGTAGTGCCCGGCTCCGCCCTGTGGATTTATATGTTTTATAGATGATAATGTATACTACTACAGAACTGCCACATTATATATAAATTAACAGAAAGAAACAAATGTAAAAATATAACTTTTTGTGGTGGTAGTGGGAGTGATACGTAGTACGGTATAATGGACGTAACATTCACGTCATTTTCCCGTAATGATAATGATAATAATGAATAGGGAAACGGCTATTTACTAACTACAGTACTAACACAATACATGTAATTTACAAACGAATTGAAAAATATGATTAGAAAGAGGAGTATGTGAAATAGGCTAGGGCCTATATCTCATTGGCTGTTAGAAAAGTAGTGACCAATAGTGTCGTCTGTTGTCGCATAGCGCTGTAGGAAAATAATCAGAGCACTTTGGAAACCTTGGCTGTCCTGAGCTCCTGAGGTAACAACAGTGGATAAGGATCGGAATAAATGAAAGTAAATTTGAAAGCACCAACGCTTATTGCAGCTGATCTACACCTCAATGTACTGCACCAACACCATCGCACTTATACAGAGGCATAATATATTCATGATGATAACTTTTTCCAAAGGGTAAGTATACAAATTTTGTTCAGATAGGTGAAACGGTGTAGATTTATATAAATAACAGACAGACAAACCAACATTGAGTTATATATATATATATTGTGACCGATCCAGTCAGGGTCAATTACCGGCCCCGGATGACAGAAGATCGGAAGGGAACCGGAGAGTCAGTATGACGTCATGGCATGACGCGCCGAGAGCAGGGGAATGCTCCAGAAGGTTCCAACCCCTCCCACTTTCTTTTTCTCGAAGAAGGACGCGGTTCCGGAATGTTCAGTAGGTGAGTCAGCAGTATGTGAGTCAGTAGTGCGTGGACGAGAATGTCATACAGCGGAGCACGGAAGATTAGCCCATGTCATGTAGACAGTGATTTTACATCGGGAACTTGAATGGTTTTCGTGAGTGACCAGCAGGCCATGAAGCCTGAAACTAGCGTGCATGTATTGCCAGTGAGTTTTTTTTACAGTGATGTATGTCAGTTTGTTGGTCGAACAGTGTGAATTTCAAGACGATTTCGGACTCGCTAGTATGTGAGGAAACAGTTAGAACTGATAAAGGAAGTCCGTTTATGCCGACAATTTATGTTCATTAAAGATTGATGCCAGGAGGTGTTTAAAATTACGAGTATCAGGGGAAGAACTATATAACGATAGTCGATGCGAAGCATTATCGCGAGGCCCTATATGGTAACTGACATCCATTCGGAAATAGCATAGCAGTACGGCGTTTTAAGAAACGCAGTGAGAACGCAGTAAGAAATACCACATCTACTTTAAGCTCGTGTTGGAAGACGGTAGGCCGTAGGCAACTTGATATGTCGGTCAAGGCCAGCTCGAAATAGCTCCTCTTGGAAGGAAGTGTGTCACCGGGTTAAAGGAAGTGAAAACATATAACTCAAGTGAACCAGGAACTAGACGCCATAGTGTGCGAGCGTGAATGTGCTCTGATATAGTGAAATGTAATATTGCTACACGGCGGCATGAACTTAATAACCATGGACTCATATATTCTGGGCATCAACATGCATATTAACACGCGAATTATGCTGCACTGAACTTCTAAAGGGGCCATAATGGGATGAACGGTCGCAACGAGATGGACGAGTGGACCATGGTTGGGACGTCGGGAGACGCCGCTGATGAAGGTGACCGGGGACAACCTGTGGGCAGACATGGGCGTCGCCAGGAGATCGAGAGGTGCCATGGGCGATTACCTCTACCAGTACGCCGGGAGACCACATCGCGGGGACGCTGGAGGGACGCCGCCGCCCTGATGCCGCAGACGATGACGACGCCGACGCCATGGATTTTCGAGGACGCTGGATATAAAGTAAGACGTTTCCTTTCCATCCTTGTTCATCAGAAAGAAGAGAACTTCTACCTCGGATAGCCAGGCCATGAGATAACCTGAGATCGTGTAACTTAACGCCCTTTATAATCATTTATTCCAGGTTGAATAAGAGCATCATTTTTTTTTCATAGGGTCGTGCAGATGTTTTTTTGTCTTTCTTTTCGGGTCATTTGACCTACATAAATTTACAGCATCAATGGTAGGAGTAAGATATGTATTTATTCTCTGAGACATAATAATCATAATAATTTGAAATTGGGTAACGATAATAGGAGATGCCCATTTTTGCTGGGAGATTCTAGCCTGACGATTTCAGAGGTCATTATTCGAATTTTATTCTGAAAGGTTTGTCACGGATTGCATAGATTTTTATTGCAAATGAATATGGTTGGAGATTGTCGAATAAGGTTCCTTGGATAGGATGCCATATTATCATACGACCTCGTGGTCCCGATAAAGTTGATACGCTCTGTTAGTGTGGGTTCTTGAGACATGCTAATAATGCATGATTTATTTTGTAATGATGTTGTGTAAAGTTTATGTGATAATTATGTGGTGATTAGATATGGTATTATTCCTTCAAAATGTGACGAGATTATTCACGGGGCGACGGATGCCCGTTGAATTGTATTTGTAAGGACAGGGTCCTCTTGACGAACGTGCCACGTTCATTGATGAGTGGTATTGAATAGCGCAGGGGTGTAATTGATGGTGCGCTCGACAGTCAGGTTGTTTGGATCTTCACACAGAGTGTTCGGCGGAAGGGTTACGATTAAATGTTTGTTGTGAGTATGAAATACGCTAGGGCGCCTTATTGCGAGGTTCTTAACCTTTCATAAACATTTGACAATGCTATAATTTAATTACAATGACAAATATGACCGTGTGGATCAAGGTTGTTGGAAAGGCGAAGATAAATTAATAATAATAATAAGAATTAGTAGTGTAAATATGTAAGCACAATCTGGGTGTGTTAATAATTTATGATAGGTTATAATTAATTGTTGAAATGTCATATTATGTGAAGCTGAGTCGATGTTTGAGTGCTATTTGATGTAACATGATGCTCTTTAATTATTAATTTGCAGTTCGATGGAGGAGATCCGTCCATTACTGTATAAGGGTAGACAGTTGTAATTTACATAGATATTCGATATTTTCTTAGAGTTTTTTTTGCCGCAGGTGAACTTTGTGATAAGTGGCTAGTGATGTTTACATGCGTGTGCACCGATAAATGAAGGGTTAATTTAGCTTTTGAAAGACGATCTCCTTGTCGGAACTTTAAGAAAGGACACCCACGAGTTTGAATAAGCGTAATTTTCCTTTCTTTGTATAGGGACTATGAACTTTATTTCTTTTCCGGACTTTGTCCCACCCTAACGTTATACTCGTGCGTGATAGGCAGGTTGCATATTTATTTATCCTTTGGCCAATAAAGGAGCAGATGTGATTTTACGAGGGCTTTTACTTTCTTTTCTGTTTGTCAGTTCAAGTTAGGGTTTTGCTTGTGAATCCTGGTTCAGTCTATTTACCATCCCGACCCGTAAACGACCCGAGACCCTTTGTCTCTAGCTCGCCGGAGCTTTTCTTTCAGTCTTGTCTGTATGAACCAAGATTCATGCCCTAATTTTTTTTGTACCCACTCCCTTGGCTGTTTCTTCTGATGGGGCCGGGATGCTAGCCGGGTGATCGCCTGTCCCATTGGAGAAGCGGGCACAGGGGGGGGGGAAGTGGCGCCGCCAACGTGTTGGGCTCGACGACGATGGGGTGTTTCGTTTCCGTCATGGGCATGTTTTTTGTACTCAATCATTTGTTGTGATGATGGGAGTATACTGTGGTCAGATTCGTGCCTTGATGGGAGCGCGATGCTTGCCATGTGTAATTCTTGTGTAAAATTAACCTCGTATCACACTGAGCCTTTAGTGAACCATTTGACAGGGTTGGTACACGATCTCAGGTTATGGCTATACTCGATGACCTACATTCCCATGTAGGCCCCTATATTTAAGTTGTATTGTAAGATGTCACAAGTAGTAACCGCAGAAAATATTGCTGATATACTAAAACAAATCCAAGTTGGATTAACTGGTCTAACCACTGAAATGAATAATGTTAAGGATAGTGTTGGGTCAATTAAAACAAACATGAAGAGCGATATGGATCGCTTATGGACGGCACAAGAGGGTGTCGGTATTCAGGTAGCAGAGGTACAGAGGACACAAGAGGGTGTCGGCACTCAAATAGCAGGAATAAAAAAAGATGTTAGTGATAAAGTTGATGGTCTCAGAACCGACTTATTAGAAGTCATGGGATCTAATCTTAAGAGTTTAGAATCTCATTTGCAGAAAAACATTGATGCTGTAGAACGTAATCTTAGACTATCAGGAAAGGCTATAGATAATAAGATTAACCTACTCGATAAAAAGGTAGAAACTACATTCCAAGTGCTCACCGCGGAGCTCAAAGATTCTATGGCACGGCAAATCAGGGATACTCAGAGTTCGCTTCGGGGGAATATTGAAGAACTTGAGGAGAAGTTGAACAGTAATATTAAAGGCATGGGACAAGATTTGACGGCAAAAATTGAGCAAATTGGTCAGTCTAGCGAGGAAACCCTGGATAAGTTGAAACAGGACGTGTCAGGTTGGAAAGAAGAGGTTGCGAAGGACGTGAAAAACATGCAGATACAGGTTGAATCATTCCAGGACACGTATGACAGGAAAATCACTCATTCACAAACGACATTACTCGAACATGTGAGAGAATCTATCCACACTTCCATTGTTGAGTTGGAGGAGAAGATCATTATTCAACAGGGAAGGCAACTCACTCGATTAGGCAACTTAGAGGCGGAAATGACGCAGATAAAAGACAAATCGGAGTCAGAAAGGGTTAGATGGTCCGAAATTGAAAACACGCCACATCTTAACAGGACGGAAAGTGAAAACGCCTCATCTTCTAGAAAGGCGGGTGAGGTAGTTGCAACGCCGA
The DNA here is from genome assembly GCA_946902985.2 of Meconema thalassinum. Classification (NCBI taxonomy): domain Eukaryota; kingdom Metazoa; phylum Arthropoda; class Insecta; order Orthoptera; family Tettigoniidae; genus Meconema; species Meconema thalassinum. The sequence continues at coordinate 97,613,421 of OX336400.1, read as the reverse complement.
GAATACGGAGTACAAATCCCGCGGGACACCTAACTATCATTAGAAGTATAGACCACCAGCCGAGGAAATTCTCGGGGAACAATGGGACTAATAACGTCACACCTATCGAATTTATGAGGGAGGTCCGTGAATACATGGCGGAGAATAAGATACCACGTGAGAGGGAACTAAGAGTTATTGAGAGGTCCCTGGAATCGACGGTATTAACTTGGTTTCGCGCATTTCGATACACGTTCACGAGCACGGATGAGTTCGAACGATTATTAATCAAACGTTTTTGGAGCCCTGAAGAACAGTTGAACATACGGGCGGAACTATACGCTAAACGGTATGCGACGTCCAATCCGACTAGGTACGCGGGGTACTTCGCGTCGCAACTCGCCAGGCTGCAGTATTTGACTCCACCAGTGCCGGAGGACGAATTGGTCCAAGCCATTATACGACAGTTACCTGTAGAGGTCCAGAAGAGTGTAATAGCGTCAGGAGCCGAGACTTTAGAGGGATGTGAATAGATTCTTCGAAAACTGGACCACACTAGCGCACAGTTACAGGCGAGGTCCGGACGACAGGAAAATAGGGATGTGAACACGGTCGTGATTGACAAAATTGCGCAGACGGAAGAGCGAACGCCGCGGGAGACGGACAGGCCAAGGGACACAGGGTACTATCGGAGCCGAGATAGGAGCTACGGTGGAACAGACGAGCGACCCAGATGGAGGAATAAACCGTATGAAGAACGTAGGAGATCCCGATTCAACAATACGAAGGGACGATAGGGTGAATATCAGCGAAGGCAGTCAAATCAATATTATCAGAGACAGAATGCCTATAGGGATTCTCGTTCGCAGGGGTCGCGGCCGAGCTATACGGAAAGACATCGAGAGATCCAGGAATATTTACAACAATTACGGAGTAATCCATCCGCACCACCGGGGGAAGCTGACCGACCACCTGACACAAGTCGGTCAGATCAACAAAAAAAAACAACTTCAAATTAAGAAATTCCTCAAACCTTGGTCCTCCCGAACTGATTGAAATTCAAGAGATATTTCAGGCTACGGACGAAGACTTGATTCATGAGGAAGACGTTATCCGCCGCGGGAAAGTGTATCCTTTGCCAATCATAACAGTAGAGGTGCTCGGTAAACAAATAAAAACCCTGGTTGACACCGGAGCGATGATTAGTGTGGTGTCTCAGTCATGTTTGGACGAGATAATGGAGGCAGACCCGTACATACTCTACCTGTAGCGAATGTAAAGGTTAGAGGTGTAATTCCCGATCGTTCAGTGAGATGCAAGCTGCAGGCCCTGTTGACGATCAAGATTGCGGGGAGGTTTTATGAGCACGTGTTCGTGGCCATCTCCAACATCAATTTTCAAATAATTCTGGGTGTTGACTTCATTTCGGAGTACGGCTGGATTATAAATATGCAAGAGGGTGTTATGTATGTCGGAAACGAATCGCCGAGCAGAAGATCGAAAGGTTATATCAATGCCAGCTCGAGCACGCCCTTTTTGGAGAACACACTTGAGAATATCGTGGAATGTGAGGAAGAGACGATCACCCACATGCCCGTTGGTGTAAAGGAGATTTTGGATCCAACCGTCCAGGAACAGTTTAATGACCTAATACAGGAGTTTCAGGATGTATTTAGCGACAAACCCGGAGTTATCAAGAACTTTCAGTACGATATCAAGTTGAGTGATGACTCACCATACAGGAAACACATATATCCAGTCCCAGAGAAATGGAAGGAGGAGGTAAAGGCCATGATAAACGCCATGGAGAAGGATGGCATAATAAAGAAGGCTCCGACTTCTTTCCTAAACCCTTTAGCGGTTGTAAGGAAGCCAAATGGTCGCCTAAGGATTTGTCTAGATGCACGTGGAATAAATGCACGCAATTTGCCAGAATATGACCGCCCACCGCAAATTAGAGAGCTGCTGAGGCGCTTTAAAGGAAAGAAACATTTCTCAACCGTCGATCTCACAAATTCCTATTATCATGTCGAATTAACCGAGAACAGCAAGCAATACACTGGCTTCCTGCATGAGCAGAAGACCCACGTCTTTAACCGCCTTCCCTTCGGTTTGAAAAACAGTGGCCCTGTGCTGATTCGAGCGCTGGACAGCAACTTGAGTGAAGAGGTCAAGAAACACGTACTATGTTATGTGGACGATTTGATCTTGGCATCCACGTCAGTAGAGGAGCACCTGAAACACTTGAGATTGTTGTTTGAGAACTTGCTTACGGCCGGATTCAAGGCAAACCTGGAGAAATGCAATTTCTTTCATCGAGAAATTCGATTTTTGGGACATCTCATTGACGAACATGGATATCGGCCGAACCCGGAGAAAATTGAAGCGATAGCTGAGTTTCCCAGACCAGAAAGGGTGAAACAAGTGAGGCAGTTCCTGGGAATGACTTTATTCTTTTCTAGTCATTGTCCCCGTTACACGGATGTAGTTGCCCCTCTACAGAGCATGCTCAGGAAAAACAATCGTTGGAAGTGGGATCAGGCGTGTGAAGAGGCCTTCACGGAAGCTAAACACATGCTCCTTAACAACGTTAAACTGGAGTACCCAGACTTCTCCAAAACATTTTATATTGACACCGATGCTTCAAAGGTAGGAGTGAGCGCTGTGTTGTACCAGGTGGATGACGAGAAGAAACAACATTATCTGGCATTTACCAGTAGGAAATTGCGACAGCCTGAGCTTAATTACTTTGCCACGGAATTGGAGGCGCTGGCTATAATTTATGCTCTAAAGATGTGGAAGAAGATTCTTCTAGGGCATAAGGTCGTGATTGTGACGGACCATCGCGCGTTACAGTTTATGTTAAAGTCTGACATTTCAAGCGAAAGAGTCACGCGCTGGACCCTGTTCCTGCAGCAATTCGATGCAGAAGTTATTCATAGGCCCGGAAAGCAAAACTTTCTAGCGGATGTTTTGAGCAGAAACCCACGTGAGGAGGCTGTTTTGCACCAGGTAGAGCTAATACCAGACGATCAGGAAACGGTGGAACGTTTGAAACGCCTGAGCCAGGCGCAACGGCGATATACTCCGTTAAGACGGATATACCGGTATTTGAAGAATCGCATGGGTGCAGATGATCCTGACTATGCTGGAACGGCGAAGATTGCTCACTTTTATCACATTGTTGGTGACGTGATTCACAAGTTAGTCGATAAAGACCACACAAGGCTACGTATTGTAATACCGCCGAAGTTGATTTCAGCAGTGGTTTGGTTGGCTCACCGATCTATTGGGCACGGAGGATGTGATAAAACCTTACATGCCATAAGAGAAACATTTACCTGGGAGTATATGGGAAAAACCGTACGAGCGGTAATCAGGACATGCGACATCTGTCAGAGATGCAAATTCCCATCGGACGTATCTAAGGAGAAGCCTAGGGCTATTATACCGACTCGTCCGAATGAATTAATGGCTACGGACCTGTATGGCCCCCTTCCGAGGTCCACCAGGGGTAACCAATACATCTTGGTGACGATGGATGTGTTTACCAAATTAGTCATGTTGCACCCTATCCAGAAGGCAACATCCCGATACGTAATTCGCAGGATTGAAACCGGCGTGATTCCAACTGCAGGGAAGCCAGAGTTCCTACTGAGCGATCACGGAACGCAGTTCACGAGCGCTGAATTTCAAGAAGCTATGGCACGACTCGGCATAAGGCATATCTTGAGCTCCATAAGATACCCAGAAGGAAATCCGGTTGAAAGAGTAAATGCGGAGATTGGAAAGTACTGCCGGATTTACTGTCATGAACAGCATCATCGATGGATGGAAGTGGTACCCATAATTGAACGTTGCTTGAATTCTACAACACATGAGAGTACCAGACAAATTCCTTGTCTTCTGCACCATGGACGAAAACCAAGTAGACCTTGGCATGCTGTTATACAGGCACCCCCAGAGATTGAGCCGTCGGTGCAAAGGAGAAACGAACTGGCTCGGGAGAGGATGCAGCTACAGGCGCAGAAACGGGAGAGAAGGAAGGCTGGCCGCCGTTTTCGCGAGCCACTTCGAGTCAATGACCTGGTGCTGATTCGGAAACCTACGTCATCAAACTTACCACTCAGAGTGTATGGGAAATTTACGCGCCCATTTTCGGGACCCCATAGGATTGCCAGAGTGATGGACAACAATTGCTATAGGGTGGTTGACAACGTCACGAATGCACTTGTTGGGAATTTCAATGCTGCGAATCTGCGGGAGTATCACCGGCAAGCCCGTTAGTCAACATTGAGGAGATGACTGAAAAAGATCGTTCACATGCATCACTTGAGGAAAAACATAAGCTATGTTCCCACCGCTTATATTTTGAAGGCCGCGGGAGAGATGTGACCGATCCAGTCAGGGTCAATTACCGGCCCCGGATGACAGAAGATCGGAAGGGAACCGGAGAGTCAGTATGACGTCATGGCATGACTCGACGAGAGCAGGGGAATGCTCCAGAAGGTTCCAACCCCTCCCACTTCCTTTTTCTCGAAGAAGGACGCGGTTCCGGAACGTTCAGTAGGTGAGTCAGCAGTATGTGAGTCAGTAGTGCGTGGACGAGAATGTCATACAGCGGAGCACGGAAGATTAGCCCATGTCATGTAGACAGTGATTTTACATCGGGAACTTGAATGGTTTTCGTGAGTGACCAGCAGGCCATGAAGCCTGAAACTAGCGTGCATGTATTGCCAGTGAGTTTTTTTTTTACAGTGATGTATGTCAGTTTGTTGGTCGAACAGTGTGAATTTCAAGACGATTTCGGACTCGCTAGTATGTGAGGAAACAGTTAGAACTGATAAAGGAAGTCCGTTTATGCCGACAATTTATGTTCATTAAAGATTGATGCCAGGAGGTGTTTAAAATTACGAGTATCAGGGGAAGAACTATATAACGATAGTCGAGGCGAAGCATTATCGCGAGGCCCTATATGGTAACTGACATCCATTCGGAAATAGCATAGCAGTACGGCGTTTTAAGAAACGCAGTGAGAACGCAGTAAGAAAGACCACATCTACTTTAAGCTCGTGTTGGAAGACGGTAGGCCGTAGGCAACTTGATATGTCGGTCAAGGCCAGCTCGAAATAGCTCCTCGTGGAAGGAAGTGTGTCACCGGGTTAAAGGAAGTGAAAACATATAACTCAAGTGAACCAGGAACTAGACGCCATAGTGTGCGAGCGTGAATGTGCTCTGATATAGTGAAATGTAATATTGCTACACGGCGGCATGAACTTAATAACCATGGACTCATATATTCTGGGCATCAACATGCATATTAACACGCGAATTATGCTGCACTGAACTTCTAAAGGGGCCATAATGGGATGAACGGTCGCAACGAGATGGACGAGTGGACCATGGTTGGGACGTCGGGAGACGCCGCTGATGAAGGTGACCGGGGACAACCTGTGGGCAGACATGGGCGTCGCCAGGAGATCGAGAGGTGCCATGGGCGATTACCTCTACCAGTACGCCGGGAGACCACATCGCGGGGACGCTGGAGGGACGCCGCCGCCCTGATGCCGCAGACGATGACGACGCCGACGCCATGGATTTCCGAGGACGCCGGATATAAAGTAAGACGTTTCCTTTCCATCCTTGTTCATCAGAAAGAAGAGAACTTCTACCTCGGATAGCCAGGCCATGAGATAACCTGAGATCGTGTAACTTAACGCCCTTTATAATCATTTATTCCAGGTTGAATAAGAGCATCATTTTTTTTTCATAGGGTCGTGCAGATTTTTTTTTGTCTTTCTTTTCGGGTCATTTGACCTACATAAATTTACAGCATCAATGGTAGGAGTAAGACATGTATTTATTCTCTGAGACATAATAATCATAATAATTTGAAATTGGGTAACGATAATAGGAGATGCCCATTTTTGCTGGGAGATTCTAGCCTGACGATTTCAGAGGTCATTATTCGAATTTTATTCTGAAAGGTTTGTCACGGATTGCATAGATTTTTATTGCAAATGAATATGGTTGGAGATTGTCGAATAAGGTTCCTTGGATAGGATGCCATATTATCATACGACCTCGTGGTCCCGATAAAGTTGATACGCTCTGTTAGTGTGGGTTCTTGAGACATGCTAATAATGCATGATTTATTTTGTAATGATGTTGTGTAAAGTGTATGTGATAATTATGTGGTGATTAGATATGGTATTATTCCGTCAAAATGTGACGAGATTATTCACGGGGCGACGGATGCCCGTTGAATTGTATTTGTAAGGACAGGGTCCTCTTGACGAACGTGCCACGTTCATTGATGAGTGGTATTGAATAGCGCAGGGGTGTAATTGATGGTGCGCTCGACAGTCAGGTTGTTTGGAACTTCACACAGAGTGTTCGGCGGAAGGGTTACGATTAAATGTTTGTTGTGAGTATGAAATACTCTAGGGCGCCTTATTGCGAGGTTCTTAACCTTTCATAAACATTTGACAATGCTATAATTTAATTACAATGACAAATATGACCGTGTGGATCAAGGTTGTTGGAAAGGCGAAGATAAATTAATAATAATAATAAGAATTAGTAGTGTAAATATGTAAGCACAATCTGGGTGTGTTAATAATTTATGATAGGTTAATATTAATTGTTGAAATGTCATATTATGTGAAGCTGAGTCGATGTTTGAGTGCTATTTGATGTAACATGATGCTCTTTAATTATTAATTTGCAGTTCGATGGAGGAGATCCGTCCATTACTGTATAAGGGTAGACAGTTGTAATTTACATAGATATTCGATATTTTCTTAGAGTTTTTTTTGCCGCAGGTGAACTTTGTGATAAGTGGCTAGTGATGTTTACATGTGTGTGCACCGATAAATGAAGGGTTAATTTAGCTTTTGAAAGACGATCTCCTTGTCGGAACTTTAAGAAAGGACACCCACGAGTTTGAATAAGCGTAATTTTCCTTTCTTTGTATAGGGACTATGAACTTTATTTCTTTTCCGGACTTTGTCCCACCCTAACGTTATACTCGTGCGTGATAGGCAGGTTGCATATTTATTTATCCTTTGGCCAATAAAGGAGCAGATGTGATTTTACGAGGGCTTTTACTTTCTTTTCCGTTTGTCAGTTCAAGTTAGGGTTTTGCTTGTGAATCCTGGTTCAGTCTATTTACCATCCCGACCCGTAAACGACCCGAGACCCTATGTCTCTAGCTCGCCGGAGCTTTTCTTTCAGTCTTGTCTGTATGAACCAAGATTCATGCCCTAAATTTTTTTGTACCCACTCCCTTGGCTGTTTCTTCTGATGGGGCCGGGATGCTAGCCGGGTGATCGCCTGTCCCATTGGAGAAGCGGGCACAATATACATATATATATATATATTTACACATGATAGTGCAACAATCACAATAACGCAGGTTATCACAAAAATTCTACGCACACACCCATGTACACGGGGCAACATGCCCACGATGTCTAAGCCCCGCAAATGAAATATTAACTGTGGATACGATAGCATAGAGAATACTACAGTCCAATAAATCCTCGAGCAACACTGAAAAATGGCTTGAAATACCATATCCTATCTCCAATTTACACATACTAGTGCAACAATCACAATAACGCAGGTTGTCACAAACATTCTACACACACACCCATGTACACGGGGCAACATGACCACAATGTCTAAGCCCCGCAAATGAAATAACAACTGTCTACACATGAAAACTGCAAAATGGTGATTGGAGAATGTAGGAATGTTTGCTACTATTTTTCTCTGACAGGATAGCATTATATTACATTTTGCTAATATGCTGATTTACTGTGCATACGATAGCATAGAGAATACTACAGTACAATAAATCCTTGAGCAACACTGAAAAATGGCTTCAAATAGCGTCAGAAATTGATTGACAGACCACCATTTAGCTGCGCTACTAAGAATCAGCTCATCCCAGTTTCAACCAGATTATGAGAAACGGTTAGAAGCAGTCACAGTTTCACTTGTCACATACTCCTTCGTCTTCTAACAAATAATGAAAGTGTGTTCCTTTTAGCCTATTTTCATTTTATGGAAAAATACTCTTATGAGATCACCTTTTGTCCGTGTGAGTGTGTAGTGTGTATGCGTGTCCCTAATAAATTCTAAACGGCCGGAGCGATTTCAACGAAACTCGGTAAGATCATAGGAACATTTCGGCCGACCCCGACCATCCCCTTCAAATTTTATTACGTCTCAACAATCCAACATGGCGGCTGTGCGAAATATTTCACCATCATCCTATATATCCGAAACTATTACCAATATCACCCTGAAATTTTATACGGTGATAAAGGGCACTACTAGAAGTTTACCTACGAGACTTTGAAAACCTGGTAACTACACAACCAACATGGCGGCCAAGCGAAGTTGTGACTTTTAAATAGACTTTTCTCGCCATTTAACCATCCAAACGTAATGGAACTTGTTACAGCAATTGTTTATACTCATTGTAATGCACTGGTGTCTAATTTAGTTCAATTGTTTACATAGCCTTAAAATGGCGGCTGTGCGAAATATTTCACTGGCATTCTATATCTCCGAAACTCTTACTGACATCACCCTGAAATTTAGTACGGTGATAAAGGGCGCTGCTACAAGTTTATCTATGTATTTTTAAAAAACCTGTAGAGTACAAAACGAACATGGCGGCCAAGCGAATTTGAAACATTTGAATATACTTTTCACGCGATTTAACCATCTGAGCGCAGTGAAGTGTGGTACAGTAAATTATTATACATATTAGAATGCACTGACATCTAATTTAGTTCAGTTGTTAACATAACCTCAAGATGGCGGCTGTGCGAAATTTTAAAATTAAGTTTTTATATCTTGTGTCGTAATCATGCGATCGAAGTGAAAGTTTGAATAATGAAGCTACGCAATAATTTTCCTTTAATGGTACATACATCTATGGTCTATCATATAATAATTCAAAATGGCGACCATCCGATATATTTAGACGGGTCTCAATATCTACGAATGTATTACAGTAATCAAACTGATTTTTTATGTTCATAGAGGCTATGAACATAAGTTCACATATAGGACTTTCAATGACCTGGTGAGCACAAATCAAACATGGTGGCAACGCGAAGTATAAATATTTAAATGAACGTTTCTCGCGATTTATCCATCCGAGTGCAGTGAAACTTTGTACGTTAAATGCTTATACAAATGGTAATCCAATGGCATCTAATTTATTTCAATTGTTTTTGTGCCGATTGCATCTGCACACTTCCCCTTCTGAACTTTCGCTAATCCAATTTCATGATAATTAACCTGGACTCGGTTCTGAACCCAGCTTCGGACCCAGTGGTAACCTAGGTGTCTGGACCTCATAAAGTATAATCATACCCCAAATGTATAGGGTAAAAATTTCAAATATCTTCGCTTGGTCTTAAATACTATGACGACAATGGGAATTATCATTAAAGACATTATTGTCGTATGTGGCAAAATTTATGATCATTGATGTCCGGAATTCGCGGTCATACAAATTCAAACTTGTGAAGTGACCGTGTGACCAATGAAACATTAGGAATCTTCCCGCTTATTAACTGCCAACTTAAAATTGGACCTGGACTGTTTTCGGGCATTGGATATGCAATGTCTCTTTCAAATTATGTTGTCCACCCTGACGAAACATTCGATAATTTAAACTGTTTCCGTAGTTCAAAATCTGCCACTGCATAATCTTGGCAGCACTACGTGTGTAGCGCGCTTGCGCAATGGGCCGCTTTGGCGGACTAACGGTCGGAGTGTTAGGAGACGCCGTACTCTCGAGATGACTTAGGTTGGAACAGGCGCGGGACACTGTTATGGGCGATTCGAATCAAAACAAAGACCGCCATGTGCGTTTTGTTTACTGTTTGGGCCCGCATGCCGACAGCTGTTGCAGTATACTCCATTTTTAGTGACTTAATCTGTATTATGTTGGATCCAATACTAAATTGAATAACAAGTGACCAGCGGTGTTATTAGAAATGGCGACAGCTACGTTCGCTCTAAACGTGGGACAACATAATTGATATGTAGGGTAGGTTTTAATTGCTAAGATGTAAACCTTTGTCATAGTTTCTGTCGGTATAATTATACTGACTAATGAGAATTTATGGATTTACTTTTATTTGTTTTTCGCGCACCGTAAAAATCCGAATATAGGTACGATAGTCTTGTACATATTGGACAATATGTAATTTATTCCTGCCAAATGTACCAAACAATTGTTTTCATCTTGCTGAAGACTTCTGTCAAGTCTTTGTGCAGGATCAGCTTTAGTTTAGTTAACGGTAGGCTACTTAAGTAGTTTGATATGCGGTAGGGCCTATCCATGTCCATAATTTTCCTATCTATTCTAATACTTGCATGCATGCAGCTGTCTTAATCAAATACTACAAGTACAGTATTGAATATACAAAGTGACTTGTGATGGAAGCACCCAGGTTTGGACCCTGGTCCTATTTTGACATACACTCTGCATGGCTGTGACTTCTGGTGTCCTATGCACCAGGGAATAAGGCAAGGATTGATACAATCCTAGGCATGGGCGATGAAGTCGACAAAGAATGTTTGTTGGCTCAAGAAATATATGTTAATATTGTTTGTTTGTGTACTTGCTAGGAGATATTAATATAGATACTCTCCAGCAAAATTATAATATGCTTTATTGGCTACTTTGTTATCTTCCCTCTGGTTCTCTATTATGCTTAGCCTAGAGCCTGCAAGGTGTAGGCCTACTACATTGTTGGATGTAAAAGCCTAGGAGTACAGTAGGGCTTCATTCAGTAGTGTACGTTAGCCCGTAGCTCCTTTTGAGTGCTGCTTCATTGTAGGTTTCAGTCTTACTGTGTTAGTAATCATCATTTTATGTATGCAGCATGTCAAATTGTACCTCCCTATTTGATGGGGGAGCCTGCTAACATGCATTTTATAGCTGAGAGAACAAGGGTTGTTCTGGCATCTTAGGGACATTTTTCTTACACTGAGGGTTAAAGTTCTCTTAGCTTGATCACTCGAAATATGTAAGAAAGTTAGCATTGTATTCCTGTGCATGACAATGGAGTTCAGTACCTAGTATTTCTTCTAGGTGCTGAATAGCACCCAAATCTGTAATAGGTTCTTTACAGTCTAGCTGGAAACTGTTCTCAATGAGTGAATGACAGTTTGTAGTTCCAGGAAGAAAGGCTACCATGTTTTCAGCTCCCCTATACCTTGTAGACACACAACTCCCTAGTCTTACCCATTAGGCCTAGATGCAAACCTGGACACAATTCTTGTTTGACCACCTCGTGTAGTGGCTAGCATTCTCGGTTCTTTCCCCAGAGGTCTGGGTTCGTTTCCTGGCCCTGCCCATAAAAGTAATTCTGATCTGAGGTCTGAAACGGGGTATGCTAAGCCTCATGTGGCAATCCTGAGGCGAGGTGGATTCGATTCCCAATTAGGCCATCTTGGAAGTGGTTTACCACGTCTACTGCAGGCAAATGCCAAGATGGTTCCTTATTTATGGCCACGGCTGCCTCCCTCCCAATCCTCACCTAAAGTACAAAGACACACTAATACAGTCACCATATCAAGAACTATTGCGAGAGCATCGGAAGAAAGCAGAGATTTGGAGCGATTTTTACTCTACTGACACAATGATAAACGGAGAGTGGTCAGTTGCCAATTACGAATTGCGTCTTCTTGTTACCCGATATGCGGTACATGGTTTTCACCACAGAGTTTGCCGCACATTACAGTTTCACACACCTGATATAAACTGTGTTTGTTCTCTCTGCGAGAAAACATGTGAGCGTTATCACCTTGCTACTTGCATGAAGGGGAATAAGTCCTTGAAGGAAATTTGTTGGGACTAGTTATGTAGTTATATTTCTTATTTTGTTTGCTTTGGCCATTGGCTGTAATAAATATATTATTAATACAGTCACCATATTACAACATGTTATCGTAAAAAAATACACACATCTAAGAACATGGGTCTCAATGACCACCATGTCCAAGCCCCTCGAATGATAAAAGCAACAGCAAAACAACTCGTGTTAAAAGTGGTCGTCGTGCTACAGTCTTGAAAACTTCTGAACTATAAGAGACCCCTGGCCAAACTTTTCTGTTCACAAATCTGTTTCAGCTTTATCACATTCATCATTTGAGACCTTCTCTAGCTTCATGAAGATAAGGGGTAATAAATGAAACAAGTATGAGGCGCCCAGCTTACACTAGGACTGGGCAGAAGAGCAACTCACGTGTGCTGCTCCTCTTCACAGTCCTACTGCAAACAAACATTCCCCCACTCTGCCTCTGCTATATTGAAAGGCGGATTATCGACCATTTGCATATATGTGGTGTTGATTTACAATAATACTACTACATGCATTGCATTTATCTGTGTAGGCCTACATTGAAATTTTTGCTTCGATTTGTGATTTGGACATTTGCAGTTTATCTTCCACCTGGGGCTGGTCCAGTTTTCCAAAGAGGGTTTCCGAGGCTGGAGTTGGCGGTCGGGTGGCTTAAAACAGTGTGCCATCAACCATCCAAGTAGCCTACTGACCACGTTCAAGATCTCATGTGTTTCTGTGTTCTCAACGAGCTTAACCATTGGTATTCACATCTCTGAAGGTTGTTTTCAGCTGCACAATCAAATGTAAAAGACAAAATGTAAACATGCAGAAAGCGGTATTCAAATAAATGAAATCTGTATTTCACAAAGTAATTATCATTCCTCGAAACCTACTCCTCATCCTGAATCCACATTACTGTATAGAATATTGAGGTTATATTGATCTCGTGCAGTAGAGGAGGGTGGGGGCAGAATTTATGGGAGAATGAAATATATGAACATAGCATTTCATTGCAGCTACATTACTGGTGAATAAAGTGCAGCATGGTTGGGGGCGAGGAGGGGTTACAAATGTTTTGAGGTTATGATGGTATAATGAAGCAAACTCTAATTACTCTCGATTATATCGTTTTTAACAGCTTTTAGTCATTATTAAGAACATTTATATTTTATTAAAAGCACCGGTAGGCTTTCAAATAGGCAAATAAATGGAAAAAATGTTCTCGTAGATTTGGAAATCATACCAACATGTCACACCAAAACTCATCATTGGTATTTCATTTTTGGAACGATATCGCCTCCTGAGGTGCAATAACGAATGCTTTTGATTCATTGTCAGACACTAAAAATCGGTTCCGAACGTAGTAATGTGCGTTCGTAATGATCACAGTCAATTGTAGTTACTTTATATGCGAGATTGGTAGCCATTGTAGCCCAAACATTGCCACGTGGACCTGAAATTCTACGAAATTCTAGCCAATATAAGCGTCCAGAAAATTAGCATTGAGTGTCGTCTCTCTTATTATATGCTCCTTGGGTTGGAAGCAGACGTGGGGCTCTGGGCTTCGGCCCATGGCCGGACTAGAAGGTAGGAGTTGATGGCCAACTACGGATTATTCTGCGACTTGGTGAAACTTTAATAAATTATTTAATTTGAATTCTTTATCATATTTTTTTTTAGATCAATGATCATCGTGTCGTTGGTGATCTGTTGGACCACGTAGGGAAGCAAAGACTTAAGTTATTTCTTTTAAGTAGCAAGCTTTCTTTATTTATATGATTTGAAACCTTCTAACGGGCCAAAACATTGCGAAATGTTGGTTCCAACTTGTTAAAATTAATTTCTATTAGCTTGCTATCAAACTTTAGTGTGGCCAACATAAGTCAGGTTTAGTTTAGTATTCTATTTTTCTGTTTTTGAATTTTGATTTAAGAACTTGTTTCTTTTGGTGGGTCACTATGTTAGTTACTAGTGACTGCCCTTTGTTTTTCGTCACTAGTTTGTTTTCCATTATTATAAAATGTGTTGCTTGGCAGTATGGCCGTACGTTCGACGTATTAGAGTTCCTCTCCGTGTAAATGATGATTATTTCGCAGTCTTTTGAGATTAGAATGAGTTTAATTCTTGTTGAAATCGTGCTTTAATTAATTGTCGTGTGGTGGGAATAGTTATTACTTGGTGAAAGCCTTGTGTTCGCCAGAATTCTCGAGTTTTGATGTTCATGCCTAATGTTCGGAGATAGCGTCGGTGGCGACGCCATCTTGGGAAAATTTGCATTTTCACATTTTAGATTAGTTTAACTAATTCTCTTGTCATCGTTTGCAAGTATTCTATTTCTCAAATGAGAGTCCGCGTGTTATTTGAGTGAAATTTAAATTTTCTTTTGAGGTTCCGAAGAATCTTTCGGTTTGGTACTTGGCAAATATTGCGAATGGATCTTGTGGTCTGTAGCCACAGAGTGTACTGATGTACGTTGCCTTGTAAGTTACCCGGCTTAGTCTGGTTTTATTTAGTTCTATCAATATTATTTGGTTTCTTACTATTTGTTTCTTCTTTTCCGTGGTTTCCCGCGCGTACTTGGCCTAGCCAAATGTTATTTAATAAGGGGTTCCTCCCACACTTTCATAGGAGAGTATCTCACTAATTGTTCAACTGTTAAGCTTGTATTTGTTTGTTCTCAATATATTTCCATATTTTAAAAAATCTTGTTGGTTACGTTATTCTTCGAGCGACCAATCAGCCACGGCCCTGGAAAATTGGGTTTCCCTCCACTCAACGAGCCTTGTCTTGAAAATCCCTTTCGGGGGTGTCTGGCCCTAATAAATTATTTTATATGGTACAGTTTTCATAACCACAAGATGGCAGCTGTGCGAAATTTTAAAATCTCGTTTTTACTTCTTGTGTCCTAATCATGCGATTTAAGTTTGAATACCACACGTTCACAATAATCTCCATGTAATAGTGCATAAATAAAAATCGAACATGGTGACCATCTGAAATATTTAGATGGTTCTCAATATCTACGAATCTATCACAACAATGAAACTTAAGTTTTGTATGTTGATAGATGAGCCGCGCAAGCTGTCTCAAACATTTTCCTGCATCATTTCCTCGTGTATTCCCTACCCTACATTTTTAAAAGTGCGCGCCAAGTTGACCTTGTTTTACTTATGAACTCGAGATTGCAGCACCTTTCGGCATCTGCTACTATGTAGGGTTGAAGAATTCCCTAACAGAGCGCATCACTGTAGGTTCCTGCTAAGAGCTCGCTATTTCTTCTTCTTGAAAAAGGAAGTATTCCATTGGTTATTAAACTACGTCCGTAAACAAAAGACTGTATGTCTTCATACCGCCAAATTCTTGTATTGGTGTCGTGTGAAAATTATTTTGATATGCCCATTGTCACAGTATGTGGCTCTCTCGGATTGGTCAAATAAAAAAATAAAAACTTGGTGCCTTGTGGGAGAGACCTTTTCCTCTCGGCCTCCATCTTGTGATTTGTAACTTGTAACTGATCGCTGGACTAAGGAAGACGTAAACAGTGGTTTTCGCCTCTGAGGTGAGGGCTTCGGCCCTCGTCTCCGCTAATATGGGTATAATAGCATAATAGTTTGCTGAATCTGAAGAATATGGTGTGCAACTATAATCTGAGATATTCGTGAGTGAGATTTTCTGCCTAAATATGAAGATATGATGTATATGGTTGGATCTCAGTCTGCGTCTGCTGGCAGCCATCTTCGTTTTTTTGTGGTCTAAATTCTTTAAAGATAACTCATTTGTGTTTTTAATATTAGTGTCTCCCAAAGAGGATTCTTAAGGTATGTCTTATGTTTTTGTATTATTTAAATCTTTGGAGCTCCTTAGTAAGTTGTGTACTTGTGTCTAATTTTATTTCGTCTGAAGGCATTGGCTAGGCCAATATGTTACCACCAGATATGTAAATTATTGTTAAATATTGTTTGTCCGGGGGACACTTCTATATTTTGTTTCGATTTTTCTTTCATTGTTTAATGTCTTGCTAAGACGTTTTCTTCCTTGTTATTTTTGGGTACTGACCGTACTAGTTTATGGAGTAGTAGGCCTAATTTTGATCGTTAGTCGTTATGGTTTTGTTTTGATCCGTAGCATTTTAAAATACCCTTTGTTCTCTTCATGTCAAGATATTATTTTATCTTCCTGTTTTCTCACTGGAGGAGTAAAATTTTTATTTAAATTCTGCGTTTGCTCTAAATTAGAACTGGATATACTTTCAACTGTTTGGTTGCCATGGTAGTTTGTTTACCGTAGTGCATTGTGGTCGTTTTTTTTAGTGTGGATGTGGTGTACGGTCGAGTCTAGTTGTGTTGTTGTTTAAATTAGTTTTTTATATTATTCGTGTTTTTCCTTTTTTGGTGTTTCCTGTCTTTGTACTCCTGCGTGTCCGATCATTCCCTTTTGTTTATTGTAAATTTTGCATTATTTATTTACTTTATTCGCTTCTTCGTTGGACCTCGTGGTTCAGTTGAAGGTATGTCAGGTTCATGTTAAGCATTTTAATGGTTCTTTAATTTATTTTAAGGCATTGCCTACTCTTCCTTCATCTAATACCTCATGGTATTTTTGATGTTTCCTTTACTAATCAAACTTCCTACCAAAATTATAATTGTTGTAAAATGGTTTTGGTCACTTAATTAAAATTTTCTATAGTTACCCTTAGGTAATGTTTAACTGGTACCGACCTTAAGCCTTGTTTTTATCTCCAGTGAGAGTTGTAGGTAGGTTTTGTTTAAGTTTTAGTATTTTATATGTGCTGGTGCATTTTCTTTTACTATTGTTGAGCTGTTCCTTTAAGATTAAATTTTATTTATAATAAGCTAACTGTTGTGGAATAATTTCATCGGTGGTAGTCCTGTAGGTTATCGGGGGGCGTCTGTAGATGAGTCTGTGGGATTCCTCTTCTCCACCTTCCTTAATCTTTAGGTATTCTTCCGTTGGGTTATGCCAACTGATGGTGAGCTGCAGTGCGAGCGGACTTCTGAATAACAGGTAAGTAGCCCCCAACCATCCCTTCGCCCCGTCTATTACCCTGTCAATAGAGGCAATTAATATGATAAGGATATATGAGAATGGGCTGTATAGTTATTCACGGAACTACTTGTTTCTGATGTATTCTACCATGTGTAGCCTATAAGTTTTGTTTGGTTTAAAATTTAGAAATAAAAATGTTATAATCTATATATAAACATGTGTTGTTCTTTTTTCGGACAGCCTAGATTATTTTGTATTGCATCTGGTCCTGCCCCTAAAAAGTTTGTCCATGTCTGCTATAGAGTGTGATCCCTTCGTTTCGAGGCCAGAGTGCCCCCAATTGCTGTGTATACACTTGTTTGTTCTTCACTCACACTATAATTATGTCTACTATTGTACATTTATTTTTAAATTAGTACTTCATACATGTTTCCTATGCATTATGTGCTTTTCTTGACATTGCAGTAGTTCTAACCTGCGTTGTTCCACTTTTTAGGGAACTTGATGACGCCCACCTGAATATGCGGTCGTGGAAACAGCCATAGGTAAGTGGCATTCTTTTCATAACATCATCATCATCATCATCTTCATTTCCCCTTTTCCAACTGACACTGGGTGGGGGCAAATATGGTTCCTTTCCACTTTGTTCTGTCGTTCCACACGGTGTTCCAATCCAGGTTCCGTTTTCTAATGCTATACTCCACCGAGTCCATCCAACGCATTCTTGGTCTTACTCGTCCTCTCTTCCCTGTCATCCGTCGTTCCAGTGCTCGTCTTGGTTGCCTTTCTTCATTCATCCGTTTGACATGTCCTAACCATCTCAATTTGTTTTGCTCCAGTTTGTCATTTAGTCATTTCCGTATATCTTCATTTCTCACTCTATCTCTCCTCGTTTTCTGGACCACCTACTTCTCAGGAATCTCATCTCATCTGCCTGTATTCTGCTCTCATCCCTCTTGGTCATTGTCCGAGTTTCTGCTGCATATGTCATTATAGGAACATAATATGCTTTGTACATAACTTCTTTAGCCTTAATTGGTATATCCTTGTTCCATACTAGCCCCCGTATCTGTTGGTAGAAAGCACTCCCGAGTTGAATTCTTCTGCTAATTTCCAAATCTAGTCTTCGATCTTCAGTCAGTTCACTTCCCAAGTATTTGAAATGTTTCACCACTTCCAATTCCTTATCTCCGACTTTGATTACTCCTTTTCCTTCTATCTTAGCTCTACTCATCACCACTGTTTTACTCTTCTCCACATTTATCTTCAATGTCCATTGCTCAATCTTTTCATTTATTACGTCTAACTGTTCTTGTACCTCCATCTCATCCTCGCCCTAGATCACAACATCGTCTGCAAATAACATTACCTTCATCTTTGCCCTACTATAGTCTTTCATTGCTGCCTTCATGATGTCATCCATCACCATTAAGAACAATAAGGGTGACAACACACGTTCTTGCTTTAGTCTAGTGTCAATTTTCAACCATTCCGATGTCCCGACTCTAGTCTTCACACTACTGTAGTAATCCATATATATGTTTAGTCCTATATCATATATATATATATATTATTGTTATATCCATCCTTTGTTCTCTTGGTTTACCCCGTTTCTGTTTGCCTTCAGCTTGCCAATGAAACATTAAATTTGGAATTGACTGCATTATTATTTTAATAAACTTCATGGAATAGCAGCCAAATCTGGACTCCAAAACTTATAGGCTACAAATGGTAGAATTCATAAGAAACAAGTAGTTCCGTGAATAACTATACAGCCCATTCTCATATATCCAGGCCCCGGGCTATAAACGGGCATACTGGGCATTTGCCTAGGGTGCCAAATTTTAGGGGGCGCCGAAATTTAGGCGACGTTGAACGCAGAAAAAGGATGACCAAACAATCCCAACATTAAAAATAAGTATCACATGGAAATTTTTAAAAAGTAGGATAAAATCACTATAATTTACGTGAATATAAAATGAAAGTAATATTAAATATCACATAGGCCTACATTCGTAGTATTTATGTTTAATCATGATTATATTACAGTATAATACAGTATTATAATATAATCAGTATTATCTGTAAATAATACTAGTGTTGGCAACAATGTAGGCAGCGATGCACGGTTGAAGCTGTTGGCAATACTCATGGATTTACAACTGGCGCATACGCCGCGTGACCTTGTCAACTTCCTAGCCATTCCTAACCTCAAAGGTTGTTGTTTGTATTGCCAACTGTGATTGTGAAAATGTGTCTACTTAGTTATTTTAAAATGAACAAAAATTAAGTGGATCAGAATTCAGGAAACATGCAGCCAAGAAGGAAAGTGACGAACAAGAATTTCTAAAGAAAGTGCCTAAAATAGCATCGTTCTTTACACAAAGAGCTAAGACTATCACGCCTAAGGCCACTTCAAGCAAGGAAACTCTAGGCCTAAACTCGCTACTATGCCCTCATCGTGGATTCTACTCCCGATTGTTCGCACACCGATCAATTAGCATTGGTTCTACGTTACGTTTGCTTCAATGATGCTAAGCCAAAGCCAAAGGAACGTGTCTTCAAGCTTCTCCCTGGAATAGGCCATACCTCAAGTAGTTTAGAAGAGGCAGTTTTAGGTTCAATCTCGGAATTAGGCCTAGATATTGAGTAATGCCGAGGACAAAGCTATGATAACGCGGCAAATATGTCTGGAGCTTCCTGAGGCCTACAAGCTAGAATTAAACAACACTGCCCTTTTGCTGAGTTTGTCCCTTGTACAGCGCATTCTCTCAACCTTGTTGGTTTTTCTGCAACAGAGTGCTGCACTGAGCTATTGTGTTTTCTTTTTTGATTCGTCCGTAACCTTTGCACTTTTTTTTTCTTCAATTCAACCCATATATGGGGTATTTTGAAAACATGTTTAGAAAACAGTAAAATTCCAGTGTTGAAATCCCTATCTCAAACAAGATGGTCAGCGAGATCTGATGCTGTAAAGGCCCTGTTCAAAGGCTACAAGGCGATACATAAATCACTGAAGGAAATATCTCTAGACCCTACTCAGAAGTCTGCAGTCCAAGTTGAAGCTTCAGGACTAGAAAAGAAGTTTGACAAATTTTAAATAGCCTTCCTCACTATTTTTTGGAGTGATATTTTGGAAAGATTTGATAAAGTTAGCAACATTCTACAAAGTGAAACCCTTAATCTCGTAGTAGGTACAAAGCAGCTTCAAACTTTGGAGTGCTCTTTAAATGAAAAAAGAAATGAGTTTGACAAGTATGAACAAGCAGCCATGAAGTTGTTACAAGTTGAATTGTCCAACACCAACTACAAAAGAATAAGAATCAGAAATACTTTTGCCTAGGCGATGAAGCTTTTCTTGATAAAAGGTCGCTTTTAAAATCCCAAGTTTACATTAAAATCTTTGACTCTTTGATAAGTAACCTGTCAAGGCGAAAAACAGCTTATGAAAATGTATCTGAGAAATTTGAAATACTTTCTATTCTTGTACAAAAGTGATCACAGGCTGCGAATAAACTCTATGAGTTCTACTCTAATTACATCGGAAGTGAATTTGAAAACGAATGTCAGCACTTCAAAATGTATGTGGTACAGGAATAATTTACTAGCATTCTTGACATATATGGATACGTCACAAAAATGATTTGAAAACTACTTTCCCTAATCTTGAGGTAGCAACTAGAATATTTCTGACTTTACCAGTCACCAACTGCTCCGCATAAAGAGGATTTTCTGTTTTGACTCGGCTAAAGAATGTGAAAAGATCAACTCTTTCAGACAGCAAACTAAATTCTCTATTGCTTTTGTGTTGTGAAAAAGACGTAACCCTTATCACAGACTTTTCTGACATCATAAATAAATTTGCAAGGTAATGTTTCTGTATATCGTACTTTTAAAATTTAACTTTTGAATTTGTAATCTTGGCTTTAATGTGATTAATGTATCAATAAATGGCTACAAAATTGTATGAACGACTTACTGCTCGGTTCCAAGCTCTGTGAACTTGCGAGATAAAGGGCAGAGACAGGGTAGGAGCAGGCGAGAATTGAGAAGCCTGTCGACAGCCCACCGTGTTACTTGACATTCTCGTCTTTTTCAATACTGCTAACCAGTGACTGAGTCACCGTCTAATGTATTTGCTTCTGTTACTTCGCAAGGACCGAGAAACCTCATCACTCGTCACCGCCACTACTCATAGTCTGCGTTGCGCATTCCTCTCAGGTCCACGCAGCTTAGACCCGAGCAGTACTTTTCTTATTATTTCCTGTGATAGGCCTACTATATTAGTAACGAAGTTGTTTGTAAAGAAAAAACCTATTATCCTATTTTCATAACACATAAATGAGAAAACGGGCGCTAGTAGACCATTTGCCCAGGGCGTATATCACCTTAGCCCGGGGCCTGCACATATCCTTATCATGATAAGACATAGTATATGGAAGGAAGTAAATCAGGTTTCAACAATCAGCCATTAATCACCAAATATGGGAATATCGCTCAAGTAGACAAGTTTAAATATTTAGGCGAAATTATTGAACCAGCAGGGTTAAATCAGCAAGCTAACAGAGATAGAACTACAAAACTACAAAGAGCATCCAAATTACTCGGAATAGATACAATAAAAGAACTATATCAACAAAGACAAAATTAAGACATTATAACACAGTCGTTAAAACAGAAGCTCTATATACATCAGAAACTGTTATAATTGGTGGTAAATCTCGAATAAAAATTATCGAAAAACAAGAAAAGAAAATTCTCAGGAAAATCTTAGGACCAAAGTGTGAAAATGGAATTTGGATTAAAAAGAAATGAAATTTATCAAGTTACAGAAGAAATCACAGATACCATAAGGACACTTGTCCAAACCAAATCCCATTTGTATGTCTCGTGAAAATGCTTCAACTATTCTCAGCTAGTTTTCCAGATGCGACTGTGTTTCGGCATATAATTTAAGACCGTCCATGTATAGCAGTTGATTTGGCCGAGTACCAATTCTCTTTCCAATCTTGATAGAAAAGCCGTAGTGAGTAGAGTTAAGTTGGGTAGATAAAGGAGTCATTGACAGGACAAACCATAAGGGGCTAAGGGAGTCCCCTTGAAAGATGCCTCTCCGAATCGATATCTCATCTGTTCGTATGTCTCCGCGTGGTGTACAGAGACACAGTCCAGTTTGCCATGCTGACTTAACCCTTTCCAAGAAACTGACAAATACCTCATTGATCTTATTCAATTCCAGCACAGCTACTAGCCAGTCATTATTATTATTATTGTTATCACATTCATTTCACCACATAAGTGGGACATATCAACATATCGTCGACTTGTTTGCAAGACGGTATGGCTGATTCTCTTAAGGTGGCACATTGAGAAACGAGCGAACAATGGAACAGGTCTCCAAGATGACGGCCTTCTGCATGGTGATATGTAGACCAGGATGTATTCCCAATATTTCTAGATTGCGAGCCAATGATTTAGGGATGATGCCGGTAGAAGAAATGACTATGGGCAGAACCACTACACTTTCCTGTCTCCACATTTGCCGGATTATTATTATTATTACTAAGACCGGATAAGAAAAGTGGAAATGGTGTATCAATTGACGAAGGATACTTACCACAAGAAAGTGCTATCCTACAGGGCTGAACTAAGATACTTAGACACTGTCGTCAAATCCGAATGCACTGTATGTATGCAGCAAAAAAAGGTTGGGCATGATGTGGAAAGGTGGGCTAGAAAATGTCAGAAAAAAGAGACAAAGATGCTTGGGAAAATCCTGGGCCCAAAGATAAAAGTGGAGACAGAAGACTGAGACCAAACCAAGAATTGTACCAGAAAACTGAAGGTATGGTTGAACTGATGAAGAAAAGGAGATTACAGTTCTATGGACACCGCCTGAGAATGGATGGCGACAGACTGACAAAAAGAATTTTCGAATTTCTCAGGAAGAGAAAGACAGAGCTAACCTGGTTTTGAGAAGTGAGAGCGGACATAGCCAAGATAGGGGTACAAAAATACGACATAGCAGTGATAGGGAGAAATTTAGACGACTAATTAAGGAGTAGGCCTACAGAGGTTTCCAGGAGACGGGGCAGGAGCCAGTGACAAAGAAAATAATCTACACAGAAGAACAGAAGAGGGAAGTAGGAGAAAGAATGAGAAGATACTGGCAGAGAAGGCAAAACATAGGCTAATGTAAAGCGTGGTCCATAGAAGGCCAAAACAAAAAATAAATAATAATTATTATTATTTCAGATACAGATCTCTTTTGCAGCGCTCACAAGGAACCAATCGTAACAAATAGGCATTCAAAAAAATAAAATTACCCTGAGCAGTGACGAATTGTACACTCATCTCATAAATATCGACAGTTTGAAACAAATGTTGAAACAAATAAACGAGACGATGGCCCCTGCCAGAACTGTGTCCCGTCGACCCCGCATACAAAAAACCCGGGCGGGTGGTTTATACACATGCAAGTGTTTTGCACGGGTCCGTTAGTTATCTCTATTACTGCACTTTCCAATATACGGTATTAATTTTTGTTTCATTAAACACCCAAGCCGTACACGCTATAGGGTTGGTGGGCCACAGTGAGACAGAAAAAATATATTTTAGTATACTGTCTTATTTTTCGATATTTGAGAATGTCTTTATATACTGAAATATAAGTTGATTGTTGCTAATCAATTTCATACCCTTAGAATTTCCAAAACGTCCACACGTTTCTGAAAAAATAATAAATTGTGAACATGTTGCCGCCGTCTCACTGTAGCCCACCCGTGGGCCACACTGAGACAGATGGTGGTCCACACTGATACACAATGAAAAGAATTTATTTTAACTGGTTAAATACATAGATATACACTAAAACAAAGAAAAAATGCCAGAAAACACTACATCACATTCAGATACCCAAAATTTACAGAAAATTTGAGATATGACTTTTGTCTATTTGTTTTGCCACATTTACAGGAAACCGGCAACAGTGATCTGTTGCCTTTCGCGGGGACTGAAGCAATATCTGCACCCTCTGGGTAAAAAAAAGAACTGCCTATCATTTTTGCACTTTTTCTTAAGAATTTTACTTAATAATTTTCATCATCTAAATCTCGTTTCACTTCCCCGATGCAAAATCTTGAGTGTTTCCCTGAAAACTCAACCAGAACGAAGTCACCTTCCTTAGGTTTGCGAGCAAGTTGATGAAATGTTAGAAGCTCGATTACTTCATTATCTGATGAGCTGTCTGAATTAGAAGAATCATCAACTTCATCATCCATGGAAATGTCTGTAGCTAGGGCTGCCTTCTTGAATTTCAAGTTCCTTTGGCTGAACAAACTCTTCTTGCAGCTCTTTAGATTTTTTATTTTTATTTGTGGACTTAAAAACAAGTTTTTTTTCTTTCTGGGGTGTGAGTTTGAATGAAAGATCTCCCCTTTTCTCTTCTAGAAGTTGACTCTGCCCTCTCCTCAGCTTTGGGGTAACTCCGTATATCTTTCTCACTGCCTCACTGTAGCCCACCCTACTGTGTCTCACTGTGGCCCACTTGCGACATGTAAAAACAATTATGTGTTCTATCTCACCTACAATACTAAACAAGCTGACAATTCCAATAATTATTTAGAAATATGTTTGTATTTCGACCATATCATATTCATTAATGTACAATGATACACATAACTATAAAAAAAAAACAACAAAGGAAGAAAATTTTACTTTTCTTACCTAAAAAACGAAGATGATGTTTATCTCCTACATAACATGCTTCTTTCAAAGAGTAAACGGGATCAAAATGTCTGCTACCAGGAGAGCCAACCTCTAAGAAATATTAAAAATGTCCCTCTTTCGAAAAAAGGATTTAATGAGCTTGTCTCACTGTGGCCCATGTCTCATTGTGGCCCACCTTCCCATACTATTTACTTAATTATTTACATAGCTTACGCCCACATTGGGGCACTTAAATGATATCAAATACTTTTAAGACATATACGAATTAACAGGGAATTTAGCTGTCATCTTCTTCCTCCTCTCCCAAAACCTCTTCATTCTGGCTGACCGTTCTTCGTCAGATATGCGATTGTTTTCGTTGCATAGTTTTTAGTGTAAGTCTTATATGTTTGTCTTGAGAATCCTTTTATATTCACTATTTGAAATTTGTTGCAACTCTTGTAAATCATTTTGAACTTCTTTAAACCCATAATTTTTTGTTTTTATTTTCCAAAAGTAGTTAAATAGTTGTTTTAACAGTCGATTGTCATGTAATATCGATAAATGAGACCTTAATGCAGGTATCGAAAGTGTGAAAATGGCGTTTGCGGAAGCCCGAGATAATGTTTGTTTACATTCGTTGCTGGGATACAATATTAGCTTTGATTAGCTTCGTTTGATGAAAGTTGGGATAAACTATTGCTCATCTGTAATTTTTAGTGTCTTCAGTATGACTGTAAAGTCCAGTTGGCGGTAATATACTGCAATCGTGTGTAAATATGTGATAATACGCTTATTATGGACTAGTTTGATTGTGTGATGATTGTTCAGTCGACCGATGGCATTGTGTCATTTACTGCAGATGTTGAAGTACCTAAGACTAAAGCATTAATAGAAGTGTCTCAAGAATATACACCGCAATGATTTGCTAGTTAGTGACAATATAATAATAGCTTAGTACACTTCAGTACCGGTAGTGTCGAACTTAAGTACGTAAAGGGAAAATGCAATGAGCATCTACGGCAAGATCAATCCGTTGACGTTATATTGAACGCTCAGCTTCATGTGCCTCCGTAAATCTTTACCAGTCTAGCAGAAGATATTCTACACTGCCTTGTATACACGCCAAATATTACAGCGAACTTCTGTTTTATTGGTTAAGGAAGATGTTTCCCCTGTGCCAAACAGTGAACTCATTGTGTTCCGTCATTATTCATACTTTTGTGATTCTTACAGCTTGCAAGTTATTTTTTATTATGATGTGTGTAATAAAGTGTCGTGAGTAACTTGCCAATTATGTACTTATATTGCGAGATGGTGTGCCGCGATAATTCCGTAAGAGGGAGATGGTGCTTTCCTACCTACATTACTTTACTAAATCTACTATTTCCAGCGTACAACTATTCCAAACGGTAACAGCGAATGTTTAATAGGTTAGATGGTAACATATTATCGCGTCCTTTGTGTGTGGTAATCTCCATAATTATGTTCAGATATCCACAGGACGACTTATTTGCATATTTCAATCAACTAATTCGGTGTGATGTTTTAGCCGAGATTTTAGACAATTCTACGAGAGGTCTTAATTGAATTGTATATATGTAGCGTTGGTTCGATTATTTCAGGCAACTATTCTCACTCCGATTGTGTACACAAATACTCCGCATGTGCTGGGACAGCACTTCAGTAACCGGGTACTTTCTTCTCTCCTACTTCAGAATCTGTTTGATTTTATGCTAATAATATTAATCTATAATTACTGAACTTAAATACAAATCGTGATAACTCACCAAAAAGCTTCTTATTCAACCACAGAAACAGTGAGACTATTGTAGCTGCCCTTTGGGTGAAGACGAAGAAACCTATAATTCGAGGCCAGCACTATATAGATAAATTAATTCAGGTAAGTCTAAATTATTGATGCATATTTCTTCGGAACCTAGTCTCGTCTTGTGATATCTTTTATGCTCTTAGGTGAGTAAAAATAATAATTTACACGAACTGTGACAACCCCGATGACATGATCTTAGCTATTGGTAGGGCAACCATTGCCGCCATGTTTTTTCTACATTAAGGTCTGAGGAGTATTGTAGTTGGTCTTGGAAAGGCAATTCTCCTTTTCCCATCGTGTCTTTTAACTTTCCCGGTAGACTACTAGGCACGCTATATATAACAATCCAAATCCAAAAACATTCAACTGGGCTCCTGTTAAATTTGAAGGTTTAAATCGAGGTGACAAATGCAAAGTTTGTATTATAAATAGATGCGAGTACTGTTTTTTTTTCAGGTAGAGTCTTAAGCCTGAAATCTAATATTTCCATTATTGCAATTGGCATCATAGGAAAGGTACGTTCTTAGACATGGATATGAAAACAGGCCGTAAAGGAAACCGACTTCAACTTCAAGATTACAAGAAGCTGCTAGTTTCGTGTTGCGAAAGTTGCAATATTCCAAAGCTTGTGGTGCAACTAGCTTTGGGTTGATAACAATCATCATGAATTAGTTCTGGCGCCTGAGAAGTGAGCTCAAATTTAGTTTCACGGCTTAGTTACTACGCAACTTAATTTCTCCGTCTCTGGGCTATAAGTGTTACTGTTACATTCATGCATTACCTATAGGCTCCGTGTGTTGTGGGAAGACACGGAGGAATGATCCGGTTCTTTCCTCCATGGGGGAAGAAATGCACCTCCGCGCTATGAGTGGCTAAACTTATAAGCTCGCGAGTGTTACCACGGTCGAGGTGGAGCAATGTGTAGGTAAATTCTGAAAATATTACATGAATCAATGAGGAAATTCCAGACATCCTAGAAACATGGTACCAGTGAAGCTGATATTTACAAGATCGCTAGAAGAGACTAAAATATCCTAAATTTTTCGAAGGGACCTAGTTGGAGGCGTTCGAAATGGCGGCTTAGGAGAAGACGCAAGCGCGAGTATTTCTTCAACCATAGATTAGCTCTTTTTCCAAAGCGATGGCTTACAGTTTTTGTGGATTCAAAAGTTCCCTGAATGTCAAAACTATCTTTTAACACCAAACCTCGAGAAAATGTTGAGAAAAATGTCCGAGTTATTAAGGAGGTAATGTCGTGGTATAAGGATGAATGATAAAGACTAAATGAAAATATATATGAATTAATGCAACACTACCAGGGAAGCTAGTGTCCCCAAGATCCCTAGAAGAATCTAAATATCTGCAATTTTTGCTAAGGGGCCGAGTTGGTGAGCTTTTAAAATGGGGTTCCGAAGCGGTTTGGCGTGAGTACGCAGGCACATTTTCACCCATAGGTTAACTTTTCTTCCAAAGCTATGCCCTATCGTTTTCGTGAGCTCAAACGTTTCCTGAAAGCCTAAATTAATTTTTAACATCAACAAACCTAGTTAGAGATAGGCTTATTAAATCCCAAATACTCAATTGAAACATACTGCTTGCGGTTCACCGTCAATATCCACCGTGTTTTTCAAATCTAGTTCGTGAAGGAAACCATGTCGAACGTTACATTATTCTGTGTTTTACAATATCTATAAATGCAACCAGTAATACTACACAACGTTACGACATCTTATTTTTTATTTAGTCGATTTACCCTCTAGGTTGGTGTTTCCCACGGACTCAAATAGGGAACTCATCACTACCGCCTCTACGGGCAGTGTCCTGGAGCTTAGAACATCTGGTCGGGGTTGATACAACTGGAGAGGTGTGATCAGCACGTCGCCCAGGCGGCCTCACCTGCAAAGCGAACAGGGGCCTCATGAGGGATGGGAAGGGAGGGGAAGATTGGCATGGAGAGACAAGGAAGAGGGAAGGAGGCGGCCGTGGCCTTTACAGGAGGTACTGTACCGTTATTTTGGACGGTTTTCAGTACAAGTAATGTGTACAGTTGCGTCACGAGGAGTGACGTAATTGCGAACGCACGATTAGTCGTTCTT
Organism: Meconema thalassinum; assembly: GCA_946902985.2. Lineage (NCBI taxonomy): Eukaryota > Metazoa > Arthropoda > Insecta > Orthoptera > Tettigoniidae > Meconema > Meconema thalassinum. Next base: position 97,584,919 of record OX336400.1, on the reverse strand, counting down.
CGCAGCTGAAATGTAGTATGAGAGGTTCATTCGTTTCCATATGGCAGTCAACGAATACTTCCAAATGGATGGCCGAAGCACCGGCCAATCAATAAATTTATCAATGACGTACTGTCTCGCATGACCCCAGCTTGAGAGCTGTTTATACTGTTTTGTAGAAAATAAGAGCTGTTTACGAAATAATGAAGACGTTAGAATACGTATTTTAACAGCAGAAAGCTATTATACCTGTAAATTGGAAGCTAGCAAGTGAATTAAGGTAATAACATGTATTTAATCCAAGCTACAGTTGATATCGATGATATCGATATATGACAGAGTAGAGAGGGGATGATATCTCCTCACGGCCAAGTGCACGCAGGGAACTTGTGTCACTCGGCTTGTAATATCTACTTCGACAGTCGGCTAGCACATTCTGCAGCTAGGCCCGACTGCTAGATAAAGTTTCTTTTATATTTCCGGCAAGCCACGGTGACAGTGTGACCGCGAAGCGAGCTGTATTTCGCCGGACAGATAACCGCATAGTCGCGAGTGAACGTGTATAACTTGTGACGATTTATACTTCAGTTATAAGCAACGAAAAGGAAAGCAATGGAGTTTCAACATCATCTTAAGCCCATGTGCAGCTGGTATATTTGGGACAGAAAGAACAGTTTGTAAACGACACGCGGACTGATATTTTCCTGTCCAGTGGTGTCGGTGGTTCAAGCCACCATTGTGTGATACAGTTTGGAAACATTCACGAGATACGGTATTGTGCATTCTTGGGTAGAACACATGCCAGTATTAAGACTTTATTCCCAGTGGATTATGCCACTCTTAAAAGGCGTATTTCTGACTGAGACATCAGCGGGGAACTGTCACATTGAATTAGTAGCTCCAAGTATGGCAGGCTAATTCCAATGGGGTAACTACATTTGAAGCATTAGCAAAATGCATCGCACAACCTACCGCTTGTATCATCCAGTGAGGAAATGATTCCTTGTATGGAATGCGTTAGTGGTTGTTCGCGAATGCTCTTACAGGCTATAACATTATGATAAACTTTGTCTGGAACTGCGTGTTTCCACGAGTGTGTGCGGCCGATACTCGCTTGAGCGATAGGGAACGGGGAGCCAGCCCGACAGCTGATCGAGCGTGGTGTGTTCCTGGGTTCGAGTTGGAGTTCCAATGAAGAAGAATACTTTGTCTTATTCTAGCGTGGAGGCCAGTATGACAAATATATATTCTGTTTACATCGCGCCAAGATGCAACGCAAGGTACTGGCAAGACGACTCATTTATTATAGCTTAGTGAAGCATTTGTTAGCAATCACAATTGCCATAGTTTCTTTAGTAGTGTAAATGGACATACACAAGTCCAGGTTCGATGTTTCTTTCGAAACTGACTTGTATATCCGGGATTATTGTTCACTTAATGAATTCATCCCTTGTGTATTTTATAGATTTGATGATTAACTTTTGAGTAAATTAACAGTAGTAATTTAATTAGATATGCTTATTTTCATTGTCAAGAAGACCATTTTAGAGGAATATCTCCGGACTTTTATATAAGAGTAATATTAATGGCGATTTCATTTAACAGTGTTTAGGACACTGATAGACATTTTCTAGTGGCTAGTATATATTTGTATGTACACTTTTGATATTTATACAGCGTATTTTGGAAGAGGAACTTAGTTTCTCCACACATCAATTTGATATTAGGAAATTTTCGATGCTTATTGCCTTGATGGTTTTGATTCACTTTTCTAAATTATTTTGTGGAAAGCACTTAGCTTTTGTGTGTGAGGATTTATTGATGGATTTCCCTAATGTGGATCAGCCATCGAAGTTGACCTACGTTCATGGTGTAGGTGTTGTCTATAAAAATTTCCGAACTCACCGAAGTTGGAGGTAGTCCTAGTTTGGGGAAGGATCATTTTAACTTCTATTTGGCATTAATTTGAGTGGAATTTAGTATTTTGATATCATGCTGAGACATGAATATTTAATTAATGTAAAGCAAATGATTGCTTTTAATGCAATAGTATGTGGAATTAGCGAAGCATATTTATGAATACCATCCAAGTTTTTGAATAAATTATTCCCAGGGAGGAAAGACTATATAAGCATAACACATGATGTAAACTTTTTGTAAGGCAAGATTTGTAGGCTAATGGAATATTTTGATTCCATATTGATGAACAACGTGCTACAATTTAGTTGTATATTTTCAAGCACGAATGGTAGGATTTTTGTGAAAGCAATTTAATTTATTTACAAGCATTTGAAGGTTGTTATAACCGATTAAAGTGTAATGCAGATCATTATCTGATTTTGTGGTCACCCATATTAAGATGCACAGTTGTGTATATCAGGCATATATTTTTAATAATGCTGTTTTGTGGTATAATGCTTGGTGAAGCATTTTTGTATGGAAGATGGAGCCAGTAAGTGCCTGTGAGCCAGTGAGTGCCACTCATTATGAGACTCTGTATAGTCTAACACCCGGTGTTTGGTGTATTATAAACCCAGTGTGGTTTTTGTATTTCATGTCCGTAGAGACATAGACAGCTGTTGATTATTGCTGAATGAGACCAACGTGTTGTATGTTAACTGATTCTGAACAATGTTTGGATGAGTTGTGTGGATTATCGAATGATGTTACCTCAGCTGTATAATGAAGCCTTCACAATTTATTAAGATCATGTTATTTCTATTAAACATGAATGTCGACAAGTAATTTTACTTAGCTTGATCGCTTGGTAAAATCAAGCCTGAATTAAGAAATATTTACCACGAATTTATGAATTTTACAGATGCGAATGATATGATCCACGTCAGTATTTGGACCAACTTAAATTGTCCAAAAACATAATCATGTATACATTTTGTATAATATTGTATATAACATTTGAGAAATGCCACAGCATTAGAATATCGTCACGAACGATACTTAGGATCTTACTGACATTATATTGCGAATTCTTACGTGATTAATCACATGTTTGTCAGATATTCAGTCTAACATTTAAATAAGATATTATTATTCTGAGATCGTCATAAATGATTATTGTTGTTACGTATATTGGAACATATTTCCAATTATGATCACCCCACTTTGGAGGTGATATTTTTAATTCATTCACGGAATTTCTTTTGATAGAATTTCATGACTGAATTATTGGTCGTTTTGACGACAGTGTCTTTTCTTTTTATGTCATGTTCCTTTCATGAATACATTTTGTTTTTCTCATTTTAAACTTTATTGCGTGATATTTTATCGAAGTGATGGGAGGTCGTGTTAAGAAGGCCATCGCTGGGTATTTTCAGGGTATGCCACCCTTCGAGATAGTTCTCTTTTTTTAGGAGTTTTGTGAATTAGAGCTAGTCGTTCTTCCGAAGCCATGGTCATTCTTAATACAACCTGTTAGAATAACTGATTACCTTATTACTCCTGTATTTGGTGGTAGGACTTGTTTTTTTTTTCTAGCCGGGGATTTTCAGGTTCTACGATCCAGCTGTCATCGAGAGATTTCACCAGGTATTGGTAGGTAATTACGGGTACAGTACCATCCCGGCATTTTCCCGAAGACGAAGTGGTAAACCACGGAAAACCACTTCGGGGATGGCTGAGGTGGGAATCGAACCCCCTATACTCATTTGGACCACCTGAGGCTGAGTAGACCTCGTTCCAGTCCTCATACCACTTTTAAAATTACGTGGCAGAGCCGGGAATCGAACCCAGGACATCCGGGGCGGCAGCTAACCATGCTGACCGCTACGCTACGGAGGCGACTTTATGACATCTTAACTGTATAAAATAATGACTACATAGTCACTCGTTTTCGATGTATATGACTACTCAGCTGGTCGCTCATTCAACAACTTCTCGGAATATCCGCTTACAGCAACACATGAGTATACGCACGGAGCCTATAGGGGATATAAACAACAGAAAATGCATTGCACTTTATACGATAATTATTATATTTAATAGCGTTGGCAGAGAATTATACTTCTGTTGCTGTCTAACATGAACATACGCCGTGTAATTTTCAGTTAATAATGGTATATATTTATAAAATAATAATAATAATAATAATGACGAGTCTGAGAGAAATTTTTATTTAAAAGATAATTTAGATCTCTGTAAAGCTAATTTATAGTATGACACGGAAAAGGCAATTAAGTCAACAACCTGGGTACAAGAAGTCAAAAAGGATTTGGAAAGGAGCAATATCAGAGAAGAAGATACACCACAGAGAGATATTTTTAGGCAGAAAGTGCTAAAATGGAAGGATTCCAAGGGAGTAAGGGAAAGAAACCCGGCTCGAAATGATCCGAGGAAAGGAAGAGGAAACATAGTGAGATGATTAAGGAATACTGGAGGAGGAAGAAGAAGGAACAGCAAAGGACAAAGCATTGGAATAGACACGTGGTCCCTAGACGACCGAAACGAAAATAATAATTATGCAACTAGCATGCGCCTCTCTTTCCTTTTCATATCTCTTCTCCCGCAGCATAGGTGCTGAAACAGCTAGCAAATCGCCGCTCACCAGGCAAACTGCAACTGCTTGCATGACTCAAGCAGACAGTCTAGTCCAGTGGTTCTTAACCGGTGGTCCGCGGACCAAAGGTGGTCCGCGAGTGCCTGGGGAGTGGTCCGCGGGAGAAAAGGGTCCACCAGCACGTATAAAACAAGAAGTTCCGTGAAGAACTATACAGCCTATTTTCATATATCCTACTTATGTTAACTGCCACTATTAACATACAAAATTTCAGTTTGATTGCCGTAAGAGATTCGTAGATATTGAGAACCAACTAAATATTTCGCATGGTCGCCATGTTGCATTTTATATATGTAGGTCCTAGAGTTATGTACTGTTACATGAAGATTATTGTGTACGTGTAGCATTCAAACTTCAATCGCATGATTAGGACACAAGAAGTAACAAGGATATTTTAAAATATCGCACAGCTGCCATCTTGTGGTTATGGAAACATTTGAAATAAATTAGATGCCAGTGGTTTAACATTCGTATAAGGATTTACTGTACCACGTTTCACTGCACTCGGATGGTTAAATTGCGAGAAACGTCCATGTAAATATTTATACTTCGCGTCGCCGCCTTGTTGGATTTGTGATCACCAGGTTATTTAAAGTCCTATAGCTGAACTTAAGTTCTTAGCCCCTATGAACATAAAAATATTCAGTTTGATTGCTATAATAGATTCGTAGATATTCAGAGCCGTCTAAATATTTCTGATGGTCACCATGTTGGATTGTTAAATGTATAGGCCATAAAGTCACGCACCATTAGAGGAACATTATTGCGTAGGTTCATTATTCAAGCTTTCACTTCGATCGCATGATTACGACACAAAAAATAAAAACTTAATTTTAAAATTCGCACAGGCGCCATCTTGACGTTATGTAAACAATTGAACTAAATTAGATACCAGTGCATTACAATGTGTATAAACATTTCCTGTACCAGATTTAATTGTGTTTGGAACATTAAATCGCGAGAAAGGTCTATTTAAAATTTTCAAATTCGCTTGGCCACCATGTTCGTTTTGTAGTTAACCGGATTTTGAAAGTCTTATAGATGAACTTGCAGTAGTGCCCTTTATTTCCGTACAAAATTTCAGGGTGATACCGCTAATAGTTTCAGAGATATAGAATGCCGGTGAAATATTTCGCACATCCGCCATCTTGTGGTTATGTACACAATTGAACGAAGTTAGATGTCTGTGCATTAAAATGTATATAAACATATACTGTACCAAGTTTTATTGCGTTTGGTTGATTAAGTCGCGAGAAACGTCTATTTAAAAGTCGCAAATTCGCTGGGCCGCCTTGTTGGTTTTGTAGTTACCAGTTTTTCAAAAGTCACATAGGTGAACTTCTAGTAGTTCTCTTTATCACCGTAATAAATTCCAGGGTGATATCGGGAATAGTTTCGGAGATATTGAATGCTGGTGGAATATTTAGCACAGCCGCCATGTTGGATTGGTGAGACTTAACAAAATTTGAAGAGCACGGTCGGGGTCGCCTGGAATAGTGCTATCAACTTAACGAGTTTCATTGAAATCGCTCCAGCCGTTTAGAATTTATTAGGGACACACACACACACACACACACATACATACACACACGGACAAAAGGTGATCTCATAAGCCTATTTTTTCAAAATTGAAAATAGGCTAAAAAGTGGCCAATAAATGGGGATTTCGGAAACGATGTGCGTTGAACGAGAATCGTCGGAATGGATTCGCGGCGATGACTATCAGGGTTTGAATTGAAATATATTTAAAATAAGGATTATTTAGGAAGGGTTACAACTGATAAGGTGTATTGGGGGTGGGGGTGGTCCGTACATGATTCAATTTTAGGCTGAGTGGTCCGCAGACTTCTACGGGTTCAGAACCACTGGTCTAGTCCAAGGGTCTCCAAACCTTTTAGCCTATGGGTCACACTAATTCCTCCACTAAGTGTTATGGGCCGAGACCAACATACTATGGTTCTGAATGATGTGCAAATTTTCGTTTCGGGACTGAGTGAGATGTCTATGGTGCAGGGCGCGGAGGTGGACTCCACTCCGTTAGCTCGTGGCTTTTTTTTGTCTGCATTCGGCACTAGCCTACTTATCTGTGTGAGAAATTTTCTCCAAAATGAAATATACTAAAATATTTACAGATCCACATTAACTCATGAACATTTGAAGTCGCTGCTGTTAATTACCACTAGTAAACTTGGTCCACAACTGCAAACAATAATAATAATGTTAAAATTTCATTATGTGAATCACCTACGTAGGCCTACTGTATGTCACTTACTGTAATTTTTTCGGATAAATCTCATGTCACTAATTACAGTTAAAATGGGCGGCTTCGGTTGGCGTAGTTGGTAGCATGCTGAGATTCTATGCCCAAGGTCACGGGTTCAATTCCGGCCGAAGTCGCCTGATTATTTAAGAGCGTTTAAAATCCCTCAGCATGCCTCCCTTCGGAGGGGAAGTAAAGCCTGCGATCCCATGTCATAGATTTATGGCATGATAAAGAATCTTCCACTAATTACACTTGTTTGAAGCTAAATTATGGGTTATATTTGACGTACGGTCTTAGGTTCCAACGTTCGTCGCCAGGAGCCGACTTCGGTGGCATCTAGTAACAAAGTTCAGAACTAGTTGGTCGTTGACGGTGGCGTTTGATAGAAAAAGTTGGAACTACTTGAAAATCGAATGTCTGCATTCCTTACTTGAATTAAAAACAGATAACACACACTAATACAGCCATCACAATTAACACCGGTTATCAGACAGATTCTGCACACACCCAAAGTACATGGGGTTACATGACCGCGTTGTCGCAGCCCCTAAACTAAGGAACCATCCAACAGTTAAAATGTTCAATTTTATTATTTATGGCAGTTATTGTGTTTTTAAATGGTCGCTTAATAGAAACAACGTATTATTATTTTCTATGATTTACTTTAGGTATTGTAAATGTTACAATGTAATCAAAATAATTTATGGCGGGCCAGATTGGTGGTACTAGCGGGCCGGTGTTGGCCCTCGGGCCGTAGTTTGGAGAACCCTGGTCTAGTAGAATCAGAATATTTCTTGTTACTCATAAAAGAGGGAACTGTAGATACAAAATACTTTCACAAAATGATAACATTTCTGACTGTCAAAAATTGTAATGAAAACTCTATTATTCCGATTCGTGCAACAGAATGTGAATTGAAGAATGGATCTCAAGGGAGCTTTTGCTAGTGAACACTTTTTGGCTCGTATGGCGAGAGCACCAAATTTCATTTAAAGGGCGCCAGGTTGAGAACGCTAGGTCTTCAGTATCCAATGTAGTATTCTGAAGGAAACAAACATGTACGGTACTGTATTTCTATCTACTGGAAAGTTGTGTGTTTTTCTGCTTGTTTGTTTTACCCTGTCATCCTAAATTTGAAGGACAGTAGATGATTTTAAAAGGGAATACATACAATAGTTTTATTATGGCTATTTTTTGTACATAACGAAGCAACTTTTGAATGAATAATTTTTAATATTAAATGTAAGCCTAGTTTCACAGATATTGAGGACGTACGGTCCGTTAGTATCTCCAATTGTATTTGTCAACACATTAAGATACTTAGGGTACTTATGGTGCCCTTCTATCTTTCCCATCGAAAGTCGTGTGCATGTATGATCTATGTTTTGACTTTACGGGTGCGCAATTAATGAAGTCCTCCACCTGGCAATGTGCCATATTTATCATTTCTATATATAGCCCATGCGACAAATCTTATGCCCCTTTCTCTTGTTATCTTTATTCCATGAATAGTTTAACATAAAACATTACAATTCTAAATTCTCTGCATGAGACTAAATAGAACCTTATTTTATCCATGCAATATCCATAGAATACATCGTACAAACACAAAGAACCACAAACATATTTTTCCAGAAATTGCCTTCACCTAAGACAAGCGTCTTTTGAACTGTTCAAGTGCTGTTGATACACTTTTGTACAATTTCTTAATGACACAGCGACTTCGACCCATTAAGCCAATTTCCATAAAACTGTAAGAGAAACACCACCGTTTCATAGTTACCACACACCCTAGTTTACAGTAATGTTAAATCAGTCTCAAGGATTTCTACCTTTAACAAATCAGGATTGTTTTTTCGGCGTTTATTGTTCATTCTTGGATGAAAAGTTCCTCGGCATTCATCAGATTTATTTGCCTCCCACACTTTTTCTCTCTCGACAAGAATTTGTCCACCTGTCAGAAATATTGTCCATTTATCATTTTAATCGAGCTAAATTTTAGTCCACTTGAATTTTTCTTTCGATTTAAACTCGCCGATTAAATCTTCCATGTTTAAATTTTACTTTTGTGTATCTGTTGTGTATTCGAACCCTCAGAAATGTATGTTTTAAAGAAATTTCATCCTCAACAGTTGGTAACACATACAAACCACCAGAGACTCAGTTATCGATTACTCCAGCGACCAGAGCCGTTATTGCGGCGCACTGATCTGTATTGTTCTGTATATGTTGTTTGGCTTCCTCATAATAAATGTTCAATCTTAGAAAACACAAAAGTGGTGTCAGAAGTAGGATTGATAAATAATGTGTACGGTGCCGAAGTTCAACTCCACGCCGTGAAACTTGTGCGAAACGTGCTACCGAACGAAATTCAACTCCACGCAGGTTAGTGTATCAGTGAAGCATCTCCCTTCATCATGGCAGAAGGAATATCCACAGAACTTCTTCAGACTCTTTCTGGGATTATTGCTAGCGCTATCAGGGAATCCACCACGCGAGGCGGCATCGGGAATGAGCCGATGTCACCGGGACGGCCTAGACCACCACAATTCTCAATGTCAGCATACCACGCCGCCGAAGGGACCACCATAGGGGACTATTTCACGCGGTTCACATGGGCGCTCGGTCTGAGTAAGGTCCCGGAAAACGAACACGCGCAGTACGCACGTGTCTACATGGGCGCCGAACTTAACGAAGCTTTGAGGATTCTAGTAAGTCCCGTCGACCCGGAAACTCTCTCATACAGCGAAATCCAGTCAAGATTGTCGAACCATTTCGACGCCAGCCGTAACAAATATGCAGAGAGCATAAAATTCCGGAACGTCATGCAGAGAGCAGGAGAGACGTTCGCCAGCTTCACTCTCAGATTAAGACAAGCAGCAACACACTGTGAGTAGGGAGAATTTTTATACCGCATGCTAATTGAGCAACTGCTTAAAGGTTTGGAATCGAGGGACATGTGTGACGAAATTATTGCCAAGAAACCGGAGAGCTTCACTGCTGCGTACGAGATAGCCTGCGCACTCGAAGCCACCCGGAACACTGCTGACGAGGTTAAGAATTCGAATATAACCTCAAAATCCGATTCAACCAATCGGATAGGCTTCGAAAAGCCACAGTCGCGGAGGGGTGGCAACCAACGGCAACGTGGGATATCGACCAATTGTCAACATAAATCCGACCAATCAAGGCCTCAACAAGGATTGCATCCAGCAAATCAGGGAACATCAAGTAACCAATCGTTGTGCGCTGGGTGTGATGGCGAACATCCACGCAGTCAGTGCAGGTTCCTCAACGCTGAATGCCGGACATGTGGCAAGAAAGGTCACATTGCTAAAGTTTGTAGGTCCAAACCAAAGCAGCGGAATACAAATCACGTGACCGAAGGAGAACAACCAGCTGACAGCGTTGATGTCATACATAATTTCAACAAAGTTGAGGTCATCGGAACAATGCAGTCTCCAGGGAAGCAGTTGATAGATGTCATCATAGAGGGAACCACCGTCAAGATGGAAGTTGACACCGGCGCCCCCTGTTCGATGATGAGTAAACTGAGGTTAGGTATGATCAAACCAAATTGTGTTTTACAGAAGGTTGATCGTATTTTTGCGAGCTACTCTGGTCACCGTATTAACTGCATCGGGAAGACACCAGTCACTGCCACCATTGACACCATCTCCAGGAACCTCGACCTCTACATCGTCGGCGATGAATTCGAGACACTCCTTGGTCGAGAGTGGATCTCTGAGTTTGTGCGAGATATCAATTTCGAGCAGCTTTTTAGAAAACCAGAACCGTTCCACCAACTCTCCGTCAAACAGTCTCTGTCCCTGGACCAGCAAAAGGAACTTAACGCCACCCTCAACCGCTACCATGATGTCTTCAGTGATTCCCCCGGGAAGCTGTCAGACCCACCAGTGAAGATGCACCTGAGGGATGGCGCCACCCCAATCTTCTCCCGAGCACGTGACATTCCTGTAGCCCTGCGGGATGCCTATGCCAAAGAAATCGACGCAAAAATCGCATCTGGTTTCTACAAGAGAGTAGACCACTCAGAGTGGGCGTCAACAACTCATGTCGTTGTGAAGAAGAACGACAAGTTGAGAATCACGGGAAACTACAAACCTACTCTCAACCCGCGGTTCATCATTGATGAACACCCGATTCCGAGAGTGGAATACTTGTTCAACCAATTGCGTGGTGCCACCCTCTTCTGTCACCTGGACGTCACAGACGCATACACTCATCTAGAGGTCGATGATGAGTTTAGCCAAGCCCTCACGCTCAACACTCCAACCCATGGCCTGATCCGTCCAACTCGTGCTGTCTACGGAGCAGCCAACATCCCCGCTATCTGGCAACGGCGAATGGACACGGTTTTGCAGAAACTACCAAATGTTGTGAGTTTCTTCGACGACACCATTGTTTTTGCCGATAGTTTTGGCAATCTGTCGGAGGCCCTCACCGTGGTACTAGAGCGCTTTCGCCAACACGGTCTCAAGCTCAACCGAGCAAAATTCAGCTATGCAGAACCTGTCCTGGAAGCTCTTGGCCACAAGATCGATGCTTCAGGCATTCATAAGTCTGATTCGCACATCCAAGCCGTACGGGATGCGCCGAAACCAACGACTCCAGAAGAACTCCAGCTGTTTTTGGGTAAAGCGACATACTACAGTGCCTTCATCCATAACCTGTCAACGAGAGATCGGCCACTCAGAGACATGCTGTTGCAGGATCCTCTCATATGGACACCAGACGGCGACAGGGCCTACCAGGACATCAAGGACGCTCTAACCTCACCGCAGGTCCTTATGCAGTACGATCCAACACTACCACTTTTGCTGGCAACGGACGCCAGCAAAACCGGTCTCGGCGCAGTGCTGTCTCACCGGCTCAGCAACGGACTAGAACGGCCTATCGCATATGCTAGTCGGACAATGTCATGTACGGAGCAAAGGTACCCCCAGATCGACAAGGAAGCGCTCGCCATCGTTTGGGCAGTACAAAAGTTTTTCAACTATCTGTACGCTCGACACTTCACGCTAATCACGGATCACAAGCCCCTGACGCAGATCCTACATCCAGATAAGTCGCTGCCAGTCCTGTGCATTAGTCGCATGGCCAATTATGCCGACTACCTAGCACACTTTAACTACACTGTGGTTTTAAAACATCGAAGAAAAACGCCAACGCTGACTACTGCTATAGAGCACCGTTACCATCGACCGTCAACAAAATCCAAAACTCAATCTCGCAACAGAGGGAGGAAACGGAGGATTACGACGAATTTGATTTTTTTTACAGTTCACCATACGCAGCAGTTACCTGTCAAATCCGAAGCCATTGCACGAGAGACGAGGAAGGACCCTGATCTCGGTAGAATTGTCAAACTTCTGGAAGAAGGCCAAGATCTCACCCGCCACGACTTCAAGGCACCCGAGGTAAAATACACGCTCGCCGCCAACTGCTTGATGTTCGAGCACAGAGTAGTGGTTCCACCTGCACTGCGAGATGCTATCTTCAACGACCTCCATGCAACTCACCTGGGGATCGTCAAAATGAAGGGAATGGCACGTTCATTTATGTTTTGGCCAGGCATCGACTCCGACATCGAGAAGCTCGCAAAGTCCTGCACACCATGCGCAACCCATGCGCACGCTCCACCCAAGTTCCACGAGCATCACTGGGAGTACCCGAAGGCACCGTGGGAATGCATTCACATCGACTATGCGGGCCCAGTAGCTGACAACATGCTTCTGATTGTTGTAGACGCCTACAGCAAGTGGCTCGAGGTCAAGACAACAACCACCACGACAGCTGCAGCAACAATCTCCCTGATGGATGACCTGTTCACAGTGCACGGCACCCCAGTCACCGTCGTTTCAGAAGTGAAGTACCACAAGCTTACAGCACCATACCATCCATCAACTAATGGCCAAGCAGAACGGTATGTCCAAACGGTGAAGAGTGCCCTCTACGCGATGAAAACAACCAAAGGAACTCTGCAGACAAACCTGAACGAATTCCTTCGCCAATTTCGAAGAGCGCCGAACTCTACCACCGGACAATCTCCATCTCAACTATTCATGGGACGAGAACTTCGGACACGTCTCAACCTGGCGAGACCCGAAGACGTTCGCACTAGAGTCTGCGAGAAACAGAAAGAAGAAATGGACTCTACATTCCGCACCTTCGAAGCGGGTCAGTCAGTCTACTTCCTCTCTGGCAAACCGAACCTGGACAAGTGGCTCCCCGGTACCATCGCAGTCCGCATTGGAGATCTTCACTATGATATCAACTACCGGGAGAAACTAATAAAGCGCCACATCGACCAAATTAGGCCATTTCCAGGAATACGGCCAAACCCAGAGAACCAGGTACCGACCAGCGATGAACCTACCGAAATTCCACCTAGGCCACGACGTGTTCGGTTCTTCCCAGCACCAGCTACTGCAGTACCAGCCGAGAGGATGCCACAAGTGATCCGTGGAAACCGAACACCAACACCAGCTACTCCAGTTATACCGCGTATGTCTACACGCAAACGCCGCCCACCATTAAGATTTTCACCATAGACATAAGTTCAATTTAAAAGAGGGAGGAAATGTTGTGTATTCGAATCCTCAGTAATGTATGTTTTAAAGAAATTTCATCCTCAACAGTTGGTAACACATACAAACCACCAGAGACTCAGTTATCGATTACTCCAGCGACCAGAGCCGTTATTGCGGCGCACTGACCTGTATTGTTCTGTATATATTGTTTGGCTTCCTCATAATAAATGTTCAATCTTAGAAAACACAAAAGTATCATTATTTTAGTCTATACTGTATCATCTCACCATCGAAGTAAGTTGGTACGTGAGCATCCATTTCACAAAACTATGGATTTTGAAGGTCTTCTTTATATCTTCGTTTAAACACATCAACAGGATTATTACAGCAACACAAAAAAACAAACACAAACGTATTTTTCCAGAAATTGCCTTCACCTAAGACAAGCGTCTTTTGAACTGTTCAAGTGCTATTGATCTACGTTTGTGCTCATCCATCAGTTATATTCAATGTCGAACATAACGTAGGAAAGTACACAATTTTAGAAGAAACTAAACAATCAGTGAACAAAAATGGGCATGATATAATATGACTGGAAATGAATTGCCACACTACTCTTCTTTTCCAATATTTTCCTTATGATTGCACACGCTTTCCAGCCGTATGTGAATGGGCTGTCCAACAGAATAATTCACGTTAGGTTTATTTTACTGTGTAGGAGCAAAAATAAAATTGAGCTTTAAATCAATGTACTGTAGAAACGTATAATTCGAGTAGTTATGCACTCCAACAGTACAGTAGCAGGGTGTCTACTACTCTGGAAAGCATGGAAAACAAAGAATACTCAGGGAATTTTCAAATCCTGTCAAACTCGGGGAATTATCAGGGTATTTTAATGACACTCAGGGAATTTTAGTTTTACAAGGTCCAACCTTGAATAATTGGAACTTAAGCATTTAAATGTTGATGGGGGAAAAGTATATTCTGGAGATTTCTTTGATAGCAACTAATGCAGACGAACTCAGTTATTATGTTATTGTGCTTGAGAACGCGTTCTCAGGAAGACCTCAAGGCACCGGACTCCACATTCTGGAGATGATTGTTGTAGATGTATGTTCGTACTGACGTTAAATCAGTAAGCTCTCATTTCTTGCAAGATAGAGCACACAAATTACATGTGTATTTGTATATAAATGTGTAACTGTATGATTTTTGAAAGCATTACTATTGACGAGCTATTCCAATACTCACAAGTACAATAGTTTTTCTGGATGAAAAATGTAGAAATTGGCAAAATATATATTCAGTACATATCTATTTCCTTTACAACGTTGTCATGCTACCCTTTATTATGCGAGCACTTTTTGAAATGCTCTTTAAGTACAAACTCTGTTTTATATAATTTACTTATTAAGGTTGCTACTGTTACTCAGGGAATTTTCGGATTTATCCTGTAAAAATCAGGGAAATCTGTTAGTTGGTTTTGGTAGACATCATGGTGTGGTTCAATTTTCTGTATGCTTATCCACAGGAAAATTAACCTAGAGTGAATTATTCTGTTGGACAACACATTCACATACGGCTGGAAGGCGCGTGCAATCATAAGGAAAATATTGGAAATGGAGAGCAGTGTGGGATAGGAGGTATTGCACGATATTATTATGAACTATATAATTTGGTCACCTTGTCTGCGACAGAAATGGTGTCAGCAAATAATATCGTGTTCTACAACCAACAGAGGTGTGCAAATTATTAGAGTCGACTCCTGTTTCGACGCCTGTTCCGCAAAATACTTTTCTCGGCTCAATGCACTAAATAAGTTTGCAAGGCGGTGAAAATACTTCCAAAGATTAACCAAGAGTCTTTATTATATTTTATTTTAGGAAACATCAAGTAAAATGATTTTTAGCATTTTCCACTAACAGAGGAGCTTTGCTAATATAAAATGCCACACGTTTTGTTTTGATTACTCTACTCTATTTTTCGTGTGAATTTAGAGCTGAGGGTTTTGGAGTCATTTTACTGATGATCCGTTCTTGAACTATTCAATGATTCATGAACTATGGATTGAAATCACCTGACTTAGAGGGTATATTCCAAAGTCAATTAAAAAAATGGAAAACCGGCCAAGCTCAGGTATCCTTCGGAGTACCCAATTCTGAAAGTTTCCAGACGCAATTCCTTATGGGGAAATGTATAAACGAAGTCGATAAGGGAGAAAACATTACTTAGTAGGGTTACAAAAGATACCAGCAAATAATCAATAAAATTATTTTCAATAAAAAGTTGTAACTAATTTAAATTCTTAATTTGATTCTAATAATTTGCACACCTCTCTCTGTATTTCGGTAAAATGTTAATGGTAAAATAGATATTGCAATACGTGGATCATAGTCGTAACTAGAACTTGTCTGTGAAAGTTGCTAGCAGAAGCAATACAGCCCTCTTGAGGAGTTCACACGAGACTTGTCATCAGTAAAAGATGAGATTATGGCAACATCCTACTAGATTCCAATAGGCTGTAATGATATGATATTAAATCAGATTTTCTTGTCCTACTTTCACCTACTAAAAGAGTGATAAAACCACGAGATTTGGTGGGAGGCTGCTGACATTCACTAACTCTCATTCGCAAGAGTTAGGATTGTGTTGTCCAGTGGATGGTTTTACAACATCTTGTCGATGAGAGCCGCGAGCAGTGGTAATAATGACCTCCCTCTGGTCGACTCTCCACAGTTCTGAATGTGTTGAGAACACCCTACACCATCTTCAGCGTCCATTGCCGCCTGCTCCAACATGCGACGGTTCTTCTTCGCCGACATCCACAGCAGGAATTCACTGAAATATCATCATCATCTCTTCATCATTAACATCATTATAATCATAGTTAGCATTGCCCTAATTATTATCACTATCATATTTAACATCATTATCATCATTATTAACATCATCATCACTAATATTAACATCATCATTAACATAACATCATCACTAACAGTAACATCACCATCATCGACATAAACATCATCACTAACATTAGTCTACCATCATCATTAACATAACATCATCACTAACAGTAACATCATCATCACTAACATAAACATCATCACTAACATTAAGTTTAACAACATCATCATTGACATTAACATCATCATCACTAACATAAACATCATCACTAACATTAACATCATCATTAACATCATATCATGGAAGCGGTTTTCCGTGGTTTCCCACTTCTTTTCCAGGCAAATGCCGGGATGGTTCCTAACTTAAAGTCACGGACTCCTCTTTTCCAATATTCTTACCTTCATTAACATCATCATTATCGTAATTCTTATTGGGGATTTATACCGGGTGCAGGTTACCGTTGCCAATAAGAGTTATTTTTTTTGTGGTAGCGAGGTTTCTGTTACAAAATAGATTTGTAGTGTTTTAATATGAAGGGTGTAATATGCAGACATGTACAGTAACGAAGGATCTCATTTAAAACATGTAATATATTTTGTGTTGTCCACGTTCTTTACATTTCGCAGAACTGAACCGGAACACTGTCTTTCTCCCTCGCGAGAAATGTCAGAGCCGGAGACTCGGCGGCTGGACTATAGTGACCGAGGGGGCACGGTCGCGCAGACCACGCATCCCCCCGCAATCTGCAGGCCGTGTGGCTGAGGAGCGGTCGCTTGGTAGGATGAGCAATGGACTTTTTTTTTAAGGAGACAGTCTACGAAAATAAGTCGAAACTTACCTAATCGAGTTGTTTTCAACTTAGTTACGTTCGCCTACAGTACTACTTCATGCAGGGCAAACGTGGGAGACCACTTCGTGGTGTAGCGGCTAGCATTCTCGACTGTCGACCCGGGTTTGATTTCCGGCTCTGCCAAGACATTTTAATTCTGGTCTGAAGGCTGGAATGGGGTACACTCAGCCTCATGAGGAAAAACTGAGAACAGTTCGATTCCCATCTCAGCCATCTTGGAAGTGGTTTTCCGTTGTTTCCCACTTGTCGGGATGGTTCCTTACTTAAGGCCACGGCCGCCTCCTTTCCAAGTCCTCATCTGAATTACAAATACATACCCTCTACTACAACCATCACAATGACACATATTATCAGACAAATTCTACACACATCGAAATACACGGGACAACATGGTCACGATGTTGCAAAGTCCCTAAATCAACAACGACAATTCAAACATGGAGAAACTTTTGTTTTATGATTGATCTAAAGCCCGTATCGAAGAAAGCCGCAACGCATTTTATTTTGTCGTATTTTCTTCCCATGTGTGTTGTTGATGCCGTTTCCGTAGTTAGTGAAACATTAAACGATACCTATTCTCCCTACCGGCCATGTGGGATATGAACCATTGGGCTCAAGCATAGTCCGAAATAAATAAACAAAAAAGAGCAAATATTAAATAAATGAATTAATAAACAAAATCAAACAAATATAAAATACATAAATAAACAAATAAATATAAAATAAGTAAATAATCGGTTAAATAAACAAACAAACAAACAAACAAACAAACAACCAAACAAAGATAAAATAAATAAATTAATAAAATAAACAAATATAAAATATATAAACAAATAAATAAATGCAGGAATGAATAAATAAACATACAAATAAACAAATATAAAATAAATAATTGAATGAATAAATTAATACATACATAAATAAAAGAAAAAAATAAATAACAATATAAGCAAATAAATAAACAAACCAAATGAAAACAATCACATATAAAATAAATTAATACATAAATAAACAAACAAATATAAAATAAATAAATAAATAAATAAATACATAAATAAATGAATCAATAAAAATAAATAAATAAACAAATACATAAAAGAAATACAATATACAATAAAGAAACAAATAAATAAAATAAAAATAAAAAATAAAATAAACAAATAGGAATATATGAACAAACAAATATAAAATAAATAAATAAATAAATACCGGTACATAAATAAATGAATAAATACATAAATTAATACGTATTTAATTCACAACCCGACCCAGGAAGCTGGAAACCGGAAATGAAGATGATGATGATGATAAATTAATGAAGGAATACTTAAATAAATACATAAATAAATAAATACATAAATAATCAAACAAATATAAATAAATGAATAAATAAATAAATCAACAATCAATCAATCAAACAAGTAAGTAAATAAATGAATAATTAAATGAATAAATAAATACATGAGTAAATACTGTAAATAAATAAGTTCAGTACATAAATAAAATAATATATAAAATAAAATAGATACATAAAAATGTCCACTACCGTCATAAATAGCTCTCCTGCCGGGCGAAAAGCACTTGTAAGATGCTGAAAAATCCAACACGGACTGCTCTCTTTGCTGGCCGGTGGGTATCCGTAGAGCGTCACAACTATACGATTAGTTTTAAGATTTAATTACCTGAATCCTGAAGCGATCCATTGGCCTGATAAACCCCAGCGCTCGCCCAGTTGATACATCTCGCACACAAGAAGACTGTGACAAGACACATCGTCCAGTCCACCCAGGGCTATCTCAGACCACACTGATCCACGGCTTGAAGTTCCCAAGTATATCTCGTCATCATCCTCTTCGTCCCGGTTCTCCAAGTCAGCCACTTCCTTACCCCAGCCATTCGCATAACCTTCACTCTCATCTAATATCGTATTCTCCAATTCAGCTTCGTCTTCATCGGTAATGAATCGATAGGAAGTGTCAGATTTATCTCTCTCTTGTTGCGCATCGTCTGACAAAATGTGGTGGACATCGTCGTAATGCGTAAAGTAATCCGTGTCTTGATCGTCGAACTCTTGGGAGTGTGTTACTGGTTTCATTCTTTCCTCTTCGTTTCCGTTTAGTAGATGTGTTGTAGATGAATAAGCCACGTCGTCTTCCATTTGACTTTGTTCCTTTTTCATCTCCCTTGACGATAGTTCAGTTGCCATGGTAGTAGTGATATCGTGTTTTTCAATCAAGTTCTGAGTTTCTTTTCCGTTCATTGTTGGAAGGTATTCGTGCTTGTGGCTATTCTGAAGAAATGTATTTTCTCCAGCCCAAAGTTTCCAAATCCCAACCGGGGCTTCTTTGAAGTGACTTCTGGCTTGGCGATAATACCCTGCTTGTGCAGGATCTAGAGGCTGGACTGCAAGGGCTGAAGTGTTAAAATTTATTGCGTTTTCCTTGTTATATTCAGTTGAATACTGTATGCCAGACTCTTCATCCAGGTGAGGTTGGGTGGTGTCTTGATCATCCTTGCGATGTTCTTGCTCGCTATCGATGTGTTGGTTGTGGTTCTCCTCTGGTTTCAATGAGGTGTGTGGAGTTGAAGACAATAGTTTTATTTCTGGGTCTTGCTGTGGTGCAGAAGTGATGTTATCGGAAGCAGGCATCTCCTTCGTTGTTTCTGGTATTCCCAAGTCCCCGCGAAGACCCTCCGAGCCTTCGGACCGTCTGAAGCGAGGGACTGCTGGAGTTGGTTGTACGGGCATCGCTACCATCATCATTGTCGCTGGCGTCGTCGTCTGCATGGCCATGCTGTCCTTTAGGCAGTTCTAAAGGGAAGGAGATATAAGTATTTATGGTTATGATAAAAATATTTCATAATTTCTCCAAATTAATACAGAGGTGTCCAACTTATTTGACTAAACGCCAATTTTTCAGAATCACGGTTCCCAAAAATATGATGGCAACTTTCAGTTTATTGATCCAATAATTTTAGAAATAATTCTCTGAATATAGATTAAAAATCTATGAAATGATGATATGAAAGCTTGAGAATTAATTTTCAAATTTTATTCAGAGGCTTTTCTTGAGATTTTCAAGCACATTCAAAATTCAATTGAATATTGCCAAGGAACTGTGATGATTCAACTAAATGGCATTTTTACATAAATGTAACTAACAATTTTAATTTTGAATAGGGAAAGGTCGTGCAGCTCTAGTAAAGTGTTCAATAACAATGGGTATGAATATTGTATAAGTGCTTCAAATTGTCAGCTCACATTAATTGAAAGAGCTGTCTGAAAAAAAAAAAACATTTGATAGTCCAAGGAGATGAAGAATCAGAGATGTTTCTCCTATGACGGATTGATACGGCGAATCACCGATTTTCCTACCCCTATTGACATCAATTTTCCAGGTATAAAACTAGAGGAAGTACAAGACTTCTGCTACATGGGCAGCAAAATAAGTAATGATTGGTGAAGCAAAGAGGATACAAAAGTAGGTTGGCACAGCCAGTGAGTGCTCTCGTACAGAAAACAAACATGTTTACATCAAATATAGATTTAGATATACTGCTGTTCTTGAAAAGGCTCAAATAAACAGCATAGAATCATCCATAATAGGTCACCAAGTTAGATGGATTGGTCATGTCCATCGGATGTATGATATGAGATTACCCCGTCAAATGCTATATGGTGAGCTGTGCTATGGCACCAGACCTCATGGTGGTCCTAAGAGACGCTACAAGGACCAATTTAAGCAGACCCTGAAATTGACAGGTCTTGATCCACAAACCTGGGATGACCGCTCAACTTGGCGCCGTACCATCTCGGATACTGTAAAAACGTTTGAAAGGGATCGATGCACACATGAAGAGGCCAAGCGTCAAGCTAGGAAACTTCGAGCAGCCCAACCACGTCCTCCTCTAGCAATACTATGTGACTTGTGTGGACGCTTGTTCCATGCCATGATTGGACTCTTTAGTCACCGTAAACACTTCCACAAACTAGACTGATGGAAGAAGATTTATACTCGAATTCGATTTAAAGCCGATGATGATGATGATGATGATGAGATTTAGATTCGTATAAGAAAGTCATTTCTGAATGCGTTTGTCTGCAGCGTGGCGCTATGTGGAAGTTAAACTTGGACTGCGCTGCAGGAAAGAGGAGAATAGCAGCATTTGAAACGTGATGATATAGGAGAATGATGATCAGATAGAGTAACAAATGAAGAGGTATTGAGGCGAGTGGGAGAGGAGAGATGTAAGCACAAATATTTAATTAAATTGAAACTTTATTTTTCCTACGGGCCACCACTACCTGTAATATATTGAGTGAGTGCTAACACTCCTTTACAATTCCAGATGCCACCACCTCCACTCAAATTACCACCCGTGGTACAGATTATGTAAGTTACTTACCTGTAATATACTGTAATCAGTATATGAAGTTATCTCCCTTACTATAACTGCTACAATCACCTCCCCTGGTTTATATTATTTAATTTACATACCTATAATACATGAAGGAAGAAAAGAAACGCTAACATGATGAGCGCTGACATGGTGATGAAGGTATCTCCCTTGCCCTCAATGTTACAACTCCCACCCCTTGGTTTAGATTATTTAAGTTACATACTTATAATATATGAAGGAAGAAGATGATCGCTAACATGATGAGCGATGATATGGTGATGTAGTTATCTCCCTTGCTCTTACTATTACTGCTCCAACTATCATCCTTGATTTAGAATATGGACAGATGACCTCGCTGTTCCGACCCCTTAAAACATCAATAACTAACTTGCTTTAGATTATGTGAGTTACGTACCTGTAATATGTTGAGGAAGAAGAGGAAGGCCAACAGAGTGAGAGCTGACATTGCAATGGAGTTATCCTTGCCTTTGCCTTTACTGCTCCAACCGCCGCCTCCTCCACTCCAGCCGCCTCCTCCTCCACCCCCACTCCAGCCTCCTCCTCCTCCGCCCCCACTCCAACCGCCTCCTCCGCCATCGCTACTCCACCCTCCTCCTCCTCCACCCATACTCCAGCCGCCGCCGCCACCACCTCCTCCACTCCAAGGACCGCCACCTCCACCTCCACTGCTGTAACAGAAATATAGAATACACATCAGTAGCGTAGCCAAGATCGACCAATGGGAGGGGACATACTAATGTGTAGCAACTCTGCTATCTTACACTCAAAAAGTTAACGGTCTCCAAATTACTGTCGACCAAAGCATTATGTGTACTCGAGTTTGAAGGTTGTTTGTTAAGTAACCAATAGACCTACATAAAATCCAATACCATTAACATTTTCGTCGTTCTATTTTACGTTAGTTCATGTAGGTTTGGATTTTTAAATTTATATTTTAATATTTTTTATCGCAGTTGGAACACAAAAAGTGCACGTTTTTAAGCGTGTTTCAACCATGCGTCACATTTAAGAATTATTATCTCAAAAGCCCGTCATCAGATGGAATCCAAATTTTAACACAATATACATTGGAATGTTGTATAACTGGTTTATTAATTTCACAATTTTGTGTGTCCAAGAAACAAAGTTGTTATAATTGTTGTAAGGTAACTTTTTCTCGGCTCGGGGTCGTTGGAAAATGTAGTTCTTGGTTGCGTTGTAATCGTTATACATCAAAAAGTTATGCTGTATGACTGTGAAATACGTAAATTAATTCACTTATTTTATATCGGTTTGTATTTGTACGAGGAAATAACACATGGTTCTCCAGCTAGCCGCTCCGGCAAAAGCTGTACAGCGTTGCTGAGATGGAGCCCATCACTTCCGAGCGAGACGCGCCATGATGCGTGTGGGCACCATTACGGCAACGCTGTACAGCTTTTGCCGGAGCGACTAGCTGGTGAAACATGTGTTATTTCCCCGTAGAAATACAAACCGATATAAAATAAGTGAATTAATGTACGTATTTCACAGTCATACAGCATAACGTTACGAAGTATAAGGATTACAATGCAACCAAGAACTACATTTTCCAACCACCCCGAGCCGAGAAAATGTTACCTTACAAAAATAATAACAACTTTCTTTCTTGGACACACAAAATTTTGAAATTAATAAACCAGTTATAAAACGTTCCTATGTATATTGTGTTAAAATTTGGATTCGATCTGATGACGGGCTTTTGAGAGAATAATTCTTAAATGTGACGCATGGTTGAAACACGCTTAAAAAGTGCACTTTTTGTGTTCCAACTGCGATAAGAAATATTAAAATATAAATTTAAAAATTCCAAACCTACATGACCTAACGTAAAATAGAACGACGAAAATGATGATGTTATTGGATTTTATGTAGGTCCATTGGTTACTTCACAAACAACCTTCAAACTTGAGTGCACATAATACTTTGGTCGACAGTAGTGTTAATGCATTTTCTAGGTCCTTATTAAAACATTTAGACTACATTAATTCATATATAACCTCCCTCCCGGTAAGAAAGGAAAGAAAGCGGATAGCCTCGCTAGGTTGGACTTAAAATTATCTGGGGCTAGGTTCAGTTAAAAAAAAAGTTATATTTAGCGGGGGTGAGAAGCTAGATTGGCAATCCTGGAAGGCGGGAGTTATGCGTTTTCATGAAGACCCACTGGAACGAAAACGACAACAGTACATCCCCAAGCAGTGATACAGACACAAATCACAACCATAACTGTGTTACGAGGGCCAGATGCATATTTTTGTACCGTGACTTTATATGTTTCTATTACCTCGTAGTTCCTCCCCTTTAAACAACAACACAACCATACCGATTTTCCACATAGCATGGGTTATACTCTCATCATCAGCGGGTACCATTATTAGCCTATTTTCAATTTTGAAAAAATAGGCTTATGAGATCACCTTTTGTCCGTGTGTGTGTGCGCGTGTGTGTGTGATTCGTGTGTGTCCCCCCCCCCCCTAATAAAATCTAAACGGCAGGGGCGATTTCAATGAAACTCGGAAAGTTCATAGCACTATTCCCGGCGACCTCGACCGTGCCCTTCAAATTTTGTTACGACTCACCAATCCAACATGGCGGCTGTGCGAAATATTTCACCAACATTCAATATCTCCGATACTATTACCGATATTACCCTGACATTTTCTATGGTGATAGAGGGAACTACTATAAGTTCACTTATGTGACTTTTGAAAACCTGGTAACTACAAAACGAACATGGCGGCCACGCGAATTTGCGACTTTTAAATAGACGTTTCTCGCGATTTGACCAACCAAACGCAATAAAACTTGGTACAGTATATGTTTATATACATTGTAATGCACCGACATCTAACTTCGTTCAATTGTTTACATAATCACAAGATGGCGGATGTGCGAAATATTTCACCGGCATTCTATATCTCTGAAACTATTAGCGGTATCTCCCTAAAATTTTGTACTGAGATAAAGGGCACTACTGGAAGTCCATCTATAAGATTTTCAAAAACCGGTTAACTACAAAACGAACATGGCGGCCCAGCGAATTTGAACATTTTAAATAGACCTTTCTCGCGATTTAATGTTCCAAGCGCACTGAAACCTGGTACAGGAAATATTTATACACATTGTAATCCATTGGTATCTAATTTAGTTCAATTGTTTACATAACCTCAAGATGGCGGCAGTGCGAATTTTAAAATTAAGTTTTTATTTCTTGTGATGTAGTCATGCGATCGAAGTGAAAGTTTGAATAATAAACCTACGCAATAATTTTCCTTTAATGGTACATGACTCTATGGCCTATACATTTAACAATCCAACATGGCGACCATCCGAAATATTTAGACGATACTGAATATCTACGAATCTATTTTAGCAATCAAACTGCATTTTTTAATGTTCATTGGGGCTATGAACTTAAGTTCACCTATAGGACTTTAAATAACTGGGTGATCACAAATCCAACATGGCGGTGACGCGAATTATAAATATTCACTTGGACGTTTCTCGCAATTTAACCATCCGCGTGCAGTGAAACTTGGTACAGTAAATCTTTATCCGAATGTTAATCCACTGGCATCTAATTTATTTCAATTGTTTCCATAACCTCAAGATGGCAGCTGTGAAAATTTTTTTAATCTCCTTGTTTTTTCTTGTGTCCTAATTATGCGATTGAAGTTTGAATACTACACGTTCACAATAATCTGCATGTAACAGTACATAACTCTAGGACCTACATATATAAAATCCAACATGGCGACCATCCGAAATATTTAGTCGGTTCTCAATATCTACGAATCTATTACAGCAATCAAACTGAAATTGTGTATGTTAAATAGTGGCAATTAACATATGTAGGATATATGAAAATAGGTTGTATATTTCTTCACGGAACTACTTGTTTTATTTAAGACATGTTTATTTAGCTTCTTAATTAACAGTTTTTTGTGTGTAAAAATTCCAAAGTGGGGGAGGGTTCTAACCCCCCCAGTAACACCCCCTTGGCTACGCCACTGATACACATATACATCAGAGGTGGCATAAGGTTCCTACGTGGTTCAAACTTGTCTCGTCTAGTAGTTCCGCTTTCACTCAACAGATGGCATCCAAGTAAAAATGTCTGGCTTGTAGGATTTATTATGGCAAGTGTGACAAGAACAAAGAAAAATCGACCATGTTGGCGCTGACTTGAAAAAGCATTAACCCCCCCCCCCCCCCCCCCCAAAGAATAAATAAATAAAAAAATAAAAAAGTCTACAAAAACATAGGTGCAAATACTTGCAACCAGTTGGGATATACAATACATTATATCTCTAAAAATGGTGATTTTTTTGGGTGACTTTCCAACATTAAATAAAAGAAATAAATAAAAAATACAGTCAATCTGAAAGACTAGACGTTATATCATTTCAAATGACGCATGCTACAAATGCTACACATGTTAGAAAGGCTCAGGAGGGCTCTTTCAACATACTCCATTATCCATTAACTTAGGCTTCCCGCGCGGGCACCTCTTTAAGGGTCACCCTGTATTTGAGTCTGATATCTTTTACAACTCTTTAAGAGTCACCCATTATTTGAATCTGATATCTCGCAAACCTCTTTAAGGGTCACCCTGTGTTTGAATTGAATCTAACATACTGTACACCTCGTTAAGTGTGTCACCCTGTAATTTACTCTGACATCCTGCACACCTCTTTAGGAAGCACCCTGTATGCTTATCTGGGATCTTGTATATCTCTTTAGAAGTCACCCTGTATTCTTGTGTGACATCTTGTACACCTCTTTAGGAGTCAACCTGTATTCTTGTCTGACATCTTGTGCACCTCTTTAGGAGTCACCCTGTATTCTTCTCTGCCATCTTGTACACCTCTTTAAGAGTCACCTTGTATTCTTATCTGGCATCTTGTATATCTATTTAAGAGTCACCTTGTATTCTTTTCTGGCATCTTGTACTGTATTTTGCTCTGACATCCTGCACACCCTGTATTCTTGTGTGACATCTTGTACACCACTTTAGGAGTCACCCTGTAATCTTGTCTGACATCTTGTGCACCTCTTTAGGGGTCATCCTGTATTCTTCTCTGCCATCTTGTACACCTCTTTAAGAGTCACCTTTTATTCCTATCTGGCATTTTGTATATCTCTTTATGAGTCACCCTGCATTCTTATCTGGCATCTTGTACTGTATTTTGCTCTGACATCCTGCACACCTCTTTAGGAGGCACCCTGTATTCTTGTCTGACATCTTGTGCACCTCTTTAGGAGTCACCCTGTATTCTTCTCTGCCATTTTGTACACCTCTTTAGGAGTCACCTTGTATTCTTATCTGGCATCTTGTATATCTCTTTAGGAGTCACCCTGTATTGTTATCTGGCATCTTGTACTGCATTTTGCTCTGACATCCTGCACACCTCTTTAGGAGGCACCCTGTATTCTTATATGGCATCTTGTATATCTCTTTAGAAGTCACCCTGTATTCTTGTGTGACATCTTGTACACCTCTTTAGGAGTCACCCTGTACTTTTCGCTTCGCTCGACGCCCCAGGTCGCTCGACGACCCAGGACTCTTTCAACATACTCCAATAACCATTAGCTTCTGCTTCCCGCGTGGCTGCATGACGTCACTTCCGTCTTCGTAACGCTTAACGTTGGACCCAAGCATAACGACGAAGTCGACAAGATCATTTGAAATGATAAAAACTTCTACAATGCTTGGCCCAATTGAACGAAATCAGGAAGTTTATATTCTATCAGATGTAAGAGCTCAGCAAAAAAAAAAAAAATCGCAGAGCTCTAGTGCCGCTGGTTTTAGGTGACACATCATGATTTTCTTATGTGGTCCTACATTTTTTGACCGGTACTGTATATACAGTATATACATATTTTGACACTTTTTAGTACATATAAATCCTATCCCTGGTAATAACCCAATGGTCTTACCTCCAGTCCATGCTGCCCCTGTCTGTGTCTGGTCCGGTACTGGTTGGGGGAATGGGCATCACTGGACCTCCATTTCCAAATAGTCCGCCCAGACTGCCAATAGTCATCGTGATGACCTTTAGGAATGGAGACAGACATGCAGTAGGTGATACGATATATTTGGATGGACAACCACTTACTGTCGACCAAAGTATTATGTGCACTCGAGTTTGAAGGTTGTTTGTGAAGTAACCAATAGACCTACATAAAATCCAATAACATCATCATTTTCGTCGTTCTATTTTACGTTAGGTCATGTAGGTTTGGAATTTTTAATTTATATTTTAATATTTTTTATCGCAGTTGGAACACAAAAAGTGCACGTTTTTAAGCGTGTTTCAACCATGCGTCACATTTAAGAATTATTATCTCAAAAACCCGTCATCAGATCGAATCCAAATTTTAACACAATATACATTGGAATGTTGTATAACTGGTTTATTAATTTCAAAATTGTGTGTGTCCAAGAAACAAAGTTGTTTGAGGCGATAACCCCTTTTGATTGATCAATGTTGATTTGGTTCTTTGGACTGATCCCTGTTGACAAGCCCCTTTGGACGGGTCCTTTTTGAAGGGAGTCATTTCTGACAGGTCCCTGTTGACAGGTCCTTTTTGACGGGTCCCTGTTGACGGGTCCCTATGGACGAGTCCTTGTTGACGGGTCCTTGTTGACAGGTCATTGTTGACGGTTCCCTGTGGTCGGGCCCCTGTGGACCGGCCCCTTTGGACTGGTTCCTATGGACTGGCCCATGCATTTATCCAAATTGTGCCAAAGGGCTTAACTAACAGACTAATAAGGCTAGGAACCTGTATGAGGTATTGTAGGACTTGGGATGAAGCCCCCCTTTTAGAATGTATTTTTGAAATTTTGACAAAGGGACTAACCACACTTTTATTAATATCTCGCGAACCAATCATGCTAGTGACTTGTATGAGGGGTCCTAGCAATTGCGGCGACGTTCTTCTTTGGGAGTGAAACTACCCCCCCCCCCCACTCCCAAATTGAAAAATCGATATCTTGGAAACTAAGAACCCTAAAATTATGTGTGATAGCTTTAAAAATAGGTTATAAGATACGCTTTTGCCACAATAGGTCATTTCACCCCTAAAATAGTAAATAGTAATGTTACAGGGGGAAAAAAGGGTTCAACCCTTAAAAATGATAAATGAACCTAAGATCTTTTGTTTTTGATGAAAAAATACTAGGAGGGTTAAAACTACCCCCAAAATTTAAAAATCGTTATCTTGGAAACTAAGAACCCTAAAATTAGGTGTGATAGCTTTAAAAATAGGTCATGACATACGCTTATACCACGATAGGTCATTTCACCCCTAAAACAGTGAATAGTGATTTTACAGGGAAAAAAGGTGTTAAACGCCTAAAAATGATAAATGAAACTAAGATCTTTTGTTTTTGATGAAAAATAGTAAGGGGGTGAACACTACCCCAAAATTGAAAAACCGATGTCTTGGAAACTAAGAAACCTAAAATTAGGTGTGATAGCTCAAAAAATTGGCCATTAAATACTCTTTTACCATGATTGGTCATTTAACCCCTAAAGCAATGCATGTAGATTTTACAGGAAACAAGATGTTCAGTAAAGAACATATAGCCTACTTTCTCCTAAATGCATGGGTATTGTTATATCTTTTTGTCCTTTTCAAGGAGTATAATTGAATGTTGGTTGTAGTAGCTTGTTGAAATACAACGTGCTATAGGGATATTAAACATGAATATGAGGTGCCCTTTGCTAGTGCTACCTCTGTAAAAAAATTCATTCAATTCGGTTTCACCGTGTTTGAATTGATCTGGGGAATGGATTTGCACACATACATGGCCGCTATTTGCAAACTATTGGGCTGATGACCTTGTAGTCAGCCATAAGATGCTTTCCGCAAAAAGGCATGTTATTGCAAAATCCGGTAGAGATCAAATTATTAGGATGGTCGAAATTTGATTTAAGCTTTTAACATTTGGGTGGCCGTCATTCCGTTTCCGTCAAGATGGCGGCGATATAAAACATGACACTGAGGTGCCTTTTGCTAGTGCTACCTCTGTACCAAATTTCGTTCAATTCGGTTTCAGCGTGTTTGAATTGATACGGGGAATCGATTTGCACACATACTTGGCCACCATCTGCAAACTATTGGGCTGATGATCTAGCAGTTTGGTCAGAATATGCTTCCCACATAAAGATTTGTTGTTGCAAAATTTGGTAGAGACTAGATTATTAGGTTGGTCGTAATTACATTTTAGCCTTTAACATTTGGGTGGCCGCGAATACGTTTCCGTCAAGATAGCGGTGATATAAAACATGACACTGAGGTGGCCTTTTCTAGTGCTACCTCTGTACCAAATTTCGTTCCATTCGGTTTCACCGTGTTCGAATTAATAGGGGGAATCGATTTTCACACAAAGATGGCCGCCATCCGCAAAATATTAGGCTAATGACCTATTAGTTTGGTCAAAGGATGCTCCCTCCATAATGGTATGTTGATGCAAAATTTGGTAGAGTTCGGATGATTAGGTTAATCGTAATTTGATTTAAGCTTTGAATATTTGTGTGGCCGCCATTATGTTTCCGTCAAGATGGCGGCGATATAAAACATGACACTGAGGTGCCCTTTGCTAGTGCTACCTCTGTACCAAATTTCATTCCATTCGGTTTCACCATGTTCGAATTAATAGGGGTAATAAATTTTGACACCAAGATGGCCGCCATCCGCAAACTATTAAGCTAATGACCTATTAGATTTGCCAAAGGATGCTTCCTCCATAAAGGTATGTTGTTGCAAAATTTGGTAGAGATCGGATGATTAGGTTAGTCGTAATTTGATTTAAGCTTTGAACATTTGTGTGGCCGCCATTACGTTTCCGTCAAGATGGTGGTGATATAAAACATGACACTGAGGTGCCCTTTGCTAGTGCTACCTCTGTACCAAATTGCATTCCATTCGGTTTCACCGTGTTCGAATTAATAGGGGGTAATCGATTTTGACACAAAGATGGCCGCCATCCGCAAACTATTAGGCTAATGACCTATTAGATTTGTCAAAGTATGCTCCCTTCATAAAGGTATGTTGTTGCAAAATTTGGTAGAGATCGGATGATTAGGTTAGTCGTAATTTGATTTAAGCTTTGAACATTTGGGTGGCCGCCATTACGTTTCCGTCAAGATGGCGGCGATATAAAACATGAAACTGGGGTGCCCTTTGCTAGTGCTACCTCTGTACCAAATTTCATTCCATTCGGTTTCACCGTGTTCGAATTAATAGGGGTAATCGATTTTGACACAAAGATGGCCGCCATCCGCAAACTATTAGGCTAATGACCTATTAGATTTGTCAAAGGATGCTCCCTCCACAAAGGTATGTTGTTGCAAAATTTGGTAGAGATCGGATGATTAGGTTAGTCGTAATTTGATTTAAGCTTTGAACATTTGTGTGGCCGCCATTACGTTTCCGTCAAGATGGCGGCGATATAAGACATGACACTGGGGTGCCCTTTGCTAGTACTACCTCTGTACCAAATTTCGTTCCATTCGGTTTAACCGTGTTCGAATTAATAGGGGCAATCGATTTTCACACAAAGATGGCCACCATCCGCAAACTATTAGGCTGATGACCTATTAGTTTGGTCAAAGGATGCTGCCCCCATAAAGGTATGTTGTTGCAAAATTTGGTAGAGATCGGATGATTAGGTTAGTCGTAATATGATTTAAGCTTTGAACATTTGTGTGGCCGCCATTACGTTTCCGTCAAGATGGCGGCGATATAAAATATGACACTGAGGTGTCCTTTGCTAGTGCTACCTTTGTACCAAATTTCGTTCAATTTGCGCTCACCGTGTTCGAATTGATAGGGGGGGGGGGGGGGGACAGACATTCAGAGTACACACACTCACACACACACACACACATACACACACACAGACAGACACACTTTTTTTTCGCCCTGTAGTGATCTCATAAGTCTACTTTAATTTTTTGCAAAAATCGAAAGTAGGCTAAAAAGGAGATCCAATAATCAGCTTTGGACACATGAGGTGTTATAAGACTCAGGGCGACAACCCCTTCTTGAATTTATTATTTATTTTTTGAAATGTTGACAAAAGGGCCTAACCACACATTTTGAATGTTTAGAATTTTTAAAATTTTGAATTTATTTTAATATTTTTTTTAGTAGAGAGAGACAGTACCAGTTGTGTTTAAACGAGCATGTCGCCGATCACTGTGGCCATGTTCAATGGATGAATCGACATTTTGTGAAGCATTGATTGAAGAGGGTCATGCGACGACTTGTTTTAAGATTTTTTAAAATGATTTTTCCTATGATGCATGCATTTATTTAAATATCCCAAAACGGCAAGGTTACTGATTTGAGATTTTATAAACTAATACTGGGATTTGGGAAGCCTCCGTGGCTTAGGCGGCAGCACGCCGGCCTCTCACCGCTGGGTCCGTGGTTCAAATCCCGGTCACTCCATGTGAGATCTGTGCTGGACAAAACGGAGGCAGACAGGTTTTTCTCCGGGTACTCCGGTTTTCCCTGTCACAATTTCATTCCAGCAACACTCTCCACTATCATTTCATTTCATCTGTCATTCATTTAATCATTGCCCCAGAGGAGTGCGTCAGGCCTCGGCAGCCGGCACAGTTCATATCCTCGCCGCTAGATGGGGGCTTCATTCATTCCATTCCTGACCCGGTCGGAGACTGGAAACAGGCTGTGGATTTTCATTTTTCAATGGGATTTGGACTCATAAGGTGACCTAGAACTTGATATGACGCTTTCTTTACATGGCTTATGAATTTTCCCAAAAAGGTTGAAAACAACAAGGCCATGGACTTTCGTTTCTCTTAATATATTGCAGACCCATAATGTTAGATGTTTATGGTGAGTGATGAAACATAGCTAGGTAGAGAAAGAATTATTGTAGGCTACACGTTTGGTGACTGACAAGTCTTTGACCATTGAAACTTGTTTTTAAACCTGACCGCAGTACATAGGGAGTATAGGTTTCAGGCATGGCATGACAAACGGTGTGTAAAAATCCAATTTATCGATTCAAGAATTAAGAGTAGACTATCTTTAATTGATTAGTTAAAGAGGGTAGCTAAGAAAACAAGATGGTGATTACACTGAACCAAACCGAACCAATACAATCCTTTTTGGATGTGTAATGTTACTTGCTAACCATTTTTTGCTGCAGTGGCAAGCACTTTTGGCTCTTGCACTAGAGGTCTTAACTCGATTTTTAGCTTTAAGGCTTAGAACGAACCAAACTAAGAAAGATGGTTATAGTGGTGCAGTGGTTAAGCTGTTATCCTTTGACTAAGGTAGACCAGGGTTTGATTTTAGGTTAATACGCATGTCAAAACATATAAAAAGCAGGGATAATGTTTTAAGACTGATTACACTTGTATATTTTTTCAAATTATTACTTGGATTACAAATACAAAGGTGGACTGGGTTCAATATACATTTAATGCAAGTAAGATTTTTTATTTTAGACTTTAGATTTTAGAATTTACATTTTAGATTTTAGATTGTACAAAAAGACCAAACCATAATAAGTTTTCGGTTAACTAATTATTGAAGAAAAACACATAAGGATTTGTATTACTTGGAATTATGATTTTCTAAACTATAATTTTTTTGGTTTTAGATTTTAGAAATTTGATATTGGATTTTAGATTTTAGGTAAAGACCAAACTAATATTGACTATTCATTAGACACTGGTATGTAGATAGAAAGATGATTAGACTATATATGAAGATGAATTTTTAGGTGTTGACTGGCCTTGCAATAAGAATTGACTAACCAGACATGATTTAACTACCAACGAAACATTTTGGCGACTATGCTTGTTATTGACCAGTGAGTAGGGTTTTAGAAAAACTGTTTGTTATTTTGGGTTATATACAACAAATGCATAGACCTACTGAGCGACTATGTTTGCTAAACAAGACATTATCCCAGAGACGATTAGGATTCTTATGTAGCTCAGGCAAGGAAAGCATTTCTAGAGAATTTGTTGACATTGAATATAGATTTAGGTATTATGATGTCATTTTTGAAGACCTTTGTCTGGAGCGTGACGCTCTATGAAAGTGAAACTTGGACTATTGGTGTAGCAGAAAAGTGGAGACTTGAAGTGTTTGAAATGTGGTGTTACAGGAGAATGATGAAGATTAGATGGGTAAATAGGGTTACAAACAA
The DNA here is from genome assembly GCA_946902985.2 of Meconema thalassinum. Classification (NCBI taxonomy): domain Eukaryota; kingdom Metazoa; phylum Arthropoda; class Insecta; order Orthoptera; family Tettigoniidae; genus Meconema; species Meconema thalassinum. The sequence continues at coordinate 97,551,151 of OX336400.1, read as the reverse complement.
AGATGTATTAAGACAAGTGGCAGAGGAGAGATGTTTCTGGCGACTGCTAATGAAGTAAATCGATAGGTTGGTAGGACACATACACCCAGGAATAGCAAGCTTAGTTATGGAAGAAAGGGTTGAGGACAAGAACTGTAGGGGTAGAGCAAGGTTAGAATATGTTAAACAGATAGCCTTGGATGTAGAGTGTGGTAGCTATATAGAGATGAAACGATTAGCTCAGGACAGGGAGTCATGGAGAGCTGTATTAAACCAGTCAAAAGGCTAAAGACTCAAACAACATGTAGAGCTTACCAAAATAATGTATTGTAATGGTAAATGCTAGTCAACAAACAGTAATGCATTACTAAAACCCATGACACGATACCTGAGAGCTTTTCTAAAATTATTTTAAGATGCCTTTAACCCTACATTAAACACCCAGTTCTCAAGACTCATAACTACAATGTTATGGAAAAGACAACAAAAAAAAAATACATTTAAAAACGAGCAAGTGGTTAAGTCAATGTACACTGGAAAATTTTGTAAACACTCAAGTGCACAAAACAAATTACATTATTAACTGACAGGTTGACCGAGTGGTTAAGGCGTTTGACTTATGTTCACATTTTCAATACAAGAAAGCAAGGATTTGAATCCCTTACCTGACATAACTATTGCTTTAACATAGCTTAGCGATACTGTATTATTATGATACTCGATACACAAACCATAGATAGAGTGTATTGTTTAGGTCCACTCTGTCTTTCTAAACATAGCTAGAGACTGTCAATGGTTAACAATTGCATTACTAGTGGGAGGATGTAGTGATAGTAATTAAGAAAAAGCAGACAATAACCATACAATATTTTTATTATATTCATTTTATAATAGATATAAACTGAATTCAACTCTCTCTATTTACCATTGTTTGATATAGATTTTTTAAACACAACGCTTGTTGTAGATCCTTTTATATCTTTCTCCAGGTACTCTTGTTCTTAAAAACTGGGGAAGTCGCAATGGTTTTATAGACATAAAACCCTCATCCTTTTCTTTTTCATCATCATCATCATCATCATCATTATTATTATTATGAATATTATCATCAAAATTGATAGTCATTGTCACCATCATTATCATCATCATCATCATCCTCAACATCACTAGAACTATCGAATTCCTCTTGTTCCTTTTTCACAGGGACCTCTTGTAAACTCTGCGTTGCTTTTGATAGTATTAAGGGTTTCTTAGACGTTGACAACTGTCCTAACATGACTTTTTGATGTCATGATAAGTGGTTTTGAACAAACACTGCACTATCTTGAGCAGCAATATTTTTTTCTTGGACTTGTTTTTTACCTTGGTTAGAGTATTTTGTCCATTTAAATGTGTATTAATTTGAGATTCACAATGATGCTCGTTTGAAGTAAGTACGGTGGAGTCTTTTGTTTTTATCATTCCTCGACACTTTTTAGATCGTTGTTTTGAACATCGCCAAATAACAGTTCCATTTTTATTGGTTCTTTTTACAATATATGTATATCCTTTATACTAGGCACATGGCTTACCATGGCTAGTTGTTGAGACTTCCATATTAACTAATACACATTAATTAAATTTTAGTAAAGTCACTTTAGTAATAATAACAGTAAAATAAATGAAGTGGATTGATATTTTTTAAAGGTGGAATTTTCAAAGTACTGTCAAGAATAATAATCACATGAACAAATTTTAGACTACAAGTGATTTACACACACATTGCTCAATGTGAAGATTTATACTGAACACAATTTATAGTGATTATGTTTTTTATTGACAGTAATTGATAGTATCCATGGTTAGTAGGAACAATGTATACTGGGTGCGTTTTATAGCACGCTCAATTTATAGTAGGTACGATTAGTAGACGCGTATGATACTGGGTTCGTTTTATACTGATTATGATTTATACTGAGCGCGATTTTTACTAGAAGCGATTTTTACCAGCTGTAATTGATAGCAGTTCATACTCAACGCAATTGATAGTAGGCGTAATTGATAGTAGGCGCAATTGGTAGTAGGCGCTATTGATAGTAGGCAAATTAATAGTAGGCGCGATTGTTAGTAGGCGCAATTGACTGTAGGCGCGATTGGTAGTGGGCGTAATTGCTGGTAGACGCTATTGATAGTATGTGCAATTGACAGTAGGCGCAATTGGTAGTAGACGTGATTGGTAGTAGGTGCAATTGATAGTAGGTGCGTTTGATAGTAGGCGCAATTGACATTGGGCGCAATTGGTAGTAGGTGCAATTGATAGTAGGTGCGTTTGATAGTAGGCGCAATTGACATTGGGCGCAATTGGTAGTATGCGCAATTGGTAGTAGGCGCAATTGATAGTAGGCGAGATTGGTAGTAGGCGTAATTGATAGTAGGGGCTATTTATGGTAGGCGCAATTGACAGTAGGCGCAATTGGTAGTAGGCGTGATTGGTAGCAGGTGCAATTGATAGTAAGTGCTATTGATAGTAGGCGCAGTTGGTGGTAGGCGCAATTGATAGTAGGCGCGATTGGTAGTAGGCTTAATTGATTGTAGGCGCAATTGATAGTAGGCGCGATTGGTAATAGACGTAATTGATAGTAGGCTCAATTGATAAAGCGAAGTGGTTTTGTAACAGTTCTATAACTTTCATCGCCTTTCCTCTTTTGTTTTTATACCCTCATAAATTAGATATAGAGAATGTACTCCACGATTTACATTCTCGAACACACTTTCTGACATATCATTAAAACGTGCAGGAAGAAATGTCTGAAAATTTTCACTAACACATAGTACACGTTCACCATACATTGTGTCCACTTTTTGAATATTGATCATGTGGAATGGAGTATGCATTGGTAATTCACTCAGCTTGTTCCTTTCTAATCCTCAGGCATGTCCATAGCATTCAAGGCCCTCCTCCTCCTCACCCTCCTCACAAGATGGCGGCCGTAGCTTAACTTAACCTAGCCTAACCTATTAAGATGGCGGCCATAGTTTAACTTAACCTAGCCTAACCTAATCTAACCTAACCTACGAGGTGTGATCAAAAAGTTCCAAAATGGCTGCCGTAGCTTAACTTAACCTTTGATTGATCCCTGTTGATTGATCCCTTTTGATTTATCTCTGTTGATGTATCCCTTTGGACTGGTCCCTGTAGCCCCTGTTGACTAGCTCCTTTGGACGGGTTCTTTTTGAAGGGAGTCATTTTTTACGGGTCCCCGAGGACGGGTCCTTGTTGACGGGTCCCTGTTGTTTGAGTCTTCGGCCTTTTGACTGGTTTAATACAGCTCTCCATGACTCCATGTCCTGAGCTAATCGTTTCGTCTCTATATAGCTACCACACTCTACATCCAAGGCTATCTGTTTAACATATTCTAACCTTGCTCTACCCCTACAGTTCTTGTCCTCAACCCTTTCTTCCATAACTAAGCTTGCTATTCCTGGATGTATGTGTCCTACCAACCTATCGATTTACTTCATTAGCAGTCGCCAGAAACATCTCTCCTCTGCCACTTGTCTTAATACATCTTTGTTTGTAACCCTATTTACCCATCTAATCTTCATCATTCTCCTGTAACACCACATATCAAACACTTCAATTCTCCACTTTTCTGCTACACCAATAGTCCCAAGTTTCACTTTCATAGAGCGTCACGCTCCAGACAAAGGTCTTCAAAAATGACATCCTAATACCTAAATCTATATTCAATGTCAACAAATTCTCTAGAAATGCTTTCCTTGCCTGAGCTATATAAGAATCCTAATCGTCTCTGGGATAATGTCTTGTTTAGCAAACATAGTCGCTCAGTAGGTCTATGCATTTGTTGTATATAACCCAAAATAATAAACAGTTTTTCTAAAACCCTACTCACTGGTCAATAACAAGCATAGTCGCCAATGTGTTTTGTTGGTAGTTAACTCATGTCTGGTTAGTCAATTCTTATTGCAAGGCCAGTCAACACCTAAAAATTCATCTTAATATATAGTCTAATCATCTTTCTATCTAGTCTGGCTGCGTGGCTCAGGGGTAACGTTCTCGCTTGCTGAGCCCAAGGTTGCAGGTTCGAAACCTGGCGCAGTCAGCTGGCATTTGAGGGTGCGCAAATGCGAGGGAGCCGTGTCAGTAGATTTACTGGCACGTTAAAGATCCCCTTCGGGGCAAAATTCCGGCACCCCGGCGTCTCTAAAAGCCAGTGTAGTTAAAAGGGACGTAAAACCAATAACATTATCTTTCTATCTACATACCAGTGTCTAATGAATAGTCAATATTAGTCTGGTCTTTACCTAAAATCTAAGATCCAATATCAAATTTCTAAAATCTAAAATCAAAAAAATTATAGTATAGAAAATCGTAATTCCAAGTAATACAAATCCTTATATGTTTTTCTTTAATAATTAGTTACCGAAAATTTATTTTGGTTTGGTCTTTTTGTACAATCTAAAATCTAAAATGTAAATTCTAAAATCTAAAGTCTACAATAAAAAACAAATAAAAAATCTTACTTGCATTAACTAAGCCTCCGCGACTTAGGAGGCAGCACGCCGGCCTCTCACCGCTGGATCCGTGCTTCAAATCCCGGTCACTCCATGTGAGATCTGTGCTGGACAAAACGGAGGCAGACAGGTTTTTCTCCGGGTACTCCGGTTTTCCCTGTTAAAATTTCATTCCAGCAACACTCTCGACTATCATTTCATTTCATCTGTCATTCATTTAATCATTGCCCCAGAGGAGTGCGTCAGGCCTCGGCAGCCGGCACATTTCATATCCTCGCCGCTAGATGGGGGCTTCATTCATTCCATTCCTGACCCGGTCGGAGACTGGAAGCTGGCTGTGGATTTTCATTTCATTTCACTTGCATTAACTGTATATTGAACCCAGTCCACCTTTGTATTTGTAATCCAAGTAATAATTTGAAAAAATATACAAGTGTAATCAGTCTTAAAACATTATCCCTGCTTTTTTATATGTTTCTGACATGCGTATTAACCTAAATCAAACCCTGGTCTACCTTAGTCAAAGGATAACAGCTTAACCACTGCACCACTATAACCATCTTTCTTAGTTTGGTTCGTTCCAAGCCTTAAAGCTAAAAATCGAGTTAAGACCTCTAGTGCATGAGCCAAAAGTGCTTGCCACTGCAGCAAAAAATGGTTAGCAAGTAACATTACACATCCAAAAAGGATTGTATTGGTTCGGTTTGGTTCAGTGTAATCACCATCTTGTTTTCTTAGCTACCCTCTTTAACTAATCAATTAAAGAGAGTCTACTCTTAATTCTTGAATAGGTAAATTGGATTTTTTACTCACCGTTTGTCATGCCATGTCTGAAACCTATACTCCCTATGTACTGCGGTCAGGTTTAAAAACAAGTTTCAATGGTCAAAGACTTGTCAGTCACCAAACGTGTAGCCTACAATAGTTATTTCTCTACCTAGCTATGTTTCATCACTCACCATAAACATCTAACATTATGGGTTTGCAATATATTAAGAGAAACAAAAGTCCATGACCTTGTTGTTTTCAATCTTTTTGGGAAAATTCATAAGCCATATAAAGAAAGCGTCATGTCAAGTTCTAGGACACCTTATGAGTCCAAACCCCATTATTAGTTTATAAAATCTCAAATCAGTAACCTTGCCGTTTTGGGGATATTTAAATAAATGCATGCATCATAGGAAAAATCATAAAAAAAACTTAAAACAAGCCGTCGCAAGACCCTCTTCAATCAATGCTTCACAAAATATCGATTCATCCATTGAACATGGCCACAGTGATCGGCGACATGCTCGTTTAAACACAACCGGTACTGACTCTCTCTACTAAAAAAAATAAATATTAAAATTAATTCAAAAATTTTAAAAATCTTAACTTTCAAAATGTGTTGTTAGGTCCTTTGTCAAAATTTCAAAAAATAAATAATAAATTCAAGGAGGGATTGTCGTCCTGAGTCTTATAACACCTCATGTGTCCAAATCTGATTATTGGATCCCCTTTTTTCCTGTAAAATCTACATGCATTATTTTAGGGGTTAAATGTCCAATCGTGGTAAAAGAGTATTTAATGACCAATTTTTTGAGCTATCACACCTAATTTTAGGTTTCTTAGTTTCCAAGATATCGATTTTTCAATTTTGGGGTAGTTTTCACCCCCTTACTATTTTTCATCAAAAACAAAAGATCTTATCATTTTTAGGCGTTTAACGCCTTTTTTCCTGTAAAATCACTATTCACTGTTTTAGGAGTGAAATGACCTATCGTGGTATAAGCGTATGTCATGACCTATTTTTAAAGCTATCACACTTAATTTTAGGGTTCTTAGTTTCCAAGATAACGATTTATAAATTTTGGGGGTAGTTTTAACCCTCCTACTATTTTTTCATCAAAAACAAAAGATCTTAGGTTCATTTATCATTTTAAAGTGTTGAACCGTTTTTCCCCCTGTAATATTACTATTTATTATTTTAGGGGTGAAAGGACCTATCGTGGTAAAATCGTATCTTATGACCTATTTTTAAAGCTATCACACATAATTTTAGAGTTCTTAGTTTCCAAGATATCGATTTTTCAATTTGGGAGTGGGGGGGGGGGGTAGTTTCACTCCCAAAGAAGAACGTCGCCGCAATTGCTAGGACCCCTCATACAAGTCACTAGCATGATTGGTTCGCGAGATATTAACAAAAGTGTGGTTAGGCCCTTTGTCAAAATTTCAAAAATACATTCTAAAAGGGGGCTTCATCCCAAGTCCTACAATACCTCATACAAGTTCCTAGCCTTATTAGTCCGTTAGTTAAGCCCTTTGGCACAATTTGGATAAATGCATGGGCCAGTCCATAGGGACCAGTCCACAGGGGCCCGACCACAGGGAACCGTCAACAATGACCTGTCAACAAGGACCCGTCAACAAGGACTCGTCCATAGGGACCTGTCAACAGGGACCCGTCAAAAAGGACCTGTCAAAAATGACTCCCTTCAAAAAGGACCCGTCCAAAGGGGCTTGTCAACAGGGATCAGTCCAAAGAACCAAATCACCATGGATCAATCAAAAGGGGTTATCGCCTCAAGGTCTGAAATACCTCTCTTTGATTATTGGTTTGCCTATCGACAAGCGCCGCTTGGAATACTTTTTGATCAACCCTCGTGGGTTGGGTTAGGTTAGGTTACACTACAGCCACCATATTTAAAAAGCCCGCCCTCTTACAAAGGCCTTGAGTGGACATGCGTAAAAACAAAAAACCAAGCATGTTAATTCATAGTGGCTTTCCACCGTACACATGTCTCTTGTGTGGAACAACGTTTAATTCCATATTGGCATTCAAACTCTCACATGTTGGAAAGGGGTTGTCAGCCCGAGTTCAATGACACCTCATTCGTCAAAATCCGACCATGCGTTCGAGAGATATCGCGCCGCCGCCATCTTGTGTGGTGGAGCGGTGGCGGTGGATATAGAACCGCTAAAAAAACACTACTATTTTAGTTGCAATCCCAAACACAAAGACAAAGTCAGCACGAACCTTTACGGTAACAGGAAGATACTATGAAATATGCATGAAATTTAGGAATCCTCGTCCAGAAGTTTGCAACACACCATCCTTGTACCCTAGCCTATACCGACATGGAAAGTGTGCATCGTTCGTTTGCATAAACAAACTGCAGAATATTGCAAAATAAATAGCACTGTACCTTAATATTTGCAATCCCAATTCCTACATAGGGCATTGCATTCGTAGGATTTCGCCGACAATTTTAGTGAATGCTGCTGTTAATATATACACACTAGAACGTCATGGTGCAGATCGGCAGGCTTTAAACATATGGCATTGCCAAGCAGACAGAGCGCATGCGTGGGTCAGAGAACTTGTATAGCACAGACAGCAAACTCAGCGCTTGCACTCCGATCACTAAATTCAAGTAACTGAATCTCGACAGATATTTATGAATATTTCGGTTCGAAAATAAAATAAAGTTTTAATTATCGTCGAACATAAACAGTCGTATGCAACTCGCCTATAATAGTAATTAAGACACTCGTATGAAAATTATAAGATTCGCTTCGCTCGTTTTATAAACATACTCGTGTCTTAATTATTGCCATTATAGGCTCGTTGCATAATATACTATTATCACTTCACTTTATGGTTACAAACACTGTTCTATATGGCCTCCCAACTCAGCAACATGGTTCATCTGTAACACGACATGATCGATAGTAGTTGCCCGCAGCTTTGAAATCGAAGCGACATGTCGTATGCAACCTTTAGATCAGGCAAAGATCGGACATGTCCTTGATAGACACGATCTTTCAAATATCCCCACAACCAGAAGTCACACGGAGTTAGGGCGGGGGACCTCGAAAGCCACGCATCTGGAAAATGCCGAGAGATAATGCGGTCGTTACTGAAGGTAAACAACGCACTTCTACCGGAAGAACATTTTGACGTCAGAGTGGCGGAATATTGCACGTTCTGACCGCCTACAGCGCCACATTTTCTACTGGTGGCAAAACTTGGAACTAATGATTTTTGTGGCATACTTCGTGAGCGCATTGCTTAGTTAGCATATCTACGAAATTTCAGACTTATACGATCATTATAGCCCGTGCTGTACCGCGCTGAATACCATAACTTTAATTGTGGACCCAGACATACGAAAACAAACTCGGAACATTAAAAGACTACATTCTGGAAAATAAGATAGGATTGCTCGGGGTAATATTGTTCTGAGTGATTGTTATTTTAATTTTCTTGTTTTGATTTTTGTGTTAAATTGTAGACAGTAGATTTTGCTTTATTATGGTTGACTAGCAGAAGTACCCGTTCTTCGAATGGTCTTCGGTATTAATAACCAGACGTTATCAATCGAACTACTGTTGCAATGGTTAGAGGCTTGTCATTCCTTCAGAAGTTTATCAGAGCAAAGTTAGTTTTCTGGGAATATCACAGACACTGTTAATTTAAAGCCTTAAAATGTGATTTTCGGAGACCATTTATAGACTCCTGAATTTTGTGTCTCACATTGAGAAACGCAACATATGGTTTGGTCGTCCTTCTAGGATAATTTTTATATTTCGCCTAATATAGCATGAATTTTGAAAAGTTTTTCCTATACCCACCCATGTATGAGAAGTACGATGAAGAGTTTTATAAATGATTGGTGTATTGACTCCAATCATATCTAATTTTACGATGTTCCAAGCATCCGAACACGAGTACACACAGAAAGACAGACAGACAAATCAACGTTTTGCTTGCAACCGTCCAAAAACATACCGAAACGCGTAAAGGAAACAAAATTGAAAATTTAACCAACAAACAATCATACATTTATAGTTGGGTGTATCCCTATCTCTCTATATACCGTATAACAAGTAGTTCCGTGAAGAACTATACAGCCTATTTTCATTATCCTGCTCATGTTAATTGTCTCTATCAACATACAAAATTTCAGTTTAATTGCTGTAACAGATTCGTAGATATTGAGAACCGTCTAAATATTTCATATGGTCGCCAGGATGGATTTTTATTTTTGTACTATTACATTAAGATTATTGTGTACGTGTGGTATTCAAACTTCAATCGCATGATTAGAACACAAGAAGTAAAAACGAGATTTTACAAGTACGCACACCAGCCATCTTGTGATTATGCAAACAATTGAAATAAATTACATGCCAGTGGATCAATATTTGTATAAGCATTTAACGTGCAACGTTTCACGGCACTCGGATAGTTAATTCGCGAGAAACGTCCATTAAAATATTTATACTTCGCGTCGCCGCCATGTTGGATTTGTGCTCACCAGGTTACTGAAAGTCCTATAGGTGAACAAATGTTCATAGTCTCTATGAACATTAAAAAAATCAGTTTGGTTGCTGTAAAAGATTCATAGATATTGAGAACCGTCTAAATATTTCGGAAGCTCGCCATTTAGGATTGTTATATGTATAGGCCATAGAGTTATGAACCATTCAAGGACAATTATTGCCTAGCTTCATTATTCAAACTTTCACTTCGATCGCATGATTACGACACAAGAATAAAAACTTAATTTTAAAATTTCGCACAGCCGCCATCTTGAGGTTATGTAAACAATTGAATTAAATTAGATGGCAGTGCATTACAATCTGCAAAATCATTTACTGTACCACATTTCACTGCGCTCAGAGAGTTAAATCACGAGAAAAGTCTATTAAAATATTTCAAATTCGCTTGGTCGCCATGTTCGTTTTGTACTTTACAGGTTTATGAAATATACATAGGTAAACTTGTATCAGTACCCTTTATCACTGTACAAAATTGCATGCTGATATCTGCAATAGTTTCGGAGATATAGAATGTCAGTGAAATATTTCGCACAGCCGCCATTTTGAGGTTATGTAAATAATTGAACTAAATTAGACTCCTGTGCATTACAATGTGTATGAACATTTGTTGTACCAAGTTTCATTACGTTTGGATAGTTAAATCGCGAGAAATGTCTATTTAAAAATCTCAATTTCGCTTGACCGCCATGTTGGTTTTGTAGTCACCAGGTTTTTGAAAGTCTCATAGGTGAACTTCTAGTAGTGCCCTTCATCACCGTACACAATTTCAGGGCGATATCGGTAATAGTTTCGGAGATATTGAATGCTAGTGAAATATTTCGCACAGCCGCCATGTTGGATTGGTGAGACCTAACAAAATTTGAAGGGCACGGTCGAGGTCGCCGGGAATAGTGCTATGAACTTACCGAGTTTCATTGAAATCGCTCCAGCCGTTTAGATTTTATTAGACACACACACACACACACACACACACACACACACACACACACACACACACCTCACACACACACACACACACACACACACACACACACACGCACGCACGCGCACACACACGGACAAAAGGTGATCTCATAAGCCAATTTTTTCAAAATTGAAAATAGGCTAAAAATGATAGTTTGTCTGGGTTTTTTTTCTGAATTTCTACGGAAATTTGCGTTATTTACGCGTTTCAGACTGTTTTATGATAGATGCGCGCGAAAATAATTTTTTGTCTGTTTGTCTGTCTGTGGACAATTAAGTTCCCTCATAACTCCAGAACGTCTGGATGTATCAGCGTAAAATTTGGTACAGATATCCATCAGAGGCACGGCACTAATCATTGATATAACTCTTCACCGTACCGCTCATAAAAGGGGGTCTACCCCCTTAAAATACATGCTCAAATAGGCGTAGAAGGACTAGAAAAAGCTCATTTTCAGCCCCTCAATATGAGAAACAAACCTCGGGGGAACCACATAAGGCGCTAAAACCAACCGTTTTTGAGATATTACCAGAAAACTAATTTCATTTAATAAACTAAAGAACGAATTCAAGCCGGTAACCATGGCGAAAGAATTTCAGTGGTACATTATTTTATTGCTGTAAGACGCTATGCAATTCCATTTATTTACATTACTGTGAAAGTTTGCAAAGCGGCTTCGGTGGCGTAGTCGGTAGCATGCTGAGCTTCTAGGTCCAAGATCGCGAGTTCAAATCCGACCGGAGCCGTCGGATTTTTAAGAGCGTTAAAAATCCCTCAGTATGCCTTCCTTCGGAGGGGAAGTAAAGCCGGCGGTCCCATGTCATAAATTTATGGCATGTTAAAGAACTTTCCACTAATTACATCTGTGTGAAGCTAAATTGTATAGGTTAGGAATGTAAACAACGCTCTTAGGTTCCTTCGTTCGTTGCCAAGAGCCGACTGTGATGGCGTCTGGTAGCTAAGTTCTGAACTAGTAGTCGTTGACGGTGGCGTTTGGTGGCAAAAGTGGAAACTATTTGAAAAATTCAAAGGTCTGCAGTCCTTACTTGAATTAAATAAACAGATAACTCACACTAATACAGTCATCACAATTAACACCGGTTATCAGACAGATTGTACACACACACACAAAGTACACGGGGCTACATGCCCGCGTTGTCGCAGCCCCTAAACTTAAGAACCAACCAACCAAAGTTTGCAAACGGCTAGAAGGTTATCACGGAACCAAATTATGCTGTAAAATTCATCAATACGTCTAATGCACTTAAGGGGGTCAGGGGCTACTCGAGAATTTTTTCACGTGATTTACACCTGCGGCTGTGGTACGGAAGTTTTATTATATTCCTATCCCTATATATTATTATTATTATTATTATATTATGGCGCACAACGACGAGACAAAGTCCCTCGGTGCCAGAAACAAAACTCGGGGGCCCGAAAGCTACATTATAAGGCTCTAAAACCAACAGTTTCTGAGTTATTCCCAGAAAACTAATTTAAATTAATTTAATAAACTAATGAAGGAATGCAAGCCAGTAACCATGACAACAGTATCTCATGGGGTGACAACCAACTTTCCATCTATTTCGGCAAGAATTAATGCCACTCCATTTTTACATTTCTGTGAAAGTTTGCAAATGGCTATAACGTTATCTATAAGGTTATCACGGAACCAACTAAATCTGTGAAATTCATCAATACGCTTAAGGGGGTCAAGGTAGATTTTTTCACACGACTTACACGTGCGATATGTCGTACAGAAGGTCTATCATATCTCCAACAGTAACATTATTTTCAATAATTCCTGAATTGAAATAGTATTTTTTACGGGTTTTAGGAATTTGGGTAATTGGAGGCTAAAAACCTGAATTTCCATGCACCACGAGCCTTTATAATTTATGAAAGGGGTATTCCTGTGGACGGGGACTTGACACAACGGTGAGGGTCAATTTTTATTTCACGTGTATTGCGTTTCCTTCGTCTACGAGGTTTTCTATTTTATTTTCATGTCAGGAAGTACCCGTTAGGTAAATTTAGTTTGAGAGCGCATTTTAACTAATCATTTTTCTTTGTCGACAAACAGGTTCCAAGCTCCTAACCATTGGAACAGTAGCTCAATATTGATAACGTCTGGTTATTAATACCGAAGACCGTTCGAAGAATGGGTACTTCTGCTAGTTTAGTACTTATATGCGAGAGCAAAAGCACCTAGTGGCCACGACGCAAACTAACTCTATTGACTACAACATATCACCCAGATGCGTTGTCGCAGCCCCTAAACTGAGGAACCAACCAACCAACCAACCAACCAACCAACCAATCATTTCTTTTCTTTCTATCAAAACGGTCAAGAATCCCTAAATATTTAAAATTGAAAGTTCGTCTGTTTTTTTCTTAATTTTTACAGATATTTGCATTATATACACGTTTCAGACTATTTTATGACGAATGCGTGCAAAAATGAAATGTTTGTCTGTCTCTTTACACGCTTATAACTGGAGAGAATTCATGATGAAAATCAATAATTGTAAAACAAAAATAATAGAATGCAACCGAAGGAAATCAGAAATCCCCTGTTGACGTGAAATTGGCAGGTGAAAAGCTAAAGGATGTAGGAGACTTCTGCTGCTTAGGAACCAGTGATGGATGAAGCAACGAGGATATAAAAGTAGGTTGGTTCAGGCAAGACAAGCATTTCGACAGAAAATAAATTTGTTGACATCAAATATAGATTTAGTTGTCAAGAATTCATTTTTGAAAGCCATTGTTTGGAGTGAAACTTGGATTGTTGGTGCAGCAGAAAAGAGGAAATTAGAAATGTTTAAAGTGTTTTGTTACAGGAGATTGATGAAAATCAGATGGGAAGATAGAGTAACAAATGAATAGGTATTAAGATAAATGGGAGAGGAGAGATGTTTCTGGTGACTGCTAATGAACAGAAGAGATAGGTTGGTAGGACAAATACGAAGACACCCAGGATTAGCAAACTTAGCTATGGAAGGAAGGGTCTAGGAAAAGAACTGTGGGGGTAGACCAAGGTTATAATATGTTAAACAGATTGTCTGATGTAAGGTGTAGTAGCTATGTAGAGATGAAACGATTAGCTCAGGACAGGGAGCTGTGGAGGGCAGCATCAAATCAGTCAATAAACTGAAGACTCAAACACAGCTCGAGAGCGGCTGGGTAGATCAACGTGAAATTTGGCATGGGCCAAGCACCAATCATTTATATACTGTAACTTTTTACCGCAACTCTCATAAAATGGCGCAATGGAGGAAACACCCTTATAACAAGTTATTACTAAAACAGGCAAAATACAGTAAAACCCCGTTTTTACGCACCCGTTTATTAGGCTCTTTTTTGTAAGGACTCTGGTTGGTTCGTATATAATACTGTTTAATGTTACCCTATTAGAACGCTCCTAAATCCCACTTATAGCGCTTTTTCATGTCAAAATGAGGGAGCATTCCGTATAAATTGTAAAGAAGCACTGTATTTGAGTTAATTTCTACTTAGTATAAAACAAAGCCCCCGATTCTTGGATGTCATTGGTAATCTCGAGAACCACTGCATGGATTTTGATGCGGTTTTCACCATTCTGTAAAGGATATCTCGAGGATGGTTTCTGTTGAAAATAATTTATTTAAGATTAAAGGAAGCCAAGCAGTAACGACTTCAGTGAAAAAGTCGAAAGAAAAACCTGACGTCCGTGCGCTTTTAAGCTTACGCTGGGAAAACAATTAAAAATATCAATATACTATGAGTGTAAGAATTGTTCAGAATGAAAATTTCTACAAAAAGACCGTGAGAGCATATTTCTATCTTCAATATATCGCCCACTATAAGTGTTTTTAGATTGGACGGAAGGGGGATTTGTGTTTCATGCACCTCGCCATTCTTTAATTACGTCTGACAAGAATTCGTTGCACATGCATCTCCATGATAATATAATTAACAGTCCAGTCAGTGATTTTAACCCATCATGCCGAGACCGAAATCGGTTATAGGGCGTAGTTCATTGACATCGAAAGAAGAGCGCTTATCACGTAATGCATTCATAACTGTTCCCAGGCGAAGCCGGGGCGGGTTGCTAGTTTAATTATAATATAATAATAGTACAGTAGGCTAATAATAAAATACTGTACATTACGGAAATATTGTTTCCAAACTGTTTTCCTACTTCACAAACCATTTTCCGTCTACAGCGTTGTCCCGCTTATTACGCGTTTAAACCACAGTCCCTTGAAGAATGTAATAACGGGGTTTTACAGTATCAAAGTTATCGTACAAGGATGAGTCAAAGTTCGATTTTAGTCCTTGATGTGAGGAAAAACAAACCTCGGGACCATGTCATAAGGTCCTAGAATCAACCGTTTACGAGATACCGTATTTGTACCGTAGCACCCGAGCTATTATTGACATTTATTTTGGTACTGGCAGTTAAGTTATAGGCTAAATTTAATTGATAGACAGCTGATATCAGAACTACATTCAGAATTCATGATTATGTGAGAGTTTTTTTTGACAATAAGTTCAAAAAGTCGTTCGATGAAAAGATAATTCTGCATGTACAGTATGTATGTATAAATACCAGCAAAGTAAAGCGAAACACTACGAATTTCTGACTTTACTCAATGTTGACCATTCCAAACCTTGTATTAATCAAATACTATGACATTACAACAATAAGGCAATGTATCATAAGTTAGTTAGTTAGTTATTGTTGTTTTAAGGGGCGGAACTACGAGGTCATCTGCCCCAAATATCATAAGTTAATTACCCTAGTTAGCACAATAATCGATAAACATTATTGACCATAAGATTCATAACAATCACAACACAGTACAAACACCAATTTGGAAATGTTGAAACCTGGAATCCATCGTACTGTTGCACTGTATGATTAAGAATGCTGTAGCCAAACCATAATGTCAACAAAAATACGCGGCACGAGAATTCACAGCAATAAACCTTAAGACAGCCGTTTGTGGTTATTCTTGTCCAAAGGCGGGAAACGGTATTGGTGTTGTGATTGTCACGATCAACAATGTTTATCATATTATTGCACTAAAACTTCTCAAATGAGCTAATTAACTCACGACACATTGCCATATCACAACATTCAATTCATACCAGGTATGAAAAGGTCAAACATTGAGTTTTCTCTGAAATTCCTAGTTTTTCGCTTTTTAAGCCGGTGAGTGTACAGTATATTATGTGGGCTAAATTTCAAGAAAAGTTTCACAAATAGTGTCAGTGGCCCTCAGAGATATGAATATCATATATATTATTTCAGTAGTATAGATACCCCATGCGGCGCTCACAAGCGACCGATCGTGACAAATGAGCATTAACATGAAAGAGAATAGACATTAGCAGTGACGAATTGCACTCTAATTTCATAAATATCTCTAATTTCTTCAAAAAATGACTTTTAAAAAATGTAACAAGTGTGCGATTTGCAAATTTGCTGTAGGGAAATACGCTCCATAATTGCTGTCCACTTCACATTTTGACCGCTGTGACGCCTGTTTCATGTCATTTTAACATTATGAGGTCTTTCCTTTATCCTTTTGCATGGATTTCAGAAACAGTAGGAAATCAATGGAATGAGTACTCAAATCGTATAATTTCATAAATATCGAATAACCGGTGAGTGTTACAGAAACAGTTCTCCTTGGGTCTCTCATTATAAACCTATTGGGGAAAGTGTGGTTTATGAACATGCGAGATTTCTCGCACGGGTCCGTTAGTTTTGTGAATGTGAAACCCTTTAATGATGACTTGCAGATCCACGAGATATATTTTTTGATAGAAAACATACTGGAAATGGTGGTTACCTGTAAAGTGATGTGTTCGTGAAGATCGCCGGCTTGAGACTGATGCCCTGCACACACTCCCCCTGAGAGAGCAGGGCGTGACGGCCAACGACTCCAGGAAGACACTGTGCGCCACCTGAGCGCGTCAACTATTTCCGCTTATCGCCCGCCATCTTTTTTGGGGCACTAACAGTTACTTAAATAAGCATGCGATTATAAAGTACAGTACGGTAATTATTTGAGGCAGACACACTAGTGCAATTGACTTAAGAAATATACCCCCTTATTATATCCATTCCTTCGGGATCCATATGCGGTAGATAGTTTTTACGGCCGTATACCCTTCCTGATGCCAACTTCTTCGGAGGTCTTGATGAATAGTGAAGGAGAATCAATTCAAGACTGCATGCCGAGATTACCTGTTGAATATTGCACAGTGCTGACTGACTGGTGATAGATAGGTTTAGGATATTTTAGTAATGTTTATAACATATTGTTACTATATCGTTAGCTTGCCACGGTGTGTGAGTGTTTAACGTGTCGGTCTACTAACACCAAGCTTACAGGTTCGCTCCTGGCCGTGGTAAGTGATTTTTTGAAAGGCGGCAAAAATTACGACACGCTTGTCATACGATATTGGCATGTCAAAGAACCCATTTGAATTCAGTAGGCCGTGTTCATAGTGGAAAAATTATCCTCGGAAGTTTCCGCCAACACAAAGTTCTAATTCCTCTACTAGAAAGCGCTATAGTGTTCAAGGAGCTTAGATATCTAACCTCCCTGACTTTCATAGTGCTTCAAGGAACAACTAAATTCGACATTTAAGCTACCCTTTGGGTGACAAATAACAAAGCTTGCACCCGGCACCCGAGACCATAAGATATGTTTTGCTTGTTGTTGTTGTTTGAGTCTTCAGTCTTTTGACTGGTTTGATGCAGATCTCCATGCCTCCCTGTCCTGTGCCAATCGTTTCATCTCTACATAGCTACCGCACCCTACATCCGAGGCAATCTGTTTAACATATTCTAACCTTGGTCTACCCCTACAGTTCTTGTCCTCAACCCTTCCTTCCATCACTAAGCTTGCTATTCCTGGGTGTGTTAGTATGTGTACTACTAACCTATCTCTTCTCTTCATTAGCAGTCGCCAGAAATATCTCACTTCTCCCACTCGTCTTAAAACCTCTTCGTTTGTAACCCTATCTACCCATCCTATCTTCATCATTCTCCTGTAACACCACATTTCAAATGCTTCAATTCTCCTCTTTTCTGCTGCACCGATAGTCCAAGTTTCACTTCCATAGAGCGCCACGCTCCAGACAAAGGCTTTCAAAAATGACTTCCTAATACCTAAATCTATGTTCGATGTCAACAGATTCCTTTTTTGTAGAAATGCTTTCCTTGCCTGAGCCAAACTACTTTTTATATCCTCTTTGCTTCGTCTATCACTGGTTATTTTACTTCTTAAGTAACAGAAGTCTCCTACTTCCTTCAGCTTTTTCACCTGCCAATTTGATGACCATAGAGGTTTCTGATTTATTTCGGCTGCATTCCAGTATTTTTGTTTTACATTTATTAATTTTCATCATGTATTCTTTTAAGACGGAGTCCATACCATTCAAAAACTCATTCAAATCCTCAGGCGTGTCGGCCAAGATGACAATGTCATCAGCAAATCTCACAGTTGAAATGATTTCTCCTTGAATCTTCACTCCCACTTTAAATGTTTCTCCAATTTCCTTCATTGCTTGTTCAATGTAAAGATTGAAAAGTATGGGAGATAAGTTGCAGCCTTGCCTTACATCTTTCTGAATACCAGCTTCTAGCTCCTGTCCTTCAGCTCGAATGACTGCTGTCTGGCTTCTGTATAGATTGTATATCACCCTCCTATCCCTGTACTTTATTCCAATCGTTTTCAAAATGTCAAATTATTTAGTCCAATCAACGTTATCAAAAGCCTTTTCTAAGTCTACAAATGCCATGAACGTTCTCTTATCTTTCCTTATTCTACCTTCTAAAATCAGCCTAAGACTTAGTACAGCTTCCCTTGTTCCTACATTTCTCCTGAAACCAAACTGATCTTCACCCAACTCCGTTTCTATCAGGCTTTCCATCCTCTTGTAAATTATTCTAGACAGGATCTTTGAAGCATGAGTAATCAAGCTGATTGTACGGTAATCTTCACATCTGTCAGCTCCCACTTTCTTTGGTATAGGGATAATAACATTCTTCTTGAAATTAGGGGGTACCTCACCTGTCTCATAAATCCTACACACCAAGTGAAATAACCTGATCAGACCTTCATCACCTATGCAGCGTAGCAACGCAATCGGTATATCATCTATGCCTGGTGCTTTGTTCCTGCTTAAGTCCTCCAATGCTCTGTCAAATTCTGATCCCAAAATTAAATCTCCTTTTGCATCCTCATCAATTTCCTCCTCTCTTTCCATTACATGATTCTAAATCTCCCTTCCCTTATACAAACACTCTATGAAAGCTTTCCATCTCTCAACCTTTTCTTCCCTATCTGTTAGGGGCTTTCCATTTGTGTCCTTAATATTACAGCACTTGGTCTTCTTTTCCCCAAAAGTATTCTTAATCCTTCGATAAGCTGTGTCTACTTTTCCTAATTTCAGACAATTTTCTATACCTGCACATTTCTCTTTCAACCATTCTTCTTTCGCTTCCTTGCACTTCTTGTTAACCTTATTTCTCAGACGTCTGTATTCTGATTTCCCCTTTTCATCTCTTTCATTCTTGTGTTTCCGCCTTTCATCCATTAATTCTAGTATATCCTGAGTGATCCACGGTTTTTTACCTATTCTTTCTTTCCTACCAATGTTTTCTTCTGCGGATTTTATTATTTCATTCTACAAAAGTGCCCATTCGTCTGCAATTGAAGTTTGTTTAGGGGTTTTCATTAGTCCTTCCTTTATACTCTTCTTGAATCTTTCGTTTACATCCTTCACTTTCAGTCTGTCTGCGCCCACCTTTTTGGCTTTTGACTTTTCTTCAGTTTCTTCAACTTTAATCTGCATTTCATAACCACCAGATTGTGGTCAGAGTTTATGTCAGCACCAGGATATGTTTTACAATCCAAAATATGGTTTCGAAACCTCTGAATGAAGTCGATTTGGTAACGCCCTGTATCTCCCGGTCTCATCCATGTGTATATTCTTCTATTGTGGTTATTGAATAAGGTGTTAGCTATCACCAATTCTTGCTCGGTGCAGAATTCCATCAGCCTACTTCCTCGATCAGTCCTTTCACCTAATCCGAAATCTCCTACTATCTTCCCTTCTCTTCCTTTTCCTACCACAGCATTCCAATCTCCTATTACTATAACATTTTCATCACCCTTGATATACCTCAGAATTTCATCTATTTCTTCGTAGACCTTTTTAACATCTTCATCATCAGCTTGACTGGTAGGCATATAGACTGGTACCACCCTGGTGCACGTAGGTTTAGTATTGATTTTTGCTACAATAATCCGTTCACTATATTGCTCATAATATTCCACCCGCTGTCCAAATTTCCTACTCAATATGAGACCAACCCCTGCTTGGCCATTGTTTGATTTAGTGCTAATGACCCTATAGTCACCTGACCAAAAGTCCTGTTCTTCCTGCCAGCGCATTTCACTAATCCCAACCAAATCCAACCTCAACTTATCCATTTCCCTTTCTAAGTTTTCTAACCTTTCACTTCCTAGCAGACTTCTAACATTCCACGCTCCGATCCGTAGAATGTCAGATTTCCTCTTTGTCACTTTTGTGATGTTAACCCCCTCTCGAGTAGTCCCCAACCGGAGATCCGAACGGGGGACTAGTTTACCTCCGGATTGAAATTTTACAAGGGAGGAGGCCGTCATCACATATAATTATGCATAGAGAGGTGCATATCCTCGGGAATAGCATTACGGCTGTAGTTTCCCGTTGCTTTCAGCCGTGCAGCAGAACGCAGTGTAGCCATTAGTTGGCTTATATTATCAATATATTAACCGTCTATAAGACAAGTAAAGAATTGATTTATTCTGAAAGACTGCTACTCCCTTCAGAATGAGTAAAGAGCAAATCTACTAACAACAATTCTAACCTTCTACTAACAATTAAATACCAAAATTCTACTAGCGAAAAATACTTAAGTTCCACCAACAACAAATACTACCACTAAAACAGTCTGTCACCAGGCACACTCACATGCACCCTCACAAATCACAGTCTAATGATACAATGAACTATATCTAATAAATAAAGCAACTGCCACCAGACACACTCACACACCACAGTCTAATAGAACAATGACATATCTAATAAACAAACTAACTACCTACTTACAACTAAAACTAACTACATAGTTACTGTATATTCTAGAAGAGGAAGTGGAAAACAAAAATAAGAGCAAGGGAAACAAAAGACAGGGGGAAAGGAAATTCTCTCAACCCTCAAAGAATTAAGAATTAAGAAGAAATGGTAAACAAAATTAGGATAAGGCAAATAAAGGACAGGAAGAAAAGAAATGCCCTTAACACTCGAAGAATGAGGATTGAGGGACTTGGAAAGAAGGAGAGTCATGAAATGCATATAGGAAGGGGAAAAAGGAGAGGGCCCGCCCCAAAGTCAGAGGAATAAGGGAACACAACGGACCCAGCTCGGGAATCCCTCGGGGTCGCCAACTCCCAAACTCACCAGCTGTGAGCCCTTGAGTGTGTAGCACTACCCAGGGTGCATCAGAAGTGGTGGGCCTACATAGGTAAACTAAGGGAAAAAGCTCATGGAAAATATATTTGGGTCTCACTTGTTGTTAGTAGTATTAATATTAATTGTGCAACTAATTATTGTGTATATTTGTCAGGATTTTAAAATATATTTACGTTGCCGTATATTATTATTATTATTATTATTATTATTATTATTATTATTATTATTATTATTATTATTATTATTATTATTATTATTTCAATTGTGTTACTTATTGTTAGTATTATTATTAGTATTAGTAGTATTTTATTTTATGCTGGTGAGAAACTACAGATCGAAATTGCAGAAATTCTAACAGTCACTAAATTTAAATATTTGGGTTCAATAATAGAATCTGGGGTAACAAGTTCGTCAGAAATTAAGAAAAGAGTGAGCGCTGCTAGGAGAACAATATTATTGGAGCATTAAATTCCATTTTATGAGCAGAAATATTTTAAACAAAATTAAGGAACTTATTTACAGTTCATTGGTACTATTTCTTTTTGTTATATGGAGTAGACACGTATTAAACAGACAGCAAGCAAACAAACTACTGTATTAGTAACAGAGATGGATTATTAGAGGAGGGCGGCAAGAAAATCAAGATTGGATAAAGTTAGAAATACGAGAATAAGATAAATTATGCAGGTAAAAAAAATACATATTAGAAGTGGTTGAAGAAAGAAGATTACAATGGTTTGGACATGTGAAAAGAAAGCAGAATAGTAGAATTCCAAATTTAATGTTACATTGGCAAGCTGAAGCAAACGGAAACGGGGTAAACCGAGAGAACAATACTGCTACTAAACAATTGTACATATTGTAAATATTTTCACCTGTATTCTCAAGACTTCACAGCCCAAGTGTAATGGATCCGATGATTATCGCTTGACGATCGAAACTGGTGATTCTAGTGTACTTAGCAATCTCATGCAATTCATTCCAGGATCAGGGCATAATCCAGCTCTCCCGGGCAATTGTTTAGTTGCAGTATTGGTACTGCAACTGTCGGTGTGTGCTAAATGCAGTATATATGA
The DNA here is from genome assembly GCA_946902985.2 of Meconema thalassinum. NCBI lineage: Eukaryota > Metazoa > Arthropoda > Insecta > Orthoptera > Tettigoniidae > Meconema > Meconema thalassinum. The sequence goes on along the minus strand of OX336400.1, from coordinate 97,528,771 downwards.
TATTTTCACCTGTATTTTCAAACATAGATTTCATAGCCTAAGTGTAATGGATCTGATGATGATCGCTTGACGATCGAAACTGGTCATCCTAGTGTATTTATTAATCTCTTGTAATTTATTTCAGTATTAGGACATAACCCAGCTCTTTTGGGTACATTCGTGTTGACCGACTGAAAAGCACTAAACTCTTGTTTACTAAGGCAACACTGAAAACATGGCTTCAAACCCCACAAAGATTATTTTGTTATCAAATTCGTGGTTAAGAGTAAGAGAGGGTCATGAGCACTAACATTGCCATTAATAAATGAATAAATAGATAAATACACACATCAAAAAAAGTTTTGCATCACCTCGGTTCCCAGATCTCCGGCATATAGACGTTGACTGTGTATATTGTATCCAAGATACAGTCCCTTTGACTGTTCATAGATGTCACTAAAACTGCTCAAAGATGTAAACAACCATGCATGAGCAGGGCCTATTAGACGGAGGGGGTACGACAGCCGATCAGTTCCAGTCATTCCACCAGGACGAAGGTACGCTGCTCATGTTGTCTGTAGTTCTACCATGCCTAGAAGGTCAATACCGCAGTTCGATCGCGTCCGCATTGTTACTTTGTGTCAAGAAGGGCTCTCAACAAGGGAAGTTTCCAGGCGTCTCAGAGTGAACCAAAGCGATGTTGTTCGGACATGGAGGAGGTACAGAGATACAGGAACTGTCGATGACAGGCCTCGCTCAGGCCGCCCAAGGGCTACTACTGTAGTGGATGACCGCTACTTACGGATTGCCGCTCGGAGGAACCCTGACAGCAATGCCACCATGTTGAATAATGCGTTTCGTTCAGCCACAGGACGTCGTGTTTCAACTCAAACTGTGCGCAATAGGCTGCATGATGCGCAACTTCACTCCCGACGTCCATGGCGAGGTCCAGCTTTGCAACCCCGACACCATGCAGCGCGGTACAGATGGGCCCAACAACATGCTGAATGGACCCCACAGAATTGGCATCACGTTCTCTTCACCGATGAGTGTCGCATATGCCTTCAACCAGACAATCGTCGGAGACGTGTTTGGAGGCACACCCTGGTCAGGCTGAACGTCTTAGACACACTGTCCAGCGAGTGCAGCAAGGTGGTGGTTCCCTGATGTTTTGGGGTGGCATTATGTGGGGCCGACGTACGCCACTGGTGGTCATGGAAGGCTCCGAAACGGCTTTACGATACCTGAATGACATCCTCCGACCCATAGTGCACCCATATCGGCAGAATATTGGAGAGGCATTTGTCTTCATGGACGACAATTCTCGACCTCATCGTGCACATCTTGTGAATGCGTTCCTTCAAGATAACGACATCGCTCGACTACAGTGGCCAGCATGTTCGCCAGACATGAACCCTATCGAACATGCCTGGGATATGTTGAAAAGGGCTGTTTATGGACGTCTTGACCCACCAACCACTCTGAGAGATTTACGCCGAATTGTCGTTGAGGAGTGGGACAATTTGGACCAACAGTGTCTTGATGAACTTGTGGATAGTGTGCCACGACGAATACAGGCATGCATCAATGCAAGAGGACGTGCTACTGGGTATTAGAGGTAGTGGTGTGTACCGCAATCTGGACCACAAATGCTGAAAGTCTAGCTGTATGATGGTACAACATGCAATGTGTGGGTCTCATGAGCAATAAAACGAGCTGAAATGTTGTTTGTGTTGATCTCTATTCCCTTTGTATTTAAAGGTTCCGGAACTCTTGGAACCGAGGTGATGCAAAACTTTTTTTGATGTGTGTACATAAATAAGACAAGTCAAGACGAGTTTTGAGTCTGGGTTCTGTCTGTCTGATTTTGATTTGTCATGTCTAACTAATGAAAGACAAAATAGTTTTACCTAATAAAGTTTGCTTTTGGTTTGCTAACACCAAGAAGGATCTACAAGAAATGAACGTCACTGATCAAGACATCCGCAACAGAACCACTTTCAGAAATAAGATACACACATTTGAGGGGATCCTAGAGCCAGAAACAGCGACCAAGAAGAAACAACATTGGACAGCTGAAAAGAAAGAAGTTGTGAGAAAGATAATGAAGGCATACTGGCGTCAAAGAAAACTGTAATCATGAAGCGTCATTTACGTGGTTCTTAGTTGGCCAAAATCGATTATGATGATTGCTTTTGTAACTACCACAAGGGAAGTTCAAATTTGAAAGTAATTCTCTATCTTTATAAGTTCAAACGAAAATAAACGTTAATTTATATATTTTACATCACGTTTATTTATAAAACAAAGTTAACATTAATCTTTAATTTAAAAAAAAACAACAATACAAACAAGCTTTAAAAATGAATTTTTTGGTACTTCTTCTGTGTGGGTACGAACTTTCTCGTATTAGGCCCCAAATGTATTCACCCATCATGTCCTTGATAACGTTGATCCAAGTCCATCACGTCTTGGTGAAAAGGTTCCACTTGCTCTTCTGAATATGCCCCAAAGTTATCCTTAAATTGGTGCAAGTGAGCATGTAACATGATTGTGTACATTCTGCAACGCATGAGTTTAAAGTTTTCAAGCATAGTGTAAATAAGCTCTTTGTAAGTCTCAGCTTTATTATTTCCAAGGAAGCCATGGATCACTGCTTTAAGGCTGCGCCATGCTTGTTTTTCGTGGTAGTTGAGTAGGGAGGAGAGTAATGGATCTGGTTGTAGATGGAACAAGAAATAAGGGCAGACCCAGAAGAAGTCGGACTGACAATATCCTAGAAGACCTGAAGGAGAAAAAGTTAGAGGAAGATGATGTGTGGGACAGGAAAAGGTGGAAAAGAACGGCCAGAAACATCGAGCCCGTTTGAAGAAGAAGAAGAAGAAGAAGAAGAAGAAGAAGAAGAAGAAGAAGAAGAAGTTGAGTAATTGTGGAAATTCCTCACTGGCCATTAGTTTCTTTATTTGAGGACCGACGAAAATACCAGCTTTAATTTTAGCTTCTGACAATTGTGGGGGGAAAAAAGTCTTCAAATATTGTGAAAAGCTTCAGAATCTTGACGAAAAGCCTTTACAAACTCCTTCATGAGGCCCTTAAACAGTCTGCCAAAACTTCAAATATGTAATGATAATTGCATAAAGTACAAAAGCAAACTTTATTCATTATGAATTCCGTTTTTGGTTACTGTTCGATGTAGACAGTCAGAATATATGCATTAAATAATACACTCAACACAAAATGTTTTGTTTGTTGACTTGTGTAATATGTAGATAAATTAACAAACATAATCAAATAAATAAATATTTAAATAAAAAATTGTTAAGTATTTGAAACCAAGTAACCATGGCCTATTAGAACATTCTGTCCCAGCATTTACGTGGAGTTAGAAATGAAAGCCACAGAAAACCATTTTAAGGGCGGCCAACGGTGTTACTGCTTGCCACGGTGGGTGAGTGGTTATCGTGTCGGACCACCAACCCCAAGCGTGCAGGTTCGCTCCTGGCCATGGTAAGTGGTTTTTTTTAAGGCGACATAAATCACGGCACGCATGTCATACGTTGTCGGCATGTTAAAGAGCCCATTCGAATTCAGTAGGTCGTGTTCATAATGGCAAAATGAATCTTGGGATTTTCCGCCAGCAGAAAGTTCCTCCATTCTCTACTAGAAAGCGCTATAGTGTCAAGGATGACCTCCTTGACTTTCATAGCGTTTCAAGGAATGACTACATTCGACATGCAAGCTACCCTCTGGGAGTCAAATAACAAAGCTTGCACCCGGCCCTCGAGGCCATACGATATTTTTATTATTATTATTATTACCTGTGTTACTATGAGGATCAAGTCCAATAAACTTCAAACACGAGAAACCACCGTGCATTCTAATTTTGACATACTGTATCTGATTCTCCCAGAGCCGTTTCAACTGAACAAAACGTCGTATAGTGTTGCTCCACTTCAACAAATTAACATTCAATGTATAATATAATGACTGGTGTGGTGTTTGTTTTTGAGGTTGATACTGTGTCTGTATGCACTCATTTGTATATTATCTTTCCACTGTTATTATTGTTGTATTATTACTGTCATTTTGTTACTATCATTGTTAGACTATTGTTATTAGCCTATTTTCAATTTTGAAAAAATAGGCTTATGAGATCACCTTTTGTCCGTGTGTGTGTGTGTGTGTGTGTGCGTGTGTCTGTGTGTGTCCCCTAATAACTTCTAAACGGATGGAGTGATTTCAATGAAACTCGGTAAGTTCATAGCACTATACCGGGCGACCCCGACCGTGCTCTTAAATTTTGATACGCCTCACCAATCCAACATGGCGGCTGTGCGAAATATTTCACCAGCATTCAATATCTCCGAAACTATTCCCGATATCACCCTGGAATTTATTACGGTGATAAAGGGAACTACTAGAAGTTCACCTATGTGACTTTTGAAAATTGGTAACTACGAAACCAACATGGCGGCCACGCGAATTTGCGACTTTTAAATAGACGTTTCTCGCGATTTAACCAACCAAACGCAATAAAACTTGGTACAGTATATGTTTATACACATTGTAATGCACCGACATCTAACTTGGTTCAATTGTTTACATAACCACAAAATGGCGGATGTGCGAAATATTTCACCGGCATTCTATATCTCTGAAACTATTAGCGCTATCACCTTGAAATTTTGTACGGAGATAAAGGGTACTACTGTAATTTCATCCATAAGACTTTAAAAAACCGGTTAACTACAAAACGAACATGGCGGCCAAGCGAATTTGAAAATTTTAAATAGACCTTTCTCGCGATTTAATTTTCCAATCGCAATGAAATCTGGTACAGGAAATGTTTATACACATTGTAATGCACTGGTATCTAATTTAGTTCAATTTTTTACATAACCTCAAGATGGTGGCTTTGCGAATTTAAAAATTAAGCTTTTATTTCTTGTGTCGTAATCATGCGATCGAAGTGAAAGTTTGAATAATGAACCTACACAATAATTTTCCTTTAATGGTACATGACTCTATGGCCGATACATTTAACAATCAAACATGGCGACCATCCGAAATATTTAGACGGCTCTGAATATCTACGAATCTGTTATAGCAATCAAACTGATCTTTTTATGTTCATAGGGGCTATGAACTTAAGTTCACCTATAGGACTTTAAATAACCTGGTGATCACAAATCCAACATGTCGGCGACGCGAAGTATTAATATTCACATGAACGTTTCTCGCAATTTAACCACCCGAGTGCAGTGAAACTTGGTACAGTAAATCCTTATACGAATGTTAATCCACTGGCATCTAATTTATTTCAATTGTTTCCATAACCACAAGATGGCTGCTGTGCGAAATTTTAAAATCTCCTTGTTTCTTCTTGGGACCTAATCATGCGATTGCAGTTTGAATGCTACATGTACGCAATAATCTTCATGTAACAGTACATAACTCTAGGACATACCTATATAAAATCCAACATGGCGACCATCCGAAATATTTAGTTGGTTCTCAATATCTACGAATCTATTACAGCAATCAGACGGAAATTTTGTATGTAGATAGTGGCAGTTAACATAAGTAGGATATATGAAAATAGGCTGTATAGTTCTTCACGGAACTACTTGTTTTTGTGTTGTGAATGTAAGCGAAATGCTTTACTTTTATAAGCCCTAGGCTAATCTTATTGTATGTAGGGTGCTACTGTAAAGGTTCTTTAAACTCAAAGTGTAGCCGTGGAAATAAATCAAATTCAAATCAACCGTCTTCCTTTGTTTTAGAAGACACCTGGGATTTGGCATATGCGTAGTTACTACTATCCGAATGTTACCCCCAGTATTCATGAGTCTGTTCTGCGTCTACAACTATTTCCCTCGTTGACATGAGTTTGCCATTCTTTCCTAGATTTTTATGGAAGTTTCTTTGGTTGTTAGCAAGCATTGTATTGTGAATTCTACGCAGATGAGTCTCCATGAACCTTTTCAGTTGTCCAGCAGTTACAGCTAATTTCTATTTCAGTCAGTCTAGTACAACTGTTTTCATTATTGCCGTACGGTACTTATCAATGGCGATATCCGTTAATCTCTTGAGCTTGGAAGATGGTGTGGGTGTCTCCATCAGTTGTCTAAGTTATCTAACACTTCTACGGAGAATTGGTATCCTATTGTCAAACCTTCTTTTCTATAGAGGCTTGCTCTTGGGAGATTATTGTTGTTGATTTCTTGATATCAAGTCCCGATTTCCTAACTCGAGGACCACAGTTGTTCCTAAATACACTAGACTACCGGTATGCACTTCATACAGATATGACAGTTACCAGGATTTGGTAAGAATCTTTCTTGTTAGAGCATTTACATGAAGTTAGGGCATAATGGGACGACTTCGAAGGTCCAATTCAACAAATCACAGAACATTGGTGTTAAATCGTTCCACAATCTCGGTCGGGATCCCGTCATATTGAGCTTCACCTGGGATAATCCCTTCCCCCTCAATCCTTGTTGGTGTGCTATTTTCTACAACTGCAAGAGCAAGTTTTTGAGATACCTCAGCCCTTATGTTTTCAACCAAATCTATTGGAAGCCTGTTTTTTTTTAACAAGTAACATTGTTGGTCCAGGATTATTATTATTATTAATATTTTAGTTTTGCCCTTTTGAACTTGTCAATTGGCTGTATGACTTGTTGACTTCTGCCGTCCTGTTCTTCCAAACTCTCTTCAGCAAATCACTACTACTGCTACTACTAATTATAAAAAAGGAAGGCAGCTTGTACTTTAACGTGACCGTTAATCTTGAGATCATGAACCACGGGACCTCCTTTTTACGTGGAATCTGAACCGCAGGACATGGCATTTCACTTCGAAAATCTCACATGCATTGACCGGGAATCGAACCCGGACCGCCTTGGTGAGAGGCATACAGCTAGACCGCTGAGCCACCACGCCCCCTACTACTAATTATTATTAATTATGTATTATTATTATTATTACTTGGCTGAATTAGAATCTAATTCATAATTTTAGATATGACCTATGTGATTTGTGCTGTAATTGCAGTTAAATAAAAACATAAATTCAAATTATACTTCATCAAGTCTGGCAGGGTTTTTCTGTCTGTGACGGGATCTCGCCTAGGTCCTGAACCCGCTGAGCTATGGTTCATGTGATATTTTTTATGACAGAACATTTATGATGGGATGTTGTACCTTTGAACACACCCAGGAAGCCACGTGGAGCTGAGAGCTCACGCGATACTCTTTGAAGTAGCGTTGAATCGCACTTTTGACTTTGGTGAGAACTGCCAATTATTTATCTGAGGTCTTATTAATTAATTTTATTCTTTCTCAAGACTCAGAATATTCCATTTCGTCATGCTGCATTATTAAAACATTTTTGAGAATGTTATTTTAGCTTAAGGTAAGGTAATACCCTTGCAGATACGCAAATAGGAACGTAAGTAGTCGCTCAATGACTTCGGTTTGACGACCTACTTCCTTGAGACACCCAGTGCCTTGCACTACGTCTGGAGAATTCGCCCAGTATAGGCGTGTAATTGCATTTGTCTTGTACGACATAGAAGAATATCCGCTTGTTAGCGTTGAATTGGTTATCAGGTGCCATCGTGCACTGGCATATTGTGAGATACTGTTATTTATGCACAGTGAGCCACAGAAACATATTGAAGATAATTATTGGCAAGTATTAGTGAATTATATAATTGTACCGGAACACCACATTTTAGTACCCACGTGTTTGTGGAGGGCCAAATGCCTTGTGGAAAATATACAGGTAAATGTGTTGCAACTACTTCAAATAAGTGTGATTATAATTGTGTAACATATTTGGATTGCCAGAGTGAAGTTTTTATTTCCAAAACGACGTACATTTTACCGATGCTGCATGATAGAAAAGTAGCGTCATCAGCACGTGCAGAATCATAGAGCAGTGCTATCTCACGTATCTGTTCACATCCACGAAATTAAGGCTGTGTTGTCAATTACTATCAAAGCCTACAATACTTACGACGAACATTATATCTTTGGAAAGTGAAAGAATGAATTTCATAATTTATTTCACCGTCAACGTGACCAGACTATTCCACACCATGCTTGAATCAGTCATCATGGGCTAATACCATCCTGGTATGAGGGTGATGTTTCTACGAGAACTAGCATGATGGTGAAGCTTGCAGAACCGAGGACGAGAAGGAAGGAATCCAAGATGCCATTTCCAGGCATATCCAGCATATTCACGGAGTTGTCGACAGGGACGAATCGAACCCTGGTCTTTGGAGGAGTCCAGATGGGAATCCTGATGAGGATAATACCGTTCCAGAGATCCAGAGAGGAATTTGTACAACCCTGGTTATTGAATAGAGGGCTGAGTGATAGCTTCTCCATGTCGTGAGTTTTTGGACATCCCTTCTCTTTTTCTAGTTCTGGTGGTATATTAGATTTAATGTAGTTTGTGAATCAACCACACTCTGTGTCAGCCATTTTTCTAGGTAGGGATTGTATCTAGTTTAATTTAATGTCATTTATTTCAGTATAGTGAGACACCCTTGGGTCTAACATTTTGGTTAACCCTGGTGCAGCTTGATGAACGTCGTAGAGCGTCAAAGCCTGTCTTTTGCTAGATGTGACCGTAATCATTCGAGGCTATTTTGCACAACCCTGTTTGGGGTGATTTTTCAAGTCTTTGCTGACTTTAGTTATGACAATCAGATGTCATGGTTATTTCTTTAACTGCATTCTTTGCAGCCAGTTTTGATACACCCCTGACTTTCGTTAGAACAGTCGTATCAGTTAGGCAATCGACTGTAATTGCCAGTTTTGTAAATGCATTATATTTTCATTTTGAATAAGCTCAAAAGCTATTCTTGGTCAAGTTTGAACCTAACAACTAGAAGGAATGTTTCGTTGCCTAGCATCGAACTCGGTTCTCAACGTATCATTAAGCAGATCCTTGTATGGAATCTGCGCCACAATTATCATTTTGCTTGTGTCATGTAAGACCCGTTTTTATTTGATGTTGTACTAGCAACTACTGACTTGTATTTTGAGAGCAAAGAGCTCCAGTAATTGTAAGATTACTATCATTTAGACGTCTTTTTTAGAAAGACGGAATTATATTATTCTATTCAGATTTATTGCGTGTCTTTTATACACGGACTCTTTAGAGGTTCATAACCTATGGTAAAGTTTTTTATGAACAGGCCAGATGTATAGTTTTATATTGATTAAATCGCCGGCCTTGAATAATGTGTGTTTTGTGTCGACCGAACGCAGGAATGTGGTAGCCTGCTGGTGACATAAACTGGTTTTGTAATCCAGTGCCCTTGAGAGCACGCTTCATTTGTTTGTGAGACAAGAATACTTTGACAAGAGACAGAATGCAATTGTATTCGCTCTTTCTTTCATTGCAACTTAGCTTATGTAACCCAGTTTTCAACCCTGTCTCAGATCACATGTTTTATAGATTGCTTTTTGTTAGTTGAGCGCACATCTTGCGTGTACCGTTTTGACGTGTACAATTAGGTCAGGTTTTCTATAGTGAGTTGCAGGCGACCCTGTTAAATGCAGGAATTTATTGTATGAAGGTACTTGTGATTACCTTGTTCGGGAGGGTTCCCGTTGACTAGATGTTATTGGAAGGTAACTGTTGTGGACAGGCCTATCCCAGAGTTATTGAATGCGAGCTTTGCGCCGCTGGTAACCCGTGTTATTGTGTGTCCGAGTTGTTATTGCTCGTTGATCTTATTCCGACTGTTGAGTCGAGGCTTTTTGGTGGAGAATGATCTCAGTGTAGACACTCCGTGCCCGAGCTATTGTCAGTATTATTCGCCATAAACCAACGATAAACCTAAACCGATATCTTAATAATAAAACGTATAACTTTGGTAAAACAAAAGCTAACTAATGAATCCTTTCTATCTAACTTTGTTCTGTTGCATTTTGGAACTGTTGACATAGCCGTGCAGTTGAAGGTAATTTCCTTGTGTGGAAATGACTAGGACAGTTGACACTTTTGTAGCGACCTGAAGCATGCGCGAACCTAGAGTTCGTAGCTTGTGGAGCTCAGGCCATGCGATGTCAGACGTGGTCTCAACTACGCATTCGTCACCGTAATTACACACATTAGATGACTATGGCTTACAAAGAGTAAACCAAGGTGTAGGCAGGAATTTAATAAAGATTTGTGTCTATTTCATTACTTATTTATGATGTACAAGTGTGTAAATCCTACATGTTCCCTTATTGTGTGCTGATAGTACGTAGTTATTGGGAATAATTAAATGTTTTTCATGACTGTACACTTAGATTTGTTGTAATTGTTTTCTGTTACGGACGTCATCGCCGTAAATTTTGTTATTAACTGTTAGGACTTAGCTAGATGATTACCGTTAAATGTAAATGTGGAAATGGTATCATCCTAACTTAGATTTGTTTTGCTACCCTGTTAAATGTAAATTCTGATATTAGCTTAATCTTGTAACTTGAACTAGGGACTTGCGTCGTACCATTTTCCTAGTGTTGCTGTTGTTGCTTTATTATTGTGAGTTAGATCTTTCGCGAGGGTTTTTCAGTAACTTCTCAGGTAGGGACCTGCTCTTTATTTTCTTTTGTTTATTAGTTTGCGGACTAGCCGATCATAACCCTCCGAACTAGGCTAGGGGCTTGTGAATTTTAATAGATTTTCACGGTGTTTTACTTAAGTCTGGATGTTTAATTTCTGTCTAGTTTTTAAGGTGAACCTTTCCTTAGGCAGTCTATGACCATCGTCACCATGTACCACGATCCCCGTGGACTACAGTGTCTCGTGCCGCTTAGCCTATTAGGAAGTTCACCTGATCCTCACGGTAATTATATTCGACTTATGGGATGTTAGGAAAGTCATCGTTGTTGTTGACTCGACTAACGGTCTCATAAAATGGCGCACAACGTTGTGGGCGGACTTGGTCGCATAGAATGGCGTCCAACTCATGTGCCGACGTTAACGTGGTGACCGTCAGTACCATGTTACTTTGGAGGATCTTAATGTTGATTAATGGTGAATTGACAGGACTGGGACGAACTTAGAAAGTCGTACTGCAGATCAATTGACCGCATGGCATTCATGTTTGATAGAATTCCATGGGGTGAGGCTTTAGTGTTGGATAAATGATGGATAGGGTTTTCTTTGATGATGCCTCATCCTGAGTGAATGTAATACTTTGCTTTGCTCGTCGTTGTCTTTGTAAATGTAGAAGCACTTAGTTTGCATACTCCAGCTGTACTCGTGATATTTATATAAATGAAACAAGCTTTATACCACCAAGTAACTAATCATAGCTGTAAGTTCTAGTAGAAATTGATCCCTCACTTTATCATATATATTTCTTGTGAAATGGATGAGGAAACGATTCGTCGTGTGTTCGGAGAGATGTTGGCAGGTGTGAATGCCAATCTCCAACAAATTACTGCTGACTTAGGTCAGAACACTCAAGCTATAAACAATGTAAGTGGGCATGTAGACCAAGTAAGACAGGACGTTCACAATGTTAGACTAGATTTAGAGGTAAACACCCAATCTATAAACAATGTTAGACTAGATTTAGAGGTAAACACCCAATCTATAAACAATGTTAGACTAGATTTAGAGGTAAATACTCAATCTGTTAATAATGTCAGGACTGATTTAACCCAAGTCAGGGCTGATATGGACGCATTTAGGGTCGAAGCCAGAAATGATCTCGCGGCGGGTTCAGCGGCAGTTAGGGTTGATGTCATACGACACCATCAAGAGGCTAACCAGCGTGTAGATTGCCTAACAGACCAAATGAATAGAGCTAGGGAGGATGTGCAAAACCGACTGGAGGAGCACACGGTTCAAATTCAAACCACCATAAATAGAGTCCAGATAGACATGAAAGCTGACCTGGAACACACTCGGGAAGAATTCGGGACTCGATTGACGCACGTCGAGGGATTCATGGACACTGTAAAAAAGGACATGACAACCATGAATATCGGATTAGTTCTCATGAGAGGAGCTGCAAATGCTGTGAACAACAATGTTAGGACGATCGTTGACGGCATGTTAGAGGTCAGAGACGAACCAAACGTTAACAGGAGAAACATTTCTGAACTAACGGAAACCGTAGCAAGCCTACGCGAAACAGTGAATGTTCATCATGAGGAACATAACATTGACCTCATGTTATTAAGAGGGGACCTCAACGAACATAAGACAACAGTAGAGGCTAATGTAGCCGAGGTCAAAGACAACATGTCGAGGGAGAGATCGATTCTTTACAAAAGCGATTTGAGGAGGTCACAGTAAACGAAAGGTTAGACCTTAGCCATAACCTTAGAACGGCCATACGCGAGGTAGACGTGAACCTCAAGGGAAAGGTTGATAGAATCGAATTACAATTGAATGACTTAGGCAACAAAGTCGCGGCCAGAACTATTCAAGGACTTGAAGGCATAGAAAGACGTCTTGACAGCCTCGAAACGACTCCTAGGGAGAGACACTTACACTCACAAATGGGAGAATCTCAGGAAACGCCCGTTTCTCAATCTGAAGGAATGATGCCAACTCATTTTCAGCCCAGCGCACCTACAGAACCACAACCTTTACAATTCACTTGTTCAGCGCCGAGCCAGGTTTTGAACTTTAACACCCATCCTTTTCGACCAGCATCAAATCAACCTAATAATGAGATAAATACACCTACGCATGACTATATGCAGAACACATTTAGACCCGCGCATACGCAGGGAAATGCGACGATAATACGTTCGAGAGAGGAGCAACCAGCTCGCTTCTCCGGAACTGGAAGTGGTGTTACTCCAGTGGAATTTCTAGCCAATGTCGAAAGCTATCTGAGAGATACGATGGTTACTCCAAAGAGTAACGTTTGCTTGAGGGGCAAGCCAGTACCTGGTTTAGAGCATTTAGATACTCGTTTACAGGCTACCAGGACTTTAAGGAAGCATTACTAAGGACGTATTGGTCGAGTGACATTCAGCAGAGCATCCGAGCTGAAATGTATACTCGTAGATACAGCTCGAATACGCCTACTCGTTATGCGAACTACTTCGCTATACAGCTTGCGAAGCTTCGTTGTCTTCAGCCTTCGTTGTCTGAACAAGATTTAGTTAACACCATTGTTTGGCAGTACCCAGCGGATGTACAACGTGTGTTGATCGCTGCAGGGGCATCCACGTTTCAACAATGTGACCAGATTCTGCGACGCTTGGTTGCGAACACGGAACAGTTCCCAACACACCGTCAGCAGAAGGCTGACAGGCGCGAGGAAAGACACATAAACTTGACCACTGTAGATAAAGTAAGCCAGACTCCGCAACAAACGCAAACACAAGAGAGTTCTGGGCATCGTGATGATAACTACAACTATCGTAGGAGGGAATGGAACAACGCTCCATATGCTCGAGATCGACAAGATGACCGTCGTAGTCATTGGAATCGGAGATTCGACCGAGGGACGAATGATAACCAACGTCACGAAAATAACCACCGCGGGAATAACGGAAGAAACCAACAGCACGGAAGTATCCGAAGGGACTATCGATACGCTAGAGGATATAACCGAGATCGAGACCCTAGATACCAGCCAGACAGAGATTGGAAAGGAAGAGCACGGGAGAGCCTTGAGTACCTCCAACAATTAGGAGAGCTGCAAATCCAAGAAGAGGGAGAACGGAGCCCAACTTCGAGGGAAAATAGAGATTCGGCGCAGGAGACGGAGCACAACCAGCCCAGTACATCTCGCCAGGATAATAAAAAAAACGCCGAAAAATTAACAGATTCTTGCCAGGTTGAGCACCGAGTAACTGCTATCATATTACTCTGGGAGCCAATCCAAGAAGACTTGTTGGACAAACGACGAACCACAATTATGAGTTGACCCGTTTGCCCAAGATAGTAGCCACTTTGAACGAAGTCAACGTAGTCATTCTCATTGATACTGGGGCAATGATTAGTGTTATTTCCGCCGATTGCCATGCCAGATTAAAGGCGAACTCTGAGGTGACAGAGCTGCCTATTTCAGCTGTAAGAGTCAAAGGTGTCATACCTGACCGGGTTGTGACGTGCAAAATCCAGATTCTTTGTACTCTGAAGATTTCAAATTATGTGTATTTGCACGAATTTCTTGTAATGAAGGGCTTGCATCATGACGCCATACTAGGCGCAGACTTCATTAGAAAATATGATGGTATCATTGACATGGGCCGTAACACGGTAGAGTTCAAGCCGAACGAACCCATTCAGATGAACCTAGTTGAAGAAGAACCGGAATTTCTATCGGAAGTCGACGTAGTCGAAAACTTGAATGGCAAGGAAATTGACGAGACACTCGATGCCGACGAAGAGGCAGAATCATTATCAGCACCCACACGAGAGAATCTTGATATAATATTGAACGAATACAGGGACATTTCGACACCACACCTGGTGAGATATTAGACTACGAATACGACCTTGTGCTACTGGATGATTCCCCATTCCAGAAGAAAATTTACCCGATTGCTGAAAAACATCGTGAAGAAGCTGCTAAGAAGATCCATGAGATGGAAGCAGCAGGCACAATCAAGAAATCACCGACTCCTTTCTTGAATCCCATAACGCCTGTGGTTAAGGTAGATGGAAGCTTGAGACTTTGTCTCGATGCCAGAGCCTTGAATGAACGCCTAGCTCCTGAGCACGACAGACCGCCCAAGATTAGGGACATTCTCAGGAAGTTCAAAGGAAAGAGGATATTTTCATCATTGGACTTGGTTCAGTCTTATTACCATATCAGATTATCTGAGCATACTCAGAAATATACTGGATTCCTGTTTGATCAGACTACTTATGTCTTCCGAAAACTACCATTTGGATTGAAAAATGCCGGAGCCGCATTAATCAGAGCACTTGATGCCAAGCTGACTCTTGAAGTGAAGCAGAGAGTAATATGTTATGTGGATGACATAATCATAGCTTCGAAAACAGAAGAAGAGCATTTAAAGACATTGCGCCTTGTTTTTGAGAATCTACGACAGGCGAATTTTAAGGTCAAATTTGACAAGTGTCGATTCTTTCAGAAAGAAGTGAAATTCGTAGGACACATAATCAATGGAGAAGGATACAGACCAAATCCGGCAAAGATTAGAACTGTTGCTGCATTTCCAACGCCAACCCGTGTGAAACACGTGAGACAATTTTTAGGAATTCTCCAATTCTTTGCTGCTCATTGTGAGACGTATTCCGAGACTGTCGCACCTCTGCAAGGATTACTGAAAAAGAACTGCAGGTGGAACTGGAATGTTGAATGCGAGATAGCTTTCAGGAGAGCTAAACAGATGCTAGTGGACTCAATTCAGTTAGAATATCCAGATTATTCCCGGAACTTTATTCTAGAAACTGATGCATCTGCCATTGGTATAGGAGCCATTTTACTGCAGGAGGATGATGAGAAGAGACGTCATTACATCGCTTTCTTAAGCCGACGTTTAAGAGCACATGAGTCTCACTACTTCACGACCGAGATAGAAGCACTTGCAATAGTTTACGCACTTGAATACTGGCAGAAACTTCTGTTAGGCCAGAGGATTATTGTGAGGACCGATCACCATGCACTGACCTTCATTTTAAGAACAAGACTGGCAAGCGACAGGATCACACGTTGGACGCTGTTTCTCCAACAGTTTGATTTGGAAATAGTTTATCGACCAGGCAGAGAGAATGTGTTGGCCGACATCCTCAGCCGGAATCCTGAAGCTACTGTTAATGTCATAGACATCGAGGGAGAATGCGAGGAATACCTTCGCCGACTTCGTCATCTACCCGAAGGACAGCGACGTGAGGAGGAACTCAGGCACATTATTCGTTTCCTGGAACGAAGAATGGATCCACAGGATGCTCATTATGCGAGAATTGCTGCTGTTGCAGATAATTACTTGATTTATCATCGTGTATTATACAAGTTTGTGGACGAGGACCACACTCAACTGTGTGCAGTTATTCCTAGGAGATACCAAGAATCTGTTATTCTTATGGTTCATCTATCCATTGGTCATGGTGGAACAGACAAAACCATTGCAACCATCAAAGAGTCTTTTACATGGAAAGGGTTAGGAGCCACCGTTAGACAGTGTTTATGTGCTTGGGACGCATGCCAGCGGAACAAGTACACGTCACACTTGTTGAAGGAACAACCTAGACCAATACTCCCAACTCAACCAAGAGAGTTATACGCACAGGACCTGTATGGCCCAATACCTAAAGCTCGTCGTGGGAATCGATACATCGTTGTAACTATTGATGTGTTCACGAAATATACGATGCTTCATCCGATTCAAAAAGCCACTGCACATCAGATTATTCAGAGGATTAGACGTCAAGTGATACCGGAGGCAGGAAAGCCACAATTCCTGTTGACTGATCACGGATCACAGTACACCTCAGCAGAATTTGCCAATGCTATGAATGAGCTTGAAATAGGTCATGTTTTATCATCTATTCGTCATCCAGAGAGCAACCCAGCAGAATGCGTGATGTCTATTATCGCAAAATTCTGTCGATTATATTGTCAAGAAGAACACTGGCGATGGACTGAAGTCCTAGTCACTATGGCAAAGGGTATTAATTCAACAGTCCATGAGAGCACTGGTCAAATACCTATGGTCTTGCATTTGAACCAGACGCCGCTGAGAATATGGGACCGTGTGATTGTAAATCCACCTTGTTTACAACCATCACATGCCAGCAGACTTTTAGCTGCAAGAGAAACTATGGACAGACGAGCTGCCAAGCGCTTGAGAAGAACTAGACGCCAGAGATTTAGAGAACCACTAGTTGAGGGAGACCTTATCCTCATAAGGAGACCCGGAATTTCAAGTCCTATAGACCGCATATATGGGAAATTTCTATCCTTATATTATGGCCCTAGTCGTATCCGACTGCCTTTGAACAATGGAAGTTATGTAGTAGAAGACATCAGGACAGGAGAGTGCATTGGAACCTTTAATGCAGCCAATCTGAAAAAATATCACTCTTGAATGAATTTCAAGTCAAATAAAAATGTCGTCCCAACATTTTATTTGAAACGACGGAGAGGCAGATGAACCCGCTGAGCTATGGTTCATGTGATATTTTTTTATGACAGAACATTTATGATGGGATGTTGTACCTTTGAACACACCCAGGAAGCCACGTGGAGCTGAGAGCTCACGCGATACTCTTTGAAGTAGCGTTGAATCGCACTTTTGACTTTGGTGAGAACTGTTAATTATTTATCTGAGGTCTTATTAATTAATTTTATTCTTTCTCAAGACTCAGAATATTCCATTTCGTCATGCTGCATTATTAAAACATTTTTGAGAATGTTATTTTAGCTTAAGGTAAGGTAATACCCTTGCAGATACGCAAATAGGAACGTAAGTAGTAGCTCAACGACTTCGGTTTGACGACCTACTTCCTTGAGACACCCAGTGCCTTGCACTACGTCTGGAGAATTTGCCCAGTATAGGCGTGTAATTGCATTTGTCTTGTACGACATAGAAGAATATCCGCTTGTTAGCGTTGAATTGGTTATCAGGTGCCATCGTGCAATGGCATATTGTGAGATACTGTTATTTATGCACAGTGAGCCACAGAAACATATTGCAGATAATTATTGGCAAGTATTAGTGAATTATATAATTGTACCGGAACACCACATTTTAGTACCCACGTGTTTGTGGAGGGCCAAATGCCTTGTGGAAAATATACAGGTAAATGTGTTGCAACTACTTCAAATAAGTGTGATTATAATTGTGTAACATATTTGGATTGCCAGAGTGAAGTTTTTATTTCCAAAACGACGTACATTTTACCGATGCTGCATGATAGAAAAGTAGCGTCATCAGCACGTGCAGAATCATAGAGCAGTGCTATCTCACGTATCTGTTCACATCCACGAAATTAAGGCTGTGTTGTCAATTACTATCAAAGCCTACAATACTTACGACGAACATTATATCTTTGGAAAGTGAAAGAATGAATTTCATAATTTATTTCACCGTCAACGTGACCAGACTATTCCACACCATGCTTGAATCAGTCATCATGGGCTTATACCATCCTGGTATGAGGGTGATGTTTCTACGAGAACTAGCATGATGGTGAAGTTTGCAGAACCGAGGACGAGAAGGAAGGAATCCAAGATGCCATTTCCAGGCATATCCAGCATATTCACGGAGTTGTCGACAGGGACGAATCGAACCCTGGTCTTTGAAGGAGTCCAGATGGGAATCCTGATGAGGATAATACCGTTCCAGAGATCCAGAGAGGAATTTGTACAACCCTGGTTATTGAATAGAGGACTGAGTGATAGCTTCTCCATGTCGTGAGTTTTTGGACATCCCTTCTCTTTTTCTAGTTCTGGTGGTATATTAGATTTAATGTAGTTTGTGAATCAACCACACTCTGTGTCAGCCATTTTTCTAGGTAGGGATTGTATCTAGTTTAATTTAATGTCATTTATTTCAGTATAGTGAGACACCCTTGGGTCTAACATTTTGGTTAACCCTGGTGCAGCTTGATGAACGTCGTAGAACGTCAAAGCCTGTCTTTTGCTAGATGTAACCGTAGTCATTCGAGGCTATTTTGTACAACCCTGTTTGGGGTGATTTTTCAAGTCTTTGCTGACTTTAGTTATGACAATCAGATGTCATGGTTATTTCTTTAACTGCATTCTTTGCAGCCAGTTTTGATACACCCCTGACTTTCGTTAGAACAGTCGTATCAGTTAGGCAATCGACTGTAATTGCCAGTTTTGTAAATGCATTATATTTTCATTTTGAATAAGCTCAGAAGCTATTCTTGGTCAAGTTTGAACCTAACAACTAGAAGGAATGTTTCGTTGCCTAGCATCGAACTCGGTTCCCAACGTATCATTAAGCAGATCCTTGTATGGAATCTGCGCCACAATTATCATTTTGCTTGTGTCATGTAAGACACGTTTTTATTTGATGTTGTACTAGCAACTACTGAATTGTATTTGGAGAGCAAAGAGCTCCAGTAATTGTAAGATTACTATCATTTAGACGTCTTTGGTAGAAAGACGGAATTATATTATTCTATTCAGATTTATTGCGTGTCTTTTATACACGGACTCTTTAGAGGTTCATAACCTATGGTAAAGTTTTTTTATGAACAGGCCAGATGTATAGTTTTATATTGATTAAATCGCCGGCCTTGAATAATGTGTGTTTTGTGTCGACCGAACGCAGGAATGTGGTAGCCTGCTGGTGACATAAACTGGTTTTGTAATCCAGTGCCCTTGAGAGCACGCTTCATTTGTTTGTGAGACAAGAATACTTTGACAAGAGACAGAATGCAATTGTATTCGCTCTTTCTTTCATTGCAACTTAGCTTATGTAACCCAGTTTTCAACCCTGTCTCAGATCACATGTTTTATAGATTGCTTTTTGTTAGTTGAGCGCACTTCTTGCGTGTACCGTTTTGACGTGTACAATTAGGTCAGGTTTTCTATAGTGAGTTGTAGGCGACCCTGTTAAATGCAGGAATTTATTGTATGAAGGTACTTGTGATTACCTTGTCCGGGAGGGTTCCCGTTGACTAGATGTTATTGGAAGGTAACTGTTGTGGACAGGCCTATCCCAGAGTTATTGAATGCGAGCTTTGCGCCGCTGGTAACCCGTGTTATTGTGTGTCCGAGTTGTTATTGCTCGTTGATCTTATTCCGACTGTTGAGTCGAGGCTTTTTGGTTGAGAATGATCTCAGTGTAGACACTCCGTGCCCGAGCTATTGTCAGTATTATTCGCCATAAACCAACGATAAACCTAAACCGATATCTTAACAATAAAACGCATAACTTTGGTAAAACAAAAGCTAACTAATGAATTCTTTCTATCTAACTTTGTTCTGTTGCATTTTGGAACTGTTGACATAGCCGTGCAGTTGAAGGTAATTTCCTTGTGTGGAAATGACTAGGACAGTTGACACTTTTGTAGCGACCTGAAGCATGCGCGAACCTAGAGTTCGTAGCTTGTGGAGCTCAGGCCATGCGATGTCAGACGTGCATACCTGCCAACTTTTACGGTTTATCCGTAAAATTTACGGAAATTGCAGCATTTTACGGTTTTACGGACGAACGGTGTCATTTTACGATTTCGCGGACAAAAATTTGAAACGATAATTTACATTCGATAATACCGCCCACTTCCGTACAATCGATTGTTTGCGTGGGTCGAAGGCAAGTCCACGATAGTCGATAACTCGTTCTTTGATATGATTCGTACTTTTAACCGTGTGATGGCTGTGTCGTCATCGTAATTGAATTTGAAGCCGGGATAACCGTTCTTGCATGTGAATCTTAGGTGTTGACAGGCTCTGCTTCGCATATTCTTTGTTCCGCTCCGTTCGCTCGTTGCGATTTAAACCATATTCTTTGACCACGTTAGTTGTTCATTGTTCGCGAAGTTGGCGTTCCTTGAATGTTTTCGTCTTTTAAGGTTATGGCATATTTTAATGAAGCGTTCGAGTTTTTGGCTATAACTTCGTGCTTCGCAGTTTCCTGTATTCCTTGGACTAATTACATTCGTTCCACGTGTGTGTGTGTTTATTTTTTTCTACCATGTGCATATTCTATCTTCACGAGGTTGGCGTCGTGTTCATTTAATGGTTGGTGTGTTTTGACATGTTTTAATGAAGTGTTGGCTGTCTTAATTGTTTTATGTTATAATTTTATGTGACGTTCAGTGATCCAGGTTCCTTTCGATGTTTTAGTAGATATCGAGAATGAACAAATCCAACAAGAAACAGTACTTCCAGACATTTAAAGAATCATACTCGGTTGATTTTCCGTGCATACTAAAATCAAGAAAGAGATAAAAATTTGCCTTTTGCACGGTATGTGGGTGTGATATTAATATTGCATATGGTGGAAAAAACGATTTAAGTAATCATGTGAAGTGCGGTAAACACATTAGTTATGTTAAATCGAAGAAGATAGCAAGAAAATCAACACCTTTTTTGCTAAGTCTGGAAACGTTTACAGTGACGTAATTAGGGCCGAGTGTCTGTTTACTTCCTTTTTGGTGGAACACAATGTGCCCTTAAGTGCGGCTGATCATGCTGGAGCTTTATTTAAGAAGATGTTTCCCACATCAGAAGTTGCAAAGAAATATAGTTGTGGTCGCACGAAAACGACATGTATTGTAAATAAAATGGCAAAATATGCATCATCTGAAGTTGTTAAGTGCCTTCAGAACGGACCGGATACAGATAAATTCCTTTTCTTTTCATCAGTGAGAAACTACTTTTATACTGCCTGTGACTACATCATCAACAAGTTTCCACTCAAGGATGACGTGTTAAAGAATGCTCAAGTTGCTAGGTTAGACAAAATTGAAGATTCACACTTATCTTCCATTCGTTTTTTCTTGGAAAAGTTTCCTATCATGTTATGCAAGGAAGAGAATGAAACTACAGATGAGGTGGTGAATGTGCTTCAGAGGCAGTTCACAGCTCTTCAGGTAGATGACTCTTTGGCTGCACATCAAGATGCTGCAAGTGATTCCAGTTGGGCACAAATATCAAGAATTCGTGGAGCCGATGGACTTCTTAAGTATAACCGAATTTTTAGAGTATTGCTCTCTATTCTCACCATACCCCATAGCTATGCAGAATGTGAATGTTTTTTTTTAGCTTTGTGAAGAAAAATAGAACACAGTTCAGGTCATCCATGTCCAATGAATCTCTGGAGTCTATTTCTATTTTGAAGACCAGGAGTTCTGGTCCCTGTTATGACAAAACATTTTCTCAAGACTGTTTGCAGGAAGCTAAAAAGGCCACAACCATGACTTAAAAGTCGAACTAGCATGTGATTTGCAGTGTGTATTATATTATTTCTTGCCTGTGTTACGTTAAACAAGTTTTATTGTTTAAAGCCTTTTTCAATTATCGTATATCAGCTTAATCTATCAAGGAAGTCCTGTTATGTCTGCTCCAAACCGATATTCACCACGCCTGCTGCTGATTAACATGGATTTCTTCTTGATTGTTATGTTCATCTACAAATCATGTAAGTAGATATGATTTCATTGAAGTATCCTGTTTAAAGCATGAATTATTGTATTTTGTAGCCCAGAAGTATTATTATTTTCGTCAAGCCGGGGTATGTCGAAAATCGTTAGATTTTTTTTGTCGCGCGTGAGTTTTACTGATAGCCCTTTTCAAAAGTTGGCAGGTATGGACGTGGTCTTAACTACGCATTCGTCACCGTAATTACACACATTAGATGACTATGGCTTACAAAGAGTAAACCAAGGTGTAGGCAGGAATTTAATAAAGATTTGTGTCTATTTCATTACTTATTTATGATGTACAAGTGTGTAAATCCTACATGTTCCCTTATTGTGTGCTGATAGCACGTAGTTATTGGGAATAATTAAATGTTTTTCATGACTGTACACTTAGATTTGTTGTAATTGTTTTCTGTTACGGACGTCATCGCCGTAAATTTTGTTATTAACTGTTAGGACTTAGCTAGATGATTACCGTTAAATGTAAATGTGGAAATGGTATCATCCTAACTTAGATTTGTTTTGCTACCCTGTTAAATGTAAATTCTGATATTAGCTTAATCTTGTAACTTGAACTAGGGACTTGCGTCGTACCATTTTCCTAGTGTTGCTGTTGTTGCTTTATTATTGTGAGTTAGATCTTTCGCGAGGGTTTTTCAGTAACTTCTCAGGTAGGGACCTGCTCTTTATTTTCTTTTGTTTATTAGTTTGCGGACTAGCCGATCATAACCCTCCGAACTAGGCTAGGGGCTTGTGAATTTTAATAGATTTTCACGGTGTTTTACTTAAGTCTGGATGTTTAATTTCTCAGTCTAGTTTTTAAGGTGAACCTTTTCTTAGGCAGTCTATGACCATCGTCACCATGTACCACGATCCCCGTGGACTACAGTGTCTCGTGCCGCTTAGCCTATTAGGAAGTTCACCTGATCCTTACGGTAATTTTATTCGACTTATGGGATGTTAGGAAAGTCATCGTGGTTGTTGACTCGACTAACGGTCTCAGTACACCAAGTCAGGCTCATCAGCGGGCTCTTGGTACAACCTGCCCGGATCACCGCTGGGGTAGCGCATCTTGCACTACGTCCCATATTTATAGCACAAGATCGCGGATTCAAACCCTGCCGAAGTCGTCGGATTTTTAAGAGCGTTAAAATGCTTCAGTATGCCATCCTTCGGTGGGGAAGTAAAGCCCCACCGGCTTTACATGTATGGCATGTAAAAGAACCTACCACTGCAATTGTAGGTAAATGTTTAGGCTATTTGGTTAGAAACTTTCTATCAAGTTCCAACGTTCGCAGCTAGGTGTCAGTGACAGTGGCATCTCTGGCAGCCAAAGTTGGAACTACTTGGAACTTGATGGGGAGCATTTGGGTGTTCAATTAAAATACCTCGCTATGGCAATTGGCTGCAATTGAAATATAAGTAATATTTATAGCACAGCACTGTGCTGCGAGAACCAAGATCTCCCACAGCTTTTCTCATGAGTATAGCGGTTGAGTAATAAAAAGGTTGAAAGTTCCGCCTAATCAATACCTTTTATTAAATAAAGATTACTGTGTGCTCATTGATGTTTCAAGGCCTAATTGATTCTGGCCCCTTCATCAGCCTTTGATAGTGTGAATCATGCGAAGATGTGGAATGTACTTAGACATATGGGCATACCTGAACATCTCATTGTCCTGATGCGTAACCTATATTTGGGACAAGAAGCCAATGTTAAAACTGAGCATGGTGAAACAGAGTGGTTCCCTATTAGTAAAGGTGTGCGACAAGGCTGTATACTTTCGCCTTACTTATTCAATGTGTATGCTGAGTACATCATGAGGAAATCTGGATTGGATGAGTCACCTCATGGTTTTAAGATTGGGGGATTGAATATAAACAACTTGAGGTATGCAGATGACACCACTTTGGTTGCTGAAAGCAAGGAAGAGCTCGATGATATCATTATGAAAGTTAAAGAACAGAGTGAAACCATGGGCTTGTACTTGAATATCAACAAGACAAAACTAATGACAACAAGTTTCCCATTAAACATTATGATAGATAATAAGTTAATCACAGAGGTGAATAGTTTCTGTTTGTTGGGATCAACCATTTGTAGTAGTGGCTCATGCAGTCAAGAGATTCGCCGAAGACTTGCCCTAGGAAGAGCAGCTTTTAAAGGCCTGGATAAGATCTTCAAGTGTTCCGATGTTTCTTTACCTACTAAAATTAGAATTGTTAAGGCACTAGTCTTTCATATAGCTACATATGGTTGCGAACACTGGACCATAAGGAAACGAGATAGGAAGTGTGTTGATGATTTTGAGCTCTGGTGTTGGAGAAGGATACTGCGTATTCCTTGGACAGCCCAAAAATACAAATGTATGGGTGATCAAAAAATCAAACCAGATCTGTTTCTTGAAGCATTGATAACACGATTACAGCTGTCATATTTTGGACACATTATGAGGCGTTCTGATTCGTTGGAAAAGACAATTATGCTTGAAAAGGTGGAAGGGTCTCGGAGACGAGGGCGGCCAGCATTGAGATGGATCGACTCCATCAAATCCAACATGAATATGTCAGT
Organism: Meconema thalassinum; assembly: GCA_946902985.2. Lineage (NCBI taxonomy): Eukaryota > Metazoa > Arthropoda > Insecta > Orthoptera > Tettigoniidae > Meconema > Meconema thalassinum. The sequence goes on along the minus strand of OX336400.1, from coordinate 97,504,143 downwards.
GAAGGATCTAAAGTATATGGCTGAAGACCGAATCATATGGAGACAGTCCTTCCATGCAGTCGCTAGGAGTCGACGCCGAATTGATGGCACCTGATCATCATCATCATCATCAGCCGATATGAATAAATAAATGTCAAAGATACAAAAATGTAGAGCGGAACACATTAAAAAGTCCCTTGTTGAACCTTATATGGTCCACCCTAAAAAAGGATGGGAAATTGAATACTTAAAACAACACAATTTGATGTGGAAAAACGTGGCTAAAGTCTTGTTTTGAGTGTTCAATTTCCCATCGTTATTTATGGTGCACCATATACGGTTTAACAAGGGACTTTTTCGTGTGTTACGCTATACATTTATGTGTCTTTGACATTTATTTATTGATAACGGCTGATGAAGTGGCCAAAACAATTAGGCCTTGAAACATGTCCCACCAATGACCACACAGTGATCTTTATTTAGTAAAAGTATTGATTAGGCGGAACTTTCAACCTATTTATCACTCAATTAGTTTATCAATACGGATCCAGACTGAACCTTTTAAGTTCTAAAATCTATAGAGGTTCCAAAATATGTCAAATACAAATAATGTTGACAAGAATTAACCTTCTGTTGTCAGTTAGTAATCTGTTCTTACATCAGTGTCCTGTTTATTTTCACTTTGGTACAATGTGAGGAAACAAATCACTCAACCGTGTAAATTTCCTTACGGTAGTTTGGTGACATTGATAGGGATATCAGGTAAACAAAAATACACAATTTAATAACATTTATTTTTGTGCAAATCTTACATAGAAATCACATTTATATGGATATTGTTCCTACAATATTCACGCACACGTCTAAAGGAAATGAAATAATGATGTCAGCTCATGCATACATCCAGTCATTCACGCTTTCAACATTCCTTTGTCAACTGTTTATTATTCAGAGAAATTTTGGAGGGAATGTAATGGAATGCAAAATACCATACTGCTATCTTTAAAACATCTGTATTATTTAGAATATTCCTCTGAATAAAGAGCAGTGACAGAATGTTTTTAAAATACCTAAAACATTTCTACATCCCTCAGCTTATATCAACATTTATACATTAAAAAAATACTCATTAACAACTACAAAAGCAACAACCGAGCAAAATAAAAGTCTTACTGGAAAGCTGAAGAATGTATGGGTATCAGTCAAGTACAATATGCCCGTCTTTGTAGTAAGAAGGTTAATTGATGAATTACCTATGCAGAGAAAAATAATGACCTACATACTATTAGTTGAGTCAGTTTCAGTGAGGTCATTGACCCCACTTTGCTGACTCACCTCTCCAACAGGTTGCAGCACCTGCTTGGATTCCTGAGAAGATAACTGCCTAACTTTATGGGGAGCATTCCAAAATTATTTAAAGAAAAGGTGGGCCGTACTGTTGTAACATTACACAGACACATACCAAAATCATAGTGAATCAAACGGGTAGCGAATTTTGTGAGAAATACATTGATAACTTAAAAAAAGAAAAATGTGTATTCTTTGTATGCTTAGATATATGTTATCTTGATTTGTACTCTTTGGAATCTCTTCCAAAGGAAAATTTGTTAAGTGTTTCTTTATGCCTTGAAAGCTTTATTTCTTTGTGGTGTGAATTTCACACATACATTAATATTATCATATGTCAAAGATGTGAAATATGAATCGCTTTTAAATAAAAATACCGCATTGATTTTATTAAATCTACTCTCAAAGTTCTATGCTATATTTTATTTTCAATCAATAAGGACACTTTTAAATCTGTCAGTCTGTGAGTATTCTATTTCGAACACTTATGCGAGAATAGAAATAGAAAAGAATGACAGTTTTAGGTGATCTCTCAGCTTTGCATATTGACTGACGATCTTACCACCAAGTTACCGTATACAATAAAGCAATAATAATTAATAATCAAATTCTAAAAATTTAGATGTAAAATTCTCGTTAGTTCTTTGGCTGTAGTAGGGCATTCTTGAAATATAAGCATTAATCAAATTCTACCTAGAAAGAAAAGTAATCATAAATATTTAAGAAAAACATTGTCAAATTTTGAATGGCCCACTTTAAAAAAAAAAAATTCAACACACTATATAAATCCATACCTTTCTCTTGTTTGATTTTACCTTTCAACCCAGTATCAAAACCTTCCCCTAAATCTAAATACTAAATTGATTTATAACAATCTATCTTAAAACTAACTGTAAACCACTTTTTTTAAACTAACATTTCTGAAGTTTTGAATGGAGGAAAGTTAAACGAAAAGGTGACAGGCATCATGCTCTTTGGCCAAAACTGTATGCTAAGATTTGAAGCCAACATACAAATACAGGGAATGGGAGGGGATGAATTTTAATTTTAAATTATCCTACTACTACCAATTCCAATGCAATCACACACTGGGAACGGTCAGCAAGTATAAATAAAATAAGTTATTATTATATAAATAAATAAGCAGTCCTTTTTTGTTTTTGTGCGTCTGTCTGTCCGTCCATCCGTCCGTGCATATACACTCAACACTTGTTTCGAGTGTAGCATAATGTGATTTCAGTGCAATATATTCTACACGTCACTAACAAGTCTTGGACATACTGTACAGTGCATTAACACGTCTATTCTAGACAACTAGCTACACTTTATTGCATGTAGTAGCCTCTTAGATGAGATGAGTCCACCAGTTCCAAAACCTGTTCGATAAATTGAGAAAGTGCCACCTTGTATGTCAAACTAAACGTTTCATTCTAATTATGTTTTTCATGAATTGTTGAGTAGAGAACATTTGGCGTAAATGTCGTGTAATCTTACAGAATCCTCTGTTAAGTCCATGCACCAGAATTAGATAATGTAAATTTTGACAATCGCGATGGATATGATCACATGTTGTTGAAATAAACAATGTCTGCTTGGTGAAGGTCACCAGAATGCGAGTCGTTTCAACATTTCCATATTGAAGTTAATATAAAATCTGGCTGGATATATTAACGATGAATACATTTCTGGAGGATTGGACATCAAATTGATATCACAGCCTCTTTGAAGCTGACTCGAAAATCAGCTATTGCATACTGAATGTGCAAGTACAGCTCACAGCAGTCGACCTTGATGAAAAATCTATGAACCGACCATACGCTACTTCCAGGAAGCCTGTAATATAAATGAAATGAGTGTTGTTGGTTTCATTATTGGAAGCCGGGAAATAGTCTCAAAGTCAGGTTTCTAATTCTTCAAATCTGTTGGGTTTCATCCTCAGATTTGTCGAGATGCTGCGTTGAAAAAGTTGATACAGATACTAAGGAATCATCTCTATAATATCAACAACTAACATGTCTAAATTCAACATTTCATATTCATCTCTCCGTATTCCTTGAATATCACCAACTCCTCTGAATATGTATATTCCTAGTTTTAGTTTATCTGAACTGTTCGGGAAGTTACGATAAATACAAAAACCTGGGCATTATCGGATTTGGAACTGGTCTTCTCAACCCCATGACTTCCTCTGGTTAGGTGGTCTAGGCTAGAAACATTTTGAAGTTTTCTTGGAGTAACATTGTCAGGTTACTAGACGTCTGGCGAGGGTACTCGCAGGGGGGACGGGGCGGCAGAGTGTAGCAGCTGGAGTGAAGTCCTACACCTCGTTACAAGAGAGGAAGAGTTGGCGACAGTCTTCGCCGCTACGACCTCGTCTTCCAGCCTCGTAGAAAGACTCAAATGTCGTTGGGCCATAACTGGAGCGTTCCAGGACAAAACTTGTTGCGTATCTGAAAGAAGGAAGTGCATTTCAGTAATAATATTAGTGATTATTTGAATTGTGGTCCAGGTAAAGTTATCTCTTCCACAACCAAACACTCAGTATTATAGATCTAATAGGTCGTTTTTAGTACTGTATCCTGCTCTATGAAATTGAATCATGGACACTTACCGAGGTAGGCCTATTATGTAAGAAATTGATGGCGTTTGAAATGTGAACGTATTGAGGAATATTAAGGATACCATGGACAACTATAAACACAAATCGCTCATCAAATGCAATAACGTCATATCTCAGAAGTCACCATGCCACTGAAAATGAACTTAACTATTTGATATCTGCTTCATTCCAACAATAAATTATTTTTGAAAATGATGTTGTTTATTTAGGCACAAAAAATGAATAGATTTCACGATCGTCCAGTTGGAAAAAGATGCGGAAACAAATGTTAACGTTTACTTCAGTACATATAGCTTTTTGAGGTATGACGTTGTATTTAATGTGTGAAATGTGGAAGTACTGCGGCGCATGTACAAAGATTCAGATTTCTCAACATCATTAAAAGAATAAAACTATGGGTAGAATACTTGGATCATTATTTCATGTGACGTCAAATTTCTACCCCTCGTATTTTGGAATCTGATCGATTTTTCACAAAGAACTATCATTCAGATACTACCTGACCTTCTCTAACAGATGGCACCATAAACTCATTACAAAACGACTTTGATCGCGTTTTCTCTGGACACTTCAATTCGTTAGTAATTACTTATATTTGTGGTTCCTGGTTTAAGAGACACCTTGTCAAGTGACAACCATGACAGCACTTACGTTCCCAGTTGACAGAAGATAGCGCCTTGGGTATCTGTTGAGCACTCTCTATTGGCCTCGCAGAGATACCTCTGCATGCAGTTGTCATCACTGGTCTTCAGAGTCCTCATGTATCCCTGAAAAAGACAAAGTCATATAGATTAACTACTTACTAGTAGTCGAAGATCTATCTACTTTTGATGTCATATTGTTTCACATATAAAAACTATCCAATTGTTTGATTGGCATTTTAATGAACTGGCGTACTAGACAAGAGCTGGTAATAAGCGATGATCGGTTAATCGATTATTAATTTGATAATAATCGAAAACGATTAATCGATTAATCGACTGACCGTTCAATGGATTAATAAATTAACCGAATAATAGATTAATTGGCTAACCAAAGAATCGATTAATTGATTTGTAGACACGAGGTAAGAAAAGAAGTTCAAATGAGATGTCACCACTTAAGTTACGCTTATTTTCGGAATGATGTATAGAAATCTATAAAAGTTACTTTTTACCTAAATATACAAAGTGTCCTTCCTTGTTTATGTTAACAATAACCAAATGTGAGTCAGTGACAGTGAAAGGACAAACATCAATCAAATTGGGAAGAGTTTCGAAAAAAGAAAACGAACAGTTTTCAGCAAAGATTTTGAATTCTTGTTCAATGTTTACAATTTAGGACAGGAACATTTTTGTTTTACTTTGTTTAAGCCGAGTTTTCACAAAGAAGGTACATTATTTAAAAATATATGATACAATATATTTTAATTAATTACATGTCTGTTTTGCTTCTGTGATAGCATTGTTAAATGAAAGAAGTATATCGATTAATCGACAAATTATTCGACCAACCGATTAATCGATTAAATGCACAATAGATCAATTGTTTTTAGCGATTAATCGATTTTTCTGTTTCGATTAATTAATTATTCGATAACTGAAATGCATTGATTAAAAGTACCAGACCTAGTTTATACCATATTAAAGGGTTCAAGAAAGCAGGAATTTTGATCTATCGTTGGGATCCGTGCTGTAGCTTGTCAGAGAACGGGTAACATTTAACTAGGTTGTTGTTGTTGTTGTTGTTGTTGTTTCATTGGAAGGGCTTGGATATCGTTTTCATTTAGCCCCATATACTTGAGTGTGTGTGTCTGATAACATATGTTATTATCATGACCGTATTAGTGTGTGTATATGTGATTTAGGTAAGGATGGGGAAGGAGGTGGCCGTGGCCTTTCGTTAGGAACTATCCTGACATTTGCTTGGAGTAGACGGGGGAAACTGCGGAAAACCACTTCTAGGGTGGCTGAGGTGAAAATCTTTATCACCAATAGTTTTTGAGAAAAGTTATAGTGAATAATTTAGAAAAACAAACTTTTGGTAAACAGAGTTCAAAGAAAACAGTGTAACTTATTTATCAAACCAGTTGAAAATGAAAATCCACAGCCTGCTTCCAGTCTCCGATCGGGTCAGGATCAAACCAGTTAAGTGTCAGTAAATATGGAGCTTGAGAAGAAGTCGACTTGCCTTCTTTGCTGGAAAAGGAAGTTTAAGGTTCATCATTTTCGCAATTAGGTCGGGTTTTCTGTTTCAGGAGGTGGCACATCTAGGTCATATGCCCTTAAATAAGGCACCATAGACCTTAGTCTTCTTTAGGCATGAGTTCAAAAATTAACTTCATATGAGTGTGAAACTTGGACTGCTGGCACAGCAGAAAAGAGACAGATTGAAGCGTTTGAAATGTGGTGTTACAGGAGGATGATGAAGATGAGATGGGTAGATTGAGTAACAAACGAAGAGGTATTAAGACGAGTGGGAGAGGAGAGATGTTTCTGGCGACTGGTAATGAAGAGAAGAGTTAGGTTGGTGGGACACGTATTAGGACACCCAGGAGTAGCAAACTTATTTAGGGAAGGAAGGGTCAATGACATGAACTGTTGGGTTGTGTAAAACAAATTGCCTCGGATGTAAGGTGTAGTAACTGTGTAGAGATGAAACGATTAGCTCAGGAGAGAAGGACATGGAGATCTGCATCAAACCAGTCAAATGAATGAAGACCCAAATAACAAGTTTCCAAAATAATATTCCGTACAAATTATTTATCAAATTAATCAAGACATTCCGCAATTATTTTTTTAAGGAAAGAATCTGAAATTGTAATTTATTATTTTTTCCGCGTCTGGCTCCCCTTAAGGCGATGCAGACTATGGAATCTTACCTTGAGCAAAGAAAGACCGGCCACGGCAGCTTCAGACACAGAGTCCTTCTTGCCGATGGAGCGGGACTCCATGTAGCGGTGACTGAAAGACGTCTTGAGAGCATCCAGAAGGTTCACTACGATATTGATGAACTAAAACAGATAACATTCGAGTTATACAGTGCAATAGTCTTTAGTCCATAGATTCTAGTCATAATAATAGTCTTGCCATGAGGTCTTGTTCCCCTAAGACGAATGGGTTGGTTGGTTGCTCAGTTAAGGGACTGCGACAACGCGGTCATATAGCCTCATGAACTTTGGGTGTGTGTAGAATCTGTCTGATAACTGGTGTTTATTGTGATGGCTGTTTTAGTGTGTGTTAGGACTGCAGACGATCAATTTCAAGTAGGTCCTACTTTTGCTACCAAATGCTACCGTCAACGACACCTAGCTTTGAACTTGGCTACTAAATGCCACCTCAACCGGCACCTGGCGGCGAACGTTGGAAATTTAATACAGCGTTATTCAAATCTAACTTACAAATTTAGCTTCTCACAATTGTAGTTAGTAGAAGGTTTTTTTACAAGCCATAAATCTATGACATGGGCTCGCCGTCTTTACTTCCCCTCCGAAGGAAGGCATACTGAGGGATTTTTAACGCTCTTAAAAACTCCGACGACCTGGGCCGGGTTTGAACCCCCGATCTTGGGCATAGAAGCCCAGCAAGCTACCAACTACGCCACCGAAGCCGCTTCGAGTAAAAATCAAAAACAAAAGTCAAGCTACATCTATAAATTATTTGTACAAGTCGACAATCAAGCAAGCACATCCGTTCACTAGCTACTGAAAGCATGTGCTAAGCAGCTTTGGATTATGACTTGTGATGTCATATCTGGATCATTAGTCGACTACGGCTGAAAATATAGCTTCGGGACACAGCTTTAGTAGGAGACACTCTTCTATCATGAAACAAATATTTGGTTGTTGTTGTTGTTTCAAAGACCGCAACTTCGTATCAAACGCATGGGGGTCTGCTAAACTAGCATTGTCATCTTCTTGGGGTTCCATCTTGTAACGATGATTGGCGATCATCATGGCTATTTGATACTTGGATACTGCCACACGGAAAAGTTCACCCGTGGTCGCCTGGTACCAGTCTTTGAGGTTCTTAAACCAGGAAGTTCTTCGCCAGCCAAGGTCCCCGATAACCTACATTTTTTCCCTTCATCACCAGTTGTAGGATCCTGTACTTGTTCCGCATCACGTGTCTAAAATATTCAAGTTTCCGTCTTTTAATGGATAACAGTTCTTCTGTACTTTTATCTAGCCTATCCAATACCTCGGTATTTCGCACTGTTTCTGTACACGAGATGCGAGGCATCCGCCGGCTTCCAGATTTTTTTTTGCACAACCATTCTCAGCATAAGATCCAGGGTTAAGTTGCGGTTAGAGACCAAGTTCTTTATTTTAACGAATGTCGCATGCTCAATTCTGATGTTGCTCTCTTCGCTACGTCCAATTTTGGTTCAGGAAACACTCCAAGGTACCTACAATGATGAACACGTTCAATTTATACATTCGTCGTCATTATCATAATGAGACCCATGTTTATGATAACCCTGCTCGGAATACAGCCAATACAGGAGTCTAGGGATTGAATTCCGACTACAGACTCATTTTAAAGTGTTACTCAACAAGAACAAGTAGTTGAAGGCTTTTAAGACATCCTTAGGGTTATGCGTGAGTTAATTCTCCGGACTAGAGATTCATGGTCCCTGAAATGTTAAGTTCATCCTTCAAGCTCATACACCTTCTTGTAATGTTATTAATCGTAAGATTGGTTTGTGGTGGCTTAAGCAGTTCTGCACTGAGCTCTATTTTGGGCTAGTCTCTTCAAAGTTGTGTAGAATTGGCAGGCCTGATGTATCTGTTGAAATCCTTGTCTCTTGTATTCCTTCCCTCCACAGCTCCATCAAGAACTATCATCAACATTCTTTCGTGAACAAACACCGTAACGAGGCCGAGAAATATTTTACTCTAGGAGAAAATTTGTGATTGGGGACTAAGGAGATGAAGATGAACTCTGATGTTACGTCTAGGCTGACAATCAACGGCAAGAACGTGGTTCAAGTCCAACCCTTTCTAGACCTTGAAAGCATCGTTTAGACTACACAAGGTGTGAAAGAGGGCGTTCATAGCCGCATCCGTAGATCAAAAGGCACGTTTGTCCAACTTAATCCTGTCTGGAGAAGTAGGAACATCTCAAACAAGACAAACTCCGACTTTTCAACAGCAACGAGAAGTCTGTTCTGTTGTATGGCTGCGAAACATGGAAGGTCACAAATAAAAGAAAAACTGCAAGTTTTTAACAACCACTGTTCTTCTCAACGTGAGGTGGCCAAATGTGCTGACAACAATTGAAGACTATTGGAGAGAGGCCAGTCAATGTGCGGATCAACGGGATAAATTGGAACTGGATTGGACACACTTTGAGGAAGCCGGTCGGGGCTGTTGAGTTGGACTAGAACCGTCAGTCTTGAAGGACCATGGCCTTTTCAGTAAAGCGAAAGTAATCGAATGTGAACCACAATGGTTGAACAGAATCATGCGAGAAGTGCTAAATGTGCACCCATAACGACTTAAATATGAAACCTCTTCTTCTTTGGAGAAGACCTTACGGCATGACCACGAATATAATACATGAGTAAGAAATCTACCATACGAACCATTCATTTCAACTTACCATATTGTATAATAAAATAATGCAATTGAAACGGCCAGAACTGAAAAGCATTAAGTAAAAAATGGCTATTTTTTAAACATTTAATATTCTGAAGTATTGACTCAAGGGCGTTCGAACGTCGTAAGATAGAATTAAGTCAGCCTTCTCTTTAAGCCAGAAACCACTGCTACATGTAGTGCGATCAGACGAGAAAGGCATTAAGTCAATGATTTGCTGCCTTTCAGCGCCGTATTCCGTACTTAATGTTGGTCACACTGCAATATTTCCGCGTGTTACAGTGCCATTGTAAATTACATTTGTGCAGGGTTTAGGTGTTTTCTTTTATGTTCCAAATCCTTTTTAAAATAAAATATCATGTGAAATATCCATTCAGGATGTCATTATGGCGCACTAAACTGACAACGGAGTTGAAAGACATTAAGTCACGTTTCCAAAATTGATTTGAAAGAAAATGTTCATTAAATTAAAATTGATCTTCCACTAACACAAATATAACCACAACATACATGACTAGTATAGTATGCTTGATAAGTTCTGTTCTGTCAATGACGTTTTATCTGTCTCCTGAAGGTAGTGAAAACTGACTTAATACTGGTCTGCTCCGGCCGATTCAATTGTCATTTCCAAGCATAGAACGGGAAGTACTCACCTCTCCTGCCTGTTTGGCCATGGTAGCCACCTGCTCGGGGTCCTTGTTTCCCAACACTGTCGACAGTACTGCGGCCAGGATGCCCTGTGTGCAAGCGGAGTGGGATAGCAACTACAGCCCGTCTAGAAGCCCCCTACTGCATGCTGCAGTGTGCCTTATCACGGGAGGAAGCTATGTACAGCACAATACAGTGGTGGAAACATCACCTTCTACACTCGTTCGTTTTATTCTGATCTTCAAATTAATGTTTCCCCTCCTCTTTTTTAAAATCAGAAATCAAGGAACATTATTAACATGGATATTATTTTTAGGGCTGGGGAGGTCTATTTGTAATAATACTAATACTACTACTACTAATAATAATAATAACCTGGCTGTAGGTATAAAAAGCAAACCCATCTAATGCATGATGGAGAAATTAACGAGTAATGCCTCGGATGAAATGCCGCTACCTGGGGAGCGCCAGGGCACGTTTAGAGCCGGTGCTGGACGTGACAGTATGCGAGCCGCCGGTGGTAGAGGGCTGAACAGGGCAAGATCCCGAAATCATTACAGCCGACAAGCGTTTGCAAGATGAGCCTGAGCAGCGAAATGAATCATTATCTAGTACTTCACCTGCTGAAGGTGCTGCACAGGTAACTCAACCTGTGCTCACCCAGGCAGGACTGCCACGACAGCGTATTAAATGGACAAATGTCATGAATGAAACCATAATACGCACTTATTATAGGGTTACTGACTTCGGGCAGAATTCAGTTGGTTATAGGCAACGCTTGCGAAATTCCAGCTTAGAAGTTGCTGTTTCAGTAACTATACTTTGGTTCACTGAAGCCCGTAGTTATGTTGTAATATACCAGAAATGTGTTATAAGTACTGTGTAAACCAATAATAATAATATTGTATGGCCTCCGCTGCCGGGTGTAAGCTTTGTTATTTGACGCCCAGAACGCAACTTGCATGTCGAATTTTCTTGTTCATTGGAGCGCTATGAAAGTCAACGAGTCAACACTATAACGCTTTCTAGTAGAGAAACGAGGAACTTTTGTGTTGGCGGAAAATCCCGAGATTAATTTTGCCATTATGAACACGGCCTACTGGATTCAAATGGGTCTTTTAACATGCCAACGAAGTATGAGAAGCATGTCGTGATTTTTGTCGCCTTAAAAAAATCACTTACCATGGCCAGGAGCGAACCTGCAAGCTTGGGGTTGGTAGTCCGACACGATAACCACCCACCCACCGTGTCAAGCGATCTATCTGTGATTAGCATGGGCACAGATACCCGGTGGTTACCATGGCAACAAGTGTTTGTGATCTAGGGCTATGCATTCTAGTTCAGTAGAGTCATCTATATGTTGCTATACGAACATCTTACTTACTATTATTGAAAGTTAGTTCGTCCATCGATCGCGAGATGGCGCGAACTCGTAATGTTGGACTAGAGAGCATCCATCGTTTAGAAAAGAAGTCCCTGAAGTTACTTAAGTTCTTCTAGCGTCTCGGAGTGTCATTTTAAATTTAAAATGTCAGTACTACCAACATGAAATTTTAGTGTCAACAAAAAATCATTAAAAATTACAAAAATTAAAAATTCCTTGAAAGTGATATTTTTAAGTACTCGAGTGATCTACCTCTATATGGTTACCAAATGGGGTATTATTACTATGAATTAGTATACCGTACATCAAATTATGGTGTTTGAGGCAATTTTCAGTGTTTCCTTAGTAAACGAAAGTTAAATGATTTTCTGTCGGTCAACACGATTGTACCCAAATGAGTCATTCCCTAATCCTGAAACAAATTTACATGAGATTAATAAATAATAATAAATAATAATGTATTAATCTCATGTAAATTTGTTCCAGGATTAGGGACTGACTCATCTCATTTGGGTACAATCGTGTTGACCGACTGAAAAGGATCAAACTTTCGGTACATCGTTGTCTCATGATAATAATAATAATAATAATAATAATAATAATTTAAAAAATCATTATTTGGAATAAATAAATGGTCCACTACTGATATGGAAGACATTTTTAGGAAAATACGAATACACCACTTCAAACATTAGCATAGATGTTCTCATTTCAGAGCGTAGTATTGAAAGTTGTATAATAATAATCTTAATAATAATAATAATAATAATAATATATACATAATTTGATGTTTTTTAGTGTAGCAACCGGATTTTTTTCCTTTCAAGACATTGAATTAGATAAGTTATACTGTATTTTCCAAGTATGGGAATGTCCTGGGACTGCGTTAAAAGTTCGAATTTTTCACGATTATAAATTGAAAAAGTTCGGAATAACCAAGTTTGAGTGTAGTACATTTTATATCTATAATATAAAATATTAATGTTGTTAAAAACTTCAGGTATTAATATTAGAAACATCAATCATTTCAGCTCTTTTCTCTAGCACTATTTTCACTCCTCTGCTCATCTTGTAGGAAGTTAATTGATAAAGTACTGCTCCATTGTAAAGTGTAAATATTCGCAGCTAATGAGCAAGTATTATTGGCAAATAAGACGAGGGGAATCTATCAACCGAAGAATTATTAAATAATCCCCAAAACTACAGCAACAACAATAATGTAATTATCATTGAAGAAATCTTTAGCCAATGACAAATTCATGAAAAACGAACGTCGATGCAATAGATATTTCCACCAGTGTATCTTATTGAACCAGCATATCGTTGTTTGGTGCCATTTGGAAGCACACAAACTGTAATATTTTGGATATTATCAAGAAATGATGGCCTCAATCCGATCCTTTGCTCATGCAGTGCTAGTGCAAAAATATATTAAAATATTCTTGTAGAATCATATATCTCGCTCTAGAGAGTTACATGGGGTTTCCGCATCTAACCTCCAGTCTCAAAATCTTGGATACCTATCACTTGGTGCATAAGATGGTGCAGAAATTGTGCTGTCAAATGCAATACACATGCCATGCAGTGAATTGTCTTGTGCCTGGTTCCTTTTCCATTGATGAGCAACACAATTCTCACTATAATATAGAAATGTCACTACCTACCACTTCAGTAAACCCAGATTCAAAATACGGTACTCTAGATATTTGAATTTTAAATTTGGTTTGCTTCAAGGTAACGTATGCAACCCCCAATGAATTTGGAGCTACGAGTGTACGATTGTTTTGTTTCTATACATTTTATTCAATTTTTACTAATAGTGGTTGTTGTTGTAAGAGGGTAGAGCATCATGGTAATCAGTTGAATCTCAAAATATTTTTTTTAAAATATGTGTAGGCTTTCACAGCCGGATGTACTTCCTGACGCCAATCTCATGAGAGGAGTTAATGGAAGATGAAATGAATGAATGTTTTTTTAAATCAAATTGTGACAATAAATGCTTGGATGAATCATTAAGAGATGAGCAGCTGATGCTGCAGGTCCAATCAGTTCTTGATTTCTTCGAGAACATTCTATTTTGAAAAAACTGTTGAGCGTTTCATACGTGGAGCAGTGTGAAGGATTGGTGTCCCGTCAACTAAACAAGTCATATGAACTCTGCTCTGGGACACTATAATTCATTCAGATTGCCTTTAGTTTAAAAATCAGTTGTATGTCGGATTGCAATCTAGTATGAAACATGCCTTTTTTTTTAAGAATATTAAAGCTATCTGTGGACTCGGTAGACGAGTGGATTCGAATCTCGCCGTCGTCCATCCTTGAAATGGGTTCCCAGTATTTTCCATTTTAACTCCAAGCAAATGTCGTGATGGTAACTTCTAATAAGCCTCGGCTCTTTCCTTCTATCTCCTTACCCAGTTTCATTTCATCTCTATTCATGAGGTTGGTGTCAGGAAGTACATCCAGCCGTAAAAGCCATTCGCCATATACATTAAAATTACTAAACGGGTTTGGGAAAGTGATTTCAACGCATGGGTATAAACCGAACCTGATCGGGGATTATTACTGTTCACATCCAAATAATAATTTTCCATGAAATTGTTTTGCTATATACATTTGGTTTAATTAATTAAGACTAGAGATTAAACTTTACTACATATGACTGGAAGTTCTTCCTCCTGTTGACTTTTTTGGGATTAATTCTAAGATCCATACACGTATCTACAGTAGAGCTTAGAAATAGGATTCATCGAAAATATATAATAATAACCTTATGATGTATATTTATATAATTTAATTAATGTAGTTGTTGATAGCTATTGTTGATGTCCTGCAGACTGGATTGAGGCGACATTGATTTGCAATTTCAGGAAAGAGTTTTTAAGAAAACACCTTCACTATGAAATGAGGTAAAGAAATAAAGATTTGAAAATGGTGACAGAGAAAGAGAAGAAACTTACAATTGAAATACATGATGTGGCATAAATTGCTTGAAGAAAATTGCTCTTAGAACTAAAGAAGGAAATTGAAGCGCGCAAAATAGTAGCTTTTTATATAAAAACTTGAGTACATTTTCAGTATATTTATAATATCTATTAGTAACAGCTCGTAATACAATTGAATGTCAACATCAATACATGCTTTAAAATGTTCCCTTTCACGGATTTTGTCGCCAGAGAATTAGTTTGCGTCCTTCATAGCATAGGCTATTTAAGAGCAACCCTGCCAACTCATTCTTTTAACGCTTAACTTCGAAACTCTCTCACAGTGAGCGGGAGATATAATATATTAGGAATAGGAAGAATCAAGCAATTTATGCTCCATCCTCTATTGTGAAAGAATGATTTAACAAGAAATTTTACTGACTATAGCTTCCTCTCGTGTAATTACTTTAGAAAATTATCTCTTACAATTATTTGAAATGACATAGAAATGCGTATTTTCTCGTTAAAATTCAACAATAAACTGTATTTTAGTGCACACGCACTGTAACTTGTATGAACGTACCAAGCAGCAGGATAGAAGCTGCAAAGCATCTGGATATAGGATTCCAAGGGTTACTACTTGTTTTGTGTTAGAGAAACTTTGCACTGTTAGGAGTTAAATAAATGAATGTGTATCATCTATGCTAATAACATTATTTCCAGAATATTAAAATAACGAATAAATGTTGTATGTAGGTATGATATTACCTTGATATATACGTGCATGTGTCTATTGAATTGCATACTCATTAATTCCCCTGTGATCCCAAACTTCTTCTGTTAATTCTCCAAAATTTTGTTCTACCTGTGTTTCAGATAATATTTTCCACTGTAGATGAACTACGCTAACCGGTACCGACATAGCTGCATGGAGCTGATGTAAGTTAGAGCATACTATTATTCGGATGTGTTTAGTGGTTAGCAATGACAATAGAGATGAGAGTTGGGCAATTTTATTTCGGTGTACAGAAACGTAGGTTTTTACGATATACATTCATTTTAAGCTCTTTCTAAGCTGCAATACCTTGGCTTTAATGTGCCTTTAAATGCCTAACCAGGGGGTTGTGCCTATTTGGAGTATAATTGCATATTTAATTCCTTTTGACAGTATAAGGCATCATTGAAAAGATGGATCCTAAACTTTCTATTATTATTAATGTTCTGTTTTGGGGATTTCTGCTCACATAACCTAAGATGGAGCTTTTCTGAGAATCAACCAGTGTCTGGGTTGGTGAAATGTGTGTGTGCAAGCATTAGTGCAGTGGATGTGTTAGGCAGTGTGTCCCTTGTGGGGACAGTATGGACAGAACTGAGTGAAGTAGCATGGTGCCCAGCACCGTCCTAACTAGCCATCACCAACTCCATGTACCACTGTGTGTTCGTTCCTACCTGCATGGGGGAACCATTGTCCACCTTGTCGATACCATCACCGCCTGTCCCTCCACTGATGATGGCTGAGAGGATCTTCAGACCCATGGACAGGATGTTGGTCCAAGGAGACTGATAATTTCCCTGTAACAAAAACAACATTATGTGATACATACTGATCATGTGACAATTGATAAGGGACCTCAGATCATTAAGGGGGAAAAGGGCTACATTTTATACCCCACGATGACTTGCATCTAGCACAACCAGCCCAAATTGATGATGAAAAGAAATCACCAATCACGTGTAGATAAAACGTAGTTTTTTGTTTAGCCTTGCATTGCTATGAACCTCCTAACAAGCCATATTTCATAATGCTATGACCAGCCAGGCTCGAGAAAAAGTTGGTTTACAATATTAACAACTATTTTCAGGACCGTAAGATCACGTTAAAACTCCATACACACGATAACAATAAGTTCCTTGAAGTTTCATTACGATCAGATTAATATGTTTAATGCAATGATCTTTCTAAGTGAGTGCTCCGTTAGACTTTTAAAAACAAAACCGGCATTTTTTTTTGTTCAAACAGCTATAAAATTTTGACGGGTTACAATTCAAATGTTTACTCTAAGCTAAACGCAGATTGTTTTAATGTAAGACTATGTGTAACGGCTTTATCGACGTCTTAACTCGAGTATCTATAATTTTTCCCCCGACAATAGTGCCATTTATTTAGAAAATTACCTGCTGTAGGATATCCAGTAGATTGGCGTTATGATCTTTGACAAGGGGACAATTAAAAAGAAAGGTGATGGAAACCATGAAGGTGTACTGGATCAGCACTGACCAGCTTATAGACTGAGGGCGTAAAGCTCTCAGAGGGTCTATCTTAATTTTGAGATATCATTAATTGTATTCAGTGGAATAGACTAATTTCAACAGGCTTAAGCATATTTTGCGAAATTCTTACTTATTTTTATTTTTGTACTTTCGTGTCTGTTTTTTCTGTTTGTTTCTGAATCATATCTGTGTTTCTTTAGAATTTTTTAATGATGTGTAGTCAATGAGTGGAGTAGCTTAAAGGCTCTTGGACCATTTGGGGCCTAAATTTCTCGCGTCAAAATTCAAATGTAGGTGATTTTAGGTGAAAATCTATGGGGAATTTAGGCATATTTCACACTCACAGGTTGGCAACCCTGTCTGGGATTTCCCTTGCGGCACCAAAGTTCAAATTCAATCATGGGTTTGGATTTTACTGTAGATTTTTCTTGGAACCTTATATTTTCGCCTTTAACAATTTTGTAGTTAATCGGTTGAGTAGTGAATTTTCTGTAATTTTTAATTCCACTAGATCTTTTTCAGTTTCTTTAAACCATGTGGTCTTTCATCTTAGGCTTTCACGGCCGACGTATTTGTTTTGTGGTTACGGAAGAAATCAAAGGTTTGGTTAATCTTAAGAGTTCATTCTCAGAAGATAACCGTAAAAATGTATCCTTCTTTTTCATATAGTATCTGAGAGTTTTTCAATTTTCTTGTAGAGAGTCTCATTCTTGATGTATATTATTTTATTATCCTGAAATTTTGGTCCTATGATTTTTCTTAGAGTTTTCCTTTCCTTTAATACGATTTACTCCATCTGGCCTTTGAAATTCATGTTTAGGGTTTCTGCTGCGTGCAGTACTTCTGGTTTAATCACTGCCTTATATTGTTTAATTTTGAACCCCCATGACAGAGATTTCTTGTTGAATGTATCTTTTGTTGGTTGGAAGGCCATTTCAAGTTTATTTTTCTTTGATTCCATTGCTTTGCATTCTCCAGCATTCCAACTAATCCATTCTCCGAGATATTTGAATTCTATTGTTTAATATAGAGAAAAATTTTAAATATTTACAAGAGTGGGTTTATTAATCACACGCACGGGTGTGGGAAATTATAAAGAAATTAGTCTTGGGAATGTGCTAGGAAGATAATAAATATACCGTTACAAAGCGAATGATCCTCAGCTTAATATGACTCATTACGTTTTTTAATGGGCTAGGGTTCCGCCTGAATCAATACTTTTATTGAAAATTATGAAATGATGTAATCATTATAAATGGTACATGTTTCGAGGACTAATAGGCATTTTTTATCCCCTTCAACAGCCAATATTAGGCACTAAATGAGAAAATTATTCGATTTGCGTAGCACTAAAATGTCAATAGTCACTGAACCTAATATGGTGCACCATATAGATGGATAGGATATTTGAAATGATTAAGGCGCCATATTAGAAGCCTCCGTGGCTTAGGCGGCAGCACGCCGGCCTCTCACCGCTGGGTCCGTGGTTCAAATCCCGGTCACTCCATGTGAGATCTGTGCTGGACAAAACGGAGGCAGACAGGTTTTTCTCCGGGTACTCCGGTTTTCCCTGTCACGATTTCATTCCAGCAACACTCTCCACTATCATTTCATTTCATCTGTCATTCATTTAATCATTGCCCCAGAGGAGTGCATCAGGCCTCGGCAGCCGGCACAGTTCATATCCTCGCCGCTAGATGGGGGCTTCATTCATTCCATTCCTGACACGGTCGGAGACTGGAAGCAGGCTGTGGATTTTCATTTCAAGGCGCCATATTAGGTTCAGTGACTATTGACATTTTAGTGCTACGCTAATCAAATAATGTTCTCATTTAGTGCTTAATATTGGCTGATGAAGGAGACATGAAGGAGTCCTCGAAACATGTACCGTTTCTAATGACCATATAAATACGGAAGGAAAATGAATATTTTAAATCTTAAAATTAATATGACTCATAAAATACAATTTTGAAAGTTTTGAAGATTTTTAGCCTTCCAGAGCCCCTTAAGGGGCTTAAGAACTTAATAAATTGGCATCTTTTCCTCCGGTTATTAAATTGAAGCAGAATTTACTAGGAAATAGTGAAGATTTACCGTATCTGTGTCCAGACTGTCAGACTTAGTTGGGCTCTGTTGAGGATTGAAGATCAGCTGCATCAGTGTACTCAGCATGTTGCTCCACGAAAATCCCTCCTGCTGTTGGAGCATACAAGAATGTTAGTCCTTCTCCAACTTTTACGAAAAAAGACATCAGTCACATTGAGCAATTGGGAATATCAGAGAAATTTACTAACTTTCTGAGAACTACAGTGGGTCAAGTAATATTTTAATTAGTTAAACAAATGATTTACACTATTCTCAACGATGAGATATTGCAATATTAGCATCCTGGGTCTCTAAGGGCCATTTTCACCAACGTCAATTCTCTCTTTATAACAGCTTAGGCTTTCACGGCCGGCGTTCATAATTAAGTGCAAGTTTTTCGGGCTTGTAGGCCGTGGTCCAGACAGGATATCTCCCGACGTTTCACCGGAAACTGCGTCCGGCATTATCAAGGGATCCGCTCCAACCCTTGGTCAGCAGTGCTGAAAAAGCCGGACGCAGTTTCCTGTGAAACGTCGGGAGATATCCTGTCTGGACCACGGCCTACAAGCCCGAAAATCTTGTACTTAATTGTCTCTTAATTCGTCCTTAAAGGCTATTTAACTTTGCACGAGCATTTCATCAAACAGAAACGCTCGTTAACTTACCACTAACAAGCAATTACGTTAAATAGCCAAATATGACCACTCAACTCTCTAAAGCAGGGGTGCACAACCCGCGGCCCGCGGGACGCTTGCGGCCCTCGAAGTCAGTTTATGCGGCCAGCCACTAGTTTTCCAGATGGAATTAATTGATCTTCAGTGTAACAATGAGTTAAGAACAAAATTCCCTGAAGTTTCTGTCCTAGAATTTTACATGCTTTAAAAACGGCAACGTTGTTTGGAAGTTCCTAATTATGCGAGCAATCGTTTTCTTTGATGAAACCAATCAAGTCAAAGTACCGTTCCCGTTTAAGTGATACACTATTGGGGGGAAAGTTGCACATTGCCATCTCTAACATTGAACCTGATATTGATAGACTGTTGAAAAATAAACAATGCCAAGCACCACATTAGGAGCATTAGGCTACTCCTTGATTTGATGGTCAGTTTGACGATATACTGTATTGATATTCATTTTTTATATTCTTTGATGTTAAGAATACTGTTTTTTTTTAAATAAAAATACAAATTTTACAACCTTGCGATAGTATTACTTTATTTTATTTACCCCTAATCCTTTTCGAATTAGGAGTAAGTTGATTGTAAATCAGTGATTTGATAGCTTGAAAGTTTATTTAACCTTTGGTTACAACGTTATTCATGGGAGCTCTTCAATTTCAAGAATAAACGAACCCAACCTGTCCGGACTCCTTTTTCTGAGACGGAAAGGAAGCGTTCAGTGAATTTGTGGCTCCGGTCTACTTGGATATGTGGAGTCTCAGTTCTGACCTGTATTTGGTTGGTTGAGACGTCATCCAGGTCATTGTCGATGGCTACCTTCTTGAGCGCGTTGGGTTTCTCTGCGAACTTCCTCGCCTCAGGTCCCGGCTGAGGTCCTCCGGGGAATCCCACCACTGAGATCACGTGACTACAGGCTACCAGCCCTATGAGCGCGTACGCGAACTGCTGCCTGCTATGCATTCTGAAACAAGAGTAGACATATGTTAATAATAATGTTATAGTCCAAGAGGACGCCGCCATGTAGCCGTGCGTGATAATGTGCGCATCAGACTGCTGAAGTTGGTCCGGAGATTAAAGGTGCGAATCCCGGCATGGTTCACACAATTTAATTCTTTACATTCAACCTGAATAGCTTATACTTTCTGTAGAATACAAGCCCTGATAGCTGTTAGCTTCAATTTTGATTTGTCATTAGACTACTAATATCTAGAGTTTTTTTTATATTTACATTTAGCACATCAAAATTTTGCATTTGAAATTCCAAATTTACCGTTTTGTAGCATCTATGATTTACAGATTTGTTTTTATTTTTGTGACATCTATGATTTACAGATTTGGTGTTTTGTAACATCTACGATTTACAGATTTAGCGTTTTGTAACATGTATGATTTACAGATTTAGCGTTTTATAACATATATGATTCACAGATATAACGTTTTGTAACATCTATGATTTACAGATTTAGCGTTTTTCTTAAATAAATCTGTTACAAGTATAGATTTTTGTGGAATACTAGAGCCTATATGTATCAATTTGGGGAATCGCTGTCTACATTTTGAGGTATTACGTGCCCCAAAGAAGAACTTGTTCTTTCTTGATTCGATTTTTTTTTCATTTTTTATTTTGTATTTGTATTTTTATTATTATTGTTTTCGTTTCAGTCGTCTAGGGACAACGAGCCAATTTCAATGGTTTGTCCTTTGCTGTTCCTTCTTCTTCCTCCAATATTCCTTCATCATCTCACTATGTTTCCTCTTACTTTCCTCGGACCATTTCGAGCCGGTTTTCTTTCTCTTCCTGCCTTGGAATCCTTCCATTTTTAACACTTTTATTATTATTAGTATATTATTATTATTTCCGATAAGGCCTGCTACGGACCACGCGCCAATTTCAATTCTTCACTCTTTGTTGCTTTCTCTTCCGTTCTTTCCAATATTTCTTCATTCTTAGACTATGTTGCTTCATTTTGTCCTCAGACCACTTCGCCCCAGGTTTCCTTTCCACTGATCCCTGGAATCATTCCATACTTAACACCTTCTTTCGATAAAACTCTCTGTCCACAGTTTCTACTTCTCTTATATTAGCTGAACTCAAGATAGCGGGATCGAATCCTGGCGCAGTCAGTCGGCATTTGCGGGTGAGCAAATGCGAGGGAGCCGTGTCAGTAGAATTACTGGCACGTTAAAGATCCCCCCTTTCGGGGCGAAATTCCGGCATTCCAGCGTCTCTAAAAGCCTCAGTGGTTAACAGGGACGTAAAACCAATAACATTATAACATTCTCTTATATTATTTCTTTCTAAATCTTTCTCTGCCTCTTGAATCCAGCTAGTCGTCGACCTTTTCTCCCAAAGGTTCTTTCTGCTATTAATATTACACTCATTATTATTATTACAGTATTATTATTATTTACATCGGTAATCCCTACTCAGGAGCTTAGCTGATGTGTTGGCCTTCTTTTCCTCCCAAAATCTCTTCATCTTCTCACTGAGCTTCTTCCTTCCTTCTTCTGTCCAAGTTATAGTGGCTCTGGTGTTGGGATTGTCTCCAAATTGGTGATTGTCGAGTTTGCTTCTGAAATTACATCTGTCCCGTACAATGTCTTCTGAGATGTTGATTTCCCGGAGATCTGTTTCTAGTTTTTTAATGAAAGGGCTAGGTTGAGAATTATTTTAGTTAGTCTGTTACTGTCCTTTCTAATAATACGTCCGTCAAATTTCAATCGTCTTTTCCGAATAGTGTGAGAGATTTTTTCAGATTGACTATATTATTCCTGGGATGGTTTTTTCCTCCATATTCCCTCTATACAAACTAGTCCAAAAATTTTTCGTAAAATTTTCCTGTCTTCTTTCTCTATGTCTTTGTTTAAAGATTCACCACCAATGATTAAAGTCTCCGATGCATGTGACGCTTCAGTGTCGTAAGTTTTGCTTTCCGAGATATTGATTTTTTATTATACCTGTTCCAACTATTATTATAAGGTTTTATTTGTTTTCTAAAAAAATCATGAACTGAATTTGTATTTTAACTATGTTACATCAGGGACAGATGACCTCCCCTATTCTGCCACTTACAATAACAATCAGCATCGTCATTACAGCATGTATGCTAAAATCGTTGAAGTCCTCATGACTGCTCGTTATGTACCGAAAGAACGGGTGTATGTGTGTCATTCATTACAGGGACTTCCGTCATGGTTACCGTACAAGATGCAAATCACGTGACCAGCAGCCGGTAACGGGAGTGTGTGGACTATATTATTATGGAAATGATCCATTTAAAGCTGACCTTGTTGTATCACGCGCTGTAAACCGCGCGGTTATTAACCCACACTCATTTCCCTGTTGTTGTTGTTGGCTTGCGACATTGTAATCATTAGGACTCGGATGTTTAACACCTAAAAATAGCCCGAATATGCATGCAAATATGACCTTAAAATTTGTATTTTTATCGTATGGCATTTAGTGCTGGGAGTGTCTGAGGACATGTTCGGCTCGCCAGAGGCTGTAGCTGCTTCCAGCGGACACCATAGGGTGAGCTACAAGTTCCGTTCAATTTCAAGTAGTTCTACCTTTCGCCACTAGATGTCACTGATACCTAGTGGTAATAATAATAATAATAATATCGTATGGCCTCGGATGTCGGGTGCAAGCTTTGTTATTTGACACCCAAAGGGTAGCTTGCATGTCGAATTTCGTTGTCCCTTGAAGCACTGTGAAAGTCAAAGAGGTTAGATGATAGATATCTAAGCTCCTTGAACACTATAGCGCTTTCTAGTAGAGAAATGAGGAACTTTGTGTTGGCGGAAACCCTCGAGATTAATTTTGCCATTATGAGCACGGCCTCCTGAATTCAAATGGGTTCTTTGACATGCCAACATCGTATGACATGCGTGTCGTATTTTTGACGGCTTTCAAAAAAAATCACTTACCACGACCAGGAGCGAACCTGCAAGCTTGGGGTTAGTAGACCGACACGATACCCACTCACCCACCTAGTGGTGAACGTTGGAACTTTGATAGAGCGTTCCAACGAAATCTAACCTAAAAATTTAGCTTCACACAAGTTTAGTCTGTGGAAGGATCTTTTCCATGCCATAAATCTATGACATGGGACCGCCGGCTTTACTTTCCCTCCGAAGGAAGGCATACTGAAGGATGTTAACGCACTTAAAAAATCCGACGACTTCGGCCGGGTTTGAGCCCGCGATCTTGGGCACAGAAGCTCAGCATGCTACCTACTACGCCACCGAAGCCGCTCCTTCGAGATTAAATTGTTAACTGAATTCTGTATTTCTATTTTCATATTAATTTTCTGAATATCCATGTTTAAGTGGTTATTTACAGTCTATTTCTGTAAACACTAGTTCCCGTTCGGTGAGTTGAGGATGATTGCACACCTACAGCTGACGTCAAACTACCGAAATATGACGTTCTTACCAAAAAAGAGACAGTCAGTCTGAAAGACTGGACTTTATATCATTTTAAATGCTATAAATGCTGAAAAATGCTAGAAAGGCTGGAGGCTTCGAGCGAGCGCGCGGTGAAAGGAGGGAGGTGGTTGGATGACGTCACGCTCGCCGTGTCGTTGCCGTCTCGCAACGCCAGAGCTCATCAGTGAACTCAGTACACATGCACCAAGCGGTATTATGACGTCACTCAATCAGTGCATTCTCGGTACATTTCGTGACGTTGCCGCAACGTAACGACGAAGTCGGCTAGATCATTTAAAATGATAAAATGCTCAAAATAAGACCTAATGGTAAAACATGTTCGAAATATGCATTTCTGTTCGACCCTGACTATTATGTGTCAGAAAACTGTAGCCTATCATAATGAGGCTCATTATAACACTATTTTTCATTATGAAACAGTTTCTCCCACCAATCAGAGCTCAAGAAACAGTTGTGTGACCAATTAGATAAGGATACCTTCGTGCATGCGCTCAAAATCCAACATGTCTATATAAATTACCGAAAGTGCACCGTCCATATGTTCGCGTAAATAAACTGGTGAATATGGGACAAGAAATAGCACTGTACCTTAATACCCCCAAATTCAATTTCTACACAGCGCGTTGTTTTTTCAAACGACTTCGGTGACAGTTTTACTGAATACTGGTGCACAATCTGAACATATGGCATTGAAGTACACAGAGCGCATGCGTCGGTCGGTCAGAGAGCTTGGATGTCAGAGATATACTACCCAGCGCAGCACCCGATCACAACATTCTAGTGACAATCTCAACTGATATTTATGAATATTTATGTTAAAACATATAATAAAGTTGTAATTATCGTGGAACATAAACAGTCGTATGCAACTCGCCTATAATGGTAATTAAGAAACTCTTATGGAAATTATAAAACTCGCATACACTCGTTATATAAACATACTCGTGTGTTTATAGCCATTATAGGCTCGTTGCATAATGTACTATTATATGACTAATAAAACCACTGTGTTGTGACGATAATCACTTGTGCTTGTTGCTATTTTAATTTGAATGGAGTCGGGAATATGATACGATGAATTTCTTGGTAGTTCGTTGTTTTTACGGTTTTCTAAACATTATCTACCTTTAGTGGCTACAGGCGTTAGAGCGCGTGCCTATAGCCACACTGGAGAGATCAAGGGGACCGAAATCCACCGTTGGCCGTCTTTACAATGGTTTTCTGTAGTTCCCATTTTCAATTCAATGTGAATGCAGGGATGGTATCTTTTAATGGGCCACGGCCATCCAACTCCTTCCCCAGAGCCATTCATATCATCTTTCATTAACTCAGGAAGGGCATTTAACCGTATTACTGTACTGTGTTTTGCTTCACTAATGCTAGACAAGCACCTGATGGGTAGGCAGCCCAACCTACTGTTTTGTATGCAATCGAGCAGCGGTAGTTGGTTCCCTTGGGACTTGGGGAATGTGAAAAGGAGAACGATGGGGGTCTGAGGGCTGTGTGACCTACATTGAGGTCACAGGCTGCAGGTGCTAGCCACCTAACGGTCCGTGTTGCATTCCTAACCTACTCTAACGACCCTACCTGTGGAGCCTCAGGCCGCCAAGAGCTGCGTCGCGCATCCCGCCTGCCTGCCTGACTGAAACTCACTTTCTTTACTGCACACTGATCATTTCATTTGTGACATCGTGGTCGTGATGGTAAATGGATACTCAGTAGCAAGCCTTTCATCCCCATAACCCTTTCGCTAAGTCCTGTCCAGTGAATTATGAAGGTCCCGTATCGGCTTCCTTTCTCTCGACACCAGACGTCCTTGCGGGGCCCTCGTGGTTTAAAGGGACTGTGACTACTTGGCTCCCGTTTAAAGCCTATTACCCTCTTGAAACCGCTCCCCTGCTGGGCGAGAAACACTTGTAAGAAGCCAAGGATTAATCGCAAGTCGAAATCTTTGTTCAACGTTGGGTACGCGTCTATACTTGGATTTTTGTTGAATCTGTCTAATAACCTGTGTCATTGTGATGTACAATTGTGTGTATTTATAATTGGGGCTAGTATTTGTGTAACAGACTACTGTCGTCTTAATTTAGGTACCATCCCAGCATTCACCTGGAGTAGAAGCGGAGGGGGCATGTAAAACAACAGAAAACCACTTCTAAAATGGCTGAGGTGGGATTCGAACCCTACTCTTCTTGATTCTACCTCACGATGCTGAGTGTTCCCCGTTCCAGCCCTCACACCAAAATTCCATTTCTTGGTGGAGCAGGGAATCGAACCCAAATATCCGTGGTAACAGGCAAGAAAGCTATCGTTATGCAATTAGGTGGACACGTCACTGCCTAGTATTCCTCATTACAGTATAGCGCTTCCTTGATTTTATCATTTCAAATGATCTTGTCGACTTCATCGTTATGCTTTGGTCTACCGTTATGCGTTACGGTTACGGCGTGTATGACGTCATCATGTTGTTCAGTGCATATGCACCGAGTCTGAGTTTACTGCTGGCGTCTGGTGTTATG
This sequence comes from Meconema thalassinum, assembly GCA_946902985.2. Classification (NCBI taxonomy): domain Eukaryota; kingdom Metazoa; phylum Arthropoda; class Insecta; order Orthoptera; family Tettigoniidae; genus Meconema; species Meconema thalassinum. Next base: position 97,477,656 of record OX336400.1, on the reverse strand, counting down.
CGATACGGAGATGGCGAGTGCGTGACGTCATGCAGAAGAGTGCACCTCCCGCTCTCCGTTCCCCACGCGGGAAGCCTAAGTTAATGGGTGATGGAATCTGTTGAAAGAGTGCTGGGGCTTCGAGCGAAGCGAGATAGATAGATAGATAGATAGATAGATAGATAGATTTATACCATCAACAGGATAGGCACCCAATTACAGATGATATAATAAAACATAATAAACATTAAATTTACTTAAAATCAACTATTTAACTAACCTAGAAACAAACATTGATTCAAGCTTATAAAATAAGTTCTCTATACACTTAAATTAAAATAACAATTATAACACACTATATATACAACAAACACCTACGATCTTGAGTTCAACAATGATCTACGAATTTCCGTAGGCTTCGAGTAAAATATATCTATAGCGCTCTCAAGATGGAAGCCCTCCTGAGCCTTTCTAACATGTGTAGCATTTGTAGCATGCGTCATTTGAAATGATATAAAGTCTAGTCTCTCAGACTTACTGTATCTTTTTTGCATGAGTGCCAACCAGCTCTCGGGCTGCCTACCTAACAGAGTTAGTTAGTTATTGTTGTTTTAAGGGGCGGAACTACGAGGTCATCTGCCCCTTATCTAACAGACAGACAGGTTAGTTCGCAACCCATATAACCTACGCTGGCACGTTTTGAGGATACGATCAATCTTCGGGCTGCCTCGTAACAAGCTAAACCAAAATGTTTAACATAAAATTTCTTATGATGATTCTCTATTTTATTGTTTCTTCCCAGAAAGTTAATTGAAAGAAATGACACTCATCTCGCATGCCGGACTTCCGCTACGCCTCTGTATGTCAGTGCGCGCGCGATTCTTTGGCGTTAGACACAACAGAGGTGTGGTTGAGTTTTCTCCAGGATCTCCGTCTTACCTTTCACTTTCATTACAACTGCGTAAGTACTCACTTATTCGCCCTAGAGGCATGCGACAGTGACTAGTACAGTAGCGCCTTCGCCGAGTTTCACACATTTAATGACATGATAATAATAATAATAATAATAATAATAATAATAATAATAATAAAAATAATAATAATAATAATAATAATAATAATAATGGGACCTAACTATTCTGACTGATCAATCGGTATCACACAACAGGTCAGATCTGATGCTTCTTTTCCACGGGGCTTCTTTAAAACCAACGCATACAATATCAGCTATTGTAATCGAACTTCACCATATACTGTAGGCTATATCTACGCAATATTTTCTCAGTCTAAGACCAACTGCTTCATCATACCATATATAAAATTTTCATTTTTTTCGCTATCGTTTTACCCTCCAGGGTTGGCTTTTCCCAAGGACTGAGCGAGGGATCCCATCTCTACCGCCACTGAGGGCAGTGTCCTGGAGCTTGAGACTCTGAGTTAGGGATACAACTGGGGTGTGTGACCAGCACTACGCCCAGGCGGCCTCACCTGCAAAGCGAACAGGGGGCCTGATGAAGGGCTGGGAAGAGTGGGAGGGTTAGGCAAGGAAGTGCGAAGGAGGCGGCCGTGGCCTTACAGTAGGGACCATCCCGGCATTTGCCCGAAGACGAAGTGAGAAACCACGGAAAACCACTTCGAGGATGGCAGAGGTGAGAATCGAACCCCCTCTACTCATTTGGGCCACCCGAGGCTGAGTAGACCCCGTTCCAGTCCTCACACCACTTTCAGAGCCGGGAATCGAACCCAGGACCTCCGGGGCGGCAGCTAACCATGCTGACCGCTACGCTACGGAGGCGACATTTTCAATTAAGCAAGGAATAAATAGAACAAATTTCCAAACCATGCTCCCCTCAGCAAATAGCCTTATTTCTTCTTATGAAGGGACGTAGTGTCCCAGCGGTCAAGCTATTTGCCTCTCACCAAGGTGGACTGGGTTCGATTCCCGGTCAATGCATGTGAGATTTTCAGAGTGAAAAGCCATGTCCTATGGTTCAGATTCCACGTAAAAAGGAGGTCCCGTGTTTCATGATCGCACGATTAACGGTCACGCTGAACTACAAGCTTTATTTCTCCTTATGAAAAACCATCGTAAGATATTTTTATAAATTTCAAATCTATTTATAAAATAATTTTTATCATCACCAGATATTTTAGATGTACATTTTTCAGAAAATCATTTTATAGTTCTGTATCATCAATCTTAAACACAAATTGTTATGGAGCGGTTTCGGTGGCGTAGTTGGTAGCATGCTGAGCTTCTATGCCCTAGGTCGTGGGTTCAAACCCGGCCGAAGTCGTCGGATTTTTTAAGAGCGTTAAAAATCCCTCCGGCTTTACTCCCCCTCCGAAGAAAGGCATACTGAAGGATTATTAACGCTCTTAAAAAATCCGACGACTTCGACCGGGTTTGAACCCGCTATCTTGGGCACAGCAGTTCAGCATGCTCACGCTATATTACTTATGATGTACAGTAACATTACTGTTGACTCAGAACTAGACGAGCCTGAACTTTCATCAGTGTGGTAAAACAAAGGCATGCAAAGGATTGTCCTCAGTCGCCAGGGCGAATCCGTCCCACTTCCTCGTCACAGCACAAGAGCTTTCATATCCATGCTTCTTGAGCACAATGGAGCAATGTTCACCATAATGTGACATCTTCAACACAGAACGAAACATTACTGATACTGTTAATTTTAGTTCACTTTCCCTGGGAGAAAGTGACAACTGAACTTGCTCTTCGAATGTGGTTGTTGTTTGAGTCTTCAGTCTTTTGACAGTCTTGATGAAACACTCCATGCCTCACTGTCCTAAGCTAATCGTTTCATCTCTACATAACCACCACACCTAACATCCGAGGCAATCTGTTTAACATATTCTAATCTTGGTCTACCCCTACAGTTCTGGCTGACTGCGTGGCTCAGCGGTAACGTTCTCGCTTGCTGGGCTCAAGGTTGCAGGATCGAATCCTGTCGCAGTCAGCTCGCAAATGCGAGGGAGCTGTGTCAATACATTTACTGGCACGTTAAAGATCCCCTTCGAGGAAAAATGTCGGCACCCCGGCGTCTCTAAAAGCCGCAGTAGTTAAAACGGACGTAACACCAAAAACGTTATTATTATCAATCATCATCTTATCCTCGACCTTTCCTTCCATAACTAAGTTTACTATTCCTGGTTGTCTTTGTATGTGTCCTAGCAACCTATCTCTTTTCTTCATTAGCAGTCGCCACAAACATCTCTCCTCTTCCAGTCGTCTTAATACCTCTTCATTTGTAACCCTATCTACCCATCTGATAGAATATATATTTCCTGATTTCGTTCCATTGGGCCAAGTATTGTATAAGTTATGATTTTTTTTTAAATGTTAAGAAGGTCACACCAAAAAATCACCACTTATAATGTATTGTATATTCCAACTGGTTGCAAGAATTGCTAACAATGTTTTGTTATATACATAGTATTAGTTGGGGATCATTGTGGTATAAATATAAAAATCCTGAAAACATGCAGGACCTTCTTCCTTTTTTTGCGGGTTTATGCTTTTTCAAGTCAGCACCAACATGGTCAATATGTCCTTGTTCTTTTCACACTTGCCGTACTAAATTTCACAAGTCAGAAATGTGCACTTGGATGTCATATGTTGAGTGAAAGCGGAACTACTAGACTAGACAATTCTGAAGCACGTAGGTAGCAAGGAAGCCTCCATGTGACTACAGACTATTTACTTACTTCTCGTGTCGGAAACATACAATGTACAGTTGCTATACAAACTGTCTAATTATATAACACGTGCCCAATACTGAGCAACATCCAAGGCGCTCGGAGTGGCTAACAGCAGATCTTCCTCTGCACAAGATGAAGGGCACAGAGGGCAATGAAGCATGTGCCTTGTGGTTTGTTCTTGTCCACATTCGCAAGACGTGTCACATGTACTGAGGCCCCATCTCCTCAGATTGTCTCGGGATCTTCCAACTACTGATCGTAACTAAAACTAGGGAAACATAATAGTGTGCAGTATCGTTTGCAATGGGACAGATGACCTCGTAGTTCGCACCTTAAAACAACAATAACTAACTAACGTTTGCAATAAAGAATTTGATTCTATTCAGATTTGCTTTTCTAATTTAAAAGAAAAAACACTGATAGTCAGTCTAAAAGACTAGACTTTATATAATTTTAAATGCTACAAATGCTACAAATGCTGCGTGAACTCAAAGTCCGTTAGCAGAAAGAAAAAAGGAAGAAGCTCAAGCATTACTATGACGTCACACACCTCTGTGAATTCTCGGTACATTTCGTCCCGTCACCGTAACGTAACGCCAGACCCCAGCGAAGTCGACATAATAATTTAAAATGATAAAAAAACATTTTCCATGTCCAAACAAAACCCTTCTAAACTTTCTGTTTGTCAGTCATCAGCCAATTAACCAATCACGCGGCTGAGTGAACCCCGTGCTACCTACAGTACGCACTCCTGCACACTAGAGAAGAAGGATGTGTTAGGGTGTCGTAATCGCTGAGGAATGCTCTTGTGGATGTAAGAATGAGGTTACAACGATACCGTTCTTTGGTCTCACTGTCACATTCCAGCTGTGTGGGAGTTCTTGGGCAACCAGCCGGATCTTAACTCTTCCAACAGGTATAAGAGCCTGGATTGGACAGGCACAATTTACAGCCTAACATTCTCCGTTCCCAGATTCTTAACGTTATACTGGGGTTGTAAGTCACTAAGTTGCATTTACCGTTACTACCAAAATAGTAACAAATTTATTGTTACTGTTTGCGAAACTTAACGATCGATATTGTAACCTACAGTCGGACAACTCAAAATAGATAACTATTTTATGTTCTAAGATAAATGTTCATTAATATCTGTCGAGATTTCGCCAGTTTTATGTACTGAACAGAGCGCATGAGACGCAGAGAATGCCTTGTATTTGACCATGGTCTTCTCGATTACCCCACTATGACACTAGGCAACGCAGTTTAGAAGGCCTAACTCCACGCAGGTGCGATGCTAACCTTATCTAATTGGTCAAACAACTGTTTCTTGAGCTGTGATTGGTGGGAGAAACTGTTTCATAATGAAAAATAGTGTTATAATGACCATCATATGATACAGTTTTCTGACACATAATAGTCAGGGTCGAACATAAAATACGTTTTTCAACACTAAAATAAATAGTTCTTTTTTCCGGTGCTTGATGCCTTAATATTCATCAGTAATAATCACCACAATTACTGAGTTTTCTGACAATTTCTTTTGATTTCCTTGTTTGTTTTTCTATGTTTTTCATTTTTTGAGTGCAAGGACTGTCTGTGAGTGTCACTGTAGGTTTGCTAGTGTTTTGTAGGGCCATTTGTCTTGCATACTCAGATCTGATGATGCTCGCTTTGATGAGCGAAACATGTCACATTAATTTTACCCTTCAGTACTCCGGGTAATTCAGCAGCCCCTTCCAATATCGTTTGCCGCAACCCAACTAACGCGTGTTGGCAGGAAGGTCGATAATTCTCTGCTTGCATCCCGTATGGTTCTAACGCACTGCAAGCATATCCCGCAAACTATACTGAACCCTATTATTATTCCCTCAATGTGGCTAGAGACTGATACGAGGGGAAAATAATAGTGTTCAGTATCATTTGCGGGATATGCTTGCAGTGCGTTAGTACCATACGGGGTGCAAGCAGAGTATTATCGATCTTCCTGCCAACACGCGTTAGTTGGGTTGTAGCAAACGATGTCGGAAGGGGCTGCTGAATATCTTAAACACAACAAGTAATTTATTTCAGGCTATTTCATCACATATTTCAGTAATTGGAATTATTTTGTGTTGACCGACTGAAAAGTCGCATCATGAATTTTCTAGTAATATAGAAACATAGGCCTACAGTTTGGAAAGGAATGAGAGAAGAAGAAGTAATAGAGAGAGTTTTATGAATGAAAGGGTACATTGCGGTCATATAGCCACGTGTATTTTTGCTGTATGTGTGGAAATTGTGTGTTATTGTGATGGCTGTAGTAGTGTGTGTATTTGTAATTCAGATGAGGATTGGGAAGGAAGCTGCCGTGGCCTTAAGTTAGGAATCATCTTATCATTTGACAGGGGTAGAAGTGGGGAACCACGGAAAACAACTTCCAGGATGGCTGAGGTGGGAACCAAATCCTCCTCATGAGGCTGAATGTACCCCGTTTCAGCCGTCAGGCCAGAATTGAAATTTCTTGCCAGAGTGAGGTTTACAAGGCAGGTAAGAAACACAGGTTCGAAATGGTTTAATAGAGAGGAAAGTTAAACATAGCAAGAGGATGAAGGAGTATTCTTGTAGGAAGAAGGATCAACAGAGGATGAAACATTGAATGTGACACGTGGTCCTTACAATACCCTAAAGAGAAAAGACAAATACAATATTCTCCCAGATCGTCTTCACCCACGGACTCTGCGAGGGATCATTCCTCTACCGTCACAAGGACAGTGTCTGAGAGCTGAACACACTTTATGAGGAGATGCAACTGGGAATGGTGACAGGCGACTGCTAACTTGAGTATAATTAAGGAATGGTCAGAGAAGGGATTTTGGAAGGAATTCAGCCGTGGAGGTTTTGAAATGAACCGTCCCAGCATTTTCCTGGTGGTGAAAATGGGAAAACCATTAAAAGCATTTTCAGGACGGCCGAGGTGGGATTCAAACCTACGCCCTCCCGATGCCAGCGAGGCACAAGGTAGCACGTTTGTGCTCTCGGTACACCGTGACCGGTTATGGAAAGTGTACGATACATTTTGAACGAATTGGAAGAAATCGCCATCGTCTCCTCCCTCACTTGAACTCTGTGTATCCAAGAGCTGAAGAGTAGACAGGCTTGCTGGTGTCATTGAACTTGGGAGTTGCATCAGGCAAACGACCCAGCTTCATGACCCACTTGCACGCGAGGAAAGCTTGTCCGTCTGTCTGACTGTCTATTAGTAGACCACCGCAGTTAGTAGCGCGTAATCCTTTCCTTGACGACAAGTAGGTCTAACAGTAACACTTCCAAAATGACTGTGCACATTCCCCAACAGTGTGTGATATGGTGAACATCACTTGCAATTGAGTGCAAACAGAAAGCAGCTGGGTGGTGAATGACTAACAGGTTGATGATGTACTCGTATAGCGTTGTTTTTAAAACCCACTACCTGGTTGAGAATCGAAGGCATAGACATTTAGTTGAAAAATTGGCAGGTGAAACGCTGAAGGAAGTAGCCGACTTCTGTTACTTAGGAAGCAAAATAAACAGTGATGAACGAAGCAAAGAGGATATAAAAAGTAGGTTGGCTCAGGCAAGGAAAGCATTTCTACAAAAAAGGAATCTGTTGACATTGAATAGAGATTTAGGTATTAGGAAGTAATTTTTGAAAGCCTTTGTCTGGAGCGTGGCGCTCCATGGAAGTGAAACTTGGACTATTGGTGCAGCAGAAAAGAAGATAATTGAAGCATTTGAAATGTGGTGTTACAGGAGAATGATGAAGATCAGATGGGTAGATTGGGTGACGAACGAAGAGGTATTGACGAGCGGGAGAGGAGAGATGTTTCTGGCAACTGCTAATGAAGAGAAGAGATAGGTTGGTAGGACATATACTAAGACACCCAGGAATAGCAAGCTTAGTTATGGAAGGAAGGGTCGAGGACAAGAATTGTAGGGGTAGACCAAGGTCAGAATGTGTTAAACAGATTGCCTTGGATGTATGGTGTGGTAGCTATGTAGAGATCAAACGATTAGCTCAGGACAGCGAGGCATGTAGGGCTGCATCAAACCAGTCAAAAGACTGAAGACTCCAAGAACAACAACAACAACAACATTTCCGAGATTTTACACATTCTGAGGTGCAAATAAAACGTATCAAATGCTATCGAGATCAAACATGAATACGTGTAGATTTGCTTTCATTGATTGTCTTATTTTGCCCCCCCCCCCCCTCCCCCTCGCACAAAGCAAAAACAAGAGACAAGGAAAAACGCAAAATTAAAAAAAAGAAAAGCAATCGTAGAAAACAAACACACGACCAAAAACATAAAGCAAAAAAATTCAAAAAAGCAAAAGCGGAAAACAAACACACAACCAAAAACACAAAGCAAAAAATGAAATTCAGAAAGAAAAAGCAGAAACAAACACACAACAAAAAACACAAAGCAAAAAGAAAAATTCAAAAAGCAAAAGCTTCCATATAATCACAGTCTTGAATGAGACTGAGACATCGGCGGAAAGCCACATTTTACTCTAGCTAATTTAAATAATAGAAACAAAAGCAAACAGAAAACAAGAAACACAAAATAAAGTTTCAAAAACAAAAACAAAGGCAGAACACACATAGAACCAAATCCAAGAACACAAAATAAAATTCCAAAATTAAAGCAGAAAAGAACCACAAAACAAAAAAAAACAAAAACAAAAATTACAAAAAAAATTTCAAAACAAAGCAGAAAACACGCAAAACCGCAAAAACAAAATTCAAAAACAAAGAAAATGCACAAAAATAGAAACAAAAGAACACAAAACAAAATTCAAAAACAAAAGGCAGAAATCACACAAAACCACAACCAAAAAACACAAAGTAAAAAACAAAATCCAAAGACAAAAACAAATGCAAACGCAGAAAACAAACACAAAATCAAAAACAATAAAAGCAAATTTCAAAAACAAATGCAAAAGCAGAAAACGAACTCAAAACCAAAAGCAAAATAACATAAAGCAAAAAGAGAAAAGTAGGAATTAACAAACACAAAATCAGAAACGCAATTAATAGAGATTTGACTCCGCTCATCCCCCTCCAGAAGCAAATCCTTGTTCGCCACTGCAGCTTGCTGAATGTCGTGAGAGGTGGTGGTGGGAGTAAAATACTTTGAGAGAGCGTCAAGTGGAAAAGCGTGTTCATTCAGTGTGGACACAAAAACACGAGGGATTGAGGCTAGAAATCATGTCCGTTCTTCAAACGAGGGAAGGTTAGTGTGCAACTTTTCACTTTTTTTTTCCTTTCGCGTTTCTCCATTTGTAGCTAGGCGAGTATTTATCAGATGGAATGCGAGAGTAAAATGTTCTCTTGCAAATCACCGACAGGTATACCGTTCAGAAATGTCGTCTGTCTGTTAGGTAGTCAGCCTAGAGGTTGGTTGGATCCTCAAAAAGTATCGCCATACGAGATGTTGGTATATACAGTACTTTACTCACAAAAACCTAAGGTAGCACCATAATGAGGCATACTGGGCATGGTGATGAGCGAGGTAGTTTGTCATTACTTTCCTCACTAAGTCAGAACAATAGCACTGACCCTATGAGTAGAACCTTCCACAGCCCTGAAGGCCATAACTCAGCACCACACATACCTCAGTAGCCTCCATATAATCACAGTCTTGATTGAGACTAAGACATCGGCGGAAAGCCACATTTTACTCTAGCCTGTGCCAACAGTTACATGCAAATTCATCAAGAGATGGTAAACAGGCAAGTCAGAAATGATAAACTTGAGTATTGTTGTTGTTGTTGTTGATTTGTTTAGGTCTTTCGACAACGTGGTCGTTCATCCTCGTATACTGGTGTGGGAGGAGGATTTTGTCTGATAACCTGTGCTATTGAAACTAGGATTGGAAATGAGGCGGCCATGGCAGTAAATTAGTAAAGTAAAGTAGAAGTGGAAAGCGAACCCACCTCTTGTCAATATTGTTTTCTCACGAGGCTGAGTGTATCACGTTCTAGCCCTGAGACCAGAATTAAATTTCTTGGCAGGGCTCGGGAATCAACAACTTATCTTCTGACTGCGTTAGGGTGTTATTTAATCGATACGCTGTGGTCAAACTTAGCTGTAATTTCCTGTAATAAAATGCGCCTGTTTTTAGTTAGTTTCGCCACCTACTCACTCGTAAAAGTCACCAGTCTACTGAATTCGTTAATATCTCCAGTATTTTACACAATTTTATGTTTAAATCTTTACATCAAAAGTCACTAGATCTTGGGCACGGTGAGCTTGCTATGTCGTATTCGTATTATCACTAAACATCAGATATTCTAAAAGAAAATATTAACAACCTAAAATAGGCTCTTCTATACTTTTAATAGGGGTTTAACACTTAAGCATAGAATATTTACAGGCCAGTTATATGTGGGTTTAAGACACAAATGCCCTATGGTGAAATTTTCTCTTTATCTTCATCTGAGTAAAAATAAAATATAGGCTACTGAAAACTGATGAATTGGACAAAATTGTCCAATGAATAATGATTGCGTGTAAAAATTCGTAAGGTTGTTGATTATACTTTTACATTTATTATTCCTATTATTATTATTATTATTATTATTATTATTATTATTATTATTATTATTATTATTATTGAATCATTAACACGGCAGATACCGGTTACATTTTATATTACAGCCTGGTTCGGCCTTAGCAAGGAACCATCTGTACTGAAATACAATGTATGTAAATTATAGGAACCTCATATTACATTAATTTCGTGTCCGGACTCTTCACGAGTCTCCCTCATTGAGCTAAATTTTCTTCTGAATCATCTTCCAGCCTTGCTGAGTGATCGGCGAGTGTATTGTCACCAAGGAACTTCCTGACAATATGGCAGGTGTTGAACAGAACTGCCTTCTGTAGATCAATATATATCTGCGGGTGTAGATTCAATATTGACAGACTACTGTGGAGAGTTTTGGGTATAACACCAGTACACGATACAATTATTGGGATGGTAGTCACCGACTCAAGTTTCCACATCTGCTTTATCTCAATTGCCAGCTCTGTGTACTTAGATATTTTAGTAGCAGCTGTTGTTTGGATGTTTTGAGTTTTGGGACATGCGATGTCTATCAGTAATGCCTCTCTGTGTTCTTTATTGTTGACAATGATATCTGGCCGGCTGTTACTGACTGCAACATCTGTCACAACTCCTCTGTCCCAGTAGAGCTTGTGTGTGACAGTTTCGAGTACTGCGGATGGTGTGTATTTCGAATAGGAGACGGAGCTTTGAAGAAGTTTGTACTTCAAGGCCAATTTTTGGTGGATAATGTTGGCAACTTGATCGTGTCGATGTTTGTAGTCAGTGTTGGCAAGGTGGGAACAACCTGATATTATTATTATTATTATTCGATACCATCCTGAAGTAACGCGTAAGTGGTCCCGGGATGGATATTATCAAGAGGATTGGGTGTGGGTTTTAGTGGGTAAGAAAGCCACACACTTGAGGAGTGTGGACCATTCTCAAGTGTCTTACGTAAGATTTTTCACTTTCCTCGTAAAATATATATATATATATATATATATTTTATTATTACTATTATTAATCCAACTCGGGGCGTAGTGTGTAGCATTCTTGACTGTGGCCTCAGTGGTTCAATTCCCTGCTTTGCCAAGAAATATAATTCTGGTCTGAGGGCTGGTATGGATTGCACTCAGCCTCGTGAGGTAGTACTGAGGAAAGGTACGTTTGATTCTCACCTTAGGCATCCTAGAAGTGGTTTTTCCCATTTCTATTCTCGGTAAATACCAAGATAATAACTAAATTGCAAATACACACATTAATACAACCATCACAATGACACAGGTTATGAAAGAGATTCCACACACACCCTAGTACATGGGCCTACACGTCGACGATGTCACAAAGCATCAAATCAACAACAACAACAACAACAACAACAACAACAACAACAACAACAACAACAACCACCACCACCACAACAACAACAACAACAACAACAACAACAACAAATGATACGTTAGTTCAGACTTAATGTATTTTGCTTATATTAGATTTATGCGGAGTTAAAAAAATCGATATGCTTGCTCGCTTGAATGTGTGTTAAAAGTTGGGCTTTCTCTCCCTACATGCCGTAGTAAACCGGCACAGAATCGCAGTGTAATGTCAGTTGTGGTTGGACATACTGTTGTTTCTTAAGACTCTCTTGTCTTCCGTCCTAGTTTAAGCACCGTATAGCCTCAACGTTGTGGTCATGTCTAGCTGTAAATGCATTTAAGGCGGTTTTCACACTGAAGTAATAAGTTGGAGGTTGCATGCGACTTGAACACCGGACCAGGTCATCAAACTAGAGCTTACACACCGAGGATGAAAGTGTGACTTGCTCTCTGGAAGCAAATGGTACGTGCGGGTTAAAGACCAGCAGGGTGGTTTTTATCAGCGTGCATGTTTGATGTGTGGGTGTATTATCAAGAATTTGACTCGCCCCTTCCTAGGTCACCCTCGGAAAAATGAAGAAGAGAGGCTCACCACCGACTCGGTTGGCCGATAACTGTCCTTAAAATCATCACTACCGCTACCTATCATTTCAAACTGTTCAGTAAGTACTTTCAGAGCTTTTATGACTTGCGAGTAGATTAGTAGCCTACTACAAAAGAAGTTAAACATCCTTCAGTTCGTCCACTTTGAAGGGGTAGAATAACATTTTTAATTTTTACATTTTCTTTTTAATAACCCCTGGCACTACATCCTACCAAGCGACCTCTGCCTAGCCATTTGGCTTACAGATATTGGGGTGACGCGTGATCAGCGCATCGGGTCCCCTCGGCCGTTAATCTTGGTTTTGTGATTGGGGTGCTGCCTCACTGTCAGACAGCTACTCAATTCCGCTAGTTAGTTAGTTATCGTTGTTTTAGGGGGTGAAGCAGTAAGATCACATGCCCCTTATACAATGGTCCTTAACTGGAGCGAGCGATGTTTCAAACCTCACTTGTCAAAGCCATGTGTGATGCTGTAGGCTGTAGAACAGTCGGGGATTAGTTATAAGCACAGCCCCCCGAGATATTGGCTTTGACATGAGCATTACCTAAGCGAATCTTGATTTAGCAGGCTGTGCACTGACAAAAACATTCAATAGAATGAGCTGTTGTGTGCTTTCAAACTAAACTGTCACCATCCATGTTTCAAACTTTGTGAAGGCCTTGTGTAATCTAGTAGGCTGTGGATAAGAACGGGGTTAGTAAGCACGGTCCCCTGATGTTAGCCTTAGTGCCGGATATTAGCTTTGGCATGAGCATTGCCTACTAGATTCCTCCAATAGGAGACTTTGCCCAAGCCAATCTGGGGGGTGCATTTTGATTTGGTAGGATGTGCACTAACAGAAACATCGCTGTTGTGTGCTCTCAAACTAAACTGTCACCATCCATTTTTCAAATTTTGTGAAGGCCTTGTGTAATCTAGTAGGCTGTGGATAAGAACGGGGTTAGTAAGCACGGCCCCCTGATGGTAGCCTAAGTGCCGGATATTAGCTTTGGCATGAGCATTGCCTACTAGATTCCTCCAATAGGAGACTTTGTCCAAGCCAATCTGGGGGGTGCATTTTGATTGGCAGGCTGTGCACTAACAAAAACTTCCAATAGAATGCGCTGTTGAGTGCTCTCAAACTAAACTATCACCATCCATGTTTCAAACCTTGTGAAGGCCTTGTATAATGTAGTAGGCTATGGTCTAACCTACTTAAACTAGAGGTTCATGTTGTATTCGCTCATTAAAGTCACCGGACTGCAGAATGCGTTGAAATCTCCATTATTGTAGCTGCGCTTTCTCCTCGGATTTATTGTTGGTCTAACCTAAATTAGTATGCTACCTAGTTTAGCTAGACTCTACTTTCTGTTTAACCTAAATGCCACTTTATACCTTCCTTTTTAAATTTGTCGCCATGCAGCTTTAGTGTTTTCCTTGGAGAGGGTCCATGCCGTGTCTGGAAGTGTGAAATACGTCTCAGTAATCGAAAGTATCAAATTACTATCCCTTTCTTAGGCAAGTGGAAGTGAACTATTCATATTATCGAGGGGCGTATCGAGAGTGGACAGCAGCCCCCTCCTGAAATTCTTTGCAAAATTATACTTTAGTTAGTTATTGTTGTTTTATGGGGTGCAACAACTAGGTTATCTGTCCCTAAATTATACTAAATTATACCCTAATTATACTTAAAAAACAACGGTAACTTTTGCTGTTAATGAGCCATAACATTGTTTAAAGCATTAATTGTATCATAGGAAATATTCTTGTGAATACTCATAAACCATGGATATTTTCGAAGCCATTTTTAAGTGTTGCCTTCGTAATCTAGTACAATGATTAATTTTCAGTCCGTCAACCCGAATTTACTAAATCATATCGCTCAGTTCGTAGAGGACAGGGACTCCATTCGCTAGAACAACAGATTGCTAATCATGGTTCTACAATCGCTCTTGTCGACTCTGGAATAGCCTGCCTCATGCATTAAAAGTCGACAATTTTAGTAGCAGATGACCCCACTGTTCCTTCCCTTGAAACAACAATAACTAACTAACCAACTAAAACAATTTTGCCTTAAAATATTCGATACGCGCCTCATCTTATATAGAGAGTTCAAGGATTCATGTTTCCCTCGTGTCGTCATTACACGATGAAATAGTTTTTGAACCTCTTATTTCTAGGGTATGTAGGGACACTCTACTCTAAGGTTCACATACTAAGTGTGGGTAAATGTTTTGACTTTAAATGATTCCGAATATTTAGGTCGATTATACTGTTATTTTCTTCGGTTTACATATTTACTCTCTGTGTGTTCCAATCAATTTTTACGTTATGAGACAAGGGTCGAAGTTTAATTAATTGATGCAACCATAAATTAAATAACATGTGCGTGTGTAATTTATAGTGGTTTTCGTTCCTTACTGATGTGTTTAAATGTACACATACCTGAAGTATTTGAGAGATTCATATGATTATTCATCACAATATCAATTGAAATAATAATAAATTGTGGTGAGTAGCCTAATGTTGATAAATTCTAGTAGCCAGAAATTGCTGACACACTTCGGTGAAAAACTTTCCAGAAGCTGAAGGATGTATCATTGCAGTTCAAGATCAAGTCATCCCTGCAAGGAACTACTTGAAGTTCATTGTAAAAGATCCAGATGCACAAGATGTTAAGTGCCATATTTGGTTCAAGAGTCAGACTCAATGTGGCATATTACATCTGCATGAAGGTATTTCCTGATGGAGCACTAACATAGGCATGATACAGATGCTAAAATCTAGTGAACTAGGTAGATGACTAATATACCGGATTTGACGTTACGAGTCATTATCCAAAGCTGCTTATCACATGTAATCAAGTTTGTAATAGCTAGTGAACGAAAGTGCTTGATTGTAGACTTGTACAAAGAATTTATAGAAATTGATGGTCTTTTGTATTTTTGGCTTTACTCGAAGCTAAAATGGATACCGTGAAAAAATGGAGTTGGTATGGAACACTGCCTTCTTGCGCGTAAGTTTGGCACCGACATGTAAGCATAGTGTGTTTCAGAATACAAGTCTATGAAGAATGACATGCTTTGAGCACACATGTTCCAAGCTCTGGAGTACGTAGTGCTTAGGGAGCTAGTTAATGGTTACTGTATCAACTTAAGCTTTGGGACACAGCCTTACATCAAAAGTTGGTTGATAAGTTGCAGTATCTGAGAGGAAAGAAAGCTGCTTTTTACCAATATCAATCAGAGAGTGTGTTTGAAAACTATTACTACACGTTCTATTCGAACCGGACTGTTCTGACTCTTCAATCGGTATCGCACAACAGGCCGGGTCTGGTGGTTGTCAACAAGAAGATAAAGCAAGCCACCTCGATTGAAGTTGTGATCCTCAGCAACAAGAATCTCCTAATAAAGCACACTGAAAAGGTCACCAAATATATCGGATTAGTTAGCTCTATCAAGAGGCAGTGGCATGTAGAACGGGTAAATACCATACCTATCTTGTCTCGAGTATGGGCGTGATGCCAGGTACCTTGCTCCAAGGCCTTAAATAACTATACAAACTAATGCAGAAGTCAGTAGTTACGGGCAACCCGAATCTTTCGGAAGTTAATGGATAGTGATTTCATCTTTCCAGCTTAGAACTGACTGTTTCAGTAACTATACTTTGACTTCTTGAAACCCATATAGTTATGACGTGAGGTACAGTCACGGTATCTGTATCTTATTCAAGTATATTTTTCCCTTTCACCATGTGACTTAATGCCGCCTAGATCACTGAGCTCACGTGATGGCAATAGTATGAAACTGACAGTTACACAATTACAGTACCATCACTTGAGCTAAGTGATGTGTTGGCGGGTAATAACCGGGCTAAGCCGTGATAATAATGGAATAATAATAATAATACTTATAAAATTAGGGGGCCTGTGTGAGAACTCTCGCATGTGTTAAACTACCCACCTGCCTTCACTGTTATGCTGGTTTGACGTGACACAGTTCTGGCAGGGGCTATCGTCTTGTATATTTGTTTAAACGCACTTTATAACCAAATAAATATATTTCCGTTGACTTTTCAAGAAATGAAAGATTTTTCCAGTATTATTGAGACGATTTGGAAGATTTTGATACAAACCGCACCTTCTAAATCCCTCTAGTCTAGGAGCTTGAGTTTTGTGAAACATAGTACACCTTAGCGTTTTATATACCAGGTGAATCAGCTGCCACTAATAATATTGTTTGATGCAGCCCAACTAGCATTGTTGTCCGGAAGGTCGATATTTCTCTGCTTGCATCCCGTATGGTATTAATGCACTGCAAGCATATCCCACAAACGATACTGAACAGTATTATTTTTCCCTCGATGTGACTACAGACTTACAGGCTACGAGAGAAAAATGATCGAGCTCAGTATCGTGTTCGTGACACATCTTCTCGTTGTCTGACGATCACTATTACATTTTCGTCCGATTGCCAACTTGAACCCGGTTCATCAGTGAATCTTATTGTTGCTGCATTTCATTGTTTTCTCCACTTTTCCGAACGTAAAGGACACACTAAGCGTTTCTTACGAGGTGCCGGCATGATGACACGCGGTAGATTGTTGATTGTTCAACGGAAACTCGACCATATCCGGTCGATGAGATTAGCAGTTCGCCTTTTCTACCACTACGAACGCTAGTGTGAGTCAATGCAGAGCTTCACTCAAACCCTTATAACTACTTCCGGTGTGAACATTTTTTCAAAAATAAAAATACGCCTGTGTGTATTGAACCAAGGAACATATTATTGGCTATGATTTGAATCAAAAATGAAAACGAGTAAGGAAAGAAGCGATTCTTGGCTGTTTTTCCTGAACCGCATTTTGGCCAGAAGTGATTTTCGAAATTTGTTTTTTTAGTTTGATATACGAAGGTGGATAAAAAGTTAGTTGCACTAACGCGCTGCAGCAGCGCGCTGTGTGTCGCAAACGTGGGCACAGGGGAGAAAGGGACAGACACTGCCCACACGTCTGTTAGGCAGGTCGCTGTGGTGTCTTGTATGGTGTGAATAACGGCCAAAAGCAATGGCGCGTTGACTGGACGTTCACTCCAAATATGAGGTGCGTGCGACAATCCGATTCCTATGGGCCAAAAGGAAGAATTGCACGGACATTCATCGTGAATTTAGTGCTATGTATGGGAAGCGGGCCATTTCCCGGCAAGGGATCGTAAAGTGGTATCAGCAATTCGAAGCCGGACGCATGGATATCACGGACGAATATCGCGAGGGCAGGCCCGCAACGTCCAGGACCCGTGCAAATGTCAACAATGTGAATGCGATCATTACACAGAACGGTGGTCGACATTTCCAGACCGATGAGGAGGTGAAGGCAGCTGTCTCCGTGTGGTTGCAGAACGCTGGAAGAACTTTCTATGCATCCGGCATCGATAAGTTGGTTGAGCGTTCGCAGATATGTTTGGAGTCTCTTGGAAACTATGTGGAAAAGTAACGTTACATTGTATGTCGTTATAGGCGTTTGGTGTTGTATAGGTGGTGTAATACCGGGTGAGTTAGCCGTGGTGGTTACGGCATGACTGATGGCAGTCGCTCACATCCGGGAGGCGAGGAGGTTCGAATCCCCCCGCCGGCAACCTTGAAGATGGTCTTCTGTGGTTTCCCATCTTCCTTCCAGGCAAATGCCGGGGTTGGTCCCTAACTATAGGCCACAGCCGCTACCTTCCAACTCCTCGTCCTTACATTCCAACTTCCCTCCTTCCCTCCCCAACGGTACTTGTAGCTCACCCATTGGGTGTCCGTCTCGAAGCAGCTACAAAACTGGCGAGCCGAACATGTCCTCGGACACTCCCGGCACTAAAAAGCCATACGCTAAAAAAAAAAAAAAGTGGTGAGCCACAACTGGGAAGTGCAACTTATTTTTTGATCTGCCCTCGTAGCTCTCCTAGACTCACAATTTGAATCCCTTCCGGACCCTTTTGCCCTTCAACGTTTGGCACAATTGAGGATATTGCTTAATTTTACGTTTTTGCAAAGACTTTGTCTGCTAAGAAATGTTTTCAACATTAACAAAATGGGGGAGGGGCTACTTAATTGGATGATATGTTTCGATCGTCAAGCGATCATCATCAAATCCTGTTCACATAGGCTTAGTTAATGTACGATGTTTATGAACTACACTTATGCACAAATACAGGGTGTTACAAAAAGGTACGGCACAAAATG
Source organism: Meconema thalassinum (assembly GCA_946902985.2). Lineage (NCBI taxonomy): Eukaryota > Metazoa > Arthropoda > Insecta > Orthoptera > Tettigoniidae > Meconema > Meconema thalassinum. Next base: position 97,459,208 of record OX336400.1, on the reverse strand, counting down.
CAGGACACATTCCTCACACGTGGATGAAGAAATTTTGTTTTATGAACATGGGTCCGGAAACGCTTTGTTTCCATGTTATACCTCATGGTTTCCAACTCATTAATCATGGGAAACACACAAGAAGAGAACATAAGAACCATGAGGAACATGCACTCTTTGTTACTTTGTCATTATTGTAGGTGCACCGCCAGTGTTTTGTTTTACATGGTCCTGTTGCCATGCGACTTAGCAAATGTGCCTTTAGCTGTGCGACAAAACATGTACTGTACGTCATGCACGATGGAGCACCTCCTCATTTTAGTGTTAATGTCCGCCGGATTCTAAATGACAGATTTGGTGACAGAAGGATAGGTAGAGTTGGACCAATTGCCTGACCTCCACGCTCACCGGACCTAAACCCAATGGACTTTTATTTGTGAGGGAATTTGAAAGCTCTTGTGTATCGAACCCCAGTACAAGATGTTCAGAGTCTCCGTGCCCGTATTATGGAAGACTGCGAAACCATACGCAATACTCCAGGGATACATGAGTGCATCCGACATTCACTACGACGGTGGGTTGATGCATGCATCAATGCACTTGGAGGGCATAAATAACATCTCCTGTGAGAAAGAGTTGCATGTGGTATGCTGGTACATTCTGTTCTTGTATGTTTCCCATGATAAATGAGTTGGAAACAATGAGGTGTAACATGGAAACAAAGCGTTTCCGGACCCATGTTCATATAACAAAATTTCTTCGTCTACGTGTGAGGAATGTGTCCTGCATTTTGTGCCGAACCTTTTTGTTACACCCTGTAGGCTATACGTACAATGTTTAGATTACATAAGTGTGTAAAAACTTGTGTAACGTGTCAATCGTATTTACAGATATTAATCCTGACGTATGCCTCGGAGACCTGGGTTATGAAAAGAAGGGAGAAGAGCAAAATACAGGCCAGTGAGATGAGGTTCTTGAGAAGCAGTATTGGAACTGCAAAGATGGACAGAATAAGAAATGAGAGGACCAGAGAATTAATGAAGGAGGAACCATTACAGGATGGTATAGAGAAATCTAGACTTAGATGGTATGGACATGTAAAACGAATGGAGGAGAAGAGGATACCCAGGAGGATACACGAGACGGAGTGGGAAGGAAAGAGACCGAGAGACAGGTGGCTGAAGGGGGTGGAAGAAAGCGTGAAGAAGGGAGGATAAGACTGGACAAGGGTGGAGGCTGAGAGATGGTGGGAAGACAGAAGACGTTGGAGAGGCTTGTGCTCCAAACAGACCCGGCCAGTGGCTGGAAACTGTGCAAGATGATGATGATGAATTCGTATTGACCGACTGAATAGCTTTCTTTAAGAGAACTAGGCAACACTGATAAATGGCTTCTATCACTTCAATAATATATGTTTGTTAATTCATTTTTAGGGTTAGGGCACTTTGGTCATCAGTCTCAAGTACTTGGTTGTGTGTTAATTTTGTCTGATTATCATGATTTTACTAAATAAAAGTACCGTCCCGATAATTGCCTGCGGGAAATGTGGGGCAAAAATACCTCCTAGTTATCGTACTGAACATCGGAATACCCAGTATCGCCTACATAAATATTGCATTCTTGAATTTTTAGCATACTTTTAATTGAGTTTGATTGTGCCTTCTTATACTAGTGAAAGACTCTTTGTTTTTTGGAATAAGCGCATGAAACGTGCATTTGTTACGTATGAAAAATGTAACGAAAATTGTAGTGGAATAACGGAAGCATGTCGAAGATACCGGCGTGGCTTGGCGTCACACATAATGTGGTCACATGCCCCAGTGCCCCACTTAAAGCCGGCCTCTGGTTCAGGTTATTGATCTTCACTTCCACCTTGTCCTCCGTGTAACACAAGGTTCATGGTCTATTCGAGCGGTGAAGTCTCCGCTCACTTACCGCTGCGCTGGCGGAAGGCCAATGCCACGGTATTTACGCGCACGATCCAGCTGAATTGTTCTTTCTTTCTTTCTTTCTTTCTTTCTTTCTTTCATTTCTTTTTCCGTTTGGATCTTCTAAGGACCACGTGCCAATGTCAATGTATCATCCTTTGGTATTCCTTCCTTTATCTTCTCCTTCATCCTCTCACTATGTCGTCCCCCCCCCCCCCCTCCTCGGACCATTTTGAGTCTGTTCTCTTTTCTCTACTGCCTTTAATTCTTCCCTTGTTAACATTTTCTTTCAGAAAATCTCTCTCTATTGCTTGCATTTCTTCTTCTCTTTTATTGTTTCTTTCCAAACCCCTTTTGGCCTATTGTTCGCTTCATTGCTTAGCGACTAGCATTCTTAGCTGTAACTGCGGAGGCCCGGGTTCTATTCCCGATTCTGCCAAGAAATTTAAATTCTGGTCTGACGGCTGGAACGGGGTACAGTCAGCCTCGTGAGGCAAAACAGAGAAGTGGTGGGTTCGACTTCTACCTCAGTCATGTAGGAAGTGGTTTTCCGTAGTTTCCCCACTTCTACTACTTGCAAAAGCCGGGATGGTACCTAACATAAGGCCACGGCCGCTTCCTACCCAAATCCTACCTCATTTACAGATATGCACGCTGGTACAGATATCACAGTAACACAGGTTATCAGACAGATTCAACACGCACCCAAGTACACGGGGCTACATGACTACGATGACGCAAAGCCCCTAAAAGAATTAACAACAACATCTTCTTGAATCCAAGGTGTTGTTGACTTCTTGTTCTAAAGATATTTTAAGATCTGCTTGGTATAAATTACCAAAGAAAATCAATCACCTCTTCTGTATTGTTCCCGTAATTTTATTCTATGTTTCAGTATATTTCATCATTTTCAAAATTTGATAGTTCTTAGCTGACCGAGTATTTTCTGTGCATTGTTTCTTTCTACTCATTCTAATTTATCTACCTTGTAGTTTAGCATTAGACAGGCATTCAGGTCTAACTATTATACAGTATTAAACAGTATTATAACGTTGTATTCCTAGTTATACCATTATGATTATTATTATTAATTAATATTATTAGTAGTAGTAGTCTTAAACGTATCATTACAATATAGACAGTTTACAGAATTCTGAAAGACTCTACACATTTTATGAGTTTCTTTTGCGTTCCTACTCATTTGTTTTATATTATGTAAATTGACAATTATTAGATAAATTAGTACAATTTGATGAAGATTTGGTATGGCCTATCATATTGTTTAAAAGATAACAATTTTTAATATTGTATATCTCAATGGCTTAGTCGAATATCACGTTACATTCATATGTTGTGTTTACTGAGACGACAAATCAAAAATTAAATTAAAATCTGTCTGTAAATTTGTAGGCTGAACTAATTATACTATCAATTTTCATTTTGATCTCCATGTGAAAATGTTTAATATGCATCTTCAGATTTGTATGAGTTGTATAGTCAGTGTTAATTACTCGAATGTTCTGGAACACAAAGCACCTTCCATTCATCCAAAGTTGATTTTATTTATTCGTACCGTAGTGATAAGCCTCTCGTATTTACTAATAAACGAGCCTTAGAATGAATGAATGAATGAATGAATGAATGAATGAATGAATGAATGAATGAATGAAAAAAGATATCAATATACCCATAAAGAGCTCTGGAGAAAACATGATCTGGAGAGGAATGTCATAAAGTTCGAGCCTGTGTTCCAAGGAACCGGCAGCGTAGCCGTGCCTGTTAAGTCATGATTCACGACTGCAATGGAAAGCTGCATGCCCGGAGGTCGAAAGTTCGATTCCAGTGTTAACAATGGATATTTTGTTGTGGTTTTCCACCGGGTTTCTTCATAATTTCTGGTGAATGTGTGGTTGGTACTTTATTTAAAGCACTATGATACTTACTCCATTAATGACAGTTGCACACGAAGTAACCATAATCATAAAAGCTATCAAATACCTTACAGTCACAAGTACAAGGGACTGGTAACCAAAGGTGTCCAAAGTACCTAATTGAAGCAATAAGAATGTATGTTCCAACGAAATTCCTTACATGGACTTGTCTTCTATTTAATATTTAACATTTTGAGAAATATTACTATTTTTCTCATTGTCTGTTGTCCTCGAGAACAAACTAAAGCTCACTATTATGGAGCTCATTGAAGTATTTTACGCATGCTTCAATTGTTGAGTTTAGTGTCCATCCCAGCATTAACATTTTTATGCTTTATCGTATTTGAAGCCAATTTTCGTAAACGAAATTTATTACAATTGGTTACCATCGTGTTTTATACTTTGTTAGGACTCTACACACACCCAAAGTACACGGGGCTACATGACCGCGTTGTCGCAGCCCCTAAATTTAAGAACCAACCAACCAACCAACCAACCAACCAACCAACCAACCAACCAACCAACCAACACTATTATTGATTTTGCACACTTTTTTTAAATTATTTGTTTCTTAAAATTCCCGGATTTTCAACTGATTCTATTAATACCTTGCAAATTATTTAGGTCATTACATCACGCAAAATTAGAGGCTTGCTTAGAGCATATAGTTTACAATCACATATTATAACACCACTTACGGTGTGGTAGAGAGAGTTTGAGTGTTCATAGTTGTTATTACACATTAATTTAGGTGTTATGTCGTTAGCTTCCAGTTTTACATGGAACGTAAATACAAGATTCGAATACTCCAAAGAGAAGTTTTCTCACGCTCTATTTATGAATAAAAATGTGACCGTTTGTATGGAAAACAGCAAGATAAGTTATGTCACTGTTCAACAGAACAAGCTATATGTTTGCATTTTATTCATCCTTTTTGTTACGTCTGAAAGTAAGATATGAGTTAGATTTTTAACGGTATGTTACGGATACTTTTATGATACTTTCAAGTTATTATATATTCAAAGATTTGTGTGCTAGAAAAACCGAAAATCAGTGTTTTTATACCACGTATATTATTAGACCTAGGGGCATTTAATAAAAACATTCAACAGTAGTTTCTATCATAGTTTACATTATTTGACACATAATAGCAAATGCTTTGTTGAGGCATGGCTATACACAGTAATATCATGTTTTGAATCTACTCCACTCTAAAATCTCGCTTTATTCAGGTTGGTAACTTAGAATGCATTTCAGTGTCAAGATATGAGCAAGTTTCGTGATTAATAACTTCAGATCTATATTTTTGTCAACTACTATATTATTGGGCAACTGTTGTATCTTTTGCGCTACGTTTAAGATTTTATAATCAACTCGGTTATTACTACAGCAATGTTAATTAATCAAAATAAGTATGGGACAGTTGCAAGATCTTTCTGCTAATAAAATTGTAGGCTATTTGTAATGGAATTTACCGTAATCACACAACGAGAAATAGTAGTCATATCTCAGACTGCTATGTGTCGCGTTTTAATTTCGAAATGGAATATCCGAGTCTAATAAATTCGTCAGGTTCTGTACATATAATGAAAAATTATATTTGATAGCTAAAAGTTTAAAATTTTACATAATTTCAAACATTTTTTTTCTTTCTTTATTTTTCGAATATATTGTTTCTTTGCAAAACCTCATGCTTACGTGTTCAACTAGAAATATCCAAGGTTCTTCAAGTAAATTTTGACTTCGGATTATGTTATACCTTTAATTCTTGTAGATTTGTTCCTCTGGCATTGAATTAGTAGTTGCTTACCGTAGGATAGCAAAATAGTTTACAATAACATATTTAAACACTTCACATTGAGAATAATATTCCATTTGGACTTACCTTGCGGTGTGGAAGAGAGAGTTCAGTATCAAGTGTTCACCAGCTAGGTTGCTCGTCTTGTCGCGAATGCAGCTCCGCCGCCTTGAACTTGAGTATATATAGGGTGACCTACTTTGTAGGACGGGGCGACCGCTAGCTTACTCTCCTCTTCCAACCTGACTTTCTGTTAGCATTCATTAGACATGTTTACATTCACTGATACAGTAGACTGCAACCCGGAAACATAGGTGCATCCTACTTGATTATTTCACATGTTTTGGCTTATTTTTGGATTTTATTAATTAGTTCATATATTATCTTATTAATTCTTTCACGTATTTATGCATTTTGGCGCCAGTAAGAGCAATGCTGGAAGGTTCATATGACTTAAGAAGAAGAAGTGGGATTGAAGCTTTAGCTCACTTTAGCTCACATAAATAAATAAATACATACATAAATAAAAAATAAATACATAAATAAATACCTACATACATAAATAAATAATAAATAAATAATACATACATAAATAAATACATAAATAAATAAATAAATACATAAATAAATACATAACTAAATAAATACATAAATAAATGCATAAATAAATACATACATAAATACATAAATAAATACATAAATACATACATAAATAAATGCATAAATCAATTCATACATACATACATACATACATACATAAATACATAAATAAATACATACGTAAATAAATAAATACATGCATACATAAATAATACATACATAAATAAATAAATACATAAATAAATACATAAATAAATGCATAAATAAATACATAAATACATACATAAATACATACATAAAGACATACATAAATAAATGCATAAATAAATAAATACATACACAAAAATAAATACATAAATAAATAAATAAATGGATATCGTTACAAAACATTAAGTAAAAAATAATTGAAACATTAAAGATGTCAAAAGTCAATGAGGTATTCTCAAGAATCTTTAATAGAATTCAGAATAATAATGTTTCAATTCAATTTTTTAAATTGAATGTTTTGAAAGGATATCCATTTCTTCTTCTTCTTCCTTCGTTTTGCCCACTTAGGGAGTGCGTTTGAACTTGTTGACTCGGATTGATTGTGTTTTTCTCTTCTTCTCCTCCCAAAATCTGCTCATGAACTCGCTATGCCCCTTCTTACGTTCTTCCGTCCAATTTTTCCACTGGTCTTTTTAGCTCTTTCGGTGAATGATTGATTTATAATTAGAGTTCCAAATGCCTTGCGATTCATGATGATATCTTCTGTGACGTTTATTTCTTTTAAGTCCAGTTTGATTTCTTCTAACGAACTGATTTTGACCTTCTTTGAATTAATTATATCAAGCAGTTCTTTTTTTGCATATCTGGTGTTGTCCATTCTGTAGATGTGACCATAAAATTTCAATCGTCTCTTACGCAAGGTGTCAGTGAACTTATTGATTACTGTGTCTGAGGTTTTCCTTTTAATGCATATACCATTAACATAAACGGTGCCATGTATTTGCCTGAGAATTTTACGTTCCATTTATTATTTCCTTATTTATTTATTTATTTATTTATTTATTTATTTATTTATTTTAATATTCATTTATTATTATTATTTCCGATTATTCCCCTTCAGGAGAGCGTGTTAACTTGATCCAATCACAGCTTCACTTCCTTTTCCTCTCTTCTTTTCTTCCCAAAACCTCTTCATTAGTTCGCTGTGCTTTTTCTTCCTTTCCTCTGTCCATCTTTTTCCTGATGTGTCCTTCCTTGAGACTTGTACAATTTTCGTGTTTCTGATTTTATTTCTAAATTTTTCTCTGTCCTTAATGTCGTCTTCAGATATTTTAAGTAATTCCATGTCTTCATGTACTTCTTTTATCCAACTGGTCTTTAATTTACTTGCATTCACGATATTGAAAATATTCTTAGTGAGTCTGTTTTTATCCATCCTATATAACTTATGTGACCATAGAACTGCAGACGTCTCTTCCTAAATGTATCTGTAATGGTGTCTGTATTTTCATAATGTTCCTTTGTTAGTCTCCTGACCCAAATTCTATCGCGGAAAACAGCGCCATGGATTTTCCTAAGAATTTTTCGGTCCTGTTTCTCAATATCATGAATTCTCGTTTTTCCTCTAATGACTGTGGTTTCTGTCGCGTACAAGGCTTCAGGCAAAACAACTGTTGTAATGGTGCAGTTCATTTATTTATTTACTTTAATATTTATTTATTTATTTATTTGAAACTAAATATAGCTTTAAGAATATTTTAATCCAAGTTTTATTTAGAAAATATTTTGCCTTACATATAAGCTGACGAAGTCTCCATCGAAGGGACGAAATATGTACTTTAATTTAACAGATGTTTCATAAATTGTATTGATAGCGTATTATTTTTAAGAGGAATCTTTAAGTCAATACGGAAATATATCTTGCATTGCCTATCCTGGTAAATTGTATTACTTTTTACTGCTATTTTATGTTTGTTGCTGTTTCAACCTAATTCCATTGGGCCTTTCTTTCGACAAAGGTCGACGTGCTAACCATTATTTTAAAGTTGATTTTAAAAAATGCACTAAGAGCACTCAGGTCCAGTTTAGCAAAAGCGTAAATTTAACTATTTTGACAATTGTGCAAATACATTTGCCATTGATAGCACAAATGTTTGTATATATCCGTATTGATAGATGAATTCAAAGTTTGAAGTATAATTTATACTTTTAATTCATCTATCAATACGGATATATACAAACATTTGTGCTATCAATGGCAAATGTATTTGCATTCCATGAAGGAGCCAGCCAGGCTCATGCAACACTTAATAGATTTATACAATGTGTAAACATTAACCATTATGACAATGGTAATAATTAATATCCGTGTGTTCCGTTTTTCCATTCTTGAAATCTGGCAACCCTAACTGTAGCCCATAACACTCAAATTAAGTCTTGCCACTGACAAACAACATAATTAATGAACTAATTAAGTTACACCAACGATATTAACACGTCCCAAAACATTTCATTTTTAAAATCAAGGTCGTCAAACGTTGTAATAAATAATACACATATGCATTAAATAAGCATTACATAATCAAATACACAACATTAAAACTAGATATTGCTGACATATCAAATAGGCCTATGACACCAGCAACTTATAAATGCTTTTCATTTGAACGACACTTGGCAAGGATTTTTCATTTGTAGCCAAGTACCTTTCTGATAAAATTCAGAACAATTTTCGTCATAATTGTAATATGTGGAAGTTCTTGTTTTATCAAACTAATGGAGCTTCTATTTGTATAATCTCTCCATTTGATATTCATGACAGAAAAAACTCTCTCCGTAAAAGCATTGGAGGGGAAAATGCTGAGTAGTAACTTCACAAGGACTATGATACTCCTTAATTTTCTGATTCAAAACCGCCATGTCAAACACTAAAGAATGTAGTTTAAACGTACATGTTGTTCAATGCCACCTTTGTCAGCTAACTTTAACAGAACGATCCAACTAGTAGGAATCGTCTGGTTTATTTCAAGGTTAGATAATTTTATACCATCAAAATTTTACATCTTTCACCTATATATTAACAACATCGTAACAACATCATAACTGACAAGTATGTTTCTTCTGAAAATTTTAAGGTTAGACCACATCAATGTGATACAGACTGCCGTATCCATTAAGGTTGATATGTAGTCATATTACGTCCGATAATATTTAACCACACTGAAGTGGATCGTAATATGACTGGAAGATACATCATATAGCAGCGACGTCCAATTCACTATAATCAAACCATTCATAATTATGTTTTTTAAATTCTTTTTGTGAGCTTTCTTTTTATTTAAATATCTAATAGTGCTTTGTAATGATATCCATTTTATCTTTTATCTTTGTAAACTTAGTTTTAAGATTATTTTAATTCAATCTACGCTGACGAGGGTGTCATTGAACACCGAAACATGTACGTTTAAGCAGTGATTAAACCACATTCTTTAGTGTTTGACAAGGCGGTTTAGTCAATTAAGAATTAAAATTTCTACTTTATTAAGAGACATTTATTTCATTAAACAATGTTTAACGTTACATCTCATATCTAAACACTTAAAATCAGTACAAATGAAAGGAAGCTTAAATCCTCACATAAGACATGCCGGTACACAAAACAAAGTGAATACGTGTTGGCTTCAAAACGAACTTAAAATAGCTGAAGGATACCTCAATGTCAGGTTGAAACATGTACATAATGAGTATTTATTGCAACCAATGGCCATGAGGCAATATAAAAATACTCATATTTGAAGAAAAACCCAAAATATCCAAGATTACATTCAACTCTCATTGACAACAGAAGTTAGTAAGCGACTCAACGTTTTGTCTGCATGTCATGGCATGTTACCATTCACAGGCACTTCCACACAATTTGCAAATGCATTCTATACTGGACTTATGATACCCTTCCATTTTGTAGAGATTGAAATGGAATCCATGTATTGCAAAACGAGTGATTGTATGCCTCAGGTCGTAACATGGACCCTTCCACTCATCGGACGTCTTTGCGGCTGTTAAATAAAAGTCACTCCATATTTGCATCCTCTTCGTTTTGAGCTCTTTTAGAAGGTTCTCGTACTGGGCGGTAGATGGGAGCAATAGTTGACACCTTAAATCTTCGATGTAGAAGGTCTCTCGTGACATTTCATAGCACAGTAACGATGGGGTATACTTTCAGATACATAGATCTTTTTTCATGAAAGTTGCCTTGACTCCTTCTATGCACTTCATGTTGTTTTTCGTGTTTGTTTGAGTCTTCAGTCTTTTGACTGGTTTGATGCAGCTCTCCATGCCTCCCTGTCCTGAGCTAATCGTTTCATCTCTACATAGCTACCACACCCTACATCCGAGGCAATCTGTTTAACATATTCTGACCTTGGTCTACCCCTACAGTTCTTGTCCTCGACCCTTCCTTCCATAACTAAGCTTGCTATTCCTGGGTGTCTTAGTATGTGTCCTACTAACCTATCTCTTCTCTTCATTAGCAATCGCCAGAAACATCTCTCCTTTCCCACTCGTCTTAATACCTCTTCGTTTGTAACCCTATCTACCCATCTGATCTTCATCATTCTCCTGTAACTCCACATTTCAAATGCTTCAATTCTCCTGTTTTCTGCTGCACCAATAGTCCAAGTTTCACTTCCATAGAGCGCCACGCTCCAGACAAAGGCTTTCAAAAATGACTTCCTAATACCTAAATCTATATTCGATGTCAACAGATTCCTTTTTTGTAGAAATGCTTTCTTTGCCTGAGCCAACCTACTTTTTATATCGTCTTTGCTTCGTCCATCACTGGTTATTTTGCTTCCTAAGTAACAGAAGTCTCCTACTTCCTTCAGCTTTTCACCTGCCAATTTGATGTCCATAGAGGTTTCTGATTTATTTCGGCTGCATTCTAGTGTTTTTGTTTTACAATTATTAATTTTCATCATGTATTCTTTCCGTAAGACGGAGTCCATACCATTCAAAAACTCATTCAAATCCTCAGGCTTGTCGGCCAAGATGACGATGTCATCAGCAAATCGCAGAGTTGAAATTATTTCTCCTTGAATCTTCACTCCCACTTAAAAATTTTCTCTAATTTCCTTCATTGCTTGTTCAATGTAAAGATTGAAAAGTATGGGTGATAAGTTGCAACCTTGCCTAACACCTTTCTGAATATCAGCTTCTCTCTCATGTCCTTCAGCTCGAATGACTGCTGTCTGGTTTCTGTATAGATTGTATAGATTGTATATCACCCTCCTATCCCTGTACTTTATTCCAATCGATTTCAAAATGTCAAACAATTTAGTCCAATCAACGTTATCAAAAGCCTTTTCTAAGTCTACAAATGCCATGAACGTTCTCTTATATTTTCTTATTCTACCTTCCAAAATCAGCCTAAGACTTAGTACAGCTTCCCTTGTTCCAACATTTCTCCTGAAACCAAACTGGTCTTCACCCAACTCCCTTTCTATCTGGCTTTCAATACTCTTGTAAATTATTCTAGACAGGATCATTGAAGCATGAGTAATCAAGCTGATTGTACTGTAATCTTCACATCTGTCAGCTCCCACTTTCTTTGGTATAGGGATGATTACATTCATCTTGAAATCAGGGGGTACCTCACCTGTCTCATAAATCCTACACACCAAGTGAAATAACCTGATCAGACCTTCATGTCCTATGCAGCGTAGCAACTCAATCGGTATATCATCTATGCCTGGTGCTTTGTTCCTGCTTATGTCTTCCAAAGCTCTATCATATTCTGATCTCAATATTAAATCTCCTTTCGCATCCTCATCAATTTCCTCCTCCCTTTCCATTACATGATTCTCAATCTCCTTTCCCTTATACAAACTCTCTATGTAAGCTTTCCATCTCTCAACCTTTTCTTCCCTATCTGTTCGAGGCTTTCCGTTTGTGTCCTTAATATTACAGCACTTAGTCTTCTTTTCCCCAAATGTATTCTTAATCCTTCGATAAGCTGTGTCTACTTTTTCGTGAGATTCTCCCATATAATGATCCAGACCGTAGCTTATTATTGGGCTGATTTTTACTCTGAATAATGTCATAGCTGTCTCTAATGATAGTTTATTAAAATGTATTTTGTGCATTGCTTTTGTGGCATGTATTGTTCTGTCATTTATATGTTCGGTGAAAGTATCCCCATGTGTCTGAAAAATTAGTCCTAAGTACTTAAATTGATTTACAATACGTAACAATATATAATAGATATATTTGTGTAAGTATTGATTGGCGAATAATTTAACCTTTGAATTTGACAAATAATTGTGCCAAAATTTGAAAGAGACTCGGAATAGTACCAGAGTGCGTGTTTTGCAAAGCTCTATCATATTTCAAAATGTTGAAAATTACTTCCGCTTAAATGCTATTTTGAAATTAGGGATTTAAATGGAACTATAGTTTGATTGTTTTAATCTATTCTTTGAATCTTTATCTTCAATTTATGAGAAACAGATTTTTGAATTTCGTTGGTTGGTTCCTCATTTTAGGGGCTGCGATAACGCGGCCATGTAGCCTCGTGTACTTTGGATGTGTGTAGAATCTGTCTGATAACCAGTGTTACTGTAATTGTGATGGCTGTATTAGTGTGTGTTATCTGTTTTTATATCAGTAACAATTGCAGACATTCGATGTTCAAGTAGTTCCATCTTTTGATACCAAACGCCACCGTCAACGACGAACTAGTTCTGAAATTGGTTACTAGATGACACAGGAGTCGGCTTCTGGCATCGAACGTTGGAACCTAAGAGCGTTAGTCAAATCTAACCTATAATTTAGCTTCACACAAGTGTAATTAGTGGAAGGTTCTTCAACATGCCATAAATCTATGACATGGGACCGTCGGCTTTACTTACCCTCCGAAAGAAGGCATACTGACGGATTTTTAACGCTCTTAAAAATCCGACGACTTTCGGCGGGTTTGAACCCGCGACCTTGGGCGTAGAAGCTCAGTATGCTACCAACTACGCCACCGAAGCCGCTTGATTTTTGAATTTATCAAAACAGAAGTACGGTACATATTTCGTTTTTGATTTGGCCTTATAGGGGTCAACACTAGCACTCATAGTGATAGATTTAGTGAACTGCACATGTCAAAGGATGTGGTGTGGTCTAACGCTTGGTGTCCATGACTTGTCAGTTTAGTGTGTGTTATCATGCCGCCAACACTTAAGAGGCGTTTTGTTAATACACACAATATCGATAAGTGGCAGAGTAAAATTAAAACGCAGACAAACCTGGGATGAGTCGGCAACAATATGAAGACGCTGTAATCATTAAACGATCAACGACTACAAATGAAATTACATCAAAGAAACGCAAACCTAGGCGAAAGAAGACGAAGATAGACGATACTCGTATGGTTTCGTTTAAACAATACATTTTTAAAAGCCTTTGTCTGGAACGTGGTGCTCTATGGAAGTGAAACATGGACTGTTGGAGCAGCAGAAAAAAAGTGAATAGAAGGATTTGTTATTTAGTGTTACAGGAGAATGATGAAGATCAGATGGGTAGATAGGGTGACAAATGGAGATGTATTGAGACGAGTGGGCGAGGAGAGATGTTTCTGGCGACTGCTAATAAAAGAGAAGAGATCTCCCAAGTGCAGTGAACCATATTTTACCGTAAGGTATGTTAGAGTTGTAGTTTATACAAAATATACAATTTCTCTGATAAAATCCAATACATAAACAGCAAAATAGACATGAACAGAAATAATAATAATAATAATAATAATAATAATAATAATAATAATAATAATAATATCATATGGCCGATGGTGCCAGGTGCAAGCTTTGTTATTTGACACCCAGAGGGTGGCTTGCAAGTCGAATTTCGTTGTACCTTGACTATGAAAGTCAAGGAGGTTGGATGTTAGATATCTAAGCTCCTTGAACACTATAGTAGAGATTTGAGGAACTTTGTGTTGGCGGAAACTCCCAAGATTAATGTTGCCATTATGAACTCGGCCTACTGAATTCAATGGGTTCTTTAACATGCCAACATCGTATGACATGCGTATCATATTTTTGCCGCCTTTCAAAAATCACTTACCACGGCCAGGAGCGAACCTGCAATCTTGGGGTTAGTAGATCGACACGATATCCACTCACCCACCGTGGCAAGCTATGAACAGAAATGAAAAGATAAAAGTATGATATGTACAAACCTTAATAGTAGAATACTAATATTTAAAATACCAGATCATAATATTTACAATACACGTGTTAAACAGCTAATAAGCAGACAATATCAAGATAGGTTGTTAGGACACGTACTAAGACACCAAGGAATAGCAAGCTTAGCCTACTTCTGGAAGGAAGGGTCGAGGACAAGAACTGTAGAGGTAGACCAAGGTTGTAATATGTTTAACAAATTGCCTCGGATGTAGGGTGTGGTAGCTATGTACAGATTAAGCTTAGGACAGGGATGCATGGAGAGCTGCATCAAACCAGTCAAAGGACTGAAGACTCAAAACAACATTAGCGATTTATAGGTCAAAACTGTCCTCCATTATTTTTGTCATAGGACTTTTCGTTATTTTCTTCAGTGGCAGGGACATGACCTAGTAGTTGTTATAAACCAACTATGTACCCGTCAACGAAGGGAGATGAGAACTGGTAGACAATGTGACCCTGATGACAGCTCTGCAGTAGTTCTCTTGTATGAATCGCTGCCTGAACATTGCCGTACTGTTGTTGGCGATGAATCAACACAGGATATGAATGAATGGAATGAGTAAGCAGGAGAAAAGAGTTCATCTCGGGAAAACGTACATCGTGTGTGTCTGTCGCGGATAGATACAGGTCAGCAAGGTGGGCTGCATAACCTGTCGGGTAAAGGATAATAATATGTATGTTGTTAAGGGGAACATACAATACAGCTTGAAGACAAAACAACAACGATTATAATATTATACGAGTAACTCTGCCTGTCATAAATCCTGTATAGGTAAGAGTGGAGTTTAGTTATGTTAGTTATTGTTATTTAAAGTGGCGGAACTATTAGATCATCTGCCCCTAGAGTGGAGTTTACCTGAACCGAAGTAAAAAGAAATATTAAACTACTGTAATTAGCCAAAATACCTGTAGTAATGGTATCTGGAGATGATATACAGTAATAGATATTAACTCCTTCGCTGTCTGTAACCCACCCAGCCATCCCAAAATATGATCACGACTTATATAGATAAAATTCCAGCTGACTCCGCCATTTTTAGCATCATGTACAGTATTGCCAACCCCACGCATTCGGTACTATATCGCATCCGACAGAGCAATGGTTTTCGCATGGACCAATAATAATTGTTAGGTAGTGCGACCCCTGGTTTTTGTCACGCACAGTGGGGGTAGTCACGCATCAATGATCTTTATCCAGGCCTATGGTTTTGCCAATTATTTCATTTTTCACATAATTACATAGTTAAGTGTATCGTGTGGTGTATTTTGTATCGGGCATGTTGGCAACGCAATAAGACGTCGACCACAAACATTTGCCGTCGTTCTGCCGTCGTTGAACAAGCTACAAATAAAAACCTTCATTTAAGCAATATTAGTGATATTTCACAGTATTTTCAATTCCTGATGACTCCCAGAGAGGTATTTGAATGATATATGTTCAATAATCTACCACGTTCTGGTTTGGTTCCGGATCTGGTAAACTCCACAATTAATCAATTATCTACATTTCCAAGGAAACAAGGAAGAAGTAAAGTTCTAAACTTTCAAAATTCAAGTCGTAACTATGTTGAACCATTTTTCAAAATTTGGTCGTTGCTTTGTGTTGATCTTCACCGTTTCCCTGTTATCTCCCAAGTTTATAGGAATGTTTGGACTTTTCTTTTCTTAAAGTGTGTAGTAGGGGGATGGTGGCGCTTCTGCTTCACTTGACGCCGCTGTGCCCAACAAACCAATATGGCCGCCGCGCGAAGTTGAAACATTTAAATAGACTTTTCTCTCGAACCCTTGGTCGGAGTTTCATGAATGAGGTGTCATAGGACTCGGGCTGACGTCTTTTTTTTTTGCTATGGACCACTCGTTATATTTTTGATTTTTTTTTTTTTGAAAATTGTTGTTTTCGAAAGTTGGTGATAGTTTGAAAACCAAAGATGATAGAACGTTGTGCCATGGTTCAAACGAATGGTCTTTATGCCCTTTATTTTCTATAATAAAACTTTTTTACTTTTTATGTTTTTTTGAAAACACTCGAATTTTGAAAATTCTATATTTTGGAAACTAGGAACTCTACAAAAAAAATTGTTTGACGTAAATCAATGGTTCCTACCCCCTCTACCCCCAAAATAAATTTCAAGTCTCTAGAGAAAAAAATTGTGTGTAGTAGTGGGATGGTGGGGGAGCTGCTTCCAAAAGCAAGTGGTGAGCCCCTGCGACCTTGGAATGGAAGGAGCCATGCTAGGAGGGCGTGCTTGGATTCGTTTTTTTCGTCTCGTCGTGCTCTTTACGGGAATGTCGGTGTCGAAAAGGTGAAATGCTGGAAACACAGTCTTTTTTGGGGTAAAAACGTGATTTTAGACTTTTTGCTATATCTCACGAACCAATAACGCTAGAGGCGTGTTCGACAGGTCCAAGGACTCGGGGTGATGTCCTCTTTGCTATGGACCACTCGTTATAATTTTTAATAAAATTGAAAACTCGATTTTGGGGTAAACACGTGTTTTTTGTGATTTTTGCCGATATCTCACGAACCAATAACGCTAGAGACGTGTACGAGGTGTCCTAGGACTCGGGCTAACGCCCCCTGTCGAGTGTGGTAGATATTTTTTCCAAAAAAAAAAATTCACAAAGGGCCTAACGCCATACATGTTGAGAAAAAAATTCTTTACCGTTACCTGTTTATAATGTTTATAAAGCGTGGTGGTTGAGAGAGACGATACGGCTGGGTGTGTGTGTGTCTGTACTGAACCAGAATCATGCCGTTATCTGCAACAAACAGACTGTAGGAGTTTCTTTATTTTTCACAAAAGAAATGCAATTTTATCAATGCTTAAAATAAACAAGGTGGCTTAAGTTTTCAAAGTATCAAAAAATCCCTAGTTCACAGGATTCCTGCATTCATTTGCCTTAATTTGATGTATCAATAATATTTCTGTCAACTTTTGATGTTGATTTTGTTAATTTGAAAGGCATAAAATGTTAAAGATTTTAAATCTGAGAATAACGTAAGTGAAGTTACACATTTGTGATATGGCCAAATAAATTAGACGCAATAACCAAGGTAACTCTTCGGGAGTGATGATCTGGATCCTACACTTGCACTTAACTTCCATTTACAATGAAAACATGAACATTGAATTTTTGGTCAAAAATGCCATTTCAAACGTATATACATACTTATAATAAAAACTATTTATTACCTTGAGTCAATATTTAATACATTGTACTGGTTTCTGCCACATTGTGAAATTCTTCAGCGCGGTATAGGATACGTAACTGTGTAGTAACATACAACTTATTATTTTTTGGTCATAATAGAGGATACTATAAATATTTTTGTTCCATAAGCTCACAGAGTAAAATTTCAAAAACCAGATCTGTTATAAAAACAATTGTCAATAAAGCATAAAAATTTCTTGAAAAAAAAACAGCATTGAATAGAAGAGATTGTGTATCTGAAAATATATATGCTGAATAACATAACCAATACATTTCTTACCATTTCATAATAACTTCGTCACACCTATTTCCAGCGTCTATGCCCAAGATAGCGGGTTCAAACCCGGCCGAAGCCGTCGGATTTTTAAGAGCGTTAAAAATCCCTCTGTATGCCTTCCTTCGGAGGGGAAGTAAAAGATCGCATGTAAAAGATCCTTTCACAGACTAAACTTGTGTAAAGCAAAATTGTTAGGTTAGATTTCGTCAGAATGCTCCATCAAAGTTCTAACGTTCACCACTAGGTATCATTGATATCTGGTGGCGAAAGTTGGAACTACTTGAAATTGAACGGAACTTGTAGCTCACCCTTTAGGGTGTCCGCTGGAAGCAGCTACAGACTCAGGCGAGCCGAACATGTCCTCGGACACTCCCGGCACTAAAAGCCATACGATAAATAAATAAATAAATAAATAAATAAATAAATAAATAAATAAATAAATAAATAAATAAATAAATAAATCGATTCTTTGGGTAGCCAATAAATCTAATAACAACTAATTCCGTTAGTCGATTAATCGATTAATTAATGAATAAACGAACATTGCTTATCACCAGCTCTAGTTTGAAATATAGTAGGCCTATAATCCGCGGGGAGCGCAGCCTAGTGTCCTGCGTACAACTGCCCTTGCTCTGAGTTTCTCTGCTGCAGAATATGCTGCCCCAGTCTGGAGGAACTCTGCTCATGCCAACCAAGTAGATGTTGCCCTCCATGAGACAGGCCGCATTGTGACAGGCTGTCTACGTCCAACTTCTATCGATAAGATCTTTCCGCTTATGGGAGTAGCACCTCCAGAAGTTAGAAGACAAGTAGCGGCAGAAGTAGAGAAGAAAAAGCAAGAAACAGATCCAAGGCATCCAATGTATGGACATGATGTCCATTCACCTAGGCTAAAATCAGGAAAGAGCTTCCTCCAAACAACAATATCAATTCCTTCCTCAGCTGAAGCTCGCCGAATTGAACTTTGAAAAACAAAATCACCGGGAGGATCGTGGGAAATGAAGGAGAAGCCGGCAGCTGGCTACCATCTACAATACGAATCTTGGAAGACGCTAAACAGACTGAGAACTGGTGTGAGTCGGTGCAAAAGCAATTTAATGAAGTGGGGATACAGTGCTGAAGAACTTTGTAGATGTGGTGAAAGACAAGACCCTGAGCACCTTCTGAATTGCAGCATGTTATCAAGAAGCTAATGACTGTGCCATTCTAACAGTTGAACACTGGAGAAATGAAATTTAGTGCAATTTATATGTATATTTGTATGTGTTTTGGACTCGGATAAATAAATAAAAATCCGTGGGTTCAATCACCTGTTGGATTTATATTACTGTATTGTTTTCCAAACTTTAACATGGAAGATTGCAACTGGAGGACACAAGAGAACAAACTTACTCGATCCGTAACTCAAGAAACATGCTACTAGATTAATGATCGATTAATCGACTGACCGTTTGTTCGATTAATTGGCTAACCAAAGAATCGATTAGTTGGTTAGCAGATACAAGATAAGACAATAAGTTTAAATGAGAGAGCATCGCTTAAATTGAGTTACCCTTATTTTCGGAATGATGTATAGAAAACTATAAAAGTTTTTTTTTCTCCTAAATATACAGTACTCCCTCTGTAATCCGGCATCTCAGCTCTCCGGCACTCTCAGTAATCCGGCGTTTTGTATTCGAGTACGAGCTCAACACTTGATTTGATAATGCGTCCCCAATACTGGACAATGTTTCCCACGCAGCGACAAGACTAATGTCCGAGTAAACAATGCATTGGCGCCACGAGCGATGACTCACGCCATGGCCGGCTCTACGGAAGGCCGCGGCGAGCGAAAATTGGCAACCTCGCCGTGAATGGCCAGTCTGCTCTGCCTAGCCCACTGAGTTACATGGAAAATGTGTCACGCGCTCGTGTTTTCTTCAAAATACTCTATGTAAATGAAATTATACCATTGATTATTACTGTATAGTGGCTAGCTACAATGCCAAAGACTTGTGTTGTGCCGAATTGTAAGTCTAATTATCGTTCATCGATACAAACTGAAGGATTTCTGACATTGTTTGTGTTTCCTAAAAATCCATAATTGAAAGCCATATGGGAACGTGCTATTCCTCGAGCCAATTGGGTACCTACGAAATATTCCTTCGTATGTATTAAACACTTTCTTCCTGAAGACGTAAGTTATGTTGAAAAATACAAGGATGGTGATGGGAATAATAAGGAATTCACACGGAAGAAGTCTGTATTGTTACCTCGTGCGGTTCCAAAGGTATTCCCAAACTTACCATCGTATTTGAGTAAGTGCTCCTCCAAGATAAGGTAATCTCCAGAGGAAAGAAGAGAAGAAAAAGAACGGAAAAAGTCTGCAGAGGAATGTGAGAAGACCCTTGCTGAGGAAGCCAACAAAATTACGACTTTCGAGTCCTTTGTTTGTGATATACAAAATAAATTGGTGGAGCATAAAACAGACTGGTCTGTAAGTACTAGTGAAAACTATTGTATTTTGTATAAATTAGATGTGTCAAGCATACCTAAAATAAGGTAAAGTATAAGGGTAAACAATGATTTTACGGTCGAAGTTCATATCAATGGAGGCGTAATTCCTAACGTTGTTGTTCTTCATTCTGGCTCTGTAATATTTCGAAATTCATTATTAAGTAAGTGGAGTCAGTTGTTCTAAGCAATAGAATTTTGCCACGACTTTTTCTTACATGTAAGTTCAGTAAATTCACTAGTCGTCCAGTAAACGATCCAATTCAACGTGAATCTTTGTGAGGACCTCAAAGTTCAGATAAAGAAACGAGATAAAGAGATCGAAGATCTCAAATCGGAAAGCAACTCCAAACACGACGAACTGGAGCAATACCAAAGGAGGCAAAATCTCCGTATCTTCGGTGTGCCAGAGCATCCTAACGAGGACACAGATAATTTAGTGCTGAAAGTTGCCGGGGACATTAAGGCAAACATCGCTCTTGCGGACATAGACAGAAGCCATAGGTTAGGCCCCAAGATTGGGACCAAACCCAGGCCAATCATAGTAAAATTGGCAACGTATCGTGCTAGGCATGAATTGTTTAAAAACAAGAAGCAGCTCAAAGGTACCCCGGTGACTATCAGGGAAGATCTCACAGCCACAAGACTAGCGATTTTGAAGGCGGGAATTGCAAGATTTCAGCAATCCAACGTATGGACTTACGATGGCATAATTTACGTGAAGAAAACAGATGGCAGCAAGCACCGTGTTACAAAGATGAGTGAGTTACCCAAAGCTTAAAGTAAGGCCACTTAACATATAGCAATAGATTGTGTTAGTAAGCAAAAGTTGGTACACCCTCTAAGGTAACCCACACCACAATCTGTCTGTCTCTCTCCCGCATAACTGTTCATTGCATACCTCCCCTGCCGTGTTGCTGGTGCTATTTCAAACTGACCTTCCACTTTCCTCCCCTCAACAGCTGAATTCCACTCCACCCCTCCCTCCAAGACATCTCACAATAACTTGACCGCTAACACTTAACACTTTTCCTAATTCAATTTGTATGAACACATATGCAGATGATTATGTGAAATATCAAATTCGGTCAGAGGTGGGGAAGAGTATAGGTGAGTGTAAATACTTCTTACATAGACATGAAGATAACAATAGTTTAAAAGTAATCCATTCTAATATTAGAAGTCTTGCAAAACACAAGAATAGCTTAGACGTCACTCTGAAGGCTTATGAAAATATATTTGATGTTGTGGTCTTAACGGAAACGTGGAAATTAAATAACGCAAATGTTACTAAACATAGCTGCTATAAATCGTACTATAATGAAAATGAAATAAATCAGAATGATGGAGTAGTCATCATGATAAAAGATGGATTACAGCATGAAGTTAAGTGTGTAGCATATAAAGATTTCAAATTTATTCGAGTAGTTGTTAATAAAAGCGACAACAAAATAGCAATAACAGGGGTGTACAAACCACCAAAATACAACAAAACATTATTTCTGGAGAATTTAAATAACTATATAAAAACAAATTGTCAGCTAGAAAATGAATTAATAATTGGTGACATGAATATTAATTTATTCGAAAATCAAGATTCAGATGATTATTTAAACCTTCTTAATGAATTTGATTTCAGATCTATAATCAATGGTACAACTAGGGAAACTGAAACTAGTAAATCATGCATTGACCACGCATTTCTTAAAAGTAGGCTTTCGAATGAAAACATTCTCTCTTTAATCTCGGAAAGCAAAATAACTGATCACAATACAACAATAATTAGCCTAAAATTTAATCAAGTTAGTTGTCAGAAAAATAAACCAAACATTAGGAATTATCAAAGACATAAATTAGATTATGTGGAACTAAAACAGAAGTTAAACAACATCAACTGGGATAATAAACTTGGAGAAGGACATTTGGATACTAAAGTAAATATATTTATTGAAACAATACAAAGCTGCATCCATGAATCTACTAAACAGTTAAACTCAAAGCGAGTCAAAAGAAAAGAGTGGATAACCCTTGCATTGGTAGAGTCCATTAATACTAGAGATAAATTATACCGCGATTATATGGCAAATAAAAATAATGAAGAATTAAGAGAGAAATATAAAAAATACAGAAACAAATTAAATGAGCTAATAAACTGGGCAAAAATAGATTACTACAGACATTTAGTAAATGCTAGTTCAGGAAATCCTAAAAAGATTTGGGGTATAGTTAATGAGGTAGCTCAGAGAATTAATCAAAAAGAGCAAATTAGTGAAATAAGGTATCAGAATAAAATTTACAAAAGTGATACGCAAATTGCGAATAAATTTAATGAATATTTCATAAATAAGACTACCGAGATGTCCAAATGTATAAAGAAAAGTGGAAACCCCACACTTAATATAACTAGCAATAAGAGCTCATGCTTCATGGCCCCGGTAAATTCCACTGATTTGAAAAAAATCCTTGGTGACATAAGTGACAGTAAAGCTATGGGAATAGGCAATATTTCAGCAAAGGTTATAAAACAAAATATAGTATCATTAGAGAAACCGCTTTTAAATCTCATAAATCAATCTTTTACAGAAGGATATTTTCCAAAGCAACTGAAGTCAACAATAGTTAAACCAATCTTAAAATCAGGCAATACTATAGATATGGAAAATTATAGACCGATATCTCTGATTACAATAATAGCAAAACTATTTGAAAAATGTATCAAGAACAATATTTTCCAGTTTTTACTGAAGCATGACATTCTATCAGCAAGGCAATATGGATTTATAAAAAGTCGAAGTACTGTGGATGCAATTGCAACACTAACTAAACAAATACAAGAAAAATTAAATTGCTCCACACCATCACTAGGAATATTTTTAGATCTTACTAAAGCTTTCGACACCGTAGCACATGATATTCTTCTCCAAAAAATGGAAAAATATGGTATTCGAGGCACAGCTCTTAATCTCATCGGAAGTTACCTTACTGACAGAATCCAATATGTAAAAATAAATGACACATTGAGTGCACCGATGCAAGTAAAAAGGGGCATACCACAAGGAACAGTCTTAGGAACACTATTATTTATTATATACATTAATGACATAGAAAAATCAATAAATAATAAAAAAAATAGTTCAATCATCACTTATGCAGATGACACCGCTATATTTGTTGAAGGGAATACATGGGAAATAGTCAGGCAAGAAGCAACCGAAGCTTTAAAAGGGATTAAATTATGGCTGGATAATAATGAATTGTTTCTGAATGTAAATAAATCAAAATTTATTATTTTCACATTAAAAAAACAATCAAAATTGCTTCAACGAGCTTACAGTACATCGAGAAAGCTGTAATACAAACTGCAACTGCATAAAAATCAACCGCACACAAAATATAAAATACATAGGAATTTATTTTGATGAAGACATGAAGTGGAGATCGCACATCAATTTCCTCACAAAGAAAATAAGGAGGACAGTTTATGTATTTCATTGTCTGAAACACATTGTCAATATTAAACTACTGAGAGATATCTACTTTGCACTTATTCAGTCTACTCTCACGTATGGAATAATTACATGGGGAGGAGCTTATCGAACTATTTTAAAAAAAGCTCAAGTAATGCAAAACTTGGTGTTGCGTATCATGTATAAAAAGGAAAGGGTATATCCTACGAATGAATTGTATGCGGAAGCAAACGTCATGAATATAGGACAACTTTACTTGACGGAAGTCTATAAATATATCTATAAAAATAAAAATTCAGTCATAAACATGAGCCACACCTACCAAACAAGAGGTAGAACAGGAAATATGTCTGTCCTCTTCAAACCAAATCTATCTATTGCAAAGCGTAATTTTAAATACTTTATTCCTAAATTTTATAATATCCTTCCTAAAGCCATAAAAGAGCAGTTACATAAATCTACAAGGTTTATACGAAACGCAAAGATATTCGTTCGAGAAAATAAAAATGTAATTAAAGATATATTAAAGTAGCTTATTCTATAAATTAGCATTACCATTGCTACCTAGCTATTTCACAACGCTTATTTTAATAAATACAGTATATGTAATATATTTTCTAACAGGAACACTTAACGTTATAATTAGGTAAATAGAACTAATATGCCACCCACAAGGCCTTGCCTTACGTGGTATAGCTTACATGTATTCTTCCCTGACTCGGCTGAATTTGATATTCATCACATAGATCTCAGAATGTACATTTTTAGACTAATACGTTTACTTAGATAATAATCAAAAATAGAATAAAGTTATGATATGATGAAGATTGTACATGTTTAATATAACGGGACTCCAGTGATCAAGAGAACAAGTGAATTACACACTGTTGTAGTGCAAAGGACAATGTGTATATAGCACACGCGATTTCTTGAACAATGTGCGGACGTATGTCCTAATACTTAAAAAGCTATGTGTGTATATATTTTTCTTGTATTGCTGGATGTAATATTGATTATTCATAATAATAATAATAATAATAATAATAAAGAATAAGATTAATAGTTTAATAGATAACCTAAAAACTGACCTTGAAAACCAGGGAGACGAAACTTCAGAGATCCTGTTAAAAAGTTAAAGTTTCTGCAAGATCAGTTACACTTATTTTTTTAAAGAAACCTAGATATAACGTCACTACAACTCTAAATGCATTCCTCATTTATATGCAGTCTACAAAGTGTTATAACGCAATTAGATTTAACCATATTTTATCCCTACCTCATCCCCGAGTTTGACAAAAATTAACAACTTCCTTCGCCATATCCCCGAAAGCTGATGAAGAGAACAGTAACTTTCTAAGTCACATTGTGAAAGATTTATCAAATTTAGAAAGGGTTGTACATTTACAGATTGATGAAATACTTGTCAAACAAACTTTAGATTTTAAAAATGGGCAATTCTTTGGTGTTGCTACAAATGAATCTTTTGATTTAGCTAAGACAGTTCTGGCCTTTCTCGTTAGTTCTGCTTTTGGAAATTTGAAAGAGGTTATTAAATTAGTTCCAGTGAAACAATTAACGGGTTTGCAACTAGCTGATATTGCGAAAGGTGTTATCAGGCAAATACAGGATTGTGGCCTAAATATTCTGTCTACATAATGGTGTGAATCGTACTATGTTCAAAGAACTAACCGAACATTCTGATAGTAATTACTGGTTCCATATTGATAGAAACCCCCTAAAAACCTTTGTTTTATATGACAGTGTCCATGTATTAAAAATATACGAAATAATTGGCTGAATTTAAGTGGCATTGATAAGTCATTTATTATTCCTGTATGGGAAGATTTAGACTCATTTTCAAATGTTTTAAGTTCAGATGACTGTAACCCTGATTTTAAAAGAGGTACGGTAACTCAAGCATCATTTAGTGACATACGAGCGATCTACAAAAAGGAATCCGATTTACTGATTAAGTATTGTTATAAAGGTACTGCTTTTTTTTGTCAGAGTAATCCTAATGTGGTGGTCCATTGTTAATATTAAGCGGCCTCTCACCCATGTTGTTAAACGTAATAGTCTTCAAATGCATTTCCATAATCCCGAAGACAAAAGGTTGGCTTTCCTAAAGGCATTCCTCCAATGGTTGTCCACGTGGAAAAAGAACGATGAAAATAATTCCTCCAAAAAGAGTTGTTTAACCAATGAAACTTACAACGCTTTGTATGTAACAACCTATGTATTACGTGAGATTATTATTTATGCTCTACAGAATGTGAACCCCTCTTATGTGTTAACTGGCAAATTTCAGAGTGACCAATTAGAATCCAGGTTTGGGTAGTACCGCCAACTAACAGGCGGCAACTATAATATATAAGTTACTCAGGTAATGGAGGCCGAATTGAAAATAAGGTAGAAAAGCGTACTTGGCCTTAATTCAGCCAGGTATGGAGCAGTTACTTTTTCGAAAGAAATGGTAATGTCCTCTTCCGATACAAATTCAGGAGAAAGTACAACAAGCAGCCTTTCGTCAGCTACTGTTGACGATACCTTTTACAGTATTTTAGAAGACAAGTACACTGGAAACATACAATTCGATGAGTCGGGTTTTATATATGCCTGTGGTTACATATCGTTCAAGCAATGTTCAAGAATAAAATGTGAAGAATGTTTGGCTTTGCTTAGAAATAAAGAAAAGATAAATGACAGCTACTTCAATCAAATAAATAGGGGCGGACTTTCAGTTCCTGCAGATTTTATTTTATCAGTGTGTAAACATGTTGTTGGAATTACGCAGACACTAATTTCTGATAAGTTTGAGGAACAATTTTTAAAATGTTAATGTAACAATCAACGCCAAGTAATTCAAAATCTTAGTCTACTCGGTATTTTATCAGATGTTGAATTGTCAGAAACTGCCGAGAAAACTTGTACCTGTGGATGTAATGTTATGACAATAGTCACAAGTATTGTCTTAACAATGAGTAACATTTTGTTAAATAATTACAGGAAGTTGAGGAATGAACGGGTAACTTGCCATAGTAATCACAGAAAACTTGCTATTCTTTGTTAGAGGCAAATAAGCCCTACTCACTCTTGACAATCCTTTTACTTTAATGTTGAAAAGAACAAATATTATTTCGTTATATCAATTTGTTTTCGTGGCGAAGCACACGCATCAACAGCTGGCCGGCTGCTATGGCCATCCCAGTTCAGAGAAGTGCAGCGTTGCAAGGTCGAACGCCACGGCCTTCCGTAGAGCCAGCCATGCTCACGCACGCCCCTCTCAGGTGCTTAGTGTAGATCAGTTGTACTGTAGTAGTGTTGTGTTTAAGGTGGCATCCGTGCAGAAAAAACGTAAACATAAAACGCTATCTTTGTTAGATAAACATGAAATCCTAAAGCGGCTTGAAAAGGGCGAAAAGTTAACTAGTGTTGCTAACGAATACGGTGTTGGCCGAGCTACAGTTCTGCTAACGATGTCTTAGTATTAAGAAGGTTACAGGAACAAGTTCTCAAAGTGTCTCTCAACCGTAAAAAGCAAAAGACAATTGATGCATATTTCCAGCCGTCTACTTCCAAGGAATAAGGTGAGTTATATGATGTATTTTTGTACTTTTTTACTTTGTATAGTACAATGTAATTAAAACTGATTTTCAAATGATATCTGTATTTTTCACTATATTTTGCAGTAATCCGGCAGTGCTCTGGTCCGATATCTGCCGGATTACCGAGAGAGCACTGTACAAAGTAATAACAATAATAATATCGTATGGGCTCGGGTCCCGAGTAAAAGCTTTATTATTCGCCGCCCAGAGGGCAGCTTGCATGCCGAATTTCGTTGTTGATCGGTGCGCTATGAAAGTCAAGTCCTTGACACTATAGCGCTCTCTAGTAGAGAAAGGAGGAGCTTGGTATGGCGGAAAATCCCGAGATTAATTTTTCCATTATGAACACGGCCTACTGAATTCAAATGGGTTCCTTAACATGCCAACAACGTATGCCATTCGTGCCGTGATTTTCGTTGCCTTAAAAAAACACGTACCACGGCCAGGAGCGAACCTGCAAGCTTAGGGTTAGTAGACCGACACGATAACCACTCACCTACCGTGGCAAGCAATATACCAAGTGTCCTTTCTTCTTTATGTTAACAATCTCTCTATATATAAGAATGAAAGTTTGTCTATTTTTTCTGAATCTCTACGGAAATTTGCGTTATTTACGCGTTTTAGACTGTTTTATGACGGATGCGCGCGAAAATATTTTTTTTGTCTGTCTGTATGTTCGTTTGTTTGTTTGTCTGTCTGTGGACAATTTTTTGTGTCCCTATAACTCGAGAACGGCTGAGTGGATCAACGTAAAATTTGGTACAGATATCCTTCAGAGGCACGACACCAATCATTGATGTAACTCTTCTCTGTACCTCTCATAAAAGGGGGCCTACCCCCTTAAAATACTTGCTGAAATAGGCGTAGAAGGGCGAGAC
The DNA here is from genome assembly GCA_946902985.2 of Meconema thalassinum. NCBI lineage: Eukaryota > Metazoa > Arthropoda > Insecta > Orthoptera > Tettigoniidae > Meconema > Meconema thalassinum. Next base: position 97,430,823 of record OX336400.1, on the reverse strand, counting down.
AAAGCTCATTTTCAGCCCCTCAATGTGAGAAACGAAACTCGGGGGCCCTGAAGGCCCTAAAACCAACAGTTTTTGAGATATTCCCAGAAAACTAATTTCATTTAATACAATAATGAAAGGAAGCTAGCCGGTAACCATGGCAACAGAAATTCACAGGTCCATCTATTGCTGTAATATAAGACGCAATACAATTCCATTTATTACATTACTGAGATAGTTTGCAAACGGCTAGAAGGTTATAACGGAACCAAACTAAGCTGTAAAATTCATCAATACATATAATGCGCTTAAGGGGGTCAAGGGGTACTCTAGAATTTTTTCACGTGATTTACACGTGCTGGTGTGCTACGGAAGGTCAATTATATCCCTATCCCTATATTGTTATATTATTATTATTATAATTATTATTATTATTATTATTATTATTATTATTATTACACTACGGAAAGGAAGACCCCAGAGGACTGGAAAAAGGGAATAATTGTCCCGATCGTCAAGAAAGGTAGTAGAACAGAATGCAGAAACTATCGGGGAATAAAACTGATGAGTCATTGTGCAGAGATGTTTGAGAAAGTTTTGGAAAGGAGAATTAGGACAAGGATAGAAGGAGGGATGAGGGAAGAACAACATGGCTTCAGAGCAGGAAGGTCCACAGTGGATTTGATTTTTGCTGTAAGGCAGTTACAAGAACAGCACTGTGAGTATGGAACAGATATACTGATGGTCTTCCTGGACATTGAGAAAGCATATGACAGTGTATGCAGAAACAAAGTATGGAAATCCCTGGAGGATAGAGGAGTAGAAAAATAGACTATAAGGAGGATAAAGGAGATGTACAAGGGAAGCGTGAGCTGTGTGAAAGTGGGAGGAGAGAGATCGGACTGGGTGGAACAGAGAAACGGCCTGAAACAAGGAAGTGCACTGGCACCGTTACTTTTCATTGTGGTGATGGATGACATAATGACCCGAGTGGCACAAGTAATTGGGGAAGGAAAGATGAAAGCAATGGTGTTAGCGGATGATTTGATGATTTGGGGAAACAAGGAGGAGGAGGAGGTACAGGAACAGTTGGACGTGTGGGAAGGAATAATACAAGGATATGGGATGAAATTTAGCATAAATAAGAGTGAGATGGTAATCACAAGGAAGAAGGAAAGAACCACAACGGGAATAACAATTGGTGGGGAACAGCTGAAGAAAGTGGAGAGTTTCAAGTATCTGGGAAGCCTGATACAAGATAATGGAAGGAACTATAGAGAAAAAATGAGCGGGGGAGACAGGCAGAAGCATTCCGGAGGAGTGTTAGAAGCATTTTATGGAGCAAGGATGTCCCTCAGAACAGAAAAAAGATCATATATCGGACGTACTATGCCCCTATCCTGACGTATGCCTCGGAGACCTGGGCTATGAAAGGAAGGGAGAAGAGCAAAATACAGGCCAGTGAGATGAGGTTCTTGAGAAGCAGTATTGGAGCTACAAAGATGGACAGAATAAGAAATGAGAGGACCAGAGAATTAATAAAGGAGGAACCATTACGGGATGTTATAGAGAAATCTAGACTTAGATGGCATGGACATGTAAAACGAATGGAGGATAACAGGATACCCAGGAGGATACACGAGACGAAGTGGGAAGGAAAGAGACCGAGAGGAAGACCGAGAGACAGGTGGCTGAAAGGGATGGAAGAAAGCGTGAAGAAGAGAGGAGAAGACTGGACAGGGGTGGAAGCTGAGAGATGGTGGGAAGACAGAAGACGTTGGAGTGGCCTGTGTTCCAAACAGATCCGGCCAACGGCTGGAATCTGTGCAAGAGGATGATGATGATGATACTACGGCCTACAACGACGAGACAAAGCTCATTTTCAGCCCCTTGGTGTCAGAAAAAAATCTCGGGGCCCCTAAACAGTCGTAAAGGGTCCCCGAAAACTATATTTTAATGCTCTAAAACCAAGAGTTTCTGAGATATTCCCAGAAAAGTAATTTCATTTAATAAACTAATGTAGGAATGCAAGCCAGTAACCATGACAACAGTGTCTCAAAAAGGTACATCCAACTTTCCATCTATTTCTGCAAGAAGTAATGCCCCTCCATTTATTAAATTTCTGTGAAAGTTTGCAAATGGCTATAAGGTTATCACGGAACCAACAAAAACTGTAAAATTCATCAATGCGCTTAAGGGGGTCAAGAGGTACCCTCGATTTTTTCACAAGACTTAAACGTGCGATGTGTCGTACAGAAGGTCTATTATATCTTCAAACAGCAACATTATTTTCAAAAATTCCTGAATTGAAATAGTTTATTTTTTATTTTATTTTTTTGCTTTTAGGAATTTGGGCCATTGGAGGCTAAAAACCCTGAATTTTCATGCACCACAAGCCTTTATAATTTATTAAAGGAGTCTTCCTCTGGATGCGCACTTGACACAAAAGTGAGGGTCAGTTTTTATGTGACGAGAATTGCATTTCGTCTACGAGGTTTTCAATTTTATTTTCACGTCAGGAAGTACACGTTAGGTAAATTAGTTTCAGAGCATATTTCAACTAATCATTTATCTTTGTCGACAAACAGGTTCCAAGCCCCTAACCATTGCAACAGTAGCTCAATTGATTACGTCTGGTTATTAATACCGACGACCGTTCGAAGAATGGGTACTTCTGCTAGTAACCAAATAAGAGTCAGCGACAGTGGAAGTACAAACATCAATCCAATTGAGATGGGTTTGGAAAAAAGAAAACGAAGAGTTTTCAGCAAAGATTTTGAATTCTTGTTCAATATTTACAATTTAGGACAGGAACATTTCTGTTTTACTTTGTTTTACCTTAGTTTTCACAAAGAAGTACATTATAACACATATACGATGCAATATATTGTAATTAATTAAAAGTCTGTTTAACTTCTGTGAGAGCGTAGTGTTAGGAGCGAAATATATCGATTAATCGACAAAATAATTACTTAATTATTTGACCAACCGATTGATTGATTATCACAATCGATTAATCGTTTTGTAGCAATTTATCGTTTTTTCTGCTTCAATTAAACGTTGATTCGATAACTGAAATTAATGGATTAAAAGTGCCAGCCCTACATGCTTCCTCCATCTGACTCACACGTAATGTGGAGTAGGCTAAACACCCGTTATATTACGTCTGCTATTATATACATGCCCTTGGTGATATGAGGCAAGTAAATTACTGTCCAGATCTTTGCCGATGTATAAATTGACGGTTATTGGCGGTTTATGTAATTATGATTTTTCACGAATAAGGTGAATGTTATTCGCTTACGCTACTTGATGTCGAAACACACACCGTTATCGGAACTGTACGTAGGTTGAAATATTTGATCAAAAACTGTAATCCGTTAAGGTCATAAATTGTGGCTGACCACGGCTGTAATAATGTGGGAGGCATTGGGTTTATTTCAACAATTCAATATTTTTTTAAATAGGACAAATGTATCAATAGTTCTATTTAAAATCTTTAACAAGTTACTCCACAGGATACAGTAATGTTAGTTCCTTCCCTTGTCCATCCTGCAAATAGCTCTTCCAAACACCCCTAAAATTTTCCTTGATCCAGCCTGCGACACTGGAATATGATTTTTAGCCTACTTTTCACCGTTTGCAAAAATGAGGAAAAAGTAGACTTATGAGATCGGGCAAATGTGTGTCCGTCTGTCTGTCTGTCCGTCTGTCTGTCCTTCTGTCTGTCTGTCTGTCTGTCTGTCTGTCTGGCAGTGTGTGTGTGTCCCCCTATCAACTCCAAAACGGCTACAACAATCGAAACAAAATTTGGTAGGAGCAAAGATCTATACCTGAATATCTAACGGCCATATTTGAAAATGATGTCACACCTGCCAACTTCTGAAAAATCATAATTGAAATTTGAGCTCTATGTTGGATATCTTGGAAGGTATGAATGGGAGCTATTTCAAAATTGGCACACGTATAGATAATAGTATTGCAGTTTAATTTCCAGGAGGCCATACATTGCAGTGTTGCCAAAATGATTATAAGCCTGCTGGTAGGTCCACATTTTAAATGCATATAACTTCTACACTATCAATTGGATTTCAACCACATTTCGTATATGCTATGTGTACATAAACATATATGACTGAGCGTATTCTTAAGAGCCAACAGGGCTGCCAACTGTTACTAAATGCTCTCATTTTAAAAAATCCAAATACCCATATATCAGAAAGTATGCAAGCCGACAGCTTTAAACTATGCACACGTATAGTACCTGACATTCGATATTAATTTGGAGTAATTTATATACGTCAGTGCTACCAACATGATTCTAAGCCTACTGAGAGGCCCAACTTTAAATACATGTAATTTCTATACTAACATTTAGATTTCAACCAAATTTCGTGTGAGCTATGTGTACCATAACAGATATGACTATGCCGATTCTTAAGAGTAAGTAGGGCTGCCAATTGTTAATAAATACTGTCTCTATTTTTGTTACCCTAATATCAATATATCGGAAAGTATGCAAGTCAATAGCTCTAAACTTTGCACACGTATAGTATCTGGCATTCTAGATTAATTTGGAGTAACTAATATAGGCCTACGCCAGTGCTGCCAACATGATTCTAAGCCGGCTCATAGGTCCAATTTTAAAATGCATGTAACTTCTATACGAAATAACGGATTTTATTCAAAATTGACACAACAATAGATCATATTATTGCAGATTATTTCTGACCAATACATGTATGTCATTGTTGCCAACATGATTTTACGCGCGCTGTTAGATCCAATGTCTAACTGCATGTAACGTCCATGCTATACTTTGGAATTTAACCAAATTTTGTATTCTGCACCTTAAGAGAAGGAACTAAGAATATATTCAGTCACCAGGGCTGCCAACTGTAGTTCGTATACAGTATTTCGAACTAATTAGCAATTTCGATATTACCAATTTAATTTCGTCATTATTCTAAATAGATCCATATAGATTAATCATTGGCGTGAATCTTAAATTTTAAGAAAAGTAGGCTCTTTATTTCGTCACGGAACTTCTTGTTGCTAGTTGATTCACCAGCCAAGTCTACTTTGGGGAGGTTTAAATCTCTAGCAATTATTATGCTCTCTTTTTATAGCATTACCAGTACAAATTTCATCATCAAGGGTGTCGAGGAGAGAGAAGTTATCCTTTGCTGCTTTATACGCCCCCTAACACCTGAAGGAGTAATTTATTTCCTCCATCCGAGATTTTACACCTAACATTTCATAATCCGTATCAGCCCACTTTAAGAAACTAGCTATATTTTTGCGCACACAAATAAATAGTCCGCCACCTCGCTTCCCCCGATGGGGAGGGGAAAGATTAGGCTGAAGATCCCTCCAAATTTTTGCTGAAATTACTAGAAAAATGTGATTTGATAAACAGCGATACATTTTGGTGTAATTTATTAATAATGTTCTTTCTAACTCTGCTTGTATCATAGTGAATATCGTTATTAATATCAATAAACCCACTAATGTGCCTGAGCGGTCGAGACAGACTACACGGCTGGACTGGATATTTTTATTTTTATTTTTTATATTTTTTTAATCGTATGGCCTCGGGTGCCTGGTGCAAGCTTTGCTATTTGACACCCAGAGGGTAGCTTGCATGTCGAATTTCGTAGTTCCTTGACTATGAAAGTCAAGGAGGTTAGATGTTAGATATCTAATCTCCTTGAACACAATAGCGCTTTCTAGTAGACAAATGAGGAACTTTGTGCTGGCGGAAACTCCCGAGATTAATTTTGCCATTATGAACTCGGCCTACTGAATTCAAATGGGTTCTTTGACATGCCAACATCGTATGACATGCGTATCGTATTTTTGCCGCATTTCAAAAATCACTTACCACTGGATAATTGACCGTACGGAGATCCATGGTTCGAATACAGGCGTTGACAGGAACAATCCTGAGTGTATTTTCCCCCAAGGTTTTACGCATTCCACGTACCCAATTTAAAGTAAACCCAATACTAAGCCTAAATATAGTTACGCAAACTAACATACTATAGTAGGCTGTGCAGATGACGTGTCTAGTGCAGTAACATACCATAGAAGGCTGTGCAGATAACGTGGTCCAGCACAGTAAAATACCATAGAAGGCTGTGCAGATAACGTGGGCTAGTACAGTAACAGTCTATTGAAGGCTGTGCAGATAACGTGGGCTAGCACAGTAACATACTATAGAAGGCTGTGCAGATAACGTGGGCTAGCACTGTAACATACTATAGAAGGCTGTGCAGATAACGTGGGCTAGCACAGTAACATACTATAGAAGGCTGTGCAGATAACGTGGTCTAGCACAGTAGCATACTATAGTAGGCTGTGCAGATAACGTGGGCTAGCACAGTAACATACTATAGAAGGCTGTGCAGATAACGTGGGCTAGCACAGTAACATACTATAGAAGGCTGTGCAGATAACGTGGGCTAGCACAGTAACATACTATAGAAGGCTGTGCAGATAACGTGGTCTAGTACAGTAACAGTCTATAGTAGGCTGTGCAGATAACGTGGTCTAGTACAGTACGATACTATAGAAGGCTGTGCAGATAACGTGGTCTAGTACAGTAAGATACTATAGAAGGATGTGCAGATGACGTGGTCTAGTACAGTAACATACTATAGAAGGCTGTGGAGTTACTTGCTCTAGTACAGTAACAGTCTATAGAAGGCTGTGCAGATAACGTGGTCTAGTACAGTAACATACTATAGAAGGCTGTGGAGATAACTTGCTCTAGTACAGTAACAGTCTATAGTAGACTGGGCAGATAACGTGGTCTAGTACAGTAATATACTATAGAAGGCTGTGCAGATAACGTGGTCTAGTACAGTAACATACTATAGAAGGCTGTGCAGATAACGTGGTCTAGTACAGTAACACACTATAGAAGGCTGTGGAGATAACTTGCTCTAGTACAGTAACAGTCTATAGAAGGCTGTGCAGATAACGTGGTCTGGTACAGTAACATACTATAGAAGGCTGTGCAGATAACGTAGTCTAGTACAGTAACATACTATATAAGGCTGTGGAGATAATTTGCTCTAGTACAGTAACAGTCTATAGAAGGCTGTGCAGATAACATAGTCTTGCACAGTAACGTGCTATGAAGATGTCAGCTACAAGGCAATGCAGATCACGTCTCGTGTCCTCTCCACAAACAAACATTTAACTCAATGGATGGTTTCTCTAGTCGCGGCCGTGACAAATTGCAAGGAGAAAGTGGGCTGGGGTCACTCATCATGAATGGAACCTCGGAGAAAAAGTCACTCTGTTGAGCGAGGTTCTGTAATCCATAGGTATATTTTCTTTTAGACATACACACTACAATGTGTATAAAATATGTTCAATCACTAGTGTTAAGGCTGGCTCGGGAACAGTAGCGAGAACTACGTAACATGCCTAGTGCAGTTAAAATATATTTATTGTTCCTAAGTTCCTTAGCTGTGGAATAAATTAAGTTCAACAATTTTTTTAATCCTCCAGGGAATGATTTTAATAGTTTAGGTTATTTTAGGCCAATATATCCTAGTAGATTCATGACGATTCTCTTCACTTAAATATATTAGCCTACTTTCGATTTTTGCAAAAAATGAAAGTAGACTTATGAGATCAACACAGGGCGAAAAATTGTGTGTCTGTCTGTGTGTGTGTGTGTGTGTATGTGTGTGTGTGAGTCTGTGTGTGTGTGTGAGTGTGTGTACTCTGAATGTCTGTCCCCCCCTATCAATTCGAACACGGTGAAACCGAATTGAACGAAATTTGATACAGAGGTAGCACTAGCAAAGGGCACCTCAGTGTCATACTTTATATCGCCGCCATCTTTACCAAAACTGAATGGCGGCCACTCAAACGTTCAAAATGTAAAATCAAATTACGGCTAAACTAATCATCCGATCGCTACCGAATTTGGTGACAACATACCTTTATATAGGACACGTCTTTCACCCAAACTTCAAGGTCATCGGCCGTGCCATTTCAGGATGGCGGCCGTGTGAATTATGCAACCATTATAATCAATAGCTTAAGACCCACCAATTCCGATTATCGAGCCTAGGGTGGTTTAAGCTATCCTGAAGGTCGTTATCCGTTATTTATTATTATTTAATATTATAATATTATACTGTATGAGTGGCTTAAAAGAGCTGAGCTGTCTCTGCCATACGACAAGATGGCAGCTGTCCTCATGTGCCTGTCTTATATTTCAGTAGTTTTAGTATGTTGTATGTGATATACCCTACTGATACAATAATATAAACTTTGTATGAAATGATCTATAATGAAGATGTACTGCAGTGAAGAAATCGTTTATTTCAAGTCATTATTTGCCAACAGGTTGTATCTAATATGTCAGTTAAGAACACCATGACGATAAGTGTATGGTTAGCTCTGGGCTAGCGTGTTAGTCTGTCACGCAGTTGACTGGGGATCGAATATTGTTACAGTTAACTTTTTTTTTCTTGAATTCTTTTACAAATGATCTGCACGAGCTCTTTCCACAGAAACTGAATAAAATGTCATTTAGCTCAAAGGAGAGGCTAATGTATACACTCGTTTATTAATAAAATCACAGCCCCAGCATCGCACTTAAACAGAAGACATTAGGAAAAGGAGAATAGAAGAACTAGATCAGATACTCGTTGTTATCAACCACGGCCTTCTTAATGCCTCTGTACGGTGCTGTCCTCTTGTGGGTTATGTGGGTAATATTGTTCCAAACATACCGCTATGTAAACACCTGACCTCCTGATGTATGACAATTTTGTAATACTGGTAGTTCAACTATTAGCCACGATCGCACTCCGCTTACCTTTAAACACTGCCAGCTGGATCGTCTCCCTCTTGGCTACTTTAAACTGCCTGCTCATTCAACACCCATAGGCGTACAAGATAATTATTAATTCACTGCTAGGTGGCAGCTCCAACCTACTGCGATCGGCGCGGATTTTTGGATGGTTGGTTGGTTGCACAGATTACCTACTACTAGGTTGGTTGGTTGGTTCTTAAGTTTAGGGGCTGCGACAATGCGGTCATGTAGCCCCGTGTACTTTGGGTGTGTGTAGAATCTGTCTGATAACCGGTGTTAATTGGGATGACTGTATTAGTGTGTATTATCTGTTTTTTTAAATTTAAGTACTGAAACTTATAATAGTTCCTACTTTTGCCGCCAAGCGCCACCGTCAACGATTACTAGGCCAAGTTCAGAACTTAGCTACTACACACCACCGCAGTCGGCTCTTGGCAACGAACATAGAAACCAAAGAGCGTTGTTTACATTCTTAACCTATCTAATTTAGCTTCACTCAGGTGCAATTAGTGGAAGGTTCTTTAACGGCGCAGATTTTTAAAGGGGAAGATACCCAAAACGAAAGATTCTTAAGTTTGCAGGCTGGCTTAATATAGAGATTAACGGACGTGAATGCATTACAATAAGTTAGTAGTTTTGTTATTCAATCATCATAAAGTACATAATATTAGCCCAAAAACATGAATTATTTATATAATCCGGGCCGTGAAAGCCTTAATATACATATATATAATATTGATTTTGACACTTACTGGCTAATTATTAATATAAAAGAAAACAAACAATACATAGTGGTAGAGGTGATTGTTTTAGGGATGAGGACAAAGAGTTATAAATATACCCATACATTTAGGAGAAAGTAGGCTATATGTTCTTTGCTGAACATCTTGTTTATTCATTTAAATTACCCCCAAATGGGGAGTTAAGGAGCAATGCAGATTTCCGCATAACTTTTAACTGACCTAGACCTCTTTATACAAAATCCAAAATAATAAGTTCCTTACTTAACCATTGGTACTTAACATTGACTGGTATTTGGTTACTTCTTGGAGAAAATTGGCGCAACAGTTTGACCCACATATCTTTCTTCTTTAACCCTTGAGAACTGGCGCGAAAAATATAACACGAGGGCTGGCGCCGGGTCATTTTGACCCATAGTTTGTAACTCCCTTCTTATCGTAGTCGTACGGATTTTAATGAAGTAATTTTACACCTGGTGTCTTCCTATGAACTATTCCCAATATAAAATGAGGTTTATATGTATTTTTCAAAATTAACATGCGGAGAAATGACAATAATTTTCGTAACAGCCTTGATAGATGCGGTAAAGGAGTCATTTCGAATATTTTGAAAAAACGGAGCTGAAGACCAAGGTGTCCCTAGCCCCTAAACATGGATCAAAAAGAACATGAGATATGTTATTGTGCTGAACCAAAATATTTGGATTTTTTCCCTTATTTTTTACAGACTGCCCCGACTAACGTAAGCCGGAAATTGTCACGAGAGGACTGGTGCCATGGGTAAATTTGTCCCGACCGTAAATAGTATAGTAATAACTCGAGCGTTCAAAAAGCTATGGACATGTTTCTTTCAAGGCTATGGAGGAAGGTACAGTAAGCGACAGGCTGACCAAAACGAAAATATCGAGCATTATTTAAGCCCCGGGTAAAAATACCCCTGCGCCAGTCCTCGTAGGTTAAATCGTTTATCCTCCCAAGTTCGGCTTCACCCACGGACTCGGAGAATGATCATTCCTATACCGCCACAAGGACGGTGTCTGGGAGCTGAATACACTTTGTCAGCAGATACAACTGGGGATATTGACAGACGACCGCTAACTTGGGTCTAATTAAGGACCCGGGAAGTGAGTGGGAAGGAAGTCGACCGTGGATCTGTTGAAAGGAACCGTCTCGGCATTTGCCTGGTGGTGAAAATGGTGAACCACGAAACCATTATCAGAACGGCCGATGTGGGATTTGAACCCATGTTCTCCCGATACCAGCGAAGCATGAGGTGGTGCGTCAGTCCTCTCGACCACCGTGGACGTATAATTTGTTACGATATTTCAACGCCATGTCTACTGCGACACTTCCTACGGCTCACAACCTGCAAAACAAGTTAATTGGGCGGAACAGAGTCTGTAAGAAAATACAGATGAAAGTATTGTTCAACATATTACTAACCCAAAATGACAGCAGTGACGCTTTCACTGTCGCATTGTATCCGCTAAGCCACCGTGTAACACAGTCAGTGTTGCGTACATTAACCTTAACGACCGTGCTTGAGGCTAGCTGGGACTCGAACCTATGAGCTCAACGACTTGTCACATATTACTTGTTGTTGTTGTTGTTGTTGTTGTTGTTTATTTGAGGAGCTTGGATATCGTGGTCATGTGAGTCGTCGAGTTGCAAAACTCGTTTAATCCACTTGTGAATAAGAATCATTTTCATGAGAAACGTTTCTCTGGACTTTGCCTCACGTATATTTTGTGTTTGTTGTTTTCTACTTTTTGAATTTTGCTTTTTGCTTGGTGTTTTATTTTGTTTGTTTTGTGTTTGTTTTCTGGAAAATCAAATAAAACAAAAACAAAAAAGCAAAATAAAATAAAACGAAATTAACCAAACAAAATCATCATCATTTATTGCATTAAATGGGCCTTTGAGGCCTACAGCAGAAGGATAATAGGAAAAGATAAATATCACAAATATTACAAAAACAAAAAAAACAAAAAAAATATAACAAAGGAAAAAAATACAAAACACAAAAAAGATCCAATAAAAAGAAAGTCAGTCAATCATAAGAGGAGGTATTTGTTGCAAATGGCACTCCATCTTTTCCGGTCTCTAGCATCATCCTCCACGGCTGTCGGTTCCACTTCTTGAAGGATCGTCGTCACTCGATCTTTCCATCGTGTTCTCGGGCGTCCTCTCGGGCGTTTTCCCGTGGGTTAAGATTGGAGGACTCTCTTAGGAAGGGATCCGTCCGCTCGTAAGATGTGTCCAATCCATTGTAGTCGCCTCTGTCCCAATATTCGTCCAATGTGTGGCTTCCCAAATCTCTGGTACAGGTCTTCTTTCTTTCTTCTCTCCCATTTACCTTCCATGTTATTTTAGACGGGTCCATATATCTTTCGAAGTACCTTTCTTTCAAAAGCACAAATAGAATCTTCTGTCGTTGCTGATGTCGCCCAAGTTTCAGAACCGTATAAAAGTGCAGGCCTCACCAGTGCCGTGCACAGATGGAGTTTGTTCTTCTGAGATACCAGACGAGATTTGATGATATTGTTTAGACTAAAGAACACACGATTCGCACTTGTTATGCGTTGATGTACTTCTTTCGTCACTTCACTTTTGTTGGTTAATATTGAGTCCAGGTACTTGAACTCTTCAACTCGTATGTCCGTCTACAAAATTAAAACAAAAAATAAAAAGAAATTAAACAGAGAAAAACAAAATAAAATAAATAACGTAAAATAAAATAATTAAATAAATAATTTTACGCCATGATCCTTATTCACAAGTGGATTAAACGAATTTTGAGGGTGTTTGTGTGTGTATCCAGGTGAATCAGCTGCCCCTTGACTTACGCAGCCCAACTAGCGTTGCTATCTGGAAGGTCGATATTTCTCTGCTTGCAACCCGTATGGTACTAACGCAGTGCAAGCATATCCTGCAAACGATTCTGTACTCAAACACTTTCCCCTTGTATTAGTCTGTAGTCACATCGAGGGAAAAATATTGGATTTCAGTATCGTTTGTAGGATATGCTTGCAGTGCATTAGTCCTACCATCCGGGATGCAAGCAGAGAAATATCGACCTTCCTGACAACACGTGTTTGTTGGGCTGCATAAAACAATATTATTAGGGGCAGCTGATTCACTTGGTATATTAAAGAGAGAGGGAGAGAAAGGGAGTCCGCCTCGTTTTGTAGTGGCTAGCATTCTTGACTCTCCCCCCAGGGGCTCACATCTAGTGGGATGTGGGTTGGTGACCACGGGACCCCAGCTGAGTCCAGCATTGCTTCCACTTACTTGTGCCGGGTTCCTCACCGTCTTCTTTCCTGTCGGTCTGTTTTGGTCAACTCTTGTTCTTTTCCGACGCCGACGGTATTAGGGTATCCGAGGCCTTACGGAGTCTCTTCCTTTCCCGCTCTATTTGGCCCATCTCTCATCTTTCCTGATCCCTCATTCTTCTGGGGGTCAGCCTTCTGTTTCTTTTCATTATACTGTATTTCCTTTCCTCTTTCGGATTCCCGCACTGTTTTTGTGAATTGGCTCCCCGTGTATCTAAATTCTATTTTGTGAACATTTAGAATCTACACTACATTTTGTAGGTATTTTCAATCTAAGTTGCATTTTGCAAGTGTTTTCAATCTAAATTTCATTTTACGAGTATTTTCAACCTCAATTGTATTTTTAAGGATGTAGGGGCACAATTTTTGTGAGTATTTTGAATTTGAATTGCATTTTGTGAGTATTTTGAATCTAAATTGCATTTTGTAAGTATTGTCAATCCAAATTGGATTTTGAATCTAAATTGTATTTTGTGAGTATTTTGAATCTAAATTGCATTTTTGAGTATTTTGAATCTAAATTCCATTTTGTCAGTTTTTCCACTCTAACTTCAATTTCGCATGTATTTTCAATCTTTTTTTCAGTTTTCTTTTTATCTCCGTTAATTTCTGTTGTGGTCCCATCTCATCTTCGCTATCACCTAGACCATTAGAGACCGATAACCTAGATGTTAGGCCCCTTAAAACAACAAGTATCATCATCATCAACATCATTCTTGGCTGTTACCACGAAGGCCCGTGTTCGATTCCTACCCCAGCCATCCTGGAAGTGGTTTTCTATGGTTGCCCACTTCTACTTCAGGAAAATGCTCGGATGGTACCTATCTTAAGGCTACGGCCGCTTCTTACCCAAATCCTGCCTCAATTACAAATACACTGGGAAGGAAGGCAAAGGAAGCTAGTAGTTTTACGTGACCACGATTATGAGCCACGGGACCTCCTTTTTACGTGGAATCTGAACCACAAGACATGGCATTTCAGGGAATCGAACCCGGTCCACCCTTGTGAAAGTGATACAGACAAATTCTACACACACCCAAGTACACGGGGCTATATGACCATAATGTCACTCGTAGGTTCGAATCCTGGAGCTGACAGCGTCTATCCTGAGTGTTGTTTTACCTCGGAGTTTTCCACACCCTCTGCTGGCCAATGCTGGGATAGTACCTTACTTCAAGTCCCGGGGCGCCTACCCCATCCCTGTCTCTAATACAGTTACACACACTACTACACGGGGCTGATGACCAAGATGTCGCAAGCTCGTAAAATAAATCAACAACACAATGATGAGAAATGACTAAACATATCTGTGGTGACTGTATTAGTTGTTGTTGTTTCATTTGTGGGGCCTGGACATCGTGGTCATTTTGGCCCGTGTACTTGGGTGTGGGTACAATATGTTTGATAACCGGTGTTATTATGGTGTCAGTATTAGTGTGTGTACTTGGATTGGGATGGAGGTAGCTGTGGGATTAAGTTAGGAGCTGCCTCGGCATTTGCCTGGGGTATAAATGGGAAATAACGGAAAACTATTCCTAGGATGGCTAATGTGAGAATCGAACCCGAACCCGAACCTTCAGAGCGACAGACAACACTTCAAACACTAAGTGTATAGCCTAGTGGTTTGTAAACCAACCACTGTCATGAGACCGAAGTGCATTATCAAAGGTGCTGATGGTTGAATTATTCAGCCCTTTCTGGTGGAAGCGTTCATATTTCAGAAATTCCTGGGTATCCTGATCAATTGTACAAAACAAAAACAACCCTGGAAGAAGAAAGCAAAAACAAACAAATAACAAAGAAACAACTAAAAATGACACAATAAAATACAACGTCAAAACCAATAACAAACAAAATAAAATACAAAGTCAAAACCTAAATCAAAAAATAAATTAATACAAAGTCAAAACCAAAACTAAAATCAAACAAAATAAAATAAAAAAGTCAAAAATAAAATAAACAAAATAAAATACAAAGTCAAACCCAAAAACAAAAACAAACAGAATACAATAAATAGTCAGACCCAAAAACAAAAACAAACAAAATAAAATACAAAGACAGACCCAAAAACAAAAGGAAACAAAATAAAATACAAAGCCAAAAACAAAAACAAACAAAATAAAATACAAAGTCAAAACAAAAACAAACAAAATAAAATACAAAGTCAAAACTTAAAGCAAAAACAAACAAAATAAAATATAAAGTTAAAACTTAAAACAAAAATAAACAAAAATAAAATATGAAGTCAAACACAAAACTAAAAGCAAACAAAATGAATACAATGTCAAAACTTAAAACTAAGACAAACAAAATAAAATATGAAGTCAACAACTAATCTAAAAGCAATCACAATAAAATACAAAGTCAAAACCAAAGACAAAGAAAAACAAAATAAAATATGAAGTCAGAAACAAAAACAAACGAAATAAAATACGAAGTCAATAACGAAACCAAAACCAGGCAAAATAAAATACAAAGTCAAAAACAAGAGCAAAATGAAAGTAAATACAAACATAACCAAAAAATAAAGCAAAAGAACATACACAATAGTAAAACAACAAATAGAAAACAAGCAAAACATACCAAAAACCAAAGGATAATCAAAAATAGACGAATAACAAAAACAAAACTAAAACAAGAAACAAAACCAAACAAATTAAAAAAGCAAGAGTGAAAATAAAACGATAAAGAAAGCAAAGAAAGCAACGAAATCAGAACAAAGCTAAAAAAAGAAGCATCGAAAGAATGAAGGGATAAGGCGCTTAGTGACAGACTGTGAAGAGCACGAGACCTCGTTATTATCCATGTTAATATTTCTTCAAACACCATAACGGAGCATTCTCGTGCAACTAGAATCTGTGGGTTCGGTTCACACGACATTAATTCTGGCGTGGACTACTTCCGCGGTAACAGTGGGCCAGCCATTAAGAGGGTGGGAATGTTTACAGCCAGTACCGTACGTACAAATTGTTCAGCTTCCAATAAGCATAATATCATCATGGGATGGGAACAGCAAACACGATATAGGCTATTCAACTATAATGGCGAGGTGTTGCAATTTCGTAGTGTTATTATTAGTTTTTATCCTTGAGATCTAAGGTTCGATTCCCGCTTTGGCATGTTATTTTTAATGTCGAAACCATTTCTTAGTAGCAGAAACGTAAAATTGAGCAATTCCCTCAATTATGCCAAAACTGTAAGGGCTAAAGGGCCCGGAAAGGTTTCAAATTGTGAGTCTTGGAGAGTTGTATCAAACTAAAATACCAAGATTTTGTGGCACACTGTAATGGTAGCAGAAATAATCAAGTAAGTGAACTGAAAAAAATAATGAATAATTTAATTTATAAATCCAGTATTTTGAATACATTTTTGTATGCTCTGGAAGTAACAAAATGTAGTGTTTAGTGGTTAAATTAATTTTACTGTCCATATTTTGCAAAATATATTCACATGTACGGTATATGTACATATTTTGACACAACTCTACTTAGTATAAAACAAAGACCCCGACTGTTGGATGTCACGGGTATCCTAGAGAACCATTGGATGGATTTTGATGCGGTTTTCACCATTCTGTAAAGGATATCTCGAGGAAGGTTTTTATAGAAAATAATTTATTTATGATCAAAGGAAGCCAAGCAGTAACGATTTCAGTGAAAAAGTCGAAACAAAAACCTGGCGTCCGTGCGCTTTTTAAGCTTACGCTCGGTAAATCGTTATAAAATATTTATATACTATGAGTGTAAGAATTGTTCTGCCTGAAAAGTTCTACAAAAAGTCCGCGAGAGCATATCTCTATCTTCAATACATCACCCACTATAAGTGTCTTTACGTTTTCATTTCTTCCAACAATCTCCATTTAATTACTGAGGCGATTATTTACGAGATAGCTAGGGATGAGCCTATGACGCCAGCTACAGCCTAGCTAGTGGGCGAGCCTATTACACTAGTTACAGCCAGCAGAAAACTGTCGAGTCGTGTTGAGTTAAGACTTCAGAGAAGAGTGGTTGTGTTTGGAGTTTCCCTGGAAGTGTAACTAGGCATTTCTTCATTTAGCCTGTGAACTTTTCGTTCCGCATAATACACAGTCAAGTTAAGATTGGACGGAAGGGGTATTTGTGTTTCATGCACCTCGCCATTCTTAAATTACGTCTGACAAGAATTCGTTGCGCATGCATCTCCGTGTTAATATAATAAACTAGCTGAAGTACCCGTGCTTCGCTACGCGTCATAAATAAATTAAAATGTGAAAGTGACAGTTAAAACAGGGGATAGGCGAGGTGCTGCGCAGAGGGAGATTAAGGATGGAACATTTTGTCCAAGTACACCGTTCGGCGTTGACCGTGTTTTATAGCACAAATTTAGGTTTTACTCGCTAACCGTTGGAGATACCTTTCGGATAGAAAATGTAATTTTAAACCTCGTATATGCCATCAAAAGTTTGCTATTTCTTAGCGTTCACTTTTTATTTGAAATGGAAATATGAAAGTTTGAAACCAAAGGGTGTAGTGACGTCACTAAAATGGTCGCCATAGTGCAAAGTATTGAAATCAAAAGTAGCCTATATGTTAACCAGTTAAATCAGCTACTTTCATGTAAAATTCATGTAAGTCGGACCAGTGGTTCTTGCGTGATTGAGTAATACACAGACACACACACACCATCTCATTTTTAGCCTCGCTTCGCTCGCGTCATAGTCGTGTCATATTGTTATTCAATGACATGCAGGTTTAACCCCGTTAACACCCCTTTAGAACCTGAATATCCAAAAATCCCTCCTTAGTAGACATGTTCGACACACAACAAACATATCCCCTTCTTCTAACTTCAATAGTTTTGATTGGTCGATGAGAGTGAACATCCAAAAATCCTTCCTTAGTGGACGTTTTTATTCCAGAATTTCACCCCTCCCCATATGCCCCTTAAATTGGATTTATGAAAAAAAAAAACGGTCGAACATCTACTTATTTTAATTATTTATTCATTTATTAATTTTTAAGGTGATTGGAACTCGGTGAAAATCAAACTCCTCGTCTATGTCGTTTAAGAGATACACGCTCCGTTCGGAATCTTTCAACCCCCACTTTTCATCCCTTTCACCTCATAATATACACCACATCGAAAAGCCATTAGACATGTGTCAGCTTATTTTAAATGATTAGTATATATGCCAAGTATCACATCCCCAAATGAAACCACTCATGAGATATTGTTATTCAATGAAATGCACGTTTACCCCCTTAACACCTCATTAGAACCTGAATATCCAAAACTCTTTCCTTAGTGGACGTTTTCGACATACCACGAACTTATCCCCAAAATTTCATGTTTCTAACTTCAATAATTTTTGCTGGGCGATGATGAGTGAGTGAGTCAGTCAGGACATTTTCTTTCATTAATATTTGAGAATTTCACCCCTCCCCAAGAACCCCTTAAATTGGATTTATGAAAAAAAAAAACGGTCGAACACCTATTTACTTATTTAAAGCTGTTTTCCCCCTGAGTTTGATAATTGAGTAAGTAAGTCAATCAGTTAGGACACCTTCTTTCCTGTTCCCCCCCCCCCGAATTTCACTCCTCCCCATGGGCCCCTTAAATTGGATTTATGAAGAAATGGTCGAACACCTATTTACTTATTTTTAAGCTGTTTTTTCCGCTGAATTTCAAACTTATCGCCTATGTTGAATAAGAGATACAGTACACGCTCCGTTAAGAATCCTTCAACCCCCAATTTTCTCCCCTTTCACCTCATAATATACACCATATCGATAAACCCTTAGACATATGTCTGCTTATTTTAAATGATTAGTTTGTATGCCGAATATCACATCCCCAAATGAAACAACTCCTGAGATATTGTTATTCAATGAAATGCAAGTTTAACCCCCTTAACACCCCTTCAGAACATGAATATCCAAAAATCCATCCTTAGTGGACTTTTTCGACAAACAACGAACATATCCCCAAAATTTCAAGTTTCTAACTGCAATAGGTTTGCTGGGGGATGATGAGTGAATATCCAAAAATCCTTCCTTAGTGGACTTCTTTCCCCAGAATTTCATCCCTCTCCATGAGCCCCTTAAATTGGATTATGAAAAAACGATCGAACACCTATCTACTACTTTTTCAATCTGATTTTTCTCCCTGAGATTCTTACTTTTTGCCTCTGTCTTTTAAGAGATACTTGCTCCGTTAAGAATCCTTCAACACTCACTTTTCACACATACACCTCATAATATACACCACATCGAAAAACCCTCAGACATGTGTCTTCTTATTCTTAATGATGAGTTTATATGCCTAGTATCCCATCCCAAAGGAAATCATTCGGGAGATGTTGTTATTCAATTAAATGCAAGTCTACCCCCTTAACACCCCTTTAGAACCTGAATATCCAAAATTCCTTCCTTAGTGGACGTTTTCAACATACAACGAACATAGCCCCTTAATGTCATGTTTCTAACTTCAATAATTTTGGCTGGGGGATGATGAGTGAGTAAGTCAGGACATTTTCTTTCAATTATTTTTCAGAATTTCACCCCTCTCATGAACCCCTTAAATTGGATTTATGAAAAAAAAAACGGTCGAACACCTATTTACCTATTTTTGAGCTGTTCTTCCCCCCTGAGTTTGATGAGTGAGTGAGTTAGGACACTTTCTTTCCTGTTTTCCCCCCAGAATTTCACCTCTCTCCAAGGGCCCCTTAAATTGGATTTATGAAAAAACGGTGGAACACCTATTTACTTGTATTTTAAGCTGTTTTTTCCCGCCGAATTTCAAACTTCTCGCCTATGTCGTTTAAGAGATACACGCTCCGTTAAGAATCCCTCAACCCCCAATTTTCACCCATTTCACCTCGTAATATACACCTCATCGATAAACCCTTAGACATATGTCTGATTCTTTTAATGATTGGCTTATATACCGAATATCACATCCCCAAAGAAACAACTCATGAGATATCGTTATTCAATGAAATGCACGTTTACCCCCCTTAACACCTCTTTAAAACCCGAATAACAAAAATCATTCATTAGTTGACGTTTTCGATATACAGCGAACATATTCCCAAAATTTCATGTTTCTAACTTTAATAGTTTTCGCTGGGCGTGACGAGTGAGTGAGTCAGACAGGACATTTTCTTTCAATTATTTTTACCAGAATATCACCCCTCCCCATGGGCCCCTTAAATTGGATTGATGAAAAAACGCTTGAACACCTATGAACTTATTTTTTAAGCTGTCTTTTTCCCCTGAGTTTGATGATTGAGTGAGTTAGTTAGTCAGTCAGTTAGGACACTTTCTCTCCTTTCCCCCCCCCCCCCCCCAGAATTTCACCCCAACCCATTGGCTCCTTAAATTAATTTATGAAAAAACGGTGGAACACCGACTTACTTATTTTTTAAGCTGATTTTTTTTCGCGGAGTTTCAAATTTCTCGCCTATGTCGTTTAGGAGATAGGCCTACACGCTTCGTTAGGAATCCTTCAACCTCCAATTTTCACCCCTTTCACCTCATAATAATACACCACATCGAAAAACCCTTAGACACATGTCTGCTTATTTTTTTAGCCTATTTTCAATTTTGAAAAAATAGGCTTATGAGATCACCTTTTGTCCGTGTGTGTGTGCGTGTGTGTGTGTGTGTGTGTGTGTGTGTGTGTGTGTGTGAGGTGTGTGTGTGTCCCCCCCTAATAAAATCTAAACGGCTGGAGCGATTTCAATGAAACTCGGTAAGTTCATAGCGCTATTCCCGGCGACCTCGACCGTGCCCTTCAAATTTTGTTACGTCTTACCAATCCAACATGGCGGCTGTGCGAAATATTTCACTAGCATTCAATATCTCCGAAACTATTACCGATATCGCCCTGAAATTGTGTACGGTGATAAAGGGCACTACTCGAAGTTCACCTATGAGACTTTCAAAAACCTGGTGACTACATAACCAACATGGCGGCCAAGCGAATTTGAGACTTTTAAATAGACTTTTCTCGCGATTTAACTATCCAAACGTAATGAAACTTTGCACAGCAATTGTTTATACACATTGTAGCCTAATTCACTGGAGTCTAATTTAGTTCAATTGTTTACATAACCTCAAAATGGCGGCTGTGCGAAATATTTCACTGGCATTCTATATCTCCGAAACTATTACAGATATCACCTTGCAATTATGTACGGTGATAAAGGGTACTGATACAAGTTTACCTATGTATATTTCATAAACCTGTAGAGTACATAACGAACATGGCGACCAAGCGAATTTCAAATAATTTAATAGACTTTTCTCGTGATTTAACTCTCTGAGCGCAGTGAAATGTGGTACAGTAAATGATTCTGCTGATTGTAATGCACTGCCATCTAATTTAATTCAATTGTTTACATAACCGCAAGATGGCGGCTGTGCGAAATTTTAAAATTAAGTTTTTATTTCTTGTGTCGTAATCATGCGATCGAAGTGAAAGTTTGAATAATGAACCTAGGCAATAATTGTCCTTGAATGGTACATAACTCTTTGACCTATACAAATAACAATCCTAAATGGCGAGCTTCCGAAATATTTAGACGGTTCTCAATATCTATGAATCTTTTACAGCAGCCAAACTGATTTTTTTTATGTTCATAGAGACTATGAACATATGTTCACCTAAAGGACTTTCAGTAACCTGGTGAGCACAAATACAACATGGCGGCGACGCGAAGTATAAATATTTAAATGGACGTTTCTCGCGAATTAACTATCCGAGTGCCGTGAAACGTTGCACGTTAAATGCTTATACAAATGTTGATCCACTGACATCTAATTTATTTCAATTGTTTGCATAATCACAAGATGGCTGTTGTGCGTAATTTTAAAATGTCGTTTTTACTTCTTGTGTTCTAATCATGCGATTGAAGTTTGAATAGGCCTACCACACGCACACAATAATCTTAATGTAATAATACAAAAATAAAAATCAAACTTGGCGACCATCTGAAATATTTAGACGGTTCTCAATATCTACGAATCTGTTACAGCAATTAAACTGAAATTTTGTATATTGATAGAGGCAATTAACATGAGCAGGATATATGAAAATAGGCTATATAGTTCTTCACGGAACTACTTGTTAATGATTAGTTTATATGCCGAGTATCACATCCACAAATGAAACCACTCGTGAGATATTGTTATTCAATAAAATGCAGGTTTAACCCCCTTAAGACCCCTTTAGAGCCTGAATATTCAAAAATCCTCCCTTAGTGTATGGTTTTGACATACAACGAACATATCCCGAAAATGACATGTTTCCAACTTCAATATTTTTGGCTGGGCGATGATGAGTGGGTGAGTGAGTCAGGACATTTTCTTTCAATTTTTTTCTTCAGAATTTCACCCCTCCTGATGAACCCCTTAATTTGGTTTATAAAAAAACTGTCGAACACATATAAGGTATACTTAGTTTTAAGCAGTTTTTCCCCCTGAGTTTGAAGAGCGAGTGAGTCAATCGGTTAGGACACTTTCTTTCCTGTTTTTTTTTACACAGAATTTCACCCCTCGCCATAGGCCCCTTAAATTGGATTTATGAAAAAAAAACCGGTCAAACACCTATTTACTTATTTTTTATGCTGATTTTTTCCCGCTGAGTTTCAAACTCCTCGCCTATGTCGTTTATGAGATACAGGCTCCGTTAGGAATCTTTCAACCCCCACTTTTCACCCCTTTCACCTCATAATATACACCCCATCGAAAAACCCTCAGACACATGTCTTCTTATTTTTAATGATGAGTTTATATGCCGAGTATCACATCCCCCAGTGAAACCAATCGGGAGATATTGCTATTCGATGAAATGCAGGTCTACCCCCTTAACACCCCTTTAGAACCTGAATATCCAAAAATCCTTTCTTAGTGGGCGTTTGCGGCCCTTGAGTAAGCTGCATACCAAATTTCATTCCAATCCGTTGGGTGGGTTCTGAGATTTCGTGATGAATGTGTGAGTGAGTGAGTGAGTGAGTGGTATTTGACAAATATCTAGTAGATAGTGTCAAGTCTTTGTTATGCTATACTCGGTTGACAGTGCTGTGCGAGCAGTTGAGTAACTAACGGGATTTCAAGTTAAGATCCTCATTTTCTATACCGGTAGTGCAGAGCGCAATTGGCATCCAGACGGCCGTGTCTCGACTTGAGCTATGTTGCCATGGAAACTATCTGCCTTGCCATTCCTTCATGAGTATATTTTATGATTTGATTAGCCTGTTTTTGAGTGAAAAAGGGCCGAAATCAGAAGAATGAGAAAGACTATCGAAAATTCATGTAGCCAGCGGTTCCTTCTGGGTCCTAAACTATGTGTATGCAAAATATGGTTGAGATTGGTGGAACGGTGTAGATTTGTATACGGAACCAACATATATACATACATACATACATACATACATACAGACTTTCACTTTTATATATTAGATAGTCCATTCAGTGATTTTAACCCATCATGCCGAGACGTAAAAGGGGTTATAGGTCGTAGTTCATTGGCATCGAAGAATTAGGGATTATCACGTAATGCATTCATAATTGTTCCCGTGCGAAGCGGGGGCGGATTGCTAGTTTAGTATATATAAATCCTAACACTGCTTATAAAAATCTTTCAGCAAACTGAACTGGAAGAGCAGGGTACTTTCATTTGTATCTTAACGTTCGTGAAAATGCAATACTTGTAATTTATGTTACGTCATCTGCTCCCGCCTGTGTACCCGGAACAGTTCATCCAGCGGCCGGTTAATGACTTCTCCCGCATGTGTCAGCGAAAAGGGAAAGGGGTTGTGGCATGCCATACCCAGTGTGCTCGGTGATTCAGATTCAGATCCGGGAGATTTCTAAACCTCCCACACTACACACAGTACGTTGTTGTTCCTGTGGCCAGTCTGTGATACACTGCTGCTCCTACTGTAAAATCTCAATCCTTTGGCGCACCACGACTGTGGATGGAGCGCTGCACTAAGTGCAAAGATCAATGGTTTGAATCACTGCGCTGACGGCGGCTATCCTGAGTGCTGTTTTAACTCTTGAGAACTGGCGTGAAGAAATATAACAGGAGAACTGGCGTGGTTTTGGTTGATTGGTTCGTCAGTTTAGGGGATACGACAACGCGATCATGTAGCCCCGCGTACTTTGGGTGTGTGTGTGTAGAATCTGTCTGATAAACTGGTGTTAATTCTGATGGCTGTATTAGTGTGTGTTATCTGTTTTTAATTCAAGTAAGGGCTGCAGGCATTCGACTTTCAAGTAGTTTCAACTTCTACCAAACGCCACTGTCAACGACCAACTAGTTCTGAACTTTGTTACTAGATGCCATCGCAGTCGGTTCCTGGCGACGAACGTTGGAACTTAAGAGCATTAGTCAAATATAACCTATAATTTAGCTTCACACAAGTGTAATTAGTGGAAGGTTCTTTATCATGCCATAAATCTATGACATAAGACCGCTGGCTTTACTTCCCCTCCGAAGGAAGGCATACTGAGGGATTTTTAACGCTCTAAAATAATCCGACGACTTCGGCCGGGTTTGAACCCGCGACCTTGGGTATAGAAGCTCAGCATGGCCTTGATAATGGCGACAAAGCAGTCATCTCAATTCTTTTTTGGAACAAAGGAGCTGTTGTTCAAGGTATCCCCTAAACATGTATCAACAAGAACGTGAGCTATGTGATTGTGCAGCACCAAAATAGCTAGATTTTCCTCCCTAATATTTTACAGATTGTTCCCACTAACGTAAGCCGAAAATTGTCACGCGAGGACTTGGCGCCATGGGTAAATCAGACCCGACCGTAAATAATATAGAAATAACATGATTGTTCAAAAAGTAATGAACATGTTACATTTACAGGGTGACGATCAAGGCTAGGAAGGAAGGTACTGTTAGTGAAAGGAAATAAGGTCTGACCGAATCAAAAATATAGAGAATTATTTAAGCCTATAGTAAAGCCATCATTACTTCCGACTTGACGTTTCAGTGTTACCCTAGAGTTATCTAGTGTTCAGAAGGAAAATCACTTTAACTAATCACAGGCAGCCATTCAAATCATTATATCACGATAATAGTACATTATGCAACGAGCCTATAATGGCTATAATTAAGACACGAGTATTTTTTTATAAAACGAGCGTATGCGAGTTTTATAATTTCCATACGAGTGTCTTAATTACCATTATAGGCGAGTTGCATACGACTGTTTATGTTCGACGATAATTATAACTTTATTATATGTTTTAACATAAATATTCATAAATATCTGTTGAGAGTCAGCTACTGGAATTTTGTGATCGCAGAGCGAGCGTTGGGTGTTATACCTTCGTCTTTCAAGAGCTTTGAACGGCCGACGCATGCGCTCTGTGGGCTTGCAATGCCATATGCAGCCATATGTTTACATCAGCCGTCCCTCAGTAATATTGTCACCGCAGTCATTTGAAGACAATGCGCTGTGTAGAAATTAGTGTTAGTGATTTTAAGGTACTGTGCTATTTCTTGTCTCATATTCGCCAGTTTATTTACGCGAACATATGGACGGTGGGTATTCCATGTCGGTAATTTATTATAGTTCGATGTTGTGTTTATGTCCGACATGTTGGATTTTGAGCGCATGCGCGAAATTATCGTTACCTAATTGGTCAATGAACGAGCTCTGATTGGCTGGAGAAACTGTATCGTAATGAAAAACGGTGTTATAATGACCATCGTTATGATACAGTTTTCAAACACATAATAGTGAGGGTCGAACATAAATTGATTTTCGTTCGCGATGTCGTGATTTAGCGAACGAAGCTCTACCCTAGCACAGAAACGTCAAGCCGGATGTAATGATGGCTTTACTACAGAGTCAAAAATACCCATGCGCCAGTCCTCGACGGTGAATATTCATAACATTTCTTAGCAGACAATGTAACTGTCCCCATCTTACCAAAAACGTAAAATAAAGCAATTTCCCCAATTATGCCAAACGTCGAAGGACTAAAGGGCCCGGCAAGGCTTCAAATTGTTAGTTTGGAGAGCTCTATCAAACTAAAAAACAAATTGAGAATCACTCCCGCCCTAAATGTAGTTCCGGAAAAACAGCCTAAAATCGCTTGTTTATTGACTCGTTTTCCTTCTTAAGTGTTTTATGGTGGCTTCGGTGGCGTAGTTGGTAGCATGCTGAGCTTCTATGCCCAAGGTCGCGGGTTCAAACCTGGCTGAAGTCGTCAGATTTTTAAGAGCGTTAAAAACCCATCAGTATGCCTTCCTTCGGAGGGGAAGTAAAGCCGGCGGTCTCACTAACTACTGTAAACTTGTGTGAAGCCCAAATTTTTAGGTTAGAATTGATACCACTCTATTAATTCCAACGTAGATTGTCACGGTGGGTGAGTGGATAGTGTGTCGGTCTACTAACCCCAAGATTGCAGGTTCGCTCCTGGCCGTGGTAAGTGATTTTTGAAAGGCGGCAAAAATACGACACGCATGTCATACGATGATGGCATGTCAAAGAACACATTTGAATTCAGTAGGCAGTGGTCATAATGGCAAAATTAATCTCGGAAGTTTCCGCCAACACAAAGTTCCTCATTTCTCTACTAGAAAGCGCTATAGTGTTCAAGGAGCTTAGATATCTAACCTCCTTGACTTTCATAGTGATACAAGGAACAACGAAATTCGACATGCAAGCTACCCTCTGGGTGTCAAATTACAAAAAAAGCTTGCACCCGGCAACCGAGGCCATACGATATTATTATTATTAGTTCCAACGTTCGCTGCCAGGTGCTGTCTGCGATTCCATCTAGTAGCCAAGTCCGCAAGCTAGGTGTCATAGACGGAAGCATTTGCTAGCAAAAGAAGGAACTACTTGAAATTATTTTCTGCAGTCCTTACTTGAATTAAGACAGATAACACACACTAATACAGCCATCACAATTAACACTGGTTATCAGACAGATTCTACACACCCCAAGTACACGGTGATACACGACCACGTTGTCTTTGCCCCTAAATTGAGGAACCAAACAACCAACTGTGAAATAGAATGACGATACCTCACGTTAGTTCATTCAGAACCTTCGATTAAGCAATGTCATGCTATCTAATGTACCCAAATAGAATTATGGGAATTGCTACATTTCGTTCGCGAGCCCCGTGGTGTTGGGTTAGCGCGTCTGCCTCTCACCTGAAGGCCCTGGGTTCTATCCCCGGCTCCATCAAGGATTTTAGAAACTGACCTGAGGGCTAGAACGGGATGCACTCAGCCTCGTGAGGACAATTGAGTGAGACAAAAAGGAAGCTTGTAGTTTAACGTGACCGTTAATCTCGCGATCATAAGCCACGGGACCTCCGTTTTACGTGGAATCCGAACCATAGGACATGGCATTTCACATCGAAAATCTCACATGCAGTGACCGGGAATCGAACCCGGTCCGCCTTGGTGAGAGGCATACAGCTTGATCGCTGCGCCACCACGCCCCTGTTGAGTGAGACAGCGCCCAGGCCACAAAAGAATTACAAGATTAACGGCTGAGGGGACCCGGAGCGCTGACCATGCGTCACCTCACAATCTTCCGGCCTAATGGCTGGGCAGCGGTCGCTTGGTAAGCGCAGATCCTTCGTGAGCTGTGGTAATAATAATAATATCGTATGGCCTCGGGTGCTAGGTGCAAGCTTTGTTATTTGACACCCAGAGGGTAGCTTGCATGTCGAATTTTCTTGTTCCTTGACTATGGAAGTCAAGGAGGTTAGATGTTAAATATCTAAGCTCCTTGAACACTATAGCGCTTTCTAGTAGGGAAATGAGGAACTTTATGTTGGCGGAAACTCCCGAGATTAATTTTGCCATTATGAACTCGGTCGCCTCCGTAGCGTAGCGGTCAGCATGGTTAGCTGCCGCCCCGGAGGTCCTGGGTTCGATTCCCGGCTCTGCCACGAAATTTGAAAAGTGGTACGAGGACTGGAACGGGGTCTACTCAGCCTCGGGTGGCCCAAATGAGTAGAGGGGGTTCGATTCCCCCTCAGCCATCCTCGAAGTGGTTTTCCGTGGTTTCCCACTTCGTCTTCAGGCAAATGCCGGGATGGTACCTACTGTAAGGCCACGGCCGCCTCCTTCCCTCTTCCTAGCCTATCCATCCCAATCTTCCATCCGTTCCCATCCCTCATGAGGCCCCTGTTCGCTTTGCAGGTGAGGCCGCCTGGGCGAAGTGCTGATCACACCTCCCCAGTTGTATCCATCCCGACCAGATGTTCCAAGCTCCAGGACACTGCCCATAGAGGCGGTAGTGGTGAGTTCTCTCGCTGAGTCCGTGGGATCCACCAACCTAGAGGGTAAATTGACTAAATAAATAAATACAAAATAATAATGAACTCGGCCTACTGAATTCAAATGGGTTCTTTGACATGCCAACATCGTATGACATGCGTATCGTATTTTTGCCGCCTTTCAAAAAAAACACTTACCACGGCCAGGAGCGAACCTGCAATCTTGGGGTTAGTAGACCGACACGATATCCAGCTATGAGCTGTGGTGTCAATAGAGTTTACATTCAAATCACACCCCCTTCAGGTCCGCTTCAATGCGTTGCGGGTAACACTCTTAGCTGTCACCGAGGAGACCCACATTCGATTCCAGGCTCTGGCAAGAAATTTTTAATTCTGGTCTGAGGATTGGAACGGGATACACTCAGCGTTGTGAGGCAAAACTGTGAATTCCACAGTACGGTACTTTTGAGAAATAAATTATCAGTAAAAAATAAAATAAATATCTGTTTACCTTTCTGCTTAATAAATTGATAACTATTTCGATATTTGCCAGTCATACTCCATAGATCATAATAGAAAATTCATTAAGTATAAAATTTTATTTGTGTGTTGTGTTGTATTTTACAACTTTTTGGTATTGCCATTAATTATAGGCTATATAAGCTTAGAATTTTACAACTAACACTTATCTAAAATAACTATACAAAGTTATATGCTCTAAGATATTGGTTGATATTTCTGGGTGTTTTGCGGTGACAATCCCCTGAGAATACTCCCTATTTTCCAGGATGGTCAGCCCCCCGCTGCCTCCACCTACCTGGATTCTGGTTACGCCCCTGCAAGGAAGTGAGTAGCGGAATAGACACCTCACAGGCATAGTTAAGAGAAAGGACTACGTAGGTCTCAGTGTTCGTACTAGCTAATCAGAGTAACAGTAGCATTTCAAATAGCCTCTAGTTCTTGCCGTTGGTCACACAATAGCTAGCGGCTCTTGGCTCTATTTCCTCATACTGTGGAACATAACGGCCTAGTACAGGGTGTGTGTGATTTATGTCAAGGTCACGGCCCCTAAAGAATGTTTCCAGTCCACCGCCTCTAAGCATGTTCGATTTCCGTCACCCTTTACTGGATTAACTTTACCTCCAGATAGTCAACAAGGTCGTAGACAGGGTCAGACCACGTTCAGATCCTCTTCCTTCAGCACAAGTATATCTCACATTAAAACAAGATGTTCAGGAAAGAACATATAGCCTACTTTCTTCTAAATGCATGGGTATAGTTATAACTCTTCGTACTTTTCAAGGAGTATAATTGAATGTTGGTTGTAGGAGCTTGTTGAAATACAATGTGCTATTATTATTATTAATCGTATGGCAATTATTATTATTATTATTAATCGTATGGCAATTACACATCACTTTTTGGAACACAGAGAAAATATAACCATAATTTACAAATTTACAGACATATTATTTACATAGTTTAACACATTTGCTGTAGAAAACAAAAAGTCAAAGTGGTTTCCAGGATATAAGTTCTGAGGGCACTCTTCAACTATATGCTTGATGGTCTGACACTGGAAGCCACACGTGCACTCTGGAGAGGTGATCTTTCCCCATTTGTATAGTAGATCACCACATCTCCCATGGTTGGTGCGTATCCTGTTCAGTGTACACCATGTCCTACGGGGCAGATCAAGTTCCCATGGATTGTTGTTACTATGGAGAAAACTATGTAGCTCTGGTGGAGTGTTTGTGTACCAATTTTCTGCCCAGGCTTCATGAAGATTGAAGATATGGTCAGCCAGGTTGTTGGCTGTTCTGATTGCAGGGTGTCTGGAGCGGAGTCTATTGATTTGGATTGCAGGTATGTCCTCATGGATTGGCAGCTGTTGGTTGTTGCAGATTTTGTTAAATTCTCTCAGAAGGATATTCTTTCTTCTCAGCGTAGGAGGTGGAATACGGCTCAGGACAGGTAGCCAGAAAACTGGTGTGGACTTGATTGTACCAGTAATTATCCGCATAGTTTGGTTTAGTTGAACATCTACTAGCTTCGTGTGACTACTGTTTAGCCAAACAGGGCTGCAATATTCTGCTGCTGAGTATACAAGACCTAGGGCAGTTGATCGGAGGGTAGACGCAGTGGAACCCCATGATGTACCACACAGTTTTTGTAGGATGTTATTTCTTGACCTCAATTTGGCTGCAGTGTTTGTTAGATGTTGTTTAAATGACAGTGTTCTGTCAAGTGTCACTGCAAGGTACTTTGGGTATTTGTTATGAATCACACGTTCTATACGTGCTATACGGATATTAAACATTGACTGGTTGAATCCTCACCTGAATTATATATACTCACACTAATACAGCCATCAAAATAACACAGGTTATCAGACAAAATTCAATACTCACCAAAGTACACGGGGCTAAATGACCATTATGTCCATGCATATCAAATGAAACAACAACAGCTTCCTACCCAAATCCTTCCTCATATAAAAGTACACACACTAGTAAGCCTACAGACATCACAGTGACACAGGTTATCAGACAACTTCTACACACACACAAGTAAACGCTGCTACAAGACTATGATGCCGCAAAATCCCTAAAGAATCAACAACCACAACAACAACAATAGACTCTACCGCGGATCAAGGTCAACGAATATTAATCACTTTATTCGAGTGTTGAAATATATTTGTGCAAAAATCGAAAGTAGACTAAAAATATTAAATAGAAGGATCACTTCGTGGTGCAGCGCGCAGGCCCAGTGGCAGGATTCCCGGGCCCCTGGGCAACTGAGTGATATGGCCCCCTAAATCCACTACTAACATCCCATATTTGGTGGAAAGTATCTCATATTAACGATTTTTTAAATATTTCACAAAATGTTTGCCTATTAGGGTATAGTAGTGGTTTTTGGCCGGTTCAAGGCCCTCCTACGGCTTTCCTCCTACAAGATGGCGGCTGCGCGCAACCACGTACATGCATGGCGTGCTTTTCAAAATAAATTTGGTGAGCATGGCTTAACCTAGCCTATCCTAGTAAAGCTAATCTGGTCTTGTCGACTTAACCAAACCTATTTGACAAAGGGCATAACTACACTTTTGTTGATATTTCCTGAACCCATGATGGGATTTTGACCTGCAAGGTATTGTTGGACTCGGGCAGATGCCCCCTTTTTGAATCTATTTTTGAAATTTTGACAAAGGGCCTAACTACACTTTTGTTAATATCTCGCGAACCAATAAGGCTAGGGACTTGTATGAGGTATTGTAGGACTTGGGATGACGCTCCCTTGTTGAATGTATTTTTGAAATTTTGACCATGGGCCTAACTGCACTTTTGTTATATCTCGCAAACTAATAAGGCTAGAGACTTGTATGAGGTAATGAAGGACTGCCGATGACGCCCCCTTTTTGAATGCATTTTTGAAATTTTGACAAAGGGCCTTACTGCACTTTTGTCGATATTTTTTTTGAATTCAGTATAAGTGTAAAACTTGGTGGATGGAGGACATGCCAAGAGGCTTAAGTGCCAAACTTGGTGGATGGATATGTTATAGTGCTAGGGTTAATGAACACACCCTAGTACTCGGGGCACATGCAATTTGAGGACAGGCCAAGGGATCAAAATTGGTGGATGGATGTGTTCTAGCGTGTCATTTGTAGTTGAAAGCGAATAATGCATGTTCTTAAGATGTTAAAACTCAGGAGATTGTACGTGCAGTAAGCTGACTTATTATTTCCGGTGTCATGTTGCTGACATGGTAGTGAGAGCACAGTTCTCTTGCTATGACTGACGCTGCAGTAATTTAAAACCGCAGGAGTACATCTTGACAATGGATAATGCAAAGTCAGTAGTAATCGAATATTACACAGGTGTTCCTATTGCACTTTGGACTCGCAGGTGTACGGGGGAAGGAATTTCAATGAACTGCAAAAACTGCTGACACGAGCGATGTATACCTATATAAGAGAGGTGTCATATATATCCCTACTGTCTGTCTGTATTACTCGCTACGAGTGAACAGTGCTCTATTACTGCTCAACATTTGCAAAAGCCTTTTGGTGAAAAATCATTAAATTATTTTGCAAGGTAAGTACTTATTATTAATGGATTGTAGTCTTTTATTGGCCAGCCCCGTGGTGTTGGGGTAGCGCGCCTGCCTCTCACCCGGAAGCCCTGGGTTCGATCCCCGGCTCCGTCAGGGTTTTTAAAACTCACGTGAGGGTTGGAACGGGGTGCACTCAGCCTCGTGAGGACAATTGAGTAGCTGTCTGACAGTGAGACAGTGCCCTGGTCACGAAAAACCAAGATTAACGGCTGGGGGACCCGACGCGCTGACCACGCGTCACCCCAAAATCTGCAGGCCGATTAGCTGGGCAGCGGTCGCTTGGTAGGCCTAGGCCCTTCAAGGGCTGTAGTGCCACGGGGTTAGTTTGTTAGTTTAGTCTTTTATTACTAATTGATGATGAAGTTATGCATTTATTGATTGATTGATTTATTTGTTTACAGATAATTGACGTACCTGTAAGGTTAGCAGATTCCTGTACCTAGTTCATTCAGTGGCAGCAGTTGATAAATTATTAAAGGTAAGTACCCCCTCTAATAACTTTTAAACAACTAGAGCGATATTTTCCAAAGTTCACCCCTAGATGTCAGTGGCAATGGTATATTTGATGGTCAAAGTTGGAACTACTTGACCATGGTGTGTGAAGCTAAATTTGTAGGTTAGATTTGATTACCGCCCTATTAAGTCCGAAGTTTGCTGCTAGGTGTCAGTGACAATTGTATATTTGATAGTCAAAGTTGTAACTACTTGACAATGGTGTGTGAAGCTGATTTTGTTGGTTAGATTTGATTACCACTCTATTTAGTTTGAACGTTCGCTGCTAGGTGTCAGTGACAGAGGGAATATTTAAAGACTTAACCTCAGCTCACCTAATATAACCTAACATAACCTAACTTTACCTAACTTAACCTTGTCACGTGACATGTTCTACAAGTTTAGACCTGCTTTAAGACTGGCTATGACGTCACACATAGCTCACCTAGCCTAATGTAACATATCATAACCTAACCTAGCTTGCCACGGTGGGTGAGTGGATAGCGTGTCGGTATACTAACCCCAAGATTGTAGGTTCGCTCCTGGCCGTGGTAAGTGATTTTCGAAAGGCGGCAAAAATACGACACGCATGTCATACGATGTTGGCATGCCAAATAACCCATTTGAATTCAGTAGGCCGTTTTCATAATGGCAAAAATAATCTCGGGAGTTTCCGCCAACACAAAGTTCCAAATTTCTCTACTAGAAATCGCTATAGTGTTCAAGGAGCTTAGATATCTAACCTCCTTGACTTTCATAGTGATTCAAGGAACAACGTAATTCGACATGCAAGCTACCCTCTGGGTGTCAAATAACAAAGCTTGCACCCGGCAACCGAGGCCATACGATATTATTATATTATTATAACCTAACCTAACCCCATCTAACCTAACTTCATCTCACCTAACCTAACTCCATCCAACCTAAATCTTAACAGCTTTGAACACATAAGACAGGGAATATTTAAAGACTTAACCTCAGCTCACCTAACATAACCTAACTTTACCTAACTTAACCTTGTCACGTGACATGTTCTACAAGTTTACATTTGCTTTAAGACTGGCTATGACGTCACACTTAGCTCACCAAATTGGCGGCCGCTGGTTTCTATTATTTAAAAACATTACATCAAGTGAAATGTGTGTTTAACGCTCTATTAAGTCCGAACGTTCACCGCTAGGTGTCAGTGACAATGGTATATTTGATAGCCAAAGTTGGAACTACTTGACAATGGTGTGAAGCTAAATTTGTAGGTTAGATTTGATTAACGCTTTATCAAGTTCCATTGTTCACTGCTAGGTGTCAGTGACAGTGGTATATTTGATAGCCAAAGTTGGAACAACTTGGAATTAGACTTGGTAGGAGTTCATAAACGATTAAATTAAATACTCTGCTATAACCATTGACTGTAATTTATATAACATAATTAAACTATATATATTTTACTTTGTTTTATATTTTATTAACATTGATGATTTCTTTCTTTTTATAGGTAATTTGGAAAGTGACTATTATACTCAAGTGTGGAAATTGCAATAAACAGTTTTCAAGACCTGACAACCTTCAACGGCATGCAAGTACTAGACATAACCTTAAAATGTTTGCGTGCAGTCATTGAACTACAACATTTAACAGACAGGATAATCTTACACAGCATGTACGTTTAAAACATGTCAGTTAGGCACCTTTCTCATGTTTAGTTTGTGAACTTGTTTTTTTTACTGTAAAACGATATCAATCCCACATGGTTGAAGTGCATGGTGAACAACAGGAATTAAAAACTGTAAAACCATCAACTTGCACGGAACCATTAAATGAATGAAGTAGGAGGTGACTGTTCAGAAATAAATGCTCAAAAGGGTAAACGTTCTAAAGATTGTAAAAATACTGTAGTTATTCAGCAAAAAGAATGAAGAATGGTGAACCTTCAATAACGCATTGTGATGTTTGCAATATTGATATACCTTCTTCAATGATTCAAGGACATTTGCGTAGTATTAATCATAAAAATAATGCTTGTCATGAAAACAATTCTGCAAATATTCAGCAAATTGGTAGTGCGTTTAAAAGTCGAATTGCTAGTTACAGTCTTTATAGCGAAGAAAAAACTCAAAGTATTGAATCATTAAAAAAAATTTTCAACCTAGTGTGTTTGGCTTGGTAGATAATGTTTTAGTAGAGCATAAAACAATTAAAATGAATTTTGAACTCCTTGGGCTGTATGTAAATCTGGGAGTGAAGGTGAAATTACTGATATCAAATCCTTTAATACAAAAAACATAATTTAGCGAATCAACTAATAACAGTGATATGTACCAAGATATTTCAAGTGCTATCATTGTGAAGAGTGAAGAGTTCCAGGAAAGGGAGTCAGGCTGGGCGTTGCTTGAAGTACTTTATTTAGAAACCAACATGAATAAATATAACCCCCTTCGAGCATCATCATACATTGATTTGCCAGTATGGATCAAACGTAAGAAAACTTGTGTAAACGTTATGGATAGTGACCATGCATGTTTTGCGTGGGCTGTAACCTCAGCTCTCCAGCCAGCAGTGGAGCATCTGTATAATCACTATTCTTCAGTGTTAAATTTACAAGAAATGGAATTTCCTATGGAGATAAAAGATATTAAATGTTTTGAAGAGTTGAACAATGTAAGTATTAATGTGTATGGAATTGAAAATAAGAGTATAGTAGGTCCTCTATATTATACTGAGGAAAAAAAAGGATGCTCATGATAATTTACTATACATAACCAAAGGTGAAAATGCCCACTATTGTTGGATAAAACATTTAAGTAGACTTGTCAGTAGTCAGACAACAAAAAGAGAACATAAGAAGTGGTTGTGTGATGGTTGTGTGCTATATTTTAGAAAAGAGGATGAACTAACTCAACATCAAAAATGGGGTTGTAATCATTTTTGCACAGTATTACCTACTCCTTGAAATAACATTTTAAAATTTAAGGACTTTGAAAAGCAGCTTCGAGTGCCATTTGTTATAATGTGCTGACTTTGAAGCTTTGTTAAAGCCTTTTAATACATGTTCATCAAATCCAGCCAAACCTTTTACCAACACTACTCACACTCATGAACCTTTTAGCTTTGCGTATTATATTAAATGTTGCTAATGATGACTCGTTAAGTAAGTTTGAGCTCTATAGAGGACCTGATGCACCTAAAGTGTTTATGGAAAGACTTGAAAAATATGCAATCCGTATATCCTCCATTTTAAATACTATTATTCCAACGGAGCCACTAACATCATCACAGCAAATTAATTTTGAAACTGAAACTAATTGTTTTATAAGTGGTGAATGTTTATATACAGACAGGGTTCGCGGTCATGACCATTTAACAGGGAAATATCGTGGTGCTGCTCACCAAGAATGTAATTTAAAGTATAGAGTAATTAACATTCACTGCAGTCATTCTACATAACGGTAGCAAATAAGATAACCACTTTATTGAAAAAGAATTTGGAGCTTTAGATGAGAAAATTGATGTGATTCCAAATAATAAGGAACAATACATATCGTTTACAAAATATATCAAAACTGACACTGAAAAAAAACTATCAAACTACGATTTTTAGATTCATTCCGCTTTATGCCAAGTAG
Organism: Meconema thalassinum; assembly: GCA_946902985.2. NCBI lineage: Eukaryota > Metazoa > Arthropoda > Insecta > Orthoptera > Tettigoniidae > Meconema > Meconema thalassinum. The sequence goes on along the minus strand of OX336400.1, from coordinate 97,394,450 downwards.
TCTTGATAAACTTGCTAGTAATTTAAAATCAGATCAGTTTTGTGAAATTCAACGTGTTTTTCCGAAAGGAGATGATTTTAATTTGATTCGTCAAAAGGGTATATTCCCTTATGGATATATTAACTTTTGGATCGTCTTGAGGAGTGTCCTTTGCCACCAAAAGATGCATTTTATACTTCTTTAAACACAAGTCATATCAGTGATCAGGAATATTTACATGCACAACGTGTATGGACGCAGTTTGACATTCAAACTTTAGGTGAATTTTCAGACATATATTTGAAGACAGATGTGTTATTATTAGCAGATGTTTTTGAAAGTTATAGTAATGTTTGTATGGAAACTTATGACCTTGATCCTTGTCAGTATTTCACTGCTCCTGGGTTAAATTTTAGTTCAATGTTGAAAAAGACAAAAGTAAATTTATAATTGATGACTGATATAGACATGATTCATTTTATAAAATCATCAATTCGAGGTGGATGAAGCCAATGTGGTGGGCGATATGCTAAAGAAAATAATAAATACATGCCTAGCTACAACCGTTGTGAAGAGTAAAAGTTTATTGTTTACCTTGATGCAAATAACCAATATGGTTGGGCTATGAGTCAATATCTACCACTAAAAGATTTGCGCTGGCTGACACAACCTGAAATTGATGTTTTCCATGTTAACACACTAAATGATAACGATGATAAAGGATATATTTTAGAGGTAAATCTTGAGTACCCTGAAGAGTTACATGATGAACATAATGATTTACCATTTTTCTCTGAAAATATGAAATCTCCGTACATCACATCACGAACAAAAATGTTAATTGCTAATGTAAATGATAAATGTAAATATGTAATATATTATCAAAACTTAAAACAGTGTCTACAGCATGGATTAAGACTAACTAAAATTCATCGTTTATTACAATTTCATCAGTCAGCATGGCTCAAACCATATATCCATCTAAATAATAATTTAAGAACGCTATCAACAAATGCTTTTGAAAAAGATTTTTATAAACTTATGAATAATAGTGTTTTCGGAAAGACTCTGGAGAATGTTGATAAGCGAGTTGATGTAAAGCTGATAACAAAGTGGGAGAATGATGGCCAAATATATGGTGCGAACAACTTAATAAGCAAGCCTAACTTCCATAGCTGTTCAATTATTCATGAGGATTTAGTTGTAATACAAATGAATCGCCTTAAAGTAACCTACGACAAACCCACATATGTGGGTTAGGCAATTATAGAATTGTCAAAACACTTATGTATGAATTTCGCTATGATTATGTAAAGAAAAACTATCATGATAATGCTAAATTACTCTACACAGACACAGGTACTTTTATTTGTGAGTTTCAAACTAATGATTTTTATAATGATATCAAGACTGAGCTAAATAGGTTTGATATAAATGACTATCCCAAGGATAATATCTACCATTTACCTCTAGTAAACAAAAAGGTTCTTGGAAAATTTAAGGATGAATGTGCTGGTGTTGTTATAGACACCTTTGTAGGCACAATCTAAATCATATAACTATATGACAATTAATGATGTAGCAATAAAATAAAATTGAAGATTATGCCGCCATCTATTGGTTGCAAATAGAACTAATTGGTGGCCTGAAATAACTCCTAGCGCTTTGATCCTGTCTCTTGAGAACTACTAAATCCAAGCGAGAGTTAGCAGCTACGGCCCATGTAACGGTGGATAATGGGTAGTAAAATCGGGCTACTCGTTACAAATACGGAGGGGTTTGTCGAAAGCTGCTTTGACGGTGGAAGGTGAGGTAGAGAGTGAGTGTGAGGTATTAAAAAGTGCCGGTACGTGCTTCTCAACTCCCGTATGAGCCCGGCGTCCGTTATAGAAATATATGAGGATTTTCGGAATTTTTCAAGTAACACACTTGGCGTTGGGGTTCGGCCCTTAATAAGGCAGTTCCTCCGGGGTGAGATACGAGCATTGAGCTCAGCTTGTATTGATCTCTGCAAATAACCCTCATATGGGTTTTTCGGGCGCGTAATTTTTGGTAGTTGGGCCCAGGCATTTCATATCTAAACACATTACTGATCCAAGGAACTCCCTGTGTTGCAATGTAGCGTAGTGTTCGTGATAGTGATGGGTTGCGAGTGGACTTGCGAAGAGTCTGGAACCGTTAAACTCAAGGCCGAGGACGCTGTCAGCGTTATCTGTGAGCCGTGTATGGAAACAACACGATGTATAGTAACGTCGGTACGCCTAGGCCAAGTATTGTATTCGTTTCCCATCAATGCACATTGTAATAATAGAATCTTCAAAATTGAAAACCGGCAAGATGTGGGCTGATAAAAAAAAAAGAAGTTACTAGCCTTACAGTAGTCGCATATGATGTGTATCATCTGACATAGAAGAAACCTCACGTGAAATTGTTGATACACCGGTATTTTATTCTATTATTGGCACAAATATTAATCTATTGTAAAAGGGAGTGTTTTACAGATATTGTAGTTTATAATACGGAACTCATTTTATTAGATGATTTGTAGCTTCCACAAGCACTAGCCTAAATAAAGAATACGATATGGATCAACTAGATTAATAGACGCGACACCGTTCATAACCTTAAATTCCTTATAAACAGGACCTCTTGATTCACAGACCAACACGTAATTTCATATGAATTCTGTTAAAATGAGTCATATTGATATGATAAATATCGTTTAAAATTATAATTTGGTAGCAAAAATATCTACCCCGTCCGGGATTCGAACCCGAGGTATCTTGATTCACAGTCATAGGCGCTAACCCAACGGCTATTTCGACTACGCAAATATTGTGCTCAAGACGGTGACTTATTTCCACGTTCCAATAATACTGCAGTACGGAATTAAAATTCATTTATATTTTGCTTGTTTCGATGATGTTCCTGCGTGAAATTGAGTTTAAAATGCCTTATTAATAGGCCCTCTTGTGAGTAAAGAGAATGTATTCAGCAATAGTTCATGAAGTCTTGCTCAATTCTCGTATAACCACAACGATTATATTATATTGATGACTGCACTACCGTTATGTGGGTTACTATTTGAATAGCCATTGTGCAGAAACATAATACCGGCAATGCCGACTACTTACAATGTTTGATATTAAGGAATATTACCATTTAAATACTGATACGAAGACTTCGAACATGTACCATGTGCTTTGTTTCAATCACTTAACACCAGAGTTCGCATGAGCGTTTACCGTTCAGTATGTCATATACATTCCACATGGCCAAGCGTACGTCATGGTATCAATTTCCGTCACCGCGCGCTCATTGTTTCTCTTATCACTGCCAGCTGGATCGATCGATTGAGTGGGCAGTGCGTCTTATACTTCCGTTCGATCGAACGGAAGTGTGCCAGCTGGTGCACCTCGATCGTTCCGATCCATTTCCGTCCCATATTTCAAAATCACTCCCACAAAATTATCCAGCAACCGAGTGAAAAGATGTTACACATCAAAAATTTACGAGCCTTACAGTAGTCGCATATGATGTGTAACATCTGACATAGAAGAAACCTCACGTGAAATTGTTGATACACCGGTATTTTATACTATTTTTGGCACAAATATTAATCTGTTGTAAAAGGGAGTGTTTTACAGCTATTGTAGTTTATAATATGGAGCTCATTTTATTAGATGATTTGTAGCTTCCACCAGCACTAGCTTAAATAAAGAATACGATATGGATCAACTATATTAATAGACGCGACACCGCTCATAACCTTAAATTCCTTATAAACAGGAGCTCTTGATTCACAGACCAACACGTAATTTCATATGGATTCTGTTAAAATGAGTCATATTGATATGATAAATATCGTTTAAAATTATAATCTGGTAGCAAAAATATCTACTCCGTCCGGGATTCGAACCCGAGATCTCTAGATTCACAGTCATAGGCGCTCACCCCACGGTTATTTCGACTACGCAAATTTTGTGCACAAGATGGTGACTTATTTCCACGTTCCAATAATACTGCATTACGGAATTTAGTTTCATTTATATTTTGCTGGTTTCGAAAATGTTCCTGCGTGAAATTGAGTTTAAAATGCCTTATGAATAGGCCCTCTTGTGAGTGAAGAGAATGTATTCAGCAATAGTTCATGAAGTCTTGCTCAATTCTCGTATAACCACAACGATTATATTATATTGATGACTGCATTACCGTTATGTGGGTTAATATTTGAATAGCCATTGTGCAGAAACATAATACCGGCAATGCCGTCTACTTATAATGTTTGATATTAAGGCATTTTACCAATTAAATACTGATACGAAGACTTCGAACATGTACCATGTGCTTTGTTTCAATCACTTGACACCAGAGTTCGCATGAGCGTTTACCGTTCAGTATGTCATATACATTCTACATGGCCGAGAGTACGTCATGGTATCAATTTCCGACACCGCATGCTCATTGTTTCTCTTACCACTGCCAGCTGGATCGATCGATCGAGTTGGCAGTGCGTCTTACACTTCCGTTCGATCCACCACTGCCAGCTAGCAAACTTCCTTTCGAGCACACTTCCATTCGATCGAACGGAAGTGTGCCGGCTGGTGCCACCTCGATCGTTCCGATCCACTTCCGTCCCATTTTTCAAAATCACTGCCACAAAAATATCCAGCAACCGAGTGGAAAGATGTTACACATCAAAAATTGAAAGTAGTAAAAAAGAATGTTGTTATAGAAAAAAGTTAAATATAAGTGATTATAAGAACTGTTTAGTCAGCCACCCGCCTATATTATGTAAGAAAATGTGTGTATTTATAAGTAATAATCATCAGCTACATACCAATTTGCTGAACAAAGTTGCTCTAAGTAATGAAGACAATAAAATGTTCATTATACTCGACACATTTGATACTCTTGCTTGGGGAAACAGTCGCATTGATGACTATTACTTTACTTAAGTCTAATGTTCACCATATTGTATTATTTGTAGTGTGTTTTATATTGTGATATATTTGTAAAACTGTATGTAGAATGTATACTGTTAGGCTACTGTAGTTTAGTAAAAATAAGATAAGTAAAACATTTTAGTGTAAAAGTTTGCTTTTTAAATTATGGTTAAAATGGTTTTAAAAATGTACAGAATGTGTAAACTGAACAAGGGGAATGTAAAAAAATGTAAAGTGGAAATTGTAAATATCCATGTGTGAAAAAATGATAAATGAAGAAATAGCTATCATCATTTTAAAATTAAAAAACATTGTGATATGGTAAACTGTGTTTTTATTTTACAACAAATAGAGTTTTACAAAAATAGAATACAAGAGAAATACCAATTCCTCAATCCTCTTCAATGTTCATGTCCTCTCATCATTAACTTTCCTTGTATAGCATTCATCACAATGAGAGCTGCCATTCTTTCTCTCATTGAGGCATTACAGGATGTCAAACGTTGTTTAGATTTTTTAACAATACTTGATCCGCCACACATCTTAATGCAGGATGACTATGGCGATAACCTCTCATCATTAACTTTCCTTGTATAGCACTCATCACAATGAGGGCTGCCAATCTTTCTCTCACTGAGGCATTACAAGATGTCAAACGTTGTTTAGATTTTTTAACAATACTTTATCCGCCACACAGCTTAATGCAGGATGAATATGGCGATAAGAAAGGTCATGTTCTTTGCATGCTTGATCCAAAGGATTAATAGGTACATCACCACGTTGCAAACGTTGATTCAGCTTTCTTCCAGGACCACAATAGCGATACCCAGGTAAGTGGATTTCAAAAGGTAAGCATTGAATGACTTTGTCAATGACGCCATGACCAGTGCAAGTTTGACATATCCTTTTCCATAGGTGGAGAATAGGTTTGATTTCCTCTTCCTCTGTAGACGATGTTGTTGTTGCTTTTTTCTCGCCATCACGTACGTGGAATGACGAAACAAAGTCTTTACACTGACTTTTGTGACCGTAATAGAGTTTGACCAGCTGGCAAGTAGCACACTGTCGCATAGAGGGTATTTTTGCCATGGCCACTTGCTTATGGTGATCATAATCCGTACATGGTTGCAATTCACTTAACACATGGTCTTAAGTTCATGATTTTGGTACATGTTGTCAGATTTCATTCACTGCATTTGCTGCCACATAATAATTGAACGATTTTGGAAGAGCCAATAATTCTTCTTTGTTAAAAATGTCTAGTTTATTTTTGCACACAAAGAACTTCCCAATCGCTTTATCGATAGCATCCCCTCTCTCCATGGTATAATGTAGATGTTTACACGTCGCTTGTAGAAATATCACTGGTGTCATTCACAGGTAAACTTAGAGTTTTAATTTTATTTAACAACTCCCAGCAGGCATTGGTGGTTAGACAATGAAACAATTGCCACACATGGGCCAGGGCTGTATGGGTAATGTTGCCACAGGGGCAACGGTCCATAAGTGTTTTCAGCGAGGGGCACCCCAAGTCCATCACATCAATACATTGACAGTGAGGCGCCAAAAATTCTTGTAGCCATTGGAGTTCTTCATTACCTTTTACAAATACCACATTGGCTGAGGACAAGTGGGCTTTCATTACCATGTCCAGGTGCTTATACGAAATGGTTCCTTGATTCCACTCTAGTTGCATATAAGTTTCAATACACTGGGTTTGTTTACGGGCTTTTTCACACAACAAATCAAAAGCATAGGGTGGTTTAAATACCAAATGAGTAGTTTGTGATATCCAAAAAGTGGAACAACCAATCATGGCTATTTCTTTAAATATAAATTTGTTATCTCCAATTTTATACCCTTGACAATCCTCAATCAGTGTGCGCAACATGTTGACGCTTGTCTGAACCAAGTCCAACTGACCACGGACTGACTATCAATGACTAACGTGTACCCATGACATTGGCTTACATCCCATTCTAGTAAAAAAATTGAGGTTAGGGTATGACAGGGAACATGAGAAATAACAACTGCAACAATGTTTTTTGATTACATCAATTTATGGGCATAACACGTTTTACATGCTTTTGTCATTGTGGGGTAGGGACGGTAGCTTGAATGGCAGGGTATATTTCCCACCTCTATTCTACACAGGTAGGGGGCAGGCAGGTGACTAGCACTGACGTTCCTGCACGAGTTCATTACTGTCTTCCCATTGGTCTATGGCAGCGGTTCCCAAACTGGGGGGTCGCGACCCCCAGGGGGGTCGCGGGCCGTTCGGAAAGGGGTCGCGAGATGTATACAAATAATGGTGAACTATGTACTTAAACTTAGATGGCCATCGGGAGTTTTAAATTAAATAACTTTGTACATTTACAAAATATCAATATATTTTACAGATTTTGACAAAACAAAACAGAAACATTTAATAATTTTGATATGTAATTGTTAATACATTTCTAAGTAAAAAAGACTTCTTTACTGAGAAACATGGGCCTGTTTTTTGTCAACAAGTTTCTTAAAATTCGGCTTAGTTTTAGATACACATACAATAAGGTCGTCTTCTACGTCCAGTCGATTTCTTGCCTTGGTTTTAATGTTGACCAATGTAGAAAATCCGAGTTCGCAGAGGTAGGATGTTTCAAAGGGCATGATGATTCTCAGAGCCACTGATGTTAAGCTCGGATACTCAGCTCTTCTTTGTAGCCAGAACTTGTCAACATTTTGGGTGCTGAAGGACAGTTGCAAAGTCATGTCACATGATAGCTCGATGAGTTTGTCATGAATCAGTGGGTTTAAGTCTGCCTCGTTCACAGCCTGCTCGTTGAAGGGGTTAAGCACCCAGTTCCAACCGGTGTGTTGATCCTCGGGAATGTAGCTAAGGATCTGCTCTTGTAGACCTTGCAAGTGAGTAGTAACCAGTTTGGACAGGTTGTCAATGTCGGGATAATATGCATCGCTTCGATCAAGGGATGTGATAAGCTCATTTGTCAGTTCAAAGTTTTCAAATGTATTCTTCTCAACCCTGGTTGACCAATTGGCTAATTTCTTTAAAAACGAATTGACTTTGTCTTGTGCAAAAAGTATGGTTTTGTCTCTTCCCTGCAAGGAAACGTTGAGATCGTTCAGATGATGAAATATGTCCGCTAAATAAGCAAGTTTTAACAGCCATTCATTGTCACTCAAAAAACCGGCAAGGTCTTTGTTTGCAACTTGAAAAAATGTCTTAAGCTCAGAGCGCAAAGCGAACACTCGAGAAAACACCTTCCCTCGTGACAGCCACCTTGCCTCTGTGTGAAGCAAGAGGCATTTGTACTGTGCCTCCATTTCTTCGCATAACTGTGATAACAGTCGACACTGTAATGGCCGGCTTTTTACAAAATTAACCAACTTAACAGTTTCGTTCAACACTGCTTTTAGCTCAGTTGGCATGACCTTGGTAGCTAATGCCTGGCGATGCAGAAAACAATGAACCCAAGTGGCATTAGGCATGACATTTTTCATCCGTCTCACGAAACCGCTGTCTTTCCCAGTCATTGCTTTGGCACCATCACTGCAGATTGAAATACACTTTTGAAAGTCAATTTGAAGCGAATCGGTTGCAGACATGAACATTTTAAACATTTCCTCACCTGTTGCGTGGTCAGGCAAAGGTTTGCAAAATAAAATGTCTTCTTCCACACTACCGTCACCCTCAAAACGAACAAAGCACATAAACTGCGCCAAACTCGACACGTCCGTAGACTCGTCAACTTGAATGGAAAAGTACTCACTTTTCTGCAACTTTGTTTTCAACTGATCCTTTATGTCTTGAGCCATCTCGGTAATGCGCCTCCCCACCGAGTTGTTCGACAGAGGAATGGTGGAAAGCTTCTTAGCTGCATCTGGGCTGATCATAGTTGAAACCATATCCTGAGCAGCAGGTAGAATGAGCTCTTCAGCAATCGTGTGTGGTTTACCTTTCTTTGCTATTCGTAAAGCCACTTGATACGATGCTAGCAAAGCACTTTTGCTCATATTATTTCCACTTAACTGAACTACTGCATTTTTCTGGTAATCTAAGCAGTTAACTTACGTTGAAAAAAATCTGCCGGCTTATTTTTAAAACTGGGATGTTTACTTTCTAAATGGCGAATCATCTTGGAAGGTTTCATACTCTCGGCCGATAACAACTCGCTGCAAATAACACACTGTGGCCGATTTCCGAGCACCGTAAATCCATACTTAGTATAACTGTCACTATACTTTCTCACCTTTACCCTCTTCTGTTCATGATCATTATGAGAAGTCGAAGGCCCTGCACGCTTAACATAGTTAGAACAAAATCAAACAATACGCGAGCGAACAAAACACAAGAGACGTACATTCGGTACAAGCCAGGCAGCTTGAAGCGCGTTTGACGCATGCGCATACGAGCCCTTCTCCCTCCACACGTCACTAACGTCACAACTACAGTCAAGTCAAGACAGTCGAGCTACTAGGTTCCTTTGTGACTATTTAAAAGCATTTATAAAAGTTAATAGCAGATTATAGGCACTACTACTTTTCGTTTTTAAAATAATACCCTGGTATTCTAAAAAGAATTACTACCATTTATTTAAATATCATTATACTATTGAACCGCCAAATATTATTTTTTGTGTCATATTATTTTACATTTAAGTTTCTCAGTAAACATCAAACAGGTCAGTAACATCAGAATAAGATTAAAATTTTAAAATCTGAACAAAGTAAATAAATAAACATTTAAACGAATAACCTACCGGTCACTTAAGTTAAATTCCAAAGTAATTTTATCCCTCCACTTTGTCCCCCCCCCCTCACAGACACCTGCGCTAAAACGGGGGTCGCGGCTAAAACGTATGGGCTAAAATGGGTCACGGAAAGAAAAAGTTTGGGAACCGCTGGTCTATGGTAATGGCACAAAAGGCACATTTCACTTCATCTCTTGTTTTTAAATAATCGAAACCAGTGGCCGCCAAGGCTTGAGGATTCATGAAAGGCACAGACCACGTCGCAAAAGTCTTGAAACGTTGTTCCTCAGATTATAAATTCATGGGTGTGACACCTCATGAGGCTTTAAAGCAAGTCATGACTGAGCTGCGTGACGTGGGTTGTCCTGTTATTTATACACTCGTCTCAGGGGCCGATAACCCAGATGTTAGGCCCTTTAAAACAACAATTATCATCATCATCATTTATACACTCGTCACTTGGTTGGACAGTGGATAATTGTTGACTTGTTTGTGATGTATGATCAAACAGTAGGCCGTCGTATTGACTGGAACATTGCCATGCGTTTCAAAATCTAGTCGATTGTCAATATTGAATGGCTTGACAGACTCTTCCAAGTAAGAACGGTCAAAGACAATCAGTGGTGCCCTTGCCTTAAACGCTTGGGGTAACAGGATGGAGCAGTTTCCTTTTTGATAATACGACCATCTAAATTTAGAAAACAAGTCGTACACGAGGCCATTTTTTTTTTTAAATCCAAATCCAGTCCTTCATAGGGAAACACAGCTCGGTGCATTTGTCAATTGCAAGTGATCAAATTGCGTGGCATCTTTGGTTTGTTGATACTTGCGATTCGTTTGAAAACCCACGATAATGTAGAGAGGTCTTTCTGTATAGCGAGCTGTTTTTACAGACCAACTGTGTGTGTTGGTGGTGGGCTATAGCGGGTACTCATGGAGTTCCCAGCTTCTAAATTCCATGGGTAGAGGCATATCTCTTCCCACAATCTTGAGTATGTTCAGTTTTTTGCTATCGGCGAGGATCACATGGGGCACTTTCCATAGCATGCGTTGTAGTTGAATTTTTGAATCTATGGGTGCATTTTCAGCTCCCTTGAGTGCATTATTATCACTCCTGTCTCTGACCAGATAAAGCACTTGCTCTGCGTTGACCACAATGCGCTGGTGATCTTCGGGAAAAGCCTAAAATCAGTTTAAGGGGTAAAATTCCAGTAAAGGTGCCATCAGTGTGTACCATCCAGTCATTGGACGAGTCAGGGCACCAACCTGCCATGCAAAGTGTTTTACCTTCTTCCTCACTATACGAGGGGTATAGTTTCAAGACACTGGAAATACCCACATTTCGAGTGCTATCCACCACAATATCGTTATTCACGTAGCTCACCTCAGAAAACAGAAGGCCAAAGCATGGTTGGCTAACTTGGATGTGGTGGGTGTAGAGCCATCGTCTTTGGTAAGCCGGCCTTCAATCTGAATGACACTTTCATGCGGTATGGTGTAAATATCTTGGTTATTGATAACAAATTGAATTTCATCATTGTTATTGAGTCCAGATGTTGAGCTTGATAGGAATGGGGATCAATTCTTACCACCCCTTGTTGCTCCTCGATGTGGTTCACTACCTCTAGGATAGAATTAATCATGGGGGTTGACGTGGTAAACCAAATGCTGTAAAATCTGCTTGTCCTTAGATGTTAACGTGTATTCACGTGGCAAACAACTAACACCATTCCTAGGCGGTGGTGTTGCTTTATACACCAACTTCATAGTGGCTTTAGAACCAACTTGTAAGTCACTGGTGTGGTGGAATCTAGTTGAATGAGTTGTTGATCTCTATTAATCAGTCTTAATGTTATATTGCTAATACCATCAACAGCCACAGAATGAAAAAGGACCACTGGAGTGTTTTCACGAATATCTCTTCCCACAATCTTGAGTATGTTCAGTTTTTTGCTATCGGCGAGGATCACATGGGGCACTCTCGCCATTGGGCGATGTCACAATAAAGTCATAAAGCGAATGCGATGGTTCTTGATTGGTGTACCCTTGGCTAATAATATTACACGTCACCGACACGTGATGGTCCTCAATCAATTTCACTTCATTGTCTGATTCATGTTTTTTGTTGGGCTCCAACACGCTTTGTTTAAATCCTAATAAAGGACCAATGGAATCGGGGTGTGTTTTAAAGTCAATCTTAAACGTAGAGAAAATACTGCAGCGATGAGTGTTGTATTTCCTACAAGTTCAAACTTGTGCGTTCCATCGAGAAATGACTTTAAACCATATTCACTGATCAACACCACATAAATGTGTTCATAAATGTCATCTATCGTGTATCCACCAGAGTTCAGGGTGAGCACAGAATCATTATTGTAAAACTTGTTGTTCACATTTTCACGTATGTTGTATATTCTATTGTACGTTTCAAGAGAAAAAAAGTCCCAATCTATACGGTCTTTCACTCAATTCGATAGGCGGTTAAAATTCTAGGCTGACATCAGTTCCACGTCCGTGCAGTGTAAACGTTTTACTTTCTGCCGACATACTGTTGACGTTTTTGCTTATGCTGCGTCTTATATACAAAACGTTTGCTCACGTTTCACATTATAATATATCTTGGTCCGGTTTCCAAAATAGGTCACTAGTTCCATGGGCGGGGGCAGATTCCCAAAACTGTCCAAGTACCATACTGTGGATCCCTGTTTGACATAGGCTACATAATGCGTTCCTAGACCTCGATCATCATCCAAATTTAGTGTCGGTCTTGTAACCCCCCAAGACTGCAGGTTCGCTCCTGGCCGTGGTAAGTGATTTTTGAAAGGCGGCAAAAATACGACACGCATGTCATACGATGTTGGCATGTCAAAGAACCCATTTGAATTCAGTAGGCCGTGTTCATAATGGCAAAATTAATCTCGGGAGTTTCCGGCAACACAAAGTTCCTCATTTCTCTTCTAGAAAGCGCTATAGTGTTCAAGGAGCTTAGATATCTAACCTCCTTGACTTTCATAGTGATTCAAGGAACAACGAAATTCGACATGCAAGCTACCCTCTGGGTGTCAAATTACAAAGCTTGCACCCGGCACTCGAGGCCATACGATATTATTAATTAAATCCAAATTTAGAATGGCACATTCCTGTTTCCAGGGTCGTGGAGGTAATTGGTTTCGCATAAACACAACTCGAAAATGAGCAAGCTTTAGTTGTTTAGCATAGCTTTCGACCTTTTGATGAGTCAGGGCTAGTCTTGCTAAGGCTGAGTTTTTTTTAAATTTCGAGATGGCGAAATCCCAAATCCTTGTTAATAAAAGGCTGGCTTTAAATTGGCGTTTCTTGCTCCCATAGCAATCGCTTCCATCGTTTCATGGTGTCACTGACTTTCTTTTAGTTGTCGCTTGCCCTGCTGTGCAGCTTTAATGGTTTTCGCCACCAAAATTGCACCGAACCCAGAGCAGCCATACTGGCAAATAAAGCAGGTAAAAATCCCTTTCGTTTGGGGACGGGAATCACTCGTCCTTGTTTTGAACCCTCTCGCTGACGTTTTGGACTAACACGCCTCTGTGCTGCTCGAAAGGCTTCCCTTATGGTTAACGCGTTATTAGCCTACTTTTCACATTTTGCAAAAATGAGGAAAAAGTAGTCTTATGAGATCGGGCAAATGTGTGTCTGTCTGTATGTCTGTCCTTCTGTCTGTCTGTCCTTCTGTCCGTCTGTCTGGCTGTGTGTGTGTGTCCCCCTATCAACTCCTAAACGGCTGGAGCAATCAAAACAAAATTTGGTAGGAGTAAAAGTCTATACCCGAATATCTCACGGCCATATTTGAAAATGATGTCAGTGCTACCAACTGCTAAAAAATCGCAATTGAAATTTGAGCTCCATGTTGGATATCTTGGAAGGTATGAATGGGAGCTATTTCAAAATTGGCATACGTATAGAAAATAATATTGCAGTTTAATTTCCAGGAGGCCATACATCGCTGTGTTGCCAAAATGATTATAAGCCTGCTGATTGGTCCAATTTTTAAATGCACATAACTTCTACACTATCAATTGGAATTCAACCAAATTTCGTATGTTGTATGCATACATAACCAGATATGACTGAGCGTATTCTTAAGACCCAACAGGGCTGCCAACTGTTAATAAATGCTCCTAATTTATTTTATCCAAATACCAATATATCAGAAAGTATGCAAGCCAATAGCTCTAAACTTTGCACACATATAGTACCTGGCATTCTAGATGCATTTGGACTAACTAATATACGTCAGTGCTGCCAACATGATTCTAAGCCTGCTGATAGGTCCAATTTTAAAATGCATGTAACTTCTATAATAACTAATGGATTTCATTCAAAATTGGCACAACAATAGATCATATTATTTCAGATTATTTCTGAGCAATACATGCATGTGGTGCATTCTTGGAATACACGGTACCAGAGATTATAATTTTCAATGCTTTTGCATGTTCTTTCCTTCCTCTTTGTCAAACACCAACAGTGATCTTCTGTTTTCTTTTAGGGGTTCAGGTCGCTTATATTTTGTATGAGTCTGTTCCAGATATAACTTCTATGACCCACCTAGCGTCATATAACAGCGAATCTCTGAAGCTCTTCAACTCTTCCTCGCGCAAGAGGAATTCCTTCTCCATCTGGCTACCAGATTTTACTGCCATCGCCAGCTATTATCTCCTTGAGCAAGAGGACTACGTCCACTTCTTTACTCACCATGCTGCGCTAGTATCAACTGTTATCAACTCTTTGAAGACCAGCTCAGCAAGAGATCACATTTTTGTTACAATATTGGCAATACTTATGTTCTCCTTTTGTCTCCTACCCCCCCACTCTTTTCCCCTTCCTCGGTCCCTCCGTGCTCCGTTGAGCAGCTCTCACTTCTCAGTCTGCAGTTGACTCGGTCAGTCAAAGCTCCACTCGAGCTAGCCTCCTCAAACCAAGAGGCACACACTCTTCTACGCCATGTTGGCTAGGTAGTCATCAACGGAAACTTCGACTTCAACATGAAATCAAGATAAGTACCATTTTAAAAGTTTTAACCTCATCTTCATGGTTTTAACTTCCAAGTGCTTTTAATGATATTTTATAGACAGTGTGAAATTATTTACTTTGGGGCAAAAATCATTCTTCGTGGGATTTGCCATGTTGAGCTTTTGCTTGTATAAGCCAACCTTACTAAAAAGAGCTTTTCTTAAGCTATTCAAATGAGAAATCCTCTCGCTACGTGGGATATTATCTAATTCCCGCTGTCTATAATTATAAAGCTAGTTCCTCCGTTGGATTTTCTCAACCCCATTTTCTGCTAAGGTCGTTCTGGAACCTTCGAGATCTTGTACTCTATCTGCGAGTCTTACCGTCAAGTATTGTTCACGCACTTGTGAAAATGCTAGTTAAAATGAGGAATCTTCCTTAAATTACTACAATAGTGAATTTTCGTCCACCGCTGGAATTTTCTATGGCACATTTAATTGTAATTTACAACTTTCTCAAGAAATAGACTCTCGCCTACCTAGTGAAACCAGATATTTTCATCATTGCAATAACTTTCTTTGTCATAAACTCTCGTGTTTATACAGTGAACTTCTCATATATTTCAACGAACTATAGTGAAAACCAGTGCTTGCTCAACTTTTCTACCGCGTCGCGATCGTCCGTTTATATTCAAACAAGGTCATGAACATTTTTCCTCAATCCCCATCTCTCTTTCCTAAACCTCTTACTAACAATCCGTAATAAACTTTTAACTTTAGGTCTGTTTCAACGAGGTGTCAATCTATAGATGTGCCCTCCCATTTTTCTCATGTGTAATTAATTAATCTCTGTATAATTACGTGTCCAGCACACGTTTCAAACTTACATTGTTTCTCCCTTCAAATTAGGGAAAACAATTCTTTCAACTCTTGTGTGAGTTATTTTTTAGGTCTCACTAAATGGAAACTGCCCCATTTGGCTCGTGATTTCTAATTAAACATAGGAAGTCTAGAACCTTCTTTTTGATTACCTCTTCAGGTTTCACAGTAAGTGACCTGCCCTCTTTTGTATAATTCTCATATCGTAAATCTGTATAAATATAAGAAGTTGTAGGAACTTCTATCTTATTTTTCATGTTTTTATTATTGTTATTTTCGAAGTTGTCACTTTCTCTAGAACATTCTTTCAAGAATTTCTTAAGGGGCACTCTTTGTACTCCAATTCACGTTCAAACTTTAATTACTTCACTGTTTATTTGTTTAAATGTTATAAAGATTTTAGAAACATGTAAGTTGTGAAACCTTGTAAATTGTCAATTGCCTGGAGCAAACGTTTAATGTCGAGAGGTCTGCGACCCCACTTGTTAAAAGGTTCAAATGAACTATGTTTGTCCAAATTATATTACACGCTTGTTAATTTCCTCAAACTTCTTTAAATTGTTAAATAAATTAAATATTTGTTTTTGGATTCATCATTTCTCTGATACTACAGTTAGGCAGGATCCTGGCTTTCCTAGCTCTTCCTAGGTTTATGCCCTCGTTCATACTCAATAAAGCTTTTACTATCTGTCTGGCCAGACCATCACCCTTCCCTATAGTACTTTTATTCGTGCTTGGGAGGAAATACGCTAAAGCCTTTCTCTGGCAAACTGCCCAAGTCTTAGCTGCGGTTCCCGTCAGCTTCGACCAAGCTCGTACCCACTTTAGGTATCCGAGCACGGATTTGCGGTGGCAACCGCTTCTAAATGTATTGAAAGTCAAATTCATATCTTTTGTGGGACTCTCCTCCTATTTTTCTATCCTTTTTCTCCAATCCAAAACCTACTTCCTTTTCTTAATCATCTTCCCTTGGTGGGTGGGTTATTCCTCAGCTAATAAACTACCCAGCATGACATTGTTGCCAACATGATTTTACGCACGCTGTTAGATCCAATGTTTAACTGCATGTAACGTCCATGCTATTCATTGGACTTCAACCAAATTTTGTATTCTGTACCTTAAGAGATGGAACTAAGAATATATTCAGTCATCAGGGCTGCCAACTGTAGTGCTCTATTAGGCTACATTATGCAAGGTATACAGTATTTCGAAATAATTAGAAATTTCGATATTAGCAACTTAATTTCTTCATTATTCTAGATAGGTTCATATACTGTTGAATAATCATTGGCATGAAAAGTAGGCTCTTTAGTTCGTCACGGAACTTCTTGTTTTTTATTTATTTTTTATTCGGAAGGGGTTGTCTGCTAATTCCTTGAGCCCATGCTTTGACAATGACAGGGTCTTCTTTTTAGTCTTTTTCACCACATATCTTTGTTTCACCATGATGATGATCAACAACCTTTCACAAGAAAGTTTAAGTGACAACTAACGTGAGGTTGGTATTTCTTGGCTGTTTATTCAAGTTCCACATAAAGTGGGAAATCGTTTATGGTTTTTCCCGCTTGCTTTTCATCCTATATAAGCATGATATGAAATGATAATTCATCACCTACATTAACCGTTTGATGGTTATGGACCAACATCCTATGACGGATTATCTCTACATGCAAATGGTTCTCATCAGGCATGGATTGCTTAATGTGAATAGTTCCATCATAGTGTAATCGATAGTGTCTAAAAACCCGAAGCAAGCACACACGTCAGGTGGTGATCATTGACTAGCGGTAAATGGTTCCTGTCATTCACAGGTTTTTAATTTGTCAGGTACACTAAAAATACGGATGGGATAAATTTATAAAGCCTTTTCTTTTCATAGGTCACGTACCGTTTCGTGAAGATATCGTCCTCGTCTTGTGGGTCTTCCACGTGAATAATGCGGTGATGATTAGCGGTATAGCCATTGACCGTAAGCTGAGGCACTTTGTCATGAATCTCGTGCACATTGTTATCCACGTACTTTTTAGTAGTGACATCCGTAGACACTTGTGGATGTTTCACATGGGTTAACCGCTTTCCCTTAAAGTCATAATCTCCCTGTTTAGTGCGTGGCACTACTGACCTATCCACATAGTGTCTATTAGGAGGATCTGTTTCTTGTTTAGGATCATGTATGGGGACAAACTTAGCTTTGGCCGTGAACGCACGTCCAAAGACGTCCCTCATCAACCTGTAGTAGGGGTCTACTGCTTCTATCACAAGGCTATCCATGTATGTAGACAGCCTGCTAGCCTTTCTAACCCATAGTTGATATGAAGATTATTAAGCAGCAAGATTCATTCCCCGTGGGGGATATGTTTTCCCATCTCTATTCCACATAACGTGTACAACGCCACGGTTCACTGTTTCCATCTTCCATTCGCTGCATCATCGTGGGGTCTTCCGGGCATGGAAAGACCAATCTTTTGCTTACGCTCATCACAGCACCCGATGATCTGTGTTTTCAAAATATTTATATTTTCGCAAAATCTCTATACCAACCCCTCTACGTATTTCTGTGTCAAGTCATGTCTAGATTACAAAGTGAGAATATGGGTTATTTCCTATTTTCCATGCAAGAAAATGTTATTGCCCCGGATGAGGTAACGCCTGATTCACTCATGATTTTCGATGATGTATCCACTGAACGACAAGCCATCATTTAAAGCTATTTCAGCATTGGTAGTCACAAACATATCGATTGCTTCTATCTTGGACAAACGTATTCTAAAATGTGCAAACAACGTATTCGTGACAATGCCAATGTCATTGTTTTATTTCGCCAGGATGATCGGAGTAGTCGTCACATTTATAATGAACATGTCAATCCTGATATAACATTCCAAACATTTACTGAATTGTGTGCCAAGTGCTGAAACACCCAACGTCATGCCTGTTTAGTGATTGACAAACAAAGTGAACTCAACCAAGGATGTTATCGCTTAGGGTTTGATCATTTCATTACTATTTAAGGCACTGTCTCATTCCCTCTCAAGTCATTTGTCAAGACACCATGACGTTAGCAGAGAGTCAATTAAAAAAGCATATTATTAGAGCAAAAAATACTATTCGTCAAAAGTTTCGTCAATTGAAATGATCACGTGCGGATAATGCTTTGTTTATTCAACAACATTTATCACCTCCGCTAAAAGCCATGTTTAAAGCCCTCTTTCAAGCCATCTGAAACGCTGCCCACTGTTTCACAAGCCACGCAGACGCTACACGAGGACCCTGCGGAAGAAAAAGAGGAAGAGGAACAGGAAGATTTGACTAGTGTTAGCGATGTTGAGGATGAGGATGATGAAGTGTTTACGCCTCAACAAAAATCCTCACCCCTTGCAGAGTTCTTAAAACAAAGAAATCATTGGCCATGGTCGAAACACCTTGCCCTTACAGATCGTCTCCGTTTTCACAACTCTTGGCTACCCCTCAACATAAAGCTCAACTCAAAAACATTTTAATAAAATATTATGGATCAACACTGGAACCCTATTTCACTGATCTATTTATTGGAAACACAGATACACCGTAAGGTGTTCGCTATGAGAATGATGGTTTTAAAATTGGCGATTCATCGATTAAATTTGCTCGTACTAGAGCTGTCATTAAAAACATCAACTATAAATAAACGCCAGGACTGTTAAAGCTGCTATTCTCTCGTACACCATTTTCCCATGATTATACGCCACAGGTCCTTGGCAAATATAAATTCATTTTATTGGACACCCATGCCCACAAAAGACAGTATGATCCCACTCAACAAGTGATTGCCAATATATCTCAAAAATATAAAACCATCATTGCAAAAATGTTCCAACCAGTCAAAGTGCTCGTCGTAATGTGTCCGCTTCGGGAGTGACATTTAAACCATTAAAACCCCTTGTGGATGTTACCTACTGGCATAATCCCAGTAAGCTCGTCCAGCGGCTACAGCTGTTGCATGATTCACGTCAGGCCGGCCATACCGGCCACTATTGGGAAATTCAAGAAATTAAAAAAAACTTCGAAAGCCAAAATTATTGTTTAAGCCTTCATTCATTAAAGTGGGCATCGCTCATGAGTTGCATCGCCCAGCTAGACGTCACTATCAGAGACTCAAGGTGATTTCACGGGGTGTGGATGAATTTTGGCAAGCCGATTTGGTGGAAATGATTCCCTATACTAGCGTTAACAATGGTGTACGTTAACAATGTTGACGGTCATTGATGTGTATTCCAAAATGGCCTTTGTCCAACCCGTGAGTCGCGAGTCTGGCCCACTAGTCACCAAACCTTTTAAACATATTATTCAACAATCTAAACGTCAACCCCAGTTGTTGCAAACCGACCAGGGAAATTAATTTTTCAACAATGATTTCTCTAGTTTTCTCAAATCTTTGGATATTCACCATTACAACACGTACAGCAATCTCAAAGCCAGTGTGGCTGAGCGGTTTAACGGAACATTGAAAACCCCATAAAACAGCAGACCCTAAACGTCACCACCTAATCATTGGGGACCATGTTCGTGTGAGCAAATTTAAGTCTGCCTTTTATAAGGGCTACACACCAAATTGGGGGACCGAACTATTTCGAATTCGTCAAGTCAACGTGAACAGCCCACTCACCTATTTACTCGAGGACCTCAACCATCAACCCATAAAAGGCAGCTTTTAACTCCAAGAACTCCAAAAGACAGCGTTTCCAAAACATTAGCTTGTGGAAAAAGTGTGGAACTGAAAAGGATATAAACTATATGTAAAATGGTTGGGATTTAACTCAGCCTTTAATTCTTGGATTAATAAATTACATGTTGTATGAAACTGTGCGCCTTGTATTTATTTATTCACTCATGTTGTACTTGACCTATATCCCTGTATGTACAATCCTCAGCTCTACATGTATTATGAGCAACACATGGTTCTTTCACTCTCCACCTGTGTTATCCCTTACACCGCCCCTCTCCTCCCCTTCACCTCCCACCACTGCTGTCCTCAGCTCTCGCCTAGCTATTGACTGTTATGTCGTTCCTACAAGTGCACTATATTTTTACTGTCTCAGCAATTTACACACTTGCACATCCGGTTATCATGCACGTGGTACAGCTAACATCCAAGGTCAACACTTGTGTCAGATCATATTACACATGAACTTGCATTTTCTCACGTACGGACCAAACAGGATGTAACTTGTTTGGTGTTATCGTGCACGTGTATAGCTAACGTCCAAGGTCAACACCTGTGTCATATCATATTACACATGAACTTGCATTTTCTCACGTACGAACCAAACAGGATGTGGCCTGTTTGCTGTTATCGTGCACGTGTACAGCTAACGTCCAAGGTGAACACCTGTGTCAGGTCATATTACACATGAACTTGCATTTTTTTCACGTATGAACCAAATAGGATGTGACTTGTTAGCTTACATGTGGTTTAACAAGGGGGTCGGCAATAATGTCATCTCACACGTGTTCACATGTATTTCGTCGCTTTCCTTTCATATCGTTAACAGATTGTAGTAGTGAGGACTCGCGAAAAACGTCAGTTCATCACACTGCTTTACTCACAGACCAGGTCTGCCGCTGGCTATCGGCTACTGGCTAAAATAGCTATCCCATTATGAATTCAAAAACATATCGACAAAAGTGCAGTTATGCCCTTTGTCAAAATTTCAAAAATACATTAAAAAAGGGAGTGTTATCCCAAGTGCTACAATACCTCATACAAGTCCTAGCTTTATTGGTTTGCGAGATATTACCAAAGTGCAGTTAGGCCCATGGTCAAAATTTCAAAACTACATTCAAAATGGGGCGTCATCCCAAGTCTTACAATACCTCATACAAGTCCCTAGCCTTATAGGTTCGCGAGATATTAACAAAAGTGTAGTTAGGCTCTTTGTCAACATTTCAAAAATAGATTCAGAAAGGGGGCATCTGCCCGAGTCCAACAATACCTCGCAGGTCAAAATCCCACCATGGGTTCAGGAAATATCAACAAAAGTGTAGTTATGTGTCAAATAGGTTTGGTTAAGTCGACAAGACTAGATTAGCTTGACTAGGATAGGCTAGGTTAAGCCATGCTCACCAAATGTATTTTGAAAAGCGCGCCATGCATGTACGTGGTTGCGCGCAGACGCCATCTTGTAGGAGGAAAGCCGTAGGAGGGTCTTGAACCGGCCAAAAATCACTACTGGGTATATTCAGTAATTTATCATTAAAATACAATTACATAAATTAAATAACTTGAAAAGATGGTATATTGGCTTTCACGGCCAGTCAATTAAAACTCAGCATTTTTTCTAGGTTTGTGCCGTGTCTTGTGTGGGGTTTCGCCTAGCACACCAAGCTGGCTCATCAGCGGGCTCTCGGTGTCCCCACCCGGACCCCCACAGGAGTAGCGAACTGCGTGCTACCTCCCTTTTTATTAGGCGCACCTGCGCCTCTTTACTGCGAGAACTAAAAGCTCAAGCAGCCATAACCTCCCTATGAAGGCTTCACTGGCCGTGAAAGCCAATATACCACCTTTTAGGAAGCTTCCATCAGCTTTTCACCTGCCAATTTGACGTCCATAGAGGTTTCTGACATATTTAGACTGCATTCCTTCCTCAAGACGGAATCCATTCCATTTAAAACGCATTCGAATCCACTGGTGATTCGCCTAAGATGTCAATGTAATAAGTAGGACTACACTTTTTATGTAAATACATATTCTTTCCCTTTGCCTATATAGGTACATAAATAACCAGAAGTTCCGTGACGAACTAAAGAGCCTACTTTTCTTAAAATTAAGATTCATGCCAATGATTAATCTACAGTATATGAACCTATCTAGAATGACAAAATTAATTTTGTAATATCGAAATGTCTACTTAGTTCGAAATATACCTGGTATATATATATATTCTTAGTTCCATCTCTTAAGGTACAGAATACAAAATTTGGTTGAAGTCCAATGGACGTTACATGCAGTTAGACATTGAATCTATCAGCACGCGTAAAAGCATGTTGGCAACAATGCCATGCGTGTGCTGGTCAGAAATAAACTGAAATATTATGATATCTTGTTGTGCCAATTTTGGATGAAATCCATTTGTTAGTATAGATGTTACATGTACTTTATAATTGGACCTATCAGCAGGCATAGAATCATGTTGGCAGCACTGACTTATATTAATTACTCTAAATTAATCTAGAATATCAGGTGCTATACGTGTGCAAAGTATAGAACTGTTGGCTTGCATACTTGCTGATATATTGATATTAGGGTAAAAAATATAGACAGCGTTTATTAACAGTTGGCAGCCCTGATTGCTCTTAAGAATACTTATAGTCATATCTGTTATGTTACACATAGCACATACGAAATTTGGTTGAAATCCAACTGATAGTATATAAGTTACATGTATTTAAAAATTGGTCATATCAGCAGGCTTAGAATCATGTTGGTAGAACTAACGTATATAGGCTAACAAGAGTTTAGTGCTTTTCAGTCGGTCAACACGAATGTACCCAAAAGAGATGGGTTATGCCCTAATCCTGAAATAAATTACATGAGATTAATAAAACACTAGGATGACCAGTTTCGATCGTCAAGCGATCATCATCAGATCCAATACACTTAGGCTATAAAATCTATGTTTGAAATACAGGTGAAAATATTTACAATATGTACAATTATTTAGTTGCAGTATTGGTACTGCAACTGTCAGTGTATGCTAAATGCAGTATATATGTTAGGTGAAATGCTAAATGGTGATGGCTATCCGGAGATTGTACTTTAGAGAGATTATATGGCTGTAAACTATGGTTAAACTATAAAATTTTAGGCTAACTACTTATCTGATTGTCTTCCGTACTACAGCTATTCGCAGTTTCCGTGCTCACTTGAACTCGCTGTGCGGTCGACTGCGGTGGTTATCTTAACGACTGGTTTTTCCCTGCCTTCCCCCCCTGTCCCTACGTGCTGTGGGGAGTGATCGCGATGTGTTTATGTGAGGTGTTGCCAACCTAGATAAGATGTATGTTATTGAATGAGGTGGATCTACAACTATTAAAGACCGTGGATTAGTCCTCGCCACGCGTGGAGCATAACCCATTCGAACTAAGCGTTGACGGTCTTATGAGGACGTCCCGGCACCTTTAATACTGCCTCTAATATGGGCCTTGGTGTATTGCAGAAGAAAAGTACATCGTACACCTGATCCAGATAACATTTACCTATTAAAAAACCCCTAATTTCCCCCCTTTTTTATCTAGCTTGGCTGTGTCGCTAAATTGTGTTTTGTTTCCGACAGGGTGTGTTTTTTAGTAGCGTGAAGAGGGGTGAGCTCTCCATGAACGTGTGTTCATTTAGATTGTTGGGATTGTTTCGTTTGGCTAGGTGTATCTCGATTGCTTCCTTTATGTCAAGAGCTCTGCCTTTCGATTCGTGATGGATTATTTTAAGGTCCGACTCTATGTTGGTAAAGCTATGCCCTGCGTCACACATATGTTCGCACACGGCTGAATGTGTTCCGTATCTTATCGCATTTCTATGTTCATTATAACGTGTGTCTACTCGCCTTCCACTCTGCCCGATGTAATTAGCTTGACAATCGGTGTCTTGGCACGTTATAGAATATACCCCTGACCTTGAATACGGGTCACGTTTATTTAGATTACTATTTAGGAGGTGCCTAGCGGTTGTATTTTTCGTCGTGAAAGCTATCTTTATGCCTTGCTTTTTGAATAGGTTAGTGATTTTATATGTATTCGCATTCACATAGTTGAAACGCGCAAATTTTTTCTCATTACTGTCCGGTTTGGGAATCGTTTTATCTTCATTTTTATGTTTGGCTATAATTTGATTTATTTTGCTTGGCGAGAAGTTGTTTTCCTTTGCTATTTGCATAATAGTTCTTATTTCCTTATTATAGTTGTCTTTTGACATGGGTATGTTTAAAGCCCTGTGCACCATTGAATTGAAACCCGCTAGTTTGTGCGTACTGGGGTGATTAGACTGATTGTCGATTGCATGCGAGGTTTGTGTTGCTTTCCGGAATATGGAATATGAAAGGTCGTTGTCTTTACGTTCAATAGTTATATCGAGATAATTTATTTTCCGGTCTATTTCGGATTCCTTAGTGAATTTGATAGAATGGTGAAGGCTATTAATGGATTGGAGAATTGTTTCTTCGCTTGTTAGTTCAGTATCGTAGATGCAAATTACATCATCTACGTATCTTTTCCATATTACTATTCCCTTTGTTGAAGTCTTTTCTAAGAACGCATTTTCTAGTGCATTGATGAAGATGTCAGCGATTAACCCACTTAGTGGCGATCCCATTGCTAGGCCTTCTCTCTGTGTGTATATTTTATTGTCGAATTGAAACACGTTTTGGGTGAGAACGACCCTCAGTAATCTCACAATCTCTTCAATTTCTTTTACCGAATTGTTGGATTTTAAGTTGTTTTCGATAGTGTTGATTGCTTCAATAATCGGAATATTGGTGTACATGTTAGTTACGTCGAAGGATACTAGCCTGAAGCTAGGTTTCATTTGTAGGGTGTCCAATGCTGTTACTAGTTCTGTTGTGTTCTTTACAGAGTTGTTTTTGTCGTTGGAAAGACGGCATTTTAAGATTTTTAGTAACTCTTTGCTGATTTTGTAATTAGGGGCATTCCTACAATTGACTATTGGTCTCATTGGGCATTCCTTTTTGTGTATTTTTGGTTGTCCCCTCAATGACGGTATTTTCGGGTTCATGTTTATTAGTTTTGATTTTTCAGCTTTGGTCAGTATGTATTCTGTTTCTTTTAGCGCACTTTTTATTTGTTTTTGGAATTTGTTGGTGGGGTCTTTTGTTAATTCCTTGATTTCGTTGTTGTTTAGGAATTCGACTGTTTTTTCAATGTATTCTGTTTTGTTCAAAATTACTGTAGTGTTTCCCTTATCTGCTTTTGTGATGATTAAGTCATGTTCTTTTATTTTTTGATTCAACGACTTTATTTCTTTGATTTGTTTGTTGTTTTGAATGTTGTTGCTATCGCCCTCTCGTTTGAGGATTTTTTTGGCTTCGTTGGTGGCGAGATTTTTGGTTAATTCCCTGTCTTCTGCTGGGAGCTTGTGACTGGCTATCTCAATATCTGTGATTAACTGTTTTATATTGTGGTTCGTGTGTGCGTCTGTGCAGTTGTATTTCAAACCTTTGTCTAACATATTCATTTCACCTTGAGAAAAGGTTACGTTCGTTCTGTTGTTTACTCTGCTGTGGAAATTGAATTCATTGTTATTCGTGTGTTGTTCGTTAGATTGATGGTTCTGTGTTTCTCCTAGTTTTCTTAATTTATTTTCTAGCGTTTCATGCTTCCTCGTTGCTCTGATTTTGATGGTGTCATGTAGGTGTTCGGTGAAGCTGTCCCATTGGGCTGCGTGCCAGAAATTACTTAGTAGCAATTGAATGTCGTATAATTGTTGGTTAATTTTTTGCTTTCTTATGTATGCAAATCTTAATTCGTTTTTTATCCAAAGCGCTTTGGCTTGTTTAGTTGAAATGATCGAGGCTGGTGTGTTCGGTACGGTTTTAATTGGTACGTATTTAGGGGTGAGGTTTAGTTCTATACATTTTTTGTTGAACCAAATTGACTTGTCTAAATTCATGAGTTTAAGCCTGAGTGATTTGAATTTCTTGGCTTCACGATTTGCCTGACTAGCCGTGAACATTGTGGTGTTTGAAGCCATATTTTCAGTGTTGCCTTAGTAAACAAGAGTTTAGTGCTTTTCAGTCGGTCAACACGAATGTACCCAAAAGAGATGGGTTATGCCCTAATCCTGAAATAAATTACATGAGATTAATAAAACACTAGGATGACCAGTTTCGATCGTCAAGCGATCATCATCAGATCCAATACACTTAGGCTATAAAATCTATGTTTGAAATACAGGTGAAAATATTTACAATATGTACAATTATTTAGTTGCAGTATTGGTACTGCAACTGTCAGTGTATGCTAAATGCAGTATATATGTTAGGTGAAATGCTAAATGGTGATGGCTATCCGGAGATTGTATTTTAGAGAGATTATATGGCTGTAAACTATGGTTAAACTATAAAATTTTAGGCTAACTACTTATCTGATTGTCTTCCGTACTACAGCTATTCGCAGTTTCCGTGCTCACTTGAACTCGCTGTGCGGTCGACTGCGGTGGTTATCTTAACGACTGGTTTTTCCCTGCCTTCCCCCCCTGTCCCTACGTGCTGTGGGGAGTGATCGCGATGTGTTTATGTGAGGTGTTGCCAACCTAGATAAGATGTATGTTATTGAATGAGGTGGATCTACAACTATTAAAGACCGTGGATTAGTACTCGCCACGCGTGGAGCATAACCCATTCGAACTAAGCGTTGACGGTCTTATGAGGACGTCCCGGCACCTTTAATACTGCCTCTAATATGGGCCTTGGTGTATTGCAGAAGAAAAGTACATCGTACACCTGATCCAGATAACATTTACCTATTAAAAAACCCCTAATTTCCCCCCTTTTTTATCTAGCTTGGCTGTGTCGCTAAATTGTGTTTTGTTTCCGACAGGGTGTGTTTTTTAGTAGCGTGAAGAGGGGTGAGCTCTCCATGAACGTGTGTTCATTTAGATTGTTGGGATTGTTTCGTTTGGCTAGGTGTATCTCGATTGCTTCCTTTATGTCAAGAGCTCTGCCTTTCGATTCGTGATGGATTATTTTAAGGTCCGACTCTATGTTGGTAAAGCTATGCCCTGCGTCACACATATGTTCGCACACGGCTGAATGTGTTCCGTATCTTATCGCATTTCTATGTTCATTATAACGTGTGTCTACTCGCCTTCCACTCTGCCCGATGTAATTAGCTTGACAATCGGTGTCTTGGCACGTTATAGAATATACCCCTGACCTTGAATACGGGTCACGTTTATTTAGATTACTATTTAGGAGGTGCCTAGCGGTTGTATTTTTCGTCGTGAAAGCTATCTTTATGCCTTGCTTTTTGAATAGGTTAGTGATTTTATATGTATTCGCATTCACATAGTTGAAACGCGCAAATTTTTTCTCATTACTGTCCGGTTTGGGAATCGTTTTATCTTCATTTTTATGTTTGGCTATAATTTGATTTATTTTGCTTGGCGAGAAGTTGTTTTCCTTTGCTATTTGCATAATAGTTCTTATTTCCTTATTATAGTTGTCTTTTGACATGGGTATGTTTAAAGCCCTGTGCACCATTGAATTGAAACCCGCTAGTTTGTGCGTACTGGGGTGATTAGACTGATTGTCGATTGCATGCGAGGTTTGTGTTGCTTTCCGGAATATGGAATATGAAAGGTCGTTGTCTTTACGTTCAATAGTTATATCGAGATAATTTATTTTCCGGTCTATTTCGGATTCCTTAGTGAATTTGATAGAATGGTGAAGGCTATTAATGGATTGGAGAATTGTTTCTTCGCTTGTTAGTTCAGTATCGTAGATGCAAATTACATCATCTACGTATCTTTTCCATATTACTATTCCCTTTGTTGAAGTCTTTTCTAAGAACGCATTTTCTAGTGCATTGATGAAGATGTCAGCGATTAACCCACTTAGTGGCGATCCCATTGCTAGGCCTTCTCTCTGTGTGTATATTTTATTGTCGAATTGAAAAACGTTTTGGGTGAGAACGACCCTCAGTAATCTCACAATCTCTTCAATTTCTTTTACCGAATTGTTGGATTTTAAGTTGTTTTCGATAGTGTTGATTGCTTCAATAATCGGAATATTGGTGTACATGTTAGTTACGTCGAAGGATACTAGCCTGAAGCTAGGTTTCATTTGTAGGGTGTCCAATGCTGTTACTAGTTCTGTTGTGTTCTTTACAGAGTTGTTTTTGTCGTTGGAAAGACGGCATTTTAAGATTTTTAGTAACTCTTTGCTGATTTTGTAATTAGGGGCATTCCTACAATTGACTATTGGTCTCATTGGGCATTCCTTTTTGTGTATTTTTGGTTGTCCCCTCAATGACGGTATTTTCGGGTTCATGTTTATTAGTTTTGATTTTTCAGCTTTGGTCAGTATGTATTCTGTTTCTTTTAGCGCACTTTTTATTTGTTTTTGGAATTTGTTGGTGGGGTCTTTTGTTAATTCCTTGATTTCGTTGTTGTTTAGGAATTCGACTGTTTTTTCAATGTATTCTGTTTTGTTCAAAATTACTGTAGTGTTTCCCTTATCTGCTTTTGTGATGATTAAGTCATGTTCTTTTATTTTTTGATTCAACGACTTTATTTCTTTGATTTGTTTGTTGTTTTGAATGTTGTTGCTATCGCCCTCTCGTTTGAGGATTTTTTTGGCTTCGTTGGTGGCGGGATTTTTGGTTAATTCCCTGTCTTCTGCTGGGAGCTTGTGACTGGCTATCTCAATATCTGTGATTAACTGTTTTATATTGTGGTTCGTGTGTGCGTCTGTGCAGTTGTATTTCAAACCTTTGTCTAACATATTCATTTCACCTTGAGAAAAGGTTACGTTCGTTCTGTTGTTTACTCTGCTGTGGAAATTGAATTCATTGTTATTCGTGTGTTGTTCGTTAGATTGATGGTTCTGTGTTTCTCCTAGTTTTCTTAATTTATTTTCTAGCGTTTCATGCTTCCTCGTTGCTCTGATTTTGATGGTGTCATGTAGGTGTTCGGTGAAGCTGTCCCATTGGGCTGCGTGCCAGAAATTACTTAGTAGCAATTGAATGTCGTATAATTGTTGGTTAATTTTTTGCTTTCTTATGTATGCAAATCTTAATTCGTTTTTTATCCAAAGCGCTTTGGCTTGTTTAGTTGAAATGATCGAGGCTGGTGTGTTCGGTACGGTTTTAATTGGTACGTATTTAGGGGTGAGGTTTAGTTCTATACATTTTTTGTTGAACCAAATTGACTTGTCTAAATTCATGAGTTTAAGCCTGAGTGATTTGAATTTCTTGGCTTCACGATTTGCCTGACTAGCCGTGAACATTGTGGTGTTTGAAGCCATATTTTCAGTGTTGCCTTAGTAAACAAGAGTTTAGTGCTTTTCAGTCGGTCAACACGAATGTACCCAAAAGAGATGGGTTATGCCCTAATCCTGAAATAAATTACATGAGATTAATAAAACACTAGGATGACCAGTTTCGATCGTCAAGCGATCATCATCAGATCCAATACACTTAGGCTATAAAATCTATGTTTGAAATACAGGTGAAAATATTTACAATATGTACAATTATTTAGTTGCAGTATTGGTACTGCAACTGTCAGTGTATGCTAAATGCAGTATATATGTTAGGTGAAATGCTAAATGGTGATGGCTATCCGGAGATTGTACTTTAGAGAGATTATATGGCTGTAAACTATGGTTAAACTATAAAATTTTAGGCTAACTACTTATCTGATTGTCTTCCGTACTACAGCTATTCGCAGTTTCCGTGCTCACTTGAACTCGCTGTGCGGTCGACTGCGGTGGTTATCTTAACGACTGGTTTTTCCCTGCCTTCCCCCCCTGTCCCTACGTGCTGTGGGGAGTGATCGCGATGTGTTTATGTGAGGTGTTGCCAACCTAGATAAGATGTATGTTATTGAATGAGGTGGATCTACAACTATTAAAGACCGTGGATTAGTCCTCGCCACGCGTGGAGCATAACCCATTCGAACTAAGCGTTGACGGTCTTATGAGGACGTCCCGGCACCTTTAATACTGCCTCTAATATGGGCCTTGGTGTATTGCAGAAGAAAAGTACATCGTACACCTGATCCAGATAACATTTACCTATTAAAAAACCCCTAATTTCCCCCCTTTTTTATCTAGCTTGGCTGTGTCGCTAAATTGTGTTTTGTTTCCGACAGGGTGTGTTTTTTAGTAGCGTGAAGAGGGGTGAGCTCTCCATGAACGTGTGTTCATTTAGATTGTTGGGATTGTTTCGTTTGGCTAGGTGTATCTCGATTGCTTCCTTTATGTCAAGAGCTCTGCCTTTCGATTCGTGATGGATTATTTTAAGGTCCGACTCTATGTTGGTAAAGCTATGCCCTGCGTCACACATATGTTCGCACACGGCTGAATGTGTTCCGTATCTTATCGCATTTCTATGTTCATTATAACGTGTGTCTACTCGCCTTCCACTCTGCCCGATGTAATTAGCTTGACAATCGGTGTCTTGGCACGTTATAGAATATACCCCTGACCTTGAATACGGGTCACGTTTATTTAGATTACTATTTAGGAGGTGCCTAGCGGTTGTATTTTTCGTCGTGAAAGCTATCTTTATGCCTTGCTTTTTGAATAGGTTAGTGATTTTATATGTATTCGCATTCACATAGTTGAAACGCGCAAATTTTTTCTCATTACTGTCCGGTTTGGGAATCGTTTTATCTTCATTTTTATGTTTGGCTATAATTTGATTTATTTTGCTTGGCGAGAAGTTGTTTTCCTTTGCTATTTGCATAATAGTTCTTATTTCCTTATTATAGTTGTCTTTTGACATGGGTATGTTTAAAGCCCTGTGCACCATTGAATTGAAACCCGCTAGTTTGTGCGTACTGGGGTGATTAGACTGATTGTCGATTGCATGCGAGGTTTGTGTTGCTTTCCGGAATATGGAATATGAAAGGTCGTTGTCTTTACGTTCAATAGTTATATCGAGATAATTTATTTTCCGGTCTATTTCGGATTCCTTAGTGAATTTGATAGAATGGTGAAGGCTATTAATGGATTGGAGAATTGTTTCTTCGCTTGTTAGTTCAGTATCGTAGATGCAAATTACATCATCTACGTATCTTTTCCATATTACTATTCCCTTTGTTGAAGTCTTTTCTAAGAACGCATTTTCTAGTGCATTGATGAAGATGTCAGCGATTAACCCACTTAGTGGCGATCCCATTGCTAGGCCTTCTCTCTGTGTGTATATTTTATTGTCGAATTGAAATACGTTTTGGGTGAGAACGACCCTCAGTAATCTCACAATCTCTTCAATTTCTTTTACCGAATTGTTGGATTTTAAGTTGTTTTCGATAGTGTTGATTGCTTCAATAATCGGAATATTGGTGTACATGTTAGTTACGTCGAAGGATACTAGCCTGAAGCTAGGTTTCATTTGTAGGGTGTCCAATGCTGTTACTAGTTCTGTTGTGTTCTTTACAGAGTTGTTTTTGTCGTTGGAAAGACGGCATTTTAAGATTTTTAGTAACTCTTTGCTGATTTTGTAATTAGGGGCATTCCTACAATTGACTATTGGTCTCATTGGGCATTCCTTTTTGTGTATTTTTGGTTGTCCCCTCAATGACGGTATTTTCGGGTTCATGTTTATTAGTTTTGATTTTTCAGCTTTGGTCAGTATGTATTCTGTTTCTTTTAGCGCACTTTTTATTTGTTTTTGGAATTTGTTGGTGGGGTCTTTTGTTAATTCATTGATTTCGTTGTTTAGGAATTCGACTGTTTTTTCAATGTATTCTGTTTTGTTCAAAATTACTGTAGTGTTTCCCTTATCTGCTTTTGTGATGATTAAGTCATGTTCTTTTATTTTTTGATTCAACGACTTTATTTCTTTGATTTGTTTGTTGTTTTGAATGTTGTTGCTATCGCCCTCTCGTTTGAGGATTTTTTTGGCTTCGTTGGTGGCGAGATTTTTGGTTAATTCCCTGTCTTCTGCTGGGAGCTTGTGACTGGCTATCTCAATATCTGTGATTAACTGTTTTATATTGTGGTTCGTGTGTGCGTCTGTGCAGTTGTATTTCAAACCTTTGTCTAACATATTCATTTCACCTTGAGAAAAGGTTACGTTCGTTCTGTTGTTTACTCTGCTGTGGAAATTGAATTCATTGTTATTCGTGTGTTGTTCGTTAGATTGATGGTTCTGTGTTTCTCCTAGTTTTCTTAATTTATTTTCTAGCGTTTCATGCTTCCTCGTTGCTCTGATTTTGATGGTGTCATGTAGGTGTTCGGTGAAGCTGTCCCATTGGGCTGCGTGCCAGAAATTACTTAGTAGCAATTGAATGTCGTATAATTGTTGGTTAATTTTTTGCTTTCATATGTATGCAAATCTTAATTCGTTTTTTATCCAAAGCGCTTTGGCTTGTTTAGTTGAAATGATCGAGGCTGGTGTGTTCGGTACGGTTTTAATTGGCACGTATTTAGGGGTGAGGTTTAGTTCTATACATTTTTTGTTGAACCAAATTGACTTGTCTAAATTCATGAGTTTAAGCCTGAGTGATTTGAATTTCTTGGCTTCACGATTTGCCTGACTAGCCGTGAACATTGTGGTGTTTGAAGCCATATTTTCAGTGTTGCCTTAGTAAACAAGAGTTTAGTGCTTTTCAGTCGGTCAACACGAATGTAGCGGGTTTCAATTCAATGGTGCACAGGGCTTTAAACATACCCATGTCAAAAGACAACTATAACAAGGAAATAAGAACTATTATGCAAATAGCAAAGGAAAACAACTTCTCGCCAAGCAAAATAAATCAAATTATAGCCAAACATAAAAATGAAGATAAAACGATTCCCAAACCGGACAGTAATGAGAAAAAATTTGCGCGTTTCAACTATGTGAATGCGAATACATATAAAATCACTAACCTATTCAAAAAGCAAGGCATAAAGATAGCTTTCACGACGAAAAATACAACCGCTAGGCACCTCCTAAATAGTAATCTAAATAAACGTGACCCGTATTCAAGGTCAGGGGTATATTCTATAACGTGCCAAGACACCGATTGTCAAGCTAATTACATCGGGCAGAGTGGAAGGCGAGTAGACACACGTTATAATGAACACAGAAATGCGATAAGATACGGAACACATTCAGCCGTGTGCGAACATATGTGTGACGCAGGGCATAGCTTTACCAACATAGAGTCGGACCTTAAAATAATCCATCACGAATCGAAAGGCAGAGCTCTTGACATAAAGGAAGCAATCGAGATACACCTAGCCAAACGAAACAATCCCAACAATCTAAATGAACACACGTTCATGGAGAGCTCACCCCTCTTCACGCTACTAAAAAACACACCCTGTCGGAAACAAAACACAATTTAGCGACACAGCCAAGCTAGATAAAAAAGGGGGGAAATTAGGGGTTTTTTAATAGGTAAATGTTATCTGGATCAGGTGTACGATGTACTTTTCTTCTGCAATACACCAAGGCCCATATTAGAGGCAGTATTAAAGGTGCCGGGACGTCCTCATAAGACCGTCAACGCTTAGTTCGAATGGGTTATGCTCCACGCGTGGCGAGGACTAATCCACGGTCTTTAATAGTTGTAGATCCACCTCATTCAATAACATACATCTTATCTAGGTTGGCAACACCTCACATAAACACATCGCGATCACTCCCCACAGCACGTAGGGACAGGGGGGGAAGGCAGGGAAAAACCAGTCGTTAAGATAACCACCGCAGTCGACCGCACAGCGAGTTCAAGTGAGCACGGAAACTGCGAATAGCTGTAGTACGGAAGACAATCAGATAAGTAGTTAGCCTAAAATTTTATAGTTTAACCATAGTTTACAGCCATATAATCTCTCTAAAGTACAATCTCCGGATAGCCATCACCATTTAGCATTTCACCTAACATATATACTGCATTTAGCATACACTGACAGTTGCAGTACCAATACTGCAACTAAATAATTGTACATATTGTAAATATTTTCACCTGTATTTCAAACATAGATTTTATAGCCTAAGTGTATTGGATCTGATGATGATCGCTTGACGATCGAAACTGGTCATCCTAGTGTTTTATTAATCTCATGTAATTTATTTCAGGATTAGGGCATAACCCATCTCTTTTGGGTACATTCGTGTTGACCGACTGAAAAGCACTAAACTCTTGTTTACTAAGGCAACACTGAAAATATGGCTTCAAACACCACAATGTTCACGGCTAGTCAGGCAAATCGTGAAGCCAAGAAATTCAAATCACTCAGGCTTAAACTCATGAATTTAGACAAGTCAATTTGGTTCAACAAAAAATGTATAGAACTAAACCTCACCCCTAAATACGTACCAATTAAAACCGTACCGAACACACCAGCCTCGATCATTTCAACTAAACAAGCCAAAGCGCTTTGGATAAAAAACGAATTAAGATTTGCATACATAAGAAAGCAAAAAATTAACCAACAATTATACGACATTCAATTGCTACTAAGTAATTTCTGGCACGCAGCCCAATGGGACAGCTTCACCGAACACCTACATGACACCATCAAAATCAGAGCAACGAGGAAGCATGAAACGCTAGAAAATAAATTAAGAAAACTAGGAGAAACACAGAACCATCAATCTAACGAACAACACACGAATAACAATGAATTCAATTTCCACAGCAGAGTAAACAACAGAACGAACGTAACCTTTTCTCAAGGTGAAATGAATATGTTAGACAAAGGTTTGAAATACAACTGCACAGACGCACACACGAACCACAATATAAAACAGTTAATCACAGATATTGAGATAGCCAGTCACAAGCTCCCAGCAGAAGACAGGGAATTAACCAAAAATCTCGCCACCAACGAAGCCAAAAAAATCCTCAAACGAGAGGGCGATAGCAACAACATTCAAAACAACAAACAAATCAAAGAAATAAAGTCGTTGAATCAAAAAATAAAAGAACATGACTTAATCATCACAAAAGCAGATAAGGGAAACACTACAGTAATTTTGAACAAAACAGAATACATTGAAAAAACAGTCGAATTCCTAAACAACAACGAAATCAATGAATTAACAAAAGACCCCACCAACAAATTCCAAAAACAAATAAAAAGTGCGCTAAAAGAAACAGAATACATACTGACCAAAGCTGAAAAATCAAAACTAATAAACATGAACCCGAAAATACCGTCATTGAGGGGACAACCAAAAATACACAAAAAGGAATGCCCAATGAGACCAATAGTCAATTGTAGGAATGCCCCTAATTACAAAATCAGCAAAGAGTTACTAAAAATCTTAAAATGCCGTCTTTCCAACGACAAAAACAAC
This sequence comes from Meconema thalassinum, assembly GCA_946902985.2. Classification (NCBI taxonomy): domain Eukaryota; kingdom Metazoa; phylum Arthropoda; class Insecta; order Orthoptera; family Tettigoniidae; genus Meconema; species Meconema thalassinum. Next base: position 97,358,900 of record OX336400.1, on the reverse strand, counting down.
TCTGTAAAGAACACAACAGAACTAGTAACAGCATTGGACACCCTACAAATGAAACCTAGCTTCAGGCTAGTATCCTTCGACGTAACTAACATGTACACCAATATTCCGATTATTGAAGCAATCAACACTATCGAAAACAACTTAAAATCCAACAATTCGGTAAAAGAAATTGAAGAGATTGTGAGATTACTGAGGGTCGTTCTCACCCAAAACGTGTTTCAATTCGACAATAAAATATACACACAGAGAGAAGGCCTAGCAATGGGATCGCCACTAAGTGGGTTAATCGCTGACATCTTCATCAATGCACTAGAAAATGCGTTCTTAGAAAAGACTTCAACAAAGGGAATAGTAATATGGAAAAGATACGTAGATGATGTAATTTGCATCTACGATACTGAACTAACAAGCGAAGAAACAATTCTCCAATCCATTAATAGCCTTCACCATTCTATCAAATTCACTAAGGAATCCGAAATAGACCGGAAAATAAATTATCTCGATATAACTATTGAACGTAAAGACAACGACCTTTCATATTCCATATTCCGGAAAGCAACACAAACCTCGCATGCAATCGACAATCAGTCTAATCACCCCAGTACGCACAAACTAGCGGGTTTCAATTCAATGGTGCACAGGGCTTTAAACATACCCATGTCAAAAGACAACTATAATAAGGAAATAAGAACTATTATGCAAATAGCAAAGGAAAACAACTTCTCGCCAAGCAAAATAAATCAAATTATAGCCAAACATAAAAATGAAGATAAAACGATTCCCAAACCGGACAGTAATGAGAAAAAATTTGCGCGTTTCAACTATGTGAATGCGAATACATATAAAATCACTAACCTATTCAAAAAGCAAGGCATAAAGATAGCTTTCACGACGAAAAATACAACCGCTAGGCACCTCCTAAATAGTAATCTAAATAAACGTGACCCGTATTCAAGGTCAGGGGTATATTCTATAACGTGCCAAGACACCGATTGTCAAGCTAATTACATCGGGCAGAGTGGAAGGCGAGTAGACACACGTTATAATGAACATAGAAATGCGATAAGATACGGAACACATTCAGCCGTGTGCGAACATATGTGTGACGCAGGGCATAGCTTTACCAACATAGAGTCGGACCTTAAAATAATCCATCACGAATCGAAAGGCAGAGCTCTTGACATAAAGGAAGCAATCGAGATACACCTAGCCAAACGAAACAATCCCAACAATCTAAATGAACACACGTTCATGGAGAGCTCACCCCTCTTCACGCTACTAAAAAACACACCCTGTCGGAAACAAAACACAATTTAGCGACACAGCCAAGCTAGATAAAAAAGGGGGGAAATTAGGGGTTTTTTAATAGGTAAATGTTATCTGGATCAGGTGTACGATGTACTTTTCTTCTGCAATACACCAAGGCCCATATTAGAGGCAGTATTAAAGGTGCCGGGACGTCCTCATAAGACCGTCAACGCTTAGTTCGAATGGGTTATGCTCCACGCGTGGCGAGGACTAATCCACGGTCTTTAATAGTTGTAGATCCACCTCATTCAATAACATACATCTTATCTAGGTTGGCAACACCTCACATAAACACATCGCGATCACTCCCCACAGCACGTAGGGACAGGGGGGGAAGGCAGGGAAAAACCAGTCGTTAAGATAACCACCGCAGTCGACCGCACAGCGAGTTCAAGTGAGCACGGAAACTGCGAATAGCTGTAGTACGGAAGACAATCAGATAAGTAGTTAGCCTAAAATTTTATAGTTTAACCATAGTTTACAGCCATATAATCTGAGCCGATTGGTTTCGACTCACAATACTTCGCCGTCGCCGCCGCCCCCATGTGCCCCGCCCCCGGTCGCCGCCCCCATGTGACCCCCCCCCCCATTCTTCTGCCGACGCTCCTGGCATTAATTGTGAATCATTTCAGGATACAAGAAGAAGACATAAATAATTTAAATAACCATTGTCTTTTAATGGAAAATATATTAACTAATTACTCCGGTCTGCATTGATTGAATATAGCCATTGTTGACTGTCTAGTGAATAATATGTATGCTGGGACTGTACTGGATTTGGCGGTATTTGTTCAAATAATCTAAAGTCTGATAGCCAATCATTGACGGACACATCGATGAAAATTCTATTGCCAAATTAAATTTGGTTAAAAAGGGACGTTTTGATCATTTAAGAGGTGAAGGAAAATTAATTATAAAAGTTGGCATTAAAACTAGTGCCAGGCGTTCTTCATTTGTCATCGGTTTTAAAATGAACTTCTGCACATGCGCAAAATGGCGTCCCATTGTCGAATTGAAGCCAAGCTAAGTGAGAAGAAAAGAGAACATTATGTGAGCTTGCAGTGAAAGGACGCGCTTTGTGGTAGCCTCGGACCACTACCTAAATCTTGGTCCGAGAACAAGGTAAAACTGTTAGATAATATTAATTGGAACTCTAGAACCGTCAGACAAAACATTTATGACAATTTCATGAAAATGGGAACTAAGTTTGTGGATTTTTAAGAGGCCAAGTGTCGTCTGGCCGGATGCATTGAAATAACTTTCGATTCCAAAAGGACGCTATTCTTCCTTTATCAAGGCGTTTTCTTAGATTGTCTAATTTGTTCAATTTATATTTTTATGGGTCTATTATAATGTGGCCTAAGATTATTTTATATTCATAACACGCCTCCTATTATTTAAGCAGCGAAAACGAGTTGTTTTACTTCATCTTTCGAGATGTGTTTGGTTTCATTTTTAATCGTTTCATGCTGCTAATGTGAAATTAAATGATTTTAAGAATGTAATTGTTAGGATTTTGGCGTGGGGAACTTGATAGTTTTAATAATGACAAACGGCCCCTTGCTTTTCGTTTGTCTGAGATGGCATCTTTTGGTCTATTATGGACGCGTAAGCACAGCACCCATGCTGGTTGCAAAACATTTTCGGAAGCCTATTTGAAAGAATGTAATGAGTAACCTATTGAAATGAATCGAAATGAGACTGTAGTAGTTTCGGATAAGAATTAGAAAAGGTTTAATATGTGGTGTTTTCTAAATCACGTAAATGTAACTTGTTTTAATTATACAGCGTTGCCATATAATTTGGGGTATAGCTTTGCCTCCATTTTTGATATATAGTAGGAGTGCAGATTGGTGTTCCCTCCCATAGCCATTCGGCCTTGTATTCTTTTCCCTTGAGAATATATATTTATTTTACCTATTGCTGTTCGAGTCCATGTTTCATTGTGCGCATAGAATAATACTAGGTTAATTGTCTTCAGGCCACTTTGGCCTCGGGGTACCAAACCCTCCCTCCACTCAAATTATCGGTACAGATTTATGGTAGCATCGCAGTGGTTCGATTTTCTGGAGCCGTTGCCTGGTGTTGTTTTTGCCGTGGTATATTGTTGAATTAACTTACGTGGATTCGAGCAGCACGGGAGAAGTGAGTAACTGAGGGTTAACTAAGGTTAGGTAGGATGCCTACTGTGGTGCTCTGGCTAATATATGTCTTTCTTTTCATGGCTGTGAATGGACAAAGCGTTGCTGGCATTCCTCAGTGCGTGAACGCACTGACGACGAGTCAAGTCCAGGTTTAATACTGGCACTCAAGAACATGGTCTCTCTGTAAGCATGGTAAAATTGGCTGATGGATTCTCTCTGTTATCACACTCTGTGATGTTCCGTACTACAGGCTACTTCCAAGGTAGGATCAAACCAGTACAGTAGCTATTTGATTCATGGTAGAAAGTTATCTATGCACAGCTGTTAAGTAAAGTGCTAATGGCTAATCGTTCTGTGTTCCTGTCAAGTTGTGTGAAAAGTGATATCATTCACGTGTTGAGTTCTTGCTGAAAATCATTATGGCATGGTTGCCAAATTTTGAATTGCTATTTGTTCTGGCTGTGTTGCCAATGTGATTAAGTCATCTAAGCATTAATGAAATTTAGTGAACTGAATAGTCAATTATTTTGCTGTATTCTGTGAGAAACATCTGTGCGCAGATAATTGTTGTCATAGAGTTGAATGTGTAATGTCTTGTGACATTTTAAGTGAAGTTTTCTGTGAACATGCAGGTGGACGAGTAATGTACTGTGAGTACATACAACAGCAGTGTCGAGCTGAAGCTTTTCAGGTGGTGAAACAGCGAGTTTTAAAATTGCTAGGCCGAGGTCAGGTGTTAAGTCAGCTGTGGAGTTGTGAAGCCCCGTTGTGTTGGGTGTGTAGTTGTTGTGATTGTAGCTGTTCGTGCGACGTGCGGTCGAAAATTAGGAAGCAGAAAGCAGTTATAAGAAGAGCTGATCTAGGTGATCGTATTTTGGTCGTGTGAAGTTTTGATCTTCAGTCGGTAGATAGAAATTTTGAAATTTATTTCAGGTTTGGTTGGAGTTAGGAATCGAACGAGTGACGTGCCAGGACTGCACGTATGGTTGGTGTTGGTGTGCGTGTGGTTGTGTGAGTGAAGTTAGGGCATTTCAGGATGCCAAATTGGGATGTGTGGAGTTGGTGCGGAGATCGTGGAGTGATACCAACCTAGCGGGAGTAGCCAGTCTCTGTCTATTTATGATTCTGGTACTTTCAGTGATGGTTGGTGATGTCGTCATTGCTATGCTCCTCTGACTCTTGATGTCGTGCGGGCTGGTGATGATCGCACATCGTAGTTTAGTATTTTGAGGGTACATTTTGTTGTTTTATTTCAGGTGTGTTTAGTGCCTGGTTGGTACTTGGTGCTCGAGTGAGTACTTGTTAGGGAGTGTTTTGTGGATTTGTGATCCATGTACTGCGTTGTTGGTACTAGTTGAGATTTAATTAGGGTTAGTGTTTTTATTATTTTCTTGTGCGTTGGTACTCGGTTGAGTATTTGAGATTTCTTCGGTTAGTGTTTGGTTTTGTTTTGTTGGTACCGTGTTGGTATTGGTTGGATTGAGTTGTGTATTTTGTCAGTACTCTGAGTAGTATTTGTGCTTCGAGAGGTTGTTGGGTCGGTGATACCAGGATGTTTAATTCCCTGATGATGTGTGATGGATTGTCGAGTGGTGCCTAATGTCCTTAAGTGAAAGAGCAGGTGGCCTTTTCTTTGTGAAGAGGTATATGCAGGTGGTCTTTGTGAAGAGGCGTATGCAGGTGGTCTTTGTGAAGAGGCGTATGCAGGTGGTCTTTGTGAAGAGGCGTATGCAGGTGGTCTTTGTGAAGAGGCGTATGCAGGAGGTTTTGGTGAAGAGGCGTATGCAGGCGATGTTTCCTTTCATTGGCGCACGTGGCAGGTGTTCCAGACTAGTTCCGGAGATGGCTGGCAACTGTTTCTGTTATGGAATTAGGAGGATTGGAAATTGTTCTTGTCTGATATTTCAGACGACTTAGGTACCTACGGACGGTTGGTTTTAATGAGTGAGCTGATGGTGAGTTGAGATTGAATTAGTCGAGTGGTGCCTTGACTTATTAATTAGAAGAGGTATATGCAGGGAGCCTTTTCATGAAGGGAAGGTATATGCAGGTGGATATTTCTTGTCGCTGAAACACGTGGCAGGTGTGGAGGCCAGTTTGGGAGCAAACTGTAAGCTGCATTGTGTATGCGATACAGGTGAAGGTTTTCTTTCTGAATTGATTAGGTGAGGAATTTTATTTGTCTGGTTCTACAGACGTAGTCAGTTGGCACCTACGGACGGTAAGGCAATGGTTGCTCTTAAGTGACCCAAGGTAAGAGTTGGTTACTCTTAAGTGACCCAAGGTAAGAGTTGGTTACTCTTAAGTGACCCAAGGTAAGTTGGTTACTCTTAATTGACCCAAGGTGAGGTTGGTTGCATTTAGTGACCTAAAGTTGATTATGAATTGGTAGTGCTACCTATCGTTGAGATGGTCGCACTGGGTTGGTAGCTGGTTGTTAGAAGTCGACTGGTGATTTTGGTGAGGTTATGTCTTGACAAGAGTGAATGTTGTGAGGTTAGGTGTGAGCTTGATCCTTTGAGTTGTCTAGTGTTGTCATTGTGACAGTGAGGTTAGAAGATTGCTGAGGGCAACGTGCGAGTGAACTTGGGTGATTCTGGTAGTAAGCTGACTATGTGTTTGGTTCAATAGTGAGGTTGTGTCAGGAGTAACTGCTGCTTCATAGTGATTGGTCGCAGATGTGAGATGGATTCCTGCGTTATCTGAAGTTGAGCACGTGTGTGTAGTCCTGTTGAAGTTTGGTTCACGTGAAATTGTGATTGCTGTTTGGTTGCTGAGATTGTTCGAGCGGTTCTGCGCCTGCTGTTCTACCTTAATAAAGTTTGAAGCCATGCTTGAGAGCTGTGTGTGTATATTTGTACTTGATGTAATTTGTACATCAGAAGTAACTTACATGACTGTGCTGTTTGAGAGTACTCGGGGGGTACTGTGGTACCTTGGTACCTTATATAAATTGAGAGCCGATTGCCATGATTGCTGAGGGATGGCATGTTGTTAAGTGACGCTGCGTCCACTTAATAATTTCCTTAGAATGTGAAAACAGGATTTATTTTGGCTGGGAACAAGCTAGAAGTTTTAACAGAGCATCGAATTGTGATGTTCATTTTAGTAATTACTCATCACATTGTAAACTAACAATTTAATTTGATACTTCGTCTGTCGGTTTAAGCTCTAACAGTATTACCTGGTCTAACACTGCGATTATTCCAAAAAGCCAAGGAATGTCACTTGCTATAACAACGACATGGTAACTGAATCTACATGGAATATCATCGGTGAGATGGCGATCATGTGATCCTTATTGCCATCTGGTATCTGTTCCGGTTGGTCACGTGAGTGATGTGATCACTCACCACTCGTGGCAGTGGCCAGTGCACAGGTTACTGTCACCATGCACGACATAACATCTAGTGGAATTGTTAGCCATTCTGCTGGTCAGAGTGGAAGCATTTACTACAACTTCGTGAGATGTCCAGCTGTAACGGTCCGGAGAGGCTGTATTGGAGAGCTGGTTCCATCCTGCTTGCAGCTACCATCGGGGATCATCATCTGACCCCCTACAGGTGGAATCGCAGGGGGAGACTGAGCCGATTGGTTTCGACTCACAATACTTCGCCGTCGCCGCCGCCCCCATGTGCCCCGCCCCCGGTCGCCGCCCCCATGTGACCCCCCCCCCCCATTCTTCTGCCGACGCTCCTGGCATTAATTGTGAATCATTTCAGGATACAAGAAGAAGACATAAATAATTTAAATAACCATTGTCTTTTAATGGAAAATATATTAACTAATTACTCCGGTCTGCATTGATTGAATATAGCCATTGTTGACTGTCTAGTGAATAATATGTATGCTGGGACTGTACTGGATTTGGCGGTATTTGTTCAAATAATCTAAAGTCTGATAGCCAATCATTGACGGACACATCGATGAAAATTCTATTGCCAAATTAAATTTGGTTAAAAAGGGACGTTTTGATCATTTAAGAGGTGAAGGAAAATTAATTATAAAAGTTGGCATTAAAACTAGTGCCAGGCGTTCTTCATTTGTCATCGGTTTTAAAATGAACTTCTGCACATGCGCAAAATGGCGTCCCATTGTCGAATTGAAGCCAAGCTAAGTGAGAAGAAAAGAGAACATTATGTGAGCTTGCAGTGAAAGGACGCGCTTTGTGGTAGCCTCGGACCACTACCTAAATCTTGGTCCGAGAACAAGGTAAAACTGTTAGATAATATTAATTGGAACTCTAGAACCGTCAGACAAAACATTTATGACAATTTCATGAAAATGGGAACTAAGTTTGTGGATTTTTAAGAGGCCAAGTGTCGTCTGGCCGGATGCATTGAAATAACTTTCGATTCCAAAAGGACGCTATTCTTCCTTTATCAAGGCGTTTTCTTAGATTGTCTAATTTGTTCAATTTATATTTTTATGGGTCTATTATAATGTGGCCTAAGATTATTTTATATTCATAACACGCCTCCTATTATTTAAGCAGCGAAAACGAGTTGTTTTACTTCATCTTTCGAGATGTGTTTGGTTTCATTTTTAATCGTTTCATGCTGCTAATGTGAAATTAAATGATTTTAAGAATGTAATTGTTAGGATTTTGGCGTGGGGAACTTGATAGTTTTAATAATGACAAACGGCCCCTTGCTTTTCGTTTGTCTGAGATGGCATCTTTTGGTCTATTATGGACGCGTAAGCACAGCACCCATGCTGGTTGCAAAACATTTTCGGAAGCCTATTTGAAAGAATGTAATGAGTAACCTATTGAAATGAATCGAAATGAGACTGTAGTAGTTTCGGATAAGAATTAGAAAAGGTTTAATATGTGGTGTTTTCTAAATCACGTAAATGTAACTTGTTTTAATTATACAGCGTTGCCATATAATTTGGGGTATAGCTTTGCCTCCATTTTTGATATATAGTAGGAGTGCAGATTGGTGTTCCCTCCCATAGCCATTCGGCCTTGTATTCTTTTCCCTTGAGAATATATATTTATTTTACCTATTGCTGTTCGAGTCCATGTTTCATTGTGCGCATAGAATAATACTAGGTTAATTGTCTTCAGGCCACTTTGGCCTCGGGGTACCAAACCCTCCCTCCACTCAAATTATCGGTACATAATCTCTCTAAAGTACAATCTCCGGATAGCCATCACCATTTAGCATTTCACCTAACATATATACTGCATTTAGCATACACTGACAGTTGCAGTACCAATACTGCAACTAAATAATTGTACATATTGTAAATATTTTCACCTGTATTTCAAACATAGATTTTATAGCCTAAGTGTATTGGATCTGATGATGATCGCTTGACGATCGAAACTGGTCATCCTAGTGTTTTATTAATCTCATGTAATTTATTTCAGGATTAGGGCATAACCCATCTCTTTTGGGTACATTCGTGTTGACCGACTGAAAAGCACTAAACTCTTGTTTACTAAGGCAACACTGAAAATATGGCTTCAAACACCACAATGTTCACGGCTAGTCAGGCAAATCGTGAAGCCAAGAAATTCAAATCACTCAGGCTTAAACTCATGAATTTAGACAAGTCAATTTGGTTCAACAAAAAATGTATAGAACTAAACCTCACCCCTAAATACGTACCAATTAAAACCGTACCGAACACACCAGCCTCGATCATTTCAACTAAACAAGCCAAAGCGCTTTGGATAAAAAACGAATTAAGATTTGCATACATAAGAAAGCAAAAAATTAACCAACAATTATACGACATTCAATTGCTACTAAGTAATTTCTGGCACGCAGCCCAATGGGACAGCTTCACCGAACACCTACATGACACCATCAAAATCAGAGCAACGAGGAAGCATGAAACGCTAGAAAATAAATTAAGAAAACTAGGAGAAACACAGAACCATCAATCTAACGAACAACACACGAATAACAATGAATTCAATTTCCACAGCAGAGTAAACAACAGAACGAACGTAACCTTTTCTCAAGGTGAAATGAATATGTTAGACAAAGGTTTGAAATACAACTGCACAGACGCACACACGAACCACAATATAAAACAGTTAATCACAGATATTGAGATAGCCAGTCACAAGCTCCCAGCAGAAGACAGGGAATTAACCAAAAATCTCGCCACCAACGAAGCCAAAAAAATCCTCAAACGAGAGGGCGATAGCAACAACATTCAAAACAACAAACAAATCAAAGAAATAAAGTCGTTGAATCAAAAAATAAAAGAACATGACTTAATCATCACAAAAGCAGATAAGGGAAACACTACAGTAATTTTGAACAAAACAGAATACATTGAAAAAACAGTCGAATTCCTAAACAACAACGAAATCAAGGAATTAACAAAAGACCCCACCAACAAATTCCAAAAACAAATAAAAAGTGCGCTAAAAGAAACAGAATACATACTGACCAAAGCTGAAAAATCAAAACTAATAAACATGAACCCGAAAATACCGTCATTGAGGGGACAACCAAAAATACACAAAAAGGAATGCCCAATGAGACCAATAGTCAATTGTAGGAATGCCCCTAATTACAAAATCAGCAAAGAGTTACTAAAAATCTTAAAATGCCGTCTTTCCAACGACAAAAACAACTCTGTAAAGAACACAACAGAACTAGTAACAGCATTGGACACCCTACAAATGAAACCTAGCTTCAGGCTAGTATCCTTCGACGTAACTAACATGTACACCAATATTCCGATTATTGAAGCAATCAACACTATCGAAAACAACTTAAAATCCAACAATTCGGTAAAAGAAATTGAAGAGATTGTGAGATTACTGAGGGTCGTTCTCACCCAAAACGTGTTTCAATTCGACAATAAAATATACACACAGAGAGAAGGCCTAGCAATGGGATCGCCACTAAGTGGGTTAATCGCTGACATCTTCATCAATGCACTAGAAAATGCGTTCTTAGAAAAGACTTCAACAAAGGGAATAGTAATATGGAAAAGATACGTAGATGATGTAATTTGCATCTACGATACTGAACTAACAAGCGAAGAAACAATTCTCCAATCCATTAATAGCCTTCACCATTCTATCAAATTCACTAAGGAATCCGAAATAGACCGGAAAATAAATTATCTCGATATAACTATTGAACGTAAAGACAACGACCTTTCATATTCCATATTCCGGAAAGCAACACAAACCTCGCATGCAATCGACAATCAGTCTAATCACCCCAGTACGCACAAACTAGCGGGTTTCAATTCAATGGTGCACAGGGCTTTAAACATACCCATGTCAAAAGACAACTATAATAAGGAAATAAGAACTATTATGCAAATAGCAAAGGAAAACAACTTCTCGCCAAGCAAAATAAATCAAATTATAGCCAAACATAAAAATGAAGATAAAACGATTCCCAAACCGGACAGTAATGAGAAAAAATTTGCGCGTTTCAACTATGTGAATGCGAATACATATAAAATCACTAACCTATTCAAAAAGCAAGGCATAAAGATAGCTTTCACGACGAAAAATACAACCGCTAGGCACCTCCTAAATAGTAATCTAAATAAACGTGACCCGTATTCAAGGTCAGGGGTATATTCTATAACGTGCCAAGACACCGATTGTCAAGCTAATTACATCGGGCAGAGTGGAAGGCGAGTAGACACACGTTATAATGAACATAGAAATGCGATAAGATACGGAACACATTCAGCCGTGTGCGAACATATGTGTGACGCAGGGCATAGCTTTACCAACATAGAGTCGGACCTTAAAATAATCCATCACGAATCGAAAGGCAGAGCTCTTGACATAAAGGAAGCAATCGAGATACACCTAGCCAAACGAAACAATCCCAACAATCTAAATGAACACACGTTCATGGAGAGCTCACCCCTCTTCACGCTACTAAAAAACACACCCTGTCGGAAACAAAACACAATTTAGCGACACAGCCAAGCTAGATAAAAAGGGGGGAAATTAGGGGTTTTTAATAGGTAAATGTTATCTGGATCAGGTGTACGATGTACTTTTCTTCTGCAATACACCAAGGCCCATATTAGAGGCAGTATTAAAGGTGCCGGGACGTCCTCATAAGACCGTCAACGCTTAGTTCGAATGGGTTATGCTCCACGCGTGGCGAGGACTAATCCACGGTCTTTAATAGTTGTAGATCCACCTCATTCAATAACATACATCTTATCTAGGTTGGCAACACCTCACATAAACACATCGCGATCACTCCCCACAGCACGTAGGGACAGGGGGGGAAGGCAGGGAAAAACCAGTCGTTAAGATAACCACCGCAGTCGACCGCACAGCGAGTTCAAGTGAGCACGGAAACTGCGAATAGCTGTAGTACGGAAGACAATCAGATAAGTAGTTAGCCTAAAATTTTATAGTTTAACCATAGTTTACAGCCATATAATCTCTCTAAAGTACAATCTCCGGATAGCCATCACCATTTAGCATTTCACCTAACATATATACTGCATTTAGCATACACTGACAGTTGCAGTACCAATACTGCAACTAAATAATTGTACATATTGTAAATATTTTCACCTGTATTTCAAACATAGATTTTATAGCCTAAGTGTATTGGATCTGATGATGATCGCTTGACGATCGAAACTGGTCATCCTAGTGTTTTATTAATCTCATGTAATTTATTTCAGGATTAGGGCATAACCCATCTCTTTTGGGTACATTCGTGTTGACCGACTGAAAAGCACTAAACTCTTGTTTACTAAGGCAACACTGAAAATATGGCTTCAAACACCACAATGTTCACGGCTAGTCAGGCAAATCGTGAAGCCAAGAAATTCAAATCACTCAGGCTTAAACTCATGAATTTAGACAAGTCAATTTGGTTCAACAAAAAATGTATAGAACTAAACCTCACCCCTAAATACGTACCAATTAAAACCGTACCGAACACACCAGCCTCGATCATTTCAACTAAACAAGCCAAAGCGCTTTGGATAAAAAACGAATTAAGATTTGCATACATAAGAAAGCAAAAAATTAACCAACAATTATACGACATTCAATTGCTACTAAGTAATTTCTGGCACGCAGCCCAATCGGACAGCTTCACCGAACACCTACATGACACCATCAAAATCAGAGCAACGAGGAAGCATGAAACGCTAGAAAATAAATTAAGAAAACTAGGAGAAACACAGAACCATCAATCTAACGAACAACACACGAATAACAATGAATTCAATTTCCACAGCAGAGTAAACAACAGAACGAACGTAACCTTTTCTCAAGGTGAAATGAATATGTTAGACAAAGGTTTGAAATACAACTGCACAGACGCACACACGAACCACAATATAAAACAGTTAATCACAGATATTGAGATAGCCAGTCACAAGCTCCCAGCAGAAGACAGGGAATTAACCAAAAATCTCGCCACCAACGAAGCCAAAAAAATCCTCAAACGAGAGGGCGATAGCAACAACATTCAAAACAACAAACAAATCAAAGAAATAAAGTCGTTGAATCAAAAAATAAAAGAACATGACTTAATCATCACAAAAGCAGATAAGGGAAACACTACAGTAATTTTGAACAAAACAGAATACATTGAAAAAACAGTCGAATTCCTAAACAACAACGAAATCAAGGAATTAACAAAAGACCCCACCAACAAATTCCAAAAACAAATAAAAAGTGCGCTAAAAGAAACAGAATACATACTGACCAAAGCTGAAAAATCAAAACTAATAAACATGAACCCGAAAATACCGTCATTGAGGGGACAACCAAAAATACACAAAAAGGAATGCCCAATGAGACCAATAGTCAATTGTAGGAATGCCCCTAATTACAAAATCAGCAAAGAGTTACTAAAAATCTTAAAATGCCGTCTTTCCAACGACAAAAACAACTCTGTAAAGAACACAACAGAACTAGTAACAGCATTGGACACCCTACAAATGAAACCTAGCTTCAGGCTAGTATCCTTCGACGTAACTAACATGTACACCAATATTCCGATTATTGAAGCAATCAACACTATCGAAAACAACTTAAAATCCAACAATTCGGTAAAAGAAATTGAAGAGATTGTGAGATTACTGAGGGTCGTTCTCACCCAAAACGTGTTTCAATTCGACAATAAAATATACACACAGAGAGAAGGCCTAGCAATGGGATCGCCACTAAGTGGGTTAATCGCTGACATCTTCATCAATGCACTAGAAAATGCGTTCTTAGAAAAGACTTCAACAAAGGGAATAGTAATATGGAAAAGATACGTAGATGATGTAATTTGCATCTACGATACTGAACTAACAAGCGAAGAAACAATTCTCCAATCCATTAATAGCCTTCACCATTCTATCAAATTCACTAAGGAATCCGAAATAGACCGGAAAATAAATTATCTCGATATAACTATTGAACGTAAAGACAACGACCTTTCAAATTCCATATTCCGGAAAGCAACACAAACCTCGCATGCAATCGACAATCAGTCTAATCACCCCAGTACGCACAAACTAGCGGGTTTCAATTCAATGGTGCACAGGGCTTTAAACATACCCATGTCAAAAGACAACTATAATAAGGAAATAAGAACTATTATGCAAATAGCAAAGGAAAACAACTTCTCGCCAAGCAAAATAAATCAAATTATAGCCAAACATAAAAATGAAGATAAAACGATTCCCAAACCGGACAGTAATGAGAAAAAATTTGCGCGTTTCAACTATGTGAATGCGAATACATATAAAATCACTAAACTATTCAAAAAGCAAGGCATAAAGATAGCTTTCACGACGAAAAATACAACCGCTAGGCACCTCCTAAATAGTAATCTAAATAAACGTGACCCGTATTCAAGGTCAGGGGTATATTCTATAACGTGCCAAGACACCGATTGTCAAGCTAATTACATCGGGCAGAGTGGAAGGCGAGTAGACACACGTTATAATGAACATAGAAATGCGATAAGATACGGAACACATTCAGCCGTGTGCGAACATATGTGTGACGCAGGGCATAGCTTTACCAACATAGAGTCGGACCTTAAAATAATCCATCACGAATCGAAAGGCAGAGCTCTTGACATAAAGGAAGCAATCGAGATACACCTAGCCAAACGAAACAATCCCAACAATCTAAATGAACACACGTTCATGGAGAGCTCACCCCTCTTCACGCTACTAAAAAACACACCCTGTCGGAAACAAAACACAATTTAGCGACACAGCCAAGCTAGATAAAAAGGGGGGAAATTAGGGGTTTTTTAATAGGTAAATGTTATCTGGATCAGGTGTACGATGTACTTTTCTTCTGCAATACACCAAGGCCCATATTAGAGGCAGTATTAAAGGTGCCGGGACGTCCTCATAAGACCGTCAACGCTTAGTTCGAATGGGTTATGCTCCACGCGTGGCGAGGACTAATCCACGGTCTTTAATAGTTGTAGATCCACCTCATTCAATAACATACATCTTATCTAGGTTGGCAACACCTCACATAAACACATCGCGATCACTCCCCACAGCACGTAGGGACAGGGGGGGAAGGCAGGGAAAAACCAGTCGTTAAGATAACCACCGCAGTCGACCGCACAGCGAGTTCAAGTGAGCACGGAAACTGCGAATAGCTGTAGTACGGAAGACAATCAGATAAGTAGTTAGCCTAAAATTTTATAGTTTAACCATAGTTTACAGCCATATAATCTCTCTAAAGTACAATCTCCGGATAGCCATCACCATTTAGCATTTCACCTAACATATATACTGCATTTAGCATACACTGACAGTTGCAGTACCAATACTGCAACTAAATAATTGTACATATTGTAAATATTTTCACCTGTATTTCAAACATAGATTTTATAGCCTAAGTGTATTGGATCTGATGATGATCGCTTGACGATCGAAACTGGTCATCCTAGTGTTTTATTAATCTCATGTAATTTATTTCAGGATTAGGGCATAACCCATCTCTTTTGGGTACATTCGTGTTGACCGACTGAAAAGCACTAAACTCTTGTTTACTAAGGCAACACTGAAAATATGGCTTCAAACACCACAATGTTCACGGCTAGTCAGGCAAATCGTGAAGCCAAGAAATTCAAATCACTCAGGCTTAAACTCATGAATTTAGACAAGTCAATTTGGTTCAACAAAAAATGTATAGAACTAAACCTCACCCCTAAATACGTACCAATTAAAACCGTACCGAACACACCAGCCTCGATCATTTCAACTAAACAAGCCAAAGCGCTTTGGATAAAAAACGAATTAAGATTTGCATACATAAGAAAGCAAAAAATTAACCAACAATTATACGACATTCAATTGCTACTAAGTAATTTCTGGCACGCAGCCCAATGGGACAGCTTCACCGAACACCTACATGACACCATCAAAATCAGAGCAACGAGGAAGCATGAAACGCTAGAAAATAAATTAAGAAAACTAGGAGAAACACAGAACCATCAATCTAACGAACAACACACGAATAACAATGAATTCAATTTCCACAGCAGAGTAAACAACAGAACGAACGTAACCTTTTCTCAAGGTGAAATGAATATGTTAGACAAAGGTTTGAAATACAACTGCACAGACGCACACACGAACCACAATATAAAACAGTTAATCACAGATATTGAGATAGCCAGTCACAAGCTCCCAGCAGAAGACAGGGAATTAACCAAAAATCTCGCCACCAACGAAGCCAAAAAAATCCTCAAACGAGAGGGCGATAGCAACAACATTCAAAACAACAAACAAATCAAAGAAATAAAGTCGTTGAATCAAAAAATAAAAGAACATGACTTAATCATCACAAAAGCAGATAAGGGAAACACTACAGTAATTTTGAACAAAACAGAATACATTGAAAAAACAGTCGAATTCCTAAACAACAACGAAATCAAGGAATTAACAAAAGACCCCACCAACAAATTCCAAAAACAAATAAAAAGTGCGCTAAAAGAAACAGAATACATACTGACCAAAGCTGAAAAATCAAAACTAATAAACATGAACCCGAAAATACCGTCATTGAGGGGACAACCAAAAATACACAAAAAGGAATGCCCAATGAGACCAATAGTCAATTGTAGGAATGCCCCTAATTACAAAATCAGCAAAGAGTTACTAAAAATCTTAAAATGCCGTCTTTCCAACGACAAAAACAACTCTGTAAAGAACACAACAGAACTAGTAACAGCATTGGACACCCTACAAATGAAACCTAGCTTCAGGCTAGTATCCTTCGACGTAACTAACATGTACACCAATATTCCGATTATTGAAGCAATCAACACTATCGAAAACAACTTAAAATCCAACAATTCGGTAAAAGAAATTGAAGAGATTGTGAGATTACTGAGGGTCGTTCTCACCCAAAACGTGTTTCAATTCGACAATAAAATATACACACAGAGAGAAGGCCTAGCAATGGGATCGCCACTAAGTGGGTTAATCGCTGACATCTTCATCAATGCACTAGAAAATGCGTTCTTAGAAAAGACTTCAACAAAGGGAATAGTAATATGGAAAAGATACGTAGATGATGTAATTTGCATCTACGATACTGAACTAACAAGCGAAGAAACAATTCTCCAATCCATTAATAGCCTTCACCATTCTATCAAATTCACTAAGGAATCCGAAATAGACCGGAAAATAAATTATCTCGATATAACTATTGAACGTAAAGACAACGACCTTTCATATTCCATATTCCGGAAAGCAACACAAACCTCGCATGCAATCGACAATCAGTCTAATCACCCCAGTACGCACAAACTAGCGGGTTTCAATTCAATGGTGCACAGGGCTTTAAACATACCCATGTCAAAAGACAACTATAATAAGGAAATAAGAACTATTATGCAAATAGCAAAGGAAAACAACTTCTCGCCAAGCAAAATAAATCAAATTATAGCCAAACATAAAAATGAAGATAAAACGATTCCCAAACCGGACAGTAATGAGAAAAAATTTGCGCGTTTCAACTATGTGAATGCGAATACATATAAAATCACTAACCTATTCAAAAAGCAAGGCATAAAGATAGCTTTCACGACGAAAAATACAACCGCTAGGCACCTCCTAAATAGTAATCTAAATAAACGTGACCCGTATTCAAGGTCAGGGGTATATTCTATAACGTGCCAAGACACCGATTGTCAAGCTAATTACATCGGGCAGAGTGGAAGGCGAGTAGACACACGTTATAATGAACATAGAAATGCGATAAGATACGGAACACATTCAGCCGTGTGCGAACATATGTGTGACGCAGGGCATAGCTTTACCAACATAGAGTCGGACCTTAAAATAATCCATCACGAATCGAAAGGCAGAGCTCTTGACATAAAGGAAGCAATCGAGATACACCTAGCCAAACGAAACAATCCCAACAATCTAAATGAACACACGTTCATGGAGAGCTCACCCCTCTTCACGCTACTAAAAAACACACCCTGTCGGAAACAAAACACAATTTAGCGACACAGCCAAGCTAGATATAAAAGGGGGAAATTAGGGGTTTTTTAATAGGTAAATGTTATCTGGATCAGGTGTACGATGTACTTTTCTTCTGCAATACACCAAGGCCCATATTAGAGGCAGTATTAAAGGTGCCGGGACGTCCTCATAAGACCGTCAACGCTTAGTTCGAATGGGTTATGCTCCACGCGTGGCGAGGACTAATCCACGGTCTTTAATAGTTGTAGATCCACCTCATTCAATAACATACATCTTATCTAGGTTGGCAACACCTCACATAAACACATCGCGATCACTCCCCACAGCACGTAGGGACAGGGGGGGGAAGGCAGGGAAAAACCAGTCGTTAAGATAACCACCGCAGTCGACCGCACAGCGAGTTCAAGTGAGCACGGAAACTGCGAATAGCTGTAGTACGGAAGACAATCAGATAAGTAGTTAGCCTAAAATTTTATAGTTTAACCATAGTTTACAGCCATATAATCTCTCTAAAGTACAATCTCCGGATAGCCATCACCATTTAGCATTTCACCTAACATATATACTGCATTTAGCATACACTGACAGTTGCAGTACCAATACTGCAACTAAATAATTGTACATATTGTAAATATTTTCACCTGTATTTCAAACATAGATTTTATAGCCTAAGTGTATTGGATCTGATGATGATCGCTTGACGATCGAAACTGGTCATCCTAGTGTTTTATTAATCTCATGTAATTTATTTCAGGATTAGGGCATAACCCATCTCTTTTGGGTACATTCGTGTTGACCGACTGAAAAGCACTAAACTCTTGTTTACTAAGGCAACACTGAAAATATGGCTTCAAACACCACAATGTTCACGGCTAGTCAGGCAAATCGTGAAGCCAAGAAATTCAAATCACTCAGGCTTAAACTCATGAATTTAGACAAGTCAATTTGGTTCAACAAAAAATGTATAGAACTAAACCTCACCCCTAAATACGTACCAATTAAAACCGTACCGAACACACCAGCCTCGATCATTTCAACTAAACAAGCCAAAGCGCTTTGGATAAAAAACGAATTAAGATTTGCATACATAAGAAAGCAAAAAATTAACCAACAATTATACGACATTCAATTGCTACTAAGTAATTTCTGGCACGCAGCCCAATGGGACAGCTTCACCGAACACCTACATGACACCATCAAAATCAGAGCAACGAGGAAGCATGAAACGCTAGAAAATAAATTAAGAAAACTAGGAGAAACACAGAACCATCAATCTAACGAACAACACACGAATAACAATGAATTCAATTTCCACAGCAGAGTAAACAACAGAACGAACGTAACCTTTTCTCAAGGTGAAATGAATATGTTAGACAAAGGTTTGAAATACAACTGCACAGACGCACACACGAACCACAATATAAAACAGTTAATCACAGATATTGAGATAGCCAGTCACAAGCTCCAAGCAGAAGACAGGGAATTAACCAAAAATCTCGCCACCAACGAAGCCAAAAAAATCCTCAAACGAGAGGGCGATAGCAACAACATTCAAAACAACAAACAAATCAAAGAAATAAAGTCGTTGAATCAAAAAATAAAAGAACATGACTTAATCATCACAAAAGCAGATAAGGGAAACACTACAGTAATTTTGAACAAAACAGAATACATTGAAAAAACAGTCGAATTCCTAAACAACAACGAAATCAAGGAATTAACAAAAGACCCCACCAACAAATTCCAAAAACAAATAAAAAGTGCGCTAAAAGAAACAGAATACATACTGACCAAAGCTGAAAAATCAAAACTAATAAACATGAACCCGAAAATACCGTCATTGAGGGGACAACCAAAAATACACAAAAAGGAATGCCCAATGAGACCAATAGTCAATTGTAGGAATGCCCCTAATTACAAAATCAGCAAAGAGTTACTAAAAATCTTAAAATGCCGTTTTTCCAACGACAAAAACAACTCTGTAAAGAACACAACAGAACTAGTAACAGCATTGGACACCCTACAAATGAAACCTAGCTTCAGGCTAGTATCCTTCGACGTAACTAACATGTACACCAATATTCCGATTATTGAAGCAATCAACACTATCGAAAACAACTTAAAATCCAACAATTCGGTAAAAGAAATTGAAGAGATTGTGAGATTACTGAGGGTCGTTCTCACCCAAAACGTGTTTCAATTCGACAATAAAATATACACACAGAGAGAAGGCCTAGCAATGGGATCGCCACTAAGTGGGTTAATCGCTGACATCTTCATCAATGCACTAGAAAATGCGTTCTTAGAAAAGACTTCAACAAAGGGAATAGTAATATGGAAAAGATACGTAGATGATGTAATTTGCATCTACGATACTGAACTAACAAGCGAAGAAACAATTCTCCAATCCATTAATAGCCTTCACCATTCTATCAAATTCACTAAGGAATCCGAAATAGACCGGAAAATAAATTATCTCGATATAACTATTGAACGTAAAGACAACGACCTTTCATATTCCATATTCCGGAAAGCAACACAAACCTCGCATGCAATCGACAATCAGTCTAATCACCCCAGTACGCACAAACTAGCGGGTTTCAATTCAATGGTGCACAGGGCTTTAAACATACCCATGTCAAAAGACAACTATAATAAGGAAATAAGAACTATTATGCAAATAGCAAAGGAAAACAACTTCTCGCCAAGCAAAATAAATCAAATTATAGCCAAACATAAAAATGAAGATAAAACGATTCCCAAACCGGACAGTAATGAGAAAAAATTTGCGCGTTTCAACTATGTGAATGCGAATACATATAAAATCACTAACCTATTCAAAAAGCAAGGCATAAAGATAGCTTTCACGACGAAAAATACAACCGCTAGGCACCTCCTAAATAGTAATCTAAATAAACGTGACCCGTATTCAAGGTCAGGGGTATATTCTATAACGTGCCAAGACACCGATTGTCAAGCTAATTACATCGGGCAGAGTGGAAGGCGAGTAGACACACGTTATAATGAACATAGAAATGCGATAAGATACGGAACACATTCAGCCGTGTGCGAACATATGTGTGACGCAGGGCATAGCTTTACCAACATAGAGTCGGACCTTAAAATAATCCATCACGAATCGAAAGGCAGAGCTCTTGACATAAAGGAAGCAATCGAGATACACCTAGCCAAACGAAACAATCCCAACAATCTAAATGAACACACGTTCATGGAGAGCTCACCCCTCTTCACGCTACTAAAAAACACACCCTGTCGGAAACAAAACACAATTTAGCGACACAGCCAAGCTAGATAAAAAAAGGGGGGAAATTAGGGGTTTTTTAATAGGTAAATGTTATCTGGATCAGGTGTACGATGTACTTTTCTTCTGCAATACACCAAGGCCCATATTAGAGGCAGTATTAAAGGTGCCGGGACGTCCTCATAAGACCGTCAACGCTTAGTTCGAATGGGTTATGCTCCACGCGTGGCGAGGACTAATCCACGGTCTTTAATAGTTGTAGATCCACCTCATTCAATAACATACATCTTATCTAGGTTGGCAACACCTCACATAAACACATCGCGATCACTCCCCACAGCACGTAGGGACAGGGGGGGAAGGCAGGGAAAAACCAGTCGTTAAGATAACCACCGCAGTCGACCGCACAGTGAGTTCAAGTGAGCACGGAAACTGCGAATAGCTGTAGTACGGAAGACAATCAGATAAGTAGTTAGCCTAAAATTTTATAGTTTAACCATAGTTTACAGCCATATAATCTCTCTAAAGTACAATCTCCGGATAGCCATCACCATTTAGCATTTCACCTAACATATATACTGCATTTAGCATACACTGACAGTTGCAGTACCAATACTGCAACTAAATAATTGTACATATTGTAAATATTTTCACCTGTATTTCAAACATAGATTTTATAGCCTAAGTGTATTGGATCTGATGATGATCGCTTGACGATCGAAACTGGTCATCCTAGTGTTTTATTAATCTCATGTAATTTATTTCAGGATTAGGGCATAACCCATCTCTTTTGGGTACATTCGTGTTGACCGACTGAAAAGCACTAAACTCTTGTTTATTAAGGCAACACTGAAAATATGGCTTCAAACACCACAATGTTCACGGCTAGTCAGGCAAATCGTGAAGCCAAGAAATTCAAATCACTCAGGCTTAAACTCATGAATTTAGACAAGTCAATTTGGTTCAACAAAAAATGTATAGAACTAAACCTCACCCCTAAATACGTACCAATTAAAACCGTACCGAACACACCAGCCTCGATCATTTCAACTAAACAAGCCAAAGCGCTTTGGATAAAAAACGAATTAAGATTTGCATACATAAGAAAGCAAAAAATTAACCAACAATTATACGACATTCAATTGCTACTAAGTAATTTCTGGCACGCAGCCCAATGGGACAGCTTCACCGAACACCTACATGACACCATCAAAATCAGAGCAACGAGGAAGCATGAAACGCTAGAAAATAAATTAAGAAAACTAGGAGAAACACAGAACCATCAATCTAACGAACAACACACGAATAACAATGAATTCAATTTCCACAGCAGAGTAAACAACAGAACGAACGTAACCTTTTCTCAAGGTGAAATGAATATGTTAGACAAAGGTTTGAAATACAACTGCACAGACGCACACACGAACCACAATATAAAACAGTTAATCACAGATATTGAGATAGCCAGTCACAAGCTCCCAGCAGAAGACAGGGAATTAACCAAAAATCTCGCCACCAACGAAGCCAAAAAAAAATCCTCAAACGAGAGGGCGATAGCAACAACATTCAAAACAACAAACAAATCAAAGAAATAAAGTCGTTGAATCAAAAAATAAAAGAACATGACTTAATCATCACAAAAGCAGATAAGGGAAACACTACAGTAATTTTGAACAAAACAGAATACATTGAAAAAACAGTCGAATTCCTAAACAACAACGAAATCAAGGAATTAACAAAAGACCCCACCAACAAATTCCAAAAACAAATAAAAAGTGCGCTAAAAGAAACAGAATACATACTGACCAAAGCTGAAAAATCAAAACTAATAAACATGAACCCGAAAATACCGTCATTGAGGGGACAACCAAAAATACACAAAAAGGAATGCCCAATGAGACCAATAGTCAATTGTAGGAATGCCCCTAATTACAAAATCAGCAAAGAGTTACTAAAAATCTTAAAATGCCGTCTTTCCAACGACAAAAACAACTCTGTAAAGAACACAACAGAACTAGTAACAGCATTGGACACCCTACAAATGAAACCTAGCTTCAGGCTAGTATCCTTCGACGTAACTAACATGTACACCAATATTCCGATTATTGAAGCAATCAACACTATCGAAAACAACTTAAAATCCAACAATTCGGTAAAAGAAATTGAAGAGATTGTGAGATTACTGAGGGTCGTTCTCACCCAAAACGTGTTTCAATTCGACAATAAAATATACACACAGAGAGAAGGCCTAGCAATGGGATCGCCACTAAGTGGGTTAATCGCTGACATCTTCATCAATGCACTAGAAAATGCGTTCTTAGAAAAGACTTCAACAAAGGGAATAGTAATATGGAAAAGATACGTAGATGATGTAATTTGCATCTACGATACTGAACTAACAAGCGAAGAAACAATTCTCCAATCCATTAATAGCCTTCACCATTCTATCAAATTCACTAAGGAATCCGAAATAGACCGGAAAATAAATTATCTCGATATAACTATTGAACGTAAAGACAACGACCTTTCATATTCCATATTCCGGAAAGCAACACAAACCTCGCATGCAATCGACAATCAGTCTAATCACCCCAGTACGCACAAACTAGCGGGTTTCAATTCAATGGTGCACAGGGCTTTAAACATACCCATGTCAAAAGACAACTATAATAAGGAAATAAGAACTATTATGCAAATAGCAAAGGAAAACAACTTCTCGCCAAGCAAAATAAATCAAATTATAGCCAAACATAAAAATGAAGATAAAACGATTCCCAAACCGGACAGTAATGAGAAAAAATTTGCGCGTTTCAACTATGTGAATGCGAATACATATAAAATCACTAACCTATTCAAAAAGCAAGGCATAAAGATAGCTTTCACGACGAAAAATACAACCGCTAGGCACCTCCTAAATAGTAATCTAAATAAACGTGACCCGTATTCAAGGTCAGGGGTATATTCTATAACGTGCCAAGACACCGATTGTCAAGCTAATTACATCGGGCAGAGTGGAAGGCGAGTAGACACACGTTATAATGAACATAGAAATGCGATAAGATACGGAACACATTCAGCCGTGTGCGAACATATGTGTGACGCAGGGCATAGCTTTACCAACATAGAGTCGGACCTTAAAATAATCCATCACGAATCGAAAGGCAGAGCTCTTGACATAAAGGAAGCAATCGAGATACACCTAGCCAAACGAAACAATCCCAACAATCTAAATGAACACACGTTCATGGAGAGCTCACCCCTCTTCACGCTACTAAAAAACACACCCTGTCGGAAACAAAACACAATTTAGCGACACAGCCAAGCTAGATAAAAAAGGGGGGAAATTAGGGGTTTTTTAATTGGTAAATGTTATCTGGATCAGGTGTACGATGTACTTTTCTTCTGCAATACACCAAGGCCCATATTAGAGGCAGTATTAAAGGTGCCGGGACGTCCTCATAAGACCGTCAACGCTTAGTTCGAATGGGTTATGCTCCACGCGTGGCGAGGACTAATCCACGGTCTTTAATAGTTGTAGATCCACCTCATTCAATAACATACATCTTATCTAGGTTGGCAACACCTCACATAAACACATCGCGATCACTCCCCACAGCACGTAGGGACAGGGGGGGAAGGCAGGGAAAAACCAGTCGTTAAGATAACCACCGCAGTCGACCGCACAGCGAGTTCAAGTGAGCACGGAAACTGCGAATAGCTGTAATACGGAAGACAATCAGATAAGTAGTTAGCCTAAAATTTTATAGTTTAACCATAGTTTACAGCCATATAATCTCTCTAAAGTACAATCTCCGGATAGCCATCACCATTTAGCATTTCACCTAACATATATACTGCATTTAGCATACACTGACAGTTGCAGTACCAATACTGCAACTAAATAATTGTACATATTGTAAATATTTTCACCTGTATTTCAAACATAGATTTTATAGCCTAAGTGTATTGGATCTGATGATGATCGCTTGACGATCGAAACTGGTCATCCTAGTGTTTTATTAATCTCATGTAATTTATTTCAGGATTAGGGCATAACCCATCTCTTTTGGGTACATTCGTGTTGACCGACTGAAAAGCACTAAACTCTTGTTTACTAAGGCAACACTGAAAATATGGCTTCAAACACCACAATGTTCACGGCTAGTCAGGCAAATCGTGAAGCCAAGAAATTCAAATCACTCAGGCTTAAACTCATGAATTTAGACAAGTCAATTTGGTTCAACAAAAAATGTATAGAACTAAACCTCACCCCTAAATACGTACCAATTAAAACCGTACCGAACACACCAGCCTCGATCATTTCAACTAAACAAGCCAAAGCGCTTTGGATAAAAAACGAATTAAGATTTGCATACATAAGAAAGCAAAAAATTAACCAACAATTATACGACATTCAATTGCTACTAAGTAATTTCTGGCACGCAGCCCAATGGGACAGCTTCACCGAACACCTACATGACACCATCAAAATCAGAGCAACGAGGAAGCATGAAACGCTAGAAAATAAATTAAGAAAACTAGGAGAAACACAGAACCATCAATCTAACGAACAACACACGAATAACAATGAATTCAATTTCCACAGCAGAGTAAACAACAGAACGAACGTAACCTTTTCTCAAGGTGAAATGAATATGTTAGACAAAGGTTTGAAATACAACTGCACAGACGCACACACGAACCACAATATAAAACAGTTAATCACAGATATTGAGATAGCCAGTCACAAGCTCCCAGCAGAAGACAGGGAATTAACCAAAAATCTCGCCACCAACGAAGCCAAAAAAATCCTCAAACGAGAGGGCGATAGCAACAACATTCAAAACAACAAACAAATCAAAGAAATAAAGTCGTTGAATCAAAAAATAAAAGAACATGACTTAATCATCACAAAAGCAGATAAGGGAAACACTACAGTAATTTTGAACAAAACAGAATACATTGAAAAAACAGTCGAATTCCTAAACAACAACGAAATCAAGGAATTAACAAAAGACCCCACCAACAAATTCCAAAAACAAATAAAAAGTGCGCTAAAAGAAACAGAATACATACTGACCAAAGCTGAAAAATCAAAACTAATAAACATGAACCCGAAAATACCGTCATTGAGGGGACAACCAAAAATACACAAAAAGGAATGCCCAATGAGACCAATAGTCAATTGTAGGAATGCCCCTAATTACAAAATCAGCAAAGAGTTACTAAAAATCTTAAAATGCCGTCTTTCCAACGACAAAAACAACTCTGTAAAGAACACAACAGAACTAGTAACAGCATTGGACACCCTACAAATGAAACCTAGCTTCAGGCTAGTATCCTTCGACGTAACTAACATGTACACCAATATTCCGATTATTGAAGCAATCAACACTATCGAAAACAACTTAAAATCCAACAATTCGGTAAAAGAAATTGAAGAGATTGTGAGATTACTGAGGGTCGTTCTCACCCAAAACGTGTTTCAATTCGACAATAAAATATACACACAGAGAGAAGGCCTAGCAATGGGATCGCCACTAAGTGGGTTAATCGCTGACATCTTCATCAATGCACTAGAAAATGCGTTCTTAGAAAAGACTTCAACAAAGGGAATAGTAATATGGAAAAGATACGTAGATGATGTAATTTGCATCTACGATACTGAACTAACAAGCGAAGAAACAATTCTCCAATCCATTAATAGCCTTCACCATTCTATCAAATTCACTAAGGAATCCGAAATAGACCGGAAAATAAATTATCTCGATATAACTATTGAACGTAAAGACAACGACCTTTCATATTCCATATTCCGGAAAGCAACACAAACCTCGCATGCAATCGACAATCAGTCTAATCACCCCAGTACGCACAAACTAGCGGGTTTCAATTCAATGGTGCACAGGGCTTTAAACATACCCATGTCAAAAGACAACTATAATAAGGAAATAAGAACTATTATGCAAATAGCAAAGGAAAACAACTTCTCGCCAAGCAAAATAAATCAAATTATAGCCAAACATAAAAATGAAGATAAAACGATTCCCAAACCGGACAGTAATGAGAAAAAATTTGCGCGTTTCAACTATGTGAATGCGAATACATATAAAATCACTAACCTATTCAAAAAGCAAGGCATAAAGATAGCTTTCACGACGAAAAATACAACCGCTAGGCACCTCCTAAATAGTAATCTAAATAAACGTGACCCGTATTCAAGGTCAGGGGTATATTCTATAACGTGCCAAGACACCGATTGTCAAGCTAATTACATCGGGCAGAGTGGAAGGCGAGTAGACACACGTTATAATGAACATAGAAATGCGATAAGATACGGAACACATTCAGCCGTGTGCGAACATATGTGTGACGCAGGGCATAGCTTTACCAACATAGAGTCGGACCTTAAAATAATCCATCACGAATCGAAAGGCAGAGCTCTTGACATAAAGGAAGCAATCGAGATACACCTAGCCAAACGAAACAATCCCAACAATCTAAATGAACACACGTTCATGGAGAGCTCACCCCTCTTCACGCTACTAAAAAACACACCCTGTCGGAAACAAAACACAATTTAGCGACACAGCCAAGCTAGATAAAAAAGGGGGGAAATTAGGGGTTTTTTAATAGGTAAATGTTATCTGGATCAGGTGTACGATGTACTTTTCTTCTGCAATACACCAAGGCCCATATTAGAGGCAGTATTAAAGGTGCCGGGACGTCCTCATAAGACCGTCAACGCTTAGTTCGAATGGGTTATGCTCCACGCGTGGCGAGGACTAATCCACGGTCTTTAATAGTTGTAGATCCACCTCATTCAATAACATACATCTTATCTAGGTTGGCAACACCTCACATAAACACATCGCGATCACTCCCCACAGCACGTAGGGACAGGGGGGGAAGGCAGGGAAAAACCAGTCGTTAAGATAACCACCGCAGTCGACCGCACAGCGAGTTCAAGTGAGCACGGAAACTGCGAATAGCTGTAGTACGGAAGACAATCAGATAAGTAGTTAGCCTAAAATTTTATAGTTTAACCATAGTTTACAGCCATATAATCTCTCTAAAGTACAATCTCCGGATAGCCATCACCATTTAGCATTTCACCTAACATATATACTGCATTTAGCATACACTGACAGTTGCAGTACCAATACTGCAACTAAATAATTGTACATATTGTAAATATTTTCACCTGTATTTCAAACATAGATTTTATAGCCTAAGTGTATTGGATCTGATGATGATCGCTTGACGATCGAAACTGGTCATCCTAGTGTTTTATTAATCTCATGTAATTTATTTCAGGATTAGGGCATAACCCATCTCTTTTGGGTACATTCGTGTTGACCGACTGAAAAGCACTAAACTCTTGTTTACTAAGGCAACACTGAAAATATGGCTTCAAACACCACAATGTTCACGGCTAGTCAGGCAAATCGTGAAGCCAAGAAATTCAAATCACTCAGGCTTAAACTCATGAATTTAGACAAGTCAATTTGGTTCAACAAAAAATGTATAGAACTAAACCTCACCCCTAAATACGTACCAATTAAAACCGTACCGAACACACCAGCCTCGATCATTTCAACTAAACAAGCCAAAGCGCTTTGGATAAAAAACGAATTAAGATTTGCATACATAAGAAAGCAAAAAATTAACCAACAATTATACGACATTCAATTGCTACTAAGTAATTTCTGGCACGCAGCCCAATGGGACAGCTTCACCGAACACCTACATGACACCATCAAAATCAGAGCAACGAGGAAGCATGAAACGCTAGAAAATAAATTAAGAAAACTAGGAGAAACACAGAACCATCAATCTAACGAACAACACACGAATAACAATGAATTCAATTTCCACAGCAGAGTAAACAACAGAACGAACGTAACCTTTTCTCAAGGTGAAATGAATATGTTAGACAAAGGTTTGAAATACAACTGCACAGACGCACACACGAACCACAATATAAAACAGTTAATCACAGATATTGAGATAGCCAGTCACAAGCTCCCAGCAGAAGACAGGGAATTAACCAAAAATCTCGCCACCAACGAAGCCAAAAAAAAATCCTCAAACGAGAGGGCGATAGCAACAACATTCAAAACAACAAACAAATCAAAGATATAAAGTCGTTGAATCAAAAAATAAAAGAACATGACTTAATCATCACAAAAGCAGATAAGGGAAACACTACAGTAATTTTGAACAAAACAGAATACATTGAAAAAACAGTCGAATTCCTAAACAACAACGAAATCAAGGAATTAACAAAAGACCCCACCAACAAATTCCAAAAACAAATAAAAAGTGCGCTAAAAGAAACAGAATACATACTGACCAAAGCTGAAAAATCAAAACTAATAAACATGAACCCGAAAATACCGTCATTGAGGGGACAACCAAAAATACACAAAAAGGAATGCCCAATGAGACCAATAGTCAATTGTAGGAATGCCCCTAATTACAAAATCAGCAAAGAGTTACTAAAAATCTTAAAATGCCGTCTTTCCAACGACAAAAACAACTCTGTAAAGAACACAACAGAACTAGTAACAGCATTGGACACCCTACAAATGAAACCTAGCTTCAGGCTAGTATCCTTCGACGTAACTAACATGTACACCAATATTCCGATTATTGAAGCAATCAACACTATCGAAAACAACTTAAAATCCAACAATTCGGTAAAAGAAATTGAAGAGATTGTGAGATTACTGAGGGTCGTTCTCACCCAAAACGTGTTTCAATTCGACAATAAAATATACACACAGAGAGAAGGCCTAGCAATGGGATCGCCACTAAGTGGGTTAATCGCTGACATCTTCATCAATGCACCAGAAAATGCGTTCTTAGAAAAGACTTCAACAAAGGGAATAGTAATATGGAAAAGATACGTAGATGATGTAATTTGCATCTACGATACTGAACTAACAAGCGAAGAAACAATTCTCCAATCCATTAATAGCCTTCACCATTCTATCAAATTCACTAAGGAATCCGAAATAGACCGGAAAATAAATTATCTCGATATAACTATTGAACGTAAAGACAACGACCTTTCATATTCCATATTCCGGAAAGCAACACAAACCTCGCATGCAATCGACAATCAGTCTAATCACCCCAGTACGCACAAACTAGCGGGTTTCAATTCAATGGTGCACAGGGCTTTAAACATACCCATGTCAAAAGACAACTATAATAAGGAAATAAGAACTATTATGCAAATAGCAAAGGAAAACAACTTCTCGCCAAGCAAAATAAATCAAATTATAGCCAAACATAAAAATGAAGATAAAACGATTCCCAAACCGGACAGTAATGAGAAAAACTTTGCGCGTTTCAACTATGTGAATGCGAATACATATAAAATCACTAACCTATTCAAAAAGCAAGGCATAAAGATAGCTTTCACGACGAAAAATACAACCGCTAGGCACCTCCTAAATAGTAATCTAAATAAACGTGACCCGTATTCAAGGTCAGGGGTATATTCTATAACGTGCCAAGACACCGATTGTCAAGCTAATTACATCGGGCAGAGTGGAAGGCGAGTAGACACACGTTATAATGAACATAGAAATGCGATAAGATACGGAACACATTCAGCCGTGTGCGAACATATGTGTGACGCAGGGCATAGCTTTACCAACATAGAGTCGGACCTTAAAATAATCCATCACGAATCGAAAGGCAGAGCTCTTGACATAAAGGAAGCAATCGAGATACACCTAGCCAAACGAAACAATCCCAACAATCTAAATGAACACACGTTCATGGAGAGCTCACCCCTCTTCACGCTACTAAAAAACACACCCTGTCGGAAACAAAACACAATTTAGCGACACAGCCAAGCTAGATAAAAAAGGGGGGAAATTAGGGGTTTTTTTAATAGGTAAATGTTATCTGGATCAGGTGTACGATGTACTTTTCTTCTGCAATACACCAAGGCCCATATTAGAGGCAGTATTAAAGGTGCCGGGACGTCCTCATAAGACCGTCAACGCTTAGTTCGAATGGGTTATGCTCCACGCGTGGCGAGGACTAATCCACGGTCTTTAATAGTTGTAGATCCACCTCATTCAATAACATACATCTTATCTAGGTTGGCAACACCTCACATAAACACATCGCGATCACTCCCCACAGCACGTAGGGACAGGGGGGGAAGGCAGGGAAAAACCAGTCGTTAAGATAACCACCGCAGTCGACCGCACAGCGAGTTCAAGTGAGCACGGAAACTGCGAATAGCTGTAGTACGGAAGACAATCAGATAAGTAGTTAGCCTAAAATTTTATAGTTTAACCATAGTTTACAGCCATATAATCTCTCTAAAGTACAATCTCCGGATAGCCATCACCATTTAGCATTTCACCTAACATATATACTGCATTTAGCATACACTGACAGTTGCAGTACCAATACTGCAACTAAATAATTGTACATATTGTAAATATTTTCACCTGTATTTCAAACATAGATTTTATAGCCTAAGTGTATTGGATCTGATGATGATCGCTTGACGATCGAAACTGGTCATCCTAGTGTTTTATTAATCTCATGTAATTTATTTCAGGATTAGGGCATAACCCATCTCTTTTGGGTACATTCGTGTTGACCGACTGAAAAGCACTAAACTCTTGTTTACTAAGGCAACACTGAAAATATGGCTTCAGACACCACAATATATAGGCTAAGTAACTCCAAATTAATCTAAAATGTCTGGTACTGTATGTGTGCATAGTTTAAAGCTGTCGGCTTACATACTTTCT
Source organism: Meconema thalassinum (assembly GCA_946902985.2). Taxonomy (NCBI): domain Eukaryota; kingdom Metazoa; phylum Arthropoda; class Insecta; order Orthoptera; family Tettigoniidae; genus Meconema; species Meconema thalassinum. The sequence continues at coordinate 97,326,954 of OX336400.1, read as the reverse complement.
GATATATTGGTATTTTGATATAAAAAATAGAGAGAGCAATTATTAACAGTTGGCAGCCCTGGTGGCTCTTACGAATACGCTCAGTCATATCTGTTTATGTACACATATTACATACAAAATTTGGTTGAAATCCAAGTGATAATTTAGAAGTTATATGCATTTAAAATTTGGACCTATCAGAAGGCTTAAAATTATTTTGGCAACACTGTCATGTATGGCCTCCTGGAAATTATACTGAAATTGGATTATCTACATGTTTGCCGATTTGGGAATAGCTCCCATGCATACCTTGCAAGATATCCAACATGGAGCTCAAATTTCTAGTGCTTTTTTTTTCAGCAGTTGGTAGCACTGACATCACTTTCAAATATGGGCTTGAGATATTCCGGTATACATATTTACTCATACTAAATTTGGTTTCTATTGCTGCAGCCGTTTAGGAGTTGATGGGGACACACACACACATAGCCAGACAGAGAGAAGGACAGACAGACACACACACATTTCCCCGGATCGATCTCATAAGTCTACTTTTTCCTCATTTTTGCAAAATGTGAAAAGTAGGCTAAAAATAATAAATGTCAATGAATTAGTACCTTAGCTATCATATAATTCGACCCTGACTATTATCTGTCAGAAAACTGTACTATAATGAGGCTCATTATAACACATTTTTCATTATGAAACAGTTTGCCCCACCAATCAGAGCTCAAGAAACAGTTGTTTGACCAATTAGATGCGCTGAGTTCCACGGCCTTCTAATGTAATTCACACTGCTTGGCCTAGTGTCATAGTAGAGTAATCGAGGTGGCCATGGTCAAATACAAGGCATCGCAAGGCATTCCCTGCGTCTCATGCGCTCTGTTCAGTACATAAAACGGGCGAAATCTCGACAGATATTTATGAATATTTTTGTTCGAACATAAAATAGTTATAATAATTATCGTCGAACATAAACAGTCGTATGCAACTCGCCTATAATGGTAATTAAGACACTCGTATGGAAATGTTAAAACTCACATACGCTCGCTTTATAAACATACTTGTCTTAATTATTGCCAATATAGGCTCGTTGCATAATGTACTATTACGTTCGACGATGTCGAAATGTGAATATTATATGTCAGAAAACTGTATCATAATGAGGGTCATTATAACACTATTTTTCATTATGAATCAGTTTCTCCCACCAATCCGAGCTCAAGAAACAGTTGTGTGACCAATTAGGTAAGGATAGCATCGCACCTGCGCTGACGTTCACGGCCTTCTATTTTAAATGTCACTGCGGGGGTAGTGTCATAGTGGGGTATTCCAGGAGGCCATGGTATTCTCTCCTTCCCATGCGCTATGTTCAGTACGTAAAACTGGCGAAATCTCGACAGTTATTTATGAATATTTATGTTCGAACATAAAATAGTTATAATAGGGATGTAGCCGGAGAAAGTTCGCGCCAGACAGTGCTCGTGTATTACTGGGTAAGCGCAAGGCGATCGTCTTATGTTTCTCCAAGTCAGCTGCGAGGAATGTATAGATTGTGACCGAGATTTCTAAGCTAAAGTAAGTTATGTCTTCTCTAATTTTAGTCCAAGACTATATTAATTAATTCTATAGGTATATGCCCTAATATATATTAGGGACGATTTTCAGCGTTTAAGCGATAAACATCTGCAAAATTAGCTACGGACCAGGGGCACTAAAACTAGCGGGAGAAGGAAGAATTAATACAGCGGTAATAACACAATTAATTCTAACACGCTTTATTATTCAGAATGCTTTCTCCTAAAGATTACAATTACTTGAGTATTGTAGGCCTATATTGATCACTATATCTCCATAAGACTTAAATCATAAATAGATATTTAAATATTCACTTGCTCCCCTTGCTTACAGATTTCGATTCGTGTCTTTCCTTAGGTTGATAGCTTACATGAAACTGTCGTGTTTTATGGTAAAGAATGATCAAAGAAAGTTGATACCGGTAATGTATACCTCGAAAATTCATTGCAACGTTTGGTTCTTATGTCATTTTGTCAATTTCTCAATAAGAATCGTTCCCATACCCCTTGGAAATGACTTAGGGGTACAATGTTTAAGAAGTTTGAGAATCCCTGCTTTAGGGCCACGAACTGTTTCCATTCATCTATGTCTCAAGAATGTAGAAGTCAGTCGCTACCACATTCTCCTTCGGGCAGATGGAAGTTGACGATTAATTCTGATTTCAAGAAAACAACCATAGTACGTTTGTGACTTAATGTTGCAACATTTATTCTTGAAGTATTTGTCCGAGTACGGTATTGATGTCTTTGAAAATGGGAGACACAAATGTTACATTCACTTATTCGTGTATATTGACGATTTCTTCCCGTACATCAATGGAGATGATTTGTGCAGATTCTAATATTGTACGCTTATCGTGGTAATCCGGTAATTTTCTTGTGTATGGCCTCTTCCTTTTAGGTAGATTTCATTAGAAAGCTAACTATTGCAATGGGTACCATGTTTCGACTTCCGGAAAATTTTGACATATCTTCGCGTTTCACATCCCCCAGACCCCAAAACCACCGTCAGTTCAAAGGTTTATATATAATGTATGTATATATACTAGCTGACCCGGCAGACGTTGTCCTGCAAATCAAAGAAAGTGTTGTAACTTTGTTTCTTGAAGTGCTTTTGGATACACAATATTTTTTTCAATTTCTGTTAACTGCCTCTAAACTATCGTGAAATGATTTAACTAATCTATAAACATTCGTGGGAGCGTGCACAACAACTCTCCAACGTTTCATCGCAATTGGATAAATGGCATAAAACGCATACGGGATTTTGTTAAATGATTCGTGCGCTGTCACTCATTTGTTGAATCTACTCGTGCTCTACCAACTGTGAAATTGATTTACTAAGTTAGAAAGCTTCACGTAAGTATACACAACAACTCATCAAAGTTTCATCGGAATCGGATGAATGACATATGAACGTATACGGGATTTTTTTAAAACGATTCGCGTGCCGTCACTCATTTGTTGAATCTACTCATGCGCTACCTATTGTAAAATAGATTTACTAAGCCTGAAACCTTCTCTGGAGTGTACTCAATCATTCACCAAGGTTTCATCGCAATCGGATGAATGATATATGACCGCATTCGCGACATTGTGGAAACGATTCACGCGCCGTCGCTCATTTGTTGAATCTACTCGTGCGCTACTTATTAAAAACTGGATATACTAATCCAGAAACCTTTCCTGGAGTGTACACAACAATTCACCAAAGTTTCATCGTAATCGAATGAATGGTATATGAACGCATACAGGACTATATTGAAACGATACGCGCGCCATCGCACATTTGTTGAATCTACTCGTGCGCTACCTATTGTAAAATGAATTTACTGAGCCAGAAACCTTTACTGAAGTGTACACAACAATTCACCAAAGTTTCATCGCAATCGGATAAATGGTATATGGACGCATATGGTACTTTGTTGAAATGATTCGCGTGCCGTCACCCATTTGTTAATTCTACTCGTGCGCTACCAATTGTAAAATGGATTTATTAAGCCAGAAACCTTCCGTAGGGTGTACACAACATCTCACCCAAGTTTCATCGTAATCGGACGAATGGTATTTGAACGCATACGGAACCTTATTGAAACGCTTCGCGCGTCGTCGCTCATTTGTTGAATCAACTCGTGCGCAACCTCCTGTGAAATGGATTTACTAAGTTAGAAACATTAATGCTGGGGAAGATAGAAGGCACAAGAAGAAGAGGGAGGCAAAGAATGAGATGGATGGATGGCATCACAGGAGCACTAAATTCCATCTTGGAAAATCTTCGAGAGGCAGTGCAGGACAGGAGAAATTGGCGTAGTCTAGTACATGGGGTCACGGAGAGTCGGAATCGACTAAACGAATAGAGAGAGAGAGAAGTGTACACAACATCTCACCCTAGTTTCATTGCAATAGGATGAATGGTATATGAACGCATGTTGTTGTTTGAGTCTTCAGTCTTTTGACTGGTTTGATGCAGCTTTCCATGCCTCCCTGTCCTGAGTTAATCGTTTCATCTCTACATAGCTACCACACCCTACATCCGAGGCAATCTGTTTAACATATTCTAACCTTGGTCTACCCCTACAGTTCTTGTCCTCGACCCTTCCTTCCATAACTAAGCTTGCTATTCCTTGGTGTCTTAGTATGTGTCCTACTAACCTATCTCTTCTCTTCATTAGCAGTCGCCAGAAACATCTCTCCTCTCCCACTCGTCATAATACCTCTTCGTTTGTAACCCTATCGACCCATCTGATCATCATCATTCTCCTGTAACACCACATTTCAAATGCTTCAATTCTCCTCTTTTCTGCTGCACCAATAGTCCAAGTTTCACTTTCATAGAGCGCCACGCTCCAGACAAAGGCTTCCTAATACCTAAATTTATATTCGATGTCAACAGATTCCTTTTTTGTAGAAATGCTTTCCTTGCCTGAGCCAACCTACTTTTTATATCCTCTTTGCTTCGTCCATCACTGGTTATTTTGCTTCCTAAGTAACAGAAGTCTCCTACTTCCTTCAGCTTTTCACCTGCCAATTTGATGTCCATAGAGGTTTCTGATTTATTTCGGCTGCATTCTAGTATTTTTGTTTTACAATTATTAATTTTCATCAAGCATTCTTTCCGTAAGACGGAGTCAATACCATTCAAAAACTCATTCAAATCCTCAGGCTTGTCGGCCAAGATGACGATGTCATCAGCATATCTCAGAGTTGAAATTATTTCTCCTTGAATCTTCACTCCCACTTTAATTTTTTCTCTAATTTCCTTCATTGCTTGTTCAATGTAAACATTGAAAAGTATGGGTGATAAGTTGCAGCCTTGCCTAACACCTTTCTGAATATCAGTTTCTCTCTCATGTCCTTCAGCTCGAATGACTGCTGTCTGGTTTCTGTATAGATTGTAGATCACCCTCCTATCCCTGTACTTTATTCCAATAGATTTCAAAATGTCAAACAATTTAGTCCAATCAACGTTATCAAAAGCCTTTTCTAAGTCTATAAATGCCATGAACGTTCTCTTATCCTTCCTTATTCTACCTTCCAAAATCAGCCTAAGACTTAGTACAGCTTCCCTTGTTCCTATATTTCTCCTGAAACCAAACTGGTCTTCACCCAACTCCCTTTCGATCTGGCTTTCAATCCTCTTGTAAATTATGAACGCATACGGGACTTAATTTAAACGTTCGCACATCGTCGCTCATTTGTAGAATCTACTCGTGCGCTACCTATTGTAAAATGGATTTACTTATCCAGAAGCCTCCCCTGGAGGGCACACAACATCTCATCCAAGTTTCATCGCTATCGGACGAATGGTATTTGAACGCATACGGGACTTTGTTGAAACGCTTCGCACGTCGCCGCTCATTTGTTGAATCTACTCGTGCTTAACCTCCTGTGAAATGGATTTACTAAGTTAGAAACCTTCACGTAAGTGTACACAACAACTCATCAAAGTTTCATCTCAATCGATGAATGGTATATAAACTTAAACGGGATTTTCTTGAAACGCTTCGCGCGTCGTCACTCATTTGTTGAATCTAGCCGTGCGCTACCTATTGTAAAATTAATTTACTAAGCCAGAAGCTTTCCCTGGAGTGCACACAACATATCACTCAAGTTTCATCGCTATCGGACGAATGGTATTTGAACGCATACGGGACCTTTTTGAAACACTTCGTGCGTCGGCGCTCATTTGTTTAATCTACTCGTGCTTAACCTCCTGTGAAATGGATTTACTAAGTTAGAAACCTTCACGTAAGTGTACACAACAACTCATCAAAGTTTCATCGCAATCGATGAATTGTATATAAACTTATACGGGATTTTGTTGGAACATTTCGCGCGTCGTCGCTCATTTGTTGAATCTACTCGTGCGCTACCTATAGTAAAATGAATTTACTAAGCCAGAAGCCTACCATGGAGTGTACACAACATCTCACCCAAGTTTCATCGCTATCGGACGAATGGTATTGGAACGCATACGGGACCTTTTTGAAACGCTTCGCGCTTCGTCGCTCATTTGTTGAATCTAGTCGTGCGCTATCTATTGTAAACTGGATTTACTAAGCCAAGCACCTTCCCTGGAGTGCACTAAACATCTCACCCAAGTTTCATCGCAAGCGGATGAATGGTATATGAACGCATACGGAACTTTGAAACGCTCTAACGTGCAGAGACAAACAGAATTCGACATCACTGCCACCTTTGGTATAACTTAAAACACAACTTTACGCCATGGGCGGAGTGTATGTTATGGCGCTAGTTGCACAGATTGCGACCAGGTGGCTCTACGTGCAGAGACAAACAGTCCAAAAGGATCACTTTTCACTAAGGCTAGCGGTTTCCATGACGACTGTTTATGACTGTATATTGTGGTTCTAAATTTGTGTGTAAATTGTGGTTCTAAAATTCGAAAATTCCACCTATCTGGTCAAATTGTGAATCTAAACCATACATGGGCCCACCCTAACATTCATACAAAATGTCATCAAAATCGGCCCAGGCGTTTAGGAGGAGTTCAGTCACATACACACGTGTCGAAGAATTATATATATCAAGATATATATATGTATATCAGTTTCTTGTGGACACGATAACTGCCGTAATTTTGCACCAATCACTTTGAATTTTTTACCGAATATGTATACCTATAAAATGTCAGTCGAGTTCGTTACTGAGCTAAATCGGTCGAAGGGGGTGAAAATGGGGGGCTTTTTTTTTTTCGAAAAAGTGAAATATTGCTATAACTCTCTTAATATGTGAAATATCGAATCCGTTCAAAGTTCATACTCTGTGTCGGATAAAGCCCAAACATTTATGTTTGAAGAGTTTCTTTATAGCACCAACCATTGACCAAAGGGGTGGGAAAAAGTGGGTTTTTCGGGAAACATTAATCATATCTCTCTTAATAGGCACAATATCAAAACCGTACAAAATGGACAATATTCCCCTAATAATTACCTAAAACTTTTGTCTGAAAGAATTTTTGATATGACCCACCATTACGCCAAGGGATGAGAAAAATGATTTCGGAATTATAAGAAAATGCCAAGAGCTATCAGTGGTTGCCATGGCAACACTACTAAATTGATGAGGGATGAGCCATCAGACGTTGTCATGACAACGCACTTGCACGAGATAAGATTCAGATTTCCATCTGACTAACTGTGAAGCGGCTTCGGTGACGTAACTGGTAGCATGCTGAACTTCTATGCCCAAGGTCGCGGGTTCAAAGCCGGCCGAAGTCGTCGGATTTTCTAAGAGCGCTTAAAAATCCCTCAGTATGCTTTCCTTTTGGAGGGGAAGTTCCATCGTTCGTTGCGAGTTGCTGGTTGCGGTGGCATCTAGTAGCCAAGTTCACAGCTAGGTGTCGTTGACAGTAGTATCTGGTAGCAACATTAGGAACTACTGCTTGAAATTGACCGTCTGCAGTCCTACCTGAATTACAGACTAATACAGCCATCACAATTCACACCGTTTATCAGACAGATTCAACACTCACCCAAAGTACACGGGGTTACATGACCGCGTTGTCGCAGCCCCTAAACTGAGGAACCAACCAAAATCTCTGCGGGAGATATAATTTTGCGTGAAGAAGTGACAGACCGTTACATAGTTACACATCAGTGTCGAAACCTTGCATAAGGACAGTGTGACCACAAGTATAACAAGAAGTTCCGCGAAGAACTATACAGCCTACTTTTCATGCCAATGATTATTCTACAGAATATGAACCTATCTAGAATAATGACGAAATTAAGTTGGTAATATCGAAATATCTAATTAGTTCAAAATATACCTGGTATAATGTAGCCTAATAGAGCATTACAGTTGGCAGCGGTGACTGAATATATTCTTAGTTCCATCTCTTAAGGTACAGAATACAAAATTTGGTTGAAGTCCAATGGACGTTACATGCAGTTAGGCATTGGATCAATCAGCACGCGTAAAAGCATGTTGCCAACAATGTCATGCGTGTGCTGGTCAGAAATAATCTGAAATATTATGATATCTTGTTGTGCCAATTTTGGATGAAATCCATTTGTTAGTATAGAAGTTACATGTATTTTAAAATTGGACATATCAGCAGGCATAGAATCATGTTGGCAGCACTGCCTTGTATTAATTACTCCAAATTAATCTAGAATGTCAGGTGCGGTACGTGTGCAAAGTTTAGGGCTGTTGGCTTGCATACTTTCTGATAAATTGATATTAGGGTAAAAAACATATAGACTGCATTTATTAACAGTTGGCAGCCCTGATTGCTCTTACCAATACTTATAGTCATATCTGTTATGGTACGCATAGTACATATGAAATTTGGTTGAAATCCAACTGATAGTATAGAAGTTACATGTATTTAATAAAAATTGTTTCTATCAGCAGGCTTATAATCATGTTGGTAGAACTGACGTATATAAATTACTCCAAATTAATCTAAAATGTCAGAATATACGTGTGCATAGTTTAAAGCTGTTGGCTTGGATACTTTCTGATATATTGGTATTTGGATAAAAAAAATAGAGCGAGCAATTATTAACAGTTGGCAGCCCTGGTGGCTCATTAGAATACGCTCAGTCATATATGTTTATGTGCAGATATTACATACAAAATTTGGTTGAAATCCAATTGATAGTGTAGAAGTTACATGCATTTAAACATTGGACCTATCAGAAGGCTTAACATTATTTTGGCAACACTGTCATGGTAGGCCTCCTGGAAATTAAACTGAAATAGTCTTATCTACATGTGTGTCAATTTTGGAATAGCTCCCATGCATACCTTGCAAGATATCCAACATGGAGCTCAAATTTCTAGTGCGTTTTTTCAGCAGTTGGTAGCACTGACATAATTTTCAAATATGGACGTGAGATATTCCGGTGCACATCTTTACTCATACTAAATTTGGTTTTGATTTCTGCAACCGTTTAGGAGTTGATAGGGGGGGACACACACACAGCCAGACAGACAGACAGACAGACAGAAGGACAGACAGACAGACAGACACACATTTTCCCGGATCGATCTCATAAGTCTACTTTTTCCTCATTTTTGCAAAATGTGAAAAGTAGGCTAAAAATGGACTCCAAATGGCAAGAAGGTTACCGACATTATAAGACAATAAAATGTTTAAAATATGCATAAAACTACGAAAAACAAAGTTAATTAATCTCCAATTATAAAATACTTTCTCGCAATAAATGAGGTCTGATCCTTCTACGAAAACCTGCGTATTCTGCCTATTTTCGCCTATCCCCAAGTTTGTCTGGTGAAATCTACCTTCGCCATCCGGCATGCCGAGAGGACTTTTTGTTGTTGTTGTGTTCGTGGTCCACAGAATAAGCGATGGAACAGTGCCCGGTTTTAATCTTGCTCTCTCACCTTCAAATACAAACGCATAAATGCAGCGGTTGTTTTCGAAATGTCTAATCAGTTTATAGGTACAAAATAGGAATTATTTCACTTTGTACATCACACCTACCCAACACAGTTTTCTTGATGTCATCGGGTTGAAAATGATGGGAACACACTTTAATATTTTCGGTCAGATTTTCTCACCGAATTTTTCCCTTCTAATAGCATGTAACCATTTCTTCCTCATTTCTTTATTTTGTGGATATTGGTGAAACGAAAACGGGCCTCCCTGATTTTTGCTAAGAGGAACACTGCAATAGCTCAGCATAGTCAGGAAAATAACAATTTAAACAACTTGAATGCGTGGATATTAGCGGCTTGAGAACATAGGAAACAACTGAATAACCTTGCGCTTACCCAGTAAAACAGCAGTGCGCTCTATCGGTGCTAGTTCTATACATCCCTATTATCGTCGAACATAAACAGTCGTATGCAACTCGCCTATAATGGTAATTAAGACACTCGCTTCGCTCGTTTTATAAACATACTCGTGTCTTAATTATTGCCATTATAGGCTCGTTGCATAATGTACTATTGTGTTTGACCATGGCGAAATGTAAATATTATATGCAAGAAATAGTACATTACGCAACGAGCCTATAATGGCAATAATTAAGACACGAGTATGTTTATAAAACGAGCGAAGTGAGTTTTATAATTTGCATACGAGTGTCTTAATTACCATTATAGGCGAGTTGCATACGAATGTTTATGTTCGACGATAATTATAACTATTTTATGTTAGAACATAAATATTTATAAATATCTGTCGAGATTTCGTCAGTTTTGTGTACTGAACAGAGCACATGGGACGCAGAGAATACCATGCATTTGACCATGGCCTCCTCGATTACTCCACTATGACACTAGTCACGCAGTGAAATTTAAATTAGGAGGCCGTGGAACTCAGCGCAGGTGCGATACTATCCTTACCTAATTGGTCACACAACTGTTTCTTGAGCTCGGATTGGAGGGAGAAACTGTTTCACATTGAAAAATAGTGTTATTCTTATATGTAATATTTATATTTCGACATCGTCGAACATAAACTGTACTATAGTACAATTTTCATTATGATACAGTTTCTCCACCCAATCAGAGCTCAGTTATATGACCAATTAGCTACGGATAGCTTCGCACATGCGCTCAACGCACTTAAAATCCAACATGTCGGACATGGATTAAATGATTTGAACATTCACAATGGAAAGGATTTCGGATCAACCATTTCAGATACAATCCCAAACACAAAGACAAGATCAGCACGAACCTTTACGGTAACAAGAAAATACTATAACATTCGCAAGAAATGTATGAATCTACGTCCAGAAGATTGCAACACAGCATCCTTCTACATAAATTACCGACATGGAAAGTGCACTGTCCCACATGATCACGTAAATAAACTAGCGAATGTGAGAAAAGTAATAGCACTGTAACTTAATATCCCCAATTCCAATTTATACTCAGGGCATTGCTTTCGTACGACTTTGGGGGACAGTTTAAGTCAATGCCGGGGCTGATCGGCACTAGAACATCCGAAGGCTGTAAACATATGGCATTGCCAAGCAAACAGAGCGCATGCGTGGGTCAGAGAACCTGTAAGGCACAGACAACAAACCCAGCGCTTGCACTCCGATCACGAAATTCAAATGACTGAATCTTGGCAGATATTTATGAATATTTCTGTTGGAACATAAAATAAAATAAAATAAAGTTATAATTATCGTCGAACATAAACAGTCGTATGCAACGAGCATATAATGACAATAATTATGACACTCGTATGGAAATAAAAAACTCGCTTCCCACGTTTTATAAACATACTCGTGTCTTTCTTATTGCCTTTATAGCCTCGTTGCATAATGTACTATTCATTGTTACATATTTTACATATTTTATCATAATGGCATTCTTCTGTAAACTTACATATATATAATAAAGATATTTAATAAAAAAAAGTTATAACTAAGAAGATCTATTTAAATTAAGAATTTCTTAATGTAATATTACATATTTCACCTAATATTATTACATAAATATATACATAAATTGCATGTTGATATTACATAAGAATCCTGTCCCTGGCGGCTTCGGTGGCGTAGTCGGTAGCATGCTGAGCTTCTATGCCCAAGATAGTGGGTTCAAACCCGGCCGAAGCCGTCGGATTTTTAAGAGCGTTAAAAATCCCTCAGAATGCTTTCCTTCGGAGGGAAACTAAAGCCGGCGGTCCCATGTCATAGATTTATGGCATGTTAAAGAACCTTGCACTAATTACACCTGTGTGAAGCTAAATTGGATAGGTTAAGAATGTAAACAACGTTCTTAGGTTTTTACGTTCGTTGCCAAGAGCCGACTGTGCTGGCGTCTAGTAGCTAAGTTCTGAACTTGGGCCTAGTAATCGTTGACGGTGGCGCTTGGCGGCAAAAGTAGGAACTATCTGAAAAATTCTAAGTTGCAGTCTGTACTAAAATTGAAAAACAGATAACACACACTAATACAGTCATCACAATTAACACCGGCTATCAGACAGATTCTACAGACACCCAAAGTACACGGGGCTACATGACCGCGTTGTCGCAGCCCCTAAACTTAAGAACCAACCAACCAATCATCAGTAAATCTCATGCACAACGTCTCCTTATGTGAAGCGCATTTGTTCTTGGAGGGAAGTCCACGAACCTGAACTGTCAAGGAAGAGAGAATAGCAATGTGCTCTTCCTTCCGCGCACGGTAGCGGGACACTTGTTGCTTTAAATACGTTTATTCAATATAATTATTTACAAATGTCTGTCATAATAATTAAACGCTATTACATTGTTCCAGCCGCTACACACGAGGAAAGTGACAAGACAATAGTTCATACCTTCGTGACTACACTTTCAGAATTACTCGACCGAGCTGGAGACTTAGTGTAGCCTATTCATGGGCCTCAAGGCTTTTAGGCAAATTAGCCTGTGTTTTTATTAAGGGGAGGTAGACGAAATTATTGGGAAAATTCTTGTTAAAAATGACAGATATTAATTTCACTTATGTCGCTCAATGATTGCAATACTACTTCTAAATTTTCAGATTTGGTAATTTAGCGATTCCCCTTGATTTTAAGCTTATTTAAAATCTACTATACTTCTTGAAAATAAGGTTATTTTATTTTGAAAATAAATAGTTCCGTGTAGAACTATATAGCGTATTTTCATATATCCTACTTATGCTAATTGACTCTATCAATATACACAACTTCAGTTTAATTGCTGTAATAGATTCGTAGATATTGAGAACCATCTAAATATTTCGCACAGCCGCCATGCTGGATTGGTGAGACGTAATAAGGTTTGAAGGGCACAGTCGGGGTCGGCCAAAATGGTGCTATAACCTCACCAATTTTGATTAAAATCGCTCCAGCCGTTTAGATTTTATTAGGAGGACACACACACATACGCACACACATACACACACACGGACAAAAGGTGATCTCATAAGCCTATTTTTTCATAAGATGAAAATAGGCTAGAAATAGTTCAGTCAAACTGCTATACTGTAGACTATCTCGTAGTTATTTTAATATCCCGGTGAAGATCTACACAATTTATATGTCATGCTTTTCTATAATTCGAAGTTCTATTATTCGAATATTTCGATACAGTGAGATTCTTTTGCTGGAGCGGGACTGGCGACCGGTTGCCAACCGAGCTCGGTCCGCGGATAGCGCGCAGGCGAGGTATGCTGTTGTTTTAAGGGCGCAGGCGAGATAACCATGATCATAAAAGTCATTAAGTCACTAAACTTTCATCATTTAGCGGCATCGGTGGCGTAGTCGGTAGCATGCTGAGCTTCTATGCCCAAGATAGCGGGTTCAAACCTGGCCGAAGCCGTCGGATTTTTTAAGAGCGTTAAAATCCCTCAGTATGCCTTCCTTCGGAGGGGAAGTAAAGCCGGCGGTCCCATGTCATAGATTTATGGCATGTTAAAGAACCTTACACTAATTGCACCTGTGTGAAGCTAAATTGGATAGGTTAAGGATGTAAACAATACTCTTAGGTTTCTACGTTCTTTGCCAAGAGCCGACTGCGGTGGCGTCTAGTAGCTAAGTTCTGAACTTGGCCTAGTAGTCGTTGACGGTGGCGCTTGGCGGCAAAAGTAGGAAATATTTGAAAAATTCTAAGTTGCAGCACTTAAATAAAAAAAAACAGATAACCCACACTAATACAGTCATCACAATTAACACCGGTTATCAGACAGATTCTACACACAACCAAAGTACACGGGGCTACATGACCGCGTTGTCGCAGCCCCTAAACTTAAGAACCAACCAACCAAACTTTCATCAACGAGGGTGTGAAGTGTCAGCGCACAGTAATGAACTTTAACATAAACAACAGCCTATTGAAAGATTTAATTAAACAAGCACACATGTTTCTTTTTTCTTGGGAATCCTGATGACCTCACTTCACCAGTTAAACGTTAGAACTTACCTTTTCACAGAAGAGGCTGAAAATGTTCTCCTTCATCTGACAGACAGTAACTTAGGAAGCTACATCGTTATATTATGTAGCTACTCCTGTACCCTCCTGCGTGTTTACTGTGATTAATCGAAGCACGGACCTAACCGCTCTTTATGTTTAATTGTGGGGTAGTTTAAAATACAAAGTGTACAGATCAATAATCGATTGTTCTGGGGGTAGAAGGATCCAGACTTATCCCGAACGCTCCATTCATGGCCTAGGAGCCGAGTTACCAAAATACCTGGGGTCTGTCCAGCTAATTAGAAAGAACTACAAGAAACACCGATTACAACTCTTAGGTGACGAAACGTTTCCAATTAAGTCAGAGAAAAATTAGAAACTTTCCATCTTCCCTAAAAAAATGCTTTCCTTATATCAGCTATCACACTCAGTGTGAAATCGTCAAATGCATTCTATTTACTAAGCAACGATTTAATGATGGATTTGAGAAGACCTAGCTGAAACATCGAAATTCGGTGTGAACTTCGCAGTACGGTAGGTGCCGTTTCCTTATATTCTTAATTTTACTTAATACCTAATTGCCATTAATAATGTACAGTAATAATAATAATAATAATAATAATAATAATAATAATAAAACCGTCATCTCATAACTGGTGCAGTAAAGAAGTCCTTTCAAATTACAATATCTTGGTAATCTACAACAAATAATGTTACGTAATCTTTCATGGCCTATCAAGTTCATACTATTGAGGATATTACAGATAGATTTAATACAAATGAGCACCTAGTAGAGCTGGAGAACAATATACGGCAGCAGATATCCCTCACAACAGAAGGGAATCACAATGTGTAAACGCTAATTTATTTACACAGTACAACGCCTGTCTGTCAGCTGAAGGAGAACACTCTCAGCATCTCCTGTAGATAAATAAGTACTTTAATCATGATTTGCTGGTGAATTTACCATTAATTAATGAACTATGTTACGGTTTCCACCTGCGCGCTTTATTTATGTATTTCTATATCTCGAATATTTGATAATTCGATGTAATTACATTTTCCAAAATACTTCGAAGTATCAACGTTTGACTGTATAGGCCTATAGGTTAGATTTCTTTTAAATGTATATACATCGTGAGTTTGGTTGGTTGGTTCCTCAGCTTAGGGGCTGCGACAACGTGGTCATGTAGCCCCTGTGTGCTTGGGGTGTGTGTAGAATCTGTCTGATAACCGGTGTTAATTGTGATGGCTGTATTAGTGTATTTTCAAGTAGTTACAACTTTTGCTACCAAACGCCACCGTCAACAACCAACTAGTCCTGAACTTTGTTACTAGATGCCACCGCAGTCGGCTCCTAGCGACAAACGTTGGAACCTAAGAGCGTTAGTCAAACATAACCTATCATTTAGCTTCACACAAGTGTAATCAGCGGAAGGTTCTTTATCATGCTATAAATGTATGACATGGGACCGCCGTCTTTACTTCCCCTCCGAAGGAAGGTATACTGAGGGATATTTATCGCGCTCTTTAAAAATCCGACGACTTTGGCCGGGTTTGAACCCACGACCCATCGTGAGTTTCATGTGCACTTTTGTCATTAACAGCTGTGGTTTAGCATTGTGGTGTTTGAAGCCATATTTTCAGTGTTGCCTTAGTAAACAAGAGTTTAGTGCTTTTCAGTCGGTCAACACGAATGTACCCAAAAGAGATGGGTTATGCCCTAATCCTGAAATAAATTACATGAGATTAATAAAACACTAGGATGACCAGTTTCGATCGTCAAGCGATCATCATCAGATCCAATACACTTAGGCTATAAAATCTATGTTTGAAATACAGGTGAAAATATTTACAATATGTACAATTATTTAGTTGCAGTATTGGTACTGCAACTGTCAGTGTATGCTAAATGCAGTATATATGTTAGGTGAAATGCTAAATGGTGATGGCTATCCGGAGATTGTACTTTAGAGAGATTATATGGTTGTAAACTATGGTTAAACTATAAAATTTTAGGCTAACTACTTATCTGATTGTCTTCCGTACTACAGCTATTCGCAGTTTCCGTGCTCACTGGAACTCGCTGTGCGGTCGAGTTCAAGTGAGCACGGAAACTGCGAATAGCTGTAGTACGGAAGACAATCAGATAAGTAGTTAGCCTAAAATTTTATAGTTTAACCATAGTTTACAACCATATAATCTCTCTAAAGTACAATCTCCGGATAGCCATCACCATTTAGCATTTCACCTAACATATATACTGCATTTAGCATACACTGACGTTGCAGTACCAATACTGCAACTAAATAATTGTACATATTGTAAATATTTTCACCTGTATTTCAAACATAGATTTTATAGCCTAAGTGTATTGGATCTGATGATGATCGCTTGACGATCGAAACTGGTCATCCTAGTGTTTTATTAATCTCATGTAATTTATTTCAGGATTAGGGCATAACCCATCTCTTTTGGGTACATTCGTGTTGACCGACTGAAAAGCACTAAACTCTTGTGGTTTAGGAAATAAAATATCAGATCTCTGTTTACAAGGTTTTGTTTGATATAATAGTCTTATTCTTTCTTTCTTTCTTATTTTCTTTCTTTTCTCGTTTCGGCCTGCTGTGTACCACGTTACTTTGCTCCCTACAGCAGGCTGTTCCAAATCCATGAGTTTGAGTATGCGTACACTCGAGTACTCAGCAGTAATGCTCGGAGCACGGTTGGAGAGGACTGGGGGTGATAGCCAATATGTCATTGGGCGAAGGTCTTAACACAAGTCCATGCGCTTCCAGCTAGTCTTGATGTATCCACCGCGCAGTGACGGCAGCCCCCCACAGCAGAGCTGTATTGCATGTTGCAGGTTGACTCACGGAAGGCGGCGAGTACTCCACTGCTCACGAGCGAGCTGCTCGGCTGGATCAGCCTGCCCTAGAGTTTTAACTCTTTGCCAATATTCTCACATTCACGTTCTGTGAGCCTCCTTTTTTATCAGTCCACTTGTTGCCGGTTTTCAACTTTGGCTTTTCTTGGAAGCCCTTGTATGCTCGAAGTCTTCTCAGGAGAGGTGCACGTTCCTGGATGTCTTCAAGTGTGATTCCTACTTCTCGGAGACCTTTCTCAACTTCGATGAATCAGGGTCTCTTGGTTTTCTTGTTAACAAGGTAGGGAAATATCTTGTTGGTCTGTCTCTGCCAGCTCATGCGTGCAATGTGGCCATAAAATTGAATCCTCCTTTTCTGAATGGTGTCTGTTATCCTCTCAATGTGCAGGTAGAGTTCGTTATTATTATTATTATTATTGAAAATCCACAGCCTGCTTCCAGTCGACCGACCAGGTCAGGATTGGAATGAATGAAGCCCCCATCTAGCGGCGAGGATGTGAACTGTGCCGGCTGCCGAAGCCTGTCACACTCCTCTGGGGCAATGATTAAATGAATGACAGATGAAATGAAATGATAGTGGAAAGTGTTGCTGGAATGAAATGTTGACAGGGAAAACCGGAGTACCCGGAGAAAAACCTGTCTGCCTCCATTTTGTCCAGCAGAGATCTCACATGGAGTGACCGGGATTTGAACCACGGATCCAGCGGTGAGAGGCCGGCGTGCTGCCACCTACGCCACGGAGGCTCTCAGTATTATTATTATTATTATTATTATTATTATTATTATTATTATTATTATTATTATTATTTTATTATTATTATTATTTTGAATTGATTTGCACTAATGTTTCTTTAACAGCCATTAAATTCTGGTCACCATGGCAACAAGCGGAAGTGCTCTTAGTTCCCAGTCGCTGAGCGTGCGCGATACGTATAATACGAATAAATCATGATATCCTGATTCTAGTTTTCGTCCCGCGACACCATGGCCTTATGTTATCTTTGCTCAGATTTCTGGATATGTTACTTTTTTCATGTTTGACCTGGACTGCGACAGTAATTTCTGCAGTGCATTTGGTAGAAATGGAAAGAAGTAAAAATGACATATTCTGAAGAAATGCTCCTCAATTTTGAAATAAAGCCTGATGTGATTTAAGTTTGAGGAAATTAGATTTTAGAAAAATATTTATTTTGGGAAACTGGATATTTGGGTACCCGGATTAGGTAAATGATCGCGGCACTCTCTCAACCAAATACTAATTCTATCAACCACTACATTTCTCTAAACTAGCAATAACCATTATTTAAATATAGGCTATATATATACTAGCGACCCGTGCGAGAACTCTGTCATGTGTATAAACCACCCGCCCGTCTTTAGTGTTATACGGGCTTCTAATGTTTATTTGTTTAAACGCACTTTTTCAACAACTTGTAGATTTTTATGAAATCAGAGTGCAATTCATCTCTGCTGCTGGTTGTGTGCGCCCCATGTGTACAGACTACCCGCCCGTCTCTAGTGCTATGCGGGCCGCATGCAACAGAGTTCCAATAGGGGCTATCGTCTTGCTTATTTGTTTAAACGAATTTTATAAACAATAAATATATTTCCGTTGACTTTTCAAGAAATGCAAGATTTTTCCTGTACTATTGAGACGATTTGGAAGATTTTGGTGCAAACCACACCTTCTAACTCCCTCTGGTTTAGGAACTTGAGTTTTGTGAAAGATACACCTTAGCGTATTATATAATAAGATTATTTATTTTTCGATTTACTGAACTTATTTAATTTTCCTTTTTACTTCATGTTCACGTCACCACACCCATTGCCCACGCCAGTGGAATTAAACTTACGATATTAAAATCTCCCCGGCCCGGCCGTGGATCGAACCCAGCATGCTGACCAATTAGCCACGGGGCGGTAATTTATTAATGCTCGTGTCTGAGAGCAGGACTAACAGCAGCTGGAGAATTATACCGTGTCATAAATGTGTCTTCACAGCTGTTATATCTGTCAGAAATATGTTGTCTGACCTAGCAACCATACAGGTCCGGAATAAAACAAAGACACACTGATACAGTAGATAGAACGAGAGAGAAATGAAGTAGGAAAGGAAGGGAGGAAGGAATGAAGGGAGTAAGGACGGAAGGAATGATCTAGGGAAGGAAGGGAGGAACGAAATAAGGAGGGAAGGAAAGAGTAAAGGGAGTAAAGAAGGATGATGATGATGATAATTGTTGTTTTAAGGGGCCTAACATCTAGGTTATCGGCCCAGGAGTAAGGAAGGAAGGAAGTACGTAGGGAATGGAGTAAGGAAGGAAGTAGGGAATGAAGGAGGGAGATAGGAAAGAAGGAGGGAAGGGATTAAGGAAGGACGGAGGGGATTAAGGACGAACGGAAGAAATAAAGGGGCGAGGGAGGAAAGAAGGAGGGAAGGGATTCAGGGAGGACGGAAGGAATAAAGGAGGGAGGGATGAAAGGAGGGAAGGGATTAAGGAAGGGCGGAAGAAATAAAGGAGAGAGGGAGGAAAGAAGGACGGAAGGGATTATGAAAGGACGGAAGGAATAGAGGAGGGAGGGAAGGGATTAAGGAAGGACGGAAGGAATAAAGGAGGGAGGCAAGAAAGAAGGAGGGAAGGGATTAAGGAAGGAATAAAGGAGGGAGGAAAGAAGGACGGAAGGGATTAAGGAAGGACGGAAGGAATAAAGGAGGGAGGGAGGAAAGAAGGAGGGAAGGGATTAAGGAAGGACGGAAGGAATAAAGGAGGGAGAGAGGAAAGAAGGGAATATAGAAGGAGGGAAGGGACGAAGAAAGGAAGTAACGAGGGAAGGCGAGTATTGGGATGGAGACGGTCTTGGCCTTAAGTTAGGAATCATCCAAGCATTCACCTGACATAGAAATGGGGGAAACTACGGAAAAACACTTCCAAAACGGATGAAGTGGGAATCGAAAACTATCTCTTCTCAGTTCTACTTCTCGACGCTAAGTGTACCCCGTTTCAGCCCTCAGAACAGAATTACATTTATTAGCAGAGCCGGGAATCAAATTCCGCCCTCCGAGATGACAGCCAAGACACCATAAGGTGTCTTTCCATTTTCACCACCAGGCAAATGCCGGGACTGTTCCCTCAAACAGGTCCACGACCAATTTCTTTCCAAAATCCCTTCCTTAACCCTTACGTAATTAGACCCAAGTTAGCTGTCGCCTGTCCCCATCCCCAGTTATATCTTCTGACAAAGTGTTTTCAGCTACTAGACACAGTCTTGCGACGGTAGAGGAATGATCTATCGCAAAGTCCGTGTATGAAAGCGAGCTGGTGGGATGAGCGATAAAGGAAAATGAATTTAAGTAGATAAGTCTGAAGATACCGGTTTATAGTTGTTGTTGATTCATGGATATTCGCAACATCGTGGTCATGTAGTCCCGTGTACTTGGGTGTGAGTGGAATTTGTCTGATAGCCTGTCTTATTGAGATGACTGTATTAGTGTGTGCGGCTGGCTGCGTGGCTCAGCAGTAACGTTCTCGCTTGCTGTGCCCTAGGTTTGCAGGATTGAATCCTGGCGCAGTCAGCTGGCATTTGAGAGTGCACAAATGCGAGGGAGCAGTGCCACTAGATTTACTGGCTCGTTAAAGATCCCCTTCGGGGCAAAATTTCGGCACCCCGGCGTCTCGAAAAGCCGCAGTAAATAACAGGGTCGTAAAAACTAACATTATTATTATTATGATACTATTATTATTATTATTATTATTATTATTATTATTGTTATCTCTTTATTTACTCAACTTACAGTCGGTAACATGACTCATATCGGTACATTACGTACAAGAAAATGAGTCAAGTAACACTTAAGCCTATTGCATACATTTTCGAATAGCATAGATGTTTGACAGTTAATTTTGTCTTCTCTTCTTATCTTCCACGTCTCGTTTTCACAAGAGGGTCCAAAGAAAAATCCTAATGTGTATTCAAAAACCCTCTAACGATGCTGCAGGTTTTCAGAATTGCAGCCTTTTGTGCAATAGTATGGGTGAATATGGGAAGATTTAGTGTAGCTAGATTTACTGAAAAGGATTTAGGTGTCAGGCCAGTGGGAGAAAGGAGGAAAGGAAGAATCGTCACATTTTTTTTGTCTCCAGATTCTAGCAACCTCCATAGCTAGAGGAGTATATTTTTCAATCTTTTCTCTGTATTTATGGTGGATATTATGGTCATTCGGAACAGATATGTCAATCAAGTACGTGTGATGGATCTTCTTATCAGTTAAAGTTATGTCTGGTCTATTATGAGGAGTTGTTTTGTCTGTTTGAATAGTGCGATCCCAATACAGCTTGTAATCTTCGTTTTCCATCACACTTTCTGGAGAGTATTTGTAATAAGGCGTCCTGTCGTGTATGAGAGATCGGGTTAGGGCGAGTTCTTGATGAATGACTTTGGCAACATCGTTATGCCTCTCAGTGTAAGATGTTGGCGCTAGAATTCTGCAGCTGCTGGTAATATGCTCTATGGTTTCTGGACCGGTATTGCACTTCCTGCATTCGTCATCTATAACAGTCTGATCTTTCAGGATGTGTTTCCTATAACTTTTTGTGGTGATAACTTTGTCTTGTATCGCCTGGTTAAATCCCTCAGTTTCTGGAAACAGCTCTCCCCTTGACAACCATGTGTTCGAAAGCTGTTTGTCAATATTCTTGTCATTGCACTGGTTGTAGAATCTGCCATGAAGTTCTTTTCCAGCCCATCTCTGCACCTTCTCTCTGTTCAGTGTGTTCTTGTCTTTCATGACGAAATTTCCTTCATGGAGATTCAAAGGAGTGTTGTTGAAGTCAGCTTGTGCTACCGCTCGATGTAAAACACTGGTATCTTTCCGAGAATGAAAGTAATTCCTTAGATGTATAACTTGTTGATTGTGCAGAGTTATAGCATCAAGAATACCTCTGCCTCCTTCATTTCTGGGTGTTGTTACTCTCTCTATACAAGCATTGGGATGCAACATTCTGTGTTTCGTAAGCATAGTTCTTATTGTGCGGTTAATGTTCTCTAGGTCTGTTTGAGACCATTTTAAAACACCAAACGAATACATCAGCACAGATATAGCATATGAATTGATAGCTTTTGTTAGGTTATGAGCACTAAGCTTGGTTTTCAGCAGAAGTCGAAGTCTATGATTAAATTTCTGGTAGAGTTTCTCCTTCTCAGATTTACTGTCGATTCCAACTACTTGCTCAAATCCTAGATATTTATATGTTTCATCTTTCCCCATGCTGTCTATTTGCTCATCAGCTGTTATGCTTATTCCCTCTGTTCTACACCACTGTCCTTTGTTGATGCTGTTGATTTTGCATTTGCCAGTCCCAAAGTCCTTCGAAATGTTATCTGTTATATTGATGAGTGATGTCAGTTGGTTCCTATTTGCTGCATACAATTTTATGTCATCCATATAAAAGAGGTGATTTACTTTGAGAAGATTTTGTTTATTTTCTTTTATTTGGTATCCGTAGTTGTTCATCTTTAGAATCTCTGATAAAGGGTTGAGACATAAACAAAACCACAGTGCACTTAAGGCATCACCTTGAAATATACCACGTTTGATGGGTATGACCTCTGTTTCAGTGGTAGTGATGTTAGATTTCAAGATGATTTTGGTACGCCAAAATTGCATAATGATAGCAAGGAAGTTGATGAGTGTCTTGTTTACCCGGTATATCTCAAGGGTATGGATGAGCCAGCTGTGGGGCACCGTATCGAATGCTTTTCTATAGTCGATATAAGCCAAGAAGAGGTTACGTTGTTGCTTCTGTGCTTGGTGTATAATCACACTGTCAATGGTGAGCTGTTCCTTGCAGCCTTGGCCGCCTCTCTTACAACCCTTTTGCTCCTCTGTCAAGATGCTATGCTGGTACATGTGACCATAAATTACATTTGTGATGACCGATGTGATGATCTTGTAGAGCGTCGGCAAACAGGTTATTGGTCTGTAGTTTGCTGGATTAGCTGAGTCAGCACTCTTAGGTAATATGTAGGTTCGTCCCTCTGTGAGAAAGTGTGGGAACTCTTCGGGATCATAGATTACCTGAGTTACAAGATCAGCTAATTTTCTGTGTGTGCTGGTAAATATTTTGTACCAATAGTTCTGAATTTTGTCTGGTCCCGGAGATTTCCAGCTGTGTGTTTTGCTGATGGCTATTTGGATGTCCTGTTCATTAATGACTAACTCTTGCGTTTGATTAATGCGTGAGTGCTTCTCGTTGATTTTATGGATCCATTCTGCATCTTCTTTATGCTGCACCGGGTTTGACCACACATTACGCCAAAAGTTGCTTATTTCCTCCTCATTCGGTGTTTTAGAGATTGTTGGTACACGGCTGCCATCAAGATTCGCGTAGAAAGTTTTCTCATTAGCTCTGAAGAGATAATTTTGTGTTCTTCTCTGATAACTTTCTTTGTATCTCTTGAGTTTTGCTGCTTGTACTGCCAGTTTTTGCTTGAGGTCGTCCATGATATTCAGGATTTCTTGCTTCCCTTTGTTTTTTATGTTCGGAATTATCCTCATGATTTTTGAAGTGATCTTTCGAGATCTATTATCTGAAGCATATTGTGTGAGCAGACCTATTACATTACGCAACGACATTATTTTATTATTGATTCGTCGTTCCCATGGAGGTATTCTTTCTGTACGAGGACTGAAGTTTTGGTTGCTGGGCACCTGGTTATGGAGTGATAACACAGTAACAGCTGCGCAGTATATGAGCAAATGGAAGTCCGTAAGATTATCTACTGTTTCTAAGAAAGCTGCCAAGCAATTGTTTACATCCTCAATTATATGTCTGCTATTATTTTTAAATCTTAGCTTGGGAATAATACTCCTTGAATTTGGATCACTATCTTCCCATTTCATTAATTCTGTCTGTAAAATATTCATCACATTTCTACGATCCTCCAGTGTGTTACTATTGCCTTCAATTTCGACTACGGAAGATTTATTACTTTTTGCAGTACCTTGACGTGGTGTGGTGTCTATGTTAACGGCAGGATGAACTTCATTATTGATCTCCTGCATGGGTTGTAGTTCTGAGAGAACCCCATCTTTAATCTGTTGAATTTCAAATTCGCTTAGGAGACTGTTCCTTATTATGGTTCTACGCTGATCACTTACTCGCTGTTCTGTGATATTCAAATGGGAGTATTTACTTATAAACTTAGAATGCGGAGAAGTTCTATATCCAGTCAGATTTCTTTCCATGTCTGTAGCTAGGAAGTAGAAACGCATGACGTCTGTATTCATTTCACGTGTCCATTGCATGCGTTGTCTACTGCGGCCAGCCTTGGTGGTTGCAAATGAATTCTGCAAAGCACTTTCGGCGGTGCTGATCTGTTGATGTTGGGTATCAGCAGAATTTTCGTTGGCAGCGGGGGTTTCTTCAGATGAAATGGCAGTTGTCCGCTGCATCCACAACCTGCCATTACTGGTGGCTTGTAAACTGTCACGTCCTGCACCAGAACTAGACGTGCCCGGACGATCCTCCGGTAGCGGGCGTTTAATTAATTCAGAATTCACCATTGTCGTAAGACACTGGGTATTGCCTTTTATACCTATGGCAAGGTTTACAACATTCCTGTGAATGACAGTGTGTTAGTTTGACTGATCGACCGAGGTTCTTTGTATATATGTGATCCAACTGATATCAATTCACTCGATCGTAACCTCCGTTTCTAATGAAATAAACGATATTACACAATGAATATCTGTTATAGGGGCCCAATTGGACTACTTGAGTAAATGGAGTAATAAACACACAATACAGGGCATAGATTAAACTATTTTAAACGAAGTATTTGTGGTAATGTTAACCTAACCTGTACCAGCAATCCCTATTATTATTATTATTATTATTATTATTATTATTATTATTATTATTATTATTATTATTATTATTATTATTATTATATAGTGGGTGACTTCCCAGCTCACAACCGCACTAACAGAAATGGAGAGAGACTCATAAGTTTCTGCAGACTATTTGATCTTAAATTAATGTCAACCTTTTTTAGGAAATTACCGAGGAGAAAGAAAACATGGTGCTCTCCAAATCCACATTTAGGTTCATATCAATTGGATCATGTAGCAATTACAAAACAGAACTTTAGAGAAATCATGAATGTTAGAGTAAGGAGAGGATTAAATATTGATTCTGACCATTTTTTGTCTGAGATCAAAACTAAATTCCAACCAAATAAATCCAAGCCAAAATTCCAAAAATTCCTAAAATAGACACAAAAGTTTTATCAGAAAATAAGACTGAATTTATCAATAAACTGCATACTAAAGATAAGAGTAACTGGGAAGAGATCAGAGATGTAATGATAGAATCAGCCAAAGAATTGGGACAGCCTCCAAGGAAAAGGAAACACCGATGGTGGAATACAACATGTGATGCAGCGATCGAACGTAGATTAGCGGCTTGGCAGTTATGGAATTCCAGGAAACGAGAAGATGACTGGATTAATTTTGTAGAGATCAGAAAGCTAACATCCAAAATCATCAGGATAGAGAAACGTAATTATGATAAGAAGCGATTGGAAGAGATAGATATAGATTTTAAAAAGAACAACACCAGACAATTCTACAAAGTATTTCGAGAGGAGATCCAAGGATACAAACCAATGAACCTCCGTTTCAAGGATTCAACTGGTAGACTGGTCACTAATAATAAAGACAACTGCGAGTTACTAGCTAAATACTTTGAGGAACTTCTTAATTGCGAAGAACCTTTAGAAAGACTACAGTTTACATCACCACAAAAAGAGAACCCTCCGTCAGAACCACCAACTGTCCAACAAATAGAACAATATATTGACAATCTTAAAAATAATAAGGCACCTGGTGAGGATGGGATACTAACTGAAATGTTGAAACTCGGTGGTAAATTTGTAGCTGAAGCTTTACACAAAGTTATCAAGGAATGTTGGGAAAAAGGAACAATTCCAAATGATTGGAAACAGGCAATAATCCGTCCCTTGCACAAGAAAGGAGATAAGACAAACCCCAACAATTATAGAGGTATTTCCTTACAGCCAATCGCATACAAAGTTCTTTCTAAAGCACTGCTACACAATCTGGAAGAACAAGCAGAACATACTATCGGCGAATACCAAGCCGGATTTAGAAAAGGGAGATCTTGTCCAGAGCAAATTTTCAATCTCAAAACAATCCTTGGAATCAGAACAATACGTAACCTTAACACAGTTGTATCTTTCATTGATTTCAGAAAGGCTTATGATTCAATAGACAGACAGTCTGTATTCCTAACGCTAGCAGAATTAGGGATAGATAAAAATACCAGACAACTGGTTGAACAAACACTAACAAATACAACCTCAAGAGTTAAATTTCTAAACGACATTTCAGAACCCTTCCAAATCAAAACCGGAGTTAGATTTAATTTGATATTAAACAAAATCATGAAGGAATGGAAACTTAAATTATGCGAAAGAAACATTGAAGGGGTCCATTTGGGGCAAGGAAAAGGAAGATTTGAGGTGAAATGTCTTGCCTTTGCTGATGACATAGCAATCATTTCAGAAAACAGATTTCAAGCACAAATAATGGTTGAAACCCTACATGAAATAGCAATAAAAACTGGTCTTCAGATTTCGTATGAAAAAAACAAATATATTGAACACAGACACAATGGAGAAAAATATCTAACAACTCAACATGGACAGATTCAAAGAGTTGATAAATTTAAATATTTGGGAGAATGGATCCAGTCAAATGGACTTGATAACACATCCTGCAAGGAGAGATTCAGAAAGATGGAAAATGCCTATAAACTCACCCAACATAGATACAACAAACGATCAATTTCATTCCAGGCAAAAATCAGGCACTACACAACTGTAATTAAACCAGAGGTATTATACGGATCAGAATGTTTAACGTTGAACAAAAGAGGTGAACAAGAGGAACTGGAAAAGAAAGAAAGGAAAAAAATTAGGAAAATTTTGGGTCCCCAAAAGAATAAAGATATTTGGATGAAGAGAAAAAATGAAGACCTTTACCGAAATGTGGAAAAAATTACAGACTCAATTAAAAGACGGAGACTACAATTTTATGGTCACCTTCATAGAATGGATAGCAGCAGGCTAACTAAGAAAATTTTTGACTACATCTCCAAATTAAAAAACACCACTAGATGGCTGGAAGAGATAAGGTGTGATCTGCAAAAACTGAAGATCACAAACAACATCATTTCTAATAGGGTGGAATTCCGGCGACTGATCACTACTGCAGATTTTTCGATTCTGCAAGTTCCACATCAACCACGGAGAGTGTTATCAACGGAACAGAGGCAGGCCATCAGCCAACGTATGAAGAAGTTTTGGGAAGAAAAGAAAAAACGAAACAATGTACCGTAGTCTTAGGTTCAAAGCGGTCTATAATTGGCCAAATTCTAAATATATATATATATATATATATTATTATTATTATTATTATTATGTATTAGTGTGTGTATTTGTAATTCAGATGAGGATTGGAAAGGAGTCGGCCATAGGCTTAATTTAGAAGCCATCCCAGAATTCACCTTGACTAGAAGTGGGAAACGACGGAAAACCACTTCCAGGATGGCTGAGGTGGGAATCGAATCCACCTATTTCCACCTTTGTCTCACGAGGCTGAGTGAACCCCGTTCCAGCCCACAAACAAGACTTAAATTTCTTGGAAAAGTCGGGAATGGAACCCGGACCTCCTCGGTGAAACCTAAGAGTGCTAGTCACTGAGTTTCTCAGTTTGGCAGAATTGTTAGAAAGACCACTATTATATCCAAGTACACAAAATAATGTTTACTAGCATTACCCGTCGCGGCGTCGCCCGTGAATATTCTAGTTGTAAAGAGTACACTTAGCAAAATCTCAATCATGAATGCTCTGACTGACTTATCCTTGGTATGAATAATCAGACTTTATCAATTCAGCTACTGGTGCAGTGGTTAGGGGTTTGTCATTCCTTCATAGGTATATCAGAGCGAAGTTAGTTTTCTGGGAATATCACAGACACTGTTAATTTAAGGGCCTTTAAATGAGGTTTTCGGAGACCCTTTATAGTCGGGTGAAAGAGTCATTTCGTACCACACTCACAGGTGAAAATTGCGTGAAGAAATTCTAGAGTGCCCCTTGACCCCCTTAAGCGCATTATACTGTATGTATTGATGAATTTTACAGCTTAATTTGGTTCAGTGACAACCTTATAACCGTCTGGAAACTTTCACAGTAATGTAATAATTGGAATTGTGTTGCGTCTTACAGAAATAGATGGACCTGTGAGATTCTGTTACCATGGTTACCGTGTTGGATTCTTTCATTATTTCATTGTAAATATACATGTTTAATTGTGAGGCATTTAAAGAGTAAGTGAGTGGGTTTCGCTTACGCATTGGGTTATGCTGAACCTGTAGGTTGGTGTTAATGGGACCTTAGCAGAATAATGTAGGGAGGGATGTTCTACGATGTCGAAATGTAAATATTATATGTCAGAAGACTGTATCATAATGGGGGTCTTTAAAGTAGAGTACTACCTTTCATTATGATACAGTTTCTCCAACCAATCAGAGCTCAATATCTTCATTCATTGACCAATTAGGTAAGGATAGCTTCGCACATGCACTCAAAATCCAACATGTCGGACATGAATTACATGATTTGAAAGTTGACAATGTAGCCTATATTGGATCAACCATTGTAGTTACAGGGCCAAACACAAAGACAAAATCAGCACGAACCTTTACGGTAACAGGAAAATACTATCAAATATGCAAGGAAATTAGGAATCTGCGTCCAGAAGTTTGCAACATCATCCTTCTAGCCATTACCGACATGTAAAATGTGCACCGACGCTGTTTGCATAAGCAAACTGGGCAAAATTGCAAAGTAAATAGCACTGTAACTTAATATCCCCAACACCAATACATTGGCAAGATTTCGCCGACAATTTTAGTGAATGCTGTTGTTGACATAAACACACCAGAACGTTATGGAGGAAGCAGGCGCATGACATTAGTTCCACGGAAATTATAATCCAGCTCTCTTTTCCGCCAAATGTCATAACTGTTCTGTTTGGGACTCAATTGATTTGCCTTCCGTTGTCATTCTATGCGCTTCGAATTCGAACAATAACTAGTTGATAATACGATACCGGTACATTTTAATTTTAAAGCGTTTGTAACAGCCTATTTTATGTTATTTGACCAAAATTAACAAAATGATCCAACCTAGTACCTGTGCGTTATTTGTTGGTGCTACTTCAGGATAAACAATGTTTCAAAGCTTTGAAATTCGTTATTGTGTAGAGATCAGATGGTGAGCTCACACAATTCTCAAGAAGAAGAAGTCTACTGACAGAATCTCGACAGATATTTATGAATATTTATGTTAGAACATTATAATCTTCTATCTTATTATATAATACGCTAAGGTGCATGTTTCACAAAACTCAAGCTTCTAAACCAGAGGGAGTTAGAAGTTGTGGTTTGTACCAAAATCTTCCAAATCGTCTCAATAGTACCGAAAAAATCTTGCATTTCTTGAGGAGTGAACGGAAACATATGTATTTGTTTATAAAGCGGTTTCACACAAATAAACAAGACGATAGCCCCTGGCATCAAGTACAGCCCGCATAGCACTAGGGATGGGCGGGTAGTCTGTACACATGGGGCGCACAAAACCCATTGTGCAACCAGCAGCAGTGATGAATTGCTCTCTGATTTAATAAATATCGATGAATTGTTTAAAAAGTGCGTTTAAACAAATAAACATATTCATAGAAGACCGCACAACAGTAGAGCCAGGCGGGTGGTTTATACACATGCGAGAGTTCACTCACGGGTCCGCTAGTACCGTTCGGACCATCTGCTGTCACATTTCAAACTAAGAGCCCCTTCCCGTTCTACCAGGCTCAAAGATATTTTGCACATTCCACACACAAAACATTCCATAATCCAAAGATCCTTCCAAATCCGCATATCATCCCTGTACAATAGCATTGCAAGGAAACGCGAGCTGGACATATCCACAAACAAGAGGACGTTCCTGAAGCAGGCGAAGGAGAAGTTAAGCTGTATTTAGAACTGTCATCTTGGCCACTGACGACACGGCTACGAGCAAGGACATTCTACCGGCTCTTGATCTCGACTTGTTTTGTTTGGTGATTTGTTAAATTTTATCTTATATTTTATTTTAAATTGTTATTTGCTTGTTATTTGTACAAGCGTGAAGTTTGAAGCTGTAGTTTGTGCTTTGATTAATAAAAAATAGTAAAGTTATAATTATCGTCGAACATAAACAGTCGCATGCAACTCGCCTATAATGGTAATTAAGACACTCGTATGGAAATTATAAAACTCGTGTCTTAATTATTGCCATTATAGGCGCGTTGCATAATGTACTATGATGAGACCTCTTTCAACGTCATTAACGATCAGATCTGCCGACACGGTTGAGTCGGGAACTTGCTAGATGTGCACTAACCTACCGTACGCACTTGTAATAAATCTTTGATCTTCGCGTTGCGTCGGCTGAAGGTAGGCAGTGGATGTGACCCTCACGTCAGATGCCGTTAGCACGCTTGAGGATCAATTAGCCCAGTGGGGCTAGGGGGCCATGGGTACAGTTACCAGACCCACTTACCACGCTGCGCCATGCTTGCCGCAGCCTCCTCGTGCCATTCAGTTGACACATGAAGGAATTTTCGTACTTAGTGGACGCCATGCAAATTCACCTTCGGTGTTGTGATGTAATAAGAAAGTGCTCTGGAAAATTAAGTTGAGGTAGGACCTGCCTAGTGTCAACATACCTCATAGTGGGACTTCCTCAGTAGATCAGTTGTAGAGTGTTCGCGTATTCGATTCTCGACCGAAGAAGTACGATTGTTGTTCGAGTCATTCATTCATTCAATTAATATTGTAGCTTTCAGTCGGTCAATAAATCATTAGTGGCTTGGGTGGCGCATGCTGAGCTTCGATGCCCAAGATCGCGGGTTCAAACCCGGCCGAAATCATTGGATTTTTATGAGCGTTATAAATCCCTCATTATGCCTTTATTTGGAGGGGAAGTAAAGCCGGCGGTCCCATGCAGTAGATTTATGGCATGTAAAAGCACCGTCCGTCGCCTCCGTGGTGTAGTGGTCGGCGTGCTTAGTTGCCACCCAGGAGGTCCGAGGTTCGATTCCCGACTCTGCCACGAAATTTGAAAAGTGGTATGAGGACTGGAACGGGGTCTACTTAGCCTCGGGTGGTACAAATGAGTAGAGGGGGTTCTATTCACACCTCAGCCATCATCGAAGTGCTTTTCCGTGGTTTCCCACTTCGTCTCCGGGCAAATGCCGGGATGGTACCTAACATAAGGCCACGGCCGCCTCCTTCCCTCTTTTTTGCCTATCCCTCCCAATCTTCCCATCCCTCATGAGGCCCCTGTTCGCCTTGCAGGTGAGACCGCCTGGGCGAGTGGTCGTCCCACCTCCCCCGATGTTCAAGCTGAGTTCGAGGGAAAAGCAAACCATTGAGGATAAACCGACTAAAACAAAAAGGAAAGAACAAAGAACCTTACACTGACTACAATTATGTGAAGCTAAATTTGTAGGTACGATTTGATTAATGCTCTATAAGTTTCAACGCTCGTTACCAGCTGCCGGTTGTGGAGGCATTTAGTAGCCAAATTTCACAGCTAGGTGTCGTTTACGGTAGCATTTGGTAGCAAAAGTAGGAACTACTTGAAATTACCGTCTGCAGTCCTTACTTGAATTAAAGCAGATAACACACACTAATACAGTCATCACAATTAACACTGGTTATCAGGCAGATTCTACACACACCCAAAGTACACGGGGCTACATGGCCACGTTGTCGCAGCCCCTAAATGAGGAACCAAGCAAACAAACCTGCTATAAATGTCACGAGAGCCTCGGACCTATGGCAGCAATAGAGTCCCACTTGTTGTTGCTGTTGTAGCTGTTGTTTGAGTCGTCAGTCTTTCGACTGGTTAGTTGTAGCCCTCCATGCTTCCCTGTC
Source organism: Meconema thalassinum (assembly GCA_946902985.2). Lineage (NCBI taxonomy): Eukaryota > Metazoa > Arthropoda > Insecta > Orthoptera > Tettigoniidae > Meconema > Meconema thalassinum. The sequence continues at coordinate 97,295,078 of OX336400.1, read as the reverse complement.
CTGAGCTAATCGTTTCATCTCTACATGGCTACCACACCCTACATCCGAGGCAATCTGTCTAACATATTCTAACCCTGGTCTACCCCGAGAGTTCTTACCCTCGACCCTGGGTGTCCTAGTATGTGTCCTACTAACCTATCTCTCTCTTTATTTAGCAGTCGCCAGAAACATCTCTCCTCTTCCACTCGTCTTAATACCTTTTCATTCGTAACTCTATCTACCCATCTGATCTTCATGTTCACCACATTTCTAACGCTTCTACTCTCCTCTTTTCTGTTGGTCTAACAGTCCAAGTTTCACTTCCATAGAGCGCCACGCTCCAGACAAAGGCTTTCAAGAATGACTTCCTAATACCTAAATCTATATTCGATGTCAACAGATCCCTTTCCCGTATAAAAGCTTTCCTTGCCTGAGCCAACCTACATTTTATATCCTCTTTGCTTCGTCTATCACTGGTTATTTCGCTTTCTAAGTAACAGGAGTCTCCTATTTCCTTTAGCTTTACACCTGCCAGTTCGGCATTCATAGGGGACTCTGATTTATTTCGACTGCATTCCAATATGTTTAGCCTACTTTTCACATTTTGCAAAAAATGAGGGAAAAGTAGACTTATGAGATCGATCCGGACAAATGTATGTCTGTCTGTCCTTCTATCTGTCTGTCTGTCTGTCTGTCTGTCTGGCTGGCTGGCTGTGTGTGTGCCCCCCCTCCCTATCAACCCCTAAACGGCTGCAGCAATCGAAACAAAATTTGGTAGGTGTAAAGCTCTATACCTGAATATCTCAATGCCGTATTTGAAAATGATGTCAGTGCTACCAACTGCTGAAAAAATGCAATTGAAATTTGAGCTCCATGTTGGATATCTTGAAAGATATGAATGGGAGCTATTTCAAAATTGGCACACGTATAAATAATAATATATCAGTTTAATTTCCAGGAGGCAGTGTTGCGAAAATGATTCTAAGCCTGCTGATAGGTCCAATTTTTAAATGCATATAACTTCTACACTATCAATTGGAATTCAACTAAATTTCGTATGTGCTATGTGTACATAAACAGATCTAACTGAGCGTATTCTTAAGAGCCACCAGGGCTGCCAACTGTTAATAAATACTCTCAATTTCTTTTATCCAAATACCAATATATCAGGAAGTTTGCAAGCCCGATAGGTTTAACCTATGCACACGTATAGTACCTGACCTACTATAGTAATTTGGAGTAACGTATATACGTCAGTGCTACCAACATGATTCTAAGCCCGCTGAGAGGTCCAACTTTAAATACATGTAACTTCTAGAATATCATTGGATTTCAGCCACATTTCGTATGTGCAATGTGTACCATAACAGATATGACATTGCGTATTCTTAAGAGCTACAAGGTCTGCCAACTGTTAATAAATGCTGTATCTGTTTTTGTTACCCTAATATCAATATATCAGAAAGTATGCAAGCCAATAGCTCTAAACTTTGCACAGGTATAGATTAATTTGGAGTAACAAATATACGTCAGTGCTGCCAACTTGTTCCTAAGACTGCTGATAGGTCCAATTTTAAAATGCATGTAACTTCTATACTAACAAATGGATTTCATTCAGAATTGGCACAACGATAGATCATATTATTTCAGATTATTTCTGACCAATACATGCATGACATTGTTGCCAACATGATTTTACGCGTGCTGTTAGATCCAATGGTTAACTGCATGTAACGTCCATGCTATCCATTGGACTTCAACCAAATTTTGCATCCTGTACCCAAAGAGATGGAACTAAGAATATATTCAGTCACCAGGGCTGCGAATTGTAGTGCTCTATAATTAGGCTGCATTATGCCAGGTATACAGTATTTCGAACTAATTAGAAATTTCGATATTACACTTCATTTCGTCATTATTCTAGATAGATCCATATCGATTAATCATTGGCATGAATCTTAAATTTTAAGAAAAATAGGCTCTTTAGTTCGTCACGGAACTACTTGTTGTTTTACATTTATTAATTTTCATCATGAATTATTTCCTCAAGGCAGAATCCATACTACATTGTTTAAAAAACCATTCAAATCCTCAGGTATGTCGACCAAGATGACGATGTCATCAGCAAATCTCAGTGTTGAAATTATTCTCCTTGAATCTTTACTCCTACTTTGAATTTTTCCCCAATTTCCTTCATTGCTTGTTCAATGTAGGCTATAGATTGAAAAGTATGGGTGTTCAGTTGCAGCCTTGCTTTACACCTTTCTGAATACCAGCTTCTCTCTCATGTCCTTCCGCTCAAATAACTGCTGTCTGGTTTATGTATAGACTGTGTTTTGCGTTATTCTGCATTTGGTTTTGAATTTTGGTTTTGTGTTGTTGTGCGTTTCCTTTAAATTTTGCTTTTTGATTTGTGTTTTTGGTTTTTATTTTCTGCTTTTTTATTTTTATTTGTGTTTTACTGCTCTTGCTTTTGAATTTTGCTTTTTGACTTGTGTTTTTGGTTTGTGTTTTTCTGCTTTTGTTCTTAAATTTTCATTATTGTTTTTGGTTTTGTGTTTTTCTGATTTTGCTTTTTGATTTTGGTTTTGGTTTTGTGTTTTTCTGCTTTTGCTTTTGTTTTTGAATTTTTATTTGTTTTTTGTTTTGTGTTTTTCTGCTTTTCCTTTGATTTTTCCTTTTTGATTTGTGTTTTTGGTTTTGTGTTTTTCTGCTTTTGCTTTGGTTTTTGAATTTTTATTTGTGTTCTTGTTTGTTTTTTTGTGTTTTTCTGCTTTTGCTTTTGAATTTTGCGTTTTGATTTGTGCTTTTGTTTTTGTGTTTTTCTTCTTTTGCATTTAAATTTTGCTTCTTGATTTGTGCTTTTGTTTTTGTTTTTTGTTTTTCTGCTTTTGCTTTTGAACTTTGCTTTTTGATTTGTGTTATTGTTTTTGTGTTTGTTTTCTGCTTTTGTTTTAGAATTTTGCTTTTTGCTTTGTGTTTTTTGTTTTTTGTTTTGTGATTGTTTTCTTCTTTTGCTTTTTGAATTTGTTTTGATTTGTGTTCTTTGGTTTTGGTTTTGTGTTGGTTTTCTGCTTTTGTTTTTGAATTTTTATTTTTGGTTTGTGTTTTTTGTTTTTGATTTTGTGTTTGTTTTCTGCTTTTGTTTTGAATTTTGCTTTTTGTTTCCTAAGATACGTGATAACGAGGTCCCTTCTCGTGCTTGATTGGTTGAATTCCTGTAATCATATAAGCAATGCTCTGCTTTTACTTCGGTAACAATATAAGTTTCACGATTTACATTAGTGTCCAAAAGTTAAGCATAAGAGACGAATAAGCAGGGCAACATGAAATAGACCGCAAATCGCACGACATAAGTACCTTATGTTTTCCCTCTGTATAGGAAAGGCGTATTCCCTGGTTTGACTAGAGGCGTAACCGCAAGGTAAACACAGCCAGTGCCTGCGCCCCATATTCCCTCCGTCGTGTTTGCCCTGTTATATTGTTCGGAATGTAGCTTCGTGGTGATCGTGACAACATAATATGGCACAACGACGCCATTTGGACCCCGTTTTGCAGGCTAGAATACTCGGCCGCCTGGAAGCAGGCCAGACACAGACCGAAGTCACCGTATCCTTGAATGTGCCACAAAGTGTCATTTCCAGGCTTTGGAGACGATTTCGAGACACAGGAGATGTTAGTCGTAGGCCAGTACCATGTCGACCAAGAGTAACCACCTCACAGCAGGACCTATATCGGGCCTTAAACACCCGACGAAATCCGAGTGCACCTGCAAGACATTTGTCGGCGGAGCACCCTATTAACAGCATCTTTTTTTTTGTGGAAGACATTGCCAAGGGTTGTTATTTATTGTCAAAGGTGTACCTTAGCTATCAGAACCTTTCAGACACTGTTTTTTTTTTGGACGAGTTGTGTGGCATACTGTATATTGTGTGACTCAGCTTCCGTTTGATGAGCCAACTTGGTGTCCTAGGCGAAACCCCACACAAGACACAGCACAACCCTAGAAGAATTGCTGAGTTTTAATTCATCGGCCGTGAAAGCCAATATACCATCTTTTTGGAAGCCTTCATAGGGAGGTTTAGGCTGCTTGAGCTTTTGGTTCTCGCAGTCAAGGAGTGCAGTTGCACTCTATATAAAGGGAGGTATCGCGCAGTTCGTCACTCCTGTGGGGGTCCGGGCGGGGACACCAAGAGCCTGCCGATGAGCCAGCTTGGTGTCCTAGGCGAAACCCCTCACAAGACACGGCACAAACCTAGAAGAATTGCTGAGTTTTAATCCGTATGACATTCCTCTCAGGCGGTATGGCCTCGTTTAGTGATTATGTTTAACTTTTGTACACTAGTGTAGTTAATGTGAAAAGGACTATTGGTAGTCGTGGTAAATAGATTAGGTATTAAACACTTAAAACATAATTCATTTGAGTTTTAGTTCTTTTGAATTTTATAAAAATACTTTGTTACAGAGGTGTGCAAATAATTAGACTCGATGATAGTTTTCCAAAATTTAATTATTTCTTTTTATGACTTAATGCAGTAAAACTGTTCGTGTGGTATTGTGTTTTGTTTTCAAATGGTTAACCAATTACTTACATTATCTCTTAGGAAACTGACAGGAAAATTATATTTTAAGAATTTTCACTGTTTGAGGAGCTTCGCTAATGCAGAATGTCACACAGTTTGTTTGTTTGTTTGTTTTTGATTACGTCATTGTAGGTTTTTTGCGAATTTAGTGCAGAAGGATTCAAAGTATTTTATTACTGATGGTCTGCTCTTGAACTAATCAAAGATTCGTGGACCATGGATTAATAATAATAATAATACTAATAATAATAATAATAATAATAATAATAATAATAATAATAATAATAATAATATCGTATGGCCTCGGGTGCCGGATGCAAGCTTTGTTATTTGACATCCAGAGGGCAGCTTGCATGTCGAATTTTTGTTTGCGCTATGAAAGTCAAGGATGTTCGATATCTAAGCTCCTTGACTTTATAGCACCTTCAAGTAGAGAAAGGAGGAACGTTTGTGTTGCCGGAAAATCCCAAAATTAATTTTACCATTATGAACACGGTCTACTGAATTCAAATGGGATATATATATATATATATATATATATATATATATATATATATACAATATATATAATATAATATATATATATAATATAATAATATAATATATAATATAATAATAATAATATAATATATAATATATATAATATATATACAATATATAACATACGTGTCGTGATTTTTGTCGCCTTTCAAAATAACTTACCACGGCCAGGAGTGAACCTGCAAGCTTGGTGTTGGTAGTCCGACACGATAACCACTCACCCACCGTGATTTAGAGGGGTGCATTCCGAAGTCAATGAAAAGAGAGAATACTGGCCCAGGTCAGGCATCCCTCAGAATCTTCAATTTCGAAAGATTCTCCCCGCAATACATTGTGGGAAAAGTTGTGAGTCCTTAGGGGAGAAAATAACACTAAGCTAAGTTGGACAATACAAATAAAATAAATTGTTCTTGAATGAAAAATTGTGACTGATTTAAATCTATTAAATTATTCTAATAATTTGCACATGTCTGGTTGGTTGGTTCCTTAGTTTTGGGGTTGCGACAACGCGGTCATGTAGCCCCGTGTACTTTGGGTGTGTGTAGAATCTGTCTGATAACCAGTGTTAATTGTGATGGATGTATTAGTTTTAATTCAAGTAAGGACTGCAGACAATAATTTCAAGTAGTTCCTGCTACCAAATGCTACCATCCGCGACACCTAGCTTGCGGACTTGGCTTCCAGATGAGATAGTAGTAGGCACCTGGCGGCGAACGTTGGAAATAATAGAGCGTTATCAATTCCATCCCACAAATGTTTGGCTTCACACAAGTGTAGTTAGTGGAAGGTTCTTTTTAATGCCATAAATCTATGACATGGGGCCGCCGGTTTTATTTCCCCTCCGTAGGATGGCTTACTGAGCGATTTTAACGCCCTTAAAAATCCGACGACTTTGGCCAGTTTTGAACCCATGATCTTGAGCATAGAAGCTCAGCATGCTACCAACTACGCCACCGAAGCCGCTTTGCACATCTCCGTATTCCTTCAAATGTTTCTATAGTGTTCATCATTTAACCAAATCCATGCATCGTACACATTGTAATTAAGCACACTCACACCTCATTTTTTTAATTATTATTTCACCGCCATGGATATTTTATTTCGCCGCTTTGAAGCTTTTTATATTACCGTAAAATAGGGGCCCTATATTATGATCTATTGTTGTTGAATACTTTCGCTGCCACTGCAGGATCCCTATGATCCCGGTGTGCAGCGGGACAAACGGTGCCGTTATCTGTAGCCCTGGAACAATGAGGAGAAAGTTTAATGTCCTTTCACATTTACCGTGCTAATTTTGTGACCAATCATAGTGAAAGGCTCCTAACTTACTTTGTACGACCCTACTTTCTGACAAAGTGCGCGCTTCATCTTGGGAAAATGTGGCTTATTGGTTGATGACAAGGATTATGATGATTAGGGCTCGTATTTATAGGTAAATAAAAATATTTTTATGTAAATACATAAATTCCTGCTTTTCACTTATAAGCACATAAAAACACATAATTATGACATTTTTAAAAATCAGCATGCTAGATCTTTCAGTTTATTGCATTTTTGTTCTGTGTTACTTCAACGGGGAAGAACCTGTGAGCTTTCTAATCTTCATGCAGAGCGTATGTCAGCTTGCAGCAGTGTTTTCCTTATCTTATCGCCCCATCCCACTCAGTGGAAGACGGGGATGCCTAAAGTAAAAGCAACTACAAGTTATCGTCTGCAGCGGTATGTTGCAGAATTTAAGGATAATTTTACTTCTGATTGGGGCGTTCTGTTCTGCCAACTATGTGGGAAAGCAACCATGGCTGAACTGCGATCTCAAGTAACACCACACCTCGAAGGCAAGAAACATATTGCCGCAGTTTCGCGCCTTCAGAAGAAGTGTTTCGTGATAACCGTCGGTCATTTGTGATGGACAACCTTAAGATGTATCTCGTTGTGTATTGTAATTGTTCAGCAGTCAGTGAGGCATAGTATAAATTGCATTTGCGAGTACTGAATATTGTTTATATTCACATTAATAAACTAAATTATAATTAGATATTTTTACTTTCTGGTCACATATTTCAGAAATATTAAATACATAAAAAATAAATATTTTCCCGATTTTCAGCACCTAAAAATCCGAGCCCAAATGATGGAAGCATAATGTTTAACCGATTATTATTATTATTATTATTATTATTATTGTTATTATTATTTTGAGCCGGAATTCATTCCTCTATTTACCATAGGTGAGCTGAAGGAAGCAGTAGGCTCCCTTCGGAATAAGAAGGCTCCAGGCCCTGACGGGATACCCGCGGAAGCTATGAAACTAGCTCTCAAGGTTTGTCCGCAGCTACTGCTTGAAATGTACAACTGTTGTCTGAGAGCAGGTGTCTTTAGTGCCCGTTGGAAAATGGCTCGACTAGTGCTGATTAAAAAAGGAAAGGCAGTCGGGAACGCGCCATCGTCCTTCAGGCCACTATGTATTTTAGACATTGCGGGAAAAGTGCTGGAGAAGCTATTAAAACCTCGCATACTGTCGTCTATTCAAGCCGCGGGAAATATGTCTGACAGGCAATTTGGCTTCCGCCGTGGGCGATGTACAATAGATGCAGTACGCCTAGTAGTTGAAGCTGCGAATCAAGCCCAGGAAGGTAACCACTATTCTAGGAAAATAACACTTCTGGTAACCTTGGATGTGAAGAACGCCTTTAACTCAGCTAGGTGGATAGATATGGTTGAAGCTCTTCAATTCACCTTCCAGTTGCCTGCATATCTCCTGCGTATAATGAAAGATTATTTGAAGGACCGTACCCTGTTATATGACACTGCAGACGGCCAGAGGAGGAGAAAAGTCACAGCAGGAGCAGCGCAAGGATCTATCCTGGGCCCGGATTTGTGGAACATGTTGTACGACGGCTTACTGCGCATGGAGATGCCCGAAGATACATTCCTTGTTGGGTACGCTGATGATATTGCAGCGGTGATTGTAGCCCGAGATGCGGTTCTGGCTCAGTGGAAACTCAATCAGGTAATGCGACGGGTGAGTGGTTGGATGAACACTCATGGTCTGAATTTAGCTATGGCGAAAACTGAAATAGTCATGTTAACTAGGAGGAGAATGGACACTATAATTCCCATGAAAGTTGGAGAGGTGGTCGTTCGAACTGGAGCCACTGCGAAGTACTTAGGGTTTACTCTTGACACGAAACTGACATACTGGTCTCATATACGGAAGGCAGCAGACAAGGCGGAAGTAGTGACAGCTGCCATTAGTAGACTCATGGCTAATGTGCATGGTCCTAGAGAAAGCAAACGTCGACTACTGTTGTCCACAGCGCAGTCTATTCTCCTGTATGGAGCTGAGATTTGGTCTGATTCGCTGAGGATAGAGAAGTATAGGAAACGCCTAGCTGCAATTCAGAGGAGAGGAGCTCTGAGGGTGGCGTGTGCTTACCGTACAGTTTCGGAACCTGCAGTTCTGGTTGTCTCAGGTGTTGCGCCAATAGACTTACACGCGCAAGAACGTAAAGACATATACTTACGACGAGTAGAACTGGGCAAGGCTCAAGCGCGGAAGGAAGCCGTAGCACGCAAGATGGAGCTTTGGCAGCAGAGGTGGAATGACGATCACAGAGGAAGATGGACAGCTCGGCTGATACCGAGTCTGGTCGAGTGGACGAGTAGGAAACACGGAGAAATAAATTACTTTCTGACACAGATGTTGACAGGTCATGGCTACTTTCGGTGTTACCTTCATCGTATGGCCAAAGTAAGGAGTCCAGTTTGTATTTACTGCGAGAACGAACGAGATGACGTTTATCATACGTTTTTCGTCTGCGATCGTTGGGCAGCGGAAAAACAACAACTTGAAGCTGAGGTTGGTCCAATAACGCCGGACAAAATAGTTGGCATTATGCTGAGAAACGAGCTCAGCTGGGATACGGTCGCTTTCTTTGTTGAGGTGGTCCTTCGTCAGAAGAAGTCGGATGGGGACTTGCTCGATTTAGTCGATTGAGTCTGCGATCCGCGGGCTATGAATGGAGAAGTAAGATGGTGCTTGTGAAGCAAAGAAAATGACTCCATCCTGAAGTAATACGAAAGTGGTCCCGGGATGGGTTTTGTCAAGAGGACAGGGTGTGGTTTTTTAGTGGGTAAGAATCCCACACTCTTGAGAAGTGCGGACCCTTCTCAAGGTCTTATGCAAGATTTTTCCACTTCCCTCGTTAAAAAAAAAAAAAAAATAAAAAAAAAAAATATTTTATTATTTATAAATCGTTTTGCCCGTCCAAGGAGCGCGATTGTACCTACCTAACTAATCTTGCTTTCTTGTCCTCCTCCTCATCTTCTCGCTATGGCTCTTTCTACGTTCCTCCGTCCAGTATCTGTTGGATGTAATGTTTGGGTGATCTGAAAATTGATGATTGTCAACTAGTTCTCTGAATTTAGATCTGTCCAGTACCATATCGCTTGAGATGTCTAATTCCTGAAGGTCTGGTTGGTTGGTTCCTTAGATTAGGAGCTGCGACAACGCGGTCATGTAGTCCCGTGTACTTTGGGTGTGTTATCTATTTTTAATTCAAGTAAGGACTCAGACATTTAATTTTCAAGTAGTTCCAACTTTTGCTACCGAACTCCACCGTCAACGACCAACTAGCTCTGAACTTGGTTACTAGATGCCACCGCAGTCGGCTTCTGGCGACGAACGTTGGAACCTAAGAGCGTTTGTCAAATCTAACCTATAATTTAGCTTCACACAAGTGTAATTAGTGGAAGGCTCATTATCATGCCATAAATCTATGACATGGGACCGCCGGCTTTATTTCCCTCCGAAGGAAGGCACACTGAGGGAATTTTTAACGCTCTTAAAAAATCCAAAGACTTCGGCTGGGTTTGAACCCGTGACCTTCGGCATAGATGCTCAGCATGCTACGAACTACGCCACCGAAGCCGCTATTCCTGAAGGTCTTTTTCAACTTCAGGCAGCCAGATATTCTTAGCTTTCATTTAGAGAGTAAGATTTACAATTATTTTGGTCAGCCTATGATCACGCATCCTGAGAATATGCCCCTGAAATTCCAAACGTCATTTCCTGAATGTGTCCGACATTTTCCCCGAATGCTGACAAAGCTCCTGGGATTTTCCTTTCAAGAAATTCCCAAGATTTATCTTCCTTGATTTTGTATATCTTCAATTAATAAATTTATCAGAGCACAAATTATGCAATTGAATTAAGCATTACATCATACAAAGAAAACCGAAATTTGGCTGGACTTTTACAGCACAGACGTGACGACCACTGACAAGTGGTAAGAAGCCAACTACGACCAGACTAGCTGTGCAAGTATTTCACTCCAAACTATGTTCCACGAAGACGCACCACTCGCCGAACGAGGAATGCGTGTGTGCCCTATGCGGGAAGCAATATGACCGTCATCACTCATCACGCACTGAGTTGTACAGGAAGGACAATTCCTTTAACTAGGTTCTGCACAGGTTTACTGTGAAATAATCTTGCACATTGTGCGTTTTAAATTAATTAATTAATTAATTGCATATCACTAGTACAAATTAGTGACTTGCGCCTAATGATCAGTGTTTCAGATGCGTGTTGTGCCTCGTGTTTGATTACCGTGTTGTAACATCGTAATTTTGCTTTACGAGAGATGGATATGTTATTCTACCCGTTCCATGTGATTCTGATGGCTCTTTGCAATTTGGAGATTCTCTCTTTGAGTGCATCACGATTCAGGCCTGAGGGTATTTGAATTTAGACTCTTGAGTTACTTGACCGAACCGAGTTACCAAAGGTTGTTTATCCATGCGCCGATGAGATCCTTCCATTATTATTATCTCATCGTATTATATAATACGCTAAGGTGTATGTTTCACAGGGGCGTGGAGGCTCAGCGGTCAAGCTGTATGCCTCTCACCAAGGTGGACCGGGTTCGATCCCCGGTCAATGCATGTGAGATTTTCGAAGTGAAATGCCATGTCCTGTGGTTCAGATTCCATATAAAAAGGAGGTCCCGTGCCTCATGATCTAGAGATTGACTGTCACGTTAAACTACAAGCGTCCTTCCTTCCTTGTATGTTTCACAAAACTCAAGATACTAAACCTGAGGGAGTTAGAAGGTGTGGTTTGTACGAAAATATTCCAAATCGTCTCAATAGTACAGGAAAAATCTTGCATTTCTTGAAAAGTAAACAGAACTATTTTTATTTGTTTAACAAGTGCTTTAAAACAAATAAACAAGACGATAGCCCCTGGCAGAACTGTGTCGCGTCCAGCACTAAAGGCGGGAGGGTAGTCTGTACGCATGGGGCGCACACATCCCATTGTGTGAGAGTTCTCGCACGGGTCGCTAGTATTGTTATTATTGTTATTATTTAAATCGTTATGCCCATCGGGGGAGCGCGATAGAAATATTTAGCTGATTTAGATATTTCTTCACCCATAATCTCTTCATCAGGGCACTGCAAATCTTCCTACTTTCTTCTGACCATGATTTATTTGACCTGGTAGTCATTGAGTAGCTCAGTAAATGCTCTTGCTGGACCCAAGGCTCTTTAGTTCGTCACGGAACTTCTTGTTCTGTAACTTGGTTCAAAGCCAGAAAATATCTTGTGGCGAACTCTAAGGCTTAATACCTTCGTTGTGATAATTAAAATATATCGATCGGATTAGGCAATAGGTAAGGTCAACCCCCTTAGCACTTACTTGGTATTGACCACCTCGTGGTGTGGTGGCGCTAGCATTTTTGGCTGTCGCCCCTGAGATCGGGATTCGAGATGAAACTAAGAATATATTCAGTCACCAGGGCTTTATTAGGTATATTTCCAACTAATTAAAATTTCGTAATTGCCAACTTAATTTCGTCATTATTCTAGATAGGTCCATATTGATTAATCATTGGCATGAATCTTACATTTTAAGAAAAGTAGGCTATTTTGTTCGCCACGGAACTTCTTGTTCTGTAACTTGATAAATTTCATGTGATTTCATTTTCATGCAAATTCCATTTTCACACTTTGGTCTTGAGATTTTCCTGAGAATTTTCTTTCTTGTTTATCGATAATTTTTATTCGAGATTTGCCACCAATTATAATAGTTTCAGATGCATATAGAGCTTTTAACGATTGCGTTAGTGTATTATTTTGCTTTTGTTGTTATAATTCTTTTGTTGTATCTGTTCCAAGTAATTTGGATACTCTTTGTAGTTTTGTAGTTGTTTATCTGTTAGCTTGCTGATTTAACCCTGCTGGTTCAATAATTTCACCTACATATTTAAATTTGTCTACTTGAGCGATATTCCCATAGTTTGTGACTAATGGTTGATTGTTGAAACCTGATTTAGTTCCTTCCATATACTTGGTCTTCAATCACCTTACTATTATTATTATTATTATTATTATTATTATTATTTATTGTTCTTATTACTCATGTGTTTTATTCATTAATGTTGGTATTAATATATGTTAATGTAGTTTACTCTTTATTGATAATATCAGCATCGTCATAACTTGCATTTATTGTATTTAATATAACTAAGGGGTCTAGGCGAGAAATCCCTCATGTGCATAGATCACTAGGAGAGAATCTACTAATGAATGGCAGTAGAAATTGAAAGAATCTTCAACAGGACCTATCACAAAGGAATTATTACCAACAGTAGAAAGCAGATTAACAAGAAAAATTAACCACACGCCAAATGTGACAACATTAATATTAGGACATGATAGTATCAACTCCTATCTACAGTATATACACACACTCAAACTTGTTCGCAGCCCCGAGTGTCCCTGTAACAGAGGACCCCAAACAGTGGACTCTTGAGTGTAGTGCAGTGAATAGCGAGAGAGAAGTTTTAATAAACAGTGTTTCCATATAAGGCTCTTGGCCGATCTATGTCTGTTCTAATCAGAAAATTTGTTAAACCATTTTCAAAATTCGTGAACTCTTTGGACTTTACAGCAATGAAAGAAAATCAAGATCAGCAAATAATATATAGGAAAGATTGTATATTATAATTACACAATTGTATGAAAATAGTTAATGCATGTAGTAGGCTACTATGACTAGTGGAGCATGCCGAGAGTACATTAATGATACTGTTACGATAACTTTATCGACCAATTGTATCGATTATATAGCTCTGTGGCTATTAGGTCGAGTGGAATTTTAAAAGCCTACGTTTTGAGACAACTGCTTGTCCCTTTACCTAGGTTTGTACAGAAAGAAAGAAAGAAAGAAAGAAAGAAAGAAAGAAAGAAAGAAAGAAAGAATGTGTAAACAAAGGCATAGCCTCCATAAATAAATGGTATAAAATAGGAAGCCATGACGAAACGAATAGTTACTCCATGACCTCCTGAGACCAAGAAGATGGTGGTGATTAATAAAGATGATGGTTATTCCTTAAGTAATCATGGCTGCCCTGTATAGTTTCATTACCAATATCCTCTTGGTCTTAGGAGGTCATGGACCAACTATTTGTTTCGACATGGCTTCCTATCGTTTACCATTTATTTATGGAGGTTATATGGCATTGTTTACTCATTCCTTCCTTCTTTCTTTCTTTCTTTCTTTTTTTCTTTCTTCCGTGAACACTAATCCTTTAGAGGGTATGGACTTGGGAATTTACGTATCATCAGCCTCTAAGGATACGTGCTAGGAATTTTAGGCAAATAAAATAGCCTATAATAATTATAATATCAGTGAAGAAGATACACCACTGAGAGATATTTCTAGGCAAAGCGTGATAAAAATGGAAGGATTCCAAGGGAGGAAGGGAAATAAAACCGACTCGAAATGGTCCGAGGAAAGGAAGAGGAAACATAGTGAGATGTTGAAGGAATACTGGAGGAAGAAGAAGGGACAGCAAAGGACAAAGCATTGAAATTGGCTCGTGGTCCATAGACGACCAAAACGAAAATAATAATAATAATAAAGTATGAGAATACGAGGTGCCAGCATAATGACACGCGGTAGAATGTTGACTGTTCACCGGAAACTCAACCAAATCTAGTTGATTAGATAAGCAGGTTGCCTGTTCTGCCACTACGAGTCAATGCAAAGTTTCACTTCAGCGCTTATAACTACTTCCTGTGTGAAGATGTTTTCAAAAGATCACAAAACGCGTCAGGGCATTGAACCAAGGAACACATTGAAGAAAGAAATATATAAATAAGTTAATTCGCCTAGGATTAGAATCAAAAAGAAAATGAGTATTGATACAACCAATTGCAATAAGGCCGGACGTGATTTTCAAAATGTTAGTTCGATAGAGCTCTCGAAAACTCACAATTTGAAACCTTGCCGGGTGCTTTAGCCCTTCAACGTTTGTCACAGTTGAGGATATTGTTGAATTCACGTTTTTGCTAAGATGAGGGACCCCTACTTGGTCTGATAAGAAATGTTTCCGACATTAAAACAGGAAAATATTGAGGGAGGTCCTCAGTCCGATCTGCTCAGAAGGACTCAGGATGAAACGGAACTCTCAGGAGCTTCATCAGGTGCGGCTTCGGTGGCGTTGTTGGTAGCATGCTGAGCTTATATGCCCAAGATCGCGGGTTCAAACCCGTCCGAAGTCGTCGGATTATTTAAGAGCGTTAAAAATCCCTCAGTATGCCTTCCTTCGGAGGGGGAGTAAAGCCGGCGGGCCCATGTCATAGATTTATGGCATGTTAAAGAACCTTCCACTAATTACACCTGTGTGAAGCTAAATTATAGCTTAAACATTTGAATAACTCTCTCAGGTTCCAACGATCATCGCCAGGAGCCGACTGCTGTGGCGTCTAGTAACCAAAGTCTGAACTAGTAGTCGTTGACGGTGGTGTTTGGTGGCAAAATTAGGAACTACTTGAAAATTCAATGTCGACAGTCCTTACTTGAATTAAAAACAGATGTCTGTTAGGTAGTCAGCCCGAAGGCTGGTTGGATCCTCAAAAAGCACTGCCGTTAGGTTATGTGGGTAGATACCCTCAAAAACCCAAGGCAGTGCTATATTGAGGCGTACTAAGCAAGATCAGGAGTGAGGTAGGTTGCTATTGCTTTTCTCACTGAGTCAGAACAGTAGTCCTAACCCTATGAGTAAAACCTTTCACAGCATTCACAGGCACTGACTGTGCCCTGAATGTCATTACTAAGCACCACCCATACCTCAGTAGCTTCCATATAATCACAGCCATGAGTGAGACTGAGACATCGGTGAAAAGCCACATTTTACTCTAGCCTGTGTCAACAGACAAATGCAAATGTACTGCATTCATCAGGAGATGGCAAACAGGCCAATAAAAACAGATAACACACACTAATTCAGCCATCACAATTAACACCGGTTATCAGACAGATTCTACACACACCCAAAATACACGGGGCTACATGACCGCGTTGTCGCAGCCTCTAAACTGAGGAACCAACCAACCAGCTTTATTAGCATGCTGAAAAGATCACTGACACCTTCAGGAAAAGGCGTTTGAAGTTCTACGGCCACATTCTCACAATGAACAATGACAGGCTCACCAAAAGGATTCTCAACCTCGCTCTCTCATTGAAAGTCAAGAGCAACTGGCTTAGTGAAATAGAAAATGATGTTTAAGAAATTGGCATTACAGAGGAAATTTTACAAGATCGACTCCTGTTCAGAGCATTAATCAACAACCATCATTTCTCTGAAAAAATTTCTACCAGTACCAAGAAATCATGGGCTGAAGAACGGAGGAAGATTCTTAATGCCCAGGTGAAGAGATTTTGCGAGAAGAAAACAAGTAGTTCCGTGAAGAACTATACAGCCTATTTTCATATATCCTACTCATGTTAAGGGGGCACATACAGTTTATGGAGCCACAACAATAACGAATTTAATATTATAACAGTGCCTGCCACAAATCTTGTACAACAATGATATACATTTCCAAGGAAACACACACACCTTGCTATTAGACGCAAAGTTAAAAATTTTCAAAATTCAAATGGTAATTATTTTTAGAAATCTTTTCAAAATTTGGTTCTTTTTTGTGCTGACCTTCACCGTTTCCCTGATATCTCCCGTGTTTATAGGAATTTTTGGAGTTTTCTTTTTTAATGTGGGTGTTAAACCTTCTGCTACAAAAAGAATCTCGCATATTTTCACATTATTAATTAATTTATTAATTAATTAAGCATCATTATTTCTATTTTATTCTGAGCAAACTCAAAAAAAAGTTAACGTTTCATAGAAAGACTAATTAAAGCCACAACGGTTTTGAGTGAGATTCATTTTGTAGCAGAAGGTTTAACACCCACAATAAAAGAAGAAAACTCCAAAAATTCCTATAAACACCGAAGATATCAGAGAAACGGTGAAGGTCAGCACAAAACAAGAACCACATTTTGAAAAAATTGATAAAAATAATTACCATTTGAAAATTTTTAACTTTGCTTCTAATAGCAAGGCGTGTGTGTTTCCTTGGATATGTATATCATTGTTGTACAAGATTAGTGGCAGGCACAGTTATAACATTAAAATCGTTATTGTTGTGGCTCCTTGAGCTGTATGTGCCCCCTTAATTGCCTCTATCAACATACAAAAAATCAGTTTGATTGTTGTGATAGATTCGTAGATATTGAGAACCGTCTAAATATTTCAGATGGTCGCCAGGTTGGATTTTTATTTATGTATAATTACATGAAGATTATTGTGTACTTGTGGTATTCAAACTTCAATCGCATGATAAGGACACCAGAATTAAAAACGAGATTTTAATATTTCGCACAGCAGCCATCTTGTGGTTATAATAACAATTGAAATAAATTAGATGCCAGTGGATTAACATTTGTATAAGCATTTAACGTGCAAAGTTTCATTGCACTCGGATGGTTAAATCGCGAGAAACGTCCATTTAAATATTTATACTTCGCGTCGCTGCCATGTTGGATTTGTGCTCACCAGGTTACTGAAAGTCCTATATATGTGAACGTATGTTCGTAGCCTCTATGAACATAACAAATATCAGTTTGATTGCTGTATAACAGTGGTTCTGAACCCGTAGAAGTCTGAGGACCACTCAGCCTGAAATTGAATCATGTACGGACCCCCTCCCCCCAATACACCTTGTCAGTTGTAACATTTCCTCAATAACACTTATTTTAGAGATATTTCAATTCAAAATCTGATAGTCATCGTCGCGAATACATTCGGACGATTCTCGGTCAACGCACATCGTTTTCGAAACCCCCGTTTATTGGCCACTTTTTTTATACGTGCTGGTGGACCCCCCCCCCCCCCCCCACCCCCACGGACCACTCCCGAGGCACTCCCGGACCACCTGTGTTCCGCGGACAACCGGTTGAGAACCACTGCTGTAAAAGATTCGTAGATATTGAGAACCGTCAAAATATTTCGGATGCTCGCCACTTAGGATTGTTATATGTATAGGCCATAGAGGTATGTACCATTAAAGGAAAATTATTGCGTAGGTTCATTGTTCAAACTTTCACTTCGATCGCATGATTGTGACACAAGAAATAAAAAACTTAATTTTAAAATTTCTCACAGCCTCTATCTTGAGGTTATGTAAACAATTTAACTAAATTTGATGCCAGTGCATTACAATATGTATAAACATTTACTGTACCATATTTCACTGCGTTCAGATGGCTAAATCACGAGAAAAGTCTATTAAAATGTTGCAATTTCGCTTGACCGCCATGTTCGTTTTGCACTTAACAAGTGTTTGAAAGTTACATAAATAAACTTGTAGCAGTGCCCTTTATCACCGTACAAAATTTCACGGTGATATCTGTAATAGTTTCAGAGATATAGAATGCCAGTGAAATATTTCGCACAGCCGCCATTTTGAGGTTATGTAAACAATTGAACTAAATCAGACGTCAGTGCATTACAATGTGTATAAACATTTGCTGTACCAAGTTTCATTACGTTTGGATGGTTAAATCGCGAGAAAAGTATATTTAAAAGTCTCAACTTCGCTTGGCAGCCATGTTGGTTTTGTAGTTCCCAGGTTTTTTAAAGTCTCATCGGTAAACTTCTAGTAGTGCCCTTTATCACCGTACAAAATCTCCGGGTGATATCTGTAATAGTTTCGGAGATACTGAATGCTGGTGAAATATTTCGCACAGCCGCCATGTTGGATTGGTGAGACACAATGAAATTTGAAGGGCACAGTGGGGGTCATCCAGAATGGTGCTATGATCTTACCGAGTTTCATTGAAATCGCTCCAGCCGTTTAGAAGTTATTAGGGGGGGGACACGCACACACACACACACACACACACACGGACAAAAGGTGATCTCATAAGCCAATTTTTCCATATAATGAAAATAGGCTAAACACATAATTAGCAAAATAAGTTCTATCACTCTCCACAGATAGGCACAGCTATGTAGCCTAAATAATAATAATAATAATAATAATAATAATAATAATAATAATAATAACAAGAAGTTCCGTGACGAACTAAAGAGCCTACTTTTCTTAAAATTTAAGATTCATGCCAATAATTAATCTATATGGATCTATCTAGAATAATGACGAAATTAAGTTGGTAATATCGAAATTTCTAATTAGTTCGAAATACTGTATACCTGGCATAATGTAGTCTAATAGAGAACTACAGTTGGCAGCCCTGGTGGCTGAATTTATTCTTAGTTCCATCACTTAAGGTACAGAATACAAAATTTGGTTGAAGTCCAATGGATAGCTTGGACGTTACATGCAGTTAAACATTGGATCTAACAGCGCGCGTAAAATCATGTTGGCAACAATGACATACATGTATTGGTCAGAAATAATCTGAAATAATATGATCTATTGTTGTGTCAATTTTGAATGAAATCCATTAGTTAGTATAGAAGTTACATGCATTTTAAATTGGACCTATCAGCAGGCTTAGAATCATGTTGGTAGCACTGACGTATACAAGTTACTCCTAATTAATATAGAATGTCAGGTACTATACTTGTGCATAGTTTAAAGCTGTCGGCTTGCATACTTTCTGATATATGGGTATTTGGATTAAAACATTGAGAGCATTTATTAACAGTTGGCAGCCCTGGTGCCTCTTAAGAATACGCGCAGTCTTATCTGTTTATGTACACATAGCACATACGAAATTTGGTTGAAATCCAATTTATAGTGTAGAAGTTATATGCATTTCAAATTTGGACTTATCAGCAGGCTTATAATCATTTTGGCAACACTGCCATGTATGGCCTCCTGGAAATTAAACTGCAATATTATTATCTATACGTGTGCCAATTTTGAAATAGCTCCTATTCATATCTTCCAATATATCCAACATGGAGCTCAAATTTAAATTGCGATTTTTCAGCAGTTGGTAGCACTGTCATCATTTTCAAATACGGCCGTGAGATGTTCAGGTATAGATCTTCACTCCTACCAAATTTTGTTTCGATTGCTGCAGCCGTTTAGGAGTTGATAGGGGGACACACACACACAGCCAGCCAGACAGACAGACAGACAGACAGACAGACAGACAGACAGATAGACAGACAGACAGAAGGACAGACAGACAGACAGACAGACACACATTTGCCCGATCTCATAAGTCTACTTTTTCCTCATTTTTGCAAAATGTGAAAAGTAGGCTAGTAATAATAATAATAATAATACTAATAATAATAATAATAATAATAATAATAATAATCATCATCATCATCATCATTGTACAGCTCCAGTTTCCCGGGTCTGTTTATGAGCCTCCTCCACTTCAACCTGTCCATATATAACTTGTCATGGAGAACATCATCCATTGGGTCCACCCTCTGGTCGCTAGATCAACCTTGATCATGTCCATCCATCGGGTTCTAGGTCTTCCTACAAGTCTTTTAAAAATAACAATAATAATAATATGCCTCGAAAACATCCGGAAGGGAGAAAGTAAAATGCTCCAAAAAATCTTAGGCCCAAATATCAAGGATGGAGAGAGGAGACAAACCAAGCAAAGAACTATACCTGAAGACAGAAGGAGTCGTAGCCCTAATGAGAAAAAGGAGAATACAGTGGTCTCATGATTGGAAGTGTGACTGTGGAGCCGATAGACAAACGGTGAAGCACATCATTCAGGACTGTCTTCTAAGATCCTATGGTGGCAACATATTGGATTTTCTCTCAGCGACTCCTGCATCAGTGGACTACATTTTGAATTTAGATATAAAATTATGAGCCTATCTGTTCTCTATTTTTTTTTCTTTCTTCAATATTTCATTAAGATATCTTATGATGTACTGTAAGTGTGTACCATACCATACGATAAATAAAGAAATAGTTTTATGGACACTTGGTGAGAATGAATAATAATGTTATTGGTTTTACGTCCCTTTTAACTACACTGGCTTTTAGAGACGCCGGGGTGCCGAAATTTGGCCCCGAAGGGGATCTTTAACGTGCCAGTAAATCTACTGACACGGCTCCCTCGCATGTGCGCACCCTCAAATGCCAGCTGACTGCGCCAGGTTTCGAACCTGCAACCTTGGGCTCAGCAAGCGAGAACGTTACCCCTGAGCCACGCAGCCAGACTGGTGAGAATGAACAATGACAGATTGACGAAGAGGATTTTTGAATTTTTCAGGAAGAGGAAGACGTAGCCGAAATGGTTTCGGGAAGTGAGATTGGACTTGATCGGATGTTAAGGAGTTTGCAGGTTTCCAGGAGACAGGGGAGTTGTCAGTGAGGAAAGGAAGATCTTACAAGGAGGAACAGAAGAAGGAAGACAGGATGAAGAGATATTGGCAGAGAGTGAAGACAACCAATAATGTAAAAACTGTCAAACGTGGTCCATCTTGGCCGTAACAAATAAATATAATATGTCAATAATTACAGGGGGATAACACTGTTACCAGTCTCTGACAAACTTTCCACGATGCACTACTTACAAGACTTGAGAAGCAAACAGACCACCTAATAGGTGAATACCAGGCTGGTTTCAGAAAAAGAAGATCATGTGTAGAACACATTTTTCACCTCAAAACTATCTTATAAATCCGTATAACCAGACAAACAGTGACAGTTTTGCTAGATTTCAAATAGCATATGATTCCTTAGATAGACACCGGTGGCTTCGGTGGCGTAGTTGGTAGCATGCTGAGCTTCTATGCCCAAGATCGAGGGTTCAAACCCGGCCGAAGTCGTCGGATTTTTAAGAACTTAAAAATCCCTCAGTATGTCTTCCTTCGGAAGGGAAGTAAAGCCGGTGGTTCCATGTCGTAGATTTATGGCATGTTAAAGAAACTTCCACTAATTACACCTGTGTGAACCTAAATTAATATAGGTTAAACATTTGACTAACGTTCTTAGATTCCTACGTTCGTGGTCAAGAGCCGACTGCAGTGGCATCTGTTAACTAATTTCTGAACTAGTTGGTCGTTGACGGTGGCGTTTGGCGGCAAAAGTAGGAACTACTTGAAAATTAATTCTACACACACCCAAAGTACACGGGGCTACTTAACCGCGTTGTCGCAGCCCCTAAACTGAGGAACCAACCAACCTGATAGACACCATTTCTGATGTGCTGGAAGAATTCAGAGTAGATACGAAAACAAGAAATTTAATCAGACAGACTGGCACCACCTCCAAAGTTTAGTTCGTAGGAGACATTTCTGATCCTTTTGGTATTAAAACAGGTGTCAGGCAAGGAGATGGTTTATTTCTATTATTGCTAGAGAAAGTAATCCCAACTTGGGAAAAATAAATAAAGGGGATTAATAACAGCAAGCTATTTAAGGATAGTTAGTTAGTTAGTTAGTTAGTTAGTTAGTTAGTTATTGTTGTTTTAAGGGGTGGAACTACGAGGTCAACTACCCCTAAATATTTAAGGATAAAATGAATCTCGAATGTTTGGCCTTTGCAGATGATCTTGTAATTCCGTCGAGCAATAGGCAAGAAAACTTCATCGCTACATCACGAGGTGGTCTGTACCTTGAATTATCTTTGTATCATTATAGTATGTTGGTCTGTTCAGCTGTACCTTAGTTCGTATGAGCCCGTTAATGTCGAGCGAACATCTCTAGTTTATAATACAGTTGGTAACACTGCAAGCAGCAGTGATGTGTTAACTCCCACGGCCGCATTACGAGATTTAGTTACAGTGGTTACACTGATCCCAGGACAGGATTCGAACAGGCAGCCAGTTAAGCGCCACCGGCAATGACCTACTGAGCAATGCGGTTTCCTTTTTATCGTTGCCCCATGATCTTGGCAGACCTCAGCTTGTCCTGTTAGGTTTCTTTATCTTTAGCGCCAGGGCGTATTTTCTTCAATGGTACCGTTATTGTCTGTTCGGGTAAATAGTGAAAAACAGTCAGTAACCCCGTGAGAAATTTTACTGCCAATCCTGTCTAGTGACTTCAGGCGCGGCTCCCCCGGGTAGGCATCACTTATCTGACCAATTTGTAAACGAGAAAGAAAGTCAACTAGGCTATACATATAGGCCTGTTTAATACAGTATTTTCCTTTTATATGTACAATATATCAGGTGCGTTCAAAAAGTAACGAGCCGGAGGCTGGAATGCGCAAACCGGTGACTACATCGGCTAATCGTGGCGTGTGTAACGAGGTGTGGTTCCGACCAGAGCGTGGAAGGCTAGAGGGCACGCGTGCACGTCACGTGACGACACAAAGCGAGCAACAGCATGCATCAATCGTCCAACGCTGCTAGTCGCATTGCAAACAGTGACATGGAGGCGTCAACCGAAGAGCAAAGGGGTGTTGTTCGGTTTCTGACAGCGGAAGGAGTAGGGGGAACGGACATTCATCGCCAAATGTCACACGCGGCGAACACTTCATGTCCCTTGTAAGGGTCAAGGCGTGGCACAAGCGTTTCAGGGAAGGACGGGTGTCGTTAGCCGATGATGCCAGGTATGGGGCACCCCCCTGCATTACCGATGACAACGTCCAGCTGGTTGATGCACTCATTACCCAGGACCGCCGAGTGACAGTGAACGCCATAGCCATCGTGGTCGCTCCTCGACAATGCACGACCTCATACGGCCAACACAGTCGCGGCACTCCTGCAGAAATTCAAATGGGAGGTTCTCGGTCACCCTCCATATAGTCCAGACCTCTGTCCCTGTGATTACGCCATGTTTGGTTCCCTGAAAAGGGCTCTGCGGGGCCAACGATTCACCTCGGACGCCGACGTCCAGCTGTACGTGCGGAACTGGTTCACATCGCAGCCTAGGGAATTTTATGAGACAGCCATTCACCGCCTCGTGTCACAGTGGGACTAGTGCCTCAACAGCCAGGGCCAATACTTCTAACATACAGGTACTGGTTTCTGTAATTATGCCTCCAGCTCGTTACTTTTTGAACGCATCTTATATTAATCATATCTCTCTTCTTCTTTATTAGGAATATTCTACAATGCAGTAGTTTTCCTTCAACCCAAAAGTACTCTACTCCTCCACAAATTTCGGTCTTCACCATCTTCCTCGGTTAAGCCTCTGGTAGCCTTGCTTCTCTTTACACCATCCATCCATTGTTATCTTGGTTTTCCCCGTTTCCGTTTGCCATCAGCTTGCTAGTGTAACATTAAATGTGGAATTCTACTGGACGATTCTGCATCCTTTTCACACGTCCAAACCATTGTACTCTTCTTTCTTCAACCACTTCTAGTACATCATTTTACGTGCATAATTTCTCTGATTCTCGTATTTCTAATTTTATCCAATCTTGATTTTCTCGCCTCCCTCCTCCAATAATCCATCTCTGTTAATAATAATTTGTTTGCTTGCTGTCTGTTGAAAGTCAACGTTTCTGCTCCATACAACGAAATGTACCAATGCACTGTAAATACGTTTCTTAGTGTTGTTTAAAATAGTTCTGCTCTATAAAACGGAATTTCTCTCTCTCTCTGTGTGGTTAACAGCCGTGAGGCTGGTTGGCAGCAGCTCGCCATTCCTCCCGTCTTTCAGTCTTCCTCTTTAGTTCACATTATGAGTATGCAGTATTTGACTCATGTAC
This sequence comes from Meconema thalassinum, assembly GCA_946902985.2. Lineage (NCBI taxonomy): Eukaryota > Metazoa > Arthropoda > Insecta > Orthoptera > Tettigoniidae > Meconema > Meconema thalassinum. Next base: position 97,271,016 of record OX336400.1, on the reverse strand, counting down.
TCCAGTCTGGGCCTTCCTCTACAATTCTTGCCGTCTACTGTTCCCTCGGTTATAAGCTTAATCAGTCCATTTTGTCGCAGTATGTGGCCCACGAGGTGATTCCTTCTTCTTTTTAAATATTTAAGGAAGCATCTTCTCTCTCCCACTCTTCTAAAGACTTCCTCATTTGTGACCATTTCTTTCCAACTGATTTTCATAATCCTTCTATAGCACCAGGTTTCAAATGCTAGTAGTCTTTTCCTCTCTCTCTCCTATTGTCCAAGATTCGCTGCCATATAGAGCGACGCTCCATACATAGGTCTTCAACATTTGTTTCCTCACATCAAGACTGATGTTCCTTGCAGTAAATAGGTTCTTCTTTTTATAGAAAGCGTTCTTGGCTTGGGCAATCCTACGTAATATCTCTCTGCTGCTTCTTCCATCATTCGTTACTTTACTTCCCAGATAATTAATCTCATTCACTTCTTGTATCTTTTCATTTCTTAACTCTATTGATGTCTGGTTTTCGCCATTTCTACTGCAGACCAAAATTTTTGTGTTATTTGTATTTATTCTCTTATTAAATTCTTCCTCCATTATTTTGTCCATCTTGCTCAGGATCTTTTGTAAGTTTTCTTCACTTTCTGCAATTAGCTCTATGTCATCAGCAAACTTTATCATGTCAACTTTATCTCCATGAATTTAATGCTCCAATAATATTGTTCTCCAAGCCCAAATTACTCTTTTCTCAATTTCAGATGAACTTGTTCCCCCAGCTTCTATTATTGAACCCAAATATTTAAATTTAGTGATTGTTTGAATTTCTGCATTTCCGATCTGTAGTTTCTCACCACCATTATTCTCTAATGTAAGGTATTCCGTTTTGTTGAAATTGATATTTATTCCCCACATTTGATATTCCTCAATCAATTTCCTCATCATAATTATAAGAGGCATCGTCTATATCTTGAGTCAATATCACCTTGTCATCAGCAAAAAGTATAAAACAAAGTCCCCGATTCTTTGGTGTCACGGGTAATCTCGAGAACCACTGGATGGATTTTGATGCAGTTTTCACTATTCTGTAAAGGATATCTCGAGGAAGGTTTCTGTGGAAAATAATTTATTTATGATCAAAGGAAGCCAAGCAGTAACGATTTCAGTGAAAAAGTCGAAAAAATACCTGGCGTCCGTGCGCTTTTTAAGCTTAAACCGTTAAAAATATCAATATACTATGAATGTAAGAATTGTTCAGCATGAAAAGTTCTACAAAGAAAGTCCGCGAGAGCATATCTCTATCTTCAATACATCGCCCACTAGAAGTGTTTTTACGTTTTTATTTCTTCCATCAATCTCCATTCTATTACTGTGGCGACACGCAAACAGACGGTTAGTAACGAATGGCCTGTTACCCAACAAGAGTTTGCCTGGAAGTGGAACAACTGGCCCTTAAATACTTTCTACATAAAAAGATGCTTATAAATAGGTCATATTTTCCCGTTGTTAAGTCATATTCAGCTGGCATTTAGGGCATATTTGTTTGCATTTATTGTACTTGTTTAGATCATAAACATTCGAACCCTAGTTAAAAAAAATAATTAGCGTATGGCTTATTAGTGCCGGGAGTGTCCGAAGACATGTTCGGCTCGCCAGAGTGAGTAGCTGCCTTTATGTGGACACCCATGGGGTGAGCTACAAGTACCGTCGCGTGTGGAGGAAAGTGTGAATGTAAGGACGAGGAATTGGAAGGTAGCGGCTGTGGCCTATAGTTAGGGACCAACCCCGGCATTTGCCTGGAAGGAAGATGGGAAACCACAGAATACCATTTTCAAGGTTGCCGGCGGGGGATTCAAACCTCCTCGCCTACCGACTGCCTGCAGCCACGCCGTAACGACCACGGATAACTCACCCGGTTCGAACCCTAGTAATAACCCTGAACTCAACTGGAGGAGCTTTTGGTCGTGGTTCCACACCTCGTGTGACCGTAATGTTTTTACTTGTGTTTACATAGTCTCTAAACTCCCATTATTACCCAACACAGGGAGCAGCGCCCACCTTCAATTAGTCAACAAACGAACCATGAAACCTCTGATCAGTTAAACAACTGAGGCATGCGCTGACGTCATTCAACGGTACTCTAAAATAGGCGTCCGGTCATTACTTTGTTTGACCTGAATTTCTTGTATATTTTTTAAAACGAACGGAAACATATAAAATGCATAAATGGCCACGCATAATTTCCAGAAACAATAATACTGAGCTAAGCAAACACAGGAAGCCGCCCATTGGCTGAAGATGATTCCCACAGAACAGATGTGCAAGCCATAAAATGAGCACAGATGAAGATTATGGTTGTTGAGCCAGTTGTGCGCAAGGTGAGGGATATCAACCAATAATAACAACAACAAGAAGAATAGTAACAACAATTATAATAATATCCAGCAGATCCACGCGAGAACTCTGGCATGTGAATAAATCAACCACCTGGCTTTATTGGAGTACGGGCTCGACGCGACACAGTCTTGTTTATTTGACTAAATGTACTTTATAAACAAGTAAAAATATTTCCGTTGACTTTTCATAAATGCAAGATTCTTCCTGTACTGACTTGAAAGATTTTGGTACAAACTGCAACTTCTAACTCCGTCTGGTTAAAGAGCTTGAGTTTTGTAAAACATATACCTTAGCGTTCTCAATATCTATGAATCTATTACAGCAATCAAACTGACACTTTGTATGTTAATAGAGGCTATTAACATAAGTTCATCTGTAGGACGTTTAGTAACCTGGTGATCTCAAAACCAACATGGCGGCCAAGCGAAGTTTGAACATTTAAATAGAATCTACTCGCGATTTTATCATCCGAGCGCAGTGAAACGTGGTATGGTAAATGTTCATATAAAATTTAGTCGACTAGCATCCGATGAAACTCAATTGTTTTGATAACCCCAATATGGCGGCTGTGCGAAATTTTAACATTACGTGTGTATTTCTTGTGTCCTAATCATGCGATTGAAATGAACGTTTGAATAATGAACTTACGCAATAATCTTCATCTAATGGTACATGACTCTGTGGCCTATACATATAACAATCCGACATGGCGACCATTCGAAATATTTAGACGGTTCTCAATATCTACGAATCTATTTCAGCAATCAAAGAAATTTTGTATTTGATAGAGGCAATTGTCATAAGTTCACCTATGGATCATTCAATAACCTGGTGAGCACAAAACCAAGATGGCGGCGACGTGAAATTTATTTTTTTGAATGGATTTTCCTCGCGACGTTTCATTCGAGCGTGCTGAAACTTAGCACGGTATACCTTCATACTGAACCCATATGCCATAGGGTCCAAGGAGTGCGAATCCATGCATTTGAGGAAGAAATCAAAGAAACGTACAGTTTCTAATGTAACTTAAAGAAAGATCCAGCTAGGAGGCCAGTATAAGGTTGTGCAACTAACGAGGACCAGGTGTTCGAGAGGATGATATCATCCCTCTTGACATTCAGAAGGGAGCGAGTCACGAGTATTAATAACCGAGTGGAAATTTCCAACGAATAGACAAGGAGGCCTGAATCGGAAATCGAGCTGACGTTGCTGGAAAATGACAACACCGCTTATGCGCCAGAAGAGGAATAATTAAATTTAACCCATTTACAAGTATAATAATGAGTAAACAAGTACAGTACAGTGAATCATTTTGAATGAGAGATTTTTTAGTAAAGAGAAACCATTTAATAATTGCGCAGGAAAAAACTGCAAACGCAAGACGACGTCATTGGGGAATTACCAAGGCCTGTGTGGAGGGGAGAAAGCAAAAGAAATGCAACACCCACACAATTGAGGACGAGAAATTAATTAATATCTCCGAATTGCACGATCGATTCTTAGGTGCAATGAGATTATTTGACATTGAGAAGACGAGCTTTCGGAAGGTATAATTTTTATATTTGTGGCACCATTATTTTAGAAGTTGGCCACAGAAAAGGCTAGAGTCTTATTTTTTTTGTAGTAAAATAGTATAAAGCTTCGGGCTTCACCAAGCCAATCATGCAGTCTCGAACAGCCCGAGGGGGCGTTGCTACGCATCACGCAGTACGAGTCCGTCCAGGGGGACGTGAAGTTACATCAAACACCGAATGCAGTTATTGTCAGCCTGTGGGCGAGACACTGTGTCACGATCATCGAATGCAGTTATTCTGACAACCCGTGAGGGTGTTACTACGCACGCAGTTCCGACGGTCCGTGAGGGGCGTAAGACTACATCACAGCACATCAGTATTCAGACAGCCGTGTGGGGCGTAACTTTGCGTCACATCGAAGAAAGTTACTAGTACTCCTTGAGGGGAGAAACGCTGTGTTACACCGCAGAAGTAATATCCGATAGCCATAGGCGTCGCAGTATTAACGACTTGCTTGCCTCCATAAGGAGTGGTCAAGAAGAAATTTAAAGTATCGCCGTATTGAAATATTAGGAAAATCCTAGTTACAGGATTTAGGCTCGACTCTATACCAGTTATAGTGAAAGTTCGTAAGATATAGTCAGAGCAGGTCGCGAACGTCGGACTTAAAGGCGATAGGTCGTTAAATAGACGAACGAATATATCATAACGTACGGAAGTACCGTACCAGAAAGATAAACTGTTATTTAAATTAAAGAACCCAAAAAGGGAAGAACAGAATAAGGTTCGGAACGTACATCAGAAACGTAGGAGTGCTAGAACCGATCAAATAAAGAAGCAAGGAGACTATAAACATTATCTCCAGAAAGCAGGCGAACTATTCTAAAAGTACTAGACTCGAGAAGTACTAGCTGCTATAAACTAAATCTATAGGTCATTGAGGAGACCTCGATCCGAATAGACTTTCGCTAGGATCGATAAACAGATCTACAAAGAAGCCGTTCAAGCTAGATAAATAGCCGGTCATCCAGGATAGGAGTAGAAGAATTTGGATTCCAGGGAACAGTAGATGTTTCGAGACTTTCGTATTCTGCAATATAGGAAGCCGACATTGAATAAATTTCACCCTTGGAAACGGGAAATTAAGAAGGTCACGTGTAATAGGCTCAGAAATACGGCCTAGTGATCAAGAATTGTGAAGTGTAAATTTATCAAGATCGTGTGTTAAATTAATATTTTTAGTGTTTATTATGTGTTCAAAAGGGACACATCAGTGTATAAAAATGTCGTCAATGTTAAGTGTCTTAAATATATGTCAAGAAGTGTTTATACATAAGATGAATTCCTTTAATATGGAGTAAAAAGTTCAAAGTGGGCCCAAAATGAAGCACCGCACAAGAATAAAGATCATGGGACGATCTTAAAAACATGTGAGTACTGAATTTCATTCTATTTTGGTGTCAGGAATTGACTGTGTACAAATCCACCGGAGTTTTTGAGTAAAAGGGATGTGTTTTAATAAATAAAAACTGAATAAGCAAGAACGCGGTCTGAACAATAATAGAAATTTGAGAAATTATAAATAATTATGTAAAGAATAAATCCCGTAGAGGAAATATGTGAATAAAATGTTAATGTATTTAACAAATGTCATAAGAGCAAGCGAAATATCAGTAATTATCATGAAAGATATTTAAATAAAGTAAAGTTGAAATATGAAAGAAATAGCTTTTGAGCTTGTGTAAAGAATAAAGATAATAATAATAACTAAGTATGGAAATATTAAATAAAGATCAAATAAATTGATGTGAACATAAGAGCGTTAAAGCCTTAACATATGTGTAAGATATGATGTTTAAGGGAATATTTTAAAAGGGAGCGATTTATCGGCAACGGAAAAGATTAATATAAGAATTTAAAAGAATGTGAATTGTTCCTAATGAGATTTATCAGTTCTTGGGAAGACAATTCGGCTTAAAATAATGTATAGCGCAAAAGAGCGCAAATAATATTAAAATGTCACGCTAGGAACGCGTAGAGGTTAAAATACTTGGTAAATTACTTATGGAGGGTAGTTGATTGCAGTGAATTGATAATTGTATAAGTCCTCTATTTGTGACGTAGTATCACGAGGCATTGTGTATGTATTTGAAAGGGAGCTAATATATGGTATTATTGAGCGTATGTCATATGGGCCACGGCCGACTTTAAATCGCATTTTGTATAAGTCCTCTGTAAGGGAATGGTTCCCGAGGCATGTGAAGAGATTCGAACGCAGAATCTTCTTATGATAAAAGCCCCTTAATTCTTCGTCGTCGAATGTGCATTAATCTTCCCAATCAATGAGGACCCTCTCATAATTAATAAAAGCCAAGGTTACGAAAGTGGTCTATGAACCAAAGAATAGTTGTTTGAATGAATACGGTACAGTAAAAGCCCGGTCTCTCCCCAGAACTGAATATAATGTGAAGGTTTGTTTTGAAAGCCTTGGAAATAAGCTGCTAACGGGGGTTAGACAGAGAGTCGCCCGTCACCCTCCGTGTCATAAATCGCGCCCGAGTAGAATGGCCTAGCTTTTTTAGAGCGAGAGTGGGCAGAAACCGTCTCGTAAGATGTTGTAAAGAGAAATGAATACACCAAGAGTGTTTAAAGTTGTTAACGACCCGGGCTTTGAACCGAGGTCCTTGTAGATTGATATTTTCGTTTGCCTGTTCAGATCGTAGTTTCTTATTTGATAATGGTCTTATAAGACATAAGAGATAAATAGCAATCCCTATTGTAAGGATGTATGGACGTAGGATTCCACGAGTTAATTGAAGGCAACTAAGTTTCGGGAGTAACTATAGTTTTTTGACTGTGTCAAGTATCTTCACGCTCTGGAGTACACAGTTGATTTCCTGATTACCTTAATATATTTGTGAAAATAAAGAGAGATGATAACAGCTGAATGTGTGAACATGCCCAAAAATATTGAGTTAGATAATTAACATAAAATTTAAATGTAATGATACATTTGTTTTGAGGAGTAAAAAAATATAAAGGATAGTATTTGAGGTGTACAAGAATGACACCATTATTATGTAAAGCATGGAGCCAAAAGAGCTCGGAGTTATATAAAACTTACAGTGATGCTTTATGGAAGTAAGACTAAGTAGGAATTGTTGGTTTATGTGGAAACCATATGTTTAAATACAATATTTGTTTTATTATATTTGTGATTCCTTGTTCATTTGGAACAAGTAGATGATTATGGGTCAGTAATTAAATTGTTAAAGTGTTTGTAGCGCCATTAATTTTATTAATTAAATGTGTTTAAAATAGGAGTTGATTTTGTTGTTATTTTTGCAAGTGTATCCTCTAATTAATCCAAAATATGTGAGTCACAGAGTGGGGGAACTTACCGCTGCCCCGAAAATTCCGAATTGAGCTACGCTGGTATACTGTGATTGGCATATTTCTTGCTAAAAGGGCACAATACATGCCTTAATATACTGACGTATAATTTAATGGAATTTTATGAGATCATAAATATGGCGGCTGTGCAAATTTTAAAATTTCGTTTTTATTTCTCGTGCCCTATGTAAGACCAGTAGGATATAATTTATTAAAATGGGCTATATAGTTCTTCACGGAACTGATTGTTATTTTATTAATATTAAACGAAGAAGAACATTGAATGTCGAAGCATGCTCGTTTAAATCATAAGAAACATCATATTTTAGTATTGATTGGGTGGATTAACATAAATATTTGTCATTATTCATTCCATTTAAAAGCCCAAAAAACAATAATCTTCATTTGAGCAGGCGGCTTCGGTGGCGTAGTTGGTAGCATGCTGAGCTTCTATGCCCAAGGTCACGGGTTCAAACCCAGCCGAAGTCGTTGGACTTTTTAAGAGATTAAAAATCCCTCAGTATGCCTTCCTCTGGAGGGGAAGTAAAGCCGGTGGGCCCTTGCCATACATTTATGACATGTAAAAGAACCTTCCACTAACTAAATTTGTGTGAAGCAAAATTTTTTAGGTTAGGTTTGATGAATGCTCTTAAGTTCCAACGTTCGTCACCAGGCGCTGGTTGCGATGGCATCTAGTAGTAGCCAAGTTCACAGCCAGGTGTCGTGGACGGTAGAATTTGGTAACGAAAATAGGAGCTACTTGAAATTATTGTCTGCAATCCTAACTTGAATTAAAATCAGATAACACACTAACACAGTCATCACAATTAACACCGCTTATTAGACAGATTCTATACACACCCAAAGTACACGGGGTTACATGACCGCGTTGTTACAGCCCCTAAACTAAGGAACCAACCAACCAACCTCATTTGAGGATCGTGTGTATTATATTCTCTACACGAATGTATATTTCTTTGTTAGGTTATGGCCTGTTGAATTGTATTTCAGTTGTCCTTGGGCTTCGAACCAGTTCTCTCTCTATGGTCATGATTTTGTTTAGTTTTAGTGTAGGCCTATAATAATAATAGAAACTGATTGATTTTTTTAAGTGTGCTAATTGAATTCGCCTCTTCTTATTTTTTGTTTCTCGATGTTCTGTGCTAATCCGTTCCAGCCTGGCGCAACATCAGGCGTGCCAACCACTAGCGTTACTTCTGGTACCGGTACCGTTTTAAGACCGAAACAAGTAGTTCCATGATGAACTAAACAGCCTACTTTCATATATCCTACTTATGTCAATAGCCACTATCAACGTACAAAATTTCAGTTTGAATGCCGTAATAGATTAGAAGATATTGAGAACCGTCTAAGTATTTCGAATGGTCGCCATGTTGGATTATTATATACGAAAGCCATAGAGTTACGTACTATTAGATGAAGATTATTGCGTAGGATCATTATTCATACTTCAATCGCATGATTAGAACACACGGATTAATAAAAACAAGATTTTAAAATTTTGCACAGCCGCCATCTTGTGGTTTTGAAAATCATTGAAATATATTAGTTGCCAGTGGATTAAAATCTGTATAAGCATTTACCGTATACAGTTTCACTGCGCTTGGATGGTTAAATCGCGAGAAACATCCATTTACATATTTAAATTTCGCGTCGCCGCCATGTTGTATTTGTGCTGGCCAGGTTATTAAAATTTCCATAGATGAACGTATGTTAATAGCTTTTATCAACATACAAAATGTCAATTTGATTGCTGTCATAATTAGTAGATATTGCGAATCGTCTAAATATTTCGGATGGTCGCCATGTTCGTTGTGTACTTAACAGGTTTCTGAAAGTCCCATAGGTGAACTTCTAGTGAAAAATGAAAATCCACAGCCTGCTTCCAGTCTCCGACCGGGTCAGGAATGGAATGAATGAAGCCCCCTATCTAGCGGCGAGGATATGGACTGTGCCGGCTGCCGAGGCCTGACGCACTCCTCTGGGGCAATGATTAAATGAATGACAGATGAAATGAAATGATAGTGGAGAGTGTTGCTGGAATGAAATTTTTGACAGGGAAAACCGGAGTACCCGGAGAAAAACCTGTCTGCCTCCGTTGTGTCCAGCACAGATCTCACATGGAGTGACCGGGATTTGAACCACGGACCCAGCGGTGAGAGGCCGGCGTGCTGCCGCCTAAGCCACGGAGGCTTCAGGTGAACTTCTAGTAATGCTCTTTATCGCCGTACATAATTTCAGGGTGATATGAGAAGTAGGTTCGGAGATATAGAATGCCGGTGATTTGTTTCGCATAGCCGCCATATTTGATTGGTGAGACGTGTTAAAATTTGAATGGAACGGTCGGGGTCGGACAAAATAGTGCTATGTCCTTACCAAGTCTCATTGAAATCGTTACAGTAGTTTAGATTTCATTAGGGGCGGACACACAAACACACACACACACACACTGACAAAAGGTGATCTCATAACCCTATTTTTTTTTTCATAAATGAAAATAGGCTAAACATTTCTAGAAAGAATGTGCATGTCCTTGACACTAATTGAGATCGTTTATGAATGCTCTACAGGCTCGGCATATAAAGGTACAATATAAAGAGCTTGCTGACACATGGAAGTTTCTTCAATGTGCAAGAGACGATTGACAAACTATGCCCTCCTTCCAAAGCAACGGAGTTGTTTTACGACACAATAGTGTAGATAGAAAACCTCGTGGTTAAAAATACTTTTCCGTTCCATTTTTTTCCTTCCGACTACTGGTTGTCACGATTTTGCTTCTAGTTATGGAACACAAATCCGTAGAACAGTAATCCTTATGGTTTATTTCCTTTTGTATTTAAGGAACTCCGGAATGTCCTATATTGATGATGGTGATCAGGTGCCATCAAGTTGGCGTCGACTCCTAGCGACTGCATGGATGGACTGTCTCCATATGATTCGGTCTTCAGCCATATACTTCAGATCATTCACTGACATATTCATGTTGGATTTGATGGAGTCGATCCATCTCAATGCTGGCCGCCCTCGTGTCCGGGACCCTTCTACCTTTCCAAGCATAATTGTCTTTTCCAACGAATCAGAACGCCTCATAATGTGTCCAAAATATGACAGCTGTAATCGTGTTATCAATGCTTCAAGAGACAGATCTGGTTTGATTTTTTGATCATCCATACATTTGTATTTTTGGGCTGTCCAAGGAATACGCAGTATCCTTCTCCAACACCAGAGCTCAAAAGCATCAACATACTTCCTATATCGCTTCCTTATGGTCCAGCTTTCGCAACCATATGTAACTTTGGAAAGACTAGTGCCTTAACAATTCTAATTTTAGTAGGCAAAGAAACATCGGAACACTTGCAGATCTTATCCAGGCCTTTAAAAGCTGCTCTTCCTAGGGCAAGTCTTCGGCGAATCTCTTTACTGCATGAGCCACTACTACTAATGGTTGATCCCAACAAACAGAAACTATTCACCTCTGTGATTAACTTATTATCTATCATAATGTTTGATGGTAAACTTGTTGTCATTAGTTTTGTCTTGTTGATATTCAAGTACAAGCCCATGTTTTCACTCTGTTCTTTAACTTTCATAATGATACTCTCAAGCTCTTCATTGCTTTCAGCAACCAAAGAGGTGTCATCTGCATACCTCAAGTTGTTTATATTCAATGCACCAATCTTAAAACCAGATATTACCAAGGCTAATCTCCACCTTCTACAGAGGTGTGCAAATTATAGACACGGCACCAGTTTCCCAAAATAACATTGATGATACTTTTCACGACTTAATACACTAAATATGTTTGCAAGGCGCTGAAATTACTTCCAATCTTTGGTTGGTTGGTTGGTTCCTTAGTTTAGGGGCTGCGACAACGCGGTCATGTAGCCCCGTGTACTTTGGGTGTGTGTAGAATCTGTCTGTTAACCGGTGTTAATTGTGATGACTGTATTAGTGTGTGTATCTGTTTTTTAATTCAAGTAAGGACTGCAACTTTGAATTTTTCAAATATTTCTTACTTTTGCCACCAAACGCCACCGTCAACGACTACTAGGTCTGGTTCAGAACTTAGCTACTAGACGCCACCGCAGTCGGCTCCTGGCAACGAACATAGAAACCTAAGAGCGTTGTTTACATTCTTAACCTATACAATTTAGCTTCACACAGATGTAATTAGTGGAAGGTTCTTTTACATGCCATAAATGTATGACATGGGACCGCCGGCTTTACTTCCCTTCTGAAGGAAGGCATACTGAGGGATTTTTAACGCTCTTAAAAACTCCGACGGCTTCGGCCGGGTTTGAACCCGCGATCTTGGGCATAGAAGCTCAGCATGCTACCAACTACGCCACCGAAGCCGCCCTTCCAATTTTTAACCAAGAGTCTTAATTATATTTTATTTTAATAAACTGAGAGTAAAATGAGAATTTCCACTAACAGGAGCTTTGTTACTGCAAAATGCCACACGTTTTGTTTTGATTACTCTACTCTACTTTTCGTGTGAATTTAGAGCTGAGGGTTTTGGAGTCATTTTACTGATGATTAGCTCTTGAACTATTCAAGGTGGCTTCGGTGGCGTAGTTGGTAGCATGCTGACCTTCTATGCCCAAGTTCGCGGGTTCAAACCAGGGCGAAGTCGTCGGATTTTTTAAGAGCGTTAAAAATCCCTCAGGATGCCTTCCTTTGGAGGGGGAGTAAAGCCGGCGGTCCCATGTCATAGATTTATGGCATGAAATAAAACCATCCACTAACTACACTTGTGTGGAGCCAAAATTTGTAGGTTAGAATTGATAACGCTCTATTAGTTCCAACGTTCGCCGCCAGGTGCTGTGCGATGCCATCTAGTAGCCAAGTCCGCAAGCTAGGTGTCGTGGACCGCAGCATTTGGTAGCAAACGTAGGAACTACTTGAAATTATTGTCTACAGGTTGAATTAAAACAGATAACACACACTAATGAATGAATATAGTAGGGCAAAGATGAAGGTAATGTTGTTTGCAGACGACGTTGTGATCTGGGGCGAGGATGAGATGGAGGTACAAGAACAGTTAGACGTAATAAATGAAAAGATTGAGCAATGGGCATTGAAGATAAATGTGAAGAAGAGTAAAACAGTGGTGATGAGTAGAGATAAGAAAGAAGGAAAAGGAGAATCAAAGTAGGAGATAAGGAATTGGAAGTAGGGAAACACTTCAAATACTTGGGAAGTGAACTGACTGGAGATGGAAGACTAGATTTGGAAATTAGCAGAAGAATACAACTCGGGAGTGCTTTCTACCAACAGGTACTGGGACTAGTATGGAACAAGAATATACCAATTGAGGCCAAAGAAGTTATGTACAAAGCATATTATGTTCCTATAATGACATATGCAGCAGAAACTTGGGCAATGACTAAGAAGGATGAGAGCAGAGTACAAGCAGCGGAGATGAGATTCCTGAGAAGTATGGTCCAGAAAACGAGGAGGGACAGAGTGAGAAATGAAGATATACGGAAAGAACTGGGCGTACAGAAACTAAATGACAAACTGGAGCAAAACAGATTGAGATGGTTTGGACATGTAAACGGATGAATGAAGAAAGGCTACCAAGACGAGCACTGGAACGACGGATGACTGGGAAGAGATGACGAGGAAGACCAAGAATGCGTTGGATGGACTCGGTGGAGAATAGTATTAGAAAACGGAACCTGGATTGGAACACTGTGTCGGAGGAGGAATGGTGGAACGACAGAGCAAGTGGAGAGGAACCGAATTTGCCCCCACCCAGTGTCAACTGGAAAAGGGGAAATGAAGATGATGATGATGAACACACACTAATACTGCCATCACAATTAACACCGGTTAGCAGACTGATTCTATACACACCCAAAGTACACAGGGCTACATGACCGCATTGTCGGAGCCCCTAAACTGAGGAACCAACCAACCAAACTATTCAAAGATTCATGAGCTATGGATTGAAGTCACCTGAGTTCCAAAGTCAATGAAATATAATAGAAAACCGGCCAGGCTCAGGTATTCCTTGGAATACCCAATTCTGAAAGTTTCCAGAAACAATTCCTTATGGGAAAAGCTGGAAGTGGATAAGGGAGATAACATTACTTAGTAGGGTTAAAAAGATGCCAACAGATGGTCAATAAAATTATTTTGAATAAAAATCTGTGGTTGATTTAAATTCTTTATTTGATTCTTATAATTTGCACACCTCTGTGTTTAACTTTCTCTCAGAAACTATTAACAGGAACTAATCAAATTATTTATAGATGTTCTTTAACCTGTTGAGTGCTTCGCCCGTCTATAACGGTGCACAATAACTTTTTTTAAAAATCCATGTATCCCTTTGGCTACCTAGTGCCGAGTCGATCTCTGGCATGTTCTGCCATCTGTTGGGCATTATGTAGTACTAATTGAGTTTTTTTTTTCTGGAAGTAACTAACAGATCATTTTGTAAACGTCCGTTCTCTACAGCTGGAGTTCATCTGAGATGTAAACAAACATGGCGGAATAACAAGCAAATTCATCAAACCGCGTTGTGATTCTGGATCAATGTCTGTATGAGTATTAGTTGCTCAGTAATTTCATTTTGGGTCCTGGTATGGACATGATGCAAGCGTGGGCACAAACATTTTGAAAATTATTTTGAACGTACGATTTTGAGTTTACATTCCGATGAATAAAGATGAAAAACCCATAAACATTTTAAACCCCCACCACCACTCTGATCAGTTAAAAATTACGATTTCTACAATTTGTTTTTAATTGCGAATGAAAAAACTCAGCACTTAAAAGGTTAAGGCTCTCTGCTTACTGTGACACAGACGTTATGAAAAGAAATGTATTTTTGGAATGTCCATGCATATTTCGAGAATTGTATTATCTTAACACAACTTTCTTACACATTTCCAACTGGCAAAATTAAAATACAATATATTTTGATAAACGGACGCGTTAAAATAAAGATATCTCTTACCTTCGTTGAAAATATGAATGCACCGTAAGAAAATGTAGGTCAAATGGCGCAAAACCAAAATGTAGAAACTTTTGACGATTTGGGGCATTCCGAAGCCCCCTTAAACATAGCAATCTTGCTTATCTCAATAAATAAAATAAGCTTTCTGCCTGAACGTGTAGAATTTTCTGCTAAAGCTTTGTATATAATTTGGATCAGGTGTATAATGACCATTTTTAGCCTATTTTCATGTATGTCACAAATAGTTCCGTGAATAACTAAATAGCCTATTTTTATCTATACAACTTATGTTAATTGCCTCTATCAACATGAAAATTTCAATCTGATTGCTGTAATAGATTCGTAGATATTGAGAACCTTCTAAATATTTCGGATGGTCGCCATGTTGGAAATTTATATAATTATATAGGCCATAGAAAGCCTCCGTGGCTTAGGCGGCAGCACGCCGGCCTCTCACCGCTGGGTCCGTGGTTCAAATCCCGGTCACTCCATGTGAGATCTGTGCTGGACAAAACGGAGGCAGACAGGTTTTTCTCCGGGTACTCCGGTTTTCCCTGTCAATATTTCATTCCAGCAACACTCTCCACTATCATTTCATTTCATCTGTCATTCATTTAATCATTGCCCCAGAGGAGTGCGTCAGGCCTCGACAGCCGGCACAGTTCATATCCTCGCCGCTAGATGGGGGCTTCATTCATTCCATTCCTGACCCGGTCGGAGACTGGAAGCAGGCTGTGGATTTTCATTTATGTTTATTATTCAAACTTCAATCGCATGATTAGGACAAAAGAAATAATAAAAACGAGATTTTAAACTTTCGGACAGTCGCCATCTTGAGGTTATGAAAACAATTGACATACATTAAATGTCAGTGGATTAAAATTTCTATAAGCATTTATCGTACCAACTTTCACTGCGCTCGTATGGTTGAATCGCGAGAAACGTCCATTTAAATATTTACATTTCGCGTCGTCACCATGTTGGATTTGTGCTCACCACGTTATTGAATGTATCATAGGTGAACTTATGTTCATAGCCTTTATCAACATATGAAATTTCACTTTGATTGCTGTCATTGATTAGTAGATATTGAGAACTGTCTAAATTGTACGGATGGTCGCCATGTTGGACTTTTATATATGTATGCCATAGAGTTATGTAATGTTAAATGACCCTTATTGCGTGGGTTCATTATTCAACGTTGACTTAGATCGCATGATTACCTCACAATAAATAAAAACTTAATTTGAAAATCTCGCACAGCCGCCACCAACTTGAGGTTATGTAAACAATTCAACTAAATTAGATGTCAGTGTATTAGAATGTATGTGTATAATCTTTTTCTGTACCATATTTCACTGCGCTCGGATGCTTAAATTGTGAGAAAAGTCTATTTAAACGTTTCAATTTCACTTGGCCGCTATGTTCGTGAATATCTATGACTTTTTTCGTTATTCTAGATTTTCCCGTATTGATTATGATATAATATATTACACCAATATCCACTTTACAATACAAAAATGTTTTTATACGATGTCCTTACACTAATCGATACATGTTTCGGCTCTGTGAGCCTTCTTCAGTCAAAACACATTAATGATTTTCATATGGCAGTCTATGTGTTTTTTTTTTAACAAGATCAACACATAGACTGCCATGTATCGATTAGTGTAAGGACATCGTATAAAACATTTTTGTATTGTAATGTGGATATTGGTGTAATATATCGCTATGTTCGTTTTGTACTTAAAAGGTTTTTGACAGTCACATACGTGAACTTCTAGTAGTGCCCTTTGTCACCATACAACGTTTCAGGATGATGTCATTAATAGTTTCGGAGATATAGAATACTGGTGAAATATTTTGCACAGCTGCCATGTCGGATTGGTGAGACGTAACAACATTTGAAGGGCACGGTCGGAGTCGGACAGAATAGTGCTACTATGTATATCCTTACCGAGTTTCATTGAAATCGCTCTGGCCGTTAGGATTTTATTAGGCGGACAACACGGACAAAAGGTGATCTCATAAGCCTATTTTTTCATAAATGAAAATAGGCCAAACATACACTTATGAGATCACCTTTTGTCCGTCTTTGTGTGTGTGTGTGTGTGTGTGTGTGTGTGTGTGTGTCCCTCCCCCCTAATAAAATTTTAACTTCTGGAGCGGTTTCATTGAAACTCGGTAAGGTCATAGTACTATCCAGTCCAACCCCGATCGTGCCCTTTAAATTTTATTACGTCTGACCGATCCAACATGGTGGCTGTGCGAAACATTCCAACGGCATTCTATATCTCCGAAACTATTACTGATATCACCCTGATATCCTGTACGGTGACAAAGGGCACTACTAAAAGTTCATCTACGTAACTTTCAAAACTCTGTCTGGTAAGTACAAAACGAGCATGGCGGCCAAGCGAATTTGGAACATTTAAATAGACGTTTCTCGCGATTTAACCATCCGAGCACTGTGAAAATTGGTACAGAATATGCTTACACACATTGTAATGCACAGACATCTAATTTAATGTAATTGTTTACATAAACTCCACATGGCGGCTGTGCGAAATTTTAAAATTACGTTTCTATTTCTTGTGTCCTAATCATACGATTGAAGTCAACGTTGGAATAATGAAGCTACGTAATAATCGTCATCTAATAGTACATAACTCTTTGGCCAACATGGCCAACATTGCGACCATCCGAAATATTTAGACGGTTCTCAATTTCTACTAATCTATGTCAGCAATCAAACGGTAATGTTGTATGTTGATAAAGGCTATGAACATAAGTTCACCTATGAATACATTGGTGATCACAAATCCAACATGGCGGCGACGCGAAATTTAAATATTTAAATGGACGTTTCTCGTGATTTAACCATCCGAGCGCTGTGAAACTTGGTACGGTAAATGATTATTCTAATTTTAATCCACTGACATCTACTGTCATTTCAATTGTTTTCATAATCTCAAGATGGCGGCAGTGCGAAATTTTAAAATCTAATTTTTATTTCTTGTGTCCTAATCATGCGATTGAAGTTTGAATAGTACACCCACGCAATAATCTTCATGTAATGATACATAGTGGTATGGCCTACATATGTAAAAATCCAACATGGCGACCATACGAAATTTTGAGACGGTTCTCATTATCTACGTATCTATTACAGCAATCAAACTGAAATTTTGTATGTTGATAGGGGCAATTAACGTAATTAGGATATATGAAAATAGGCTTTATAGTTCTTCATGGAACTACTTCTTGTATTTGAATTGCAGCCAATGGCCATAGCGGGGTATTTTTAATGGAACGCTCGTTGGCTCCCCATCAAGTTTAATTTCAAGTACATCCAACTTTTTCTACCAGAGATATAACTATCACTGACACCTAGTGGTGAACGTTGGAACTTGATAGAGCGTTTCTAACCAAATAACCTACAAATTTAGCTACACACTACCAATTGTAGTCGTAGGTTCTTTTACATGCCCTAAATAGACTTTTCTCGCGAGTGCAGTGAAAATTGGCACAGCAGCCCTCCGAAGTAAGGCATTCTGAAGGATTTTAACGCTCTTAAAAATCTGATGACTTCGGCCAGGTTTGAACCCGCGTTCATGTGCTTGGCAGTTTAACAACACGGTGTTCTTATAGCAACATGTAGATGTCTCTACTGAATCCTTAGGCCTTGATGACGAACACTTGTTGCCATGGTAACAAGTGTTCGTCACCAGCCCTAAAAGATAGCAATGTGAATATATTAGTTTTAACCTAACGTTAGCGCAATGAATAGTATGCAGGGACGCGGAGCGAGTTGGGAACAACATGGTGGTCGCGCTCGACCTGGCCACACTGTCTTTATCGAGTCATTAGAGTAAATATAGGATGGAGCTACCATCTGTTAGTGGTTGAGCGAACTAACTGCTGTTAGCAGAGAAAGACGCGCGCTTAACCTGTCAGTGTATTGTTTATACCAAGTTCGGTGAGTTTGTGATGTATTCTTCAACCATGGGCTTGTTTGGAGCCAAGGGAAGAAACAAATCGTTAAACTTGTCGTTAAATTTCAGTATACGGAATGTTCCGACATTGTAAACCCAAAAGTACGGGTGACAGAAAGGAACTGCCTGTGTGGCATTATAATGAACTTTTCAGAGACAGGAATCCCCTACACCTAGGATCCTGGGAACATCAGAGGTATGTTTGTTGAAGAAATAACATTTCAAGCATTCAATCACTGTTTTAATATTTTATCTCAGTTAATGTTGTGTTGTTGAT
Source organism: Meconema thalassinum (assembly GCA_946902985.2). Lineage (NCBI taxonomy): Eukaryota > Metazoa > Arthropoda > Insecta > Orthoptera > Tettigoniidae > Meconema > Meconema thalassinum. The sequence continues at coordinate 97,252,476 of OX336400.1, read as the reverse complement.
GGACTCAGGATTAAGTATAGGCCTATCATGGTCTTGTAGCCCCGTGCACTTGGGTATGTTTGGAAACTGATTCAACATATGTCATTGTCATATTAAAACTTGCAAGTAGTGCATCATCCCTTTTCGTTACTTTTCACAAGGTAGATTATTGAAAATATATCATTTATGATTTACATACCTTTCTGGGAGGCCTTTCAAGTTGATTTCAATTTCAATTGCCACTGCTGCACCGTTTTTTTTTACGTAAATAAAGTATTTTTGATCGTGTTCATTTCACTAGGGCCGCCATTTTACATTGACGTCGGACAGTACGTCAGACCCCATGTGACACGCCATGTGACACGGTGCCAACATGTCCGATACAAAATTCCGGGCAGCTAGCGGGGTAAGGGCACGGTTCACACAAAACCATTGGTCTGGGCGGATTAGCTTGTAACCATTGTCAAAACCATTGGTCTGGGCGGGTTAGGTTGTAACCATTGTCAAAACCATTGGTCTGGGCGTGTTAGGTTGTAACCATTGTCAAAACCATTGGTCTGGGCGGGTTAGGTTGTAACCATTGTCAAAACCATTGGTGTGGGCGTGTTAGGTTGTAACCATTGTCAAAACTATTGGTCTGGGCGAGTTAGGTTGTAACCATTGTCAAAACCTTGGTCTGGGCGGGTTAGGTTGTAACCATTGTCAAAACCATTGGTCTGGGTGAGTTAGGTTGTAACCATTGTCAAAACCATTGGTCTGGGCGGGTTAGGTTGTAACCATTGTCAAAACCATTGGTCTGGGCGTGTTAGGTTGTAACCATTGTCAAAACTATTGGTCTGGGCAAGTTAGGTTGTAACCATTGTCAAAACCATTGGTCTGGGCAAGTTAGGTTGTAACCATTGTCAAAACCATTGGTCTGGGCGGGTTAGGTTGTAACCATTGTCAAAACCATTGGTCTGGGCGTGTTATGTTGTAACCATTGTCAAAACCATTGGTCTGGGCGGGTTAGGTTGTAACCATTGTCAAAACCATTGGTCTGGGTGTGTTAGGTTGTAGCCATTGTCAAAACCATTGGTCTGGGCGGGTTAGGTTGTAACCATTGTCAAAACCATTGGTCTGGGCGGGTTTGGTTGTAACCATTGTCAAAACCATTGGTCTTGGCGGATTAGGTTGTAACCATTGTCAAAACCATTGGTCTGGGCGGGTTAGGTTGTAACCATTGTCAAAACCATTGGTCTGGGCGGGTTAGGTTGTAACCATTGTCAAAACCATTGGTCTGGGCGGGTTAAGTTGTAACGATTGTCAAGAACCATTGGATTGGACAAAACGAAGGTTAGAAGGTCGGGGGTAGGTGCGGCCTTTGACCGCGGGTAGCTACCGGGGCACGGTTCACACGAAACCATTGGTCTGGGCGTGTTAGGTTGGAACCTTTGTCAAAACGATTGGTCTGGGCGTGTTAGGTTGTAACCATTGTCAAAACCATTGGTCTGGGCGGGTTAGGTTGTAATCTTTGTCAAAACCATTGGTCTGGGCGGGTTAGGTTGTAACCATTGTCAAGAACCATTGGATTGAAAAAAACGAAGGTTAGAAGGTCGGAGATAGGTGCGGCCTTTGACCGCGGGTAGCTAGCGGGGCACGGTTCACACGAAACCATTGGTCTGGGTGGGTTAGGTTGTAACCATTGTCAAAACCATTGGTTTGGGTGGGTTAGGTTGTAACCATTGTCAAGAACCATTTGATTGGACAAAACGAAGGTTGGAAGCTCGGGGGTAGGTGCGGCCTTTGACCGCGGGTTGCTAGCGGGGCACGGTTCACACAAAACCATTGGTTTGGGCGTGTTAGGTTGTAACCATTGTCAAATCTATTGGTCTGGGTGAATTAGGTTGTATTCATTGTCAAAACCATTGGTCTGGGCAAAATAGTACCAAATGCGTGGGTTGGCATTATTGACTCAGTGAGAAAGATGGCCGTCAGAGCTGCAATTTCAACTAGATAAGTCGTGCCCCTATTTGGGGAGGGAAGGTCTATGGCAGCGGAGGTGTGAACATCTAATACTTAATCTTCTCCAGATATTCTCCTGACTATTAATTCAGGTAATTTCAGTACTTAAAAATGTTTATAGGCACGATGCACTACTTGCAAGAGCCACTATAATTGCCAGTGGCGTAGTCGGGTGGTGTTACTGGGGGGTTAGAACTCCCGGTAACAGTGAAGGAGACTAGATTTCACGATAAAATTTTCTCTACTACTGAAATTAACCATACATACCTTCTGTAATGATTCAAAATAGATCTGGAAATGGTGTAGTTCACTCCTGCGCTGTCTATATTCAAACACCATCCCTTTTTATATCAGGACTTCTATAGTAAAATTCCAGTTGTGTCGACCATTATACGCGTGAATTATGCACTAGTACAGTAGTCTATTGCCAACCGCACGCAAACGATACTAATTGTTTTTGTAAAAGTTAAATTTGCCCCGACCAATAATCATTATTATTAGGTAACGTGGCTTTGCGTCTTAGCGGTATATGCACCCCTGGTTTTTGTCACGCATTGTGGTAATAGTCACGCATAATCTTTCTCTAGACCGATGGGTTTCGCCTAGACTAATAATTACTAGGTAGCAGCCATATACTCCCCCGATTTTTGTCACGCATAGTGGTAATAGTCACGCATAATCTTTCTCTAGACCGATGGGTTTCGCCTAGACTAATAATTACTAGGTAGCAGCCATATGCACCCCTGATTTTTGTCACGCACAGTGGAAATAGTCACGCGTATGACCGACTTCATACGGTGGTGTATTTTATATCTTACATGTTGGCAACACTACCGTGGCGTCAATGTGTCGTCATGACTCACCAATATTATGTCCACCTCTTCGAGCATACAATTCTCCTCTTTTCTGCTGCGCCAACAGTCCAAGTTTCACTTCCATAGAGCGCCACGCCTCCAGGCAAAGGCTTTCATTACTTGAATCGGTCATTTTTAAAGGACCCATGTCCTTGGAGACTAGTTTTGAAAAAAAATAAAAAAATTTTACATTTAAACTATTGATCTGAGACCAACAGTTTTTTGTACATGTCACTGCCATAATAGCTATTTTGACACAAAATTTGTTTGGTTTGGTTCATTAGAAAGGGCAGAATATGCTGCCAAATTCTGCAAAATAAGGGCCTTTTAGAAATGACTCTAAATGTTTAATATTCTTGTGGTTATTTGTTTTTTTAATGACCACTTGTATTTAACTTGCTAAAAACTTTATTTTGTAATGCTATCATTCTCTAATGTACACATATTTTATACATATAATAATATTTCATAACATGGAGTAGCATCATGTATTCCTCTTGTGTATGGCTCTAGGTGTCCTCTGTTGGGAATTTCAATAAATCGTCATAATACTCCACCTATTCATGTGTGATGTACGGTACGTTATACTTTCTTGATGTCTTCTATCTTGTTCGGCTTGATGGGAACACGTCCGTCCTACACAGGGCACTAAATTCGCCAATAATGTTGTATACCCACAAACGTACCACACGTAAAGCCAACATGATGCACCATCATATTATTCAGAACACATTTTGCTCATCCCTTGGCATCAGGGCCGGTCATATCAAACATTCTTTCAGACGGATGATTTTAGAGGACTAATGACCATTTTAAACGGTTTTGATGTTAAGCCTATTAAGGGAGGTTTGATTGTTTATCTCTCAAAACTCAATTTTTCTCACCTCTTTGGCCAATGGTTGATGCTGTCAAAACACTTCTCTGACAAGTGAGAGGTGTTTGGTCCTTATTCGAAGAATAGAACGATTGCATCTGTTTCTAACCTGCTCTGGTTCCTTGCTAAACTGCCCCTTCTACCGCAGAAAGGGCCCTTTAGAAATGAATGCAAATAGCACTGGCATCCCGTGACTACACTGAAAGGTAGAAAGAGGCCTTTTCAGCATGGAATGGTGTGTTTACCTCTGAAGAACCCCAATCCATGTTTAACTCATTTTCACCAAAAATGGCATAGAGGGCCTTCTAGAAATGACCGATTCAATTACTTTCTAACACCGTACCTAAATAGCTGGCCCCATGGTGTTGGAGTAGCGCGCCTGTCTCTCACCCGGAGGCCCCGGGTTCGATTCCCGGCTCCGCCAGGGATTTTAAAACTGACGTGAGGGTTGGAACGGGGTGCGCTCATCCTCGTGTGGACAATTGAGTAGCTGTCTGACAGTGAGTCACCGCCCCGATCACGAACACCAAGATTAATGGCCGAGGGGACCCGATGCGCTGATCACGCGTCACCCCAATATCTGCAGGCCAAATGGCTGGGCAGCGGTCGCTTGGTCAGCCTAGGCCCTTCATGGCTGTATAGTGCCAGGGGTTGCCTTTTTGACACCGTACCTGAATCTATATTCGATGTCAACTTTAGATTTTCACCTGCCAATTTGATATCTATAGGGGTTTCTAATTTATTTCGGCTGCAAACCATGATTTTTGTTTTATATCCATTAATTTTCATCATGAATTCTACTGATGACATAGTCCATACCGTTTTAAAACTCATTCAAGCTCTGTGGCGATGATGACAATGTGATCAGCAAATCTCAGGGTTGAAATTATTTCTCCTTGAATCATTACTCCTACTTTAAATTTTCTATAATTTCCTTCATTGCTTGTTCATCGTATAGATGAAAAAATGTGGGTGGTATGTTGCAGCCTTGCCTTCCACTTTCCACCCATGCCTCTCTCTTTCGTTCTCCTCAACCTGATGGTTGGAGGGTAGCATGGCTGTCTTCATCCAACGACCTCCTATCTTGAGCCAACTGCTTGATTAGTTGATATGGACGTCTCCCTTTAATGCCATTATGATCGTCCTCTTCTTGTATTCCCTTTCAGTTTCCCTTCAAACAGTGTGGTGCACCATGATGAATGTCAGAGTAAGTGACCAATGCAACTATATCTTCTTTTCGTGATCATTTTCCCTAGACTGATTGTTTCGACAGCTCTCTTGAGGACTTCTTCATTTGTTAGCCTGTCAGTCCAGGGTATTCGTAACATTCGGCGCCAGCACCACATTTCAAACGGATTTATTATTTTCTTATCAGTCTTTAATAGAGTCCAGGTTTCAGAGCCATAGGTCGCAATGCTCCAAATGAAGCTCTTAATGAAATGATTTCTCACTGGTAGGGATATAGCCTTGGAGGTCAATAGGCTTCTTTTTTATTAAAAGCTTCTTTAGCCTTGGATATTCGAGAACAGACGTTCTTGTCACATCTCCCATTAGATGCGATGATGCTTCCCAAATAACTGAACTGATTTACTTTGAGCCAATCTTTCTGCTTCCAACCAAACATTAACAACCTGTTTACCATCCGGAGTACGTTTCATTATCTTGGTTTTTGTTTTGTTATCCTTCATGTTACATTTTAGTATTAGTAGATCGTTCAATTTCTTTAGTGAAGTCTTTATCTCTTTCTTAGTTTCAGCTATGAGACCTATATCATCAGCGAAACGTTTTGTTTGGTAAAGTTGACCATTTATTTTTATTCCATGGGTAGAGGTGGCTGAAAACTCTTTCATTGCTTCTTCTACACACACATTGAATAGTAAAGGTGGCAGACCACACCCTTGCCTTACTCCTTTCCTTATTTTCGCATTGATTTGCTCTTTCCCTAAAGCGCTGTCTGGTTCTTGCACAGCTCTCTGCAGTCCACTTTCAGACTTCTATGGGCTTTAAAGATAATATTCCAGTTAACATTATCAAACGCTTTCTCTATATCAATGAAAGCAATTAAGATGGTCTTATTGATTCTTAGCGCTTGTTCAATAATTGTTCTAAGGCTCAGGCCTCAATAAATCACTTCTTTGCTAGTAACTATTTTTTAGGACAACGACAATCGTTTTAGAAGTGCGGAGACAGATGCATAGACACTCAGAGTCATCTAACGGTAAATGCAGTGTATCCATCTAGTAGACTAACATAGGAAGATAATTATCAATATCCTAGAAGTGCGGAGACAGATGCATAGACACTCAGAGTCATCTAACGGTAAATGCAGTGTATCCATCTAGTAGACTAACATAGGAAGATAATTATCAATATCCTAGAAGTGCGGAGACAGATGCATAGACACTCAGAGTCATCTAACGGTAAATGCAGTGTATTCATCTAGTAGACTAACATAGGAAGATAATTATCAATATCCTAGAAGTGCGGAGACAGATGCATAGACACTCAGAGTCATCTAACGGTAAATGCAGTGTATCCATCTAGTAGACTAACATAGGAAGATAATTATCAATATCCTAGAAGTGCGGAGACAGATGCATAGACACTCAGAGTCATCTAACGGTAAATGCAGTGTATCCATCTAGTAGACTAACATAGGAAGATAATTATCAATATCCTAGAAGTGCGGAACATTGTAACTGTAATCGTTAATACTTTTTGACAATATTATTAACGGGAACTGTAAGGAAGTTACTTTTAAAAAATAATTTACTCAACCGTGGTATTTCTAAACACCTGTATTTACTTTGGGAAAGACGTTTTAATATAAATTTAACTGTTACTGATTCACCTGTAAATGGATACCACCTTAGTATAGGAGTGTAGGGAGTAGTAATAGAAGAAGGTTGAAGGTTCGGTGTTAAGATACTTATAGTAATCTTTAATTAATTATTACATAATTTATGCACTGTCGATTTGGTGTTAGAAGAACAATACAGATGGAATTTTATTAAGTCTATCTACTTTTCAAACTTGAGAACAACAATCATTTGAGTCATTTGGATCAAGATATCATACATGACACGCGTAACACAAAATTGAGGAACAGTTATATTTGGAATAAAAGGTTTGAAGCATTATTTAACAACTACTGTAAACACAACATTAATTGTCTCGGGGAATAAAATAGGTTACAACAAATATAAAATAACAATTCACAATTATGGAATTCTTTGTTCCAAATCTACTACATTATCAATGACTTTAATATTTAAAAAAAATGTTGTCAGAGATTTAACCCAAGTATCTCTTGTGATTTTTTTTTCAGGTTTATAAAACTTTATTATAATAATATTTTAACGACTATTTATCATATATTTTCAAAGTTACATTGTTATATAACATGTGTTTTGATTTAAATGTGTAGAGCTCCTTATAGCGAGATATTCTATCTTAAATAAATAAATAAATAAATAAATAAAATATATAAATAAATAAATACACAAACAAAGCTATGAATGACTAAAATAAAGAAATAAACAAATATATAAATAAATGAACGAACGAATGCATAAATAAATAAAATAAAATAATATATATACACAAACAAAGAAATTAATGAATACAATAAATAAATACATACATCTAAGGCTTACACTAAAAATTAATCAACGAAAACAAGATGACACTCATATCTGATGAGGAATGAGGTCGGCTAGAATGAAGAGGTTTTGAGAGAAGAGCAAGATGATGACATCTAAATTCCCTGTCAATCTGTAGATGACTTAAATGTATTTGGTTTGATTTAAGTGCTCCGTGTGCGTAAACTATGTAAATAAATAAATAAATACATAAATAAATAAATAAATAACTCTAGTTACAAATCCCTCTTTCACCAAAAAAGGTAACTTAAAAAGACCACTGGAATAAAATAGACGGAGAAACGTAAGAAGGGGCATAGTGAGTTCATGAGGAGATTTTGGGAGGAGAAGAAGAGGAAAACACCATCAACCCGAGTCAACAAGTTCAAACGCGCTCCCTAAGTGGGCAAAACGAAGAGAGAAGAAGAAATAAATGAATGAATGAATGAATGAATGAATGAATGAATTAAATAAATAAATAAAATTAAGTTATATCATTCAAAACAAGCATCACTTGTTATCTCTTTCTTTCTTATTTCTTTTTATTTCTTCATTTCGCTCTTTCTTTCTTTCTTCCTTTCTTTTTTTCTTTCTTTCTTTTTTGCTTTTATGCCTTCTTTTCTCTTTGTTTCTATGTTTATTATAATTATTCGAACATTTGAATAATTTGACTTGTTTATCGAAGCATTCGATTATTTCACTAATGTGAATATTTCGAAATTTGAATGTTCGAATAGGTTGGAAATTCGAATGTGCGAATAATTCTAATAGTCAAACTATTCGAATTTTCGAATCAAATATTCGTATTCCAAATTATTCGAACAATTTGAATAAATCAATGTTCGAATATGCACAGCCCAAAAGTTTGTTCTTTCAATGCAGGCATTTTCCCTTCGTGGTTTGGGCAGTAGCTTAATCCTGGATACCTTAGACAGGGTGTCAGAAGGGCAGCAGTTTACAGTCGGGGTAGTTGAGCTCACACTGGTCGCCATGTGCTGCCACCTCACTCTTGCTTGGCACGAAGGCGTACATCCTCTGCAAAGGTCCCAGTACACTCCACTCCGCTTGGGCGCTAGGGTCGGGGTTCAGAAGAGCGTGCAATGAACGCTGCATGCCCCACACGAAGGGTGCAGTCTTACACACCAACAGCTGAACACAGCCAGTGTGCCGGCCCGGTAGCCTCCTCGCTAATTTCTCAGGTAACGTCTTGTCTTGAGCCACTTCGAGTAGAGTTGCGATCTGTAACACAAGCAGGCCTGCTGACTGAATTGTGACAACTCCTCCAAACTTCTGTGAACGACACACTCAGCTGATCTTACAGTTTACGCTTCGAAACCCTTCCCAATTTGATTGATGTTTGTCCTTCCGCTGTCACAGACTCTTATTTGGTTATTGTTAACATAAACAAGGAACGACACTTTATATACTCTGTCTGAAAAGTTCGGTGAATGGGTCTATATAACGAACGGATTGTTGGCTTACCTGAAACAGCCGTTAATATCCTTCGAAGTAATCCCCGTGGATGGTTATGCACTTCTTAGAACGACTGTACAAGTCCTGGCATAGTCTTCCTGAGGGATAGCCTTCAGTTGGGTCGTCACATTAGGTTGGATGCCCGAAATGTCCGAAAATCTCTGGCCCTTCAGGGCTTTTCGATGACCTTGGACCCAGATACTCCATACTTCGACGCTTGCCTTCGAGGTCGTACCTCAGGCACCAGGTCTCGTCACCCGTGACGATGGTTTTCAGGACCATTCCATTCCACGGAACCTTCACCCTTCTCACTGCCACCCGTCGAACAGGTGTGCACGTTAGGTTGCATAGATTCACCCTTCTCACTGCCGCCCATCTATCAGGTGTGCAAGGCAGGTTGCATAAATTCACGCTTCTCTCTTGCTTTCAATTTAGAGTTTTGACGACCCAAACTGAAGGCTATTTCTAAAGAAGACTATGCCAGGAGTTTCCAGGACTTGTTCAGTCGTTCTCAGAAGTGCATAACCATCCACGGGGATTACTTCGAAGGACAGTAACGGCTTTTTTTTAATCGTATGGCTTTCAGTGCCGGGAGTGTCCGAGGACATGTTCGGCTCGCCAGAGGCTGTAGCTGCTTCAAGCGGACACCCATAGGGTGAGCTACAAGTTCCGTTCAATTTCAAGTAGTTCCAACTTTCGCTACCAGATGTCACTGATACCCAGTGGTGAACGTTGGAACTTTGATAGAGCATGTTCCATCGACATCTAACCTATAAATTTAGCTTCACACAAGTTTAGTCTGTGAAAGGATCTTTTACATGCCATAAATCTATGACAAGGGACCGCCGGCTTTACTTCCCCTCCAAAAGAAGGCATACTGAAGGATTTTAACGCTCTTAAAAAGTCCGACGACTTCGGCCGGGTTTGAACCCGCTATCTTGGGAACAGCAGTTCAGCATGCTACCAACTACGCCACCGAAGCCGCTGTAATAGTAACGGCTGTTTCAGGTAAGCCAACAATCCGTTCCTAATATAGACCCATTCACCGAACTTTTCAGACAGAGGGTGTATTTTGGCAAAAAGTAACTTTCATAGATTTCTGTACATCCTATCCAACTGTGTCGTGACCTCGCACCTCTAGGTAAGTGTGTATCTCAGAAGTCCTTACATTTGCAAGTGTATTCCTTCCCTAGTAAACACCTTGATCATTTAATTGTAAACATTACATTGTGCTACACGATCCCTAGAGTAGAAGGACACATTCAAAACCTTACTGGTCAAATAAACTAGTGACCACTGTTACCATACACCCATTGTTACATTGATTCTTACACTTGGTCTTTACCTCCCAACTCCCTACCCGATACCTTGATCTGCCAGAGTCATTGATTATAGAACCGCTGTGTAAGCGGCATAGTCCTTTTTCATTGTCACAGCCATGACGTACTTGGTCGCATGCCTGACGAGCACAGCGTTGCGCGCTCAGCAAATACTTGAGTTGCTCTCTGACAGTACTTGCATCGCAAGCTAAGAGATCATCACTATTAGTGCATCCCCTAAATCTGCGACCCCAATCACCTAGAGCTCTTCCCGATTGCTCCAACGCCCTCTCGTACGCACATTCGGAGCTTCAGCACTTTCGGTGAAGCTCATCATAATTAAACACCATCCCTTACACTCACCCCCATATTCCCTTGTTCTTCCTACCCCCGTTCAGGGGGTGAGTGTAAGGGATGGTGTTTAATTATGATGAGCTTCACCGAAATTGCTGAAGCTCCGAATGTGTGTACGAGAGGGCGTTGGAGCGATCGGGAAGAGCTCTAGGTGATTGGGGTCGCAGATTTAGGGGATGCACTAATAGTGATGATCTCTTAGCTTGTGGTGCAAGTACTATCAGAGAGCAACTCAAGTATTTGCTGAGCGCGCAACGCTGCACTCGTCAGGCATGCGACCAAGTACGTCATGGCTGTGACAATGAAAAAGGACTATGCCGCTTACACAGCGGTTCTATAATCAATGACTCTGGCAGATCAAGGTGTCGGGTGGGGAGTCAGGAGGTAAGGACAAAGTGTAAGAATAAATGCAACGATGGGTGTTTGGTAACACCGGTCACTAGTTTATTTGTCCAGTAAGTGTTTTGAATGTGTCCCTGTATTTTAGGGATCGTGTAGCACAATGTAATGTTTACAAATAAGTGATCAAGGTGTTCACTAGGGAAGGAATACACTTGTAAATGTAAGGACTTCTGAGATACACACTTACCTAGAGGTGCGAGGTCATTTAAACTTATTTTCTTATCTTGTGTCTACTAATCAATTAATCGATTCTTCGGATAGTCGATTAATCGATAAATTGTTTTCTATGAATTTCAAATTATTCGCTTAATGATTGTTAATCGATTAACCGAACATAGCTCATTGGCAGCTGTATAGTAGTATGCAGTATGCCACAAGAAAGATAAGAACCCCTGATTCAATGTGACCAGTTATACCTACCTTCTGAGAAGGGTTGTCGAGAATCCAGGCGAGAGGGTTGTTTATTCTGCCGTCCCCACTTCGATTCTCATCATCTGGCTTGGCCTCCATCAGATTGTTGCTAATCTGCAATAATGACACAAAAAATATACTTTCCCTTTTTTTCTGGCTTTGTTTAAATTTGAATTTATTGCTTACTCCGACGAAACTGATCGAGCATTATTTCATCATTATCATCATCATCATCATCATCATCATCATCATCATCATTTATTGTACATAACAGGCCATTAAGCCCCATGACAGAAAACAAAGAAACGTAACAAACACTTCAAATACGGTATACAATATTACAAACCAAACATTCCCTTAATCCATTGTCGTCAACCATATTTGATCCGTCGGATATTTTCTTTTGCCTTTTTCTTTGATCTTGTAATTTAAGACTGGTAGGTTATCAGCCTTCCGAGCCCGAGCTCAGTGATGGAGCTGCCATCTAAGGTGCTGAGCCATCCGGTTTGTTATCAAAGTGACCTTCTTGTAGGCGAGTTGCCTTCTCCACAGCTCATAGAGTCTCACCTACCCTTACCCATACCTATTGGTCCGAGTGTATATATTAAAAAAAAAAAAAGGATCATATAAAATTGATATTAATTCAAAAGGTAGGGATCACAAGAATGTGTACCTACATAACCTAAAATTGTAAACGTTGATTGACAACTATAAAGATCTGTCACCTCACACAAACGTGCGGGTTGATATAGAAGGCGGTGGAGGCCCGTGTGCTCTTCCTCAATGAAACAAAGAACTACGAAATATCAAATCAACGCAAGATAAACAAACATGTCTGCAATTTAGGACACACAAACATACTGAATGGTGCATTTGAGTGAACTAGCATAATGAGAGCACAGATTCATGAGATAACAGGAACTGACACTGGTAACACAATTAAAAAGCTGTGTAAACACACGATGATCCCTTGAAACAACATAATACAACATCAAATGACAAATCCGTGACAGCACCACATTCCAAGATCTTATCAAGGCCCCCATAAAAATAAAAAACAGATAACAAAAGGTTATAATATATACAATATTTACAGAGTAGATTGTAGGTACTGCAACAGTTTAGAGTTAGACATTTACAGCTCAATGTCCAGGGTATTCAGCCAGTTGACAGCATCATCGGTAGCACTGTGTAGGTCGTGGAAAGTCCCTTCAAATCTCCTCCTTGGACACTCGAGGGCAACATGCTGATTGGTCTGAGGTACATTGGCACAGTCGCAGAATAGGCTTTCAGTTTTTCCCCACTTGTGCAGCCAGAAATTGAATCGTCCGTGATTTGTGCGGGCCCTGTTCACCTTCCTCGGTAAATTGAAACCAAGCGGTGCTCTGCAGGGATCAGTTATGTGAGAGCTGTAATATGACGTTCACCTCTTGGCAAGATTCGTCTTAATACCCAATGAGTTGTCCATTTTAATGTTTTGATAGTTCGTACAGCCACCATCTTGAATGTATGGAGAGTTTATATTTTTGCCGTGGCCATACAAGGCCTCATATACGGTCCTAACTTGTCACTAATTTTCGTTACAGTAGCTCTTAAGAGTGGAGGGCTATTTTTAAATATTTTATCATTTCACGATGGCGGCTGCGCGTTAAATTCAGTCTCATGTTTATCTTGTTGACAAGCGAGGGTCCTTTTATAAAACAATTTAAATGCCAAATACTGTGAATTCTGATTCATTGGTTCATAAGTTATTAGCTTGCCACGGTGGGTGAGTGGTCAACGGGTCGGTCTACTAACCCCAAGTTTTCAGGTTCGCTCCTGGCCGTGGTAAGTGATTTTTGAAAGGCGGAAAAAATTACAACACCATGTCATACGATGTTGGCATGTCAAATAACCCTTTTGAATTTAGTAGGCCGTGTTCATAATGGCAAAATTAATCTCGGGAGTTTCCGCCAACACAAAGTTCCTCATTTCTCTACTAGAAAGCGCTGTAGTGTTCAAGGAGCTTAGATATCTAACCTCCTTGACTTTCATAGTGCTACAAGGAACAACGAAATTCGAAATGCAAGCTACCCTTTGGGTGTCATAAGAAAGCTTGCACCCGGCCACCGAGGCCATACGATATTATTATTATTATTATTATAAGTTATTGATTATAATGCTTGCATGATTCGCACGGCCGCCATATTCAAATGGTTTGGTTGATGACCTTGTAGTTTTGGCGACGGTTGCCTCCCATATAAAGGTATATTTTTCCAAAATTTGGTAGAGATCCGATTTAAGTTTGATTTAGTTTGATTTAAGCTCTGAACATTTGAATGGCCGCCATTTTGTTTTGGTTAAGATGGTGGCGATATAAAACATGGTAACTAAATTTGGTTCAATTCGGTTTCGTCGTGTTTGAAGTGATAGAGGGGGGGGGGGGAGAGAGAGACACCATATGTAGGTCTCATAAGTCTACTTACATCTTTTGAAAAAATCGAAAGTAGGCAAAAGAAGGAATTTGGTAAAACATCATGACATAGTTGTTCATTGATACTGTGGGGCGGCTGGTTGTTTTCCGTTGAAGTTTCTCCTCCGTATGAGGAACATGGCAAGAATTATATCACCTTCTACGTCCATGTTTACTGGTAAACTTACGAGTTCTCCACCCGGGTATCAATCACTAGCAAGGCCACCAACGTTTGATAGAAGCGCCACTAACGCTTGGTAGAATTGCCACCAACGCTCCACGAAGCAGCGCTGCTAAGTGGCCTCGTGTGAAGGGGCTCTAACATCGAAAAAAGTAAACTAAAAATCAAATACAGTATAATCTCTGGAGGTTCTTAAATTATTTTAGAAAGCAAATGTATGGATGACTCACCAGCTGGGCGATGAAGATGAGGGCGTTCAGAGCTATGGCCCCCAGTTTAGTCGAATCTAATCCCAGTAACCTGAAGAAGGCTGAGAACACTCCACTACCGGGCTGTTGGTCCTGTCTCACCCATTGCGGTTTGGAGGCCATTAGACTGGTGCTCACCAGGTTAGCTACTCCTGCAGCCGTGTCCAATCCCAGCATGCGGCCTGCCATGTTGAGTCCCTTGCGGAACTTGGTCACTACCCCTGGAACAGAATTTCATGAGGATACGTGCAGTGGCGTACAAACCGGAGAGACATTTCTTTACTTGAACCTTTATATTGTCCCATCTATCATCTGCTTTACGCTACCACTAGTGAGGCGTCTGAACTCCTGTATATGTTTTAAAAGTGATCACGTTCGTCAGTTGGTAAATGACACGCACTCTACTCGCAACGAGACTCCCCCTCCTGCAATAAGATCAGTTTTACTGTTGAAGTGTGCGATCGGTAACCTTTTTCACGTCGCTTCGGGCTGCTTTAATTGTGTGTTCGTTTCGTTAAAGATAATTCAGTACATGAGGAGTTTCTGCAATTTATTCTAATTAATGATACAGATGAAGTCATCAACATAGGCAGATTTTGAGAGCCAATATTAATGACACGGAGAGCAAAACATTATTTTTCACTCAAATAATATTAATATTTTAAGTAACCACGTTGGTCATGGTGTTACCACAGGATCGTTTCAGTTTTAATATTTAGTTACTGTTTTCCATATTTTTCAGATATTTCTTTTTCATTTTTTTATTGTGTCGAAAGAATAATGAGGCCTAAAATAGTTGCCATGCAAAGAGAACGGTTATTTAATTATTGTCTTTTATGAATATTAATCGAAATAATTTAATTATGATGGCGACTGTCGTTTTAAGGGGCGGGACAGCAAGGTCATCTACCCCTTTATCAATGCACACAATTACCCTATTATATTCATGACCCCCCCTCCCCCCCCCCCCTTCCACGCCACTGGATACGTGGGATACATTACACTGAGAAGCCAAAAGTCACGGGAAGGGTAGTCCCATGAGAAAATATGCCGTGTATAACTTCTGAGCGATGTGGCTAGAGCAGTCTGTCACAGACACTAGTGTAGTGAAGGAGGCAACACGTCGTGAGTTAACCGACTTTGAACGTTGGATGATCATCAGCGCACGGCGCTTGGGTCATAGCATTTCGGAGTTTACACGCGAATTCGGGTTTCCGAGGTCAACAGTAAAACCCTGCGCGGATGGAGTTTGCATGGCTGTGTGGATGGTGGATAAGCTGCTGATAATGTTTGGAGTAAATTTGCGGGTATTTTTTAAAATACAATCCGAACTTGTTTATTATCATCACTAGCACTCGGATGTTTATGACATGTCATATCTTTTCCGTTACCTGTATGTTTTTTCCATGACAAATGTAAGATGATTTAAGCTAATCTCAAATTATGTCAATAAGCATAATGAACACTCCGAACTCAAAAGGGTTGCAATTCTGGCTGTAAAACATTCATTTTAAACATAGCACATGCCATACATAGCCTAGGGGAACGACTGTTCCTCAAATGTCTAAATATGTAGCTCGAAAACTTTACGCTTTATCTAATAAATTAAAAATAGTAATGTAATGTCAAAGGATTCGGATGACAAACTTGCGGATGCAGATAAAAGTGCGGATGCGGGGCGGATGTGGATAGCGTTTTGTTTATCCGTGCAGGGCTCTAGTCAACAATGTCAAGGGTGGATTTTCAGTAACGCACAGATAATGTTACCACTCGCGTAAACCGCCGCACGGGACAACCACAGGTGTTTAACGAACGGATATCACGTCACCTCAGCTTGCCACGGTGGGTGAGTCGGTCTACTAACCCCAAGATTGCAGGTTCGCCCCTGGCCGTGGTAAATAATTTTTTGAAAGGTGGCAAAAATACGACACGCATGTCATACGATGTTGGCATGTCAAAGAACCCATTTGAATTCAGTAGGCCGTGTTCATAATGGCAAAATTAATCTCGGGAGTTTCCGCCAACACAAAGTTCATCATTTCTCTACTAGAAACCGCTATAGGGTTCAAGGAGCTTAGATATTTAACCTCCTTGACTTTCATAGTGATTCAAGGAACAACGAAGTTCGACATGCAAGCTACCCTCTGGGTGTCAAATTACAAAGCTTGCACCAGGCACCCGTGGCCATACGATATTATTATTATTTTTATTAGCAGAAACATATGGGGCGATGTAGGGGTACTGTGGGTCAGATCACCGCCCAGTTGAATGTTGGGAGTCAGGAACCCATTTCTTGTCGAGTCGATGTCTCGCCGTTTTGATTGGCTCGCTGAGGAGCACCTCGTTGTTAACATCATATTGTATTGCGCTGGGGGGGGGTTAGTAGCTCGAGTTAGGGTGATGTCTAAAAGACGATATAACTTGTGTGCAAGGCAATGACGTGAGTGTACTGGGTAGTGAAGGAAACCGTGAATGAGACGGGGAAGGCTGAAAGGTAACCTTGCTTACGAAGCAAGGAGCGGGCACTGACTCGGTGTTTACCAATGTTAGACACGAGACTGCGTGGCGCAGCTGAATACAAGCTTGCTGGCGGCGAGCCTGGATTCGATTAGAGGGTACAATAAATACAAGGAGGCAGTTTAAGAGGGTGTGAATGACTTAATTATTATAAGTTTGAATTGTGTAAAGAGTCGCTAGTTAGACGTAGCGACGTGAAGAGTACAAGAATGGATGCGATGATTACAAGTACTGGGTTTGGATTTAGAAAGGAGTTACTTAGGAAACCTAGAGTACACTTTTCAGACTGCAGAGCGGTCGAACAGGCATCGGACAGCTACTCGGCGGACGGAAGATGCTTAGTCCTTGGCGTAAGTGAATCGCCAATGTTTGTGTAATTTAGTCAGCGGATTCCTGCCCTACATAGCAGGAAGCTAACTCTTTAGATTTGTTTGGTAAGAGTTACCACATGTATGGACGTTGGCTGGCTAGGCACTGTGTAGCTGTCGTTGTTGTTGGTGGTTTATTTTAGGGACTGTAGCCTGAACTGGGGATGAAAGAGGACGAAATGGGGCGATAGAGAGTGGCTACACCCTGTGGGAACCCCAGGGTTCAGGGATGTATAGGGATGTACATATCATTCGAATGTTCGATGAATTTGTAATTCGAATAAGACAGGTCTACAAAATAACATTTTTGGAGACCTGTTTTGGATTCAATAACTGATTTTGTATATTGAAAGTGTATGAATTACGGAAATGTCTTCTATGTTCCTGTATCACATTACGTTTTTTTAAAAGCTGCATATTAAAGAAATCATTACAAGATGCGTGAACTTGAAATCTGCATTGTATTGTTTCTTTATAGCAGGCAGAGTTTAGTGCATGAAAATAATAAACACATTACGGTAACTTAAGACATATTTTAAGAAATACATATCAAAGAAAAAAACAGTTCATGTTCACTTGTACGATTAAGTCAAGGGAACCGTTGCTGCTTGGATGCAAAACTTCTCATACTGCTTTTTCTTTTGTTCACTCCAGTAGGATCATCACGTTTTATCAGCCAACAGTAGAGACATTGTGAAATTTTGCAATATCTTATTAATCAAAGTTACTGCAATTGTAAAAATTTGGTATGTGATAGGACAAAAGTAATGGCACTTCTGAAATAAGATGAACATGTAAAATAAGAGTCAAAACCAAGAATGGAAAAGTCGTGTAGACCTGTGTCTGGCGGAATCTCTACCGTTTTTATGAATATTTATGTTCGAACATAATATAATTATTGTTATCGCCGAACATAAACAGTCGCATGCAACTCTCCTATAATGGTAATTAAGACACTCCTATGGAAGTGAATTAATATACATTAACAAGCTGTACCCGGCATGCGATGCAATGCCAATCAAAGAAAGTGTTGGCGTTGTAATATTGTTTGTCGAAGTGCTTTTAGATACACAATATTTTTTCTTTTTCCGTTAACTGCTCAGAAGTATTTTAAAATGGATTTAATAATTCCGAAACATTTGTGGGAGCGTGCACAACAACTCACAAAATTTCCATCGCAATCGGATGTATGGTATATGTAGGCATATGGGACTTTGTTGAAACGATTTGCGTGCCATCACTCATTTGTTGAATCTACTCGTGTGCTACTTATTGTAAAATGGATTTACTAAGTCAGAAACCTTCACACCATTGTGCACCACAACTCACCGAAGTTTCATCGCTATCGCGCGAATGATATATTAACGATACGGGACTTTCTTGAAACGTTTCGCGCGTCGTTGCTCATTTGTTGAATATACCCGTGCGCTACCAATTGTAAAATGGATTTACTAAGCCAGAAGTATTTCCTGTAGTGTAAACAACATCTCACCTAAGTATCATTGAAATCGGAATAATGGTATATGAACACATACGGGACTTTGTTTAAACGCTTCGCGCGTCGTTGCGGATTTGTTGAATCTACTCGTGCGCTACCTATTGCAAAATGGATTCACTAAGCCAGAAGCCCTTCCTGGAGTGTACACAACATCTCACACAAGTTTCATCGCAATCGGACGAATGGTATATTAACGCATACGGGACTTTGTTGAAACGCTTCGCGCGTCGTCGCTCATTTGTTGAATCTACTCGTGCGCTACCCATTGTAAAATGGATTTACTAAGCCAGAAATCTTCCCTGAAGTGTACACAACATATCATCCAAGTTTCATCGCTATCGGACGAATGGTATTTGAACGCATACGGGACTTTGTTGAAACGCTTCGCGCGTCGTCGCTCATTTGTTGAATCTACTCGTGCGCTACCTATTGCAAAATGGATTCACTAAGCCAGAAGCCCTTCCTGGAGTGTACACAACATCTCACACAAGTTTCATCGCTATCGGACGAATGGTATATTAACGCATACGGGACTTTGTTCAAACGCTTCGTGCGTCGTTGCGCATTTGTTGAATCTACTCGTGCGCTACCTATTGCAAAATGGATTCACTAAGCCAGAAGCCCTTCCTGGAGTGTACACAACATCTCACACAAGTTTCATCGCTATCGGACGAATGGTATATTAACGCATACGGGACTTTGTTGAAACGCTTCGCGCGTCGTCGCTCATTTGTTGAATATACTCGTACGCTACCAATTGTAAAATGGATTTACTAAGTCAGAAACCTTCACACCAGTGTGCACCACAACTCACCCAAGTATTATTGAAATCGGAATAATGGTATATGAACGCATACGGGACTTTGTTTAAACGCTTCGCGCGTCGTTGCTCATTTGTTGAATCTACTCGTGCGCTACCTATTGCAAAATGGATTTACTAAGCCAGAAACCTTCCTTGGAGTGTACTCAATATCTCATAGATGTTTCATCGCAATCGGATGAATGGTATCTGAACGCATCGGAGACATACCCACAGACACTCTAAACATTCATTTTTATATAGATTACAAGCTGTAACCGGCATGCGTTGCAATGCCAATCAAAGAAACTGTTGGCGTAGTAATTTTGTTTCTTGAAGTGCTTTTGGATACACTATATATTTTTTTTTTCAATTTCCGTTAACTGCCTCTAAACTATCATAAAATGGATTAACTAAATTAGAAACATCCGTGGTAGCATGCACAACAAATCACCAAAGATTCATCGCAATCGGATGAATGATATATGAACGCATGTGGGATTTTGAGTAATTGATTCGCGTGCCTTCAGTCATTTGTTGAATCTACTCGTGCGCTACCTATTGTAAAATGCATGTACTAAGACAGAAATCTTCCCTGGAGTGTACACAACATCTCACTCTAATTTCATCACTATCGGACGAATGGTATATGAACGCATATGGGACTTAGTTGAAACGCTTCGCGCGACGTCGCCCATTTGTTGGATCTATTCGTGCGCTGAATATTGTAAAGTTGATTTACTAAGCCAGAAACCTTTCCTGAAGTGTATACAACTTCTCACGCAAGTTTAATTGCTATAGGCCGAATTGTATATGGACGCATACGGGACTTTGTTGAAACACTTCGCACGTCATCGCACATTTGATGAATCTACTCGTGCGCTACCTATTGTAAAATGGATTTACTAAGCCAGACACCTTCTCTGGCGTGTACGCAATATCTCACCCTAGTTTCATCGCAATCGGATGAATGGTATATGAACGCATACGGAACTTTGTTGAAACGATTCGCGCATCATCGCTCATTTGTTGAATCTACTCGTGCGCTACCTATTATAAGATGCATGTACTGAGTCAGAAACCTTCCTTTGAGTACACACAACATCTCACCCAAATTTCATCGCTATCGCTCGAATGGTATATGAACCCATACGGGACTTTGTTGAAACGCTTCACATGTCGTCACTCATTTGTTGAATCTACGCTGCCTATTGTAAAGTGGATTTACTAAGGCAGAAACCTTCCCTGGAGTGTAGGCAACATCTCACCCAAGTTTCATCGCAATGGGATGAATGATATATGAACGCATGTGGGACATTGTTGAAATGAATCGCACGCAATTTTGTTGAAGCTACTGGCGCGCTATCTATTGTAAATTGGATTTACTATGACTATAACTTTTCCGAGAGTGTGCATAACAACTCACTAAAATTTGATCGTAATCGGATGAATGGTATATGAACGCATCGCCAACACTCATTTGTTTAAACTATTCGCGCGCTATCGATTGTAAATTGGACTAACTATGCCTATAACCATCCCGGGAGTGTGCACAACATCTCACCAAAATTTGATCGCAATCGGATGAATGGCATATGAACGCATACGGGATTTTTTTAAACGATTCGTGCTGTGTCCTCCATTTGTTGAATATACTCGTGCGCTACTTATTGTGAAATGGATTTACTAAGTTAGAAACCTTCACGTAAGTGTACACAACAACTCATCAAAGTTTGATCGCAATCGATGAATCGTATATGAATGCGTACGGGATTTTGTTGAAACTCTTCGCGCGTCGTCACTCATTTGTTGCATCTACTCGTGAGCTACCTATTGTGAAATGGATTAACTAAGTTGAAAGCCTTCCCTGGCGTGTACACAACAACTCATGAAAGTTTCATCGCAATCGGATGAATGGCATATGAACGCATACGGGATTGTTTTAAGTGATTCGCGTGCCGTCACTCATTTGTTGAATCTACTCGTGTGCTACCCACTGTAAAATGGATTTACTAAGCCCAAAACCTTCCCTATTCTAACTTTGATATACTAACCCTGAAACCTTCCATGGAGGGAACTCAATGACTCACCAAAGTTTCATCGCAACCGGATGAATGGTATATAAACGCATACGGAACCATGTTGAAACGATTCGCGTGCCGTTGCTCGTTTGTTGAATTTACACGTGTGCTACCTATTGTAAAATGAATTTTCTCAGCCCGAAACTTTCCCTGGAATGTACACAACATATTACCCAAGTTTCATCGCTATCGGACTAATGGTATATGAACGCATACGGGACTTTTTTTGAAACGCTTCGCGTGTCGTCGCTCATTTGTTGAATCTACTCGAGTGCTGCCTATTGTAAAATTAATTTATTAAGCCAGAAACCTTCCCCGGAGTGTACACAACATCTCATCCAAGTTTCACTGCTATCGGATGGTATATGAATGCATACGAAACTTTATTGAAACGCTTCGCGCGACGTTGCTCAATTGTTGATTCTACTCGTGTGCTACCCATTGTAAAATGGATTTACTAAGCCCAAAACCTTCCCTGGAGTGTACTCAACATCTCACCCGAATTTCATCGCAATCGGATGAATGGTGTATGAACGCATACGGGACTTTGTTGAGCGATTCGCGCATCGTCGCTCATTTGTTGAATCTATTCGTTCGCTACCTATTTTAAAATGGATGTACTAAGCCAGAACCTTTCCCTGGAATATACTCAACATCTCACCCAAGTTTCATTGCAATCGGATGAATGGTATATGAACGCACACGGGACATTGTTGAAGCGATTCTCGCATCGTCGCTCATTTGTTGAATCAACTCCTACCTATTGTAAAATGGATTTACTAAGTCAGAAACCTTCCTTGGAGTGTACTCAACATCTCACCCAAGTTTCAACTTAATCAGATGAGTGATATATGAACGCATAGGAGACATACCCACAGACCCACAGACAAACTATCGTGTAACATTGATTTCTACCATATTACGGCCTTCTTCAGTAATTGTTTTCTAATAGAAAAAAAAAACTAATGTGATTACGAGCAAAGTTTTTGAAATAATATTTAACTTGGGTTCCTCTATGAAAAATGTATAAAAAATATTTAATAAACAGATCTGTAACAAATGTGGGCTTTAATTTGTTGTTGTTGTTGTTGTTGTTGTTGTTTGAGTCTTCAGTCTTTTGACTGGCTTGATGCAGCCCTCCATGCTTACCTGTCCTGAGCTAATCGTTTCATCTCTACATAGCTACCACACCTTATATCCGACGCAATCTGTTTAACATATTCTAACCTTGGTCTACCCCTACAGTTCTTCTCCTCGTTCCTTCCATAACTAAGCTTGCTATTCCTGGGTGTCTTAGAGTGTGTCCTACTAACCTATCTCTTCTCTTCATTAGCAGTCGCCAGAAACATCTCTCCTCTCCCACTCGTCTTAATACCTCTTCGTTTGTAACCCCATCTACCCATCTGATCTTCATCATTCTCCTGTAACACCACATTTCAAAATCTTCAATTTTCCTCTTTTCTGCTGCACCAATTGTCCAAGTTTCACTTCCATATAGCGCCACGCTCCAGACAAAGGCTTTCAAAAATGACTTCCTAATACCTAAATCTATATTCGATGTCAACAGATTCCTTCTTTGTAGAAATGCTTTCCTTGCCTGAGCCAACCTACTTTTTATATCCTTTTCGCTTCGTCCATCACTGGTTATTTTGCTTCCCAAGTAACAGAAGTCTCCCACTTCCTTTTGCTTTTCACCTGCCAAGAGGTGGGTTCGATTCCTACCTCAGCCATCTTGGAAGTACTTTTTCTGTGGTTTCTCACTTCTAGGCAAATGCCGGGATGGTACCTAACTTAATGACACGGCTGCTTCCCACTCAAATCCTACCTCGATTACAAATACACACACACTAGGACATACATCATAGTGACACAGGTTATCAGACACTACATACACCCAAGTACACGGGGCTACATGACCACGACGTCGTAAAACCCCTGGAAAGAATCAACAACGATCAGATCTAAATACTGTGGAAGAGTGTTTGTTTCCAGGATTGGACTATACAGTTATGTAAAAGCTCACCTTGAGAAGACAAACTTACTTGAAAACGAGTGATATCCTATAATAATATTAGAATAGCTTGCCACGGTGGGTGAGTGGATAGCGTGTCGGTCTACTAACCCCAAGTTTGCAGGTTCGCTCCTGGCCGTGGTAAGTGATTTTTTTTGAAAGGCGGAAAAAATACGACACGCATGTCATGCGATGTTTGCATGTCAAAGAACCCATTTGAATTCAGTAGGCCGTGTTCATAATGGCAAAATTAATCTTGGGAGTTTCCGCCAACACAAAGTTCCTCATTTCTCTACTAGAAAGCGCTATAGTGTCAAGGAGCTTAGATATCTAACCTCCTTGAGTTTCATAGCGATTCAAGGAACAACGAAATTCGACATGCAAGCTACCCTCGGGGTGTCAAATTACAAAAGCTTGCACTCGGCATCCGAGGCCATGCGATATTATTATTATTATTATTATTATATTAGAATAAGCCCTACCAACATATCTATTCTCTTCATTAGCAAAAGCAAAGTCAACTCCGTACAGGCCATGGAGGCCCTGGGAGTAGTGGAAGGTAGAGGCTAGCGCTAGATGGGATGGAGTTGTCAGCTCCACGCCCGATAGTCTTTGCTCCCAGAAATTACCCTGGTACTCATTTCTGGTGTAGGCTGAGTGCACCCCAGGGCTATTTGCGTTTCCGAAAGTGGTAGTTTTGTTTCTAAAATTCACTACCCGGGTGGGGATCGAACCCACTCCCTCTCAGTTGAAAGGTCAGCGCCTCTACCGACTGCGTCACGCAGCCCCCCTCTTCATTAGCACTCGCCATAAACATAGGATGTATTATTACAGACCAGATCATTGACCCAATCTGTCTCCTGATTGGAACAAGCCGTTGTCACATTTAAATAAATTTAAATGATGATGATGATGATAATTGTTGTTTTAAGGGGCCTAACATCGAGGTTATCGGCCCCTGAATAAATTTAAAGAAAAACGCACTGAGTTGGCTGACTGAATTGTGTATGTGTGAATTTCTAATAATATCGACTGCTGAGTGGCAAACCTGCTTTCTCGCAGAACCCTTTCCTTGTTGCAGTCTACCTCATGGTATAGCGGCTAGCAATCTTAGCTATCGCCCCCAGAGGTCAGGGTTCGATTTCCGGCTCTGCCAAGAGACTTTATTTTGGTCTATTGACTGGAACGGAGTCCACCCGGCCTCATGTAGCAAAATTGACATGAGTTGGGTTCGATTTTTACCTCATCCATTCTGGAAGTGGTTTTCTGTGGTTTCCCCGCTTGTACTCCAGGCAAATGCTGGGATGGTTCCTAACTCAAGCCCACGTCCGCCTCCTTCCCAAACCCCACGTTAATTACAAATACACACTACAGAAGTGTGCACATTATTAAAATCAAATAAAGAATTTCAGTCACAATTTCTTATTCAAAATCATTTTATTGACCAATCTCTGGCATCTTTGGTTACTCTACTTAGTATTATTTTCTCCCCGTGGACTTAAACCTTTTCCCATTAAGAATTGCGTCTGGAAACTTTCAAAATAACGTTTTCCGAGGGATACCTGAGCTGGGTCCGTTCTCTATTTTCTCATTGACTTTGCAATGTACCCTGTAAGTCAAATGATTTCAATTCATGTTCCATGAATCTTTGAATAGATCAAAAGCTGATTGTCAATAAAAGGACTCCAAAACCCTCAACTCTAAATTCACACGAAAAGTGGAGTGGAATTATCAAAACAAAACGTGTGACATTTTTCAGTAGCAAAGCTCCTCTGTTAGTGGAAATTCTAAAAATGCATTTTACTTTGAGTTTCTTAAAGGAAAGATTAAGACTCGTGGTTAAACATATTGGAAGTCATTTCACCGCCTTGCAAGCTCATTTAGGGCGGCTTCGGTGGCGTAGTCGGTAGCATGCCGAGCTTCTGTGCCCAAGATCGCGGGTTCAAATCTGGCCGAAGTCGTTGGATTTTTTAAGAGCTTTAAAATCCCTCAGTAAGCCTTCCTTCGGGGGGGGGGGGAGTAAAGCCGGCGATCCCATGCCATACATTTATGGCATGTTAAAGAACCTTCTACGAATTACACCTGTGTGAAGCTAAATGTATAGGTTAAGAATGTAAACAACGCTCTTAGGTTCCTACGTTCGTTGCTAAGAGCCGACTGCGCTGGCGTCTGGTAGCTAAGTTCTGAACTAGTAGTCGTTGTCAGTGGCGTTTGGTGGCAAAAGTAGGAACTATTTGAAAAACTCAAGTCTGCAGTCCTTACTTGAATTAAAAAAACAGATAACACACACTAATACAGTCATCACAATTAACACTGGTTATCAGACAGATTCTACACACACCCAAAGTACACGGGGCTACATGACCGCGTTGTCGCAGCCCCTAAACTGAGGAACCAACCAACCAAACTCATTTAGCGCATTAAGATGTAAAAAGTATACATGCAATTTTGGAAAACTGGCGTGGAGTCTATTAACTTTCACACCTCTGTAATAGAGACACCACAATCACACAGGTTGAGAAATTCAATAATAAAAATAATAATAATAATAATATTATAATTATAACTATTATACAATATATATATACACATACATTCACACACACCCAAGCATACGGGGCTAAATGACCACGAAGTCCAAGTCCCTCAAATAATAAATATAATAATGATATCGTATGGCCTCAGATGCCAGGTGCAAGCTTTGTAATTTGACACCCAGAGGGTAGCTTGCATGTCGAATTTCGTTGTTCCTTGAATCACTATGAAAGTCAAGGAGGTTAGATATCTAAGCTCCTTGAACACTATAGCGCTTTCTAGTAGAGAAATGAAGAACTTCGTGTTGGCGGAAACTCCCGAGATTAATTTTGCCATTATGAACACGGCCTACTGAATTCAAATGGGTTCTTTGACATGCCAACATCGTATGTCAAGCGTGTCGTATTTTTGCCGCCTTTCAAAAGTCACTTACCACGGCCAGGAGCGAACCTGCAATCTTGGGGTTAGTAGACTGGCAAGCTAGTCCCTCAAATGAAACGGTAATAATTTGTTGCAATAGTAACAGGCGTTAAAATACATTAGTAAAATTGTTTGCTTACCTCCGGCATCCATGAGACTTCGTAATGTTCTCAGTTTGACATCGTCTTGTGTTTCAGTCGCGAGGATCTGGTTCGCTAGCAGAACCATCAGCAACGTCACTGCTAGGTTGTGCATCTCGTCTGTAAGTAATAGTGACAATAAGATGGTATATTGGCTTTCACGGCCAGTGAATTAAAACTCAGCAATTTTTCTAGGTTTATGCCGTGTCTTGTGTGGGGTTTCGCCAAGGAACACCAAGCTGGCTCATCAGCGGGCTATTGGTGTCCGTGCCCGGACCCCCACTGGTGTAGCGAACTGCGCGCTACCTCCCTTTTAATGAAGCCCATCTGCGCCTCTTTAATGCGAGAACTAAAAGCTCAAGCAGCCTTAACCTCCCTATGATGGCTTCCAAGCAGGTGTTATATTGGCTTTCACAGCCAGTGAATTAAAACTCAGCAATGTTTCTAGGTTTATGCGGTGTCAGGGCACAGACCATGAGTCCGCTGATGAGCCAGCTTGGCGTTCCTGGGCAAAACCCCACACAAGACACGGCTTGAACCTAGAAAAATTTCCGAGTTTTAATAGTGACAATACTTTAATATCAGGGCGGCTTCGGTGGCGTAGTTGGTAGCATGCTGAGCTTCTATGCCCAAGATCGCGGGTTCAAACCCGGTCGAAGTCACTGGATTTGTTAAGAGCGTTAAAAATCCCTC
Source organism: Meconema thalassinum (assembly GCA_946902985.2). Taxonomy (NCBI): domain Eukaryota; kingdom Metazoa; phylum Arthropoda; class Insecta; order Orthoptera; family Tettigoniidae; genus Meconema; species Meconema thalassinum. The sequence continues at coordinate 97,225,225 of OX336400.1, read as the reverse complement.
AGTATGCCGTCCTTCGGAGGGGAAGTAAAGCCGGTGGTCCCATGTCATAGATTTATGGCATGTTATAGAACCTTCCACTAATTACACCTGTGTGAAGCTAAATTATAGGTTAAACATTTGACAAACGTTCTTAGGTTCCGACGTTCGTTTCTAGGAGCCGACTGCGGTGGCATCTGGTAACCAAGCTCTGAACTAGCAGTCGTTGATGGTGGCGTTTGGCGGCAAAAGTAGGAACTACTTGAAAAATTCAATGTCTGCAGTCCTTACTTGAATTGAAAACAGATAACACACACTAACACAGCCATCACAATTAACACCGGTTATCAGACAGATTCTACACACACACCCAAAGTACACGGGGCTACATGACCGCGTTGTAGCAGCCCTTAAACAGAGGAACCAACCAACCAACTTAATATCAGACCTGAAAAATATTTGAGGTCTGAAGTCGTTCAGGACTTACTGACAACTATCTAAATATTGTTTTTTTTTGTGAATGGTTCCACATGCAGATTAGTGGTCTTACCTCAGGACAGTGGTTGTCAGAGCAGTTTGTAGACATTACACAATTCATATAAGTGTCCATAGCAGATGTTTCAACACATTATTAGTAGACAAATACTGATTTAGTGCAGCTCAAAAACTAATCTACGCAGCTCAAAAAGTCAATGTGCAGCTCAAAAAACAAATCTGCGCAGCTCAAAAAGTCAATGCGCAGCTCAAAAAACTAGCTCAAAAAGCTAATCTTCGCAGATCGAAAATTCAATGTGCAGCTTAACAAACTAATCTGCGCAACTCAAAAAGTCAATGTGAAGCTCAAAAAATTAGCTCAAAACCTAACCTGCGCAGCTCAAAAAGTCAATGCTCAGCTCAAAAAATTAATCTGCGCTGCTCAAAAAGTCAGTGCGCAGCTCAAAAGACTAGCTCAAAAACTAACCTGCACAGCTCAAAAAGTCAACGCGCAGCTCAAAAACTAATCTGCGCAGCTCAAAAGTCAATGCGCAGCTCAAAAGACTAGCTCAAAACCTAACCTGCGCAGCTCAAAAAGTCAATGCTTAGCTCAAAAAAACTAATCTGCGCAGCTCAAAAAGTCAATGCGCAGCTCAAAAAATAATCTGCGCAGCTCAAAAAGGCAATGCGCAGCTCAAAAGACTAGCTCAAAACCTAACCCGCGCAGCACAAAAAGTCAATGCGCAGCTCACAAAACTAATCTACGCAGCTCAAAGAGTCAATGCGCAGATAAAAAAACTAGTTCAAAACCTAACCTGCGCAGCTCAAAAAGTCAACGTGCATCTAAAAAAAACGAATCTGCGTAGCTCAAAAAGACAATGTGCTGCTCAACAAACTAATCTGCACAGCTCAAAAGTCAATGTGCAGCTCAAAAACGAATCTGCGCAGCTCAAAATGTCAATGCGCAGCTCAAAAGACTAGTTCAAAACCTAACCTGCACAGCTCAAGTCATTGCGCAGCTCAAAAATCTAATCTGCGCAGCTCAAAAAGCCGCAGCTCAACAGACTAGCTCAAAACCTAACCTGCGCAGCTCAAACGTCAATGAGCAGCTCAAAAAACTAATCTGCGGAGCTCAAAAAGTCAATGCGCAGCTCAAAAGACTTGCTCAAAACCTAACCTGTGCAGCTCAAAAAGTCAATGCGCAGCTCAAAAAACTATCTGCGCAGCTCAAAACGTCAATGCGCAGCTCAAAAAACTAGCTCAAAACCTAACCTGAGCAGCTCAAAAATTCAATGCTCAGCTCAAAAAACTAATCTGCGCAGTTCAAAAAGTCAATGCGCAGCTCAAAAAACTAGCTCAAAACCTAACATGAGCAGCTCAAAAAGTCAATGTGCAGCTCAAGAAACTAATCTGCACAGTTCAAAAAGTCAATGCGCAGCTCAAAAGACTAGCTCAAAACCTAACCTGCGCAGCTCAAAAAGTCAATGCGCAGCTCAATAACTAACCTGCACATCTCTAAAAGTCAACGCGCCGCTCAAAAACTAATCTGCGCAGCTCAAAATCAATGCGTAGCTCAAAAGACTAGCTCAAAACCTAACCTGCGCAGCTCAAAAAGTCAATGCGCAGCTCAAAAAACTAATCTACGCAGCTCAAAAAGTCAATGTGCAGCTCAAGAAACTAATCTGCACAGTTCAAAAAGTCAATGCGCAGCTCAAAAGACTAGCTCAAAACCTAACCTGCGCAGCTCAAAAGTAAATGCGCAGCTCAGAAAACTAATTTGCGCAGCTCAAAAAGTCAATGCGCAGCTTAAAAACCTTATCTTCGCAGCTCAAAAATTCAATGTGCAGCTTAACAAACTAATCTGCGCAACTGAAATAGTCAATGTGCAGCTCAAAAAATTAGCTCAAAACCTAACATGCGCAGCTCAAAAAGTCAATGCTCAGCTCAAAAAACTAATCTGCGCAGCTCAAAAAGTCAGTGCGCAGCTCAAAACACTAGCTCAATAACTAACCTGCACATCTCTAAAAGTCAACGCGCCGCTCAAAAAAAATCTGCGCAGCTCAAAATCAATGCGTAGCTCAAAAGACTAGCTCAAAACCTAACCTGCGCAGCTCAAAAAGTTAATGCTCAGCTCAAAAAGACTAATCTGCGCAGCTCAAAAAGTCAATGCGCAGCTCAAAAAACTAATCTGCGCAGCTCAAAAAGTCAATGCGCAGCTCGCAAAACTAATCTACGCAGCTCAAAAAGTCAATGCGCAGCTCAAAAAACTAGCTCAAAACCTAACCTGCGCAGCTCAAAAAGTCAATGCTCAGCTCAAAAAGACTAATCTGCGCAGCTCAAAAAGTCAATGCGCAGCTAAAAAAACGAATCTGCGTAGCTCAAAAAGTCAATGCGCAGCTCAAAAAACTATCACATAAACCTAATATTCACAGCTCAAAAAGTTAATGCGAAGCTCAAAAAAATAGCTCAAAAACCTAATCTTCGCAGCTCAAAAAGTCAATGTGCCGCTCAACAAACTAATCTGCGCAGCTCAAAAGTCAATGTGCAGCTCAAAAAACTAATCTTCGAAGCTCAAAATGTCCATGCGGAGCTCAAAAGACTAGTTCTAAACCTAGCCTGCGCAGCTCAAGTCAATGCGCAGCTCAAAAAAACTAATCTGCGCAGCTCAAAAAGTCAAATGCGTAGCTCAAAAGACTAGCTCAAAACCGAACCTGCGCAGCTGAAAAAGTCAATGCGCAGCTCAAAAACTAATCTGCGCAGCTCAAAAAGTCAATGCGCAGCTCAAAAAATTAGCTCAAAACCTAACCTGAGCAGCCTAAAAAGTCAATGCGCAGCTCAAAAAACGAATCTGCGCAACTCAAAAAGTCAATGCGCATCTCAAAACTAGCCCATAAACCCAATCTACGCAGTTCAGAAAGTGAATGTGCAGCTCAAGAAACTAATCTGCACAGCTCAAAAAGTCAACGCGCAGCTCAAAAGACTAGCTCAAAACCTAACCTGCGCAGCTCAAAAAGTCAATACGCAGCTCAAAAAAATTAATCTGCGCAGCTTAAAATGTCAATGTGCAGCTCAAAATACTAGCTCAAAACCTAACCTGCGCAGCTCAAAAAGTCAATGCGCAGCTCAAAAAACTAGCTCAAAACCTAACCTACGCAGCTCAAAAAGTCAATGCGCGGCTCAAAATACGAATCTGCGCAGCTCAAAAAGTCAATGCGCAGCTCAAAGAACTAGCTAAACGTAATCTACGCAGCTCAAAAAGTCAATGTGCAGCTGATGAAACTAAACTGTGCAGCTCAAGAAACTAATCTGCGCAGCTCAAAAAGTCAATGCGCAGCTCAAAAAGTCAATCTGCGCAGCTCCAAAACTCAAGTCATATCCTAACAGACAAAGTAGGCAAAAACATCCAATTAAGCAATTTCTTCAATTGTGCCCAGGTTGAAGGGCTAAAGGGCCTTGGAGCGCTGTATCAAACTAAGAAACCAAATGTTGAAAATCACTTTCCGCCAAAATGGAGTTCCGGAAAAACAGCCTAAAATCGCCTGTTCCTTTACTTGTTTTCTTATTCAAATCCTAGCCAAATTAACTTATTTACATAATTCTTTCTTTAATGTATTCCTTAGTTCAATACCATCAGGTGTTTTTTTATATTTTGAGAAACCTTTACACTGGAATTAGCTACAAGGGCTTAAGTTAAACTCTGCATTGGCACACACTAGCGCTTGCAGTGGTAGAAAAGGCAAACGGTTAATCTAATCAACCGGATATGGTTGAGTTTCATTGCCTCCTACTAGCGCTTGCAGTGGTAGAAGAGGCAAACTGCGTGTGATCATGCCAGCACCTCGTAAGAAACGATCAGTGGTTGGTTGGTTCCTCAGTGTAGGGGCTACGACAACGCGGTCATGTAGCCCCGTATACTTTGGGTGTGTGTAGAATCTGTCTGATAACCGGTGTTAATTGTGATGACTGTATTAGTGTGTGTTAGGACTGCAGACGATCAATTTCAAGTAGTTCTTACTTTTGCTAAAACGTTTAATGTGTTCTTTACGTTTGGGAAAAGCGGCTTCGGTGGCGCAGTTGGTAGCATACTGAGCTTCTATGCCCAAGGTCGCGGGTTCAAACCCGACCGAAGACGTCGGATTTTTAATAGCGTTAAAAATCCCTCAGTATGCCTACCTTCGGAGGGGAAGAAAAGCCGGCGGGCCCATGTGATAGATTTATGCCATGAAAAAGAACCTTCTTTTAACTAAACTTGTGTGAAGCAAAATTTGTAGGTTAGGTTTGATTAATGCTCTTAAGTTCCAACGTTCGTCACCGGGTGCTCGTTGCGATGGCATCTAGTATTAGCCAAGTTCACAGCTGGGTGTCGTGGTCGGTAGCATTTGGTGGCGAAAGTAGGAACTACTTGAAATTATCCTTACTTGAATTAAAAACAGATAACACAGACTAATACATCCATCACAATTATCACCGGCTATCAGACAGATTCTACACACACCCAAAGTACACGGGGCTACATGACTGCGTTGTCGTAGCCCCTAAACTGAGGAACCAGCCAACCTAGGTTGGGAAAAGTGGAGAAAACAACGAAAATCAATTATAAATTCCACCCATAAAAGGAATATTGTTCATGGAAGGTTTAGTCTATGACATTTAAGGATAGTTTCAAAATTGAGTAGCTTTCCAAAAGGGCTACCAACTGTGGGTTTTTGTGAGTTGCAGTTCTACCTATTGACCATCATCTCAGCAGAGTACTCGCAGGTCATTTCTGCATTAATTTACAATTCTAGTTTGGGGCGTAAGTATATCACATCAACAGTAGCTACATCTTCATAGATTAGAGGCATCGTCATTTCTCAGTCCTGCAAACTTGTTGATCATCATTAGGGCCCCAATGTTAATGACATGTCATGTTTTTACTGAGTTGTCTAAAACAATGCTGAAGTACATAGAAACTCCTGACGGGTCACCCCGTCTTCAAGTATGTCATTTTAATTTTGCATCTTTTTGCATTATTTGCTATTTTTCTATTTTAAGGGCATTTTTTAAACTGTTTTACGTCATCAACATCCGGGTCCTAATCATCATCATCATTTATTGCATTTATGGGCCTTTAAGGCCTACTACAGAAGAACGAAAGAAAATGAAATAGTTGTAACTGAGGAATCAGTCACGAAGGAGGAGGTATCCACCCTGCCGGTCTCTAGCTCCATCTTCCCCCGCATTCGGCTCCACTTGCTGAAGTGTTGCCAATACTCGATCCCCTTGGGCGTCTTTCAGCAGGTTTGTGAATGAAGGACTTGGTTTTGGATGGATTCATCAGATCGAAAGATGTGGGCAAACCACTGTAACCTCTTCCATCCTAGTACTCGGTCAATTTGTGGTTTTCCAAACCGCTCATACAGGTCATCCTTCGTTCTTCGTTCCCATTTACCTTCCATGACATTGAAAACGGGTCCATAAATCTTTCGAAGTACCTTCCTCTCGAAGGCAGAGATGGCTTCTTCGGTTGTTGCTGACGTCGCCCAGGTTTCACAATCATACAACATTACTTAATGCTTCAGTATTAACTAGCAACCCTCCCCGGCTTCGCCCGCTACCTTTAACGGTTTACCCAGCGTAAGCTTAAAAGGCACATGGATGGCAGGTTCCAGGCGCAATTCAGGAAAACTTAGGTGAACAGCAAAACTCCAAACACATATAGCCTATTCTTCTCTGAAGTCTACACGACTCGACAGTTTGATGCTGGCCGAATCTGGGGTGATATGCGCTCTCGCTAGCTCGCAAACTCGCTCCGAAGTTAGTATTTTAAATTTATACTGAATGTAGAATGTTGGAAGAAATTAAAACGTAAAAACAATTACAGTGGGCGATGTTTTGAGAGCCGTGATATGCTGGCAGGGACTTTTTTGTGGAACTTTTCATAAACTATTCAGAAAATGAATACCTTAAGTCAATAATAAGTTGTACTTTTAATTAAAGTATCGGTTTCGGCCAGTGTGGCCTTCCTCAGCGGCAATATATAGGTCGAGATGCAAGACTTACAGTACATTCAAAAAAAATTCCATAGCAAAAATTGTTATCAAAATTTGCATGTCTTGCGTCTGTACGTATATTATAATTTACTGTTGAGGAGGAAAGTCACAATGTGGCCGAAAACGGTCATGTTTTCGTATTTTCAGAATTATTCATGCTGAAGAATTCTTGCACTCATAGTATAGAGATAACGGTTTACCCAGCGTATGATTAAAAGGTGCACGGACAGCAGATTTTTCTTTGACTTAACTCACTGATATCATTACTGCTCGGCATCCTTTGGTGATAAATGAATATTTTTCTGCAGAAGTCTTCCTCGAAAAATCATTTACAGAATGGTGAAAATCGCATCAAAATCCATCCAGTGGTTCTCGAGATTACCCGCTATATCCAGGAATCGGGGACTTTATTCTAAGTAGAGATCAGTAATAGTTGCCACACTTTTGCCATGCTTTTTGTTTTATGAGGGCAGCGACCGTTTGTGGGTTTGGTAGTGTTTTGAGGAGATATTTTGTCTTGTATATTCGGATCTGACGATGGTCGCTTGATTAGCGAAACAAATCATCCAATTAAATACCCCCTCCCCCTATTCTTTTGTACATAAAAGCGCGTTATTTTGTGGTAAATACCCCATGTAATATTTCTTTCAGGTTGGAGCGTTTAAATACTTGTTTTACCGCCGAATGTAATTGGACAGCATTTGTGTTGACCGACTAGAAAGCATTCTTTGGTAGAATTGGGCAACATTGCAAAATGGTTCCTAATCATTCAATATTAAGATTGATAAATGTGCTTTGTAAATAATGTCCCTATTTCCTTTGTTACAGGTGGCTGGGGAAATGGACAAAGAAGCTGGATGTGATTCCTTGCGTCCATCATTAGCAGTCGGGGCTAACGGGACAGCACTACACCAGAAGCTCGCTATGCCTATGCAAACAACCCATTCTAAGACTCAAAACTCTATGATGACCCCTGATTTGGCTCAAACTGACCATAATGACGTCCGGTGGGAAAAGATATTGCTTCAGTTCACAGCGAAGGCTCAGGAACAATGTTCTGAAAGCAGTGATGCCGGTAATGTTCTTGTGTACGAAGAATTACGCTCCAGACCTGAACACCAAGTAGTTTCAGACATAGCGCAAACTAATTCAGAAGATCTTACAACAAATAGAAGCACATCAACAGCAACTCATTCAGACAACCTCAAGGAGTTGGGGAATTTGGCAGCATTCTTGAGAAACAGCCTATCAGCAGCGGAACATAGTCGTTTTGAGAACTTTGTTGAGAGTAACGTAGAACATACTGAATTATTACATGACTTGGTTGAAAATAACGTGAATATTCATCAGCACAATGACAATACAGTTCCTAGATCAAAGAAACAACATCAGGATAACAATTTTCAAGCAAATGAACAGGATAATTTGGGCCCATTGTTGGAACATAGTTTCCATATAAAACCACAAATAGGGTCGATTCATCTGGAAGACAAACGCAGAGCTGTTCAATCTTGGAATGAAGGGTCATTTGAGACACAAATTGAGAGGGAATTCAGGAAAGACTTACCGAAGCAAGACGATCAAATGAACAGTAATGTTGGAATAATAGAGAATAATACTCAGAAAAGCGCTCAGCAGTTCATTACGCTCTTAAGCAGGGAATGTGCAAATCTAACTCCTACGTCACAGACTTTGAGTAACAGTGGAAGCTTCGTTGTGATAGGAGAGGTACTTGATAGCAGTATTCAATTGTGTGCCAAGGAGCATTTTGGAAACTATCCACAGAATTCTCCTATTTTAGGACAAGATCACAGTCCTGTTACGTTGACTTTTGGCAATAATTTTGCCATTGCAATGCCTCGTTTTACGTCAGAAAAGGAAGACGAAGGTGGTGATGTTTCAAAAGTCAGTAAAGGATCAGAAAATCCAACAGATGAAGTGAGTGGCAGCTGTAGTGAACTCAACATTTCGGATGTGATTTGGACGGCAGGTGTGGACGGTCGCAAGTTCGCTTCCTGCCCAGTGTGTGCTCGGATGTTCTATAAAGTGCACACACTGGTGGCGCACCATGCCACCCACACAGGATCCAAACCCTTTCCCTGCTCGTCTTGTGATAAGCGGTTTTCCACGACCTCTTATCTCAAGTCGCACCTCCGCACGCACGGTCGCAAGAGAAGACGCCGGAAGCAACCAGGGAACTGCGGGAAACTGTTTGGCTGTATGCGGTGCAGGGCTGGGTTCGTGGCAAGTGGCCAGCTCAAGAGACACCGCTGTGGCCCTGAAGGGCATGTGCTGCCCTGTCCAGGCTGCGGGAGAATCTATAAAGGGAGTGGAGCCCTTTCTCTTCACATGAGACTCCACTGTACGGTGACCAAGACGAAGATCTGTGATCTGTGTGGGAAATGTTTTGATTGTCCTGCGAAACTTTCTAAACATCGCAAGAGACATTCAGGGTCACATCCTTATTCATGCCCCTCGTGTGGTTCCTGGTTCAGATCTAGAGAAGGACTTAATAAGCATAGTGTAAAACATGTTGTCAAGTAACACGATGTCACCATGACGCCTGTATCTGAATTACAGTATAAGTATACAAAGGATGTTGTCTGATAATTGGATTTACGTGACCGCTTTGATGATAATCCTAATAATAATAATATTTTTTTAAAATCGCTTATCCTCCCAGCTCAGCTCCACCCACGGACTATGCCAGGGTCGTTCCTCTACCGTCGCAAGGACCATGTCTGGAAGCTGAATCACATAGCTGCTAACTATGCTAATGTTCCTGTAACAAGACCTCAACACATCGCCGGGGAGGTAGGCAACCCATAACACAGCTACTAACTAAGATAATGTTCCTACAGTAAGACCTCGATACACCTCCGGGAAAGTAGGTAATCCAAAAAGCCGCTAAGCTAATGTTCCTACAACAAGATCTCGATGCACCACCTGGAAGGTAGGCAACCCAATACACGTGATTGCTAACTAAATTGCTGTTCTTGCAGTAACATCTCGATACACCGCTGGGAAGGTAGGCAACCCAAAACACAGCTGCTAAGCTTATATGTTCCTACAACAAGGCCTCGATACACCGCCGGGAAGGTAGGCAACCCAAAACACAGCTACTAACTGAGCTAATGTTCCTGCAGTAAGACCTCAACACACCGCCGGGAAGGTAGGCAACCCAATACACGTGATTGCTAACTCAATTGCTGTTCCTGCAGTAAGACCTCGATACACCGCCGGGAAGGTAGGCAACCCAAAAGACATAGCTGCTAACTAAGTTAATATTCCTGCAGTAAGACCTCGATACACCACCGGGAAGGTAGGCAACCGAAAGTGTGACTTACTAAACGAATATTCCTACAGCAAGATCTCGATACACCACCTGGAAGGTAGGCAACCCAAACCACATAGCTGCTAACTAAGCTAATGTTCCTACAACAAGACCTCAACACACCATAGTTGCTCGACAGCCTTCGCCGAGCGAGGTCGCGTCTGACTCACGTGAGGTTCCGGTACTGTGCTTGGCTATTTCTGTGCGTATATCTACTCTCGAACCACTGAATACCGTGCTCTGTGAGCGGTTCATATTTGCATAAGTCTCGCCTTGTACTAGTAAAAGACAATCACCATGGTTACAAAATTTGTGCGCAAGCTCACTTTAAAATGTGTTTTGAACGCGACAACAGGCCCAGCGCATGGGAGGTGCACAATTGGATCTCCACTTGTTTGAAAGTCACTGCTGACCAGATCGAGATGATACAACATGACAATTTGGACAACGCCGTATATTTAAAGGTAATTTCCCAAGTACTGTTTGAGAGGTTGTTAAGTATACATGCAGGCCAACAGAAAATTACTTTGTCAGATGGTCGAATAGGGACTGTGCAAATTCCTGCTGCCGACAATGTTATCAAAACAGTTCGTATTCTCAATGTTCCCCCGGAGGTCCCCATCAGTTCAATAATAAGTACCCTTAGCAAATATGGTAAAGTCAATGAGCATGGAAATGAAGAATGGTCTGCGCAATACCCATTTCGGATGCAGAATGGCATACGCGCAGTGCGCATGGACTTCAAGGAAGTCATCCCCTCGTTCATTTCCATTGAAGGCTATCGTGCACAGATTGTTTATGATGGTCAAATGCGAACTTGTCTTGCGTGTAATTCAACAAGCCATTTACGACCCCAGTGTCCACTGCGACGAGCACGCGCTTTCGACCAGCGTACGGTAGGACCTGACACTATTGAACCAGAAATTACCACCCTGACGGTTAGTGTCGACTCATCAACCTCGAGTCACCCAACCCAAGCATGGGCCTCGGAACACGTCCCGCCATCAGCTCCAGCACCTAAGCTCGCTGCTGATCACTCGGACTTCCCCACACTTCATGAAAGCACACACACACGTCGGAAACCGGACAGTGAGGGTACCGATTTAACAGTCCCACCACCACCAGGAACCCATGACTGGATTTCCGGCATGTACTCAACAGCTGAAGTAATTGTGCCTACGAGCTCTGATCTTCTGCAGGATAACCCCTCACCACATGTTCCGGAAACAGCTGAAGTAATTGCGCCTACGAGCTCTGATCTTCTGCAGGATAACCCCTCACCACATATTCCGGAAACAGCTGAAGTAATTGCGCCTACGGGTTCTGATCGTCTGCAGGATAACCCCTCACCACATGTTGCGGAAACAGCTGAAGTAATTGCGCCTACGAGCTCTGATCTTCTGCAGGATAACCCCTCACCACATGTTGCGGAAACAGCTGAAGTAATTGCGCCTACGAGCTCTGATCTTCTGCAGGATAACCCCTCACCACATGTTCCGGATCCGCCCGACGGCCCCACTGCCCAATCTGACACTACAAACATCCTTGCCACAGATGACGATATGGAAATTGAAGTTGCTGGGAGTGGAACAGCTAGTACTGCTCACTGCCACGCGACGGCTCCGGACACTGGGAATGCTACGTCCTTACCACCATCAGCTGCTACACCGCCACGTGACGGCTCCGGACACTGGGAAGGCTGAGTCCTTACCACCATCAGCTGCTACACCGCCACGTGACGGCTCCGGACACTGGGAAGGCTGAGTCCTTACCACCATCAGCTGCTACACCGCCACGTGACGGCTCCGGACACTGGGAAGGCTGAGTCCTTACCACCATCAGCTGCTACACCGCCACGTGACGGCTCCGGACACTGGGAAGGCTGAGTCCTTACCACCATCAGCTGCTACACCGCCACGTGACGGCTCCGGACACTGGGAAGGCTGAGTCCTTACCACCATCAGCTGCTACACCGCCACGTGACGGCTCCGGACACTGGGAAGGCTACGTCCATTCCACCATCAGCTGCTACACCGCCACGCGACGGCTCCGGACACTGGGAAGGCTACGTCCTTACCACCATCAGCTGCTACACCGCCACGTGATGGCTCCAGACACTGGGAAGGCTGAGTCCTTACCACCATCAGCTGCTACACCGCCACGTGACGGCTCCGGACACTGGGAAGGCTACGTCCTTACCACCATCAGCTGCTACACCGCCACGTGACGGCTCCGGACACTGGGAAGGCTGAGTCCTTACCACCATCAGCTGCTACACCGCCACGTGATGGCTCCGGACACTGGGAAGGCTACGTCCTTACCACCATCAGCTGCTACACCGCCACGTGACGGCTCCGGACACTGGGAAGGCTGAGTCCTTACCACCATCAGCTGCTACACCGCCACGTGACGGCTCCGGACACTGGGAAGGCTGAGTCCTTACCCCCATCAGCTGCTACACCGCCACGTGACGGCTCCGGACACTGGGAAGGCTACGTCCTTACCACCATCAGCTGCTACACCGCCACGTGACGGCTCCGGACACTAGGAAGGCTACGTCCTTACCACCATCAGCTGCTACACCGCCACGTGACGGCTCCGGACACTGGGAAGGCTGAGTCCTTACCACCATCAGCTGCTACACCGCCACGTGACGGCTCCGGACACTGGGAAGACTACGTCCTTACCACCATCAGCTGCTACACCGCCACGTGACGGCTCCGGACACTGGGAAGGCTACGTCCTTACCACCATCAGCTGCTACACCGCCACGTGACGGCTCCGGACACTGGGAAGACTACGTCCTTACCACCATCAGCTGCTACACCGCCACGTGACGGCTCCGGACACTGGGAAGGCTACGTCCTTACCACCATCAGCTGCTACACCGCCACGTGACGGCTCCGGACACTGGGAAGGCTACGTCCTTACCCCCATCAGCTGCTACACCGCCACGTGACGGCTCCGGACACTGGGAAGGCTACGTCCTTACCACCATCAGCTGCTACACCGCCACGTGACGGCTCCGGACACTGGGAAGGCTACGTCCATTCCACCATCAGCTGCTACACCGCCACGTGACGGCTCCGGACACTGGGAAGGCTACGTCCTTAACACCATCAGCTGCTACACCGCCACGTGACGGCTCCGGACACTGGGAAGGCTACGTCCTTACCACCATCAGCTGCTACACCGCCACGTGACGGCTCCGGACACTGGGAAGGCTACGTCCTTACCACCATCAGCTGCTACACCGCCACGCGACGGCTCCGGACACTGGGAAGACTGAGTCCTTACCACCATCAGCTGCTACACCGCCACGTGACGGCTCCGGACACTGGGAAGGCTACGTCCTTACCACCATCAGCTGCTACACCGCCACGTGACGGCTCCGGTCACTAGGAAGACTACGTCCTTACCACCATCAGCTGCTACACCGCCACGTGATGGCTCCGGACACTGGGAAGGCTGAGTCCTTACCACCATCAGCTGCTACAGCGCCACGTGACGGCTCCGGACACTGGGAAGACTACGTCCTTACCCCCATCAGCTGCTACACCGCCACGTGACGGCTCCGGACACTGGGAAGGCTACGTCCTTACCACCATCAGCTGCTACACCGCCACGTGACGGCTCCGGACACTGGGAAGACTACGTCCTTACCCCCATCAGCTGCTACACCGCCACGTGACGGCTCCGGACACTGGGAAGGCTACGTCCTTACCACCATCAGCTGCTACACCGCCACGTGACGGCTCCGGTCACTAGGAAGACTACGTCCTTACCACCATCAGCTGCTACACCGCCACGTGACGGCTCCGGACACTGGGAAGGCTACGTCTTTACCACCATCAGCTGCTACACCGCCACGTGACGGCTCCGGTCACTAGGAAGACTACGTCCTTACCACCATCAGCTGCTACACCGCCACGTGACGGCTCCGGTCACTAGGAAGACTACGTCCTTACCACCATCAGCTGCTACACCGCCACGTGACGGCTCCGGACACTGGGAAGACTACGTCCTTACCCCCATCAGCTGCTACACCGCCACGTGACGGCTCCGGACACTGGGAAGGCTACGTCCTTACCACCATCAGCTGCTACACCGCCACGTGACGGCTCCGGTCACTAGGAAGACTACGTCCTTACCACCATCAGCTGCTACACCGCCACGTGACGGCTCCGGACACTGGGAAGGCTACGTCCTTACCACCATCAGCTGCTACACCACCACGTGACGGCTCCGGTCACTAGGAAGACTACGTCCTTACCACCATCAGCTGCTACACCGCCACGTGACGGCTCCGGTCACTAGGAATACTACGTCCTTACCACCATCAGCTGCTACACCGCCACGTGATGGCTCCGGACACTGGGATGGCTGAGTCCTTACCACCATCAGCTGCTACACCGCCACGTGACGGCTCCAGACACTGGGAAGGCTGAGTCCTTACCACCATCAGCTGCTACACCGCCACGTGACGGCTCCGGACACTGGGAAGGCTGAGTCCTTACCACCATCAGCTGCTACACCGCCACGTGACGGCTCCGGACACTGGGAAGACTACGTCCTTACCACCATCAGATGCTACACCGCCACTTGACGGCTCCGGACACTGGGAAGGCTGAGTCCTTACCACCATCAGCTGCTACACCGCCACGTGACGGCTCCGGACACTGGGAAGGCTACGTCCTTACCACCATCAGCTGCTACACCGCCACGTGACGGCTCCGGACACTGGGAAGGCTACGTCCTTACCACCATCAGCTGCTACAGCGCCACGTGACGGCTCCGGACACTGGGAAGGCTACGTCCTTACCACCATCAGCTGCTACACCGCCACGTGACGGCTCCGGACACTGGGAAGGCTACGTCCTTACCCCCATCAGCTGCTACACCGCCACGTGACGGCTCCGGACACTGGGAAGGCTACGTCCTTACCACCATCAGCTGCTACACCGCCACGTGACGGCTCCGGACACTGGGAATGCTACGTCCTTACCACCATCAGCTGCTACACCGCCACGCGACGGCTCCGGACACTGGGAAGGCTCCCGTCCTTACCCCCATCAGCTGCTACACCGCCACGTGACGGCTCCGGACACTGGGAAGGCTACGTCCTTACCACCTTCAGCTGCTACACCGCCACGTTACGGCTCCGGACACTGGGAAGGCTACGTCCTTACCACCATCAGCTGCTACACCGCCACGTGACGGCTCCGGACACTGGGAAGGCTACGTCCTTACCACCATCAGCTGCTACACCGCCACGTGACGGCTCCGGACACTGGGAAGGCTGAGTCCTTACCACCATCAGCTGCTACACCGCCACGCGACGGCTCCGGACACTGGGAAGGCTACGTCCTTACCACCATCAGCTGCTACACCGCCACGTGACGGCTCCGGACACTGGGAAGGCTACGTCCTTACCACCATCAGCTGCTACACCGCCACGTGACGGCTCCGGACACTGGGAAGGCTACGTCCTTACCCCCATCAGCTGCTACACCGCCACGTGACGGCTCCGGACACTGGGAAGGCTACGTCCTTACCACCATCAGCTGCTACACCGCCACGCGACGGCTCCGGACACTAGGAAGACTACGTCCTTACCACCATCAGCTGCTACACCGCCACGTGACGGCTCCGGACACTGGGAAGGCTACGTCCTTACCACCATCAGCTGCTACACCGCCACGCGACGGCTCCGGACACTGGGAAGACTACGTCCTTACCACCATCAGCTGCTACACCGCCACGTGACGGCTCCGGACACTGGGAAGACTACGTCCTTACCACCATCAGCTGCTACACCGCCACGTGACGGCTCCGGACACTGGGAAGGCTACGTCCTTACCACCATCAGCTGCTACACCACCACGTGACGGCTCCGGACACTGGGAAGGCTACGTCCTTACCACCATCAGCTGCTACACTGCCACGTGACGGCTCCGGACACTGGGAAGGCTGAGTCCTTACCCCCATCAGCTGCTACACCGCCACGCGACGGCTCCGGACACTGGGAAGGCTACGTCCTTACCACCATCAGCTGCTACATCGCACAAGGAAATCGCTCATGTGAAATCCGCCACGCTTAGTCATCGAGACCCACGATTACCTCCGAGACTGAAGAGTACTGACAAACACCCTGGGCAATTCTAAACGCTGACCTACAATATTTGCTGCTGTTCCTTTGTTTTTCATCAATAACGTCAGTCTTACGGGCCACTATCGCATATAGAACATGTATTTCTCTCCTTTGTTTCTACATTTCGTGCTCGTTTTTCAGAGCATGGCCAGTATTCTCACGACGTTTGCTACTCTCAATGTCAATGGCGTGAAGAATGTCACCACACCGCCCCTGCTGTGTAGGTTCTTGAAAGAGTATGATATTGATATATTGTTTCTGCAGGAGGTCAATGAAAATAATTTTAGCTGCTTGTGCAATTATGACCATGTTGTGAATGTGGGGGACAACGTCCGGGGCACCACCATCATGTATAGAAAAGGTTTTAAAATTACCGATGTCATTATGGACCCATCAGGTAGAATTTTGTCAGCTTCCTATAATAACATCAGACTGATCAATGTATATGGCCAGTCCGGGACGAACTACAAGCATGTCCGGAACGCACTGTTCAGACATGACATCTTGACACATGTAGCGACGTCAGGTCCGGTGATTTTAGCCGGTGATTTCAATTGCACACTGCATCCTCGTGACCAAACAGGCGCATTCAACTTCCGTCCAGGGCTGCAGACACTTACCCATAGCATGCAGCTGGTGGATGTCGGCCAACGATTGCATGGTTCGTACGTGGAATTTACTTTCTGTCGTGGGGATTCCAGATCTAGACTAGATCGTGGTTATATCTTCCAGCCTGAAGCACATCTTCTTGATAGCAGTAAAGTAGTTCCTGTAGCCTTCAGTGACCACCACAGTGTCATATTTACTCTTAAAGCGCAACGGGGAGACAGATGCTTCATCGGTCGGGGTTCATGGAAAATGAACAGGAATGATTTTCAAACCCACGACAATGATCGACGCTTTGCCACCGTTTATCAACAATGTACTACGACAAAAGATAGATACCATAATATTCGAGACTGGTGAATAAAGAAGTTAAAGCCTACCATTCGATCTACAGCCAAAACTATCACCTATGAACGGTACCACGACCTAAACAGGAAAGTCGATTTTTATATCACAGTCATGTGTGACCTGCATCGGAAGGAATGGCTAGGAGGTAATGTTTCAACACCCCTCGGTTTCATCAAGAAGACTATTGTAGGGATTAAGGAGCAGAGTCTCAAGGACTTGCTCCCTCACTTTATAGGAACCTCCATCTTAGCAGATGAACGAATGTCGCTCTTTCAATTAACCAAAATGCGAAGATCAGCAAACCGACAATTTGTACATGGATGGATTAATGAACAAGTTATGGTCATCAGAACTCCCGAACACATACTCGCCGAAAGTGAGCGCTACTTTCGTGACATGCTGGGAGAAGACAGCATTAGTGATTTGGATGTAGATAACATCTTGCGATCTGTTGACAAACACCTCGAGGACGATGACATCCATTTTCTTGAGACGTCTATCACCAAGGAAGAGGTGAAACATGCTCTAGACCAGACCGCATCAAATTAGACACCCGGCGTTGATGGCATCCCGTACGAGTGGTACCGACACTTTTGGACCTCGGTCGGAGATGACTTGACAAGTGTGCTTAATCAAGCATTAACCGGTGACATTCCGAATACCTTCTCAGAAAGGGTTATTCTTCTGATTCCGAAACAATTGAAATGTGTCTATATCACTGACTACAGACCCATTACTATCTTAAATGCCGATTATAAACTTCTGGCCAAGGTGTTAGCAAACAGAATCAGACGCATTCTTCCCGCTTTAATTGGCACTGGGCAAACTTGTACCATTCCAGGAAGAAATATCGTGCACAACCTTCTAGCCATTCGTGATATTATCATACACTACTCCGTCGCTGATAACCCTGCAGCTGCACTTGCAAGCATTGACCTTAATAAGGCCTTTGACAGAATAGCCCACAAGTATTTATGGAAGGTATTAGGACGCTTTCATTTTCCCAACACAATCATAGCAACTTTCCAACGACTTTACTAAACGGCTTCTTCTCGTGTAATGGTCAACGGGTTTCTGTCATCGAAAATTTCAGTCAAGAAGTCTGTCGGACAAGGATGCCCCATATCAATGGCTCTACTCGTCTTGGCGCTGGCACCCACGGTCAAGATGATGAACAATGTACTCACTGGCCTCACGATCAACGGAGAGCGTTTCACACTGCGAGCCTATGCCGATGACGTAACGATACTACTCACAAATGGAGGCGACGCGATACTCGTCCAACAGACCCTTGAGTCATTTTGTCAGGCCAGTGGAGCACAAGTAAACTATGGAAAGTCATCCTTATTGCTCTTAGGCCCAGGTGACAATAGGCACTACTCCAATATTACCGGTATTCCTACAGTCACCGCATGCAAAATATTGGGTATAACTTTCAGTCGAGATATTGCGGAGACCATACACACCAACTGGGCTGCCCGATTAAATGTTCTGAGGTTCCAACTGAAAGAAGAACATTCAAGACGGCTCAATGTTCTGCAAAAAACCTGGCACATTAATACGTTCGATCTGTCGAAACTGTGGTATGTGGCGCAAGTTTTTCCCCTGCACATATAATCAGCCAGCGTATTAAAATGGCGATTGGATTCTATCTTTGGAAAGGCTATCGCTATATAATTCGACGGGAACAACTGCAGTTACCAGAACTGTGTGGTGGGCTGCGACTTTTTGCAGTTGAACTGAAATGCTCTTCACTCTTCACTCTTCTTGAAACATATTATCAAGGCGAAACAGTTTACAGGTGATCCATTCGTTTGTGCTGCTCTGAAAGTCATTGAAACTACTCCTTTACGACCACCCTATCCGTTCCAAACTTTGTTCAGGAAAGCCCTGGCCCTTTTGCTAAAATTTGCCACTGCCCACATTTCCGATGGTTCCTTTAATGAAGCTGAACACATTTATGCTTTTTTATTGCAACTCCGTAATTTCACACCCCTGGTGCAATTAAAATACCCCAACAAGGACTGGAAGCATATCTGGGGCAATGTGCGCAACAATGGCTTCCCTTAGCATGGTGACTGTATATGCCTGCATTAATGAAATCGTCCCCACTGGTGAAAAAATGAAGCGGCACGAACAAGTAGCTGATGATGCCTGTCCTGTGTGCAACAGGACTGACACCCTCATCCACCGCATCACTACATGTGGGAGTGCGAGCGGCGTGTGGCGATGGACGATGAATGCTATTCACAGCATAACTGGGCTAACACGCAACAGGGACGAGGAGATCTTGAACTTCGAAATACGGGATGTACTTGGTGAGCCGAAAAAATAATGCCATCTTATGGCTAGCAGCTGCAGCAATCCACTACAACCCTACTGGTTACCGAACACCCCTGGTGAATACCCTGCCTGGTTTTCTTGATCACCTCTGAAAAGATCGATGGAAACTCGTACAGCGGAAATGTATCAACAGTGCTTTTGGCAACATTTTATATAAATTTTAACAACATACGTGTGGTCATTATTGTGCTACAGTCTTATGATGTTTGGTGTATTGTTCTTGCGTTTTGTGTGTTTTTATATTTTTTTTTCTCAAAGACTACAATGAACTTTGAACATTACCTTGAGGAGGGAATTGTATTCAGTGATCAGTGTTTGTAACTGTTTTTGTAAACACAACAATGAATAAAACAATGTAATTAAAAAAACAGCTACTAACTAAGCTAATGTTCCTACAGCAAGATCTCGATACACCGCCTGGAAGTTAGGCATCCCAATACACGTATCTGCTATCAGAGCTAATGTTCCTACAACAAGACCTCAACACACCGCCGGGAAGGTAGGCAACCCAAAACACAGCTACTAAGCTAATGTTCCTACAGTAAGACCTCGATACACCACCGGGAAGGTAGGCAATCCAAAAACTCGTTAACTGAGCTAATGTTCCTACAGCAAGATCTCGATACACCGCCTGGAAGATAGGCATCCCAAATCACATAGCTGCTAACTAAGCTAATGTTCTTACAACAAGAGCTCAACACACCGCCGGGTAGGTGGGCAACCCAAAACACAGCTACTAACTAAGCTAATGTTCCTACAGCAAGATCTCGATACACCACCTGGAAGTTAGGCATCCCTATACACGTGATTGCTAACTAAATTACTGTTCCTACAGTAAGACCTCGATACACCGCCAGGAAGGTAGGCAATCCAAAAAGCCGCTAATTAAGCTAATGTTCCTACATCAGGATCTCGATACTCCGCTCGGAAGGTAGGCAACCCAAAACACAGCTACTAACTAAGCTAATGTTCCTACAGCAAGATCTCGATACACCGCCGGGAAGGTAGGCATTCCTATACACGTGATTTGCTAACTAAATTATTGCTGTTCCTGCAGTAAGACCTCGATACACAGCTGGGATGGTAGGCAACCCAAATCACATTGCTGCTAACTAAGCTAATGTTCCTACAACAAGACCTCAACACATCGCCGGGAAGGTGGGCAACCCAAAACACAGCTACTAACTAAGCTAATGTTCCTACACAGCTGGGATGGTAGGCAACCCAAATCACATTGCTGCTAACTAAGCTAATGTTCCTACAACAAGACCTCAACACACCGCCGGGAAGGTGGGCAACCCAAAACACAGCTACTAACTAAGCTTAATGTTCCTACAGCAAGATCTCGATACACCACCTGGAAGTTAGGCATCCCTATACACGTGATTGCTAACTAAATTACTGTTCCTACAGTAAGACCTCGATACACCGCCAGGAAGGTAGGCAATCCAAAAAGCCGCTAATTAAGCTAATGTTCCTACATCAGGATCTCGATACTCCGCTCGGAAGGTAGGCAACCCAAAACACAGCTACTAACTAAGCTAATGTTCCTACAGCAAGATCTCGATACACCGCCGGGAAGGTAGGCATCCCTATACACGTGATTTGCTAACTAAATTATTGCTGTTCCTGCAGTAAGACCTCGATACACAGCTGGGATGGTAGGCAACCCAAATCACATTGCTGCTAACTAAGCTAATGTTCCTACAACAAGACCTCAACACATCGCCGGGAAGGTGGGCAACCCAAAACACAGCTACTAACTAAGCTAATGTTCCTACAGCAAGATCTCGATACACCACCTGGAAGTTAGGCATCCCTATACACGTGATTGCTAACTAAATTACTGTTCCTACAGTAAGACCTCGATACACCGCCAGGAAGGTAGGCAATCCAAAAAGCCGCTAATTAAGCTAATGTTCCTACATCAGGATCTCGATACTCCGCTCGGAAGGTAGGCAACCCAAAACACAGCTACTAACTAAGCTAATGTTCCTACAGCAAGATCTCAATACACCGCCGCGAAGGTAGGCATCCTTATACACGTGATTTGCTAACTAAATTATTGCTGTTCCTGCAGTAAGACCTCGATACACATCTGGGATGGTAGGCAACCCAAATCACATTGCTGCTAACTAAGCTAATGTTCCTACAACAAGACCTCAACACACCGCCGGGAAGGTGGGCAACCCAAAACACAGCTACTAACTAAGCTAATGTTCCTACAGCAAGATCTCGATACACCACCTGGAAGTTAGGCATCCCTATACACGTGATTGCTAACTAAATTACTGTTCCTACAGTAAGACCTCGATACACCGCCAGGAAGGTAGGCAATCCAAAAAGCCGCTAATTAAGCTAATGTTCCTACATCAGGATCTCGATACTCCGCTCGGAAGGTAGGCAACCCAAAACACAGCTACTAACTAACTCGAGCGGAGTATCGAGATCCTGATGTAGGAACATTAGCTTAATTAGCGGCTTTTTGGATTGCCTACCTTCCTGGCGGTGTATCGAGGTCTTACTGTAGGAACAGTAATACCTTGATAAACCGCCGGGAAGGTAGGCAACCCAATACATGTGATTGCTAACTAAATTGCTGTTCCTTTAGTATGATCTCGATACACCGCCGGGAAGGTAGGCAACCCATAACACAGCTACTAACTGTGCTAATGTTCCTACAGCAAGATCTCGATACACCACCTGGAAGGTAGGCATCCCTATACACGCGATTGCTAACTAAATTGCTGTTCCTGCAGTAAGACTTCGAGACACCGCCGAGAAGGTAGGCAACCCAAAACACAGCTACTAACTGTGCAATGTTCCTACAGCAAGATCTCGATACACCACCTGGAAGGTAGGCATCCCTATACACGTGATTGCTAGCTAAATTGCTGTTCCTGCAGTAAGACCTCGAGACACCGCCGAGAAGGTAGGCAACCCAAAACACATAGCTGCTAACTAAGCCAAGACCGACTACAATATCTCAGACCGTAACATCAAAACCAAGATGGCGGAAATCGTAGGGGAACAGCTGTAGCAACTGGCGGGCATGGCGCCATCGAAATAGCGGCAAATTCGAAGACAAACATTCGCATATTTGATTAAATTCCGCCAGAAATTACAGGTTTTTATGTAATAAGGCACAAATTCAATATGAAACCCTGACGTATTTCGCTACAAGCAACGAGAACAGACAGTAGCTAAAAATACAGACATAAATAAAGCAGAGGTAAGACATTATGTTAAAAAAATGCAAATATTTCTAAATGGAACTACAAGAATAGTCAACCAACAACAAAGTCAACCCCTGACACTATACAGCCCATGAAGGGCCTAGGCAAATATAAAATGCAAATATAAATGGTTGTTGCTTATATTAGGGGCTACGACATCGTGGTCTTGTAGCCCCATGTATTTGTGTGTGGAATTTGTGTGATAACCTGTGTTATTGTTATGGCTGAACTAGTGTGTTTGTAAATTGGGTATTGTAGTGGGAAGGAAGCGGCCATGGCCTTAAGTTAGGAACCATCCTGGCATTCGCCTGGATTAGAAGTGGGGAAACCATGGAAAACCACTTCCAGGATGACTGAGGTGGGAATTGAACCCTCCTCTACTAAGTTGCTTCATGAGGCTGAGTGCACCCCATCCCAGGCCTCACATGAGAATTAAATTTCTTGGCAGAGCCAGAGAATCAAACCCGGACCTCCGGGACGACAGCCAAGAATGCTAGGCACTACACAACGAGGTGGTCTAAAACAGAATGGTACCACTGAACGAAAGTAGAACGAGCGATAATATTCTCTATAGTACATTAATTAGCCAAAATACCTTATCAAACAACGAGAAATAAATCAGGGAATGATGTTTTAAAAGATTCTTCCTCCTCCGCTGTATGTGACCCACCCAGCCATCCCAAATAGCATTGTGACTCACAATTTGGCTTCAGGAGAGAAAGATGCACAATCCAGGCAATTCGAAGTCTTCAAACTGAGATTGCGTCTACCCTGTCAGTACCGAAGGGAAAGTTACAATCCATATTCATTGACTTCTCTAAAGCTTTTGACTCGATTAGCAGGAAGAAAATATTGGAAAAACTAGACAGACTATTGAGAGGTAACAGCTACACTAAACATCTTGTCAAAAGTATTTTAGGCTCTAACAATATAGTCATTAACGATGGCATTACAACATCAAGCCCAATTGAGCAGACTACAGGCATGCTGCTACAAGGAGACCCATTAAGCCCTCGTGTTATTTATCACTGCTATGGCAGATAATATCACAGATATATTATCAGAGCGGGTAATCTCATTTATATACGCATATGACATGGTGCTCGCTTCAAGTTCACAGGTCGAATTGCAATCTGCTCTCGATCCCTTTGAATTATGGGTGTTACACAATGACCTTAGGTTAAACAGAAACAAGACTAAATCTATGACCTTTAGGAAAAGGGGAAAGCCAGCAATTTTCCACATTGCAGGAAAACCGCTTGAGGGTGTACCACATTACAAGTAGTCCTACTTAGGTCCTACATTAGTCAACTGGCAATGTTTTCACACTGCAAATCAAGGATAGACCCAGCGTCACTACCAAAGCCTTCAACGACATAAAACATTTGACTGAGCTATCTATAAAAACAGCCTTAAAACTTTTGCGGTTAAATGTTACCCGTATTGTGACTTATGGACTGGAGAGCATTTGGACACATTTAAATATGAAGTATTTGGAACAATATGGAGAAACTGAAGGCGACTTACATAAAAAAGGCCTTGGGTTTATCAAAGTATACACCTTCAAGACCGGTGTAAGAGGTGACTCGCGAGGTTTATAATGTAGAAGAACTCAGACTTCAAATGCTGCTACCTTCTACTCCAGGATATGTAAAACTCATGGACACACTAGAGCCAAAGAACATTGGTAGGATTTTTGCGCCACGGACACTATGATTTTTGACGATTGGAAGAGTGGGGGGGGGGGGGGGGAAACTGAGACCATTGAACTGTCGGTACTATTGGAACAACTCCTCCCATGGTAACCCTCGCTGAAAACTGCTTCCTGGTGCACTGCCAGGCGTAACTAGTCGCACCAAAAACTGTCATACCATTTAACTCTAGATTGCATGTCAGCTGATATGTCGTGATTCTTTTCATATATTTGAACGTACGTACCTCTATGCAACGTTATATGTATGGTATTTTCCAATAATACGGTAGGTTTACGGTCTACTTTATTTCGAAGCAGCCTATTCTGCGTTTATGGATATGTCTTACATCAAATTTTGACATAGGCCTAAATAGCACGTATGACAAATACACGTAGGCCCTATTGTAGGTTATAAGTTATTAAGTTAGTCACAGAATTATAACCTACGTCTAGCTTATATTACAGATTTCCATGGAAACGCCCAGATGTAGGCCTATTAAAGAAATGGGTTATAGCTGTGAAAACTTTTATAAACATGCTACTTGTTTCATTCAAATGGAAACAAACCACTGCTTAAAGATGATGCGGTACCTGCAATTTGCAATTTCCCACAGCATCGGCTTCAGCCACCCAAGAAAAGACCGAGAGTTATTGAACGACAAGTAGCCTAATATTTACTGTTACTTTCTTCATCAGCATAGGCATAAAATTTCACATTTTCCAGTATACTTTTATGATGTCAGTCTTGGAGACGATAAAAATAATTCGGCTTAAGGGATCTTCCCTGCAGGACCTGTTCGTTTGCTGTATGACTTATGTGAGGTCGAAGTTTCGACCTGCTTTGAAGAAAAAGAAGCTTGTAGTTTTTACGTGACCGTTAATCTTGTGATCATGAGCCCAGGGACCTCCATTTTACGTGGAATCCGAACCACAGGACATGGCATTTCACTTCCAAAATCTCACTTGCAATGACCGTGAATCAAACCTGGTCCACCTTGGTGAGAGGTGAATAGCTTGACCACTGCGCCACCATGCCCCATTGCTTTGAAGAATATTGAACACGTGGTTGTTTTGTATAAATAAAGCAGGCTATGTATTTTTGTTCACCAAGCATCTATTTAATTGTTTAGTTATAGGCTTATGCATATTCACACACATATGAATGTTGAATACCAATTAACATACTTTTTCTTCTTTATTGTTAGTCATTACCAGCCTAACCTTATTTTTATTTTATTTTAATGTATGTACGACTTGTATTTTTTGCCAGTAGGCCTATAACTTAGTTATTGTGTATGCTGCCTTTGATCTAAGGATAAAATGATGAACAATCAGGCTGCAATATAATATTTAATGTTGGCATATATTCCTAGCAATTTTAAGTATCAAATTACTATGATATTTTGAAATATGTATTTCGGCGTAAGTTCAGTTTAGTTTACCATTCGCCTAAATGTTCAAAAGTACCTCTTTTACTTGTATCTCGTCGTACATATGTACATCATCCTTTTGTTCGTATACGTCAAACTCTCCTCCTTATAAAATGTGTCGCACCAAAAAGTTCCATCATCCGTGTGACGAATGTTTGTGTGAGCGCTGTGGAGAACAATGTGGAAGATACCATGCTATATTCTGCACATTAAGACATGAATCTTTGATATTCCTAGGGAATAACAATTAGTTTACTGTATGATTTTAGATTTTATTCATTCTATGCATGGGCATTGGCTGCAATAAGTCCCTTATCATTATAGGCTATAGGTGAATTCCCAGCTGTGGATGCCATTATTCACATCAACCATCGTCAGAACAGTACTGCCAACCTCACCATTACGGTACTAGCCGCACCAACACTCGACCATTCTAACCTACGTTTTGTCCAATCCAATGGTTACAGCCTAACACGTCCAGATCAATGGTTTTGTATCAATCTGCCCCGATAGCTGCGCGCAATCAAAGCCGCAGCCTTCGATTTGTCCAATCCAATGGTTTTTTACAATGGTTACAGCTTAACGCATCCAGAACAATGGTTTTTGACAATGGTTACAGCCTATCGCGTTCCGATGACTGCCTTTTTTTTAACAACAGTGATCTGCTAATAGATGTAGTCTCCTCCGCAGTCTATAACCCACCCACCATCCCAATTTATAACACGACTTAGGCCTATATAGTGAAATTTCAGTTGTGTCGGCCATTGGGCGTGGCTTATTTGACAAATAAGATATTGCCAACCCGAAGTATAGGTAAACACGGCCGTAGGTTGTTTGTTTTGAGCGTAGAGAGCTGTGAGATCGCACTCGCTTCTATCTGTATCGGGACATCCTGAACTAACTCCAACAGATAGCGCATAAGTACTCTCATTAGTACTTTATTTCAAATAGCATTTGCCAATAACACACAATTGATGTTACAAACTCTTTAAAATGAAAATTTACTGTATTATGAACTTGTCATTCTTCAAATTCGATGTGTATAGAATTCCAACGGACATACATTCTATCTTATTAATGTTTTAAATACAAAAACAAACCTAACCAGCGACTAACGCCCCAGTCCCCCTTGCTTGCGGTAGCCTACTAACAGTAATTTTCGGCCAGGCAGTAGGCCTACCTAACGTAGTAACAGACAAATGTATATACAAAAACAAACCTAATCTGGGGATAACTCCCCAGGCCCCCTAGCTTGTGATACTAACAGGAGCATAATTCTATTTACATACCTGTTGCATTTAAAATCACTGCTTCCATCAGATTACAGTACCCACTTGAATTTTTTCCACAAGCACACAAAGATTATTGATTCATGATTCTTATAGAATATATTTACACTTAAGGGACACTGGGACTGAAGTTTTCAAATTCTATATAAACTGAGGTACAGCTTTGAAATTTTATATGGTTATGCATTGTCATATTATAAACCACTGTGGGAAACGTGAGCATTGTAAGTTGATTAGTTCTCCAGATATTAATTATTTTGTACATTTATTGTGCTAATTATTCATGTTTTATAAAGGTCAGCCGCGTTAAAAAAAACAAGATAGTGTATCTTTTAGGTAATATTCTATTGCACTATAACAATTGGAAGAAACCTACGGATCCGATTTTGAATTGCATTAATGAGTGTCAAGAAATTAATTTTTTTTCCATATCCAAGTTTTTTTTTCTACAAAAAAATCGTATTTTTTCCAGTTTGAAATTTTTTGCAGCCATACCGAAAGTGCAATCTAAGAAACGATCCGCAGGTTTATAGTCATTGCAATGAAGATAATAAATTCCCAGTTTGAAAGCAATATCATAATATTTATGACGCGAGTAACATTTTGAATGCCTGAAAAAGTGAATCCGAGAAAACAGCAATTTTCTAAAATGATGCACAATTTACAAGGTTTCAGCTTACCAATGACATTAGAATTGTCCTACAGCATAGGTGACACTCTCCTTCTTCTGTTTTTCAGCCTCCTCCTTCATTTCTGTCAGTTTCACCTTCCGTCGACATGCCTTTCGCTTCTCCAATTATGACCGCGGACTTACATACTTCCTGCGACTGACACATCTTTCAAATGTTTGTGCTGTGACATGAGATACTGAAGTTAGTCTTATTCCTGATTTCAACTCTGTTGTTGCACTACACCCCATGTTGAATTCTGCTACAGAATTACTAACAGCAATTTCAAGTACCTTCCGTGAAATAAAAAACTCTATTGGGCACTTCCTCCAGATAACAGAATGCAGAGACTCATTCTGATTTTCAGTAGCACCACGGATGCATCTGGATAGTAGCTCATCTGATGCCAGCCTTTGATAAACAGGCATATCTTGACAACTAAGGGTTCTTAAAGTTCTACAGCCATTTTGTCATGACTCTGTGGTGTTTTACCAGCTGCGATACTTCGATTGTAGAAACACCAAGACTCAGAACCTTCAGGACACTTACTGTGTTGGGACGTTTAAAGGACACACCGTGCATTTTAAATCTACGCCAGGGCTTTAAAAATGGTGGAATTCGGATAAAAAAAATACTGCTATATGACCCGCAGGGGATAGGGGTGTATAAATATGGAAAAAAACGAAAATCGACATTTTCCACAAATTTCACTAAAATTTCAGTCCCAGTGTCCCTTAAAGAACTTGACACTTTAGAAGACACTGACACTGCTGGTATGTCATTAAAACTACCATCATCTACTTTAACAAACAGGAGTTGTGTAGGACGGTTGATTTGGGAAAATTGTCGAAATGGTATCAGGGGTTAGTATGGCAATTTTCATAACCACAAATTTAGGTTCGAAATGTTTAAGTTAACAAATACAACTGTTTTAACTTCGAAAATGATCCCGGTGAATATTTCTCATCCACTTCTCTTTCAAAGATTTGTCTTTAGGAAATTTAAAAGTTGAAGTATCTTCAGCAGTATTAAATTTACAGGCAGGTATACAGTAATGACAATAAACAGCCAATGCTTCTCACATTACGTATCTTCGGCATTTATAATTATTCACAGTGCACTTCACTACTTAAGGTACACTATTACAATATATAACAGCTCGAAATCACTTGAAATATGCGACATTTGAACGAAATTCTCGCAGCAGACCCACTTAAATGTTGGTTGACCAAATGTAAACAATCCCCTACGATTTCCGCCATTTTCTACGATATCGATAGTGGCATTATGGTCTGATTTATTGTAGTCGGTCTTGACTAAGCTAATGTTCCTACACCAAGATCTCGATACACCGCCTGGAAGGTAGGTATCCCAATACACGTGATTGCTAATTAAATTGCTGTTCCTTCAATAAGACCTCGATACACCGCCGGGAACTTAGGCAACCCAAAACAAGTGATTGTTAACGGAGCTTGTTCCCACAAGAAGACCTCGATACATCGCCTGGAAGGTAGGCAACCCAATAAACGTGACTGCCAACTAAGTTGCTCTTCCCACAAGTTGATGCACTCATCCACCATTCACGTTATTTCGTGAACGTGAAACAGTTCATCAAATTAGCATGGATATCTATGCTAAACGTGGGCAAAATACCGTCACCGATATCCGGTGATTGCCATGACAACTAGTGTTCGTCTTCTAGGCGTATGCATTCTAATTCAGTAGAGACATCTGTATGTTGCTCACCGCGGCTTCGATTCCCGGCTCTGCCAATAAATTTGATTCTGGTCGGAGGGCTGAAACGGTGTTAACTCAGCTTTTTGAGGCAAAACTTAGAAGAGGCGTGTTTTTTTCTTACCTCAACCATCCTGAAAGTGGTTATCCGTGGTTTCCCATTTCTACACCAGATAAATACCGGGATGGTACCTAAAATTAAGGCCACGGCCGCTTCCAACCCAAATCCTACATATTTTGCAAATGCACACAGTATCATTTCACAGTGAGACAGGTTAAATCCACACACACCCAAGTACGCAGGGCAACATTAACTCGATGTCACAATGCCCCTGACATTAGTGATGAGCTTGAGCCCGGATCGAGCTGCTCGATCAGACAACGTCAGAGTTCGAACAAGTTCGAGCTTTGTTCGAGCCTTTTTGCGCGCCGTGACCTATCGGCGTGCTCTTATCAGCCCAGAAACCTCAAGAAAGCTGTGTTCGAGCATTGTGCTAGGCGGTCCCGGCTCGTCCTGTGTGCTGAGCAGTGATGTGGTAGTTTGTGCATATAACCCCTTCAAACTGTATCAGTAATTTGGAGACAGCCACAATCTGTGTTTGTGCGATGATTCGATGCACATGTCTCCCCAGAATATACAAACTGCCCACAGAACATCATTGGAGTGCACAGAACAAAGGCGACGGGTCACAACACGTTCATCGTACAATGGTGCAGCAACAGTATGCGATTAATTTGTTCCGTTTCAGGAATATATGTTTGTTAATATCCTCGACAGTATTATATTCTTCCCAGAATGCAAAGGCGTATCAGTGATGGGGGCGGGGAAAAATCTATATTAATATTGTTATTATTATTATGTACTATTTGGATTACGTCGCACCGACACAGATAGGTCGTATGGTGACAATGGGATAGAAGAGGGCCAGGCGTGGAAGGATGCGGTCGTGGCCATTATTAAGGTACAGCCCCAGCACGTGCCTGTATGCAAATGGGAAACCACGGAAAACCATCTGCATGGCTGCCGACAGTGGGATTCGAACCACTAATAGTCTAATACGTTCACACATACCGTAGGCGAGGGAAAGGTGACAGAAGATATCGTCTGGGCCGTCAGTGCTCCACATACCTTAAGTGTGGGGTCACCTAACAGTTCGAATAGGTTCGATACCGTATCGAGCCTACTGTAAGTTGCGTATCGAACCAGCGCGAGCCCGCTCGAACTTCAGTCGCATTCGCCTATCACTACCTAAAATAAATAACAACAAATGAAATTTTGGAAAACTAGCCTTGAGCCTTACATTTTTGCACATCTCTGTACTTTGCCTTTCAGTCCAATAGTTTTGATGCAAACCCAGAACCTACTTACAAAAAGTAAACCTCATCAGGGTTAAATACGAAGTTTAAGAAAAATAAATAAAAATGTCCAGAGAGAAAACTTACCTTATTGATAGAGATAGGTATGACGAGGGGAACCATTAACCCATTGAGTGCTTCGACCGTCTATAAACGGTGTACAAGAACTATTTTTTGTCATATTCCCCATCGCTTTCGAGTACCGAGTCGATCTTTGGCATGTTCTGCCATCTATTGGGCATTATGAAGTACTACTTGAGTTTGGATGTTTTGCTTCCGGAAGTAACTAACAGAGCATTTTGTCAACTTTTCAATTCCAAGTGTTAAAGCAGAAATTTGCAGTACAGTAGTTTGTTTCCTCCAGTTTCGAAGTAGGCCTATTACATTTATTCCTTTTACAGAATTCAACTTGCTAATGTATATTCTTAATTTTATACAAATCCTGAGTAGATGTTTAGGCAAGGTCTACTGTTGGTGTGGGTAAAAAATAATTTTAAAATATTTATGCACAGGTCTAGGATATTTATTGCATACATACTTCTTTGTTCGTCCAGAGTAATTTGACCCTATCGGAATCCCTTATTCTTCTTCTTCTTTTTCTTCTGTCGTTTAGGCCGACTGTGGACCACGTTAATTTGATTTCAGCTTTTGGATCTTTATTTTTGCCCAATACTTCTTCATTCTATCGCTCTGCGTTCTCCCCCTTTCTTCAGTCCATGGCGCCTGAATCCGGGATGTAGGATGACTCTTAAAACCCGTGTAATTCTTGATTTTGGCTTTGTATGTTTCCCTGTTGGTGATTTCAGCTTCAGATGTTTTCCTTCTTCACCTCCTGATACCAGCGAGCTGTGGTTTTCCTGGTTGCAAAGAATTTCATTATCCAGTTGGTTAATCTACCTGGGTCCATTCCGTATATATGTCCAAAGAACATGGCCCTTCCTTTCCGGATGGTGTCTGAGATTTTTTTCTCTGTCTATGACAGTAAATTTATGTCTTTATTATTCGTCTTCGGTGACTTTCCCCAACGCTAAGAATTTTTCCGTGTTTAAATACTGGTATATTTGTTCTCCATTCATCATTTCATGTCTCTCTCAATCTTCATATATCTAATGTCCACCAAAATAAATACAACCATCATGGCCAACATTACATACTTCTCGCTTTGAAAACACAAGAAAATCCAAAATGGCCATCATTTCCACTGCCTACTTCACTCACAATGCAGGGGGACATAACACACCTACGATCGCAATGGCCACAAACGCAATTATCTAGTTGTGGGAACAGGATCGGGCTGATCCTGTTGGAGAGAAAGTTGATCGCGATAAGGTAATCCTGTTGTGTTAGACGTCCCAACTTAATCTGGATCGGGGCCTGATCGGGATTGTGACCGGGACGTCTAAACGGTGTATAAGAAAGCATATTTAAAGGTCAATCAGCCTTTTCAGTATCTTAACAAAAATAAGCACATAATTAAAAAACATTGACTAGTTGTCTGAGTTTAATAACTGCGGCAAGAAAGTAAGTGTACATATCGTAAAAGTACTTGTAGACATAGATTTAATAGTGTAAGTGTGAAATATCTGATGATGATCGCTTGAAAATCGAAACTGGTTATCCAAGTATATTTATTAATCTCATGTATTTTTTCTTTCAGGATTAGGGACACCCCCATTAAAATTAAGTACAATTGTGTAGGCCGAGTGAAAAAGCATTTAAATGTCGATTAAGGGGGGATGTAATGAAATTTGTGTCAAAAATCGATTTTTTGGAAACATGTTATTCGTAATCTACATAGTGTAATTTACATTGTGTATAAATTTTATAGTTATCGGAGGCATGGAAGTTCATTAAAAACATTAAATGTCAATCTCTGCACATATACTTGGTGTGAATCCAGGAGTGTTCACCATAAAGGCGTTCAACACCATTGACAAGAATTGACTCATGAAAGCTGAGAAAGGGATGTCTGATTTTGAGCTGGAAGCCAGACAGAAAATAAGAGGGCAGAAAAGAATGTTGGAGGATGAAGAGTATGAATATGGAGGATTTTAAAAATCAAATAAGCATTTTTCATGTTTGAATATGGTAACCAAATGTTTAAATGCAATTTTCTCTAATATACATTTTTTTGTAGAATCTGAAGCCTTTTCTCAAAAACTATAAATCTCAGAGCTATGATTTTTTTTCAGGAGTTGTTCATTACACATTGTGGTTATATGGAACTACAATTGTAATCATTACTTATTAAAATTTTTATTTATAGGGTTTTATGTGATGAAAAAATGTCTTATTTCTGTGACAGTAAGTTCAAGATTTTTTAAGTAAAGAACTAATATGCATGTGTAATTTATTTTAGTTCAGTATACATATTGTAGTGATAGCTTCATACAGTAAAATTTCAAAGTGATTGTATCATTAGAATTCCTCTTATAGCTTCCATGCAAAAAGGGCATAACTGTTAATACTCTTATAACATTAATGTATATGCCTTACTTCTAGGTCTCTACTTATATTTTTTTCATTTATTACAGTTAGTTATCTATCTACACACAAAATGTCATGCCTTTAACTCAAAAACTATGGTTGTAATGATTTTTTAAGGAAAAGCCTGCATTTCCGATTACATCCCCCCTTAAAAAGCAACAGTGCAAAATGCCTACAAACACCTTAATGTTATAAGAAATAGTGAATACGGACCACAATGACGTAAGATAATAATAATAATAATAATAATAATAATAATAATATCATCGTATGGCCTTGGGTGCCGGGTGCAAGCTTTGTTATATGACGCCCAGAGGGCAGCTTGCATGTCAACTTTTTGTTGTTCCCTGGAGCGCTATGAATGTCAAGGAGGTTTATCTAAGGTCCTTGACACTACAGTGCTTTCTAGTAGAGAAAGGAGGAACTTTGTGTTGGCGGAAAATCCCGAGATTAATATTGCCATTATGAACATGGTCTACTGAATTCAAATGGGTTCTTTAACATGCCAATAACGTATGACATGCGTGCCTTGATTTTCGTCGCCTTTCAAAAAAAAAACACTTACCACGGCCAGGAGCGAACCTGCAAGGTTGGGGTTGGTAGTCCGGCACGATAACCACTCATTCACCGTGGCAAGCTTAACAAAAATGATCACATATAACTAACAAACATTGACTAGTTGTGTTAGTTTAATAACAGCTGCAAATAAATATTTATTATGAATATAGACATAGATTTAATAGCGAAAATGTAAAGGATCTGATGATGATCGCTTGACGATCGAAACTGGTCATCCTAGTGTATATGTTAATCTCATGTAATTTTCTTTTCAGGATTAGGGAAACCCCCACTACAATTAGGTACAGTTGTGTAGACCGACTGAAAAACATTAAAATGTCGATCACTAAAGAAACAGAGAAAAATTCCTACGAACGACATAATGTTTAAGAAATAGTTTGTGAATACGAACCAAAATGCGTGGATTTACCACAATGACGTAAGAAAGAACATCCTACAGAATAACGCGAGATTTTGTAATAGTTATTGCTATTACGAGTGTATCGTGTCTCGTAGCAGCTCACCTGTGAGATGATGTGGTGGAGTCTGTAGTCGCTTAACGTGTGCTCCATGCACTGAGATGCTGGGGACAGATAGCAAACAGTACCGCTACTGTGACAAGTGACACTCTCATCTGGAACACTTCCGCTCGTCCTATTGTCAGGGTCACTAACTGCAGCTAAACCTCAGTCCGCCTCGCTGCGTAGTGACTGTCACCACAGAGGCCCGGGTTCGAATTCCGACTCTACCAAGAAATTCAGTTCTGGTCTGGAACGGGGTATACTCAGCTTCGTGAAGCAACACTGAGAAGAGGAGGGTTCGATTCCTACGACAGCCATCCTGGAAGTAGTTTTCCGTGGTTTCCCCACTTCAACTCCAGGCAAATGCCGAGATGGAAATGCACCACTTCTTGTTCGAAAAGAACTAGCTGCGAACAAGGAATGAAAGACAGTGGAGCAGGAAAGAACCCATCCTCTGATATAGTGATTATTTCTCTCGCTTCGCTATCAGTTTACCCTCCAGGATCGGCTTTTCCCACGGAGTAAGCGAGGGATACCACCTCTACCGCCACTCAGGGCAGTGTCCTGGAGCTTGAGACTATGGGTCGGGGATACAACTGGGGTGTGCGACCAGCACGACGCTCAGGCGGCCTCACCTGCACAGCGAACAGTGGCCTGATTTTTTATTTTTTTTGTCGTGTAGCCTCCTGAGAAGCCGAGTGCAGGTCTTTCTAGTCGTCGTCCGTGGGCGACCTGCGCGGCGGGATGATAGATGGAATGGAGGAAGATGAAGGAAGTTGGTCAAGGATGTGGAAGGAAGCGGCCGTGGCCTGTCAGAAGGTACCGTCCCAGCATTTGCCTGGTGTTGAAAATGGGAAACCACGGAAAACCATTTCAAGGACAGCCGAGTCAGCAGAGAGCTTGGCCCCATGGCCTAAGAACTCTGCTGCATGGCGCTGGCTTCTACCCTCACGGAAACCTTTAATTGCTCTTTGCATATCATCCTCGGTCCACCGCAAGCTGGTTTTCCTTTTATATTTCCCCATCTGTAATTTGAAGCGAAATAGAATAAATTATCGAAAGGAAAATACGTGGGAAATATAGACCCTATTCACCTGCATTTAAGCGACCCGATTCCCCTGAAATGCAACATTTAATTTTCTACGTTGGCAAACCTGCACGAGTCAGTAAAAGCACAGAACGACATAACCTCTTTCATAATAATATAACAGTTTCTTTTATGGCAAATATTCAATCTATTAATAATACAATTATCGCAGCCACTTCAATATAATGTTAATACTATTTTGAAAACAAAACAAAAAATCGAAACTTACCTGAAACAGCACGAACTTATTCAATAAAAACACACAAACAAATACGACTCACAGTAGCTACTTGTCACCAGCTTACAGACGAAGTTAAGATGCATGCTGCTAGATGGGAGTACTTCCTTTAGTGTGTTTCATTTGGTGGCTAGGAGAACATTTTTAAAATTGACCCGATTCATCTGTTGACTCGATTCGTCCGTCCTTACTCTACATGACATACATAGTCTAGGGGAACGACTTTCCCCTCAAATGTCTAAATATGTTGCTTTAATGCTTTATCTAAAAATATTATTGAAATGCCAGTAGCTTCGGATAACAAACGTGCGGAGGCGGATAACAGTCGTGCGGATACGGGGAGGATGCGGATAACGTTTTGTTTATCCGCGCAGAGTTCAGGTAAAAAAGTACTGGTTATTGCATTCTCCGTAGTAAACACAGTTCACCGAGGCACGGCACAACACAGCTCCAGTGACTATGTGAATAAACTGAGAGAACTCCAGTAACACAACCCGTATCATTTCCATTTCAATATGTATGTTACTATTGCTACTAGCTAGCGTGCGTATTTATAGATAACCCTTACTTTTTCGACTATTATTGATTTAAGCCCACTGTTGTTTGAGTCTTCAGTCTTTTGACTGGTTTGATGCAGCATTCCATGCCTCCCTGTCCTGAGCTAATCGTTTCATCTCTACATAGCTACCAAACCCTACATCCGAGGCAATCTAAGCTTGGTCTACCCCTACAGTTCTTGTACTCGACCTTATCCTTCCATAACTAAGCTTGCTATACCTGGGTTTCTTAGTATGTGTACTACCAACCTATCTCTTCTCTTCATTAGCAGTCGCCAGAAACATCTCTTCTCTTATACTCGTCTTAACGCCTCTTCATTTGTAGCCCTATCTACCCATTTGATGTTCATCGTTCTCCTGTAACACCACATTTCAAACGCTTCAATTCTCC
Organism: Meconema thalassinum; assembly: GCA_946902985.2. NCBI lineage: Eukaryota > Metazoa > Arthropoda > Insecta > Orthoptera > Tettigoniidae > Meconema > Meconema thalassinum. The sequence goes on along the minus strand of OX336400.1, from coordinate 97,188,716 downwards.
ACTTTTTTGCTGCACCAGTAGTCCAAGTTTCACTTCCATAGAGCGCGACGCTCCAGACAAAGGCTTTTAAAAATGACTTTCTAATACCTAAATCTATATTCGATGTCAACAGATTCCTTTTCTGTAGAAATGCTTTCCTTGCCTGAGCCAATCTACTTTTCATATCCTCTTTGCTTCGTCCATCACTGGTTATTTTGCTTCCTAAGTCTCCTACTTCCTTTGGCTTTTAAATAAATAAATAAATAAATAAATTAGTAAATATAAACAATATAAAAATAAATTAGTATTTCAACTTAACATTTTGCAAATAAGTGGACTTATTCCCCGCTTCAAATCACCGATTCAATTATTAATAATTGGGGCAGATGATCTCGCTGTTCCGCCCCTTAAAACAACAATATTTCTTCAATAGGTCAGTGCCAAATCTCAGTGATTATAATATTATGACGATGTTCAGTAACCACTCGTAGCATAAACAATACCGGAAGTTGTCATTGTTACCAACACAAAGTCTGCGCTCAACAGAGCAAACCAGAAGTGAGTTCAGGAATCTATCTCCAGTATAATAGTTCAGATGTTATACGCACAAACATAAATCTCTGTAAAAGTGGGGGTTGTCTTTCATGGTGCAACATGGTCATTTATCTATATATATAAAAATCAATGTTACGAATAGTTTGTCTGTATGTATGTCTCCTATGCGTTCATATACCATTCGTCCGATTGCGATGAAACTTGGGTGAAATGTTGAGTACACTCCAAGGAAGGTTTCTGACTTAGTAAATCCATTTTACAATAGGTAGCGCACGCGTAGATTCAACAAATGAGCTACGACGCGCGAAGCATTTCAACAAAGTCACGTTTGCGTTCATATACCATTCGTCCGATAGCGATGAAACTAGGCTGAGATTTTGTGTGCACTCCAGGGAAGGTTTCTAGCTTAGTAAATCCCTTTAAAAATAGGTAGAGCACGAGTAGAATCAACAAATGAGCAACGGCGCGCGAAGCGTTTCAACAAAGTGCCATATAATTTCATATACAATTCATCCGATAGCGATGAAACTTGGGTGAGATGTTGTGTACACTCCAGGGAAGGTTTCTGGCTTAGTACATACATTTTACAATAGGTAGCGCACCGGTAGATTCAACAAATGAGCGATGACACGCGAAGCGTTTCAACAAAGTCCCGTATAAAGTCATATACCAGTCGTCTGATAGTGATAAATGTTTGGTGAATTGTTGTGTACACTCCAGGAAAGGTTTCTGGCTAAGTGAATCCATTTTACAATACGAAGTGCACGTTTATATCCAACAAATGAGTGACTACGCGCGAAGCGTTTCGACAACGTCCCGTATACGTTCACATACCATTCATCCGATTGCGATGAAACTTGGGTGAGATGTTGTGTACACTCCAGGGAAGGTTTCTGGCTGAGTACATCCATATTACAATATGTAGCGCAAGAATAGAATCAACAAATGAGCGACGACACGCGAAGCGTTTCAACCAAGTCCCGTATGGATTCATGTACCATTCGTCCGTAGCTATGAAACTTGGATGAGATGTTGTGTACACGTAATGGAAAATTTCTGGCTTAGTAAATCCACTATACAATATGCAGCGCACAAGTTGATTCAACCAATGAGGGACGACGCGCGAAGCGTTTCAACAAAGTCCCGTATAAGGTCATATACCATTCTGCCGTTAGCGGTGAAATTTGGGTGAAATATGGTGGACACTCCAAGGAAGGTTTCTGGCATAGTAAATACATTTCTCAGAAGGTAGCACACGAGTAGATTTGACAAATGAACGACGACACGCGGAGCGTTTCAATACAGTCCCCTATGTCTTCATATCCCATTAGTCCGATAGCGATGAAACTTGGGTGAGATGTTGTGGACACTTACGTGACGGTTTCTAACTTAGAAAATACATTTTACAGTAGGTAGCGCACGAGTAGATTCAACAAATGAGTGATGGAGCGCGAATCGTTTAAACACAATCAGGTATGCGTTCATATACTATTCATCCGATTGCGATGAAACATTGATCAGTTATTGTGTACCCGCCAGGGAAGGGGACTTAGTAAATCCATTTCACAATAAGTAGCGCAAGAGTAGATGCAACAAATGGGTGACGACGCGCGAAGCGTTTCAACAAAATCCCCTATTGCGTTCATATAACATTCTTCGATTGCGATGAAACCTTGATGAGTTATTGTGTACACGCCAGGGAAGGGCTTCGACTTCGTAATACATTTCTCAATAGGTAGCGCACGAGTAGATTCAACAAATGAGTGACAGCGCACGAATCGTTTAAACAAAAACCCCTATACGTGCATATACCATTCATCCGATTGCGATGAATCATTGATGAGTTATTCTGTACACGCCAGGGAAGGGTTTCGACTTAGTAAATCCATTTCACAATAGGTAGCGTACGAGTAGATTCAACAAATGAGTGACAGCGATGAAACTTTTGAAAGTTGTTGTGCACGCTCCCACGAATGGTTCTAAATTAGGAAATCCATTTTACGATAGCTTAGAGGCAGTTAACATGTTGTGTATCCAAAAGCACTTCAAGAAACAGAATTTCAACACCAACACTTTCTTTGATTGGCATTGCAACGCATGCCGGGTACAGCTTGTCTATCTATATATATAAAAATCAATCTTACGTGATAGTTTGTCTGTGGGTGTGTATGTCTCCTATGCATTCATATACCACTCAACCGATTGCGATGAAACTTGGGTGAGATGTTGAGTACACTCTAAGGAAGGTTTCTGACTTAGTAAATCCATTTTACAATAGGTAGCGCACGCGTAGATTCAACAAATGAGTGACGATGCGCGAAGCGTTTCAAACAAGTCCCGTATGTGTTCATATACCATTCGTCCGATTGCGATGAAACTTGGGTGAGATGTTGAGTACACTCCAAGGATGGTTTCTGACTTAGTAAATCCATTTTACAATAGGTAGCGCACGCGTAGATTCAACAAATGAGCGACGATGCGCGAAGCATTTCAACAAAGTCCCGTATGTGTTCATATACCATTCGTCTGATAGCGATGCAACTTGGGTGAGATGTTGAGTACACTCCAAGGAAGGTTTCTGACTTAGTAAATCCATTTTACAATAGGTAGCGCACGCGTAGATTCAACAAATGAGTGACGATGCGCGAAGCGTTTCAAACAAGTCCCGTATGTGTTCATATACCATTCGTCCGATTGCGATGAAACTTGGGTGAGATGTTGAGTACACTCCAAGGATGGTTTCTGACTTAGTAAATCCATTTTACAATAGGTAGCGCACGCGTAGATTCAACAAATGAGCGACGATGCGCGAAGCATTTCAACAAAGTCCCGTATGTGTTCATATACCATTAGTCCGATAGCGATGAAACTTGGGTGAGATGTTGAGTACACTCCAAGGAAGGTTTCTGACTTAGTAAATCCATTTTACAATAGGTAGCGCACGCGTAGATTCAACAAATGAGCGACGATGCGCGAAGCATTTCAACAAAGTCCCGTATGTGTTCATATACCATTCGTCCGATAGCGATGAAACTTGGGTGAGATGTTGAGTACACTCCAAGGAAGGTTTCTGACTTAGTAAATCCATTTTACAATAGGTAGCGCACGCGTAGATTCAACAAATGAGCGACGATGCGCGAAGCATTTCAACAAAGTCCCGTATGTGTTCATATACCATTCGTCCGATTGCGATGAAACTTGGGTGAGATGTTGAGTACACTCCAAGGAAGGTTTCTGACTTTGTAAATCCATTTTACAATAGGTAGCGCACGCGTAGATTCAACAAATGAGCGACGATGCGCGAAGCATTTCAACAAAGTCCCGTATGCATTCATATACCATTCGTCCGATAGCGATGAAACTTGGGTGAGATGTTGAGTACACTCCAAGGAAGGTTTCTGACTTAGTAAATCCATTTTACAATAGGTAGCGCACGCGTAGATTCAACAAATGAGCGACGATGCGCGAAGCATTTCAACAAAGTCCCGAATGCATTCATATACCATTCGTCCGATAGCTATGAAACTTGCGTAAAATGTTGTGTACACTGCAGGGAAATTTTCTGGCTTAGTACATCCACTTTACAATAGGCAGCGCACGATTAGATTCAACAAATGAGCTACGACGCGCGAAGCATTTCAACAAAGTCACGTTTGCGTTCATATACCATTCGTCCGATAGCGATGAAACTAGGCTGAGATTTTGTGTGCACTCCAGGGAAGGTTTCTAGCTTAGTAAATCCCTTTAAAAATAGGTAGAGCACGAGTAGAATCAACAAATTAGCAACGGCGCGCGAAGCGTTTCAACAAAGTCCCATTTAATTTCATATACCATTCATCCGATAGCGATGAAACTTGGGTGAGATGATGTGTACACTCCAGGGAAGGTTTCAGGCTTAGTACGTACATTTTACAATAGGTAGCGCACCAGTAGATTCAACAAATGAGCGATGACACGCGAAGCGTTTCAACAAAGTCCCGTATAAAGTCATATACCATTCGTCTGATAGTGATAAATGTTTGGTGAATTGTTGTGTACACTCCAGGAAAGGTTTCTGGCTAAGTAAATCCATTTTACAATACGAAGCGCACGTTTATGTTCAACAAATGAGTGACTACGCGCGAAGCGTTTCGACAACGTCCCGTATACGTTCACATACCATTCATCCGATTGCGATGAAACTTGGGTGAGATGTTGTGTACACTCCAGGGAAGGTTTCTGGCTGAGTACATCCATATTACAATATGTAGCGCAAGAGTAGAATCAACAAATGAGCGACGACACGCGAAGCGTTTCAACCAAGTCCCGTATGCATACATGTACCATTCGTCCGTACCTATGAAACTTGGGTGAGATGTTGTGTACACGTCATGGAAAATTTCTGGCTTAGTAAATCCCCTATACAATATGCAGCGCACAAGTTGATTCAACAAATGAGGGACGACGCGCGAAGCGTTTCAACAAAGTCCCGTATAAGGTCATATACCATTCTGCCGTTAGCGGTGAAACTTGGGTGAAATATGGTTGACACTCCAAGGAAGGTTTCTGGCTTAGTAAATACATTTCACAGTAGGTAGCACACGAGTAGATTCGACAAATGAACGACGATAGCGATGAAATTTGGGTGAGATGTTGTGGACACTTACGTGACGGTTTCTAACTTAGTAAATACATTTTACAGTAGGTAGCGCACGAGTAGATTCAACAAATGAGTGACGGAGTGCGAATCGTTTAAACAAAATCAGGTATGCGTTCATATACTATTCATCCGATTGCGATAAAACATTGATCAGTTATTTTGTACCCGCCAGGGAAGGGGACTTAGTAAATCCATTTCACAATAAGTAGCGCAAGAGTAGATGCAACAAATGGGTGACGACGCGCGAAGCGTTTCAACAAAATTCCCTACCGTATTGCGTTCATATAACATTCTTCGATTGCGATGAAACCTTGATGAGTTATTGTGTACACGCCAGGGAAGGGCTTCGACTTAGTAATACATTTCTCAATAGGTAGCGCACGAGTAGATACAACAAATGAGTGACAGCGCACGAATCGTTTAAACAAAAACCCCTATACGTGCATATACCATTCATCCGATTGCGATGAACCATTGATGAGTCATTGTGTACACGCCAGGGAAGGGTTTCGACTTAGTAAATCCATTTCACAATAGGTAGCGTACGATTAGATTCAACAAATGAGTGACAGCGATGAAATATTTTGAAAGTTGTTGTGCACGCTCCCTCGAATGGTTCTAAATTAGAAAATCCATTTTATGATAGCTTAGAGGCAGTTAACATGTTGTGTATCCAAAAGCACTTCAAGAAACAGAATTTCAACGCCAACACTTTCTTTGATTGGCATTGCAACGCATGCCGGGTACAGCTTGTATCTTATAAAATGACCAATTTTCATATCCTTTCGACATTTGTTTTGACAAATTCTTGTTCTCTACATTGAAAATAACTAAAAACGCCAAACATATCTTACCTTAACACTCACACCCAAGTACACGACGATGTCAAACCCCTCAAATGAAACAATGACAACAACAATAGGGGCTTGTGGTAATGCTCAACAACGAGGTTTCTAGTTAAGGTCAGGTTCTTGACGATAACAAGTATACAAGAATTAAAAACTGCCTTTACCGTACAGCCAGCAGTGTTTTAGAGGAGTAGCGTGAATAATTAAGTCAATTAAGATATAAGATTTGCATGTGCGGGTTAACTGTGTTCCAGTGCGCGAGGTGTGACATTGGGCATACAGCTAGTTGGATATGGGCTGGTGAGCAAGGGGCAGCATTGCTTCTCACCGGCCAAAACAATTAGTCACTGCTTTCAAAGAGCACATTAATCGCTTGAGGGGTGCTGTAGATGGTGTTGCACTGGTACCAAGCGGTCATGTGACCTGACCTACAACCATGGCCTCCTTGGAGAGCACACCAGTCCCTTTGGAACGCTGTAGATGGTGTTGTATCAACCATGGCCCTTTGAAGAGCACACCAGTCCCTTTGAAACGCTGCAGATGGTGTTGCATATAACCATGGCCTTCTTGAAGAGCACACCAGTCCCTTTGGAACGTTGCAGATGGTGTTGCATACAACCATGGCCTTCTTGAAGAGCACACCAGTCCCTTTGGAACGCTGTATATGGTGTTGCATACAACCATGGCCTTCTTGAAGAGCACACCAGTCCCTTTGGAACGCTGTAGATGGTGTTGCATACAACCATGGCCTCCTTGAAGAGCACACCAGTCCCATTGGAACGCTGTAGATGGTGTTGCATACAACCATGGCCACCTTGAAGAGCACACCAGTCCCTTTTGAACGCTGCAGATGGTGTTGCATACAACCATGGCCTCCTTGAAGAGCACACCAGTCCCTCTGGAACGCTGTAGATGGTGTTGCATACAACCATGGCCTCCTTGAAGAGCACACCAGTCCCTTTGGAACGCTGCAGATGGTTTTGTATACAACCGTGGCCTCCTTGAAGAGCACACCAGTCCCTTTGGAACGCTGTAGATGGTGTTGCATACAACCATGGCCTCCTTGAAGAGCACACCAGTCCCTTTGGAACGCTGTAGATGGTGTTGCATACAACCATGGCCTCCTTGAAGAGCACACCAGTCCCTTTTGAACGCTGCAGATGGTGTTGCATACAACCATGGCCTCCTTGAAGAGCACACCAGTCCCTCTGGAACGCTGTAGATGGTGTTGCATACAACCATGGCCTCCTTGAAGAGCACACCAGTCCCTCTGGAACGCTGTAGATGGTGTTGCATACAACCATGGCCTCCTTGAAGAGCACACCAGTCCCTTTGGAACGCTGCAGATGGTGTTGTATACAACCATGGCCTCCTTGAAGAGCACACCAGTCCCTTTGGAACGCTGTAGATGGTGTTGCATACAACCATGGCCTCCTTGAAGAGCACACCAGTCCCTTTTGAACGCTGCAGATGGTGTTGCATACAACCATGGCCTCCTTGAAGAGCACACCAGTCCCTCTGGAACGCTGTAGATGGTGTTGCATACAACCATGGCCTCATTGAAGAGCACACCAGTCCCTCTGCAACGCTGTAGATGGTGTTGCATACAACCATGGCCTCCTTGAAGAGCACACCAGTCCCTCTGGAACGCTGTAGATGGTGTTGCATACAACCATGGCCTCCTTGAAGAGCACACCAGTCCCTCTGGAACGCTGTAGATGGTGTTGCATACAACCATGGCCTCCTTGAAGAGCACACCAGTCCCTCTGGAACGCTGTAGATGGTGTTGTATACAACCATGGCCTCCTTGAAGAGCACACCAGTCCCTCTGGAACGCTGTAGATGGTGTTGCATACAACCGTGGCCTCCTTGAAGAGCACACCAGTCCCTCTGGAACGCTGCAGATGGTGTTGTATACAACCATGGCCTCCTTGAAGAGCGCAACAGTCCCTTTTGAACGCTGCAGATGGTGTTGCATACAACCATGCCCTCCTTGAAGAGCACACCAGTCCCTCTGGAACGCTGTAGATGGTGTTGTATACAACCATAGCCTCCTTGAAGAGCACACCAGTCCCTTTGGAACGCTGTAGATGGTGTTGCATGCAACCGTGGCCTCCTTGAAGAGCACACCAGTCCCTTTGGAACGCTGCAGATGGTGTTGCATACAACCATGGCCTCCTTGAAGAGCACACCAGTCCCTTTGGAACGCTGCAGATGGTGTTGCATACAACCGTGGCCTCCTTGAAGAGCACACCAGTCCCTCTGGAACGCTGTAGATGGTGTTGCATACAACCATGGCCTCCTTGAAGAGCACACCAGTCCCTCTGGAACGCTGTAGATGGTGTTGCATACAACCATGGCCTCCTTGAAGAGCACACCAGTCCCTCTGGAACGCTGTAGATGGTGTTGCATACAACCATGGCCTCCTTGAAGAGCACACCAGTCCCTCTGGAACGCTGTAGATGGTGTTGCATACAACCATGGCCTCCTTGAAGAGCACACCAGTCCCTTTGGAACGCTGCAGATGGTGTTGCATATAACCATGGCCTTCTTGAAGAGCACACCAGTCCCTTTGGAACGCTGCAGATGGTGTTGCATATAACCATGGCCTTCTTGAAGAGCACACCAGTCCCTTTGGAACGCTGCAGATGGTGTTGCATATAACCATGGCCTTCTTGAAGAGCACACCAGTCCCTTTGGAACGCTGTAGATGGTGTTGCATACAACCATGACCTTCTTGAAGAGCACACCAGTCCCTTTGGAACGCTGCAGATGGTGTTGCATACAACCATGGCCTCCTTGAAGAGCACACCAGTCCCTTTGGAACGCTGTAGATGGTGTTGCATACAACCATGACCTCCTTGAAGAGCACACCAGTCCCTTTGGAACGCTGCAGATGGTGTTGCATACAACCATGGCCTCCTTGAAGAGCACACCAGTCCCTCTGGAACGCTGTAGATGGTGTTGTATACAACCATGGCCTCCTTGAAGAGCACACCAGTCCCTTTGGAACGCTGTAGATGGTGTTGCATACAACCATGACCTTCTTGAAGAGCACACCAGTCCTTTGGAACGCTGCAGATGGTGTTGCATACAACCATGGCCTCCTTGAAGAGCACACCAGTCCCTTTGGAACGCTGTAGATGGTGTTGCATACAACCATGACCTTCTTGAAGAGCACACCAGTCCCTTTGGAACGCTGCAGATGGTGTTGCATACAACCATGGCCTCCTTGAAGAGCACACCAGTCCCTCTGGAACGCTGTAGATGGTGTTGTATACAACCATGGCCTCCTTGAAGAGCACACCAGTCCCTTTGGAACGCTGTAGATGGTGTTGCATACAACCATGACCTCCTTGAAGAGCACACCAGTCCCTTTGGAACGCTGCAGATGGTGTTGCATACAACCATGGCCTCCTATAAGAGCACACCAGTCCCTTTGGAACGCTGTAGTTAGTGTTGCACTGGTACCAAGCAGTCATGTGACCTTTTACCGCTGATCTACGACCATGGCCCCCTTGAAAGAGCTCACTAGACTCTTTGGAGCGCTGCAGATGGTGATGTGCTTCTGCCAGGGGTCATGTTACCCTTCACCACAGACAGGGGCGTCGTATGAGTGTTTTTACTGGATTTTCGCCGATGGGTAAGGGATGGGCTGGTCAGGAGGTTAGCTGATGAGTTAGTTGGAAGAGTAATAATGAATATTTGCCATCCCGGACGATTTTCAAACTGCTCCACCTGGAACGTCCGGCTCAGCAGGCGTGAACGTTACCATTGCATCACAGAGCCACTGATGACCAAATCACACCTTCTGTTTATCTGTGTGTCGCCTGGTATGGGTTTGTGTCAAAACTGCTGGGATAAATGGCATGAGTATTCGTATGCCGTATACCCACACTAGGCTGCAATTCAGAAGACCTGCAGCATCATTAGAGGATTTTTAGCCTACTTTTCACATTTTGCAACAAGTAGTTCCGTGAAGAACTATACAGCCTATTTTCATATATCCTGCTCATGTTAATTTCTTCTAACAACATACAAAATTTCAGTATAATTGCTGTAACAGATTCGTAGATATTGAGAACCGTCTAAATATTTCAGATGGTCGCCAGGTTGGATTTTTATTTTTGTACTATTACATTAAGATTATTGTGAACGTGTGGTATTCAAATTTCAATCGCATGATTAGAACACAAGAAGTAAAAACGAGATTTTAAAATTACGCACAGCAGCCATCTTGTGATTATGCAAACAATTGAAATAAATTAGATGCCAGTGGATCAACATTTGTATAAGCATTTAACGTGAAACGTTTCACAGCACTCGGATAGTTAATTCGCGAGAATCGTCCATTTAAATATTTATACTTTGCGTCGCCGCCATGTTGGATTTGTGCTCACCAGGTTAATGAAAGTCCTATAGGTGAACATATGTTCATAGTCTCTATGAACATAAAAAAAACAGTTTGGTTGCTGTAAAAGATTCATAGATATTGAGAACCGTCTAAATATTTCCGAAGCTCGCCATGTAGGATTGTTATATGTATAGGTCGTAGAATTATGTACCATTCAAGGACAATTATTGCCTAGGTTCATTATTCAAACTTTCACTGCGATCGCATGATTACGACACAAGAAATAAAAACTTAATTTTAAAATTTCGCACAGCCGCCATCTTGAGGTTATGAAAACAATTGATTTAAATTAGATGGCAGTGCATTACAATCTGCAAAATCATTTACTGTACCACATTTCACTGCGCTCAGAGAGTTAAATCACGAGAAAAGTCTATTAAAATATTTCAAATTCGCTTGGTCGCCATGTTCGTTTTTTACTTTACGAGTTTATGAAACATACATAGGTAAACTTGTATCAGTACCCTTTATCAGCGTACAAAATTGCAGGGTAATATCTGTAATAGTTTAGGAGATATAGAATGTCAGTGAAATATTTCGCACAGCCGCCATTTTGAGGTTATGTAAACAATTGAACTAAATTAGACTCCAGTGCATTACAATGTGTATAAACATTTGCTGTACCAAGTTTCATTACGTGTGGATCGTTAAATCGCGAGAAAAGTCTATTTAAAAGTCTCAACTTCGCTTGACCGCCATGTTGGTTTTGTAGTCACCAGGTTTTTGAAAGTCTCATAGGTGAACTTCTAGTAGTACCCTTTATCACCGTACACAATTTCAGGGCGATATCGGTAATAGTTTCGGAGATATTGAATGCTAGTGAAATATTTCGCACAGCCGCCATTTTGCATTGGTGAGACGTAACAAAATTTGAAGGGCACGGTCGAGGTCGCCGGGAATAGTGCTATGAACATACCGAGTTTCATTGAAATCGCTCCAGCCGTTTAGATTTTATTAGGGGGGGGGACACACACACGAATCACACACACACACACACACACACACACGGACAGAAGGTGATCTCATAAGCCTATTTTTTCAAAATTGAAAATAGGCTAAAAATGAGGAAAAAGTAGACTTATGAGATCGGGCAAATGTCTGTCTGTCTGTCTGTCTGTCTGTCTGTCCTTCTGTCTGTCTGTCTGGCTGTGTGTGTGTCCCCCCCCCCTATCAACTCCTAAACGGCTGCAGCAATCGAAACAAAATTTGGTAGGAGTAAAGATCTATACCTGAATATCTCACGGCCATATTTGAAAATGATGTCAGTGCTACCAACTGCTAAAAAATCGCAATTGAAATTTGAGCTCCATGTTGGATATCTTGGAAAGTATGAATGGGAGCTATTTCAAAATTGGCACACGTACAGATCATAATATTTCAGTTTAATTTCCAGGAGGCTAAACATGGCAGTGTTACCAAAAAGATTATAAGCCTCCTGATAGGTCCAATTTTTAAATGCATATAACTTCCATACTATCAATTGGAATTCAACCAAATTTCGTATGTTGTATGTGTACATAACCAGACATGACTGAGCGTATTCTTAAGACCTACCAGGGCTGCCAACTGTTAATAAATGCTATCTCTGTTCTTTTATCCAAATACCAATATATCAGAAAGTATGCAAGCCGACAGCTTTAAACTATGCACACGTATAGTACCTGACATTCTATATTAATTTGGAGTAACTTATATACGTCAGTGCTACCAACATGATTCTAAGCCTGCTGACAGGTCCAACTTTAAATACATGTAACTTCCATACTATCATTTGGATTTCAACCAAATTTCGTATGTGCTATGTGTACCATGCGTATTCTAAGGAGCAACCAGTGCTGCCAACTGTTAATATGTGCTGTCCCTATTTTTGTTACCCTAATATCAATATATCAGAAAGTATGCAAGCCAATAGCTCTAAACTTTGCACACGTATAGTACATGGCATTCTAGACGAATTTGGAGTAACTAATATACGTCAGTGCTGCCAACATGATTCTAAGCCTGCTGATAGGTCCAATTTTAAAATGCATGTAACTTCTATACTAACTAATGGATTTCATTCAAAATTGGCACAACAATAGATCATATTATTTCAGATTATTTCTGACCATTACATGCATGACATTGTTGCCAACATGATTTTACGCGCGCTGTTAGATCCAATGTTTAACTGCATGTAACGTCCATGCTATTCATTGGACTTCAACCAAATTTTGTATTTTGTACCTTAAGAGACGGAACTAAGAATATATTCAGTCATCAGGGCTGCCAACTGTAGTGCTCTATTAGGATACATTATGCCAGGTATACAGTATTTCGAACTAATTGGAAATTTCGATATTAGCAACTTAATTTCGTCATTATTCTAGATAGGTTCATATTCTGTAGAATAATCATTGGCATGAAACGTAGGCTGTATAGTTCTTCACGGAACTTCTTGTTGAATGTGCAATACTAATCTTGATAGGATTTGCATGGATTCCTTTGGGGAACAGAAGATGCAGGAGATGACATTCCCTGGAATAATTTTATTGAGGGGGGATAGTAACCAAAATGTTGGGCCTCTTAAAACAAGAGGTATCATCGACATAATTTTATTGTGAAAGTTAATGGTATAGTTTATAGACTTTGCAAAGTTTGACTATTCTCAGAGTCTTGTGCTACATGTACCAATATGAGTCCTGTTACCAACTGTAAGTTGAGCAAATAAATGAATAAGTAAATAAATAACTGCTCAACAAATTAGAAAAGCGAAATGACTACCTATTTGGAGAATATCAGTCTGGATTCATAAAAGGAGGATCTTGTGCAGAACAAATCCTAAAGCTAAGAACCATTTTACAACTTTGCAAAACCAAACCAACTGTAATAATCGCAGTCAATATTTAAAGAAGAACTATTTATATATACAGTATATGTACATATTTTGAAACTCTTTAATACATATAAATCTTAATAATAATAATAATAATAATAATAATAATAATAATAATAATAATGAGGGGTGACTTCATATTGATGTCTTCCGCCGGTGGCTACAAAGAGCCCTTGACGTAACTAATCAGAGAACAGGTTAGGAATTGGCATCATCATCATCATCATTTATTGTACATATCAGGCCATTAAGGCCCATGACAGAAAACAAAGAAACATAACAAACACATCAAATACGGTATACAATATTACATAACACTATCCTCATCAATCACACAGGAGGCATTATCCCGATCACAATCTCAAGCATTTGTTACAAATGTCGTTCCATTTTTCTCTATCTATTGCATCATCCAGTACTGGTGTTAGTTCCTCCTACTGCAACGTTCTCATCATCCTATCCTTCCATCTCGTCCTTGGATGGCCTCTTGGACGTTTGCTAATCAGCTGAGCATTGAACACTCTGTTAGGGATAGATTCCACAGCTCTTACGATATGTCCCATCCACTGGAGTCGTCTTCCTCTGATGATCCTACCCACATCAGCTTTCCCAAAACGTTGGTATAAGTCCTCTTTTTCCCTCCTTTCCCATCTTCCTTCTTCCCTATTGTAAATAGGTCCATATATCTTTCTGAGCACTTTCCTCTCAAATGCACAAATGCGCTCTTCCAGTGTTTGTGAGGTCGGCCATGACTCGCAACCATATAACAGAACCGGTTTCACTAGTGTCATGTATAACTTAACCTTGCTGTTTTGTGAAATTAAGCGTGATTTAAATAAGTTATTGAGACCATAAAAGGTACTATTGGCACTAATAGTCCTTTGTTGGATCTCTTTTTCAATCTCTTGTTGTATAAAATACAGAACATTTATCAGACACTTATTCTTTAATATAGGTACTTACTAGCAGTAGTGGCCGGCTTCGCCCGGTGGATTTATTTGTTTTATGGATAATAATTAATACTACTAGAGAAATGGCACATGATACTTAAACTAACATAAGAAAAAATGGTTTAAAATATAACTTTTTTGTGGTGGTGATGGTAGTGGGGGTGATAAGTAGTACAGTATAATGGACGTAACATCCCGGTTATTTTCCCGTAATGATAATGATAATAATGAATAGGGAAACGGCTATTTACTAACTACAGTACTGACACATGTAATTTATAAACGAATTGTAAAATATGATTAGAAAGAGGAGTAAGTGAATTAAATACACTGCCTGGGGCCTATATCTCATTGGCTGTAGAAAAGTAGAGATCAATAGTGTTGTCTTTTGTCGCCTAGTGCCGTAGGAAAATAATCAGAACACTTTGGAAAACTTCGGCTGTCCCGAGCTCCTGAGGTAGCAATAGTGTCATTTATCGCCACATACCGCTCAAGGATGAGGATCGGAATAAATGAAAGTAAATTTGAAATCACCAACGCTTATTGCAGCTGATAACCTCAGTGTACTGCACCAACACCATCGCACTTATACAGAGGCATAATAGTTCATGATGATAACGGTTTTAAGGGGCCCAAGAAATCTTTTTGCACTAATTACTCCCCGTGACTGCAAATTATAAGTAGCGCAAGATGTAGGGGAGACTGTTGTACAGGTCTGACGTTTATTTTTGGCCGGTGGCCGTGAAATCCGCGCATCCACTGTGCTAACCATTCAACCTTCTTAGTTCTCTCCTTTGTTCCATCTGAACGTGCGTGCGTGCATGCATTTGTTACTGCACATGCTCACAATAAGAAGGCTTCCTGGCTGGTCGGAGACCTCTACACAACAAACAAGCTCCGGCCAAAAACAAACGTCAGACCTATACCAGGAGTATAATGTACCTCGGATCACCCTTTTGTTTCTAAGTATGTGCTGCTACCTAGGAGAAAATAATCATAGTAGTATATGTACAACCCACCAGAGGGCAGTTATAACCTGTGTCTGATTTGCTTGCATGTTCGTAGAGCAGCTGAATTTCGAAACAAAATTTTGTGTGAATAAAGTAAGAGTTTTGGTTTACAGTTATCGTCTTCCTTTTGCAAATTGACAACGAACTTTTAACACTTACAAACGCCTCTAGATTCTTTGTTGTCTGGCGAGTATATCTACATGTTATATTGTTGGTTTAAACATAACCTGTAGGTTAGCCCGGTTTTTTTTTTATTCCCAAGAGCTCCCTCATGTACCTCGGATCACAATTTCATCTTGTACCTTGGATCACTGCTCCAAGGTACACGATGTTCATACTCTTTGATATTTTGCTTTAGGTAACAATGCCAAGATGTAAATCTGGCAATAAACGGCCTCCTGTTGATTCTGAGGCAATGCGGAACGCTGTTGAAGCTGTCCGTGCTCCGCCAGATAAACAAATATCAATTACAGAAGCATGCAAGGTGTATAAAGTGAAATTGGCTACACTGATACGCCATATGAAATCTTTCAAGGCTTCAGGAGATGACAAACATGGCAACAAATGAGAAAAATCCTATGCTTGTAAGTAGCCCTATACCATGACGAATAGAATACCGTAGTTCTTATTTCCGTGAATTATATTTTCCATTGTGCCTTGCCGTGCTATTTTAATTGTAATCGCTAATTACTTTTTAAAAGAGTATTAGTTACAAAGTCATTCGTTTCCCTTAGCAGCATCCCTAAGACCAGCTGAGCTAACACCGGCAGCGTGGAACTAGCCCCCTCCAACGCTGCCTGGCGGGGCGCGCTTGAACTTGATGAGTCTGCTCACTTTCCCTTTCATTCGTCATGCCTATACTAACACCAGAACAAATTCAACCATTTGCAAAGGCCACAGCAAGGAAGAATAAGAAAAAGGGAAGGAAACCAGGCAGCACCAGAATTGTAACAGACACTCCTGAAAAGGTGGAAATCCGGAAACAAAAGTTAAAGAAGAGTTTAAAAATGGAGCCTAAAGTGGTGTCAAACCAACAAAAACCTCGGAAACGTAAGGTCATTAAACAATTAATCTTTGACAGTGACTCTGACTTGGATGACTTAGATAAAACTACAGTAGATTCAACAGATGACGAGAATGGAGCTACACTGTTGGAGTTTCTAAATCAAGAAGTAACTGAGGCAAACCATGAACTACAGTTCGAGAGAGAAACATTTCAACAAGATGATTGTGTATTGGTTCAATTTACAAAAAAAAAAAAAAAAAAAAGGAGCAACTGAACATTTTGTTGGGGAAATAGTTTCCCAAGATCTTCATGGGTTCGAATTTCAGATAAAGTTCTATAAACATATTGGAGGAAGCAGTAATTTGTTTGCGAATCTGAAGTTGTGTTTGACGTTAATGAATTAGATATACCGGTATTTCCTAAACTTCCTAAACAAGTTGAATCAACAGGTTCTGCTCGAGTAGCTGGACAGTTATGGTTTCAGGTAGATTTTTCGAACTACGATGTAAAATAAACTGATTTTGTTTACACAACCAGTCAAATGCCCTAGTATTGTTATGCAGTGATGCATGTTCACAATTGCAATCATATAAAACGTAAAACTATTGTGATGTGCAGTGTACAAAATGTGTGATCCAAGGTACAAGACGTTGTGATCCAAGGTACACGATGGTCTTGTACCTTGGAACACTTGTACATCTTAAAGAAAAAAGTGATTTAAAAATGTAATATTTCAATGATGAGGTTCAAATGGATTTATTGTGATAGATAATTGTGTGTTTGATATGTGAGGTTTGTGAGACAAATAAACTAACAAAAAGAGGCTGCCATTTTAAAGATCTTTTGAAAAGTGATCCAAGGTACAACAGTCTCCCCTAACTATTTTCGCAATTCTGCAGCAGAACACTGGTAGGGGCAAGGTGATGCAGCCCGCATTGCGAGCCAACAATAGACATACTACTAGGGACATGAATGTTTCTAGGGCCATAAAACGTGGTTTTGAAGTTCCTTTTGTCTGTTATTCTAAATGTAGTGAATGGAGAGGGTTGTCCAACATATCGACAGTGTTACCAGCAAGGTTTCAAAGGGTAAGTATGTAAAATTTGGTGTAATTAGGTGAAACGGAGTAGATTTGTGCCAAAGGGCCTAAATGCAGCGAATGGAGTGGCCTGTCCGAAATTTCATGTAGACCGGGTTACTCGCAGGCTTCCAAAGGGTAAGTATACACATTTTGGTTCAGTTAGGTGAAACGGTGTAGATTTGTGCCAAAGGGCCTAAATGCAGCAAATGGAGTAGTGTGTCGGAAATTTCATGTAGATAGTGTTACTCGCAGGGTTCCAAAGGGTAAGTATACACATTTTGGTTCAGATCGGTGGAACGGTGTAGATTTGTGCCAAAGGGCATAAATACAGGGAATGGAGTGGTCTGTTCGAAATTTCATGTAGGCAATGTTACCCGCAGGGTTCCAAATTTGGTTCAGATCTGTGATTTGTATAAATAACAGACATACAGACAAACAGACAGACAGACAAACAAACAAACAAACAAACCATCATTGAGCTTTATATATATAGATAATAATAATAATATCGTATGGCCTCGGTGCCGGGTGCAAGCTTTGTTATATGACACCCAAAGGGTAGCTTGCATGTCGAATTTCGTTGTTCCTTGAAGCACCATGAAAGTCAAGGAGGTTAGATATCTAAGCTCCTTGAACACTATAGCGCTTTCTAGTAGAGAAATGAGGAACGTTGTGATGGCGGAAACTCCCGAGATTAATTTTGCCATTATGAACACGGCCTACTGAACTCAAATGGGTTCTTTGGCATGCCAACATCGTATGACATGGTGTCGTAATTTTTGCCGCCTCTCAAAAATCACTTACCCCAGCCAGGAGCGAAACTGCAAGCTTGGGGTTAGTAGACCGACACGTTGACCACTCACCCACCGTGGCAAGCCTATACATGTAGATAGTAGGCCTATACTTAAGGGGAGGTTGTAAGCTGCTTTGGGTAAAAAAAAAATAGACAATCTAGGAAGTTAAAAAGAAACCAGAAGAGGAGCAGAGAAGATGAAGACGACCCAGATGAGCCAGAATATGGACATGGAGCACATACTTATCTTTAAGAGCATTATTCTCCAATTTTGTCTTTCCTATACAAATGTTCCTCTTAGTCAGGAAGTATTAACAATACCTATTTGATTCTTTTTCTGTAATTCAATTTGATGAAATAAATGACTGTATGTTTTCTTGTGAATTTATAATGATGAAAATAAAAGGTTCTCGTAGAGAAATAAGTTGAAACGTTTAACGTTTGAAAAAGAATATATTAAAAATATTATTTACAAACACACAGATTTCCAAAAATAAGCATTTAAAGATAAAATATATATCTAAATATCTACAAAGTTTTGTTTCAATAGGTCAAATACTTAATGAGAAAATGGAGCTCCCCTCCCCTTGGCGGCGATTTCATATTGATGTCCCCCGCTGGTGGTTACAAATAGCTATTGACGTAACAAAACTGAGAACCGGTTAGGAATTGGCATGTTGTATAAAATACACAATACTTTTCAGACATTTATTCTTTAATACTTATATCTATAGTATACATAACACACATTGTACAGTCGTGGTGAATGGTTCGGATATTAGCTTATATGTAGACACTTCAGCAGGATTGACAATACACTACTCCCAAATTTAAAACAAGAAAATCCAGAAATTCTTCCAGATTATTGCCCTTTCTTTTGTGAGGTATTGCCTAGGTACACCAAGTCAAGCTCATCAGCGTGGTCTCGGCGACCGCCCCAGGGGTAGTGGTGTGATTTATAATAATTATCAAAATACTAATTAAAATTTTTGTTACATTTTTTAAATTAAGCCCATTATTGAAGTTCTAAATAACCGACAGTGGTAGCTACGCTCGCTAAAGCGCAGCGTTAGGTCATTGGGTCAAGCTCTCTGCTGACTCAGTAGACGCGTGAGTTCGAGCCCCACCGTCGGTCGTCCTTGAAATGGTTTTCCGTGATTTCCCCATTTTCAACTCTAGGCAGAGGGGAAGGGATCACCTCCCTTGATAAGGATGTCCAATCAGTGGCAGCCCTGGCAATATTTTCAAGTGGTGCGAGATCTCATTGTGACTCCCCCCTCCCCAGTGAAAATAAATCCACAGCCTGCATCCAGTCTCCGACCGGGTCAGGAATGGAATGAATGAAGCCTCCATCTAGCGGCGAGGATATGAACTGTGCCGGCTGCCGAGGCCTGACGCACTCCTCTGGGGCAATTATTAAATGAATGACAGATGAAATGAAATGATAGTGGAGAGTGCTGCTGGAATGAAATTTTGACAGGGAAAACCGGAGTACCCGGAGAAAAACCTGTCTGCCTCCGTTTTGTCCAGCACAGATCTCACATGGAGTAACCGGGATTTGAACCACGGACCCAGCGGTGAGAGGCCGGCGTGCTGCCGCCTAAGCCACGGAGGCTTTTCCCCTCCCCAGTAGAGACTAAATATAACAAACAATTCTTACATCATTAATAACTATTACTTTAATATTAAAAGACGGGAGCGTGATGGCGTAGTGACCTAGCTGCTCGTCTTTCACCCGGACGACCGGGGTTCGAATCCCGGTGACAGCGGGGTGGACTTTTTAACTGAAAAATCACTTGGCGCCAGGAAGGGTATCCGGCCTTAAATCCCCGGCCAAAACCAAAATGAGCCGGGTTGGTTCCGGCGACCCCAATTAAGCGGACCCCGTTCCTACGGGATGACGCTAAGAAGAAGATTTTAATATTAAAAGTAATATTCCTAGAACTCTCCTAAAATATTATTTAATATTAAATAATCTTGTTCACTTATAGTCGCGCTTAGACCAGGCTAGGCATGATTATTATCTACACAAAATAGTACATTATGCAACGAGCCTATAATGGGAATAATTAAGACACGAGTATAATTTCCAAACGAGTCTCTTAATTACCATTATAGTTGAGTTGCATACGACTGTTTATGTTCGACGATAATTATAAGTATTTTATGTTCGAACATAAATATTCATAGATATCTGTCGCGATTTCGCCAGATTTATGTACTGAACAGAGCGCATGGGACGCAGAGAATGCCTAGTATTCGACCATGGCCTCCTCGAATACCCCACAATGACACTAGTGAAATTTAAAACAGGAGGCTGTGTAAGTCAGCGCAGGTGCAGTGCTATATTTACCTAATTGGTCACATAACTGTTTCTTGAGCTCTGATTGGTGGGAGAAACTGTATCATAATGAAAACTTGTGCTATAATGAGCCTCATTATACTACAGTTTTCTAAGATATATTATTTACTTTTCGCCAGGGTCGAACATAAAGAAATATATCTAATATGATGTTACTAATATCTTATATTACACAACAACACTTAGTATACTGTAGTGGTAACGTTCTAACAGTATGTAATGTTTCAATTTCACTCGTAGCCTGCAACACAGACACAAATCACAATCCAAATATACCCTCACGCGATAGAACGCCATGGAAACGGCCGGTGGGTGGCGCAGCGCTGTGTGGCGGCGGACAAAAAAAATATATGTATAGATATTGGTTTTAGCTAGTTAATATTTATACAACGTCAAGTGCGAATTTCACATGGATTTGGATGTTAGGCCCCTTAAAACAACAACACAATAATTTCACGTTATATGTCAAATGCACACACCCCAGCTCATTTATACATAGAATTAATTTTGACGTGTAGTGTTAAGTAGTAGGCTAATACGGTGATTAGGTTTTATTTTTCGCGCTGTCGTTGCATCTTCTACTCCCTCCATATGTCAGAACCCGGTGCGGTGGCACCGTTCTCGTCGCTGTAGGACCACCCCTGTGTCCAATATATCAACTCCCGTTGCTATTGTTTGTAGGTGTGGTGATAGTGGGCGTACCCTTCAGCTATCATAGCGAGTGCACGGTACATCCCCTCGAGTTGGTCGGTGTTGGTGCCATTGATTGCGTCTCTTTTTCTGCGTCTGCGCCCGCTAGGGGACACCACGATGAGGCCGGCTGGTGTGGGAGCCCCTCCGGCTCCAGGGACACCGGGCCTCATTCCTCCTGCTCCAGGCAGCATACCTGCCCCTGCACTCATGGCCGCCACGTTCATCATCATGGTACCGTTCCGCACCGCCTGGATGATGAGGCACAGCAAGTAGCCACCAAACGCCAAGAAGGCGAGTGTCGTGATGGTCATTTGGAAGATCTGAAACAGCCACAACCTGCTGTAGATACCAGGGATCACACTCTGAATGGTGATGCACAGCAAGTAGCCACCAAACGCCAAGAAGGCGAGTGTCGTGATGATCATTTGGAAGATCTGAAACAGCCACAACCAGTTGTAGATACCAGGGATCACACTCTGAATGGTGATGCACAGCAAGTAGCCACCAAACGCCAAGAAGGCGAGTGTCGTGATGATCATTTGGAAGATCTGAAACAGCCACAACCAGTTGTAGATACCAGGGATCACACTCTGAATGGTGATGCACAGCAAGTAACCACCAAACGCCAAGAAGGCGAGTGTCGTGATGGTCATTTGGAAGATCTGAAACAGCCACAACCAGTTGTAGATACCAGGGATCACACTCTGAATGGTGATGCACAGCAAGTAACCACCAAACGCCAAGAAGGCGAGTGTCGTGATGGTCATTTGGAAGATCTGAAACAGCCACAACCTGCTGTAGATACCAGGGATCACACTCTGAATGGCGATGCACAGCAAGTAACCACCAAACGCCAAGAAGGCGAGTGTCGTGATGGTCATTTGGAAGATCTGAAACAGCCACAACCAGTTGTAGATACCAGGGATCACACTCTGAATGGTGATGCACAGCAAGTAACCACCAAACGCCAAGAAGGCGAGTGTCGTGATGGTCATTTGGAAGATCTGAAACAGCCACAACCAGTTGTAGATACCAGGGATCACACTCTGAATGGT
This sequence comes from Meconema thalassinum, assembly GCA_946902985.2. Classification (NCBI taxonomy): domain Eukaryota; kingdom Metazoa; phylum Arthropoda; class Insecta; order Orthoptera; family Tettigoniidae; genus Meconema; species Meconema thalassinum. Next base: position 97,166,456 of record OX336400.1, on the reverse strand, counting down.
GATGCACAGCAAGTAACCACCAAACGCCAAGAAGGCGAGTGTCGTGATGGTCATGTGGAAGATCTGAAACAGCCACAACCAGTTGTAGATACCAGGGATCACACTCTGAATGGTGATGCACAGCAAGTAACCACCAAACGCCAAGAAGGCGAGTGTCGTGATGGTCATTTGGAAGATCTGAAACAGCCACAACCTGCTGTAGATACCAGGGATCACACTCTGAATGGTGATGCACAGCAAGTAACCACCAAACGCCAAGAAGGCGAGTGTCGTGATGATCATGTGGAAGATCTGAAACAGCCACAACCAGTTGTAGATACCAGGGATCACACTCTGAATGGTGATGCACAGCAAGTAACCACCAAACGCCAAGAAGGCGAGTGTCGTGATGGTCATTTGGAAGATCTGAAACAGTCACAACCTGCTGTAGATACCAGGGATCACACTCCGAATGGCGATGCACAGCAAGTAACCACCAAACGCCAAGAAGGCGAGTGTCGTGATGGTCATTTGGAAGATCTGAAACAGCCACAACCAGTTGTAGATACCAGGGATCACACTCTGAATGGTGATGCACAGCAAGTAACCACCAAACGCCAAGAAGGCGAGTGTCGTGATGGTCATGTGGAAGATCTGAAACAGCCACAACCAGTTGTAGATACCAGGGATCACACTCTGAATGGTGATGCACAGCAAGTAACCACCAAACGCCAAGAAGGCGAGTGTCGTGATGGTCATTTGGAAGATCTGAAACAGCCACCACCTGCTGTAGATGTCAATGTGGACTAATTAAATGAAATTGTTGAATTCCATATGAATGCAATTGAATAGATGTTTCATAATTTGTATTGATGGCGTAGTATAATTAATAATTATCTAGTCATCAATACGATAAATATTATACAATGTAATGTTACTAATATTTATTAATATCAATATTTTAATTTTACGTTATTCATTTTTATGATTATAGTTTTATATTTATTTCTTAATTTTAATGTTCAGGCAGAAGCATTAGGAGCTTAGTGTGGAATAAAGATGTCCCACAAAAAAGCAAGGAAGTGTTATACAGAAGCTACTATATCCCGATACTGACCTATGCTTCAGAAACGTGGATAATGAAGAAAAGAGACATAAGCAAATACAGGCAAATTAAATGAAGTTCCTGCGAAGTAGGATCGGAGAAACAAGAAGAGACAGGTTGAGGAATGAAAAGGTCAGGGAAATGGTGAAAGAGGAGCCCTTGCAAGGTAGGATTGAGACATCAAGACTGAGGTGGTATGGACACTTGAACAGAATGGAAGAGAAGAAGATTCCCAAGAGGATACATGAGATGCAGACGCAGATGCAGAAGAAACGACCAAGGGGAAGACCAAGAGATAGATGGCTGAAAGGAGTGGAGGAATGTGTCAAGAAGAGAGGCGAGGACTGGACCAGAGTGACAGCGGAGAGGAGGTGGGAAGAAAGGACTAATTGGCGAGGCTTATGATCCAAACAGACCCAGCCTGGGGCTGAAAACTGTCCAAGATGATGATCATGATGAATGTTCGTGTTTATATTTGAAGTGTCCGCGGGAAAAAGGGGGAGTGTCACTCAAAATGTAAAATCGAGATATCAGCGCGATTTCGGGATGTATTGAAGGCACAATTGTGTCTGGCTAAGAACAATGAGGGTCGTGAGAAAATGACGTTTCAAGTTAACGCGTACATAAAAGTACATATAAGTAATGAAACTTTAAAACTCGTATCCTGAATATTTTACATTATATGACATTCCCCGTTCTTGTGGTCAAACAAGTCTGAAAGATTCAACTCGCACATCACACAACTAGCCTATAAAGGGTTACGTTACCTTGGAGATGCCCTTCCCCTTGCCCTTGCCTTTGCCGCCCCCACTCATCATCCAGGGGTGTTCCTCCTCCTCGTCTTCGTCTGGCCACATCATACCTCGCCTCACAGGGGGTGGTGTGGTGGAGGGTGTCTTGTGCCTTGCTGTGGGGCGGTGTGGAGCGCCACGTCTGTCCACCAGAGGCAGTGCAGCTGGGGATGTAGAGGATGCTCCATCATCTTCATCAGTGGTATCAACATCTTCATCGTCTGACCGTGGCTCTGAAACAGACAGAGAGCAATATATATTGTCATGTTATGCAAGATATAAACTTTCCCTTTTAGGTAGATTTCATTCGAAAGCTACCTATTGTAAAGGGTACCATGTTTTGTCTTCCGGAAATTATCGACATATCTACGAGTTTCACATCCTCTAGACCCCAAAACCACCGTCAGTTCGTTGGTTGGTTCCTCAGTTTAAGGGCTGCGACAACGCGGTCATGTTGCCCCGTGCACTTTGGGTGTGTGTAGAATCTGTCTGATAACCGGTGTTAATTGTGTTGGCTGTATTAGTGTGTGTTATCTGTTTTCAATTCAAGTGAGGACTGCAGATATTGTTTTTTTTATCATTTTAAATGATCTTGTCGACTTCGTCGTTACGCTGAGGTCTGGCGTTACGTTACGGCGACGGGACGAAATGTACCGAGAATGCACTGAGGTGTGTGACGTCATAGTACCGCTTGAGCTTCCACCTTCCACCGCGCGCTCCAGTGGGCGTGACGTCAACCAGCCAGCTAACTCATTTGACCTTGGTTTGCACTTGCTAATGGAGTTTGAGTTCACGCAGTTCGCTGCATGATCATGAGGCTTTCACCCAGCATTTTTCAGTATTTGTAGCATTTGTAGCATTAGCTTGCCACGGTGGGTATGTGGTTATAGTGTCGGACTACCAACCCCAAGCTTGCAGGTTCGCTCCTGGCCATGGTAAGTGACTTTTGAAAGGTGACAAATATCACGACACTCATGTCATACGTTGTTGGCATGTTAAAGAACCCATTTGAATTCAGTAGGCCGTGTTCATGATGGAAAAATTAATCTCGGGATTTTCCGCCAACACAAAGTTCCTCATTTCTCTACTAGAAAGCGGTATTGCATCAAGGAGCTTAGATACAGCTAACCTCCTTGACATTCATAGCGCTCCAAGGAGCATTAAATTCGACACGAAAGCTGCCCTCTGGGTGTCAATTAACAAAGCTTGCACCCGGCAACCGAGGCCATACGATATTATTATTATTATTTGTAGCATTTAAAATGATATAAAGTCTAGTCTTTCAGAATGACTATCACTCTTTTTTTCAAGTAGTTCCTACTTTTGCCGCCAAACGCCACCTTCAACGACTACTAGTACAGAACTTGATTACCAGATAGCACCGCAGTCGGCTCCTGGCGACGAACGTCTGAACCTAAGAGAGTTTGTCGAATGTTTAATCTATATATAATTTACCTTCACGCAAGTGTAATTAGTAGAAGGGTCTTTAATTCGCCATATATCTATGAAATGGGACCGCCGGTTTTACTTCCCCTTCGAAGGAAGGCATACTGAAGGAGTTTTAACGCTCTTAAAAAATCCGACGACTTCGGCCGGGTTTGAACCCGCTATCTTGGTCATAGAAGCTCAGCATGCTACCGACTATGCCACAGAAGCCGCCCACCGTCAGTTCAAAAGTGTATAAACAATTTATCTATCTACTGTACGTTATATAGGCCTACTTGTATATCACTTGTATAACTACCGCCAATTTCCACCAATCACCTTCAAATTTATACATAGAATATTACCTGATAAAATAATATCGGTTTAGTTTGTAAATGGGCAACATCGGACCAAGGGTGTGTAAAAAGGGGGCCATTTTTTTTTCCAAAAATTTAACTATCGTATAACTTTCTTAATATGTAAAATATCGAATCCATTAAAATTCATACAATTCTTCGGATAAGGGACAAACAGTTGTCTCAGTAAGGTTTTTTGATGGCACCAACCATTGCCAAAAGGGGTGGGGAAAATTGAATTTTTTGAGAAAGAAACGTATACCTCGCTTAATAGGTGCAATATCAAAAATAAACAATTAGTTCCGTGAAGAATTAAATGGCCTATTTTGATATATCCTACTAATATCAATTGCCTCTATCAACATACAAATTGTCAGTTTGATTGCTGTAATAGATTCGTAGATATTGAGAACCGTCTAAATATTTTGGATGTGTCACCATGTAGGATTTTTATATTATAGGCCTTAGATTTATGTACTATTACATGAAGATAATTGTGTAGGTGTTTTATTCAAAATTCAATCGCATGATTAGGACACAAGAAATAAAAGCTGGATTTTAAATATTCGCTCAGCCGCCATCTTGTGGTTATGAACATAATTAAAATTAATTATATGCCAGTCGATTAAAATTTGTATGAGCATATATCTTATCAAGTTTCACTGCTCTCGGATGGTTAAAACGCAAGAAACGTCCATTTGAATATTTAAAATTAGCGTCGCCTCCATGTTGGAGTTGTGCTCGCCAGGTTATTGAACGTCCCATAGGCGAACTTATGCTTAAAGCCTCTATACACTTACAAAATTTCAGTTTGGTTGCTGTAGTAGATTAATAGATATTGAGAACCGTCTAAATATTTCGGATGGTCGCCATGTTGGATTTTAATATATGCAGGCAATAGAGTTATGTACTATTAGATGATGATTATTGTGTACGTTCATTATGCAAATGTTGATTTCGATCGCATGATTAGAACACAAGAAATAAAAACTTAATTTTCAAAATTCGCACAGCCGCCATCTTGAGGTTTTATAAACAATTGGACTCAATTAGATACCAGTGTATTACAATGTGTATAAACATTTGCTGTACCAAGTTTCATTGCGCTTGGATCATTAAATCGCGATAAAAGTCTATTTAAAACTTTAAAATTCGCTTGACCGCCATGTTCGTTTTTTAGTTAACAGGTTTTTGAGAGTCTCATAGATGAACTTCCAGTAGTGCCCTTTAACTCCGTACAAAATTTCATGGTGATACCGGTAATAGTTTGAGAGATATAGAATGCCGGTGAAATATTTCGCACAGCCGCCATCTTGAGGTTATGTAAACAATTGAACGAAGTTAGATGTCGGTGCATTATAATGTGTATAAACATATACTGTACCAAGTTTCATTGCGTTTGGTTGGTTAAATTGCGAGAAACGTCTATTTAAAAGTCGCAACTTCGCTTGGCCGCCATGTTGGTTTTGTAGTTACCAGGTTCTCAAAAGTCACATTAGTAAACTTCTAGTAGTTCTCTTTATCACCGTAAAAAATTCCAGGGAGATATTGGTAACAGTTTCGGATATATTGAATGCTGGTGAAATATTTCGCACAGCCGCCATGTTGGATTGATGAGACGTAACAAAATTTGAAGGGCAGTCGGGGTCGCCAGAAATAGTGCTATGAACTTACCGAGTTTCATCGCTCCAGCTGTTTAGAAGTTATTAGGGGGACACACACAGACACACGGACAAAAGTTGATCTCATAAGCCTATTTTTCATAAATGAAAATAGGCTAAAAAATAGTCTTCTATTCATTACCTAAAACTTTTGTCTGAAATAATTGTTGATATGACCCACCCTTACGCCAAGGGATGAGCAAAATATTCTCGATGACGATGCCAAGTTGATGAGGGAAGAGGTAAGCTGAAGATAGGAATCACAAATTATTGCTGACTGAATATTGTAGTTCATCTACTGTAAGTTTGCACTTTTTTGACAGTTCTGGCGGGAACAATACTCCTACAGAATATACAGGGCGCCCGAGAATGTTCTCCGCAGTGGGTACGTGCAGTAGCGAGTAGTTGAGTCATACGTTTAGTTGGCTGCACTGTGTCCTTGAAAGGGGGACTCCCGCGTGTGGGCTGTCAGTGTGTATTACGATAAGCGAGCGAGCCTGTATGTCTTCAGTGTGTATTACAGTAAGCGAGCGTTCAGATAGATTACTGGAAGAGTGCAACAGTATACAGGCGGTAAGTTTTACTACTGAAGAGAGAGTTTTTTTTTTTTTTTTGGTGGAATACTTTTTCGCGAAGACGATCTGTTTAGAGAAAATATAAAATTAAGAATTCAGACGCTATTTCCTAATTCAAAGTGTCCAAACCGTGATACCGTTCGGGATTTGGTAAGTAAATTTCGTGTGACTGGCTCAGTTCACGATGTACCGGGAACAGGCAGGCCTACGCTTTTAACAGACGAAAAACTTGATGAAATCTCCGATATAATGCTGCGTGTCCAAGTAAATCAACACGAAAATTAGCTCAACAAACAGGAATCTCTAAGTCGACAGCACATAAAGCTGTAAGAGACATGCTTCAGTTGTACCCTTATAAAGTTACCGTGGTTCATGAATTAAAACAAACTGATTACGGAAAAAGAGTGATGTACTGTGAATAGTTCCAGCATCTGTTATAAATGGCTGTGGTGAGTACAAAGTTTACTGTTTATTTGTTATGATGCAAGCGGCAGCCGTGCTACCAACGTAACGGCTGTAGCTAGCTCTCGCAGACGCATGTAGGCGCTGCGGAGAACATTCAAGAACTCACTGTATCAATCCGCCTCTACCACGTGCATTCCAGCCAATGAGCTATCACCTACCTGGCAGCCAGCAATGGCCGCTTTATTCCGTCAAGGTGTCAACAGCTGTTATGAGTTGCCTAAACCTACATTCATCTCACAATATCAATTCATTGCCCTTTTTAAAGGAAACTTGTATATCTTTGTGACATTTATCAAATAATAATCGTTCTAACAGCACACCTAATGTGCGCTATGAGCAAGACCTTGCCAGCAGCTGATAACTTAAATGTGAGAGAGGAATTATTTTAGGCCCATCATTTCACAGCTCGAGGAAAATGCTTACTAAGGTATGGTGTAAGATGTCCTTAAGACGATACGATCATTACTTGACCTGTTGGATTGATATTAAAATAAAACGTACGAAACATTTCACCATGTAAGTTAACTTTTAGGCCTAGGCCTATACAACAACTCATATTTTAGGCCTACTTTTTTGCACAAATCATGCCATATGAAAATTATTCACCAGGCCAATGTCCTTGGGGAAATCAATAGTTCTGATGCCTTTTCTTTTACCTTCAAAAAGAGAGAATTATAATAAATATCTTGAACAAGAAATTCCGTAACTGCTTCCGACTAGATATTCAAAACAAAGATGTCCGACCTGGAGACATCTCAGGCTACATATTTACTCAATATTTAAGATAACCACTACATATTTATCTGAAAAGTAAACACGCGTTCAAATGGAAATAATATTTTCAGACGACTTTGCGCAATATTATCAATTATAATTTATTTATTTACACTGTTTACGCCCACATTGGAGCACCAAAAATCAAACCTGATATACAAAGTCTTCCAATATTTCAAATAATAAGTTCAGTTCTTAATTCTTGATAATTTTTTCCTTTCCCAATACTTCTTCAGTCTGGAAGATCTTGCAGCTCGTTCTTCTTCTGATATAACATATTTCTTACGCTGTGAAATTTTGAATGTTAGTCGAGAGTATTTGTTATTCAGAAGCCGTTTCTCCTCTCTATGTTTAATATGATGCTTAGTAATTTTCAATTCGTCTAAATCCATTTGTATTGCTTTAAACCATGTGATTTTTACTACATAAATAATTCATGCTTTTGGGCTAATGCCGTGTGTATTTGTAATTTAAACCATACGTTTCGAAAAGAAGTCAAAAAGTTGTTTCAGGAGTCTAGTATTTGGCAAGCGGGATATGTGTCCAAAAAACGCAATCCTTCGTTTTCGCATCGTGTCAATGATAGATTCATTTTCCTTGTAAAGTATTGAATTGGGCAAAAGTCTCCACTGGCCCTCAACCTGGTGTATTTTATTGAGTATTGTCCGAAGAATCCGTCTATCAACCTTCTGTAGTTTGTCAGTTGTTGATCGGGTGTTTAGTTTAAATAAAGTTTCACTTGCGTATGTTGCTTCTGGCTTAACGACGGAGAAATCATGTCGAAGTTTAGCATTAATCGAAAGAGACTGTTTCTTATATGTTGGCCAGGTAATCTGTTGTGCTCGTCGCAATTTTAGAGTTCTATTATCTATTGATGCTCTCTCATTGGCATTCCAAGTGATGATCTCACCAAGATATTTAAATTTTTTCACAATCCTTATTTTCTGGGCATTATGCAGTACAATATGTGATGTGTCAACTTGAAAAGATGGCATCATTTCTGTTTTCTCAAAGGAAATTTTCAACCCAACCTTTGCTGCTAATCGTTCCAATTCCTCTACCTGAAATTTAGCTTCTTCGATACTAGTTGCTAATAATGCTAGATCATCAGCAAAGGCGAGACAATTTAGTCGAGCATTTTTTCCAATCTTAACATTCGGTGGACAAACCTTATTCCATTGACGCATAACTTTTTCCAGCACACAATTAAACAACAATGGAGATAATCCATCTCCCTGCCGAAGACCAGTATGGATTTCAAATGACTCAGAGGTTTCACTTCTAAACCTAACTCTAGATTTAGTATTCTTAAGAGTGACCGCAATAAGGTTAACAAGTTTTCGATGTAAACCAAATTCAGTAAGGACATTTAATAGAGATTCGCGATGGATACTATCATAAGCTTTTTGAAAATCAACGAATGTGATCACTAAATCTTTGCTCCTAATCCTGTGATGTTTTATAATCCATTTGAGACTGGTAATTTGATCTGGACAGCTTCGTCCTGGACGGAAACCACCCTGATATTCACCAAGTTCATTATCAAGTTGTTCGTGAATTCTGGAATATAAAATCTTTGAAAAAATCTTATACGTGACATCCAGCAACGATATCCCTCGATAATTGCCAGGATCTGACCTATCGCCCTTTTTGTGTATGGGGTGTATAATTGCAATATTCCACTCTTCAGACAATTTTTCTGTATTCCAAATGTCAATAAGATGTTTATGTAGGTTATGAATAGTCAGTACATTAGCATTCTTCCAAAGTTCTGCTACTACTTTATTCTCTCCTGCCGCTTTAAAGTTCTTAAGTGAATCAATCGCTGTACGCACTTCATCGTAAACCGGCGGTATGATCTTTTCCAGGGGTGTTTTATTTCTAGGATAGGGATCGAATTCAAAAGAATCTTCAGGTTCATCACTATTAAGTAATTTTATGAAGTAATCGGCCAAAATTATTGCATTGTCATAATCATTATGGGCCACCTGCCCGTTCGTATCTTTCATCAAAAGAGTAGGGAGAGTAAATTTTGATTGGTATTGTTTAAATGTCCTGTAATAGTCCCTTGTTTTATGGCGATTGAAAGCTTCATCAATAGATTTTAATGTTTCCTTCTGATATTCTCTTTTAACCCTCCTGATTTCTTTGGCCGCTAACCTTCTAGCATTGATTAATTCTTCCCTAGAACTTTCTGTTTTTTGTTGTTGGTCCTTCAACCAAGCTGAATGCCGGCGTAGAATTACTAAATCACAATCCTCATTCCACCATGCATGCTTCTTTCGTTTTTTAATGGGAGCAACGTCTTCTGCTACGGCTTTTAATTTGTTAACAGTGGTCCCCAAGATGTCACTCAAAAGCGTGATGGATTGCTCAAAATATACTGGATTATTGATAACTGAACTAGGATCATATAATATTTTGCTATTGAATTTTTGAGGTTTATTTTTCCTTTTAGGAGTCAATTTGATTTTAATCTTGGAAATGTAATGATCCGAATCAACATCAACACCAAAAGGACTTTTACATTATAAATTTCTTTGTGAAATTTCCGATCCATGGCCACATGATCTATCTGAAACTCTCCTAACTTAATATTAGGACATTTCCAAGTCATTAATTTATGTGGTCTCTTCTTGAACCTTGTTGTCTCCATAATTAGACCATGGTTAATACAAAATTCAATTAACCATTCACCATTCCTGTTTGTCAAGTTATGTGCTGGCCATCGCCCCACCACTAGACGAAATTTCCTCTCATGTCCAATCTTTGCATTGAAATCTCCAAGTAAAATTTTAATATTAGCATCAGGTATATTCGTTACCAATTGGTCAAGTTCATCCCAAAATTGATCCGTCCCTTCAGTATCAGTTCTATTTTTGTCATTTGTTGGTGCATGAACATTTATCAATGTGTATATCTTGTTTTCCACTTTAACTGTTAACAATGCAACTCGTGGGGAATTTGAGGAAAAATCCGTAATGGAATCTAGTATGCTATGGTGTACCAAGAAACCTACTCCAAATTGAGGGACATTTTTCATTACCCTTTCTCCTGGAGGCCCTTTATAGAGACGATACCCACCTGATTCAATTGGGTTCTGATCAGTATTACGTAATTCTTGAAGAGCAGTGATCACAATTTTGTGTTGATCCAAGATATCAGTTAGATGCTTTAACTTACCAACCTCCATCAAAGAATTAACATTTAATGTTGCCAAATATGAGAACTTTCCCGGCTTGTTGAATTTAAGTACGTTCTTAGTGTGATTAGTCTGCATGCTTGGTCATTGTACCTCCGACTCGCCTTAATCCTCTACCCGACACCCCACCGTATCCGAATGGTGTCTTCGCTTGGTTAATGATGTAAGTGTCCAAACCGGTGGATTTCAATAGAAGACTCTCCATATTCATTTGATTATCAGATCAATGATCAAGAATCTGACCGTGGTCAGGGTTTACAATCCCAGATGTGATCTGGGAAGGTGATGAATGAAATATGATATGATGAAACATGAAATTGTGGAGTGTGTTTGGTCCGCGAGAGCTATTTTATTTCGCTCAAGTCCGCCGGTAAACCGGTGAGGACCCCCCTATCCGCCACCAGGGACGCGCCACGTTGGAGTATCACCTCTCCGCCTGCTACGACAACATAGTAGGTTCGTGGATCAATTATAATTATTATTATTTAATATAATTAACACGTTATTTTCTCAGGCGGATGAACACAGTAAAGCGTCCATTACCAACCGCACGCCCATCCCACGAGCACATTGTAGTTCAGTTTGATAATGCAATTTTTCAGTCTGGCCGACAGAATATGTTGCCAATTTATTCACAATTACTGGGACAAGCGAAAAAATAACCTGAAAAAACTTACATGTGATTAAAACGTGTATATATTTGTTATGGACTACATGTTATAAATTTAATCTTTCCTTATGAAGGTTGGCAACCCTAGCTGTCAAAAAAGTGCAAACGTACAGTAGATTAATTATGCTACGGATGTCATCAAAGCAATGTTGATGTTTTGACAGCCGTGTCGTTCTACAGACGGGCCAAAGATAGCGTTATCTCCAACTCCTGGTCGGCTGGTCGGAAGTTGTGAAATCTACCTCCGCCTTCCCGCGTGCCGAGAGGGATTTTGTTTTTAAACTTTTCAACCTGCAAAGCTGAAACTTTTATATGTAATTCCTCCTTATATGTGTTAACCTGTATTTTAACACGTCCGGGTTTCAAAATTTACTGTATTATAATTTTGTCACATGGAAATGTTCATGAAATGCTGTTAAAGATTAAAAACATAAATACAAATTCAAAAATTCATTTATTTTCAAGGATTCAGTGTCAGAGTAAGGAGAGAGTCTTGAAGAACATCCCTGAAAAGGTTTTTATTAGTTCCCCTTAATATTTTTTTGAGGGAAAGGCAAATCAAAATTTGGGTATTATCCTTTGCCATATACAGTGGCGTAACTAGAATTTGCTTCTGGAAGGGGATAAACTGAGTCAAATCTCAAATAATTGCGTTTTTTGATTTTGTGTTTGTTGCTTTCTACTATATATCTTTTGTTTTGTGTTTGTTGCTTTCCACTATACATCATTTGTTTTGTGTTTGTTGCTTTCCACTATATATCTTTTGTTTTGTGTTTGTTGCTTTCCACTATACATCTTTTGTTTTGTGTTTGTTGCTTTCCACTATATATCTTTTGTTTTGTGTTTGTTGCTTTCCACTATATATCTTTTGTTTTGTGTTTGTTGCTTTCCACTATATCTTTTGTTTTGTGTTTGTTGCTTTCCACTATATATCTTTTGTTTTGTGTTTGTTGCTTTCTACTATATATCTTTTGTTTTGTGTTTGTTGCTTTCTACTATATATCTTTTGTTTTGTGTTTGTTGCTTTCCACTATATATCTTTTGTTTTGTGTTTGTTGCTTTCCACTATATATCTTTTGTTTTGTGTTTGTTGCTTTCTACTATATATCTTTTGTTTTGTGTTTGTTGCTTTCCACTATATATCTTTTGTTTTGTGTTTGTTGCTTTCCACTATATATCTTTTGTTTTGTGTTTGTTGCTTTCCACTATATATCTTTTGTTTTGTGTTTGTTGCTTTCTACTATATATCTTTTGTTTTGTGTTTGTTGCTTTCTACTATATATCTTTTGTTTTGGGTTTGTTGCTTTCCACTATATATCTTTTGTTTTGTGTTTGTTGCTTTCTACTATATATCTTTTGTTTTGTGTTTGTTGCTTTCCACTATATATCTTTTGTTTTGTGTTTGTTGCTTTCCACTATATATCTTTTGTTTTGTGTTTGTTGCTTTCTACTATATATCTTTTGTTTTGTGTCTGTTGCTTTCCACTATATATCTTTTGTTTTGCGTTTGTTGCTTTCCACTATATATCTTTTGTTTTGTGTTTGTTGCTTTCCACTATATATCTTTTGTTTTGTGTTTGTTGCTTTCCACTATATATCTTTTGTTTTGTGTTTGTTGCTTTCCACTATATATCTTTTGTTTTGTGTTTGTTGCTTTCCACTATATATCTTTTGTTTTGTGTTTGTTGCTTTCCACTATATCTTTTGTTTTGTGTTTGTTGCTTTCCACTATATATCTTTTGTTTCGTGTTTGTTGCTTTCTACTATATATCTTTTGTTTTGTGTTTGTTGCTTTCTACTATATATCTTTTGTTTTGTGTTTGTTGCTTTCCACTATACATCTTTTGTTTTGTGTTTGTTGCTTTCCACTATATATCTTTTGTTTTGTGTTTGTTGCTTTCTACTATATATCTTTTGTTTTGTGTTTGTTGCTTTCCACTATATATCTTTTGTTTTGTGTTTGTTGCTTTCCACTATATATCTTTTGTTTTGTGTTTGTTGCTTTCCACTATATATCTTTTGTTTTGTGTTTGTTGCTTTCCACTATATATCTTTTGTTTTGTGTTTGTTGCTTTCCACTATATATCTTTTGTTTTGTGTTTTTTGCTTTCCACTATATATCTTTTGTTTTGTGTTTGTTGCTTTCCACTATATATCTTTAGTTTTGTGTTTGTTGCTTTCCACTATATATCTTTTGTTTTGTGTTTGTTGCTTTCCACTATATATCTTTTGTTTTGTGTTTGTTTTCTGCTTTTGCTTTTGAATTTTGCTTTTCGCTTCATGGTTTTTTTGCTTTTGCTTTTGTTTTTGAATTGTGCTTTTCCTTTGTATTTGTTTTTTGCTATTGCTTTTGTTTTTGAATATTGATTTTCGCTTTGTGTTTGTTTAATGCTTTTGCTTTTGAATTTTGCTTTTTGGTGTGTGTTTGTTTTCTGCTTTTGCTTTTTGCTTTGTGTTCGTTTTCTGCTTTTGCTTTTGCTTTTTGCCTTTTGCTTTGTGTTTGTTTTCTGCTTTTGCTTTTCTTTTTGCCTTTTGCTTTCTGTTTGTTTTCTGCTTATTCTTTTCTTTTTGCTTTGTGTTCGATTTCTGTTTTTGCTTTTGTTTTTGCTTTTGTTTATGCTTTTTGCATTTTGCTTTATATTTCCTTTCTGCTTTTGCTTTTGTTTTTGAATTTTGCCTTTTGCTTTGTGTTTGTTTTCTGCTTTTGCTTTTGTTTTTGAATTTTACTTTTTGCTTTCTGTTTTGGTCATGTGTTTATTTTTTGCTTTATGCAGAGGGCAAAATAAGACATTCAATGAAAGCAAACCAACACGTTATCATGTTTGATCTCGATAGCATTTGATACGTTTTATTTGCTCCTCTCAATGTGCCTAACATTAAATATCTTACACAAGTACAGATAATTAATGTTCTCAAATTCTAAACATACATAATCCAGTCGTTTGTCATCAATCAGAAAATGATTTTTAGTCTGCTTTTCACATTTTGCAAAAATGAGGAAAAAGTAGACTTATGAGATCGATCCGGGAAAATGTGTGTCTGTCTGCCTGTCTGTCCTTCTGTCTGTCTGTCTGTCTGTCTGTCCCTCTGTCTGTCTGGCTGGCTGGCTGGCTGCCTGGCTGTGTGTGTATCCCCCTATCAACTCCTAAACGACTGCAGCAATGGAAACCAAATTTGGTATGAGTAAAGATCTATACCTGAATATCTCAAGCCAATATTTGAAAAAGATGTCAGTGCTACCAACTGCTGAATAAACGCACTAGAAATTTGAGCTCTATGTTGGATATCCTGGAAGGTATGCATGGGAGCTATTACAAAATTAGCACACATGTAGATAATACTATTTCAGTTTAATTTCCAGAAGGCCATACATGACAATGTTGCCAAAATAATTTTAAGCCTTCTGATAGGTCCAATATTTAAATGCATATAACTTCTACACTATCAAGTGGATTTCAACCAAATTTTGTATGTAATATGTGTACACAATCAGATATGACTGAGTGTATTCTCAAGAGCCACCAGGGCTGCCAACTGTTAATAATTGCTCTCTCTATTTTTTATCCATATACCAATATATCAGAAAGTATGCAAGCCGACAGCTTTAAATTATGCACACGTATAGTACCTGACATTTTAGATTAATTTGAAGTAACTTATATACTTCAGTTCTACCAACATGATTCTAAGACTGCTGATAGGACGAATTTTTAAATACATGTAACTTCTAAACTATCAGTTGGATTTCAGCCAAATTTCGGATGTGCTATGTGTAACATAACAGATATGACTATAAGTATTCTTAAGAGCAATCAGGGCTGCCAACTGTTAATAAATGCTGTCTATATTTTTTTACCGTAGTATCAATATATGAGAAAGTATGCAAGTCAACAGCTCTATACTTTGCACACGTATAGCACCTGACATTCTAGAATAATTTGGAGTAATTAATATAAGTCAGTGCTGTCAACATGATTCTATGCCTGCTGATAGTTCCTATTTTAAAATACAGGTAACTTCTATACTAACAAATGGATTTCATCCAAAATTGGCACAACAATATATCATAATATTTTAGATTATTTCTGACCAGCACACGTATGACATTGTTGCCAACATGCTTTTACTCGTGCTGATAGATCCAATGTCAAACTGCATGTAACGTCCATTGGACTTCAACCAAATTTTGTATTCTATACCTTAAGAGATGGAACTAAGAATATATTCAGTCACCGGGGCTGCCAACTGTAGTGCTCTATTAGGCTACATTATACCAGGAATATTTCGAAGTAATTAGACATTTCAATATTACCAACTTAACTTCGTCATTATTCTAGATTGGTCCATATACTGTAGAATAATCATTGGCATGAAAGGTAGGCTCTTTAGTTCGTCACGGAACTTCTTGTTTTTAATAAAATTCTCATCAAATACTTTAATTTTAAATTTATTTTTAATTGATCTCCCTAATCACCTCGCGTAGTTACGATACTGACAATATAGGAGTTCCTCTAATAGTGAGCTGTGATGTTTACTCACCTTGGTCATCGGTTCGAGCGAAGCTCTCTCGTACTTTGATCAGCCTATCCATGGGCAGTTCGCTGAGTGACAGTAGCTCCTCCAAGCGGGCACGGGATGTACCTCCATCGTCATCCTCATCGACAACATTGTCTTCATCTTCAACCTCGACTGTCGTCAAGTCTTCGTCATATTCATCATCATATTCGTCTAAGCACGGCACACCGTTGAGGATGGCGAGTAGCAGGCACACGAAGATTGGTCTGTGAAATATATTATTATGACTTAAGAATTGAACAAGTGAAACAATTTTGTTATCTCGGTAGTACAGTATAATCACAGAAGACAATAGATGCTTAATGGAAGTGAAGAGAAGGATTGTATTGGCAAAACAGGCATTTATGACAAAGAAAGACATCTTATCTTATATGAATATATATGTAAGAAAATCCTTTGCACAATCATTTGTATGGAGTGCACTGCTATATGGAAGTGAAAGTTGGACTCTGGGTAGATTGGAAAAGAATCGACTTGAAGCTGCTGAAATGTGGATATGGTGGAAAATGACAAGAACGAGCAGGATGGAAAGAAAAACCAACCTGGAAGTCTTAAGGGAAGTCAAAGAAGAGAGAAGATTAATGAAGGAAATGGGAATAGGAAAATGAAATGTATTGGACATGTCATCAGACACAACACTTTCATCGTTAACATTCTTGGAGGGAAAAATGCTGGGAAAGAAAGGAAGAGGACGGCCTAGGACCAAGTATTTGGAAGACATCAAGAATAAAATGGGATGTGACAATTACATGGAACTGAAACGAACTGGAATGCAGCCGAAATAAATCAGAAACCTCTATGGACATCAAATTGGCAGGTGAAAAGCTGAAGGAAGTAGGAGACTTCCGTTACTTAGGAAGCAAAATAACCAGTGATGGACGAAGCAAAGAGGATATCAAAAGTAGGTTGGCTCAGGCAAGGAAAGCATTTCTACAAAAAAAGGAATCTATTGACATCGAATATAAATTTTGGTATTAGGAAGTCATTTTTGAAAGTCTTTGTCTGGAGCGTGGCGCTCTATGGAAGTGAAACATGGACTATTGGTGCAGCAGAAAAGAGGACAATTGAAGCATTTGAAATGTGGTGTTACAGAAAGAATGTTGAAGATCAGATGGGTAGATAGGGTTACAAACGAAGAGGTATTAAGACTAGTGGGAGAGGAGAGATGTTTCTGGCGACTGCTAATGAAGAGAAGAGTTAGGTTAGTAGGACACATACTAAGACACCCAGGAATAGCAAGCTTAGTTATGGAAGGAAGGGTTGAGGACACGAACTGTAGGGGTAGACCAAGGTTAGAATATGTTAAACAGATTGCCTCGGATACAGGGTGTGGTAGCTATGTGGAGATGAAACGATTAGCTCATGACAGGTAGGCATGGAGGGCTGGATCAAACCAATCAAAAGACTGAAGACTCAAACAACAAACAACAACAACGAATAGATTTTATGATGATGACACTATTATTTTATTTCCTTAGAGCAGCAGTTCCCAACCTTTTTCGACTCGCGAACCCCTTCTACAACGATCTGAGTATGGTAAACTGCTGACTTTCAAATATACAGTAAAACTTGCCTCTTTATATACCGAAAACCTGGACAAACGGGAAAATAATTCGGAACGGAGGTATTCCCTATGTAAAATGGCACTGTAAACCGGAAAACAATCTAACGCTGAAACGGAAAGAAATTCCGGTACTATTGGCGTAAATAAGCAGATAATAATAATAATAATAATGTTATAGGCTTTACGTCCCTTTTAACTGCTCTGGCTTTTAGAGACGCCGGGGTGCCAGAATTTTGCCCCGAAGGGATCTTTAACTTGCCAGTAAATCTACCAACACGGCTCCCTCGCATTTGCACACTCTCAAATGCCAGCTGTCTGCGCCAGGATACGAACCTGCAACCTTGGGCCCAGCAAGCGAGAACGTTACCGCTGAACCACGCAGCCAGCCGATAAATAACCTGACTAAGACGGATTATTTTATCCAAATACAAAGCTATGTAGACTACTGAATTTTGAGCGTGACTGTACTAGCACCAAAGTTCTAGGAAACATGTTATTATATAAGAAGCTAAGGTGTATGTTTACAAAACTCAAGGTCCTAAACCGGAGAGGGTTAGAAGGTGTGGTTTGAACCAAATTCTTCAAAATCGTCTCAATAGTACAAGAAATATCTTGCATTTCTTGAAAAGTTAACGGAAATATATTTATTTGTTAATAAAGTGCTTTTAAACAAATAAAGAAGACGATAGCTTCTGCCAGAGGTTTGTCGCGACCAGCCCGTATAACACTAGTGCCGGGTGGATAGTCTGTACACATGGGGCGCACACAGCTCATTATGGGAGAGTTCTCGCACGGGTCCGATAGTTAACTCTAAATTTTCCTCAAGGATGCAGCAGGTAGTGTACATTTCACGTGTAAGGGAATGGATTTTCCCGTTACTTCCTGCAACCCTCTTAACACATAAAGTAATAAAAATGCCCTGCATAACTCAACAAATTGCTAGCGTTTCGCTTTTCGCCCCAGTGTGCCGATTGGGCTGTTCAGTTGGTAAAGGCACACCTACCAAGACGCGAAGAAGGCACACACTGAGAAGGCCATGCAAGACGCTTTGCTACATACGTAGCCACGTCACGAGCATGCCAGTGTACCACGGGAGTCAAAAACTCCATTCCTAAACAATAAACCTTGCTTTGCCTGCTACGCTAGGCACACCTACCGCCTTTACCAACTGAAGAGCCCAATTGGCACACTGGGGCGAAACGCTAGCAATTTGTTGAGTTAAGCAGGACATTTTTATCACTTTTAGTGTTAATTATAATGGCTCAACGGACAATATTCATTTCGATTCTCTTTCGAGAACATTTGATTGCAACCCTCTTGTAATACACACAGTTTCCGTCTGACAAATGAGAGTAGAAGTACGAATAGAAGAAAACAGTGAACTTTAATGATCTTTAAAGCTGTACTTTTTACTGTGGACTGCATTTATTTACGTACGGTACTGTAATTCAGTGACAATGACTTCTAAACATAAGACACTTACACTGGAGGAGAAAATTAAAGTTATTGAAGAAC
Source organism: Meconema thalassinum (assembly GCA_946902985.2). Classification (NCBI taxonomy): domain Eukaryota; kingdom Metazoa; phylum Arthropoda; class Insecta; order Orthoptera; family Tettigoniidae; genus Meconema; species Meconema thalassinum. The sequence continues at coordinate 97,147,799 of OX336400.1, read as the reverse complement.
ACGAGAAAAACAAACGTTCGGCTAAACAATTAACTGTGTTGTTTAAAGTGGGAAAAACAGCATTTATTTGTAGTGTGTTTTGTCCTATTAAAACTCAACGCTTTGTAAAACGGAAACCTGTGGAAACGGAAAAATAAATCCGGAGCGATTTCGTTCCGCTTTAGGCAGGTTTACTGTACAATGTACAGCGTGTTCCACTTTAGGCAGGTTTACTGTACAATGTACAGCGTGTTCCGTTTTAGGCAGGTTTACTGTACAATGTACAGCGTGTTCCGCTTTAGGCAGGTTTACTGTACAATGTACAGCGTGTTCCGCTTTAGGCGGGTTTACTGTACAATGTACAGCGTGTTCCACTTTTGGCAGGTTTACTGTACAATGTACAGCGTGTTCCGCTTTAGGCAGGTTTACTGTACAATGTACAGCGTGTTCCGCTTTAGGCAGGTTTACTGTACAATGTAGAGCGTGTTCCGCTATTGGCAGGCTTTACTGTACAATGTAGAGCGTGTTCCGCTTTAGGCAGATTTACTGTACAATGTACAGCGTGTTCCGCTTTAGGCAGGTTTACTGTACAATGTAGAGCGTGTTCCGCTTTTGGCAGGTTTACTGTACAATGTACAGCGTGTTCCGCTTTAGGCAGGTTTACTGTACAATGTACAGCGTGTTCCGCTTTAGGCAGGTTTACTGTACAATGTAGAGCGTGTTCCGCTATTGGCAGGCTTTACTGTACAATGTAGAGCGTGTTCCGCTTTAGGCAGGTTTACTGTACAATGTACAGCGTGTTCCGCTTTAGGCAGGTTTACTGTACAATGTAGAGCGTGTTCCGCTTTTGGCAGGTTTACTGTACAATGTACAGCGTGTTCCGCTTTAGGCAGGTTTACTGTACAATGTACAGCGTGTTCCGCTTTTGGCAGGTTTACTGTACAATGTACAGCGTGTTCCGCTTTAGGCAGGTTTACTGTACAATGTAGAGCGTGTTCCGCTTTAGACAGGCTTACTGTACAATGTACAGCGTGTTCCGCTTTTGGCAGGTTTACTGTACAATGTACAGCGTGTTCCGCTTTTGGCAGGTTAACTGTACAATGTACAGCGTGTTCCGCTTTAGGCAGGATAATTGTACAATGTACAGCTTGTTCCGCTTTAGGCAGGTTTACTGTACGATGTACAGCGTGTTCCACTTTTGGCAGGTTTACTGTACAATGTAGAGCGTGTTCCGCTTTTGGCAGGCTTTACTGTACAATGTAGAGCGTATTCCGCTTTAGGCAAGTTTACTGTACAATGTACAGCGTGTTCCGCTTTAGGCAGGTTTACTGTACAATGTACAGCGTGTTCCGCTTTTGGCAGGTTAACTGTACAATGTACAGCGTGTTCCGCTTTTGGCAGGCTTTACTGTACAATGTACAGCGTGTTCCGCTGTAGGCAGGTTAACAGTACAATGTAGAGCGTGTTCCGCTTTTGGCAGGCTTTACTGTACAATGTAGAGCGTGTTCGGCTTTAGGCAGGTTTACTGTACAATGTACAGCGTGTTCCGCTTTAGGCAGGTTTACTGTACAATGTAGAGCGTGTTCCGCTTTTGGCAGGTTTACTGTACAATGTACAGCGTGTTCCACTTTAGGCAGGTTAACTGTACAATGTACAGCGTGTTCCGCTTTAGGCAGGTTTACTGTACAATGTACAGCGTGTTCCGCTTTAGGCAGGTTTACTGTACAATGTACAGCGTGTTCCGCTTTTGGCAGGTTTACTGTACAATGTAGAGCGTGTTCCGCTTATGCAGGTTTACTGTACAATGTACAGCGTGTTCCGCTTTTGGCAGGTTTACTGTACAATGTACAGCGTGTTCCGCTTTTGGCAGGTTTACTGTAGAATGTACAGCGTGTTCCGCTTTAGGCAGGTTTACTGTACAATGTACAGCGTGTTCCACTTTAGGCAGGTTTACTGTACAATGTACAGCGTGTTCCGCTTTAGGCAGGTTTACTGTACAATGTACAGCGTGTTCCGCTTTAGGCAGGTTTACTGTACAATGTACAGCGTGTTCCGCTTTTGGCAGGTTTACTGTACAATGTAGAGCGTGTTCCGCTTTAGGCGGGTTTACTGTACAATGTACAGCGTGTTCCGCTTTGGGCAAGTTTACTGTACAATGTACAGCGTGTTCCGCTTTTGGCAGGTTTACTGTACAATGTACATCGTGTTCCGCTTTAGGCAGGTTTACTGTACAGTGTACAGCGTGTTCCGCTTTAGGCAGGTTTACTGTACAATGTAGAGCGTGTTCCGCCTTTGGCAGGTTTACTGTACAATGTACAGCGTGTTCCGCTTTAGGCAGGTTTACTGTACAATGTAGAGCGTGTTCCGCTTTAGACAGGTTTACTGTACAATGTAGAGCGTGTTCCTCCTTTGGCAGGATTACTGTACAATGTACAGCGTGTTCCGCTTTAGGCAGGTTTACTGTACAATGTAGAGCGTGTTCCGCTTTAGACAGGTTTACTGTACAATGTACAGCGTGTTCCGCTTTTGGCAGGTTTACTGTACAATGTACAGCGTGATCCGCTTTTGGCAGGTTTACTGTACAATGTACAGCGTGTTCCGCTTTAGGCAGGATAATTGTACAATGTACAGCGTGTTCCGCTTTAGGCAGGTTTACTGTACGATGTACAGCGTGTTCCACTTTTGGCAGGTTTACTGTACAATGTAGTGCGTGTTCCGCTTTTGGCAGGCTTTACTGTACAATGTAGAGCGTGTTCCGCTTTAGGCAAGTTTACTGTACAATGTACAGCGTGTTCCGCTTTAGGCAGGTTTACTGTACAATGTACAGCGTGTTCCGCTTTTGGCAGGTTTACTGTACAATGTACAGCGTGTTCCGCTTTTGGCAGGCTTTACTGTACAATGTACAGCGTGTTCCGCTTTAGGCAGGTTTACTGTACAATGTACAGCGTGTTCCACTTTAGACAGGCTTACTGTACAAAGTACAGCGTGTTCCGCTTTAGGCAGGTTTACTGTACAATGTACAGCGTGTTCCGCATTAGGCAGGTTTACTGTACAATGTACAGCGTGTTCCGCTTTTGGCAGGTTTACTGTACAATGTAGAGCGTGTTCCGCTTTAGGCAGGTTAACTGTACAATGTACAGCGTGTTCCGCTTTTGGCAGGTTTACTGTACAATGTACAGCGTGTTCCGCTTTTGGCAGGTTTACTGTAGAATGTACAGCGTGTTCCGCTTTAGGCAGGTTTACTGTACAATGTAGAGCGTGTTCCGCTTTTGGCAGGTTTACTGTACAATGTACAGCGTGTTCCGCTTTAGGCAGGTTTACTGTACAATGTACAGCGTGTTCCGCTTTAGGCAGGTTTACTGTACAATGTACAGCGTGTTCCGCTTTTGGCAGGTTTACTGTACAATGTAGAGCGTGTTCCGCTTTAGGCAGGTTTACTGTACAATGTACAGCGTGTTCCGCTTTTGGCAGGTTTACTGTACAATGTACAGCGTGTTCCGCTTTTGGCAGGTTTACTGTAGAATGTACAGCGTGTTCCGTTTTAGGAAGGTTTACTGTACAATGTACAGCGTGTTCCGCTTTTGGCAGGCTTTACTGTACAATGTACAGCGTGTTCCGCTTTTGGCAGGTTTACTGTACAATGTACAGCGTGTTCCGCTGTTGGCAGGCTTTACTGTACAATGTACAGCGTGTTCCGCTTTAGGCAGGTTTACTGTACAATGTACAGCGTGTTCCACTTTAGACAGGCTTACTGTACAATGTACAGCGTGTTCCGCTTTAGGCAGGTTTACTGTACAATGTACAGCGTGTTCCGCTTTAGGCAGGTTTACTGTACAATGTACAGCGTGTTCCGCTTTGGGCAAGTTTACTGTACAATGTACAGCGTGTTCCGCTTTTGGCAGGTTTACTGTACAATGTACATCGTGTTCCGCTTTAGGCAGGTTTACTGTACAGTGTACAGCGTGTTCCGCTTTAGGCAGGTTTACTGTACAATGTAGAGCGTGTTCCGCCTTTGGCAGGTTTACTGTACAATGTACAGCGTGTTCCGCTTTAGGCAGGTTTACTGTACAATGTAGAGCGTGTTCCGCTTTAGACAGGTTTACTGTACAATGTACAGCGTGTTCCGCTTTTGGCAGGTTTACTGTACAATGTACAGCGTGTTCCGCTTTTGGCAGGTTTACTGTACAATGTACAGCGTGTTCCGCTTTAGGCAGGATATTTGTACAATGTACAGCGTGTTCCGCTTTAGGCAGGTTTACTGTACGATGTACAGCGTGTTCCACTTTTGGCAGGTTTACTGTACAATGTAGTGCGTGTTCCGCTTTTGGCAGGCTTTACTGTACAATGTAGAGCGTGTTCCGCTTTAGGCAAGTTTACTGTACAATGTACAGCGTGTTCCGCTTTAGGCAGGTTTACTGTACAATGTACAGCGTGTTCCGCTTTTGGCAGGTTTACTGTACAATGTACAGCGTGTTCCGCTTTTGGCAGGCTTTACTGTACAATGTACAGCGTGTTCCGCTTTAGGCAGGTTTACTGTACAATGTACAGCGTGTTCCACTTTAGACAGGCTTACTGTACAATGTACAGCGTGTTCCGCTTTAGGCAGGTTTACTGTACAATGTACAGCGTGTTCCGGTTTAGGCAGGTTTACTGTACAATGTACAGCGTGTTCCGCTTTTGGCAGGTTTACTGTACAATGTACAGCGTGTTCCGCTTTAGGCAGGTTTACTGTACAATGTACAGCGTGTTCCGCTTTAGGCAGGTTTACTGTACAATGTAGAGCGTGTTCCGCTTTTGGCAGGTTTACTGTAGAATGTACAGCGTGTTCCGCTTTAGGCAGGTTTACTGTACAATGTAGAGCGTGTTCCGCTTTTGGCAGGTTTACTGTACAATGTACAGCGTGTTCCACTTTAGGCAGGTTTACTGTACAATGTACAGCGTGTTCCGCTTTAGGCAGGTTTACTGTACAATGTACAGCGTGTTCCGCTTTAGGCAGGTTTACTGTACAATGTACAGCGTGTTCCGCTTTTGGCAGGTTTACTGTACAATGTAGAGCGTGTTCCGCTTTAGGCAGGTTTACTGTACAATGTACAGCGTGTTCCGCTTTTGGCAGGTTTACTGTACAATGTACAGCGTGTTCCGCTTTTGGCAGGTTTACTGTAGAATGTACAGCGTGTTCCGTTTTAGGCAGGTTTACTGTACAATGTACAGCGTGTTCCGCTTTAGGCAGGTTTACTGTACAATGTACAGCGTGTTCCGCTTTTGGCAGGTTTACTGTACAATGTAGAGCGTGTTCCGCTTTTGGCAGGTTAACTGTACAATGTACAGCGTGTTCCGCTTTTGGCAGGCTTTACTGTACAATGTACAGCGAGTTCCGCTTTTGGCAGGTTTACTGTACAATGTACAGCGTGTTCCGCTTTTGGCAGGTTTACTGTAGAATGTACAGCGTGTTCCGTTTTAGTCAGGTTTACTGTACAATGTACAGCGTGTTCCGCTTTGAGCAGGTTTACTGTACAATGTACAGCGTGTTCCGCTTTTGGCAGGTTTACTGTACAATGTACAGCGTGTTCCACTTTAGGCAGGTTTACTGTACAATGTACAGCGTGTTCCGCTTTAGGCAGGTTTACTGTACAATGTACAGCGTGTTCCGCTTTAGGCAGGTTTACTGTACAATGTACAGCGTGTTCCGCTTTTGGCAGGTTTACTGTACAATGTAGAGCGTGTTCCGCTTTAAGCAGGTTTACTGTACAATGTACAGCGTGTTCCGCTTTTGGCAAGTTTACTGTACAATGTACAGCGTGTTCCGCTTTTGGCAGGTTTACTGTAGAATGTACAGCGTGTTCCGTTTTAGGCAGGTTTACTGTACAATGTACAGCGTGTACCGCTTTAGGCAGGTTTACTGTACAATGTACAGCGTGTTCCGCTCTTGGCAGGTTTACTGTACAATGCACAGCGTGTTCCGCTTTTGGCAGGTTTACTGTACAATGTACAGCGTGTTCCGCTTTTGGCAGGCTTTACTGTACAATGTACAGCGTGTTCCGCTTTTGGCAGGTTTACTGTACAATGTACAGCGTGTTCCGCTTTTGGCAGGTTTACTGTAGAATGTACAGCGTGTTCCGTTTTAGGCAGGTTTACTGTACAATGTACAGCGTGTTCCGCTTTAGGCAGGTTTACTGTACAATGTACAGCGTGTTCCGCTTTTGGCAGGTTTACTGTACAATGTAGAGCGTGTTCCGCTTTTGGCAGGTTTACTGTACAATGTAGAGCGTGTTCCGCTTTTGGCAGGCTTTACTGTACAATGTAGAGCGTGTTCCGCTTTGGGCAGGGTTACTGTACAATGTACAGCGTGTTCCGCTTTTGGCAGGTTTACTGTACAATGTACAGCGTGTTCCGCTTTAGGCAGGTTTACTGTACAATGTACAGCGTGTTCCGCTTTAGGCAGGTTTACTGTACAATGTACAGCGTGTCCCGCTTTAGGCAGGTTTACTGTACAATGTACAGCGTGTTCCGCTTTAGGCATGTTTACTGTACAATGTACAGCGTGTTCCGCTTTTGGCAGGTTTACTGTACAATGTACAGCGTGTTCCGCTTTTGGCAGGTTTACTGTAGATTGTACAGCGTGTTCCGCTTCAGGCAGGTTTACTGTACAATGTAGAGCGTGTTCCGCTTTTGGCAGGTTTACTGTACAATGTACAGCGTGTTCCGCTTTAGGCAGGTTTACTGTACAATGTACAGCGTGTTCCGCTTTAGGCAGGTTTACTGTACAATGTACAGCGTGTTCCGCTTTTGGCAGGTTTACTGTACAATGTAGAGCGTGTTCCGCTTTTGGCAGGTTTACTGTACTATGTAGAGCGTGTTCCGCTTTTGGCAGGCTTTACTGTACAATGTACAGCGTGTTCCGCTTTTGGCAGGTTTACTGTAAAATGTACAGCGTGTTCCGCTTTTGGCAGGTTTACTGTAGAATGTACAGCGTGTTCCGTTTTAGGCAGGTTTACTGTACAATGTACAGCGTGTTCCGCTTTAGGCAGGTTTACTGTACAATGTACAGCGTGTTCCGCTTTTGGCAGGTTTACTGTACAATGTACAGCGTGTTCCGCTTTTGGCAGGTTTACTGTACAATGTAGAGCGTATTCCGCTTTTGGCAGGCATTACTGTACAATGTAGAGCGTGTTCCGCTTTGGGCAAGTTTACTGTACAATGTACAGCGTGTTCCGCTTTTGGCAGGTTTACTGTACAATGTACAGCGTGTTCCGCTTTAGGCAGGTTTACTGTACAATGTACAGCGTGTTCCGCTTTAGGCAGGTTTACTGTACAATGTACAGCGTGTTCCGCTTTAGGCAGGTTTACTGTACAATGTACAGCGTGTTCCGCTTTAGGCAGGTTTACTGTACAATGTACAGCGTGTTCCGCTTTTGGCAGGTTTACTGTACAATGTACAGCGTGTTCCGCTTTTGGCAGGTTTACTGTAGAATGTACAGCGTGTTCCGCTTTAGGCAGGTTTACTGTACAATGTAGAGCGTGTTCCGCTTTAGGCAGGTTTACTGTACAATGTACAGCGTGTTCCGCTTTAGGCAGGTTTACTGTACAATGTACAGCGTGTTCCGCTTTAGGCAGGTTTACTGTACAATGTACAGCGTGTTCCGCTTTTGGCAGGTTTACTGTGCAATGTACAGCGTGTTCCGCTTTAGGCAGGTTTACTGTACAATGTACAGCGTGTTCCGCTTTTGGCAGGTTTACTGTACAATGTTCAGCGTGTTCCGCTTTAGGCAGGTTTACTGTACAATGTACAGCGTGTTCCGCTTTTGGCAGGCTTTACTGTACAATGTACAGCGTGTTCCGCTTTAGTCAGGTTTACTGTACAATGTACAGCGTGTTCCGCTTTAGGCAGGTTTACTGTACAATGTACAGCGTGTTCCGCTTTTGGCAGGCTTTACTGTACAATGTACAGCGTGTTCCGCTTTAGGCAGGTTTACTGTACAATGTAGAGCGTGTTCCGTTTTGGCAGGCTTTACTGTACAATGTAGAGCGTGTTCCGCTTTAGGCAGGTTTACTGTACAATGTACAGCGTGTTCCGCTTTAGGCAGGTTTACTGTACAATGTACAGCGTGTTCCGCTTTAGGCAGGTTTACTGTACAATGTAGAGCGTGTTCCGCTTTTGGCAGGTTTACTGTACAATGTACAGCGTGTTCCGCTTTTGGCAGGTTTACTGTACAATGTACAGCGTGTTCCGCTTTAGGAAGGTTTACTGTACAATGTACAGCGTGTTCCGCTTTAGGCAGGTTTACTGTACAATGTAGAGCGTGTTCCGCTTTTGGCAGGTTTACTGTACAATGTACAGCGTGTTCCGCTTTTGGCAGGTTTACTGTACAATGTACAGCGTGTTCCGCTTTAGGCAGGCTTACTGTACAATGTACAGCGTGTTCCGTTTTAGGCAGGTTTACTGTACAATGTACAGCGTGTTCCGCTTTAGGCAGGTTTACTGTACAATGTACAGCGTGTTCCGCTTTTGGCAGGTTTACTGTACAATGTAGAGCGTGTTCCGCTTTTGGCAGGTTTACTGTACAATGTAGAGCGTGTTCCGCTTTTGGCAGGCTTTACTGTACAATGTAGAGCGTGTTCCGCTTTGGGCAAGGTTACTGTACAATGTACAGCGTGTTCCGCTTTTGGCAGGTTTACTGTACAATGTACAGCGTGTTCCGCTTTAGGCAGGTTTACTGTACAATGTACAGCGTGTTCCGCTTTAGGCAGGTTTACTGTACAATGTACAGCGTGTCCCGTTTTAGGCAGGTTTACTGTACAATGTACAGCGTGTTCCGCTTTAGGCATGTTTACTGTACAATGTACAGCGTGTTCCGCTTTTGGCAGGTTTACTGTACAATGTACAGCGTGTTCCGCTTTTGGCAGGTTTACTGTAGAATGTACAGCGTGTTCCGCTTCAGGCAGGTTTACTGTACAATGTAGAGCGTGTTCCGCTTTTGGCAGGTTTACTGTACAATGTACAGCGTGTTCCGCTTTAGGCAGGTTTACTGTACAATGTACAGCGTGTTCCGCTTTAGGCAGGTTTACTGTACAATGTACAGCGTGTTCCGCTTTTGGCAGGTTTACTGTACAATGTAGAGCGTGTTCCGCTTTTGGCAGGTTTACTGTACTATGTAGAGCGTGTTCCGCTTTTGGCAGGCTTTACTGTACAATGTACAGCGTGTTCCGCTTTTGGCAGGTTTACTGTAAAATGTACAGCGTGTTCCGCTTTTGGCAGGTTTACTGTAGAATGTACAGCGTGTTCCGTTTTAGGCAGGTTTACTGTACAATGTACAGCGTGTTCCGCTTTAGGCAGGTTTACTGTACAATGTACAGCGTGTTCCGCTTTTGGCAGGTTTACTGTACAATGTAGAGCGTGTTCCGCTTTTGGCAGGTTTACTGTACAATGTAGAGCGTATTCCGCTTTTGGCAGGCATTACTGTACAATGTAGAGCGTGTTCCGCTTTGGGCAAGTTTACTGTACAATGTACAGCGTGTTCCGCTTTTGGCAGGTTTACTGTACAATGTACAGCGTGTTCCGCTTTAGGCAGGTTTACTGTACAATGTACAGCGTGTTCCGCTTTAGGCAGGTTTACTGTACAATGTACAGCGTGTTCCGCTTTAGGCAGGTTTACTGTACAATGTACAGCGTGTTCCGCTTTAGGCAGGTTTACTGTACAATGTACAGCGTGTTCCGCTTTTGGCAGGTTTACTGTACAATGTACAGCGTGTTCCGCTTTAGGCAGGTTTACTGTACAATGTACAGCGTGTTCCGCTTTTGGCAGGTTTACTGTACTATGTAGAGCGTGTTCCGCTTTTGGCAGGCTTTACTGTACAATGTACAGCGTGTTCCGCTTTTGGCAGGTTTACTGTAAAATGTACAGCGTGTTCCGCTTTTGGCAGGTTTACTGTAGAATGTACAGCGTGTTCCGTTTTAGGCAGGTTTACTGTACAATGTACAGCGTGTTCCGCTTTAGGCAGGTTTACTGTACAATGTACAGCGTGTTCCGCTTTTGGCAAGTTTACTGTACAATGTACAGCGTGTTCCGCTTTTGGCAGGTTTACTGTACAATGTAGAGCGTATTCCGCTTTTGGCAGGCATTACTGTACAATGTAGAGCGTGTTCCGCTTTGGGCAAGTTTACTGTACAATGTACAGCGTGTTCCGCTTTTGGCAGGTTTACTGTACAATGTACAGCGTGTTCCGCTTTAGGCAGGTTTACTGTACAATGTACAGCGTGTTCCGCTTTAGGCAGGTTTACTGTACAATGTACAGCGTGTTCCGCTTTAGGCAGGTTTACTGTACAATGTACAGCGTGTTCCGCTTTAGGCAGGTTTACTGTACAATGTACAGCGTGTTCCGCTTTTGGCAGGTTTACTGTACAATGTACAGCGTGTTCCGCTTTTGGCAGGTTTACTGTAGAATGTACAGCGTGTTCCGCTTTAGGCAGGTTTACTGTACAATGTAGAGCGTGTTCCGCTTTAGGCAGGTTTACTGTACAATGTACAGCGTGTTCCGCTTTAGGCAGGTTTACTGTACAATGTACAGCGTGTTCCGCTTTAGGCAGGTTTACTGTACAATGTACAGCGTGTTCCGCTTTTGGCAGGTTTACTGTGCAATGTACAGCGTGTTCCGCTTTAGGCAGGTTTACTGTACAATGTACAGCGTGTTCCGCTTTTGGCAGGTTTACTGTACAATGTTCAGCGTGTTCCGCTTTAGGCAGGTTTACTGTACAATGTACAGCGTGTTCCGCTTTTGGCAGGCTTTACTGTACAATGTACAGCGTGTTCCGCTTTAGTCAGGTTTACTGTACAATGTACAGCGTGTTCCGCTTTAGGCAGGTTTACTGTACAATGTACAGCGTGTTCCGCTTTTGGCAGGCTTTACTGTACAATGTACAGCGTGTTCCGCTTTAGGCAGGTTTACTGTACAATGTAGAGCGTGTTCCGTTTTGGCAGGCTTTACTGTACAATGTAGAGCGTGTTCCGCTTTAGGCAGGTTTACTGTACAATGTACAGCGTGTTCCGCTTTAGGCAGGTTTACTGTACAATGTACAGCGTGTTCCGCTTTAGGCAGGTTTACTGTACAATGTAGAGCGTGTTCCGCTTTTGGCAGGTTTACTGTACAATGTACAGCGTGTTCCGCTTTTGGCAGGTTTACTGTACAATGTACAGCGTGTTCCGCTTTAGGAAGGTTTACTGTACAATGTACAGCGTGTTCCGCTTTAGGCAGGTTTACTGTACAATGTAGAGCGTGTTCCGCTTTTGGCAGGTTTACTGTACAATGTACAGCGTGTTCCGCTTTTGGCAGGTTTACTGTACAATGTACAGCGTGTTCCGCTTTAGGCAGGTTTACTGTACAATGTACAGCGTGTTCCGTTTTAGGCAGGTTTACTGTACAATGTACAGCGTGTTCCGCTTTAGGCAGGTTTACTGTACAATGTACAGCGTGTTCCGCTTTTGGCAGGTTTACTGTACAATGTAGAGCGTGTTCCGCTTTTGGCAGGTTTACTGTACAATGTAGAGCGTGTTCCGCTTTTGGCAGGCTTTACTGTACAATGTAGAGCGTGTTCCGCTTTGGGCAAGGTTACTGTACAATGTACAGCGTGTTCCGCTTTTGGCAGGTTTACTGTACAATGTACAGCGTGTTCCGCTTTAGGCAGGTTTACTGTACAATGTACAGCGTGTTCCGCTTTAGGCAGGTTTACTGTACAATGTACAGCGTGTCCCGTTTTAGGCAGGTTTACTGTACAATGTACAGCGTGTTCCGCTTTAGGCATGTTTACTGTACAATGTACAGCGTGTTCCGCTTTTGGCAGGTTTACTGTACAATGTACAGCGTGTTCCGCTTTTGGCAGGTTTACTGTAGAATGTACAGCGTGTTCCGCTTCAGGCAGGTTTACTGTACAATGTAGAGCGTGTTCCGCTTTTGGCAGGTTTACTGTACAATGTACAGCGTGTTCCGCTTTAGGCAGGTTTACTGTACAATGTACAGCGTGTTCCGCTTTAGGCAGGTTTACTGTACAATGTACAGCGTGTTCCGCTTTTGGCAGGTTTACTGTACAATGTAGAGCGTGTTCCGCTTTTGGCAGGTTTACTGTACTATGTAGAGCGTGTTCCGCTTTTGGCAGGCTTTACTGTACAATGTACAGCGTGTTCCGCTTTTGGCAGGTTTACTGTAAAATGTACAGCGTGTTCCGCTTTTGGCAGGTTTACTGTAGAATGTACAGCGTGTTCCGTTTTAGGCAGGTTTACTGTACAATGTACAGCGTGTTCCGCTTTAGGCAGGTTTACTGTACAATGTACAGCGTGTTCCGCTTTTGGCAGGTTTACTGTACAATGTAGAGCGTGTTCCGCTTTTGGCAGGTTTACTGTACAATGTAGAGCGTATTCCGGTTTTGGCAGGCATTACTGTACAATGTAGAGCGTGTTCCGCTTTGGGCAAGTTTACTGTACAATGTACAGCGTGTTCCGCTTTTGGCAGGTTTACTGTACAATGTACAGCGTGTTCCGCTTTAGGCAGGTTTACTGTACAATGTACAGCGTGTTCCGCTTTAGGCAGGTTTACTGTACAATGTACAGCGTGTTCCGCTTTAGGCAGGTTTACTGTACAATGTACAGCGTGTTCCGCTTTAGGCAGGTTTACTGTACAATGTACAGCGTGTTCCGCTTTTGGCAGGTTTACTGTACAATGTACAGCGTGTTCCGCTTTTGGCAGGTTTACTGTAGAATGTACAGCGTGTTCCGCTTTAGGCAGGTTTACTGTACAATGTAGAGCGTGTTCCGCTTTTGGCAGGTTTACTGTACAATGTACAGCGTGTTCCGCTTTAGGCAGGTTTACTGTACAATGTACAGCGTGTTCCGCTTTAGGCAGGTTTACTGTACAATGTACAGCGTGTTCCGCTTTTGGCAGGTTTACTGTGCAATGTACAGCGTGTTCCGCTTTAGGCAGGTTTACTGTACAATGTACAGCGTGTTCCGCTTTTGGCAGGTTTACTGTACAATGTTCAGCGTGTTCCGCTTTAGGCAGGTTTACTGTACAATGTACAGCGTGTTCCGCTTTTGGCAGGCTTTACTGTACAATGTACAGCGTGTTCCGCTTTAGTCAGGTTTACTGTACAATGTACAGCGTGTTCCGCTTTAGGCAGGTTTACTGTACAATGTACAGCGTGTTCCGCTTTTGGCAGGCTTTACTGTACAATGTACAGCGTGTTCCGCTTTAGGCAGGTTTACTGTACAATGTAGAGCGTGTTCCGTTTTGGCAGGCTTTACTGTACAATGTAGAGCGTGTTCCGCTTTAGGCAGGTTTACTGTACAATGTACAGCGTGTTCCGCTTTAGGCAGGTTTACTGTACAATGTACAGCGTGTTCCGCTTTAGGCAGGTTTACTGTACAATGTAGAGCGTGTTCCGCTTTTGGCAGGTTTACTGTACAATGTACAGCGTGTTCCGCTTTTGGCAGGTTTACTGTACAATGTACAGCGTGTTCCGCTTTAGGAAGGTTTACTGTACAATGTACAGCGTGTTCCGCTTTAGGCAGGTTTACTGTACAATGTAGAGCGTGTTCCGCTTTTGGCAGGTTTACTGTACAATGTACAGCGTGTTCCGCTTTTGGCAGGTTTACTGTACAATGTACAGCGTGTTCCGCTTTAGGCAGGTTTACTGTACAATGTACAGCGTGTTCCGCTTTTGGCAGGTTTACTGTATAATGTACAGCGTGTTCCGCTTTAGGCAGGTTTACTGTACAATGTACAGCGTGTTCCGCTTTTGGCAGGTTTACTGTACAATGTACAGCGTGTTCCGCTTTAGGCAGGTTTACTGTACAATGTACAGCGTGTACCGCTTTAGGCAGGTTTACTGTACTATGAAGAGCGTGTTCCGCTTTAGGCAGGTTTACTGTACAATGTACAGCGTGTTCCGCTTTTGGCAGGATTACTGTACAATGTACAGCGTGTTCCGCTTTAGGCAGGTTTACTGTACAATGTAGAGCGTGTTCCGCTTTTGGCAGGTTTACTGTACAATGTACAGCTTGTTCCGCTTTTGGCAGGTTTACTGTACAATGTACAGCGTGTCCGCTTTAGGCAGGTTTACTGTCCAATGTACAGCGTGTTCCGCTTTTGGCAGGTTTACTCTACAATGTTCAGCTTGTTCCGCTTTAGGCATGTTTACTGTACAATGTACAGCGTGTTCCGCTTTTGGCAGGTTTACCTGTACAATGTACAGCGTGTTCCGCTTTAGGCAGGTTTACTGTACAATGTAGAGCGTGTTCCGCTTTGGGCAAGTTTACTGTACAATGTACAGCGTGTTCCGCTTTGGGCAAGTTTACTGTACAATGTACAGCGTGTTCCGCTTTAGGCAGGTTTACTGTACAATGTACAGCGTGTTCCGCTTTAGGCAGGTTTACTGTACAATGTACAGCGTGTTCCGCTTTTGGCAGGTTTACTGTACAATGTACAGCGTGTTCCGCTTTAGGCAGGTTTACTGTACAATGTACAGCGTGTTCCGCTTTAGGCAGGTTTACTGTACAATGTACAGCGTGTTCCGCTTTTGGCAGGTTTACTGTAGAATGTACAGCGTGTTCCGTTTTAGGCAGGTTTACTGTACAATGTACAGCGTGTTCCGCTTTAGGCAGGTTTACCGTACAATGTACAGCGTGTTCCGCTCTTGGCAGGTTTACTGTACAATGTACAGCGTGTTCCGCTTTTGGCAGGTTTACTGTACAATGTAGAGCGTGTTCCGCTTTTGGCAGGCTTTACTGTACAATGTACAGCGTGTTCCGCTTTTGGCAGGTTTACTGTACAATGTACAGCGTGTTCCGCTTTTGGCAGGTTTACTGTAGAATGTACAGCGTGTTCCGTTTTAGGCAGGTTTACTGTACAATGTACAGCGTGTTCCGCTTTAGGCAGGTTTACTGTACAATGTACAGCGTGTTCCGCTTTTGGCAGGTTTACTGTACAATGTAGAGCGTGTTCCGCTTTTGGCAGGTTTACTGTACAATGTAGAGCGTGTTCCGCTTTTGGCAGGCTTTACTGTACAATGTAGAGCGTGTTCCGCTTTGGCCAAGTTTACTGTACAATGTACAGCGTGTTCCGCTTTTGGCAGGTTTACTGTACAATGTACAGCGTGTTCCGCTTTAGGCAGGTTTACTGTACAATGTACAGCGTGTTCCGCTTTAGGCAGGTTTACTGTACAATGTACAGCGTGTTCCGCTTTAGGCAGGTTTACTGTACAATGTACAGCGTGTTCCGCTTTAGGCAGGTTTACCGTACAATGTACAGCGTGTTCCGCTTTTGGCAGGTTTACTGTACAATGTACAGCGTGTTCCGCTTTTGGCAGGTTTACTGTAGAATGTACAGCGTGATCCGCTTCAGGCAGGTTTACTGTACAATGTAGAGCGTGTTCCGCTTTTGGCAGGTTTACTGTACAATGTACAGCGTGTTCCGCTTTAGGCAGGTTTACTGTACAATGTACAGCGTGTTCTGCTTTTGGCAGGTTTACTGTACAATGTACAGCGTGTTCCGCTTTTGGCAGGTTTACTGTAGAATGTAAAGCGTGTTCCGCTTTAGGCAGGTTTACTGTACAATGTAGAGCGTGTTCCGCTTTTGGCAGGTTTACTGTACAATGTACAGCGTGTTCCGCTTTAGGCAGGTTTACTGTACAATGTACAGCGTGTTCCGCTTTAGTCAGGTTTACTGTACAATGTACAGCGTGTTCCGCTTTTGGCAGGTTTACTGTACAATGTACAGCGTGTTCCGCTTTAGGCAGGTTTACTGTACAATGTACAGCGTGTTCCGCTTTTGGCAGGTTTACTGTACAATGTACAGCGTGTTCCGCTTTAGGCAGGTTTACTGTACAATGTACAGCGTGTTCCGCTTTTGGCAGGCTTTACTGTACAATGTACAGCGTGTTCCGCTTTAGTCAGGTTTACTGTACAATGTACAGCGTGTTCCGCTTTAGGCAGGTTTACTGTACAATGTACAGCGTGTTCCGCTTTTGGCAGGCTTTACTGTACAATGTACAGCGTGTTCCGCTTTATGCAGGTTTACTGTACAATGTAGAGCGTGTTCCGTTTTGGCAGGCTTTACTGTACAATGTAGAGCGTGTTCCGCTTTAGGCAGGTTTACTGTACAATGTACAGCGTGTTCCGCTTTAGGCAGGTTTACTGTACAATGTACAGCGTGTTCCGCTTTAGGCAGGTTTACTGTACAATGTAGAGCGTGTTCCGCTTTTGGCAGGTTTACTGTACAATGTACAGCGTGTTCCGCTTTAGGCAGGTTTACTGTACAATGTACAGCGTGTTCCGCTTTAGGCAGGTTTACTGTACAATGTACAGCGTGTTCCGCTTTAGGCAGGTTTACTGTACAATGTAGAGCGTGTTCCGCTTTTGGCAGGTTTACTGTACAATGTACAGCGTGTTCCGCTTTTGGCAGGTTTACTGTACAATGTACAGCGTGTTCCGCTTTAGGCAGGTTTACTGTACAATGTATAGCGTGTTCCGCTTTTGGCAGGTTTACTGTACAATGTTCAGCGTGTTCCGCTTTAGGCAGGTTTACTGTACAATGTACAGCGTGTTCCGCTTTTGGCAGGCTTTACTGTACAATGTACAGCGTGTTCCGCTTTAGACAGGTTTACTGTACAATGTAGAGCGTGTTCCGTTTTGGCAGGCTTTACTGTACAATGTAGAGCGTGTTCCGCTTTAGGCAGGTTTACTGTACAATGTACAGCGTGTTCCGCTTTAGGCAGGTTTACTGTACAATGTACAGCGTGTTCCGCTTTAGGCAGGTTTACTGTACAATGTAGAGCGTGTTCCGCTTTTGGCAGGTTTACTGTACAATGTACAGCGTGTTCCGCTTTTGGCAGGTTTACTGTACAATGTACAGCGTGTTCCGCTTTAGGAAGGTTTACTGTACAATGTACAGCGTGTTCCGCTTTAGGCAGGTTTACTGTACAATGTAGAGCGTGTTCCGCTTTTGGCAGGTTTACTGTACAATGTACAGCGTGTTCCGCTTTTGGCAGGTTTACTGTACAATGTACAGCGTGTTCCGCTTTAGGCAGGTTTACTGTACAATGTACAGCGTGTTCCGCTTTTGGCAGGTTTACTGTATAATGTACAGCGTGTTCCGCTTTAGGCAGGTTTACTGTACAATGTACAGCGTGTTCCGCTTTTGGCAGGTTTACTGTACAATGTACAGCGTGTTCCGCTTTAGGCAGGTTTACTGTACAATGTACAGCGTGTACCGCTTTAGGCAGGTTTACTGTACTATGAAGAGCGTGTTCCGCTTTAGGCAGGTTTACTGTACAATGTACAGCGTGTTCCGCTTTTGGCAGGATTACTGTACAATGTACAGCGTGTTCCGCTTTAGGCAGGTTTACTGTACAATGTAGAGCGTGTTCCGCTTTTGGCAGGTTTACTGTACAATGTACAGCTTGTTCCGCTTTTGGCAGGTTTACTGTACAATGTACAGCGTGTTCCGCTTTAGGCAGGTTTACTGTCCAATGTACAGCGTGTTCCGCTTTTGGCAGGTTTACTCTACAATGTTCAGCTTGTTCCGCTTTAGGCATGTTTACTGTACAATGTACAGCGTGTTCCGCTTTTGGCAGGTTTACCTGTACAATGTACAGCGTGTTCCGCTTTAGGCAGGTTTACTGTACAATGTAGAGCGTGTTCCGCTTTGGGCAAGTTTACTGTACAATGTACAGCGTGTTCCGCTTTGTGCAAGTTTACTGTACAATGTACAGCGTGTTCCGCTTTAGGCAGGTTTACTGTACAATGTACAGCGTGTTCCGCTTTAGGCAGGTTTACTGTACAATGTACAGCGTGTTCCGCTTTTGGCAGGTTTACTGTACAATGTACAGCGTGTTCCGCTTTAGGCAGGTTTACTGTACAATGTACAGCGTGTTCCGCTTTAGGCAGGTTTACTGTACAATGTACAGCGTGTTCCGCTTTTGGCAGGTTTACTGTAGAATGTACAGCGTGTTCCGTTTTAGGCAGGTTTACTGTACAATGTACAGCGTGTTCCGCTTTAGGCAGGTTTACCGTACAATGTACAGCGTGTTCCGCTCTTGGCAGGTTTACTGTACAATGTACAGCGTGTTCCGCTTTTGGCAGGTTTACTGTACAATGTAGAGCGTGTTCCGCTTTTGGCAGGCTTTACTGTACAATGTACAGCGTGTTCCGCTTTTGGCAGGTTTACT
The DNA here is from genome assembly GCA_946902985.2 of Meconema thalassinum. Classification (NCBI taxonomy): domain Eukaryota; kingdom Metazoa; phylum Arthropoda; class Insecta; order Orthoptera; family Tettigoniidae; genus Meconema; species Meconema thalassinum. The sequence continues at coordinate 97,129,609 of OX336400.1, read as the reverse complement.
GTACAATGTACAGCGTGTTCCGCTTTTGGCAGGTTTACTGTAGAATGTACAGCGTGTTCCGTTTTAGGCAGGTTTACTGTACAATGTACAGCGTGTTCCGCTTTAGGCAGGTTTACTGTACAATGTACAGCGTGTTCCGCTTTTGGCAGGTTTACTGTACAATGTAGAGCGTGTTCCGCTTTTGGCAGGTTTACTGTACAATGTAGAGCGTGTTCCGCTTTTGGCAGGCTTTACTGTACAATGTAGAGCGTGTTCCGCTTTGGCCAAGTTTACTGTACAATGTACAGCGTGTTCCGCTTTTGGCAGGTTTACTGTACAATGTACAGCGTGTTCCGCTTTAGGCAGGTTTACTGTACAATGTACAGCGTGTTCCGCTTTAGGCAGGTTTACTGTACAATGTACAGCGTGTTCCGCTTTAGGCAGGTTTACTGTACAATGTACAGCGTGTTCCGCTTTAGGCAGGTTTACCGTACAATGTACAGCGTGTTCCGCTTTTGGCAGGTTTACTGTACAATGTACAGCGTGTTCCGCTTTTGGCAGGTTTACTGTAGAATGTACAGCGTGATCCGCTTCAGGCAGGTTTACTGTACAATGTAGAGCGTGTTCCGCTTTTGGCAGGTTTACTGTACAATGTACAGCGTGTTCCGCTTTAGGCAGGTTTACTGTACAATGTACAGCGTGTTCTGCTTTTGACAGGTTTACTGTACAATGTACAGCGTGTTCCGCTTTTGGCAGGTTTACTGTAGAATGTACAGCGTGTTCCGCTTTAGGCAGGTTTACTGTACAATGTAGAGCGTGTTCCGCTTTTGGCAGGTTTACTGTACAATGTACAGCGTGTTCCGCTTTAGGCAGGTTTACTGTACAATGTACAGCGTGTTCCGCTTTAGTCAGGTTTACTGTACAATGTACAGCGTGTTCCGCTTTTGGCAGGTTTACTGTACAATGTACAGCGTGTTCCGCTTTAGGCAGGTTTACTGTACAATGTACAGCGTGTTCCGCTTTTGGCAGGTTTACTGTACAATGTACAGCGTGTTCCGCTTTAGGCAGGTTTACTGTACAATGTACAGCGTGTTCCGCTTTTGGCAGGCTTTACTGTACAATGTACAGCGTGTTCCGCTTTAGTCAGGTTTACTGTACAATGTACAGCGTGTTCCGCTTTAGGCAGGTTTACTGTACAATGTACAGCGTGTTCCGCTTTTGGCAGGCTTTACTGTACAATGTACAGCGTGTTCCGCTTTAGGCAGGTTTACTGTACAATGTAGAGCGTGTTCCGTTTTGGCAGGCTTTACTGTACAATGTAGAGCGTGTTCCGCTTTAGGCAGGTTTACTGTACAATGTACAGCGTGTTCCGCTTTAGGCAGGTTTACTGTACAATGTACAGCGTGTTCCGCTTTAGGCAGGTTTACTGTACAATGTAGAGCGTGTTCCGCTTTTGGCAGGTTTACTGTACAATGTACAGCGTGTTCCGCTTTAGGCAGGTTTACTGTACAATGTACAGCGTGTTCCGCTTTAGGCAGGTTTACTGTACAATGTACAGCGTGTTCCGCTTTAGGCAGGTTTACTGTACAATGTAGAGCGTGTTCCGCTTTTGGCAGGTTTACTGTACAATGTACAGCGTGTTCCGCTTTTGGCAGGTTTACTGTACAATGTACAGCGTGTTCCGCTTTAGGCAGGTTTACTGTACAATGTACAGCGTGTTCCGCTTTTGGCAGGTTTACTGTATAATGTACAGCGTGTTCCGCTTTAGGCAGGTTTACTGTACAATGTACAGCGTGTTCCGCTTTTGGCAGGTTTACTGTACAATGTACAGCGTGTTCCGCTTTATGCAGGTTTACTGTACAATGTACAGCGTGTACCGCTTTAGGCAGGTTTACTGTACTATGTAGAGCGTGTTCCGCTTTAGGCAGGTTTACTGTACAATGTACAGCGTGTTCCGCTTTTGGCAGGTTTACTGTACAATGTACAGCGTGTTCCGCTTTAGGCAGGTTTACTGTACAATGTAGAGCGTGTTCCGCTTTTGGCAGGTTTACTGTACAATGTACAGCTTGTTCCGCTTTTGGCAGGTTTACTGTACAATGTACAGCGTGTTCCGCTTTAGGCAGGTTTACTGTCCAATGTACAGCGTGTTCCGCTTTTGGCAGGTTTACTCTACAATGTACAGCTTGTTCCGCTTTAGGCAGGTTTACTGTACAATGTACAGCGTGTTCCGCTTTTGGCAGGTTTACCTGTACAATGTACAGCGTGTTCCGCTTTAGGCAGGTTTACTGTACAATGTAGAGCGTGTTCCGCTTTGGGCAAGTTTACTGTACAATGTACAGCGTGTTCCGCTTTGGGCAAGTTTACTGTACAATGTACAGCGTGTTCCGCTTTAGGCAGGTTTACTGTACAATGTACAGCGTGTTCCGCTTTAGGCAGGTTTACTGTACAATGTACAGCGTGTTCCGCTTTTGGCAGGTTTACTGTACAATGTACAGCGTGTTCCGCTTTAGGCAGGTTTACTGTACAATGTAGAGCGTGTTCCGCTTTGGGCAAGTTTACTGTACAATGTACAGCGTGTTCCGCTTTGGGCAAGTTTACTGTACAATGTACAGCGTGTTCCGCTTTAGGCAGGTTTACTGTACAATGTACAGCGTGTTCCGATTCAACACGGAACTGTAAAATGGGTTGCCTACCCACCCGCAATCGGCTTGAAATCTGATGATGATGATGATGATGATGATGATGATGATAATTGTTGTTTTAAGGGGCCTAACATCTAGGTTATCGGTCCCTAATTGTTTGGGTGATCGTAAGATAATAATGAAATGGAAACTATAACTAAAACTAACGACTAACTTATATAGGCCTACTAAAAGAAGAAATGGAAAACAAAAGGAGAATAAGGCAAATAAAGGACAGGAGGAAAAGAAATACCCTCATCCCTCGAAGAATGAGGATTAAGGGACTTGGAAGGAAGGAGAGCCATGAAAGGCAGATAGGAAAGTGAAAGAGGAGAGGGTCCGCTCCAGAGGTAATGGATAAAAGGGGGAAAACCGGACCCAGCTCAGGAATCCCTCGGGGTCGCCAACTCCCGAACTCACCAGCCGTGAGCCCTTGAGGGTGTAGCACTATCCAGAGTGCACCAGAAGTGGTGGGGCTACATACACCCTGTCTCCTCGAGGGCCTTGAGCAGAAGTCAGGAGATGACAGGAAAAGGAAAAGAAGGCTGACCCCTCGCAGAAGGAGGGTATCATAAAAGGTGAGACAAGGGTCAATTAAGGTGGAAAAGGAAGAGACTCCCTAGGCCTCGGATACCCTAATACCGTCGGGGTCGGAAGAGAACAAGGGTTGACCAAGTGAGGTCGACAGGAAGGAAGACGGAGAGGAGCCCGGCACAAGTAAGTGGAAGCAATGCCGGTCTCAGCTGGGGTCCCGTGGTCGCCAACCCACGTCCCACTAGATGTGAGCCCCTGGGGGAGGCTTGAAATCTGCTCGCAGCGCGCTAGTGACGGGGCCGAGTTCGATTTCTCCGATTGCCGCCTTTATTTTATTTCACAGAAATGCTCTGCAAAAGCCATTAACAGAAGCGTAAAATAAGAAGTTCTGAAACAGAAATCGTTCAAACTTATTGTGAAGTCTGTGTTAATATATTTTCAAAGAGCAAAATACTTTGCAATGCTGCATAAAAAGGCGGCCATCAGTGAATTCGAACTCGGCCCCTTCGCTTGCACGCTGCGAGCAGATTTCAAGCTAATTGCGGGTGGGCAGGCAACCCATTTTACAGTTCCGTTTTGAATCGGAACACGCTGTACACGTAACTGTTCCTTAATGGGGTCTCGGTACTGATGTTAGTATTGATAGAACACAAAGAAGCTGCAGGCTAAATTTGCATTGTAACGAAATCTAATAATATCGTTGTTACGTAACTGTAAGTCAGGCATTCGCGGTAAATATTAATTTATTGTGGAAATATTGTGATAAATTCCCGATGTTACACATACTGTATGTAACAAGGGACATTACAGGGTTATTTTAATTTTAAAAGAATAATAATAGTCGCCCCCGTTGTGTAGTGAAAACAAGCAGAGTTTATGTATGGTTTTTATAGATCTTGAGAAAGCCTTCGACCGTGTGCCAAGACCGTTAATATCGCAAGCATCAAGGTAGCAAAACGTTCCTGAACTATACATAAAACTCATAATGGATATGTAGTGTATAACAATGTAAAGACATCTGTCAGAAGCCCAGCTGGTTTGTCCGACAGCTTTGATATCAGAGTGGGGGTTCATAAGGGAAGTGCTCTAAGTCCACTGTTATTCAATATTGCTATAAACTACCTAACAAAACAATTTCACAACCCTTACCGTGGAATCTTTTGTACGCTGACGATGTGGCACTAATATCTGACAGTATTTATGACCTACAGGAGAGTTTAGACCAATGGAGGAGAGCTCTAGAGTCTAATGGACTGCGCATTAGTAGAACCAAGACTGAATATATGGTATGCGACTTCCACAACAATAAACCCAGTATGACAAATATTGAACTTAAACTAGATGGTGAAACCTTACCAAGGGTAACAAAATTCAAATATCTAGGTTCTGTCATTGCTGAAGATGGCACGATAACCGCCGATATAATCCATAGGGCCACGTCTGGGTGGAACAAATGGTGCGAACTAACAGGAGTTTAATGTGATCCGAAAGTACCCATAAGGACGAAGGGGAAAGTTTATAAAACTGCTGTAAGACCAATCCTACTCTATGGTAGTGAAACATGGGCTACTACAAAGGCACATGAGCAAAAGCTACATACCACTGAAATGCGTATGTTACGTTGGGCAGGTGGAGTTACTCTCTAAGATAAAATCCGTAATGAACATGTGCGGGGCAGTTTCAAAGTAGTGCCTATAACAGAGAAACTTTCAGAAACCAGGCAAAGGTGGTATGGACATGTTATGCGAAGACCGGAGAATCATGTAGTGAAGAAGTGCCTTTCCATGACTACGCAAAAGAGGGAGGGCAGACCTCAAACAACATGGACGACAAATGTCCAGAGGGACATGAGAGTATTGGGCCTATCTGCTGATGATGCTTTCCAAAGAAATGAGTGGCGCCTCAGGATTAAGAAAGCCGACTCTGCGTAACGGGAAAAGGCGAGGAGGAAGAGAACCCCCCGTTGTGTAGTGGTCAGCAAGCTTAGTTGCTACCCCGGAGGTCAGAGGTTCGATTCCCGACTCAACCACGAAATTTGAAAAGTGGTATGTGTACTGGAAAGGGGTCTACTCAGCCTCGGGTGGTCCAAATAATTAGAGGGGGTTCGATTCCCACCTCAGCCATCCTCGAAGTGGTTTTCCGTGGTTTCCCACCTCGTCTTCGGGCACGGCTCGTAACCTACCTCTTCCTTGTCTATCCCTCCCACTCTTCCCATCCCCTCGCAAGGCCCCTGTTCGCTTTGCAGGTGAGGCCGCCTGGGCGAAGTGCTAGTCACACTCCCCAGTTGTAACCCACGTCGCAGAGTCTCAAGCTCCAGGTCACTGCCCTCAGTGGCGGTAGAGGAGGGATCTCTCGCTTAGTTCGTAAGAAAAACTAACCCTGGAGTGTAAACCGTAAACGAAAAAAAAAGGAAATAATAATAATAATAATATGTATGCAGCCGAAACCCGATCCCTAAATCCTAATAAAGGACTCCTTGAAGAACTGGTGAAAAAAAGAGCGCAAAATCGTCAGAGGTATAATGGGATCAAATTACAAGAATGGCATCCACTATAAAAAAAATCCAACAAAGAAGTCTACAGTGAAATAGAGAAAATTTCAGAAACGATCCGTAAAAGGCGGGCACGGTATTACGGTCATCTCAAACGAATGGACGGAAACAGGCTGACTAAACAGATTTTTCATTTCTTTGACTCCAAACCCAAAACCACAATGCCCTGCTGCATCTAAAACCAGACGACGCCTTCAATAAAGATCTCTTCCGCAAAAAGATACTGACTAATGGGCTAACCCGAGACGAGACCCCGAACCCGAAAAGGAGACAAGGCAACACCTGAAGAGCGGAGCTCAAGATGGCCCACTCACAGAGAATGAGGGAATTCTGGGCTCAGAGGAAAGCGAAACAAATTGCCAAGTGTAGCAAGACTTAACGTGGTCCTAAATGGCCTCATCGAATTATATATGTACATATTAAGGAGCCGATAGGACCCAACGGCTATGGATCCAGAAACGAACGAGGGGACAGGCTTATACAATTCGCACAGGGACAAGGACTAAAAATCGTTAATACCTTTTTCAAGAAAAACCCAAGCAGTAGGTGGACATGGAGAGCAACAAATGGGAAAACAAGGAATGAAATTGACTTCATACTAGGAGACAGACTAGAGGGCATCAAAGATATCCAGGTGATCAATGGTCTGAAACTTGATACAGATCACAGAATAGTTCGAATGAAAATGCTTATTCCAAAGAAACAATGCCCATACGTTAAAACCCCAAGGTTCGACCCGGAAAGAACCAACCGAATCCAGTACACAGAGAAACTGAAGAAGAACCTGCAAGAGCTGGAAGAACAAGAGGAGATGAGCACACAGAACCTATATGATAAACTGGAGAAGTGCATCACAAAAGCTGCTACAGAATCCTCTAATGGGGTGAAAAAGTCAGGAAAGGGAAATAAGCTGAAAGAAAGCACCAGACGACTGATTGACGAGAGGGAGAAATTAAAACGGGAAGCAGAAACCAACCATCAGAAAAAGACAGAATATGCGGAATTGAACAAACGCACAAAAAGAGAAATCCGAAAGGACATCCGAGACCACCACACCGAAATGGTCAAGAAAGCTATAGAAAGATCGACATCAGTAAGAAAGATCAGGAAAGAAATATCAGATGGCAAACACTGGATATTAGGAGTGAAGGATGTAAAAGAAAATAGACTAGCTTCAAGAGAAGAGATACCGCTACATGCCACGGAATTCTACGAGAAACTATACTCCAGCACCCTCGAGAGGGAAAGTATGATTCAAAATTTGAATAATCCGAAGGGTCACCAGGAAGAGGAAATACCCCCCATCCTTCAAAGCGAGGTGAGTGCAGCAATGAAAGAAATAAACAAGATGTTCAGTAAAGAACATATAGCCTACTTTCTCCTAAATGCATGGGTATTGTTATAACTCTTTGTCCTTTTCAAGGAGTATGATTGAATGTTGGTTGTAGTAGCTTGTTGAAATACAACGTGCTATAGGGATATTAAACATGAATATGAGGTGCCCTTTGCTAGTGCTACCTCTGTACCAAATTTCGTTCAATTCGGTTTCACCGTGTTTGAATTGATAGGGAGAATCGATTTTCACACATACTTGGCCACCATCTGCAAACTATTGGACTGATGTTCTTGCAGTTTGGTCAGAGTATGTTTCCCTCATAAAGATATGGTGTTGCAAAATTTGGTAGAGACTAGATTATTAGGTTGGTCGTAATTACATTTTAGCTTTTAACATTTGGGTGGCCGCGATTACGTTTCCGTCAAGATAGCGGTGATATAAAACATGACACTGAGGTGCCCTTTTCAAGTGCTACCTCTGTACCAAATTTCGTTCATTCGGTTCCACCGTGTTCGAATTAATAGGGGGAATCAATTTTGACATAAAGATGGCCGCCATCCGCAAACTATTAGGCTAATGACCTATTAGATTGGTCAAAGGATGCTCCCTCCATAAAGGTATGTTGTTGCAAAGTTTGGTAGAGATCGGATGGTTATGTTAGTCGTAATTTAACTTAAGCTTTGAACATTTGTGTGGCCGCCATTACGTTTCTGTCAATATGGCGGCGATATAAAACATGACGCTGAGATGCCCTTTGCTAGTGCTACCTCTGTACCAAATTTCGTTCCATTCGGTTTCACCGTGTTTGAATTAATAGGGGGAATTGATTTTCACACAAAGATGGCCGCCATCCGCAAACTATTAGGCTAATGACCTATTCATTTGGTCAAAGGATGCTTCCTCTATAAGGGTATGTTGTTGCAAAATTTGGTAGAGATTGGATGATTAGGTTAATCGTAATTTGATTTAAGCTTTAACATTTGTGTGGCCGCCATTACGTTTCCGTCAAGATGGCGGCGATATAAAACATGACACTGAGGTGCCTTTTGTTAGTACTACGTCTGTACCAAATTTCGTTCCATTTGGTTGCACCGTGTTTGAATTAATAGGGGGAATCGATTTTCACACAAAGATGGCCGCCATCCGCAAACTATTATGCTGATGACCTATTAGTTTGGTCAAAGGATGCTCCCCCCATAAAGGTATGTTGTTGCAAAATTTGGTAGAGATCGGATGATTAGGTTAATCGTAATTTGATTTAAGCTTTGAACATTTGTGTGGCCGCCATTACGTTTCCGTCAAGATGGTGGCGATATAAAACATGACACTGGGGTTCCTTTTGTTAGTACTACCCCTGTACCAAATTTCGTTCCATTCGGTTGCACCGTGTTCGAATTAATAGGGGGAGTCGATTTTCACACAAAGATGGCCGCCATCCGCAAACTTTTACGCTGATGACCTATTAGATTGGTCAAAGGATGCTCCCTCCATAAAGGTATGTAATTGCAAAATTTGGTAGAGATCGGATGATTAGGTTAATCGTAATTTGATTTAAGCTTTGAACATTCGTGTGGCCGCCATTACGTTTCAGTCAAGATGGCGGCGATATAAAACATGACACTGAGGTGCCCTTTGCTAGTGCTACCTCTGTACCAAATTTCGTTCCATTCGGTTCCACCGTGTTCGAATTAATAGGGGAATCAATTTTTACATAAAGATGGCCGCCATCCGCAAACTATTAGGCTAATAACCTATTAGATTGGCCAAAGGATGCTCCCTCCATAAAGGTATGTTGTTGCAAAGCTTGGTAGAGATCGGATGGTTATGTTAGTCGTAATTTAACTTAAGCTTTGAACATTTGTGTGGCTGCCATTACGTTTCTGTCAATATGGCGGCGATATAAAACATGACACTGAGAGGCCCTTTGCTATTGCTACCTCTGAACCAAATTTCGTTCCATTCGGTTTCACCGTGTTTGAATTAATAGGGGGAATTGATTTTCACACAAAGATGGCCGCCATCCGCAAACTATTAGGCTAATGACCTATTCATTTGGTCAAAGGATGCTTCCTCTATAAGGGTATGTTGTTGCAAAATTTGGTAGAGATCGTATGATTAGGTTAATCGTAATTTGATTTAAGCTTTGAACATTTGTGTGGCCGCCATTACGTTTCCGTCAAGATGGCGGCGATATAAAACATGACACTGAGGTGCCTTTTGTTAGTACTACCTCTGAACCAAATTTCGTTCCATTCGGTTGCACCGTGTTCGAATTAATATGGGGAATCGATTTTCACACAAAGATGGCCGCCATCCGCAATCTATTACGCTGATGACCTATTAGTTTGGTCAAAGGATGCTCCCCCCATAAAGGTATGTTGTTGCAAAATTTGGTAGAGATCGGATGATTAGGTTAGACGTAATTTGATTTAAGCTTTAAACATTTGTGTGGCCGCCATTACGTTTCCGTCAAGATGGCGGCGATATAAAACATGGCACTGAGGTGCCTCTTGTTAGTACTAACTCTCTACCAAATTTCGTTACATTCGGTTGCACCGTGTTCGAATTAAAAGGGGGAATCGATTTTCACACAAAGATGGCCGCCATCCGCAAACTATTACGCTGATGACCTATTGGTTTGGTCAAAGGATGCTCCCCCCCATAATGGTATGTTGTTGCAAAATTTGGTAGAGATCGGATGATTAGGTTAGTCGTAATTAGATTTAAGCTTTGAACATTTGTGTGGCCGCCATTACGTTTCCGTCAAGATGGCGGCGATATAAAACATGACACTGAGGTGTCCTTTGCTTGTGCTACCTTTGTACCAAATTTCGTTCAATTCGCATTCACCGTGTTCGAATTGATAGGGGGGGACAGACATTCAGAGTACACACACTCACACACACACACACACAGACTCACACACACACATACACACACACAGACTCACACACACACATACACACACACAGACAGACACACTTTTTTCGCCCAGTGTTGATCTCATAAGTCTACTTTCATTTTTTGCAAAAATCGAAAGTAGGCTAAAAATGAAAGATGCCCAGGTGACGATGGTATATTTAACGAATACCTAAAATGGGCAGGTGAGGAACTTGTAGCAATCATCACTCGACTCTTCAACACAATACTCGAATCTGAAGAAATACCAGCGGAATGGAAACTGAGCACTATAATCCTGCTCCATAAAATAGGAGCTAATGACGAAATCAACAACTATAGACCGATACGTCTGCTGCCAAGTCTATACAAACTGTTCACAAAAATATTAACCAAGAGAATGTCAAAATCACTAGAGGAAAACCAACCTATAGAACAAGCAGGTTTCAGATCAGGATTCAGCACGGTGGACCACCTCCAAACAGTAAACCAACTCATCGAAAAACTGCAAGAATTCAACCTTAAAGCCTATATTGCATTTATAGACTATAACAAAGCCTTTGACTCCGTGGAACACACATATGTTCTAGAGGCCCTAGAGAACCAAAACATACAGAAAAGGTATATCAGACTTCTAGCAAAAATCTACGAGAGTAGCCTGGCAAAAATACGGACAGAAATGGAGGGAAAACACTTCGAGCTAGAGAGAGGAGTGAAACAAGGAGACTCCCTCTCACCAAAACTATTCACTTGCCTGCTAGAAAACCAATTCCGGAAAATTAAATGGAAAACAAGACACGACATCAACATAGATGGACAAAACCTGACACACCTACGGTTTGCAGACGACATCATACTCATGGCAAAATCTGCATCAGACTTAGAACAAATGGTAACAGAATTAAACAAGGTCAGCAAAGAAGCTGGCCTAACCATGAACCCGAGTAAAACGAAACTGATGACAAATGCGACAGAAAACCCAGTAAACATTGGCGGTGGAACATTAGAGTATGTCCAGGACTATATATACCTAGGTCAAAATATTTCATTCCATAACAATACGGAGAAAGAAATCAAAAGAAGAATTGGGCAAGCATGGAAAAAATTCTGGTCCTTGAAATTCATTTTAGGAGATAAATCTCAGAAACTAAGCCTGAAAACACAAGTTCTAGAGAAATGTGTAATCCCAGTAATGCTGTATGGATGTCAAACATGGTCACTAACTTCGCAGCAGAGAAAAACGCTCCAGATAGTCCAACGCAGGATGGAACGAAAAATCCTCAATATCACGCTGAAAGACAGAATACGGAACGAGGAGATTCGCAGAAGAACCAGTATTAAAGACCTCATCAACACAGCGGACAGACTAAAATGGGGAGGCCACGTAGCGAGGATGGAGCATAGAAGGTGGACGCACAGACTACCGATGTGGGACCCCAGAACCGGCAGGAGAAACGTAGGAAGACAGAGGACACGCTGGGCTGACACATTCAAGAAATTTGCCGGACCACAATGGACAAGAAGAGCAAGAGACAGACAAGAGTGGAAGACCCTATAGATGATCCTTTTCAAAACGTAGTATATGCGAGGAAGGGAAAGGAGCAACTCAGTGCAACATAGTGAACCCTTAAATACAATAGCGATAATGTATTGAGGACATTTAAAACTGTACTGAAATAAAGTGAATGTGCTAGAAACATTAACAATTTTGCAAATATTAGATATAAGAACATGAATACAGAACATAGACAATACTGTAACTAGGTTAGGAATAGGTATATCAATAGCTATAAGAACATTCAAGAACAGAGACTAACATGCCAGAAAAGTGCACCACTAGGTGCCTCACTACTCTTTAGGACTGCTCACCTAACGAGCGAATGGAGAAAAATCTCTGCCTAGACTGGAGGCCATTGCCCTTAGGGGATTAAAGGGCTGTATTTATTATTATTATTATTATTATTATTATTATTATTATTATTATTATTATTATTATTATTATTATTATTATTATTATTAAGGAAACAGTAATAGGCCAAACCTCAAAACCACCACTGTGGAAATGTGTTTGGCGAACCCCTTGAAATATTTTGTGAACCCTCTTGGGATTCGCAAACCACAGGTTTGGAAACGATGTCTTAGAACATTGAAGGAACTTAGAACCACTGCTAAAAAAAAGCATGGTTGCAACTGTGGAGATCTACGACCTACCTTCCCCCTGTTTGGAAAAGAGTCTCTGAATCCTTACTATGACGAGGAAAGGACGACTTGGGAAGTCCCAGAATAGACTGAGATCTGGAATTGGCCGATCTAAGGCTAATTTGATAAAGATAATATTCAGTGTGACTGTGGAGAAGACCAGACTATTCAACATGTCCAGTCTCCTGTACAGAAGATGGTCTTCAGCAAAGAACAGCAGAAGCATTGGAAGTGACCAAGTTTTGGGCAAAATTAATATAACTGGGTATAATATGTATGCCGGCCTCATGGTGTTGGGGTAGCACCCCAGGAGGCCTTTGGTTCGATTCCCGGCTCCGCCAGGAATTTTAGAAACCGACGCGAGGGCTGGAACGGAGTGCACTCAGCCTCGTGAGGACAATTGAGTAGCTTGACACGGTGGGTGACTGGTTATCGTGACGGACTACCAATCCCAAGCTTGCAGGTTCGCTCCTGGCTGTGGTAAGTGACTTTTTGAAAGTTGACAAAAATCACGGCACGCATGTCATGCGTTGTTGGCATGTTAAAGAGCCCATTTGTATTCAGAAGCCGTGTTCATAATGGCAAAATTATTCTCGGGATTTTCCGCCAACACAAAGTTCCTCCTTTCTCTACTAGAAAGTGCTATAGTGTCAAGGAGCTCAGATATCTAACCTCCTTGACTTTCATAGCACTCCAAGGAACGACAAAACTCGTCATGCAAGCTGCCCTCTGGGCGCAAATAATGAAGCTTGCACCCAGGACCCGTGACCATACGATATTATTACTATTATTTAGTGAGGCAGCACCCCGGTCACAGAAACCAAGATTACGGCCAAGGGGACCCGACGCGCTGACCGCGCGTCACCCCATAATCTGCGCTTACGTCCTTAATGAGCTGTAGCGTCACGGGGTAAAAATATGTATGTTTCTGATACCAAGAACACTCACTCACTCCGTAGGCTTCTGAGGGATGTGCTGATCTCACAATCCTCTTCCATCCTTTTCGATCTTGTGCCTGCTCTTCCCAGTTATCAATTTGTAGAGTCCATCATAACTTGTAGATCTCCTACTTCCAGGTGCTTTGGGGGGTCTTCGTAAAGGTCTTTTCCCATTAAGAGATCCATTGTATAGATCTACTGGTACTCTGATATCCTGCATCCTCAGTACATGTCCAGCACTGCGAAGTCTGTTGGATTCTATCAGACCCATTATAGTTAGAGTCTTGCGTGGATAAACAAAACGTTTCCGCATCCACCCCACATCCGCACAACTGTTATCCACATCGCCCCACATCCGCACAACTGTTATCCACATCCACCCCACATCCGCACGACTGTTATCCACATCGCCCCACATCCACACGACTGTTATCCACATCCACCCCACATCCGCACGACTGTTATCCGCATCGCCCCACATCCGCACAACTGTTATCCACATCGCCCCACATCCGCACAACTGTTATCCGCATCGCCCCACATCCGCACAACTGTTATCCGCATCGCCCCACATCCGCACATATGTTATCCGCATCGCCCCACATCCACACAACTGTTATCCACATCGCCCCACATCCGCTCATATGTTATCCGCATCGCCCCACATCCGCACAACTGTTATCCACATCGCCCCACATCCGCACAACTGTTATCCGCATCGCCCCACATCCGCACAACTGTTATCCGCATCGCCCCACATCCGCACATATGTTATCCGCATCGCCCCACATCCACACAACTGTTATCCGCATCGCCCCACATCCGCACATATGTTATCCGCATCGCCCCACATCCACACAACTGTTATCCACATCGCCCCACATCCGCACATATGTTATCCGCATCGCCCCACATCCACACATATGTTATCCGCATCGCCCTACATCCGCACAACTGTTATCCGCATCGCCCCACATCCGCACAACTGTTATCCACATCCACCCCACATCCGCACAACTGTTATCCACATCCACCCCACATCCGCACAACTGTTATCCGCATCGCCCCACATCCACACAACTGTTATCCGCATCGCCCCACATCCGCACAACTGTTATCCACATCGCCCCACATCCGCACATATGTTATCCGCATCGCCCCACATCCACACAACTGTTATCCGCATCGCCCCACATCCGCACAACTGTTATCCACATCGCCCCACATCCGCACATATGTTATCCGCATCGCCCCACATCCGCACAACTGTTATCCGCATCGCCCCACATCCGCACAACTGTTATCCGCATCGCCCCACATCCGCACATATGTTATCCGCATCGCCCCACATCCACACAACTGTTATCCACATCGCCCCACATCCGCACATATGTTATCCGCATCGCCCCACATCAGCACAACTGTTATCCACATCGCCCCACATCCGCACAACTGTTATCCGCATCGCCCCACATCCGCACAACTGTTATCCGCATCGCCCCACATCCGCACATATGTTATCCGCATCGCCCCACATCCACACAACTGTTATCCGCATCGCCCCACATCCGCACAACTGTTATCCACATCGCCCCACATCCGCACAACTGTTATCCACATCGCCCCACATCCACACAACTGTTATCCGCATCGCCCCACATCCGCACAACTGTTATCCACATCGCCCCACATCCGCACATATGTTATCCGCATCGCCCCACATCCACACATATGTTATCCGCATCGCCCCACATCCACACAACTGTTATCCGCATCGCCCCACATCCGCACAACTGTTATCCGCATCGCCCTACATCCGCACAACTGTTATCCGCATCGCCCTACATCCGCACAACTGTTATCCGCATCGCCCCACATCCGCACAACTGTTATCCACATCCACCCCACATCCGCACAACTGTTATCCACATCCACCCCACATCCGCACAACTGTTATCCGAATCTACTGGCATTACAATGAAAAATGAAAATCCACAGCCTGTTTCCAGTCTCCGACCGGGTCAGGAATGGAATGAAGCCCCCATCTAGCGGCGAGGATATGAATTGTGCCGGCTGCCGAGGCCTGACGCACTCCTCTGGGGCAATGATTAAATGAATGACAGATGAAATGAAATGATAGTGGAGAGTGTTGCTGGAATGAAATTTTGACAGGGAAAACCGGAGTACCCGGAGAAAAACCTGTCTGCCTCCGTTTTATCCAGCACAGATCTCACATGGAGTGACCGGGATTTGAACCACGGACCCAGCGGTGAGAGGCCAGCGTGCTGCCGCCTAAGCCACGGAGGCTCACACTGGCATTACAATAATAGTTTTAATTAGATAAAGCATAATATATTAAATCATTTAAGACATTTGAGGAAGAGGCGGTTCCCTTAGGCTATGTATGATGTGTTATGTTTAAAATGAATGTTATACAGCCAGAATTGCAACCCAATTCCTGTTCGAAGTGTTAATTATTCTTAACGACAAAATTTGAATAAGATTAGCTTAAATCAGCATCTTACATTTGTCATGAAAAAAAAAAAAAATAACATGACGGAAAAGTATGATATGTCATAAACATCCGGGTCTAAACAAGTTCTGATTTTATTCCAAAAACTATCCGCAAATTTTCTCCAAACATTATCCACAACATTTCCGCTAACCGCACAGCCATGCAAACTATATCCGCATGGCGAAACATTCTGCGGATAATGCGGGTTTATCCTCCCAGGGCTTTAATTATAGTGTGTGGTTTAATTATAGTGTAGATCTCGTCTGCCAGCTTTGGGAGATAGAATCGAACCATGGGCCAAATAGTTTCCTAGAAACTTTATTCTCAAAGACTTGTAACTGCTGCCGTTCTTTCTTGCTTATACTCCATGTCGTAGAACCATACAGAGGCAGGGCCACCGAGAGGATTTAAGGTCCCCTATCAATGTTTTGCTCGGCCCCCCTTGATATACGTTAAATTATTATCACTATCCACTACTACCTATTCTGGAAAATCAATGCCATTCTCAGAAAAGCATCTGATGCTCAGTCACAATTTCAAAAACACGTTATCACACAAAATTCCTCACATACCCAAGTACACGGGCCTTAATAACCACGATGTCCAAGCCTCTCAAATGAAACAACATCAATATAGCGTAGTTTGTGACAGGTACTCATTTCATGAAATGGCAGCTTGCTATACAGCTTACGCCAAGAATGATCTTTTTGCCATACTTCGCCAGTAACTAAACCTGTCAGGGTTGTGACCAAGTAATCTGCAAGGAAAAGAATATATTGATTGATTTGTATCACTAGGCTACATATTAACCAGCCTCTACGAACACATTCTCCATTGTGTAGTTTTGAAAATCAAACTGTTCTCAGGGAGGCTCTTGTTCCGTCACTTGGAAGGTTATTATGCAATGAATGGGGACCTCTTCCAGCGATATCTTCAATAACACTTACACTCGTCCTACCAGGTTTTAAATAACAATAAATTTAAAATAAATAAATAAATAAATAAATAAATAAAACAATATTCGCAAGAAAATGTTAAGAATCACTAAAGGGCCATCATTACTTACGGGCCCCTAAGCATTCCACCCCCCCCCCCCTCTCCCTTCTCGGTGGCCCTGCACAGAAGTACTGGTGGAATGATTGTATTGTAGATAGTCAATTTTGCATTCCTTTTAAAAACCTGGAGCCTAATATAGGGCTCATAGATTAATATGCCTTATTTGGATTCTTAATTGTAGCTTGGTGTTCCTATTGCTTGTGGTCTCGATCATCGATGCCAAGATACTATCTATTATATAATACGCTAAGTTCATCCGACAAAGAACTCAAGCTCCTGAATCAGAGGGAGTTAGAAGGTGCGTTTTGTGCCAAGATCTTCCAAATCGTCTCAATAGCACAGGAAAAATCTTGCATTTCTTGAAAAGTCAACGGAAATATATGTATTTGTTTATAAAGTGTGCTTAAACAAATGAACAAGACGATAGCCCCTGGCAGAACTGTGTCGCGTACAGCCCGCGTAACACTAGAGCCTGACGGGTAGTCTGTACACATGGGGCGCACACAACCCATTGTGCATTGAGAAGAATATTCAAACAGAATTTCCCGCAACAGTGACGGATTGCACTCTGATTTCATAAGTATTGACAATTTGTTTAAAAAGTACGTTTAAAGAAATAAACATATTTATAGAAGCCCGCATAACAGTAAAGTCGGGCGGGTGGTTAATGAACATACGAGATTTCTCGCACAGGTACCCTAGTTATTACTAATAGGCTTATGCTTATGACTAGTTTGCAATGACAGACTCCATCGAAACTTACAACCCAACATGTTAGAACTAGAACAGAAATCGAAATTAAATGTTTTTCAGCCATTCAACACGATTGTGCTAAGCCTCCGTGGCTTAGGCGGCAGCACGCCGGCCTCTCACCGCTGGGTCCGTGGTTCAAATCCCGGTCACTCCATGTGAGATCTGTGCTGGACAAAACGGAGGCAGACAGGTTTTTCTCCGGGTACTCCGGTTTTCCCTGTCAAAATTTCATTCCAGCAACACTCTCCACTATCATTTCATTTCATCTGTCATTCATTTAATCATTGCCCCAGAGGAGTGCGTCAGGTCTTGGCAGCCAGCACAGTTCATATCCTCGCCGCTAGATGGGGGCTTCATTCATTCCATTCCTGACCCGGTCGGAGACTGGAAGCAGGCTGTGGATTTTCATTTTTCAACACGATTGTACCCAATTGTAAAGGGTGGTTCCCTAATCCTGAGAAAAAAATCATTGGTGTGTGCAACTACGGTGCGCGACGATATTTGAGCGTGGCAACGTATGTATTCTCGGACTGATTTGTTTAAACTGTCGCTCTTGTGAAATTTCGGCTTTGTATATTTTTTAATTAAACGAAAAGTTCACAGGCGAAATGAAGAAAAGCCGAGATGCACTTCCAGGGAAACTCCAAACACAATCACTCTTCTCGGAAATTTTAACTCGACACAACTCGACAGTTTGCTGCTGGCTGTATCTGGGGTAATATGTTCGCCCGCTCGCTAGGCTATAACTGGGGTGATGGACTTGGCCCTATCTGGCTCGTAAACTGTCGCCTCAGTATTTGAATGGAGATTGTTGGAAGAAATGAACACGTAAAAACACTTATAGTGGGCGATGTATTGAAGATAGAGATATATGTAAGTTTTTTTTGTAAAATTTCTATCAAACTAACTAAATATACGGGTATATGTACGGGAAACTTGCCAATTCCGTCGTACTTGAATATTCTTTTTCTGCAGAGATACCCGAGTGCAAGATCGAGTTCATGTCACCAGTTATGTTGAGTTAGGTATATAATTCCCATGGCTATGAATTTCAAAACGAGAAATGTTGCCATCGTAAAAGCTTGTGTTATCTTCTTGTGAAGTATTTATACAATCTCATGTATTTCGGTGATGCATTTATGCAGTAGTGGTAATAGCGAAACTTATCATTAAACAAGGTACCGTGGATTTAGCATTAGTAGACCTACCACTAGTATCAATAAAAAATCCATAAAAAGTTACCGAATGCATAACGCTTTGAAAGTGTTATTTGAATTATTAGATGATTTAGACAACCCTTACCCGATGGAATGTTAACCCCTGTATGGGATAGTGGTCTCTATATTAACCACCTGTCATAAGGTCAGTACAGTTTATGCTTTCAAAGATGCTGATGATGGTTGAAGCCAAATTTGGAAGAATTTTCATGCCGAAGTGCCAGTATTTCTAAAAATCAAATATTATATACGTATCTACTTGACGTAATGTGCTGGATAAAATTTTAAAAATTAAAACCAGGAACATTAACAATTAAAGTGTAAAAGAATATAAATATTGAAATAAAAGTCATAAATATTAAGTTACAATAATAAAAGAAATATAGAAACGAAAATAATAAATATAACTATAAAAATATTAAAATGATTGTAAAAACAATTCACAATTAATTAATTAAATTTAAAAAAGATATTAAAATTAAATCTATAAGAACATAAATTAAAAATGAAAAATAAATATATAAACATTAAAATTAGAGAAACAAAAAATAACATTAATAATAATAATAATAATAATTAAAATGAATTAAAATGTAAAATCATATAAAATTAAAAACTAGTTTTGCCCTATAAAGGATTAAGAATCGATTGTGTCACAAATACAATGTGTGGTGATTTTATTTCTATGGTAATTTTTTGAAACCCTTTCCCTTAATGTATCTTGTTTACCCCGAACCCCTTAATATTGCGGATTTAGCTGTGTCTCCCCTACATATCTCATTAATTATTAGCACATATAAATCGTTCCCTGGTGATGATACAAACGACTGTGCACTTACCTGGACCACATGACAGCAGCGACTGCGAATCACCGCTACTCCGTCATGGCTTTAGGACAAGAACACGAGACATTAGCGTGTCGCGCTTACTGGAGCAGGCATATTTAATATCAGCTTTGTGACATTATCAGGCATGGTGCATTCTTTCCGGAAAAAGAGGGACCAGAACTCACACTAAAGCAATAGGATTCTCTGAAACGATATTATTTTAATGCACTACACACGACTATAAACCAACTGACAGCAGTAGCTAAGGCTAAGCCAACATTTGTGTGGTCTCGCTAGACGTGGGTTCGAACCACGCCGTCAATCTCCTTAAAGTGGTTTCCGTGGTTTCCCATTTTCAACTCCAGGCGTATGTCGGGACAGTACAGTACGTTCTAAGAGGCCATGGCCGCTTCCTTCCTTCCTTCCTTCCTTCTCCTGGCTCAGTTTCATTCATCCCCAATTCAATTCATCTCTCATTAACGTCTCACAGGAGGTTGGCGTTAGGAAAATCATCGCATCTCTTCCACGACTCCCACTGCAGCGGGATCAATAATAATAATAATACGAGGCACGTCCAGAAAGTAAGTTCCGTTTGGTAATAAAATTAAATTGTGTACAGATACAGACAAATTATTTATTCCACAACATTCTACAGCTCTTAAACTACTTTTCCACATAACTGCCGAACTTTTGCAGGCATTTGTCATAGCGTGGCACAAGTTTTTGTACACCTTCTTCATAGAAGTTTGCCGCCGACCGTAAACGAGAGTAAATACTCCCCTGTAAGATATCCTACCGTTTGGCCACCACTGATAGGCAAATTGCGTGCTTACCAGGAGAACTGCGTATGTTTAGGAGTTCTCCTGACCACATACGTAATTTGCTTAACAGTGGTGGCCAAACGGTAGGATATCTTACAGGGGAGTCTTCACTCTCGTTTACTGTCGGCGGCAAACTTCTATGAAGAAGGTATCCAAAAACTTGTGCCACGCTATGACAAATGCCTGCAAAAGTTCGGCAGTTATTTGGAAAAGTATTTTAGGAGATGTAGAATGTTGTGCAATAAATAATTTTTCTGTATCTGTACACAATTCAATTTTATTACCAAACGGAACTTTCTTTCTGGACGTGCCTCGTAATAAGGAAACTTGGGTTGGTGACTACAATCCCAATAATTGTATCGTGTACTAGTGTTAGACCCAAAACTCTCCACAGTAGTCTATCAGTATTGAATTGCATGCACAGATATATTATATTGAACTACAGAAGGCAGTTCTGTTAAACCACCTGTCATATTGTCAGGAAGTTCCTTGGTGACAATACCCTGGCCGAACACTCAGCAAGGCTCGATGAATCAGATGGAAATTTAACTCATCCTATAAATGAAGGAGACTCGTGAAGAGTGTGGGTACGACATGGATGTACAGTAATATGAAGTCTCTGAACAGTGTAATCTACAACATTGCCTCAGAACAGATGTTTCCTTGCTTAGGCCGAACCAGGCTGTACCATAAAATGAAGCTGGTATTTGCCGTGATAATGATGTCAAACAATAAATGATAATAATAGTAATCATAATAATCAGCAGACTCCCACAAACCCGACTCACCAACAACATGCTTGGATACATATAGCGGCTCAAGATTACTACACCCTGAATGATGCAAGTCAAAATTGATCTGGAAAAAGCACAGGTCGACCCAGAGGACGTCACAGACAAAAGCGTCTTTCGACAAGTGGGAAGTGATGTCAGAGAAAGCAGCACCTACAGTCCAAAGACTAAAGTGGACCGAAGAAAGGAAGAGGGCCTTTTAGTGCACGAATGAAAGAATATTGTAATGTGCCACCCCCTAGTGGCACTTCCGTTAACTGGATTACGGTGGGTAGAAACACAACACGAATAAAATGGTTTCTTTAAAGAAATGTATTAGCTTTATTGCGGGCCAGAAATATAAACCACACAAATAGCAAATACAAGCAATTAGTATCTCACTCTAGTTTCCTCTTGTAAGGAACACTTGCCTTTCACTTGTCAATAAGCCACAGAAGTTAATCCCTCCTAATGGGAACGGTGGCCTCGGTAGAACTACCTGAAACACTTCCTTGAATACACAAGCTACAGTTATTTACGATAGCCGGTCACTCACCACTACACTCTGCTTCGCTGTCCACTGGCTAGGGAAACAGCCCCCGGTGCTTTCGCAATTCACCACACTAACCTCTGCTGCACTGGAAAACACACTCGCTCAAGACACAGTTTCTCCGTAGGCTTCACACTTCTTCGCTGTCAAGAAAATCACTTCACTAGGGTTTCGCAAGTCACGTCACCAACAACTGTCGCTCAGGTAAAAGCGCGCACTAGCTCGGAAACACTGTCCAGCTCGATTGCCAGGTCGCTCTTATATAGCAGGCTGGTGACTCAATAAATGCTTCTAGACCCGTCCAGGATTCACGGCTTCTCGAGATTTCCATCACTGGCTGGGTCACGAATATTCTGGACCATCCCTTTGTCCGCGCAGCCCGTTGCGTAAGGCACACGTAATACACTGAGGCAGAGCACAGCCCGGGGCAGTTGTGACTCATGCGGCGAGGCGACGAAAAAAACTCACAGCCGTAACACCATTCTATTGGAAAAACAGGAAGAACAAATAGCCATGATTGCTGCGCGTGGTCTAATAAAAAACCTGTAACGTGTAAAATAGTAAATAATCTATGTCTAGGCCTTATTAATCCCGTTTCCAACTGGGTCGGGGATGAGATGTGATGAAATTTCACGCGGATGATGGTTTCTACGGCTGGATGCCCTTCTTGGGTCCAACCTCACGAGAGGAGTTAATGAGAGATGAAATGAATGAAGATGAATGAAAGTTCAATTTCAAGTAGTTCCAACTTTGGCTACCAGACGTCACTGTTGGAACTTGATAGAGCGTTTCTCACCAAACAATCTTCAAATTTAGCTACACACTACCATTATTGTTGTGGAAGGTTCTTTTACATGCCATAAATCTATGACATGGGCCCGCCGGCTTTACTTCCCCCCCGAAGGAAGGCATACTGAAGGATTTTAACGCTCTTAAAATACGACTACTTCGGCCAGGTTTGAACCCGCGATCTTGGGCATAGCAGTTCAGCAATACTAATAATAGGAATAATAATCTTATCTTATATATACTGTACTAGCAGAAGTACCCACTTTTCGAACGGTCTTCGGTATTAATAACCAGACGTTATCAATTGAGCTACTGTTGCAATGGTTAGGGGCTTGTCATTTCTTCATAAGTTTATCAGAACGAAGTTAGTTTTCTGGGTATATCGCAGACACTGTTAATTTTGTGTCACACATTGA
Organism: Meconema thalassinum; assembly: GCA_946902985.2. Classification (NCBI taxonomy): domain Eukaryota; kingdom Metazoa; phylum Arthropoda; class Insecta; order Orthoptera; family Tettigoniidae; genus Meconema; species Meconema thalassinum. Next base: position 97,106,779 of record OX336400.1, on the reverse strand, counting down.
GAAACGCAACATATGCTTTGGTCGTCCTTCTAGGATAATTTTTATTTTTCGCTTATTTTAGCATGTAATTTGGAAAGTTGTTCCATATACCAACCCTTCTATGAGAAGTACGTTGAAGAGTTTTCTAAATGATTGGTGTATTGACTCATGGTTATAATACCTAATTTTACGATGCTCCAAGCACCCGAACATGAATTATAGGCGTACATAAGCATAAAGATATATCAACCACACAGTGTCAAACAAAATCATCTTTACGATGACCCTGTTTGTCGACAAAAATATGATTAGTTAAAATGTGCTGTCAAACTAAATTCACCTAACGTGTACTTCCTGACGTGAAAATATTATTGAAAACCTTATTGACGAAACGCAATATATGTCAAATAAAAACGGACCCTTACCGTTGTGGAAAATCCCCATCCCCAGGAAGACCCCTTTAATAAATTATAAAGGTTTGTGGTGTATGAAAAATTCAGAATTTGTAGCCTCCAATGGCCCAAATTCCCAAAAGCTGCAAAAAACACTATTCAATTCAGGAATTTTTGGTAATAATGTTGCTGTTTGGAGATATAATAGACCTTCTGTACAACATATCGCACGTGTAAGTCGCGTTTAAACATTTTAGGGTACCCCTAGACCCCCTTAAGCGCATTGATGAATTGTACGGTCTATGTTTGTTTCCATGATAACCTTATAGCCATTTACAAACTTTCGCATAAATTTAATAAATTGAGAGGCATTGCTTCTTACAGAAATAGATGGAAAGTTGGATGTCACCTCTTGAGATACTGTTGTCATGATTACCGGCTTGTATTACTTCATTAGTTTCTTCTTGTTATTCTCCTTTCATATGGTCCAGCTAAGTACCACGACGTTGAACTTTTCAACTTGGCGAGGGACTTGATGTTTGCCCAATATTCTCTGGCTATGTTTCTCCTTTCTCTCTTTTGACCAGATGATGCCGGTTTTCTTAAAGGGTGGTCTGTCCTAAAAACTCTTCTGTTTAAGTTTCTTTCTGAGATGTGATCGGCTTCTAATATCACTTTCCATATCTTCAGTACTTGGATGTCCTTGTTAACTTCTGTTAGCCAAGGTGTCACGCTCTTTCTATTATTCCAGTAGTTGAGAAGCCGGTTGGTTAGTCTCGTTGGGTTCATCCTTGAGACATATCCGTAGAAAGCCAGACGTCTCTTCCTGGCCAAATTGTGATTTTCTCAGTATATCTATATAGCTCCTGATTTGGTGTTCTTCTGTTCACGTCATCTATGTATTAGTTTATTCAATTAAATTAGTTTTCTGGGAATATCTCAGAAACGTGGATTAGAGCCATAAAACATAGTAGCCTCCGAGCCACTGAGGGGCTGAAAATGAGTTTTGTCTTGTCCTTGTACGCCATAATATAATAATAATCATAATAATTGTACCGGTACAAAGAAGACCGTAGTGTGAAAGAGAGCCCTAATCCCATAACCGTGTGAGAAGCTATTGTGATCATTATCCTAACTAGGAAATAAAGAACAACGTCTTTGCAAAACAAATATAATGTAAGAACAAAATCAAATTACAAATAAAGAACAGATCAAGGAAGAGTTAATAAGTTAATTAGGTTAGTAATTACTGACCCGTTAATAAAATTAACTCGCATCCAAACCATTGCGCGGGCGGTTGTTGGCGCAATCCTGACCTTCCCTGTACCTATAATTGTCTGACTAAACTTGTATCTCGGCTAACTTCCGCGAGGTTCTGTACTGTCGATGGCTCGCTCTAGTGGCAAATGTTTGTACCTCGACATGTTTGTACCTCGGCGAGTCTCTGTCCAGTAGATGGCTCGACCTAGTGGCAAATGTTGGAACTTAATTTTGTAGTGTACGAAGCTTGCCGATCGGGTCCGTGGGTGCGCGAACGAACCGTTATTGTCTCCGTTTGTTGACGAAAACAAAAGTAAGTTGAAGGAATTCTTACAAGAAGAAGAGATGTGAGAACTAAATCTCTGGTGTAAAACGGGGATTATCTGGCCGTGGCCAGATAAATCTCCTTTCCCTGATATTGTTACGTTTACGGTTCTTGAAATAACCGGTCAGGCATATACAAATACACTACCGTACTTCTTTATTTAGCAAACCTTACACTACTAAATATTAATGTAGTGTTCATTAATATTTAAACTGGGAACGTCGAGCTCTAGTCTTTCTGAAACTACTACACTCCAAGTCTCAACACTGCCTTTCCACCGAATCCTAAATCTCTTCTCTCGTATCGTCGCCTTCTCGATTCATCCACTGCCAGCTTGCCGGCCCAACTCACAATTGCAGCCAGCGCGCCACGCGCTCGCACGAGTCTGCCACCAGGTGCGCTCACACGTGTCTGTCACACTGTCCCCTCCTTAAGATTGTTCCGTCCCGGAGCAGACACCTCGTCTTGGGGACCAGCAGCATGCCAGAATTTCAATCCCTGTGCGCCGAAAGACTTCTTCTAGCATGCTTCTTACGATCCTCCAGTCCAATCCATCCTGCCCACAGCCCAACTTGGGCACAGCTAATCTGGATATGTTCCGCTGCAGTAGGAGCTCTCGCATCGCAAGTAGACTATCCCAGACGGCACGATAGGTCGGTTTCTGATGGGAAAGTTCTTTCGTCACTAGATAGAATAGCGATCGCTCGTTCCTGGGTAAATACAACACGTTTCCGACACGAGGCTCTTGACGCTGCAGCTCTTCAATCCCACCATACTTCCGCCGGAATACTTGGGCGATTCCTCGGCTCATCCTCAGGTCCTTAGCCACAGAGTGAGCCAAGGCATACTCACTGGAGGTTTGGAATAAATCCTGCCGAATCTCAGTACTGACGCCATAACAAACATTGCGGTCAGTACCACATTGGGACATGAATTCTTCGAACGATCGTTCCGACTCCGGGACTCGACATATACGGGCGAGTTGCCCGTGCTCCTCGTCATGGTTGTCGCCCAGGAACGATGCCAGCCGATTGAAGTGGACCACTCGGGGTTTGCCATTCGGTCTCCTCCTGATACGGTAGACGACGTCGTTAATCCTCTTCAGTACCTCATATGGTCCGTCCCAGGAGCGTTGCAGCTTTGGAGAGAACCCTCGCCGTCGTTTAGGGTCGAAAAGCCAGACTAGATCTCCTGCTTGGTACCCGCCTGATTCGGCTCTTACGTCGTATCGCTCCTTCATCCTGTCGCTCGCATTCTGAATGTTTGTGCGAACGCGGTCGTGAATGTCATCCATCCTTCGACGAAGGCCGGAGATGTAGTCCTCCCCAACGACATTATCCTCAGGTTTGCAACCGAACGCCAGGTCACACGGCAACCGCAGTTCTCGGCCAAACAGCACATTAGCTGGTGTTTGGCCTGTGGTCTCATGGATAGAAGAGCGATATGCCAGTAGAAACAAGTGGAGAAACTTGTCCCAGTCCCGCTGGTGGTCGGAGACAATTTTCGACAGGTATTTCTCTACTGTCCTGTTCATGCGCTCCACCATTCCATCGGACTGTGGGTGCAGGGCAGTCGTTCTCGTTTTCCGGATTCCGAGAATCTGGCACATCTCCTGGAACACCGACGACTCGAAATTTCGCCCCTGATCGGAATGCAGTTCCAAGGGTACACCAAATCGGCTCACCAGCTCCTTTATTAGCGTCTCGGCAACCACCACAGCTTCTTGGTTGGGCAACGCATATGCCTCTACCCACTTGCTGAAGTAATCTATTGCCACCAAGATGTATTTATTCCCACTCTCAGTCGTAGGGAAAGGGCCCGCTACATCGATGGCGATCCGTTCAAACGGGGCACCAACGTTGTACTGTCTCATCGCTGCTCTTCCCTTCTTCTGTGGCCCGTTCGCAGTGGCACAAACCACGCACTTCCTACACCATTCACGTACGTCATCTGAGTAATTAGCCCAATAAAACCGCTCTCGAACTTTCTCCATGGTTTTTCGAACTCCAAGGTGCCCCCCAGAGGTTCCATCATGCAGCAACTGTAGTACCTCGGGCACTCTGTTTCGTGGAACAATACCCTGTAACCTCTCCTGAGCCCCGTCCTCTCTCCCCAGTACCCTCTTTAGCACCCCGTTTTCCAAAATCACGGAATTCCATTGAGCCCAGTAGGCTTTCACAGTGCGCGTGTAGGGTGCTACCTCTTCCCAAGTCGGTCGTTGCTCAGACGTCTTCCACCGCAGTAGGTGTTTTAAGTCCGGGTCTTTTTCTTGATCCTTACGGATTTCCTCATCCTTCCAGTGGTCGTCGATCACAGTGCTTCTTCTCACTGCTGCAACTTTTTCGTCAATCCGATTGCAGTGCTTGCAGTCTTGTGCGCATGGTCTCCTTGACAGAGCATCAGCATTTCGGTGCTTAAGGCCAGCCCTGTGTTCAGTGTCGAAGTCGTACTGCTCGAGCCTTTCAATCCACCTGGCTACCTGTCCCTCCGGGTTCTTGAAGCTCAGTAGCCACGTAAGCGCTGCATGATCAGTCCGTAGAAGGAACTTCCTCCCATAGAGATATTTGTGGAAATGCTCCACTGACTTCACTACAGCGAGCAATTCCCTTCTAGTTACGCAGTAGTTCCTCTCCGGTTTAGAAAGAACCTTGCTGAAGTAAGCTATCACCTTTTATTGCCTACCTTGCAGTTGGGAAAGCACGCCACCTACTCCCACATTGCTAGCATCGGTGTCCAAAACGAATAGTCCTTCCGGTTGTGGGTAACTCAGGATAGGAGCATTGGTCAATACCTCCTTCAGTTGTTCGAAGGCTTGTTGACAGGTCGCGTCCCACACAAAACTCCGACTTTCCTCGGTAAGTCTGGTCAGAGGCTTAGCAATGTTAGCATATCCTGGCACGAATCGACGGTAATAGGTGCACAGTCCGAGGTAACTCCTGACTTCTTGCTTATCTTTCGGTACTGGCCATTCCTTCACCGTGTTAACCTTTTCCGGATCCGCGGTGACTCCCTCTCCGGAAACAACATGGCCGAGGTAGTTAACTTGTTTCCGAAACAGGAAGCACTTCCTGGAGTTAAGCTTAAGGTTGGCTTGCTTAAGACGTAAGAACACCTGGTCGAGATTTCTCAGGTGATCTTCAAAAGTTCTTCCCAGAACGATGATGTCATCCAGGTAGACCAAGCATGTTTCCCAAGACAGCCCTTTTAAAACGCGATCCATCAGTCGTTCAAAGGTCGCAGGGGCATTACAGAGTCCGAATGGCATAACTGTGAAGTCCCAAAGCCCAGAACCAATCGTAAAAGCGGTCTTCTCCTTGTCCCTGGGGTCCAATCCTACCTGCCAGTATCCACTCTTGAGATCCAACGTGGAGAAGATCGTGCTCCCACCCAAGGTGTCTAGGGTGTCATCGATGCGTGGTAGTGGGTAACTGTCCTTTTTCGTCACATTGTTCAGTTGACGGTAGTCTACACAAAACCGTGTAGATCCATCTTTCTTCTTCACCAGGACCACTGGCGAAGCCCATGGGCTGCTTGAAGGTTCAATCACCCCATCGCGAGCCATATCATTTATTATCTGCTCTGCTTCCTCTCGCTTGGCTAGTGGTAATCTTCTGGGAGTCTGGCGAATTGGTCTTGAGTCACCCGTATCGATGCGATGTTGAACCACGTTCGTTCTTCCGTTACTGGTCCCGTCCTGGAAGGCATCCTTATGACGTCGAAGAAGTTCCCTCACTTCTCGGCTCTGCCCAGGATTAAGCTCTTGACACGCTGCCTCGATAAGACCGTCGAGCCACACCGAAGATATATCGGATGAGGAAGTAGCTGTTTGTACTTGGCGTACGACGGAGGACACAGACGAACAGCTTCCCAAACTGGTTCCTTTCCGAACGATTATCGAGCGATCATTAAGGTTCATTACTCGCACAGGAATTTTCGCCCCTGCACGGACCAAAGCTCTGGCTACCAGTATTCCACGTTCAGGTTCATCGTCAGCAAACCTAGGCCCTACCATGACGACACAGCCATGAGGAACTCCACCATCCAGCTTTCCTTCTACCATCACTTCACTAAGCCCAGGTAGTACAACATCTACCGGTACCGCTGCGATCACCCGTACCGATGAGGCGTTCCTCCTCTGCAGCACTACTTCCTCGTTTCCGACTCTCAAAATCCCACTCTCCAGGTCCAGTCTAAATTTATACTCAGTCATGATATCCATCCCGAGAATGACGTCCTCCTCCACTTCAGCGACCAAGACACGATGGCGAAACTGGGTATCACCGATGACGAAGTTGACGTCTACCTCCCCGTGAACGTTGGCTGGTTCCCCCGTAGCCGTTCGCAGTGTCCATCTCGTGGTTGTTACTGTTCGTCTCACGATGCCTGGTCTGATTATTGTCATTGTGGCCCCTGTATCCAGCAGTAGGTCTCTGGGCTCTCCGTCCACATGGCCACTAATAAAAATAGATTTGGCTTGACAACCCAGAGACGCGACGATAGAAGTGGGGGCATTTCTGGTGTTGCCACTGGTTGACAGTCGCCCCTTTCTATCAACCCTGTTTAGTTTTCCTGTGGCTGGTGCTTCCCGTTCATAAACTTAGGGCATCGATCTCTGAGATGCCCCATCTCCCCGCAGCCCCAGCACCTCGTCCGTTTCTTCTTGGACTGCAAGGCTTGAAGTACTTTCTCCACGATTTCTTCTATGGAAGGCACTGGCTGGACCTCCTTGTCTCTCTCCAGAGCTCGAATGCGAGCCTGGCCGCGCACGGATTGTTCGACAGCCTCAAACTCAAGAGCCAGAGTCAAGGCATCATTCAATGTTTGCGGACGCGCCAGTTTCACAGCCCGCTGCGTATCAATCTCGCGGAGCCCATCGAGAAACGTCTCGGTAGCAAGACTCTCATACACATCGCTGGGCACTGTTGGATAGGCGCTCCTAACGAGACGTACTATGTCTGCTTCGAACTCCTGTAGGTTCTCGTTGGGTCTCTGACAACGGTTTCTCATCTGGGAGCGATACAGCTGTTCCATGTGACGATGACCGAACCGCATTTCAAGTTTCTGTACAAGAATGTTGTAGTTCTGCCTTTCCGACAAGGGAACAGCCTGCAGGACTCGTAGGGCCTCCCCGCGCAGCGACAAACTCATCAATGAAGCCTTCGTGGCATCCGACCATCCATTAATCATGGCAGCGGTCTCGAACAAGGTGAGGTATTCTTCCCACGCAGACTTCCCATCGAAAGTCGGCAGGTCAGTCCGACCAAACGCGGAAACAGGTATACGCTCCTTACCTTCCGATGGTCCACCAGCGGTAATGATTTCGTTTTCCTGCTTGTCTTTATTTGGAAGCACACCGCTCGCAAGCTCGTCCTCAAACTTCCGCAGGGATTCTTGAAATTCTTCCCTCAGTTTGGTTTCGGTAGTGAGCGTTACTTCTTGAAGTTTCCTCTCGAGGTTGGCAGTATTTTCCATTAACTTCCTTTCCAAATTCTCTGAGTTTTCCGCTATTTTCTTTTCCAAGTTTTCTAATACCTGACACAAACCCTCAGTCCCACCAGTAATCTCGAAAAGAAATGTTTCTGGATCCTCACCTGTGTCCACCAGTACCTGTCTTAACCTCGCTTGCAGCACAGATTTTATTCCCGTAGAATCAACTTCCCTTTCTTCCAGTTCCTGACGTAACTCCGAAACCTTCAGTGCTGAAAGTTTAACTTTCCTGGTCGTCATTTCACACTCTAAAATGCGGTACCTCAAGACTTTCACTATGTATTTACTCTATAGCCTGACCCCACACGTCTGACACCAGTTGTTACGTTTACGGTTCTTGAAATAACCGGTCAGGCATATACAAATACACTACCGTACTTCTTTATTTAGCAAACCTTACACTACTAAATATTAATGTAGTGTTCATTAATATTTAAACTGGGAACGTCGAGCTCTAGTCTTTCTGAAACTACTACACTCCAAGTCTCAACACTGCCTTTCCACCGAATCCTAAATCTCTTCTCTCGTATCGTCGCCTTCTCGATTCATCCACTGCCAGCTTGCCGGCCCAACTCACAATTGCAGCCAGCGCGCCACGCGCTCGCACGAGTCTGCCACCAGGTGCGCTCACACGTGTCTGTCACAATATTATTTCATCACTACGTGATGTACATTTACCGTCCACCGTGGGTAAATCTATATCATCGGGTTAAATATGTAGACATGAAGAAAAACGTAATGTATGAAGTTTGGCTACTACTGGAGTACATCTCTATTAAGGTTGGTTGTGTGTTAAAAGTTATTGGAACTATTTGTGACCTGAAAAGGTGAATTGGTCGTCGGTACGAGTATATTGTGTTGGTGTTATTCTTCATATTTTTACGTTGCAATCTTGAGCTGTTGAATAATTATCTTAGCGCAGTTGGCATATATTTTGCTGTTGGTAAGTCTCTTGGCTTGGAGAACTAGTTGGCCTAAGCATGAAGAGAAAGTTCCATTAACTTATTTTTTTAAATCTGATGTAAGACATATATTTATATGTATTTTAGGGGCTGTGCTTAATCTTTTATTTCTGACGTGCCGAGCTGTGTAACGTTCAGATCTCATTTTGTGTTGAGCGAGGAATTTCCCTAACCTTAAAATATTTCCGTAATAATTAATTTTCTTTTCCTCGTCTCGTTTATTATGGTCTCTTATAGACTCTGTATAATATATCACCTCTAATGATAGGTATTTTATTCTTTCGTCCGTTGCCTGGAAACAAATTCGGGATTGTTAATTTTTCATGTTTCTCTTGGAAACAATGTGGGTAATTTTTCCAGTCGACTTGTGGTCAGTCATTTTGCAATTGCTTGCTGTACGCACGTATTTGAGTTTGGTCGTGAATAATTAATTGATTAAAAGGTTCATTCTATTTATTTGAAGGGAATATTCTCTAAACGCTTTGACGTTGTCATTTCTTCGAAGATTTTCGTGGATATTTATGCATTTTATTGAGATCTAATTCTACTGATCTGGAGTATAATTTGGTCATCGGTTATTAAAAGGGTTGACTGAAAACGGGCAAATACTTACTTCTCCTTCCCACTTGTGGGTTCCTTGCTTCTTTACTTTAATTAATTTGTTTTCTTTATGCTAATGTTTTATATTTAGTTCATTTTTTTAAACATGCATGTAAAATTGTCCTTTCATTTAATTATATTTTATGTTATGAAACATGCTTCGTGCTTTCTTCAATCTTAGATTAGTGCTCTTCTCTCAACTTAATTACAACTCGGGTATGGTAATTTGTCCAGCCGTTCCACACACATACCCTAGTTACTCTTTGTCATTATTTATTTTAAATTTCTTGAAGGGTTATATATTTCTTATCTGTTAGTGTTTCTTAAGGTAGCTTGAGGGTACAATTACATCCAAACAACACCAAATCATCTAAGGAAGAACAAGGTAATAACATCAATTACAACAGGTAAGGATTATTACAAACCCCGAAAATAATCATAATTCATTTGTATGCCTACCCCTTATTATTCCCGTTTTCCAACGGGGTCGGGGATGAGATGCGATGGAAGTATTTGTGGCGATGATTTTTACGGCCGGATGCCCTTCCTGACGCCAACCTCATGAGAGGAGTTAATGAGAGATGAAATGAATGATGGTGAATGAAACTGGGCAAGGATGTGGAAGGAAGCGGCCGTGGCCTGTCAGAAGGTACCGTCCCAGCATTTGCCTGGTGTTGAAAATGGGAAACCACGGAAAACCATTTCAAGGACGGCCGACGGTGGGGCTCGAACCCACGCGTCTACCGAGTCAGCAGAGAGCTTGGCCCCATGACCTAATGCTGAGCTTTAGCCAGCGTAGCCACTACTGTCGGTAATAATCATAATTCATTAATCAAGTTAAAAGGAGAAAGGACAGGGGAAGAAAATCGCAAAACCAAACCCCTCTTAAGAGGTCGAAAGAGTGCCTAAGAGTCGGCAAAAGTTAGATTATCCAAAGGAAGGTTTAAGCAGTAATTACCGATATGTTATGTTTCAAAAATAGTAAACCTCGCAAGGAAGGTCGAAATCAAATCACGAATGACAAATAGACGTTTATCCGCTCAAAATATTAAACCAAATACGTAATGAGGCGGATCAAATTACAGCTCGACTGACTGCTTTCATCTCAATCTTATGACAATATATCAGAAAAAAAAATAATGGCGACCGTCGCCAGGAAACGAACAATAAAGCGAAACAAAATTTTATAAAAGAGAATTACTATCATCAGAAGGCCAAGAAAATAAAATGAAAATAAATTAATAATTAATATGAGGGCTGTGGATCGCACAATTTTAGGTTATGTGATTTGGCATAGGTTTGGTACTTCGTAAGGCTTACAAGGGCTTGGCAGATTTTGTCCGATCTCAATCTAAAGACACAAAACTGCTCTCGGGCCGTAGCATAAAGGAAATACAACACATAAAACAAGTGATTAATGATCAGACACTGAAACCAAAGCAAAAGATACTCAAATAAATTAAAAGGCAAAATTAGGTACTACAGAAAATACAACTCAAGGTTCCGTACCATTTACAATTAAACAAGTTGAGTAATAAAAACTAAGTGCTGATCACAAGCCAAGAAATAGATATTGGGTCTCGGACAAATCTGCCAACCCAGAGCCCACTCACAGTACATCTTTAAACATATAAGACATTACCGTTGCTGCAGATTATAATACATATCTTATATATAAAAGTGAAAGTCTGTATGTATGTATGTGGGTATGTATGTGGATCTGTTCCGTATACAAATCTACACCGTTCCACCAATCTCAACCAAATTTTGCATACACATAGTTTAGGACCCAGAAGGAACCGCTGGCTACATGAATTTTCGATAGTCTTTCTCATTCTTCTGATTTCGGCCCTTTTTCACTCAAGCACAGGCTAATCAAATCATAAAATATACTCGTGAAGGAATGGCAAGGCAGATAGTATCCATGGCAACATAGCTCAAGTCGAGACACGGCCGTCTGGATGCCAGTTGCGCTCTGCACTATCGGTATAGAAAATGAGGATCTTTACTTGAAATCCCGTTAGTTACTCACCTACTCACACAGCACTGTCAACCGAGTTTAGCATAACAAAGACTTGACACTATCTTCTACTATATATTTGTCAAATACCACTCACTCACTCACTCACTCATTCATTCATCACGAAATCTCAGAAACCACCGAACGGATTGAAATGACATTTGGTATGCTGCTTCCTCAAGAGCCGCAAATGCCCACTAAGAGAGGATTTTTGTATATTCAGGTTCTGAAGGGGTGTTAAGGGGGTAGACCTGCATTTCATTGAATAGCAATATCTCCGGATTGGTTTCATTGGGGGATGTGATACTCGGCACATAAACTCACCATTAAAAATAAGAAGACACGAGTCTGAGGGTTTTTCGATGAGGCGTATATTATGAGGTGAAGGGGGTGAAAAGTGGGGATTGAAAGATTCCTAACGGAGCGTGTATCTCTTAAACGACATAGGCGAGGAGTTTGAAACTCAGCGGAAAAAAATCAGCATAAAAATAAGTAAATATGTGTTGACCGTTTATTCATAAATCCAATTTAAGGGGCCCATGAGGAGGGGTGACATTCTGGGGGGGGGGGGGGAGGAACAGGAAAGAAAGTGTCCTAACTGATTATCTGAATGACTCACTCATCAAACTCAGGGGGAAAAACTGCCTTATATTAAGTAAATAGCTGTTCGACAGTTTTTTCCATAAATCAAATTTAAGGGGTTCATGGGGAGGGGTGAATTTCTGAAAAAAGAAAACTGAAAGAAAATGTCCTGGCTAACTCACTCACTCATCATCGCCCAGCCAAAATTATTGAAGTTAGAAACATGACAGTTTGGGGATATGTTCATTGTATGTCAAAACCGTCTACTAAGGGAGGATTTTCGGATATTCAGGTTCTAAAGAGGTCTTAAGGGGGTTAAACCTGCATTTCATTGAATAACATAATCTCCCGATTGGTTTCATTGGGGAATGTGATACACGGCATATAAACTCATGCAAATGTTGGTTCAGATTGGTGAAGAGGTGTAGATTTGTGACAAAGGGCCTAAATGCAGGGAATGGACTGGTCTGTCATAAATGCCATGTAGGCATTGTTACTCGCAGGGTTCCGACGGGTATGCATACAAATTTTGGTTCAGATCGGTGAAACGGTGTAGATTTGTGCCAAAGGGCCTAAATGCATGGAAAGGAGGGGTCTGTCCGAAATTTCATGTAAACAGTGTTACTCGCAGGGTTCCAAATGCTAAGTATTCAAATTTTGGTTCAGATCGGTGAAAAGGTGTAGATTTGTGCCAAAGGGCCCAAATGCAGAGAATGGACTGGTCTGTCATAAATTTCACGTAGACAGTGTTACTCGCAGGGTTCCAAAGGGTAAGTATACAAATTTTGGTTCAGATCGGTGATACAGTGTACGTATCACTAACCATAACGCCAGCGCATGCGGATAGAGCAGTTCGGGAGCACTTGTTCTACCGACTTACTGAACAAAAATCAATCTTTTAGGTTATCTGAGAGGTGTAGCCTAATACTACATAGCCTAAACTATTCCTCTTGAATCTGGCTATCATATAAAAAAAAGAATTTTTCGAATCGGACTGGTAGTTCCAGAGATTAGCACGTTTAAACACATAAACACACAAACTCACAAATACACAAACTCTTCAGCTTTATTATATTAGTATATATATATAGTCAATATATATAAGATATAAGATAAGATTTATCGTATGGCTCTTAGTGCCGGGAGTACCCGAGGACATGTTCGGCTCGACAGAGATTGTAGCTGCTTCAAGCGGACACCCCTAGGGTGAGCTACAAGTTCCGTTCAATTTCAAGTAGTTCCAAATTTCGCTACTAGATGTCCCTGATACCTAGTGGTGAACGTTGGAACTTTGATAAAGCGTTCCAATGAAATCTAACCTAGAAATTTAGCTTCACACACGTTTAGTCTGTGGAAGAATCATTTACATGCCACAAATCTATGACATGGGACCGCCGGCTTTACTTCCACTCCAAAGGAAGGCATACTGAAGGATTTTAACGCTCTTTAAAAAAATCGACGACTTCGGCCGGGTTCGAACCCGCTATCTTAGGCACAGCAGTTCAGCATGCTACCAACTACGCCACCGAAGCAGCTATTATAGAAATTGAAAAGGAGAACGGAAAATTCTCCAGAAAAAGTATGGTCCCACGAGAGAAAATGGAAAGTGGATTAAAAGGAGAACAGCGGATTTCTATTCCCTAACTGACAGGTTCGCTGATATCGTAAGCAAGAGATGTCTGAAATTATATGGCCATATAGCTGCAGACTAACCTAACAACAACGAGCTTATAGTGGCAATAATTAAGACACGAGTATGTTTATGTCGCCTCCGTAGCGTAGCGGTCAGCATGGTTAGCTGCCGCCCCGGAGGTCCTGGGTTCGATTCCCGGCTCTGCCACGAAATTTGAAAACGTGGTATGAGGACTGGAACGGGGTCTACTCAGCCTCGGGTGTTCCAAATGAGTAGAGGGGGTTCGATTCCCCCCTCAGCCATCCTCGAAGTGGTTTTCCGTGGTTTCCCACTTCGTCTTCGGGCAAATGCCGGGATGGTACTGTCCCCGATAATCCGGATAGTAGGCTGTCAGAAATCCGCCCCCTCAATCGGATTGCCAATAATCAATCGCACCGGCACAGCTACATCAATGAAAATGGCACTGACAGATACTACCGAGATTAGAGCACAGTAGTTAACATGAAATTATTGTGGAACACACCAAAATAAACGGGGGTTCATACTTACCTTTTACTTACCTTTTCAATTTAATCTCGGGTCTGGGTTTTCAACTCGATCACTTAATAGTATGCCCTCACAATAACCTCCACCACGATATTTAAAATGAACCAAGACGAAAACAAGAAAATTTAAACTGCACAATAATTTATTTCATATAAAGAAAATAATTTGACAAAATTTAACAACAAAATATACGTGGCAATCAGAAGCCATTGTCAATGCAACATGTCCTCCTGTAGGACTTGTAGACTTTACATACAAAATTTCAGCTTTCTCTAGCTCAAAAGAACGTAATAATAATAATGCACTTTGGAATGGATAAGGGAGTTGGGACGAGACATATAGCAATTGTTTACTTGTTCATAAACTTCACATTTTATTTATAACCGCAAGGCTGCTATGTAGATGAACTTGGCCTCTATCATACAGTTATCTGGCCACCTGCGATACACCCTGCACCATGTCGCATGCTTGCATCGTCAAATGGACCCACCTGTCCAGCCAATGTTAGCATATGCTCGTTACCTCAGAGCCTAGCTCCTTTTCAAAACACGTTAAATGTTCACATCTCAACTCAAATATTATCACGCAAATCTTTTAAATGCTCCGTTCAAATATCAATGGATTACTCTAATAATCCCAAATCTTGTTTAATTGTATATTCCAATTGTTGAACTAGCGTTGTTTAGAGTATAATAACGAAAACGTTTAATGTTTATAACAAAATGTTCATTAATTATTTATAACATTTTAAATTGTTTATAACATTGTCAAACGACAATTGAAAAATTTATACACGCCTCTATTAATCCCGTTCGTTTCAAATTATTATTAAAGATATTTACATAGTTATTTACATTATTTATATTATTTATATTATTTATATTATTTATATTAGAAATACATTAAACCACACGCTTATCCGGTTGATAATTACTTAAATCGTGGTGATATAATCGACCAATGAAGGTTAGTTATATTTAAATTTTAGATTCAGGTTTAATAAGTTTTAATAATTATTATTATTTGTGACGGTAACCTCCATTCAAAATCGTTATCTCAAATTATTTAAACACTCTTGTTAATTTTAACAGTAACTTCACATGAATAATTTTCAAAGGACCTGAACAATATACTCAGCGGAAAAAATACCTCGCTCAAAACGCACAAAATTGCACCAAAATTGGCCCATAATTCATCATATATCTCATTATATATGGCATCAAAATCTTCCACAATACATACAAAAAACCTCCACTTACAAATTCATCAACATCATCAATATTACTGTGGGAACCTCCTTCACTTATTACAGGGCATTATTCATCAGCGACTTTTACACGTCCACTGAACTAACGATTATACATCCATAGTTCCTCTTTAAAAATTCTTATATTCATCAATTGTATCAAAAACTGTTATTATATTTAACCTTCGTGGGTTTCATTCATGAATCGATATGAAGTAAAAATTTGCCAATCACAAATAAATTTAATAGCAAATACGATTAGACACGCCTCCCTGGTCTATCAAAATTGAGATTAATATCATCAAAGTATCGCAGTATAAAAATACTATCTTCAATCAAAGTTCATCTAAACTGCATAAATAATCGAATAGAATACAATTAGACTGTGGAATGCAAACATTATTGTTCCAATCTAGAATTGAGAAAAACTCCTATCAAATGTTCATTACTATAGTGTACTCAATAAATCGTACTCAAAGTTCATATTTCATCAAAACTGTCTATAATGCAATGGTATTTCAGAATTGACGATAAATGTCTATGTTGCAATCATGTTCATAAAACGACTAGTATTTCCAAGATCGTCGATAAAGTAATATATTTTAACGCTCTAAAATCTTTTAATCATTCTTCTTTCTTGAGGATGACAGAAAATTGGTCAAAGTAATTTACTGAATAGAATTACTTTAATAAAATGACACGCTGTCTGAATTCAAATTTGCCATAGAAAATCGTTAACTTTACAGTTAAATCGTGACTACAAAAATATGCAAATTACTGAAAGAATATATAATATCAGTCTCAACTGATCCAAAATTATATAAATATGCCAATGACATAATAATGTCTCAATAAATCGTAGAAAAAGGCATAAATCATCAAAGTGTACAGAGTACAGAAATATCAAGCAAGAATATGGGGCAAAATATATGGGACAGAAAATATGGGAAAAATGGTTGCTCAGATATCGCTAAATGGCTCAAATAAAACAAGAAACGTTCACGACTACCTTATCTGTTGATTGAAGTTCTAGAGGAAAATTTCCAAAGAAGACTGCTGTTGATTCCATTTCACCACCGTAAAGATGTGCTCCGACCTCGAACCTGGAACCTGCGCCCTCGGAGAATAGAACTGCTTCCTCCTCCGGAAATTGCACTGCTCCGTGTAGACGATAGACATCCTTCTGGCAAAACTCTTCTTTGTGAGCCGGGTCCACCCTGGCCTCTCTTGATAATTCCCTGAAGTTCTGGTAGAAATTCGCCATGAAGTTTATTGCAATTATTTCCGCAGAAATGTTCATAATTGTGGAGTATGAAGATATTTCCACTGCCATTTGATGTAATTCAGCGATGGATTACGATGCATGAGTGTAGTTGGATGTTCACTACATGCTCGCTTTTGTAGAATGACGATTAACGAAGTTCCATGCTGCTATTTCACTCCATTGATATATGTCCCAATTGCATTAAAGTTTTAGTCTTCCATCTCCACTTCCGTTATAATAATAGTCGAAAGTACTGCCAGATTATATTGTTCCATTGTAGAATGTAGCGTTGTATCACCAAATGTAATCTTCAGTATCACGGTTGCAATACATGTGTCAGCCGTAGCGTAGAATGTGGTATTATAAAAGTGCTTCTCAGGGGTCGAGAAAATCACTTTTGTCTGCAGTCTTAAAATGCGAATATCTTCCAAAGTATAATAGTGAAAATGTTCAACTTTCGTACACACCTCAATATTGTAATGCACAATTGAATTAGCATAAATGCAGTAGCTAACTCTTGATAGATAATCTTGTAGACTCGTTTATGTGTGCGCTCCAACTTCGCCTAGTTTTAGTAACCGTAAAATTGTACTGCTGCACGCCCAATGCTTGTTCGATGCTGTGGGCTCTACCACACGTGCTAATGACGACTTGCTTCACTGAATAACTCGAAGTCTGACAATGTGAGAATCAGAAAAATGAGCCATGAGACATGAGCTATGAGACCTTCCTCTCTGCTGTGCAAGGCCTTTTATCAACTTCTTAAGGGGCGTATCCATCCCTACCATAGCTTGTTCCTCCGTCATTGCTAGAAGTTCTAACTTTAGCTATACTTGACGGATTTTCAAATTTCAAAAACTCATAATTAATTTCTTCAAAATTCCAAATCAATGCCATAACTGAAAATAGTTTTCCACAATTCTGCATGCCAAAAGTAATTAAATATGGTAGTTTCAGTAATCTCCGTCTCCCTCCAAACTATCATTCATTGGTTCGAGCCTTTCCTCCAATAGCGTAACTTCTTCCTCAGCACAATTCCTTGCTTCCCTGCGACTGCGTCGTAAATCTTAGATCCTTCTCGAACAAACTCATGACGTCACCAAGAATCTCAGCTCATCCAGCCTACTTGCATGAAGTCTGCGTCATCCGTGCCTACGTCATGAATATACACGTCACAACTATGACAGCCATAACTTTATTCACATATGCCAATACAGCCACCGTGGTCTCAGTATAATTCAATTTACGGGGGCAGTACCTTCTTCAAGGCCACGGCCGCCTCCTTCCCTCTTCCTTGCCTATCCATCCCGACCTTCCATTACCTTCCCTCATGAGGCCCCTGTTCGCTTTGCAGGTGAGGCCGCCTGGGCGAGGTGCCAATCACACCTCACCAGTTGTATCCCCTCCGATTGGATGTTCCCAGCTCTAGGACACTGCCCGTAGAAGCGGTAGTGGTGAGTTCCCTCGCTGAGTCCGTGGGTTCCACCAACCTGGAGGGTAAACGACTAAGAGAAGAAGAGAGATTATGTTTATAAAAAGAAACGTAGCGAGTTTTATAATTTCAATACGAGTGTCTTAATTACCATTATAGGCGAGTGGCATACGACTGTTTATGTTCGGCGATAATTATAACTGTACTAGCAGGTACCCGCGGCTTCGCTCGCGTCATAGTCGTGTCATATTGTTATTCAATGAAATGCAGGTGTACCCCCTTAACACCCCTTTAGAAACTGAATATCCAAAAACCCTTCCTTAGTGGGCGTTTTTGACTTACAACGAACATATTCCCAAAATTTCATGTTTCTAGCTTTAATAGTTTTGGCTGGGCGATGATGAGTCAGTCAGTCAGTCAGGACACTTAGTTTTATATAATAGACTAGCAGGTACCCGCGGCTTCACTCGCGTCATAGTCGTGTCATATTGTTCTTCAATGAAATCCAGGTTTAACCCCGTTCACACCCCTTTAGAACTTGAGTATCCAAATATCCCTCCTTAGTAGACTTTTCGACGCACAACAAACATAATCCCAAAATATCATTCTTCTAACTTTAATAGTTTTGGTTGGTCGATGAGAGTGAATATCCAAAATTCCTTCCTTAGTGGACGTCTTTCTTCCAGAATTTCACCCCTCCCCATGAGCCCCTTAAATTGGATTTATGAAAATACGGTCGAACACCTATTTATTAAATTATTTATTTATGTATGTATTTATTTATTTATTTATTTATTATTATTAAGCTGATTGTTTTCCTCTGAGTTTCAAACTCATCGCCTATGTCGTTTAGGAGATGCACGCTCCGTTAGGAATCCTTCAACCCCCACTTTTCACCCCTTTACTCTTAATATACACTACATCGAAAAATCATTAGACATGTGTCAGCTTATTTTTAATGGTTGGTTTATATGCCAAGTATCACATCCCCAAATGAAACCACTCGTGAGATATTGTTATTCAATGAAATGCAGGTTTACCCCCTTAACACCCATTTAGAACCTGAATATCCAAAAATCTTTCCTTAGTGGACGTTTTCGATATACAATGAACATATCCCCAAAATTTCATGTTTCTAACTTCTATAATTTTGGCTGGGCGATGATGAGTGAGTGGGTCAATCAGGTCATTTTCTTTCAATTATTTTTATCAGAATTTTACCCCTCCCCATGGGCCCCTTAAATTGAATTTATGAAGAAACGCTCGAACACCTATTAACTTATTTTTTAAGCTGTCTTTTTCCCCTGAGTTTGCTGAGTGAGTGAGTTAGTCAGTCAGTTAGGACACTTTCTCTCCTTTTCCCCCCAGAATTTCACCCCACACCATCGGCCCCTTAAGTTGAATTTATGAAAAAACTTTCGAACACCGATTTACTTAATTTTTAAGCTGATTTTTTCCGCTGAGTTTCAAACTTCTCACCTATGTCTTTTAAGAGATACACGCTCCGTTAGGAAACCTTTAACCCCCACTTTTCACCCCTTTCACCTTATAATTTACACCACATCGAAAAACCCTTAGACACATGTGTGCTTATTTTTAATGATTAGTTTATGTGCCGAGTATCACATACACATATGAAACCACTAGTGATATATTGTTAATTAATAAAATGCAGGTTCAACCCCCTTAAGACCTCTCTAGAACCTGAATATCCGAAAATCCTCCCTTAGTGTACGGTTTTGACATGCAACGAACATATCCCCAAAATGTCATGTTTCTAACTTCATTAATTTTGGCTGGGCGATGATGAGTGAGTGAGTGAGTCAGGACATTTTCTTTCATTTCTTTTTCTCCAGAATTTCACCCCTCCCCATGAACCCCTTAAATTTGATTTATGAAAAAGAAACTGTCGAACACTTATTTACTTATTTTTAAGCAGCTTTCACTCCCTGAGATTGAAGAGTGAGTGAGTCAGTCAATCAGTTAGGACACTTTCTTTCCTGTCCCCCCCCGCCAGAATTTCACCCCTTCCCATGGGCCCCTCAAATTGGATTTATGAAAAAAATAACGGTCAACACCTATTTACTTATCTTTTAGGCTGATGTTTTTCCGCTGAGTCCAAACTCCTCGCCTATGTCGTTTAGGAGATACACGCTCCGTTAGGAATCCTTCAACCCCCACTTTTCACCCCTTTCACCTCATAATATACACCACATCAAAAAACCCTCAGACACGTGTCTTCTTATTTTTAATGATCAGTTTATATGCTGAGTATCACATCCACAAATGAAACCAATCCGGAGTTATTGTTATTCAATGAAATGCAGGTTTTACCCCCTTAACACCCCTTTAGAACCTGAATATCCGAAAAACCTCCCTTAGTGGACGGTTTGGACATATAATGATCATATCCCCAAAATGTCTTGTTTCTAACTTCAATAATTTAGGCTGGGCGATGATGAGTGAGTCAGGACTTTGTATCTTTCAATTTTCTTTTTTCAGAATTTCACCCCTCCCCATGGGCCCCTTAAATTTGATTTATGAAAAAACGGTCAAACACCTATTTACTTATTTTTTAAGCTGATTTTTTTCCGCTGAGTTTCAAACTCCTCGCCTATGTCGTTTAAGAGATACACGCTCCGTTAGGAACCCTTCAACCCCCACTTTTCACCCCTTTCACCTCATAATATACACCACATCGAAAAACCCTCAGACACGTGTCTTCTTATTTTTAATGATACGTTTATATGCCGAGTATCACGTCCCTCAATGAAACCAAGCCGGAGATATTGCTATTCAATGAAATGCATGTGTACCCCCTTAAGACACCTTTAGAACCTGAATATCCAAAAATCCTTTCTTAGTGCGCGTTTTCGACTTACCACGATCATATCCCCAAAATTTCATGTTTCTAACTTTAATAGTTTTGGCTGGGCGATGATGAGTCAGTCAGTCAGTCAGTCAGTCAGTCAGTCAGTCAGTCAGTCAGTCAGGACACTTGTTTTTATATAAGAGATTATATGTTTTAACATAAATATTCATAAATATCTGTGCGATTCAGTTACTTCAGTTAGTGAACAGGGCGCGCTGGCTTTCCTGACTGAACAGAGCGCATGCGTGGGTCAAAGCACTTCGAAAGCAGATACCATTTACTTTGCTTGGCAATGCTATTGCTTACAGCCTGCATGATGACTAGTGCCGTCCAGCTCTAGCATTCACTAATATTGTTACCGAAGTCGTTTGAAAGCAATGCGCTGTGTAGAAATTGGTGTTGGGGATATTAAGGTACAGTGCTATTTCTTGTCTCATATTCGCCAGTTTATTTACGCGAACATATGGACGGTGCACTTTCCATGTCGGTAATTTATATAGAAGGATGCTGTGTTGCCAACTTCTGGAAGTAGATTCATAAATTTCTTGCATATGTCATAGTATTTTCTTGTTGCCGTAAAGGTTCGTGCTGATTTTATCTGTGTGTTTGGGATTGTAACTACAATGGTTGATCCGACATCCAATTTGAACTTTCAAATTATGTAATTCATGTCGGACATGTTGGATTTTGAGCGCGTGCGCGAAGGTATCCTTACCTAATCGGTCAATGAATGAGCTCAGATTGGCTGGAGAAACTGTCTCATAATGAAAAACAGTACTATAATGACCCTCATTATGATACAGTTTTCTGACGTATAATATTTGCATTTCGACATCGTCCAACATAAAGATTATTTAATAAATTCAAAGAAGGTCAAAATAAACTGGCTAGAAGAAACTAATGCAGACATCCATGAAATAAATATCAGAAACGGCATTATTGAAAATTGTGGAGCCTTTAGTACAATACTACGCGAGCACAAATTGATGGAGAAATCTTGGTCGGTTGGTTCCTTAGTTTAGAGGCTGCGACAACGTGGTCATGTAGCCCCGTGTACCTTGGGTGTGTGTAGAATCTGTCTGATAACCGGTGTTAATTGTGATGGCTTTATTAGTGTGTGTTATCTGTTTTAATTCAAGTAAGGACTGCAGACAATAATCCTACTTTTGCTACCAAATGCTACCGTCCACGAAACCTAGCTTGCGGACTTGGCTACTAGATGCCATCGCAGTCAGCACCTGGTGGCGAACGTTGGAACTAATATAGTTTTATCAATTCTAACCTACACATTTTGTTTCACACAAGTTGAAGGTTCTTTTTCATGTCATTAATCTATGACATGGGCCCAACGGCTTTACTTCCCCTCCGAAGGAAGGCTTACTGAGAGATTTTTAACGACTTCCGCCGGGTTTGAACCCGCGACCATGGCCATAGAAGCTCAGCATGCTACCAACTATGCCACCCAAGCCGCCATGGAGAAATCTAAAAAGAAAACTATTAGAAATTGGTCCACAGAACGCAAGATCCAACACAGTGCATTCATGAAGACATTTTGGGAGGTTAAGAAGGCGAAAACCATCAGGCCAACCAACAAGTTCAAACGCGCTCTTTGAATGGGCACAAAGAAGAAGAATAAATAAATAAATAAATATAAATAAATAAATATACATTGCACAAAGATGAGCTTGCCTTAGACTTTTGTCTTGAGCTTATTTTTCTCAGCGTTGAAGTCAGCGACATAGTTTCCTTGTCGCTCCAAATTCTTCTTCTTCTACACGAACGACACGTTAGAATAGACGTAAATAAAAGGATCGTGCCTATTTATTTATTTGTTTATTTGTTGTCGCCTCCATAGCGTAGCGGTCAGCATGGTTAGCTGCCGCCCCGGAGGTCCTGGGTTCGATTCCCGGATCTGCCACGAAATTTGGAAAGTGGTATGAGGACTGGAACGGGATCTACTCAGCCTCGGGTGTTGCAAATGAGTAGAGGGGTATCGATTCCCACCTCAGCCATCCTCGAAGTGGTTTTCCGTGGTTTCCCACTTCGTCTTCGGGCAAATGCCGGGATGGTACCTTCTTCAAGGCCACGGCCGCCTCCTTCCCTCTTCCTTGCCTATCCATCCTGACCATCCATTACCTTCCCTCATGAGGCCCCTGTTCGCTTTGCAGGTGAGGCCGCCTGGGCGAGGTGCCAATCACACCTCACCAGTTGTATCCACTCCGATTAGATGTTCCCAGCTCTAGGACACTGCCCGTAGAGGCGGTAGTGGTGAGTTCCCTCGCTGAGTCCGCGGGTTCCACCAACCTGGAGGGTAAACGACTAAGAAAAGAAGAAAAGAAGAAGAAGTTTATTCGTTTATTCATTTATTTATTTATTTATTTATTGTTTTAGGTGGGCCGTTTCTCCCCACCTAACGCCATAAGAATTATTTCAAATTCACGTCATACTTTTCAGGAACCTCGTTGTCCATGAGCTCTTTGATTGGATCATAATTTACCTTATACGAGACATGTACAATGCAATAAAAGGTATTGCGATATTCTCTGAGGAAGTTCATATGTCTTCTCCCATCAACATTAATCACATTCACTCGACGAGTCACTACATTAATTGATACTGGCGTGATTCGTTTTCATTTTATTTCCACGGCACACCACCAGTAAGCTATCGGCACTAAATCAATTTCTCGCATGCAAAATAAATTAATGGAAGAAGAAATTGCAGTATAATCTTTCTGAGTATTTCACGGCCCTGATAGATAATATTGCTGTAATATTCTACGAATCAATAGCATAAATAATAAAAATAATATTATTTATCATATCTAAGGGGAATGGATCACGGCAAATTGCAGTGAGAATAAATCCAATCAAGGCTTCAGAAAATGGAAACTGCATTTCCACTGACAAAGAATATTTACAACAAAAAATGCCTCTCTTGGAACTGTAATATCAGACACTATACAACAGTGATCAAAGTAGAAACCCTTTACGCACCCGGAACACTAACTTAATCTCCAGCATAAGACTCTAACATTACAATTAGAAGTTAAAGAAGGTAAGATAATGAGGAAAATTCTAGGACCAAGAATCAAGAATGGAATACGATGCCCAATACCTAATGCAGAAATCTACAAACAGATTCCCAAACTCACAGATTCAATGTGCATGCGAAGAATCCAATTCATGGGGCTCATCGAAAAAATGGATTCCAACAGACTAACACATAGAATTCGAACATTTTTAAAGAATAAGATTGGTACAAACAAACGGAGAATGTTCTCAAAGAATTGCGGTCACCAAATTTACAAGACCGAATAGCAATCTGAACAAGAAGTTCCGTGACGAACTAAAGAGCCTACTTTTCTTAAATTTAAGATTCATGCCTATGATTAATCTATATGGACCTATCTATAATAATGACGAAATTAAGTTGGTAATATCGAAATTTCCAATTAGTTCGAAATATACCTGGCATAATGTAGCCTAATAGAGCATTAGAGTTGGTAGCCCTACTGACAGAATATATTCTTAGTTCCATCTCTTAAGGTACAGAATACAAAATTTGGTTGAAGTCCAATGGATAGCATAGACGTTACATGCAGTTTGACATAGGATCTATCAGCGCGCGTAAAATCATGTTGGCAGCAATGTCATGCATGTGTTGGTCAGAAATAACCTGAAATATTATGATCTATTGTTGTGCCAGTTTTGGATGAAAACCATTTATTAGTTTAGAAGTTACTGGCATTTTAAAATTGGACCTATCAGCAGGCTAGAATCATGTTGGCAGCACTGGCGTATATTAATTCCTCCAAATTATTATAGAATGTCAGGTACTAAACGTGCGCAAAGTTTAGAGCTGTTGGCTTGCATACTTTCTGATATATTGATATTAGGGTAAAAAATATAAACAGCATTTCTTAACAGTTGGCAGCCCTGATTGCTCTTAAGAATACGCATAGTCATATCTGCTATGGTACACACAGAAATACGAAATTTGGTTGAAATCCAATTGATAGTATAGAAGTTACATGTATTTAAAAATTGGTCCTCTCAGCAGGCTTAGAATCATGTTGGTAGCACTGACATACATTAGTTGCTCCAAATTAATGTAGAATGTCAGGCACTATACGTGTGCAAGGTTTAAAGCTGTTGGCTCGCATAATTTCTGATATATTGGTATTTGGATAAATAATAGAGAAAGCGTTTATTGACAGTTGGCAGCCCTGGTGGCTCTTAATAATACGCTCAGTCATATCTGTGTATGTACACATAGTACATACGAAATTTGGTTGAAATCCAATTGACAGTGTAGAAGTTATATGAATTTTAAAATGGGACCTATCAGTAGGTTTAGAATCATTTTGGAAACACTGTCATGTATGTCCTCCCGAAAATTAAACTGAAGTATTATTATCTCTATGTGTGCCAATTTTGGAATAGTTCCCATGTATACATTCCAAGATATCCAACATGGAGCTCAAATTTCAATTATGATTTTTCAGCAGTTGGTAGCACTGACATCATTTTCAAGTATGACATTGAGATGTCCCGGTATAGATCTTTACTCATACCAAATTTGGTTTCGATTGCTGCAACCGTTTAGGAGTTGATAGGGGGACACACACACACAGACAGATAGACAGACAGACAGAAGGACAGACAGACAGACAGACAGACGTCTTCCCGGATCGATCTCATAAGTCTACTTTATCCTCATTTGTGCAAAATGTGAAAAGTAGGCTAAAAATCACACAAAGAAGAGGTTTCGAGGAAGCAGAGCGAAAGACAAAACAACATACAGTACATGGTCCAAGCAACGAAAACACACCCACTCGTTGCGTATGAAAGATTACTGGTCTAAAAGGAAGACGAAGACAGGTTCACTGTCAATCAATAGACTCAGCACTCAAATTACATTAGCAGTGACGAATTGCATTCTAATTTCATAAATATAGATTTTTGTAGGAAGTGTGCGATTTACAAATAACTTACTGTTGCTGTAACATACAGCAATTATGAGTTGTCTAAAACATTAAAACTATCAACTTTTCTCCTTAAGTCTATCATTATAAACCTATTGGGGAAAGTGAGGTATATGAACATGCGAGATTTCTCGCACGGATCCGCTAGTATTTCAGTAGTATAGATCCCTCCTGCGGCGCTCACAAGCGACCGATCGTGACAAATGAGCATTCAAATAAAAGAGAATAGACATTAGCAGTGACGAATTGCACTCTAATTTCATAAATATTTATAATTTATTTAATAAATGACTTTTAAAAAAATCTACGAATTGTGCGATTTGCAGATACTGTTGCTGCAGGAAAATACGCTCCATAATTGCTGTCCACTTCATATTTTGGCCGCTGTGACGCCTGTTTGATGTCATTTCAACATTCGGAGGTCTTTCCTTTATCATTTTGCATGGATTTGAGAAACGGTAAATCAAAGGAATGAATACTCAAATCATATCTCTCTATATATATATATAAAACAAGTAGTTCCGTGAAGAACTATACAGCCTATTTTCATATATCCTACTCATATTAATTGCCCCTATCAACATACAAAATTTCAGTTTGATTGCTATGTTAGATTCGTAGATACTGAGAACCGACTAAATATTGCAGATGGTAGCCAGGTTGGATTTCTATTGATGTACTATTACATGAAGATTATTGTGTACGTGTGGTTTTCAGACTTCAATCGCATGATTAGGACACAAGAAGTAAAAACGAGATTTTAAAATTTCGCACAGCAGCCATCTTGTGGTTAAGAAAACAATTGAAATAAATTAGATACCAGTGGATTAACATTTGTATAAGCATTAACGTGCAAAGTTTCACTGCACTCAGATGGTTAAATCGCAAGAAACGTCCATTTAAATATTTATAGTTCGCGTCGCCGCCATGTTGGATTTGTGCTCACCAGGTTACTGAAAGTCATATAGGTGAATTTATGTTCATAGCCTCTATGACAGATGTGTTGGCCAAAATAATAACTTCATAATGGTTACCCTATGTCATTTTCTTGTGCGATGGAAATACTTCACTCAAGTTGAGCAGAAATTTCTGTGTTCAGGTCACAGTTTTTTACCCTGGGATCGTCACTTAGCATTGATAGAGAAGAGGAAGAAAGTGTCTACGATATTTGTGCCAATCCAATGGAAATATGTGATTGCTGAGGCAAGACCAGCAAAGCCTTTCATTATACAAGAGATGTTTGCCCAGGAAGTTTTCAAGGACATAACTCCACTGCAGGATCGTTTGAAGAAAGATGCCCACTTTAAGGTAAAGGAAGCCATGTGGTTGAAATTCTCCATTGATGACCCAAGTTGTGTAAGTGTTAGAAAATGTCATAATGCCCTTGCTCCATGGGTGAGATATAATTTGCTCAATAAACAACGGACCTTCAAGAAGTGCAATTGCCAGAAGATTTACCACAGCTATATCATGCTCCAATTCCTATCAAGGCCGAAAAGAAGTCTGATCTTATGAAAATGTGTGAATATTTTCCTGCAGAATACAGAGACTTTTATGTTAACATGGAGTCTACTTAAAATGTTCAATATTAAAAGTCTTATCTCAAGTGCTATAGACCCTTTTTCCATCATTTGAGAAGTAAAATATTTCAAAATCTCAATCCGCATTCTTCGAGAGTTGAGGGCATTTCTTTTCCTCCTGTCCTTTATTTGCCTTATTGTTTTAAGGGGCCTAACATCTAGGTTATCGGCCCCTGATGTTTTGGGTGATCGTGAAGATGAAAATGAAATGCAAACTTAAAACTCAAACTAACTACTAACCTACATACTAGAAGAAGAAATGGAAAACTTAGGGAGAATAAGGCAAATAAAGGACAGGAGGAAAAGAAATGCCCTCAAATCTCAAATAATGCGGATTGAGGGACTTGGAAGGAAGGAGAGCCATGAAAGGCAGATAGGAAAAAGAAAGAGGAGAGGGTTCACCCCAAAGGTAAGGGATAAACAGACCCAGCTCAGGAATCCCTCGAGGTCGCCTACTCCCGAACTCACCAGCCGTGAGCCCCTGAGGGTGTAGCATTATCTAGGGTGCACCAAAAGTGGTGGGGCTACATACACCCGGCCTCCTTGAGGGTCTTGAGCAGAAGGAGGAGATAACATGAAAAGAAAAAGAAGGCTGACCCCTCGCAGAAGGAGGGAATCAGAAAAGATGAGACAAGGGCCAATTAAGACGGGAAATGAAGAAACTCCCTAGGCCTCGGATACCCTAATACCGTTGGGGTCGGAAGAGAACAAGAGTTGACCAAGTGAGGTCGACAGGAAAGAAGACAGAGAGGAGCCCGGCACAAGTAAGTGGAAGCAATGCCGGACTCAGCTGGGGCCCCGTGGTCGCCAACCCACGTCCCACTAGATGTGAGCCCCTGGGGGAACAAGATAAACAGGCTTGCTACGGTGGGCGAGTGGTTATCGTGTCGGATTACTAATCCCAAGCTTGGAGGTTCGCTACTGGCCGACACGCATGTCAAACGTTGTTGTCATGTTAAAGAACCCATATAAATTCAGTAGGCCGTGTTGATAATGGCAAATTTAATCTCGGGATTTTCCGCCAACACAAAGTTCCTCATTTCTCTACTAGAAAGCGCTATAGTGTAGTGTCAAGGAGGAGCTTAGATATCTAACCTCCTTGACTTTCATAGTGCTTCAATGAACAACAACAAAATTCGGCATGCGAGCTGCCCTCTGGGTGTCAAATAACAAAGCTTGCACCCAGCACCCGAGGCCATACGATATTATTATTATTATTATTATTATTATTATTATTATTATTATTATCACAAGATAAGAAAATAAGTTTAAATGAGAGGTCATCGCTAAGTTGACTTACGCTTATTTTCGGAATGATGTAAAGGTATCTATAAAAGATATTTTTCCCCTAAATATACAAAGTGTTCTTCCTCGTTTATGTCAACAATAACCTAATAAGAGTCAGTGACAGTGGAAGGAGAAACATCGATACAATTGGGAAGAATTTCGAAAAAAAGAAAAAAGAAGAGTTTTCAGCAAAGATTTTGAATTCTTCTTCAATATTTACAATTTAGGACAGGAACATTTTTGTTTTGCTTTGTTTTAGCCTAGTTTTCACAAAGAAGGTACATTATTTGATACAATATATTTTAATTAATTAAATGTGTGTGTTTTGCTTCTGTTAGAGCGTAGTGAAATGAGGGAAGTATATCTATTAATCGGCAAAACAATCAATCAATTACTCGACCAACCGATTAATCGATTAATAGCAAAATAGATTAATCGTCATTTCTAGCGATTTATCGATTTTTTCTGCTTAGATTATTCGATAACTGAAATTAATTGAATAAAAGTACCTGCCCTTTTCTGTAGACGATTAACGCTTTATAGGGCAGAATATTATTGAAGATATTTGGTTTGTTTTTATTTTAATTTCATTTTTATTATTATTGCCTAATTGTATTTACAGTATTACTAACTTTAAATTTAATTAACAATTTAATGTTCTTATTATTTTTATTATTTTTTTAATCTCAAAATTAAGATCATAAAATTATTAACAATATTATTTTTATGAGCTTATTTATTGTTAATTTTTACAAGCATATTTTTAATTCTTTTTTTTTTTTTTGCACTCATTAATTTTAGTTGTTATTATTTAAAATATCAAGCACCTTAGGTCTAATATTTAGTTTTTTGAAATATTTATACTTCCAAGAGACGAGCACTGGAACGACGGATGACAGGGAAGAGAGGACGAGGAAGACCAAGAATGCGTTGGATGGACTCGGTGCAGAATAGTATTAGAAAACGGAACCTGGATTGGAACACCGTGTCGGAAGAGGAATGGTGGAACGACAGAACAAAGTGGAGAGGAACCATATTTGCCCCCACCCAGTGTCAACTGGAAAATGGGAAATGTAGATGATGATACTTCCAAAAAAATCGTTGATATATGGCTCAATGATTCAACCATCAGCATCTCTAACAATATTAATTGTCCTTATAGTTAAAGCCCTGCGCGGATGCGGATATACTTTGCATGGCTTTGCGGATAGCGGATAAGCTGCGGATAATTTTTGGAATAAATTTGCGGATAGTTTTTAGAATACAAACCGAACTTTTTGAATATCATGGGGAAAGTTGAGTAATTGTGCGCAGCGGGTAATCGTGCGCACCTATGTTTTTCGAGTTGGTAGTACAACTAACAACTCAGTTCACTCCTACCCTCAAGCTGTCATCGTACCTATCAGATAGGGACAGTCAGCATGATGTCAGTTGCTATGAATGTGATAACCGTGAGGCTTGGATGAAGAAACTTAACACGTTGCATGTTATTTTCTGTAGTCCCAAATAAGAAGGTAAGCCTACAGTTGTGATTCAATTATTTAAAATAAGTGTAGTTTTAAATGCCAGTTTTTACAGTGGTTTTGCATGTATTTATTTTTCAATATAATAAATTAGTTTACTGGGATTCAGTGAGTTACGTTTTAAAAGGAGAGTGGGGTAATTGTGTGCAGAACATATATGATACAAGACATACAACGCGACATTAATGGCAAAATATTTCGTGTTTGTTCTCCAGATGCCAAGAAATTATACGCGGAAAACGGAGAAAAACTCCTACCTAGCCGAAAATGTGCAGAAAGCTCTACGTGCAATTAGGGATGATGGGAGGAAAATAAGGGAAGTGGGGAGAAGTAACAACATTCCCCAGTCAATCCTACGCAAGCAGTTGCTGCAAAATTGTCTTGCTCCACCTCGTTTATGGTCGTAATACTTAAAGTTGACGTCTGACAGCTAGTGCTGGAGGGAGGAGTATTGCACGTGCCATTTCACGTGGTTGCCACATTCCTGCATCCATACCCTACCCTTCTCACTTCCGGCTGGCTTGTTCGTTCGTTCATTCTGACCACTGTGTTTTCTTCTAGACTACCTGGCCAGACCATGACTGACTTGGTTTTATGTTCGGTTTTCTTTAACAGAGGTCGGGCTGAAAAGCTCAGACAGTAGAGCGCTGGCTTTCTGAGCTCAACTTGGCAGGTTCGATCCTGGCTCAGTCCGTCACCTCTCTCCAACAGCAGCTTCCTACTGTTGATAGCGTTATATTCAAAACCAAGGTTATGAACCACTTTCCTGCCTTTAAATACGTCGTTCGGAAGTGTAAATAACAGTTTTTGAATGGTTGGATGTTCCCTCCTGGTGTAGTAAGAATATATGTGCCGGCGAATAGCATCCTTTTTAAACGGATCCAGATTTGTAATTCTGGAGGTTCTAGGCCGCTTCTTTCCATGCGTGGACAGTTTAGATGAACCCTCTTCTGAGTTGTTATATCTCTCCATCGTAACTCTTGTCACAGTACTTTTACTAATTCTAAGAGCTTTCGTAGTGAGTTCTTGAACTCTCTGGAATGGAATTAAAGGAACATTCCTTTCCGAAAAACTCTTAGCCTCCTCTTCAAATAATTCCCTTGCGGCACATATCATTTCTCTACCTTGGTGATGAATTGTCACACCATGGCCGGCGGTATATTTTCATGAGGTGGACGAGTTCTGGGCCTCCCTCTCCCTCGAGGAGTATTCATAATGCTCGAAATATATATTGCAATACAATAATTGTAGGTCTACGTAATTAGTATTTAAAATACCGTGAGATACTTAATGACGGCCCCCAAACAGAAACACAAATAGAATAACACTCACACTGAACTGCTTGTGACAAGATCTAACTCAGAAGTGCGAGGTTTGGCAACTCCTACAAACTCCTCCTCAACACGAGCTGGCCAGAGGGCTTATCTCCATGGCAACCGCAGTCGCCCTACCCCGTTTCCATGACAACCATACCCCCACCTCTCTTTATCCCACCCCAGTAGGCAGTAAAAGGACCTCCCTCTAAGAACTGTCAGACTTCAACTTTAAGTATTACAACTGTAGTCCGTAAAGATGTTTTTACCAACGAAATGGAGTCATAATTATCCGAATACCTTTTGACATTGGCAAAATTAATTTACGGCTTAACGCCCACCAAGCTTGTCGGACGAATCGAGTCAAGTTTGCAGAGGAGAATAAGATTCCCCATAATTTCCATAAAGTTAAAAGTCTAGCAGGCAAATATTGGTTTTATGAGTTGTTGAAGAGATATCCTGCATTAACGTTGAGACAACCTGAAGGAACAAGCCTAAATAGGATTGCCTCCATTAATGTTGACGAAACGAAGATATTTTATTCTAATATCCAAAACTGCAGTATTTTCGTAACATTGCATTGCTATGCTATTGTAAAATGCATTTGAATATTCTAATATTAATCCTCAGTGCAAGTTTCAGCCAATTCACATCGTATTAGTATGGCTTTCCAACAATCATCTCGTGCGCATAATTTCCCAACCCACCACCCTGCAGGGTGGGTGATCGTGCGCAAATGCATATTTGCGAGATTTTTAATTATAGTCCACCAAATTTATTTTTGAAATAAATTTGTTTCTGCACATCGAATATAAAGTTACTAAGGCTCCCTTATTCATAACTGCAGTTGTGTTATCTATTATGAGATTATCACAGGACCGATTCTTGCTTAAGTGCGCACAATTCCCCCACTCTCCCTTACTAGGGCCTGGATGTTTATGACATATCAAATTTTTCCGTTACCGTATGTTTTTTCATGACAAATGTAAGATGATGATTTACGCTAATCCCATTCAAATTATGTCATTAAGCACAATCAACACTCCGAACTGAAGAGGGTTGCAATTCTGGCTGTATAACATTCATTTTAAACATAGTACATGGCATACATAGCCTAAGGAAACGAGTTGCTGCTCAAATATCTAAAAGATAAAGTATAAAGCAACACATTGAAAATATTATTGTAATGCCAGTAGATTCGGATAACAAACGTGTGAATAAAAGTCGCGTGGATGCGGGGCGGATGCGGATAAAAGTCGTGCGGATGCGGGGCGGATGCGGGTAAAAGTCGTGCGGATGCGGGGCGGATGCGGATATCGGTCGTCCGGATGCGGATAACAGCCGTGCGGATACGGATAACGTTTTGCCTATCCGCGCAGGGCTCTATTTATAGTTGATGGTAAATGTAAACCTCCGTGGCTCAGGTGGCAGCACGCCGGCCTCTCATCACTGGATCCGTGGTTCAAATCCCGGCCACTCCATGTGAGATTTGTGCTGGACAAAGCGGAGGCAGACAGGTTTTTCTCCGGGTACTCCGGTTTTCCCTTTAACCATTTCATTCCAGCAACACTCTCCACTGTCATTTCATTTCATCTGTTATTCATTTAATCATTGCCCCAGGGGAGTGCGACAGGCTTAGGCAGCCGGCACAGTTCATATCCTCGCCGCTAGTTGGGGGCTTCATTCATTCCATTCCCTGACCCAGTCCGTCGACTGGAAACAGGCTGTGGACTTTCATTTCAATTGATGGTAAATATACACACTACTGACATATAAAAGGTTAACTCCGTAAGTCTACCGTGATTTTCATGAAGCTACAGCTAGTATAATATAGCTTTTGAAACCATAGACTGGCGAGGATGATATTAAAAGAATCGCACAGTAGCGGAAACAGGTTGACGTTGAAGAGGAAGATGAATGTTGTAGTGCGCTATGCCCAGTCACATTAGATTCGCTGTAGTCGCGAGTGATGAGGCCCTGCTAGACCACCCTCCGCGACTCCACGGCACCTTAAGATGGCCATTAAATTCTATTGGACATTAACCATGAAATATCATAAAAATACCTTGACGTCGCCCAGTTGGAGAGAAGAAATGTGATATTCGGTGAGACAAGACGTAGCTCCCCCGTGATTATTTTATTCTTTCCAGGGGTAACTAAACTAGTGCTGGGTCAAATGAAGCCACATCAAGTGTGAATCAAAGTGTCGACAGATGTTGTGATTTCAGTTTGAAATTAAACTGGCCATGAGCCCTAGATTTCGTAGGAAGATTGTTAGAAATTTGAAGTCAGTGAAATTTCTGGAATGTTGTAAATATTTCGTTCAAATGGAATGGAAGAGAAGGAAAACTGTACACCAAGGCAGGATGAGAGAATTGGGAAGACAGTTAAGAGGTACGAAAATACAGGCAAACTTAGTGCGTGTCTGAGAGCAATCTCATTCTTACAAAAACTGGATTAAACTCAACGAAACGCAGACCCATCTCATAACACCTGAGGCTAGATCCCAATGTATTTTGTAAATAAAAGTAAATGAAAGAATTTGTGAAATATCATTCAGGTCACGGAAAACCACTTCTTTGGCAGCTGAGGTGAACGTCGAATCCAACTCTTCTCAATTGTACCCCGTTTTAATCCTCAGACCAGAATTACATTCCTTGTCATGGCCGGTATTCGAACCCAGGAGCTTAGGGACTAGAATCTCAATACGGACCCCAAGACCTCGAAGGTGGCTGGTTGAACCAGGGGCGTATTTAAGGGGCGTGCTGAGGGGGCTCCAGCCCCCCCCCCCGAAAAAGCCAATAAAAGTTAAGAAAGTGCTGCTTTGGTAAGATCATTAAATAATTGTAAATTTGGTTGTACCCTAATCTTACCCGACGCGCTGATCACGCGTCACCCCAATATCTGCAGGCCGAATGGCTGGGCAGTGGTCGCTTGGTCGGCCTTAGCCCGTCATGGGCTGGATAGTGCCAGGGGTTGACTTTTTTGACCCTAATCTTAACTTATCGGCTAAGTTATAAACAATATTAAAATTGAAATTATACTAATTCGTGGTGTAGTGGGTAGTATTCTTCGCTGCCGTCCCGGAGATCCGAATTCGATTCCCGGCTCTGCCAAGAAATTTTAATTCTAGTCTGAGGGCTGGAACGGGGTGCACTCAGCCTTGTGAGGTAAAGCTGTGAATTCCACAGTATGTTTTTGGGAAATACATGTAAAAAAAACTGTTTACCTTTCTGCTTACTAAATTGACAACTATTTAGATATTTGCCATTCATACTCCATAGACCATAACAGAAAGTTCATTAAGTATAAAATTTTATTTGTGTGTTGTGTTGTATTTTACAACTTCTTTGAGTTGCCAGTAATAATTGTAGGCTACATAAACTTTGAATCTTATCTAAAATACTTTGCGGTGCCAATCCCCTGAGAATACTCACAATTTTCCAGGTTAGTCAGCCCCCCCCCCCCCCCCCCCGATTTTTTATTCTATATACGCCCCTGGGTTGAACTCAAACAGTCGCGACGTGTGTTAGAGATATATTTATGAATATTTAGTAATATATTAATTTTGACAAGCAGACAGTAAATCTTTCTCGAGATCAAATTCAAACCTGGGCTAACAAAACTTTAATTTTAAACTATTTTTTCTCATCTAGAAGTATGTTTCTTCACATATATTATCAAGCAAATGAAGTGAGCACCAACAGTTGGTATTATCGTGCAAGCAGTTTCCCCACCCCTGAGTAAAACAGCGTCATAAAGCGCAACCCAACTCTCAGGCTATGACAATTACTCAGCCGTCAAAGTGCACATCAGTGGCCCTCCCACCGCTGGGAACCGCGTCACCAGCATGAGGTATTATTATTAATATTATTATCATTATCATTATTATTATTATTATTATTATTATTACTATTATTATTATTATTATTATTATTATTATTATTATTATTACAAGCTATCTCCTTCGGATCTTAGACTCTTACTTGAAGGATCGTGCTCTGCTCTACGATACTACAGAAGGGATCCGTAGAGTACAAGTCACGGCTGGGGCTGCCCAGGGTTCGATTCTAGGACCTGATCTCTGGAATGTTACATACGACAGCTTGTTGAGGCTTGAAATGCCTGAAGAAACTATTCTAGTAGGATATGCAGATGATGTTGCTGCTCTTGTAGCAGGAAGAAGTGTCGAGCAGGCACAGTTGCGACTCAATATGGTAATGCGCAAAATCAATAGATGGATGGAGGAACATGGTCTGTCTCTAGCACTTAGTAAGACGGAAATTGTCATCCTAACAAAGAAGAGAATTCAGACAATACTTCCAATACAGGTAGGACAAATTCAAGTAGAGACGCAGTCAGCAGCAAAATACCTGGGCATCATGATCGACAGTAAAATGAATTTTGGAGAACAGATTAGACGGACTGCAGATAAGGCAGCCAGAGGATTAACGTCCCTCAGTCGGCTCATGGCCAATGTTGGTGGGCCAAAATCTAGTAAGAGAAGACTATTGATGACAGCCATTCATTCAGTTCTGCTGTATGGAGCAGAAATATGGGCGGATGCCCTGGATAAGGAAATTTATAGGAATCCACTGGCGCAAGTGCAGAGGCGGGGTGCTTTGCGCGTGGCATCTGCATATCGCATGGTCTCTGAGGAAGCAGTTCTCGTTATTGCCGGGATTATTCCGATTTTTTTTCTTGCGAAAGAACGCAAGAACATTTACTTCAGGAAATCTGATACGGGTTTACAAAATGCAAGACGATCGGCAAGAGTACAAACCTTTCAAAATTGGCAGATCAAATGGGAGCAAGGAGATCAAAGCCAAAGGACTAAGAGAATGATCCTTCAGGTGCAGGTTTGGACAGAGAGGAAACATGGTGAGGTTGGTTACTATCTCACTCAGTTCTTGACTGGCCATGGGTACTTCTGTTCCTATCTTAAGAAGATGGGGAAGGTGGATTCATCAGATTGCATCTACTGTATCAACGAATTAGATAATGCTAATCACACCTTCTTCTCTTGTGGACGGTGGGTCCAAAATAGGCAGTCTCTTCAAGATCACATTGATGTAGAGATATCCCCGGACAATATTGTTGCAGTGATGCTACAAAATGAGGAAAACTGGAAACTGGTAGCAAGCTTCGTTGAAGATATCCTCCGAACAACGAAGACGGATCTGGATCACCACTGAAGATGATTCATTACGGAAGAGTGCCCTACAGGCAAATATAAAATGACTCTAGCCTGAAGTAATGTGCTAAACTGTTCCAGGCTAGTGTTCAGAAGTAACGGGGGAGTTTTAGTCGGTAGTCTGCTACTCAGGAGCAGGAGCCCGACACTCTGTGCGTAAATGCATTTCTTCCCCTAAAAAAATTATTATTATTATTATTATACGACATAGGCCATCCTCGAACTTGGTGCCAAACATTGAAAGAAGACTGTAGACGTCTCTTGGGATGATGCCGAAGCCGTTGCGATCGAGCGCCATCGCTGGAGATTTGGTGCCCAATGTGAATGAGGAGTATTCTTTTATCTGTCCATCTTTTTAATGTACATATTTATTTATTTATTTATTTAATATTTATTTACTTATTTATTCATTTATTTAATTAATTATTTGCTGATTTGTTTATGAATTAATTAATTAATTATTCTATTTATACATTTAAAATTTTCTTTCTTCTTTATTTTTTTTCTGATCCTTTCTTTCTTTCTTTCTTTCTTTCTTTCTTTCTTTCTTTCTTTCTTTCCTTCTCTCTTCCTTTTTACTTTTTATCTTTGTTTGTAGCTTCTTTCTTTCTTTCTTTCTTTCTTCCTTTCTAACTCCCTTTTTTCTTTCTTTCTTACTTTCTTTCCATCTTTCTTTCTTTTTATCTTTCCTTCTTTCTTTCTTCCTTCCTTCCTTCCTTCCTTCCTGCCTTCCTTCCTTCCTGCCTTCCTTCCTGCCTTTCTTCCTGCCTTCCTTCCTGCCTTCCTTCCTTCCTTCCTTCCTGCCTTCCTTCCTTCCTTCCTTCCTTCCTTCCTTCCTTCCTTCCTGCCTTCCTTCCTTCCTTCCTTCCCTCCTTCCTTCCTGCCTTCCTTCCTTCCTTCCTTCCTTCCTTCCTTCCTGCCTTCCTTCCTGCCTTCCTTCCTGCCTTCCATCCTTCCTTCCTTCCTTCCTTCCTGCCTTCCTTCCTTCCTTCCTTCCTGCCTTCCTTCCTTCCTTCCTTCCCTCCTTCCTTCCTGCCTTCCTTCCTTCCTTCCTTCCTTCCTGCCTTCCTTCCTGCCTTCCTTCCTGCCTTCCATCCTTCCTTCCTTCCTTCCTCCCTCCCTTCCTTCCTAATTTCCTTTCTCGATACTTTAGTATGTTTATAAAAAATAATCTGAATCAAAAATACTTCCAGCTTGCGCTCTTCTATCACTAGCTCTCTTTTCTGCTAATAATCTACTAGCTTCTAAATGTCAACAATATCAATACAACCATGCTTGTTAAATCATGCACCACGGCCACGAGGGCAGCTGCAGCAAGTCCGGAGACCGCAGTTTCAAATCTTGGTGGTGACAGCGTCTATCCTGAGTGTGGTTTTTCCTCGAGTTTTTCCACATTCCCTCTAGGTAAATTCCGGGATAGTAATTTACTTCAAGTCCTGGGGTGCCTACCTCATCCCTGTGCCTAATGCAGTTACACACACTACTACAGTCAACATATACGTACACTAGCAGAAGTACCCATTCTTCGAACGGTCTTCGGTATTAATAACCAGATGTTACCAATTGATCTACTGTTGCAATGTTTAGGGGCTTGGAACCTGTTTGTTGGCAAAGAAAAAAGATTAGCTAAAATGTGCTCTCAAACTAAATTTACCTAACGTGTTCTTCCTGGCGTGAAAATAAAATTGAAAACCTCGTAGACGAATCGCAATACACGTCACATGCGAACTGACCCTAACCGTTGTGTCAAGTGTCCAACTACAGGAAGACCCCTTTTATAAATTATAAAGGCTTGTGGTGCATGAAAATTCAGTTTTCTTTAGCCTCCAATGGCCCAAATTCCTAAAATCAGCAAAAAAAACAGTCTACTATTTCAAATCAGGATTTTTTGAAAATAAAGTTGCTGTTAGGAGATATAATAGACCTTCTGTACGACATATCGCACCTGTAAGTCGTGTGAAAAAATCTAGGGTACTCCTTGAACCCCTTAAGCGCATTGATGAATTTTACAGTTTTAGTTGGTTCCGTGATAATCGTATAGCCATTTGCAACCTTTCACAGAAATGTAATAAATGGAGTGGCATTACTCCATAAATAGATGGAATGTTGGATGCCACCTCTTGAGATACTTTTGTCAAGGTTAGTGGCTTGCAGTCCTTCTTTAGTTTATTAAATGAAATTAGTTTTCTGGGAATATCTAAGAAACTGTTGGGTTTAGAGCCTTAAAATATAGTTTTCGGGGACCCTTTACGGCTCTTGAGGTGCCCCGAGTTTTGTTTCTGACACCAAGGGTTTGAAAATGAGTTTGTCTCGTCATTCTACGCCATAATAATGATAATAATTAAAATAATAGTAATAATAATAATATAAAAATATAGGGATAGGGATATAATAGACCTTCCGTACCATACCCGCAGGTGTAAAT
Organism: Meconema thalassinum; assembly: GCA_946902985.2. Taxonomy (NCBI): domain Eukaryota; kingdom Metazoa; phylum Arthropoda; class Insecta; order Orthoptera; family Tettigoniidae; genus Meconema; species Meconema thalassinum. The sequence goes on along the minus strand of OX336400.1, from coordinate 97,067,870 downwards.
CGCGTTAAAAAAATTCTAGAGTACCCCTTGACCCCTTAAGCGCATTGTATGTATTGATGAATATTTCAGCTTAATTTGGATCCGTTATAACCTTATTGTCATTTGAAAACCTTCACAGTAATGTAATAAATGGAATTGCATTGCATCTTACAGAAATAGATGGACCTCTGAGATTCTGTTGCCATGGTTACCGGCATGCATTCCTTCATTAATTTATTAAGAGAAATTAGTTTTTTGGGAATATCTCGAAAAATGTTGGTTTTAGGGCCTTAAAATGTGCTTTTCGGGGTTCTTTTGGGGCCCCCGAGTTTCGTTTCTCACATTGAGGGGCTGAAAATGAGCTTTGTCTCACCCTTCTAAGCTTATTTCAGCATGTATTTTAAGGGGGTAGGCCCCCTGTTATGAGAGGTACTGAGAAGAGTTACATCAATGATTAGTGTCGTGCCTCTGATGGATATCTGCATCAAATTTTACGTTCATCCACCCAGCCGTTCTCGAGTTATAAGGACACAAAATATTGACCACAGACAAACAGACAGACAGACAAAAAAAAATTGCGTTTATCCGTCACAAAACAGTCTGAAACGGGCAAATATGTCAAATTTCCGTGGAAATGCAGAAAAAACAGACGAACATTCATTTTTATATAATAGAGAAGGGATATAATAGACCTTCCGTACCACACCCGCACGTGTAAATCGAGTGAAAAAATTCTAGAGTACCCCTTGACCCCTTAAGCGCATTGTATGTATTGATGAATATTTCAGCTTAATTTGGATCCGTTATAACCTTATAGCCGTTTGCAAACCTTCACAGTAATGTAATAAATGGAATTGCATTGCGTCTTACAGAAATAGATGGACCTCTGAGATTCAGTTGCCATGGTTACCGGCATGCATTCTTTCATTAATTTATTAAGTGAAATTAGTTTTCTGGGAATATCTCAAAAACTGTTGGTTTTAGGGCCTTAAAATGTGGTTTCGAGTTTCGTTTCTCACATTGAGGGGCTGAAAATGAGCTTTGTTTCACCCTTCTACGCCTCTTTCAGCATGTATTTTATGGGGGTAGGGCCCCTTTTATGAGAGGTACGGAGAAGAGTTACATTAATGATTAGTGTCGTGCCTCTAAAGGATATCTGTATCAAATTTTACGTTGATCCACTCAGCCGTTCTCGAGTTATAAGGACACAAAAAATTGTCCACAGAAAAACAAACAGACAGACAGACAGAAATCTTATTTTTGCGCGCATCCGTCACAAAACAGTCTGAAACGCGCAAATATCGCAAATTTCCGTGGAAATTCAGAAAAAACAGACAAACTTTCATTTTTATATATAGAGAGATTCTACGCTTATTTCAGCATGTATTTTAAGTGGGTAGGCCCCCTGTTATGAGAGGTACGGAGAAGAGTTACATCAATGACTAGTGTCGTGCCTCTGATGGATATCTGTATCAAATTTTACGTTAATCCACCCAGCCGTTCTCGAGTTATAAGGACACAAAATATTGTCCACAGACGAACAGACAGACAAAAAAATATATTTTTGCGTTCATCCGTCACAAAAGAGTCTGAAACGGGCAAATATGTCAAATTTCCGTGGAAATGCAGAAAAAACCGGACAAACATTAATTTTTATATAATAGAGAAGGGATATAATAGACCTTCCGTGCCACAACCGCTCGTGTAAATCGCGTGAAAAAAATCTAGAGTACCCCTTGACCCCTTAAACGCATTGTATGTATTGATGAATATGTCAGCTTAATTTGTATCAGTTATAACCTTATAGCCGTTTGTTTGCAAACCTTCACAGTAATGTAATAAATGGAATTGCATTGCGTCTTGCAGAAATAGGTGGACCTCTGAGATTCAGTTGCCATGGTTACCGGCATGCATTCTTTCATTAATTTATTAAGTGAAATTAGTTTTCGGGGAATATCTCAAAAACTGTTGGTTTTAGGGCCTTAAAATGTGGTTTTCGGGGGGCGAGTTTCGTTTCTCACATTGAGGGGCTGAAAATGAGCTTTGTTTCACCTTTATACGCCTATTTCAGCATGCATTTTAAGGGGGTAGGGCCCCATTTATGAAAGGTACGGAGAAGAGTTACATCAATGATTGGTGTCGTGCCTCTGAAGGATAGCTGTATCAAATTTTACGTTGATCCACTCAGCCGTTCACGAGTTATAAGGACACAAAAAATTGTCCACAGACAAACAAACAAACAAACAAACAAACAAACAGACAGACAGACAGACAAAAAATTATTTTTGCGCGCATCCATATTAAAACAGTCTGAAACGCGCAAATATCGCAAATTTCCGTGGAAATTCAGAAAAAACAGACAAACTTTCATTTATATATATAGAGAGAGAGAGATATAGAGATAACTCAACTACACAGGGCTGATGACCAAGATGTCTCAAGCTCCAAAAATGAATTAACAAATATGAGTACGATATGTCTACCCCTTAAAACGGGGTTGGTGATGAGATACAATGAAAGTCCATGTGGAGAGTGTTTTACGGGAGGATGCCCTTCTTGATGCCATCCTCAGGAGAGGAGCAAATGAGAGTTGATTGGTTGGTTGTTTCCTCAGTTTAGGGGCTGCGACAACGCGGTCATGTAGCCCCGTGTTCTTTGGGTGTGTGTAGAATCAGTCTGTGTGTTATCTGTTTTAAATTCAAGTGAGGACTGCAGACATTCGATTTTCAAGTAGTTCCAACTTTTACTACCAAACGCCACCATCAACGACCAACTAGTTCTGAACTTTGTTACTAGATGCCACCGTAGTCGGATCCTGGCGACGAACGTTGGAACCTAAAAGCGTTAGTCAATATAACCTATAATTTAGCTTCACACAAGTGTAGTTAGTGGAAGGTTCTTTTTCATGCCATATATCTATGACATGGGCCCGGCGGTTTTACGTCCCCTCCAAAGGAAGGCATACTGAGGGATTCTTAACGCTCTTAAAAAATCCGACGACTTCTGCCGTGTTTGAACCCGCGGTCTTGGGCATAGAAGCTCAGCATGCTACCAACTACGCCACCGAAGCCGCCAATGTGTATTAAGCTACAGTATACTCTTTTATATTTGTCCAACGTGAGAATGAGGAATTGTTTACATTTTGAGGTAAGAGGGTTTTTTGATATGACACGTGCTGTGGTTTGAGTGAGCCTGGGTTATTCCTTTAAATTGACAACGCCGTGAATAAGGAATTCATATATTATCAAGACTTTGGCGGAGAGACTTGACCTTGAGTGTCCTTCATAGGAGACGTACCGGCCATGCAGAAACTGGCAATCCCGAGCGAAACTAGGGGTAATTTGCCCGACCCTAGTGTGGTGCATTAATTCTCTAGAACAGACGTGCTCAGCCTTTCTGAGAATATGATCACCACACACACACTTTTTCAAGTACCCAAGCTCCATTAAATTGAATATAATAATTATTATTAATTTATCTATCTTATGGCTTTTAGTGCCGGGAGTGTCCGAGGACATGTTCGGCTCGCCAGAGTCTGTAGCAGCTTCCAGCGGAAACCCTGAGGGTGAGCTACCCGTTCCGTTCAATTTCAAGGAGTTCCAACTTTCGCTACCAGATGCCAATCATACCTAGTGCAGAAGGTTGGAACTTAAATAGAGCTTTCCAACGAAATCTAACCTAGAAATGTAGCTCCACACAGGATCTTTTACATGCCATAAATCTATGACATGGGACCGCCGGCTTTACTTCTCATCCGAAGAAAGGCATACTGAAGGATTTTTAACGCTCTTAAAAAAATCCGACGACTTCGGCCGGGCACAGCAGTTCAGCATGCTACCAAATACGCCACCGAAGCCGTGAATTCAACAATAATAATAATAATGCAGGAACAACTTAATGTTCTCACGCAACAAGCAGCTAATGCAGGACTACATGTGTCACAGTACATCACAAACATCAGTGAATCTCCTTGTACACTGCATTTGGAACAGGGAGAGATCAAGAAAACGGACAGATATAAGTACTTAGGAGAATGGCTTGAACCGAATCTCTCGGAAGTAAGGGCATTATCAACTCGAGTTAACAAGTTAGAAATGGCTTATCAACTAACCAAGAACACATATAATAATAAGTGTCTCTCCAGAAAGACAAAAATGAGACACTACCAGACAATTATACGTCCTGAAGCCTTATATGCTTCAGAATGTCTGGTATTCAACCGGAAGGAACTCACGGACAAACTCGAAGTACAGGAGAGAAAGATAATGAGGAAGATATTGGGACCTGTTAGGGAAGATAATGAATACAGAAGGTGACCTAATCAAGAGCTCTACACGTACAGTGAAAGAATTACGTATGTTGTTAGGAAACGACGTCTAGCATTTTATGGACACGTCTACAGGATACATCCTACCAGGTTGACCAACCAGCTCCTCCCTCGGTTACTGGCAAAAGTGGAAGACCAAGTCACCATGGTTGTGGGAAGTGAGCAAATATCTGCAAGAACTTGGAGGGACGGAAAGAGACTTAAAAGACCGGACATCTCTCAGGAAGATGCTTCAGCAATTGAGGTTCCAGGACAAACCGCCAAGAAAGAAAACAGGTGCCCTCTGGACCTATAGGTCTGACGTTTGTTTTTGGCCGGTGCTTGTTTGTTGTGTAGAGGTCTCCGACCAGCCAGGAAGCCTTCTTATTGTGAGCATGTGCAGTAACAAATGCATGCGCGCACGCACGATCAGAAGGAACAAAGGAGAGAACTAAGAAGTTTGAATGGTTGGCACAGTGGATGCGCGGATTTCAGGGCCACCGGCCAAAAATAAACGTCATACCTGGAGAGGAGGGAACAACACAGCCAGAGGATGCGTAACTACTGGGCAAACATCAAAGCACAGTCCAAATGTAACAGTTGAATGTCGTGGTTCTTAAGATGTCCTCTACAAAACAAGAAGAAGAATGCAGGAATACTGGGCGAACGTTAAAACCCAGGCGAAAGGACATGGAAAAGGGCAGTTGAAATAGAGTGGTTCGTAGATGGCCGAAACGACAGCAATAATAATAATAATTACAATAATAACAATGAAAATGAGAATCCACAGCCTGCTTCCAGTCGACCGACCGGGTCAGGAATGGAATAAATGAAGCCCCCATCTAGCGTTGAGGATACGAACTGTGCCGGCTGCCGAAGCCTATCGCACTCCTCGGAGGCAATGATTAAATGAATGACGAATGAAATTAAATGAAAGTGGTGGGTGTTTCCGGAATGAAATGTTGACAGGGAAAACCGGAGTACCCGGAGGAAAACCTGTCTGCCTCCGTTTTGTTCAGCACAGATCTCGCATAGAGTGACCGGGATTTGAACCACGGACCCAGCGGTGAGAGGCCGGTGTGCTGCCACCTAAGCCACGGAGGCTGTTTAATAATAATAATAATAATAATAATAATAATAATAATGCTTCGCCCGGGGGCGTTATATGTATCAGTAGGCTATGCCTGGCGAAGAATAAGAAAGGCCTGGCAGAACAACTAGTAGCCAAATTGAGGAAGATTTTGAGAAAGATCTTGGGCCCGGTCAAGGAACGAGGAGAGTATAGAAGACGACACAACGATGAACTTTATCTACATGTGGAGAAAATAACGGACACCATACGCAAAAGAAGAATCTCCTTTTATGGCCATTATACGAATGAGCTCTGGGATATTGTCCAATCGAATCTGTACCTACTTTGAGGGAAAGAAAACCAAAGGGATCTGGTTTACAGAGGTGAAAATAGGCGTACAAGAACTGGGGATATCACATGCGGACATCTTGGAACGTGACTCTTTGAAGAGGAAACTTGGGGGAAAACAGAGTTTTCAGCCAAAACCCATATTGAAAACCGGCAAGAAGTGGACCGAAGAACGAAGAGAAGCTCACCGAAGAAGAATGTGCGAACACTGGGCCAATGTGAAAGAACGAGGCAGTTGAACTAACGTGGTCCATAGAAGACCGAAACGATTAAAAAATTATAATAATGCATCTCTTCTTTCTTTTCCTATCTCTCCCTCCCTCAGAAGTGCTGAAATAGCTAGGGATTCACCGCAGGAGCGTATATACATTTCATTCGATGGGTGGGTGGCTGGCTATCCTGGGAAATTGTGAGTATTCTCAGGCGATTGTCACCGCAAAATACCCAGAAATATCAACCAATACCTTAGAGCATATAACTTTGTGTAATTATTTTAGATAAGATTCAATGTTTATATAGCCTACAATTAGCAATTCAAAAAGTTGTAAAATACTACACAACACACAATGTTATACTTAATACTTAATGAATTTTCTATTATGATCTATGGAGTATGAATGACAAATTCAACATGGCGGCGACGCGAAATATAAAAAATTCACATGGACGTTTCTCGCAATTTAACCATCCGAGTGCAGTGAAACTTGGTATAGTAAATCCTTATACGAATGTTAATCCACTGGCATATCATTTATTTCAATTGTTTCCATAACCACAAGATGGCAGATGTGTGAAATTTTAAAATCTCCTTGTTACTTCTTGAGTCCTAACCATGCGATTGAAGTTTGAATGCTACACGTACACAATAATCGTCATGTAACAGTACATAACTCTAGGACCTACATATATAAAATCCAACATGGCGACCATCCGAAATATTTAGTCGGTTCTCAATATCTACGAATCAATTACAGCAATCAAACAGAAATTTTGTAAGTTGATAGTGGCAGTTAACATAAGTAGGATATATGAAAATAGGCTGCATAGTTCTTCACGGAACTACTTGTTCACATTTGTAGTGCATAATTCCATGCATAGTTTAATCGTTCTCAGTGCATAATTATCTGGTCCTTAGCCATAAAACAGGGATGACCATTTATTAGCCTACTTTCGATATTTGCAAAAAATGAAAGTATACTATTTTTTTAGAGTAGCCTAGAATCAAACCGCACTTTCTTCAAAAACATGATTATTCAGTAGAGCCCAAAAACTGATTCCAGCTGAACTCAAAGTTAATCAATGAAACTGATAAGTGTATATTAAAGATTTGACTTACGGAACACATTTTCAATACATAAAACCCGATTTTATTGACCTACCTGAATATTTAAGGAGACTTATTTTTGGAGAAAGTGCACTTTGTCTCTAGGTCATGGATAAAGTGCACTCAGGTAATATAAGAATATATCACATTTACAAGATGAAATAAGGCATTTTAAACGTAATACATATCTATTTTACTGAAAAATGCAGACCATTACAAAAATTAAGGTGAATAAGTGGATTTTCAAACCATTGTAATTAAGATGTACATTTTTTTACAACACCTTTCATGGACTCCTTAACGTCATAAATTTTGGTGTCCGAACTAACCTTCTTGACAGATGAGTACCTTGATACCAAATCTATGGCGACAAATGGGAGGCTGCCACTGGCTGGCGCTAACTTGGAGTCATTCTGCACTTTCTCCTGCTGTTCGTCTCCAAGCGGTGATTTTCTTACCTACTTTAACATGGATATAGTGCAGTTTGACATCAACCGACCAGATTATTATATTCTTCAGACAATTCCGCACTTAAACATACAATAATCTCATTTTCGATTATCAATTATAACACGGTGAATCCGAATTGAACGAAATTTGGTACAAAGGCAGCACTAGCAAAGGGCACCTGAGTGTTATGTTTTATATCGCCGCAATCTTTACCAAAACTTAATGGCGGCCACTCAAACGTTCAAAACGTAAAATCAAATAACTGCTAAACTAATCATCCGATCTCTACCAAATTTGGTAAACAATTACCTTAATATAGGACGCGTCTTGTGTCCAAACTACGAGGTCATCCGCCATTTCAGGATGGCGGCCGTGTGAATAATGCAAACTTTATAATCCATAACATGGGACCCACCATTTGCGATTATCGAACCAAGAATCATTTAAACTGTTCTCAAGGGCGTGGCCCGTTCGAAATTAAAAGTTTATATTGTAATAATATAGTGTAGAAGTGACTTTAAAAAGCTGAGTCTTCTCGGTCATTTGAAAACATGGCAGCTGATGTCTCGTTCTGACCTATATTTCACTAATTTGAGTATGTTGCATACAATATAGCATACTGATAGAAATTATATGAACTTTATATGAAATGAACTCGGTTAGAAATATACTCCAGTGAAAAAAATCGTTTAGTCCAAGTCATTATTTGCTAAAAACGTTGTATGTAAATTGATTGATAAACGCTTGCGTAGTGTGTGCACGATTGGCTGTGTGGTTAGGGCTTTGATCTCTCACCCGGCTGGCCGGGGTTCAAGTCCTATCAGAGAGTTTTTGCTTGATTTTTTTAATATTTATTGTTTCTTGAGTACTGATACGTTATATGGTACATTTTGCAGTGGAAAGTATATATATAATTAAAAAACATTGTCCACCACAGTGACATCTACTAGCAATCAGTTGAACTAAGCAGGACCTAACCACAGCCTTCTAGATGCGTGCTGCGCTCTATACCGGCCAGTTAGTGAACCCATGCCTACAGTAAAATTGAAAAGTTTCTTCTTGTTGCCGATAGAGCGCACACATCCCAGAGAATAGGCGCGATTACAAATTATCTGTGTAATAGGTATAATATATTAAATATGTTTCTCCCACTGATACGTTTAGAGCAAAGAAGTTTCAATTATTGTAAGTAGTCGGTGTTAATATACTGAATACCTACGTTGTTTGGAGTGTTTTCTGATTAAATTCCAAAATGCTGGGGTAAATTATAAACCATGGTTTGAACGCCACTGCTCAAATCCAGTGTGCTAATTTGCACTTCGATTTGGAAGAAATTAGGAGGTAATAAGGACAAAGAGTTATAAGTAGGTCCCGGATGTTGATGACATGTCATATTTTTACTGAGCTGTCTAAAACAATGCTGAAGTACATAGAAACTCCGGATGGGTCACCCCGTCTCCAAATATGTCATTTTTATTTTGCATCTTTTTGCATTTTTTTGCTATTTTTCCATTTTAAGAGCATTTTTTTAAGTTTGCTACATTTTTTGGTCATATTTTAGAGAAATCAGCCTTTTAAGGTCTTTTTTTTTTTCAATTTAGTCATGTCACAGCTTTTTATGAGGGAGCTACGTCTTTCAGAGTTAAGAAGAAGCTAGAAGCTATGAGCATAAACCTTTTGTTAAGTGCTAGAAATCTATTTTGATTGGCTTTTCAGTTTAACCTTCAGATTTCATTTTTGAAATATTGGTGAGTTTATTATTATAAGATCATTTTCTCCATTTTATAGTGCATTTTTTGATTGTTAGGTCATTTATTACAGTCATTTTTGAAAAATTTAAGTGCATTTTTTTACTTTTTTTCGGCATCAACATCCGGGCCCTAGTTATAACTACATTTAGGAGAAAGTAGGCTATATGTTGTTTCCTGAACATCTTGTTTTTACTCTAGATTACAAGACTATTTCACAAAATGATAAAATTTCTGACTGTCAAAACTTGTAATGAAAACACTATTATTCTCGTTCGTGCAGCAGAATTTAAATTGAAGAATGGATCTCAGTTGAGTTGTGCTCACGAGTGCATTTTGGCTCGTATGACGGGAGCGCCAAATTTTATTTAAAGAGCACCAGGTTATGAACGCCTTCTGTATGCAGATGATATAATGGTTGCAGATGACACCCGAGAAAAACTCCAATGTCAAGTTGAATATTGGAATAACCGCCTCTCCCAGTATGGCCTATGTCTGAATGTGAAAAAGACGGAGGATCTGGAGTTAAACCCAAGCGACGGTACCATTCAAGTCGCTGGACAAAATCTAGTCAAGACAGAATGCTTCAGGTACCTTGGATCTCGTCTTCAGAGTGATGGCAACTTCAATAATGAAGTAAGAGCCAGGGTAAACGCAACCTGGTTGCGGTGGAAGGAGGTCACGGGTGTGCTCTGCGACAAGAAAATGCCACTTCGTCTCAAATCGAAGATATATCGGACAGTGGTACGGCCAGTTGCACTGTATGGAGTTGAATGTCGACCATCCGACAAAATTTCAAAACGTCGCCTGCACGCCATGGAAATGAGAATGCTCCGTTGGACAATGGGCATCTCCCTTATTGGCCATGTCAGAAACGACACAATCCGGGAGGAAATGGGTGTCGCCCCAATTGTGGACAAGTTGAGGGAGAGACGGCTCCGATGGTATGGACATGCCCTGCGTGCAGTGCCTGATACTGTTACCAACACTGTCCTTCATTTTGAGGTTGAAGGCCTGCGCCCCAGAGGACGACCGAAGCAGCGTTGGCAAGACACAATAAATGGTGATTTAAAAATTACCGGCCTAAATCCATCTGACGCATGAAACCGGACAAAATGGAGGTCAATTACCAAAAAACCGGACCCTGTACCAGCGGGACAACGCTAGAAAGAAGAAGAAGGTTATGAACGCCTTCTCTAGAACTACGATAAGTGCTGCAGCACTGCTAGCTGCAGTATGCGACCTCAGACCCCCCATGTACTGGAAGAGTGTGAAGCCCCTGCTGGCCTACCTTGCTGTCACCTTCCGACTTATGGCTATTGATTGCCACGACGGCTTCATTCTCCAATAATTCAAACGATGGCTGGCAGATAATTGATTACTGAAGAGACACGTGTTCATCATGCATTAAACAACACCATGACACAGCTCGGCCAAACAGAGGAGAAAGTTGACAGATATTTAATTTCCACAGTAACAAAAAGAATATACACTTCATTACCGTACTTAAATAATAATTGTAGTGTGTGAAGTGTATAGTTTTCGTATTTCTTCAGCCAACGGTACGTACTTGTTTGTTCTTTTAGCCTGGGTAGTTAGCATGAAAAGGAAAATCCACAGCCTGCTTCCAGTCCCCGACCGGGTCAGGAATGGAATGAATGAAGCCCCCATCTAGCGGCGAGGGTATGAACTGTGATGCTGCCGAGGCCTGACGCACTCCTCTGGCGCAATGATGAAATGAATGACAGATGAAATGAAATGATAGTGGAGAGTATTGCTGGAATAAAATTTCGACAGGGAAAACCGGAGTACCCGGAGAAAAACCTGTCTGCCTCCGTTTTGTCCAGCACAGATCTCATATGGAGTGATCGGGATTTGAACCACGGACCCAGCGGTGAGAGGCCGGCGTGCTGCCGTCTAAGCCACGGAGGCTGTAGTAGTTAGCATATTTTGGCTAAATGGGACAGCAACATCTATATAGTAGACCTTTTGGTTTCTTTTTATTGAGATAGACAATATCGGGTCGATTGGCAAAGATTTTCTGGTCGGTTAAAATATTATTATTATTATTATTACTACTATTATTATTTATTTATTCTACACGTTTCAAGCCTATTAGACCACGCGAAGCAATCATGACTATTTGTTCTTCCTGTTTTTCCAGAACTCTTTCATTCGTACACTAAAGGCCCTCTTCCTTTCTTCGGTCCACTTTGGTCTTTGGGCTATGGCTGCTGCTTTCTCTGACATAATTTCCCATTTGTATACATTGTATCGAAAGACGCTTTTATAATTTTAAATGGTCATGTCGACTTCGTCGTTACGCTGGGTTCTGGCGTTACGTTACGGTGACGGGACGAAATGTACCCAGATGCACTGAGGTGTGTGACGTCATAGTATCGCTTGGTGCTTGTGTTCCCGGACAATCTCTACTTCGTTAGTATAAGACAAAAATCCCCGATTCTTGGATATCACGGGTAATCTCGAGAACCAATGGATGTATTTTGATGCGGTTTTCACCATTCTGTAAAGGATATCTCGAGGAAAGAATCTGGAGAAAATAATTTATGTATAGGCCTAATCAAAGGAAGCCAAGCAGTAACGATTTCAGTGAAAAAGTCGAAAACTAACTTGGCGTCCGTGCGCTTCTTAAGCTTACGCTGGGCAAACCGTTAAAAATATCAATATACTACAAGCGTAAGAATTGGTCAGCATGAAAAGTTCTACAAAAAAGTCCAGGAGAGCATATCTCTATCTTCAATACATCGCCCACTATAAGTGTTCTTAGACTGGATGGAAGGGGAACGTCCCCGCGCGCTCTGGTGAGCGTGACGGCATCCCGCGCGCTTGACCTTGCTTTGCCCTTGGTTTGCACTTGCCGTTCGCGAGTAATTTGAAACAAGATAAGCAAGATAAGTATTATGCAGAAAATTTTCTAACATGTCAAGTGACTTTGGCTTCGAGCGAAGCATTTAAAATTATACAAAGTCTAGTCTTTCAGACTGACTGTCACTTTTTGTCTATGACGTCCTCTGGGTCGCCCGGTGCTTTTTACAGATCAATTTTGACTTGCATCATCCAGGGTGTACTGCTCGGGTCTAAGCTGCGTGGACCTGAGGGGAATGTGCATCGCAGACTATGAGTAGTGGTGGTGACGAGTGATGAGGTTTCTCGGTCCTGCGTAGTAACAGAAGCAAATAATCTTGAACCGCTGTATGTACAGTATTTAAGAATTTTGTTGGTGAGTTTGGTTTGTGGGAGTCTGCTGATGTGGCCGTAAAATTTTAGTCTCCTCTTTCTAATGTCTGCTGTGAGGTTTTGGATAATTTATCTGTGGTATCTCTGGAGTGAAGCCTCTATCCTTCATCTGTGTGCTTTGGTTCAACAATTTTCCTTATTATTTTTCTTTCCTGTGTGAGGTTTTTTTCCAAATCGCCCTTAGTGTGTAACGTCAATGTCTCACTGGGATAAAGCACCTCAGGTTTAATAACCGTGTTGTAATGACGAAGTTTGGTGAATGTGGACGGACATTTTTTTATTATTATTATTTTCGTCTCATATGTTCACCATATCGTTGGGTACAATTCATCATTTCATCGGCATTTGTTGCAACATGGAGTGGAGTTCTCTATACTGGTAGGTTGAGGAACGAACGAACTATGGAGCAAGTCTCTAAAATAACTACTTTCTGCATAATGGTATGCAGATTATGGTGGAGCCCCAGTTTATCGAGGTTGGCCTTCAGTGACTTCGGTATGATCCGTGTGGAAGAGATTATGATAGGCAATAAAGTGGCTAATTCCTGTCGGGTCGCCACATCCATCGGATCTCTTCAGCCAGAGTCATGTATTTCGTCACTTTCTCAGTATAACTGTGCTGGATATTATGTGAGTTAGGGACTGCGATATCTATTATATAGAGGAGTTTTCTTCTGCACTTTATCAATAAGAATAATGTCTGGCCTGTTTGCTGATATAGGTCTATCTGTGATCACTGATCTGTTCCAGAGTAGCTTGTGTGTATCATTCTCCAGAACAGCATCATGAATGTATTGATAGTAAGGCAGAACATTATTACTTAAGGAGTGCTTCTTTGCCAGGTTCAGGTGGATTATTATTATTATTATTATTATTATTATTATTATTATTTAACCAAAGTTCCATTAATGAGTTTTATTGGCTAAGTAAAAGTTCTCCTACCAGGAAGGCCTATGGCTTAAATTACCAGTATAAATTGCGTGCTAAAATCGCTTATCGTGCAGCTATAATTGGCTACAAATAGCCACCGAGTTTAAAGGTTTTCAATCCATTATAATGTCCCTCACCTCTACACTCCGGTAAGGATGAATAGTGACCCCTAGTCCCCACCTAGCGGGGAACCGCATAAATAACACTATTAAACAGGCGCGGGAAGACCCCCCATCTAGCAGGCTCTGACTTATCAGCCAAATGAATAACTACAGGCGATGCCTCGTTGTTGACGTTGTTTTTATTTTTATTATGATTATTATTATTATAATTTTTCTTTTATGAGTTAGCTTTTGGCTTTTTTCTTTTATTAAACAATCTTTCTTATTGACTTGAAATAAATAAATATATAAAAGGAGACAAAATGGCCCAGCGTGAAGACATAGTTTCAGTGTCAAGAATTATTATCGAAAGTCATCAATAAGCTTACTACAGTATTCGAATGTCGAAACAAGTACGTTAATAATACAGAATGAACTGCCCATTATTTGAATGAGAGGGCGTTGAAGCTGACCTCACAGGTAGAGCCTTGTGTGGATAAACGAAACGTTATCCGCATCCGCTCTGCATTCGCACCGCATACGCACGACTGTTATCCGCATCCGCTCTGCATTCGCACCGCATACGCACGACTGTTATCCACATCCGCTCTGCATTCGCACCGCATACGCACGACTGTTATCCACATCCGCTCTGCATTCGCACCGCATACGCACGACTGTTATCCACATCCGCTCTGCATTCGCACCGCATACGCACGACTGTTATCCACATCCGCTCTGCATTCGCACCGCATCCGCACGACTGTTATCCACATCCGCTCTGCATTCGCACCGCATACGCACGACTGTTATCCACATCCGCTCTGCATTCGCACCGCATCCGCACGACTGTTATCCACATCCGCTCTGCATTCGCACCGCATACGCACGACTGTTATCCACATCCGCTCTGCATTCGCACCGCATCCGCACGACTGTTATCCACATCCGCTCTGCATTCGCACCGCATACGCACGACTGTTATCCACATCCGCTCTGCATTCGCACCGCTTCCGCACGACTGTTACCACATCCGCTCTGCATTCGCACCGCATCCGCACGACTGATATCCACATCCGCTCTGCATTCGCACCGCATCCGCACGACTGATATCCACATCCGCTCTGCATTCGCACCGCTTCCGCACGACTGTTACCACATCCGCCCCGTAATCCGCACGACTGTTATCCGCATCCACTCCGCATCCGCACGACTGTTAAACTCATCCGCTCCATATGCGCACGACTGTTATCCGCATCCGCACCGCATCTGCACAACTGTTATCCGCTCCGCATCCGCACGACTTTTTTCCGCATTCGAAAGTTTGTTATCCGAATCTGCTGGCATTACAACAATATTTTTGATTAGATAAAGCATAAATTACTAAAGCAACATATTTAGACATTTGAGGAAAAAGTCGTTCTCCTGGGCTTTGTATGTCATTTGCTATGTTTAAAATGAATGTTACACAGCCAGAATTGCAACCCTTTCCTGTTGGGAGTGTTAATTATGCTTAATGACATAATTGGAATGAGATTGACGTTTGTCATGCAAAAGAAAAAAAACCGTAACGGATAAATATGATATGTCATAATTCATAAACATCCGGGTCCTAGTAATGGTACCAAACAAGTTCGGATTGTATTCTAAAAACTATCCGCAAATTTACTCCAAACATTATCTGCAGCGTATCCACTATCCGCACAGCCATGCAGACTATATCCGCAAGGCGAAAAATTTTGCGGATATTCGCGGGTTTATCCTCGGATATCCGCATCCGCGCAGGGCTTTACTCATGGAATACGCATAGTGGAAATTATATTGTGGTTGTGCGGGTCAATGTCACCCTTCTTTCGTTACTCTTCTTCTTGTTGCGTTACGGCCAACTAAGGACCACGTTATTTCAACTGGTTTCTGCGTCGAGCTTTAATATTCGCCCAGTACTGCCGCATGAATTATTGATGTTGTTGTTTCCTTTCTTCCGTCCACTTCATGCCTGCTTTAAGCTTAGATTTTTCTAGGAAACTCCGGTGAGTTGTCAGGTTCATCTTAAGTGACACACGTTCCTGCACATCGTCACATGAAATCCTAATTTCTTGTAAATCTCTGCCTACCTCAGTGAACCAAGCCCCCTTAATTTTCTTCTCAAGAAAGTAGGTAAAGATCCTGTTTGTCAATCTCACAGAGCTCATTCGTGTCATGTGGCCATAAAATGAAATTCTTATTTTCCTCATCACATCAGTTATTTTTTCCACACGTGCGTCGTTTGAAGAATTTGTTCTTTGATCATTAACTTACAGAAAGTTGTAACGGATCTGATTTTTAATTCTTTAGAGTATTTTAATCATTTGAATAGATAACGTTTTGGAAATGTTTTTTGAACTCTTATTTTTTATAATAGTACATTATGCAACGAGCCTATAATGGCAATAATTAAGACACGAGTATGTTTATAAAACGAGCGTAAGCGAGTTTTATAATTTCCATACGAGTGTCTTAATTACCATTATAGGCGAGTTGCATACGACTGTTTATGTTCGACGATAATTATAAATTTATTATATGTTTTAACATTAATATTCATAAATATCTGTTGAGAGTTAGCCACTTGAATTTTGTGATCGGAGTGCAAGCGCTGGGTATGATATCTCTGTATTTCAAGTTCTCTGACCGACCGACGCATGCGCTCTGTGTGCTTGCAATGCCATATTATGCAGGCCATATGTTTACAGCCTGCCGTCCAGCTCTATAGCATTGTCACCGAAGTCGTTTGAAAGCAATGCGCTGTGTAGAAATTGGAGTTGGAGATATTAAGGTACAGTGCTATTTCTTGTCCCATATTCGCCAGTTTATTTACGCGAACACATGGACGGTGCGTATTCCATGTCGGTAATTTATATATAAAGATGCTGTGTTAATGTCCGACATGTTGGATTTTGAGCGCATGTGCGAAGGTATCCTTACATAATTGGTCAATGAATGAGCTCTGATTGGCTGAAGAAACTATATCGTAATGAAAAATAGTGTTATAATGAGCCTCATTATGATACAGTTTTCTGACACATGATGTTTACATTTCGACACCGTCGAACATAAAATTATATGTAATCTTACTTCATTCGTATAATGAGGCTCATTATAGTACAAGTTTTCATTATGATATAGTTTCTCCCACCAATCAGAGCTCAAGAAACAGTTGTGTGACCAATTAGGTAAGGAAGGATAGCATCGCACCTGCGCTGACTTCCACGACCTCATATTTTAAATTTCATTGCGTGGCTTCTAGTGTCTTAGTGGGGTATTCGAGGAGGCCATGGTATTCTCTGCGTCCCATGCTCTCTATTCAGTACATATACAACTGGTGAAAACTCGACAGATATTTATGAATATTTATGTTCGAACATAAAATAGTTATAATTATCGTCGAACATAAACAGTCGTATGCAACTCGCCTATAAAGGTAATTAAGACATCCGTATAGAAATTATAAAACTCGTTTCACTCGTTTTATAAACATACTCGTGTCTTAATTATTGTCATTATAGGCTCGTTGCATAATGTACTATTATTGACTTACGGTATCATTTCCTATTTCATTACTCATATCTTTGTAAAAGATGCTCGCGCAACTCAGACCTTTGTGAAAGAGATTCACATAGTGTCCCACAATTCATATATTTGTGAAAGAAATTCACACAACTCATATCTTTGTGAAATTGTGTCCCAAAATCCATATATTTGTGAAAGAAATTCACACTACTCATATCTTTGTGAAATAGTAGCCCATAATTCATATCTTTGTGAAAGAAATTCACACTACTCATATATTTGTTAAAATTGTGTCCCAAAATACATATATTTGTGAAAAAAATTCACACTACTTATATCTTTGTGAAATAGTGTCCCACAATTCAGATATTTGTGAAAGAGATTCGCACCACTCAGACCTTTGTGGAATAGTATCCCACAATCCATATATTTGTGAAAGAGATTCACGCAACTCATATCTTTGTGGAATAGTATCCCACAATTCATATATTTGTGAAAGAGATTCACGCAACTCATATCTTTGTGGAATAGTATCCCACAATTCACATATTTGTGAAAGAAATTCACGCAACTCATATCTTTGTGGAATAGTATCCCACAATCCATATATTTGTGAAAGAGATTCACGCAACTCATATCTTTGTGGAATAGTATCCCACAATCCATATATTTGTGAAAGAGATTCACGCAACTCATATCTTTGTGGAATAGTATCCCACAATCCATATATTTGTGAAAGAGATTCACGCAACTCATATCTTTGTGGAATAGTATCCCATAATCCATATATTTGTGAAAGAGATTCACGCACCTTATATCTTTGTGGAATAGTATCCCACAATCCATATATTTGTGAAAGAGATTCACGCAACTCATATCTTTGTGGAATAGTATCCCACAATCCATATATTTGTGAAAGAAATTCACGCAACTCATATCTTTGTGGAATAGTATCCCACAATCCATATATTTGTGAAAGAGATTCACGCAACTCATATCTTTGTGGAATAGTATCCCACAATCCATATATTTGTGAAAGAAATTCACGCAACTCATATCTTTGTGGAATAGTATCCCACAATCCATATATTTGTGAAAGAGATTCACGCAACTCATATCTTTGTGGAATAGTATCCCACAATCCATATATTTGTGAAAGAGATTCACGCAACTCATATCTTTGTGGAATAGTATCCCATAATCCATATATTTGTGAAAGAGATTCACGCACCTTATATCTTTGTGGAATAGTATCCCACAATCCATATATTTGTGAAAGAAATTCACGCAACTCATATCTTTGTGGAATAGTATCCCACAATCCATATATTTGTGAAAGAGATTCACGCAACTCATATCTTTGTGGAATAGTGTCCCACAATTCATATATTTGTGAAAGAGGTTCACTCAACTCAGATCGTTGGTGTTAACGAATCGAAAACGTTTGGAAACCGCTGATTTTGACCATACGTCCACATAGAGTGGGGAGCCCAATGGAACAGAGCGGATTTAATGACAGCCCAGCAGCTCTGGAGCCGACTGTCTGGAGGAGGGCTGAGAGTACGGGCGACACTGCTGTCCCGAACCACACACTTGTTCCTGGAATGTGTAAGGCGAGCTATTTCGCAAAATACTTGGGTCATGTTTATATTTCCTTCTCAAGAGGGTTAAAGAGGTACAAGAAAGATAAACAGGTCTTTCATAGGACATCCAGTAACTTCACAAACGACGCAGACTTTGTTTCATGAATCTTAATAGAAAGACATACAATTAACGTGTACTGTTACCAAATTAACATTCATTTTCCTATTCCGTGCATTGCTCCTTTGATAATTTATGCGTTCTTATAGCTCTGTTCTCATAATATGATGCTAGGTGGTCCATGTGGCTCCTAGCTAAGTTAAAACACCAGCCATTCACAAATTAAATCTCATAAAAGGCTGTCTTTCATGTCGAAAGTTTACATAATGATAATAATAATAATAATAATTGTATGTCTACCCCTTATTATTCCCGTTTTCCTACGGGGTCGGGGATGAGATGCGATGGAAGTCTTTGTGGCGGATGATTTTTACGACCGGATGCCCTTCCTGACACCAACCTCATGAGAGGAGTTAATGAGAGATGAAATGAATGATGGTGAATGAAACTGGGCAAGGATGTGGAAGGAAGCGACCGTGGCCTGTCAGAAGGTACCGTCGCGGCATTTGCCTGGAGTTGAAAATGGGAAACCACGGAAAACCATTTCAAGGACGGCGGACGGTGGGGCTCGAACCCACGCGTCTACCGAGTCAGCAGAGAGCTTGGCCCCATGACCTAACGCAGCGCTTTAGCGAGCGCAGCCACTACTGTCGGTAATAATAATAATAATAATAATAATAATAATAATAATAATAAAATGAAAATAGATTAAAAGTAAAAGTTATAATAATAATAATGAAAAATGAAAATCCACAGCCTGCTTCCAGTCTCCGACCGGGTCAGGAATGGAATGAATGAAGCCCCCATCTAGCGGTGAGGATATGAACTGTGCCGGCTGCCGAGGCCTGACGCACTCCTCTGGGGCATGATTAAATGAATGACAGATGAAATGAAATGATAGTGGAGAGTGTTGCTGGAATGGCATTTTGACAGGGAAAACCGGAGTACCCGGAGAAAAACCTGTCTGCCTCCGTTTTGTCCAGCACTGATCTCACATGGAGTGACCGGGATTTGAACCACGGACCCAGCGGTGAGAGGCCGGCGTGCTGCCGCCTAAGCCACGGAGGCTTAATAATAATAATAATAATAATAATTATCCCTGCCTGCCTGAAGTCTTCCTCTATTTCATGAAATTATTATTATTATTACTATTATGCCTAGTATTCCTTTCTTTCTTGTTTGTTGTTGTTTGAATCTTCGGTCTTTTAACTGGGCATCTCTCCCTGTATCCCTGTCCTGAGCTAATAGTTTCATTTCTACATAGCTACCACACCTTACATCCGAGGCAATCTGCTCTAGGTCTATCCCTACCGTTCTTGTCCTCGACCCTTCCTTCCATAACTAAGTTTGCTATTCCTGGGTGTCTTAGTACGTGTCCTACCAACCGATCTCTTCTCTTCATAGGGGCGTAGTGGCGCAGCGATCAAGCCGTTGGCCTGTCACCAAGGTGGAACGGGTTCGATTCCCGGTCAATGCATGTGAGAATTTTGGTTTGAAATGCCATGTCCCGTGGTTTGGATTCCACGTAAAACGGAGGTCCCGTGACTCATGATCGCGCGATTAACGGTCACGTAAAACTACAAGCTTCCTTCCTTTCTTCTCTCCATTAGCAGTCGCCAGAAACATCTCTCCTCTCCCGCTAGTCTTAATACCTCTTCGTTTGTAACCCTATTCACCCATCTGATCTTCATCATTCTCCTGTAACACCACATTTCAAACGCTTCAATTCTCCTCTTTTCTGTTGCACCAACAGTCCAAGTTTCACTTCCACAGAGCGCCATGCTCCAGACAAAGGCTTTCAAAAATGACTTCCTAATACTTAAATCTATACCCGATGTCAACAGATTCCTTTTTTTTTAAATGCTTTCCTTGCCTGTGCCAACCTACATTTTATATCCTCTTTGCTTCGTCCATCACTGGTTATTTTCCTTCCTAAGTAACAAAAAAATCACAGTCAGTCTGAAAGACTAGACGTTGTATCATTTCAAATGACGCATGCTACAAATGCTACACATGTTAGAAAGGCTCAGGAGGGCTTCTCGCTTTGCTCGAAGCCCCAGGACTCTTTCAACAGACTGAATTACCCATTAACTTACTATAGGTTTCCCGTGCGGGCACCTCTTTAAGGGTTACGGGAAGAAATGTGTTTCTTGTAGTTGTATTAGAGATGTGTTTGGTTGAATAAAGCGTAAATTGTGTACTTTTTGATAGCGGTTTTATGGCCCATCGTCCCAGGCAAGCCGGCGGAAACCTTTGCCTCCCTGTCAGAAGGATCATTTGGCCGTAAATTTGAATTAGTGTAAGGATGTATTATGAGTGTCCAGATTTAGACAATGAAGGGGTCATGACTATGCCATATATGTTTGTTTAATGAATAGTGTATCTGAAATAAGGGAAGAATACTGATTTACAGATTTGTGGAGTGAGTTTCTGATTTTTAAAAGGTCGCTCGACGCCAGGCCTCTTTCAACAGACTCCAATAATCATTAGCGTCTGGTTCTCGCTCCCCGCGTGAGCATGACGTCACGTTCCCGCGCAGCTGCATGACGTCACTTCCCGCGCGGCTGCATGACGTCACGTCCGTCACCGTGTCCGTGTCCGTGTCAGTAATGCATACCGATGGACCCCAACCATAACGACGAAGTCGACAAGATAATTTGAAATGATAAAATCTCCTACTTCCTTCAGCTTTCAACCTGCCACTTTGATGTCCATAGTTTCTGTTTTCTTTCGGCTGCATTCCAATATTATTGTTTTACATTATATTCATTTCCATAATGAATTCTTTCCTCGAGACAGAATCCATACCATTTAAAAAACATTCAAATCCTCTGGTGTGTCGGCTAAGATGACGATGGCATCAGCAAATCTCAGAGTTAAAATTATTTCTCCTAGAATGATTACTCTTACTTCGCTATGCCCATTCATAAAGTGCGTTGGAACTTGTTAGTTGGCTTGATGACATTTACCTTCCTCTTGTTTGCCACGGTGGGCGAGTGGTTAACGTGTCGGATTACTAATCCCAAGCTTGCAGCTTCGCTCCTGGCCGTGGTAAGTGATTTTTGAAAGTCGGCAAAAATCACGATATCGGTACGCATGTCATACGATGTTGGCATATTAATGAACCCATTTGAATTCAGTAGGCCGTGTTCGTATTGGCAAATTTATTCTCGGGATTTTCCGTCGACACAAAGTTCCTCATTTCTCTACTAGAAAGCGCTATAGTGTCAAGGAACTTAGATATCTATCCTCCTTGACTTTCATAGTGATTCAAGGAACAACAAAATTTGAAATGCAAGCTGCCCTCTGGGTGTGAAATAACAAAGCTTGCACCCGGCCACCGAGGCCATACCATATTATTATTATTATTATTATTATTATTATTATTATTATTATTATTATTATTATTATTATTATTATTATTATTATTATTGTTATTATTACCTTCCTCTTCATCCAAACTCTCTTCTTGAACTCACTGTGTAGCGATCTTCTGTCCATCTCGTACCAGTCCTACTGATAAGTTTCACCCTAAATGTGTGCTTTTTAGACTATTTTCAATTTTGAAAAAATAGGCTTATGAGATCACCTATTGTCCGTGTGTGTATGTGCGTGTGCGTGTGTGTGTGTGTGTGTGTGTGTGTGTGTGTGTGTGTGTGTGTGTGTGTGTGTGAGAGAGAGAGAGAGAGAGAGAGAGGTGTGTGTGTGTGTGTCCCCCCCCCCTAATTAAATCTAAACGGCTGGAGCGATTTCAATGAAACTCGGTAAGTTCATGGCGCTATTACCGGCGACCTCGACCGTGCCCTTCAAATTTTGTTACATCTCACAAATCCAACATGGCGGCTGTGCGAAATATTTCACTAGCATTCAATATCTCCGAAACTATTACCGATATCGCCCTGAAATTGTGTACCATGATAAAGGGCACTACTAGAAGTTCACCTATGAGACTTTCAAAAACCTGGTGACTACAAAACCAACATGGCGGCCAAGCGAAGTTGAGACTTTTAAATAGACTTTTCTCGCGATTTAACTACCCAAACGTAATGAAACTGGGTACAGCAATTGTTTATACACATTGTAAAGCACTGGAGTCTAATTTAGTTCAATTGTTTACATAACCTCAAAATGGCGGCTGTGCGAAATATTTCACTGACATTATATATCTCCGAAACTATTACAGATATCACCCTGCAATTTTGTACGGTGATAAAGGGTACAGATACAAGTTTACCTATGTATATTTCATAAACCTGTAAAGTACAAAACGAACATGGCGACCAAGCGAATTTGAAATATTTTAATAGACTTTTCTCGTGATTTAACTCTCTGAGCGCAGTGAAATGTGGTACAGTAAATGATTTTGCAGATTGTAATGCACTGCCATCTAATCTAATTCAATTGTTTACATAAACTCAAGATGGCGGCTGTGCGAAATTTTAAAATTATGTTTTTATTTCTTGTGTCGTAATCATGCGATCGAAGTGAAAGTTTGAATAATGAACCTAGGCAATAATTGTCCTTGAATGGTACATAACTCTATGGCCTATACATATAACAATCCTAAATGGCGAGCTTCCGAATTATTTAGACGGTTCTCAATATCTAAGAATCTTTTACAGCAACCAAACAGATTTTTTTAATGTTCATAGAGACTATGAACATATGTTCAGCTATAGGACTTTGAGTAACCTGGTGAGCACAAATCCAACATGGCGGCGACGAGAAGTATAAATATTTAAATGGACGTTTCTCGCGAATTAACTATCCGAGTGCCGTGAAACGTCGCACGTTAAATGCTTATACAAATGTTGATCCACTGGCATCTAATTTATTTCAATTGTTTGCATAATCACAAGATGGCTGGTGTGCGTACTTTTAAAATCTCGTTTTTACTTCTTGTGTTCTAATCATGCGATTGAAGTTTGAATACCACACGTACACAATAATCTTAATGTAATAGTACAAAAATAAAAATCCAACCTGGCGACCATCTGAAATATTTAGACGGTTCTCAATATCTACGAATCTGTTACAGCAATTAAACTGAAATTTTGTTAGTTGATAGAGGCAATTAATATGAGCAGGATATAAGAAAATAGGCTGTATAGTTCTTCACGGAACTACTTGTTTTACAGTGGTTTTGAAGATTTCTCGGTTTTATCATTTTAAATGATCTTGTCGACTTCGTCGTTACGCTGGGGTCTGGCGTTACGTTACGGTGACGGGACGAAATGTACCCAGATGCACTGAGGTGTGTGACGTCATAGTACTGCTTGGTGCAAGTGTTCCCCGACAATCTCTACTTCGTTAGTATAAGACAAAACTCCCCGATTCTTGGATGTCACGGGTAATCTCGAGAACCACTGGATGGATTTTGATCCAGTTTTCACCATTCTGTAAAGGATATCTCGAGGAAAGATACTGTAGAAAATAATTTATGTATGATCAAAGGAAGCCAAGCAGTAACGATTTCAGTGAAAAAGTCGAAAACAAACTTGGCATCCGTGCGCTTCTTAGCCTTACGCTGGGCAAACCGTTAAAAATATCAATATACTATGAGCGTAAAAATTGGTCAGCATAAAAAGTTCTACAAAAGAAGTCCGCGAGAGCATATCTATCTTCAATACATCGCCCACTATAAGTGTTTTTTAGACTGGATGGAAGGTGCACGTCCCCGCGCGCTCTGGTGAGCGGGACGGCATCCCGCGCGCTTGACCTTGCTTTGCCCTTGGTTTGCACTTACCGTTCGCGAGTAATTAGAAACAAGATAAGCAAGACAAGTATTATGCAGATAATTTTCTAACATGTCAAGAGTCTTTGGCTTCGAGCGAAGCGAGAAGCCTCCAGCCTTTCTAGCATTTTTCAGCATTTGTAGCATTTAAAATGATACAAAGTCTAGTCTTTCCGACTGACTGTCACTTGTTTAATTGTGTTATCTCCAGCGTTCATCTCATTCAGGTCCCCCCCCCCATTGTTTCCTCCAGCCAATTTATCGTCGAATTTTTTGTATTAACTATATTGAATAATCTTTTTGCTGGGGCGGCTTATGTGGCGTAGTTGGTAGCATTCTGAGCTTCAATGCCAAGATCTTGGGTTGAAACCCGACAGAAGTCGTCGGATTTTTAAAAGCGTTAAAAATTCTACAGTATGCCTTCCTCCGGAGGGGAAGTAAAGTTGGCGGTCCCATGGCATAGATTTATGGTACGTAAAAGAATCATCCTCTAACTACACTTGTGTGAAGCTAAATTTGTAGGTTAGATTTGATTAACGCTCTATTAAAGTTCCAACGTTCGCTGCCAGGTGCCGGTTGCGGTGGCATCTAGTAGCCAAGTTCACAGCTAGGTGTCATTGCGGTAGCATTTGGTAGTAAAAGTAGGAACTACTTGAAATTAATCGTCTGCAGTCCTTACCTGAATTACAGATAACACACACTAATACAGCCATCACAATTAACACCGGTTATCAGACAGATTCTACATTATTATTATTATTATTATTATTATTATTATTATTATTATTATTATTATTATTATTATTATTATTATTATTATTGTGGGAGCCGGATGAGGATCAAGACGGCCGAGTATGGGATCGAGCGGGCGCAGGAGTAAGCTCAGCGTCATTGTCTGAGAATAAAAAGAAGAGAAGCAATATTCCGAGTTCCGATGAGCCGCGAAACACATTCCCTTAATTCTATATATTGTATTCTAATAAGTTTCTTTGTTTAAATAAATAATTCTGTCCTATATTCGATGCTTGTGAGTGTCATGATCTGGGAACCGTTTCCCACAAATGGGGGCTTGTCCGGGATGGACTGAAACAACAGGTTACGACGCAATCTGCGACACGAAGTACGACGCAAAATACGACGCTATTTTCGACGAAGTGGATGGCTAATCATATTTGTTGCTGTTGCCTACGACGCTGACGACGAGACGACGTGCAGTTTTGTGAGCCCACGACGTGCGAATCTACGACGAGGATTCATAGGCTAGCAAAATTTGTTCTTCAGTTCAGGTGACAATTTGTGGTTTCGTGACGACGACGAAGGTCGGAATCTAAACGACGACAGAGGATTGTGGTTGTGGTAAGAGGATAGCGACTCGTCAGAGAGAAACGACGGGAAGCGGTATTCAACGATATCACCTACAAATATCACCAGTTTGGTGAATGAGGTTAAACAGGTTTGATAGCGAGGTTTTGAGGAAGCAATATTGACGGAAATCTACTTGATAGACGTGAGTAAACAAATAAGATGACTACACTCGGTGCAATAGAGAAAATAAGTAAGAACTTAAGTGATGCTCCGGTCAAAGCAATCAAAGTTTTACATAACCTCATTTTCGAGTATATACCAGACGACAGGAAGAATCGAAAGCGACTGCGAGAGTTTCCTGGATTCGATTTTGACGAAAATTCCATTGAAGAGGAAGCTAAGAAGAAATTTATCGAAGAAACATTTTCCAAGGCTGATCTGTTGCGTGTTTCTGAGATTCTTAATACCGAGCTCGGGACAAAGGAGGTAATGATTAACACCATTTGTTATTACTTGAGAAATTTGGATGAACTCGCAACTAATATAGACGATGATGACGAAGATGAAGAAGACGAAGAAGACGAAGAGAGCGAAGAGGAAGACCGGCACAGAAGGTATAGAGAACAACATAAGTTTTCATTGTCATTCCGCGACGTAGAGGGCGCTATGAAAACATTTAACGGTAAGGATGGTTACCCAGTGAAAAAATGGATTGCAGATTTTGAGGAGACGTCAATCTTGATGGGATGGAGTGAGCTGCAAAAGTTTATTTTCGCTAAGAAATCACTCGATGGTATAGCTAAGCTTTTTATTCAAGGTGAGAAAGGACTGACGTCCTGGACTGCACTGAAGAAGGCCTTGAAAGAGGAGTTTGACGTGGTGGCAAGCAGTGCAGAAATTCACAAGTTGTTAACCCAGCGACGAAAAAAGCGCGACGAATCTCTACAGGAGTACTTTCTTGTGATGAAGGAAATCGCCAGTAGAGGTGATGTTGAGCAAGTTTCTCTGTGTCAGTACGTGATTGATGGGATCGAGGACGATTCAGGATCAAAACTTCTTCTCTATGGAGCAAAAAATTTCAAGGATTTCAAGGAGAAAATGAAAAGTTATGAGATGGCAGTGAAGTCTTTGCCAAAGAAAAGCACAAAGTATAATAACTGTAATTTTCAAGGAAGTGCCAACGAGAAGGACGGAAAGTGCTGGGGCAGTACAAAGAAGAAAGAGGCGAGTAGTGGAG
Organism: Meconema thalassinum; assembly: GCA_946902985.2. Classification (NCBI taxonomy): domain Eukaryota; kingdom Metazoa; phylum Arthropoda; class Insecta; order Orthoptera; family Tettigoniidae; genus Meconema; species Meconema thalassinum. Next base: position 97,040,829 of record OX336400.1, on the reverse strand, counting down.
ATAGATGTTATAATTGCGGTGAATCTGGTCATAGTTCAAAGGAATGTGAACACAAGGATAAAGGCAAGAGATGTTTCAACTGCAACGAGTTTGGCCACATTTCATCCGAGTGCAAAAAAGAGAGGAAGAACGATAAGAGGAATAATCAGGATATCAATCTTATTGATGAAAAGAAAATCTGCCTCAAGTTCAAAGAGGTTAGTTTGGGTCAGCAGAAACTTCAGGCACTTATCGACTGTGGCAGTCCTTATAACCTACTGCGACAAAACATCCATAAGACCATGGGTTCCCCAGGATTGAAGAGCTCGGATCTTGTTTTGAAAGGATTCGGTAATGGTTTTGTTGCTCCTCAAGGTTACTTCACAACAGTCGTTGAAGTAGACGAGCTGGAGTTCCAAACCAACGTCTATGTTGTTCCTGATGATACTATGGAGTGGGACATGGTTATTGGTAACGATCTATTGGATCAGGGTGAGGTCATCCTGAGTAAGCAAGGAGTTACCATCAAGAAACTAGAGGTCCCAATGATGTTGATCAGGGTAGCCGACGAACAGGAATTTGATATCGAGAACTGCGTTGATGAGGAAAAAAGGGAACAGATCCAGGATTTGGTAGCGAGATATGTACCAAAGAAGACGAAATCTACTGATGTCAAGATGAAGATCACATTGAAAGAAGAAAAACCTATATTTAGCAGGCCCAGACGAAAGGCACCGCTTGAGAACGAATTTGTCGATGAGCAAGTCGAGGCGTGGCTGGAGGAAGATATCATAGAGCCGAGTCAATCAGAATATACATGCCAAGTGGTGGTAGTCAAAAAGAAAACTGGAAAAAAGCGACTTTGTACTGATTTTCGTCCAGTGAACTCAATCGTTGTTAGGGATCTATTTCCCATGCCAGTTATAGAGGATCTTCTGGACAAGTTACAGGATGCTACGGTGTTCTGCACCTTGGATCTCAGGAACGGATTCTTTCACGAGAAAGTCGAAGAAGGAAGTCGACGATATTTGTCATTCGTAACGCGTTCTGGACAGTACCAGTACAAAAAAGTTCCATTTGGATTTACCAACTCACCTGCAGTCTTCCAACGCTTTATTAAAGCTGTGTTCTGGGAGTTAATCCGAGAGAACATAGTGTTTACCTATATGGATGACTTAATCATCCCAGCGAAGGATGATGACGAGGCACTCCTACGATTGAGACGAGTGTTGGAATTAGCTGCAGAGTACGGGCTGGAAATCAACTTCGAGAAGTGCCAGTTTCTGAAGAGGAGGGTACAGTTCCTTGGATACACTATTCAACGTGGACAGATTCAACCCGCCACTGAGAAGGTCCTTTCAGTACAAAACTTCCTGGAGCCAAAGACGATCGCTGCGCTGCAGAGCTTTCTCGGATTGGCTATTTCAGAAAATTTATCCCAAATTTCTCGAGTGTAGCCAAACCACTGAGCGATCTGTTGAGAGGTAAGCCGGAGTTCAAGTTTGGCGAGGAACAACGACGTGCATTTGTTGAGCTCAAACGTCTTCTCGCTTCAGAACCTCTGTTGAAGATATACAACCCGAAATACGAGACGGAGCTGCACACTGACGCCAGCAAGAGTGGGTATGGCGCTGTGTTGTTGCAAAAGTACCCAGAGGACAACAAACTACATCCAGTCTCATACATGAGTGAAAAGACGACGATACAGGAAGAAAAATACAGCAGTTACGAGCTCGAGATCTTAGCTGTGGTGAATGCATTAAAAAAGTATAGTGTGTACTTGCTTGGAATTCCGTTCAAGATCGTGACTGACTGTATGGCATTCCAAAAGACACTGCACAAAAGGGACCTGGTCCCACGAGTAGCTAGATGGGCTATGGCCTTGGAGGAGTTTGACTATACCATCGAACACCGAACTGCAACCAGGATGAAACATGTCGACGCCCTGAGCCGATGTCCAGCAGTGATGTTTGGATTCCCTGATGGCCTTGCAGCGAGGATCAAAATCGCCCAGAGAAAAGACGAAGGATTGACAGCGATAGAAGCGACACTGGAGAAAGGGCCTTACGAAAACTTCATCGTCAGAGATGGACTGCTATTTAAATTTGTTGACGGGCGAGAGACGTTGGTGGTCCCGCGGGCAATGCACCATGAAATCATCAGAGATGCACATGAGAAGGGACACTACGCTGTTAAAAGTACTGAAAAAGACGTGAAGCAGGAATATTATATTCCAGACTTGGCCAACAAGGTGAAACGAGTCATAGCCAACTGTGTGAAGTGTCTGGTGGTTAACAGGAAGGCAGGCGAGAAAGAAGGTTGGTTACATCCGATGTTCAAGGAGAGTGTGCCATTGCACACCTACCACATGGATCACATTGGACCACTTAAGTCTACACACAAGGGATATGAACACATCTTCCGTGTGATAGATGCCTTCACGAAGTTCACCTGGCTGTATCCTGTGAAAACTACCAAATCGGCCGAGACGATTGAAAAGATGGAGTTTCAGAGGACGAACTTTGGAAACCCAGTTCAAGTGATCACCGACAGGGGGCCATCGTTCACCTCCCATGAGTTCCAGGACTACTGTAAATCTCAGAGTAACAAGCACGTCTTGATCACAGCTGGACTGCCAAGAGCCAATGGTCAAATCGAGAGAGTCAACTCAACAGTGACCAAGATCATCGCTAAACTTAGCATTGACGATCCAACAAAATGGTACAAGGTTGTACCATCCGTCCAACGAGCTATCAACTCTACGTTCCAGAGGAGCATCGGAATGTCACCTTTCGAGCAGCTGACAGGAGTCAGAATGCACAACCAAAATGATCTACGTATAGTGCAACTCATCGAAGAGGAGCTGATCGATTCGTTCAACGAAAAACGTGATCAGATGAGAGAAGATGCAAAAAAGCAGACAGAAAAAGTACAATCTGAAAATCGTGCTGAATTCAACCGACGACGTAAGGAGCCTAAGAAGTATCAGGTCGACGAACTGGTTGCTATCAAACGCACTCAGTTCGGTCCACATCTGAAACTAAAAACCAAAAGTCTAGGACCTTATCGAGTGACTCGAGTTAAACTCAACGATACATATGACGTCAGCAGAGAAGGAGACCATGCTGGACCAAGAATCACATCGTCCTGTGCGGGCGGATCTTCTTCATCCGGGTCGGATGAGGATCAGGACGGCCGAATGCGGGAGCCGGATGAGGATCAAGACGGCCGAGTATGGGATCTAGGGGGTGCAGGAGTAAGCTCAGCGCCATTGTCTGAGAATAAAAAGAAGAGAAGCAATATTCCGAGTTCCGATGAGCCGCGAAACACATTCCCTTAATTCTATATATTGTATTCTAATAAGTTTCTTTGTTTAAATAAATAATTCAGTCCTATATTCGATGCTTGTGAGTGTCATGATCTGGAAACCGTTTCCCACATTATTATTGTTATCACATTCATTTCACCACATAAGTGGGACATATCAACATATCGCCGGCTAGTTTGCAAGACGGTATGGCTAATTCTCTTAAGGTGGCACATTGAGAAACGAGCGAACAATGGAACAGGTCTCCAAGATGACGGCCTTCTGCATGGTGATATGTAGACCAGGATGTATTCCCAATAATTCCAGATTGCGAGCCAACGATTTAGGGACGATGCCGGTAGAAGAAATGACTATGGGCAGAATCACTACACTTTCCTGTATCCACATTTGCCGTATTTCCTCAGCCAAGGGCAGATATTTGGTGATCTTATCACAGCAGGTTTGTTGCAGATTATGGGAATTGGGCACTGCAATATCAATGAGGAAGGTTCTCTTCAGCACCTTGTCCACAAGAACGATATCTGGCCGGTTTGCTGGTATCGTTTTATCAGTAATAACTGATCGGTCCCATAACAACATGTGACTACTATTTTCCAAAACGGCGTCAGGAACATACTGATAGTAAGGCAAAGTATTTTCAGATAATAAGTGCTTTTGTGCAAGGTGTAGGTGCATTATTTTGGCCACTTGGTTGTGCCTTTTCAAGTAATCAGTGCAGGAGATTGCTTGGCAGCCTCCTGTGATATGCTGAATTGTTTCCGGTTCTATTTGGCATCTTCGGCATTTATCATCCTGAATATTTGCCTTAACTATATATTAAAGATAGTTTTTGGTGGCCACAACTTGATCCTGGATTGCAACCATGAATCCTTCAGTCTCAGTGAATAGGTCCGCGTGAGTCAACCAGCTGTTCGACGCATCAATGTCGACATGTTTCTGGTTGAGATCATACGGATGACGACCGTGCAGAGCTTTCTGCGTCCACTGCTGAAGCTTGATGGCTGAACATTCCTCATCAGTGGCTAACTGTATATCCCTTACGTGAAGAAGATCCAGCGGTGTGCACTTGTCATCTGCCTTCACAGCGGCTTGATGTATGGGAGAGTCACGACTGTCCAGAAAATATCTCTGAAGGTTCCTCACTTACCTTGCATGCAATTGGATAATGTCCGTAAGCCCTCGTCCACCTCTTTGGTGCGGGATTGTCAATCGCTCAACAGCTGACTTAGGGTGGAGACATCTGTGTTTTGTTAAGATGGTACGTGTCCTAATTAGGATGTTCTCCAAGTCAGTCTGCGTCCATTTGATAATACTGAAAGTGTATGTCAGAGCAGGAATAGCATAGGTATTAATAGCCTTAAAGATGTTCTTTCCATTCAGCTTTGATTTTAAAATCTTGTTAAGGCGTTGATTGTAGATAGCTACGGTTCTATCTTCAATACCTTTATGATCAATTCGATTAGATTGCAGGAGACCAAGATATTTGTAGGTCCCATTACCTTCCATAGCCTTTAAGAAACAACCGTCATCAAGTAGAAATGCTCGGGCCTCTAATTTTCCACGCCGAATGGTGAGGGTGCGACACTTATCTAATACGAAGGACATTCCAATATCAGAAGAAAATGAAGCAGTTATTGCAATTAGATTGTCGATGTGTTTATCAGAGGATGCATACAGTTTAATGTCATCCATGTACATCAAATGAGAAATTTTGTATTTCACTATACCATGGTGCTTAATTGGAAAACCACACTTTGCATTGTTCAGCAATGATGATAGTGGATTGAGCGCCAACCAGAACCATAGAGGGCTTAAGCTGTCACCCTGAAAGATACCCCTGTTATCTGGTCTAACCGCTTTCCAATTTTGGGTCTCCTTTACCACACGGGTCACTTCTTCAGTTGATACAGAAGAGTCATTCATCGTGTCAATTTCTGACATTCTTTCCTCCTCCTCCGTAATCCATTTAGCGTTGCTGTTATAATCTCCAGCATTCGACCATAGGGAAGACCAGAAGTTCTCTACCTCTTCTTTTTGCGGTGAACTACCCATTTGTGTTCCAGGATCGTCAAGATTCCTATAAAACCGTTTCTCAGTGGTAACAAATAGCTTGTTCTCTTGCTTTCGTTCGTTCGATTCTTTATATCGACGTAATCTCTGTGCCTTTGCCTCAAGTTGTTGCTTTAATGTGTCTAGGATCTCAAGGGGGCTACGGTTCGAAGGATTGTACTTTCCATGTTTACTCTTCGTATGGCTCAACATTTGAACACATTGAACAACTTTCTTACTTCTAGTGCCTGCAACATACTGATGCATTCTTCCAATATTTACTCTCAGTTCATCAACAGACTTTCCTAAACGTATCTCCCAAGCTGGCATCTTCTTCTGTCGACCTGAGGCATATTTAGGTCGCCATAATCTACCTCCTGTCACACGTATCACAGCTATCGCTCCAGCGTAAATTGCAGTCTGAACATGGTTGAAACAATATGATTTCTGGGACAGATGCTGAGAGAGAATGTCGTTCATTGTTACAACAGCGGTAGCAAGTTTCTTAGAGCAACGTTGGTTCGTGATCATGGGCCGCTCTATTGGATCAGTCCCTTCAAATTCTATGAGAGCCTTCTCAAATTCATCTTCAAGTTGTTTCCGCACTGGTTCTACGAGTGCATCCGCCGATATATTTACATCTTTGCCATCTGAAGGAAGATCGGTGTGCCTTTGTTCATTGACCAGACGTGTACTCTCCTGATCTATGGATTCGTCTACAGAGGTATGAGTATTGTCGGCAGCTACGTCAACCATTAGCAGCTTGAGCTGATGTTCTGGGATAAGTTTCTTCAAAACTATAGCACGGCGCTGATCTGCTATTCTCTGTTCTATAACATTAATATCAGGGAATTTCTGGCAGAATTCGGTGTGCAACTTCTGTCTATATGCAGTAGTGTCAGTTTCCATATTCGTTATCTGATAATATGAACGCATGATGTACATATTCATTTCATTTGTCCATTTCATGTGCTTTCTCGGTTTGCCCGCTCTTGTGGTCTCCTGAGTATCAGAATAAACACTAGGAGCAGGTGTAGCGTTGGATGCTGTTAGGATGCTACTATCAACATCGGCTGTAACATGTTCGGGGTGTTCCCCGATTAGGGCCCGCCTGTTCAGCTCCTGATCGCCACCGGCTTGTATGCTGTCACCCCTAGCGATGGTTCCAAGGGTGCCCCGACGCTCCTCGGGTAGCGGCCTTTTAGTTCCACTTTTCTTATTTCTTCTCATCATGATGATGGTGTGCCTTTTATACCTACGGCCAGGATATGATATCGACCGCCCCTAACATGGGGATGAGACGTCGTTAGCAGCCGCCCGCTGCGGGACAGACGCTGCTGCAATGAGTTTGATTTCGGGGTTTTCATCCCCTAGGCAGGTAGCCTTCACTACGGCTGAAGAGTCCTACCTACCCTAAATGATTAATAGTCTAGTTAATCATTTCTTGTAAATTTTGTCGATGCTTTTGAAGCTGATATCGAATGAGTATGAGACGAGTTATCCTTAACCTGCATTGATATCATCAGATCTTAAAATACCTCTTTGTGTTAAATATTCACGCAATTCACCAAAGTTGAGAACATGCAAGCAGTATAGAAATGCATAGAAACTCACTGTGACAGAAGGGGCTGTGCTAGTAAACTCGTAGATCCTGGGTTTCATTGATGTCACACCAGCTGACACTTAATTTGCACAACTTATGTAGCTTAACACCATTCAACAATTTATTTTGCAGCAATATTTGTGCCAAATTCAGATCGAGACTGGATGAAAGAAGTTATAAGCACGCAACAATTGGTTCAAATCTAACAGCGACAGCGACGTACTTATGACAACTTACTTAACCTAACCTGGTTGTAGGCCTTCTTATTTCTAAGCAACCAGGTACCGTAAACAAAATGTCACACTAGACAAATATGTCAAATATGATTATAAAAACACTCTCAAACACTCCGAAGTCATGTATGCCGGTAGTAAATCATCCAAAATTAACATCTAAACTGTAAAATAACCTTAGTAGCGCAAAATAACCATATAAAATTAACAAATTCAGGAGCATCGTTGCGAGCTGACCTACTGAGTCACTGCCTACTTGATTATTGTTATTATTATTATTATTATTATTATTATTATTATTATTATTATTTATTTATTTATTTATTTATTTATTTATTTATTTATTTATTTATTTATTTATTTATTTATTTATTTACATTGTTTAGACCCAAAGGATCACATTAAGCAAATTATGTTCTGGTGCTGTTCTTCTTGTTCTTCCAGAACTCCTTCATCATCTCACTGTGTCGGACTCGACGTTCCTCCGTCCATCCTTTCCCTGGTCTCCTTGGTCAATCTTCATGTGTGACTTCCCATCTGTGGATCTTATGTCGGAATGTCATTCGATCGTCTATGTCTATTGGTATGATGTTTGCACTTTCGAGATCAATTTGGACTTGGGTAGCCCAGACTGTTGTCACTTTAAGTTTCCGTAAGTAAGTCAATATTCTCTTTGTTAGCCGGTTGTCATTCAGTCTCATAATGTGGCCGTAGAATCTCAGTCGTTGCTTGCGGAAATCTGACTCGATGTTAGAGTATCTCTCTGTGATTGTGTGTGATTGCAGACGATATCCATCATCTGTGAGTTTAGGGCCCAATATTTTACGGATGATTTTTCTCTCAGCCTTCTTGATGTTCTCAAGATCCCCTTTGTAGTTGAGGTTTAGTGTCTCGCTGGCGTAAAGTGTCTCAGGTTTGATGACAGTCGAGTAGTTTTGAATTTTGGTGTTGATGCTCATGCATTTCTTGTTGTAAATATTTGCTAATTTTCCGTATGCGTTACGCAAATTAAGTTCACGAGATTTTTATTATTATTATTTATTTATTTACATTGTTTAGACCCAAAGGATCACATTAAGCAAATTATGTTCTGGTGCTGTTCTTCTTGTTCTTCCAGAACTCCTTCATCATCTCACTGTGTCGGACTCGACGTTCCTCCGTCCATCCTTTCCCTGGTCTCCTTGGTCGATCTTCATGTGTGACTTCCCAACTGTGGATCTTATGTCGGAATGTCATTCGATCGTCTATGTCTATTGGTATGATGTTGGCACTTTCGAGATCAATTTGGACTTGGGTAACCCAGACTGTTGTCACTTTAAGTTTTCGTAAGTAAGTCAATATTCTCTTTGTTAGCCGGTCGTCATTCAGTCTCATAATGTGGCCGTAGAATCTCAGTCGTCGCTGGCGGAAATCTGACTCGATGTTAGAGTATCTCTCTGTGATTGTGTGTGATTGCAGACGATATCCATCATCTGTGAGTTTAGGGCCCAATATTTTACGGATGATTTTTCTCTCAGCCTTCTTGATGTTCTCAAGATCCCCTTTGTAGTTGAGGTTTAGTGTCTCGCTGGCGTAAAGTGTCTCAGGTTTGATGACAGTCGTGTAGTGTTGAATTTTGGTGTTGATGCTCATGCATTTCTTGTTGTAAATATTTGCGATTTTTCCGTATGCTTTCCGCAATTTAAGTTCACGAGATTTTTGCGCCACTCTTTCCATACCTGTGGGTTCAATAATTTCACCCAAATACTTGAATTGATTAACCCTGTTTATCATACCGTACTCTGTGAGTAAATTTTGTGTTTGAATGTGTTTTGTCGATATAAACTCGGTCTTTGTGAAGGAAATTTGTAGTCCGACCTTTTCAGCACACTCTTTTAAGACCTCAATCTGAAGAATTGCCGTTCGTTCATCAGCGGAGAGGATTGCAAGATCATCCGCGAAAGCGAAGCATGTCACGTCGATATTATCCGTTTGCCTTCCTAGCATGACGGGCTTCCAGGTATTCCGACTCCTCAGTTCATTTCTCCATTCTTTGATGACCTTCTCTAGGACGATATTAAAGAGTAGAGGGGAGAGCCCATCACCCTGCCGTACACCTTTCTCGATGAGGAAAGGTTCAGATACTTCACCAAGGAACTTGACTTTGGAAGTTGTTTCAGATAGGGTCTGTTGGATGAGGCGTCGTGTTTTCGGGTCGAGCGTGTATTCTTCGAGTATATTAAAGAGGGATAGGCGGTCGACAGAGTCATAAGCTTTCTGAAAATCGACGAATACGCAGATGGTTGGGAGATTTCGTAAAGCTCGAAGTTTCAGTGTGGACTTGAGGTTGAAAATTTGTTCAGTACTTGATCTGTTTGGTCTGAACCCTGCCTGGTATTCACCAATGAGAGGCTCGAGCTGTTCTTGTGTGCGTTGTAGGAGGCAAGCAGAGAAGACTTTGTAAGGTACAGAAAGGAGGGATATCCCTCTATAGTTATTTACATCCAATCTGTTTCCTTTTTTGTAGAGTGGGTGAATGAGTGCGCATTTCCAATCATCTGGGAGTTTTTCACTTCGCCAGACTTCTTGGATGATCTGTGTAATTTCCTGCAGTGATCGTGGTCCAAGATTGTTCAGCAGTTCCGCGACAATTCCGTCTTCTCCTGCTGTCATTCCATTCTTGAGTTTTTTGATATGGCGAGTGATTTCTTCTTGTGTTGGTGGATCAGCGTCTGGCTTGACGTGTTCTGGGGTCGTATGCAAGAAACGTACAGTTGGTTCGGGACAGTTAAGGAGCCCAGAAAAGTAGCGTGCAAGTTCATCGCAATTTTCACGATTAGTAAGTGCCAGTTTTCCATCCTGTTTCCTAAAGGTTAAATTTGGCGGTGCATAACCCTTAATATTATTCGCGAAGGTCCTGTAGAAATTCCGACTATCGGAGTTTCTGAAATCATTCTCCATGGACTTAAGTTGCTCAGTGATATAATCACGCTTGACTTTCCTGATAGTCTTGTTTGTCTGTTTGCCGATGTCGAGGAAGTGTCCCAGGGTTCCTGGTGATCTACTGCTGTTGTATTTTTGGAATGCGACTCGGCGATTGGCAATGGCTTGATCACACTCAGAATTCCACCATGGATGTTTTGTCTTTCTTTTTAGCGGGATCAGTGCTTTAGCTTGTCCGATAATTTTGCTACGAAAGTCGTTCCAGTTATTCGCCGGTTCCTTTTCCCATTCCTCTACAATATTTGTTTCTTGAATCATAGCTAAATCGAATTTCGGGATATGTGGTTTGCGACGGAGAACTCTCTTTGGGGTGAACTTTACTTTGATTCTTGTAAGGTAGTGATCCGAGTCGATATTCGCGTCTCGTCGGACTTCAACGTCGTGAATGGTTCTGTAGTGGGCGTAGGAAATGGCGACGTGATCAATCTGATACTCACCGAGATGTTGGATCGGAGATCGCCATGTTTTCTGATTATGCGGTGATTTTCTAAAGTGCGTGGACATAATTTTAAGGTTGAATTGGTGACAGATGTCAAACAGACGCGTGCCGTTAGTGTTCGTGTTTTGGTGTGCGGAATATTTACCGACGATTTTTCGATAGATTTTCTCTTTGCCAAGTTGAGCATTGAAATCTCCCATGAGGATTTTAACGTCGTCGCGGGAAATCTTGCTCATGATGTTCTCAAGTTTGTTCCAGAATTTTTCAACCGTTTCAGGGTTCTTCTTATTGTCAACATTGGTGGGGGCATGCGCATTGATGAGTGTGAAATTTTTGTTGGCGCATTTGATGCGCATGGTCATGAGCCGACTATTGACGGGTGTGATTTCCCTGACGGAGGTGATAATAGATCTGTGTACAAGAAACGCCATACCGAAAATTGGTGCGCCCCTTGCGACTCTTTGTTGTGTTTTGCTTTTAAAGATGCGGTAGTTTCCGTAGTCCATAGTGTCGTTGTCTGTCATTCGTGTTTCTTGAAGAGCAAGGATGAGAATTTTTTGTCGGTCAATTTCCTGCGTGAGGTCATGTAATTTACCTGTTTGGATCAATGTATTAATGTTTATCGTTCCAAGGAATGATTTCTGGTTGTAGGGAAGTTTACCAGAGATCTCCGATATTCTATGCTGCGCACGTCTGAACTCCCCAGAATCCGAAAGTTCAGTGGCCGTCTGTTGACGGGTGGATTGTGTACCACCTGGGGTAAGATTGTATTTACTTCCACATTCCATATTTGCTTGTACTCAGTACTTGGCCTAGCAGATACCAGGACCATATAGGACCAGAGGTTGTTGAGGCCTTTGGAACTTAGATTTTCAGCCGAGCTCACTGAGCTAACAGACGCTGACCACTCGCCGCTGGATACCAGTACAAACGCTCATGGATTTAAGTAAAGCTGACATCTAACCAAATACTAGTATAGATGCCTTTCATCCTATTAATCCCCGATACAAGGCCGCCTCGTCCGCCATTAACACTGTTCTATAGATCAACTATACCACCATCAATGCCGTTGAGGACTTCACCGTAACCCTGGCAAGGGACTCTTACAAGGTACTACCAGCCGGGTCACCTGGACCTCGGTTTTTTAAAGAGGTGTTACTCCTCTATCACTCACCGCTTTTTCCTGGCTTGTGACAGGCAGAGCCTGGCTTCCCAAACATTGGGCCCAGGTTGGCGGGGTTTTTATTAGTATTATTATTATTATTAGTAGTAGTAGTAGTATTAATATTATTATTCTTTAATCGTATCGGCCAACTAAGGACCACGTTATTTCAACTGGCTTCTCTGGGCTTTGGTCTTTGCCCAGTGTTCCTTCATACGTTGCCGGTGTTGCTCTTTTCTTTCTTCCGTCCACATCTTTCCCGTCTTCAACTTCGGTTTTTCTTGAAAACCCTGGTGGTCGTGTAGTTTCTTCCTGAGGGGATTGCGTTCTTGAATATCCCCACAGGTAATTTCCATCTCTTGCAGGTCACTTTCCACCTCTTCGAACCAGGCTGGCTTGGTCTTCTTATTTTTAAAATAGTTAAAGATCCGGTTCGTCAATCGTGTGGGTTTCATTCTAAGCAAGAGGCCATAAAATGCAATCCTTTTCCTCATTACATCAGAGATCTTCTGGACATGAATATACAGCTCATAGTTATGCCGTCGTCTATATTCACCGTTGTTTTTAATTGGGCCAAGAATTTTCCTCAAGATCTTTATTTCCTTGATCTCCAATTTTTCTACCAGGCCTTTCTTGTTCATGGTGAGGCATTCCGCTGCGTACAGAGCCTCTGGTCGCATGACAGTGCAATAATGCCTAAGTTTTGCGTTCAGGGATATTGACTTTTTGTTGTAAACGTCCTTGGTGAGTTGGTACGCCATTTCCATTTTGTTCATGCGGGAAGTGAAGGTTTCTTTCTCACATACGTTGGGTTCTACCCACTCGCCAAGATATTTAAACTTATCTGTCCGTTTGATTTTCCCCTGGTTTACTTTTAGCTCCCTTGGTGCTGGCTTGATGTTAGTTATTATTATTAATATTATTATTATTATTATTATTATTATTATTATTATTACTATTATTATTATTATTGAATTGCAGCCAATGGCCATAGCGTGGGCTCCCCATCAAGGCCAATTTCAAGTAGTTCCAACTTTGGCTACCAGAGATACCTCTGTCTCTGACACCTAGTGGATAGAGCGCTTCTAACCAAATAACCTACAAATGTAGCTACACCTACCAATTGCAGTAGTAGGTTCTTTTACATGCCATAAATCTATGACATGAGCCCGATGGCTTTACTTCTCCTCCGAAGGAAGGCAAACTGAGGGATATTAACGCTCTTAAAAATCCGACGACTTCGGCCGGGTTTGAACCTGCGATCTTGGGCTTACTGTCGACCAAATTATTATGTGTACTCGAGTTTGAGGGTTGTTTGTTAAGTAACCAATAGACCTACATAAAATCCAATAACATCATCATTTTCGTCGTTCTATTTTACGTTAGTTAATGTAGGTTTGGAATTTTAAATTTATATTTTAATATTTTTTATCGCAGTTGAAACAAAAAAGTGACCGTTTTAAGCGTGTTTCAATCATGCGTCACATTTAATAATTATTATCTCACAAACCCGTCATCAGATCGAATCCAAATTTTAACACATTATACATTGGAATGCTGTATAACTGGTTTATTGATTTCAAAATTTTGTGTGTTCAAGAAGGAATGTTGTTATCATTTTTGTAAGGTAACGTTTTCTCGGCTCGGAGTCGATGGAAAATGTAGTTCTTGGTTGCGTTGTAATCGTTATACATCAAAAGGTTATGCTGTAAGACTGTGAAATACGTACATTAATTCACTTATATTATACCGGTTTGTATTTGTACGGGGAATTAAGACAAGGTTCACCAGCTAGCCGCTCCGGGAAATGCTGTACAGCGTTGCTGATATGGAGCCCATCACTTCCGAGCGAGGCGCGCCATGACGCGTTATGGAGCCCATCTTGGCAACGCTGTACAACTTTCACCGGAGCGGCTAACTGGTGAACCATGTCTTAATTCCCCGTAAAAATACAAACCTATATAAAATAAGTGAATTAATTTACGTATTTCACAATCATACAGCATACGTTTTTGATGTATAAGGATTACAACGCGACCAAGAACTACATTTTCAAACCACCCCGAGCCGAGAAAAAGTTACTTTACAAAAATGATAAAAACTTTGTTTCTTGGACACACAAAATTTTAAAATTAATAAACCAGTTATACAACATTCCAATGTATATTTTGTTAACATTTGAATTCGATTTGATGACGGATTTGTGAGATAATAATTCTTAAATATGACGCATGGTTGAAACGTGCTTAAAAACGGGCACTTTTTGTGTTCCAACTGCGTTAAAAAAATATTAAAATATAAATTCCGAACCTACATGACCTAACGGTTTTTTTTTTGTCGTGTAGCCTCCTGAGAGACCGAGTGCAGGTCTTTCTAGTCGACGCCCGTGGGCGACCTGCGCGTCGGGATGAGAGATGGAATGGATGAAGATGAATGCAACTGGGCAAGGATGTGGAAGGATCGGCCGTGGCCTGTCAGAAGGTACTGTCCCAGCATTTGCCTGGTGTTGAAAATGGGAAACCACGGAAAACCAATTCAAGGACAGCCGACGGTGGGCTTGAACCCACGCGTCTACCGAGTCAGCAGAGAGCTTGGCCCCTTGACCTAACGCAGCGCTTTAGCCCGCGTAGCCACTACTGTCGGTATGACCTAACGTAAAATAGAACGACGAAAATGATGATGTTATTGGATTGTATGTAGGTCTCTTGGTTACTTCACCAACAACCTTCAAACTCGAGTGCACATAATATTTTGGTCGACATTAGGTCCGCCACCGAAGACTATAGAGGTCTGCAGTTCGTCTCTCGATCCAAATTCCATTTTCTTCGTAGGGCCGAAGATTCTTCTAAGAATTTTTCGTTCTTGTTTTTCAAAGTCTTCAATTTTTGAATTGCATGTAGAAATTACAAGTTGGAAGTTTGTTTTAGATTTAGACAATTGTCCTTGACCTTGAAGCTTGCGGCTGGGCCTGTACACAGTCACTCTCTATCCCTCACGCTTCACACTTGTCACCACCGGTCTGATTTAAGAAAATTCCAGACTTGAGCACATGACGACACCACCGTGCAGACAGTACAGTCGATGTCGAAGTATTGAGTGACGCGGAAGTACACGTTACATAGTTACGAACAGAACGCTATTATATTTGCCAATAACTGTACTTCCGCAGTAGAGTGAGATCGTTTTTGTCCATCGCCTGACCGCATGGGGCTGCTGACAACAACACACGTACTGTGGTAACTCACCTCCAGGCTTCCATTAAGATTTTTCACTCGTCTAAAACAAACGTCCGGACTAATAATAATAATTTCGCATGGCCTCGGGTGCCGGGTGCAAGCTTTGTTAATTGACACCCAGAGGGCTGCTTGCATGTCGAATTTCGTCGTTCCTTTGAACGCTATGCAAGTCAAGGAGGTTAAATATCTAAGCTCATTGACACTACAGCGCTTTCTAGTAGAGAATGGAGGAACTTTGCGTTGGTGGAAAATCCCGAGATTAATTTTGCCATTGAACACGGCCTACTGAATTCCAATGGGTTCTTTAACATGCCAACAACGTATGACATCCATGTCGTGATTTTGTCGCCTTTCAAAAATCACTTACCACGGCCAAGGGCGAACCTGCAAGCTTGGGGTTGGTAATAATAATAATAATAATAATAATAATAATAATAATAATAATAATAATAACATCGTATGGCCTCGGGTGCCTGGTGCAAGCTTTGTTAATTGACACTCAGAGGGTAGCTTGCATGTCGAATTTCGTCGTTCCTTTGAACGCTATGAAAGTCAAGGAGGTTAGATATCTAAACTCCTTGACACTACAGCGCTTTCAAGTAGAGAATGGAGGAACTTTGTGTTGGCGGAAAATCCCGAGATTAATTTTGCCATTGAACACGGCCTACTGAATTCCAATGGGTTCTTTAACATGCCAACAACGTATGACATCCATGTCGTGATTTTTGTCGCCTTTCAAAAATCACTTACCACGGCCAAGAGCGAACCTGCAAGCTTGGGGTTGGTAATAATAATAATAATAATAATAATAATAATATCGTATGGCCTCGGGTGCCTGGTGCAAGCTTTGTTAATTGACACTCAGAGGGTAGCTTGCATGTCGAATTTCGTCGTTCCTTTGAACGCTATGAAAGTCAAGGAGGTTAGAAATCTAAACTCCTTGACACTACAGCGCTTTCAAGTAGAGAATGGAGGAACTTTGTGTTGGCGGAAAATCCCGAGATTAATTTTGCCATTGAACACGGCCTACTGAATTCCAATGGGTTCTTTAACATGCCAACAACGTATGACATCTATGTCGTGATTTTTGTCGCCTTTGAAAAATCACTTATCACGGCCAGGGGCGAACCTGCAAGCTTGTGGTTGGTAATCCGACACGTTAACCACTGACCCACCGTGGCAAGCAACGTCCGGTCTGTAATTATATTATTATTATCCATTTTTTAACTCTTATTCTCCCAGCTCGGCTTTATCAACGGATTCTGCGAGGATCATTCCTCTACCGTCGCAGGAACGTGGGGCGAGGTCCGGACTGTATGGTGGGTCGTACAGACTCTCCCAGTGAAATGACCGTAGCTTGTTGGCGGTTGTGGTTGCCACATGTAGTCTCGCATTGTCGTGGTCCGCTAAAGAAGTTCCTGGCGGGACAGCGATTCACGTGCAACGATGACGCCAAGACAGCAGTCCGAAGATGGTTCCACAGTCAGCCGGCTGAAGTCCACCTCAAGGACATCTCAAATTTAGTGCTGCGATGGGACAAATGTCTCAGCAATTGTGGAGACTATGTGGAAAAGTAGTGTGATGTACGTGGAAGAGTTCGTATATTTGAGTCGTCCAGTTGCAAAACTCGTTTAATCCACTTGTGAATAAGGATCATGTCGTAAAATTATGGCCTATTTGCCATCTCTTGATGATTGCAGTACATTTGCATTTGTCTGTTGGCACAGGCTAGAGTAAAATGTGGCTTTTCACCGATGTCTCAGTCTCACTCATGGCTGTGATTATATGGAAGCTACTGAGGTATGGGTGGTGCTTAGTAATGCCATTCGGGGCACATTCAGTGCCGGTGGATGCTGTGAAGGGTTCTACTCATAGGGTTAGTACTGCTGTTCTGACTCAGTGAGGAAAGCAATGGCAAACTACCTCACTCCTCATGTTGCCTAGTACGCCTCAATATAGCGCTGCCTTAAGTTTTTGTGGGTATCTACTCACATAACCTAACGGCGGTACTTTTGAGGATCCAACCAGCCTTCGGGCTGATTACCTAACAGACAGACGTAAAATTATTTATTTTATTTTGTTGTGTTTAATTTAATTTAATTTTCTTTCATTTTTTATTTTGATTTTGTTTTATTTTATTTTGTTTTATTTTGTTTTAAATTGTTTTGTTTTATTTGCTGTTTGTTTTATTTTATTTTATTTTGTTTTTATTTTGTTTTGTTTATTTCATTTAGATTTGTTTTATTTTGATTTTGTTTTGTTTATTTTGTTTTATTTTATTTTGTTTTATTTTACTTTGTTTTATTTTGATTTTCCAGAAAACAAACACAAAAACAAAAAACAAAAAAACACGCAGCAAAAAGCAAAATTTAAAAACAAAAGCAAAAACAGAAAACAAAAAAACAAGAAACACAAAGCAAAAACCAAAATTTAAAAACAAGAGCAAAAGCAGATAACAAACACAAAACCAACACCAAGAAAGAAAATCAAAAAGTAAAAAACAACAAACACAAAAGATACGCGAGGAGAAGTCCAGAGAAACGTTTCTCATGAAAATGATTCTTATTCACAAGTGGATTAAACGAGTTTTGCAGCTGGACGACTCATTTGTAAATTACCTGTAAGTAAATATATTTGGCCTCATACATATGTAAGTCTTCTGGAAATTTGGGGTACCGCGCCTGCCTCTCGCCCAGAGGCCCCGGGTTCGATTCCCGGCTCCGTCGGGGATTTTAGAAAATGGCGTGAGGGCTGGAACGGGGTGCACTCAGCCTTGTGAGGACCATTGAGTAGCTGTCTGACAGTGAGGCAGCGCTCCGTTTACGAAAACCAAGAATATCGGCCGAGAGGACCCGATGCGCTGACCACGCGTCACCCCAATATCTGCAGGCCAAATGGCTGGGCAGAGGTCGCTTGGTAGGCCTGGGCCCTTCAAGGGCTGTAGTGCCAGGGGTTATTATTATTATTATCATTATTATTAAGGAATTTTGAAATAATCGGATCTTATTTGTTTAATCACGAATTTAGACAAATCGGACTTGAAACTTTACTTCAAAGAGCTATTGTTTCATTTTGTGGGTTGGAAATCGTAGTCATTCAGACCCATGCACTTGAACATTTTTTTCGGATAACCTGTGTTATTGCGGTATCTATACGAATGTATTGTAATCCATGGCCTTAAGTTAAACCATTCCAACGTTTGCTTGGAATAGAAGTGGGAAAACCACGGAAACCCACTTTGAAGATGGCTGAGGAAAGAATAAAACCCACCTCTTCTCAGTTCTGCCTTACGAGGCTGAGTGTACCCCATCCCAGCCATAAGACCAGAATTAAATTCCTTGGCAGAGCCATGAATCAAACCTGGAAGACCACCTCGTGGTGTAGTGGTTAGCATTCGTAGCTGTCACCCCAGAGGTCTGGTTTCAATTCCCGGCTCAGCCCGGAAATTTAATTCTCGTTTGAGTGCTGGGATGGGGTACTCTCAGACTCGAGAGGCAAAACTGGGAAGAGGTGAGTCGTTTCCCACCTCAGCCATTCTGGAAGTGATTTTCCGTAGTTTTCCTCTTCTACTCCAGACAAATGCTGGGATAGTACCTATCTTAAGGCCAGGGCTGCTTCCTATCCAAATATTACCTCAATTACAAATACACACACTATTACACACATCACAATAACACATTTTATCAGAGAAATTCTACACACAGCTAAGTACACGGGGTGTCACAAAGCCTCTAAAAATCAACAACAGCGATTTTAGAGGGACGGGCTGCGTGGCTCAGCGGTAACGTCCTGGCCTGCTCTACCAAGGTCGCAGGATCGAATCCTGGTACAGTCAGTTGGCATTTTTGGGTGCGCAAATGCGATGGAGCCGTTTTAGTACATTTACTGGCAAGTTAAAGATGCCCTTCGGGGCAAAGTTCCGGCACCTCGTCGTCTTTAAAAGCCGTAGTAGTTAAAAGGGACGTTGCTGTTTGAGCCTTCAGTCTTTTGACTGGTTTGATGCAGCCCTCCATGCCTCCCTGTCCTGAGCTAATCGTTTCTTCTCTACATAGCTACCACACCCTACATCCGAGGCAATCTGTTTAATATTTTCTAACCTTGGTCTACCCCTACAGTTCTTGTCCTCAATCCTTCCTCCATAACTAAGCTTGCTATTCCTGAGTGTCTTAGTATGTGTGCTACCAACCTATCTCTTCTTTTCATTAGCAGTCGCCAGAAACATCTCTCCTCTCCCACTCGTCGTAATACGGCTTCGTTTGTAACTCTATCTACCCGTCTGATCTTCATCATTCTCCTCTCTTCTGCTGCACCAATAGTCCAAGTTTCACTTCCGTAGAGCGCCACGCTCCAGACAAGGGACGTAAAACCATATTTGAGGGCCACATTAGTGCGGAGCTGTGGGACTGGCTCCTCTTGACTGAGCACGCCCCAATGTACCTGTCTGATGCACTCCAGAGGCGTGTAACTCATTCCGCTATAATTAACGACTATTGGATTTTATATTGCACCGTTTAAATAATAACTGTCTTCCTTTTCTTGGCTTGTAACAGGATGACAAGAGAATTTAGTTAACACCTGCACGCTGGTTTCAATTGTAAATTACTCAGTTGACGGTAAGGGCCTCGGTCATCTTACATCCAGAGGAATCACTTCTATCGTAACTTCGAAGCGATAGAGATGGGACCGGCCTACAGCAAGTTGGCATACCATCCTCTGAAAACTTGAGTATCGACAGTGACAATATTGAGCAGATCCCGTGGGAAAACACTTAAGTCCAAAATAGAATTATGTTGTTTGAACCCATTTTTCAGTGTTGCCTTAGTAAACAAAAATTCGATGCTTTTCAGTCGGTCAACACGATTGTACCCAAATGAGATGGATTATTCCCTAATCCTGCAAACAATTACGTGAGGCCAATTAATTAATTAAAAATGAGATGGGTTTTTCTTGTTATTTGCGCCCAGAGGGCATCTTACATGTCGAATTTTATCGCTCCTTGGAGCGCTATGAAAGTCAAGGAGGTTAGATATCTGAGATCCTTGACACTATAGCGTTTTCTAGTAGAGAAAGGAGGAACTTTTTGTGTTAGCGGAAAATCCTGAGATTAATTTTGCCATTATGAACACGGCCTACTGATTTCAAATGGGTTCTTTAACGTATGACATTCGTACCGAGATTTTTGTCGCCTTTCAAAAATCACTTACCACGGCCAGGAGCGAACCTGCAAGCTTGGGGGTTGTAGTCCGGCACGATAACCAGTCTCCCACCGTGGCAACCGGCAAATGTAATGAAATCGATTCCCCCCCCGCGTGAAATCTACCTCCCAATCTTGTCTGTCACCCCGCAGGCCCGGGTTCAATTCACGGCCCTGCCTGTTAGAGGGCTGGAAGGGGTACACTCAGCCCCGTGAGTACAAAATTGAGAAGACGCGGATTCGATTCCCACCTCAGCCATCCTGGTAGTGGTTTTTCGCGGTTTCCCACTTCTACTCCAGCCTAATGCCGGGATGGTTCCTAAATTCAGGCCACGGCCGCCTACTTCCCAATCCTCACCTGAATTATAAATGCACTCAAATGGCCATCACAATAACACATGTTATTAGAGAAAATTCCACGCTCACCCAAGTACCAACACGGGGCTAAATGACCACGATACCCAAGTCTCTCAAATGAAACAACAACACCAACCACCTGGACATTTCTGGCCTAATGTAATCTTCTTGTGCTGCTTTGTGACATTGTAGTTTATTTACCATCCTCTCCAATTCCTCAGCCGTGATTTTCCCGTCCTCACTCATCTATTGTGTGTATTTAATTTAAGTGGTGTAGTGGTCAGGGTGCTTAGCTGCCTCCCCGGAAGTTCAAGGTTCGATTCCCGGTTCTGACACGAAATTTGAAAAGTGTTATGTGGACTGGAACAAGGTCTACTTAATCTCTTAATTCATCATTAAAGGTTATTTAACTTTGCACGAACAGAAACGCTCGTTAACTTACCACTAACAAGGAATTAAATTACGTTACTCAACTCTCTAAAGCATCGTTAAAGAGGAGGGAAACAGCTGAACTCTACCTCACGCATCTCGCAATGGAGGTTTGTTTCCGAGTTTCACACGAACTTTCATCCATATGAATATAATATATTTTTATGACAGTGAAATTGTAAAAGATCATACATATTACTAACACCAAGAAAGAAGAATACGGAAATTTTTAAATATATATATATATATATACGAGTGTTACAGTAGTCGCATATGATGTGTAACATGTGACATGTTATCCTACTATGTGTGTCCTGGGAGCGCAAATCCCTTGTTGACAGTGAACTCTGTTGGTCATTGAAATAACTACTTGTAAAAGTCCAGTGCCAAATCCTGACCGTAATGAATCATAATTATTATTTGCCGTGGCGGAAGCAATCCACTGCCTACTTGTTGCGAGCTGTGCTCTATACCGGCCAGTTAGTGAACCCATGCCAGCGATGTTATTGAAAATGGCCTCGTTTTGCCGATCAGCGCACTGCCAAGTATAGGCGCGATTAAAAATTAGGTGTGCGGAAGGTATATTAAATGTGTTTCTTCCAGTGATATGTTTAGACCAACGAAGTTTTAATTATTGTTAGTAGTCGGCGTTAATATACTGAATTCCTACGTTGTTTGGAGTGTTTGTTGATGCGATATAGATTCCACATAGCCACATGGCCGACAGTACATCGAGTGCTTACAGTAAATAAGAATAGCCTACAGCAAAAGTATGAAGATTTAATAAATCGTAATTGTTTTCAGCAAATATGATAAAATGAATATTTTCACATCAAAGAACAACAACTTGAATATGATTTACTGTAGGAATATCTTAAATGGGGTCTCCAAACCTTGAACTAAGCTGTATGCGATATACGTTCCCCATAGCCACATGGCCTACAGTACGTCATTGTATCGATCTCCGCCATCACGCGCGCTCATTTTTTCCGTCCCATCCACTTCCGTCCTTTTTCCAAAATCGCTTCCTCAAAAATGTCCAGCTACCAAGTGGAAAGATGTTACACATCAAAAAATAATAATTAGAGCCTTGCAGTAGTCGCCTATGATGTGTAACATCTGACATGTTATTCAAATAATTCCATATTACTTATTCGCAATTTGAAATAATGAACTCATAGTGCCAGCAAACATGAAGGATTCCTTCGCGTTCTTGTCATCGGTAAGTTCTCATTACTATTATTTCTGCAATAATTACTTGTAAAACTCCAGTGACAAATCCTTTCAGCAAATATGATATAATAGTGGTGTACTTTGGCCGACAGTACCTCGAGTGTTTACATGAAATAAGAACACAGCAAAAGTAGTAAGATTTAATAAATCATAATTGTTTTCAGCAATATTTTCACACCAAAGAACGACAGTTTGAAGATGATTTATTGTAGGAATATCTGTAATGGGGCCTCCAAACCTTGAAGTAAACCGTATGCGATTTATTATCCACGTAGCCACATGGCCGACAGTATGTCGTTGTACCAATCTCCGCCACCCCGCGCGCTTATTGTTTTCGTTGCATTTCCGTCCCACTTCCGTCCCTTTTTACAAAATCACCTCCACACAAAAATATACAGCAACCGAGTGGAATGATGTTCCACATTAAAAATATCCAGCAACCGAGCGGAAAGGTGTTACACATCAAAAAGCATATGCGAAGTGGGATTAGAACTCCTTCCAGCTCTCCACAATAAATTCAAAATCTACACCGCAACCGCTTACGCTACGAAGACAACTCGGAGTACGCGTCATTTTAAGCTATGAATTCACACAACTGCCAGTTCTCCTAAATACTTTGTTCATATCATATCTACGAGGGCAGATCAAAAAGTAAGTTGCACTTCCCAGTTATGGCCATTTATTACACCACCTATACAACAGCAACACGCCTATAACGACATACAATGTAACGTCACTTTTCCTCATAGTTTCCAAGAGACTCCAAACATTTCTGCGAACGCACAACCAACTTGTCGATGCCGGATGCATAGAAAGTTCCTCCAGAGTTCTGCAACCACATGGAGACAGCGCCCTTCACCTCCTCATCGGTCTGGAAACGTCGACCACCGAGCTCCGTTTTGAGCTTACCGAACGGATGAAAGTCACATGGTGCTAGGTCGGGACTGTAGGGTGGCTGTTGCCAGACCTCCCACTTGAAACGCTGCAGCAGTTCGCTCGTTTGGCGGACCTTGTGAATGTTGCGTTATCGTGCAACAAAATCACACCGGCGCTCAATTTCCCCCGGAGCTTCTCTTTAATCGCTTTACGCAACCAGTGCAACGTTTGATAATACGACGCGACGCCGCGTTGATCGTCGTTCCTTTCGGCATGAATTCCACGTGCAACGGGTTTCTGCGGCGAATCGTCACAGGCGATGAAACGTGGGTCCACCACTTCACTCCCGAAACGAAGAGAACATCAATGGAATGGGTGCAGCCCTCATCACCACAACGAAAGGCCAAGGTTCAACCTTCAGCCGGCAAGGTTATGGCGACAGTGTTCTTTGACATGGAGGGTTTGCTGCACGCCATGTGACTTTCATCTGTTCGGTAAGCTAAAAACGGAGCTCGGTGGTCGACGTTTCCAGACCGATGAGGAGGTGAAGGCCGCTGTCTCCGTGTGGTTGCAGAACGCTGGAGGAACTTTCTATGCATCCGGCATCGACAAGTTGGTTGTACGTTCGCAGAAATGTTTGGAGTCTCTTGGAAACTATGTGGAAAAGTGACGTTACATTGTACAGTATGTCGTTATAGGCGTGTTGCTGTTGTATAGGTGGTGTAATAAATGGCCATAAATGGGAAGTGCAACTTACTTTTTGATCTGTCCTCGTACTTAGTATAAAACAAAGTCGCCGATTATTGGAGGATGTCACGGGTAATCTCGAGAACCACTGGCTGGATTTTGATGCGGTTTTCACAATTCTATGAAGGATATCTCGAGGAATGTTTCTGTAGAAAATAATTTATTTATGACCAAAGGAAGCCAAGCAATAACAATTTCAGTAAAAAAAGGTCGAAAAAAAACAGGCGTCCGTGCGCTTTTTAAGCTTACGCTGGGCAACCCATTAAAAATATCTCTTCAGCATGAAAAGTTCTACAAATAAGTCCACGAGAGCATATCTCTATCTTCAATACATCGTCCATTATATGTGTTTTTACGTTTTCATTTCTTCCAAGGATCTCCATTACCTCAGTTACAGCCTAACTAGTGGGCGAACCTATTGCTCCAGATATAGCCAGCAGCAAACTGTCGAGTCGTGTTGAGTGGTTGTGTTCGGAGTTTACCTGGAAGTGCAACTCAGCATTTCTTATTTTCCCTCCGCAAAATACACAGTCAAGTTAAGATTGTACGGAAGGGGGATGTGTTTCATGGACCTCGCCATTCTTAAATTACGTCTGACAAGAATCCGTTGCTCATGCATCTCCACGATACTATCATTAATAATCCAGTCAGTGATTTTAACCCATCATGCCGAGACGGTAACCGGTATACGTCGTAGTTCATTTACATAGAAAAAAAGAGCGCTTATCACGTAATGCATTCATAACTCTTCCCGGGCGAAGCCGGGGTTGGTTGATAGTTTTAATATATAGAGCACCTGGCCACCACGGCCGGTTATATTTATCTAAATGGGGTCCCTTTTTGCAGGGGGCCATTCTGAAACGGAGGCCTAAGGTGAATCTGACCCTGGCCATATCCTCTATGACTGGGTCTCCTTACTGCGGCCCGCCTCAGGCAGCGATGCCTGGCCCACACAGACATAACGACCTGTTAGTGCAGTAAACCCTCGCCAGGTGTCACAATAAAGCGCTGCGGGAAACCTAAGATGAAGCTCTGGTGCATAAACCAGCCCGTCAAACGTTCAGATAGACATAGCCAAGTGACCTCACGCACGCAAGGGCTGACTAGCCTAATTTCTACACGGATATCATAGTTCATATTTCAGATTCAATGATGTCATTCTCACTCTTTCCAGTGACGTTACAGACCACACAAAACATCTCTTTCTCCGCTCATCAAATCACCAAATGTTGCCAAACTTACATTCTATGTTAAAGCACTGTGGCCATATGTTAAACTTTGCATATTATACTAGTCGTCTTTCAGTTTCTCTATTCAAGTTATTTTACAGTTGGTATTACGAATCATGGCGAGTCACATATTTGCCTAGTTATAAATAAAGTATTAATTTGTTCATTCAATCATTTAATCATTTCTTTATACATTTATTTATTTACCAATAGCGGCTTCGGTGGCGTAGTTGGTAGCATGCTGAGCTTCTGTGCCAAAGATTGCGAATTCAAACCCGGCCGAAGTCGTCGGGATTTTTAAGAGCGCTAAAAATCCCCCAATATGCCTTCCTTCGGAGGGAAAGTAAATCCAGCGGGCCCATGTCATAGATTTATGGCATGTAAAAGAACCTTCCACTAACAACACTTGTGTGAAGCTAAATTTCTAGGTTAGATTTGATTAACGATCTATTATGTTCCAACGTTGGCCGCCAGGTGCCGGTTGTGGTGTCATCTAGTAGCCAAGTTCACAGCTAAGTGACGTTGACGGTAGCATTTGGTAGCAAAAGTAGGAACTACTTGACATTGATCAACTGCAGTCCTTACCTGAATTACAGATAACACACACTAATACAGCCATCACAATGAACACCGGTTATCAGACAGATTCTACACACACGGAGCTACTTGACCGCGTTGTCGCAGCCCCTAAACTAAGGAACCAACCAACGCTCGCTAACGCACAGCGCTAGGACATGGGGCTAAGCTCTCAGCGGACTCGGTAGTCGTGGGTTCGAGCCCCACCGTCGGTCGTCCTTGAAATGGTTTTCTGTGGTTTCCCATTTTCAATTCTAGGCAAATGGTGGGACGGTAATTTCTGTCAGGCCATGGCCGCTTCCTTTCATATTCAAGCCCACTTTCATTCATCTTCCTTCATTTCATCTCTCATTTAACTCCTCTCCTGAGGTTGGTGTCAGGAAGGGCATCCGACCGTAATAACCACCCACCACATATAATTGCATCGCTTCTCATCCCCGAGTCCGTTGGAAACGGGCATAATTTATTTATTATTTATTATTTATTATTTATTATTTATTATTTATTATTTATTATTTATTATTTATTATTTATTATTTATTATTTATTATTTATTATTTATTACTTATTGTTTATTATTTATTATTTATTATTTATTATTTATTATTTATTATTTATTATTTATTACTTATTATTTATTGTTTATTATTTATTATTTATTATTTATTATTTATTATTTATTATTTATTATTTATTATTTATTGTTTATTATTTATTATTTATTATTTATTATTTATTATTTATTACTTATTATTTATTATTTATTATTTATTATTTATTATTTATTATTTATTATTTATTATTTATTATTTATTATTTATTATTTATTATTTATTATTTATTGTTTAGTATTTATTATTTATTATTTATTATTTATTATTTATTATTTATTATTTATTATTTATTATTTATTATTTATTATTTATTATTTATTATTTATTACTTATTATTTATTGTTTAGTATTTATTATTTATTATTTATTATTTATTATTTATTATTTATTATTTATTATTTATTATTTATTATTTATTATTTATTGTTTAGTATTTATTATTTATTATTTATTATTTATTATTTATTATTTATTATTTATTATTTATTATTTATTATTTATTATTTATTATTTATTATTTATTACTTATTATTTATTGTTTATTATTTATTATTTATTATTTATTATTTATTATTTATTATTTATTATTTATTATTTATTATTTATTATTTATTATTTATTATTTATTATTTATTATTTATTATTTATTATTTATTATTTGTAGTGGCTACGCTGGCTAACGCGCAGCATTAGGTCATGGGGCCAAGCTCTCTGCTGACTCGGTAGACGCGTGGGTTCGAGCCCCACCGTCGGCCGTCCTTGAAATGGTTTTCCGTGGTTTCCCATTTCCAACACCAGGCAAATGCTGGGACGGTACCTTCTGACAGGCCACGGCCGCTTCCTTCCACATCCTTGCCCAGTTTCATTCACCATCATTCATTTCATCTCTCATTAACTCCTCTCATGAGGTTGGCGTCAGGAAGGGCATCCAGCCGTAAAAACCATCGCCACAAAGACTTCCATCGCATCTCATCCCCGACCCCGTTGGAAAACGGGAATAATAAGGGGTAGACATACTATACCCTTGGAAAATAGCATGTAGACAAGATTCAAAATTTCGGGGTCGTAATGGATTCTCGTGAATGTGATTTAGAGATTTATGCCATCAACATAACTTCCAGGGTTCATAAGGTTAACTAATTATTACAAAGCCAAGAAAACAACAGGATCTACTAACAAATGAAATTTAATAACTGAATCAAACATAAAAACACTTAACAATAAACCACCCTCATATTGTTCACTCGCACGTGAACAGATCTGACACTGACCAGCCTGACGTACCATGATAACACGGCATGACAGCTGTCAAACACGCGATGTGACTGCAATGTCACTTAATTCAAAGTAACAAAAGGAAAACGGATCACAAGATCCAAAAATAACAAACAAATAAAATAGTACAAGAATTTAATATTTATGAGCGACACGCGTTTTAAGACTAGTTCAAGTAATGAGCACTTTGACGGGTGCTCGTTTCCGACCAAAACAGTCGGTTCGGGAACGAACTCCGTACTGC
The DNA here is from genome assembly GCA_946902985.2 of Meconema thalassinum. Lineage (NCBI taxonomy): Eukaryota > Metazoa > Arthropoda > Insecta > Orthoptera > Tettigoniidae > Meconema > Meconema thalassinum. The sequence goes on along the minus strand of OX336400.1, from coordinate 97,013,044 downwards.
GAAGGACGAATTACGGAAATGTGGGAACAACAATTACATATTTATATACACTACTGACATGCTCTAACCTTAGATTACCACAACCAAATACACGTGTGTATTATTTAAAATAAGGGCTGCGGAATTACCGTCTTATACCACAAACACTAGGAAAGCATAACATGACATGAACAAGTTTGTCCGGTTGCCAAATTATATTTATAATGAATACAATGGCCTTGAAAATAAGAGCCAACAACAACAAAATACAAATTTTAATTTTTACGCCAGAAAATTTGGCGTTTTAAAACAATGAACAAATAAGTCGTAGTCATGATAAAAGAAAACTTGGATCGACAACATGGCAACTCCCCAAATTAAACCAAATAAAATAACCTTAACTCATTAGGCTTTAAAGCAAACATTACGTGTCATAACCGAGATGGAGACAGCCGGGTTTGTTATGACATATCTGAGTGAGTGGCTGATTTCTTCCCCCAACGTAGTAATTAGTGCCACGCTAAATATAGATTCTGGCCCATAGCCAGCGTCCAGCAACCTTTGCTAATCGCCACCTGTTAAACGCGTACAAACAAAATATCACATTATCTCAAAACATCCTCTCAGGGATTTTTAATAACACATCTCCAGGTCAAACTTACCCCCAAGGGTAACTAATTTGCCGGAATGATGTCGCAGTCAAGGACAGGCTTTTTCCTCATCATCACTTACACCCAAAAACACGTGGCACTTTCTCGAAGATCTCGTCGCAGCATAAACCAGCACACCCTTCAGATAAATGACACACAACATGTCCAAATGACAATAAAGAATTAATAACTGGCATCAGAATTAGCCCGAGTTATCAAAGCAACTAAAACACTAATTTTCCCCCCACGTCTAGCATTAGTTTTTACACATCATTAATTCAGTCCATTTATCATTGTCGTTCCTAGGTTCTCATTCATGGCTACACTTTTTTTTATTGATACGTTAACCATATGCGGCCATTTCGCTATAAGAATTACGTATACATAAGGACAACATGTAAGTTACAAAATTTTACTGTACAACATAATTGTCACGCAATGCCAAAAATTACTACACGCATGTCAGTAAAGAAATCAAACCCTAAAATTTTAATTAAACCACACAAATAAAATCTGTACAAAGTTCCACACATCTCTCGCGATTCCCCTCGTCCAAAATCAATAAATCAATTTTTTAATACTCATCACTTAAACCACTTTCCAGAGGCCTTCCGCCTCGTCATTTCCCACCATTAGGCCGTTAGCCCATAACACTGATGGTAATGGAGGATGAAACTTGTTGTCTTCTTTCCATGGTCGTCATCTTGCTGCTGTTAAAACACAATTAAATTAAAGTTTTAAAACTGTTCTATCTGCTCTATGAGTATTTTATTTCCTCATATAGTCCTATGCAGAATCGTAGACTTTCCCTATTCTATGGCTAATTGCCATCTCACAATTTATGAAATTTATAACTTCGTTGTCGACACACAACTAGAATTTTAAAACCATACCGTCTTAAGGACGTCTTAAATTGACTGTCGAAGAATAATTAGGAGTGCCCCGGTTCATCTCAGACATTTGTATATATACAGAAAGCCTAAAGTTCCAATGGTGGGAGAAAACAGCTCCTCAATATTTTAAATAATGGGCCTATAATTATGTGTGACCTCTCAAAAATCTTGTATTTTCTCACAGGATGCGAATCTGCCGCCGAACATGCAAACCGATCGCTAGATCTTTTTATATCCGATTGGCGCGCAAAACACACTGATGCTATGTTCTGGCGTCCTGTTTTCTTATTGGTGTCAGATAAGTTGGCGTCGGAGTTCTGACCTTACAAATCCCGCCCTTATTTTGACGTCACAACACTTGTCCTCTCTCTCACTCCTTGCCTTGGCCCCAGCATTTTGGCCTGTCGATGGTCACGTGCACCTCAGCGTCATACCTGATTTTCTCAGAAATATAAGAATAGCATTGGTTGTGAAACTGTCGGTAGTTACCAGCCAGCACGTAGCCCGTCTTACCAAGTCCAGATTACTTGCTACATCAATTTTACTCAAATATCCAGCATATCATGTATTTAGCATTTCCAGCGTTTTTAATAATATGAAACATTATTATTGGACACAATGATAAGGGTTCATCTGACCCCTAGTTGATGAAATTCGAACTCAATATGAAGTCGAATTTCACATCCCCTACTTTTCTGGCTCAAATTTGAAGTTGCTGGTCACCCTCAAAATATAATGACTGTCCGCCTCTGTCTGTTTCAGTAGCCGTCTCGCTCCAAACTCATTAGGAAATTCCTGTACGCTTGTGCCCTCCGGCGTCTTTCCTCGCTACTCGTCTCCCCTCTCACACTTTCAAAACATCAACATTGCTCATTTACAACTTCCGCCTGAATTTGTAAACACGTCAGAACCGTCTTTCGAGCGCATTCACCACTAGAGTACCCCCGTATCTTTTGTTGTATGTTATCACGCGAATGTTTAATTTGCTGCAGTAACATTATTTCTCGGTTCGTATGGCTCTCTCTGATGATACAATTTTAAATTTGAAATATTATACACTGCCATGTTTCCTGTGCTCACCTCCCGGACTCTGTAGGCGTTGTTACCTAAGTTCGTAACCCCTAGTTGAACTTCCTTAAGCCGCTCCTGTCTTTTCTCCATTTTACCGTGATGTCATCTCCTTCTTCTCCCCCGCGTTGCCATCTTCTTCCTTCTCCCTTCTTCTTCTCCTATTCCCGTACAATAACTTTCTTTACCATATTTCGAGACCCTTGCCTGATACGGCCTGCGAATCTCTCCTGCTATTCTTCTGTTTCCTATTATCGGCTGCTCAATTTTATTCTTCTCCATGCAGCTCCTCCAAATATCTCTGGGTTTCTACATGCATGGCTTCCAACATTTGATGCGTTCCGTTTTCCTCCTCGTGGGTGTCGGGATACTTCCGCCGATCTATTGCTCTTTCCCATTTATCCTTATTGTTTCCCTCTATGTTACGTGGATTCTCCAGATACTGTTGTGGGTCAGCGTGTCTCTCGTTCCAATTTCTTCGGTCCTCCCTTGGATCCGATTGCTGGTTAAACCGCTGGTTATCTTGTGCGTTATATTGTTGGTTGTAACGCCTATTGTCCCTGGGCCTGTATTGTTGATTATAGTGTCCTCCACGCCATCCCTGATTATAAGGTGCGTTATTATTATTATTCCTATTGTATGACGTTTGGTATCTCCTATTATCTCGCCACTGCTGATTGTTTGTGTTCCGGTAGCGGTTAGTTTCTTCCTGATTGTAATGGTTTTTGTCCCTATTTTCATATCTCGGTTGAGATCCCGGCTCATATTCTCCGGTGCTCTGCCGTCTTTGATTATCCCCAGTGTTTGTAGCTTGCGACCTCGTGTTTTTGTTCGGTGTCTTGACTACTTTGACTGCATTAACTAACTCTATCTGTCTCTTCTCTCTCGGGTTGATGTAATTAGTGGTTTCATCTATCCTTCTTAATACCTCTTCTGCCTGGACCACGGTCGTAATATTTGCCGCCACCAAGAATTGCTGAACGCTAATAGGCATCTGTTTTCCTATAGTAGTTATTAGCTCCATTTCGCTCGGGGGATTATCAAGATCTTGCAATTTGACAAGTTGCATGGCGAAAAAATCTGCATATTTCGTCTGATGCGTGGAATGGTATTTGCGCGAGTATAAGTCCATTCGCAAGCTTTTTTGATATGACGCACTCCAATATTTGCTTAGGAAGGCCTTGTGGAACCCTTCCATTGATTTAAATGTGTTCTTAAATCCAAGATACCAGGTAAGTGCTGAGCCCGCCAAAAAATTTTCAACCATTTTTAATTGTCGCGTCGAGCTAACATTTTGGTCCGAAAAATATTCTGTCAGTTCTCTTAAGAAAGCTTTAGGTGTCCCTCCGCTCTCTGGTAAAAACTTATTCGGTTTAAATTCGTTTCCACGGATGACTTGTATAACTTGAGTGGGAAGTTGTGTGTTTTGAGGTGTCGAGCTACGACCCTCATAATTCTGGAATGCTTGCGTGTCTATCGTTCTTGGACTTTGCCCAAGCTCGTGGCTATCTACTGTGTGCTCTCTTTCCGCATTCTCCCCTTTCGCCTTTTCCATTAGTGTCGCAAACATCGTATTATGTCCAAGTGACTGCAACTCCGATTTTATCATGCGGTCCTCTTGAATTTGAAATCTTAACTTCATATTTTCTTCTAACGCCTGTATTTTCGCGTTATTTTCCCCTAGCTTCTTGCTTACTGCGAGCCGTTCATCTTTCGAATCAGCGCTCATCTTGGTCCAATCTTTTCTAATAGTATCCTTCAATTTAACAATGTGCTTTTCGACTTCCTGTTGATTAGCCTCCTGATTATCTTCGAGTTTATCTATCCTTTCTCCCAGAGAAATGTTGTTCTGCTCTAATGTTTGTTTAATTTCTTCCTGGTCAATTTCTAACTTTTTCCATTTCTTAATTGATTGTATTTCTAATTTGTTGAGTTCCGTCACTAAGCCCGTGATATTGTTATCTACTGTAATAATCTGATCTTGCATACCCTGTGCCCCTCGTTCAATCTTCTCAAACCTTTTTTCTAAGTTTGTGTGTGCTTCTTTAATCTCAGATGAGTTGGTCAAACACGCTTGCTCGATTTGTGCTAGTTTTGCCATAACAGTCTCATCCACTCCTTTTATTTCCTTTTTAAACGAATCTTCGATACCTTTTATTATTCCTAATTGTTTGGTATTGTTAGTGCTAACGTCCTTTGCTAATTGGATTAGCTGTTCTTTTGTGTGCTCTTTGATTTCTACCGTTAGCGCAGCTAAATTTTGAGTGTTCCTTTCGTCTTGTGCGTTTAACATTTCATTGTTTTTCTCGGACTGCCTATGTAGTTGTTCACAAACCAGAATGTTTTGTGTAGCGATTTTCTGATTTATATTCTCGTTAACTTCAGATAGTTTTGTGTTTAACTGTGTCTGTATTTCTTCCGATTGTTTATTTATAGCAGCTAACTGTGTCTGCATTTCTTCCGATTGTTTATTATTAGCCGCTAACTGTGTCTGCATTTCTACCGATTGTTTATTTATAGCCGTTAACTGTGTCTGCGTTTCTTCACTATTTGCCGCTAACTGTGTCTGTATTTCATTGGTTATGTTCTTTCTCATCTCACTAAGTTGTTCCCGCGTACGAGCGGATGCTAATTCAATCACTTCACGGATTTCTCCAAGAGTTGCCATCACAACAATAATATATTTGAGACATAGGGAAATGACATAAGGGCGGAGCCCTGGATACGCGCGCTCACATATATTAAATATACACACATTAAACCTTTACGTACTCAGTTCATATACTTTAAATTACTCCCACAAACTATAGCATCACTGAGTATAATTTACTTATTATTCCATTTAATTTCTAACCCTTTGATTCAGTTATAATCTTCCTGATCTTGTTTTCAATTACAAATTTTAACCAATTAATAGAGTATTAATTAGTTTTTAAGGTCTAACCTTCCTGTCAAATAATTCTTTGAGTTTGGCTTTTCTACACAAAGCTAATTTAATTTTATTGGGCGCCTGGAACAGTTTGTTCTAATTTTAATCAAAGTTCAAACACTTAACTTGTTCCACATTTACTTTATTGCAAACTCCATGACTTTATATTTTCAAACATTTGGTGGTACTATCTTCGCCTAACTTACGTTAATAAACTTATCACATGCCGGTGATCTATTTTTTTTTACTCTAAAACACAAATGACACACGTTCGGAAGCCAAAGTAACTCTTATATACCCATGGAAAATAGCATGTAGACAAGATTCAAAATTTCGGGGTCGTAATGGATTCTTGTGAATGTGATTTAGAGATTTATGCTATCAACATAACTTCCAGGGTTCATAAGGTTAACTAATTATTACAAAGCCAGAAAACAACAGGATCTACTAACAAATGAAATTTAATAACTGAATCAAACATAAAACACTTAACAATAAACCACCCTCATATTGTTCACTCGCACGTGAACAGATCTGACACTGACCAGCCTGACGTACCATGATAACACGGCATGACAGCTGTCAAACACGCGATATGACTGCAATGTCACTTAATTCAAAGTAACAAAAGGAAAACGGATCACAAGATCCAAAAATAACAAACAAATAAAATAGTACAAGAATTTAATATTTATGAGCGACACGCGTTTTAAGACTAGTTCAAGTAATGAGCACTTTGACGGGCGCTCGTTTCCGACCAAAACAGTCGGTTCGGGAACGAACTCCGTACTGCGAAGGACGAATTACGGAAATGTGGGAACAACAATTACATATTTATATACACTACTGACATGCTCTAACCTTAGATTACCACAACCAAATACACGTGTGTATTATTTAAAATAAGGGCTGCGGAATTACCGTCTTATACCACAAACACTAGGAAAGCATAACATGACATGAACAAGTTTGGCCGGTTGCCAAATTATATTTATAATGAATACAATGGCCTTGAAAATAAGAGCCAACAACAACAAAATACAAATTTTAATTTTTACGCCAGAAAATTTGGCGTTTTAAAACAATGAACAAATAAGTCGTAGTCATGATAAAAGAAAACTTGGATCGACAACATGGCAACTCCCCAAATTAAACCAAATAAAATAACCTTAACTCATTAGGCTTTAAAGCAAACATTACGTGTCATAACCGAGCTGGAGACAGCCGGGTTTGTTTGACATATCTGAGAAAGTGGCTGATTTCTTCCCCCAACGTAGTAATTAGTGCCACGCTAAATATAGATTCTGGCCCATAGCCAGCGTCCAGCAACCTTTGCTAATCGCCACCTGTTAAACGCGTACAAACAAAATATCACATTATCTCAAAACATCCTCTCAGGGATTTTTAAGAACACATCTCCAGGTCAAACTTACCCCCAAGGGTAACTAATTTGCCGGAATGATGTCGCAGTCAAGGACAGGCTTTTTCCTCATCATCACTTACACCCAAAAACACGTGGCACTTTCTCGAAGATCTCGTCGCAGCATAAACCAGCACACCCCTCAGATAAATGACACACAACATGTCCAAATGACAATAAAGAATTAATAACTGGCATCAGAATTAGCCCGAGTTATCAAAGCAACTAAAACACTAATTTTCCCCCCACGTCTAGCATTAGTTTTTACACATCATTAATTCAGTCCATTTATCATTGTCGTTCCTAGGTTCTCATTCATGGCTACACTTTTTTTATTGATACGTTAATCATATGTGGCCATTTCGCTATAAGAATTACGTATACATAAGGACAACATGTAAGTTACAAAATTTTACTGTACAACATAATTGTCAATCAATGCCAAAAATTACTACACGCATGTCAGTTAAGAAATCAAACCCTAAAATTTAAATTAAACCACACAAATAAAATCTGTACAAAGTTCCACACATCTCTCGCGATTCCCCTCGTCCAAAATCAATAAATCAATTGTTTTAATACTCGTCACTTAAACCGCTTTCCAGAGGCCTTCCGCCTCGTCATTTCCCACCATTAGGCCGTTAGCCCATAACACTGATGGTAATGGAGGATGAAACTTGTTGTCTTCTTTCCATGGTCGTCATTTTGCTGCTGTTAAAACACAATTAAATTAAAGTTTTAAAACTGTTCTATCTGCTCTATGAGTATTTTAATTCCTCATATAGTCCTATGCAGAATCGTAGACTTTCCCTATTCTATGGCTAATTGCCATCTCACAATTTATGAAATTTATAACTTCGTTGTCGACACACAACTAGAATTTTAAAACCATACCGTCTTAAGGACGTCTTAAATTGACTGTCGAAGAATAATTAGGAGTGCCCCGGTTCATCTCAGACATTTTTATATATACAGAAAGCCTAAAGTTCCAATGGTGGGAGAAAACAACTCCTCAATATTTTAAATAATGGGCCTATAATTATGTGTGACCTCTCAAAAATCTTGTATTTTCTCACAGGTTGCGAATCTGCCGCCGAACATGCAAACCGATCGCTAGATCTTTTTATATCCGATTGGCGCGCAAAACACACTGATACTATGTTCTGGCGTCCTGTTTTCTTATTGAATTTTGAATTTGAATTTATTGTTTCTCTTATACAGGCCACTGAGGCTACAAAGCCTCTTTATGCAGCTCTCTTCATTCAGAGGGCGGTTAAATACAATAGAATAAATGAAGAAAGAAAAAACTTAACCTATACATACAGTTGACAATAGAAGTTCTTGTTAATACATTCGTTCACCTTGTACATGATAATTGTATAGCTGATAGATTACAATGAAGGGAGTGTTTTATCGCTCTGATAGGAAGTCCTGAATACTGGTGCAATTTATATTTATTCCAGAGAATACTAGCTGAAATACGGAATGAACCTTTGCATTTTTCGGTTCTGTGATTAGGTATCTGGAGCATCTGTGCAGTGTGTCTATTCGCACGGTTATGCACTGATTGCATGGGAGTTAGTGCGCAGTAAATATAAGACGGAATTTTGAATTTTAGAATTTTTATCACAGTCAGAGCCATGGCATACTGTCTTCGTTCCTTTAACTTAAGCCATCCAATCTGGACGTAAAATGGAGTTATATGAGACTCTCTTGGTACATTAAGAACAAACCGCAAGCAAGCATTTTGCATTCTTTGCAATTTTGTATTGAGGACCTCTCCCATATCATGGTAAATTATAGATCCATAGTCAAATATTGGTAATATCAAACTCTGTATCAGTATCTTTCGTACATTTTGAGGCAAATAGAAGCAAGTTCGCCTAATTTGATATAATGACGATGCAACCCTTTTCAGAATCATGTTTGTGTGATCCTGCCACTATAATCGAGAGTCAAAAATAACTCCCAGATTTCTTACTGCTGACTGATACGGAACTGTTTGGGATGCAAGCTGTAAAGGTGGTACTGGGTCAGGTAGGGAACTGAGTAATTTGGTATAGCCGATGATGATCGGTTGCGTTTTTTCGAAGTTAAGTATTAGATTATGATCGAGTGCGTACTGAGATAGGCTTTGAATGTCACTGTTAATTAGTGCTACGTTCAAATGAATGGATTTCAGATCCGCGTGTAGATATAGCTGAAGGTCATCTGCGTACATATGATGTTGACAGAATTTAAGGACAGATGGAAGGTCATTTATATACACGGAGAACAGGAGTGGACCAAGGACCGAACCCTGCGGCACACCTGTTGTTACTTCACACCATTCTGAAACATTGTCATCTGCTAGGACTACTCTCTGACATCTGCTTGTTAGGTAAGACCTAAACCAGTTCGTTACTGACTTTGAAAGGCCTAGATTTCTTAATTTAACTAGTAGGATCTCATGGTGAACTCTGTCAAAAGCTTTGCTGAAATCGAATAGAGATAATATAGTTATTTCCTTCCGGTCCATTGCTAGACGAATGTCGTCTGTGACTTTGATAAGGGCTGTCAGAGTACTATGTTTTGATTTATATCCAGATTGGTTCGGGTTTAGGATATTGTTGGAATTTATATATTCATAAAACTGATCAAAAACAATCCGTTCTAACGCTTTCCCAATTGCACACAATATACTTATTGGTCTAAAGTCACTACAGTTTAAGGCGTTCGTGAATTTTGGTATTGCTTTGATGTTGGCTTTTATCCATTGTGTCGGATAAATACCCATTTGCAGGCTATAGTTAAATATATGCAATAAAACTGGCATGAGGAGGTCCATATTCCTTTTCAATAGCGTAATAGATATACGATCTGGTCCTATGGCTTTTGAAGTTACCCTAAATATGGCTAAATGAATGTCCTCAGGATATATATAGCCAAAATGAAATTCTTCCCGTCGGTCAGTAAATTTTTCCCTGTAGTTAGCAACAGTTGACAAAACTCTATTGCTGTCTACAACGGTTGATACGTTTAAATAATGCTTATTAAGCTCATCAGCGCTCATTGTTGGGTTATTGCTTTTGTGTCTGGATTTTCCAACACCGATAAGTTGGCGTCGGAGTTCTGACCTTACAAATCCCGCCCTTATTTTGACGTCACGACACTTGTCCTCTCTCTCACTCCTTGCCTTGGACCCAGCATTTTGGCCTGTCGATGGACACGTGCGCCTCAGCGTCATACCGGATTTTCTCAGAAATATAAGAATAGCATTGGTTGTGAAACTGTCGGTAGTTTCCAGCCAGCACGTAGCCCGTCTTACCAAGTCCAGATTACTTGCTACATCAATTTTACTCAAATATCCAGCATATCATGTATTTAGCATTTCCAGCGTTTTTAATAATATGAAACATTATTATTGGACACAATGATAAGGGTTCAATACATACATACATTTATTTTTTATTATTTAGTATTTAGTATTTATTATTTAGTATTTAGTATTTATTATTTATTATTTAGTATTTATTATTTATAATTTATTACTTATGTATTACTTATTTATTTATTTATTTATTTATTTATTTATTTATTTATTTATTTATTTATTTATTTATTTATTTATTTATTTATTTATTTATTTATTTATTCTCTGGTCGTTTGTGTTTTAGCTGTTGTCTGCCATTCCTGGTGTTCTTAGTGGATTGTTTGGCGGCTGCTTTCGTGCTGAATGAAACCTTGGACCAGTAATCTGTCATTTTCTTTCTGAACTCTATCTTATGTTTTTCGGACCATTTACTGGACGCGTTGTGGTGAACATCTGTAATTAACGTGAGGAAAGGTCTTGTTTCAACTGTCAGACAAGATGACCTTGGTTTTTTAGCTGGGTTTTTCCTGAAACCCTTAAAATTTATTAACCTCCCTTCGAAACAGTGATTTGTTGGGAATATCTTCTTGAGTGATGCCAACTTCTTTGAGATCTGCTCGTGTTTCCTCAACCCATTTTGTGGTGGACTTACGAGCTCTGACCTTATTGGCTTTCTTATCAAGGCAATTAGGTTGAATCCATTTACCAAGATATTTGAATTTTTCTGTCTTTATGACATTTCCAAACCTTGTTTCCAAATATTTCTCATTGCCATGTTTGGATTCATGAATTCAGTTTTCTTATTTATTTATTTATATATTTATTTATTTATTTATTTATTTATTTATTTATTTCGTTGTCCACATGGAGGACACTGAATTTTGAATATTCTATTGGTAACGTCCGTATATTTCCGGTAGTCCATGCTATGTCAGCCGTTCCTTTGTGAAGTCCACTAATTATCTCAGAAACTTTGAAGACGTGCTATTCTGTACACTAATTGGAGCCTAGTTGTAAATCTATGTATATGTATATTTTGTTTCTAGTAATATATTATAAACAGTTTTATAACGCAGTTAAAGCTTGGAGAATATTAGAGTGGGAGACGTGTAGTCATCGCCAAAAAGTGGGGATTGTTGCTTTACGGCCAAGCTAAAGAAGGGAAGCGGTGGAGTTCCGATGCCTCTAAAAAATAAAGAAAGAGTATCAGGAAGAGAAAAGATAAAGGCCATAAAGGCGCCGCCTCACTCTCAGACAGCTACTCAATTGTCCTCACGAGGCTGAGTGCACCCGGTTCCAGCCCTCAAGTCAGTTTCTGAAATCCCTGACGGAGCCGGGAATCGAACCCGGGGCTTCCGGGTGAAGTAGTCGTATTATTAGTAGTAGTTAAATCTACAATCTTGTGTTTTCTAGGTATTCCACTTTTCAATTACAGCCCTTTGTATAAGGAGCCTCTGAATATCTTGACTTAAACCCTGGACCACCAGAAAGAGAAGCACAGCATGGAGGCTCCTTGCAGACTAACTCCTCAACAGGTCACACTTCCTGATAGATTCATGAGTTCACTAATGGAACCTTGCTGGTGGCACAAACAATAGCGGTCATTGTGGACAGGCAGCAGCCCTACAACCCTCTTGGGGCTCTGCACTCATAAATAGCACGCTGGTCGTTGTTAATTCGCTTTAGGGGTTGGGACGTCTTGGTCTGGCGCTAATCAAGCTGACAGGTCAAGAGTGAGCTAAATGTGTGGATTGTCTGCCTCTAGGGACACACTTAATCTTTTCTGAAACTGTTAGCACCACTTTCATGCCATACCAATTACCCGAGCACCATTAAATCTAATATAATAATGTTGTTTGAGTCTTCAGTCATTTGAATGGTATGATATAGCTCTCCATGCCTCACTGCCCTGAGCTAATCGTTCCATCTCTTTTGTTCAAAAGAGTGAGCAAAAGCAGACCAACAACAACACATCTGTTGTATATCCTTCAAATAGTGAGGTGTTATCTCCTGCGTCTTCAAATCTACGGTTGTTGAACCAAAATGACAAAGTTTTAAGCAAGGAACTTCAGTTCACCCGTAGCCACAAGGATTTTTCATAGACGATTTTTTACAAGATACTTGTACAATGGGGTACGGTGTTTGAATTGGGGTTTCAACGACGAAAGGCCTATGACCTGAACTTCTGCACATAGTCGAATTCTTTAAGCATTTTTTGTCCATTTTTAAATAACTTTGCCGATTATAAAAATAATTTTTAAAAAGTTTCTTAACATGATCAATACACAGATTGTCTTATGAGAATCATTAATGTGTTTGACTGAAGAAGGCCCACAGAGCCGAAACATGTATCAAAGAGTGTAAGGACATCGTATAAAAACATTTTTGTATTGTAAAGTGGATAGTGGTGTAATATATCATAATCAATACAGGAAAATCTAGAATAATGACGAAAGTCATAGATATTCATACATTTATTTATTTATTTATTTATTTATTTATTTATTTATTTATTCATTCATTATTCTCCTCTAACACTGCACTTCAAATACTTCTATTCTCCTCTATTCTGCTGTTCCATCAGTCCAAGTTTCACTTCCATAGAGTGCCACGCTCCAGACAAGGGCTTTCGAAAGTCACTTCCTAATACCTACTGCTCGAGTCTAAGCTGCGTGAACCTGAGAGGAATGTGCATCGCGGACTATTAGAAGTGATGGTGACGAGTGATGAGGTTTCTCGGTCCTTGCGTAGTAACAGAAGCAAATACATTAGTCGGTGACTCACTCACTTATATGTAATGCCACACTGGTTTCAGAAAAGACCCTATGTTAGCAGTATAGGAATAGACGAGAATGTCAGGTAACACGGCGGGCTGTCGACAGGCTTCTCAATTCTCGCCTGCTCCTTCCCTGCCTCGGCCCTTCATCCCGCAAGTTCACAGAGCTTGGAACCGAGCAGTAAATCTATATTCGATGTCAACAGATTCCTTTTCTGTAGAAATGCTTTCCTTGCCTGAGCCAACCTACTTTTTATATCCTCTTAGCTTCGTCCATCACTGGTTATTTTGCTTCCTAAGTAACAGAAGTCTCCTAATTCCTTTAGCTTTTCACCTGCCAATTTGACGTCCATACGGGCTTCTGGTTTATTTCGGCTGCATTCCAATATTTTTGATTTACATTTGATAATTTTTTTCATCGTGAATTCTTTCCTCAAGATGGAGTCCATTCCATTCAAAAACTCATTCAAATCCTTTGGCGTGTCGGCTAAGATGATGATGATAATAACAGACAAATAATAACAGATTCAAGTATCTGGAAGAATGGTTGGAACCCAATCAGAAGGGACTGCACTAACAACTCGGATTAACAAGCTAGAACTGGCATATGAACTGACCAAGAATGTTTATAACAAGAAGTGTCTCTCTCGCAACACCAAATTGAAACACTACTCCGCAGTTATTCGCCCAGACGGCCCTGTATGCTGCAAAGTGCTTGGTACTGAACAGGAAAGGTTTGATGGACAAACTGGAGATCCAGGAGAGGAAAATCTTGAGAATAATACTGGGGCCAGTGAAAATAGATGACGAGTACAGAAGAAGACCAAATCAGGAGCTGTACAGATATACTGAGAAAATCACAGATGTGATCAGGTAGAGACGTCTGGCACTCGACGAATATGTCTCAAGGATGAACCCAAGATGACTAACCAACCGGCTTCTCAACTTCTGGGAGAATATAAAGATCGTGACACTGTGGCTAACAGAAGTTAACAAGTACATTCAAGAACTGAAGATAATGGAAAGTGATATTAGAAACCGATCACATCTCAGAAAGATACTTAACCCGCGGGGCCTGGCGCATGGGTATTATTGATCGAGACTTAAAACAATGCTCTATATTTTCGTTTAGGTCAGCCCTTATATCCTGTCGCTTACTGTACCTTCCTTCCTAGCCTTGAACTTTACCCTGCAAAAGTAACACGTCCATAGCTTTTTGTACACTGAAGTTATTAGCCTATTTTCAATTTTGAAAAAATAGGCTTATGAGATCACCTTTTGTCCGTGTGTGCGTGTGTGTGTGTGTGTGTGTGTGTGAGGTGTGTGTGGGTGTCCCCCTAATAAAATCTAAACGGCTGGAGCGATTTCAATGAAACTCGGTAAGTTCATAGCACTATTCCGCACGACCCCGACCGTGCCCTTGAAATTTTGGTACGTCTCACTAATCCAACATGGCGGCTGTGCGAAATATTTCACCAGCATTCAATATCTCCGAAACTATTCCCGATATCACCCCGGAATCTTTTGCGGTGATAAAGGGAACTACTAGAAGTTCACCTATGTGACTTTTGAAAAACTGGTAACTACAAAACCAACATGGTGGCCAAGCGAATTCGCGACTTTTAAATAGACATTTCTCGCGATTTAACCAACCAAACGCAATATAACTTGGTATAGTATATGTTTATACACATTTTAATGCACCGACATCTAACTTCGTTCAATTGTTTACATAACCACAAGATGGCGGATGTGCGAAATATTACACCGGCATTCTATATCTCTGAAACTATTAGCGGTATCACCCTGAAATTTGGTACGGAGATAAAGGGCACTACTGGAAGTTCATCTATAAGACTTTCAAAAACCGGTTAACTACAAAACGAACATGGTGACCAAGCGAATTTGAAAATTTTAAATAGACCTTTCTCGCGGTTTACTGTTCCAAACGCAATGAAATCTGGTACAGGAAATGTTTATACACATTGTAATGCACTGGTATCTAATTTAGTTCAATTGTTTACATAAGCTCAAGATGGCGGCTGTGCGAATTTTAAAATTAAGTTTTTATTTCTTGTGTCGTAGTCATGCGATCAAAGTGAAAGTTTGAACAATGAACCTACGCAATAATTTTCCTTTAATGGTACATGACTCTATGGCCTATACATTTAACAATTCAACATGGCGACCATCCGAAATATTTAGACGGCTCTGAATATCTACGAATCTATCACAGCAATCAAACTGAAATTTTGTATTGTACCCACGTAGGGTACAGTATGTTGATAGAGGCAATTAACATGAGTAGGATATATGAAAATAGGCGGTATAGTTCTTCACGGAACTACTTGTTTTTATATTATTTACGGTTGGGTCAAATTTACCCATGGCGCCAGTCCTCGCGTGACAATTATCGGCTTACATTAGTGGGGACAATATGTAAAAAATAAGGGGGGAGGGGGATCCACCTATTTTGGTGCAGCACAATCACATAGCTCACGTTCATGTTTATCCATATTTAGGATCTATGGACACCTTGGTCATCAGCTCCTTTGTTCAAGAAAAATAGAGATGATTGCTTTGCCACCGCCATCAAGGCCAATTATACTGTCATTTTTCTGCATGTTAAATCTGCAAAATACAAATAAACCTAATTTTATATTGGGAATAGTTCATAGAAAGACACCAGGTGTAAAATTACTTCATTAAAATCCGTAAGGGAGTGACACACTATGGGTCAGAATGACCCAGCGCCAGTGTTCGTGTTATATTTTTGGCGCCAATTTTAAAGGGTTAAACAGAAGAGATTTCAGGACAGGCCACGCTGCACAGTGTGTCGAATCGCAATTCTAGGTGGAAAAAATTAATAACTTAGTTAATACTGGTGGGATTCTATTAAAAGTTGGCAATATACCGTTTTCGAGGTCGCTTAATTAATTTCTGGCATCGTCTGAAGTGTACGATCTTCTGGGGGTAAATATATAGGGGTGAGGGGGTAAGGGGAGGTGTAAAATATGACCGAAAGCAACAAAGGATCGGCCATTTTCGGTAGTAAAAATCACGATATGGATGTTTACATTAGAGTTTATGACATTGGAAAACATACTCTTTAAAACTGGATAAAATATGAATAACGATGAGACTTGCAGTCTAGCATTTTTGTTACACCTTATTTGAGGGAATAGACGAAGTCACTGTATGTAAAATCATCCAGATTAAAAACGTATGTTAAATTGTTAAATTGTTATTTTGAAATCTTGCTGAATTTGCCTTTTCCTTTGTTCAAATTCTCCCCTTATTTGTGAACGAACCTGCCATACCTTAAATGGAATTCTGTAACCGATGTTTTTTTAGAATGGCTTTATCCACGAATGTAATGTCGATAAACCATACACGTAGTTATTGACATTAACACTTCTAGACAGCATTGAGTTCATTTCGCTAGGCTTCGCGCCACAAATATAGCAAACTTGAGAGCCTGGGGTATATGTCTAAATATTGCAGATTTTTCCATCTACCATGGTTTGCAGAAAGCTTTGAATTACAGTCCAATTTCCAGCCAGAGATGGCGTCAGCTCTTTTATTTGGTTTTCAATTAACTGAACTTCACGTTTGACCATTTCAGATGTTTCCTTCCCAAAACGAAATGTTATTGGCTGGCAATAACGCGTTGACGAAGGCCTGGGATTTGTCCAAATTTTATTGGCATCATTCAGGTGCAGTTTTAAAGGAACAAAACAGATTACAAACAAATACGCATCTGTGTTACTTTGGTCCTTAAATCTCTGTTTGTACAAACTGTGACCTGAACTTCCGTCACATCCCCATTTACTAATAAGGGTGGCAGAGGAGTCAGTACATTGCACAGGCAATGTGTCAACTAAGCGTTTTACCGTTAGATCTAATATTGCCTGTAACTTTACAGTAGCTGAGGTATCGCTAATAGTCATATCTTCCTCCACAGGATAACACGCAGCTTTAGCTTTCTTTAGAGCGTAATATGAGGGGTAAATGAAATGCCCTAAATCCATGGCACGTTTCCTCATTAATTTATAACCGTACGAGGTAGACTTGGTGTCAACGTATAACGCCATCGCTTCATACGGTGTAAATGGACGCTTTTCCTGCTCCTTTTTGTGGGCAAATGGAGCCTTCTTAATTTTTGTGCCTCTTGTTGGGGATGAATAAAGCTCTTTCACGATGTTTG
Organism: Meconema thalassinum; assembly: GCA_946902985.2. NCBI lineage: Eukaryota > Metazoa > Arthropoda > Insecta > Orthoptera > Tettigoniidae > Meconema > Meconema thalassinum. The sequence goes on along the minus strand of OX336400.1, from coordinate 96,995,770 downwards.
CTGCATCTCTTTTCCCGTTTGATCGAAAAGAATCTTCAGCAGCAAACGCTACTTCCTCCAAACTACGCGATTCGGTAATATCACAAACTTTTTGCTTCTTTGTCTTGGCGGAACAGTCCTTAAATTCCTTCGGGACACAATTTGTTTTCGGATCATACGCTGGATCGATGTCTTCTTGTTCACTGGAAACGATGAAATCCGCCCCATTTAACCAATCACCGAATTTTTCCCGGAATCGTTGTACTCTTCTTCCTGCACTCTCCCATTTTTTTTTTTTTTTTTTTTTTTTTTTTTTTTTTTTTCGTGTGGCCTCCTGAGAGACCGAGTGCAGGTCTTTCTATTCGACGCCCGTGGGCGACCTGCGCGTCGGGATGAGAGATGGAGTGGATGAAGATGAATGAAACTGGGCAAGGATGTGGAAGGAATCGGCCGTGGCCTATCAGAAGGTACCGTCCCAGCATTTGCCTGGTGTTGAAAATGGGAAACCACGGAAAACCATTTCAAGGACGGCCGACGGTGGGGCTCGAACCCACGCGTCTACCGAGTCAGCAGAGAGCTTGGTCCCATGACCTAACGCTGCGCTTTAGCCAGCTGAGCCAATGCTGTCGGTCATTTTTTTTTTTTTTTTTGTTAATATTATGGGATATCAACTTAATTTTACTTCTTACCTCCTGAACCTGAGTGTCGGTAAGAGATGTAGGATCAAATTTATTCGTAACATATTGAAATATGACGTCTGTACGCCCCTCTTTACGACAGGACCGCCACGCGTTGAAAAATTCTTCTCGCGGTAAAGCCCACATAGTCACTGAATATAAGAAAATAAACCATGATGCACATTCGTGCGCAACCAAACCACTACAGATCCTGAATCTACATTAAATTTCCTATCGAATGACGTTTAAAGTAAAATGGCACTATGAGGCACTCATAAAGTAAATAATTTATTTAATGCAGGAAGCTTGTATTAAGCATAAATTTGAGAACACATACCTCTTTTTACTATTCCATTAGCAGCAGAAGACAACACCTCATTGAACTCACAAGAAACACAACGTTCGGTTCACTCCGACACCTCCTATCAAATGAACTGATAACTGCCAGGAAGACCTTTCAGCACCAAACCCTTCCTCCTGCGCACCAGACAGCGGAAAAGAAGACCGAAGGTCACCTTCTAGTTCGTTCACTATCGAATGAGCCAGTTTTCGCTTTCATTTGCGGCAGTGAATTTTTTCCACCTAGATATGGGATTCGACACACTGTGCGCTGTAAGGAAACCGGCACCATCTGGACAAATGAGAGAAAGGAGAAACATAGTCAGAGAATGCGCGAATATTGGTCAAATATCATGTCCCTCGCCAAGCTGAAAAGTTGAACGTCACGTCGTGGGTCTCAGCTGGCCCATTCGAAAGCAGAAGAAGAAGAAGAAGAAGAAGAAGAAGAAGAAACTTTCAATAGCATACCAAACAACACGCACGATTTATAACAACGAATGTCTTTCACAAAACACTAAGATATCTCAATATGAAACGGTTCTGACACCAGTAGCCTAGTTATGTAAGCAGCCGAAACCCTTTCCCTAAATGTCGATAAAGGGTTTCTCGAAGAACTCGAGGAAAAGAGCGCAGAATCATTATAGAGGAATCATGGGATCCAATTACAAGAATGGCATCCACCAAAACAGATCCAACAATGAAGTCTATAATCCTAGTAAAGTAGCTTCAGGCACTGTCGGTAATAATAATAATAATAATAATAATAATAATAATAATAATAATAATAATGCAACAAGCATGCGCTCCTCTTCCCTTTTCCTATCTTTCTCTCCCTCAGAAGTGCTGATATAGCTAGGGATTCACCGCTCGCCAGGCATGCTGCAACTGCTTGCATGACTCATACAGATAAGATACATTTACGTGTGAACAGTCGAGTGGAATCAGCATCTTTCGCGTTACTTATAAAACAGGCATGTCCAATTATTTTCGCCGGTTTCTGTGGTGTAGTTGGTAGCATGCTGAGCTTCTATGCCAAAGATTGCGGGTTCGAACCCGGCTGAAGTCGTTGGATTTTTAAGAGCGTTAAAAATCCCTCAGTATGCCTTCCTCCGGAGGGGAAGTAAATCCGGTGGCTCCATGTCATAGTTTTATGTCATGCAAAAGAACCTTCCACTAACTACAACTGTGTGAATCTACATTTGTAGGTTAGATTTGATTAACGCTCTATTTGTTCCAACGTTCGTCGCCAGGTGCCGGTTGTGGTGGCTAGTAGCCAAGTTCACAGTTAGGTGTCGTTGACGGTAGCATTTGGTAGCAAAAGTAGGAAATACTTGAAATTGATTGTCTGGAGTCCTTACCTGATTCACAGATAACACACAATGGCATTTAGTGCCGGGAGTGTTCGAGGACATGTTCGGCTCGCCAGAGGCTGTAGCTGCTTCAACGCGGACACAAGTTTCATGTTCCGTTCAATTTCAAGTAGTTCCAAATTTCGCTACCAGATGTCAATGATACCTAGTGGTGAACGTTGGAACTTTGATAGAGCGTTCTGACGAAATCTAACCTGGAAATTTAGTTCCACACAAGATTAGTCTGTGGAAGGATCTTTTACATGCCACAAATCTATGCCATGGGACCGCCGGCTTTACTTCCCCCTCCGAAGGAAGACATACTGAAGGATTTTTAACGCTCTTAAAAAATCCGATGACCTCGGCCGGGTTTGAACCCGCTATCTTGATCACAGCAGTTCAGCATGCTACCGACTACGCCACCGAAGCCACTCACAATTGGTAATTATGGTGGCGTAGTCGGTAGCATGCTGAACTGATATGCCCAATATCACGCGTTCAAACCAGGCCGAAGTCACTGGATTATTTGAGAGCGTTAAAATCCTTCAAAATGCCTTCGTTCGGAGGGGAAGTAAAGCCGGCGGTCCCATGGCACAGATTTGTGGCTTGTAAAAGATCCTACCACTGCAATTGGTGGTGTGTAGCAAACTTGTAGGTTATATTTGGCTAGTACACAAAGCTCTATCAAGTTCCAACATTCGCCACTAGTGTTAGTGACAATAGCATCTAGTAGCCAAAGTTGGAACTACTTGAAGTTGAACTTGTTGGGAGCCCACGGGCGTTCAATTGAAATACCCTGCTATGGCCATTGGCTGCAATTCAAATGTAATTTTAAAAAATCACCTTCGGGGCAAAATTCCGGCACCCCAGCGTCTCGAAAAGCCGCAGTTGTTAAAAGGAACGTAAAACCATTAACACTATTATTAGTTTATAATAATAATAATAATAATTATTATTATTATTGGAGCCTCCGTGGCTTAGGTGGCACCACGCCGGCCTCTCACCGCTGGGTCCGTGGTTCAAATCCCGGTCACTCCTTGTGAGATTTGCGCTGGACAAAGCGGAGGCAGACAGGTTTTTCTCCGGGTACTCCGGTTTTCCCTGTCACAAATTTGATTCCAGCAACACTCTCCACTGTAATAATTTCATTTCATCTGTCATTCATTTAATCATTGTCCCAGGAGAGTGCGACAGGCTTCGGCAGCCGGCACAGTTCATATCCTCGCCGCTAGATGGGGGCTTCATTCTTTCCATTCCTGACCCGGTCGGAGACTGGAAGCAGGCTGTGGATTTTCATTTTCATTATTATTATTATCTTTGTTTCAACTTCGTGAAGTCTTTCAAGAGCCTGAACTGCTTGTTTTATTGTCAGAAAGAATAGCTAGATCATCTGCAAAGGCCAAACACTGAAGTTGAATGTTGGTTTAGAGTTGTCGATCAATAGTTATTGCTTTTGTTACATTTTCCCCTGTCCTGATAACTTTTTCAAGGACAAGATTGAACAATGAAAATCCACAGCCTGCTTCCAGTCTCCGACCGGGTCAGGAATGGAATGAATGAAGCCCCCATCTAGCGGCGACGATATCAACTGTGCCGGCTGCCGAGGCCTGACGCACTCCTCTGGAGCAATGATTAAATGAATGACAGATGAAAGGAAATGATAGTGGAGAGTGTTGCTGGAATGAAATTTTGACAGGGAAAACCGGAGTACCCGCAGAAAAACCTGTCTGCCTCCGTTTTGACCAGCTCAGATCTCACATGGAGTGATCGGGATTTGAACCACGGACTCAGCGGTGAGAGGCCGGCGTGCTGCCGCCTAAGCCACGGAGGCTTGACAAGATTGAACAATAACGGAGATAATCCGTCTCCTCGTAGAAAGTTCTGTGTTAATAGGAAAAGGGTCAGAAAGTACTTCTTGAAATGTAACTTTTAAAGTTGTGGCTGCCAGTGTCTGTCTAATTAAGTCTCTTGTTTCTTATTATTATTATGACACATTCATTTCTTTATATGAGTGGCTACACATCAACATATCATCGGCTTATTTGCATGACAGTAAGGCAACTTCCCTTAGGGTGGCGCATTGAGAAACAAGCGAACTATAGAATAGGTCTCCAAGATCACGGCATTCTGCATGATAATAATTATGTAGACCAGGATGTATTCCCAATTTTTCTAGGTTGCGAGCCAATGATTCTGGGATACTGCCGGTAGAAGAGATAACATGGACAGCACCACTACACTTTCCTGTCTTCACATTCACCGTATTTCCTCAGCCAAGGGCGGATACTTGGAGATTTTTTTCGCTGCAGGTTTGTTGCAGATTACGAATGGGAATTGGTCACTGCGATATCAATGAGAAAGGTTTTCCTACTGCTTGGGTCTAAGCTGCATGAACCTGACAGGAATGTGCATCGCAGACTATCAGTAGTGGTGGTGACGAGTGATGAGGTTTCTCGGTCCTTGTGTAGTAACAGAAGCAAATACATTAGTCAGTGACTCACTCACTCATTCCCAACGCCACACTGGTTTCAGAAAAGACCCTATGATAGCAGTATTGGAATAGACGAGAATGTCAGGTAACACGGCGGGCTGTCGACAGGCTTCTCAATTCTCGCCTGCTCCTTCCCTGCCTCTGCCCTTCATCCCGCAAGTTCACAGAGCTTAGACCCGAGCAGTACGCACTTTGTCCACAAGAATGATATCTAGCCGGTTCGCTTGTATGGTTTTATCAGTAAGAACTGATCTGTCCCATAACAACTTGTGAGTAGGATTTTCCAAAATGGCCTCAGGACTGATAGTAAGGCCAAGTATTTTTAGATAATAAGTATTTTTGAGCAAGGTGCAGGTGCATTATTTTGGCTACTTGGTTGTATCTTTTCAGCGTATGGGGATCCAGTGGAGAGAGGAGGGCCGTACACAGCGACGACAGAGTACAGGATGACGCAATGTGACCACAGCGCGAGACGACCGCCATCTTTTCCGCATGGCCGTATCGGACAGAACAGCGTCGTCCTCGATGTTGGCTCGACGTTGGAGCACTGCAACGGGCGTGAACATGTCTGCGTCGACGGTGCGGCGCCGTCTTTTGTACTGGATATTGCTTGACAGCCTCCTGTGATGTGTTGGTTTGTTTACGGTTCTAGTTGATGATGATGATGATTATTATTATTATTATTATTATTATTATTATTATTATTATTATTATTATTATTATTATTATTATTATATTAGTCTATTATTATTTTTAAGGAGTACTTCGACACAAAAATACCTAGGAATTACCCTTAATGAGCACTTAAAAATGAAAACATACACAGTAAACAAGATTTTAAAAAACTAAGAGCAAACCTTCACACCTTCTACAATCTCCGATTCTATGTAGATAATAATGCTTACAAAACCATCTATAGTGCTCTGATTGAAAGCAAATTAAGATATTATACCCTTGGAAAATAGCATGTAGACAAGATTCAAAATTGCTATCAACATAACTTCCAGGGTTCATAAGGTTAACTACTTATTACAAAGCCAAGAAAACAACAGGATCTACTAACAAATGAAATTTAATAACTGAATCAAACATAAACACACTTAACAATAAACCACCCTTATATTGTTCACTCGCACGTGAACAGATCTGACACTGACCAGCCTAACGTACCATGATAACACGGCATGACAGCTGTCAAACAAGCGTTGTGACTGCAATGTCACTTAATTCAAAGTAACAAAAGAAAAACGGATCACAAGATCCAAAAATAACAAACAAATAAAATAGTACAAGAATTTAATATTTATGAGCGACACGCGTTTTAAGACTAGTTTAAGTAATGAGCACTTTGACGGGCGCTCGTTTTCGACCAAAACAGTCGGTTCGGGAACGAACTCCGTACTGCGAAGGACGAATTACGGAAATGTGGGAACAACAATTACATATTTATATACACTACTGACATGCTCTAACCTTAGATTACCACAACCAAATACACATGTGTATTATTTAAAATAAGGGCTGCGGAATTGCCGTCTTATACCACAAACACTAGGAAAGCATAATATGACATGAACAAGTTTGGCCGGTTGCCAAATTATATTTATAATGAATACAATGGCCTTGAAAATAAGAGCCAACAACAACAAAATACAAATTTTAATTTTCACGCCAGAAAATTTGGCGTTTTAAAACAATGAACAAATAAGTCATAGTCATGATAAAAGAAACCTTGGATCGACAACATGGCAACTCCCCAAATTAAACCAAATAAAATAACCTTAACTCATTAGGCTTTAAAGCAAGCATTACGTGTCATAACCGAGCTGGAGACAGCCGGGTCTGTTATGACATATCTGAGAAAGTGGCTGATTTCTTCCCCCAACGTAGTAATTAGTGCCACGCTAAATATAGATTCTGGCCCATAGCCAGCGTCCAGCAACCTTTGCTAATCGCCACCTGTTAAACGCGTACAAACAAAATATCACATTATCTCAAAACATCCTCTCAGGGATTTTTAATAACACATTTCCAGGTCAAACTTACCCCCAAGGGTAACTAATTTGCCGGAATGATGTCGCAGTCAAGGACAGGCTTTACCTTTCCTCATCATCACTTACACCCAAAAAAACACGTGGCACTTTCTCGAAGATCTCGTCGCAGCATGAACCAGCACACCCCTCAGATAAATGACACACAACATGTCCAAATGACAATAAAGAATTAATAACTGGAATCAGAATTAGCCCGAGTTATCAAAGCAACTAAAACACTAATTTTCCCCCCACGTCTAGCTTTAGTTTTACACATCATTAATTCAGTCCATTTATCATTGTCGTTCCTAGGTTCTCATTCATGGCTACATTTTTTTATTGATACGTTAATCATATGCGGCCATTTCGCTATAAGAATTACGTATACATAAGGACAACATTTAAGTTACAAAATTTTACTGTACAACATAATTGTCACGCAATGCCAAAAATTACTACACGCATGTCAGTTAAGAAATCAAACCCTAAAATTTAAATTAAACCACACAAATAAAATCTGTACAAAGTTCCACACATCTCTCGCGATTCCCCTCGTCTAAAATCAATAAATCAATTTTTTAATACTCATCACTTAAACCGCTTTCCAGAGGCCTTCCGCCTCGTCATTTCCCACCATTAGGCCGTTAGCCCATAACACTGATGGTAATGGAGGATGAAACTTGTTGTCTTCTTTCCATGGTCGTCATCTTGCTGCTGTTAAAAACACAATTAAATTAAAGTTTTAAAACTGTTCTATCTGCTTTATGAGTATTTTATTTCCTCATATTGTCCTATGCAGAATCGTCGACTTTCCCTATTCTATGGCTAATTGCCATCTCACAATTTATGAAATTTATAACTTCATTGTCGACACACAACTAGAATTTTAATACCATACCGTCTTAAGGACGTATTAAATTGACTGTCGAAGAATAATTAGGAGTGCCCCGGTTCATCTCAGACATTTGTATATATACAGAAAGCCTAAAGTTCCAATGGTGGGAGAAAACAGCTCCTCGATATTTTAAATAATGGGCCTATAATTATGTGTGACCTCTCAAAAATCTTGTAATTTCTCACAGGTGGCGAATCTGCCGCCGAACACGCAAACCGATCGCTAGATCTTTTTATGTCCGATTGGCGCGCAAAACACACTGATGCTATGTTCTGGCGTCCTGTTTTCTTATTGGTCAGATAAGTTGGCGTCGGAGTTCTGACCTTACAAATCCCGCCCTTATTTTGACGTCACGACACTTGTCCTCTCTCTCACTCCTTGCCTTGGACCCAGCATTTTGGCCTGTCGATCGTCACGTACGCCACAGCGTCATACCTGATTTTCTCAGAAGAATAAGAATAGCATTGGTTGTGAAACTGTCGGCAGTTTCCAGCCAGCACGTAGCCCGTCTTACCAAGTCCAGATTGCTTGCTACATCAATTTTACTCAAATATCCAGCATATCATGTATTTAGTATTTCCAGACTTTTTAATAATACACACATCAAAAAAAGTTTTGCATCACCTCGGTTCCAAGAGTTCCGGAACCGTTAAATACAAAGGGAATAGAGATCAACACAAACAACATTTCAGCTCGTTTTATTGCTCATGAGACCCACACATTGCATGTTGTACCATCATACAGCTAGACTTTCAGCATTTGTGGTCCAGATTGCAGTACACACCACTACCTCTAATACCCAGTAGCACGTCCTCTTGCATTGATGCATGCCTGTATTCGCCGTGGCATACTATCCACAAGTTCATCAAGACACTGTTGGTCCAAATTGTCCCACTCCTCAACGACAATTCGGCGTAAATCTCTCAGAGTGGTTGGTGGGTCAAGACGTCCATAAACAGCCCTTTTCAACATATCCCAGGCATGTTCGATAGGGTTCATGTCTGGCGAACATGCTGGCCACTGTAGTCGAGCGATGTCGTTATCTTGAAGGAACGCATTCACAAGATGTGCACGATGAGGTCGAGAATTGTCGTCCATGAAGACAAATGCCTCTCCAATATTCTGCCGATATGGTTGCACTATGGGTCGGAGGATGTCATTCAGGTATCGTAAAGCCGTTTCGGAGCCTTCCATGACCACCAGTGGCGTACGTCGGCCCCACATAATGCCACCCCAAAACATCAGGGAACCACCACCTTGCTGCACTCGCTGGACAGTGTGTCTAAGACGTTCAGCCTGACCAGGGTGCCTCCAAACACGTCTCCGACGATTGTCTGGTTGAAGGCATATGCGACACTCATCGGTGAAGAGAACGTGATGCCAATTCCGTGGGGTCCATTCAGCATGTTGTTGGGCCCATCTGTACCGCGCTGCATGGTGTCGGGGTTGCAAAGCTGGACCTCGCCATGGACGTCGGGAGTGAAGTTGCGCATCATGCAGCCTATTGCGCACAGTTTGAGTTGAAACACGACGTCCTGTGGCTGAACGAAACGCATTATTCAACATGGTGGCATTGCTGTCAGGGTTCCTCCGAGCGGCAATCCGTAAGTAGCGGTCATCCACTACAGTAGTAGCCCTTGGGTGGCCTGAGCGAGGCCTGTCATCGACAGTTCCTGTATCTCTGTACCTCCTCCATGTCCGAACTACATCACTTTGGTTCACTCTGAGATGCCTGGAAACTTCCCTTGTTGAGAGCCCTTCTTGACACAAAGTAACAATGCGGACGCGATCGAACTGCGGTATTGACCTTCTAGGCATGGTAGAACTACAGACAACATGAGCAGCGTACCTTCGTCCTGGTGGAATGACTGGAACTGATCGGCTGTCGTACCCCCTCCGTCTAATAGGCCCTGCTCATGCATGGTTGTTTACATCTTTGAGCAGTTTTAGTGACATCTATGAACAGTCAAAGGGACTGTATCTTGGATACAATATACACAGTCAACGTCTATATGCCGGAGATCTGGGAACCGAGGTGATCCAAAACTTTTTTTGATGTGTGTATGAAACATTATTATTGGACACAATGATAAGGGTTCATCTGACCCCTAGTTGATGAAATTCGAACTCAATATGAAGTCGAATTTCACATCCCCTACTTTTCTGGCTCAAATTTGAAGTTGCTGGTCACCCTCAAAATATAATGACTGTCCGCCTCTGTCTGTTTCAGTAGCCGTCTCGCTCCAAACTCATTAGGAAATTCCTGTACGCTTGTGCCCTCCGGCGTCTTTCCTCGCTACTCGTCTCCCCTCTCACTCTTTCAAAACATCAACATTGCTCATTTATAACTTCCGCCTGAATTTGTAAACACGTCAGAGCCGTCTTTCGAGCGCATTCACTACTAGAGTACCCCCGTATCTTTTGTTGTATGTTATCACGCGAATGTTTAATTTGCTGCAGTAACATTATTTCTCGGTTCGTATGGCTCTCTCTGATGATACAATTTTAAATTTGAAATATTATACACTGCCATGTTTCCTGTGCTCACCTCCCGGACTCTGTAGGCGTTGTTACCTAAGTTCGTAACCCCTAGTTGAACTTCCTTAAGCCGCTCCTGTCTTTTCTCCATTTTACCGTGATGTCATCTCCTACTTCTCTCCCGCGTTGCCATTTTCTTCCTTCTCCCCTCTTCTTCTCCGATTCCCGTACGATAAATTTCTTCACCATATTTCGAGACCCTTGCCTGACACGGCCTGCGAATCTCTCCTGCTATTCTTCTGTTTCCTGTTGTCGGCTGCTCTATTTTCTTCTTCTCCATGCAGCTCCTCCAAATATCTCTGGGTTTCTACATGCATGGCCTCCAACATTTGATGTGTTCCGTTTTCCTCCTCGTGGGTGTCGGGATTCTTCCGCCGATCTATTGCTCTTTCCCTATTCTATCCTTATTGTTTCCCTCTATGTTACGTGGATTCTCCAGGTACTGTTGTGGGTCAGCGTGTCTCTCGTTCCAATTTCTTCGGTCCTCCCTTGGATCCGATTGCTGGTTAAACCGCTGGTTATCTTGTGCGTTATATTGTTGGTTGTAACGCCTATTGTCCCTGGGCCTATATTGTTGATTATAGTGTCCTCCACGCCATCCCCGATTATAAAGTGCGTTATTATTATTATTCCTATTGTATGACGTTTGGTATCTCCTATTATCTCGCCACTGCTGATTGTTTGTGTTCCGGTAGCGGTTAGTTTCTTCCTGATTGTAATGGTTTCTGTCCCTATTTTCATATCTCGGTTGAGATCTCGGCTCATATTCACCGGTGCTCTGCCGTCTTTGATTATCCCCAGTGTTTGTAGCTTGCGACCTCGTGTTTTGTTCGGTGTCTTGACTACTTCGACTGCATTAACTAACTCTATCTGTCTCTTCTCTCTCGGGTTGGTGTAATTAGTGGTTTCATCTATCCTCCTTAATACCTCTTCTGCCTGGACCACGGTCGTAATATTTGCCGCCACCAAGAATTGCTGAACGCTAATAGGCATCTGTTTTCCTATAGTAGTTATTAGCTCCATTTCGCTCGGGGGATTATCAAGATCTTGCAATTTGACAAGTTGCATGGCGAAAAAATCTGCATATTTCGTCTGATGCGTGGAATGGTATTTGCGCGAGTATAAGTCCATTCGCAAGCTTTGTTGATATGACGCACTCCAATATTTGCTTAGGAAGGCCTTGTGGAACCCTTCCATTGATTTAAATGTGTTCTTAAATCCAAGATACCAGGTAAGTGCTGAGCCCGCCAAAAAATTTTCAACCGTTCTTAATTGCCGCGTTGAGCTAACATTTTGGTCCGAAAAATATTCTGTCAGTTCTCTTAAGAAAGCTTTAGGTGTCCCTCCGCTCTCTGGTAAAAACTTATTCGGTTTAAATTCGTTTCCACGGATGACTTGTATAACTTGCGTGGGAAGTTGTGTGTTTTGAGGTGTCGAGCTACGATCCTCATAATTCTGGAATGCTTGCGTGTCTATCGTTCTTGGACTTTGCCCAAGCTCGTGGCTGTCTACTGTGTGCTCTCTTTCCGCATTCTCCCCCTTCCCCTTTTCCATTAGTGTCGCAAACATCGTATTATGTCCAAGTGACTGCAACTCCGATTTTATCATGCGGTCCTCTTGAATTTGAAATCTTAACTTCATATTTTCTTCTAACGCCTGCATTTTCGCGTTATTTTCCCCTAGCTTCTTGCTTACTGCGAGCCGTTCATCTTTCGAATCAGCGCTCATCTTGGTCCAATCTTTTCTAATAGTATCCTTCAATTTAACAATGTGCTTTTCGACTTCCTGTTGATTAGCCTCCTGATTATCTTCGAGTTTATCTATCCTTTCTCCCAGAGAAATATTGTTCTGCTCTAATGTTTGTTTAATTTCTTCCTGGTCAATTTCTAACTTTTTCCATTTCTCAATTGATTGTATTTCTAATTTGTTGAGTTCCGTCACTAAGCCCGTGATATTGTTATCTACTGTAATTATCTGATCTTGCATACCCTGTGTCCCTCGTTCGATCTTCTCAAACCTTTTTTCTAAGTTTGTGTGTGCTTCTTTAATCTCAGATGAGCTGGTCAAACACGCTTGCTCGATTCGTGCTAGTTTTGCCATAACAGTCTCATCCATTCCTTTTATTTCCTTTTTAAACGAATCTTCGATACCTTTTATTATTCCTAATTGTTTGGTATTGTTAGTGCTAACGTCCATTGCTAATTGGATTAGCTGTTCTTTTGTGTGCTCTTTGATTTCTACCGTTAACGCAGCTAAATTTTGAGTGTTCCTTTCGTCTTGTGCGTTTAACATTTCATTGTTTTTCTCAGACTGCCTATGTAGTTGTTCACTAACCAGAATGTTTTGTGTAGCGATTTTCTGATTTATATTCTCGTTAACTTCAGATAGTTTTGTGTTTAACTGTGTCTGTATTTCTTCCGATTGTTTATTATTAGCCGCTAACTGTGTCTGCATTTCTATACTATTTGCCGCTAACTGTGTCTGCATTTCTATACTATTTGCCGCTAACTGTGTCTGCATTTCTACCGATTGTTTATTTATAGCCGTTAACTGTGTCTGCGTTTCTTCACTATTTGCCGCTAACTGTGTCTGTATTTCATTGGTTATGTCCTTTCTCATCTCACTAAGTTGTTCTCGCGTACGAGCGGATGCTAATTCAATCACTTCGCGGATTTCTCCAAGAGTTGCCATCACAACAATATTATATTTTAGACATAGGGAAATGACATAAGGACGGAGCCCTGGATACGCGCGCTCACACATATGAAATATACACACATTAACCCTTTACCTACTCAGTCCATTTACTTTAAATTACTCCCACAAACTATAGCATCACTGAGTATAATTTACTTATTATTCCATTTAATTTTTAACCCTTTGATTCAGTTATAATCTTCCTGACCTTACTTCAATTACAAATTTTAACCAATTAATAGAGTATTAATTAGTTTTTAAGGTCTAACCTTCCTGTCAAATAATTCTTTGAGTTTGGCTTTTCTACACACAGCTAATTTAATTTTATTGGGCGCCTGGAACAGTTTGTTCTAATTTTAATCAAAGTTCAAACACTTAACTTGTTCCACATTTACTTTATTGCAAACTCCATGACTTTATATTTTCAAACATTTGGCGGTACTATCATCGCCTAACTTACGTTAATAAACTTATCACATGCCGGTGATCTATTTTTTTAACTCTAAAACACAAATGCCACACGTTCGGAAGCCAAAGTAACACTTATATACCCTTGGAAAATACCATGTAGACAAGATTCAAAATTTCGGGGTCGTAATGGATTCTTGTGAATGTGATTTAGAGATTTATGCTATCAACATAACTTCCAGGGTTCATAAGGTTAACTAATTATTACAAAGCCAAGAAAACAACAGGATCTACTAACAAATGAAATTTAATAACTGAATCAAACATAAACACACATAACAATAAACCACCCTTATATTGTTCACTCGCACGTGAACAGATCTGACACTGACCAGCCTGACGTACCATGATAACACGGCATGACAGCTGTCAAACAAGCGTTGTTACTGCAATGTCACTTAATTCAAAGTAACAAAAGAAAAACGGATCACAAGATCCAAAAATAACAAACAAATAAAATAGTACAAGAATTTAATATTTATGAGCGACACGCGTTTTAAGACTAGTTTAAGTAATGAGCACTTTGACGGGCGCTCGTTTTCGACCAAAACAGTCGGTTCGGGAACGAACTCCGTACTGCAAAGGACGAATTACGGAAATGTGGGAACAACAATTACATATTTATATACACTACTGACATGCTCTAACCTTAGATTACCACAACCAAATACACGTGTGTATTATTTAAAATAAGGGCTGCGGAATTACCGTCTTATACCACAAACACTAGGAAAGCATAACATGACATGAACAAGTTTGGCCGGTTGCCAAATTATATTTATAATGAATACAATGGCCTTGAAAATAAGAGCCAACAACAACAAAATACATTTTAATTTTCACGCCAGAAAATTTGGCGTTTTAAAACAATGAACAAATAAGTCATAGTCATGATAAAAGAAACCTTGGATCGACAACATGGCAACTCCCCAAATTAAACCAAATAAAATAACCTTAACTCATTAGGCTTTAAAGCAAACATTACGTGTCATAACCGAGCTGGAGACAGCCGGGTCTGTTATGACATATCTGAGAAAGTGGCTGATTTCTTCCCCCAACGTAGTAATTAGTGCCACGCTAAATATAGATTCTGGCCCATAGCCAGCGTCCAGCAACCTTTGCTAATCGCCACCTGTTAAACGCGTACAAACAAAATATCACATTATCTCAAAACATCCTCTCAGGGATTTTTAATAACACATTTCCAGGTCAAACTTACCCCCAAGGGTAACTAATTTGCCGGAATGATGTCGCAGTCAAGGACAGGCTTTTTCCTCATCATCACTTACACCCAAAAACACGTGGCACTTTCTCGAAGATCTCGTCGCAGCATAAACCAGCACACCCTTCAGATAAATGACACACAACATGTCCAAATGACAATAAAGAATTAATAACTGGCATCAGAATTAGCCCGAGTTATCAAAGCAACTAAAACACTAATTTTCCCCCCACGTCTAGCATTAGTTTTTACACATCATTAATTCAGTCCATTTATCATTGTCGTTCCTAGGTTCTCATTCATGGCTACACTTTTTTTTATTGATACGTTAACCATATGCGGCCATTTCGCTATAAGAATTACGTATACATAAGGACAACATGTAAGTTACAAAATTTTACTGTACAACATAATTGTCACGCAATGCCAAAAATTACTACACGCATGTCAGTAAAGAAATCAAACCCTAAAATTTTAATTAAACCACACAAATAAAATCTGTACAAAGTTCCACACATCTCTCGCGATTCCCCTCGTCCAAAATCAATAAATCAATTTTTTTAATACTCATCACTTAAACCACTTTCCAGAGGCCTTCCGCCTCGTCATTTCCCACCATTAGGCCGTTAGCCCATAACACTGATGGTAATGGAGGATGAAACTTGTTGTCTTCTTTCCATGGTCGTCATCTTGCTGCTGTTAAAACACAATTAAATTAAAGTTTTAAAACTGTTCTATCTGCTCTATGAGTATTTTATTTCCTCATATAGTCCTATGCAGAATCGTAGACTTTCCCTATTCTATGGCTAATTGCCATCTCACAATTTATGAAATTTATAACTTCGTTGTCGACACACAACTAGAATTTTAAAACCATACCGTCTTAAGGACGTCTTAAATTGACTGTCGAAGAATAATTAGGAGTGCCCCGGTTCATCTCAGACATTTGTATATATACAGAAAGCCTAAAGTTCCAATGGTGGGAGAAAACAGCTCCTCAATATTTTAAATAATGGGCCTATAATTATGTGTGACCTCTCAAAAATCTTGTAATTTCTCACAGGTGGCGAATCTGCCGCCGAACACGCAAACCGATCGCTAGATCTTTTTATGTCCGATTGGCGCGCAAAACACACTGATGCTATGTTCTGGCGTCCTGTTTTCTTATTGGTCAGATAAGTTGGCGTCGGAGTTCTGACCTTACAATTCCCGCCCTTATTTTGACGTCACGACACTTGTCCTCTCTCTCACTCCTTGCCTTGGACCCAGCATTTTGGCCTGTCGATCGTCACGTACGCCACAGCGTCATACCTGATTTTCTCAGAAGAATAAGAATAGCATTGGTTGTGAAACTGTCGGCAGTTTCCAGCCAGCACGTAGCCCGTCTTACCAAGTCCAGATTGCTTGCTACATCAATTTTACTCAAATATCCAGCATATCATGTATTTAGTATTTCCAGCGTTTTTAATAATACGAAACATTATTATTGGACACAATGATAAGGGTTCAATATGTCATGTAAGCTTGGGGAAATTAAAACTCAACTTTAATTAATAATCTGCAAGATAGCCAAAACAGGTTCTTTAAATATTTCACTGGTATCGCTTATTTTAATAACTTATTAAAGAGTTGTTACAAATTACTGTACTGAATCTCTATTACCATGATGTAAGATTCAGGCATAAGATCTCTCACAACATACAAACAAGAGCCATGACAATTAATAAATATGAAAAATATTTATGTGTAGGTAAGAGTTTAGTGCTTTTCAGTCGGTCAACACGAATGTACCCAAAAGAGCTGGGTTATGCCCTAATCCTGGAATAAATTACATGAGATTAATAAATACACTAGGATGACCAGATTCGATCGTCAAGCGATCATCATCAGATCCATTACACTTAGGCTATAAAATCTATGTTTGAAAATACAGGTTAAAAATATTTACAACATGTACAATTATTTAGTTGCAGTATTGGTCGGTGTATGCTAAATGCAGGATATATGATGTTAGGTGAAATGCTAAATGGTGATAGATATCCGGAGTTTGTAATTTGAAGTGATTTTATGGTTGTAAAAATCAACTCACCTAACATCATATATACTGCATTTAGCATACAGTTGCATTGTATTTTCAAACATAGATTTTATAGCCTAAGTGTAATGGATCTGATGATGATCGCTTGACGATCGAAACTGGTCATCCTAGTGTATGTATTAATCGCATGTAATTTATTTCAGGATTAGGGCCATAACCCAGCTCTTTTGGATACATTCGTGTTGACAGACTGAAAAGCACTAAACTCTTGTTTACTAAGGCAACATTGAACAAGATGTTCGGGAAAGAACATAAAGCCTACTTTCTCCAAAATGAATGGGTATAGTTATAACTCTCTGCCCTTATCATCTCCTAATTTCTTCCTATTTGAAGTGAAAATTGGCACACAGGATTTGAACAGTGGCGTTCAAACCATAGTTTATAATTTACCCCAGCATTTTGCAATTTCATCAGCAAACACTCCAAACACCGACTACTTACAATACAGTAGACTCCCGTAAGTTCGGCCTCGGTTAGTTCGGTCGGCTACCTGAGCATGAGTTACGCACTTGGCCGGGAGAGAGCGGGCGGCATGTCTCTACGTACAGTACTTGTTTGTTGTTTTCTTTGTTTAGTTTACTACTCTGTCAAAACAGATCATTCAGTTTGTCTTGTGTATTCATACTCTGCAGTCGTGTGGTGCTAATCTTTATAGTAGGCCTACAAAGTCAGTGATTTTGGTTTCTTTTGCGTTTTTTACTGTTCTCTAATAACTGTTTCGCGTCGTGTTTTAAACGCCTTGTTTATAATGAGTGAAACGCGTAAGCGTAAGTACAAGTCGATGGAACAGAGACTACAAGCTCTGGAGAGACTAGACAAAGGAGAATCCGTGCAAAGTATCTGCAAGAATTTAAACGTGGGCAAAAGTACAGTCAACGACTGGCGACGCAACAGAAAAACTATCGAGGACTTTTGTACACAAATTGAAACCGAAAAAGTTCTAGAAAAGCGTTGCACACGAAGGAAGGCCAAACATGAACTGGTGGAAGATGCTCTATGGTTGTGGTTCATTCAAGAACGAAGACGAGGAACGCCGTTAAGTGGACCAATCCTAAAAGAAAAGGCTATGATCTTACACTCAAAGTTTCAACCAGAAGAGGCGTTCGTGGCTAGTGAGGGATGGCTCTCTCGTTGGAAAATGAGACATGGAGTTCATTTTATAGGAGTTTGTGGTGAGAAGCTATCAGCAAACCCAACAGTGGCCACCGATTTTTCTGCAAGATTTTTAAAAATCATCGATGATGAAAACTTGAGCCCAGAGCAAATATACAACATCGACGAAACTGGGTTAAATTTTACACTTCTGCCCCGCAAAACCTTTGCCACACCCCAAGAAACATCTGCTCCAGGTTTTAAAATCAGCAAAGAGAGGATAACGGTCGCCTTGTGTTCAAATGCTTCGGGGACTCACAAGATACCCCTATTTGTCATTGGCAAAGCAGCAAAACCTAGAGCGTTTAAGAACATAGATATGGAAACTCTCCCGGTGTATTATCGGTCACAGAAATCAGCGTGGATGGACACATACTTGTTCAGAGAATGGTTCGTCTGTGAATTTGTTCCCAAAGTGAAAAAACATTTGGCAAAATCAAAACTCCCCACCAAAGCACTTCTACTTCTTGACAACACGCTTACTCACCAGGAAAATCTTCAGTGTGACGATGAAAAAGAAATTAAACTGCTCTTCCTGCCACCCAATGTAACCAGTCTTCAACAGCCAATGGACCAAGGGGTCATTGAGTGCTTCAAGAGGAAGTATCGTCGTAAACTACTTTCGGAAGTTCTTTCCAAACTGGAGACTGATGACAGCTAAGACCTCATAGAAGCGCTTAAGTCCGTTAACATGAAGGATGTTGTGTACATGTCGGCCAAGGCATACGACGAAATACCACCATCGACGTTTGTAAAGTCTTGGAAAAAACTTTGGCCAAATATAGAAGACAAGATTGGCCAAGAAAACACAACAGCTGATGAGCCAAACTTCTTATTAACGAACCTGATGACAATGCAGGTCTATTGCACGACCTTCAGCAACTACCAAACTGTGGTTCCATTGTTGAAGAAGATGTGTTGGAGTGGATCAACTTTGAAAAGGAACTAGACAACGAGGTTTTGAATGATGACGAAATCGCCGAGTGCGTTATTCGCCAGGAAAATGAGAAGGCCAATGACGCAGATGAAGCTGAGATTGAAGATGAAGATGAAGAAAATAAAATGAGCCACTCTGAAGGCAAAGCAGCTTTGCAACTGGCAGCTACCTACATCGAACAACAAAAAGAAGCAACTGCCGTCGATGTAATGTTTATTAAAAAGTGGCGTGACTTTGCACATAAAAAATCATTAGAAAAGAAAGTTCAGAAAAAAATTAGAGATTTTTTTAAGTGCTTAAGAATACAAACCACCAACGAACAGTATTACAGGTACTTTAAAATTGTATTAAACCTACAGTTCGGTAACTCACAGTAGGCTATGTTTTTAGCCTACTTTCGATTTTTGCAAAAAATGAAAGTAGACTTATGAGATCACTACAGGGCCAAAAATTGTGTGTCTGCCTGTGTGTGTGTATGTGTGTGTGTGAGTCTGTGTGTGTGTGTGTGTGTGTGCGTGTGTGAGTGTGTGTACTCTGAATGTCTGTCCCCCTATCAATTCGAACACGGTGAAACCGAATTGAACGAAATTTGGTACAGAGGTAGAACAAGCAAAGGGCACCTCAGAGTCATGTTTTATATCGCCGCCATCTTTACCAAATCTGAATGGCGGCCACTAAAACGTTCAAAACGTAAAATCAAATAGCGACCAACCAAATTATCCGATCTCTACCAAATTTGGTAATAACATACATTCATATAGGACGCGTCTTGTGACCAAACTACAAGGTCATCCGCCGTACCATTTCAGGATGGCGGCCGTGCGAATTATGCAAACTTTATAATCCATATCATGGGACCCACCAGTTCCGCTTATCGAGCCGAGAATCGATTTAACTGTTCTAAAGAAAGAGACACGTTCGAAATTAAAAGTTTATTTTGTAATACTATAGTGCAGAAGTGATTTTAAAAAGCTGAGCCGTCTCGGTAAGAAGACAAGATGGCAGCGGATATCTTGTGCCTGACTTATATTTCACTAATTTGAGTATTGCATGCAATATAGCGTACTGATACAAAATAATTAAACTTAGTATGAAATGCTTTATACATAAATAATATACTCCACTGATGAAATCGTTAGGTCTAAATCATTATTTTCTAACAAGTTCTATGTAAGTCATTTTATATAGATCAATGTTCGTTGGCACAAATGGCTCCGTGGTAAAGCGTTAGTCTGTCATTCATATGCCTATGGTTCAAACCCCATCAGAGTTTGGTTTTTTGCTTGAAATTTTACATATTTGTTGCTTTGTAATGACTCAGACATTTTAAAATTAAACCTTATATTGTGCATATTACGGTGCAAAACATATATTTAATTAAAACATAATTCTCCAGCAGATTTGCTCGAGACATCTAGCAGCCAAAAAGGTAACTGCACGCCGGCCTACTTATTAACTTCCAGATTTTATTGAAAAGTTTCTTCTTATGGACGCTAGAATGCACTCGCCCTGTTAGGATTATATTGTTCGATATTTCTCCACTAGATTTCACGACTGGTCTACATGGGACTCCATTGATAGTATACCATTGGCATTCTATGCGCATCGAATTTGAAGAATGACAGGATGATACTATGATACATTTTTACTTCTTATTTTAAAGGGTTTGTTACAGCCTATTGTGCGTTATTTGAAAATGTTATTTGAAGTAAAGAACAAAACGATTTCACATAGTAACTGAATTCTAGCCGCTGGTACTAGTTCAGGTTATTAATACTTTTATTTCAGGCAAATAGCAATCGAAAATATCCACATAGTTTGTATACACACGTCTCTTTAGGGACACGGAAAGATTTGTTAATTCAATTAGGGTTGTGAAAGCCATGCACAACCAGACGTGTAAAGACATGCCTCAACTCAAAGTTGGATTGCCCACGGCAGGTCGATCAATAATAATAATGTTATTTGTTTTACGACCCTTTTAACTACTGCTGCTTTTAGATACGCCGGGGTGCCGGAATTTTGGCCTGAAGGGGATCTTTAACGTGCCAGTAAATCTACTGACACGGCTCCCTCGCATTTGTGCACCCTCAAATGCCAGCTGACTGCACCAGGATACGAACCTGCAACCTAGGGCCCAGCAAGCGAGAACGTTACCGCAGAGCCACGCAGCCAGTCCGGTCGATTATGTCTCCAGATCCATAACATTCTTGAGATACTTCTTATCTATCTTTCTTCAATGATGGCAGTAGTTTTTTTCTAGGTTGTGGCGTTTGGTAGAGGTAAATAGTTTCTAAGGTCTTCAACCAAGAAATGATTCTATTATACTCTTCGATAATAACAACGAGTTATAACTATACTCATACATTTAGGAGAAAGTAGGCTATATGTTCTTTACTGAACATCTTGTTTGTAACCTTTTCTCTCTTTATGTGTGTTAAATATATGTCAGAGTGTTACGCTGAGTTGTTCTCTATGTGCAGTAGTTTAGTAGTTATTTCTGTCTTGCTAGTGTCTGGAAACGTTGATTTAACATTCATTTAATTACTTAGTTGGAAAACGATACTTACAAACAATAAATGGACATTTTATAGATAGACATCGGTTAGTTCGGCCATTTTTAAGTTCGGCCTAGGGTCCGGTCCCGAGGTGGCCGAACTTACGGGAGTCTACTGTAATTGAAACTTCGTTGTTCTAATAAGGCCCATCCACAATGCGCAGTCGGCAGTCCGTAGTTGGTAGTCCTCAGTCGAGAGTCACGATTGACTCCGTGTATACTATAGGCACCATACACAACATGCAGTTGCAGTTGGTAGCTGGCAGTTGGCAGTCGAGAATTTTATCCTCGACTGCCAACTACCCGACTGCAGCAATGTAATAGCCAATCAGAGCAGATCAGAAACTGACGTCACGTTGTTGTTCTGTGTCGTGTACGAAGGATATAGGACTAAGTCGCTCACATCCGCGAGGCGAGGAGGTTCGAATCCCCCCGCCGGCAACCTTGAAGATGGTCTTCTGTGGTTTCCCATCTTCCTTCCAGGCAAATGCCGGGGTTGGTCCCTCACTATAGGCCACAGCCGCTACCTTCCAACTCCTCGCCCTTCCCTTCCAACTTCCCTCCCCAACGGTACTTGTAGCTCACCCATTGGGTGTCCGTCTCGAAGCAGCTACAAACCTGGCGAGCCGAACATGTCCTCGGACACTCCCGGCACTAAAAGCCATACGCTAAAAAAAATTAAAAAAATAGGACTAAGTGAAGTAACTTCGCAACCCGTTAATTTATAGGCTAATCTTAAATACACGGTATAACAAAATAATCCATCTCCAAATCATCCATATTGCAAGTTTTGAGATTATCAACAACGCCTCTGTGCGCAAGGAATAAGCGAATGTCACTGTATTATTGTATTATTACACCAGGACCAACTACAATACTCAGACCTTAATGCAGGTATCGAAAGTGTGAAAATGGCGTATGTGGCAGCCTGAGATATTGTTTGTTTACATTCGTTGCTGGGAGACAATATTAGCTTTGATTAGCTTCGTTTGATGAAGGTTGGGATAAACTATTGCTCATCTGTAATTTTTAGTGTCTTCAGTATGTCTGTTAAGTCCAGTTCACGTTAATGTACTGCAATCGTGTGTAAATATGAGATAATACGCTTATTATGGACTGGTTCGATTGTGTGATGATTGTTCAGTCGACCGATGGCATTGTGTCATTTACTGCAGATGTTGAAGTACCTAAGACTAAAGCACTAATAAAAGTGTCTCAAGAACATACACCGCAATGATTTGCTAGTTAGTGACAATATAATAATAGCTTTGTACTCTTCAGTACCGGTAGTGTCGAACTTGAGTACATAAAGGGAAAACGGAATGAGCATCTACGGCAAGATCAAACCGTTGACGTTATCTTGAACGCTCAGCTTCATGTGCCTCCGTAAATCTTTACCAGTCTAGTAGATGTTCTACACTGCCTTGTATACACGCCAAATATTACAGTGAACTTCCGTTTTATTGGTTAAGGAATATGTTTCCCCTGTGCCAAACAGTGAACTCATTGTGTTCCGTAATTATTCATACTTTTGTGATTCTTACAGCTTGCACGTTATTTTTTTATTATGATGTGTGTAATAAAGTGTTGTGAGTAACTTGCCAATTATGTACTTATATTGCGAGATGGTGTGCCGCGATAATTCCGTGAGAGGGAGATGGTGCTTTCCTACCTACATTACTTTACTAAATCTACTATTTCCAGCGTACAACTATTCCAAACGGTAACAGCGAATGTTTAATAGGTTAGATGGTAAGATATTATCGTGTCCTTTGTGTGTGGTAATCTCCATAATTATGTTCAGATATACTTACGACGACTTCTTTGCATATTTCAATCAACTAATTCGGTGTGATGTTTTAGCCGAGATTTTAGACAATTCTACGATAGGTCTTAATTGAATTGTATCTGTCGTTGGTTCGATTATTTCAGGCAACTATTCTCATTCCGATTGTGTAGACAAATACTCTGCATGTGCTGGGACAGCAATTCAGTAGCCGGGTTCTTTCTTCTCTCCTACTTCAGAATCTGTTTGATGTTATGCTAATAATATTAATCTATAATCACTGAACTTAAATACAAATCGTGATAACTCGCCAAAAAGCTTCTTATTAAACCACAGAAACAGTGAGGCTATTGTAGCTGCCCCTTGGGTGAAGACGAAGAAACCGAGGCCAGCACTACATAGATAAATTAATTCAGGTAAGTCTAAATTATTGATGCATATTTCTTCGGAACCTAGTCTCGTCTTGTGATATCTTTTATGCTCTTAGGTGAGTAAAAATAATAATTTACACGAACTGTGACAACCCTGATGACATGATCTTAGCTTTTGGTAGGGCAACCATCGCCGCCATGTTTTTTCTACATTAAGGTCTGAGTATTGTAGTTGGTCTTGATTACACCTAGCAGTCGTTAAGACTGGGTGTAGAGGGCTGTGGTTAGTTTCTGCATAGTACAACTGAAGGCTGGTAGATGTCACTCCGGTGGAGAATGTCGTTTTAATTAAATATATATTTTCCATTGCAAAAAAGCACCATATAACGCTTTATTTTATAACGTCTCAGTACTCAAGAAACATTAAATATAAAAAATTCAAGTAAAAAAGTTCAACTTTGATAGGATTTTAGCCCCGGCCAGCAACGTGAGAGACTGGAGCCCTAACCACATAGCTAATCGTACACTCACAACTTACGCGTTATCGATCAAATTCTTATAACGTACTGTAATAGCAAATAATCACTTGGACTGAAGATTTCTTCACTAGAGTATATTTCAAACCGAGTTCATTTCATATTACGTTCATATAATTTTTATCAGTAGGTTATATTGCATGCAACATACTGAAATTAGTAAAATATAGGTCAGAACGAGAAATCAGCTGCCATCTTGTCAAATAACCGAGACGACTCAGATTTTTAAAGTCACTTCTAGATTATAATATTACAATATAAACTTTTAATTTCGAACGAACCACGTCGCTTAGAACAGATTAAACGATTCTTTGTTCGATAATCGGAACTGGTGGGTCCCATAGATTATAAAGTTTGCATAATTCACACGGCTGCCATCCTGAAATGGTACGTTTGATGACCTTGTAGTTTGGGAACAAGACGCGTCCCATATGAAGGTATGTTGTTACCAAATTTGGTAAAGATCCGATGATTAGTTTGGTCGTAATGCATGATTAAGTTTTGACCATTCGAGTGGCCGCCATTACGTTTTGGTAAAGATGGCGGCAATATAAAACATGACACTGAGATGCCCTTTGCCAGTGCTACCTCTGTACCAAATTTCGTTCAATTCGGTTTAACCGTGTTTGAATTGATAGGGGGGGGACAGACATTAAGAGTACACACACTCACCCACACACACACTCACACACACACAAACACATATGTTTTGGCCCTGTGTTGATCTCATAAGTCTACTTTCATTTTTTGCAAAAATCGAAAGTAGGCTAAAAAAATGGCTTCAAACCCCTCAATATGTGTAAATAGCTATGGTTTCAAGAGACTAAATTATATTGTACTAATGAAGTACTGAACCTGGATTGTCCAATATGAACAGCAAACAACTAGCTATACTGAACCCTTTAGTATTGCAGTGTTTATATGCAAGAAATCTTGATCAAGGGGTCGCGCTCAGTTCATAGTGTGATGTTTACGTTCGCCAAATAACATGCTCTACTGAGGTAAGGGTCATAGGATTAAAACTATAATTAAGAAAGGAAGTGACAAGACGTAAAATAATAACATAATTTAATGACTATTAGTGCAAATAAAATGAATATAGACAACAACAATAATAAATTTCCTCCCTGAATCTTCCCATGACAGAAATATCTATCAACGTTGAGGAGTCAGACGGATCTGCCCCTTATAAAAAAAATGTGGATCCAAGCTCCACTAACTTGCATTGAATTTTATGTATGCGTAATGACTAACTACGAGGAATGAGTACTTGGATGACTGTTCGTTTACCTCGGGTAACAGCCACGATGCTTACGAACAATCATCTCGTAAATCAACGTTTACGGATATGGGACACCACACTAATAAAAACCCTTAAAAGATTAATGCTGACACACAATCTAAAATCTAATATTTACAGGAATCTCCCTCGAGACCCTCCTTCAACGCGATGACGCATCTGACAAATGAGCTGCCAACACGGCCAATTGCTCAATACACAAACAAGGAAAAGACAGCATCGCACGTGACTGCACGGGTCACTAATACGGAACATAAACATGGAATTGAACCAACAACAACAAAAGCCTCACCGGCTGAGATTACTTTATATGAATAAAAAATGCACGTTAAGCTAACGCTTCGGAGATTATAGTGATTCGTAGGCAACTCCCATTTATTTAAACAATTTTTACCATTGATCAGTTCTTATTCTGTATTTCAAGTAACTTAACGGAGCCAACAAGCACTCCCCTAATAACCTTGATGCAATCTTTTCAGCCCGCCTTGTGAAACAGCTTCCCCCTTCCTCAACTCTGTCATCGTCCAGCCCCAGAGTGTAAAAATAACTTGACCACCTGACCGTTATCTCGTAGAATCAACAGCAACAAATCTCAACCACATAAACATATGGTAAGACCTTAATCGATATAGCCACATATGTCCTCGCGAGGTGACCATATGGACTTGGCACCAAGCTGGCAGAAATCAGTCTACGCTGAAATTCCCGCTTGTAATGACCAATAAAATACACACACACACACACTGCTGGGAATGACATAACATTTTTCACACAGGTCGGCTGAATCAGATCCTCACAAACTATTTAAAAAATATTAAAACCTACGAGAGAGCTGACTGCTCCTCGCCACAATTTACATTGCTCCAACGGCAATAAACTCACTGAATCTGATCAATAATAAACATTACAAGATTAATTTACCCTCCAATCTATTGCATGATTATACTAATTCATTCCTACTTCTGAAACACAACATCTCCGAGAGACGCTTCTTAATCGCACTACGTAAACATATGCGAACACGGTCGTCCACATAGCCACGTTAGTTAAAACAAACAAACAAACAAACAAACAAACAAACAAGAACTTACGACTGATAAAATATGTGCGAGCTGTTTCCATGCAAAAGGTGTGTCAGACCAAAACTAAATACACTACGTTAATCAATACAAGCAAGATATTTACAAACAAAATATGTCCCATATACCATAAGTTAATTTGTCAGATAATAAGAATATTATTCATGTACTCATCCTCTGCCAGTCACCGTCAACGAACATCTGCAGCCATTTCCCTAGTTAATGCCGCTTAGCTCGTCTCAAACATCTCGATGGAGTGTTGACAGTTCCAAACTTCTTCCAGGATAAGCGATGTCATCTCTCGTGCTGATGCAAAAAGTTATAGATTAATTCACACTCGATATCTGTTTTCTAAATTCGCCGTTTTAGGTACTTAATTCCCCAGAACAGTCCGTTGGCGAATTGTCGATGATACTGTCCCTACAAAATAGTACTGTGACTATCTATCACACTGAATTTAACACATTTGTATTAATAAAAATCTGTGTCCTCATGACACGCAAAGTACAAGTGCCTACGTCCTCAGACGCGCAAAATGTAATGATAACCTGTGTCTTCCGACACACACAATGTAATAGTAATCTACGTCCTCAGACGCACAAAAGTAATAGTCACCTACGTCCTCAGACGCACAAAAGTAATAGCAACCTGTGTCTTCCGACACACAAACTGTAATAGCAATCTACGTCCTCAGACGCACAAAAGTAATAGCAATGTCTTGGCTCTTCACGCCACTTATAAATGAACTGGCCCTAGGTATCGATAGAGGGGGAAATTATATAAAATTTTCTCAAAATAATAGTGGTACAGGAATGAAACAAATATCACTGAACTCGTAAAATTGCGCAGGTCAAGAATATGCCCATTAATCTTAGAATCGATCGTAGAGATGTTGTCTAGCTGAACTCCCGCGTTAATGCTAGCCATCGCGTGCCCAAGCTAGACTTGGCGCGTTCGTAAGCATTCATCTCTCATTGGTTCCACTTTTTCAATAACTTCGCGGTTTTTATCAGACCTCGGCCTCGTAGGAGAGTCCAGTATTCCCATCAGTCACTCACGTTACTGCATTATATTTTTCCTAGGCGCGAATAGTACAATGAACATACCATAAGCGTGTCTCACCACGCGTCCCTTCTATTCTGAGGTAGCCACCACCTGTCCTTCTGAAACATTGCTAGGGTCTTTCTTTTCACAATGCTAAAGTATTTAGCCTTTTGTCAAACTGCTGCAGGTATGTTACCACTGTCTCCAACAAATGCTTGAAGTTTCCTCATCTTCGTCTGGCTATTTCATGACGCTGGTGGAAATATTAATTAATTGAAGAAATAAAACATCGAATCATTTATCCATCAGAGGATAAAGGGTTCAATACGTCACTTTAAACATGATTACCTAAATAAACATTAGTTTATAACATAAACTTATATTGAAATACAATCTGTGTATACTGTATGTTGTAAAAGAAAATAATTAATATGTCTCACAGATAATCTGTACTAGTTTTGCCATCAGATATGTCGTGGGACATATCACAAATGTATTATCAATAACTAGGGGACCCGTGCGAGAAATCTCGCATGTTCATTAAACATCCTCCCGGCTTTACTGTTATGCGGGCTTCTATAAATAAATACAATAGTCTATGTTTATTTGTTTAAACGCACTTTTAAAACAGATAAATATATTTCCGTTGACTTTCCAAGAAATGCAAGATGTTTCCTGTTCTATTGAGACGATTTGGAAGATTTTGGCACAAACCACACCTTTTAACTCCCTCCGGTTTAGGAGCTTGGTTGGTTCCTTAGTTTAGGGGCTGCGACAACGCGGTCATGTAGCCGCGTGTACTTTGGGTGTGTGTAGAATCTGTCTGATAACCAGTGTTAATTGTGATGGCTGTATTAGTGTGTGTATCTGTTTTTTTAAATTCAAGTAAGGCCTGCAACTTTGAATTTTTCAAATAGTTCCTACTTTGGCCGCCAAACGCCACCGTCAACGACTACTAGGCCTAGTTCAGAACTTAGCTACTAGACGCCACCGCAGTCGGCTCTTGGCAACGAACGTAGCAACCTAGGAGCGTTGTTTACATTCTTAACCTATAGCCTACAATTTAGTTGCACACAGGTGTAATTAGTGGAAGGTTCTTTAACATGCCATAAATCTATGACATGGAACCGCCGGCTTTACTTCCCCTCCGAAGGGAGGCATACTGAGGGATTTTTAACGCTCTTAAAAAATCTGACGGCTTCGGCCGTGTTTGAACCCGCTAGCTTGGGCATAGAAGCTCAGCATACTACCGACTACGCCACCGAAGCCACCCGTTTAGGAGCTTGAGTTCATTGTCGGATGAATTTAGCGTATTATAATAATCGATAATTAATAAATACATTCAAATTTGTATTAGACTATTATTATTATATATATCTTTGAGGCCACCTGGGACCACGTTAGCCTAAGTTTTGCTACACTTAGCAATAGGCTAATCTTCCCTTTCCTTTGAGCCCAGAATTCCCTCATTTTCTGTGAGTGGGCCATCTTGCACTCCGCTGTCCAGGAGGTACCTTGTCTCCTTTTGGGTCTTGGTGTCTCATCTCGGGTTAGCCCATTAGTCAGTATCTTTTTGCGGAAGTGATCTCTATTGAAGGCGTCGTCAGGGTTTAGATGCAGCATTTTGAGGTCGTCTCTGGTATTTATGAACCATGGCATTGTGGTTTTGGGTTTGGAATCAAAAAAATGAAAAATATGCTTAGTTAGCCTGTTTACATCCATTCGTTTGAGATGACCGTGATACCGTGCCCACCTCTTACGGATCGTTTCTGTATTATTATTATTATTATTATTATTATTATTATTATTGTTATAGATGTCTGGACTATGGACATGTTGCTAGCAACTGCAAAGGCACAGATAGAAGTAAACTTTGCTACAATTGCGTCGGGACAGGTCACAAAGCTAGAGGATGTATGGCCCCAAAGAAATGTGTTCTTTGTGAAGAACGAGGTTTTATCAAAGATTTAGCACATGCTATGGGATCTGGCCAGTGTAAGGTCTTCAGAGAAGCTTTGGACAAAGAAAAGGCACTGAGGTTCAAATGATTCGTATACTTCAAGCCAATCTACATAGAAGTAAGACAGCCAATGCTCTGCTATATCAGCTAGTCACAGAGAAGCAAAGCGATCTCTTGCTAATCAGCGAACAGTATAAAGATAAAGAGTCATCTCTTTGGTTCAGTGACACACTTGGCACTTCTGCAATCTGGGTGTTGGATTCTAGAAAAGTTATTATAAAGGATCATGGAAGTTCTGATGGTTATGTTTGGGTGAAGACCAGAAGGGTCACCTATTTTAGTGTTTACCTAACTCCTAATGAAGCAATTGAGCACTTCCGCCGCAAAGTAAATTCTTTGGAAGATGCAATTCTAAACGCCACAGATAGTGTCATAGTGGCTGGAGACTTTAACGCCAAAGCAGTGGAATGGGGTATGCCAAGTACAGATTCCCGGGGTAAGTACATTCTAGAGATGGCATCCAGGATAGGCCTTCTAATATTAAATATTGGTACAGTTCCAACTTTCCGACGTCCAGGATGTGAAGGAACAATTCCGGATGTCTCCCTGGCATCAGAAGTAATTGTGCCATTCATTAAGAGATGGAAAGTGTTGGAAGATTATTGTGCTAGCGATCATCAATTCATCGCCTTTGACTTTGAATCAAATGTTCAGGGACGGGAAGTACCTCCCCAGAAATGTCAACGGTGGAATGTAAATAGGATTAGCATGGACAAGTTCAAAGATATCATTGGGAAGGGTGCAGAACAGATTCGAAGTGCTGAAGCACGGAGAGAGTTTGAGGTTGAGGATCTGGTTTCTGCAACCATGAAAATTATTACGTCAGCTTGTGATGTTTCGATGCCCTCCTCAGTACCACGTCACCGAAAGAGCCCTGTATACTGGTGGACCAGAGAGATAGCAGAATTAAGGAAGAACTGCCTCAGGCTTCGCCGTCTTGCCCAGAGAGCAAGAAATCGGGAAGAAGCTAATGAAAAATCAGCGGAGCATAAAACAGCAAAGAAGCTACTTCGGAAAGCCATAACTACGAGCAAGGTTCAGAGTTGGAGAAAGCTTCAGGAAGATATTGACACTGATCCATGGGGTTTGGGTTACAAAATTGTAACACAGAAACTTGGAAGTCACAGAACATCGTGCATCATGGAGGATGATATTATGAACACCATTGTTCAAACCCTTTTTCCAACTCATCCCACAAGACCTGAGAGGAATTTTGAATGTGATCTGGACTTCCCACTGTTTACTGAAGATGAACTTCGGGTTGCAACGCATTCTTTACGGAACAACAAGGCTCCGGGGCCGGATGGGATTCCTAATGAGGTTCTGAAAATAATAGTTGATCAAGATATGTTGTTGTTATTGTTGAGAATGTTCAATGTGTGCATGAAAGCAGGAATCTTTAGCTTTCGCTGGAAGATCTGTCGCTTAGTGCTCATTAGTAAGGGCATGGGTGACCCTGAGTTACCATCATCGTACCGCCCACTTTGTATGCTTGACACAACAGGCAAACTATTTGAGAAACTCATAAGACGGAGATTGCTTGAAGCAATAATCGCAGCCGGCGATTTATCACCAAGACAATTTGGATTCAGGGTAGGCCGGTCGACACTGGATGCAGTGCAAGAAGTCGCCGATAAAGTACGAAGAGCGGAGAGTTATAATCATTACTCTCGCCGGGTGATTCTTTTTGTTACACTGGATGTTAAAAACGCTTTCAACTCTGTCAAATGGACTGATATCATGGATGCTCTAGAATTTTCATTCCATGTTCCAAGGTATCTCCTTCGGATCTTAGACTCTTACTTGAAGGATCGTGCTCTGCTCTACGATACTACAGAAGGGATCCGTAGAGTACAAGTCACGGCTGGGGCTGCCCAGGGTTCGATTCTAGGACCTGATCTCTGGAATGTTACATACGACAGCTTGTTGAGGCTTGAAATGCCTGAAGAAACTATTCTAGTAGGATATGCAGATGATGTTGCTGCTCTTGTAGCAGGAAGAAGTGTCGAGCAGGCACAGTTGCGACTCAATATGGTAATGCGAAAAATCAATAGATGGATGGAGGAACATGGTCTGTCTCTAGCACTTAGTAAGACGGAAATTGTCATCCTAACAAAGAAGAGAATTCAGACAATACTTCCAATACAGGTAGGACAAATTCTAGTAGAGACGCAGCCAGCAGCAAAATACCTGGGCATCATGATCGACAGTAAAATGAATTTTGGAGAACAGATTAGACGGACTGCAGATAAGGCAGCCAGAGGAGTAACGTCCCTCAGTCGGCTCATGGCCAATGTTGGAGGGCCAAAATCTAGTAAGAGAAGACTATTGATGACAGCCATCCATTCAGTTCTGCTGTATGGAGCGGAAATATGGGCGGATGCCCTGGATAAGGAAATTTATAGGAAGCCACTGGCGCAAGTGCAGAGGCGGGGTGCTTTGCGCGTGGCATCTGCATATCGCACGGTCTCTGAGGAAGCAGTTCTCGTTATTGCCGGGATTATTCCGATTTTTTTTCTTGCGAAAGAACGCAAGAACATTTACTTGAGGAAATCTGATATGGGTTTACAAAATGCAAGACGATCGGCAAGAGTACAAACCTTTCAAAATTGGCAGATCAAATGGGAGCAAGGAGATCAAAGCCAATGGACTAAGAGAATGATCCCTCAGGTGCAGGTTTGGACAGAGAGGAAACATGGTGAGGTTGGTTACTATCTCACTCAGTTCTTGACTGGCCATGGGTACTTCTGTTCCTATCTTAAGAAGATGGGGAAGGTGGATTCATCAGATTGCATCTACTGTATCAATGAATTAGATAATGCTAATCACACCTTCTTCTCTTGTGGACGGTGGGTCCAAAATAGGCAGTCTCTTCAAGATCACATTGATGTAGAGATATCCCCGGACAATATTGTTGCAGTGATGCTACAAAATGAGGAAAACTGGAAACTGGTAGCAAGCTTTGTTGAAGATATCCTCCGAACAAAGAAGACGGATCTGGATCGCCACTGAAGATGATTCATTACGGAAGAGTGCCCTACAGGCAAATATAAAATGACTCTAGCCTGAAGTAATGTGCTAAACGGTTCCAGGCTAGTGTTCAGAAGTAACGGGGGAGTTTTAGTCGGTAGTCTGCTACTCAGGAGCAGGAGCCCGACACTCTGTGCGTAAATGCATTTCTTCCCCTAAAAAAAAAAAAAAAAAAAAAAAAAAAAAAAATTATTATTATTATTATTATTCCTTCGGTACGGCCAACTAAGGACCACGTCATGTCAGCTGTTTCTTCTGCATTTTCATGTTGGCCCAGTAGGCCTACTCTTTCATTCGCAATCGATGTTGCACCTTTCTCTCTGTCGTCCACGCCTTTCTTCATTTTATTTTCGTCTTAAGTTGAAAACTCCGTTGTTTTTGAAGTTTTTCCGTAAGTAGGCCACGCTCCTGGATATTTTCACATGTTAGGCTATCCCAATCTACAAACAGATCTTTCTCTAATGCACTGAACCAGGCCCCCTTTGTCTTTTTCTCATGGAGGAAAGCAAACATTCTGTTAGATAGGCGTGTTAATTTCATTCGGGTTATATGTCCATAAAAAAATCCTCCTTTTCCTCATCACGTCAGTTATTTTCTCTACGTGTGTGTACAGCTCTTGATTGTGGCGTCTTCGGAACTCGCCGTGTTCTTTGACTGGACCCAGGATTTTCCTCAATATCTTCTTTAACTTGGTCTCCAGTTTTTTTCATTATGCCTTGTATGCTGCATACAAAGCTTCTGGCCGGATGACCGTGAAGTAGTGCCCAGTTTTGCATTCAGGGACATAGATCTCTTGTTGTGCACATTCTTAGTAAGATAGTAAGTCATTTCAATTTTATTCAAGCGTGACGCAAAAGCCTCGTTTTCGGACATTGTAGGGTCTTTATTATTATTATTATTATTATTATTATTATTATTATTATTATTATTATTATTATTATTATTGTTATTATTATTATTTATTTATTTACAGCGTATTTTCCCAATATTGGAAAGCGTTAAGCAATTTGACTCAATTCTTGACGTTCTTCTTATCTTGCCAATATTGTTTCATTCTGTTGGAGAATGCCAATTTTCTTTCGTCAGACCATTGAGGTCTGTAAGGTGTAGGTTTTGCTTGCTCTGGTTGGACTTCCCAGTTGTTCACTTTGTTACGGAAGGAGTCTCTGTCTGATGTGTCAGTTATGTTAGCAGTTCACATGTCTTTTTGTACTTCTTTCATCCATGGTGTTGTACCTTTGAGTGATTATATGTAATCTAGTATTCTTCTGGTTAATCGTGCATTCGGCAGTCTACTTATGTGCCCGAAGAATTTCAATCGATTTTTTCTGATGTCGACTTCGATATTTGAGTATTTTTCAGTTGTCTTGATTGACTGTAGTCGGTACCCGTCAGGAGTGAGTCTTGCTCCCAGTGTTTTCCGAATGATTTTTCTTTCTTCTTTCTTGATTAATATTAGACTATTATTATTATTATTATTATTATTATTATTATTATTATTATTATTATTATTATTATTATTATTATTTTATTTTGGGCTCAACAAATCTTCAATCTTCAATTCCAAAAATGTTGTCTTTCACCTTTAAATTCGAGCCTCTGAATCTTTCCGTTTGAAGTAGAATATGTTAACTGGAACACACTCAAGTAACGATCGTGTTAACACGTGTCTCTGCAGCCCATAAGGATACATCACATCCCTGATTAACTTTTCATTTGCTACCGGTTCCGCCCCCTCGCCTTGCCATTGGCTGCTGGTGGCCACACCCACCTCATCCAGCGAGATGTAGGTTCCGCATCGCTGTCAGACGTGCGTGTGTCTTCCCATGCGTAGCGAGTGCTGGCTAACAAGTGCGTGTGTGTGTGTGTGTGCGTGTGCATGCGCAGTGTGTCGTGAAAGTCGCGAGTTTTCTATGCAGGTGAGTTTCTTTGAGCAACTTATCTGGTTTGCGATTATTACAATACGTAATTGCATCCATTATTATGTCACGTGCAGGTCTGGGTAAGTTAATGTCTTAAATGTTACAGTTGCCGCTACTTATCAAAAATAGTAGACTATTTCCGTTATTTTAACAAAATAGTAACTAGTTTCGTTATTTCAAAAAAGTAGTATCTATTTCCGTTATTTACCCAAGTTAGTAACTAGTTCCTTTATTTACAAAAATAGTAACTAGTTCCGTTATTTACCCAAGTTAGTAACTAGTTCCTTTATTTACAAAAATAGTAACTAGTTCCGTTATTTACCCAAGTTAGTAACTAGTTCCTTTATTTACAAAAATAGTAACTAGTTCCGTTATTTCAAAAAAATAGTAACTAGTTCCGTTATTTACAAAAATATTGTAACTAGTTCCGTTATTTCAAAATAATAGTAGTCTTACTAGTTCCATTATTTCAAAAAAAAGTAACTCGTTCCATTATTTACAAAATTAGTAGTCTAACAAGTTCCGTTATTTCAAAAAAATAGTAACTAGTTCCGTTATTTACAAAAATAGTATCTAGTTCCGATATTTCAAAAAAATAGTAACTAGTTCCATTATTTACAAAAATATAGTAACTAGTTCCGTTATTTACAAAATAGTAACTAGTTCCGTTATTTACAAAAATAGTAACAAGTTTCGTTGTTTCAAAAAAATAGTAACTAGTTCCGTTATTTACAAAAATAGTAACTAGTTCCGTTATTTAAAAATAATAGTAACTAGTTCCATTATTTCAAAAAAATAGTAACTGGTTCTGTTATTTCAAAAAATAGTAAAAAGTTCCGTTATTTACAAAAAATAGTAACTAAATTCCGTTATTTACAAAAATAGTAACAAGTTCCGTTATTTACAAAAATAGTAACTAGTTCCGTTATTTACAAAAATAGTAACAAGTTCCGTTATTTACAAAAAAAATAGTAACTATTTCCGTTATTTACAAAAATAGTAACAAGTTATTTACAAAAATAGTAACTAGTTCCGTTATTTACAAAAATAGTAACAAGGTATTTACGAAAATAGTAACTAGTTCCGTTATTTACAAAAATAGTAACAAGTTATTTCCAAAAATAGTAACTAGTTCCGTTATTTACAACCAAAAAATAATAACAATTGCGTTTTTTACAAAAAAAATAGTAGTCGAAGTTCCGTTCCGTTACTTAGTCTACCAATTATATTAACTAGTTCCGTTATTTACCTAACAAAAAATAGTAAATAGTTTCAAACATCTATTATCATTCGCATTAAGACACTCCTGGTGTGTCAGTAGCCTACTCTTAAGGGGAGCCGGAGTGTCCTCTACATGTCATTTTTCAACTCTTTGTTTACAATATTTTCTCGGGAACTATTAACAGGAATATAACACATACTGTATAAGTAGGAATTACTCCTA
This sequence comes from Meconema thalassinum, assembly GCA_946902985.2. NCBI lineage: Eukaryota > Metazoa > Arthropoda > Insecta > Orthoptera > Tettigoniidae > Meconema > Meconema thalassinum. Next base: position 96,959,806 of record OX336400.1, on the reverse strand, counting down.
AAACTTTCAGATTTGAATGTTAAAAATTTGTGGAATAGGGCACTTTTTATATCCCTATATCCCTATATCTCTATCTCTATATATATATATATATAAATGAAAGTTTGTCTGTTTTTTCGGAATTTCCACGGAATTTTGAGTTATTAACGCGTTTCAGACTGGTTTATGACGGTTGCGCGCAAAAACAAAATTTTTGTCTGTCTGTTTGTTTGTTTGTTTGTTTGTTTGTTTGTTTGTCTGTGTACAATTTTGCACGCGCATCACCCGAGAACGGCTGAGTGGATCAACCTAAAATTTGGTACAGAAGTCCATCAGAGGCACGAAAGTAATCATTTATGTAACTCTTCTCCGTACCTCTCATAAAAGAGGGCCTAACCCCTTAAAATGCATGCTGAAATGGGTGTAGAAAAACGTGACAAAGGTCATTTTCAGCGTCTCAATGTGAGAAAGAAAACTCGGGAGCCCTAGGGGCCCCGAAAACCACATTTTAAGGTCCTAAAACCAACAGTTTTTGAGATATACCCAGAAAACTAATTTCATTTATTAAGCTACTAGCTGAAGTACCCGTGCTTCGCTACGCGTCATAAATAAATTAAAATGTGAAGGTGACAGTTAAAATAGGGGATAGGCGAGGTGCTGCGCAGAGGGAGATTAAGGATGAAACATTTTGTCCAACTACAACGCTCGGCGTTGACCGTGTTTTATAGCACAAATTTAGATTTTACTCGCTAACCGTTGGAGATACCTTTCGGATAGAAAATGTAATTTTAAACCTCGTATATGCCATCAAAAGTTTGCTATTTCTTAGCGTTCTCTTTTTATTTCAAATGGAAATATGAGTTTGAAACCAAAGGGTGTAGTGACGTCACTAAAATGGTCGCCATCTTTAAATAGTGCAAAGTATTGTAATCAAAAGTAACCTATATGTTAACCAGGTAAATCAGCTACTTCCATGTAAAATTCACGTATATCGGACCAGTGGTACTTGCCAAATTGAGTAATACACAGACACACACCATCTCATTTTTAGCCTTGCTTCGCTCGCGTCATTACTTACATTACTTACAAGGGTAGGAGCGATCATCCTTTCAAAGTTAAGGGCCGACCACAGCGAACAAATTATGGTAAATATTCTTTTGTAAACCGTGCCATTGATAACTGGAACTCTCTACCTGCCGCAGTCTTAGAGCCTTTTCCCAAACATATAGGTGTGTTTAAGAAAAGACTGACTATTTGTGTAAATACTCCAGTTTAATTGTTGTATAATTGTTATTGAATTGTTATGTGTAATTATTTATTTGATATGTATATCCAATTTGCCTCCGGGGGCCACACCCTCCATTGCAAATAAATGAATGAATGAACGAATGAGTGTCATATTGTTATATAATGAAATGCAGTTTTAACCCCGTTAACACCCCTTTAGAACCTGAATATCCAAAAATCCCTCCTTAGTATACGTTTTCGACACACAACGAACATATCCCCAAAATGTAATTCTTCTAACTTTAATAGTTTTTGTTGGTCGATGAGAGTGAACATCCAAAAATCATTCCTTAGTGGACGTTTTTCTTCCAAAATTTCACCCCTGCCCATAGGCCCCTTAAATTGCATTTATGAAAAAACGGTCGAACACCTATTTATTTTATTTATTTATTTATTTATTTATTTTTAAGCTGATTGATTTCCGAGGAGTTTCAAACTCCTCGCCTATGTATTTTAAGAGATACACGCTCCGTTAGGAATCTTTCAACCCCCACTTTTCATTCCTTTAACCTCATAACATACACTACATGGAAAAACCATTAGACATGTGTCAGCTTATTTGTAATGATTAGTATATATGCCAAGTATCACATCCCCAAATGAAACCACTCGTCAGATATTGTTATTCAATGAAATGCACGTTTACCCCCTTAACTCCTCTTTAGAACCTGAATATCCAAAACTCTTTCCTTAGTGGACGTTTTCGACATACACTGAACATATCCCCAACATTTCATGTTTCTAATTTTAATAATTTCGGCTGGGCGATGATGAGTGAGTGAGTCAGTCAGGACATTTTTTCATTTATTTTTGATAATTTCACCCCTCCCCATGAACCCCTTAAATTGGATTTATGAAACAAACTGTCGAACGCCTATTTACTTATTTAAAGCTGTTTTCCCCCTGAGTTTGATGAGTGACTAAGAGAGTCAATCATTTAGGACACTTTCTTTCCTGTTTTCCCTCCCAGAATTTCTCCCCTCTCCAAGGGCTCCTGAAATTGGATTTATGAAAAAAACGGTCGATCACCTATTTACTTGTATTTTAAACTGTTTTTCCCGCCGAATTTAAATTTTTCGCCTATGTCGTTTCAGAGATACACGCTCCGTTAAGAATCCCTCAACCCCCAATTTTCACCCGTTTCGCCTCATAATATACATCACATCGACAAACCCTTAGACATATGTCTGATTATTTTTAATGATTAGTTTCTATACCGAATATCACATCCCCAAAGAAACAAATCATGTGATATCGTTATTCAATGAAATGCATCTTTACCCCCTTAACACCTCTTTAAATCCCTAATAAACACAAATCATTCCTTAGTTGACGTTTTCGACATACAACGAACATATTCCCAAAATTTCATGTTTCCAACATTAATAGTTTTCGCTGGGCGTGATGAGTGAGTGAGTCAGACAGGACATTTTCTTTCAATTATTTTTACCAGAATTTCACCCTTCCCCAAGGGCCCCTTAAATTGGATTGATGAAAAAACTCTTGAACACCTATTAACTTATTTTTTTAAGCTGTCTTTTTCCCCTGAGTTTGATGATCAAGTGAGTCAGTCAGTCAGTTAGGACAATTTCTCTCCTTTTTTCCCCCAGAATTTCACCCCTCCCCATTGGCCCCTTAAATTAATTTATGAAAAAAAAACGGTCGAACACCGATTTACTTATTTATTTAGCTGATTTTCTTTCTCTGAGTTTCAAATTTCTCACCTATGTCGTTTAAGAGATAGGCCTTCACGCTCCGTTAGGAATCCTTCAACCCCCTCTTTTCACCCCTTGCACCTCATAATAATACACCATATCGAAAAACCCTTAGACACCTGTCTGCTTATTTTTAATGATTAGTTTATATGCCGAGTATCACATCCACAAATGAAACCACTCTTGAGATATTGTTATTCAATGAAATGCAGGTTTAACCCCCTTAAGACCCCTTTAGAGCCTGAATATCCAAAAATCCTCTCTTAGTGTACGGTTTTGACATACAACGAACGTATCTCCAAAATGCCATGTTTCCAACTTCAATATTTTTGGCTGGGCGATGATGAGTGAGTGAATGAGTCAGGACATTTTCTTTCATTTGTTTTTCTTCAGAATTTCACCCCTCCCGATGAACCCCTTCAATTTGATTGATCAAAAAAAAGCTGTCGAACAGCTATTTACTTACTTTAAAGCAGTTTTTCCCCCTGAGTTTGATGAGTGAGTCAGTCAGTCAATCGGTTAGGACACTTTCTTTCCAGTTTTTTTTTTTTCCCTGAATTTCACCCCTCCCCATGGGCTCCTTAAATTGGATTTATGAAAAAACGGTCAAACAAATATTTCCTTATTTTGTATGCTGATGTATTTCCGCTGAGTTTCAAACTCCTCGCCTATGTCGTTTAAGAGATACACGCTCCGTTAGGAATCTTTCAATCCCTACTTTTCACCCCTTTCACCTCATAATATACACCACATCGAAAAACCATCAGGCACGTGTCTTCTTACTTTTTAATGATGAGTTTATATGCCGTGAATCACATCCCCCAATGAAACCATTCGAGAGATATTGTTATTCAATGAAATGCAGGTTTAACCCCCTTAAGACCCCTTTAGAACCTGAATATCCGAGAATCCTCCCTTAGTAGACTGTTTTGACATACAATGAACATATCCCCAAACTGTCATGTTTCTAACTTCAATAATTTTGGCAGGGCGATGATGATGAGAGAGTGAGTGAGTGAGTCAGGACATTTTCTTTCAATTTTCTTTTTTCAGAATTTCACCCCTCCCCATGAACCCCTTAAATTTGATTTATGAAAAAAAAACCTGTCGAACAGCTATTTACTTACTTTAAAGCAGTTTTTCCCCCTGAGTTTGATGAGTGAGTCAGTCAGTCAATCAGTTAGGACACTTTCTTTCCTGTCCCCCCCACCAGAATTTCACCCTTCCCCATGGGCCCCTTAAATTGGATTTATAAAAAAACGGTCAAACAATTTTTTTTTTTTTATGCTGATTTTTTTTTCGATGAGTTTCAAACTCCTCGCCTTTGTCGTTTAAGAGATACACGCTCATTTAGGAATATTTCAATCCCCACTTTTCACCCCTTTCACCTCATAATATACACCACATCGAAAAACCCTGAGACTCGGGTCTTCTTATTTTTAATGATGAGTTTATGTGCCGAGTATCACATCCCCCAATGAAACCAATCGGGAGATATTGCTAGTCAATGAAATGCAGGTCTACCCCCTTAACACCCCTTTAGAACCTGAATATACAAAAATCCTTTCTTAGTAGGCATTTGCGGTCCTTGGGGAAGCTGCATACCAAATTTCATTCCAATCCGTTCGGTGGTTTCTGAGATTTCGTGATGAATGAATGAGTGAGTGAGTGGTATTTGACAAATATATAGTAGAAGATAGTGTCAAGTCTTTGTTATGCTAAACTCGGTTGACAGTGCTGTGTGAGTAGGTGAGTAACTAACGGGATTTCAAGTAAAGATGCTCATTTTCTATACCAGTAGTGCAGAGCGCAACTGTCATCCAGACGGCCGTGTCTCGACTTGAGCTATGTTGCCATGGAAACTATCTGCCTTGCCATTCCTTCATGAGTATATTTTATGATTTGATTAGCCTGTGCTTGAGTCCAAAAGGGCCTAAATCAAAAGAATGAGAAAGACTATCGAAAATTCATGTAGCCAGCGGCATGGGCGCCCATAGGATTTTTTCCAGAGGGGGGCCAAGTAAATATTTTCGTTTCATTACCTACCTGTCACCCCCCCCCCCCTTCCCTCTCCCAACCACCTCTCCACCCCCACCCCCCACCCCCACACACCTTTTTATATTCAATAATTGGCATTGTTGTAAATGTAAACAGGTTTAAACCTCACCCCTTGTACTTTACTCTGAGTGAAATTCCGGGTTATGTAATAATGTGCCATTAGGCGAGTGTATATAAGTAATGTTATTTCAGAGTACCGATAGCGTAGTTTTGAGATGAGTGCCCCGGAACATGAAACATGATACGTACGTGGTATTTCCCTGAAGGTAGTGTTGAAAATATCGTAGGCCTAGTAGGGATGGCTGCTGTCAGCGTCGGCAATGAAGTTTCGAATATTTAGGTAACCATTCGTCATCGTGGAGCTTAAATTGAGGTACTCAACGACACAGATGGGCTTAAAGATCAAATTACTGCATTCTGTCCTTTCTTACAATGCATGCCACGATGGATTTACGTTGCTGCCCCCGACTTGGAATATGCAGATTTATTAAAGTTGTAACCTTCCCCGGTCACACGGGATAGAACCCTTACTTTCGGGACGTACGATTTTCATAATCGTCCTCATATTTTTATTTGATGCCTTTTTATGTTTTATAATTATGTAATGAAGTGTATAATATCATGTGATTTATTTCCGATTAATTTGTTTAGGTTTTATGGGATTGTAATTGGCAGGATCTGAGTCTAGTTATATGTGAATATTTTAACATTGGAATAATCTTCAGTCAGAGAGTCTGGAATTTTGTGCAAGAACCAGGAAGTAGGCTTGTTGTAGCCTGGGTTTTTCTCTCGCAAGCTCAAGTGCATGATCACTCATGCAGATAGGAGGCTTGGCAACCCTGAGATAGGGGTGTGTCTAGGGTATTTTGAAGACCAAGAAGGCACTCCTTATATGGTAATGTTTTGTTTTGATTGGCTGGACCCGTGAGGGAAGCCAGGTAGGCCAGTGATTTGTGGAGAGGAGATGAATGTTATTAGACTTGACGAAGCTGTGAGGGCGACTCATTCTTAGGACTCCGTGGGGTGTAGTACTCATTCTTTGGACCGCGTGTAGGGCGGTGTACTCATCCTTTAGACTCCGTGTGGAGTGGTTCGTACTCTTGGTAAGACTCCGTGAGGGAGTGAAACTTGTATTTTGGACTTGTGTGTTTTTGGTGGAGAAGGAAGGTATTTCAGACGATCACAAGTTGGTGTTCGATGTGCAATTACTGAGTTGCTGGCTGTATATTCTCAAGGTAATTATGAGCCTAGTTTCAAACAAATAGTCTAGATTGTTTGTCTCGAATCGCATGAAGTATTGTAAACTAACGTCTGTATACCGAAATTCTGAGACCATAGCGGTAAATTGTTATACGACAAATACTAGTAAAATATGCTATGTATTAGTAAAGTCAGGAGCGGACTAGATGCGATAATCCAATACACGGATTTAAAGCATCTTTGTATAATCAAATCCACGAAACTAGATAAATCGTTGGATGTTGACCATCAAAGTAATAATGTACATAATATTCATAGTTGAGAGGCTTGCGTGTGAAATATATAGTAATTGTGCTGCCAGTAAATAGGAGTGATTCTCTGGGAGCAACTAACTCCCGAATCAGTAGAGTTAAGTCAACACAGCTGAAGTCAACGCTGTACGTACCAGTCACCTCATCAATATGTCATAAGTGTGCCTGCGTGAATATGATAATGAGTTTTAGATAGTCTGTACGACGAGGATCCTGCGAAGTGTATTTCATGTCTGGTATCAGAATATATTGTAAATTTTACCAAATCTATAGTGCTTTTATGTATGAGGTAACCAGTGTAGTTAAGAGTGAATGTTTATTGCTGTTGCTCATACCGTACAGGTGTTTAACCCTCACGCAACCCGTGAAGCCGAGCAGTTACATAGTTTCCATAACATATGAGGCTGTTTCTTCGCCTGAGTGTGTATTTAACTATGAGTGGCATACACTATAAATATGCGTTTGCTAAAATTATAAATTTAAAAAATAATACAAAGAATGTACATTAAATTTTAACATATATCATACACAATCAATGTGCAAAAACAATTATTTAAATACCGGTAACAAGTTTGGAATTTCCTCATTGGTACAATTTCACATTCAAGTCAGATCAACATCAAGAACACCAAGGTGACTAAGGCGATCCTTTTATTTATGCCTTTAAATAATCAACAATGCCAAAGTACGGTGTATTCTCTTGTGGATAGCTTTAAATTAAATCAACTTGACGTTTAATGACCAAGCAGTTTTGTACAGTTTTCCAGACATGTTTCCGTCCCTTGGCAGTTGCAAGTTTGTCCCCCCGTCAATACGGGTCTGAATATAGTAAATTATCCAATATTGTAAGCTATTGTAAGCTCGACCTTACAGGACCAGTGTTTTACTAGTTAGCATAGAAAAGGTTATTTTAGGGGTTAAGAAACGCTAGCGATGTTGCAATGTCTAAAAATATCTCCAGAACGTGCTTTTCATATCGACACTGCCAAAGTGAGGTGGCAAAAGTAGTAGCCACTCAAGATAGTGATGGGGAAACACACGGTATTTAACACTAGGCATAACCGTATTTAAATTTGGAGCTTACCTAGATGTTAGGCCCCTTTAAACATCAATTATCATCATCATCATCATCCATTGGTGACAAGAGTGCATGGCATCACTAGAACCATATTTTTATTTAAAAATTGTAAATACATATTACGTCAGCAACATTACAGAATTTTGTTGTTGTAACAGTTGTCAGTTGACTATTTGCAACTTCCATTTAAGAAATAAACTGGTGTGACAATGAACAATCTTATTTCAACATTCTCGGAAATCCAGTCCCCCTAAGGGCGTCCACGATATTAACCCATGCATGAGTACCAAATGGCCGAACAGACCCACTTAAAGCTTGAATATTCTAAGAACAATTCTTAGTGAGCACCCACAAACTGAGAGTAATCAACATGCACAATTTCAGTTTCATAGCCCTTGTGGTTACAAAGATACGATGATTAACGAGTGAGTACCTCCTTTTTGGATTATATATATAATAAGATAAGATTGCATTACTTACCTTTAAATGAAATATAAATCCATTCGTAGACGAAGCGCACAAAATTAATAAGTACTACTGTCAGCACACAGACACAGTCTAGGCGGCCGTTCATAGTGAACACAGTACACACGCATGGAATGTAGGCTACGCGCATATAAATTACAATATTCCTATGTAATATTACTCAAGTGTCTAATTTAAAGCGAAAGCACACCAGAACTATTGCATAACTGACATAATATGTAGGATGATTTTAACCTTCCGGTGGGTGCTACTGATCTTATCTCATATTCGTCAACTACCTTTCAGTAGTTACGTCTTTCCACATGACATTCAAGTCCATATCGGCCAGTTTGTCAATGACCCTTCTACACATTTGCTGTTGATGCAAAAGTGATATGCGAGGCAGATTGCGCCTGATCGAGCACAATTACGTAATAGACTACGTAGAGAACGAATGAGTGTTTCACTAATTGAAGCAAAACTATTCTTCAGCAAATATTGTAATTTTTAAAAATTCAGATTTCTGGCGTGTGCTAGACAGGCTTAATGCTTCCACTGCCATTATACAGTATTTAATGTTTGGCCTGTCAGAATGTTAAATATCTGAAGTATTTATATTTAGTACAAATTAATTAGAATACTGTAAGCACTTTTGCAAAAAAAAAAGTTTGTTCTCAGTCTGATTTTCATATCGTTTTATTTTTCAAGGATCCAGGGGGGGCCATGGCCCCCCCTGCCCCCCCGTATGGGCGCCCATGGCCAGCGGTTCCTTCCGGGTTCTAAACTATGCGTATGCAAAATTTGGTTGAGATTGGTGGAACGGTGTAGATTTGTATACGGAACAGACCCACCCACATACATACCCACATACAGACTTTCACTTTTATATATTAGTTTAAAAGAATGCAGGCCGGTAACCATGGCAACACGATCTCAGAAGTCCATCTATTTCTGTAAGACGCAATGCAATTCCATTTATTACATTACTGTGAACGTTCGCAAACGGCTATACGGTTATCACGGAACCAACTTAAGCTGTAAAATTCATCAATACGTATATAATGCGCTTAAGGGGGTCAAGGGGTGCTAAAGAACTATCATATCCCTATCCCTATATTATTAAATTTTTATTATTATTATTATTATTATTATTATTATTATTATTATTATTATTGTATTATGGCGTGCAAGGACGAGCAAAACTCATTTTCAGCCCCTCAGTGGCTTGGAGGCTACTAAGTTTTAAGGCTCTAAAACCACGTTTCTGAGATATTCCCAGAAAACTAATTTCATTTAATAAACTAATAAAGACCACCTCGTGGCGCAGTGGCTAGCATTGTTGGCTGTCACCCCCGAGGTATCGGGTTCGATCCCCAGCTCTGCCAAGAATTTAAAAGTCTTGGTATGGTTTGGTACGGGGTCTTCCAGCCTCGTGATACAAAATGGGAACTTGCCGGATGCTATGGTAGGAGGAGGAGTGGAAAGGAACTGGCCAGCCTACCACACGCAAACTCCAGCTCGGGATGCCTGGTTAGTAATCCCTTGACTTAGTCACGGGCTCTTATTCAGGTTGCCTACGTCCCTGGAGGGGATATGGCACTCTTTTATTTTATAAACTAATAAATAGATGACGAGTACAGAAGAAGACCAAATCAGGGGCTATATAGATATACTGAGGTAATCACAGATGTGGCCAGGAAGAGACGCCTGGCTTTCTATGGACATGTCTCATGGATGAACCGAACAAGACTAACCAACCGGCTTCTCAACTACTGGGGGAACAGAAAAAGTGTGACACCGTCGCTAACAGTAGTTAACAAGGATATCCAAGAACTGAAGATAATGAGAAGTGATATTAGAAGCCGATCACATCTCAGAAAGATACTTAAACAGAAGAGTTTTCAGGACAGACCACCCTGTAAGAAAACCGGCATCATCTGGACAAAAGAGAGGAGAATGCGCGAATATTGGACAAACATCAAGTCCCTCGCCAAGCTGAAAAGTTGAACGTCGTGGTCCTTAGGTGGCCCATCCGAAAGAAGAAGAAGAACTAGAAGAAACTAATGAAGTAATGCAAGCCGGTAACCATGACAACAGTGTCACAAGAGGTGACATCCAACTTTCCATCTATTTCTGTAAGAAGCAATGCCACTCAATTTATTAAATTTCTGTTAAAGTTTGCAAATGGCTATAAGGTTATCTTCGTATCAAACATAGACTGGAAAATTCAACAATGCGATCAAGGGGGTCAAGGGGTACCCTAGAATTTTTACACGTGACTTACCCGTGCGATATGCGATATGTTGTACAGAAGGTCTATTATATCTCCAAACAGCAACATTATTTTCAAAAATTCCTGAATTGGAATAGTGTTTTTTGGAGCTTTTGGGAATTTGGGCCATTGGAGGCTAAAAATCCCGAATTTAGTGCACCACGAGCCTTTATAATTTATTAAAGGGGTCTTCCTGGGGATGGGGATTTTCCACAACGGTGAGGGCCAGTTTTAATTTGACATATATTGCGTTTCGTCTACGAGGTTTTCAATATTATTTTCACGTCAGGAAGTACACGTTAGGTGAATTTAGTTTGAGAGCACATTTTAAGTAATCATATTTTTGTCGACAAACGGGTTCATCGTAAAGATGATTTTGTTTGATACTGTGTGGTTGATATATATTTATGTTTTTGTACGCCTATAATTCATGTCCGGGTGCTTTGAGCATTGTAAAATTAGGTATTGTAACCATGAGTCAATACACCAATCATTTAGAAAACTCTTCAACGTACTTCTCATAGAAGGGTGGGTATAAGGAACAACTTTTCAACATACATGCTAAAATAGGCGAAAAATAAAAATTCTCCTAGAAGGACGACAAAAGCATATGTTGCGCTTCTCAATGTGTGATACAAAACTAGGGAGTCTATAAGGGGTCTCTGAAATCCACATTTTACGGCCCTTAAATTAACAGTGTCTGCGATTTACCCAGAAAACTAACTTCGTTCTGATAAACTTATGAAGGAATGACAAGCCCCTAACCATTGGAACAGTATCTCAATTGATAACATCTGGTTATTAATACCGAAGACCGTTCGAAGAGCGGGTACTTCTGCTAGTATATTATAATTGTGAAACTCTGTCTGTGTGTGTGTTAGTTTGTTAGCTCTTGACACTAAAACGGCTGGACGGATTTGGATGAAATTTGAAATGGAGACAACTTATACCCTGGGATAACATACAGGCTGCCTTTCATCCGGAAATAAATCATTGTTCCTGTGGAACGGGCACCATAACTGAAAAGTCACCAAAAATACTCAACCAGGACAAAATATCGAAGTTGTCGCATAAAGACAGGACAATGCTCATTTTACGCCCCTCGATGCAAGAAACAATACTCGGTGTGTCCCACCGGGACACCGAAAACCACTTTTTAAGGCCCTAAAACCAACAGTTTCAAAGATATTCGCAGAAAACTATCTTCACTCTAATAAACTGATGTACTAATGGCAAGTCCGTTTCCATGGCAACAGAGCCTCAAGGAAAGACATCCGATTTTCTATATATCCCTGTAGGAGGCAATGCCAGTCCATTTATTATCTTTTTCAAGATATATATAAACACAATAAGAACAGGGTAGCGCACCTGCCTCTCATCCGGAGGCCCCGGGTTCGATTCCCGGCTCCGTCAGAGATTTCAGACACTGACGTGAGGGCTGCAACGGGATGCACTCAGCTTCGTGAAGACAATTGAGTAGCTGCCTGATAGTGAGGCAGCGCCCCAGTCACGAAGAATAAGATTAACGGCCGAGGGGACACGATGAACTGACCACGGGTCACCACAATATCTGTAGGCCAAATGGCTAGGAAGCGGTCGCATGATAGGCCTAGGCCTTTCATGAACTGTAGTGCCAGGGGTAAAAAAAAATAGGGAAAGCGCCTTCTAATACCACTTTTAATTTTTAAACACTACAGTAGCGGCTACTAAATAAAGGTAGCGATATAGCTACGTTCAATTTCATAAACACTGGGCTCACAAATCCCGTATAGTTAAGTACAAATGTCAGTCTGGTCGTTATTTCAGTAGCAACGAAGCTCTGTGGCGGCTATTGGCGTTTCCGTAACACTTAAGGCATCCCGCCGTCACATACCTCAATGTGCACTTACAAAATTGTGAACCAGTCTATTTTACTGAAAGGAATTTCTACGAGCGAGTATCCACTGCGGAAAAAACCACACTCACTACCTTATCCAAAATTTACACAAGACATGATTTTTGAAGCACTCTTCTGTATGTTGAGGTACAGAAATATACCACATGGAAATATACTGTTACGTGCCACCCCCTAGTGGCAATTCCGTTAACTGGATTACGGTGGGTAGAAAGCACAACACCAATTACTGCTTTAAAGAGAAATTAGCTTTATTGCTTGCAGGTCAGAAATATACACCGTACAATAAGCAGATAGAAACAATTAGCTGTCTTACAGAAGCTCCCTCCTGTATGGGGCTTGACTCACCCTTTCACTTGTCAATGAGCCACAGAAGTTAATCCCTCCTAATGAGTCCGGTCCCGTACGCTGGCTGGAAATAGCTGCATTAAGTCTGTCACTCACTGTTTTGCAACTCACCATAATGACCTCTGTCGCACTAGGTAAGCACACACTCTTCAATACCCAGCCTCTCCGTATGATTCACACTCCTTCACTGGCAAGAGAATCAGCTTCACTAGGGGTTTCGCAAGTTACGTCACCACACTTCTGTCGCTCAGGATAAACGCTCGCACTAGCTCGTAAAACACACTGGTTGGGAGGTCGCTCTTATATAGCGGGCCGGTGACTCAATAAATGCTTCTAGACCCATCCAGGGTTCACGGCTTCTCGAGGCTACCTTCACTGGCTGAGTCACGAATATTCTGGACCATCCCATTGTCCTAGTAGTCCTGTTGCATAAGGCGCACGCAATTCACTGAGGCAGAGCAGCCCAGCCCTGGGGCAGTTGTGACTCATGCGGCGAGCGATGAAACGAACTCACAGCCGTTTCACCACCCCCTTCGTAAAAGGCTGATCGTCCCGATCAATCATTGGTCCGTCTGTGTCCCTCCGTAGGCTGCCAGGCGATCTCGATGTACGATCTTCATCTTCACCCTCGGGCTCCGCTGGATCCTGTAGACGACATCGTTGATCCGTTTCACGACTCGGTACGGGCCCTCCCAGGACTTCTGCAGTTTGGGTGACAGGCCTTTCTTTCGTAATGGGTTTAAGAGCCAGACCAGGTCGTCCTCGTGGAATCCGCCGGCATCCGCCTATTGGTCGTATCGGATCTTCATTCGGTCGGTCTCGATCCGCAGTTTCCTCCTCGCGAACGCGTGCACGTCCTCCAGATGGTCGACCAGTTCTTGACAATACTGGCTTACCGGGACCGGATCATTCCCAGGTCAGCCGAAGGCAAGATCGACAGGTAGACGGAGCTCCCTCCCAAACATGGCCCGGGCTGGTGTGCACCCAGTGGCTTCATGCACGGTGGCGCGGTAGGCCAGGAGAAATAGTGGATGATGTTTGTCCCAATCCCTCTGGTGCTCGCTGACGACTATTTGGAGATGGTTCTCGATGGTGCGATTGAATCGCTCTACCATCCCGTTGGACTGAGGGTGTAGCGGTGTTGTCCTTGTCTTCCGGATTCCCAGCAGCCGGCATAGGTTCTGGAACACCTGCGACTCGAAGTTCCTCCCTTGGTCGGAGTGCAGCTCCAGGGGTACTCCGTACCGGCTGACGAATTCCTTCACCAGGGTCTCTGCGATCGTCGCGGCTTCTTGGTTAGGGAGCGCATACGCCTCCGGCCATTTGGTAAAGTAGTCACTGACGACCAATAAGTAGCGGTTCCCCGCCTCGCTTAACGGGAATGGCCCAGCAACATCGATGGCCACTCTCTCCATGGGGCCGCCCTCGTTGTAGGTCTTCAGTGGACCCCGACGTCTTCGTCCTGGGCCCTTGCTGGCTGCGCAATCGTGGCACCTCGCGCAGTGGTTCTCCACGTCAGTACGGCATCCGATCCAGTAGAACCGCTTTCTCAGCTTCTCCAGGGTCTTCTTTATCCCTAGGTGTCCACCATATGATCCTCCAAGGACTTCCTTCAGGACTTCCTCCGTCATAGCCTATGGAACGACGACTTGTTCCCGAGATGTCTTCCCGTCGGTGCTCTCCCAGGTACGGCAGGTGAGGCCTTCCCTTACATCCAGCGAGTCCCACTGCGCCCAGTAGGACTTAAACTTTGGGCTGCAGTCACTCACAATGTTCCACCCGGGTTGGGGGACACAGGCCCTCTTCCATTCGGCTATCAGTCCCAGGTCATCATCGTCCGCTTGCGCACGCGTGAAAGATTCGCGGCTCCAGCTCCCTTGAAGTTCCACGGTAGTCCTTCGGCACTGTATCCCAGTGTTCTCCTCCCTTCTGGTACAGAAGGTGCAGTCTTCGGGGCACGGTCTTCGTGACAGGGCGTCGGCGTTAGAATGCAGTTGGCCTTTCCTGTGCTGGATCTCAAAGTTGTACTGTTGAAGCCTCTCTAACCACCGCGCGAGTTGACTCTCGGGCTGCTTGAAGTTCAGGAGCCACCGCAGTGATGCATGGTCGGTCCTGATGAGAAATTCTTGTCCGTACAGGTACTTGTGGAAGTGTTCAATGGTCTTCACGATGGCGAGCAGCTCCTCCCTGGTGACGCAGTAGTTCCTCTCTGTCTTTGACAAGTCTTTGCTGAAGTAGGCCACTACTGTCTCCTCGCCGTCCACTATTTGCGACAGGATTCCCCCTATGCCAAAGTCGCTGGCATCGGTATCGACAATGAACCTTGTTCCAGGTCTGGGGTAGGCCAGAATAGGCACGGTGCACAGAGCCTGCTTGAGTTGTTCGAAAGCACTGTGGCATTCTGCTGTCCACGTGAAGAGTTGGTCCTTCTCAGTCAGTCGATGTAGTGGTTTGGCGATGTCGGCGAATCCTCTCACGAAGCGACGGTAATAAGTGCAGAGTCCCAGGAAGCTTCGTAGTTGAGACTTGTCCTTCGGAACTGGCCATTCCCTCACAGCTGCGGTCTTCTCTGGGTCGGTGCGCACCCCTTCCTCGGAGGCGATATGCCCAAGGTACTGGACCTGCTTCTGGAAGAGCTGACACTTCTTGGGGCTCAAATTCAGCTGGGTAGCCGGTAGCTTCATCAAGATCTCCTTCAGGTTGCTGTAGTGCTCCTCGAAGCTTCTCCCCCAGAACGATGACGTCGTCTAGGTAGACCAGGCAGGTCCTCCAGTGTAGTCCCCTGAGATTGGACTCCATTAGCTTTTCGAAGGTCGCAGGGGCGTTGCACAGACCGAATGGCATGACGGTGAACTGCCAGAGCCCGCTGCCCACAGAGAACGCAGTTTTTTCGCGGTCCTTAGGGTGGACCTCCACCTGCCAGTAGCCACTCTTCAAATCCAAGGTGGAGAACCATCTTGACCCTGATATGGTGTCCAGGGTGTCGTCGATCCGGGGTAGAGGTTAGCTGTCCTTCTTCGTGACGTCATTCACCCGCCTGTAATCCACGCAGAACCTGGTGGAACCGTCCTTCTTATTCACTAGCACGACCAGAGAACTCCAAGGACTATGTGATGGCTCGATCACTCCTTGCTCCTTCATCTTTTCTACCATCCGGTCGACTTCAGCTTGCTTGGCGAGTGGGACACGTCGGAATGGGGCCCTAATCGGTGCACTGCCCCCAACGTCGATTCTGTGCTGGACCAAGCGTGTCCTACCGAAGTCATTGCTCCCCACGGGGAAGACATCCTGGAATTCGCGTAGCAGGTCCTGAAGTTGGCGTGATTGCTCCTCGTCTAAATGGTCCTGGGATCCTTGGTACAGCTTCTGCAGTTCTTCTGGCAGGACGCGTCTTCTTCGGTTGTCCGTCTGCAGGTGTCCGTCCGTCGTGTCTGTGATGCGGGCAATCCAGGTAACGGGCTCGCAGACTCCTAGGTTGGTGTCCCGGTGAACCATAATATGGTAGTCGTTCAGGTTGGACAGGCGGACGTACGGCCAAGGCGTCGTGTTGATGAGGGTCTTGGCAACTAGCAGTCCTTTTGTCTGGATGTCTTCATATTTTGGCTCGATGACAGCCGCCACTCCCTCAGCAGTTCCGTCGACAATTACGGCGGCGCTGACCTCCGTCCTGGTGGGAACGATGATGTCCTCTCTTAGCCTTACTTGTCGTGCGGTGACGGCCTCGTGTGCTGGTTGCAAAGCAAGTTCCTCACCTCCGAAGTGCAGAGTGTTGGTACTCAGGTCCAAGATGATGTTGTTCTGGTCCAGGAAGTCCAGTCCGATGATCACTTCGTTTGATACGTCAGCCACAAGCACTGGATGCTTCACCACCCGTCGACCAATGACGAGTTCCAGTGATGCTTCGCCATATACCGGTGCAGTCTCTCCGGTCGCGGTTATTAGCTGGAGGTTCCTTTGTGTGGGTTGCACTCTCCACTTCGGGATCACGGTGGGATTGACGATGGTCCTCGATGCTCCCGTGTCGATCAGCATGGGCCACCTCACTCCGTTGATGACTCCGTCGACCATCAGGCTGCTATTGTCCCTCCGTAACTTCGTCACACGCACTTGGACTGCCGGGGCTTGACGACTGTCACAAGCCAACCTTTGCCCCCCAAGGCTGGCTCATACTCGTTTCCCTGGGCCGCGCGGTTTTCAGACGACTGATTTCCCGTCGGATACCCTCTGGGCGGCGATCACCGCAGTCCTTGCTCAGGTGGCCTTTCTTACCGCAGGCCCAGCAGGTCGGTAGTCCTCTTCCGGGCCGCCTCTCCGGTTGTCTTCCGGCTGTGTCGTTGCTGGTGGTGCCGCGACTATCGAAGAAACGGCTTAGCGCCTCCATCAATTCGTCGGCCAGGGGCTTGGTCTCGTTGGTTTTTGCTGGTTCGTCGACGTCCACTTGACGCACCCGCGCGTGCATTCTAGATGCCTGTTTTGCCGTCTCGAATTCAAGTGCGTGGCTCAGCGCATCTGCCAGGGTCTTAATGCGCGCGAGTCGCAGCGCCTGTTGAATGTCCGAGTCCCGTAGCCCATCGGTGAAGATCTGCGTCGCAATCTGTTCCAGAAAGTCGGCCGGCGCTGTTGGATAGGCGAGCCTTACGAGGCGGGCGATGACCATCTCGAACTCTTGCAGGGTTTCTGCGTTCTTCTGTACCCGGGTCCGGAGCTGCATCTGGTAGGCCTGCTGAAGATGGCTATCTCCATATCGGGACTCCATATGGGCGATCATTGACGCGTAGTCCTGGGATCCAGTCAGGATGGCCTGAAGGACGTTAAGGGCGTCACCTCTCAGCGCTACAATGAGAGCTGTAGCCTTTTCTGTGTTGTTCCAGTTATTTATGGAACAGGCCGCCTCGAACTGACGTAAGTAGGTGCTCCACGGGACCTTTCCGTCGAAGGTTGGGGGCGTCACTCTGCTATGTCCCGTTCCTGATATTCCCGGTGTAACGGTGGGCGGGCGTTGGCGCAGCTCGGCAACTTCTTCTTGTAGGGCGTTGAATCTCGCTTCCATCCCCGTCGGCGGGCGTTGGCTCAGCTCAGCAATTTCCTTTTGTAAAGCGTTGAATTTCTCTTCCACCCCCGTCAGTGGGCGTTGGCGCAGCTCGGCAACTTCCTTTTGTAAGGCGTTGAATTTCTCCTCCACCCCCATCAGCGGGCGTTGGCGCAGCTCGGCAACTTCCACTTGTAAGGCGTCGAACTTCTTTTCCACTGCCGTGACTTCCTCACCCAGACCCAGTTCTAATTTCTTCAGGTCCTGTGTCAACTTATTCTTACCGTCTTCCATCTTCTTCTGGCCGTCCTCTATCCTCTTCAGGTCCTCCGCTAGCTTATTTTGACCGTCTTCCATTTTCTTCTGGGCGTCTTCTAGTTTGGCAGTTAGGTCCTCGGCTAACTTCTTCTGGCCGTCTTTTAGTTTGGCAGTTAGGTCCTCGGCTAACTTATTTTGACCGTCTTCCATCTTCTTCTGGCCGTCTTCTAATTTGGCAGTTAGGTCCTTGGTTAAATTCTTCTGGCCGTCTTCTAATTTGGTTTCCATGCCACTTAACTTTTCTAGCAATGCTGCCAAATGCGCTTCCATTTTGGTTGTTTGTCTTCTAAAGGGCATGCACTCACAAGAAAATTTAAAAAAATGACTTGCTCGGGTTTTGAAACAACCAGGACCGTCAGGTGTTGTGCTTGTACTTGAGTTCGTAATCCCACTTCTGACACCAGTTGTTACGTGCCACCCCCTAGTGGCAATTCCGTTAACTGGATTACGGTGGGTAGAAAGCACAATACCAATTACTGCTTTAAAGAGAAATTAGCTTTATTGCTTGCAGGTCAGAAATATACACCGTAAAATAAGCAGATAGAAACAATTAGCTGTCTTAAGAAGCTCCCTCCTGTATGGGGCTTGACTCACCCTTTCACTTGTCAATGAGCCACAGAAGTTAATCCCTCCTAATGAGTCCGGTCCCGTACGCTGGCTGGAAATAGCTGCACTAAGTCTGTCACTCACTGTTTTGCAACTCACCACAATGACCTCTGTCGCACTAGGTAAGCACACACTCTTCAATACCCAGCCTCTCCGTATGATTCACACTCCTTCACTGGCAAGAGAATCAGCTTCACTAGGGGTTCCGCAAGTTACGTCACCACACTTCTGTCGCTCAGGATAAACGCTCGCACTAGCTCGAAAAACACACTGGTTAAGAGGTCGCTCTTATATAGCGGGCCGGTGACTCAATAAATGCTTCTAGACCCATCCAGGGTTCACGGCTTCTCGAGGTTTCCTTCACTGGCTGAGTCACGAATATTCTGGACCATCCCTTTGTCCTAGTAGTCCTGTTGCATAAGGCGCACGCAATACAGTGAGGTAGAGCAGCCCAGCCCTGGGGCAGTTGTGACTCATGCGGCGAGCGATGAAACGAACTCACAGCCGTAACAATACAATAAAATATTGGCAAATCTGAGTTCAAGGAACTACTGTTCAGAATAGGCTTTCGGTACAGGTTATGCGGCCCACGTTCGTAACATGGAATGCTTTCCTTTGACAATGCATCTACACCATGTTCGAGGGCAACGCATTTCAAAGATCTCTAAAAACATAATAATCAAGAAATTGGAGAAAAACTTAACGTGGGAGCGAAGATTCAAGGAGAAATAATTTCATCTCTCAGATTTGCTGATGACATCGTCATCTTGGCGATACGCCAGAGAATTTGAATGAGTTTTTGAATGGTATGGGCTCCGCCTTGAAGAAAGAATTCATTATAAAAATCAATAAATGTAAAACAAAATTATTGGAAAGCAGCCGAAATAAATGAGAAACCTCTATGGACATCAAATTGGCAGGTGAAACGCTACGGGAGGTAGGAGACTTCTGTTACTTAAGAAGCAAAATATCAGTGGTGGACGAAGCAAAGAGGATATAAAACGTAGATTGGCTCAGGAAAGGGAAGCATTTATACAGAAAAGGAATCTGTTGACATCGACTATACATTTTGGTATTAAGAAGTCATTTTTGAAAGCTTTAGTCTGGAGCGTCACACTATAAGGAAGTGAAACTTGGACTAATGGTGCTGCAGAAAAGAGGACAATTGAAGTGTTTGAAATGTGGTGTTACAGGAGAATTATGATCAGATGAGTAGATAGGGTAACAAATGAAGATGTATTAAGACGAGTGGGAGAGGAGTTTTGTTTCTGGCGACTGCTAATAAAGGGAAGAGATAGGTTGATAGGACACATATCAAGCTACCCAGGAATAGCAAGCTTAGTTACGGATGGGAAGATCGAGGACAAGAACTGTAGGGGTAGACCAGGATTAAACAGATTGCCTCGGATGTAGGGTGTGGTAGCTACTGTATGTAGAGATGAAACGATTAGCTCAGGAGAGGGAGGCATGGAGGGCTGCATCAAACCAGTCAAAAAAACTGAAGACTCAAACGAAATCAATCAGGAATTTTAATTACTTAGAGAGGCATGTGAGTCAAAAGGGTTGTTGGAAAATTTCAATCCCTGGGATGTAACACTGGAAGAGACTGCATAATGTACATCAGCGGCCAAGGTGAGAGATATTTTATTATAGGTCTATTAATAGCGACATGTTGATGTTCAAATCATCAATAAGTGTGGCAAAATTTCACCTAGAGTAGCTTAAGGAAAAATACTTTTAATTCTCCATATTCCGATAGATTTGCCATTCCAGTGTGCAACAGTGCAGTTCCCTCTTCAAACAATATTCGCTATTTCTATTAAGAAAGCGCAATGACACACACTTAACAGCCGCAGGTGTACATTTAGACAAAACAATTTTTTCCCATGGGTAACTGTATGTGGCGTGCTCGCGAGTATCTGGACAACAAAATCGTTATGTCTCAGCAGAAGATGGCAAAACCAAAAACGTAATTTTCAAATGTGTTCACTTAATGTATCATCGTACCCTGCAGACTTCCACAACTCTAAACAAGTAGTTCCGTGAAGAACTATACAGCCTATTTTCATATATCCTACTTATGTTAATTGCCTCTATCAACATACAAAATTTCAGTTTGATGGCTGTAATAGATTCGTAGATATTGAGAACCGACTAAATATTTCGGATGGTCACCATGTTGGATTTTATATTTGTAGGTCATCGAGTTATTTATGTACTGTTACATGAAGATTATTGTGTACGTTTAGTATTCAAACTTCAATCGCATGATTAGGACACAAGAAGTAACAACGAGATTTTAAAATTTTGCACAGCTGCCATCTTGTGGTTATAGAAACAATTGAAATAAATTAGATACCAGTGTATTAACATTCGTATAAGGATTTACTGTGCCAAGTTTCACTGCACTCGGATGGTTAAATTGCGAGAAACGTCCATGTGAATATTTATATTTCGCGTCGCCGCCTTGTTGGATTTGTGATCACCAGGTTATTTAAAGTCCTATAGGTGAACTTAAGTTCATAGCCCCTATGAACATAAAAGAATCAGTTTGATTGCTATAATAGATTCGTAGATATTCAGAGCCGTCTAAATATTTCGGATGGTCGCCATGTTGGATTGTTAAATGTATTGGCCATAGAGTCATGTACCATTAAAGGAAAATGATTGCGTAGGTTCAGTATTCAAACTTTCTCTTCGATCGCATGATTACGACACAAGAAATAAAAGCTTAATTTTAAAATTCGCACAGCCGCCATCTTGAGGTTATGTAAACAATTGAACTAAATTAGATACCAGTGCATTACAATGTGTATAAACATTTTTTGTGACAGATTTCATTGCGTTTGGAACATTAAATCGCGAGAAAGGTCTATTTAAAATTTTCAAATTCGCTTGGCCGCTATGTTCGTTTTATAGTTAACCGGTTTTTGAAAGTTTTATAGATGAACTTTCAGGAATGCCCTTTATCTTCGTACAAACCTTCAGGGTGATATCGCTAATAGTTTCAGAGATATAAAATGCCAGGGAAATATTTCGCACATCCGCCATCGTGTGGTTATGTAAACAATTGAACGAAGTTAGATGTCTGTGCATTACAATGTGTATAAACATATATAGTACCAAGTTTTATTGCGTTTGGTTGCTTAAATCGCGATAAACGTCTATTTAAAAGTCGCAAATTTGCGTGGCCGCCATGTTGGTTTTGTAGTTACCAGTTTTTCAAAAGGCACATAGGTGAACTTCTAGTAGTTCCCTTTATCACCGTAATAAATTCCAGGGTGATAACGGGAATAGTATCGGAGATATTGAATGCTGGTGAAATATTTCGCACAGCCGCCATGTTGGATTGGTGAGACGTAACAAAATTTGAAGGGCACGGTCGGGGTCGCCTGGAATAGTGCTATGAACTTACCGAGTTTCATTGAAATCTCTCCAGCCGTTTAGAATTTATTTGGGACACACACACACACACACACACACCTCACACACACACACACACACGGACAGAAGGTGATCTCATAAGCCTATTTTTTCAAAATTGAAAATAGGCTAAATATTCCCACTTTGCTGCTTATATCATTATACTGTATGTATTAGAATTAGAATGGACCCACCAGTAGTCGCGATTGCTGTAATAGAATAGACCAATTATCATCCCCATTGTGAAGCCGCGGGTACCTGCTAGTTAAGAAATGAATTTTAGCAATCCGCTGTGGAAACGGTGACAGTTAACAAGAAATAAAACAAGACGTGCAAATTTCAAAACATTTGTTTTCAGTTCTTCACATTCAGTTTCTGATTGGTGACATATTTTTCTCAACTTTAGTACAGAACATTACTAATTTAATTATCTATCATTTGACACGTTGTTAAGTTTGATGGTAAATTAGAACCTGACTTATTGATGTTTGAACTTGTACAAAACACTCAATTCTTACTTATTGAGTACATTCAGTTTGAAGTTCTGCATTGTACTTAGACACGCGCGCCCTGGTCCATTTAAATAAACTTTCTGAGCATATTTATGCATGAAACATGTAAAACCCATACATTTTCTTTAACCCTTTATAGGGCAGGATATTGGAGATATTTTATTGTTATTTTTAATTCATTTTTAAATTTAGCCTAATATTAATAATTATTAGTTTTAATTTTTGTTTTCATTAACATTTTAAAGTTTATATTTATTTTTAAAATTTGAATTTTCATATTATTTTTATAATCTTAAAAGTAAGCTTATAAAATTATTATAATTACAAATTTTATGAGCTTATTCTTTGTTACAACCATCATCATCATCATTTTCCTTCCAAGTATTGGGCCAAATGTCCCATTATGGTCTTGCACTTTCCCTCCATCTCTTCATCGGACGACCTAGCGATCTATTTGCCCGTGACTGGTAGCGAATGATCTCCTTTGGGAATCTTCCAGGTTCCATCCTTTGGACATGACGCTTCCAGTTCTCTTGGTAGTCACAAATATATGTAGTTATTGGTTTCACTTTTAGTTCCTTCAGCACATCCTCGTTTCTCTTATGATCCCATTTAGTATAGCCTGCTGTTCGGCGCATGAATGTCATTTCACGTGCTGTGATGTCCTGAAATCTTATTGTCCATGCCTCGCTGCCATAGCATAGGGTTGGTCTGGCTAATCTGTAATACAAACGCAAACGTGTATGCCTTTGGACAAGAGATGGCTTCATGACATGATTGATGATTCCTGTTGTTCTGGTATAATTAGTTATTTTTGCTGTTAGCCTATGTCTCGTTTTTCTTGAAAAGATAAATGATATCCTAAATACATGAATTCGTTAACTCTTTCTAAAATTTTACCATCCAGACAAATTTTACTGGGGATAGGGTCCTTAGCCTTAAAGGCCATTATTTTAGTCTTTTCAGTAGAAATGCACAACCATATTTATTTTAATTCAGAATTTTACTATCATATTTTTTTAAAATTTTTAATTTCAATTGTTTTTTTGAATCCCTTTTCGAAATACTCAAAGAATTTGGATTAGATCAAAAGACAACAAATATTATTAAGGAAACACTCATGGAAACCAAATCTAAGGTTAAATTTATGGGAGAACTGAGCAGAGAATTCCCCATTGACACAGGAGTCCGACAAGGAGATGGATTGTCCCCGTTGCTTTTCAATTGTGCACTAGAGAAGGTTGTACGAGAATGGCGAAAAGCAGGTGCACCGACGCATAGGATAGGACCAAAACTTAAATGCATAGAATTAGACTGTTTGGCATTTGCTGATGACATGGCATTAATTGCCCAAAACATCTCTGATGCGCAATACCAACTTGAACTTCTACAAGAACAAGCAAAGAAAATTGGACTGCAAATCTCATTTGATAAAACAAAATTTATGACAGATATAAAGAATGCCCCATGGGTAGTTTATTGGCTGAGGAATAACCCACCCACCAAGGGAAGATGATTAAAAAAAAGGAAGTAGGTTTTGGATTGGAAAAAAAGGATAGAAAATAGGAGGAGAGTCCCACAAAATTAATAAGTTTAACTTTAAATACCTTTAGATGCAGTTGCCACTGAAAATTAACTCTTTGATACCTAAAGTAGGTACGAGCTTGGTCGAAGCTAACGGGAACCGCAGCCGGGACTTGGGCGATTTGCAAGAGAGAGGCTTTAGTGTATTTCCTCCCAAGCATGTATGAAACTACTATAGGGAAGGGTGATGGTCTGGCAAGACTGATAGTAACAAGTTTACTGTATGTCTTCTCAAAGAACTTAGGTTTACAAAATAATTCGAAGAATGCCAATGATTTAACTCAGGTTTGGTATTTTCAATTTCCAAAATTATGGAGTTCCTGTAAGGGCGACCAAGTGTCTCTAAGAAGGAAAATGATAAAAGATTATGCCTTATGGAGTAATCTTGGTAAATGAACCAATGGTTGTATTGGAAAATGGCTAAGCTTTTACTCAGCAAGGAGCCGGCTAAAAGTTTAGACAAAAAGAAACACTTATCTTTTAGAAAACTGACCATAAGTTTTCGGAGAGGGTCTCCACAAGCAGGTAGCTGGCTTAGCGAGCTTTACTTGCCTTACTGGCCAATTAGAATTAGCTATTAAAGCTAAAAAGAACTTTAGTGAGGTGAAAATTAAGAGTTCTTGCTCAAATTCAACAAATGGTGAAAGCCCTATTAATGATTTTAATGTCATTGAGTGAGGAGAGTCAAGGAAGACAGGATTTTGCCTAAACTTTGTATTCGTAAATGAAAAAGCGAAAGGAAACGCTTCATTTATTTTACAATTCAAAGAAGTTTGAGGAAATTAACAATTATGTAATATAATTTTGACAAACATAGTTCATTTGAACTTTTTAACAAATGGGGTCGCAGACCTCTCAACAATAAACGTTTGCTCCAGGCAATTGACAATTTACAAGGTTTCAAACCTTACATGTTTCTAAAATCTTTATAAGATTTAAACAAATAAACAATGAAGCAATTAAAGTTTGAACGTGAATTGGAGTACAAAGAGTGTACCTTAAGAAATTCTTGAGAGAATGTTCTAGAGAAAGTGACAACTTCGAAAATAACAATAATAAAAACATGAAAAATAAGATAGAAGTTCCTAAAACTTCTTATATTTATACAGAATTACTATATGAGAATTATACAAAAGAGGGCAGGTCACTTACTGTGAAACCTGAAGAAAGTTAAAAGGAAGGTTCTAGACTTCCCAAGTTTGAGTAGGAATCACTAGCCAAATGGGACAGTTTCCATTTCGTGAAACCTGAACATGACTCGCTCAAGAGTTTAAAGAATTGTTTTCCCTGATTATAGGAAAGGAACAATATGAATTTGAAACTTGTATCACACAAGCAATAATGCAGAATTTAATTAATGTTAAACTAGCAAAGTTGGAAGGGCACTTCGTGAGTGACACCTTATAGAAAAGTTAGAATTTTATTAATATTGGTTGTTAGTAGAAGGTTGAGGAAAGATCATTGGGATATAGGATCAATGTTCATGGCCGTATTTAATGTAAACGGACGATCGCGACGCGGTAGAAACTTGGAGCAAGCACTGGTTATCACTGTAGTCTATAAAATTGGATGCAAAGTTCACTATAGAAACACTAAAGTTTATGAGAAAGAAAGTTATTGCAATTATGGAAATAACTGATTGCACTATATAGGTGAGAGTCTATTTCTTGAAAAAGTTGTGATTTACAATTAAATGTACCATAAAACATTCCAGTGGTTCCAGCGGTGGAAGAAAGTTAGCTATTGCAACAATTTGTAAGGAAGATTCCTCATTTTAAATATTATTGTCACAGGTGAGTGAAAAATACCTGACGGCAAGACTCGCAGATAGAGTACAAGATCTCGAAGGTTCCAAAACGACCTTGGTAGAAAAATGGGGTTGAGAAAATCCAACGGAGGAACTAGCTTGATGAATTATAGAGAGCGGGTATTAGGTAATATCCCACGTAGTGAGAGGATTTCTCATTTGAATAGCTTAAGAAAAGCTCTTTTTTTAGTAAGGTTGGCTTATACAAGCGAAAGCTCAACATGGCAAATCCCACGAAGAATGATTTTTGCCCCAAAATAAATAATTTCACACTGTCTATAAAAGTATCATTAAAAGCACGTGGAAGTTAAAACCATGAAGATGAGGTTAAAACTTTTAAAATGGTACTTATCTTGATTTCATGTTGAAAGCGAAGTTTCCCTGGATGACAACTACCTTGCCAACATGGCGTAGAAGAGTGTGAGCCTCTTGGTTTGAGGAGACTAGCTCGAGAGGAGCTTTAACTGACCGAGTCAACTGCCGACTGAGAAGTGAGACCTGCTCAACGGAGCACGGAGGGTCCAAGGAAGGGGAAAAGAGTGGGGGGTAGGAGACAAAAGGAGAACATATAAACATTGCCAATGTTACAACAAAAAATGATCTTCTCTTGCTGAGCTGGTCTTCAAAGAGTTGATAACAGATGATACTAGCGCAGCATGGTGAGTAAAGAAGTAGACGTAGTCCTCTTGCTCAAGGAGAAAATAGCTGGCGATGGTAACAGGATCTGGTGGCCAAATGGATAAGTAAGTCCTCTAGCACCAGGAAGAATTGAGGAGCTTCAGAGATTCGCTGCGAGATGACGCTAGGTGGGTCACAGAAGTTATATATCTAGAACAGACTTATGAAGACATAAGAGATTTGCCCATCAAGGAGAAAACAGATGATCACTGTTGGTGTTTGACAAAGAGGAAGGAAGAAATGAACATGCAAAGAGCAATAGACTTTATACTCTCATACCGTGTATTCAAAGAATACACCACCCCATCTGAAATTGAAATTGGTACTGACCATATATCTCGTGTGAAGGAATTTAAATATTTGGGTGAATGGATTACCGACAATTGTAATGAAAAGAGGTCCATTACAACAAGAATTCAAAAAATGGAATCTGCTTTTCAGTTAACGAAAAATACTTACAACAAAAAGAGTCTTTCCTAGAAATGCAAAATTCAACATTATACAACAGTGATCGGGCCCGAAGCTCTCTACGCTTCAGAAACTCTCACTCTTCAACATAGAACACTTCGAGATCAGTTGGAAGTGAAGGAACGTAAAATAATGAGGAAAATCTTAGGGCCGAGAATCAAAGATGGTGTTCATCTTCCAAAGCCAAATGCTGAAATATATAAAACCATCTCCAAAATCACAGACAAAATGCGTAAGCGACGAATCCAATTCTTGGGGCACCTGGAAAGAATGGACCCAAATAGACTAACTCACAAGATTCACACATACTTGAAAAACAAAACAACTAGATCAAATTGGTACAAACAGACTGAAAAAGACTTGCAAGAATTAGGATCGCCAAATCTCCTAGACCGAAATGTCATCAGAACACTTGCACTCACACGGGGTTTCGAGGAGGAAGAAAGACGGCCATACCACCATATCTGGTCTGCACAACGGAAGCAAACCCATTCGTTGCGTATGAAGGAGTAGTATACTGGGCTGCAAGAAAGGCTAACCATTGTTGATTCCGCGTGGTCCTAAGAGACCCATTCGCGACGAAGAAGAAGAAGAAGAAGAAGAAGAAGAAAATAATATTATTTTCAATCACCTTAGATCAAGGAGGTGAAGAGATAATATTTGGTTTTTAGAAATGTAAACACTTCCACATGAAAATATCGCTGAAAGATTCAACCATCACCATCTTTGACAATATAGTCTACATTATCCTTATTTTAGGTGGTTAATAAAGAGACCAGTAACCTATAAAGGAATCCGGCCGAAGCCGTCGGATTTTTAAGAGCGTTAAAAATCCCTCAGTATGCCTTCCTCCAGAGGGGAAGTAAAGCCGGCGGTCCCATGTCATATATTTATGGCATGTTAAAGAACCTTCCACTAATTACACCTCTCTGAAGCTAAATTGGATAGGTTAAGAATGTAAACAACGCTCTTAGGTTTCTACGTTCGTTGCCAAGAGCCTGCTGCGGTGGCGTCTAGTAGCTAAGTTCTGAACGAAGCCTAGTAGTCGTTGGCGGTGGCATTTGGCGGCAAAAGTAGGAACTATTTGAAAAATTCTAAGTTGCAGTCTGTACTTAAATTTAAAAAAAAAACAGATACACACACTAATACAGCCATCACAATCAACACCGGTTATCAGACAGATTCTGCACACACCCAAAGTACACGGGGCTACATGACCGCGTTGTCGCACCCCCTATACTGAGGAACCAACCAACCAACCAACCAACCTATAAAGGGTCAAGTAAAAGAATTAGGCCTAAGCTTGTTTGGTTGGTTCTTAAGTTTAGGGGCTGCGACAACGCGGTCACGTAGTTCCAAATGTAACCGGTGTCAATTGTGATGACTGCATTAGTGTATGTTATCTGATTCTTTAATTCAAGTAAGGGCTGCAGACTTTTGAATTTTTCAAATAGTTCCTACTTTTGTTGCCAAACGCCACCGTCAACGACTACTAGTTCAGAACGTACATACCAGACGCCACCGCAGTCGGCTCTTGGCAACGAACGTAGGAACCTAAGAGCTTTGTTTACGTTCTTGACCTATACAATTTAGCTTCACACAGGTATAATTAGTGGAAGGTTCTTTAACATGCCATAAATCTATGACATGGGAGCGCCGGCTTTACTTCCCCTCCGAAGGAAGGCATACTGAGGGATTTTTAACGCTCTTAAAAAATCTGATGACTTCAGCCGGATTTGAACCCGCGATCTTGTGCATAGAAGCTCAGCATTCTACCGACTACGCCACCGAAGCCGCCAAGCCTAAGCTTGCAGCTGGAAATTAAGAAAAGTGAAAAATCCATCTAAATAACTTACACCATTTCAAACGCAGCCTATAGGCCTATGAATACCTTAAAGTAGTCTGAGAATAATTTCTTCATACATGTTTACAAACAGAGAGGTCCTTCTCTATAGGATGGAACCTCGCAGAGACCGCGTGGCGACGGATCAGTATATGTAGACGCCTGTCGAGCAAAGCACTGACACTAGCAGCAGCGTAGCACCCAACTAGTTTAACACATTTACACTTTTTTACCTATTATGATTAACAGAAAAGCGCATGAATGTGCATAACATAGATTTCCACCTGTTTAGTCCTTGCTATAATCGCACAGTGATTTCTGGTTATTTTTACATCGTGTGATGTGATATATGTCACAGAACTGGTCGCATAACGAGCACACTCAGAGTTCATTTGGGGCGTGGTAGGACATGCTTATACATATTTAATGGCGGTACCCATGCACTGAAGCCTCCGTGGCTTAGGCGGCAGAACGCTGGCCTCTCACCACTGGGTCCGTGGTTCAAATCCCGGTCACTCCATGTGAGATCTGTGTTGGACAAAACGGAGGCTGACAGGTTTTTCTCCGGGTACTCCGGTTTTCCTTGTCAAAATTTCATTCCAGCAACACTCTCCACTATCATTTCATTTCATCTGTCATTCATTCAATCATTGTCCCAGAGGAGTGCGTCAGGCCTCGGCAGCTGGCACAGTTCATATCCTCGCTGCTAGATGGGGGTTTCATTCATTCCATCCCTGACCCGGTCGGAGACTGGAAGCAGGCTATGAATTTTCATTTTCACCCATGCACTGCTAACTTTATCACCACATGCCTTAGTTTCTGATTGGCGTTGGTCCAGTTCCGGTTGATCATGGCATCCGTGCTGTAATATTCTAGCAGGATGTCTCCTCTCTTCTCTCTTCTCTCTGCTAGGTGCGCTTCAGCTTTATTTGAGGATGGAAGCTGTAATTTTGTCCTTATTTCTTCGACCAGGAAGGGTTCCCGTGCTAATTCATACGTTAGGCGGGAGCGCGTGTATTTTGAATAACCATTACCAGGGCTCGGATTTTTAGGTAAATAAATATTTTAATGTAAATACATAAATTCCTACTTTTCACTTATCGGCACATAATAAGTCATAATATTTACATTTTAAAAAATCAGTATGCTAGATCTTATTTATTGCATTTTTGTTCAGTATTACATCAACCTGTGAGCTATATAATCTTCATGCTGAGCGTATGTCAGCTTGCAACTGTGTTATTCTTAACTTGTCGCCCCGTGCCACTCACTGTGGAAGCTGGTGATTTTCTTATCCATAGCCATATTGCACCACGTGCCTCACCTCGCCCTTCCCCCTCCTTTCCACCCAGCAGTTCATTTCTGGCACTTGTGAAGTATAAGGTTGTTCTACGATGCAACCACAAGTTATCGTCTGCAGCAGTATGTTGCAGAATTTAAAGATAATTTTACTTGGGTTCTGTTCTGCCAATCATGTGGAAAAGCAATCAAGCGATCTCAACTTACACAACACATCGAGGGCAAGAAACATATGCCGCAGTTTCGCGCTTTCAGAAGAAGTGTTTCGCGATTATCGTCGCTCATTTGTGATGGACAACCTGAAGATGTATCTCGTTGTATATTGTAATTCTTCAATAGTCAGTGAGGCATAGCATAAATTGCATTCGTGAGTACTACATATTGTTTATATTTACATTAACTAAATTATAATTAAATATTTTTATTTTTTGACACATATTTCAGCTATTTTCAATACATAAAAAGTAAATATTTTCTTGATTTTTAACACCTAAAAATCCGAGCCCTAATCATTACATGAATTTCAGACTAGTTGCAGGAAATGCTGTCCTTCATTTTCTAGACACGCTTTGCACTGACGTAGGAAGTTCTGGTACACTCGCTGTAATTCATACCCACTGATATTTGGTATCAGTGCAGTTATTTTGATCACGAGAGCCTCCAGAGTACGGGGATTGTTTCTGTATTCCTTTTGTTCGATATTCCCCTACAAGTTAACTAGAAGTTCCGTGACGAACTAAAGAGCCTACTTTTCTTAAAATTACGATTCATGCCAATGATTAATCTACAGTATATAAACCTATGTAGAATATTAGGGTAAAAAATATAGACAGCATTTATTATTATTAGTTGTCAGCCCTGATTGCTCTTAAGAATACTTATAGTCATATCTGTTATTTTACACATAGCACATACAAAATTTGGATGAAATCCAACTAATATTATAGAAGTTACATGTATTTAAAAATCGGTCCGATCAGCAGGCTTAGAATCATATTGGTAGAACTGACGTATATAAGTTACTCCAAATTAATCTAAAATGACAGGTACTATACGTGTGCATAGTTTAAAGCTGTCGGCTTGTATACTTTCTGATATATTGGTATTTGAATTTAAAAAAGAGAGAGAGAAATTATCAACATTTGGCAGTCCTGGTGGCTCTTAAGAATACCTTCAGTCATATCTGTTTATGTACACATATTACATACAAACTTGGTTGAAATTCAATTGTTAGTATCGAAGTTATATACATTTAAAAATTGGACCTATAGGAAGTCTTAAAATTATTGTGGCAACCCTGTCATCTATGTCCTTCTGGAAATTAAACTGAAATAGTATTATCTACATGTGTGCCAATTTTGGAATAGCTCCCATGCAAACCTTCCAAGATATCCAACATGGACCTCAAATTTCAATTGCGTTTTTTCAGCAGTTGGTAGCACTGACATCATTTTCAAATATGGGCTTGCGATAGTCCGGTATACATCTTTACTCATACTAAATTTGGTTTCGATTGCTGCAACCGTTTAGGAGTTGATAGGGGGGGGGGGGGGACACACACACAGACACACATTTTCCCGGATCGATCTCATAAGTCTACTTATTCCTAATTTTTGCAAAATGTGAAAAGTAGGCTAAAAATCGCACGGCGCTGAAACTTACGAACACATTTACTTAAAGACATCTATTGAGAAGATAAGTTTCCACTAGGAAAAGATGATGTTTTATTCTATACCTAACTACTTTCACGGGATACTAGATACTAGATACTTCACCACAAGCCTTCATTATTTCAACTAAGGGTATCTTTCCAGCTGCGTATGCAATCAATGCTATAATAATAGACTAATAATATCGTATGGCCTCGGCTGCCGGGAGCAAGCTTTGTTATTTAACACCCAGAGGGCAGCTTGCATGTCGAATTTTTTGTTGTTCCTTAAAGCACTATGAAAGTCAATGAGGTTATACTCTGTGATCTGCCAGAATAGGATTGACAGTTCTCGCCTCGCCATGTGGTCAGGGAACAAGGTTGCCAAACAGTTAGAATAACAAGCGATCACACTGTGCAAGCTAGAGATACAGCTGACCACGCACTGACGCATGTGGGCTGTAATATTGCAGCGCAGAGTATTATGACATCAACTATGCGAACATGGATTGGTCAAGAGGCAGAGGGGTGATGACTGACGTGGAATTTCCGGCTAAATGTCAATCCTATTCAGGCAGCTCACAGAGTATAGATATCTAAGCTCCTTGACTTTATAGCGCTTTCTGGTAGAGAAATGAGGAACTTTGTGTTGGAGGAAAATCCCGAGATTAATTTTGCCATTATGAACACGGCCTACAGAATTCAAATGGGTTCTTTAACATGCCAATATCGTACGACATGCATGTCGTCATTTTGCCGCCTTTCGAAAATCACTTACCACGGCCAGGAGCGAACCTGCAACCTTTGGGTTAGTAATCTGACACAATAACCACTCACCCACCGTGGCAAGCTATCAATGCTATGACAGCATCCAAGTCTTCCCGACCCCCTGCTTTGTGATCAGCACATGATAATTATCAGTCCGTGACTCACCGCGCGCTACGCGGCCCCTGCAAGGCTTCATCCTATAGAGAAGGGCCTCACTGTTTAAGTTAAAATAGTCTTTAGTGTGATCGGTACAGCACATTTTTGGTGCCGTCCTTGAAATAGTTTTCCGTAGATTCCCATTTTTAACTCCAGACAAATGCTGGGATGGTACCTTCTGACAGGCCAAAGCCACTTCCTTCCTCATCCTTGCCCAGTTTCATTCGCCTTCATTCATTTCATCTCTCATTAACTCCTTAACTCATTAACTTCCATTTTAAAAACAAGCATTGTTTAGAATGTTTCTTTAGAAATATCATTTAAGGCGAAAGTAATTTTCAAAATTGTATTTTGAAATATGATAGAGCTTTTTAAAACACGCATTTTGACACCTTTCCTGGTGTTCTAGCTTTTCAACCTTTGGCACAGCACAGGGTCATCGAAAAATGATGCCTAGATTGTAATTAATTGCTATAAAAACCTGTCACTGTTAATTTAATGGTTTTGGCGTTAAAATGCGTGGAAAAGATAACATTTTTTCATACCTTAGTGTGGTTGGTTGGTTCCTCAGTTTACGACAACGCGGTCATGTAGCCCCGTGTACTTTGGGTGTGTGTAGAACCTGCCTGATAACCGGTGTTAATTGTGATGACTGAATTAGTGTGTGTTATCTGTTTTTAATTCAAGTAAGGACTGCAGACATTCAATTTTCAAGTAGTTCCTACTTTTGCTACCAAATGCCACCGTCAACAACTACTATTTCTTAACTTGGTTGCTAGATGCCACTGCAGTCGGCTCCTGGCGACGAACGTTGGAACCTAAGACCGTTAGTCAAATCTAACCTATAATTTAGCTTCACACAAGTGCTTTCTACCAACAGGTACGGGGACTAGTATGGAACAAGAATATACCAATTAAGGCTAAAGAAGTTATGTACAAAGCATATTATGTTCCTATAATGACATATGCAGCAGAAACTTGGACAATGACTAAGAGGGATGAGAGCAGAGTGCATGCAGCTGAGATGAGATTCCTGAGAAGTATGGTCCAGAAAACGAGGAGAGACAGAGTGAGAAATGAAGATATACGGAAGGAACTGGGAGTACAGAAACTAAATGACAAACTGGAGCCAAACAGATTGAGATGGTTTGGACATGTCAAACGGATGAATGAAGTAAGGCTACCAAGACGAGCACTGGAACGACGGATGACAGGGAGGAGAGGACGAGGAAGACCAAGAATGCGTTGGATGGACTCGGTGGAGAATAGTATTAGAAAACGGAACCTGGATTGGAACACTGTGTCGGAAGAGGAATGGAGGAACGACAGAACAAAGTGGAGAGGAACCATATTTGCCCCCACCCAGTGTCAACTGGAAAAGGGGAAATGAAGTTGATGATGATGATGATGAT
Organism: Meconema thalassinum; assembly: GCA_946902985.2. Lineage (NCBI taxonomy): Eukaryota > Metazoa > Arthropoda > Insecta > Orthoptera > Tettigoniidae > Meconema > Meconema thalassinum. The sequence goes on along the minus strand of OX336400.1, from coordinate 96,925,648 downwards.
GACAAGTGTAGTGGAAGGTTCTTTTACATGCCATAAATCGATGGAATGGGACCGCTGGCTCTACTTCCCCTCCGAAGGAAGGCATACTGAGGGATGTTTAACGACCTTATAAAAACCGACGACAATACACTCGACGCACATCTGCAGAGCAACAAATGGTGCTCACATTGAAAGTTAGTAAGTTACTAAGATTTTATTTTTGTAGTCAGTTTACCCTGGCTTTCCCCACGAACTCAGCGAGGGATTCCACCTTTCCCGCCTCTCGGGCAGTGTCTTGGAGATTGACATCGGATCGGGGGATACACCTGGGGAGGAGGGACAGCACCTCGCCCAGGTGGCCTCACCTGCAAAGTGAACAGGGGGCCTCATGAGGGATAGGGCGGGATGGGAAGAATGGGAGGGATAGACAATGAAGAGGGAAGGAGGTGGCCGTTGCATGTATGACGGTAGATACCATACCGTCCCGGAATTTGCCCGAAGACGAAGTGGAAAACCACGGAAAACCACTTCGAGGATGGCTGAGGTGGGAATCAAACCCCCTCTACTCATTTGGACCACCCGAGGCTGTGTAGACCCCGTTCCAGTCCCCATACCACTTTTCAAATTTCGTTGCAGAGCCGGGAATCGACATCCGGGGTGGCAGCTAACCACGCTGACCACTAAACAACGGAGGCGACAACTTATTAAAATATGAAAAAAGAATGTTATCTTTTCCACACATTTTAAGGCTGAAACCATTGCATTACCTCTAATAGTATTTTCTAGCAATTATTGAAAATCTAGGCATTATTTTTCGATGATCCTGTATTGTCAAAATAGCTTAACTCTACGTTATAATTCTGTGCTGTATCTTGATCAGGAGGTAAAAAGTGACAGTCAGTCTGAAAGACTAAACTTTGTATCATTTTAACTGCTACAAATGCTGAAAAATGCTAGAAAGACTCTTGACATGTTAGAAAATTATCTGCATAATACTTATCTTGCTTATCTTGTTTCAAATTACTCTCGAACGGCAAGTGCAAACCAAGGGCAAAGCAAGGTAGAGCGCTCGGGGACTTGCCCCTTCCATCCAGTCTAAAAACACTTATAGTGGGCGATGTATTGAAGATAGAGATATGCTCTCGCGGACTTTTTTGTAGAACTTTTCATGCTCACCAATTCTTACGCTCATAGTATATTGATATTTTTAACGGTTTGCCCAGCGTAAGCTTAAGAAGCGCACGGACGCCAAGTTTGTTTTCGACTTTTTCACTGAAATCGTTACTGCTTGGCTTCCTTTGATCATACATAAATTATTTTCTACAGAATCTTTCCTTGAGATATCCTTTACAGAATGGGGAAAACCGCATCAAATTCCATCCAGTGTTTCTCGAGATTACCCGTGACATCCAAGAATCGGGGATTTTTGTCTTATACTAACGAAGTAGAGATTGTCGGGGTACACATGCTCCAAGCGGTACTATGACGTCACACACCTCAGTGCATCTGGGTGCATTTCGTCCCGTCACCGTAACGTAACGCCAGACCCCAGCGTAACGACGAAGTTGACAAGATCATTTAAAATGATAAAAGCTTTACGTCTGATCGCCTATTCGTTGTTGCTCCCTTAGCACCACCCAGGGGTCACGTGTAGGGTACTATTAGGTTAAACCTACGGACGTGAGCAACGTGGAACAGAATGTCAACGCCTGAGTGTGACTGTGGTGCTACAGAACATACGATCCAGCACATCATCACCGAGTGCAGCAAAATAAAGTACAGTGGCCGTGACTTTGCTCTCGTGACTCCAGAGACTATTGACTATATCCAGAATTTGGACATACGTATATAAATTTCTACTGTATCTCTAGCAATAAGCTAAATAAATAAATAAATAAAACGCTACGTTTATAAAACAAAAGTTTGGTGCTTTTCAGTATGTCAACACGAATGTACCCAAAAAGAGCTGGGTTATGCCCTAATCCTGAAATAAATTACATGAGATTAATAAATACACTAGGATATTGTAAATATTTTTCACCTGTATTCTCAAACATAGATGTTATAGCCTAGGTGTAATGGATCTGATGATGATCGCTTGACGATCGAAGCTGTATCCTAGTGTATTTATTAATCTCATGTAATTTATTTCAGGATTAGGGCACAACCCAGCTCTTTTTTTGGTACATTCGTGTTGACCGACTGAAAAGCACCAAACTTTTGTTTACTTAGGCAACACAGAAAAATGGCTTCAAACCTCACAACGCTACGTTTTTGCTAAACTGGACCCTGAGTGCTCTGAGTGGCATTGAATAAAATGACTCCTACATTAAAAATTCAGAATTCAAAAAAGAACAGTCTGAGATTGCTGGCCTTTACCCTCTATCAATTACACCCTCCGTCTGAAAAGTTCGGTGAATGGGCTATATTACGAACGGATTGTTGGCTTACCTGAAACAGCCGTTACTATCTTTCGAAGTAATCCCCGTGGATGGTTATGCACTTCCGAGAACGACTGAACTAGTCCTGGAAACTCCTGGCATAGTCTTCTTTAGGGATAGCCTTCAGTTTGCGTCGTCAAAACTCTAAATTGAAAGCAAGAGAGAAGCGTGAATTTACGCAACCTGCCTTGCACACCTGATAGACGGGCGGCAGTGAGAAGGGTGAATTCATGCAACCTAACGTGCTCACCTGTTTGACGGGTGGCAGTGAGAAGGATAATGTTCCGTGGAATTGAATGGTCCTGAAAACCATCGTCAAGGGTGACGAGACCTGGTGCCTGACGTACGACTTCGAAGTCAAGCGTCAAAGTATGGAGTATCGGGGTCCAGGGTCGCCGAAGAGCCCTGAAGGGCCGGAGGTTTTCGGACATTTCGGACATCCAACGTAATGTGACGACCCAACTGAAGGCTATCCCTCAGGAAGACTATGCCAGGACTCGTACAGCCGTTCTAAGAAGTGCATAACCATCCAAGGGGATTACTTCGAAGGATAGTAACGGCTGTTTCAGGTAAGCCAACAATCCGTTCGTAATATAGACCCATTCACCGAACTTTTCAGACAGAGGGTGTATTATGTAGATGCCACCACGTCATCGGCTATTATAAGATCGACTGTCACAACTGCAGGTGTTCCTATCAATTAATGACCTTACCATTATTGACGTTAATTAATAGTAAATATTCGTATTTGGTCGTAATTTCTTAATTAGATCTTTGATGATTTCTGCTATCACTAGACAGTGGTATATGAGTGCCATTTGATTGTCAATAATTAGAAATTATGCGGAACGAATTTAGTAATATTCCTCACAAAACAATGGCATATATAAAGACATTCTGGCTCCCAAGAATTGCATTAAACGAGGAATGGCCAAAGAGAACAGGAATTTCAGATCCATCAGTGACAATATGTTGTAAGTAGAAACAAATATACAATTCTGGGCATTATTATGACAACACTAGAAAGGTGTTACAGTAGTTCAGACCGAGTCATAATTAGGGCTTGGATTTTTAGGTGCTAAACATCGGGATAATATTAATTTGTTATGTAATAAATATTTCTGAAATATGTGACAAGAAAGTAAAAATATTTAATTGTAATTTAGTTTATTAATGACAATATAAACAATAGGAAGTATTCACGAATGCAATTTTAAGCTATGTCTCACTGACTGCTGAAGAATTACAATACACAACGAGATACACCTTCAGGTTGTCCATCACAATTGACCGACGATTATCGCGAAACACTTCTTTTGAAGGCGCGAATCTGCGGCAATATGCTTCTTGCCTTCGAGGTGTGGTGTTACTTGAGATCACTGTGCAGCCTTGATTGCTTTCCCACATGGTTGGCAGAACAGAACGCCCCCATCAGAAGTAAAATTATCCTTAAATTCTGCAACATACTGCTGCAGACGATAACTTGTAGTTGCTTTTACTTTAGGCATCCCCGGCTTCCACACTGAGTGGGACGGGGCGACAAGATAAGATAATCACAGCTGCAAGCTGGCATTCGCTCTGAATGAAGATTAGGTAGCTCACAGGTTCTTCACCGTTGAAGTGACACAGAACAAAAATGCAATAAACTGAAAGATCTAGCATACTGATGTTTAAAAAGAGGTAACTATTATGTCCTTTTATGTAATAATAAGTGAAAAGCAGGAATTTATGTATTTATAGACAAAATGCTTAAAATAGGCTATGTATTTACATAATAAAGTTTTTATTTACCTGAAAATTCAAGCCCTAATCATAAGTTCATATTAGAGATGACTAGCAGTAGTACCCGGCTTCGCCCGGTGGATTTATTTGGTTTATGGATGATAATGAATACTTCTAAGGAACTGGAGCGCTCAAGGATAAGGATCGGAATAAATGAAAGTAAATTTGAAAGCACCAACGATTATTGCAGCTGATAACCTCAGTGCACTGCACCAACACCATCGCCCTTACCCAGAGGCATACTATTGTCATGATGATAACTGTTTTAAGGGGCCTAAGAAATCCTTTTGCACTAATGCTCCCCGTGACTGCAATTAAGCTGCTCTCAATTCTGCACCATAACACTCGTAGGGGCAACGTGATGCAGCCTGCATTGCCAGGCAACAATAGACCGGTATTATTGAGCTGTTCTGGAGCGCTTGTTCTTCCGACTTACTGAACAAAAAGCAATCTTTAAGATTACCTGAGAGGTGTAGCCTAATGCTACTTAGCCTAAACTATTCCTCTTGAATCTGTCTATCATATACAAAAACAAGAAGTTCCGTGACGAACTAAAGAGCCTACTTTTCTTAGTATTTAAGATGCATGCCAATCTATATAGACCTATCTAGGAAAATAGCTAAATTAAGTTGGTAATATCGAAATTTCTAATTAGTTCGAATCATACCTGTAGCTTAATAGAGCATTACAGTTGGTAGCCCTGGTGACTGAATATATTATTAGTTCCTTCTCTTAAGGTACAGAATACAAAATTTGGTTGAAATCCAATTGATAGTATAGAAGTTCTATGCATTTAAAAATTGGACCTATCAGCAGGCTTAGAATCATTTTGGCTACACTGCCATGTATGGCCTCCTGGAAATTAAACTGAAATATTATTATCTATACGTGTGCCAATTTTGAAATAGCTCAAATTCATACCTTCCAGGATATCCAGCATGGAGCTCAAATTTCAATTGCGGTTTTTCAGCAGTTGGTAGCACTGGCATAATTTTCAAATATGGGCTTGAGATATTCAGGTATAGATCTTTACTCATACCAAATTTGGATTCGATTGCTGCAGCCGTTTAGGAGTTGTTAGGGGACACACACACACAGCCAGACAGACAGACAGACAGAAATTTGCCCGGATCGATCTCATTAGTTTACTTTTTCCTCATTTTTACAAAATGTGAAAAGTAGGCTAATAAATGTTCGAATCCGACTGGTAGTTCCAGAGATTAGCGCGTTTAATCACACAAACAAACAAACTCTTCAGCTTTATTATATTAGTATAAATAAGGTGGATGACGAGATCAGCAGCCACCACGTCATCGGCTATTATAAGATCGACTGTCACAACTGCAGGTGTTCCTATCAAGTAATGACCTTACCGTTATTGACGTTAATTAATGGTAAATATTAGTATTTGGTCGTAATTTCTTAATTTGATCTTTGATGAGTTCTGCTATCACTAGACAATGGTATATTATGAGTGTCATTTGATTATCAATAATTAGAAATTATGCGGAACGAATGAGGTGTGATGTAACTTGAGATCGCTGTTCAGCCTAATCATAAGTTAACATTAGAGATAATAATAATAATAATAATAATAATAATAATAATATATTATGGCCTCAGGTGCAAGCTGCTGCAATATGTTTATTGCCCTCGAGGGGTGGTGTAACTTGAGATCGCTGTTCAGCCTTGATTGCTTTCCCACATGGTTGGCAGAACAGAACGCCCCCATCAGAAGTAAAATTATCCTTAAATTCTGCAACATACTGCTGCAGAGGATATCTAGTAGTTGCTTGTACTTTAGGCATCCCCGGCTTCCACAGTGAGTGGGTCGGGGCGACAAGATAATAAAAACACAGCTGCAAGCTGACATACATTCTGCATGAAGATTAGATAGCTCACAGGTTCTTCACCGTTGAAGTGATTCAGAACAAAAATACAATAAACTGAAAGCATACTGATTTTTAAAATGTAAATATCATGTCCTTTTATGTACTAATAAGTGAAAAGCGGGAATTTATGAATTTATAGACAAAATGCTTAAAATATGTATTTACATAAAAAATATATTTATTTACCTAAAAATTCGAGCCCTAATCATAAGTTAACATTAGAGAAGATATTAAATGAAAAGATTGAGCAATGGGGATTGAAGATAAATGTGGAGAAGAGTAAAACAGTGGTGATGAGTAGAGATAAGAAAGAAGGAAAAGGAGTAATCAAAGTAGGAGATAAGGAATTGGAAGCAGTGAAACACTTCAAATACTTGGAAGTGAACTGACTGAAGATAGAAGACTAGGTTTGGAAATTAGTAGAAGAATACAACTCGGGAGTGCTTTCTACCAACAGGTACGGGGACTAGTATGGAACAAGGATATACCAATTAAGGCTAAAGAAGTTATGTACAAAGCATATTATGTTCCTATAATGAAATATCCAGGAGAAACTTGGACAATGACTAAGAGGGATGAGAGCAGAGTACAAGCAGCTGAGATAAGATTCCTGAGAAGTATGGTCCAGAAAGCGAGGAGAGACAGAGTGAGAATGAAGATATATGGAAAGAACTGGGAGTGCAGAAACTAAATGACAAACTGGAGCAAAACAAATTGAGATAGTTTGGACATGTCAAACGGATGAATGAAGTAAGGCTACCAAGACGAGCACTTGAACGACGGATGACAAGGAAGAGAGGACGAGGAAGACCAAGAATGCGTTGGATGGACTCGGTGGAGAACAGTATTAGAAAACGGAACCTGGATTGGAACACTGTGTCGGAAGAGGAATGGGGGAACGACAGAACAAAGTGGAGAGGAACCATATTTTCCCCCACCCAGTGTCAGCTGGAAAAGGGGAAATGAAGATAATGATGAATAAGCGATATTCGATTAATCGGCTAACCGAATAATCGATTAGTTGGTTAGTCGACACGAAATCAGAATATACGTCTAAATGAGAAGTCATCGCTTAAGTTGAGTTACGCTTATTTTCGGATTGATGTATAGAAATCTATAACAGTTACTTTTTGCCTAAATATACAAAGTATTCTTCCTTATTTACGCTAACAATAACCAAATAAGAGTCAGTAACAGCAGAAGAACAAACATCAATCAAATTGGGAAGGGTTTCGACAAAAGAAAACGAAGAGTTTTCAGCAAAGGTTTCCAATTCTTGATCAATGTTAGCAATTTAGGACAGGAACAATTTTGTTTGCTTTATTTTAACCTAGTTTTCACAGTGTATCCCTCCCTATATTATTCTGCTAAGGTCCTATTCCTGTTTTGTACCGAAAATAAGGTCCCACTAACTCCAACCTACAGGTTCAGCATAACCCAATGCGTAAGCGAAACGCACTCACTTACTCTTTATGCCTCACAATTAAATAAAACCCTTAAAACAGGTATGTTTACAATGAAATAATGAAAGAATGCAACACGGTAACCATGGTAACAGAATCTCACAGGTCCATCTATTTCTGTAAGACGCAACGCAATTCCAATTATTACATTACTGTGAAAGTTTCCAGACGGTTATAAGGTTATCACTGAACCAAATTAAGCTGTAAAATTCATCAATACATACAGTATAATGCGCTTAAGGGGGTCAAAGGGCACTCTAGATTTTTTCACGCAATTTTCACGTCTGAGTGTGGTACGAGAGGTATTTTCCACCCGACTATAAAGGATCTCCTAAAACCTCATTTAAAGGCTCTTAAATTAACAGTGTCTGTGATATTCCCAGAAAACTAACTTCGCTCTGATATACCTATGAAGGAACGACAAACCCCTAACCACTGCACCAGTAGCTGAAGTGATAAAGTCTGATTATTCATACCAAGGATAAATCAGTCATAGCATTCATGATTGAGATTTTGCTAAGTGTACTCTTTACAACTAGAATATTCGCGGGCGAAGCCGCGAAGGGTAATGCTAGTCCTACATTATTTTAAATAATATAATACAATATATTTTAATTAATTAAATGTCTGTTTTCCTTCTGTGAGAGCGTAGTGAAAGGAGCGAAATACATTGATCAATCGACAAAACAATTAATCAATTATTCGACCAATCGATTAAAAGCACAATCGATTAATCGTTATTGGTATCAATTAATCGATTATTTGAAAACTGAAAAAATCTACTAAAAGTAGTCTACTAGTCCTAGTTAACATTCTGAACTTATCTATTCTCAGAATGTGTAAGCGTTTGGTTGAAAAGTAATGTTTCTGATTGAACCAATGTTATTTCTTTTCTGAAATTCCTTTCTTTGCAATTTGTATTCATTTTCATGATCTTCTAATGTCCAAATATCATCCATCATTTTATGGTTATCTCCCAGTTCATAATAAGTTAGGCATGGCCTTACTACAAAATAGGGAAATTCTTAGCATACTGTAATACTTTTTTTTTTGTCGTGTGGCCTCCTCAGAGGCCGAGTGCAGGCCTTCTAGTCGACGCCCGTAGGCGACCTGCGCGCCGGGATGAGAGATGGAATGGATGAAGATGAATGAAACTGAACAAGGATGTGGAAGGTAGTGGCCGTGACCTGTCAGAAGGTACTATCCCAGCTTTCGCCTGCTGTTGAAAATGGGGGAAACCAGGGAAATCCATTTCAAGGACAGCCGACGGTGGGGCTGAAACCCACGCGTCTACAGAGTCAGCAGAGAGCTTGGTCCCATCACCTAACGCTGCGCTTTAGCAAGCGTAGCCACCACAGTCGGTAGCATAATAGGAGTAGGAGGGCTGGGTTCGTTGTAATCCAGGGGGGCTTCTAATCCACTCCCAGGAATTCTGGTTCCCTGCCTTCCTTCCTTCCTCCCTTCCTTCCTTCCTTCCTTTCTTCCTTCTGTCCTCCCTTCCATCCTTTTTCCTTCCTTTCTTCCTTCTGTCCTCCCTTCCTTTCTTCCTTCTGTCCTTCCTTCCTTTCTTCCTCCCTTCCTTTCTTCCTTTCTTCCATCCTTCCTTCCTTCCTCCCTTCCTTCCTTCCCTCCTTCCTTCCTTCCTTTCTTCCTTCTGTCATCCCTTTCTTCCTTTTTCCTTCCTTTCTTCCTTCTGTCCTCCCTTCCTTCCTTCCTTCCTTCCTTTCTTCTGTCCATCCTTCCTTCCTCCCTTCCTTTCTTCCTTTCTTCCTTCTGTCCTTCCTTCCTTCCTTTCTTCCTTCTGTCCTCCCTTCCTTCCTTTCTTCCTTCCTTCCTTTCTTCCTTCCTCCCTTCCTTCCTTTCGTCCTTCTGTCCTTCCTTCCTTCCTTCCTTTCTTCCTTCTGTCCTCCCTTCCTTCCTTTCTTCCTTCCTTCCTGCCTTTCTTCATTCCTTCCTTCCTTTCTTCCTTCCTTCCTTCCTTTCTTCCTTCTGTCCTCCCTTCCTTCCTTCCTTCCTTCCTTCCTTCCTTCCTTTCTTCCTTCCTGCCTTTCTTCCTTCCTTCCTTCCTTCCTTCCTTCCTTCCTTCCTTCGTGTCGTAACTCGGTTAGTCATTTCTCATTTGCCTTATTCCACAAATGTTTTCATTTAATTCAAATGAAGAATGACTATCCGAGTGACTACCGGAAGGAAGTGACGAAGGGACGAAGAAAGAAAGGAAAGGACGAAGGAAGGGGCGAAGAAAAGGGATGACGGAAATAAGAGACAAAGAAAGGAAGAGGCGAAGGGAGGAAGTAAGGTGCGAAGTAGGAGAGGAAGGAAGGTGTGAAGTAGGAGAGGGAGCAAGGGATGAAGGAAGGAAGAAATGAAGGAAAGAAATAAGGAAGGAAGAAAGGAAGGAAGGTGTAAAGGAAGAGAGGAAGGAAGGAAGGAACGAAGGAATAAAGGTGCGAAGAGAGGAAGGAAGGAAGGAAACTAGAATTCTTGGAAGTGGATTAGAAGTCCCCCTGGATTAGAACTCATAATGATGCTCGAAAAATGTTCACAATTGACATGCTGAAGAGAACACAACCTCGGTGGCCAATAGTTCTTTCCTCTTATTAAGAACTCGCTCCACGTAGACTCCAATGCAGGAGTTGTTTGTCACTCTGGCATCTATGATTTAGAATATAATAAATCACAATGTTACGCAATAAATACATTCTATTTTATCTCCTCCTATTTTAATAGCACTTAATGTATCCTAAACCCACTGACGTATCTCAAACGGAGAAGTAAGCGGCAGTAGGCTACATTTCACGCCACCGCGAGGCGCATCGGAATATCTTACAATCTGCAACCCTAATTCGCATGATCATTCCGGTGGTCTGGGTTCGATTCCCGGTTCTGCCAAGTAGTTGTATTCTGGTCTGAGGTCTGGAATAGGGTACACCCAGCCTCGTGAGGCAAAACTGAGAAGAGGAGGGTTTGATTCCTACCTCAGTAATCCTGGACGTAGTTTTCATGTGTAACATCTTTCCACTCGGTATCTGGATATTTTTGTGGCACTCGGTAAATGGACATTTTTGTGGGAGTGATTTTGGAAAAGAGACGGAAGTGGATGGGACGGAAGTGCATGGGATGGAAACAACGAGCGCGCGCGGTGGCGGAGATCGGTACAACGACGTACTGTAAGCCATGTGACTATGTGGGATGTAAATCGCATACGGTTTATCTCAAGGTTTGGAGACCCCATTAAAGAAATTGCTTCAATAAATAATCTTTAAATTGTCGTTCTTTGGTGTGAAAATATTCATTATATCATATTTGCTGAAAACAATTACGATTTATTAAATCTTCATACTTTTGCTGTATTCTTATTCCTATACCTCGAGTGCTATATCGCATCAACCAACACTCCAAACAACGTAGGAATTCAATATATTAACACCGACTACTAACAATAATTGAAACTTCGTTGGTCCAAATAGCTTAATCACTTAATCACTTTGTATTTTGTAATGAAAACACCCATACATAGCCCAAAAGTTACACTTCTAACATGTGCAGATAAACTTGCCAGCTGATTTAAATCGAGTTCGTAGTTGTCTGCGCGAACCGCTAGATGGCACGCATAATCGGTGTCGCCAGTTTCTCGTGGGAGTTTCCACTATTATCATATTAAGCTATTTGGTTGGTCTAAACGTATCACTGGGAGAAACGCCTTTAATATACCTACTGCACACCTAATTTTTAATCGTGCCTATACTTGGCAGTGGGCTATATCGGCAATAACAGGCCATTTTCAATAACACCGCTGGCATGGGTTCACTAACTGGCCGGTATAAAGTGCAGCTCGCATCAAGTAGGCAGTGGATTTCTCCCGCATAGGCTACAGTTGCAGGTGTATGTCACTACTGCAGATGCATTGGAGAATCCTTTCATGTTTGCTGGCACAAGGTAGCACTATGAGTTCATTCTTTAAAAAATGCGAGTAAGTAATATGGAATTATTCGAATAACATGTCAGATGTTACACATCATATGCAACTACTGTAAGGCTCGTATTTTTTTTTTCATACTTTCCCTACTTCTACTTCGGGAAAATGCTGGGATTGTACTCAATTTAAGGCCACGGCCGCTTTCTACCTAAATCCTACCTCAATTACAAATACACACACCAGCACAGATAACACAGGTTATCAGACAAATTCAACACACACACAAGTACACGGGGCTACATGACCACGATGTCACAAAGCCCCTAAAATAATCAACAACAACAATATTGTTGTTCTTGAATTCTGGGTACGTCCCAATGTTCAGCCACTACTGGTTTTCCCTAGTGTTGAAGTATACCATGGCGGCTTCGGCTGAGCTTCTATGCCCATGATCGCGGGTTTGAACCCGACCGAAGTTGTCGGAATTTTTAGAGCGTTAAAATCCCTCAGTATGCCTTACTTCGGAGGGGAAGTAAAGCCGGCCATAGATTTATGGCAGGTAAAAGAACCTTCCACTAACTAAACTTGCGTGGAGCAAAATTTGTAGGTTAGGTTTGATCAATGCTCTTAAGTTCCAACGTTTGTCACCAGGCGCTGGTTGCGATAGCATCTTGTAGTAGCCAAGCTCACAGCTAGGTATCGTTGACGGTGGTATTTGGTAGCGAAGGTAGGAACTAATTGAAATTATCGTCTGCGGTCCTTACTGGAATTAAAAACAAATAACACCACTAATACGGCCATCACAATTAACACCGGTTATCAAACTGATTCTACTCACATCCAAAGTACACGAGGCTACATTACCGCATAGTCGCAGCCCCTAAACCAACCAACCAACCAACCAACCAACCAACCAAACTGAACATTTATCTTTTTCAGATGGTGTATTTGCCAGTAATCAGTCTGCATCCTCTAAAGAGAAAGACGGCAGCGGAGAAGAATTCTTGGAGAACGAAGATCACGAGGATAAATTACAACAGTTTTCATATTGAACTACGACCTAAATATGAGTGACACGTTCTATTTATTCTAAATTCAAATTTCTATTTTATTTGTGCTGTTATTTTTCTGCACAAATAGTTGAATCTTTTAATGATATTCAAATGTTTTATTTGCAATTGAATTGACATTTAAAATCAACTCTTCCGTCCAAGAATTGCATATTATTTTATGAGAAAAGAAAATACCTTTCCAAGTAGAATTCCTAATCCTCACAAGTAATCATTAAGATTTTACGCATTATTCATAAAATATTCCTGTCGGAAAATTTTTACAATATATGGTGAACACAAGCCACCTGTGCTGTAGATAGACTACTTGAGTTTGAGGCATTCTTTTATTTTTTTATGTGTATGCGTTTTGCTCAATCAGAACATAAGTCACAGGCTCCATGGCATGGACTACGTTCTTTTACTCTAAAAGACACAATCATTCAAGTTCGTCTTAAAATCTTCTTAATTACTTTTTATTTAACACAACAAAACCTGAAGGTAATTCTGAAGGATAATTAAATATTAATTGTTGCGTTTATTAAAAGCTTAATGAGGTGATTATGACGTAGTTTGGTGGAGTCTAACACGATTGCTTCCCAGAACTGAGGAGTGTATATGTTGAGTACACATCTTGCTCGTGTGGTCCAGTGATTGTATAGACTAAGGAGTGTACTGCGTGTGAGACACCTAGTAGACACATGTTGTGTACGATGAGCAGTTCGCCCACCTCTCCTCTAGCCGCTTCCAGTCCGGGGATGGACCTCACCTGTACCACCCCCTCAACAATATCCACTTCACGACAACTCAAGTTTGGGGTGGACAGGATTCTGTCTGAAGATATCTGCACTTCCAGTCGGCGTCTTCATCCGCACCATCCAGGTATGGCTCACTGCTTGCTATAACAATTAAATTATAGCACATTATGCAACGAGCCTTTAATGGCAATAATTAAGACACGAATAGTCTATGTTTTTTATAATTTCCATACGAGTGTCTTAATTACCATTATAGGCGAGTTGCATACGACTGTTTATGTTCGACGATAATTATAACTTTATTATATGTTCTAACATAAATATTCATAAATATCTGTCGAGATTCTGTCGGTTGAATTCTTCTTCTAGGGAATTGTTTGGGCTCAGCATTTGAACTCTACCCAATAACGAATCCCAAAGCTTTGAAACATTGTTTATCCTGAAGGTGCACCAACAGATAGCGCACAGGTACTATGTTGGATCATTTTGTTATTTTGGTCAAATAACACAAAATAGGATGTTACAAACGCTTTAAAATTAAAATGTATCATATTATCAACTAGTTATTCTTCAAATTCAATGCGTATAGAATGTTAACGGAGGGCAAATAAATGTAGTCCCAAATAGAACAGTAACGTTATCTGGCGGAAACGTTTCGCATAAGAAATCCATTTACTGAACAGAGAGCTGGATTATAATTTCTGTGGAACTAATGCCATACGCCTGCTTCCTCCATTACGTTCTGGTGTATTTACTGTATGTCAACAACAGCATTCACTAAAATTGTCGGTGAAATCTTACGAATGTGTAGAAATTGGAGTAGCGGATATTAAGGTATTTCTTTTGCATTTTGTATTTGGCATTGTAACTACAATGGTTGATCCAATGTAGGCTACATTGTCAACTTTCAAATCATGTCCTTCATGTCCGACATGTTGGATTTTGAGTGCATGTCAGACGCTATCCTTACCTAATTGGTCAATGAATTAAAATATTGAGCTTTGGTTGGTTGGAAAAATTGTGTTATAATGAAAAGTAGTGCTTTAATGACACCCATTATGATACAGTTTTCTGACATATAATATTTACATATCGACATACAGGGTCATTGTACAGAATATGTGCGCGAGTAAACACGGCAAGCTAAGCCGGCTGTGACTGGCGCGAGTACACGGTTCAGCCGGCGGTGGCGCGCACTTTTACACTTTTACCAAACATTATGGGGTTTGAAGCCATTTTTCAGTGTTGCCTTAGTGAACAAAAGTTTGGTGCTTTTCAGTCGGTCAACACGATTGTACCCAAAAGAGCTGGGTTATGCCCTAATCCTGAAAAGAATTAGGCTACATGAGATTAATAAATACACTATCATGACCACTTTCGATCGTCAAGCGATCATCATCAGATCCGTTACACTTAGGCTACAAATCTATGCCTGAAAATACAGGTGAAAATATTTACAATATAGGCCTATACACTTATTTAGTTGCTGTATTGGTTATACAACTTGTCGGTATTTGTTGTAGTCTATATGATGTTTTAGTGAGATGCTGAAAGTTGTGATAGAAATCCGGAATTTGCCTGTTTTTGGAACGATTATGTGGTTACTGTGAATGGTCAATTCTGAATGTAAAGTATTACCCATTTAAGATTTGATTGCCGCTGAGCCTGGCTGTGCCAGTGTTTGTTGATTATTGCAGCAGCTGCCCCGCGGGGGGAAGCGGGGAGCACAGCGATGACAGACTGCATTCTGCACATAAGTCAAGCAGCAATGCGCGTCACTGGAGCTCATGTCAACACAGACAGTTAAACGATGACTGTGGCATGACAGAGGCTACTGGAGATGAGTCATATCCTACTCGCGCAACTGTAGCCTACCTGTCAACGAAGCAGAGTGACGTGTGACACAAGTAAACAAAGAATAGTTCCCATCTCGACCGCCGGCAATCAATTCGTGAAAGGCTAATATTATACAGCCTACTTGTATGGGTTGGGAGACTTGTGCAGTTCGGCAGCGCGCTGTTCACTCGGTGAATAGCAACTCGCGACTGAGTTTTTACCAAACATGTTCAATAATGTGTACTTACAGTGCTCATAGGCGATGCTGAAAATGTCCTCCCTCTCTTGTAACACACAACTGACATCTTCTGATGAAAGAATGTCTGTCAACTCTTTTATTATTTACGGAGCCTGTTTCCTTGAATCGTTTAGCGAGCCTCCTAATTGCACTGGCATTACGCACAGGTCTTCCTGGAAACTTGATTCGAAATTTTCGTCTCGTTTCAGAACAAGATTTTCTTATTTTCATATACGAATTATGGATAAACACACGTTCGCGCAAAGTGAATTGGTGTCTAGGCATGACCAACAATCACAGTAATCACAATACTCACTAAACGTGCAACACTAACGTCTATGCTTTGCAGATACACGTCCATATGAATGACAAAACACGTGTGAACTAACGATCTGAGTCAGCGGAAAATGAGCTTGTGGAAGTGGTTAAAAATTCTCTTAGTGAGTCTGTCGTTAGGCATTCTTGAAACATCTCCAAAGAATTTAACCCTTCGTATTCGTAAGGTATCTGAGATTATGTTGCATGTTTTATATACTCATTTGTTACTGCGTAATCGGTATGTGTCAGCACATCTTTTTCCCACTCAGGAAACTTGAACTCAAGGAGTGGAAGATCCTGCAGAGGATACTAGGACCCATTCGGGAAGAGGGAGGCACCTACAGAATTCGGCACAATGATGAGCTTTACAGCCATCAAGAAGACATTGTGACTTGTATAAGAAAAAGGCGCCTGGCATTCAATGGACACTTGACCCACATGATCCCTTTTGGCTCACCAGTAAGATCTCCACAGTGGCAGGAAGAGGGAAGGCCTCTAGGACCAAGTGGATCTCTACGGTCAGGACGGATTTAGACCACCTAGGTATCCCACATCCATACAGGACCGCCACCGGGTGAGTTAGCCGTGGTGGTTACGGCATGACTGATGGCAGTCGCTCACATCCGGGAGGCGAGGAGGTTCGAATCCCCCCGCCGGCAACCTTGAAGATGGTCTTCTGTGGTTTCCCATCTTCCTTCCAGGCAAATGCCGGAGTTGGTCCCTAACTATAGGCCACAGCCACTACCTTCCAACTCCTCGTCCTTACATTCCAACTTCCCTCCTTCCCTCCCCAACGGTACTTGTAGCTCACCCATTGGGTGTCCGTTTCGAAGCAGCTACAAAACTGGCGAGCCGAACATGTCACTAAAAAAAAGCCATACGCTAAAAAAAAAAAAAAAAAAAAAAAAAACAGGACCGCCAAGAATTCCGGCAATCCATCCGACAGGGAGTTTTTCCTGTATCACTTACAGCTAGGAATAACACCGGGATCAGCAGACCTCCATGAACGGAGGAAAGAAAGCTGGCTCATAGTCAGATGATGAAAGAGTACTGGAAGAAGAGAAAAGGCAAAGCGACGAGGAAGTACGAGCCTCGTGGTCCTCAGTAAGCCCAAAGGACGAAGGAGAAGAATATATCTTAATCATATGTAATTGATAAATAATTCATGTTTTTGGGGCTAATGCTGTGTGGAATTAAATTAGAACCATACGTTTCGGAGAAACCTTGCCTCCTTTTTCAATGGAATCAAACAATGTGGCCAAAGAAAGCATATCAATGAGATTACAAACAAGAAGTTCCGGGACGAACTAAAGAGCCTACTTTTCTTAAAATTATGATTCATGCCAATGATTAATCTACAGTATATGAACCTATCTAGAATATTAGGTTAAAAAATATAGACAGCATTTATTAACAGTTGACAGCCTTCATTGCTCTTAAGAATACTTATAGTCATATCTGTTATGTTACACATAGCACATACGAAATTTGGATGAAATCCAACTGATAGTATAGAAGTTACATGTATTTAAAAATTGGTCCTAACAGCAGGCTTAGAGTCATGTTGGTAGAACTGACGTATATAAGTTACTCCAAGTTAATCTAAAATTTCAGGTACTATAGGTGTGCATAGTTTAAAGCTGTCGGCTTGCACACTTTCTGATATATTGGTATTTGGATAAAAGAGAGAGAGAGAGCAATTATCAACAGTTGGCAGCCCTGGTGGCTCTTAAGAATACGCTCAGTCATATCTGTTTATGTTCACATATTACATACAAAATTTGGTTGAAATCCGATTGTTAGTGTCGAAGGTATATGCATTTAAAAATTGGACCTATCAGAAGTCTTAAAATTATTTTGGCAACACTGTCATGTATGTCCTCCTGCCAATTAAACTGAAATAGTATTATCTACATGTGTGCCAATTTTGGAATAGCTCCCATGCATACCTTCCAAGATAACCAACATGGAGCTCAAATTTCTAGTGCGTTTTTTCAGCAGTTGGTAGCACTGACATCATTTTCAAATATGGGCTTGAGATATTTCGGTATACGTCTTTACTCATACTAAATTTGGTTTCGATTGCTGCAGCCGTTTAGGAGTTGATAGAGGGGGACACACATACAGCCAGACAAACAGACAGACAGACAGACAGACAGACAGACAGACATTTTTCCGGATCGATCTCATAAGTCTACTTTTTCCTCATTTTTGCAAAATGTGAAAAGTAGGCTAAAAATTACAAAAAATATAGATAAATTCCTCTGTAATTACAGTAATTTCTGGCAGCTGCTCTCTGGTGACGAACAGAGGAATTTATCTACATTTTTAGCCTACTTTCGATTTTTGCAAAAAATGAAAGTAGACTTATGAGATCAACACAGGGCGAAAAAAGTGTGTCTGTCTGTGTGTGTGTATGTGTGTGTGTGAGTCTGTGTGTGTGTGTGTCTGTGTGTCTGTGTGTGTGTGAGTGTGTGTACTCTGAATGTCTGTCCCCCCCTATCAATTCGAACACGGTGAATTCGAATTGAACGAAATTTGGTACAAAGGTAGCACTAGCAAAGGACACCTCAGTGTCATGTTTTATATCGCCGCCATCTTGACGGAAACGTAATGGCGGCCACACAAATGTTCAAAGCTTAAATCAAATTACGACTAACCTAATCATCCGATCTCTACCAAAGTTTGCAACAACATACCTTTATAGAGGAAGCATCCTTTGACCAAATAACTAGGTCATTAGCCTAATAGTTTGCGGGTGGCGGCCATCTTTATGTCAAAATTGATTCCCCCTATTAATTCGAACACGGTGGAACCGAATGGAACGAAATTTGGTACAGAGGTAGCACTAGCAAAGGGCACCTCAGTGTCATGTTTTATATCGCCACCATCTTGACTGAAACGTAATGGTGGCCACACGAATGTTCAGAGCTTAAATCAAATTACGATTAACCTAATCATCCGATCTCTACCAAATTTTGCAACTACATACCTTTATGGAGGGAGCATCCTTTGACCAATCTAATAGGTCATTCGCCTAATATTTTGCTGATGGCGGCCATCTTTGTGTCAAAATCGATTCTCCCTATTAATTCAAACACGGTGAAACCGAATGGAACGAAATTTGGTACAGAGATAGCACTAGCAAAGGGCATCTCAGTGTCATGATTTATATCGCCGCCATTTGACAGAAACGTAATGGCGGCCACACAAATGTTCAAAGCTTAAATCAAATTACGATTAGCCTAATCATCCGATCTCTAGCAAATTTAGCAACAACATACCTTTATGGAGGGAGCATCCTTTGACCAAACTAATAGGTCATCAGCCTAATAGTTTGCGGATGGCGGCCATCTTTGTGTGAAAATCGATTCCCCTTATCAATTCGAACACGGTGAAACCGAATGGAACGAAATTTGGTACAGAGGTAGCACTAGCAAAGGGCACCTCAGTGTCATGTTTTATATCACCGCTATCTTGACGGAAACGTAATCGCGGCCACCCAAATGTTAAAAGCTAAAATGTAATTACGACCAACCTAATAATCTAGTCTCTACCAAATTTTGCAACACCATATCTTTATGTGGGAAACATATTCAGACCAAACTGCATGAACATCAGCCCAATAGTTTGCAGATGGTGGCCAAGTATGTGTGCAAATCGATTCCCCTATCAATTCAAACACGGTGAAACCGAATTGAACGAAATTTGGTACAGAGGTAGCACTAGCAAAGGGCACCTCATATTCATGTTTAATATCCCTATAGCACGTTGTATTTCAACAAGCTACTACAACCAACATTCAATCATACTCCTTGAAAAGGACAAAGAGTTATAACAATACCCATGCATTTAGGAGAAAGTAGGCTATATGTTCTTTACTGAACATCTTGTTTGTATTTTTTTGTAATCTCATTGATATACTTTCTTTGGCCACATTGTTTGATTCCATTGAAAAAGGAGGCAAGGTTTCTCCGAAACGTATGGTTCTAATTTAAATACACACGGCATTGGCCCCAAAAAAACATGAATTATTTATATAGTAATCCGGGCCGTGAAAGCCTTAATATACATATGTAATGCCACCCACAAATCTATAGAAGGCAACTCTAAAAATGGCTTATCTAATCCACAAGTCACCCATCCTTCACCAACATTAATATTTGTAATTTAAGTAACTTAGGTTATGTTAAATTGAGGTTAATGGCGGAATTGATTGCGTCTGTGTGGCGGGAAGGACCCAATAAGTGCTCAGCCAATCAGGGACGTTTTGATTGGCGACCATGCTCGGAAAAATTTTAGATCGTTTTGATTCACTCGCCTTCGTTAAGCCCCCACCCTAGGCCGTGGCAGCGAACAAAATGGCGGCTTAACGAACACGACGGGGTGCCATTATTAAAATTTTGGGAGATAGAAACACAGCCCTAGTAGAGGAAACCATTTTGCTCTTTGTTCCGTGTGTCGTTGCGATATAAATATTTCTCATGGTGGGAAAACTGACATTGTAACTCACAGCAACACTCTAAAACACAAGGACAGTGCTAGTTGTTTACAGAAGAACAAAAAATTAGGTACGTTTTTTGTTCACGGGAATGAAGACAATGCTGCTATTCGAGCAGAATGTTTGTTCACAGCGTTCTTTTTTTTACGAGCACACATTTTTATTCACTGGCAGAAAACATGTACATATACAGATGTTGTATCAAAATACAGGGTGAATCCCACATAAGATAAACTTGTGCGTGGGCTTCATGAACACAATTTCTTAATTTATTTGCAACATGGTATTTGGCTGATAATAATAAGAAAAGTTTATAGTAAAAGCATTAATTATAAGGATACTAAAAATAAAAGAAGATGATACATTACTTATTTGTGACTGAGTTGGTTAAATACGTTGGTGAAAATTTATAAGTTCATTTACTCTATCAAAGTTATTAAGAAGCCATATAAAAGCCTTTTCTTCAATATATTCTGGGTGTTATTTGTCACATTTACTGGCAATATATTGTATATCCTAGTGCTAAGACAACCTAAATTCCTTTGGCCAAGTAGTGTGTTTCGACGAGGGATATTTATTCCAGTTCTGTCTTGAAGTCTAGTGCACATTTCAAGTTTTTGTCCATTAGAGAAGAGCTTCATATTTTTATGTATAAATATGATTGATGACTGAACAAATAACTGTCGTATGTTAAGCAACATGATTTGTTGATACAGTTCACATGTTGGAAAAGTTGGTGGCCTTTTGTACATAACTTTTAGAATGAAATTCTGGCAGGTACAGAATATACAGTTCTCAAGACTTTAGCTGAAAGGATATTTCTGGTTCTGTAAAATATGAATTTTTTATTGCATGTATCTTTGCCAAAAATATTAAAAAACTTGTGTATATCAGGTGACGTCTATTGCCCATAATGTCGAGCGGCTGCTCTCTGGCTGAGCCACGCTGGAATTGAAAAGCTTTAAATTAAACATGACGGTTTACATTAAAATTTGGTTCTGTATTGACTTACAAATCGACATCAATTCTTCTATATTTTTATTCTCAATTGCATTTTGTGACTATTTTGAATCTAAATTACATTTTGTAAGTATTTTCTAACTAAATTGCATTTTGTAAATATTGTCAATTCAAATAACAGTACAGTAAGTATGTAGTTAGTTTTAGTTGTAAGTAGGTAGTTAGTTTGTCTATTAGATATGTCATTGTTCTATTAGACTGTGGTGTGTGAGTGTGTCTGGTAGCAGTTGCATTGTTTATTAGTTATAGTTCATTGTTTCAGTAGACTGTGATGTGTGAGGGTGCATGTGAGTGTGCCTGGTTACAGACTGTTTTAGTGGTAGTATTTGTTGTTGGTGGAACGTTAGTATTTTTTTCGTTAGTAGAATTTTGGTATTTAATTGTTAGTACGGTAGAAGGTTAGTATTTTTGTTAGTAGAATTGCTCTTTACTTATTCTGAAAGGGAGTAGCAGCCTTTCAGAATAAATCAATTCTTTACTAGTCTTATAGACGGTTAAGATATTGATAATATAAGCCAAATAATGGCTACACTGCGTCCTGCTGCACGGCTGAAAGCAACGGGAAACTACAGCCGTATGCTATTCCCGAGGATATGCACCTCTCTATGCATAATTACATGTGATGATGGCCTCCTCCCTTGTAAAATTTCAATCCGGAGGTAAACTAGTCCCCCGTTCGGATCTCCGGGTGGGGACTACTCGAGAGGGGGTTAACATCACAGAAGTGACAAAGAGGAAATCTGACATTCTACGGATCGGAGCGTGGAATGTTAGAAGTCTGCTAGGAAGTGGAAGGTTAGAAAACTTAGAAAGGGAAATGGATAGGTTGAGGTTGGATTTGGTTGGGATTAGTGAAATGAGCTGGCAGGAAGAACAGGACTTTTGGACAGGAGACTATAGGGTCATTAGCACTAAATCAAACAATGGCCAAGCAGGGGTTGGCCTCATATTGAGTAGGAAACTTGGACAGCGGGTGGAATATTATGAGCAATATAGTGAACGGATTATTGTAGCAAAAATCAATACTAAACCTACCTGCACCACAGTGGTACAAGTCTATATGCCTACCAGTCAAGCTGATGATGAGGATGTTGAAAAGGTCTACGAAGAAATAGACGAAATTCTGAGGTATATCAAGGGTGATGAAAATGTTATAGTAATGGGAGATTGGAATGCTGTGGTAGGAAAAGGGAGAGAAGGGAAGATAGTAGGAGATTTCGGATTAGGTGAAAGGAATGATCGAGGAAGCAGGCTGGTAGAATTCTGCACCGAGCATGAGTTGGTCATAGCTAACACCTTATTCAATAACCACAATAGAAGAATATACACATGGATGAGACCAGGAGATACAGGGCGTTACCAAATCGACTTCATTATGGTCAAGCAGAGGTTTCGAAACCAGATTTTGGATTGTAAAACATATCCTGGTGCTGACATAAACTCTGACCACAATCTGGTTGTAATGAAATGCAGATTAAAGTTGAAGAAACTGAAGAAAAGTCAAAAGCCAAAAAGGTGGGCAATAGACAGACTGAAAGAGAAGGATGTAAACGAAAGATTCAAGAAGAGTATAAAGGAAGGACTAATGAAAAACCCTAAACAAACTTCAATTGCAGACGAATGGACACTTTTGAAGAATGAAATAACAAAATCCGCAGAAGAAAACATTGGTAGGAAAGAAAGAATAGGTAGAAAACCGTGGATCACTCAGGATATACTAGAATTGATGGATGAAAGGCGGAAACACAAGAATGTAAGAGATGAAAAGGGGAAAGCAGAATACAGACGTCTGAGAAATGAGGTTAACAAGAAGTGCAAGGAAGCGAAAGAAGAATGGTTGAAAGAGAAATGTGCAGGTATAGAAAATTGTCTGAAATTAGGAAAAGTAGACACAGCTTATCGAAGGATTAAGAATACTTTTGGGGAAAAGAAGACTAAGTGCTGTAATATTAAGGACACAAATGGAAAGCCTCTAACAGATAGGGAAGAAAAGGTTGAGAGATGGAAAGCTTACATAGAGAGTTTGTATAAGGGAAAGGAGATTGAGAATCATGTAATGGAAAGGGAGGAGGAAATTGACGAGGATGCGAAAGGAGATTTAATATTGAGATCAGAATTTGATAGAGCTTTGGAAGACTTAAGCAGGAACAAAGCACCAGGCATAGATGATATACCGATTGAGTTGCTACGCTGCATAGGAGATGAAGGTCTGATCAGGTTATTTCACTTGGTGTGTAGGATTTATGAGACAGGTGAGGTACCCTCTGATTTCAAGAAGAATGTTATCATCCCTATACCAAAGAAAGTGGGAGCTGACAGATGTGAAGATTACCGTACAATCAGCTTGATTACTCATGCTTCAAAGATCCTGTCTAGAATAATTTACAAGAGGATTGAAAGCCAGATAGAAACGGAGTTGGGTCAAGACCAGTTTGGTTTCAGGAGAAATGTAGGAACAAGGGAAGCTGTACTAAGTCTTAGGCTGATTTTGGAAGGTAGAATAAGAAAAGATAAGAGAACATTCATGGCTTATGTAGACTTAGAAAAGGCTCTTGATAACGTTGATTGGACTAAATTGTTTGACATTTTGAAATCGATTGGAATAAAGTACAGGGATAGGAGGGTGATATACAATCTATACAGAAACCAGACAGCAGTCATTCGAGTTGACGGACATGAGAGAGAAGCTGGTATTCAGAAAGGTGTAAGGCAAGGCTGCAACTTATCACCCATACTTTTCAATCTTTACATTGAACAAGCAATGAAGGAAATTAGAGAAAAATTTAAAGTGGGAGTGAAGATTCAAGGAGAAATAATTTCAACTCTGAGATTTGCTGATGACGTAGTCATCTTGGCCGACAAGCCTGAGGATTTGAATGAGTTTTTGAATGGTATGGACTCCGTCTTACGGAAAGAATTCATGATGAAAATTAATAAATGTAAATCAAAAATACTGGAATGCAGCCGAAATAAATCAGAAACCTCTATGGAGATCAAATTGGCAGGTGAAAAGCTGAAGGAAGTAGGAGACTTCTGTTATTTAGGAAGCAGAATAACCAGTGATGGACGAAGCAAAGAGGATATAAAAAGTAGGTTGGCTCAGGCAAAGAAAGCATTTCTACAAAAAAGGAATCTGCTGACATCGAATATAGATTTAGGTATTAGGAAGTCATTTTTAAAAGCATTTGTCTGGAGCGTGGCGCTCTATGGAAGTGAAACTTGGACAATTGTTGTAGCAGAAAAGAGGAGAATTGAAGCATTTGAAATGTGGTGTTACAGGAGAATGATGAAGATCAGATGGGTAGATAGGGTGACAAACGAAGAGGTATTAAGACGAGTGGGAGAGGAGAGATGTTTCTGGCGACTGCTAATGAAGAGAAGGGATAGGTTGGTAGGACACATACTAAGACACCCAGGAATAGCAAGCTTAGTTATGGAAGGAAGGGTCGAGGACAAGAACTGTAGGGGTAGACCCAGGTTAGAATATGTTAAACAGATTGCCTCGGATGTAGGGTGTGGTAGCTATGTAGAGATGAAACGATTAGCTCAGGACAGGGAGGCATGGAGAGCTGCATCAAACCAGTCTAAAGACTGAAGACTCAAACAACAACAATTTGTTTCAGGGTATTTTTTCACGTCTTCCAGTGATTGTAGGCTATTTATTTTGTGTTGACCGACTGAAAGTTACAATATTAATTTGAGTTTCTGTATGTGAAATATGGAAGATTCTCCAAGATCTCAGGTGATCTGGCAACATTGCGCCCGTGTAACCAGATGGGACATCTAAGCAGTCTCTCTGACGTGTTAAATATTGCCAGTGCTGAGTTGAGGAGGAAGAGAGTTTAATGTGAAGAAGCAATTAGGAGAGGATTGTGTATATGCTACAAGACAAGGAGTCAGTTGGTCTTTAAATTTAGTTCTCCAACAGTTTGTTGTTACACACTTGGCGAGCTACATCAACGTGCTCCTCATTGAGGCGAGCTACACCAAAATGGTTCTTTCTAGAGCAACTTAGATCAACATATTCCTCTCTCAAGCAAGATGCATTTACTTGATTCAATTCATACTTTGCCTACAGAAAGTGAAAAATTTGCGTTTTCGTCTTCATTTCAGTACTGCGTACATTTCCCGCTGGTATCCTACCATGTTGACAAGTGTTTGTGCATCCGCGTTATCTTCCGTGCCCTAAACATTAGCAGGACAAGGATTTATATGTACTAAAAAGTGTCAAAATATGTACAGTACCAGTACATATACTATGTATGTCTACCCCATATTATTCCCGTTTTCCAACGGGGTCGGGGATGAGATGCGATAGAAGTCTTTGTGGCGATGGTTTTTTACGGCCGGATGCCCTTCCTGACGCCAACCTCATGAGAGGAGTTAATGAGAGATGGCATGAATGATGGTGAATGAAATTGGGCAAGGATGTGGAAGGAAGCGGCCGTGGCCTGTCAGAAGGTACCGTCCCAGCATTTGCCTGGTGTTGAAAATGGGAAACCACGGAAAACCATTTCAAGGACGGCCGACGGTGGGGCTCGAACCCACGCGTCTACCGAGTCAGCAGAGAGCTTGGCCCCATGACCTAATGCTGCGCTTTAGGCAGCGTAGCCACTACTGTCGGTACATATACTATATTTTGATATATTATGCAAAATATGGACAGCAAAATTAATTTGGCCACTAAACATTACAATTTGTTACTTTTAGAGCATACAAAAGTACATTAACAAGTAGTTCAGTGAAGAATTATACAGCCTATTTTCATATATCCTACTTATGTTAATTGCCTCTATCAGCATACACATTTTCAGTTTGATTGCTGTAATAGATTCGTAGATATTGAGAACCGTCTAGATATTTCGGATGGTCGTCATGTCGAATTTTTATGTATAGGTCATAGAGTTATGTACTATTACATGAAGAGTATTGTGTAGGTGTGCTATTCATACTTCAACCGCATGATTAGGACACAAGAAATAAAATTGAGATTTCAAAATTACGCACAGTTGCCATCTTGCGGTTATGAAAACAATTGAAACAAATTACATGCCAGTGGTTTAAAATTTGTATAAGCGTTTACCGTATCAAGTTTCACTGCACTCGGTTGGTTAAATCGCGAGAAACGTCCATTTAAGTATTTATATTTCTCGTCGCCACCATGTTGGTTCGGTGCTCACCAGGTTAATGAATGATCCATAGGTTGAACATATGTCAATAGTCTCTATCAATATACAAAATTTCAGTTTAATTGCTGTCATAGATTAATAGATATTGAGAAACATCTAAATATTTCGGATGGTCACCAAGTTGGATTTTTAGCCTATTTTCAATTTTGAAAAAATAGGCTTATGAGATCACCTTTTGTCTGTGCGTGTGTGTGTGTGTGTGTGTGTGTGTGAGGTGTGTGTGTGTCCCCCCTAATAACTTTTAAACGGCTGGAGCGATTTAAATGAAACTCTATAAGTTCATAGTACTATTCCGGTCGACCTCGACCGTGCCCTTCAAATTTCGTTACGTCTCACCATTCCAACATGGCGGCTGTGCGAAATATTTCACCAGAATTCAATATCTCCGAAACTATTACCGATATCACCCTGGAATTTATTACAGTGATAAAAGAAGCTACTAGAAGTTCACCTATGTGACATTTGAAAAACTGGCAACTACAAATCCAATATGGCGGCCACGCGAATTCGCGACTTTTAAATAGACGTTTCTCGCGATTTAACCAACCAAACGCAATAAAACTTGGTACAGTATATGTTTATACACATTGTAATGCACCGACATCTAACTTGGTTCAATTGTTTATATAACCACAAGATGGCGGATGAGCGAAATATTTCACCGGCATTCTATATCTCTGAAACTATGAGCTGTATCACCCTGAAATTTTATACGGAGATAAAGGGCACTACTGGAAGTTCACCTAGA
This sequence comes from Meconema thalassinum, assembly GCA_946902985.2. Classification (NCBI taxonomy): domain Eukaryota; kingdom Metazoa; phylum Arthropoda; class Insecta; order Orthoptera; family Tettigoniidae; genus Meconema; species Meconema thalassinum. The sequence continues at coordinate 96,898,518 of OX336400.1, read as the reverse complement.
AGACTTTCAAAAAGCGGTTAACTACAAAACGAACATGGCGGCCAAGCGAATTTGAAAATTTTAAATAGACCTTTCTCGAGATTTAATGTTCCAAACGCAATGAAATCTGGTACAGGAAATGTTTATACACATTGCAATGCACTGGTATCTAATTTAGTTCAATTGTTTACATAACTTCAAGATGGCGGTTGTGCGAATTTTAAAATTAAGTTTATATTTTTTGTGTCGTAATCAAGTGATCGAAGTGAAAGTTTAAATTAATGAACCTACGCAATAATTTTCCTTCAATGGTACATGACTCTATGGCCTATACATTTAAGAATCCAACATGGCGACATTCCGAAATATTCAGACGACTCTGAATATCTACGAATCTATTATATCAATCAAACTGATTTTTTTATGTTCATAGGGGATATGAACTTAAGTTCACCTATAGGACTTTAAATAACCTGGTGATCACAAATCCAACATGGCAGCGACGCGAAATATAAATATTCACATGGACGTTTCTCGCAATTTAACCATCCGAGTGCAGTGAAACTTGGCACAGTAAATCCTTTTACGAATGTTAATCCACTGACATCTAATTTATTTCAATTGTTTCCATAACCACAAGTTGGCAGCTGTGCGAAATTTTAAAATCTCCTTGTTACTTCTTGTGTCCTAATCATGCGATTGAAGTTTGAATGCTACACGTACACAATAATCTTCATGTAACATTACATAACTCTAGGACCTACATATATAAAATCCAATATGGCGACCATCCGAAATATTTAGTCGGTACTCAATATCTACGAATCTATTACAGTAATCAAACTGAAATGTTGAATGTTGATAGTGGCAGTTAATATAAGTAGGTTATATGAAAATAGGCTGTATGTAGTGGCTACGCTGGCTAAAGCTCAGCATTAGGTCATGGGGCCAAGCTCTCTGCTGACTCGGTAGACGCGTGGGTTCGAGCCCCACCGTCGGCCGTCCTTGAAATGGTTTTCCGTGGTTTCCCATTTTCAACACCAGGCAAATGCTGGGACGGTACCTTCTGACAGACCACGGCCGCTTCCTTCCACATCCTTGCCCAGTTTCATTCACCATCATTCATTTCATCTCTCATTAACTCCTCTCATGAGGTTGGCGTCAGGAAGGGCATCCGGCCGTAAAAATCATCGCCACAAAGACTTCCATCGCATCTCATCCCCGACCCCGTCGGAAAACGGGAATAATAAGGGGTAGACATACATACATATGAAAATAGGCTGTATAGTTCGTCACAGAACTACTTGTTATATATGTAGGCCATAGAGTTATGTACTATTAGATGACGATTATTGCGTAGGTTCATTATTCAAACGTTCACTTCGATCCCATAATTAATACATAAGAAATAAAAACTTAATTTTAAAATTTCACACGGCCGCCATCTCGAGGTTATGTAAAAAATTGAATTCAATTAGATGCCAGTGCATTAAAATGTGTATAAACATTTACTGTACCACGTTTCATTGCGTTTGGATGGTCGAATCGCGAAAAAAGTATATCTAAAGGTTTCAAATTTGCTTAGCCGCCATGTTCGTTTTGTAGTTAACAGGTTTTTGAAAGTCTCATGGTTGATCTTCTACTAGTGCCCTCTATCACTGTACAAAATTTCAAGGTTATATCGGTAACAGTTTCGGAGATATAGAATGCCGGTGAAATATTTGCACAGCCACTATGTTGGATTGGTCAAACGTAGTAAAATTTGAAGGGTACGGTCGGGCTCGGCTAAAACGGTGCTATGACCTCACCGAGATTCATTGAAATCGCCCCAGCCGTTTAGTTTTTATTAAGGACACACACACAGACATACGCACACACACATACACGGACAAAAGGTGATTTCAAAAGTGTATTTTTTTTATAAATGAAAATACTGGATCCGTAAATTGAATTATTGATTTTTTTCAGTTCACTTACTTTTTATTTGTTATTCATTCATTGATTATTTCCTCTACAAGTACAGTATGCCACAAAATCTCATTTTAAATGTTCAAACTTGAAGCTTCTATTGTCTCGCAAAAGCGAATTATATTGGTTGAAGCTTCACTCTACCGCATTTAAGGTGATTTAAAATTCACCGTATTTGCAGGAGATATATCTGATTCTAGTTTTACTTTACACATTTCCTCAAAACTTGGAATTCTTGACAACTTGTGCAACTCAAGGTTAAGGTATATTTTTATAAGCACTAGTAAAAGCAAAGCCAACTCCGTACAGGCCATGGAGTCCCTGGGAGTAGTGGAAGGTAGAGGCTTCCATACCTTGTGACATCGGCACTACTTTTTTTTAGTAGATGGGATGAAGTTGTCAGCTCCACGCCCGGCTGCCTTTGCTGCCAGGAATTACCCTGGTGTGGGCTGAGTGAACCCCAGGGCCATTTGCGTTTCCGAAAGTGGTAGTTTTGTTTCTAAAATCCACTAGCTGTTTTAAGCACTGGTACCTGCCACAAAGGGATAATGCTTGCTATTGTTACAGCCACATATTTTAGAGATATTTCTTTGCTAAAAATCAATTTTAGCACATAACTGTGAACTTGTCCAGTGTTGTCATACTCTCTGTCACTGAAAACGACAATTCTATATATCTTTTACTCCTAATAATAAAATAACTTATGTACAAATATTGCATTTGATATCACCTTTACATCAGTTCCACATCATTGACATTTCCACTTCGAGCTGTCTTTTCAAAAGATTTATCTTTCATTGTTAATCTAAGAATTGTACGGACAGTTCTAAATTTTAAATATTTTTAATCATTTTAGTTAGTATTTTGGAAATAGTTTTGAAATCGGCCACTGGCTAGAGTACGTACGACATTGAACGATTATATTTTTAGCCTACTTTTCACATTTTGCAAAAATGAGAAAAAAGTAGACTTATGAGATCGGGCAAATGTGTGTCTGTCTGTCTGTCTGTCTGTCTGTCTGTCTGTCTGTCTGTCTGTCCTTCTGTCTGTCTGTCTGGCTGTGTGTGTGTCCCCCCCCCCCCCCTATCAACTCCTAAACGGCTGCAGCAATCGAAACAAAATTTGGTAGGAGTAAAGATCTACACCTGAATATCTCACGGCCATATTTGAAAATGATGTCAGTGCTACCAACTGCTAAAAAATCGCAATTGAAATTTGAGCTCCATGTTGGATATCTTGGAAAGTATGAATGGGAGCTATTTCAAAATTGGCACACGTACAGACCATAATATTTCAGTTTAATTTCCAGGAGGCCAAACATGGCAGTGTTGCCAAAATGATTATAAGCCTCCTGATAGGTCCAATTTTTAAATGCATATAACTTCTACACTATCAATTGGAATTCAACCAAATTTCGTATGTTGTATGTGTACATAACCAGATATGACTGAGCGTATTCTTAAGACCTACCAGGGCTGCCAACTGTTAATAAATGCTATCTCTGTTCTTTTATCCAAATACCAATATATCAGAAAGTATGCAAGCCGACAGCTTTAAACTATGCACACGTATAGTACCTGACATTCTATATTAATTTGGAGTAACTTATATACGTCAGTGCTACCAACATGATTCTAAGCCTGCTGACAGGTCCAACTTTAAATACATGCAACTTCCATACTATCATTTGGATTTCAACCAAATTTCGTATGTGTTATGTGTACCATAACAGATATGACTATGCGTATTCTAAGGAGCAACCAGGGCTGCCAACTGTTAATATGTGCTGTCCCTATTTTTGTTACCCTAATATCAATATATCAGAAAGTATGCAAGCCAATAGCTCTAAAATTTGCACACGTATAGTACCTGGCATTCTAGACGAATTTGGAGTAACTAATATACGTCAGTGCTGCCAACATGATTCTAAGCCTGCTGATAGGTCCAATTTTAAAATGCATGTAACTTCTATACTAACTAATGGATTTCATTCAAAATTGGCACAACAATAGATCAGATTATTTCAGATTATTTCTGACCAATACATGCATGACATTGTTGCCAACATGATTTTACGCGCGCTGTTAGATACAATGTTTAACTGCATGTAACGTCCATGCGATTCATTGGACTTCAACCAAATTTTGTATTTTGTACCTTAAGAGATGGAACTAAGAATATATTCAGTCATCAGGGCTGCCAACTGTAGTGCTCTATTAGGATACATTATGCCAGGTATACAGTATTTCGAACTAATTGGAAATTTCGATATTAGCAACTTAATTTCGTCATTATTCTAGATAGGTTCATATTCTGTAGAATAATCATTGGCATGAAAAGTAGGCTGTATAGTTCTTAACGGAACTTCTTGTTATTTATCGTATGGCTTTTAGTGCTGGGAGTGTCCGAGGACATCTTCGGCTCGCCAAAGGCTGTAGCTGCTTCTAGCGGACACCTATAGGGTGAACTACGGTACAAGTTCCGTGCAATTTCAAGTAGTCCCAATTTTCGCTACCAGATGTCACTGATACCTAGTGGTGAACGTTGGAACTTTTGATAGAGCGTTTCAACGAAATCTAACCTAGAAATTTAGCTTCACACAAGTTTAGTCTGTGGAAGGATCTTTTACATGCCCTAAACCTATGACATGGGACCGCTGGCTTTACTTCCCCTCCGAAGGAAGGTATACTGAAGGATTTTAAAGCTCTTAAAAATCCGACGACTTCGGGCGGGTTTGAACCCGCTATCTTGGGCACAGCAGTTCAGCAAGCTACCAACTACGCTACCGAAGCCTCTATTGAACGATCACCTTATGTCCCATGTCCCCGACTTGATTTAAGAGACCCCTGTGGAACCCGAGGAAGACCTACTGGCGTGGGTTATTGCTGCGGCGGATGTTGGAGGACCAGGGGTTGGTGGTCGTGTGTACCAGAACATGGTACGGAGGTACTATCGCGTGCATAAATAACGGGCCGCCTTGCTGTGCGGGAGTTGAGTTTTCGAGCCATCAGGTTGCCATCACTTGGTGAGTTCTCGGGAGGGGAATGCTCAGAGTTGTGGTTGGACAGCTGTCCTTGTAGGCAATTGGGGAGAGGAGGGGGGAGTGTAGTATCACCTGTTAATCACAAGAGGCTGACAGTGGCTCAGTAACACGACAGCGAACTTCGATTTTGAGGTCCGTGACCTTTAATATGAACGATCGTTTGGTGAGGAGGGGGCAGATGGTTGGGCTCTATGAAGCTGGCGTCGGAATAACAGAAATATAATTAGTTTAGGACGTTTGCGATTTCTTCTTTTTCTCCTTATTAAACTGGGTTTAGTCCCTAACTGTGAAAACTCGATTCTGAAAAGAAATCACACACAGTAAAACTCAACAGTGCATTTCTAAAGAGATTTAAAAATTAATGGGTTACTTAGCATTTCAATTTAGATTTATTAAAACCGTCTCGTTATCTGTAACAATCTTCCAAGCGCGAAACTAAAGAAAATCAAAGTTGGCGCTGCGCTCCTCGATCTGTCCCCCTCCTACCCCCTCTCCGCCTGCCAACAAGGACAGGTGTCCAACCACGGCTCGAGCAATCCGCCCGCGAAAACACCCCAAGTGATGGCAACCTGATGGCTCGAAAACTCCAACTCCCGCTCGGCAAGGCGGCCCGTTATTTATGCATGCGATAGTACGTGTCTGCGTTAACGTCGGTGGTCGTCACATCGAACCCCACCTGGACCCAGATGACAAGCAGCAGGAGTCAGGCAGAGTATCAAAAATACGGGAGCTGTGAGCGTGTGCTTTGGTGTTTTTTTGCGCGTAGCAGGAAGACGGTACGTTTCCTGACACAAGTTCCTGTGCTAAACTTAACCGTCTTGGTCTCCACTACTAGCCCTCAAAGTTTGTAATGGGAATTTAGAAACACCCTGTACATCTAAATCATATTAGTACATTATGCAACGAGCCTATAATGGCTATAATTAAGACACGAGTATTTTTTATAAAACGAGCGTATGCGAGTTTTATAATTTCCATACGAGTGTCTTAATTACCATTATAGGCGAGTTGCATACGACTGTTTATGTTCGACGATAATTATAACTTTAATATTTGTTTTAACATAAATATTCATAAATATCTGTTGAGAGTCAGCTACTTGAACTTTGTGATCGCAGAGCGAGCGTTGGGTGTTATATCTCTGTCTTTCAAGATCTTTGGACGACCGACGCATGCGCTCTGTGTGCTTGCAATGCCATATGCAGCCCATATGTTTACATCTGCCACCCCTCAGTAATATTGTCACTGGAGTTGTTTGAAGACAATGAATGCGCTGTGTAGAAATTATATTATGGTACAGTGCTATTTGTTGTCTCATATTCGCCAGTTTATTTACGCGAACATATGGACGGTGCGTATTCCATGCCGGCAATTTATTATAGTTCGATGTTGTGTTTATGTCCGACATGTTGGATTTTGAGCACACGCGTGAAGGTATCGTTACCTAATTGGTCAATAAACGAGCTCTGATTGGCTGGAGAAACTGTATCATAATGAAAAAGAGTGTTATAATGACCATCATTATGATACAGTTTTCTGGCACATAATAGTGAGGGTCGAACATAAATATTATTTCACTAGTATAGATCCCTCTTGCGGCACTCACAAGCGACCGATAGTGAAAATGAGCATTCAAATGAAAGAGAATACAAATTAGCAGTGACGAATTGCACTCTAATTTCATAAATATCAATAACTTCTTTAAACAAGAAGTTCCGTGACGAACTAAGGAGCCTACTTTTCTTAAAATTAAGATTCATGCCAATGATTAATCTACAGTATATGAACCTATCTAGAATAATGACGAAATTAAGTTGGTAATATCGAAATGTCTAATTAGTTCTAAATATAACTGGTATAATGTAGCCTAATAGAGCACTACAATTGGCAGTCCTGGTGACTGAATATATTCTTAGTTCCATCTCTGAAGGTACACAATACAACATTTGGTTGAAGTCCAATGGACGTTACATGCAGTTACAAATTGGATTTATCAGCACACATAAAAGCATGTTGGCAACAATGTCATGCGTGTGTTGGTTAGAAATAATCTGAAATATTATGATATCTTGTTGTGCCAATTTTGGATGAAATCCATTGGTTAGTATAGAAGATTGGAGCTATCAGCAGGCATAGAATCATTTTCAAAGCATTGACTTATATTAATTACTCCAAATTAATCTAGAATGTCAGGTGCTATACGTGTGCATAGTTTAATGCTGTCGGCTTGCATACTTCTGATATATCGGTATTTGAATAAAAATTAGAGAGAGCAATTATTAACAGTTGGCAGCCCTGGTTACTCTTAAGACTCGGCATAGTCATATCTGTTATGGTACACATAGCACACACGAAATTTGGTTGAAATCCAAATGTTAGTATAGAAGTAACATGTATTTAAAGTTGGACCTCTCAGCAGGCTTAGAATCATGTTGGTAGCACTGACATATATAAGTTACTCCAAATTAATATAGAATGTCAGGTACTATACGTGTGCATAGTTTAAAGCTGTCGGCTTGCATACTTTCTGATATATGGATATTTGGAAAAAAAAATATTGAGAGCATTTATTAACACTTGGCAGCCCTGGTCGCCCTTAAGAATACGCTCAGTCATATCTGTTTATGTACACATAGCACATACGAAATTTGGTTGAAATCCAATTGACAGTCTAGAAGTTATATGCATTTCAAATTTGGGCCTATCAGCAGGCTTATAATTATTTTGGCAGCACTGCCATGTATGGCCTCCTGGAAATTAAACTGCAATATTATTATCTATACGTGTGCCAATTTTTAAATAGCTCCCATTCATACCTTCCAAGATATCCAACATGGAGCTCAAATTTCAATTGCGATTTTTCAGCAGTTGGTAGCACTGACATCATTTTCAAATATGGCCGTGAGATATTCAGGTATAGATCTTTACTCCTACCAATTTTTGTTTCGATTGCTGCAGCCGTTTAGGAGTTGATAGGGGGGACACACACACACACAGACAGACAGAAGGACAGACAGACACACACACACACATTTGCCCGATCTCATATGAATACTTTTTCCTCATTTTTGCAAAATGTGAAAAGTAGGCATAAATTGACCTCCACATTTAGCGTCCTGTTGGCTCATATAGTCTTACAAGCATTTTAAGGACACCACGTACTCTTGCATGATGAAAAAATCGATTTTAGCCTACTTTTCACATTTTGCAAAAATGAGGAAAAAGTAGACTTATGAGATCGGGCAAATGTGTGTCTGTCTGTTTGTCTGTCTGTCCTTCTGTCTGGCTGGCTGGCTGGCTGGCTGGCTGTGTGTGTGTCTCCCCCTATCAACTCCTAAACGGCTGCAGCAATCGAAACAAAATTTGGTAGGAGTAAAGATGTGTACCTGAATATCTCACGGCCATATTTGAAAATGATGTCAGTGCTACCAACTGCTGAAAAATCGCAATTGAAATTTGAGCTCCATGTTGGATATCTTGGAAGGTATGAATGGGAGCTATTTAAAAATTGGCACACGTATAGATAATAATATTGCAGTTTAATTTCCAGGAGACCATACATGGCAGTGGTGCCAAAATGATTATAAGACTTTAAGATTTTAAATGCATATAACGTCTGCACTGTCAATTGGAATTCAACCAAATTTCGTATGTGCTATGTGTACATAAACAGATATGACTGAGCGCATTTTTAAGAGCCACCAGGGCTGCCAACTGTTAATAAATGCTCTCATTTTTTTTAAATCCAAATTCCCATATATCAGAAAGTATGCAAGCCGAAAGCTTTAAACTATGCACACATATAGTACCTGACATTCTATATTAATTTGGAGTAACGTATAGACGTCAGTGCTACCAACATGATTCTAAGCCTGCTGAGAGGTCCAACTTTAAATACATGTAACTTCTATACTATCATTTGGATTTCAACCAAATTTCGTGTGTGCTATGTGTACCATAACAGATATGACTATGCCGATTCTTAAGAGTAACCAGGGCTGCCAACTGTTAATAAAAGCTGTGTCTATTTTTGTTACCCTAATATCAATATATCAGAAAGTATGCATGCCAAAAGCTCTAAACTTTGCACACCTATAGTACCAGGCTTTCTAGATTAATTTGGAGTAAATAATATACGTCAGTGCTGCCAACATAATTCTAAGCCTGCCGATAGGTCCAATTTTAAAATGCATGTAACTTCTATACTAAGTATTGGATTTCATTCAAAATTGACACAACAATAGATCATATTTTTTCAGATTATTTCTGACCAATACATGTATGTCATTGTTGCCAACATGATTTTACGCGCGCTGTTATATCCAATGTTTAACTGCATGTAACGTCCATGCTATCCATTGGAATTCAACCAAATTTTGTATTCTGTACCTTAAGAGATGGAACTAAGAATACATTCAGTCACGAGGGCTGCCAACTGTAGTTCTCTATTAGGCTACATTATGCCAGGTATACAGTATTTCGAACTAATTATAAATTTCGATATTACCAACTTATTTTCGTCATTATTCTGGATAGATCCTTATAGATTGGCAAGAATCTTAAATTTTAAGAAAAGTAGGCTCTTTAGTTCGTCACGGAACTTCTTGTTTTGTTTTGGCGCCATAAAATTCTTTATTCTTTTCTGAATCCAAATATATATAGTTTGTTGGGGTTTTGATGTCTACAACTACCTTAAATTCGTTTTTTAAAATTAGCGTTCCATGCTCTGAATAATACACTTCTAACTTTGCAGCTGTTTTCCGTTAATACTCATTTTTCATGTTTAGGTACCAATAACTAGGAAACCATTTAAGATAGAGGGCTATTTTTTACATTAACTTGCTTAATTGAGTACTTGAATGTTAACCTATTTTCACTTCCAAAACATAGTAGGCATGGATTGGGAAGAGAAAAATTGATACGTATTTTTGAATAAATTTAAAAGGAAAGAGTTCGGATATTTTTTCTTGCATTCTGTCCCAATAATAATGAAACAAAGTGGTTACTCATCTGCCATGATTCATTCCAAGTATGTGAACAAAATTTGAGAATATTTGATTGAAAAACAACTGAGAAATGTGTACCTGAAGCAACTTATACAACATTTTTTTGAAAATGTATCTGTCCATATTTGTATTCATTTCACACATCCTATAAAAGCAAAGTAGCACTACATGGTCAAAAACAGCTCAGAATATACCGCTTCTTATATGTTACAATAATCATAGCTGTACCTTTAGCATAAACCCAGAAAATAATTAATAAAGTGATGCCACAAAAATAGACTTTTTCATCGTGTAAGAGTACGTAGTGACCTTAAGATGAACTCCTTGTTTTCCAGATTCTGTGACCACCTCAACACCACCACCGGTGCCATGTTCGGAGTGTGTGAGCTCGCTGCTACGGTGTTGTCGACTGAGCAGTGGCGACCCTCTCAGTAGGGATTCCTCCACTGGTAGCAGTATCTTCGGGTCTCCCTACCACAACTACTTCGGCACCTTGCACAGTCCCCGTCCACTGCGACCGTACACCAACGGTGAGTACAGCATTTTGAATCCCACAATCAGTCATTTACATGTTTTAATAATTTAAAGTAGGATTAAAGATTCAAGGAGAAATAATTTCAACTCTGAGATTTAAAATAATCTTCTTCTTCTTTTGCTTTAGCGTTTTTCCCGCCTCGTGGCAGGGTACGCTATGTGAATCCGCTGTCTCCACATTACTCGGTCATGGGCTATGTCCGAATGTAGGTTGACGCTTTTCTGATCCCTGTGCAGTGTATCGGTCCAACGTTGTCTCGGTCGCCCGTTTGGTCTTTTCTTGGCGACCTCTAGTGCAGGGGTTCTCAACATTTCAGGGGGTACGCGGCAGGCCATCCTTCTACTCGATCCACATGCGCAGTGAGCTTCGTGCCGTGACTACGGTGTGAGTTATTTACGGCGCGTGTATTTGAACTCCACACAGAATTGCATCTTTTCTTTACCGAGCACAATTCTGATTTATCATCAGTACCGTACTCAATGACTTTGGTTGGCTTTTAAAATTGGCCTATTTAAGTGATATTTTTTTAAAACTTTGGGAAAAGGAACTGAAAAACAACAACTATATTTTGTTTTATTAAAATATCTTTCCTTATAAAATTACAAAGGTTAAACCATACTAACTAAATACCTTTTACATTTTCAATAACCATTATTACTACCTAAGAAAGGTTAATTTTTTTAAGGGGTACGATGGTCCAAAAACCCCTGCTCTAGTGTGTAGCCCTGTTTTGCAATGGTGTCCGCTCCTGACCGTAGCACATACCCGAACCATCGCAGACGACCCTCACGCATTTTGTTGTTGATTGCCGGGATGTGATCCAACCTATTATAGTAATGCCAGCTGTCTATCTAGGCATCTTGGTCTCCATGACACTTAGCTGACGTTCTGCTTCCTTGGTGCTCGGCCAACATTCAGTACCGTAAAGTGCCACGAGAAGAATGACAGTGCGGTAAATCTTTGATTTTAGGTGGTCTTTCATCTGGCGGTCACACATGACACCTGTCGTTGCTTGCCACTTCATCCACGCAGCATTAATTCTTACGTTCTTCGCCTCGGTGAGACGACCTCCAGCAGTTATCGTAGAGCCAAGATACTTAAATTTTGTCGTTCGAGGCAGATCATCGCCGTCGACTTGAATTGTTCCGATTTCTTCTGCATCCGATGTCATATATTCTGCTTTAGCTTTGTTAATAATAATAATAATAATGATAATAATAATAATGATAATAATAACAATGTTATTGGTTCTACGTCCCTTTTAACTACTCTGGCTTTTAGAGACGCCAGGGTGCCGGAATTTCGCCCCGAAGGGGATCTTTATCGTGCCAGTAAATCTACTGACACGGCTCCCTCGGATTTGCGCACCCTCAAATGCCAGCTGACTGCACCAGGATTCGATCCTGCAACCTTGGCCACAGCAAGCGAGAACGTTACCATTGAGCAACGCAGTCAGACACAGATTTGCTGGTGACATCGTCATCTTAGCCGACACACCAGAGGATTTGAATGAAATTTTAAATGGAATGGGCTCCATCTTGAGGAAAGAATTCATGATGAAAATCAATAAATGTAACAAAAGAAATTGATGGAATGCAGCCAAAAGAAATCAGAAAACCCTATTGACATCAAATTGGCAGGTGAAAAGCTAAAGGAAGTAGGAAACGTATTCTACTTAAGAAAAAAAATAACCAGTGATAGATGAAGTGAAGAGGATATAAAAAGTAAAACTCAGCAATCTTTCTAGGTTTGTGCTGTGTCTTGTGTGGGGTTTTGCCTAGGACACCAAGCTGGCTCATCAGCGGGCTCTTGGTGTCCCCCACAGGAGTAGCGAACTGCGCCCCACCTCCCTTTTTATGAAGCGCACCTGCGCCTCTTTAGTGCGAGAACTAACAGCTGAGTTTTAATTCACTGGCCGAGAAAGGCAATATAGCCTACTATCTTTTTGGAAGCCTTCATAGGGTGGTTATGGCTGCTTGAGCTTTTAGTTCTTGTAGTTAAGAGGCGCAGGTACGCTTCATAAAAAGGGAGGTAGCGCAGTTCGCTACTCCTGTGGGGGTCCGGATGGGGACACCAAGAGCCTGCTGATGAGCCAGCGAATATCCACACACAAGGCACAAACCTAGAAGAATTGCTGAGTTTTAATTCACTGGCCGTGAAACCCAATATACCAGTAAGTTAGCTCAGGCAAAGAAACCATTTCAACAGAAAAGAAATCTGTTGAGATCAAATATACTGATTTAGGTATTGAAAGATTTTGTCTGGAGCGTGGCGCTCTATGGAAGTGAAACTTGGACTCTTGAAGCAGCAGCAAAGAAGAGAATAGAAGCATTTGAAATGTGGTGTTACAGGATAATCATCAAGATTAGATGGGTAGATAGAGTAACAAATGAAGAGGTATTAAGACTAGTGGGAGAGAAGAGATGTTTCTGGCGACTGCTAATGGGGAGAAGAGATAGGTTGGTAGGACACATACTAAGACACTCAGGAATAGAAAGCTTAGTTATGGAAGGAAGGGTCGAGGACAAGAACTGTAGGGGTAGACCGAGGTTAGAATATGTTAAACAGATTGGCTCGGATGTAGAATGTGGTAGCTATCTAGAGATGAAACGATTAGCTCAGGACAGGGAGGCATGGACTGCTGCATCAAACCAGTCAAAAGACTGAAGTCTCGAACACACAAAATAATTTTCAATAATCTATTCCTATTCGGTAGAACGTGGGTTCAAATTCCACGTCAGTCGTCCTGAAAATGTTTTTTGTGCTTTCTCATTTTCACCACCAAGCAAATGCAGGGACGGATCCTTTCAACAAGTCCATGGCCGACTTCCTTCCAAAGTTCCTTCCCTAACCATTCCTTAATTAGACCCAAGTTAGTGGTCACCTGTCACTAGCCCCAGTTGTATCTACTAACAACGTGTGTTCAGCTCCCAGACACCATCCTTGTGACGGTAGAGGAATGATCCCTCACAGAGTCCGTGGCGAATCCGAGCAGGGAGGATAGGCGATTATAAATGCTGTATACAGGGTATTTCACTTAATGTGGGGCCGGCCTCAGGGCTGGCGCAGCGCTGCAGGTGGCCAGACGAGCACATCGCAACATGGAGCTGAGAGAGTTGTGACGCAGGATTTGACGAGTAAAGTTGACTTCGTTATTTCGTTAATAGCCTATTTTAAGTTACACGTGTTATAAGTTTATAACATGTGTCCGTGGTTATTGTTTAATTGTTATTGTGTTTCAAAATGTTATAACCAGTTATTGCTAAGTGTTAAAGCCTATTGCTTCAATTTTTATATATGGGGAAAGTTGAAAAATAAGGTTTATGCAACAAACCCTCACACTCTAGATGAACTAAAACTAAATATCACTAGAGAAATTGAGGCTATCTCAGGAGATGAACTAATGCGTGTGATTGAAAATCTCCTTAGAAGATGCCAGATTAAGTGAAAGACCCTGTACTAGCAACTCGCCCCGGCTTCGTCCGGTATCATTAACGGTTCACCCAGCGTAAGCCCACAAGGCGCATGGATGGCAGGTGCAAGACGCAATTCAGAAAAGCCGAGGTGAACAGCGAACTCCAAATACATATACAGTTCCCGCCACGGTTTTTGGCCGGTCAGTCCTGGTTTCGCAGTCGTACAGAGGACAGTCGGCGAGCATCACGCTTTTCCAATTGATACGTTTGTTTTCAGTAGCGCGTAAAGCAACTCATGTATCAATTGAGAATCACTCCCTGTCCTCTGTACGACTGCACAATCGGCACTCACCCGCCAAAAAACGTTTTTTTCTTGAAGTCTTAACCCGACACGACCTGAAAGTTTGATGCTGGCCGAAGCTGGGGTGATGGGCTCGCTTTGAAGCAAGTGATTTAAAATTCTAGTGCATGGAAATTGTTGGAAGAAATGAAAACATAAAAACACTTATAGTGGGCGATGTATTAAAGGTAGAGATATGCTGTCCGGGACATTTTTGTAGAACTTTTCAGACTGAACATTCTTACACTCATAGTATATAGATATGTTTAACGGTTTACCCAGCGTAAGCTTAAAAGGCACACGGACAACTGCTTTTTTTTCTCAATTCACTGAAACCATTACTGCTCGGCTGATTTTAGTCATAAATGAATGACTTCCTAAAGAAACCTTTCTCGAGAAATCCTCTACAGAGTGGTGAAAACCTCATCAAAATCCATCCAGTAATTCTCGAGATTACCCGTTACATCCAAGAATCGGGGACTTCGTTTTATACTCAATACTGATGAACAGCACTTTCCGTCTCTACGGAGTCGGAGGTGAGTTTCTATGAGACGCGGCACCACAGAGTAGGCTAAGTCTACTCGGAAGTTTTGAGAAACATGCATTTACGAAACATGTTACTTTATTAACAGGCCAAATGGCTGAGTAGTGGTCGCTTGGTAGGTGTAGGCCCTTCATGGGCTGTAGTGCCAGGGGTTATTTATGTTGTTTATTTAATTATTAGTAACAGAGATGGATTATTGGCGAAGGGTGGCATGGAAATAGAGATTGGATAACATTAGAAATACGAGAATCAGAGTAATTATGCAGGTAAAATAAATGTACTAGAAGTGGTTGAAGATAGAAGATTACAATGGTTTAGACATGTGAAAAGGATGCAGAATCGTCCAGTAGAATTCCAAATTTATTATTACATTGGCACGCTGAAGGCAAACGGAATCGGGGTAAACCAAGAGAACAATGGGTGGATGGTGTAAAGAGAAGCATGGTGGTAGGTTAATCCTGAGCTTCAACACTACCTGAGGGAAGATGATTGAAAGAAAAGGAGAAAGGTTTAGGGGGGGGGGGGGACGATCGTAGGCAAAGAGGAAGAGAATATAAGTCAAATTAATACATAAATTGTGATATAAAGAATAGTTACACTGCGCAAAGACCGTGAAGTAACTAACATATGCGGGAGCTTGAGCACGGTTAACGGAGAGAGCGGCGTGAGCTAGGGTTACCTGCAGGCTATCGCTAAGTGCTCTTTCCCTCCCGAGCAGGTATTTGCGCTGGCAAGCAAGGATATGTGAGGTGAATGAATTTATGTACTTTACCTTCAAAAGGGTGTGATTTTCTGAAGCATTCTGAAATGCTAGAAGGATTTAAATTAGCTGGAATATTTTTACTACCCGACACTGTCGGTTCTCCAACAGAAAGGCCGAACGCCCCCAGAGTGGGTAGAGATAAAGCAACTCTAGTGCTTTTAGCAATGGTTTTATTATTATTGGTAGAAATCTTCAGAGAGTATCAATTGTTGCATTTAAAGCAGGCTAAACTTGTACCCAGCAAGGTGCCGACTACAGTTTAGAAAGGATGAAAACCTCAAACCTAACTTGAACAAAACCACAATCTTAGACAGTAAATTACAAGCCAGAGAGAAAATCTCTACAAGTAGGAAGCTGGCGGAGCGAGCTATACTAGCCTTAATAATTTACTAGGATTAGCTGAGATAGCTACAAAAAAAACTTTGTAAATGTTGTTAATAGAAGTTTTGTTTTAAACGCAACAAGTGATGGGTTTTTAATAAACTTATCTATCATTCAGTGATTTGCCTTTTTCTCTGAATATGGAATAATCCAAGAGAAAAATTAGGGAAGAGAATGTCCTACCTAACCGTTTTTCTATCAAGAGAGATAGAAAACAAATAATAAAGAATGTATTTAACAAATTGAGGAAGTTTAAGAATAGTAACAATTAGATTTCAAATCTATTTTGAGCTACGAACAAAATTGTTTGTTTTAGTAAACTTTTGAGGTCTTAGACCTGTAGTAACAATAAGAAACTTTACAAGAGCTTTCAAATTTTACATACAATTAAAAGACTTAAGGTTTAATATCTCGTATTGGTTAGTAAAAATACCAAATACTTAGAGAATGCCCTCTTTATAAGCGAAAAGGCTATGAATTTCTCGGCAAAGTAGAAGAAGAAAAAATAGATTAATAAGAGGTTTCTATAAACCCTGTTATTTATACAGAGTTTAAGAAATTCTAAATTCAAATGGGGCAGGCCGTATTAACGAAACCTGGATTACACAAATTAGATAAACGTTTAACAATTGGAAAATTAGAACTTCCTGGTTGCAACAGGAAAAAATACGTATTAAAATGTGGATTATAACCACGGTTATTTTTACAGAATGAATAAATGTTAAATGGAGCAAAATTGGGAGGGCGCCTATTGTTTGATGAGGCCTCGTAGAAAAGAAGTAACTAGTTTAAATATACCTTCAATTGTCAGTAAAAGGGATTGAGAGTGTTAGAATTATAGGATAGAGTCCTGGCCAATGTTATTAATACGAACGAATCGCGACGCGGTAGATTGTTGAACGGACACTGTAGGTAGCACTAGAGTTTGTTGATAGACTGTAAATTTTCACTATTGCAGTATGTATAGGTTCATTAAGTTGCACTTTGACTGGTTTTAGCGGTATGTAGTCTTGATATTGCAGTTTATAAATACAGTTTAACTTAAAGGTTGCAGTAATTTTGACGGTATTGAGTATAGTTCTTCACTGTTTAGAGTTTATTTTGAATGGAAAGTTCCAGTGCTGTAGTGACAGTTTAATGGAGCAAGTAGACATCCCACGGAGGTAGACAAGTTAAGTTTTAGACAGCTATAAATTTAACAGAAATCCCTCGTTGCAGGAAAAGTATTCCCTTAGTTCAAGAAATGCTGAATTTCATAACTTTAGTAGCAAGCCTGGTTGGCGAAGAATGATGGTTCCCACGAGGGGCAGTTATTACTCCATTTTTCGGAAATCCCAACACTGCCTATAACTTTCATTAAAAGCATTCAAAATGTTGTTTAAAACCTTCTAAAATAGTTTAAAATCAATGTAGGTAGTTACTTATCTTGCCATAGTGGATTGAAGTTTGAAGCCTCCTGCGACCGTTACACTCAAAATTCAGACATGGTGTCCGTTTGAATCACCTCATTTGGAGAGGAGGAGAACCTCTGAGAGAGGTCTGAACTGTTCACCAAGCTGACTACACAAGAAGTGAAAGGAGAATTTGAACATACGGCGAGCGAGGAGACGAAGGAGAGGTTGGGAGTGACAAAGGAACATAAAATAGGGTAGGTAACATCAGAGCAATATAAACCCTTTACATAATATAATTTTCTTCATGGAGTAGGGTCTTCAAGGAGATGTTAGCTGACGACAAAGACGACGTCTGCTGGAATGGTTTGTAAGTCCTCTTGAAATCGCTGAGTCCAAAAACTTCGGCAGGTTGCCGCGTGGTGATCTGGTGTCGGAATCCAGAGGGTAAATAACTGAAACAAACTTAAGTACATTTTAGTGCATATTCAAAGAAAAAGGGTGTCTGCGAAGGAAAAATAAAAGAAACTAATGAAAGAGAAAAAAAACAAGGAGCAGCAAGAGCTAACTCTAACTAACCGTATATTCCAAAGAATGCAACACATGGCTACCAGAGGCTTAACCGAGGAAGATGCTGAAGTCCGAAATTTGTCAAGGAGTAGAGTATTTTTGGGTTGAAGAAAAACTACTGTATTGTAGAATATTTCTATTAAAGAAGAAGATTTAAATTGTTTCAAATAGTTCGTATTGTGTCTCGAGAATGATTCAAACTGTCCACCCTCAAGGAAATCTGTTAGTGTAGGATCTCCGCTTTTTTTAAACTGAGTACCAATCAATCCACCGCACCCTGTCCACTTTACGATTAGACATTACCACACGTGGCAGGTTTCGACCTTCAGTCTGGTGTAAAGATAACCACGCGTGTGTGAAGCCATTTGCTGAGGTGGAATTAAATGTTATTAACGTCACATGTTGCTAGTCACTTGACACGCGTCGTGTTTCTAGTTTGACGCCGTGTTTGGTTGAGCAGCGCTACCAGGAAGGGCGCAAGGGATCTGGAACACTTCACTCGAATACACAATGTGTGAGAGACGGGGCCATAAATCACACCCCGGTGTATTTATCCTGGGGGGTCCCACACTTCCATTCGTAAACCTTTTAAAACTAATAGCTTAAAACGCTTGTAAAAGCACATATTATGGTTCAGGGTTGAACAAAGTGGTACTAGTGCTTTTCTGGCACACTTTGATGGTCAGAATTGGTAAATTAGAACAGTTTCATGAGGGATGTTATCTTATGTTAATCGATTAGTCGAATAATTTGAAAACGATTAATCGATTAATCAACTGACATTCAATCGATTAATCGACTTAACGAATAATAGATTAGCGAGTTTTATAATTTCCATACGAGGTGTACAGGCGAGTTGCATACGACTGTTTATGTTCGACAATAATTATTATAACTTGTACATTAAGGCTTTCACGGCACGGATTATGTAAATAATTCTTGTTTTTTGGGCTAATGTCGTGTGTATTTAGATTGGATCCATACGTTTCGGAGAAACCTTGCCTCCTTTTCCAATGGAATCAAACAATGTGGCCAAAGAAAGTATATCAATGAGATTACAAAAATTACAAATGTATAGATAAATTCCTCGGTTCGTCACCAAAGAGCAGATGCCAGAAATTACTGCATGGAACATGGTAGAACGGCGGACAGAGTAGTAAGTAAGGAGAAGGTAAAGGGGGCGGGGTGAAAACATAGAGACTCCTCGAAGAATGAGGATGTCCAAAAGAAAAGGGGGGGGGGAGGAGGTGGGAGGGTTAGATGGATATAACGAAACCCTCCCCCCTCCCCCCTTTTCTTTTGGACATCCTCATTCTTCGAGGAGTCTCTATATTTTCAACCCACCCCCTTTACCTTCTCCTTACTTACTACTCTGTCCACCGTTCTACCATGTTCCATACAGTAATTTCTGGCAGCTGCTCTTTGGTGACGAACCGAGGAATTTATCTAATTTGTTTTGTAATTTTTGTAATCTCATTGACATACTTTCTTTGGCCACATTGTTTGATTCCATTGGAAAAGGAGGCAAGGTTTCTCCGAAACGTATGGTTCTAATCTAAATACACACGACATTAGCCCAAAAAACATGAATTATTTATTATTTTAACTATTTTATGTTCGAACATAAATATTCATAAATATTTGTCGAGATTTCGCCAGTTTTATGTACTGAACAGAGCGCATGGGACGCAGAGAATACCATGGCCTCCTAGAATACCCCACTATGACACTAGAAGCCACGCAGTGACATTTAAAATAGAAGGCCGTGGAAGTCAGCGCAGGTGCGATGCTATCCTTACCTAATTGGTCACACAACTGTTTCTTGAGTTCTGATTGGTGTGAGAAACTGGTTCATAATGCTAAATAGTGTTATAATGACCCTCATTATGATACAGTTTTCTGATATATAATATTTACATTTCGACATCGTCGAACATAAATAAGTTTAAATGAGAGGTCATCGCTTAAGTTGAGTTACACTTATTAGCCTATTTTCAATTTTGAAAAAAAAATAGGCTTATGAGATCACCTTTTGTCCGTGTGTGTGTGCGTGTGTGTGTGTGTGTGAGAGAGAGAGAGAGGTGTGTGTGTTCCCCCCTAATAAAATCTAAACGGCTGGAGCGATTTCAATGAAACTCGGTAAGTTCATAGCACTATTCCCGGCGACCTCGACCGTGCCCTTCAAATTTTGTTACGTCTCACCAATCCAACATGGCGGCTGTGCGAAATATTTCACTAGCATGCAATATCACCGAAACTATTACCGATATCGCCCTGAAATTGTGCACGGTGATAAAGGGCACTACTAGAAGTTCACCTATGAGACTTTCAAAAACCTGGTGACTACAAAACCAACATGGTGGTCAAGCGAATTTGAGACTTTTAAATAGACTTTTCTCGCGATTTAACTATCCAAACGTAATGAAACTTGGTACAGCAAATGTTTATACACATTGTGATGCACTGGAGTCTAATTTAGTTCAATTGTTTACATAACCACAAAATGGCGGCTGTGCGAAATATTTCACTGACATTCTATATCTCCGAAACTATTACAGATATCACCCTGCAATTTCGTACGGTTATAAACGGTAATTATATAAGTTTACATATGTATATTTCATAAACCTGTAAAGTAGAAAACGAACATGGCGACCAAGCGAATTTGAAATATTTTAACAGACTTTTCTCGTGATTTAACTCTCTGAGCGCAGTGGAATGTGGTGCAGTAAATGATTTTGCAGATTTAATGCACTGCCATCTAATTTAATTCAATTGTTTACATTACCTCAAGATGGCGGCTGTGCGAAATTTTAAAATTACGATTTTATTTCTTGTGTCGTAATCATGCGATCTAAGTGAAAGTTTGAATAATGAACCTAGGCAATAATTGTCCCTGAATGGTTCATAACTCTATGGCCTATACATATAACAATCCTAAATGGCGAGCTTCCGAATTATTTAGACGGTTCTCAATATCTATGAATCTTTTACAGCAACCAAACTGATGTTTTTTATGTTCATAGAGACTATGAACATATGTTCACCTATAGGACTTTCAGTAACCTGGTGAGCACAAATCCAACATGGCGGCGACGCGATGTATAAATATTTAAATGGGCGTTTCTCGCAAATTAACTATCCGAGTGGCGTGAAACGTTGCACGTTAATTGCTTATACAAATGTTGATCCACTGGCATCTAATTTATTTCAATTGTTTGCATAATCACAAGATGGCTGCTGTGCGCAATTTTAAAATCTCGTTTTTACTTCATGTGTTCTAATCATGCGAGAGAAGTTTGAATACCACACGTACACAATAATCTTAATGTAATAGTACAAAAATAAAAATCCAAACTGGCGACCATCTGAAATATTTAGACGGTTCTCAATATCTACAAATCTGTTACAGCAATTAAACTGAAATTTTGCATGTTGATAGAGGCAATTAACATGAGCAGGATATATGAAAATAGGCTGTATAGTTCTTCACGGAACTACTTGTTTTTTAAATGATGCATAGGAATCTATAAAAGTTACTTTTAGCCTAAATATACAAAGTATCCTTCCTTGTTTATGTTAACAATAACCAAATAAGAGTCAGTGACAGTGGAAAGACAAACATCAATCAAATTGGGAAGGGTTTCAAAAAAAGAAAACGAGGAGTTTTCAGCAAAGATTTTGAATTCTTGTTCAATGTTTACAATTTAGGACAGGAACATTTTGTTTTAGCCTAGTTTTCATAAAGAAGGTAAATTATTTAAAAATATATGACACAATAATATATTTTAATTAATTAAATGTCTGTTTTGCTTCTATAGGAGCGTAGTGAGAGGAGCGAAATACATCGATTAATCCAGAAAATAATTGAATCGGTCATTGTGAGAAGGCACTAAGTCAATTCTTGTCGAAATTGCGATTTCCATGGATACGAATAGCATGAATGTCGACGCATCTAGCTATGCTAAAAGTAACTAAGTCTGCCCGTTCAGTATGCTGTATCACTACTAGCTGATTTTAACGTTAATGTTAAAGAGAACTAAGTCATTGATTTAGTCCCAGACTTGTTTGCTTCTGTTTTCCCACTAGTGTATTGCTAGCATTGAAAGAGAAACAGTTTTTGACAATTATCTCAATTCTTACAAAAATGACTTCAGTGCCTTCTAACAATGACCGATTCGATTAATCAATTATTCGACCAACCAATTAATCGATTAAATGTACAATTTGTAGCAATTAATAGATTTTCTGCTTCGATTAATCGATTATTAAATAACCTAACCTAACAATGACCGATTCAATTAATCAATTATTCCACCAACCAATTAATCGATTAAATGTACAATTTGTAGCAATTAATAGATTTTCTGAATCGATTAATCGATTATTAAATAACCTAACCTAACAATGACCGATTCAATGAATCAATTATTCCACCAACCAATTAATCGATTAAATGTACAATTTGTAGCAATTAATAGATTTTCTGCATCGATTAATCGATTATTAAATAACCTAACCTAACAATGACCGATTCAATTAATCAATTATTCCACCAACCAATTAATTGATTAAATGTACAATTTTTAGCAATTAATAGATTTTCTGCATCGATTAATCGATTATTAAATAACCTAACCTAACCTAACAATGACCGATTCAATGAATCAATTATTCCACCGACCAATTAATCGATTAAATGTACAATTTGTAGCAATTAATAGATTTTCTGCTTCGATTAATCGATTATTAAATAACCTAACCTAACCTAACCTAACCTAACTTAACAATGACCGATTCAATTAATCAATTATTCGACTAACCAATTAATCGATTAAATGTACAATTTGTAGCAATTAATAGATTTTCTGCTTCGATTAATCGATTATTCAATAACCTAACCTAACCTAACAATGACCGATTCAATTAATCAATTATTCGACCAACCAATTAATCGATTAAATGTACAATTTGTAGAAATTAATAGATTTTCTGCTTCGATTATCGATTATTCAATAACTGAAATGAATCCATTAAAGGTACCAGCCCTACTATGCACATCAACACCAAATTTAAGGAAATGATAACTAAGTATTGCCATAGAATACTGTTTCAAAAGTTGGCAAAACATATCGATAGTGTGTTGTTTACTTCAGGGGTTCCCAAACGGTGGTACGCGTGGGTGATACGATTGTTAACAAGGAGAATTTATCTGCATTTCCTACTCTATCATAATTTTTTGAAGAAAGTGTAATGTCTCCAATGTCAGATATGGTTTCCGATATCATTGTTCACTTGGAACCCCTTCAAGAAAGTTTTAATAAATATTTCTCACAAGATTATTCCAAATTTGACTGGATCAGAAATCCTTTTTGGGAACCTCACCAATGGAATTGAAATGGTTAATATACATACAGTATATTTGATCCGTCCGGTTTCCATCTTTGTGAGACTTGAAAGCATATGAAATGTCTCTCCTAACAGTTGCTGGCAAGAAGGAGGTAAGTCCAGTGGTGGGGCTGCCACCTTTCAGCATCTGGACCCACTGCATGATACTGCATTTCCTCAGTACAAGGATGGAATGGTTATACCGCCATGACTTGAAGAAATGGACATACCCGAGAAAATCTTGAAATTCAACAGATGTTTAGGAATTATCAATAAAATTTTTAGACCATCATTAGTTCAAAAACACACCCGAAAAAGAATTTACAAAACCTTAGCAAGACCAGTACTTTGCTATGGTAGCGAAGCGTGGACCCTGAGGAAAGGCGATGAGGGACGAATAACTTCCGCCGAAAGGAAATATATGCGACGAAGAGCAGGAGTCAATAAGTGGGATCACAAATGAAACACAGAAGTGCTGAATGGTCTTAACAGCAGACCTATATTGGAATACATCCATGAATACCAAAGAAATTGGCTAAGACACCTCAACAGGATGAACAGAAGCTGGATCCCTAAAGCAGTCGTCAACTACTGCCCCGGTGGGAAGAGATATCTAGGTCGCCCCGGGAAAAGATGGCGTGAAAATTCAAATCTTTTGTGTAGACCGTAACAGTACTTCTAGAACTAACACATGAAAGGAAGATGATGATGATGATGACATACAGTATATATATATATATATTTAAATAAAAATTAATAAGAAAACATTTATTGTTGTCTTGATAAAAGGTTGAAAAAAATGAAATACAAGTTTTCTTAGTACTTTAATTGCAATAAAACAAGCCATTGAGCACTTTTCCGACTTTAAAAAATACTGTATATGTTTCTAAAAAAATATAGGACTGTTGGTATGCCAAAATTTCTAAACAATTCAAGTGGTCCGCAGTTCCTAAATGGTTGGGAATCCCTATTTTACTCGATTATCCTGTTTGGTTTATCTAAACACGTTCTAGTGACAAATGAAGTCGATCTGGATTGGTTATTATCCAGATCAGAGAAAATCCAGATTACAACCGTGCTTTCTAAATGAAGTATTACAGTTGAAAGGATTTCCTTGTATCAATGTAGAAATGGCGCATGTTGAGCAACTGTTTCATCGTATAATTAGGAATGTTTCTACTTTGAAACTCACTCAAAATGCCTGGAGCAGAATCCATCAATCCCTTGTCTTCCCTTCCATTCTCCTCGTGTTTATTCTGGAGTTGTTAATGTCCGAGGTTCATATTGTTACAGGAAAAGCAAAGATGCTTACAATAAGGGTGGGGTGTTCGTGTTTTATTCTTATATTGCACAGAGCGCTTAGTTTTAGCAGCGCTCAATGTAAACAGTGAGAACAAAAGCAGTCACTGCATGCTGGATAATTATAGCTCGCGATAAACGTAGACAACACTATTTACATGAAGCAGAAACACTCTTACAAGCCAAGGAGAACAATAATATTAGCATTCAAGCAAACAAAGACGTGATGGTTCTCATAAAAATCCCCTTCCTCTTGCAATCACCAACCACAAATGAGCATTGTCTTAAAACAGCGGGGTGGTTAATAATGTGTGCAGTGTTTCGTTTAAAAACATTGGATATTTCTGTAACTATCAAGGAACCGCTCATTGAGGCAACCATGCTGAAAGTCATAGTATAGTACACGTCATCATCTTATTATATATTACGCTAAGGTGTATGTTTCACAAAACTCAGGCTCCTAAACCAGAGGGAGTTAGAAGGTGTGGTTTGTACCAAAATCTTCCAAATCGTCTCATTAGTACAGAAAAAAAATCTTGCATTTCTTGAAAGGTCAATGGAATCTAAATTACATAATACATATTATATATATAATGTTTCACAAAACTCAAGCTCCTAAACCAGAGGGTGTTAAAAGGTGTCGTCTGTACCAATCTTCCAAATAGTCTCAATAGTAGGCTACAGGAAGAATCTTGCATTTCTTGAAAAGACAATGGAAATATATGTATTTGTTTATAAAGTGCTCTTAATAGTACATTATGCAACGAGCCTATAATGGCTATAATTAAGACACGAGTATTTTTTATAAAACGAGCGTATGCGAGTTTTATAATTTCCATACGAGTGTCTTAATTACCATTATAGGCGAGTTGCATACGACTGTTTCTGTTCGACGATAATTATAACTTTATTATATGTTTTAACATAAATATTCATAAATATCTGTTGAGAGTCAGCTACTGGAATTTTGTGATCGCAGAGCGAGCGTTGGGTGTTATATCTCTGCCTTTCAAGAGCTTTGAACGACCGTCGCATGCGCTCTGTGTGTTTGCAATGCCATATGCAAACCGTATGTTTACATCTGCCGTCCCTCAGTAATATTGTCACCGGTGTCAGTTGAAGACAATGCGCTGTGTAGAAATTAGTGTTGGTGATTTTAAGGTACAGTGCTATTTCTTGTCTCATATTCGCCAGTTTATTTACGCGAACATATGGACGGTGGGTATTCCATGTCGGTAATTTATTATAGTTCGATGTTGTATTTATGTCCGACATGTTGGATTTTGAGCGCATGCGCGAAGTTATCGTTACCTAATTGGTCAATGAACGAGCTCTGATTGGCTGGAGAAACTGTATCATAATGGAAAACAGTGTTATAATGACCATCATTATGATACAGTTATCTGACACATAATAGTGAGGGTCGAACATAAAGAAATAAACAAGACGATAGCCTCTGGGCCGCGTACAGACCGCATAGCACTAGAGCCGGGCGGGTAGTCTGTACACATGGGGCGCACATAACAAATTATGCGAAATTTCTCGCATGGGTCCGCTAGTACGTGTATAATACGCTAAGCTGTATGTTTCATAAATCTCGAGCTCTTAAACCAGAGGGAGTTAGAAGGTGTGGTTTGTGACAAAATCTGCCAAATCACCTCAATAGTACAGGACAAATCTTGCATTTGTTTAACATGCGAGGACTGGCGCATGAGTATTATTGACCCGAGGATTGAATAATGCTTAATATTTTCGTTTTGGTCAGCCCTTATTTCCTGTCACTTAGAGTACCTTCTTTCCTCGCCTTGAACTTCACCCTGCAAAAGAAACATGTCCATAGCTTTTGGAACACTCAACTTATTTCTATATTATTTACGGTCGGGTCAGATTCACCCATGGCGCCAGTCCACAATGGGTTAAAATCGAAATCTAGGGGGACAGAATTATTTTTACGTTTCAATCATGAATTTAGAGTGAAAGCAACGTATATAATTTGTTTACTTCATAATAAACATCAGTTAAGACTTTTTAAGCTACGCCTTCACATGCAAGAAATTGTCTATAACTAGGAGTTGGATAGAGCATTCAGTTATCTCTTCAGAACAATTTTCTACCCCTAATTTACTTTTAACAAAGTCACAAAGTTCCACTTTTGACATAATCGTCGAACCCAGTGCTTCAAACGGTTGTAAACGTGTGAGAACTGGTTGCGCGGCATCTTCTAAAACGAAAAATAACTAAGTAAGTTGCAAAAAGATGCAAAAAATCTTATAACAGGCGAAAACTACAAGACTTTATCTACATTTTAACGTTAAGTAGACAGTTACGCAGAGTGACGCGACATACTAAAAATCTACGTGAAAATATTTTTTTTAATAAAAGTTAAATAATATATAATGCAAATATAGCTAAAATTACGTAACAATTACGCCCATTAATAACTGAAACACCTTAAAAAGATCATACCTTCAGCTGAATGTTCCATCTTAAAGCATCACACTAACCACAAAGACAACCAAACCACAGCCACAAACATTCACCCTCCAATTCAGACTGCTGGAACAGTGGTGACAGATTTACACTAAGATGCGTTTATATCCCAGAATAGTGAGTGGCAATTATATGAGAATGCTGTAGAAGTAATACATTTTGATTTCTTAATTATGAAAATAAATAATTTAGTCCTCCTAGATTTCGATTTTGACCCACTGTGCAGTCCTCGCGTGACAATTTGCGGCTTATGTTAGTCGAAACAATCTGAAAAAAAAAATAAGGGGGAAAATCCAACTATTTTGGTGCAGCAAAATCACTAGCTCACGTTCTTGTTGATCCATATTTCAAGTCTAGGGACACCTTGGTCATCGGCTCTTTTGTTCATAAAAATCGAGATAACTGCCTTTCCACTACTATCAAGGCTGTTAGGAAAATGATTGTCATTTATCAGCATATTCAATTTGAAAAATATAAATAGCCTCAACCTCATTTGTATTGGGGATAGTTCATAGAAAGACACCAGGTATAAAATTACGTCATTAAAGTACGTATGACTACGACAAAAAGGGAGAGACACACTGCGGGTCAAAATCACCCGTCGCCAGTCTTCGAGTTATATTTTTCACGCCAGTTCTCATGGGTTAAAATTCAACGGAAATATATTCACATCTACAGTAAATAGTATGAAACAAAGTCACCGATTCTTGGATGTAACGGTTTATCTCGAGAAGCACTGAATGGATTTTGATGCGGTTTTCACCATTATGTGAAGAATTTCTCGACGAAGGTTTATGTAGAAAAACATTCATTTATGATTATGAATATGTCGACTTCGCTGGGGTCTGGCGTTACGTTACCGTGATGGGACAAAATGTACCGAGAATGCACTGAGGTGTGTGACGTCATAGTACTGCTTGAGCTTCCTCCTTTTCCTGCGCGCTCCGGTGTGCGTTACGTCATCTAGCCAGCTACCTCCTTTGACCTTGGTTTGCACTTGCTTTTTTTTTCTAACGGACTTTGAGTTCACGCAGCATTTGTAGCATTTGTAGTCTTTCAGACTGACTATCAGTGTTTTTTATTCCCACATAGTCTCCACATTTGTCCCATCGCAGCACTAGATTTGAGATGCCCTTGTGGTAGAATTCAGCAGGCTGACTGTGGAACCATCGTAGGACTGCTGTCATGGCCTCATCATTGCACGCGAATCGCTGTCTTGCTAGGAACTTCTTCAGTGGACCATGACAATTCGAGACCACATGTGGCAACCAGAACTGCCAACAAGCTCCGGTCATTTCACTGGGAGAGTCTAGACCACCCACCATACAGTCCAGACCTCACTCCTAGTGATTTCCACGTGTTTCGTCCGCGGAAGAAGTTCCTGGCAGGACAGCGATTCACGTGCAACGATGACGCCAAGACAGCTGTCTGACGAAGGTTCCACAGACAGCTGGCCGAATTCTACCACAGGGGCATCTCAAATTTAGTGCTGCGATGGGACAAATGTGGAGACTGTGTGGAAAAATAGTGTAAGGTATGCAGAACAGTTCGTATATTTGTAATTACCTGTATGTGTTTTTATTTGGCTAAAAACAAGTAGTTCCGTGAAGAACTAAATACCCTATCTTCATACACCGCATCCTACTTGTGTTAATCGTATTTTTCAACATACAACATTTCAGTTTGATTCCTGTAATAGATTCGTAGACATTGAGAACCGTCTAAATATTTCGGATGGTCGCTATGCTGGATTTTTATTCAGGGTGTCTTTTATGTACCTTTGGAGAATGATAGATCGTGTAGGGGACGGGTATAGAAGTAATTTGAGATAGGGAACTTGTAGTCGGAGCGGCCTCCTTAACCCCTAAAATAAGGGTTGATTCAGGCCCTCCTCCCTGTCAGTATGGGCAACCAACCCAGGCCTCTATTACCTTTCTCAATCCTTTAACTCTTGGCAAGATTCATTTCACCATGTGGCGCTGGCGTAATGGATAGCGTTGCGGTGCGAAAGGCCGATAATCCCGAGTTCGATTCCGGGCTTGGGCAAAATCTTTTTTTAATGTTATTTGTGTTATTGTAGTCACATGATACATACAGTCTGGTGCTACGTCAGAGAAGAGAGTGGAAATACGACAAATAACATTTTAAAAAATAAGATTTTGCCTAAGCCTGGAATCGAACCCGGGACTACCGGCATTTCGCACCGCAACGCTATCCATTTCGCCAGCGCCACATAGTGAAATGAATCTTGCCAAGAGTTAAAGGATTGAGAAAGGTAATAGAGGCTTGGGTCGGTTGCCCAACTGACAGGGTGGAGGGCCTGAATCAACCCTTATTTTAGGGGTTAAGGACGCCGCTCCGACCCCAAGTTCCCTATCTCAAATTACTTCTATACCCGTCCCCTACATGACCTACCATTCTCCAAAGGTACATAAAAGACACCCTGTATAGGTAGGCCATAGAGTTATGCACTATTAGGTGATGATCATTGCATAGGTTCATTATTCAAACGTTGGTTCCGACACAAGACATAAGAAATATAGACTTAATTTTAAAATTTCCCACACCTGCCATCTTGAAGTTATGTAAATCTTCTTCTTTCTAGCGTTTGTACCGCCTGGTGGCAGGGTCTGCTGTGAGGATTCGTTGTCTCCATTTCCTTCGGTCTTGAGCCATATCTGGGTGTAGATGTGCAGTCTTCAGGTCATTATGGATCGTATCAACCCACCTCTGCCTTGGTCGTCTCTTGGGCCTCTTTGCCGTGACTTCCAGGGTATATGCTGACTTAGCTATTGTGTCTTCTTCTGCACGCAGCACATGGCCAAACCAGCTTAAACGGCCTTCCCGCATTTTCTGATGGATCGGCGCCACTCCGAAACGTTTCCGTATGTCAACATTGGTAACATGATCCATTCTAGTGACGCCGTCTGTCCACCTAAGCATCCTTGTCTCCATGAAGCTTAGCCGACTTTCCACCTCTTTTGTAATGGGCCAACTCTCGGTACCATAGAGTGCGACTGGATGGATAACAGTGCGGTAGATCTTGGATTTAAGGTGGTCACAGATGACACATGTCGTCGCACGCCATTTCAACCAAGACGCCTGCATCCTTGCGTTGACCTCGTCAATGATTCTTCCATTGTCAGAGGCAGTAGATCCAAGATATTTGAATTTTGTAACACGAGGGAGATCTTCTCCGTCAACGCTGATGGTCCCAACTTCTTGGGGATCTAAAGTCATATACTCCGTCTTCCTTTTATTGAGTCGCAGGCCATATTCAGCTAATCGGTCACTCCACATTTGTGTTTGGTGCTGGAGTTCAAGTTTTCTGTTTGCAGATAACATGACATCATCAGCATACAGAAGCGTCCATGGGATTGGCTTGTGCAGGTCTGATGTGACAGTATCCATTACAAGAATGAACAGCAGAGGCGACAAGGCAGAGCCCTGGTGGACCCCTACCATGATGTTGAAATCATTGGTTGTTCCTGCAGCAGGTTGAACATAACTCGTCGGTTCTTTGTAGAGAAGCTGCACCCAGTTAACAAGATATTCTGGAATTCCGGGCTCTCGGAGCGCCAACCAGATTACACCATGAGGCACCCGATCGAAGGCCTTCTCCAGGTCGAGAAAAGCGAGATGCAGTGGCTTATTCTTTTCACGATGCTTCTCGACCAGCAACCGTGCTGCGTAGATTGCATCCATTGTACCGCAGTTTTTCACAAACCCAGCTTGGTTCTTTGTGAGTATTGCTATCTTGCGAATCCTTTTGTCGAGAATGCGTTCGAAGATCTTCATCGCGTGGCTCAGAAGTCTGATTGGGCGATAGTTTGAGCACTCAGCAGGGCTTCCTTTCTTCTTGAAGATTGGGACAGTGATGCTCCGCTGCCAGACTGTTGGTATCCGACCTTCTTTGATGATCTGGTTGAAGAACTGGGTTAATCATCTTGCTGCATCCCATTGTTGAGAGCGCCAAAACTCTGCCGGTGGCTTTCCCCAGTTTATCTCTTTCAGAACAGCCTCAACTTCGGCGATCTCGACTTCCTTTATTGGCCCTTCAACAGGAGATGTGGGTGGAATTGGTGGATGGGGAAATTCCTCGGTCGACATTTTCTCGAAGTAGCGCCGCCAGAGTACTTCATCAGTACTCTTTATCACCGTACACAATATCAGGGTGATATCGTTGATAGTTTCGGAGATATAGAATATCGGTGAAATATTTCGCACAGCTGCCATGTCGGTTTGGTGAGACATAATTAAATTTGAAGGGCATGGTCGGGGTCGGATAAAATAGTACTATGACCTTTCCGAGTTTCATTGAAATCGCTCCAGCCGTTTAGATTTTGTTAGGGGAGGAGCACACACAGACACACACACATACGCACACACGGACAAAAGGTGATCTCATAAGCCTTTTTTAGCCTATTTTCATTTAAGAATGTCGGTGATCTCATAGGCCTATTTTTTAGCCTATTTGCATTTAAGAAAAAAATAGGCTTATGAGATCACCTTTTGTCCGTGTGTCTGTGTGTGCGGGTGTGATTCGGGTGTGTGTGTGTGTGTGTCCCTAATAAAATCTAAACGGCTGGAGCGATTTCAATGAAACTCAGTAAGTCCATAGCACAATTCCGGACGACCCCGACCGTGCCCTTCAAATTTTGTTGCGTCTCACCAATCCAACATGGCGGCTGTGCGAAATATTTCACTGGCATTCTATATCTCTGAAACTAAAACCGGTAACACCCTGAAATATTTTACGAAGATAAAGGGTACTATTGGAAGTTCATCTATGAGACTTTCAAAAACCGGTTGACCACAAAACGAACATGGCGGCCAAGCAAAGTTGAAGGTTTTAAATAGACTTTTCTCGCGATTTAATGATCCAAACGCAAGGAAACTTGGTACACTAAATGTTTAAACACATTGTAATGCACTGGTATCTAATTTAGTTCAATTGTTTACATAACCTCAAGATGGCGGCTGTGCGAATTTTGAAATTAAGTTTTTAATTCTTGTGTCGTAATCATGCGATTGAAGTTTGAATACTACACGTACACAATAATCTTCATGTAACGGTACATAACTCTAAGACCTACATACGTAAAAATCCAACATGGCGACCTTCCGAAATATTTAGTCGGTTGTCAATATCTACGAATCTATTACAGCAATCAAACTGACTTTTTGTATGTAGATAGTGGCAATTATCATAAGTAAGATATATGAAAATAGGCTTTAGTTCTTCACGGAACTACTTGTTTCATAAGTGAAAATAGACTAAAAATAGGGGCAAATGACTTTTCGAATCGCCCTCGTACATGGGCCTAAATGACCGCGAGGTCCAAGCCCTCAACTGAAGCAACAACAACAACTTAGTTTGCCCGAAGTAAGTGATTCAATCAATGTCATTCATGACGATAAAAACATACCCAGCCATCTGTGGAGAAAGTACAATAATCTCACTAATTAGTTGACGATTCAAACATTATTTTTTTCTTCTGTAGAACCGCTCCCAGAAATTCCCTTCATAGCTGTCATTATATTTTATTAGGAAAATAACGATAGAAATTTTCCGTTAATGGGGCCCGGGAGGTTGTAATGGGCTATTTTTGTTCTGAGAGGTATTAATCTTCTAGTTCCTGGAGCTGGGAGTGTAAACAATTGGTAGTGAGTATAAACAGCCACTTCATCAGACCAGCTGGCAGCCATTGTATCAGCTCAGCGGTCGCCTGCCCTTGAGTAGATCTACTGGGGTTTTATTTAACCCTATAATTGCCAGCTTCATTTTCAGTAGTGCCCCAGAATAAACAAGTATTTCCATGAAGATCTAACCAGCCTATTTCCATAGACCTATATCCTACTTTTGATAATTGCCTCTATCAAAATACAAAATTTCAGTTCGATTGTTGTAATAGATTCGTAGATATTGAGAACCGTCCAAATATTTCGATAGTCGCCATGTTGGATTTTTATATAGGTCATATAGTTATGTACTACAGTATTACATGAAGATTATCGCGGAGGTTTATCATTCAAACTTCAATCGCATGATTGTTGTTGTTTGAGTCTTCAGTCTTTTGACTGGTTTGATGCAGCATTCCATGCCTCCCTGTCCTGAGCTAATCGTTTCATCTCTACATAGCTACCACACCCTACACCTGAGGCAATCTGTTTAACATATTCTAACCTTGGTCTACCCCTACAGTTCTTCCCCTCGACCCTTCCTTCCATAACTAAGCCTGCTATTCCTGGGTGTCTTAGTATGTGTCCTACCAACCTATCTCGTCTCTTCATTAGCAGTCGCCAGAAGCATCTCTCCTCTCCCACTAGTCTTAATACCTCTTCATTTGTAACCCTATCTACCCATCTGATCTTCATCATTCTCCTGTAACACCACATTTCAAACGCTTCCATTCTCCTCTTTTCCGCTGCAACAACATTCCAAGTTTCACTTCCATAGAGCGCCAAGCTCCAGACAAAGGCCTTCAAAAATGACTTCCTAATGCCTAAATCTATATTCGATGTCAACAGATTCCTTTTCTATAGAAATGCTTTCCTTCGCTGAGCTAACCTACTTTTTATATCCTCTATGCTTCGTCCATCGCATGATTAGGACACAAGAAATAAAAAACGAGAATATAAATTTCCGTACAGCCGCCATCTTGAGGTTATGAAAACAATTGAAATGAATTAGTTGTCAATAGATCAAGCATTTATTTGTATAGGCTAAGCATTTATCGTACCAATTTTCACTGCGCTCGGATGGTTAAATCGCGAGAAACGTCCATTCAAATATTTAAATTTCGCGTCGCCGCCATGTTGGATTTGTGCTCACCTTGTTATTGAAAGTCTCATAGGTCATTTATTTAGCGTATGGCTTTTGTGCCGGGAGTGTCCGAGGATATGGTCGGCTTGCCAGAGACTGTAGCTGCTTCAATGCGGACACAAGTTTCATGTTCCGTTCAATTTCAAGTAGTTCCAACATCCACTACCAGATGTCACTGACATCTTTTGGCGAACTTTCGAACTTTGATAGACCGTTTCAACGAAATCTAACCTGCGAATTTAGCTTCACACCAGTTTAATTCGTGGAAGGTTATTTTACATGCCATAAATCTATGACATGGGACCACCGCGGCGGCTTTACTTCCCCTCCGAATGAAGGCATACTGAGGGTTTTTTAACGCTCTTAAAATATCCGACGGCTTCAGCCGGGTTTGAACCCACGACGTTGGGCATGGTACCAACTACGCCACCGAAGCCGCTCCAATCTAGTGTAGAATAGTAAACTAATATGTGGAAATGACCTTCAAGTACTCTGCTGTGATGATAGTGAATTGCTGTGGTTTTTGGGTTAGAAACGTTTAATTAATATTGTAGATTTCAGTCGGACAACACAAAATAATTGCAATTACTGGAATATGTGAGACATGAGATTAAATGAATTACATGAGATTAATATATATATATATATATATATACGAGGCACGTCCAGAAAGTAAGTTCCGTTTGGTAATAAAATTAAATTGTGTACAGATACAAAAAATATTTATTGCATAACATTCTACACCTCTTAAACTACTTTTCCACATAACTGCCGAACTTTTGCAGGCATTTGTCATAGCGTGGCACAAGTTATTGGATACCTTCTTCATAGAAGTTTGCCGCCTGTGTCTTCAACCAGTTGGTAACATCTTCTTTCAGCTCGTCGTCATTGTTGAAGTGTTGACCGCCAAGGAAAGACTTGAGATGTGTGAACAGATGAAAGTCGCTAGGAGCGAGGTCAGGGCTGTACGGAGGGTGGTCAAACTCGTCCCAGCCAAATCCCTGTAGGAGGTTTTTCGTCACATTTGCAGTGTGTGGTCGTGCGTTGTCGTGAAGAAAAACAACACCTTTTGACAGCAACCCTCTGCGCTTATTCGGTATTGGGCGGCACAATTTCCTAAGTGTCTCGCAGTAAGCATCTGCATTGATTGTTTGACCACGCGGTAAGAAATCAATGAGTAAGATGCCTTTCCAGTCCCAGAACACTGTGCACATCATTTTCCGAGGTGTCAAGATTTGTTTCGGCTTAACCTTTGCTGGGGATGAAGTGTGCCTCCATTCCATTGATTGCCGCTTACTTTCAGGGGTGTCGTAAGAAACCCAAGTTTCATATCCTGTGACTATCTGTGTCAGAAATTCTTCGCCGCTTTCATTGTAACGGGTCAAAAGCTGAAGTGCACTACCCATCCGTTTTGTTTTGTGTTGCTCCGTAAGAATCTTTGGTAAGCAACGTCGGCAAAGTTTACGAAAGTTCAGTTTTTCGGTAACAATTTCATGAATTAGTGATCGTGAGATTTGGGGAAATTCCATAGCGAGAGCACTAATTGTAAACCTGTGGTTTTCCCGGATCTTGTCATCAATCGCGTGAACCAGTTCTTCTGTAACCAAAGATGGACGCCCACTTCGTTCTTCATCGTGCACTTCACTACGTCCTTCATTGAACTGTCGGACCCATCTTCTCACCATTGAATCACTCATCGCATTTTGCCCATACACTTCGCAAATTTGCCGATAAATTTCAATTGGTTTCACTTTCCTAGCATTCAGAAAACGAATCACAGATCTGATTTCACAAGCGGCGGGATTTTCAATTAACACCGACATTGTACGAGTAAACATGCACAACAACGCGTACGTGGCTGACAGCGCTCTCCAAATGGCGCACGTTTCTTCTCCTTGATACAGAGCGTCTACCGCGCATATGCGGAACTGCGCTGCAGCGGAACGTAGGCCTACAACTAGTTGAAGACACAGGCGGCACACGTCTATGAAGAAGGTATACAAAAACTCGTGCCACGCTACGACAAATGCCTGCAACATTTCGGCAGTTATGTGGAAAAGTAGTTTAAGGGTTGTAGAATTTTGTGCAATAAATAATTTTTCTGTATCGGTACACAATTTAATGTTATTACCAAACGGAACTTACTTTCTGGACGTACTTCGTATATTGTTACGGACTCTTGGAGGAGGAGCAAGAAGTGAAGGAAGACGAGGAGGAGAAAGAAGAGGAGGAGGAGAAAGAGGAGGAGCAGGAGGACTCTTGGAGGAGGAGGAGGAGGAGGAGGAGGAGGAGGAGGAGGAGGCCGACGACGACGACGAAGAAGAGGAGGAGGAGGAGGAGGAGGAGGAGGAGGAGAAAGAAGAGGAGGTAGACGAGGAGGAGAAAGAAGGGGAGGAGGAAGAAGAGGAGGATAAAGAGGAGGAAGAAGAAGAGGAGAAAGAGGAGGAGGAAGACGAGGAGGAGAAAGAAGAGGAGGAGGAGGAAGAAGAGGAGGAGAAAGAGATGGAGGAAGAAGAGGAGGAGAGAGAAGAGGAGGAAGAAAAGGAGTAAGAAGAGGATGAAGAGGAAGAGGAGGAAGAAAAGGAGTAAGAAGAGGATGAAGATGAAGAGGAGGAGGAAGAGTGTTTCGCTCGTCAAGCGAGCATCATCAGATCCAAATTTACAAGACAATTGTCTCTACAAAACACCACCAAACACCCACGGACAGGTTCTGCCCTCCAAAAATAAAATGCAAGAAAACCCTTTTAAAACTTAGTAAGTGTGATAATTATAAGCAATAAACTACAACATACGAAACAGTGTTTGTCTACCAATAATGTGTTGAAGGATCTAATGTTGAGACTTATCTGAATTTGTTGAATGTCTACAGGCTGCTCAGGCAACCACTTTTGATAAATATCTGTACGAACTATTACTCTGAATTCTTTGATTCTGAGTAGCTTTCATATAAGCAGTAATCTCTTGAGAAGTTTTCAAATTATGAAAGAATGAAATACCGTACCGCATCCCAGATTACATTCAAACAATAGTGTAAATGAAAGGAAAGATATAAGATTAATCTACGTTATGGAAAATCTAGAAATTAAATACAGGGTGTCACAAGAATGTATGGCACAAATTGCAGGACACATTTCTCACACGTAGACGAAGAAATTATGTTATACTAGATGAAGTACCCGTGCTTAGCTGCGGGTCATAAATAATCAGTTAAAACAGTGGATAGGCGAGGTGCTGTGTGGAGGGAGAGTAACTACACCCCTCGGCGTGGACTGTTTTTACACCACAAATATAGGTTTTACTCGCTAACCTTTGGAGATACACGAAAAGTGATCAGGACCCTTCGGATAGAAAATCTATATATTTAAAACAGTAAGGTGATTTTTGTTATCACGAGATAGAGAGAACGACAGAACCAATTTACTTCGTAGAGCACTCTAACGAAAGCTCTTGGCCTGTAGATTTGCAGAGTGTCTCTAAAATAAACAAATATATCACGGTATATTTTTAAATGAATATAGAAAATAGCAGAATTCTGCCCCTCGCGCATGCGCACAATCCGCCTGGGCTCATGACAAAATGGCGGTGAGAAGTCCATTAAAATGTAAGTTATTTAATAAGCTTCCATGTAATTGAAAACATACATTAACCAAGTTCTGACAATACAATATAATAACAGTATGAACATATACGAATGTATATTGATTTTATTGATAATGAATTGGATTATTTTCTTCAGATAGCGGCTTTTGAAGATAGTGAATGGTTGCGTCTGCATCTAAGCGTGAGTGCGCGAGTAGCTATTTGGTTAAGGCGATTGACTGTGGATCCAAGGATCGCAGGTTCGATCCCAACTCGCGCCAGATTTTTTTTTTTTTTTTTTTTTTTTTGCCACTGAAATATTGTTTTATCAAGGAGTATTAGTAAGGTTTTATGTCAGTTAAAGATACATATTTCTACACATTTTCTCAACACGTTTTATTTCCGTTTTACCATTGCATTACAGCATGTCCTCAATACGTCGTTTGAATATCTGCAATCAGTTCCAGTAACTGACAACAGATGGCAGTACCTCGCCAATATAGTCCCAGTAACTGAGAGCAGATTGCGTCGATATATTTAAAACACAAGGCATGGCCTTGATGGCGAGTTTTCGCGTGATAGTTAAATATTGTTTTATCAAGGATTATTAGTAACGTTTTATGTCAGTTAAAGATTCCAACATTCCCTCTCAATAAGTTTTATTTCCGTTTTACCATTGCATTACAGCATGTGGTCAAAAGAGCTAATATCTGCCATCAATTGCAGTAACTGACAACAGATGGCAGTACCTCGCCCATATAGTTTCAGTAACTAACAACAGATGGCAGTACCATTGCATCGATATATTTAAAACACAAAACATGGCGCGTTTTCAAGTGATGGAGAGTTATAGGCTAGAGGGGAATTTTTAAGAAGGGAAACGTTGAAGAACATTAACTGACAGTTGAGTGTGTAGGCTATGTTGTTTATGTACTTTAATATTGCAATTTCATCCCAATGCTTCGGTGGTCAAGTTGGTAGCATCCTAGACTAAAAGTTATAAATTAGGTCTATGCATCGTCGATATACTCTTAAATTATTAGTGAAAAGGTAGTTTTCCAGGCCCTGGCGCGTGTCCACAATTGCTTTCGCCATGAGAGACACTTGGCAAACATAATTCGTTTGAAGGGCTCCGACATCGTTGTCACTCAGCCCCATGTACTTTGGTGTGTAAGTGTAAAATTTTCTCTGATAACCCGTATTATTGTGATAGCTGCATTACTTTGTGTATTTGTAATTAAGGTGGGAAATGGCAAGGTGACGGCCGAGGCCTTAAGTTAGGAACCATCCCGGTATTTGCCTTGAGTGGAAGTGGGAAACCACGGAAAACCACATCTAAGATTGTCGAGGTGGGAATCAAATCTTCCTCTTCTTAGTTATACCTCTAGAGACTGAATGTGCCCCGTTTTTGCCCTCAGACCAGAATTAAATTTCTTGGCAGAGCAGGAAATGTAACCCGGGTCTCCGAGGCGATAGCCAAGAATGGGTGGGCTTCCATGTGTTAATACGATTTTTGACATGCACGGGACATAGAATTCTAAAACAGCCTCCATTAGGGTGACTGCCGAAGTGAGTATTGAGTATATGCCTAAGCTCATTCCAGTAGTTGGCGAAGTTATTCTATGTTCCCCTGCAAAATGTACTGTCATAAACTATAACAGGTGATGGAAATAGCTTATTTAGAGCAGTTTTGTACTGTTTATATCAAAATGAAGAACGTCATTCTGCGCTGCGTTTTCAAGCTATTGCCAAACATTTCGCTGGCAGGAACAATTATAAGGAATTTATTGTAAGCGATCAGTCTCATCGCATTCTCCTCACCAACCAACTTGAGTATGAGAGTCTCTGGACGGTCATGTTGAACTTCATTGTATAAGACAGTTGTTTAATGATTATTTGTTTAGAGTACTGAATCTAACTACGCAGTTGATTTCGGCAATGGAAGTATTTTTTGCCATTTAATATTTAGCGGCTCCGATATTGCAGGTCACTATAGTGTTATCGAATAATACGAAGCCACATTTAAAATCCAATATAAATAGGCCATTTCAGAAACAATTCCAGATGTTATGCAGTACAGTGAAAGGTCTTTGACGATCAAATGTAAACATTGTTCTACATTGTATTTCTCTTGCGTAAAATCTACGCGCGGTTACTTTAGCCTTTACTGTTGTGATGGTAAAATTGATCTGCTGAAATATAAAATATTTGCCAAGCTGCAACAATGCAATGATATTAATTTTAAAGTCATTGAACTTATATCCAGTAGTTCAAACACATACATCAGCGTTAACATATTGGCGAACATAATTCATTTGATGGACTCAGACATCGTCGTCACTCAGCCCCGTCTATTTTGGTGTGCGAGTGTAAACTTTTCTCTGATAACCTGTGTTAATGTGATGGCTGTGTTGATGTGTGCATTTGTAATTAATGTGGGGAATGGGGAGTTAACGACCGAGGCTTTAAGTTAGGAACTATCCCGGTATTTGCCTGGAGTGGAAGTGGGAAACCACGGAAAACCAAATCCAAGATTGTTGAGATGGGAATCAAACTTTGCTCTTCTTAGTTTTGCCTCACGAGTGCGGCCCGTTCCAGTCCTCAGACCAGAATTAAATTTCTTGGCAGAGCGGGGATCGAACCTGGAATCCGGGGCAATAGCTCAGAATGTAGCCTTAAGAATGGGCTTACCTGTGTTAATACGATCTTTGACAAGCACTGAACATATAATTCTAAAACTCCCTCCATTACTGTGGCTGGCGAAGTGAGTCTATGCTCATTCCAGTAGTGGCGAAGTGATTCTATGCTCCCTTGCATAATTTACTGTCATGGAAATACAAAGTATTGTACCTTCAACAGGTGATGGAAATTCATTATTTACAGCAATTTCATTCTGTTTATTTCAAAATGAAGATCGTCATCCTGAGTTGCGTTTGCAAGCAAATTGCAAAAATTGCAAGGATTTTATTATTGGCGATCAATCTCATCGCATTCTCATCAGCAACCAACTTGAGAATGGAAGTATTCATTGTATATGTGAATATTATTGTTTATTGATTATTTGTTTAGAGTGCATAACAATGGGTCTAACCACGCAGTTGATTTTGGCAATGGAAGTAAGTTATTATTTGCCATTTAATATTTGGCGGCTACGTTGATGCAGGCCACTATAGTGTTATATAAAATGACGTTAATTTGGGCAGAAATGCTGCTATAAATAAACCCATTTGACGAAATAGAACATTAGCCGCAAAAAAGTGGGAAATCGGAGAAAAATACGAAGCCACTTTTAAAATCCAATATAAATATGGCATTTCAGAAACAATTCCAGATACTATGCCGTTACAGTTTAGGGTCCTTGACGAACAAATGTAAACATTGTTCTGCACTGTATTTCTCTTGCGAGAAATCTACACTTGGTTACTTTGACCTTTGCTGTTGTAATGGTAAAATTAATCTGAATAAATATAAAATATTTGACAGGCTTTAACAATTATTTTTCACTGGAGATGATATCTCAAGGAATTCCAGAGGGACTAATCGGCAGTACAATGCTATGTCCTTCGTTTCATGGCGCAGCGGTCAAGCTGTATGCCTCTCACCAAGGCGGATCGGGTTCGATTCCCGGTCAATGCATGTGAGATTTTTGATGTGAAATGCCATGTCCTGTGGTTCGGATTCCACGTTAAACGGAGGTCCCGTGGCTTATGATCGCGAGATTAACGGTCACGTTAAACTGCAAGCTTCCTTCCTTCCTTCGTTTCATTTGGTGCCAATGTTACTGTGCCACACGCACACGGTCCACATTGTTTTAAAATGTATGGAATTGCACATCATCGCATTTCTTCGTTATATTCCAAAAATATAAGCGATGGTTTGCGGCCAGTTGTATTAGACTCATCAGAGTTCTTGAATTCCTTGGAACTAAACGACTGGCCGCCACATACTCCAAACGCTTGGCCCGTTATGCTGCTTAGAAATCTGAACGGTTCCCAAGGACTCCTAAATGCAACCATATTGCTTGGATTTGGAAATAATAGGTGCAGTTAAAATTAGGCAGAGATGTCTAATCCTTCGACTTGATTTAACACCATCCGATAAAACACTATCATTTTCTTTTAAGAGGCAATATTTTCCAATTCATTTGGCATACTTTATCACAATCAATAAAGCTCAAGGGGAAACTCTGGAACGTATAGGCCTCAATTTGCCCCAACAATTTTTCAGTCATGGCCAGCAGTATTTTGCAATGTTGAGAGTGCAATCTTTTGACGCCCTCATAGTTTCAATAGAGTCAAAAAATAATCGTACAAAGGATGTACAATAGGCCTATATAAGAAAATTCTTCAGTAAATATTTTTCTATTGACCGTCATGTTTTGACGGGTTTCAACTAGTTAAATTTTAAATCTCGCATATGCCATCAAAAGTTTGCTATTTCTTAACGTTCTCTTTTTATTTGAATGGAAATATGAAAGTTTGAAACCAAAGGGTGTATTGACGTCACTAAAATGGTTGCCATCTTTAAATGGTGCACAGTATCGACATCAAAAGTGGCCTATATGCTAACCAGGTAAATCAGCTACTTCCATGTAAAATTTCATGTAAATCGGACCAGTGGTTCTTGCGTGATTGAGTAATACACAGACACACACCATCTCATGTTTAGCCTATTTTCATTTATGAAAAAATAGGCTTATGAGATCACCTTTTGTCCGTGTGTCTGTCTGTGTGTGCGTGTGCGTGTGCGTGTGTGTGTGTGTGTGTGTGTGTGTGTGTGAGAGAGATGGTGTGTGTGTGGCCCCCCTAATAACTTCTAAACAGCTGGAGCGATGTCAATGAAACTCGGTAATTTCATAGCACTATTCCGGACGACCCCGACCGTGCCCTTCAAATTTTGTTATTTCTCACTAATCCAACATGGCGGCTGTGCGGCATATTTCACCAGCATTCAATATATCCGAAATTATTCCCGATATCACCCTGGAATATTTTACGGTGATAAAGGGAACTACTAGAAGTTCACTTATGTGACTTTCGAAAACCTGGCAACTACAAAACGAACATGGCGGCCAAGCGAAGTTTCGACTTTTAAATAGACGTTTCTCGCGATTTAACCAACCAAACGCAATAAAACTTGGTACAGTATATGTTTATACACATTGTAATGCACCGACATCTAACTTCGTTCAATTGTTTACATAACCTCAAGATGGCGGGTGTGCGAAATATTTCACCGGCATTCTATATCTCTAAAACTATTAGCGGTATCACCCTGAAATTGTATACGGAGATAAACGGCACTACTGGAAGTTCATCTCTAAGACTTTCAAAATTCGGTTAACTACAAAACGAACATGGCGGCCATGGGAAGTAGAAAATTTCAAATAGATCTTTCTCGCGATTTAATGATCCAAACGCAATGAAACTTGGTACATGAAATGTTTATACACATTGTAATGCACTGGTATCTAATTTAGTTCAATTGTTTACATAACCTCAAGATGGCGGCTGTGCTAATTTTAAAATTAAGTTTTTATTTCTTGTGTCGTAATCATGCGATCGAAGTGAAAGTTTGAATAATGAACCTACGCAATAATTTTCCTTTAATGGTACATGACTCTATGACCTATACATATAACAATCCAACGTGACGACTATCCAAAATATTTAGACGGCTCTGAATATCTACGAATCTATTATAGCAATCAAACTGATTTTTTTTATGTTCGTAGGGGCTATGAACATAAGTTCGCCTATAGGACTTTCAATAACCTGGTGATCACAAATCCAACATGACGGCGACGCGAAGTATAAATATTCACATGGACGTTTCTCGCAATTTAACCATCCGAGTGCAGTGAAACTTGGTACAGTAAATCCTTATAGGAATGTTAATCCACTGGCATCTAATTTATTTCAATTGTTTCCATAACCACGAGATGGCAGCTGCGCGAAATTTTAAAATCTCGTTTTTAATTCTTGTGTCCTAATCATGCGATTGAAGTTTGAATGCTACACGTACACAATATTCTTCATGTAACAGTGCATAACTCTAGGACCTACATATATAAAAATCCAACATGGCGACCATCGGAAATATTTAGTCGGTTCTCAATATCTACGAATCTGTTACAGCAATCAAACTGAAATGTTGTATGTTGATAGT
This sequence comes from Meconema thalassinum, assembly GCA_946902985.2. NCBI lineage: Eukaryota > Metazoa > Arthropoda > Insecta > Orthoptera > Tettigoniidae > Meconema > Meconema thalassinum. The sequence goes on along the minus strand of OX336400.1, from coordinate 96,854,832 downwards.
GGCAATTAACATAAGTAGGATATATGAAAATAGGCTTTATTCTTCACGGAACTACTTGTTATATATTAGTATAGGTGAACATGGGTCCGGAAACGCTTTGTTTCCATGTTACACCTCATTGTCTAAAACTCCTTAATCATGGGAAACACAAGAACAGAACGTTCGAATCATGGGAAACAGGCGCTGTAGGTTACGTCTGGTAACGTTGTCATAATCGAAGGTGAACCGCCAGTGTTTTGTTTTACATGGCCCTGTTTCTATCTGACTTATGGCATTGCTTACTTACAGCTGTGCGACGAAACATGTACAATGGAGCACCACCTCATTTTAGTGTTAATGTCCGCCGGCTTCTAAATAACAAGATTCAGTGACAAATGGATAGTTAGAGATAGACCAATTGCCTGGCGTCCACGCTCTCCGGACCTAAACCCACTGGACTTTTAATTGTGAAGTAATTTGAAAGCTCTTGTGTATCGAACCCCAGTACAAGTCTCCGTGCCCGTATTATGGAAGGCTGAGAAACCATACGCAATCCTCCAGGGATAGCGCATCCGAGATTCACTACGACGGTGGGTTGTTGCATGTATCAATGCGCACGGAAGGCATATTGGACATCTCCTGTGAGCAAGAGTCCCATGTGGTATGCTGGCACGTTCTGTTCTTGTGTGTTTCCCATGATCAATGAGTTGGAGACAATTAGGTATAAGATGGAAACGAAGCGTTTCCAGACCTATGTGCATATAACATAATGTCTTCGTCTACGAGTGAGGAATGTGTCCTACAATTTGTCCCGTACATTTTTGTGACACCCTGTATATTCAAGTTCCAAGTAAGAAGTTGCAGGGGCGTATATATGGGGGGCCCGGGCCACCCCCCCCCCCCCCCGAAATGTTTGTCACATATATTATTTGTTTATAAATTAAAATATTAAAAACCACTATAACCATGTACTATTGTTACTAAGTGACGTATGGCAACGTTGCAAAGCACGGCGAAGGTAGAGCGATGTGAACAGTGTGACAATCAGTTTGCTCTGATCTTATGAGTAACAACATAACCTCTTATTACTCTCCAGTGCCTTCGCTCTTATGAACGAACCAAGAAGAGCAACAAGTGCCCTTGAATCGTGTAACAAAAGTGTTTTCCCTAACTTTTATACCCTTATCAAACTTTTGGCAAATTTGCCTCTCTCTGTAGCTACCGGTACTGCCGAACGGAGTTTGAGTTGATTGAAAACATACTTTAAAAAAATCTACTTCTGAAAACAGACTCAACGGTCTAGTATTGTCATCTGTTCACAGAGACATACATCTCACTGACGATGAAGTTATGAACCGATTTGGCAATGCTTCAAGAAACCTTGACTTTATATTATAGTGTGAGTTGTAAATCAAAACAGTAACATTAATTCTTTCCATGTAAACACTATCAAGTGAGCAAGATGATTGTATTAATGAAAAGTATCATAAAATTGTGTTTGACATTAACCCAACTTAAAACATCTCAACAAATTGGTTGAAAAAGTGATGCCAGATAGCCTTAAAAGCCATCATTTTGCCCCGAATTATAAAAAAAATTCGCGAGGAGAACTCCGGACCCCCTATTCTTTGGACCTATACCATGCCTCCCTAACCCCCGGTTGCCCCCCCCCCCCCCCGAAATAAAATTCTATATACGCCCCTGAGAAGTTGAATGGCAGAATGGCAAGGTCATTTGCCCTTCACTCAAGAAACATACAAATCTATGTCTTAATAATACTGTCCTGTGGTCATGCGAAATAATCCAATAGCCAGTCTCATAATGAGGACATGGACTCCATAACACCGCACGCAAGGTTTGTTCTGGCTAGCTACACTTTCCTCTAATACTAACTTTATTTAGTTCCACAATCGACTGCGCTCCAGTAAGTGTGTGGAAACACTATGAACAACGAAACCAACATAACTCCTTGTTTAAACAAAAGCCTCCCACTGAATCCCGGAAACACAGGACGTAGATGTTAGCAGAAACATCTTAACAGCAGGATATCATCACCTTTTTTACCCTGTCACTCTTGTGTTGTAGCAGATTCGCTATCTCTCTTTCCCATTGTTTATGCTAGTAAAGAGATTCTTTAGAACCAGGCAAAAATGTTTCTTTAAACCAGAAACCAAAGGATAAACAAACTTGCAGGCGAGAGCCTATACATATGGCGCCATTGTTCCATCGTTCTCTTTCTACTGTCTGCATCCTTGTTCATTCTCGTTTCTGTAACGCATAGCAACACACAGCTGTCATCGAATGAAAACGTTATTCACATTTCTCGCAGACTTTCAAAAGCGACGTCATCGGGCGTGAGCTTGGGTGGGCACGTGCAATTCTTTGCCTACTTCAGTAGATTAGACAGTTCATCCGCTCATCTCATTTTGAATTAGGGTTGCCAGACGTTCCGTATTAACCGGAACAATTCTGTTTTTTGATGTGTAACATCTTTCCACTCGGTATCTGGATATTTTTGTGGCACTCGGTAGCTGGACATTTTTATGGGAGTGATTTTGGAAAAGAGACGGAAGAGGATGGGACGGAAGTGCATGGGGCGGAAACAATGAGCGCGCGTGGTATCGGAGATCGGTACAAAGACGTACTGTAAGCCAAGTGACTATGTGGGATGTAAATCGCATACGGTTTACCTCAAGGTTTGGAGGCCCCATTAAAGAAATTCCTACAATAAATCATCTTCAAGTTGTCGTTCTTTGGTGTGAAAATATTCATTATATCATAGTTGCTGAAAACAATTACGATTTATTAAATCTTCATACTTTTGCTGTATTCTTATTTAATGTAAGCACTCGATACCTCGAGTGCTATATCGCATCAACCAACACTCCAAACAACGTAGGAATTCAGTATATTAACACCGACTACTAACAATAATTGAAACTTCGTTGGTCTAAACGCATCACGCATTTAATATACCTACTGCACACGAAATTTTTAATCACGCCTATACTTGGCAGTGCGCTATATCGGCAATTAGAGGCCATTTTCAATAACACCGCTGGCATGGGTTCACTAACTGCCGGTATAAAGCGCAACTCGCATCAAGTAGGCAGTGGATTTCTCCCGCATAAGTTACAGTTGCAGGTATATGTCACTACTGCAGATGCATTTGAGAATCCTTTCATGTTTGCTGGCACAAGGTAGCACTATGAGTTCATTCTTTAAAAAATGCGAGTAAGTAATATGGAATTATTCGAATAACATGTCAGATGTTACACATCATATGCGACTACTGTAAGGCTCGTTTTTTTATCATTTTAAACGATCTGGTCGATTTCGTCGTCACGCTGGGGTCTGGCGTTACGTTACGGGACGGGACGAAATGTACCCAGATGCACTGAGGTGTGTCACGCCATAGTACCGCTTGGTGCATGTGCTCCCCGACAATCTCTACTTCGCTTGTATAAGACAAAAATCCCCGATTCTTGGATGTCATGGGTAATCTCGAGAACTACTGGATGGATTTTGATGCGGTTTCCACCATTATGTAAAGGCTATCTCGAGGAAAGATTCAGTAGAAAATAATGTATGTATGATCAAAGGAAGCCAAGCAGTAACGATTTCAGTGAAAAAGTTGAAAACAAACTTGGCGCTTCTTAAGCTTACGCTGGGCAATCCGTTTAACATATCAATATACTATGAGCGTAAGAATTGGTCAGCATGAAAAGTGCTACAAAAAAGTCCGGGAGAGCATATCTCTATCTTCAATACATCGCCCACTATAAGTGTTTTTAGACTGGATGGAAGGGGCACGTCTTCGCGCGCTCTAGTGAGCGTGACGGCATCCTGCGCGATTGACCTTGCTTTGCCCTTGGTTTGCACTTGCCGTTCGCGAGTAATTTGAAACAAGGTAAAGTATTATAAAGCAAGATAAGTATTATGCAGATAATTTTCTAACATGTCAAGAGTCTTTGGCTTCGAGCGAAGCGAGAAGCCTCCAGCCTTTCTAGCATTTTTCAACATTTGTAGCATTTAAAATGATAGAAAGTCTAGTCTTTCGGACTGTCACTTTTTTCTTCCTTTGTTCCGCGTTCCGTTTCAATCTTTAACGGAACGCCAAATATTCCGTTTTTGGTTAATTTGATAATATATTCAATTTCCCAGCAATTTTTAAATTCCCCGCTTCAGAATTGATTGTAATATCTAGCTTGTTTTCTCGTGATACAGGTGCAAGTTTGAAAGAGAAAATGATTTCTATGTCTCTGTCAGATAGATGGGTACATGTTATAGAGATATTAGGTGCAACACAATTAACGAATATCTTAGTCCTTGTGAATTTAAGACTCAGCATTTTCCCCTCCAATGCTTTTACGGAGAGAGTTTTTTCTGTCATGAATATCAAATGGAGAGATGATAGAAACAGAAGCTCCATTAGTTTGATAAAACAAGAATTGTTCACATATTACAATTATGACGAAAATTGAAGTGAATTGCAAAGGGTCGTTCAAATGAAAAGCATTTGTAAGTTGCTGGTGGCATAGGCCTATATGATATGGCAGCAATATCTAGTTTTAATTTACTGTATTTGAGTATGTAATGCGTATTTAATACTTACTGTATGTGTATTATTTATTACAACATTTAACAACCTTGATTTTTTTTAATAATGTTTTGGGACGTGTGTTCCGATTTTCCATTCTTGAAATCTGGCAACCCTAACTACAGTAGATTAGACAGTTCATCCGCTCATCTCAATTTGAATTCTTGTTTAATGTTTACAGTTTAGGACACGAACATTTTTGTTTTACTTGATGTTAACCTAGTTTTCACAAAGAAGGTACATTATTTAACAAGAAGTTCCGTGACGAAATAAAGAGCCTACTTTTCATGCCAATAATTATTCTACAGTATATGAACCTATCTAGAATAATGATGAAATTAAGTTGGTAATATCGAAATGTCCAATTAGTTCGAAATATTCCTGGTATAATGTAGCCTAATAGAGCACTACTGTTGGCAGTCCTGGTGACTGAATATATTCTTAGTTCCATCTCTTAAGGTACAGAATACAAAATTAGGTTGAATTCCAATGGACGTTACATGCAGTTAGACATTGAATCTATCAGCACGCGTAAAAGCAAGTTGGCAACAATGGCATGCGTGTGCCGGTTAGAAATAATCGGAAATATTATGATATATTGTTGTGCCAATTTTGGATGAAATCCATTTGTTAGTATAGACGTTGTATGTATTTTAAAATTGGACCTATCAGCAAGCATAGAATCATGTTGGCAGCACTGACTTATATTAATTACTCCAAATTAGTCTAGAATGTCAGGTGCTATACGTGTGCAAAGTATACAGCTGTTGGCTTGCATACTTTCTGATATATTGATATTAGGGTTAAAAAATTTAGACAGCATTTATTAACAGTTGGCAGCCCTGATTGCTCTTAAGAATACTTATAGTCATATCTGTTATGTTACACATAGCACATACGAAATTTGGTTGAAATCCAACTGATAGTATAGGAGTTACATGTATTTAAAAATTGGTCCTATCAGCAGGCTTAGAATCATGATGGTAGAACTGAAGTATATAAGTTACTCCAAATTAATCTAAAATGGCAGGTAATATACGTGTGCATAGTTTAAAGCTGTCGGCTTGCATACTTTCTGATATATTCATATTTGGATGAAGAAAATAGAGAGAGCAATTACTAACTGTTGGCAGCCATGGTGGCTCTTAAGAATACACTCAGTCATATCTGTATATGTACAAATATTAAATACAAAATTTGGTTGAAATCCAATTAATAGTGTAGAAGTTATATGCATTTAAAAATCGGACCTATCAGAAGGCTTAATACTGCCATGTTTGGTAGCACTGACATAATTTTCAAATATGGGCTTGAGATATTCCGGTATACATCTTTACTCATACTAAATTTGGTTTCGATTGCTGCAGCCGTTTAGGAGTTGATGGGGGGGGGGGGGACGACACACAGCCAGACAGAAGGACAGACAGACAGACAGACAGACACACATTTTCCTGGATCGATCTCATAAGTCTACTTTTTCCTCATTTTTGCAAAATATGAAAAGTAGGCTAAAAATATATGAAACAATATATTTTTAATTAATGAAATGTCTCGTTTGCTTCTGTGAAAGCGTAGCGAAAGAAACGAACTACAATTATCCGAAGTCCGGCTATCCGAATCGCTTTCAGAAAAACAGATTAAGACGGAAACGTACTGCGATTCGCAAAATAATTATTCTGTCTACTGATATCGCACTAGGAGATCGCAGTCGGGTTTGAACTGCAGTTGTCTTCCCGCTCACTGCGTATCGCGCATTCCAAAATCATTAAGTTGGTGACTGTGTCCATTACTGTACCTCATACTGCCAAACTGTTAAAAGTAAACACAAAGACTTGTAACAATATCGGCAGTAGGAAGGAAGGTAACAATACACTCACGTGAAGCCCGGAAACAAATTATCATGCAGGAAGTAGCAGCAACTGACTGCTAGCCGATATATTTAGGTTTGGAATAGGCGGGCCGCGCATGCGTACTGCAAGATCCCCCATACCCCGTCGCAGCGTGTTGCTCTGCCATCTCCTGGCGCGATGACATTACGTGCGCTATTGTCCTTCCCTCCACGAAGCTAGTGTAGGCGCAGCGTGAACATTATTAACAGATCAAGACAGTCAAACAGCTTACTTTGACCGAGATATTCAGCAAACAATGACTCCCATTTACTACTATTGTACAGCACTTGTAAGTACGTACGCTGTATAGCATGTAATTAACAAGTAGTTCCGCGACGAACTAAAGAGCCTACTTTTCTTAAATTTAAGATTCATGCCAATCTACTGTATATAGACCTATCTAGAATAATGATGAAATCAAGTTGGGAATACTAACATTTCTAAGTACTGCAATTTGAAATACACCTGAAATAGTGTAGCCTAATAGAGCAACTTACTACAGTTGGCAGCCCTGGTGACTCTGAATATATTCTTAGTTCCATCTCTTAAGGTATAGAATGCACATACAAAATTAGTTTGAAATCTAATGGATAGTATGGACGTTACATGCTGTTTGATATTGGATTTATCAGTGCTCGTAAAATCATGTTTCGAACAATGTCATATGTGTGATGCTCAGAATTAATCTGAAATATTACGATCTATTATAGAGCCTATTTTGGATAAAATCCATGTGTTAGTATTGAAGTTACATGTAATAAAAATTGAAATTATCAGAAAGCTTAGAATCATGTTGGCAGCACTGAGGTATATTAGTTGTGGTGTTTGTACACCACACCCAAAACAATTGAACTAATAGTACTATATTGATGTGCAATTGCAACGATAGTGCATGTATATATTTATTGTGTTTAAGGGTAGTATAAAATCATATGTTCATTTTCATCCATTCTTGTAATCAGACGTCAACCCGAGATTTCAAACCGTAAATTTACAACCCCTCCCCCAATAAATATATTTCTTGAGCTCACTTGCGGAACTAACAACTGACAATAGATACCGCTCGAACCGTCATATACCGCTTATGAAGAGGCCGGAAGAGTGGAAAGGGAGCCGCAACAATGAGAGACCATCGGTAGCCAACAGGCTAATTCTAAAAGATGTCGGAACAATGGACCCTACAGCTTTTTAGAATAAATTGTTTTACGACGAGAAAACTGCAACCTTGTGATTTTTAAGGAAGATACCGCTACATGACACCAATATGGAAGTGGGTCACTGGGGAGAGACCTTCACCCCAATATAGCCACTTGGTGCATTATAAAGGACTTACTTCAGCCAATAAGGAAGGAGCGTCACTTTCTGTAGACAATACTTTGATATTGCAATTGGCAGATCCCCTACTGCTGGTGGGAGATATAATTGCCATATAAAAGCCGGAACAGAGCTGTATGGAGAGGAAGAATATTATTATGTTTTCACTTGAAAGCACTGAAAATTCTAAACTTGGACCTCACTTGTTGAGATTCAACTACTAAATTTCATAAAGTTAAACTAGTAAACTCAGTGGAGATCTAGCTAGGATATTTCCAGCATTGCGCTGAATATCGGAGACGAGTGAAACCATTCCATTCACTCAGCTAGGCGACAGTATCTGTGCAATTAGTGGGCAGATAGCTTTATCACGTAGGATTGGTACTTGGGACCATGGAAGACCACGCGAGATGTCTACTTCAGGAACGAGATACCTCCGCCAACATCGCCCAGGAAGATCTACAACCCGGTGAGCTCATGCATATTTGCCAATTGCAAGTCGGACGTAAATACTATTAACTTCAATAATTTAAAGAAATTACTTCCCCTTTTTATTTTATCTGTTTGGAAGGTCGCAAGACGTCATTCATCTCATCCTGTTTGTTAATAAATTATTTTTTTCAATCTATGACTTTCAGTCAATATTTACTCAATGCTAGACTTCCCAGAGGTCAAGATAATAGAATAAGGTGTTTTACAGCTAGCCTCTGCTGCCCCTCCCCCGAAAGTAAAGAATCTCAATTTAATAAATATAAATTTATCTCACAACCGTCTGTTGGAGATTGGCGCCCTATTAACCGAGCTATTTACTGCACTCATTTTATATCACGAGCTATGAAACGTTACAACATGTCACCCAAGCATGGGCCAAGCTGTGCACTAGCCGCGAAACGTTACATAGTTACTCAAAATTAATCTAAAATGTCAGGTACTATACGTGTACAAGGTTGGAGCTGATGGCTTGCATACTTTCTGACATATTGATATTAGGATTGAATAAATAAAGAGAGCATTTATTTACAGTTGGTAGCCCTGGTGGCTCTTTAGAATATGCACAGTCATATCTGTTGTAAACACATAGTACATACGAAATTTGGTTGAAATCCAATCGACAGTATAGAAGTTACATGCATTTAGAAATTGGACCTATCGGCAGACTTGGAACCATATTGGCAACACTGGCATGTATGAACTTCTGAAAATTAATCTGGAATGTTATTATCTATATGTGTGCCAATTTTGGAATAGTTCGCATGCATAACTTCTGAGATATCCAACATAGAGCTCCAATTTCAATTGCGATTTTTCATCAGTTGGTAGCACTGATGTCGATTTCAGATATGACCGTGAGATATTCAGGTATAAATCTTTACTCTTACCAAATTTGGTTTCGATAGCTGCAGCCGTTTAGGAGTTGATGGGGGGGGGGGGGGCACAGACAGACAGACAGACACACACACATTTTCCCGGATCGATCTCATAAGTCTACTTTTTCCTCATTTTTGCAAAATGCGAAAAGTAGGCTAAAAATGCGTACAGCTTCAAGAAGAGCTCTTTTTCTTTTCTTTAAAATACATATATGCATTCGGTATGTAGCCTATGTATACCCATTTTTTAGAAAAATCCAATTGTCCGAATATTTGATTATCCGAATGGAGTCCGGTCCCAATTGATTTGGGTAATTAGAGTTCTACTGTACAGTACATCGAATAATCGACAAAGAAATCAATTATTCGGACAACCGATAATCGATTAAACGACCTTCCACTGTCACTGACTCTTATTTGGTTATTGTTAACGTAGACAAGGAAGGACACTTTGTTTTTGTTTTTGGGCGAAATGAAACTTTTATAGATTTCTATTCATCATTCTGAATATAAGCGTAACTCAACTTAAGCGATGACCTCTCATTTAAACTTCTTTCTTACCATGTGTCTACTGATGAATTAATGAATTCATCGGCTAGCTGATTAATCTATTATACGGTTATTCGATTATCGATTGAACTGTCCGTCGATTAATCGCTTTCGATTAATTAATCGATTTTTATCGATTAACCGATCATCGCCTACACACACCCTACCTCCTTTAGGGCCTTGTACAGAAGGCAGGATTTACCAAGAAAATAATAAAAGAGGTCTGATCCCTCTAAGAATGAGGGTATCAGGAAAGAAAATACAGGGGCCAATTAAGTCGGGAAAGTGAAAGAATCCCTAGGCCTCAGATACCCTAATACAGTCGGGGTCGGAAGAAAACATGAGTTAGCCAAGGGAAGTCGACAGGAAAAATTACGGAGAGGAGCCCGGCTCAAGTAAGTAGAAGCAACACTGGACTCAGCCGGGGTCCCGTGATCGCCAATCCACGTCTCTCTAATTGTGAGCCCCTCAGGAAGAACAGGGAAAAATAAAACGAACAGAGAAATTAAAGTTGTTGCTGTTGTTGTTTCATTTGCGGGGCTTGGACAGCGTGGTCATTTAGCCCCGTGAACTTAGTGCGTGCAGAATTTTTCTGATAACAAGTGTTATTGTGTTGTCTGTAGTAGTGTATGTATTTGTAATTTTGTCCACTTCGTTGCGGAGTGACCAGCATTCTTGGCTGTCACCGCGGAGCCTGGGTTCGATTCCAGGCTCTGCCAAGAAAATGAATTCTGGTCTGAGGGCTGGAACGGGGATACACTCAGCCTCGTGAGGCACAAATGAGAAGAGGTGTGGTCCCATTCCTACCTCAGCCATCTTGAAAGTGGTTATCCATGGTTTCTCACTTCTATTCCAGGCAACTGCTGGGATGGTACCTAACTTAAGGCCAAGGTCGCTTCGTTCCCAAATCCTACCTCAATTACAAATACACACACTAGTGCAGATATTATAATGACACAGGTTATCAGACAAAGTCTACACACATGACCACGATGCCACAAACCCCTAAAGATACAACAACAATATCAACATTTATTTTAAGAGCGTTAAAATTCCTTCAGCATGCCTTCCTTCAGAGGGGAAGTAAAGCCGGCGGTTCCATGTCAAAGATTTATGGCATGATAAAGAACCTTCCTCTAATTACACGTGTGTGATGGTAAATAATCGGTTAAATTTGACTAACGCTCTTAAGTTCCAACGTTCGTCACCAGGAGCCAACTGCGGTGGCATCTAGTAACCAATTTCAGAACTACAGTAGTTGCTCGTTGACTGTGGCGTTTGGTAGAAAAAGTTGGAACTACTTGAAAATTGATTGTCTGCAGTCCTTACTTGAATTAAAAACAGATAACACACACTAATACAGTCATCACAATTAACACCGGTTATCAGACAGATTCTACACACACCCAAAGTACACACGGCAGCCCCTAAACTGAGGAACCAACAACATTTGTAATTTTAGGTGACGATTGGTAAGGAGGCGGCCCTGGCCTTAAGTTAGGAACGATTCCAGCATTTGACTGGAGTAGAAGTGGGGAAACATCGGATAACCACTTCCAGAATGGCTGAGGTGGGAATCAAACACTCCTCTTTTAAGTGTACCCAGTTCCAGCCCTCAGACCAGAATTAAAATGCCTTGGCAGAGCCGGGGATCGAATCCATACCTCCAGGGTGGCAGCCAAGAATGCTACTGCTACACCAGAAGGGGGACTAGAAATTCATGTGTCTCAATGACTGGATTAAACCCAATTTGTCGCCGCGAGAGTTAAACACGGTAGAACTGACTCAAAACACCTGCGATGCTTGTCATCACACAGTCTGAAGCTGAAAAATTACATAAGCGTCATTTGCCCAAAAGCTCTGTCTGCCATGGAATGTATGCCACTAAATGGGCATAACTGGATTGAATTAAACTGGAAGAAGGAGAGAGAGGAAAATAGCCAAAATGATCCTCGGCCAGTGCTGGAGGCCGGCGCGGATCCCCAGGGCAGACATTAAAACAATATCCAGTATACAGGGTGTATCTTAATTATACCGACAAAAAATCAGGGACGCTCTGCGTGTTATGTAAAAGACGATGCCGCAATGGGATTGGCGGAGAAAATGTTTCCCTCCGAGAAAATGAGGTTACTTTGTTACTTCGGGGCGCGCGATTCAAATCTACGAACTCGCCGTATTTGCTGAACCAGGCAGCAAGCCGCTGGCCACTGCTGTGCTTCAGGCAAGGGAAGGGAGTGTGATAGAAGGAGATAGAGATATGCTGGCGGGCATGCGGCAAGCTGAGGCGATCGAGGAAACTTGTGCATGCCCGCCAGCATATCTCTGTCACCTTCTATCACACTCCCTTCCCTTGCTTGAAGCACAGCGGTGGCCAGCGGCTTGCTCTCTAGCTCAGCAAATACGGCGAGTTCGTAGATTTGAATCGCGCGCCCAGAAGTAACAACGTAACCTCATTTTCTCGGAGGGAAACATTTTCTCCGCCAATCCGATTGAGGCATCGTCTTTTACATAACACGCAGAGCGTCCCTGACTTTTTTGTCGGTATAATTAAGATACACCCTGTATAGCTTTGTGGCTATTAGATCGAGTGGAATTTTAAAAGCCGACGTTTCGAGACAACTGTTTGTCCCCTTATCAAGGTTTGACAAGAAAAAAGAAAGAAAGGAAGAAAGAAAGAAAGAAAGAAAGAAAGAAAGAAAGAGAGAAAGTTAGTTAGTTAGTTAGTTAGTTAGTTAGTTAGTTAGTTAGTTAGTGTTGTTTTAAGGGGCGGAACTACGAGGCCATCTGCCCCTGGAAGGAAGAAAGAAAGAAAGAAAGAAAGAAAGAAAGAAAGAAAGAAAGTTAGTTAGTTAGTTAGTTAGTGTTGTTTTAAGGGGCGGAACTACGAGACCATCTGCCCCTGGAAGAAAGAAAGAAAGAAAGAAAGAAACAAACAAACAAAGAAAGAAAGTTATGATGATAATTGTTGTTTTAAGGGGCCTAACATCTAGGTTATCGGCCCGAAAGAAAGTTAGTTAGGTAGTTAGTTAGTTAGTTAGTTAGTTAGTTAGTGTTGTTTTAAGGGGCGGAACTACGAGGCCATCTGCCCCTGGAAGAAAGAAAGAAAGAAAGAAAGAAAGAAAGAAAGAAAGAAAGCCATGTCGAAATAAATAGTAGGGTAGAGTCATGTTACTCCGTGATATCAAGTAACACCGTGATAAAGCGTATTTCCTCTATCACTTCGTAGATTCAATTCCGAAAGTTCTAAGTTTTTACCAACAGATGGCATTAGAAACCAGGAATGTAGGAAGCCCTTGCGTTCTATCTTTGACCAACTCGATGAGGTTTAAAAAATATATTAACAGAGAGTTGACATTTCAACAAGTGATCCACATCCAGTGAAATCTGTGGTGAAGATTTTAATTTCTTATAAACAGCTGTTTCATTGAATAAGTTTCATTTCAACACCAGTCAGAGGTAAGATGCAGACCATTCGCATACAAAACTTACATGCATGTAGTTTTACGCATGCAAGGTGAGTGAGCTTAGCAATAAGTACGTTTTTCTTAGGTTGGACGATGAAATGGCACCAAAACGGGATGAAGAGGCTCGCTCCTACACAGCTGAAACACTTAAAGAAGCATTGAGGTCGATGAAGGAAGAAGGATGGTCAGTATACAAGGCCAATAGACGTTTTAATAACCCGTGGAGTACATTAAAGGATTATTGCACGAAATATTCAGCCTATCCAGGAAGTGCAACCCTTGCAAAAATTAGAAAGCCATTCGTTGCGTCACCTAAATTTGAAGTGAAGATAGTGTGTCAAGAGAGACACAATAGATCAGTCTTGGCCTAATTCCAGACCCCAGAACAATGACGATGATGGTTGTGGTGCGTGAGGTGGCTCCCCTGGCGGATGACACCAAGAGGAAGAATGGAGCCGAATGGATTGGTTATCAGTTTTGTAATGCGTGGTACGTATAAAGTCTATGTTATGTGTGATAGGTGTGAGGAATCTGATAGTGACTAAGAAGACTTTAAATATGTTTAATGGAATATTTTTAATAGAATGTGGTTGTTTTTTTTTTTATAAAAGAAACTGTGTAGTGAAATTTTTCAATATGGGCAATATGGGGTATTAGAAACTTGCAGTCTACATACGATTTGAACACTTTTATTACCTTAAACATTAGTTTTCACGATTAAAAAGTACACTGAATGGTGAACAACATGCTATCACGGAGTAACTTGAACACTATCACGGAGTAACTTGAATATCACGGCGTTACCTACTTCTACTACCGGATTTTGTTGGTTAATTCCTTGAAATAACTTACGAATATTTGTAAGACATATGCCAGAAATGTTCCATAGGGTATTCCTCTTTAACATGAAATGAATCAAAATAACTTAAATCTAAAATTTTAGAAATAGTGGCAAAAAAAAAAAGCTTAGTATCTCCCAGTTACTTAACTTTACCCCACCATGACCTCCTGAGACCAAGAGGATGTTGGTAATAAACCACAGGGAAAACCATCACCTCTTTCAAAGTTCTGTGGATGTTTACTTATTTCAATCGCCTCCCTAAAGATTCTAGTTGTGAAATGTTTCTCCATACAAATGACAGAAGTTTCATCAAAAAGAATTCGAATTCTGTATAGAATGATCAGCCACAGCAGACTTCTCTGGTTGGCAAAATCGTAAACTCCTACGATGTTCATTGAACCTTGTTGTGATTCTCCTACATGTCTGACCATTATGTACGTAACCACAGGACCAGCGTAGGAATTTTTGGTACATTCGCTGTAATTCATCCTCACTGATATTTCGTATCAGTGCAGTTATTTCGGTCTCGAGAACCTCCAGAGTACACGGATTGTTTCTGTATACCTTTGGTTTGCGGTTCCCCCACAAGTAAAAATCGCACGGCGCTGAAACATGTGAACAAATTTTCTGCAAACTTCTTCTTGAAAAGATAAGTTTCCATGGAAAATTCGATGTTTTGTTCCATACCTACCCATGTTCACGTGATACGAGGTAAGCTACAGTCCTTCACCACAAGTCATAATTATCTCAACTAAGGTATCTTGCCAGCTCCGATTGTAATAAATGCAATGACAGCATTCGAGTCTTCCCGACCCGCTCTTGTGTAATCGGCTAATGCTAGTCAACTGGCGGTGACTAATCACTCTCTGTTAGTCACTCGGGTCGGCGCAGCTCCGTTCTATAAGGGAAGGCTCCCCTCGTCCGTGGTATCCCCCCGTAATCTGACAACATTATTCTGCATACACTCTAGTTCGATCTCTCTTCTGGAACGCACGGCCACATTCAGCTGTCATCGAATAAACGCATTACGGTATTCATTTTCCCCGCAAGTTTTCTCTTCTGTTTATAAAATGGTGGCTGTATATTAATTTATTATTGGTGTAGGCTACAGAATGTTACATATACAAGACTGTCTCCATTACTGTCATTCTATTTTTAAAACGGTTATCTTTGTTGCTGTTCACTGAAGGAATTACGTCACTAGATTTTTTCCCTGGATTTTATGGAAGCCGCTATGTTTGTGCTTAACTTAGTGAATGTTTATCATTATGAGTGTGCGGTATTAAAGAGTGTGAAGGAATATCGTACACCTGTTCTGGTTAATTTTATACGCAAGTCGATTTATGAAAGTCATATAAACATTTTTTTGCGATTCAGATGTGTTTATGACTGAATGCCTCTAAAGCAGCGGTTCCCAAACTGGGGGGTCGCGACCCCCAGGGGGGTCGCGGGCCGTTCGGAAAGGGGTCGCGAGATGTATACAAATAATGGTGAACTATGTACTTAAACTTAGATGGCCATCGGGAGTTTTAAATTAAATAACTTTGTACATTTACAAAACATCATTATATTTTACAGATTTTGTCAAAACAAAACAGGAACATTTAATAATTTTGATATGTAATTGTTAATACATTTATAAGTAAAAAAGACTTCTTTAGTGAGAAACATGGGCCTGTTTTTTGTCAACAAGTTTCTTAAAATTCGGCTTAGTTTTAGATACACATACAATAAGTTCGTCTTCTACGTCCAGTCAATTTCTTGCCTTGGTTTTAATGTTGACCAATGTAGAAAATCCGAGTTCGCAGAGGTAGGATGTTGCAAAGGGCATGATGATTCTCAGAGCCACTGATATTAAGCTTGGATACTCAGCTCTTCTTTGTAGCCAGAACTTGTCTACATTTTGGGTGCTGAAGGACAGTTGCAGTCATGTCACAGGATAGCTCGATGAGTTTGTCATGAATCAGTGGGTTTAAGTCTGCCTCGTTCACAGCCTGCTCGTTGAAGGGGTTAAGCACCCAGTTCCAACCGGTGTGTTGATCCTCGGGAATGTAGCTAAGGATCTGCTCTTGTAGACCTTGCAAGTGAGTAGTAACCAGTTTGGACAGGTTGTCAATGTCGGGATAATATTCATCGCTTCGATCAAGGGATGTGATAAGCTCATTTGTCAGTTCAAAGTTTTCAAATGTATTCTTTTCAACCCTGGTTGACCAAGTGGCTAATTTCTTTAAAAACGAATTGACTTTGTCTTGTGCAAAAAGTATGGTTTTGTCTCTTCCCTGCAAGGAAACGTTGAGATCGTTCAGATGATGAAATATGTCCGCTAAATAAGCAAGTTTTAACAGCCATTCATTGTCACTCAAAAAACCGGCAAGGTCTTTGTTTGCAACTTGAAAAAATGTCTTAAGCTCAGAGCGCAAAGCGAACACTCGAGAAAACACCTTCCCTCGTGACAGCCACCTTGCCTCTGTGTGAAGCAAGAGGCATTTGTACTGTGCCTCCATTTCTTCGCATAACTGTGATAACAGTCGACACTGTAATGCCGGCTTTTTACAAAATTAACCAACTTAACAGTTTCGTTCAACACTGTTTTTAGCTCAGTTGGCATGACCTTGGTAGCTAATGCCTGGCGATGCAGAAAACAATGAACCCAAGTGGCATTAGGCATGACATTTTTCATCCGTCTCACGAAACCGCTGTCTTTCCCAGTCATTGCTTTGGCACCATCACTGCAGATTGAAATACTCTGTTGAAAGTCAATTTGAAGCGAATCGGTTGCAGACATGAACATTTTAAACATTTCCTCACCTGTTGCGTGGTCAGGCAAAGGTTTGCAAAATAAAATGTCTTCTTCCACACTACCGTCACCCTCAAAACGAACAAAGCACATAAACTGCGCCAAACTCGACACGTCCGTAGACTCGTCAACTTGAATGGAAAAGTACTCACTTTTCTGCAACTTTGTTTTCAACTGATCCTTTATGTCTTGAGCCACCTCGGTAATGCGCCTCCCCACCGAGTTGTTCGACAGAGGAATGGTGGAAAGCTTCTTAGCTGCATCTGGGCTGATCATAGTTGAAACCATATCCTGAGCAGCAGGTAGAATGAGCTCTTCAGCAATCGTGTGTGGTTTACCTTTCTTTGCTATTCGTAAAGCCACTTGATACGATGCTAGCAAAGCACTTTTGCTCATATTATTTCCACTTAACTGAACTACTGCATTTTTCTGGTAATCTAAAGCAGTTAACTTACGTTCAAAAAAATCTGCCGGCTTATCTTTAAAACTGGGATGTTTACTTTCTAAATGGCGAATCATCCTGGAAGGTTTCATACTCGCGGCCGATAACAACTCGCTGCAAATAACACACTGTGCCGATTTCCGAGCACCGTAAATCCATACTAAATATAACTGTCACTATACTTTCTCACCTTTACCCTCTTCTGTTCATGATCATCATGAGAAGTCGAAGGCCCTGCACGCTTAACAAACTTATCCATAGATAGAACAAAATCAAACAATACGCGAGCGAACAAAACACAAGAGACGTACAGTACAAGCCAGGCAGCTTGAAGCGTGGCTGACGCATGCGCATACGAGCCCTTCTTCCTCCACACGTCACTAACGTCACAACTACAGTCAAGTCAAGACAGTCGAGCTACTAGGTTCCTTTGTGACTATTTAAAAGCATTTATAAAAGTTAATAGCAGGTTATAGGCACTACTACTTTTCGTTTTTAAAATAATACCCTGGTAGTCTAAAAAGAATTACTACCATTTATTTAAATATCATTATACTATTGAACCGCCAAATATTATTTTTTGTGTCATATTATTTTAAATTTAAGTTTCTCAGTAAACATCAAACAGGTCAGTAACATCAGAATAAGATTAAAATTTTAAAATCTGAACAAAGTAAATAAATAAACATTTAAACGAATAACCTACCGGTCACTTAAGTTAAATTCCAGAGTAATTTTATCCCTCCACTTTGTCCCCCCCTCACAGACACCTGCGCTAAAACGGGGGTCGCGGCTAAAACGTATGGGCTAAAATGGGTCACGGAAAGAAAAAGTTTGGGAACCGCTGCTCTAAAGATTGACGTCACTGAGGTGAAGCTTCCTCACATGGCCATTTTCTATTACTTTGAGATGAAGCTTGATTGAGATGTACGAGTATTCTAATAACCAGGGCTAGGATTTATATGTATTTACACATTTCTTTATTACACAGATATATAGTCGTCTATATATTTTTGTACTTATCTCCATCGATTTATGTTGTCCCCTATTCAAATTTAAAGAAATTTATTTTGCATATTTTTCGGCATTTAGTGACTTTTAATGTATCCAGTACTTTTTTTTTCTAAAAAGTTTTAAGGGGTACTCTCAGTTGAGGGGCAGATGGCCTCGTAGTTCCGCCTCTTAAAACAACAATAACTAACTAACTCTCAGTTGTAGTCGACAAAACATCACGATCTTGCAATTTTCGGCAATTTGCAAAGTCCGGTCATCGTTTGTGTTCAAATCAACTTCCATCTTTTTCGATGCCTGGGGGGGATGTTAAATAGTTCGTTATTTTCTTCATCCTTCAAAACTAACCCCACGCACAAAATAACAACCTATCCCGCCTCCAAACAATAGCCTGCGTGATTCGATAGATCGATTTAAATCGAGGATTACTCGAAATCTCCTCCAGCTGTTGTGAACAGCGCGTTGACGATGAACTTTCAAGTCGGAAGTTATATTTGCCGAACTACACACATCAAAAAAAGTTTTGCATCACCTCGGTTCCCAGATCTCCGGCATATAGACGTTGACTGTGTATATTGTATCCAAGATACAGTCCCTTTGACTGTTCATAGATGTCACTAAAACTGCTCAAAGATGTAAACAACCATGCATGAGCAGGGCCTATTAGACGGAGGGGGTACGACAGCCGATCAGTTCCAGTCATTCCACCAGGACGAAGGTACGCTGCTCATGTTGTCTGTAGTTCTACCATGCCTAGAAGGTCAATACCGCAGTTCGATCGCGTCCGCATTGTTACTTTGTGTCAAGAAGGGCTCTCAACAAGGGAAGTTTCCAGGCGTCTCAGAGTGAACCAAAGCGATGTTGTTCGGACATGGAGGAGGTACAGAGATACAGGAACTGTCGATGACAGGCCTCGCTCAGGCCGCCCAAGGGCTACTACTGTAGTGGATGACCGCTACTTACGGATTGCCGCTCGGAGGAACCCTGACAGCAATGCCACCATGTTGAATAATGCGTTTCGTTCAGCCACAGGACGTCGTGTTTCAACTCAAACTGTGCGCAATAGGCTGCATGATGCGCAACTTCACTCCCGACGTCCATGGCGAGGTCCAGCTTTGCAACCCCGACACCATGCAGCGCGGTACAGATGGGCCCAACAACATGCTGAATGGACCCCACGGAATTGGCATCACGTTCTCTTCGCCGATGAGTGTCGCATATGCCTTCAACCAGACAATCGTCGGAGACGTGTTTGGAGGCACCCTGGTCAGGCTGAACGTCTTAGACACACTGTCCAGCGAGTGCAGCAAGGTGGTGGTTCCCTGATGTTTTGGGGTGGCATTATGTGGGGCCGACGTACGCCACTGGTGGTCATGGAAGGCTCCGAAACGGCTTTACGATACCTGAATGACATCCTCCGACCCATAGTGCAACCATATCGGCAGAATATTGGAGAGGCATTTGTCTTCATGGACGACAATTCACGACCTCATCGTGCACATCTTGTGAATGCGTTCCTTCAAGATAACGACATCGCTCGACTACAGTGGCCAGCATGTTCGCCAGACATGAACCCTATCGAACATGCCTGGGATATGTTGAAAAGGGCTGTTTATGGACGTCTTGACCCACCAACCACTCTGAGAGATTTACGCCGAATTGTCGTTGAGGAGTGGGACAATTTGGACCAACAGTGTCTTGATGAACTTGTGGATAGTATGCCACGGCGAATACAGGCATGCATCAATGCAAGAGGACGTGCTACTGGGTATTAGAGGTAGTGGTGTGTACTGCAATCTGGACCACAAATGCTGAAAGTCTAGCTGTATGATGGTACAACATGCAATGTGTGGGTCTCATGAGCAATAAAACGAGCTGAAATGTTGTTTGTGTTGATCTCTATTCCCTTTGTATTTAACGGTTCCGGAACTCTTGGAACCGAGGTGATGCAAAACTTTTTTTGATGTGTGTAGATACAATTGTAACAATATTTTTTTATCATTTTAAATGATCTTGTCGACTTCGTCGTTACGCTGGGGTCTGGCGTTACGTTACGGTGACGGGACGAAATGTACGCAGATGCACTGAGGTGTGTGACGTCATAGTACCGCTTAGTGCATGTGTTCCCCGACAATCTCTACTTCGTTAGTATAAGACCAAAAAAAAGATTCTTGGATATCATAGATAATCTTGAGAACCACTGGATGGATTTTGATGCGGATTTCACCATTCTGTAAAGGATTCTGTAGAAAATAATTTATGTATGATTAAAGGAAGCCAAGCAGTAACGATTTCGGTGAAAAAGTCGAAAACAAACTTGGCGTCCGTGAGCTTCTTAAGCTTACGCTGGGCAAACCGTTAAACATATCAATATACTATGAGCGTAAGAATTGGTCAGCATGAAAAGTTCTACAAAAAAGTCCGCGAGAGCATATCTCTATTTTCAATACATCGCCCACTATAAGTGTTTTTAGACTAGATGGAAGGGGCACGTCCCCGCGCGCTCTGGTGAGCGTGACGGCATCCTGCACGCTTGACCTTGCTTTGCCCTTGGTTTGCACTTACCGTTCGCGAGTAATTTGAAACAAGGTAAAGTATTATAAAGCAAGATAAGTATTATGTAGATTGTTTTCTAACATGCCAAGAGTCTTGGGCTTCGAGCGAAGCGAGAGGCCTCCAGCCTTTCTAGCATTTTTCAGCATTTGTAGCATTTAAAATGATACAAAGGCTAGTCTTTCAGACTTGTAACGGTAGCCTCATCCCCCCTTACCCTGGTTATTAGCCAAAATGATAATAATAATAATAATAATAATAATATTAGCATATCAAAATAAATGATCACATGACATTACCACACCCAGAATTAATTAAAAAAAAACACATGAAAAGGCTAATTTAATTACTCACTAGGTCAGCTGAGTTCACAGCAAATAAAACCTAGGAGTGAATGTTCCAAATTTTCGTGGTATTCAAGAACATCCCCGATTTGAATTAGGAGAAAAGATAAGGCGGGACGAAGCATGTGTCAAGACCAGCTTGTTGAGTGGAGCGCTGGGTGCGTACCTCAGCAGGCCATATTAAATTGACCCTGCCAAAGATGAAGAAGAAAAGGGGAATAATCTTCCTAGTGACTTCATGCAATAAATAACATGACAAATCGAAATAAGCTAACATGTATTGAGCAGTAAAATAAAACAATTACAAGAGACAGCCTTCCACCACTTAATTAACTAACTGACAAATATGATCTAATTAAAACACCAATGAATCACTTAACCTAAACTAACCAGGCACTTGCCCGGGTGGCAAGATTACACGCATCTACATTTGTGATAGAAATGAATTTGATTAGAATGATTCCCCTGACGACAAACTAAAGGAATAACAACATGAGAAAGGCAATGCCTTCTCAAAAACAATGCTGCATCAAACAACCGAAACGCCCCTTAGTGGAACGGAAAAGTCTGACAACCTCCACAGTCCAGCATTGACCGTCCCGTCAAGGCTGTCTGACCAAGAATTAAAACCCACGAGGTTCCCATCCAGCTAACGGGAAATAGGGCAATAATAATACACCCTGCAGTAATTACATATAAAGGTACCACCAAAATATTACTAGACCCTCCAAAAGATTACATACTAAAGTGTTAAAATAGACTTTATCTAGTTAAGCTTACGGACCGCCGACACGCGGCCTTAAAATGACGTTACAAAATTTAGCAGTCAAAGTTTGTATAGATCGTCCTTGGTTATGCCCCTTAGTAATTAAATCATGATAGTACCACCTGATGTCTTCGAACCCTCCGGGGAAAACTGCACACACGTTTTCCCCGGAGGCAAATGCTCAAGAGTCTTTCTGTCAGCAAACTTCCTCACACACTGTTCTTCGAGTCACAGATTCCACCCTAGTATATCCGTCTATCCCCCTCCACAACCCTCCAGTAGTACCAACTGCGACCAGCCGCTCAATCGGCCAAAACAAAGCCAGAGTTCAAGGTCTTGAGTGGGTACTATAGAATATCTGCCCATACAGGTTACTGCGTAGAAACCTTCTAGGAGACGAGGTGTTACACAATGTCCTTTGTAAGATCTTTCTCAGAATAAGAGCTTGGCGAACGAAACTGACAGTAAATGTTCACCTTTCAAAGGTTCACGGATCAAAGCTTGACTTATCCCTCTTTTCCATTTACGATAAATCTTTAGGTGACAGCACACACAAAGGCACAAATCCTGGCAGGATGGTGTGGCGATCCCATTTCAGCAGTAGCCAGGTGCCAACTTGGTGAATGGAATTCTCAGAAGGGCCCTGGTGTATGCTCTCGTGATAATCTGGTCAGACCTGGACCTCCTGCTGCGTCTCGAAGATAAGATGAACATGTACCGATTTGCAAAATTGGTACATCCTCCTCCTCCAAAGGAAGACGATGGGGGGCTGATGAACAGGGTGATGGTGTCCAGCTGGTCTCTTGGCAGCTGAAAAGGCTACTCCAATCCCCGCCAGCGGACCTTGAAGTAGATCTCCTTGGGTAGAAAGATGCCATGGGACCTAGATGGTACCTCCAAACTGGGCCCAGATTGGTAGTACACGTCCCACATAGTGACCACTGAAACACACATCAGAACAGCAGCGTATGGTCCAAATACAGTTCCCTTAGAGGGAACAATCGTTCCAGGCCAGCCAACCAGCCCATAACAGCTGAAGTTATCCCAGGAAGGATAAAAAAAACATCACACGAAGCATTAGTGTGCCATCGAAGTTCATTTAAGAGTCTTTCAAATCACAAGGGATACTTGATGCTTCAAACAAGGTTCTGCGCAAAGAGATAGCGTCCAGGGCATAATTAAAGGTCCACCGAAGTACGAAAAACACACGAAAGGGGCAACCAACTATACGATATGACTGACGTTAACAAGCTTAATTGAAAGTTCACTACAATACTTAGCAAGAATAACTAAAATTTAACTAAGGTGTACAGAACCCAGAATTTTTCTTTAGAATATGCAAATCAAAGGCACCTACAAACTTGCCCACAAAAATTTTTAAACAATTTTTCCAAAATGAATTTACTTTAACAAAACCGAAGGACCATTTTTCTGCGACTTCACGAAATCAGGACAGCACGTAACTATTTCCAAAATTCACAATGACAATTACATTAACATGCCGCACCGGGCATTCCATCAGAACTACATTTACTATACCGCCCGTGACACCGCTCAAGTTAATACATTACAAAATTACCTACCGCACCGAAGGCATCACACAGAGCTCGTTTTGATATGCACACAAACACAAATTACATGTCTTGCTCAATTTTACATGTTCCTGACCCACACTGCCCTCAGTGGCCTCCAAGGACAGGAGGAACAGAGACCACAACATCCTATCACACAAGCACACTAGCAGCAAGACAAACAAAACAAGGAAAAACCACGTCACCCACATAATTCACACACACATTCACACTTTAATAATAAGAATGCCCTAATTCCATCGGGCTGTCACCCCGATATTTCTCCCACTCCATATCTGCCAACGGGCACTGTTCCCGGTGACACACAACGTCTCCTACTCCATAATTGCCTACGGGCTCTGTTCCCGGCGACAACACAAAACATAAATAACCCTAAATTCCATAGGACAACTTGCGAACCAGGAAAACAGCACGAGGACTGCAGTTCATAACCTGACGTGAATTATTAAAACAGTATGCACTGTCATTCACACACTACACAAACAAACACCGCCCTGTCCTTCACATGACAGGTCCTCTCCCTTATGACACCGGGAGGAACATCACACTTGCGCCACCAAACCCTGGCCATCACGACATAATCAG
Organism: Meconema thalassinum; assembly: GCA_946902985.2. Classification (NCBI taxonomy): domain Eukaryota; kingdom Metazoa; phylum Arthropoda; class Insecta; order Orthoptera; family Tettigoniidae; genus Meconema; species Meconema thalassinum. The sequence continues at coordinate 96,830,739 of OX336400.1, read as the reverse complement.
CTCGGTACCTGAGCTCCCCCTCTGGATCAACTCACGACCCCACAGAGGGTAATTAACATCTTCCCCCACAAAGGCATGGCCGCCTCAGAAGATGACAGTACAACACATTACCAAAACATAAATACACATTCGACACAAGGTAGGGCACCCACCAAGCGTCACACACACCCTAGTGCATGTGGTTCACCTTCCAATCACACAACACAGACAATCACAACCCCGAAAATTTCTCTAAGTGGCGTTACCACAGACTACAGACGTCTCTAACTAACAACGTGTGTCATCTTCCATTAATGTTCACCATTCAAATCCCGGGTGACACTTTATGACCACACTCAAATCGAACCCATGATGCTTCAACGCACCACTGTCATCATACGTTCCCAAAACATTAACTTCACGAAGCTACTTAAAATCTCAAAATTCACAACCTCCTCGACTAACAACACGTGTCTGTATCTCACCAACTGCTAACGCCAATAAAATTTCTCCCAGAATATCAAAACTAATTTATTCAGAATTACAAATCACAGAAGTGACGATTGTTACATCTCAAAAGGCATGAAGCAATTAAAATCTTCAAAATAAATCCATAAATCCAGCTCACACCTAACCACATTGGAACCTCGCACTAAAAAAAACTGCCAAGCTATCAACACCCTATTACTCAGAGAATTTAAATTATTTTTACCACCAAAGATGATTACTCCAGTATCTACCCAGGACACTAACTGTCACTAAGGCTCACAATCGATCAGAACATCCGGTGGCAACAGCCTAACTCACACACACCCAAGGTGACGGGGCTACACCAAATTTTAATGAACCCAGAACCTTTCAGAGTTGAAACTACAACAGGAACACTAGCGGTCTAACAGATCAAGGCTGCAAGTTATAAATAACTAACCAACTAATGCACTGAAGCACCCTCAACCGAAAACTCCAGAATCAAAATATCAAAATATGCATGAACGCCTACAACAGCTGATTGTGAAGTGAACACACCCAAGCTAACGGGAGTCTACATGAAATCTCACGAACCTACAACCCTTCAGAAATGCGACCACAATAGAAAACCCTAGCCGCCTAACAGCAAGAAACTGCAAGTTATGAATAACTAACGAACCAGCCTATTTCAATGCCATCGCAAACGAAGCATTGCAACCTCCCAAAAATCTCAAAATCAGACTAGTGAACACAGCAGCTGACATACAACGACAACTCAGCATGCCACCGCAGGATATCTCCCTAAAGGAAAACTTTCACCAACCGAACTACCAAATAATTTTTTTTTATATATATACCAACAATCAACAAGTATTCCCAGAGTTACTAACTTCATCACTGGAACTCGAACACAGGACTCCAGTTCCTAACATTCATCCATCATCCATCACACATCCTTCTCAAACATATCATTATAAGATTTTACCACCCACGACAATAACCCATTACATTCAATTATGCAAATTAGCAATCGTACAAATATCATGAACACAAAATACCCTATGGTATAGAAACACTTACCGACAGCTCACCAATTGTGGCCCGACTCTCCATACAAACTGGACGAGTGGCTTCTAAATACCCCCCAAAAAATTAGCCTTTCACCGAGATAACGAAGTCCCATACCTTTCAGTCACTCGAGTCGGGCAAATGCTATATACACCCTGCCCGGGCCCAATCAAGATGGTACTCACACCCCAAATTAAATGGACTCCTGACAGTAGATCCCCATACGAAGCACATCTGCATAATAGGTCCATTTTCAAAATTCAACTAATACAACTAATATAAAATTAATAATAATCCATCTTACGTTACTGGCAATTAGGCCTCAATTACTCCCACCCAAATTCAAATTGCAAACCTACATCAATTCATTCACACATGACTTTCATTCAATCAGCAGGATTAAAAAAAAACTGAAGGATTACCAAAGACAATAAATACAATTTTGACCACCAAAGAACACCAGTTCGATTCCTACTCAGGGCAGCAATAAAAATCGCATCACACACACTCTTTCATCCTGAACACAGTGAACCACAGAAATACATTCATACCTCCACCAGACATAAGTGCTCCCTTCCCTGAACAATCCTAAAATTCCCCATTTACAACAGTATGTTAGTATTCGGATCGTCAAGACACTATAACGCCAACGGAGTATCAACTCACGTGAGGACCTGATAAAACAACCCGTAGTTGTAGCCCTGAAATCACAGATCTCCTTACATCGTAGGAAAACGTCCTAAAACGAAAGACACGAATCGGGGGGAAATATTTATTTACACCCTAAATGAGATGCGACGTGAAGGTGACTGCCTCCCAGAAACATCCCACTTAGTAAGTCACTCAACGAACACACACTAATATACTGAATATTAAAGCCATTTAATACTTGACCAATTTAGATGACAATCTAACCTTAAAATCCCCATGTCACAACAAGACTATTTACTCTCCCCCCAATTACTAAGCAAACTTAAACATAAATCATACATACATAAACACTCACCTGATTCATTTATACTGAATTAGCACACACGCAATTCGACACTTAACATCATTCAAAACACAATTACCGAACGTACATATTGACAGCAATTCGACCATTTTCCAGAATTAATTTAACGCAGAATAAGTTGACAATACCAAATTTTAATACTCTCACGGTCCAATTTAATTCGACAGAACTACCAACAGCGAAATAATTAACCCCCAGCTAACGAAATGACAACAAAACTTGAAATGTTTGGCCTAATGAACAGCTGATCACTACCAATTATACCTCACACGTATTATGCACAGCGAATCGCAGAATTTCAGCCTTACATCACTAACAATTATTAAGAATAATTACAGATTTACCCCAAGGAACCTGCTGATGATAAATCCACACACGCAATTCACATTTTCACTGACATCAGTTGTATAAAATAATAACTTGTCACAGACGTCGGCCATGATGGTTCAAAATCACTACGTGATTCAACAGGCGTGTACTAAGTTATTCTTACTGGAAATACAATTTTATCAATTTCAGCCTATTTTCAAGAGAATTTAAAACGTCACTAATTTAAATTTTACCAAAACTACTTCCAATCAGACAAAACTTTATTCTTTCCAAACACGTGACACAATTTGTCAAAACAACACTTCCCGAGGTGTAGATTTAACACAGGCGCAGTAAAATTGAGCTGGACTATTTCCTACAAGAACAGAATGAATATACAACCACCCCAAAACCATACAAACAGCATATAAAAACTCACCACGTGTGAAATTCCTTCAGCCGGTCAACTCGTCAATCTGGCAACGCAGCACGGCCATTACTCTCCCGTCAGTCCTGACTTTCGTCCAGCGCACGTGATCGCCACTTTCGGCTATCTGCTCGACTTAACAGCTGACGACAGAATTGTTCATTTGGTCTTCGGTGTACATAGCAGGTTATTTTACATGAAATCAAATCACAACATGTATTAGGTTCTGCTCTAATTGCTACCCTACCTATTGGAGAAAAAATTAGTAGTATGGAGGGCCCAATCTACATTAATTAAGTTACTGAATTTAATTTTAATTAATTACTGCAATCAGTCAATAGGAAGGATTGTTTACTAATGGCAAGATCACAGAGCAAAACCATGCTCATTGCTACCTTTGTAACAGGTAGCCTCATCCCCCCTTACCCTGGTTATTAGCCAAAATGATAATAATAATAATAATAATAATAATATTAGCATATCAAAATAAATGATCACATGACATTACCACACCCAGAATTAATAATAAAAAAAACACATGAAAAGGCTAATTTAATTACTCACTAGGTCAGCTGAGTTCACAGCAAATAAAACCTAGGAGTGAATGTTCCAAATTTTCGTGGTATTCAAGAACATCCCCGATTTGAATTAGGAGAAAATATAAGGCGGGACGAAGCATGTGTCAAGACCAGCTTGTTGAGTGGAGCGCTGGGTGCGTACCTCAGCAGGCCATATTAAATTGACCCTGCCAAAGATGAAGAAGAAAAGGGGAATAATCTTCCTAGTGACTTCATGCAATAAATAAGATGACAAATCGAAATAAGCTAACATGTATTGAGCAGTAAAATAAAACAATTACAAGAGACAGCCTTCCACCACTTAATTAACTAACTGACAAATATGATCTAATTAAAACACCAATGAATCACTTAACCTAAACTAACCAGGCACTTGCCCGGGTGGCAAGATTACACGCATCTACATTTGTGATAGAAATGAATTTGATTAGAATGATTCCCCTGACGACAAACTAAAGGAATAACAACATGAGAAAGGCAATGCCTTCTCAAAAACAATGCTGCATCAAACAACCGAAACGCCCCTTAGTGGAACGGAAAAGTCTGACAACCTCCACAGTCCAGCATTGACCGTCCCGTCAAGGCTGTCTGACCAAGAATTAAAACCCACGAGGTTCCCATCCAGCTAACGGGAAATAGGGCAATAATAATACACCCTGCAGTAATTACATATAAAGGTACCACCAAAATATTACTAGACCCTCCAAAAGATTACATACTAAAGTGTTAAAATAGACTTTATCTAGTTAAGCTTACGGACCGCCGACACGCGACCTTAAAATGACGTTACAAAATTTAGCAGTCAAAGTTTGTATAGATCGTCCTTGGTTATGCCCCTTAGTAATTAAATCATGATAGTACCACCTGATGTCTTCGAACCCTCCGGGGAAAACTGCACACACGTTTTCCCCGGAGGCAAATGCTCAAGAGTCTTTCTGTCAGCAAACTTCCTCACACACTGTTCTTCGAGTCACAGATTCCACCCTAGTATATCCGTCTATCCCCCTCCACAACCCTCCAGTAGTACCAACTGCGACCAGCCGCTCAATCGGCCAAAACAAAGCCAGAGTTCAAGGTCTTGAGTGGGTACTATAGAATATCTGCCCATACAGGTTACTGCGTAGAAACCTTCTAGGAGACGAGGTGTTACACAATGTCCTTTGTAAGATCTTTCTCAGAATAAGAGCTTGGCGAACGAAACTGACAGTAAATGTTCACCTTTCAAAGGTTCACGGATCAAAGCTTGACTTATCCCTCTTTTCCATTTACGATAAATCTTTAGGTGACAGCACACACAAAGGCACAAATCCTGGCAGGATGGTGTGGCGATCCCATTTCAGCAGTAGCCAGGTGCCAACTTGGTGAATGGAATTCTCAGAAGGGCCCTGGTGTATGCTCTCGTGATAATCTGGTCAGACCTGTACCTCCTGCTGCGTCTCGAAGATAAGATGAACATGTACCGATTTGCAAAATTGGTACAAGACTGACTGTCACTTTTTCTTAAACAGTTTTCAAATGTTTAAGGGGTGCGCGTACCCCCCGCGTTCCCCCTGAAAAAAGCACTGAATGCAACTATATATTTTATTCTTGGGAGTAAAAATATATTGAGTTGTCGTTTCCAGTGACCGAAAATTTGGCAACATAGGACAAGATTACAGTTATGTACTAGGGGTGTTCAAATGAAAAGGTACGATTCGTCGTAAAACGGAAACCTGTTGATATTTGAATATGCCGCTTTGGGATAACGTTGTAGTGTCCGGCGTGGTAATACGCATTCGTCAGCGCACATACACGTGACGCAGAGGAGAAGCTGACAGTTGGACGTTCCGTCCCGTCCAGTTGAAGTTGATTCCTAGAGCACGGACGAACCATTAACAGTGACGTCTGACGTTTATTGTGCGACACTCCGTAGCCTACGCAAGAACAAACGGCCTGGACTGCTAACGAAGGGAGTAATTCTGCTCCATGATAACGCTCGCTCACACGACTCTAACGTCACACAAGGTGTATTGGCCACGTTCAAGTGGGAGCAACTTGAGCATTCGCCCTAAAGCCCGGACTTGTCACCCTGAGACTTCCATCTCTTTGGTCAGTGAAGAAAAACATCTCAAGGGGACACGTTTCCAAACGGACGACGAACTAAAGGACACCGTACAGGATTGGCTCCTGTCACAACCAGAAGACTTTCTGGGAACAGGGAATCCTGCGGCTAGTGAAGCAATGGGACACCTGTGCACAGGCCTGTGGTGATTACTTTTGAATAACGAATAAATTGTACCCACAGTATCGTTTTGTACCTTTTCATTTGAACAATCCTCATACATAAATTGTTTTTGAGCAAAGAAATATTTCTTAAGTATGTGACTGTGACGATTATTAGCAAGCATCCCTTTGAGTCAGTTACCAATGTTTATAAAAATAAACCTGGATCTTGAGATGTGCAAGTTTTCAAGAAATCCTAGCTTTGGGGAAGTGTAACGTAAAACTAGAATCAGATACATCTCCTGCCGATACAGTGAATTTTAAATATGCGCCAATCACCTCATGTGTGCGGTAGAGTGAGGCTTCGACCAACACAACAAATCACTTTTGCGAGACAACAGGAGATATTTCAAGTTTGAAAATTTTAAAAACAACATTTTGTGGCACACTGTATTGGTAGCACTAATATTCAATGAATGAATGAATGAATGAATAACAAATGAAAAGTAAATGAACTGAAAAATAAATTGAATAATTTAATTTATGAATCCAGTTTTTAATGTACAGTACTGTTTGTAGAAAGTGAAACACCCAGATGAAATGATCGGAGACACTCCCAGAACAGGGGTCGTGTAGGCCTGCGATACCATACTAAGTGATTGAAATCGCAGAAACATGGCGTGCACAATGGCCCACCAGTGCCCTCTGTCGTGGGATCAGACGGGTCCGTGTTCCGCACAGCTCTGTCGGCGTGGGGCTGTCATACCAAGTGGAAACGTGTAAGCAAGTGCAACGATGCATCGCCGACATCACAGGGTGGACAATCAGCATGTGAGTGTGGTTGAACGAGGCAGAATGCATGGGCTCCGGGAGGGGGGGGGGGGTTAGTCGTTCCGGGACATTGCGGCTCGTACAGGGCACGCTGCGTTTACAGTAAGGCGTATGTGGATCCAGTGTAGAGAGGAGGGCCGTACACAGCGACGACAGGGTACAGAACGACGCAATGTGACCACAGCGCGAGACGACCTCCATCTTCTCCGCATGGCCGTATCGGACAGAACAGCGTCGTCCTTGGTGCTGGCTCGACGTTGGAGCACTGCAAAGGGGGTGGACATGTCTGCGTCGACGGTGCGGCGCCGTATTTTGAGGGCTGGACTGGTAGCACGCATGACACTGCGTCGGCTTCCATTGACTGGGAACCACCGGGTGAGTTAGCCATGGTCGTTACGGCATGACTGCTGGCAGTCACTCACATCCGGGAGGCGAGGAGGTTCGAATCCCCTCGCCGGCAACCTTGAAGATGGTCTTCTGTGGTTTCCCATCTTCCTTCCAGGCAAATGCCGGGGTTGGTCCCTAACTATAGGCCACAGCCGCTACCTTCCAACTCCTCGACCTTCCATTCCAACTTTCCTCCCCAACGGTACTTGTAGCTCACCCATTGGGTGTCCGTCTCGAAGCAGCTACAAAACTGGCGAGCCGAACATGTCCTCGGACACTCCCGGCACTAAAAGCCATATGCTAAAAAAATATTAAAAAAAGACTGGGAACCACCGACGCCCCCGACTGCAATGGGCACGTTCACGCTGACATTGGCAGCCTGAGTGGCGAAATGTAGTGTTTTCGGACAAGTCCCGCTTCAACCTGTCCTAAAGTGATGGCCGCATACGCGTTCGACGCCACCGTGGAGAACGCAATCAGGCAGACTGTATTGTTGAGCGGCATAACGGACAAACACCAGCTGTAATGGTTTGGGGGGCGCAATTGCCTGTAACAGGCGATCTGAACAGTGACCGCTACATCAGGGAAGTGTTACAGCCCGCGGCACTGCCCCTCTTGCAGGCCGTTCCACAGGCCATATTTCAGCAGGACAATGCCCACCCGCATATGGCGAGGAATGTGCAATCCTTCTTCGCAGAACGACGGATACCTCTCCTTCCCTGGCCTGCCCGTTCGCGTGACATGTCGCCCATCGAACATGTCTGGAATATGGTCGGTCGGCAACTTGTTCGTTCAGGTCCACCTGCCGCCACTGTTGATGCTTTGTGGACGCGCCTACAATCCACGTGGGGCGGTATTCCCCAGCAGCGTATTCAAGCGCAGTATGCCATGACGTCTAGCGGCTCAGAGTGCAGCAAGTGGTGGCGCGACGCCGTACTGAAGATCGACCGTCAACGTGCATGTATCGGACTGTCCTTCTAATCAGTAATGTATTGTCATGTCCCTAATCTGTGGTATAAAGTGCAATGTGGTCACATCTCTTGTTCTTGGTGTTTCACTTTCTACAAACAGTAATGTATTTTTGTAGGCTTTAAAAGTAACAAAATGTAGTGTTTAGTGGTTAAATTAATTTCATTGTCCATAGTTTGCAAAATGTATTCACATATATACGAAATGAGGTAATGTGTAATGGAAAACTAGAATCATTTCCAAGTTTTGCAACATTAAAATAAATAGTTATTTTTTAGGGTGCTTAATGCCTTAATATTTATTAGTGATAGTTACCAAACTTAAGTTACTAAGCTTTCTGACGAGTTTTTTATTTTTGTTTCTGGAGGGCAAATACTGTCTGTGGGTGTCAACTGAAGATTTGGTAGTGTTTTGTTTGTAGAGCAATATTTGTCTTGCATATTTGGATCTGATGATGTTTGCTTGACGAGCGAAACATGTCATCCCTCAGTTGTCTTCTTCTTCTTCTTCTTCTTCAATAGCCCGTAACAATATCTATAAATCTTCTTCATCTACATGTGCCGTCTCCTCTAAGAAGATTGGCGATCATCACAGAAATCCGGTTTTTGAATCTAGCAGCACTGAAAGGTTCACTGGAACTACACTTGAACCACTCTTTTAGATTGTCCAACCGAGAGATTCTTCTTCCTCGACTCCTTCTGCCCTCAACCTTCCCTTGAATAATTTCTTGTAGAAGACGATACCTGCCTCCTCTCATTATATGGCCCAAGTATTGTAACTTCCTAATTTTGACTTCCTTATCTTTACCTATCCTACGCAATATCTCAAGATTTGCGACTATCCATCCAGCTTACTCGTAAGATCTTTCGATATGTCCACATCTCAAACGTCTCTTGTCTGTTAATCATATCTTGTTTGAGTGTCCAAGCTTCCATGCCGTAGAAGAGTGCCGAGTACACATAACATTTTAGCAACCTTCGTTTTAAATTTATTCTAAGGTCACAATTGCACAATAAATTTCTCATTTGATTGAATGCACTTCTGGTTTGTCCTATCCTTGCCTTTATTTCTTGAGAGCAATCATTGGTAGCGTTAACTATGGTTCCTAAATATCTGTATTTCTGAACTCTTTGAACTGCTTCATCTTTGATTATCAAATTTCCTGGATTATTCTCTTTTGAAATTACTGTGAAACTGGTTTCTAGCGGCTTCGGTGGCGTAGTTGGTAGCATACTGAGCTTCTATGCGCAAGATAGCGGGTTCAAACCCAGCCGAAGCCGTCGGGTTTTTTAAGAGCGTTAAAAATCCCTCAGTATGCCTTCCTTCGGAGGGGAAGTAAAGCCGGCGGTCTCATGTAATAGATTTATGGCATGTTAAAGAACCTTCCACTAATTACACCTGTGTGAAGCTAAATTGTATAGGTTAGGAATGTAAACAACGCTCTTAGGTTCCTACGTTCGTTGCCAAGAGCCGTCTGCGGTGGCGTCTAGTAGCTAAGTTATGAACTAGGCCTAGTAGTCGTTGACGGTGTCATTTGGCGGCAAAAGTAGAAACTATTTGAAAAATTCAAAGTTGCAGTCCTTACTTGAATTTTAAAAAGATACACACACTAATACAGCCATTACAATTAACACCGGTTATCAGACAGATTCTACACACACCCAAAGTACACGGGGCTACATGACCACGTTGTCGCAGCCCCTTAAATAAGGAACCAACCAACCAAACTGGTTTTCTTAACATTTAGAGTTAAACCACTTTTCTCGCTGGCTTCTATCACTCTATCCGTCAACAGTTCAAGGCATCCGGCGATTAGTAGAGTACCGTCCACAAATCTTAGTCACGTGGAATTTTTTTCAGGTTATTTTTCACATATTTCAGTAATTGGAATGACTTTGTGTTAACCAACTGAAAACTACAATATTAATTGTGAATAAGGGAACACTGAAAAATGGCTTCAAAGCTATCTTAACTCTACATCGGGCATGAATACTGTATTATATTAGGGCCTATAACTAAAGCCCTGCGCGGATAAACCCGCGGATATCCGCAAAATGTTTCACCATGCGGATGTACAGTGGAACTTGGATAATAATTCGAACCTCAAGGGACCAGTAAAAAAAATCGAATTATCCAAAGATTCGAATTAAGAAAGTTCTTTGAAAAGGGTCGAGAAAATATTCAAATGTTAAGTTTTCATCCAAGAACTTTTATAAAACATAATAATATATATGTTTTTAACGAGTCAAGTGTGTATATAGGCTACTATGTATTATATTAAGTTTACATAATGATTTACGTTCAACAAAGCAGCTTCGGTGGCATAGTTGGTAGCATGCTGAGCTTCTATGCCCAAGATAGAGGGTTAAAACCCGGCCGAAGCCGTCGGATTTTTTAAGAGCGTTAAAAATCCCTCAGTATGCCTTCCTTCGGAGGGGAAGTAAAGCCAGTGGTCCCATGTCATATATTTATGGCATGTTAAAGAACCTTCCACTAATTGCACCTGTATGAAGCTAAATTAGATAGGTTAATAATGTAAACAACGCTCTTAGGTTTCTACGTTCGTTGCCAAAAGCCGACTGCGGTGGCGTCTAGTAGCTAAGTGCTGAACTTGGGCCTAGTAGTCGTTGACGGTGGCGCTTGACGGCAAAAGTAGGAACTATTTGAAAAATTCTAAGTTGCAGTACTTAAATTAAAAAACAGATAACACACACTAATACAGTCATCACAATTAACACCGGTTATCAGACAGATTCTACGCACACCCAAAGTACACGGGGCTACATGACCGCGTTGTCGCAGCCCCTAAACTTAAGAACCAACCAACCAACCTACGTTCAACAAAGCAGATTAACAGACTGTAAAATGACTGTATCGTGCATAACCTCAAAAGTTTCAAATGATAAAATAAAACTAAAATGTACTATTCACCTATTTAATGACAGTAGTAATCCAGCAATCTAGTTACGTCTTAGAGAAATCTACTGTTTTTTCAAAAAAGTTTGAGATGTTTACCTATTTCCTACAATTAAGTCTCTCGGCCATCACAAAAGAATCTAACAAATTCAAGAAACGGAAAACAGAATACAATCGAGTAGTGGCCGCATGCCAATGATACAACGTCGTTTTTCGGGAATTCCTGACCCAACTGCTTGGCTTCCATCAGCTTTTTCCCGTAAAAACTTCGAATTATCCAAAATATAATTCGAATTAACCATGATTTTTAGCATTGATTGTATATAAAATGTTAGGGACCAAGAGAAAAATTCGAATTATAGAAGTTCGAATTATTCACGTTCCACTGTAGTTCGAATGGCTGTGCGGATAGCGGATAAGCTGCGGATAATGTTTGGAGTAAATTTGCGGATAGCTTTTAGAATGCAATCCGAACTTGTTTAATATCATTAATAGGACCTGGATGTTTATGATATATCATATTTTTCCGTTATGCTTTTTCATGACAAATGTAAGATGATGATTTAAGCTAATCTCATTCAAATTATATCATTAAACAATAATCATCACTCGGAACAGGAAAGGGTTGCAATTCTGGCTGTATAACATTCATTTTTAACATAGCACATGACATACATAGCCTAAGAGAACGACTTTTCCCTTTATCTACTGTATCTACTAAAATTAAAATGATTATTTTAATGCCAGTAGATTCGGATAACAAACGTGGGATGCGGAAAAAGGTCGTGTGGATGCGGGGCGGATGCGGATAACAGTCGTGCAGATTCGAAGCGGATGTAGATAACAGTCGTGCGGATGCGGATAACAGTCGTGCGAATGCGGGGCGGATGCGGATAAGAGTCGTGTGGATGCGGAGTGGATGCGGATAACAGTCGCGCGGAAGCGTGGAGGATGCGGATAAGCGTCGTGCGGATGCGGGGCAGATGCGGATAACAGTCGTGTGGATGCGGAGTGGATGCGGAAGCGGGGAGGATGCGTATAACAGTCGTGCGGATGCGGGGTGGATGCGGATAACAGTAGTACGGATGCGGGGCGGGTGCGTATAAGAGTCGTGTGGATGCTGGGCGAATGCGTATAACAGTCGTGCGGATGCGTATAACAGTCGTGTGGATGCGGAGCGGATGCGTATAACAGTCGTGCGGATGCGTATAACAGTCGTGCGGATGCGGGGTGGATGCGGATAACAGTAGTACGGATGCGGGGCGGGTGCGTATAAGAGTCGTGTGGATGCTGGGCGAATGCGTATAACAGTCGTGCGGATGCGTATAACAGTCGTGTGGATGCGGAGCGGATGCGTATAACAGTCGTGCGGATGCGGGGAGGATGCGGATAAGAGTCGTGCGGATGCGGGGCGGATGCGGATAAGAGTCGTGCGGATGCAGAGTGGATGCGGATAACAGTCGTGCGGAAGCGGGGAGGATGCGGATAAGAGTCGTGCGGATTCGGGGCAGTTGCGGATAACAGTCGTGTGGATGCGGGGCAGATGCGGATAACAGTCGTGCGGATGCGGAGCGGATCCGTATAACAGTCGTGCGGATGCGGGGTGGATGCGGATAAGAGTCGTGTGGATGCGGGGCAGATGCGGATAACAGTCGTGTGGATGCGGGGCGGATGCGGATAACAGTCGTGCGGAAGCGGGGAGGATGCGGATAAGAGTCGTGCGGATGCGGGGCAGATGCGGATAACAGTCGTGTGGATGCGGAGCGGATCCGTATAACAGTCGTGCGGATGCGGGGTGGATGCGGATAACAGTCGTGCTGATGCGGGGCGGATAACCTTTTCATTATCCTCACAGGGCTCTACCTATAGCCTGTCTAGGATGCTGTATTAGTCTAACCTCCTCTGATAAAATGTCTTAAAGCTCTTATTGTCTATTATCCCTGTGCCCGAATGTTAAATATTTAGTCCAATTGTTCGCAGCCACTTCATCTATTCTGCTATTCTGAGCGCAGTTCATGTTATGTATACTGCTGTGGAGCCAGATAAAATAAATCATTAATCAATCAAGATGGGGCGCTCTTTTATGTCTCTCAAGTCACTGTCAGTACTTCCGCTGTGTGTGTACACTGGGAGAGCTTGACTTCCTGTCCTCGGTCCCTCTCCTCGCAACAATGCAGGATGGATGTGGAGGATGAAGTCCCAATACAAAGACTAGAATTCAAGTCGTAAATCACGGGTATGAAACCAGAAGTGTATTATAGTGAATTTATCATAATCAAGAGCCTCCGTGGCTTAAGCGGCAGTACGCTTGCCTCTCACCGCTGGGTCCGTGGTTCAAATTCCGGTCACTCCATGTGACTGGAAGCAGGTTGTGGATTTTCAGGGAATACGGGAAAAAGAAAGGAGTATGGCTAAGGTCATAGATGTGCTTAAGTTAAGTATAGCAAAACGTAACTTTCTATATTTCTCACCAAAATAATAAAACATTCTCCCAATTAAGTTAAAGGAATTTAAAAGTAAAACAAGCAAACCTGAAGATGCATATTATAAATATTTTCTCAGGGAAAACAAAATGAAAATTGAAAATATAATTAGTTGGGCCTATAAGTTTATACACGCGTACGTTTTATTTTTCTTTCTTATACAATATATAGTACATATAACATATAAATATAACGTGTTATTCGACTAAGCCATTATACAATTTGGTTGTACTGTAGTCTACATTATGTGATTGCTCTTCCTACTCTGTACGAATTTGCTATCCTATTTTCACATGTCTTTATCATATGGTAATAATATAATTCATTAATAATTTTAAACTTACAGGTTAAACAAATGAGTAGGAATTGAAAGAAATTCATAAAATGTGTACAGTCTTTTGAAATTTTGTAAGCAGTGTACATCTTAACGATATTTTAATTTCTACGTAGTATAAAACAAAGTCCCCGATTCTTGGATGCAACGGGTGATCTCGAAAACCATTGGATAGATTTTGATCCGGGTGTTCACCATTCTGTAAAGGATTTCACGAGGAAGGTTTCTGTTGATAAACATTCATTTAATACCAAAGGAAGCCGAGCAGTAACGATTTCAGTGAATCAAGTCGAATAAAAACCTGCCGTCCGTGTGCCTTTTAAGCTTACGCTGGGTAAACTGTTAAAAATATCTATATAATATGAATGTAAGAATTGTTCAGCATGAAAAGTTCTACAAAAAAGTCCCGGACAGCATATCTCTATCTTTAATACATCGCCCACTATAAGTGTTTTTACGTTTTCATGCCCTGGTTTGAAGGGCTTTTGAGAGGATCTGTCTATGTATTTATTCTGCGTTAACGAAGGGGTGTATTAAATAATACAGTATATTGTAGAAGAAAGCGTGGTGAGCTTTATTGCATAGGGTAAAAAGTCTATTATGTGTGTATTGAAGAATGAACATCATAATCTGCTATTAGGTGGCATTATGAACAAATAGTGCATTCTTAAAATTATAAGCAGATAACTACTATTTATAAAAACAAGATGTTCGGGAAAGAACATATAGCCTACTTTCTCCTAAATGTATGGGTATAGTTATAACTCTCTGTCCTTATCATCTCCTAATTTCTTCCTATTTGAAGTGCAAATTGGCACACAGGATTTGAGCAGCGGCGTTCAAACCATAGTTTATAATTTACCCCAGCATTTTGCAATTTCATCAGCAAACACTCCAAACACCGACTACTTACAATAATTGAAACTTCGTTGCTCTAATAAGGCCCATCTACAATGCGCAGTCGGCAGTCCGTAGTTGGTAGTCCTCGGTCGGCAGTCGCGATCGACTCCGTGTATACTATAGGCACCATACACAACATGAAGTTGCAGTTGGTAGCTGGCAGTTGCCAGTCGCGAATTTTATCCTTGACTGCCAACTACCCGACTGCAGCAATGCAATAGCCAATCAGAGCAGATCAGAAACTGACGTCTCGTTGTTGTTCTGTGTCGTATACGAATGATATAGGACTAAGTGAAGTAACTTCGCAACCCGTTAATTTATAGGCTAATCTTAAATACACGGTATAACAAAATAATCCATCTCCAAATCATCCATATTGCAAGTTTTGAGGTTATCAACAACGCCTCTGTGCACAAGGAATAAACGAATGTTACTGTATTATTACTCCTAGCAGTCGTTAAGACTGGGTTCACTAACTGGCCGGTATAGAGCGCTGCTCGAATCAATAGTTTCTGCATAGTACAACTGAAGGCTGGTAGATGTCACTCCGGTGGAGAATGTCGTTTTTTTTTATATATAATTTCCATTGCAAAAAGCACCATATAACGCTTTATTTTATAACGTCTCAGTACTCAAGAAACAATGAATATAAAAAATCAAGCAAAAAAGTTCTACTCTGATAGGATTTGAATCCCGGCCAGCCACATGAGAGACGGGAGCTCTAACCACACAGCCAATCGTACACTCATAACTCACGCGTTATCGATCAAATACATATAACGTACTGTATTAGCAAATAATCACTTGGACTGAAGATTTCTTCACTGGAGTGTATTTCAAACCGAGTTCATTTCATATTAAGTTCATATAATTTTTATCAGTAGGTTATATTGCATGCAACATACTGAAATTAGTAAAATATAGGTCAGAACGAGAGATCAGCTGCCATCTTGTCAAATAGCCGAGACGATTCAGATTTTTAAAGTCACTTCTAGATTATAATATTACAATATAAACTTTTAATTTCGAACGAACCACGTCGCTTAGAACAGATTAAATGATTCTTGGTTCGATAATCGGAACTGGTGGGTCCCATGTTATGGATTATAAATTTTGCATAATTCACACGGCCGCCATCCTGAAATGGTACGTTTGATGACCTTGTAGTTTGGGCAAAAGACGCTTCCCATATGAAGGTAGGTTGTTACCAAATTTGGTAAAGATCCGATGATTAGTTTGGTCGTAATGCATTATTAAGTTTTGACCATTCGATTGGCCGCCATTACCTTTAGGTAAAGATGGCGGCAATATAAAACATGACACTGAGGTGCCCTTTGCCAGTGCTACCTCTGTACCAAATTTCGTTCAATTCGGTTTAACCGTGTTCGAATTGATAGGGGGGGGACAGACATTCAGAGTACACACACTCACACACACACACAGACTCACACACATACACACACACAGACAGACACACTTTTTTTTCGCCCTGTAGTGATCTCATAAGTCTACTTTCATTTTTTGCAAAAATCGAAAGTAGGCTAAAAACTCTTTATGTTTTTAAGAATTGAGTTTCATATGTATACTCTGTGAATAGCCTCCGTGGCTTAGGCGGCAGCACACTGGCCTCTCACCGCTGGGTCCGTGGTTCAAATCCCGGTCACTCCATGTGGGATCTGTGCTGGACAAAACGGAGGCAGACAGGTTTTTCTCCGGGTACTCTGGTTTTCCCTGTCACAATTCCAGCAACACTCTCCACTATCATTTCATTTCATCTGTCATCCATTTAGTCATTGCCTCAGAGGAGTGCGACAGGCTTCGGCAGCCGGCACAGTTCATATCCTCGCCGCTAGATGGGGGCTTCATTCATTCCATTCCCTGACCCGGTCGGTCGCCTGGAAGGAGGCTGTGGATTTTCATTTTCATGTATACTCTGTTAGCTGCCAGAATGGGATTGACAATTCTCGCCTCGCCATGTGGTCAGGGAACGAGGTTACCAAACTGCTTGCTCCTACCGCGCGCGCGTGGGCAGATCCTTGCAGATCTTCACTACTGTATTCTTATTGATGTTTAGGGCGTCAGAAGTTCCGTCGACAACTTTACTAAAAGGCACTAAAGGACCGCCGTTATCTCTCCCGTAAAGTGCATACCAATTCACGGGACCGACCTCGCAGAAAGACTCCTCGCTCTGCGGTTTTTAGGTCACCCTTTCCCTTAGCCACCGTACCCGCCTTCGACATAGCAAAAAATAATATGAAAATACATTGTTAATGTCAATGAAAACTGAATAAAGTCACAAATATAAGTTACTAATTACTTTTAACTACTGCTGCTCTACTCTACAGTACTACACAGACAAGTATTAAAGCACTATTACTATCACTAAACACCAATGCACAGAATAACAAGCGATCACACTGTACAAGCCAGAGACACAGCTAAACAAGCACTGACGCACGTCGGCACGTGGGCTGTGATATTGCAACGCAGAGTATTATGACATTAACTATGCGAACATGGATTGGTCAAGAGGCAGAGGGGTGATGACTGACGTGGAATTTCCGGCCAAATGTCAATCCCATTCTGACAGCTCACAGAGTATACATGAAAATGAAAATTCACAGCCTCCTTCCAGGCGACCTATTCTGTACTAATTTATATGCTAATTCCATCTTTCTGACCTTCCCTTTGTTTGCTGCATTATCCGGTACAATAGGCTGGAACCATTCACCAAGATATTTAAATTTATCTGACCTCTTGATCTTCCCATATGTATTTATTTATTCATTCATTTATTTATTTATTTATTTAGTCATTCATTCATTCATTCATTTATTTATTCATTTATTCATTCATTCATTCATTTATTTATTTATCTATTTATTTATCCATTTATTTATTTATGTATTCATTCATTCATTCATTCCACTGCTGACCAAGGAAAGGAGCGGAACCCTTGATAATGCCGGACGCAGTTTCCGGTGAAACGTCCAGAGATATCCTGTCTGGACCACGGCCTACAAGCCCGAAAAACTTGTACTTAATTATGAACGCCGGCCGTGAAAGCCTAAGCTGTTATATTCATTCATTCATTCATTCATTCATTCATTCATTCATTTACTTATCTATTTATTTATTCATTTATTGATCTATTTATTTATTTATTGATTTATTTATTTATTTATTTTATTTAGTCATTTATTTATTTATTTATTCATTCATTCATTTATTTATTTATTTATTTATTTATATATATATTTATTTATTCATTTATTTATTTATTTATTTATTTGTTCATTTATTTATTTATTTATTTATTTATTTATTCATTTATTCATTTATTCATTTATTCATTTATATATATATTTATTTATTCATTTATTTATTCATTTATTCATTTATTTATTTATTTATTTATTTATATAATCATTTATTTATCTATTTAGTTATTCATGTATTTATTGATTTATTTATTGATTTATTTCATGAGAAACAGAATGACTGAATAACTAAAAGCCAAGTAAATTAATATTCAGTTTGGCAAGCTAAATTCCACAGACCTTTCTTTTCCTTTCAGTAGGGAGTAAAATTAGCAAGCATAATACCGTAATTTTATATTATTATGTCACAGGTTGAATAAAGATGGAGAAGCTTGAAGATCTTGTCCTAAGACCCGTAGTCGCTCTCTACAGCCCTGGGGCTACATGACAACAATGTCACAAAGTCCCTAAACAAATCGACGACAACAACAACAACAAATGATTGAAGATCAGAGTATTTTACAGAACTGTGTTCAGATGTTTACGACCTAGTCAAAGATACTGAGCCGATGCCCTGAAACATTGGCACTGAAAGGTTATTCTTTGTGCATGTTCTAGTTCTTGTAGCTGAGAGTCTACGTATGGGCTCAGGAGAGCGCACCTCGGGACTTCCTTCCAACACCCCCAGCAGCAAGCGGAAACGCTCGTGGTCCCGAGCAGTCTTCTCCAACCTGCAGCGTAAAGGGCTCGAGAAGCGCTTCCAGGTCCAGAAGTACATCACCAAACCAGACCGACGGCAGCTGGCAGCGACGTTAGGACTTACAGATGCACAGGTAACACAATTGAATCTATTTATTTCTTTATTTATTTAATAATTATTAGATACAACCATGAAAAGGTCATTTTACACAAATATTTTAACAATTTCAAATAATATTTAAAAAGCAACAACAATAACAGGTAACAAATGGCAGTGATGGCAGCAAGGGATAAATCTCGGGAAAGAAGCAGGGAATGATTGCGGTAGTGGGAGATCAGGAGGGTGAAGGGGTCGGAATTGAGGATGAAAGGGATTTTCTAATGTTATGTTTGAATGTTCTATAGGGAGAGAATACCGGTATGTCAATATTTGGAAGGGAGTTGCTAAGGGTAGATAGAGCGCTTCTGTACTTCAAGACGTGGGCGAGGTATGTGGTGTAAATGGTGCTGACGTGTTGAACGGGAGGAAACATGGAGTGGGAAGTAGCTTAAGAGCATGTTACATTTTGTGTAACCATTCATAATTTTATGTAGGAAACACAGGTCGGTAAATTGTAGACGGCTTCTCAGGTCGAGTACATTGAGCTGATTTAGAATGTCGGATTTGGCCAAGTGCCTTAGTGAAGGATTGCGATCTTTGACTATTGATAAGAAGAAATTAAAGACACTGTTCAATTTAGAAATATTGGTTATAGCCGAAGTAGACCAAATTTGAGAAGAGAAATCTAGGATAGGGAGAACATATGTGGTGAAGTATAATTTAAGTGCAGTGAGGTCTTTAATTTCTGTGAATCTGTATAGAATGCTGAGACTGCGCATTGCACGAGATTTGATACGGTCAATGTGGGGAGAGAATGTCAGTTTATCATCGTGAATAATACCGACAGTAGTGGCTACGCTGGCTAAAGCGCTGCGTTAGGCCATGGGGCCAAGCTCTCTGCTGACTCGGTAGACGCGTGGGTTCGAGCCCCACCGTCGGCTGTCCTTGAAATGGTTTTCCGTGGTTTCCCATTTTCAACACCAGGCAAATGCTGGGACAGTACCTTCTGACAGGCCACGGCTGCTTCCTTCCACATCCTTGCCCACTTTCATTCATCTTCATCCATTCCATCTCTCATCCCGACGCGCAGGTCGCCCACAGGCGTCGAATAGTAAGACCTGCACTCGGCCTCTCAGGAGGCCACACGAAAAAAAAAAAAAAAACGTGAATAATACCTAAATCTCTTACCTGAAAAGCCGTATCCAATTTATTTCCACATATTTTATAGTCCTCTTGATTTCCAGATTTCAGTAGTGAAAAAGACCCATTGAAGCACTTTTTGGGATTTGGCCGGTCGGAGCTGAAAAGCAATAAATCAAAAATTAGTATTCTGAAGTATTGACCCAAGGGCGTTGGAAGGGCATAGGAAATAATTAAATCAGCCTTCTGTTTAAGCTACACGCAAAACATTTTCATCTTACCAGCAGGAGAAGAACCACGGAAGCACACTGGCAAGGCAAAATCCATCACAAAGCAATTTGTTTCATGGGTTTAAGCCAGAAACATGTAGTGCGATCAGAGAAGAAAAGCATTAAGTCAATGACTTGCTTCCTTTCAGCACGGTATTTCGTATTTAACGTTGGCCACACTAAAAGATTCCCGCGACTTACAGTGCTATTGTAAATTACATTTGTACAGGGGTTAGGTCGTTTTTATGTTACAAATCCATTTTAAAATAAAATATCATGTGAAATTTTCATTCTGGATGGCTTTATGCCGCACTAAACTAACCACGGAGCCGAAAGGCATTAAGTCACATTTACAAAATTGATTTAAAAAATCATCATCATCATCATCTTGCACAGTTTCCAGCCACTGGCCGGGTCTGTTTGGAACACAAGCCTCTCCAACGTCTTCTGTCTTCCCACCATCTCTCAGCCTCCACCCTTGTCCAGTCTTCTCCTCTCTTCTTCACGCTTTCTCCACCCCCTTCTGACACCTGTCTCTCGGTCTCTTTCCTTCCCACTTCGTCTCGTGTATCCTCCTGGGTATCCTCTTCTCCTCCATTCATTTTACATGTCCATACCATCTAAGTCTAGATTTCTCTATACCATCCTGTAATGGTTCCTCCTTCATTAATTCTCTGGTCCTCTCATTTCTTATTCTGTCCATCTTTGTAGCTCCAATACAGCTTTTCAAGAACCTCATCTCACTGGCCTGTATTTTGCTCTTCTCCCTTCCTTTCATAACCCAGGTCTCCGAGGCATACGTCACGATAGGGACATAGTACGTCCGATATATGACCTTTTTGCTGTTTTGAGGGACATCCTTGCTCCATATCACTCCTCCGGAATGCTTCTGCTTGTCTTCCCCACTCATTTATTTCTCTATCGTTGCTTCCATTAAAAAGATATGTTTATTAAATTAAAATTAAAATTCCGCAAACACAAATATAACCTGAATAGTTGCTTCACAACATAGATGACTAATATAGTGTGTTTGTTAAGTTCTGTTCTGTCACTGAAAAGTAGTGAAAACTGACTTAATGCTTTTTAGCTCTGACTGATTCAATTATTCCATTATACCTCTCGAGTGAGACTTGAAAATATGACTGCAGTCGGGATTTGAACCTGCATCTCCTGCTGTCTGGGCAGGTGTGTGACCAATGCGACCACACTCTGACTCTGGCAAATACTTGACGTTACAGACAGAGTCAAGACAGGTAACGGGACACTTGGCCCAATCCTTGGAAGGAAGATGATTATGATGATTATTATAATTAATGAGCTGTATTACAGATGGTGAGTAAGAGCAAGTCAGTCAGTGGCGATGAAGATGAACAGGACACCCACACCTTGTAACATCATACTGGAAGGAGAGAAGGTTCAATGTAAGCAAAAATATTTGCCATAATAGCAAATTCTGTAAATCCGTATTAATAGAATAATTTAAAACACTTTTGTTATCTATTCGCCAAATCAATACTAAAAACACTTATTGCCTATATTTTACAGACTATGTGTACATGTTTCGAAACTCGTTGGTTTCTTCATCAGCACATTAATAGAACTTATCCTAAGTAGACTTAAACTAAGAAAATGGATATCCTTACATTAAGTTTTAAGAAATAATTAAGAAAATACATTAATAATCCTTTCAAAATATCTATGAATCTTTGAGCCACCGCACGGTAGCTTTTACTAGTTATTTTGAAGAAGATATATGGCAAACAAGGACTATTATTACTATTGGATAACACCTGTAATTACCTATAATACAAATTTTCATAGATATTTTCAAATGATTATTGATGTTTTTTCTTAATTATTTCTTAAAACTTTATGTAAGGATATCCATTTACTTAGTTTAAGTCTACTTAGGATAAGTCCTATTAATGTGCTGATGAAGAAACCAACGAGTTTCGAAACATGTACACATAGTCTGTAAAATACAGCAGTAGCGGCTATTCAGGTGAAGAGAGTGAAGAGCCTCTTCACATGCCATCTCTTAAATAAAATAAACATTATTTTTTCTTATTTAAATAAAAATGTTGGCATTGTTGGGCTACTTTTTCACTTAGTGTACTGTTATTTCTACACTCCGTCGCTAGATGGTGCGCAAGCAAGGCTGCATGACGTCCTTGTAGCAGTTGTACTCCCTGTCGCTAGATTGTACTGCCGTAACTTGGAAGGAAGCAGGAGACGAAGTGTCTTGTTTATGTCAGCTACATCGTCTCGTTGCCATGGTAACCTGACGTCAGTTGTGACGTCATTACCTGCCGTTACGTGGCCCACGAAAGATACTGGCCCCAGTGCGAGCAGCCATCTTGTCTGTGACGTAGGCGAAGTAGTGACTCCGGTTGAGAAGACTTGTTTGTGAATAGCAGTGTGAGAATAGTTAGTGTTTTATAAAGTGTCATGTCCAACTTTACATCCAACTTGTGTTGTGGTGCATCATGTAGCTGCAATAATCACGTAGCCTACAGGGTAAGTGTTAACACTTTATTTCTCATTAATGACACAGGTTAATCAAACGCAAGTGTGGTGCAGGTTATGTACGAACTTACGTTAGCCTAATATTGTGGATGTTAAGGACTATTAGAATGCATGCTGAGTTAATTATCTGAGTTAAAGTTAGATATTTAATGAATGTGTCTCTTTACAGGAAATCAAAATGCCGAGATGCTGTAATGTGGCTGGCTGTAAGAACAATTACAGATCCCAGCATGAAAATGTTTCTACATTTTCTCTCCCAAAGGACGAAAAATTAAGAAATATATGGCCTAGAAAAATTCCCACTGACTTCTCTAAAGTGAGCAAGCCTATAATTTGTATAAAACATTTTCCTGATAGCTCTGTTTTCAGGACAGAGCAAGTTGATGGGGAAATAAAGACATTTGCTAGGAGTTACCCGAAGTTGAATCCTGATGCAGTATCTTCAATATTTTCGAATTTGCCAGAATAGCTATCCATTCCTGGGCCTTCTTCTAGAAGACTGTGTGATGCAGAGGTAGAAAATCTCGGATAAAGCCATAGAAGCGAGCTTGGAAGACTTCAGACACTACGAAGAAGAGAATTCTGTGCACAGTCTATCGGATATATCTGAACACTTCTCCTCCAACAGGAATAAATTTAAGCAGGAATGGACACATATCAAGACAGAAGACAAGTTGGTGAAGTACTTGAAGAATTTGAGTGATGCAGTGCCCATAATTACAGGTTCTGTGTGTATTCTAAATAACCTCAGCATTGAGTCAATGGGTTGCAGATTCCCAAACATTAAGTTCCACAAAACTTTCTTTGCATTACTGATAAAAATTCATTTGATGAACTAGCCTACTTCAGTTCATTGAAAATTCTGAGTGCGATGAAAATGGAAGAAAGTTGTCAGTAGTGAATGCTCCTGTGAACACCCTACAGAGAAGTTTTTCGAGTGATGATTGCACACCCTTATAATTTTTAATAGAGCAAATTAATTTTTTAGATGTTAGGTAAACAATCGTAGGTACAGTGGAGACACGTTACTCTTGGCAGCTTCCATATAATATGTTCAATTGTCATCAGTGTACAAAAAGTTACATCGGAGTGGTCATATTTATCTGCCTCATCCATCAAATCTTCAAAAGTTGCTTGGTAAGTTTGATTTGAGTACTTTTGACATTATTGGGAGTATTGAGTAGCCTATCTCAGTCTAAAGAAGAATAATTTCTTGAAAGATCATGAATGTTCATAAATTACTTTTACCGTAGTTCATTTTAATGGAAAAGTTGAACTGTACTCTTCTAAAGTCATGGCGAGACAAAGCCATTGGTCGCTACTTGGTTAGGCGACTATCTGGACCAAAATTATTGTTAGTAGGCCTAGTACAAGCAAGGAGGTCTGGGGTTAGGTTTGTGTTTGTACGCAAAGAATACTCTGTATTGCCGGTACCAATAATGAGCACTGGCAGTTGTCAAAGCTAACACGTGAGGAAATGCTGCGTTGCCACTGAGGCAGATCATGACTCATAACATTCCAAGAAGTTTCCAGGAAGACACAAATACTGGGATCTGTGGTGTGTCAGCCGTATTCGTGTGAAGGGTCAATTAAACATTGCGATGCACGCGAGTTTAGGGGAATTTTTAGTTGCCTAATCGCTCTAGCTGCTACTAACTTAATTATGGGTCTATTCCTTTCATCGCCCCCTCTTCGTCACTTGTGTCTGAATTGGATCTGGAATTGCTTTCCAGGGAAACTATGAACCAATCTACCCTATCATCGAGTATACATTCACGTTTCGTAGCCTCATCCAGTTCTCGTTGCACTATTAACACAAAACGCTTCCAGTTTTATGAAGTCACTTCCCTAATAGCCTAAACGGTAAGCTTCTCAACCTCAAGGAGTGTGAAATTCTTATTATGCCGTGCTAGATAACCCTTCACTTGACCCCATATCATTTCTATAGGATTGAAGTGGCAATGATATGGGGCAGCGTGATGATCTCATGGCCATGCTTTCTCGCCAGTTCATCCACGTGGTAGCCTACATGGGTTTAGGCTTGCGCTGCTGTATAAGGTTGAGAAGGATATTAATTCTGAATGAAAGTGGAACGCGGCTTATACACTTGTAGCAGACATGAATGTACTTTTACATACCTTGTGTCCTTGTTTCATTTTTTGGGCGATATTACGTATTGAAATTAGGAACCCTAATTAAAACTTACTACTGAACCTCATATATGTGCTAAAGTACGTAAATATGTGTTTTTGTTTTTTGCTATTTTAAAAACAGCTGCCATGCTTCGATAGCACTTGATCTCGTTTAACCGTCATCAAGGCTCACTCTAGCAGCACGCACCGAGGCACACATGTGAGATACAAAATCACTGTTGATAGAAAGAAGTGGGATGCAAAATCACTGTTGATAAAAAAAAGAATCATCGGGACACGTTAGGCAGTAACCATTGCCAAAATTCATTGATCTGGGCGCGTTAGGCTGTAACCATTGTCAAAAACCATTGGATTGGACAAAGTGTAGGTAAGAATGGTCGGGTGTAGGTGCAGCCTTGGCCGCGCGCTACTAGCGGGGCATGGTTGACACAAAACCATTGATCTGGGCGCGTTAGGCTGTAACCTTTGTCAAAACCACAGTTGTGCGGGAAAAAATACACATACTTATTACAGGAGAGCGATATACTGCATAGTTATTACAGAGTAGATAACAAAAAACACTCATTTCAGCCGTACAGAGATGCGAAATATTGCACACACTAGCATAATTAGAGTCGTGAACTGAGTGCAGCGAACGAATGATGCCCACTAGAGAGTAAATTGGGCACTTTTTTGTTTCACATAGTACCGTAAGGGCGAGGTTGGCAGTACTGTTATGGTACTTTTTTGAAGATTGATTTGAACAATGGCGCTCACTGCTGTAATTTTCGCTATATTTGGAATGGCTGGGTGTGTCACAGACGGCGGAGGAGGAAACATCTATTAAAACATTGCTTCCTGATTTATTTCTCATCCTTTTATAAGGTATTTTGGCGAATTCATGTATTATATAGAATGTTATCGCTCGTTCTATGTTCATTCAGCACTACCGAGAAGGATTCCATTTGTCCGAGAGCTGTCGCATGGTAGGTTACACGATGGTGGTCCAGCCATTCCAACATTCGTGACTTCGTACTTAAAGTTGTTGGAGCTTATTCTATCTGACCTATGTGGTACGAAGCATTGTCCATTACAATAACACTGTGTTCAGGGATGTTGGGTAACAATTGTTCCTGGAACCATTTTAGTCCATGTCTTCATGGTAATCACGAGTTCTTTTCGACCTAAAGAGCAAAAGTGTATTATTAACAAATCCGTGTGATAGCCCGGCATATAGAATAATAAATCGACCCCCTCTGCCTGACGGCCCTTCCTTGTCCCCTGAACTGAGTTGTCACTCCAACCCTTAGATACTGTGTGACCAGCATTGACCCTCATTTCACCTAACCACACAATATCGATAACATTTTTGCCCTATTAACTTAAGTTTTGAATTTTCCAGTAGCCTATTTTCACCCAATTTTCACCAAATTTTGAAGGTTCTTTAAAGTGAGCATAATTAAGGGAATTCTAAACTTTGGAGCTATTTGGTTCAGTCATTTAGAAATTATAACATTTTATGTAATAAATATGCAAATTTTGAAAATGTCCCAGGTACATCAAATTTAAAGTTATCAATCTAAAACTTCTATGGAATGATCATCAATGGTCTACAAATAAAAATTGGTATTACTTTTAAAATCAGTGCAAATGGTTTATTATTAAAATGTTTTTATCTTAGAATGACCTGTTGTTCTGTTAAAATATGTCATTTTTTTCAAATTTGAACCTAAATATTTCTGAAAGTTATTAATATTTTTCAAAATGGATTCCACACATTATTAAGACCACAAAGTTGTATGTGCAAAACAAGTTTGAAGGTAATGGGATCAAAAGGCAGGCAACTGGAACATTTAAAATGCTGAAAAATATAGTATTGAGAAAAACCTAACTTTATTAAGAAAAACAGTATTTTAGTGGAATTTCCTGCATCAAGACTTCCCTGAGTTGACAAATCACTTTTCCCACACTTCAGAGGTAACTTATTACTAAACCCATCTTTCTCCCTGACGTTGACACGAAGATTTACTGCCACATTCACCACACAGTTCTGTAAACAAATTTTGGAGGGCACCCATATATGAATGAGAATGTGCTTGTCATTAACACTAGGTCTAACAGTATTCTCCTCACTAAAATAGGCCTATTCCAGTTTTCTGACACTGGCAGAAGAAGTAGTTGCAGCTGTTGAACTTGCATTACTTAACTTCACATGTAATATCACCCCACTGTTTGTCAACATTCAAAATAGCACTATTCCATTTCTTTGTTTCACAGACTTTCGGTTTACGCCATCGACTAGATACAGAATACATCTAATAAACTGCACACAAATCTCTAAAATACCATTAACTTACACAAGTTCCACCACTCACAGTAAACCAATAAAAATATAATTCTTGCGAATAAACTTCACTAAAGCCACTGACCATCAAAATAAACAAAGACGCATGGTTCCACTATGTATCCAAAATGGCCTATACTTTACTACAAACCAAAATACTTCTGTTCGATGTTAAATATGTGCATGTGTATAGTAATGATATTCTTTTAGTGAATGCCATACAGCTAAAAATTATATGGGATAAGAAAATAACATGTACGGTAAGAAAAGTTTCACACTTGACAAACATTGCCTAGGTTACTCATAACTGATAAATTGACCAACAGATGGCACCATAAGCTTGTATTCAGATGATTGGCATGATAATCTTGGCCAAGAGTATGAAATTACAACAAAATTGAGGGGGTTTTTGGTTCTAGGAAGTAGGCGTTGCCCATATCAAGACCTAAGCACGTGTTCTTTAAAAGCCCCCGTAAGGATTTAAAAATGGCCGTACATAAAAAACAAATGTATATTTAAGTGCCCCAAGTGATAAGGTAACTTCTAGGGCATGAAACCAGATTTTGGTTTTTTGTTTGTAATTTTTGGCCTACAACTCAGTAGGGTCTCCCCATTTCATGTAGGAACTGACACCTCAAAGCCACAATATCTGGCCTCTCCATGATCACCTTCCCCCCATTAATTTTCTTATATTTAAATCCCAGATCGTGCAACACTTTCAGTGAAGAAAGGCTTCCTTGAAATAATTGTGCCTCTCTTAGCAAAAACAAGAAGTTTGCGACATGTTGGAATTTCTTCCCTAAAATAATATCTATAAATATGCCGTCTAACAGCATCTTGTTGAAAGCCATCTAAATTAGTGACCACCCCTTCTCTATGCCTCTTCTTCCCTGGAGTTGATAGTTTAGACGGGCCAGCATCATCAGACAGGAACTTCCCTTCCGTCACTCAGTATGCAGTGATTTCACTCACACCAAGAGTCTTGGAAATTCTTTTCCTCACCTGAACAAATGGAATCAGAGGTTTCTCCCGTAAGTGCATACTTTCCTCTTCTTCCTCCATAAAATTCCTCACCGCACATACCATCTCCTTTACTTGGCTATGGAGAGTCACACCACGGCCTGAAGTTGTTCTGTCGCAGAGAATGGATCCTGGGCCTTCCGCGAGCATGTACCGATGCCATTTTTACACAACGAAAATAGACACGATGATGCAAATAAAAGAAATAAACTCAAAATCTGTATATACACACGCTTTCAACAAAAACAGAAGGATAACGTTTACTGTAGCCTATGAAAGAATAAGCAAATGCACTTCAATATATACACGGGATATTACTAATGGCAGTGACGAGTTAGTTCACAGTAGAACACTGCGTCAAACCATGTGCTCACTGTTGTGTCAGCATTCATTGCAACACTGCTCGCTGTTGCTATGGACACAGTTACCCCTCTTGTCTCCACTCCTCACCTCACTATTCAAGCGGATGGCAGCTTGCACCGTTCATATTTTGTAAATCAGAGTATAACACATAGAATTTAACATGTATGCAGCGTTTAAACCCTAAGTGTTGTCCACGTTGTCATGGAAGATGCAATTTTGTGTCTAGGGGAATTTTGTAAGTGTGAATTCCATTCCATGTCCACATTAAAGCTATTGACACAAGTTGGCAGGCTTGTTTTGTTGAGATAAATTAGAGATGAAAATAGTAAAAGAGTTAATACAAGACTCTATCGTTGCCAAGGCTGCAAGATACCAATATAATTGATAGTGATTTTGTACTGCATAAGGAAACAGTAGCAAGGCAGCTGGAATCAAGTTAGACATGTCCAGTCCTCAAATTGTGTTCATGCATCTTTGTAACGATGAATTTGTAACCCACTAAGCTCCAGTGAGATTGAGAAATGGTGTCAGAAAAATTTAAAATCCTGAAGAGATCATGAATCATCAGCAGGGTATAATGGCTGTAGGCCCTATGTGCAGTGCAGGATTTTTTGAGAATATTAATAGCTGGAGGATATTAGATCCTAATAATCGTCAGTAATATATCCAAGATCAGCAAGATATCACCTTTATAGCCTACTTGGTGAAACCTGCAAACTTCATTTTCTACATTCTAAGATTCTTCCAGACAATGTGTTAATGTGCTTGAGATGCTTATATTTATAACCAATATCCTAAATAAAATAATGTCTGTAATACATTTTGTGTGTGCTTATTATAATTTAGTGTAAACATTACTGTGTCATTGGAGGAAGATTACTTGCAATTTGCTAGTGTTCTTGAAGATACGGGCATAGTTTTGTACTCCAGGGCCCTACCAATCACCACATCCATAATTCTCTGTTAAAGCTCTAAATTTACTCATTTCAAACCGATTTACCCAGTGTGTAGTACTGTTAACTGCTTATGTTAACAGGATGCCCATGTTCTTTTTCAGGGGGAATGGATGTGGTGAGGATTATGCGATATTTTCTGGGAGGAAGGGGAAGGGGGGGACTGGGTATGTTATAAAATTCTTCATCCCTAGACCACCAGGGTGAAACAAAAAATAGAAAAAATAATTAAAAGTTGAGGAATGCTTTCATTTGAATAATTTGAAGGGTCTCGTTTGACATTTGGTGGAGATCTTGGACATCTTATTGGGAGGGAGATACCATGTCCGTGTAGCCAGCATAGATCCAAATTACAATGGCAAGTATGGTCTTTCTTTAATTTTAATAAATGGAACAGTTCCACCTACATGGAGTAGGGGTAAGTAAAGTGGCTTCTTGTCCAGATGACCTGTTTTGCGAAGGAGTATTTGAAACCTGATATAGGATTTAGTCTTCAAAGCTTCGCACAAAGGCTCTTGATAGAATGATTTGAATCCCACTCCTTGCATCCTGGAAGTGTCTTCCCAACTCAACTGTAAATAAAAGCTAACTGAAAACCACTACCATATCCTTTTCTATTACAAGTACAGTACACACATAAGTGCATGGGGCTGATATCCACGACATTTCAATCCACTGGATTAACTCACAATGAATAAGTTTCCAAGGTCCTTCATTTGTAGTAATATACTTCGTTATAAAAATCTTGAGCCCATAAAACCATAAATTTGACCTAAGCCTAACTGGGAACGGGAGAGAACCGTTAAACATGTCCAACATGAAGGTAGTTGCCACAAGAAGTAAACCTGCCACTGTAGGGGATTGGTGTCAGATAAAAGGCTCTCTGCTAAAGGAGGTAAGTATAATCTCAGCAATTCATATATGTATCTGAAGTAGTCCTATGCATTAAATTTTTGTTGTTGAAAAAGATTGTCTTATGGTAGGCCTTCTCAAAAAAGCAAAATGCTAAAAACCACGAGTGTAGGCTCAAATTTCTTATATTCGTTTTTATTATTTTGGGGCATGAATGACCCTTCCCTTGCAATAAATGAAGCACTGAATACTTTCTCCTAATGCAATGCTTGGTTGTTTCTTCTTTTTTTAAAATTCCAGCTGCTTTTAAAGTTAAACTCACATGTAAACTGGTATATATGGAAACAACTTATTGATGAACGAAGATAAGAGGATAATATGTACAGTTTTGTATATCTGCATAAACTGGAACATCCATTCAACGTTTGTATTACACTGCTTAATATTCTACTGCTCTAAGGTTTTGAGCTAGTGATAGGGGTGGATTTCTTCCACAGCTTTTAACTTTATTTTTGAGTATCCTTAAATTCACAATAACAAATTACTCGGCTATTGGTAGGCTTCTATAGATGAGAATACCTTGGTGCAATCAATGCGGCGAGGCGAGCGAGCGACACCACTCCTCTGACGTCACAGATCCGCGCCATGGCCTGTCTTTCTCGTCGGCCACGCTGCCGTTAGACAGACGAGTGAAGATGTTCCTGTGTCGGCAAGGCAATATCGTCTAGTTCAGTTGATGAAAGTTTACATTGCAACATGCTTCTTTTTCTTTTATATTGAGGCTTTTATTTACTTTCCCAATGAATAGTATGTATTTATAACGTTATCTACCCTGTTGTTGATGAAGGTTGATGGCTTTTAGTGTATAATGTTTGCAGTGAAAGACACGTTACTAATTTTATTAGAAATTCCCTTCAGTAGGTGGAAAGATGAAGACAAAAAGGGATTTATTAATTAATTTATTAATTTGTGGGCGGCCAAAGAAATTAATAGAACTGTGCACTAAAGAAATAAAACCGGAAAGTCCTATAGCCTTCATCGCAAGGGATCTTGGTTCGAACAGTTCACATAGTTGTACAGTAGTTATAGAACTGTTCTGTTGGCCTTGCTTACTATACAGTAACAGTAACAAATTTCCAAAACATTACGCGCGGGTTGGACAAACACAAAGACAGTGAGCAACATTTAAAGAACCAGTTACCACTTAGAACACGCACACAAGCACGATATCTGGCACTTTACGGGAAAATGCAAGACTAAGTGCACTTAAATGTAATGTGAATGTGACTTTAAATAGGCAGATCCTGGGACTTGTGATTAGAGTTGTTCTATACTTAAAGTTTACAGGAACTCTCTTCTAGAGAGGAGGGCCGATAACCTAGATGTTAGGCCTCTTAAAGCAACAATTATCATCATCATCATCGTCTTCTAGAGGACATGACAAGACCTCTTTAAACCGTGTGCGCTTTAAGGAATTATTGAAGATACTGACATCTAAAAAGTCCTTAGAACCTCAAAATTATTAAAATAAAATTCAAAGTGTGTTCTCTGGAAATAACTGATGCAACATCAGAGTACATCAGGGATCATATTAAGGACCGACTTAATAATGTTAGAGCCTCCGTGGCTTAGGCGGCAGCACGCCGGCCTCTCACCGCTGGGTCCGTGGTTCAAATCCCGGTCACTCCATGTGAGATCTGTGCTGGACAAAACGGAGGCAGACAGGTTTTTCTCCGGGTACTCCGGTTTTTCCTGTCAAAAATTTAATTCCAGCAACACTCTCCACTATCATTTCATTTCATCTGTCATTCATTTCATCATTGCCCCAGAGGAGTGCGTCAGGCCTCGGCAGCCGGCACAGTTCATATCCTCGCTGCTAGATGGGGGGTGGCTTCATTCATTCCATTCCTGACCCAATCGGAGACTAGAAGCAGGCTGTGAATTTTCATTTTTTTCTTAATAATGTTCCGCTTTTTTCTATGCTAACGCATGGCTGTGATAAATTACAATTCTTAAATAAGTCTTATAGATTCCGACAAATTTGAGCTGTATAACAAACATAATCAACAATAGGCCTACCCCACATTTAAGAAATGAACTGTCACTCTTTTATGCTCATGAATCCTACAACGTAAAAATAGTCGGGAGAAATACATCAAGAACTCCGTGAATAGAAGAGACTTACAAACTTTTGCTTAAGGACACGACGTACTCTTGCATGATGAAAATATCGATTTTTTGATTTTGGCGCCATAAAATTCTTCATTCTTTTCTGAATCCAAATATATATAGTTTGTGTTTTTTTTATGTCTACAACTACCTTAAATTCGTTTCTTTTAAATTAGCGTCCCATGCTCTGAATAATTCACTTTTAACTTTGCCAGCTGTTTTCCGTTAATACTCATTTTCCATGTTTAGGTACCAATAACAAGGAAACCATTTAAGATAGAGGGCTAATTTTTTTACATTAACTTGCCTAATGGAGTACTTGAATATTAACCTATTTGCACTTCCAAAACATAGTAGGCATGGATTGGGAAGAGAAAAATTAATACATATTTTTGAATAAATTTAAAAAGAAAGAGTTCGGATTCTTTTTTCTTGCATTCTGTCCCAATAATAATGAAACAAAGTGGTTACCGGTACTCATCTGCCATAATCCATTCCAAGTGTGTGAACAGAATTTGAGAATATTTTATTGAAAAACAACTGAGAAATGTGTACCTGAAGCAAATTATACAACATTTTTTTGAAAATGTATCTGTCCAAATTTGTATTCATTTCACACATCCTATAAAAGCAAAGTAGCACTACATGGTCATAAACAGCTCAGAATATACCGCTTCTTATATGTGACAAGAATCATAGCTGTACCTTTAGCATAAATCCAGAAAATACTTAGTAAAGTGATGCCACAAAAATAGACTTTTTCATCGTGTAAGAGTACGTGGCGACCTTAATTGGGTACTGGCAATACCTTCTACAAGTGCATCAGTACAACGCAGTTTCTCTTGTTTGAAAAGATTCAATACTTTTGCATGTAACACAATATCTGACTCCAGAATTACATCATTGGCTATCTCCATAAATCGTGAATTGTAGTTGAAATTGATTGAAGACCTTCTATGAGGACATCATAGATAAGATTGCCAACCTTAGAGAACGGAGGATTCATTTAAGCTATACAAATAAGCGAGTTTGACTTTTTAGTGCGATAACTTATGTTTGGTTTGGTTTTAAGTACTAGGTTTTTAGTAGATATTTTAGCATTAAAATAGGAAAAGGATGTCAATATTCACAAACGCAAACATCATGCACTGATGAAATTAGGAGTTTGGCTCTTCACCTGATATTTGATCTACGAGCCGCCACTGAAATACAGACAATAAGTGTTTTTAGTATTGAATTGGCGAATATTATAACATAACTGTTTTAAATTATTCTATCAATACAGATTTACAGAATTTGCTATTAAGGGAAATATTTTTGCTTACATTGAACCTTCTCTCCTTCCAGTATGATGTTACAAGGTGTGGGTCAGGCGCGGATCTAGAGTTTGGCTTTGAGGGTGGAGTCAGAGAATCGAAATTGTTAAGAAAAATGGTATCACTAAAAACGCAATCACAAAATAACCAAACGTACAAAACCAGACCAATTTTTTTGCAAGCTACATGGATAGGAATTTGATGCGTTTAGCGCACCAAAAATATTAGTACGAATTGCAAAGGTGTGTTTTGCGACTTTTACATTGAGCTTCGAGAAAAGTATCAAGGTACGTTACAGTTTTGACAAGTCGAGTTGGTACCGACAAAGGGAGAAAGTCACAGCTTAAATTGCCAACCAAGCTTGCAGTTTGGACGTCGGCAAAATCTTTTGGTGCGAAAAAAGCCCCAAATTCCTATCCGTGCATTGCTGCATATTCATCGTGACATCACTATAAACATCGATTCGGTAATCACAAGGTTTGCTAAACAAAATAGATGAGTTGATTTTGTTATATTAATAATAACCGTTTTTATATAACAGGTATGAATTTGTAAATATGTACAGTTGTAACAGAACATAATAATTGCAATAAAGATATTTTCAGTATTGAATAAAATGAAAAAAACTGTTTTTCAGTTAAAATTCGTTAAGTTTTATTTGTCTGGTTATTGTGTTTTTGTTTTTTGAGTTCGCAAAAAAATTTGGTCTCCGTTTGGGGGGGGTCATGATTCCCATGACACCCCCCCCCCCCCTTGAATCCGCGCCTGGTGTGGGTGTCCTGCTCATCTTCATCGCCACTGACTTGCTCTTACTCACCATCTGTAATACAGCTCATTAATAATAATCATCATCATCATCATCATCATCATCATCTTCCTTCCAAGGATTGGGCCAAGTGTCCCGTTACAGTCTTGAATTTTCCTTCCATCGTTTCATCAGGCATCCTACAAATCTTGTTCCTCTGAGTTGGTAGCGTAGGATCTCCTTTGGTAGTCTTCCAGAATCCATCCTTTGCACATGACGTTTCCAACTTTCCTGATAATCATCATCATCTTCTTCATCTCCTTCTTCGCGAATTGGTCTCCTAGGACCATGCAGAATCAACACTTATTGGCCTTGACGTTTGCCCAATAACTCTTCATGCGTAACGATTGAGCGAGTCTTCGTTGTTGCGACCAGATGTGTCTGGTAGGTCTTCTCTCTTCTCCCTCAAAACCCCATGTATGAGTGAGTTTCCTAATATCCTCTCGGTCCTTGAGATTGGGAAAACCTAATTCAGTCAGGTCCTATTCCGCCTGTTTGTACCAATTGGACCTTGTTGCCTTTTTCTGAAAAATCGTATAGATTTTATGTGTTAACCTAGTTGGGTCCATTCTGTCCAAATGTCCCATGAATTGGATCCTTCTCATACGGATTGTGCCTGTGATTTTAGTAATTTTCAAATAGACGTCAGCATTAAGTTTTGGAAGGTGAATTCCATATTTGATTCTTGATCGCAAAATTTTTAGCATGATTTTGCGTTTCTTAATCTCTAATTGATTTATCAGTGTTTTATGTTGTAGATGAAGTGTTTCTACTGCATAAAGGGCTGCAGGTATGACTACTGTCAATCATAGATGTAAATGATGACAGGTTTCACCTTCAATTTCTTCAGCACATCTTCATTTTGCTTATGATCCCATTTTGTATAGCCTGCTGTTTGTCGCATGAATTTCATTTCACAAACTGTAAGTCGAGAGATGTCTTGAGATCTCAGTGTCCATGCCTTGCTGCCGTAGCAAATGGTTGGTCTGGCCAAAGTGTTATAAAGACGTAAGCGACTGTTGTTTTTGCACAAGAGATGGTTTCATGATGTGATTTATAATTCCTATTGTTCTAGTTTACTTGGATTTCTAAAATTTACTGCAGCCAGTCGATGGGCTGAGAGATGGCAGCCCCTTCAATGGTCTTTCTTCCTTCGGGCTAGCAATCTGTCAGAAGGACATTTTGATTGCTTTCAAGTCTTGTAAAGAAAAGAGACAGATTATAAAGATGATGAAATTGGCAATTGAATAATAATAATCATAACAATAAGAAGAAGAAGAATATGAATAAGAAGAAGAAGAAGAGGAGGAGGAAGAGGAAGAAGAAGAATTATGAGCACCACATTCTTGGGAAGGATATATTGGGCAAATGCCATCTATGCAATAGATCTTACACAATCCATCCAGCACATCATGGTAGGATGCGAAAGCTTGCTCCAAAAGAATACTTGAAGTGACATAACAACATAGTGAAAGTAGTCCATCAAGCTTTTCTGCAGCAATATGGTTTTGTTGAGAAGGAAGTCCCATATTATAAATGCAGACATGATCTGGTTCTGAACAAGGATAAAGCCAAGATCTTTTGAGATTCCACTATAATAACTGATTGTTTTGTAGAAGCCAACAGACCAGACCTTGTGACATTTGATAAGCAAACACACAAGGCTACCGTCGTCGATGTTGCTGTTCCACTCGATGAAAGCGTACAGGAAACAGTGGCTGAGAAAAGGCGCAAATACCAGCCACTTACAACTGTGCTCAATCACATACCGTATACGGTTTAAAGGAAGTTTTCGTCATCCCAGTTGTTGTCTGTGTGAATGGTTTCGTTACAAAAGACCAGTGGCGGCTGGTTCAGAAAATCAGTTGTGTGCTGTAATCCATCCCCCTCCAAAGAATAAAAATATTTAGAAACATAAATATGGAAACACTCACTCAGTAACACTTAAAGAGGCTCTTCACTGAGTTTTCCATACTGAACAAACTATCGATTTACAAAATGTGGCTATAGGATAGGGAAGTTGGGAGTGTTGAAAGATCATCTGGCGAGAACAGGTGATGGCTTCAACAATTGTTTCCACCGTTTGCTTTGAGCGATTCCCTCAAAAATGCTACCACACAGTCTAGAAGGAGCCACCTGCTAAGTTCTCACTTCACGTGACCAGTGCTGCCACTGTGTGCTCGAACGAAGAATTGCTGTGATGTCTTGGACTGTGGTCTCGGGCTGTTGTCCCAACAGCACAACGGAAAAGGTGGGCACGCATGCGCGAAAGGCAGAGCTCATGTTTGTAGGCAATAAACGTAGACATTCTCGCTGAGCTGTGATCCACACAGCCAGTGCCGTACGGGGAGTGGGGCGCACGACACGATACCTCGTTGTGAGGGGAGTTGATATATTTCCAATCATTTTACTGACATCTTTTTAACCCCTCAGGCTGGCTATTTTATCCGGAGGTGTTCACTTCTCCGGCGGTATTTAAATTGAAGCTCAGCAGAGGTTTAGATACCAACAAGGTAAAAAATTAATAATGTTAAATCTACGAAATATAACGTAATGAAAATTTTAGGAATACTTACCGAGATCATGTCCAATGTTTTTCAGTAATATATGTGACGACTGCTTTTCAGGGTTACCCATTATCACACGCAATATTTACAAAAATATAATAATTTGATTAGTTGCACTTTTGGTATTTGTTTCAGGTATATTTACAATGAAAGCAAGATATTTACATGATAATGCTCAATCTACATAATATACATAATACAGTATTCGGGTAAAATTTCCAGGAAAAGGTGAATTTTGAAAAGCTTTTTTGGGCCCATATATGTATCCCGTGTATAATTGTCAACAAAATGTAAATATCACAATATTAGTTCAAACCTGTCTCTTGGCATTGTTTGAGGGAATATAGGGGTCTCTAAAAATTCATCCCTGGTGAATTAGCTCTTTAGGGTAGGTTTCTGCATTATCCCCATCAACATTACAAGTCCCAAGAACACATAAATGTTGTCCCCTGTCATTGACTCCCACTTCCTGGCGCGCGACCTTGGTTTCAAGGGCGCGCCAACTATACATGCTGCCGCGTACATATTTGTTTCTGAAACAATTAGTTCAATCACTTTGTCGTCGAAAACCAGATAAAAAGAATCTAAAACAGACGTGAAATGCTTTCCTGTTCGTGGCATACCCGTGAACCTCTCGCCACAAACACTGAACAGCGGTCTTTGTTATTACGGCTGAAGCTATTTCTTCTTCATCAGCGCTGTCGGCCACTTCACCCATAACATCATGCTGTGTGTGCATAGTCCGTATCACTACCGAAAACATCACCTCGCTGTACATCACTTCCACTACTGTCATCTATCAAACTAATAATCTCTGCACCCGTAAGATAATGAGACAGCCGGCAATTATTTATCTGCGACTGAGTAGCCTCTAGCCAACGAAGCAAAAAATTATCTATGTATTATTTGCTTTCGGTGCTTCCCCTTCATAAGTGGCAGAAATTATCAAGTTAGACATCCTTAAAATATTCTTCTATTCTCTATTTTTAATTTGGAGCATCGTTAAATTTAATTCATCTAAATCATGCTGGATCTCTTTGAACCAGTTGTTCTTGGTTTTACTCTTCCAGAAGTAACTAACCAGCTGTTTTATTAGTCTGGTTTCTGGTAGGCGTGAGATATGGCAGAAAAAAGAGATTCTCCTTTTCCGCATTGTATCTATTATTGATTCACTCTCTCAATATACCTCTTCATTCGGCAGCAATCTCCATTGGCTATTTACTTGGTGTTTTTTGTCAATAATTGTTCTGATGATTCTTCTGTCTGCATTAATTTCATTCTATGGACAGATATATAGGATGGATGAGAACAGACTCACTAAGAAGATTTTCAATATCGTGAATGCAAGTATATTAAAGGTCAGTTGGACAAAAGAAGTACACGAAGACATGGAATTACTTAAAATCTCTGAAGACGACATTAACCGCTTCACTGCTGCGGTCGAGTATACTCGATCTGCCTCAAGCGGTCCGTCAGTGCTGCGATCGAGTATACTCGATCAGAACTTTGTGCCATCAGTGCTGCGATCGAGTATACTCGATATGCTTTGTAAATGTCGTGTATTCTTACGCCATCTGTTAGCTACATTTTCAACCACTTAGTTCCTTAAATACACACTTGTAACGTTGCGAAAAAAAATGTTTTTCTTTCGTCACACAGTTATAAACATCGTGTATGAGTAATGGCTGCATCTAGCGCGCGCATTATGCATCCGGAGCAAATTCTTACGCTTTTAGAGGAGATTGAGTCTGATGTGGATTTAGATAGTGTCGGAAGTGACGATGGGGATATTAGGTAACTGTTTAGAAGTGACAGTGATAGTGATAATGTTGAAGATATTCCGATAGAGAGGGGAAGAAATGAACCTGAACTAGGCCTACCCACGTGGTCCGAGGACGACTTCGCGCCAAACGTGCATGCATTCCAAGTGCCAAACCCAGGTATGTCAAATACTAATTTGACCCCTGAATCCCACGAAATAGATTATTTCGAGTTATTTGTCAATGAAGAGGTGTTGACAAAGGTAGCGGACGAAACAAACAAGTTTCATAAACAGACTGTTGACGCTAAGCCTTCCAGGCTCAGGAAATGGCTTGATACCAATTATTAGAATGTTTAGTAGCGTAAACTTTATCTTTGCACATATTTAGTGTTCAATTATTAGTATAGATAAATTGTATAGCCTATTTAATTGAAGGCAGGCTTTTTTTTTCGCGAAAGTTTAGGTATAGGATAGTGTATGTGTTAGAATTATTTTAGATATTTCTGTTTGAGGTAATATTGGATTCGGGTGTTTATTTAGTGATATCGTGTGTTTAATTTAATGTTTCTGTTGGGAAGTGTGTGTGTATGGGATGTATATAGTGCGTGCATTTAGTGAGCATAGTCTACGGTGTAAATTACAATATTTTTTTTCTACTGGACAAAATTTCACCAACTCATGTGGAATCGAACCCTGGATCCCAAACATCAACCGTGGCCAATACTTTATGAACACACTAGTGAGTAAATTACTTTAAATTATTTTCAGTTACCAATTGTATTTTATGTTCAAATTGGTGAATTTCGGTGTGAAAGTGGTTGCCTAAAAGAATCCAGCACAGAGGGTGCGCTAACACTGTAACAATTCAGCAGCGAAAAGGTTAAGGACAGAGAATAATTTATAAATAAAATCAGAAACATGGAAATTATACAAGTCTCAAGGAAGGACACATTAGGGAGAAAATGGACAGAGGAAAGGAAGAAAAAGCACAGTGAACTAATGAAGAGGTTTTGGGAAGAAAAGAAGAGAGGAAAAGGAAGTGAAGCTGTGATTGGCTCAAGTTCTCACGCTCTCCTGAAGGGGAATAATCGGATATAATAATAAACGTTAAATTTTATATGACTTCCCACCCTATGTATTATCTGCCACTCCACATGTCCACCAGGTGAAATATTCTGCCAACACTCCTGGCATCAACCTGCACCAGACCTCTCCTCTCCAGAGGTTACACACCATTATACCAGTGGAAAGACTAGTAGTAGTAGCTGGATGGCTAATGTTTACCGTTTAATTTCAGGTGAAGGTTTGGTTCCAAAACCGGCGCATGAAGTGGCGACACAGTAAGGAGGCGAAACACCAACAGAGCGCTCTGGAGTCACGAGGAATAAGAGAAGAGCAGGGGCGTCCAGACAGCACTCAAGAGCCTGAGATAGACATACAGACTGTGGACAGCTAAGAATGTATGACTGTCACAAATTACATGACAGGTCCCTTTAACTGTATATATTATTAAAAAACTTCTGTGTGTCAACACCAAAATGTATTAAAATAACTCATTACATGTTTTGGATAACCAGGGACACCACCCATCCAACTGTCCCCACCTAGATTATTTGAGAATGAGTAATAAAAATAAAAAGGAAGATTCTTTCAAAATTTATTTACACAAATCAGAGGCAGATATATTATATTTTACATACAAAAGCAAAGGAAAATCATGGAATTATACATATATATACTCACACAGTATAATCAAACTGTCTTTGCCCAGAAACGAGCAACTGCTGTAGCATTTTCTTGTGCCTTAAGCAACTCCTCCTCACTGCAAGAATCAGGGCAACATAAACACTGACACAGATGCTTTGTTGTCTATACCTCTCCACATTCACAAAGTGTTGATTCTTGTAGGTATCCCCATTTCATCACTTTATCCTTAGTTTTGCCAAGCCTCCGTGGCTTAGGCGGCAGCACGCCGGCCTCTCACCGCTGCGTCCGTGGTTCAAATCCCGGTCACTCCATGTGAGATCTGTGCTGGACAAAACGGAGGCAGGCAGGTTTTTCTCCGGGTACTCCGGTTTTCCCTGTCAAAATTTCACTCCAGCAATGCTCTTCACTATCATTTCATTTCATCTGTCAGTCATTTAATCACTGCCCCAGAGGAGTGCGTCAGGCCTCGGCAGCCGGCAAAGTTCATATCCTCGCCGCTAGATGGGGGCTTCATTCATTCCATTCCTGACCCGGTCGGAGACTGGAAGCAGGCTGTGGATTTTCATTTATTCATCCTTAGTTTTGCCAACACCTGCTCGTAATCTGTTTAGTGATTTCCAAGTGGTCCAGTCCAAGTTGTGCCCGGCTGGTAAGCATTCTGCTGGTGTTACCCCTGTTGGAAGATGATTGATTTTGGCTGCCCACAGTTCTTCTCTGGCTTTGTAGGAGGATGTGGTAACTGGAGATGTTGACTGTAAAAAGCTCTTCCTAGATTTCATTCTTTGTCTTGGAGGAATATATCCGTGCAGCGGGTGTATCTCACTTTCCTCCACTTTCTTTCTTTCGGCATTTGCGGCTACTTCCCGACATATTATTAAACACCCAATGAATTCCTACCGGCCACTCAGTTTGAATGCTTTATCTCCACTGAACCGGGAGCGGTTTTAGCATAAGGGCAAGAGTGATCTTTAGTTTTTCAATTTGAGATTTTTGTGGTGGTTTTGTTTTAAAGAGAAAAGCATCTAAGTCAGGGGTGCTCAACCTTTTATAAGTGGGGCCAAGTTTATTTTTACATAATAAGTGGCGGGCCGCATGTTACCTCCCACATAGGCACTTGCCAAACCCTAAACTTAAAAAGCTAATTTTACTATTATCTGAATAACCTATTTTACCAGCAGACAAAAAATGTGTTTCAATACAATTTTGGTGTCCTATAAATGATATAAATCCATTTTTGACGTTTTTTGGCAAATTGCGATATTAAGTTATCAAATTACTGATTTACAATCAACTTACTCCTAATTCGAAAAGGTTTAGGGGCATAAAAAATAATATAATACTATCACAAGGTTGTAATATTTTTATTTTTACAAAAGACAGAATTCTTAACATCAAAGTATATAAAAAATGAAAAGCAATACAATATATCGTCAAACTGACCATCAAATCAAGGAGTAGCCTAATGCTCCTAACACAATTCTTGGCATTGTTTATTTTTCAATAGTCTGTCAATATCAGGTTCAATGTTACAGACGACATGTGCAAGTTTCCCTCTGGTTATGCAAAACTTGAAATCTGTCCAATAATTGTTTACTTTTTAATTTATTTTTAACGAAACATTTTTATAATGTTCTCATTATAACTAGGGCCTACAATAATGGGAAAAATCTCATCATTCACAATTTAAAGTATATATATTCACGTTTTCAATACTATAAAATATTTATTCGGGGGCCGCATAAACAGACTTTGAGGGCGCAAGCGGCCCGCGGGCTGTGGGTTGTGCACCCCTGATCTAAGTCATCAGCCAGTAATGATATGGGGATACAGTACAGTAAACTGAAAACTAGTATAGTCACAATGGTCAATCGAGACCCAGGGGTTTCAAACAAATCGTCATGCTATTGGTCTTAAGCCTTGTTGTTGTTGTTTGAGCCTTCAGTCTTTTGACTGGTGCGATGCAGCACTCCATGCCTCCTTGTCCTGAGCTAATCGTTTCATCTCTACATAGCTACCACATCTTACATCTGAAGCAATCTGTTTAACATATTCTAACCTTGGTCTACCCCTACAGTTCTTATTTATCCTTGACCCTTTCTTCTAACTAAGTTTACTATTCTTGGGTTTCTTATTTTGTGTCCTACCAATCTATATCATCTCTCCTTAGCAGTCACCAGAAGTATCCCTCCTCACCCAATTGGCTTAATACCTCTTCATTTTTTACTCTACCTACCCATCTGATCTTTCCTCACCTGGATGGAATGCAGCTGAAAGAAATCAGAAATTCCTGTTGTTGTCATATTGGCAGGTGAATAGCTAATGGAAGTAGGAGGCTTCTGCTACTTAAGATGAAAAATAAACAGTGATGGACGAGGCAAAGAGAATATAAAAAGTAGGTTGGCTCAGGCAAGAAAAGCATTTCTAAAGATTTCATAATTCTCTTTCACCACATTTCAAATGCTTCTATTCTCCTCTTTTATGCTGGGCCAACAGTCTGAGTTAAGGATCTATACTTGGACTTACATTATTCTTAATTTATATAAATGATATTGTGGAATGTAATTTGAGAGGGCATATCAAATTGTATGCAGATGATACAAATATCTTCTACACTGGGAAAGACATAATTGAAATCATACAAAATGTGCAACAAGATATAAATACTCTCTCACAATGGTTCCAGGCCAATAAATTAACAATGAACCTACAGAACAATGAACCTAAAGCATGAAAGAAATCACACATGACAAAATATATATAAATAATATTGAAATAAAAGAGGTTAATCAGGCAAAGTATTTAGGTCTAATCATCGACAAACACCTGACCTGGATTGAACACGTTGAACGAATTGATAAGAAACTCTCACTTATAGTAGGGATCCTAAGGAAACTTCGGTATCTTATTCCCCTAAACCTTGTAAAACAAATCTACTATTCACTTGTACATAGCAAGCTCCAATATTTAAATGTTATTTGGGCTCACTGCAGGAAATCCACACTGAATGATTTAATGACTATTCAGAATAGGGCTATTAGAAACATATTTAACCTTCCTTACTGCACTCCAGTAAAAGATCTGTACATCAGAAGTAAAATTCTACCCCTCAGCATAAGTGCAGATCTCCAAGCAGCTATGCTAATATACAAGATTAAACACAACACAATACTCTATAGCTCTCCCTACATCTTGAACTCAGACAATCATTCTTATGGAACTAGGCATGCGAAGGACGTAGCCTTATATATCATTCACTCTTCTAAATACGGTAGAAATAGTTTTAAGTTCTCTGCATCACAGTCATATAATAAACTTCCTGGTGAAGTAAAAAGTGCACCAACTTTGTCAGTATTTAAGAGGAAAACTATGAAAGTATTGTGGGAAAAATTCGATGCATCTTAATACATCAAATAAGTTATGTATAAGCTTAAAAATCCTAAGTGCTTATCATTTTAAGGGACCTTGGTCTAAAGAATCTTAGATATGGTATCAACTTTACTAATATGCCTATGCCCTTATTCATCATTCTGTGTTACCTTCAGAATTTTCTTCCTTGGTGTGTAAACACACATATTACTGTACATAGACCCACGATACATTAATGCCGTGAATTCAACACTGGATTGGTTGTGTGGTGAAAAAAACCATTATTTTTTTAGAAGGGAACTCTTGGTTACAAGACAGGGACCTTGCTTATGATGGTCTCCACCTCAATAGAAGAGGAACAATGAAATTTGGAAAACTTTTAAACAGAGTTGCCAAGTTTTTACTCTCGGAAAACTAATTGCTAGAACGAGTGATGACATTTTATTGCTTAGAGAGAAGAAAGCGCTGACTACAAGTGGACACCTAGGTGAATTATAGTGCAGTGAACATAAGTACAACTGTTTGGATGATTTTATGCAACAGGACTCTAATATAAGTGCATGCATAAACTCATTAGAATTAGGTGGAGAGGTCAGGTGTTTGTACATTAATAGCAGAAGTATTCGGAATAAGCTTGATGACATTGAAATTCTCGTGCAGATGATAGGTCAGATAGATGTATTGGTATTTACAGAAACCTGGGTGAA
This sequence comes from Meconema thalassinum, assembly GCA_946902985.2. Classification (NCBI taxonomy): domain Eukaryota; kingdom Metazoa; phylum Arthropoda; class Insecta; order Orthoptera; family Tettigoniidae; genus Meconema; species Meconema thalassinum. The sequence goes on along the minus strand of OX336400.1, from coordinate 96,785,816 downwards.
AAGTAGAGGCAGAATTTTATAACTTCAACAATTTTACAAGCGTGTTTGCTCATAGAGATGACAAAGTTGGTGGGGGTCTGGGTATTTATGTATCACACAAATGGAAAGTGAATGTTAAAAGAAAATGTGAAATGAATCATAGTTTGATGTGGATTGAGGTATTCAGAGATGATGTTAAAAGTAATAGGCCAACATATAAAAGCAATGATATTATTGCAGCATATAACCCCAATAGAGGCAATGCCATACCCTTCTTAAATTCATTTGAAAGTTTTCTTAGCCAGATAAACAATAAATTATGCATCTTCCTCGGAGATACCAACATCGATACCCTAGCTGATGATCAATTAAGAAGGAAATATCTAAATCTAATAGCATGCTATGGTTTTAAACAGTGCAACACTAAATATGCTACACGACTTTGTGACACTGCAGCTACCTTAATAGATCACGTGTCACTAAACAATTCAGAATTAAGTTTTAAAATATCAAATGTCAGCAATGATATTAGTGATCACAGCATATTAATTCTTGATATTTCCAAGACCAATTATAGCACATACACTCAGTCACATAAGTCGACAAAATCAACAACATACGAGAACTCTTGGGATAGGCAACACACTCCTGAAACTAATATATCTATAAACGCAGCTTCCCATAATGATGCAGACAGTACTGTTAACTCTCTATATAACTCTTTCATCAAACAATTGAATCTAAGGAACAGGCATAGCCAAAGAAAAATAACAAACAATACTAACAATAAAAGACAGACTACTAACTTACCATGGGTCACAGCTGAACTCCTTACACTTATAAAACAACGAGACACTCTGCATGCAAAGCTCAAAAATCCCCTTCACAGAAATAATAATGATATGAACCAAGAGTACAGTAGATGCAGGAATAATGTAACAAACTTAAAAAGAAGACTAAAGTTAAATTACTACTCAGAAAAATTCAGAACATATGGAAACAATTCTTATAAAACTTGGGAGACTATCAAAGAAATCATACACAACAAAAAACCAACAGTTGAGACTTGCACTTCACTTGAAATAGACAACAAAATTATCACAGACAATCAAGAGCTATGTGAATCATTAACTTGTTCTTCACAAACATTGCCGGAAGTCTAGCAAAAGCTATTCCTGAACAGAAGGAAATCCTCAGTAAGGACCACAACCAGTCAAATTCCCTCTACTTATATCCAACAGATGAAGCAGAGGTCAAGTCCATCATCATAAATTTAAAGAATAAAAAGAGCTGTGGTTTAGATAGGATCAAGACAAATTTCATTAAAAACAATATGCAATCATTTATTAAAATCTTGGTTGAAATGATTAATGAGTCCTTAGTTACTGGCATGATACCAGATGACTTAAAAGTGGCCAAAGTAGTTCCTATATTTAAGGGTGGGGACAAAAGAAATCCAAATAATTATAGACCTGTTTCTATTTTATCGGTAGTGTCAAAAATTCTGGAAGAAGTGGTAAAAACAAGATTGCTTTCATTTCTGAACAAGAATACATTATTTCATAATATGCAATATAGATTCATGGAAAATTCTAGTACTGAGGCAGCAACTATTGACCTAATAACAATGCTACAAGAAACTATTGACAAAAATAATATGGCAGTTGGGTTATTTATTGATCTCACAAAAGCCTTTGATACAGTAGATCATAAAATACTGTTATCAAAATTAGAAAATGCTGGTGTCCGAGGTATAGCTCTAAAATGGTTCCAAAGCTACCTTATTGGAAGAAAGAAGCATGTATCTTTGAATAAATGCATAAGTTCAGGAAAATATATAACTCATGGAGTTCCACAAGGATCTATACTTGGACCTACATTATTCTTAATTTATATAAATGATATTGTGGAATGTAATTTGAGAGGGCATATCAAATTGTATGCAGATGATACAAATATCTTCTACACTGGGAAAGACATAATTGAAATCATACAAAATGTGCAACAAGATATAAATACTCTCTCACAATGGTTCTAGGCCAATAAATTAACAATGAACCTACAGAAGACCAATTACATGGTAATTTCAAAACAAAGCATGAAAGAAATCACACATGACAAAATATATATAAATAATATTGAAATAAATGAGGTTAATCAGGCAAAGTATTTAGGTCTAATCATCGACAAACACCTGACCTGGATTGAACACGTTGAACGAATTGATAAGAAACTCTCACTTATAGTAGGGATCCTAAGGAAACTTCGGTATCTTATTCCCCTAAACCTTGTAAAACAAATCTACTATTCACTTGTACATAGCAAGCTCCAATATTTAAATATTATTTGGGCTCACTGCAGGAAATCCACACTGAATGATTTAATGACTATTCAGAATAGGGCTATTAGAAACATATTTAACCTTCCTTATTGCACTCCAGTAAAAGATCTGTACATCAGAAGTAAAATTCTACCCCTCAGCATAAGTGCAGATCTCCAAGCAGCTATGCTAATATACAAGATTAAACACAACACAATACTCTATAGCTCTCCCTACATCTTGAACTCGGACAATCATTCTTATGGAACTAGGCATGCGAAGGACGTAGCCTTATATATCATTCACTCTTCTAAATACGGTAGAAATAGTTTCAAGTTCCCTGCATCACAGTCATATAATAAACTTCCTGAGGAAGTAAAAAGTGCACCAACTTTGTCAGTATTTAAGAGGAAAACTATGAAAGTATTGTGGGAAAAATTCGATGCATCTTAATACATCAAATAAGTTATGTATAAACTTAAAAATCCTAAGTGCTTTATCATTTTAAGAGACCTTGGTCTAAACAATCTTAGATATGGTATCAACTTTACTAGTAGGCATATGCCCTTATTCATCAATTTGTGTTACCTTCAGAATTTTCTTCCTTGGTGTGTAAACACACATATTACTGTACAATTCCTCTGTACGAGCCTATGGCTCTTTGGAATTAATTGAATAAAAAAATATATATCTATATCTATCTAAATATCTATCTATCTATCTATTCCTCTGTACAAGCCTATGGTTCTTTGGAATTAATTGAATAAAATAAAATAAAGAATCTTCCATAGAGCGTTACGATCCAGACAAAGACTTTCAAAAATGACTTTCTAATACCTAAATCTATATTCGATATCAACATATTCCTCTGGTCAGGCTGTCTGGGGGGTATTTGGGTCTGGAATAGGTGAGATAATGATGTCTGAATTAAAGATACCAACTTTATTTTTGTACAACTGTTCTAATTTCTGCCACTAGTAAAGCAGATATTCAATTAATTCTTCCTTTTGTTAATGTGAAAAAATTGCAAATGAATGTTCAGTGAATCGTTTTTAATAGATTTCATAGCGACTTCGGTGGCGTAGTTGGTAGCATGCTGAACTGCTGTTCCCAAGATAGCGGGTTCAAACCCGGCCGAAGTCATCGGATTTTTTAAGAGCTTTAAAGATCCTTCAGTATGCCTTCCTTCGGAGGGGAAGTAAAGCCGGCGGTCCCATGTCCAAGATTTATGGCATGTATAAGATCCTTCCACAGACTAAACTTGTGTGAAGCTAAATTGTTAGGTTAGATTCCGTCGGAACGCTCTATCAAAGTTCCAACGTTCACCACTAGGTACCATTGATATCTGGTAGCGAATGTAGGAACTACTTGAAATTGAACGGAACTTGTAGCTCACCCTAAGTGTGTCCACTTGAAGCAGCTACAGACTCAGGCGAGCTGAACATGTCCTCGGACACTCCCGGCGCTAGAAGTCATACGATAAATAAATAATAAAAAAATAAAATTAATAGATTTCATCCTCGTTTTTGGGGCTACATGACCGCATTGTCGCAGCCCCTAAACTGAGGAACCAACCATCCTCGTTTCTTTGCTCCAGCAAGCCAGGTGCAGTTATATATGAGCCATCTCCAATTCTTCCTGTCCATCCATAACTGTTCTTGAATTTGATGCCAGTTCTTATCTCTAGCTTCAAGGTCCTTATAAATTTGCTTCTCCCACACATCGCGAGGTCTTCCTCTTGGTCTCTTCCCGGGGACACTCTGGCCAAAGTACACTCGAGATATCCTGTGGGGAGCCATCCTCTTCATGTGACCATACCATCTCAATCTCTTGAGTTCGAGTGTCTCCAGCAGGCTCCTTTCCAATCCCAGTTGTTGTCGGATATCCTCATTCCTTATTTTATCCATTTTCATATTTTGAAGGCAAGAACGGAGGAACTTCATTTCTACTGCTTGGAGACGACTGTTTGTTGGTCCAGTGAGGGTTGCTGCTTCCAGTCCATACGTTAGTATAGGTATTAGGTATATCTTGAACAAACAAATCTTGGAAGCTTGTGGAAATGTTTCGTCCCGAAGTAGATGACACACTGTCTGATAGAAATTGGAGGCTTTCTGTATTCTGTTGGTAATCTCTTGATGTATGGTATTGTCCAAGGAAAGAATAGAATTACCGGTAATAGATTTAAGTTTCGATATTCTGTTATTTGAAACTGAGGATGGACAATAGTATTGTCCAAATCATGTACTGAGCTTTTAATACATTTTGGTGTTGACAGCAGAGTTCTTTTTAATGATATATAATTATAGTTTCCAAGTCAGCACCAATCCAAGACGTCAACAATGATGTTTAGCATGTCTTTAGATCCCTTTAAGACTGCATAATTTATGAGAAGTTACCTGAACTATGTACTAAGGTTCATATATTTTTCATAATTTTGACCGACTGAAAAGCATTTAAATTTCAATTATAAAATAAATAAAAATGGAAATCATAAGAACTGAGTTTAAAAAATAATTAAAACCTTACTGTGCTAGAAATAAGTTAATGTCATTTTGGATGATTAAAGTTATTGCAACAAATATTCAAAAAATAATGTTAGTCACCTAAGAAGTCCAGCCTTGTGACTAAGTGGTTAGTATGCTAGACGAAGGGTCCTGGGTTCGATTGCCAGTGGGGCCTTGGGTATTTCATTTTCCAAAGGCTAATTCCCTTCACTCAGGGTTTGGGTGTTTATGACGTCATCATAATTTATTTCACCCTCATAATGACACTATGGGCAACTATTCGATAGATCTGCACCAGGCTTCCACAGAGGCTGCACATGAAAAATAATCCTATGATATCTCCTTGCAAGGGAAGGATACGATGCATGGGTCACCGATTCCAACCGTCTTTAGTACACGTGTAGGGCATGGCCAGGCGTATATCAGGTGCAAGTAGTAAGGTGCGCTTCTCAGCCGTTTCCGAGAAATTAATTAATTGCAATTACAGTGAGGCGTCTATGTGCGTTGTACGCTAGCAGGAAGCCAACGAGCGCGTGGTGCAGTGGTAAGAGCCTTGCTTCGTAAGCACAGCTTCGCTGGGTCGAATCCCACCGGTGAGCCTTTGAAGTGCTTTTTTTTCTTTTCTTTTTTTTTACCTTTGGCAATTTCCAACAAATATTCATAGCATGAGTCACTGCTAGCAGCGTACGGGGTGGTCTGATGGTTCACAGACGTGTAATGAACGGAACAGACTGGGTCTTCAATGTATAAATGTACACATATAATAGAATACACCTGACCGTGTGTAATACTAATGTATTTGCAGTGCCGATACTATATGTAATGCCACAAACGTTGACCCCCATACGATGATTTCAGAATCTCTTTTCCCGCTCACATAACACGTTATTACAATTGACTGCAAAATAAACATTATTCACGACACCTACAGTTGTACGAATTGCCAATGTTCACAAAGAAAAAGAAAGTTAATTAGTTATTGTTGCTTTAAGGGGTGGAACTAAGAGGTCATCTGCCCCAGAAAAAAAAAGACATTACACACTACAAACCCTCACCGGTGGGATTCGACCCATCGAACCCGTGCTTACGAAGCAAGGCTCTTACCACTGCACCACGCGCTCGTTGGCTTCCTGCTAGCGTAAAACGCACATAGACGCCGCACTGTAATTGCAATTAATTAATTTCTCGGAAACGGCTGAGAAGCGCACCTTACTACTTGCATCTGATATACACCTGGTCATGCCCTACACGTGTACTAAAGATGGTTCGAATCGGTGACCCATGCATCGTATCCTCCCCTTCTTAGTCCGCTCCAGATACAGAAGTTCATTTTAGACGAAGGATTTTCTTCAGTTATTGTTACTGATATCCGGATGGTCATTGGCTGCAATAAAATTATATTTGATATCTAGTTTTGCTTTTATAGTGAGGTTCTTGCTGACCAGGTTGAACCACAGTCTAATTTTTATGGTTTCAATGACTGTAATGGACAACTTCTCACTGGTCGGAAGAGAGTAGCAGAGCAATGATGACTGTACTTCAAGAAAATCTCTGGTGAAGAGTTCCCACATGTCCAATTCCAGAATCTACACCCATTGTGTACCGGTATATCACAACAGATCAGGTGAAGGTTAACATGAAGTATAACATAAATTTCTCGCCAAATCAATACTTTTTACTTACATAAAAATTCTACAGGTACATGTTTCTAAAATACATAATGTTTCCTTCCTCAGCCCACTAATTGGTGTTCAACATCAAATTACATCGATAACCTCACTAAATAACAAAAACACAGCTCACATTTATTCTCTTGTGCAATTACAGGTGAAGGTTACTCGCTCCAAAATGAAACCTGAGAAGACAACTGGACTTGAAGATTTGCCTGCAGAGTTGTGGACATTGAATTACAACTTTTCAGTCGTTCAACATAATGTAATCCACATTACTGGGACATGCGAAAAATAACCTGAAGAAAAGTACATGTGATTAAAGTATATAGTATGAAAGGACATGAAAATGACCATATTAGCCCTGTTCCTTATTAATGATGTAATTATAATAAGATATATAAAACCGAAGTTAATATATAAGGTGCGTTCAAAAAGTAACTAGCCGGAGGCGCACACCGGTGACGACATCGGCTAATCGTGGCGTGTTTAACGAGGTGTGGTTCCGACCAGGCATGGAAGGTCACAGCCCGTCGCTAGGGGGCACGCGTGCACGTCTCGTGATTATACAAAGCGAGCAGCAACATGCATCAATCGTCCAACGCTGCCAGTCGCATTGAGAACAGTGACATGGTGGTGTCAAACGAAGAGCAAAGAGGTGTTGTTCGGTTTCTGACAGCGAAAGGAGTAGGGGGAATGGACATTCTTCGCCAAATTCACAAGTGTACAGCGAACACTGCTTGTCCCTTGCAAGGGTCAAGGCGTGGCACAAGCGCTTCAGGGAAGGACAGGTGTCATTAGCCGATGATGCCCGGTCTGGGGCACCCCCTGCATTACCAATGACAACGTTCAACTGGTTGATGCACTCATTACCCAGGACCGCCGAGTGACAGTGAACGCCATAGCCGCCGTGGTCGGATTGAGCGTCGGAAGTTTGCTCACCATCAGGAAGGAACGACTGCACTTGCGGAAAGTGTGTGCCCAATGGGTACCCCCCAGTCTTCAACCACACCAGGAAGCATGTCGAATGGCCCACTGTCTTGGTCTTGGTTGGACGATTGATGCATGCTGCTGCTCGCTTTTTATCGTCACGTGACGTGCACGCGTGCCCTCCAGTGGCAGGCTGTGACCTTCCACGCTTTGGTCGGAACCACACCTCGTTACACACGCCACGATTAGCCGATGTCGTCACCGGTTTGCGCATTCCAGCCTCCGGCTCGTTACTTTTTGAACGCACCTTATTTATTGTACTTTAATGTCGTACAGGTTTCAGTCACATTGCGACCATCCTCAGCGCAAATTAAGACATGAAAAGGTGCAAGAACATATGCTTAATATAAATTTGCCATAACAGAGGAAATATACAAATTGGCCTCTCGAAAGGTGGATACATTTCAATATTTGGGTTTTCGATTACAAAGTGACGACTGTATAAATGAAGAAGTGCGAGCAAGAATCAACGCAACGTGGGTGCAATTCTGAGATATAACTGGTGTTCTTTGTGATAAGAAGATACCCATCCACCTAAAATCACAGATATACCACTCAATGGTGAGGCCAGTAGCATTGTATTGTACGGAGTTTTGGCCAGCACCTAAAAGTGCTGAGCACTCGCTACATGACATCGAAATGCAGATGCTGGGAAGATCGTTAGGCATTTCTCTGCTCGGCCACATCAACAACACAACGATCCGACAACTAGCTGGTGTTGCTCCAATCGATGAGAAAATGCAGGAATGGAGGTTTCGTTGGTATGGCCACGTCGTACGAGCCATGGTTCAGTCATCAGCTCAGCCTATCATCTCTCTGTTGAAGGCCAGAGACACCGTGGGAGACCCAAGCTAAGATGGCTAGACACTATAAACTCTGATCTAAGATCAAGAAGCCTAAACCCACAGGAAGCGCTTCATCGAAAGAAATGGCGTGCATTGACCCAAAAAGTGGAGCCCGTTCCAACGGGAACACGCTAAGAAGAAGAAGAAGATGTTATCAAAGATTCTAAAAATATTCTTCGACCAACAGCACACACAGTAAAATTAAATTATAAAAAATAACCAGATCTGTTACAAAATGTATTAGGCAAGAAAAATATGAAAAATATAAGTCTTGATACAAACAACGTTTATATTCCATTGTAACAGTCTTGCTTAGGCTGGGATGACAAGTGAAACGGTATTTACTTTGCTCCACGTTGAGCGTACAATTGTAACAGTTATTAGTGCCCCACGTTGGGCGCCAAATGAAACGGTTTGACTGCCCCTTGCTGTTGGGTGAGAAATGTAACTGTTTACCTTTGCCTAAGCTATGTTGTTTTAATGGGCGCCAAGACCTCAACGCAATGTTGAAATCTAAATTTGTATTTAACAACGTCTAGCTCTGGCAGAACACATTCAAGAATCTATTCACTCAGATCGTGGTATGATTTGATCATTAACCCAACAAACAATTGTATCAGGAGATGGAATTGGTCTATATCTAATGCTACCTACTGAAAGCAAAGATTGCATTGTAAAAGAAATGAATTTATTATATAAAACAAGTATAGCAAAATTAATAATAATAATAAGTATAAAATTTAAATTGGAGCGTTGTGATTTGAATATTACCGATAGAAAATTACGTGAAAACGGAGTCTGATAAATTGATTTTACTCTTATTTCCAAGCTATGAAGTTACTGAAATATGAAATATAAAACAAAGAAAAATGAGAGATTGCGTATTTCTGCGTCATTTGCGCTTACCATTGGAAATTGCCAAGGTATTTCCCTCGTTCTTGATGATGTTGTGAGCTTCCCACAGTCTCCTGGACGTCGTCATCTCCGTCGAAATTTGATGATATTCTGGTAGATTAGATAATTCTATGGTCCGTACCTCGGACCCAAACACTCGTACAACCGCACTGGTTAAGTTTTGCAAAAGTTAGTCTTCAACTCCACTGAACATCGGAGCGACACGCACTTGCGACCGTACTCTGCAAGTTCTACACAGATTGTTCGTTCCACGGAACATCGGAGCGTCCCCCGCGTATAACCATACTCCGCAAGTATTTCACAGATAGACCTTAACTCCACTGAACATCGGAGCGACTCGCACGCGCATCCATACTCCTCAAGTATTTCCCAGATAGCCCCCGTTTCACGGCGCGTCGAACGATATATATCCACACGTTGGCTCCCCCACCATGGTACCGACATCTAGCTTACGTCGTCCTCACTGATTGGCTGAGCACGCCGCTAGTTCCCCTCCTCTGCCTCATTACACTCGGCGCGCGAGAGGGAGAAGTCGATTTCCGTTCCAACAATTCGCCTTTGCTAGACCTTGCGACCCAGCCTTGCGTAATACTTCTCGACAGGAATCAGCTTGTACTCGAATTCCCAGTGAGTCATGTCTCTCAAATACCCTAACTGACAAAACTCCGTAAAATTCCGTAATCACATAATTTTCTATAATATTGTCGTTCGTAATAATTTGCTTGATAGCGTTTTCTAAGACATGGAAAACCTATCTGAATGCTAATAATTTTTATAAAATGCTCCGAAAATACCTTAATAATAATTATAATAAATTAATAATAATAATAAATTACCATGAAAAATTCTCTTGGCTGAACAATTTGCCGCGTAAATAAATATAGAATGGCTTCCTACTGACTTATGCCAGTTGCATAAAACCCCTCGAAAAACACGTTACATATTCGCCTCGGATCATCGGATGATTTACCGTGACGACGGTCCATTATCCGATTATCCCAGACACGTTAATAAACCCCATCCAAAATACATATTACATAAATGAAATCACCCTAAATTACAGATATATACACTCATATTTTTTCTTCACGCACTTTGCGTCAAAGTTTGTTGTCACTATGGATTGCACTTTGCAACCAGTCCAATGTTTTACATATGGAATAGTGTTCCACGGATATTTCCGCCTCTCAAATTTCTCTATGTTGGAGAAATAGACATAATTAATGTGTGAGCACTATGTATTTATGATGTCATATCACACGCATTGAAGGTGTTCTGATATATTTATATCACCATAGAACTTCCTATTTTCACTGGAGGTCCCTTCCTTATGGTGACATTTAATTCCACTTATCACTGAGCACACGATCACACTATTGTGGCAGCGCCTCGTGACCATAATACTTAATCTCTCTTTAAAGTAGATTAAATTGATATTGACTTCTGAAAAAAAAAACAGTAAATGCGCATTACATATAACACCAAATATTTCTGTGCCGTAAGCGCCCTGTCTTGTTAAGTTCCCGTTAACCATATTCTACTTAATACTAGTTCTCAACACAGACCATTTCTCCTCACACAAATAATACCATTGTACAGATTATCTTAAATTACACACTCACAAATCTTACATGGCGAGGCCGTAAACAGATATCACGTGTGCTGATATGTATGAGTTTCATGAAGGACTGTCTCGCATTCTGATGGCCCATCTTTTATCTCGTGGACGCCTTAAGCTAACAAGCCCTATACAAGCGCTCCCCCATCTCTTGGAGATAAATGGGAACCCATCAGCGCTGCCAAAATGGCCTTGGTGCATCGAGACAATTTAGTGCTCAACAGCATCCGACAATCCCGTCATATTTCCCTGTACCTTAAAAACTCTCATTTACTTACATACTACCCCCCTGTGTGACTTCTGATACGCCTGCCTTAAGACCAGATCTTCCACGCACCAGACACCACACTTACTCATTTGATAGGCTGGCTCGCCAGCTAAACACACTCACTTTATGACACATATTTTCGTAGACTATGTATATTATACGTCCCGTATAATCTGTTTCCCTCACTATTCTCCAGCACATATGCTGTTTTTCCAATACGTTTGGAAACTATAAATGTTTCCACGTCACCTGCTTCCAACCTTGCAAGTGGCTCCCTTAAATGAACGTCATCACGTTGCTCTACCAGCATATTTCTCAGTGTCTGTAACGATGCCCTGTTGCTACTGTCCACACATGCTAACCCTACCTTCCTATTGTGTCACACCTCTACTTGACACTCTATGACCTGAAAATGTCACTTCTGACTGACAGAATGACGACTTAGACAGCTTCAAAGTGAACCCTGCCTGATCTAACTTCTGAAAAACTATATTTAAATGACGTAGATGCTCCTCAAAACTGCGTGAACTAATTACCATATCATCTATGTAAATGGTTACAAACTCTCCTGTGTCATCCCCTAATGCGATGTTTAAAGCCCTAATTAAAGCTGCTGAACTACTCTTTAACCCATAAGGTGTTCTACAAAATTGATAAAGGTTATATTTATGACTAAAAGCTGTAAATGGTCTATCTTCGTACATAAGTGGCACTTGCCAAAAACTAGAACTCAAATCTACACAAGTGAAATACTTCTTCCCCTCAAATGTTTGCATTAATTCTTCTATTGACATAGATTTCAGCTGATCTGAACTAATTCTACTGTTAACCAAACGAGCGTCTAAACAAATACGAACAGTGCCGTCGGTCTTGGGTACCGTGATCAAAGAATTAACATATGGACTGTTCGAGTGCTCAATAATCCCATCTTCAAGCATCTGGTTAATTTGTGCCTCAACTGCACTCTGATAAGTGAAAGGTACAGGATATCTATGTCCTGTGAATACTGACCTATCAATAACGTTCAATGAATGTGTATAGCAATTGGTCATACCAATGCGATCCTCAAAAACTCTCCTATTACACCATAACACATCATAGAGCCGAACACACTGTTCATCCTCTATATTTCCCTGAAATGCAGCCTCACATAACGAGTCCTCTAGACTTCCGTTCGTAATCACACTGCCCACAAAACATGGAGAACCCCGCTCTACGGCTGGCAATATCTCATTTAAAGTACAAATCACACCTACAATACTACTCCTCTGAATATGGTCATTGAACGCTACTTCTACTTCAGAATCTCCCCATTTAAATTTCAAACTCCCTACATCATAACATAAGTTACCAGACACTCTACTTAGCCACTCTGAACCCAAGATAACACTGAATACTAAATTTGGAATTACAAGGCAAATCTGCTTCTCTATTTTTATTTATTTATTTATTTGTCTAGAAAAAGATTCCCGAGAGCAGAGCTCTGTCGTGGGGAACAGTACATAGTTCATTACATAGATGACGGACTAACTATACATATGCTAAATTATAATACATTTAGAGTACAGTATACAAATAAGCAATAGAAGTGTATTCAAAGCGACGCTTTTGACACAATACATGACCAAGGAAAAAGCGGTATAATATAAATGGAGAAATGAGACTATAAGCTAATGAGCATGCTTTGAAGTTATGAGTCAATTAGTGTTGATAAACATAAAAGATAAAGATTGGAAGAATGTGGTATCACAAGAGTAAGTTATTATACATTTAGAGTAAATTATTATACATAAATTATTATACATTCAGAGTCAGCAAATAGTACTTTTTCAACTTTACACGAAATGGCCCAATTTGAGAGATTCTTGCTAGATCAAGTGGTACCAGGTTATACACTGAGATGAGCGAGTGCTGCAATGCATTGACTCCAAATTTAGTCGTTCTATTGCTGACTACATGTAACTTATTTTTTTGCCTTGTGCAGTGCATGTGAATTTCATTAACGAAAGAGAATGTAGTGTTTGTGGTCATGAGACTATGCAATATTTTATAAATAATTAAAGTAGAGTTGAAAGATACAAGCAGTTTCAACGGCAATATATTAGTTTCAGTGTACATTCTACAGCGAGGGTATAAATGATGGAATCCATACATTGATCTTAGAGCCCTGTTTTGTAGAACCTCCAGATTATTCAAATTAGTTTGTGAGGCTCTTCCCCAGATGAAACATAAATATGAGAGCCGAGACTGAATCATTGCGAAGTATATTACACGTAGTGTCTGAGTTGTTACATAAAACTTGATTTTAGCAAAGATTCCAACTAAAGCCGAGATTTTATTTTTTAGATTCGTTATATGTGATGCCCAAGAAAGAGTATTGTCTATTGTCAAGCCAAGGTATTTAACCTCCTTCACCCACTTAAGTCTGGTAGTACCAAAAGAGATATTTGTTGTTGCATTTAAATCATATTCACATTTATGGAACATCATGCAGACAGTTTTTGAGTAATTAGGTGTTACTAGATTCATTCTTAGCCATTTCTCCAAGACATAACAGTCATGCTGGATATCAGATATAATCTCCTTGTCAGATTTAGAGAAGTAAAACAACGAAATATCGTCAGCTAAGAGAGATAATCTACCCTTAAAAGGGCATAAGGTTATGTCATTTATGTATATGAGGAATAGAATCGGCCCTAGAATAGATCCCTGGGGCACACCATAGGATACCCTTTGCAAGTTACTTCTATTAGTGCCTATTTTTACAAATTGTTGCCTGTTTGTCAAGTAATGTTTAAACCACAACAATGCAACACCTCTCACACCCGCCTTCTCCAGTTTATATACAAGCAGTGGATGACTCACAGTATCAAAGGCCTTTTTTAAATCAATAAAGAATCCAGCAGATTTATTCCCTTTATCTATATTGTTTTGTAATTCGATTATGATATCGACAATAGCAGAATTAACCCCAGCCTTCTCGCGAAATCCATACTGAAATTCAGAAAAATAATGGCATTTCTCTAGATACCTCAAAAGCCTTGTTTTCATAATTATTTCTAAGATTTTTGATAATTCAGATGGTACTGAAATGGGCCTATAATTACCAGGATCTGACCTGTCATTCTGTTTATATATGGGTACAACACGAGCAATTTTAAGGGGATCTGGGACGATACCATTGACTAGTGAGCAGTTGACAAATTTTGAGATGGGTCCTGAGAGGGCACGGTTGCAAGTCTTAAGTAGTTTACTAGTTATGCCATCATAGGAGGTGTTGGTTATCTTAAGATTGTTAATGATATCAGATACTTCTTGTGGGGAGCAAGGTTCTATGAAGAATGAATTAGAACCTTCAATGATTGTTGCTGTTCTCTCCGGTAATGGAATAATGTTAGAAGATAATGTGGCAGGAACTGACACAAAATATTCATTCAGAATATTGCAGATCTCAATTTTGTCTTCTATGCACCTATTATTTACATTTATACTTTTAATATCACATGTTGTATTTGAGGGTTTATTTAAAACTTCATTGATAATTTGCCAAGTACGTTTTGAATTGTGTATGTTACTTTGAAATTTATTATCATAATATGTCTTTTTGAGTGATCTTCTCAATGCTGTTATTCTATTACAGTAAACCCTGTACTCTTCTTTTATTATTGTATTATGGGGGAACTTTTTTAATTTGTTGTAACTATGTGATTTTTGCTTACACAATGCAACAAGTTCTGGTGTGCACCAGGGATTCAGGGGATAGTTAATATCCCTACGCTGAGCAGTTCTAACTGTACTTGCACAGACTAGACCATCTTGGATAAATGTAGGTAAGGCTGTGTATGATGCATTAACATCATCCTCTACTAAATCAAAAGAATGGCTTTCATAATAGTTTAGGGCAAGTGTATAATCAATATGTGAGTATTTGTAAGTTTTTGGTAAATTTGGATTATTGGTTGCTGTTTTCGAGGAGTCTAAAGAGAAAAGCAATGTATTATGATCACTGATATCATCAATAACATTATCTACTCTCCAATTACTTATTTTTATGCAGCAATGGAAATGATCAATCAGTGAGCTATTATGACTTATTCTGGTGGGATATACAGTGTTGCAGGAGATAAGACCATAGCTATTCATGAAACATTTATAATTATTAGTCAAGTCATCATGACGGAGAGTATTTATATTAAAGTCACCAGCAACAATTACATTCCTGTGTTTTATGTTATCAAGAATCATTTCTAAGTCTGCACTTGTATGATACCAGTTAGACACAAGGGGATTATAAACAGCCACAATGATGTAGCTCAGACCTGACCTAGAAATCTCTAATGCTAGGATATTATGATCTTTCTGTATATTATATATCAGTTTGCATTGCCAACAGTTACTTTTTGCATAGATGGCAATTCCACCACCTCCATCTTTTGAGGTAGAATTTCTAAACGAATGAAAAGCCTCATAACCTGAAATATTATAGAAGATGCATTCACCATTGTCTGCAGACAGCCACGTCTCAGATATGACAACAAAATCTACATTCTGAATAGCATCCAGTCGATCAGCAATCATCTCTAATTTCCCATTTCGTAAGCTTCTAGCATTAAGGTACATTATCCTCAAAGATGGGATAGAACTTAGTGAGGAAATGAATTTACCACACTCGAAATATGATCTCCATTGTAGTTCACTCATAATTTACTGATAAGTCTGCTATATGGATTGTACATTATCATTCTATGATCGTGATCCAACGATCGCAAGTAGTTTGTCAATGTCCTGCTCCGTCTTAATAGTAAACACCTCTGAGGAATTGGCTGAAATTTTTGCCAGAATCCTGCCTTGCCGGACAAATACCCTTTCTAGTCCCATATTTCTTGCTTCGCGAGCTTTCTTAAACAGGGTCTCGTTGTACGGGGTCAAATGTTCATTCAGGTAGATATTAACCTGAGGGCCACGAAATCCTAGCAGACAAGTGCTCAATTTCTTGAGGCGTCTAGCAGCTACTAGAAGAGCATCCTTCCTGGTTCTCTGAACAAAACGCACAACGATGGGCTTTGGAGAGTTTTTATTGTACGATGACACCCTATGAATGGTGTCAATGTTCTGTTCCTGAATAGGCACATCCAGAATATTGCCTATCTTCACCATGATATTCACAAGGTTTTCATCTTGCGTGAAAGGAACACCTGTAATCTTTAGATTGTTCGCTCTCGAGTACTGTTTCAATTCCTCAACATCAGTTTTGAGGCTTGATACATCTTCCCGGAGCTTTACACTAGATCCCTTAACACTCTGAACCTCAGCAGTAACGGCTTTAATTTCTGTTTGCATCCTGCCCATTTCGATAGAAAACTCGTCAAATTTATCACTGACGAATTGGACCGAGGTTTTCAATTCGGTGTATACCGTTTCTAAATCGTTAAGTTTATGAAGAATTATATCAAATTTGGACGTAATAGAACTGTCAATTGATGATTCTACAGACGTGTGTTGGTTGTGATCAACTGACGCCGATACACACGATGCACATACCCATGTCCGATCTTTCCGTGGGAGAGTCTCCAGATGCTCGAACTCATGTTTCTGCATTTTTAAACATTCTTCACTCATATGGCACCATTTACAACACTTCTTACACTTTAATTTCCTTTGATTCGCTTTAAATTTCTCAGAGCACACAATACATACGTCCGCCATGTTGCTGTTTCGTTTTCATCTACATCTACATGATTATTAATTTTAATGTCTACTAAAACTTGCTTAGAAATTACTTTGGACCTCTTCCCAACAGCTGTGATAACAAAAGTGCTTTTAATTGGCATCTCCTCAAAATTTACTCCAGTTCCTTTCATTTTATCATAAAATGCACTACTTATGCAACTCTTCATACAACCACTATCAATTAAAACATCTGTGTACGCCTCGGACACGTTAAATTTAACTATGGGGCTCTTACTAACCACTTCCTGAATAATACCTTCATCATTTAGTTCATGTAATAATTCATTTCTTACATTTAGGTCATAGGGTTCCTGTATAATTGTATGGACAGGGCATGCTACAGACTGAGATTCTGACCTTACTTCGCAGCCTGGTTCGCGTTTAAAGAACCGCTACAGCTGGCCGTAGTACTACTAACTACTAAACTGGTCTGGTTGTTCTGGGCTGTGTTGTCATTGTTTGGCTGTATATTACTACCACTAGGCGGTCCTCTTCCTTGACCCCTATTCTGGTTGTAATTATTGTCATTATAATTTCTTCCTTGATTTCCCCTGAAATCATTGTTTCTCCCTTGATTTCCCCTGTAATCATTGTTCCTCCCTTGATTTCCCCTGAAATCATTGTTCCTCCCTTGATACTGATTACCATAGCCATTTCCTCTGTTCTGATTTAGCTGATTATTATTATT
The DNA here is from genome assembly GCA_946902985.2 of Meconema thalassinum. NCBI lineage: Eukaryota > Metazoa > Arthropoda > Insecta > Orthoptera > Tettigoniidae > Meconema > Meconema thalassinum. Next base: position 96,768,289 of record OX336400.1, on the reverse strand, counting down.
TCTATTTTGAGAGTTGGCCCCTTCGCCACCGTTCCCTTGAACTTCCTGATGCCTGGCTTCATTAGGTCTATTATTATTATTACCCTGGTTCCTATTGAAATTGTCCTCATAACCCCCTGTCCCTAGTGCATCAAATGTGCTTAACAAATTTTCTACTTGTGATATTGTCTTTACATTCTGGATACAAGCAGCCTCCTTGATCCTATAGGGAAAGTGCCTAAGTAGCAACCTCACCACATCACTTTCCTCCTTCAAGCCATCCAGATATTTACACACTAATACCTGCCCTAAAAAGTATTCGGTCATGGTGGAGCTTCCTTTAGGGTTATATTTACCACACACTACTCCCTCACGATGCTGCGACTGAATAACCTCATTCCAGAACTTTTCACAGAATTTCATTTTAAAATCATTGATATCAGTAAACTTGTCTCTGTAGACAGCAAACCAATTCCTCGTTTCCCCCACAAACACTTGTTCTAAAATTTCAACTACCTGGCACCACTCAATACTACCATTTTCCAACCTTTCCCCGAATTTATTTTCTATAGTGTTCATGAACTCCATTGGGCACCCCTGTCGATTGCTGAACTTACCCAGTTCTACCTCCCTGTGTGTGCTATTCACAAAAACTGGCCTATTCTGACTATTTTCTTGCCTGATCCTAGCTTTTAATTTTAACTCTAATTCTGCGATTTTCTCCTCAGCCTTCCTCTCAATACTGTTTACTGTTAATTTAATGTTTCCTTCTGATTCTTCTACTTTATCATATAGCTTTGCTTGTTTCTCCTCAATCTTGCTAATGCTCTCTCTATTACTCTCTCTTAAATCATTTACTTCTGCAACTATTTGCGAGTGGACTTTCTCAATTCTACCCCCCAGCTGTTCCTTATCCTCTTTAGTAGCTACCTGAATTTTGTCAATTTCTCCCTCCAATTGCTTTTTGACCTGCTGTGTTTCCAGTTGTACTAGTTCTTTTAAATTTTCAGCCTGTGTACTGATTCTAATTTCCAACTCCTCCTGTACTTTTCCTAATTTTCTGTCTACATCTGCAATAATCTCTTTAGCCTTTACTTCCATCACCCCCCTGATCTCACCTCTAATCAGTTCGAATTGGTCACTCATTTCCCTACTGTTTTGTTCTAATTTAGCATTTAAAGTTTCAGTACTCTGTCTATTTTCCTTACTGTTTTGTTCTAATCTGGCGTTTAAAGTTTCATTACTCTCTCTATTTTCCCTACTGTTTTGTTCTAATTTAGCATTTAAGGCATCTGTACTTTCTTTATTTTCCCTACTGTTTTGTTCTAATTTTGCATTATTCTGTTCTAATTTTGCATTTAAGGCATCACTACTAACTTTGTTCTGATACATGAACTCGAGAAGTAAAGTTTTTAATTCTGGTTGGCCTCCTACACTCCCTGTTTCAGTATCAGGATTTACCTCCGCTACCCCGGTACTACCATCACTCGACATACTGCTCGTATCATCACTCTCCCGTTGATGACCACTACGTAACCTCATCTGTCTTTCTTTCTCATCCCCCATAATGATATACACTGATAAAGACAAATAACCCCCAAAATACAGGCACAGAAATATATACCCTTCTCCTTCCACAAATGTTATTAGGTTTTCAGCCCCAAGTTGTCGGCGACAAATGTAACAGTCTTGCTTAGGCTGGGATGACAAGTGAAACGGTATTTACTTTGCTCCACGTTGAGCGTACAATTGTAACAGTTATTAGTGCCCCACGTTGGGCGCCAAATGAAACGGTTTGACTGCCCCTTGCTGTTGGGTGAGAAATGTAACTGTTTACCTTTGCCTAAGCTATGTTGTTTTAATGGGCGCCAAGACCTCAACGCAATGTTGAAATCTAAATTTGTATTTAACAACGTCTAGCTCTGGCAGAACACATTCAAGAAACTATTCACTCAGATCGTGGTATGATTTGATCATTAACCCAACAAACAATTGTATCAGGAGAAGGAATTGGTCTATATCTAATGCTACCTACTGAAAGCAAAGATTGCATTGTAAAAGAAATGAATTTATTATATAAAACAAGTATAGCAAAATTAATAATAATAATAAGTATAAAATTTAAATTGGAGCGTTGTGATTTGAATATTACCGATAGAAAATTACGTGAAAACGGAGTCTGATAAATTGATTTTACTCTTATTTCCAAGCTATGAAGTTACTGAAATATGAAATATAAAACAAAGAAAAATGAGAGATTGCGTATTTCTGCGTCATTTGCGCTTACCATTGGAAATTGCCAAGGCATTTCCCTCGTTCTTGATGATGTTGTGAGCTTCCCACAGTCTCCTGGACGTCGTCATCTCCGTCGAAATTTGATGATATTCTGGTAGATTAGATAATTCTATGGTCCGTACCTCGGACCCAAACACTCGTACAACCGCACTGGTTAAGTTTTGCAAAAGTTAGTCTTCAACTCCACTGAACATCGGAGCGACACGCACTTGCGACCGTACTCTGCAAGTTCTACACAGATTGTTCGTTCCACGGAACATCGGAGCGTCCCCCGCGTATAACCATACTCCGCAAGTATTTCACAGATAGACCTTAACTCCACTGAACATCGGAGCGACTCGCACGCGCATCCATACTCCTCAAGTATTTCTCAGATAGCCCCCGTTTCACGGCGCGTCGAACGATATATATCCACACGTTGGCTCCCCCACCATGGTACCGACATCTAGCTTACGTCGTCCTCACTGATTGGCTGAGCACGCCGCTAGTTCCCCTCCTCTGCCTCATTACACTCGGCGCGCGAGAGGGAGAAGTCGATTTCCGTTCCAACAATTCGCCTTTGCTAGACCTTGCGACCCAGCCTTGCGTAATACTTCTCGACAGGAATCAGCTTGTACTCGAATTCCCAGTGAGTCATGTCTCTCAAATACCCTAACTGACAAAACTCCGTAAAATTCCGTAATCACATAATTTTCTATAATATTGTCGTTCGTAATAATTTGCTTGATAGCGTTTTCTAAGACATGGAAAACCTATCTGAATGCTAATAATTTTTATAAAATGCTCCGAAAATACCTTAATAATAATTATAATAAATTAATAATAATAATAAATTACCATGAAAAATTCTCTTGGCTGAACAATTTGCCGCGTAAATAAATATAGAATGGCTTCCTACTGACTTATGCCAGTTGCATAAAACCCCTCGAAAAACACGTTACACCATCATTTCTCCATTACTTCACAAATACATACCCTACTATCAGTTCTAATCTAGCTATTTCCACTTATATAGTATCACTTCCACATCTCTTCTACTCCAAACTGTTTGTATCAAGACTTATATTTTTCATATTTTTCTTACTTAATACATTTTGTAACAGATCTGGTCTTTTTAAATTTTAATGTGTGTGCTTTTGGACGAAGAATATTTTTAAAATTTTTGATAACATCCTCTGTTATGGCAAATTTATATTAAGCATATATTCTTGCAAGGGGGCTGCGTGGTGCAGTCGGTAGAGGTGCTGAGCTTCTAACTGAAAGGGAGTGGGTTCGATGCCCTCCGAGGTAGTGGAATTTAGGAACAAAACTATCACTTTTGGAAATGCAAATAGCCCTGGGATTCACTCAGCCTACACCAGAAATGAGTACCAGGGTAATTCCTGGGAGCAAAGGCAACCGGGCGTGGAGCTGACAACTCCATCCCATCTAGTGCCGATGTCACAAAAAGTGGAAGCCTCTACCTTCCACTACTCCCAGGAGCTCCATGGCCTGTACGGAGTTGGCTTTGCTTTATATGTTCTTGCAACTTTTCATGTCTTAATTTGCGCTGAATGTGACTGAAACCGGTATGACATTAAAGTACAATATATATTGACTTATGGTTCTTTATGCTTATTATTCTTCTTCTTCTTCTTCTCGTGGATGGGTCACTTAGGAACACGCGGAATCAATGTATGTTGAGCCTTCCTCCTTGCCCAATAGCTCTTCATATGCATGGATTGTTGTAGTTTCTGTTCCTCCGACCATGCACGTTGTGTTGGTTTCTTCTGATCTTCCTCAAATCCCCTTGTGTGAACAATATTCCTGATTACATTTCTATTCGTCAGATCTGGGGATCCCATCTCCACTAGGTCCCTCTCCACCTGTTTCTACCACTTTGGACTTGTACATTTGTTATGCTTATTATTATTATAAATACTGTATATATATTTGTTATGAACTACAGAAGAGGGAGAAAAGTAAAGGCCTTGGCACACAGAATGTGGGCTGCGGTTACAGGCAGAACATCATGAAACTAAAGGCAATCCGGGAATGTCACACACATTACGGAATGGTAGCGCGCTCAGGCAGGTACTATGATGTTGGCGTGCTCAGTTGACCTCTGTGAGGGTCGTGTTTTTGACAAGGTCATATAAGTCCGAATATTTGGAGCTATTCAGCAATCCATATTGAATCTGACAAGGTGTCAACTTGTAAATGTTCCTCGTACCAAATACAATCATCATCATCATCTTGTACAGTTTCCATCCCCAGGCTGGGTCTGTTTGGAACATAAGCCTCGCCACTTAGTCCTTTCTTCCCACCACCTCTCCGCTGTCACTCTGGTCCAGTCCTCGCCTCTCTTCTTGACACATTCCTCCACTCCTTTCAGCCATCTATCTCTTGGTCTTCCCCTTGGTCGTTTCTTCTGCATCTGCATCTCATGTATCCTCTTGGGAATCTTCTTCTCATCCATTCTCTTTAAGTGTCCATACCACCTCAGTCTTGATGTCTCAATCCTACCTTGCAAGGGCTCCTCTTTCACCATTCCTCGCCCTGTCTCTTCTTGTTACTCCGATCCTACTTCGCAGGAACTTCATTTCACCTGCCTGTATTCTGCTTATGTCTCTTTTCTTCATTGTCCACGTTTCTGAAGCATAGGTCAGTATCGGGATATAGTAGCTTCTGTATAACACTTCCTTGCTTTTTTGTGGGACATCTTTATTCCACACTAAGCTCCTAATGCTTCTCAGAAATGCTTCTGCCTGTCTGCCACGTTCCGTAATCTCTTTGTCATTTCTCCCATTTTCCTCCACTATACTTCCCAAGTACTTGATACTTTCCACAATAGTAATGAATATTCTATAATTGATGCCGCGACCGTCAGCTAACAATCAACTAAGAAGCCCTGAATTGACTGTCTTCAATTCTCTACCAGCTATCAAATTGTACTGTTATCCATGAAGCAACAGTCGTTTCACGGCAGCATGTTTTTAAGTGTCCATATAGGAAACACTCTAATAATTTTTGTTCTACCTCAAACAACAGGTGTCCATTGACACTAGGCAAATACTGGACTTTTTCAACAAGCCCATACTACATACTGTGAGGTCCATTATTGAACGCAAGAATCGCCATAGAATGGTTACATGTATTTTAGATTTTGAAGACACTTTGAACAATTAAGTGTTTGTGCATAAACAATATTTTAATGTGTCTAATGACACAAATTAAATGCAGGACTGAATGACTGAATATGCGAGGAGCATTACATGCTTTATTTATGAGTGTTGTTGATATTCTAATTAGTGTATTTCTTAAACTAGTAGTTTTTAATATGTTGTAGTTTTGTAATTGATGATGTGTGTTTTATGTTGTTTTATTGAGGATTTCGAGTGTGTTTTATGATGTTTTAATACCAAAAGAGGGCTGAGGAAGGAGACAGAAGGTTTCCGAAACATGTACCCATAGAGTTTTCTATTAAGTAAAGTATTGATTCGGCGGGAAATTCAGGTTTTACTTATTGAGAAGAGAAACATATAGAAGTATGTGGTGTTCTTATGATGAAGAGGAAATGTTAGCCTTGTTTGTTCTCAAGAAAAAGGCCAAAAGGCGGAAGTGGATCCACGAAATGGATTTACAACGAGAACAATTATGCGAATGTCACAGATTGTGTCAAGAATTAGAGAGTTTTGAAGATAGATTTTTCATTTACTTTTGAATGTCCCACGAGTGTTTCAGAGAACTATATAACCTACTGGAGCCGACTATAAAGTAATTCACAACATATCCTTGATCATACAAACATAGGAAGTTTCACACCTCCTCTGAGTTTTTCAGTGTCCATTACAAGAAAGAATGCTACACAATGTAACAGACTCGAAACACAACTGATCGCTGCCTGTTGCGTCCTGGTTTAGATCATTATCGCAGACCGGTGTATGTTTGACAGAGATGATGCAATATTAACCCTGGAATGGCACACTCACAAACCACACACGTAAATAGCAGAGTGGGGTCTGCTCGACCCAATCAAATTGCAGTCATTTTCATTTCAATATCATATCCTTTGAATGTCACCACTTGTTCTTATTCTAGCTGTCTACTGTATAGTTAGAGGACACCGGTAAATGACTATTATAACCTCTAGTACTTATCTATTTAAATTAATTAATTATAATTACAATAAAAGTAATTACAGCCTGAAAATTACAGAGATACATAAATATGCATTTCTCGCTGGCACAGTGGACAACTATCGTCAAGTTTTGGAACATTTTTACAGTACAGTTATTAAACAGTTATAAAACAGCCCCAGTTGGAAAGACAGATTGGTTTAGGAACAAGACTGGACTAAGGCAGGGGAGTGTGCTGTCACCTCTCTTGTTCATAATGGTGATGGATGAAATTGTAAAGGAAACAAAGGAAGCATATGGACATAAAGAAATGAAGTTACTGTTGTTTGCAGATGATATTGTGGTCTGGGGAAGGAACACCGAAGAAGTGCAAAAACAACTAGATGCACTGAACGAAAATATTCAGAAGTACGGCCTGAAAATCAGTATAGAGAAAAGCAAGACCATGGTGATGACAAGAGGGGAAAGGCAAGGAAAGGGCACTGTGAAAATTGGAAGTCAGAGTTTGGAAATTGTGGACACGTTCAAATACCTAGGAAGTGAATCGATGCAAACTGGTAGGTTGGACATGGAGATTGGCAGGAGGGTACAGCAGAGCAATGCATTCTATCAAAGTGTAAGAAAACTTGTTTGGGATAAGGAAGTACCAAGGAAAAGTAAGGAGGTAATGTATAAAGTGTACTATGTTCCCATATTAACTTATGCAGCTGAGACTTGGACCCTGACAAGCAGGCAAGAGAGTAGAATCCAAGCCAGTGAAATGAAATTCCTAAGAAGTATGATAGGAAAGACAGGGAAAGACAGAGTGAGGAATGAAGATGTTAGGAAGGAAGTTGGGATGGAAAAACTAAATGAGAGAATTGAGAAGAATAAACTAAGGTGGTTTGGACATGTAAAGATGATGGAGGAAAATAGAATACCAAGACAGATGCTGGAGGCGAAGTGCAAGGGTAAGAGAGCAAGAGGAAGACCTAGAACAAGGTGGATTGATTCAGTGAAGAACAGCGTAAGAAAAAGAAATCTGGACTGGGACAAGATCGTGGAAGAAGAATGGTGGAAGGAAAGAGGAAAGTGGAGAAGTGCCATAAATACCCCGACCCGGCAGGAGCTGGATAAGGGGAAATGATAATGATGATGATGAAAACAGCCACTACAAATTAATATCACTGATAGTTTGCCTTAGTGAGAGGTTACAAAATGCTTCACAGGAGACTTCGCAATCTACTTATACCATGGCACAGTGGCTCTGGCAGAATGGTTTCGCACACCCTAATGTAACAATCTTATAGTACTTCCTTGGAATTGACCATTCCATACACTGTCTGTAGCACTAAGGAAACACGTGTCAGCTTGTTAATCACATAGCAAGAACTGCAGCAGGAAGGCACACACCAGGAAAAGGCAATCGTAAATGGCACACTGGGGTTTCTGTGACCCTGAGCTATATTTACTTTTGTCCCACAGACGTTTGCTTCCGCTGTCAGCTCTGAATGACACTATCCGAGTGTGACAAGTTGCTTACGCAATTTACAAACATGACTCGGTAGCCTGCAGTTTCATATAAGAGATTTATTCGATAATTTGTATACCGCAGGGTCGCTGAGACCCCAGAATGCCATTCCAGGGTTAAGTATCATATCACATCCACATTAAAGTTTGCGTTCAGCTCGCTGCGGACGGAGAAAACAGAACATGATCGCAGCCCGCATTTTGTGTGCCAAGGCCTTAAGGTAAGACATGTTTCGCTCATGAAGCGAGCATCATTAGATCCAAATATATACAAGACAAAATAGCTCTGCAAAACACTACCAAACCTACAGTGGTACCCACCAAGGGTAACTGCTCTCCAAAATCAAAAACAAATACAATAAAAAACTTAGAAAATGTGGCAACTGTTGCTGGTAAAATCAGTGGCGGCTGGCAGGTTATCGTTCTGGTGTTGCACTATTTTCATTAAGGGTGATGGGGGGAGGTGGTAGGGTAAAAGACTGCTTGATATCAGAGAAAACTGTATTCAATTGTGCCGTAAAAACGAATGTACATCATTCATCACGAATGCCACAGTTTGTAGAACATCACATTGTCAACGGATTAAATGGATTATAAGTTAGTCTACATGAAAAACTTCACGAGAACAAAACAACGTACGTTGTATAAGAGGGCGAGGAAGAACCGCAAGAACGCACAAATTACATAGCAAGACATGGTATCGGCAGTTGACGACGCATCTCGGATGTCTCCGTCCGTGCTTCGGCTCCCTTGTTGCAATCAGCGGGCAACAACCAGCCGAGTTATCAGTTGGGATAGGACTTACTCAGTCTAGCATCTCCGCTATACCCTACACTATTGAGAGCTGGTCGGTGCTTGGGGCTGGCAACGACCAAGCGGACTTGCGCTCCTAGACGGTTGGCATGCTTCGCTTTCTCAGGCAGTTCACAGTGACTTACTATAAGATTCCCCGAATTACAGTTATAGAAAAAAATTATGAATTCCTATACATATAAAAGGAACTTACAACTTTTATTAATGAAAGTATTACTAGGGTACGATATTAATTGTTTTTCTTGAATTAATCTGGTCGTTGTACAACACTGCAACTTTATTACCGGCCGCCACTGGGTAAAATACTAAAGCATTACGCATCCAAAAGAGAACTATTTACATATGGTAGCCTACTTACTATGTTGCAAGACTGAGAAATGACAATCCCATCAACTCCACCAACTAATCTATGATGGTGTAGCTACTAGTGCTGTGATATACTTAAGCAATAAGTCCTAAACTACTGTAAAATTTAATGCAGAAATTACCTCTGAGTACTCTGCTGATATGATGGTAAAAAGTTGCCACTGCAACATACAAAAATTGTGTTTGTCTACTAATTATGTATTGAGACTTGCCTGAAATTGTGGTACATCTACAAACTGCTCTGACAACCACTTTCCTGATGTAAAGAAAAAAAAAGTATGTGTAGTCGCTCACAAATCACTAATACTTGTAATTTTGGGAGCTTTTATAAACACTTTGAAAACTTTTCCAAGCTATCTATATAGATGGTATATTGGCTTTCACGGCCAAACTCAGCAATTTTTCTAGGTTTTTGCCATGTCTTGTGTGGGGTTTCGCCTAGGACACCAAGCTGGCTCATCAGTGGGCTCTTGGTGTCCCCGCCCGGACCCCCACAGGAGTAGCGAACTGCGCGCTACCTCCCTTTATATAGAGTGCAACTGCACCTCTTACCTGCGAGAAGTAAAAGCTCAAGCAGCCATAACCTCCCTATGAAGACTTCCAAAAAGATGGTATATTGGCTTTCACGGCCAGTGAATTAAAACTCAGCAATTTTCTAGATTTGTGCCATGGACTGCGGCAAACTATTGCGTCATTTGGCTGGGCAGGTGCGGACCTTGCAATACCCCCCTCCACTGATTCATATCTTTTAGTGAGTTGTCTGAAACAAGACGAAAATTTCGAATCATGTTTCCAGAAAGACCTATGCCTAATGTCAGTACAATTAGGAGGCTCGCTGAACGATTCAAGAAAACTGGCTCTGTAAATAATAAAAATGTAAACAGACAACAAAAATTACAAGAGATTGTTGTCCATTCTTTCATCAGAAGATGTCAGGTGTGTGTTACAGGAGAGGCAGGACCTTTACAGCATCGGCTATGAGCACTGTAAGTACACATTATTGAACAGGTTTGCTAAAAGTGTAAAAGTGCACATCAACCACTTGGCCTGATGTGGTTTTCTCTCCATGAGCAGTGTCCCTGAAGAGTTGGCAGAACATGTCAAGCTCCGCGATCTGCGCCCGTCAAAGCCGGCTTAGCTTGCCGTGTTTATCGTGGCGCACTAAGATAATGACCCTACATTACATATATATGAATGTATGCCAAACAGATAGTACGGTATCCACATCCAGAAACTTGAGGAATCCCTTTCGGCGATGAGAGAAGAAAACCACGAGGTAAGAAAACTAGCAACTTTCTTATCAGAAAAGTATGATGAACTCCACCGGGAAATTGAAACTCTGAAGAAAGAGAGAAAAACCGTCAAGGACGCAGAAATGGCAGCATCTAGAGCTATCAACGAATTGGAGGAACTAAAACAGTACCAGCGCAAGAACAACTTGATAGTGTATGGAATACCCACGGAAAGAGAGGAGGATGTATTTCACAAAATCTCGGACATTGGCAAGACGTTAGGAGTTGAAATCACCAGGGCAAACATAGACGCAGCTCACCGCCTCCCGTCAACAAAGCCTGGGCCTCAACCGATAATTGTGAAATTAAATAATAGGTGGAAGAAGGAAGAGATTCTCAGTAGCAGAAGACAAAAGAAGACCCTGAAGACGAGTGAAATTGGTTACAGTGATGGTGGTAATATATATATCAATGAACACCTGACCCCAAGAAAGAACCATCGCCAAAAAGTGCCATGAATTGAGACAACAGGGAAAAATCTTTGCAACTTGGGTCAGAGACTGCAAAATATACATTCGGAAAAATCAAAATGGACCCTCAAAGCTTATATCAAGTGCTGAAATACTGGATGAACTCGCCCTCTCAAACTAAAATCAATGTAATAGTAAGATATCTACTAAGTATTATCCCATATGGAACTAGAATTACAGAAATTAAATTTTTTAGGTAATACTAATAATAATACACTAGAATTAACCGAGTGTAACTGTAATACACTTAGCGATTATTATAAGATTAAGGACAGTAAACAGATAATAACCGATACCAGTACACTAAAATGCGTACACATAAATGCACATAGCATAAAAAACAAGTTCGATGATATCCAAATAATGTTAGACAGAATCAAAGGTGTAGATGTCCTAGCAATCTCAGAAAATTGGTTAACAGAACAAACAAAAATGTTTTTCAATATTAAGAAATATGTTGCATATCACATAGTTAGAAAGCAAACTTGCGGGGGAGTATCTTTGTATATTTCAAACAAATGTAGCAGTACCCTTGTAAAGGAAATAAATTCCACCCACAGCATACTGCACATTACTGTGAGAAAAGGCCATCAAGAATACAATATAATCACTGCTTATAACCCTCATAAAAGCAACATTCCACACTTTCTAACTGATCTCGAAGTAATTATTAGTTCTTACTCAACGAATCCTGTTATAATACTAGGTGATATGAATATCGATCTATTAATTGGGGACAGATATACTAGTAGTTATATCAACCTAGTCAAATCATACGGTCTAGTCTTATGTAATACAAAATATCCAACTCGTGTAACACAAACTAGCTCTACTCTAATTGATCATGTATTGGCGAACGACTGTGACAAAATATGTAATGTCTATAATATTGATAATGATTTGAGTGATCACCATTTACTCATCTGTGAAATGAGAAACAAAAAGATAAACAGGAACTCAATATGTGATGATAGGCCAATAGAAAAGGATAAAATAAACTACAAAAAACTTAATAAATATTTAATAACTCAAGAATTTGTATGCAATGAAACTAACATCAATGACTACTACAATAAATTCTGTGATTTTATTAATAAAGGAATCGAAGCCTGTACTATGAAATATACGAATAAGGAGCCAAGTGCCCCACCAATAAAACCCTGGATCACACAAGATCTTTTAGCACTAATACACAGGAAAGATAAGATATATACAAAAACCAAAGTTAAAAATCCATCTGCAGAAATTTTAGAAGAATATAAAATTATTAGCAACCAAGTTACAAAACTTAAGAGAAACCTACAAAGAAACTACTTTGACCAAAAAATTCAAAATGCAAATAATCAGAGAGAAGTGTGGAGTGTTGTTAATGAGATGTTAAATAGACCAAAGAAGGGGAAAAATGAAATTGTCAAACTTATAGTCGACGGCACAAATGTCGAAAAAAAAGGAAAATATATGTGATGAAATTAATAAATATTATGTCAATATTGCTAACAGTATATGGGGAAATCAAGGAAACGGTTCTACCTCGGGCATTACAAGCTATAAAAATACTACTAGCACTAAGACAATCTTTATGTTACCTACTGATGCTAATGAAATACAATCAATTATAAACTCCATAAAACACAAAAACAATATAAGTGAGGACAACACTACTAATGTCATGCTACAATTGTGTCTTGAGGGCCTTACACCATATCTTGTCAAAATAATAAATCTTTCACTGATGACTGGTATATTCCCCGATGCCTGTAAAGTCTCTAGGGTGGTCCCGATCTACAAAAAAGGGGACAAAACCCACCCATCAAATTACAGACCCATTAATATTATATCTGCCATCAGCAAGGTTCTAGAAAGCGTTGTTAAACGAAGACTTATGAATTTCTTCATGAAAAATGATTACTTTGCAAACTGCCAATATGGGTTTATTCCAAATAGAGGAGCTGATAGTGCTATATTTGAAGTAGTAACTGATGTAGAAAAGGCATTAGATGAAAACAAACTAGCTGCTGGTGTACTAATTGACCTTCAAAAAGCCTTCGATCTGGTTAACCATAAGATTCTCCTTAATAAACTAGAATTTGCAGGCATCAGAGGAGTGGCACATGATTGGTTCAAGAACTACCTCACTAACAGAAAACAATATGTTGCAATCGATAATGTAAAAGGATCTCAAATGAGAATTGACACAGGAGTACCTCAAGGTTCTGTCTTAGGACCAATTCTTTTCTTGGCCTATATTAATGATATAGTATTATTAGAATTGAAAGGCAAGCTTAAACTATTTGCAGATGATATTTTTATACTCTATCTGGGAACATCTGAACAGGAAATTATGCTAAATATTAATTATGATCTCAATAGCTGGTGGATTGGTTGAGAGCACACAAAATGGTTATCAATATCACTAAAACAAAATATTTGTTCTTCCATAAACCATCATACAAGATTGAGACCACAAACATAGTCAACATAGCCAACAAAGAAATAGAAAGGGTTAAATCGGCAACATACTTAGGTATCACACTAGATAGTACACCAACCTGGGAAAATCATGTAGAAAATGTAAAACATAAAATCAGCCCTTTAATTGGTATTATTTTCAGATTAAGATATAGCTGTCTTACTAGCCAACAGTTGAAAAATATATACTTTGCTCTGATACATTCACATCTAATGTACATGAATTTCATATGGGGATATTGTAAGAAGGAGCTGATAAAAGAACTTGAGATACTCCAGAAACGTGCTATAAAATCTATCTTTGGATTACCTTGGCTCACACCCTCAAATGAATTGTACTCAGGAACTAAAATTATGCCACTGCAAAAACAAATAGCTATGTCAGCAACAGTATTTGTATACAAATTAGAAAACAAATTGATACACACACACATCCATTTTACCCATGCAAATGACATTCATCACTATGCAACAAGAGGAGTAAATCAAATATTCACCAGCCATTCCCAATCCATTAAATTTGGAACTAAAGGAATTATGTCCTCTATAATAAAAGAATACAACTCGCTACCATTAGGCATAAGGGAAAGTTTCTCTATAAAAACATTTAAGAGGAAAACAAAAGACTTCCTATTAAGGAATGAATAGCCAATGTACAATAGCCTTAAGCAATGCAATGTATCATACCGTATTATCTCTGTAAAGTTAGTCACTAGCAATCTAAGTTACTATTAAACTAAACAATAATGTTACAAAAATTATATATATGCCATGCTGTAACTATGTTAATTGATTGTCCCTAACACGAGCTCAGGCTCATTGGGACCTATGTAAATAAATAAATAAATAAATAAATAAATAAATAAATAAATGAGTGGGCACACAGCTTGACAGTTCACATTTGTAAGTAGAAAGATAAGTGTTCCAACTACCGTCATATTACACATGATGGTGATCTTTGAACGAATCAGTGACAAGAGAATCTGTCAGATCGTTAAGCTGACCATCAATCAGTGAGTTTTTTTTAAGGGGTGTGGAACAGTCGATACCATCCAAGCCACTCGTTCATCGTGAAGTTCTGCGAGAAATCAAAATATCTACATCTTACCTTCCTTTACCTTGATAAGGCATTTGACCAAGTGCCACTTGGCCTGATCTGGTTTTCTCTCCATGTACAGTGTCCCTGAAGAGTTGGCAGAACATTTCAAGCTTCGTTATCAAAATGAGTGTAGCCAGGTACAATTAGCTCTCCGGCTCCATGGCTAAATGGTTAGCACGTTAGGCTTTGGTCGAAGTGCCCTGGGTTTATTCCCGGCGGGGCCATCGGGGATTATAATCTCCTGGGATTAATCCGCGTGGCTCGGGGACAGGATGTATGTGAAGTCTCCAACATCAGTTCATCCAAATTACGACGCGCAGGTTGCCCACGGGCATTAACTAGAAAGACCTGCACTCGGTCTCTCAGGAGGCCACACGATCATTATTAATATTATTATTACAATTAGCTGCTGGATTAACAGGTGACTTCTCCATATCTGTTGGTGTGCACCAAGGATCCACATTGTCGGCAATCTTGTTCATCGTAGTCTCATGAACATCATCACCAAAGATCTGCAGAAAGTGCCTTCATGGATGTTGCTGTATTTTGATGATGTTTTATTGGTCTCTGACGATAAACCTGACCTCGAACCACTAGTTCAAGCATGGAAAGGCCACCTTGTTGAGTTTAGATGATGCATAATGTAGGCAAAACAGAGTATACGACCACAGATTCGAACAGTCTAAACAATATTAAGAAAGATAATGCTGACTTAACAAAAGGTGATGACTTTTGAGTAACTTGGCTCGACAGTTACTGCTGATGGAGGTCTTAAACCTGAGATAAACAACCGGGTAAGCAGTGCATGGCTGAAGTGGTGGATGACGACTGGTGTACTGTGTGTTAAGTCAAAAAGTCGATCTGTCATCGGCCCAGTTATCTTCTATGGTGCTGAATGCTGGCCTAGTACAAAGGAGGCAGAGCATCATCTAGCAGTAATGGAAACAAGGACACTTCATTGGATCTCCGGTCTAGCAGTGCACGATATCGAGGTATGCAGGAGACACAGAGTGGTACCGATCACGGAAAAGATGAGGAAGTTGTCTATGGTGATATGGGCACGTACTACGAGCAAAGGACGAGATGGAGTGGATTACAACTGAAAGTAGAAAGAAAACGGCTGAAAGGATGACCAAGGCAGCGTTGGTTTGACACTCTGACCTGAAGATCATTGGTCTCTACCCAGATCAAGCAAACGATCGTGTCAAGTGGCAACAAAGAGCCAAGAGTAACAGACCCCATCATTGCATGGGACAAATGCTGAAGGAGAAAAAGAAGAAGAAGATTTTTAACCCTGGAATCTTACACTTGTTTATTACAGACACTAATCCTACACTGGGGCACTCAGTACCCCAAGAATAATAAGCTTGATTTATATATTGCAAACCAATATTTATTGAATTTAGTATAACAACTGATTAGTTTGGTTTAATTAGACTTACGGAAAAGTTATTTTATATTACACTTTAACATTCTATACTAAAAATCTATACATATAAAAGAAAGTCGTGTTAGTTACACTATTTATAACTCAAGAACGTCTGAACCGATTTGGATGAAAATTGGTGTGGAGATAGCTTAGAACCAGGAGACGGACATAGGATACTTTTTATCCCGTGACGTGACATAAAACGTCAAAGAGAATACAAGTCACTATAAAACGTAACGCAAATGACAGCTACGGCAAGTCGTTTCCAGGCAACAGTAGCTCTTGACGAGACACGGCCGACTGAATGCGAGTAGCACTCTCCACTACCGGTATAGAAAATGAGGCTCTTAACATGAAATCCCGTTAGTTACTCAACGTAATTTGTATAGGGGTAATAAATCCAACAGTAGATGGCGCGAGTAGCTTCAACAAAATGGCGTGCGTTTGTTTCAAGAAAGTCCCGCATGCGTTCATATACCATTCATCCCATTGTGATGAAACTTGGGTGAGATGTTCTGTACACTTCAGGTAAGGTTTCTGGCTGAGTAAATCCACTTAACAATTGGTAGCGCATGAGTAGATTCAACAAATGAGCGACGACGCGCGAAGCGTTTCAACAAAGTCCCATATGCCTTCATATACTATTCGTCTGATAGCGGTGAAACTTGGGTGAAATGTTGTGTACACTTCAGGCAAGGTTTCTGGCTTACTAAATCCACTTTATAATAGGTATCGCACAAGTAGATTAAACAAATGAGTGCCGACGCGCTAAGTGTTTCAAAATAGTCCCGTATGTGTTCATATACCATTCGTCCGATAGCGACTAAACTTAGGTGAGTTGTTGTGTACACTTCAGGGAAGGTTTCTAGCTTAGTACATCCACTTTACAATAGGTATCGCACAAGTAGATTCAACAAATGAGCGACGGGACGCGAATCGTTTATACAAAGTCCCGTATGCGTTCATATACCATTCATCCGATTGCTATGAAACTTTGGTGAATTGTTATGCACCCTCCAGGAAAGGTTTCTGACTTAGTAAATCCTTTTCACAATAGGTAACGCACGAGTAGATTCAACAAATGAGTAACGGCGCGCGTATCGTTTAAAAAAAGTTCTGTATGCGTTCATATACCATTCATGCGATTGCAATGAAATTTGGTGAAATGTTTTTTCCACTCCCGTGAAGATTTCTGATTTTGGAAATCCATTTTACAATATGGTAGCGCACGAGTAGATTCAACTAATGAGCTACAGCGCGTGAATCGTTTCAACCAAGTCCCATATGCGTTCATATACCATTCATCCGATTGTGATAAAACTTTGGTTAGTTGAGTACAGTCCTGCGAAGGTGTATGAATTAGTAAATCCGTTTTTCAATGGGTGGCGCACAAGTAGATTCAACAAATGAGTAACAGCGCGCGAATCGTTTATACAAAATCCTGTATGCATCCATATGCCATTCATTCAATTATGATGATACTTTGATGAGTTGTAGTGTACACGCCAGGGAAGGTTTTCGAATTAGTAAATCCATTTTACAATAGGTAGCGTACGAGTATATTCAACAAATGGGTGACGGCGCTCGAATCGTTTCAACCAAGTCCCGTATGCATTCATATGCCATTCATTTCATTGCGATAAAACTTTGGTGAGTTGTTGAGCACGCTCCCAGGATTTTTTTGAGATAGCAAATCAATTTTACAAAAGTTTAGAGGTGGTTAACGGGAAAAGAAAAAATATTGGGAATCCAAAAGCACTTCAACAAACAAAGTTACAACGCCAACACTTTCTTTGATTGGCATTGCAACGCATGCCGGGTACAGCTAGTAAAATAATATTAAAAAAGGTACGGTACACTATTTTACAACATTTTGCAACACCTCACATTGTAAAGAGTTTAACTGAATGGTGCGGCTTCGGTGGCGTAGTTAGTAGCATGCTGAGCTTCTATGCCCAAGATCGCAGGTTCAAATCCGGCAGAAGTCGTCGGATTTTTTTAAGAGCATTAAAAATCCCTCAGTATGCCTTCCTTCGGAGGGGAAGTAAAGCCGGCGGTCCCATGTCATAGATTTATGGCATGTTAAAGAACCTTCCACTAATTACACCTGTGTGAAGCTAAATTGTACAGGTGAAGAATGTAAACAACGCTCTTCTGTTCCTACATTCGTTGCCAAGAGCCGACTGCGGTGGCTTCTGCTAGCTAAGTTCTGAACTAGTAGTCGTTGATGGTGGCGTCTTGTGGCAAAAGTAGGAACTATTTGAAAATTTCAAAAGTCTGCAGTCCTTACTTGAATTAAAAAACAGATAACACACACTAATACAGTCATCACAATTAACACCGGTTATCAGACAGATTCTACACACACCCAAAGTACATGGGGCTACATGACCGCGTTGTCGCAGCCCCTAAACTTAAGAACCAACCAACCTAACTGAATGGCATCTCTACAATTGACACGAACAGATAATGTCGATTATTCAGGTCCGTATTGACGTAACTATAACTTTGAAAGAATAATGGATTTTCCGCCTTCAATACTGTTTAAACAGTATTGAAGGCGGAAAATCCATTATTCTTTCAAAGTTAACGAACAGATAAGGTATAAGCTTTGCATACAAACTCTGCACACTTCATAGTGGTTTTGGTGTCCTTGGCTTGTGGAAAGTAAACAACAAGAAACGTAACACTACCCCTACACTGGGGTACTCAGTGCCCCAAAAGTGATATATAGCAAAAATGCGATGCTCTACAACTGTGACTAAAGACTGTTATGGTCAAAGAAAAGTCATGGCGACTGCAGGCGGTAAGGGTTGCCATCACAAACCCAGAGCAAAACGAAAATTCTCTGGAGCACCCAGTGCCTCAGTGTAGGGTTCCAGGGTTAATGTAGCCAATGGACTATTGAATCACTCTTCTATTGCTTGATTTCCCTTGCCTTATTTACCAATATTACTTGCTCCTCAGTTGCCAATGGAGCAGTATTTACCAACTCATTTCCTGAAAGATGAGAAGAGAAGTAAAGATAACGCTAGAGGAAAGGTCTGGTATGATTGCTTGCTTGCCTGTTGGTGTCAGCATGATATATTCTAATATTAATACCATAACTGGCCACAGTGGACAAGAGTGCTAACGCTCTACCTCGTGCCTTACTGTTATCAGGAGAACGTGGGTTTGACTCCCTCCTCAGCCATCCTGAAAATGGTTTTCCATGGTTTCCCATTTTCACACGCAGGCAGATGCTGGGACAGTTCGTTTCTAAAGATTGACGGCCGACTTCCTTCCAAAATCCCTTCCCTGACCCTTCCTTAATTAGATCCAAGTTAGCAGTCGACTGGGCGAGCAGCCTGTCACCATCCCCAGTTGTATCTGCTGACAAAGTGTGTTCATCTCCAAGGCACTGTCCTCGCGGTGGTAGAGGAATGATCCTTCCCAGAGCCTGTGGGTGAAACCGAGCTGGAAGGATAAGCGATTTAAAGAAAAAAAGACAACACGTCTTATATAAAACTCAGCAATATTTCTAGGTTTATGACGTGTCTTGTGTGGGGTTTCGCCTAGGAACACCAAGCTGGCTCATCAGCGGGCTATTAGTGTCCGTGCGCGGACCCCCACAGGATAGCGAACTGCGCGCTACCTCCCTTCTTAAGAAGCGTACCTACGCTTCTTTACTGCGAGAGCTAAAAGCTCAAGCAGCCTTTCACCTCCCTATATAGGCTTCAAAAAATATGGCATAGCGGCTTTTACGGACAAGGATTGAAATTCTAAATTAAATTTCAAAATTAAATTAACTTTTATAAAACTTTTTTTTTGCTTGAATTCTCATAGTTAGGAATCTTTTTTCGGGAATAGTTTGTGATATTTTACTAATCAAGAGCATGGGAAAGATGGATTTTCACACAATAACATGTTTTCTTTAACATCAAAAAGTTATATTCTCCACACTAGCCTTTCCATTGGTTTGGTATGGAAGGAGTTCAGCCACTATCATCACTGCCAACTGCAAAAGTAGGGGTAGCCCTACCTTGTTATTATAGGTTATTACTTTATTTTACACTGTGCTACAATTCTTTCTCACCATATTTGAATACAGTAATAATATAATAATAATAATATAATAAAATTAGCCTATAGACATCCCGTAAGGGCAAAGGCCTCCTGTTTGCACAGGGACGTGCTCGTGATTAGGCTCCGAAGGTGAGCATCCTTGGGAGCTTTTGTCTTGTTGCACTCACTCATTGTCTTTCTGTCCTGTTTGGTGCGTGTTGATTCCTATTTGGCTCCAGCTGTCTCCATGCTTCCCTGTCTCTTGCCACTCTTGACCATTTGTTTTCCTGCTTTAGCTCTAAAATAGTCTGCCCATCTGGTTTTTTGGCACCCCACGTTTCTTCGTCCTTCTCTCGGGTACCACATTGTGGTGCATTGCGTCCATTTCTGGTGATCCATGCGTGATACATGTCCTCCCCATTTCCATTTTAGGCTTTCTGCCCTTTCTACCACGTCGCGTATGTTTGTCCTTCTTCTTAGTTCCTAGTTCCTCGTTCCTGATTCTGTCTCTTAGAGAAACATTTAGGATGTTACGCTCCATTCTTCTTTGACATACCTGTAGTTGCTTTTTCAGTTTTTCTGTCAAGGACCATGTTTGACAACCATAAAGTAGTGTTGGCATAACACATTTGTCCAGGATTTCTGCTTTTGTGCTTACTTTTAGTCTCTTGTCTGTGAGTAAGAACTTAAGCGACCAAAATTTGTTCCACGCCAGTCCTATACGGCGTTTGATTTCACTCTCTGTGTCTTTGTTCAGGGAGATGCTTTGTCCTAGGTACACATACTGTTGCACATACTCTAGTAGTGATTGATGTACTTGGATTGGATCTTGTATTCCATTTGTCATTATTTTTGTTTTTGTGGGGTTCATTGTGAGACCTACTTCTCTGCTTATTTTGTCCAGCTCATTGATCATTTCTTCTAGTGATTTTGCTGACCTTGCTATTAGCGTTATGTCGTCCGCAAATCTTAGATGTGTCAGTTTCTGGCCGTCTATATTTATTCCATCTATATTTCATTTTTCGGAATTGATGTTCCAGCACACTTGTAAATAATTTTGGTGACAGAGGGTCCCCTTGTTTCACTCCTCTTCTGATTTGGAATCATTCTCCGTCTCTTTCGGTTCTTACTTTTGCTGAGCTGTTTTGGTATATTTTACCTAATAACCTTATGTATTTGATGGGGATACCTTGTTGTTTTAAGGCCTGCAGCACATCTTCGTGCTCTACTGAGTCAAAGGCTTTATTATAATCGATGAAGGCGATGTAGATTTGCTGATTGTATTCCTGTACCTTTTCCGTCAGTTGGCATATGGTTTGGAGGTGATCGATGGTGCTGTAATTGGACCTGATTCCTGCTTGTTCTGTTGGTTGGTTGTCGTCAAGTGTTTTCTCAAGCCTTTTACTTATTGTCTTCATGAATAGTTTGTATAGGTTTGCAGACAGGCTAATTGGCCGGTAGTTGTTTATATTGTCCCGGGTTCCTTTTTTGTGTAACAATATAATCAGACTTTTTCCCCAATCTTCTGGTATTTCTTCCTTTGCGATGATCTGATTGAATAGTTCCGTGATTGTTGGTATTAATTCTTCCTCTCCGAAGATTAGGTATTCATTGTATATATTATCTTCGCCTGGACATTTATCCTTTTTCAAGCTTTGTATAGCCGTCCTTACTTCACTTGGGAGGATGTTTGGGATGTCCTCTGTGGGTCTTGTGAGTTGGTTCATGAGGGGTAGTGTGTTCTGTGACGTACTGGAGTATAACTGGCTATAGAATTTGGTAGCTTCCTTTGAGATCTCTTCTCTTGAGGTTAGTTTGTGACCTGTGCTGCCTTTGACTCCCAACATCCAGTGCGTGCCTTCCCTGGTTCGTTTTTTTATTTTCTTTATTGATTTTGAATTTTCCATCACTTCTTTGATTTGGTTGTACTTATATTCTCGCAAGTCTCTCCGTATTTCTCTCTTAGTGTTCCTGTTCAATTGTTCGTATTCCCTTTTTTGTTGCGGGTTTGTGTCTTTAACTGCCTTCAGTTTTTCCCTTTGTTCTATCATGTTGATTGTTGATATTTCCAGCTTGTTCCTTCTTTTTCCCTGTGGTCTTGCTTCTTGTGATTTCTTGACTGCTTCATTGATGCATGATATTGTGTATTTGTATAGTTTCTGAGTGTCGTTCTCCTTCGGTTTGAGTTCTTTGCAGTTGTACCTCTTCAGTTCTGATCTGTATCGTTCCTTGTCTAGTAACGCTGGAGTAGCTCCCATTTGTTTAATGAAATGGCGTCTTTTTTTCTGGAAGATCATCTTTAGTCTTAACATCCGATGATCTGTGTCGAATTGTAGGCCGTTTACTACTTGTATATCCACTATTCCTTCCATTTGGTCCACCAGAAAAAAGTCAATTTCATTTTTTGTCGTTCCATTGGGAGCTATCCATGTCCATCTGCTAGATTGACTTTTCTTAAAGAAAGTGTTGACTATTTTCAATCTATGTCCGTGGGCGAATTGTATTAGTTTTTCTCCTCTTGCATTTCTGCGTCCGTAGCCATATGGTCCCATAGGTACCTCCTCCTCTGATTCCTTTTGCCCTATCTTGCTGTTTAGGTCTCCCATAATAACTAGCCTGTCTTATTTGTGATTGTTTATTGTATCTTCTAATAAGTTATAAAAGTTGTCACTTTCTCCCTCTGCACTAGCTTCCGTGGGGGCATATGTTTGTATTATTGTCATTACTTTATTGTCAATCTTTATGGATATTAGGGCAATCCTTTCTGATATTCCTTGTATCTTTATTATGTCCTTTTTTAGATGTTTCTTGATTAAGAATCCCACGCCCTTCTGCCCTTTAGTTTCTCCGATGTAGCTAAAGATGTCCCCATTTTCCTTTTCTATTATCTCTTCCCCTAAGCGTCTCACTTCGCTCATTCCCAGAATGTCAATTCTGATATTCTTGATTGCATTTAGTAGCTCTATTTCCTTTTCATCGTTTCCCAGAGACCGTACGTTTAGTGTTGCCAGGATTAGATCGGTTCGTACATCAGGGGATTGTTCTCTGGTTTCCGTTGGGCTGTGGCTTGGTCGTTCTAGTTTTTTGCTAGCGCATCTTTCCAATCTTTCCACTGTCCATTTAGTAGAATTTTTTGGTAGCCTACTCTTACCTCCATGTTCCCTTTCTCCCTTTCCTCTCTTGCTATTTGCCTTAATCCTGCTTGTATTTCCCTCTCTTTCAGGTTAGGTCGCTATCTATGTAAGTGTCTCTTCCCCTTAGAGTGGACTTCTGTTTTAGAATTTCCATTTTGTCTTTGAAGCTTTTGCAGGTTATTCTCACTATTCCTCTTTTGTTCTTATCCTGCCCTATAAAGTTGCTATTTCAACATTTGAGGTAGTGGTAATTGAATGTTTTAGAACCTAGAAGCCAAGTTTAATGGTATATGATACTCACATGTAAAAGCCATGTCCACTACAGGAAAGAATTATGTTGTTAATTCAATTTAGAGGCTTGGGACATCTTGGTCATCAGTCCCATGTAGTTGTGTGTGTGTGTTGAACTTGTCTGATAACATGTAAGTTATTTCTGTATTTCTACACATGCAGTTCTTGTCCTCGACCATTCCTTCCATAATTAAGTTTGCTATTTCTGGGTGTCTTGGTGTGTATCCTACCAACCTATCTCTACTCTTCATTACCAGTAGCAAGAAACATCTTTCCTCTCCCACTCTATCTACCTGTCTGATCTTCATAATTCTCCTGTAACACCACATTTCAAATGCTTCTATACTCCTCTTTTCTGCTGTGCCAACTGTTCAAGTTTCACTTCCATAAAGTGCCACGCTTCATAATACCTAAATCTATATTCGATGTCAACTGATTCCAATCTACTTTTTATATCCTCTTTGCTTTGTCCATCACTGGCTATTGTGCTTCCTAAGTAACAGAAGTCTCCTACTTCCTTTCACCTGCCAATTTGACATCCATTTTTTTTAAGTCGGTTACCCTCCAGATTGCCTTTCCCTCGGACCTAGCGAGGGATCCCACCATTACCACCGCCGAGGCAGTGTCCTGGAGTATGAAACGCCTGGTATTTGGATACAACTGGGGAGGTGGGACCAGCATCTCGCCCAGGGTGCCTCACCTGCAAAGCAAACAGGGGCCTCATGAGGGAGCAGAAGATTGAGAGGGATAGGCAAGGAAGACGGAAGTGGGAAGGCCGTGGCCTTACGGTAGGTACCATCCCGGCATTTGCCTAGAGACGAAGTGGGAAACACGGAGGATGGTTGAGTCAGGAATCAAACCCCCTCTACTCATTTGGACCACCCGAGTTCGTGGCAAAGCCGGCAATCGAACCTCGGACCTCCGGGGTGGCAGCTAAGCACGCTGACCACTACACCACGGAGGCGGCACCATTTAAATCCGCATTCAAATCCTCTGGTAAATCTGTTAAAATAACAATGCCATCAGCAAATCTCAGAGTTGTAACAGTATTAGAGACAGGGATGAGGTAGGTGCTCTAGTCTAGGACTTGAAGTAAGGTACTATCCCGGCATTTGCATGGAGGGAGTGTGGAGAAACCCGGGGAGAAACCACACTCAGGGTAGCCACTGTCAGCGCCGAGATTCGTGCAGCTGCCCTCGCGGCCGTGGTGCACGATTTAACGAGCACAGTTAAGCATCGGGGTTGGACTGGGAAGAGGAAAACATTACATTATGCGTTTAGATTTAGAATTACTCGCATATATTTGTGTCGAAATAACAATATTTTTTGTCGAATAAAAACTTACGTTGTACATCGTGCGTTTGAGCTCAGCCCTAGCCTGTTGCTATGGTTACGTCCTCATTACACCAGTGCAAATCCATATGTCTTTGGAAAACACGTCAGTGATTGGTCCGCATGCGTTGATCGCGAACAGTGACAGAAATGTTTGGTTGGTTTTGTGAAGCGAACACTAAATTTACTTGAACGCATACGAATTTATGTAGCGTCCTAAATACCAAAAAAATGTAATTAATTCCCGATGGCAAGAACTTAACAGCATTTCAAATATCTTAAGGGAAGATGACCTTGCTTTTCCGCGCCTTAAAACTCAGCGATAACCGATGAAAATGGTACCATGTGTGAAATGTTGTTTAAGATTCTAGTCATATGGGAATATGTTTGTTTATTATCCTACAATCATCATCAGACGCAACTTTATATGGAAGGTACTATGCAAGACTTAACGATAACCAATGGAAATGGAACCACACGTGAATAATGTTAATGATGTAAAAGTTTAAACTTGCGCGCGTTGACTAACGTGTTAAAACTCCTAATATATGCCACAAGATGGCATGAGTGTATTTTAAGTTCACTCAGTAGCCACAAGATAGCAGCATGGGACTCCACAAATCACGTGTCTACAGGAGGTGTGTTTGCCACAGATTACAAGGCGCTGTGTCAAATGTGTGTGCATGGCCTGGTTTAGTGCGATTGATGTGCGGTGCAGGAGCGGGATAATTGGATGCATGTGCCGACTATACAATCATGAATCACGAGGAAAAACGAGACTGGGCGATAACCAATGGAAATGGTACCATACGTGAAATGCTGTTTAAGATTCTTGTCATCGGGGATTATGGTGTTGGTAAGTAAGACCATTGTTTGTTTATTTTCATGCAAGACACTTTCACATATTAGCACGTGCGTGCAAATGTCAGCTGATTCGGTGGTGCTGTTCTACTGTCAAGAAACGAGAAGGTAACAGCACAGTCTGGTAACAGTATTTAATTGAAAATAAGAGCATGGATACGTTGAATTGGACTGTCGTTATCTGTGCTGATCTCTAATTAGATAACGAAAATTAATGATAACGTTGTTTTACGATGAGGCACGAATTGTTTGTTTGTTTGCTTTTTTTACGGAATCCTATGTACTGTAAATGTGTCTTGAAGAAAAGTTTGGTGTAGTTACTTGAAATGTGTTGCTTTTATAGTCTTCCACGCCAGAAACCGAATTTTATTATTATTATTATTATTGTTGGTCTTGCGCCCCCAATGATTAAGATACGTTTAAAATGAATAGTTTTATTGGCTAAAAATAAGAGAAAGAAGAACTTTATCGTGTTGTATTTATAAATTACCAGGTTATATTTTGTAAGTTCTGTAAAATGTTGATTTTAATCTCTACGCACATCATATAGGCCTAAATATGATTAAATGGATGTTTTTATATAAGTTACTAAGTAATTAGTAAGGTTACCGTCCAGTGAAATTTGTTTATTTAACATGTCTAAAATGGCTTAGCTGAGCGACCTCATGTGTGGACTTGGACCACCTCAGGTCCAATCAAGCCCGCTCCGTGGCGCAAATGATACAATAATAATAATATATGACTGGCCTGACATTGCTTCCACTTTCATGTGGCGGATTCCTCTCTTTCCTGTTGACCTTTTCTGGTTACCTGTTGTTCTATAGAGTATTCGAGACCGGGGGTGTCTTTCATTTTCTTGCCTTAATTGGCCCTTATCCTTTCTTTCCTGATGGGCCTACCCTCATTTTTCGAGGGGTCGAACCTTTTTCAAAGCTAACAGCACTGTTACGAACACTACAGCAAGGTCACGGTGAGATAGCAAACTAGGGGTTCAACGGCAAGATCTTCTATAGGAGGCCTGAGCAATCACGGAAATTTGGGCCCGTATCTCTTGCTACGAGCCATCCCCTCAACGCCTCACCCTTCCATGCTCCCTGCTTCCATGTCCCGATCAGCGCCCCACCTCCCGTCCGCGTATATCTTACGCTGTTTGACTGTGTGTGTGTGTGTGTGGTTTCTTTTCTTTACGTTGACGGCATCTTGTATTAATAACAGTGGAATGGCGAAGTCACAGGAAGATGTTAAGCTGCAGAAATCTGAATCGACCTATTCGCATAGGTGCTGTTTTCGTCCATTAGAATGAAGGTCCCGAGCGTTTGTTTTGTACTGTTTACCATTTCTTGATGAATGCAGCACCTTTGCATTTGTATGTTGGCACAGGCTAGAGTAAAATATGGCTTTTCACCAATGTCGCAGTTTCCTTCATGTCTGGGATCATATGGAAGCTACTGAGGTATGAGTGGTGCTGAGTAATGGACTCGGGGTACAGTGCCACTGGCATCGTAATGAACATTACAGTGCCTGTGGGTAT
This sequence comes from Meconema thalassinum, assembly GCA_946902985.2. Lineage (NCBI taxonomy): Eukaryota > Metazoa > Arthropoda > Insecta > Orthoptera > Tettigoniidae > Meconema > Meconema thalassinum. Next base: position 96,741,257 of record OX336400.1, on the reverse strand, counting down.
TGTGAAAGGCTCTGCTCATAGGGTTAGTACAGCTTTACTGACTCAGTGAGGAAAGCAATGGTAAACTACCTCATTCCTCACCTTGCCTAGTACGCCTCATTATAGTGCTGCCTCGGTTTTGTGGGTTTCTACCTCAGAACCTATGGTGGTACTTTTTGAGGATCCAACCGGCCTCCAGGCTGACTACCTAGCAGACAGTGTCGTCCAAGATGAATTAGGAGTGGTATACTCGAGCCAGATACGGAAACAATGCCGAGCAAAAGAAAAATATACCCCGGTATTAAAACAAGTGAGACAAAACAGCTAAAGTAAACTCGTGTATTTATTTATGTTATGGTTTCACAGTATTATGAGATCTTGAACGTTGTCTCCAAATATCGACCACCATACAGTATGTATGAAATCACGCAAACTCTCGGAATGTTTAAGTAGGCCTATTATAATAATAATAATAATGAAATCCACAGCCTACTTCCAGTCTCCGACCGGGTCAGGAATGGAATGAATGAAGCCCCCATCTAGCGGCGAGGATATGAACTGTGCCGGCTGCCGAGGCCTGACGCACTCCTCTGGGGCAATGATTAAATGAATGACAGATGAAATGAAATGATAGTGGAGAGTGTTGCTGGAATGAAATTTTGACAGGGAAAACCGGAGTACCCGGAGAAAAACCTGTCTGCCTCCGCTTTGTCCAGCACAGATCTCACATGGAGTGACCGGGATTTGAACCACGGACCCAGCGGTGAGAGGCCGGCGTGCTGCCGCCTAAGCCACGGAGGCTTACAACAACAACAATAATAATAATAATAATAATGCACCGACACTACACACTGAACGAGGCAAAGTGCGAAAGCAGCATCATGCCTTCCTCGTCTCAAGGTCGCGCCTCTATTAGCATTTCAAGATAAGAGTGCCGCTGAACTTGGTTTGTTGATCGACAAATCGAGTTTCGTTCGCGATGTTGCTATATCAACGTGATTGGCTGGTTACAGTAATTTCAATTCTGGCTGCAGCACAGCAACGTATCACTTAAAACGTCAAGTCGAAAGTAATGATGCCCCAACTATAGTTTGGTAATTTTTGCTGTTGTGGTCATGTAGCCCCATGTACATAGTATCAGTGTGTAGAATCTGCCTGATATCCTGTGTTGGTTGTATTAGTGTGTGTATTTGTAATTGGTTGGTCAGTATTTGGGTAGAATGCGGTCGTGGCCTTAATTTAGGTACCATCCCTGCATTCGCCTGGCAGTAGTGGCAGGTAATAGGGTTGCAGTGTTGCACAACGACCAGATTTCTTCAAGAAAGACAATTAATACCGTAATAATATTTTTAGTAATATTTTTTTATATGTAGAGGAATTCATAATTTTGTTCTTTAATGATTCAGGAAACCTTATAGTAAGTTACTGTGAACTGTCTGAGAAAGCGAAGTGCGCCAACTGTCTAGGAGCGCTCGTCCGTTTGGTCGTTGCCAGGTCCAAGCACCGACCAGATCTCAATAGCGAAGAGTATGGCAGAGATGTTAGACAGAGTAAGCCCTGTCCTAACAGTTAACTCGGCTGGTCGTTGCCCGCTGATTGCAACAAGGGAGCCGAGGCGCGGACGGAGACATCTGAGATGCTCGTCAACTGCTGATACCATGTTTTGCAATGTAATTTGCGCGTACTTGTGACACTCGCGGTTCTTTCTCGCCCTCAAATATAGCTTACGTTGTTTTGTTCCTCCATTTAATTCGATGACAATGTGATGTGAACTGCGGCATTAATGATGAATGAGGTACATCCCTTTTACCGCGCAAATGGATACAGTTCTCTCTGATATCAAGCAGTCTTTTGCCCTGCACCCCCACCCCCTCCTCCTCTTAGTGAAAACAGTGCAAGCCCAGAACAATTATCCGCTGGCCGCCACTGTCGCCTGGAGTAGAAGTGGGCAAACTCCGGAAAACCAATGAGATAGAAATCGATCCCACCTCTTCTCAGTTTTGCCACCCCGTTGTAGTAATCTTAAATTAATAATTACAACGCATTGTTTTTATTTAACGTAAACCACTTCTAGGATGGCTGATTATCGAATCTGAGTGTACCCCGTTCCAGCCCTCACATCAGAATTAAATTTCTTGGCAGAGCCGGGAATCTCGGGGGGGGGGGGGGGGGGGGGGGGGGGCGACAGCCAAGAATGCTAGCCGCTACACTAATCGTCATCCCTAGGGCACCACCCCCAGGTGCAGTGACTGGCATTCTTGGCTGTCACCCCTGAGATCCGGGCTCAATTCCAGCCCATGCCAAGAAATTTAATTCTGGTGTGAGGGTTGGATCAGGGTACATTTATTAGACTCGTGAGATGTAGGACTGAATAAGCCATCCTAAAAGTTATTATTATTTAGCGTATAGCTTTTATTGCCGGGAGTGTCCGAGGACATGTTCGACTCGCCAGAGGCTGTAGCTAAAAGTTCCCTTCAATTTCAAGTAGTTCCAACTTTCGCTACCAGATATCACTGACACCTAGTGGTGAACGTTGGAACTTTGATAGCGCGTTACAACGAAATCTAACCTAGAAATTTTGCTTCACACAAGTTTAGTTAGTGGAAGGATCTTTTACATGCCATAAATCTAAGACACAAGCCTCCGTGGCTTAGGCGGCAGCACGCCGGCCTCTCACCGCTGGGTCCGTGGTTCAAATCCCGGTCACTCCATGTGAGATCTGTGCTGGACAAAACGGAGGCAGACAGGTTTTTCTCCGGGTACTCCGGTTTTCCCTGTCAAAATTTCATTCCAGCAACACTCTCCACTATCATTTCATTTCATCTGTCATTCATTTAATCATTGCCCCAGAGGAGTGCGTCAGGCCTCGGCAGCCGGCACAGTTCATATCCTCGCCGCTAGATGGGGGGCTTCATTCATTCCATTCCTGACCCGGTCGGAGACTGGAAGCAGGCTGTGGATTTTCATTTTCAAATCTAAGACATGGGACGGCCGGTTTTACTTCCCCTTCGAAGGAAGGCATACTGAAGGTTTTTAACAATCCGACGACTTCGGCCTGGTTTGAACCCACGATCTTGAGCCCAGCAGTTCTGCATGCTACCAACTACGCCACCGAAGCCGCATCCTAAAAGTGATTTACGTTAAATAAAAAAATGCGTTATAATTATTAATTTACGATTGTGACTTTCGCATTTTGAATTGTAATTTTAACATTTCAAAATGTGAATTTAACATTTCTCCCCTTCCAGCTTGGCTTCACCCAAAAACTCGGCGAGGGATCATTCCTCTACCGTCGCAAGGACGGTGTCTGGGAGCTGAACACACTTTGTCAGCAGATACAACTGGGGATGGGGATAAGCCGATCGCTCAGGCGACCGCTAACTTGGGTCTAATTAAGGAAGGGTCAACAAAGAGATTTTGGAAGGAAATCGGCCGTGGATCTGTTGAAAGGAACAGTCACGGCTTTTGTCTGGTGGTGAAAATGGGAAATTGAAATTAAATGCTTTTCAGTCGGTCAACACGATTGTACCCAATTGAGATGGGTGTTTCCCTAATCCCGAAAAAACTGTACAAAAGATCGGTTGGTTCCTCAGTTTAGGGGCTGCGACTACGCGGTCATGTAGCCCCGTGTACTTTGGGTGTGTGTAGAATGTCTGATAATAATATCGTATGGCCTTGGGTGCCGGGTGCAAGCTTTGTTATTTGACACCCAGAGGGCAGCTCGCATGTCGAATTTCATCGTTCCTTGGAATGCTATGAAAGTCAAGGAGGTTAGATATCTAAGCTCCTTGACACTAGCGCTTTCTAGTAGAGAATGGAGAAACTTAAGTTTTGGCGGAAAATCCTGAGATTGATTTTGCCATTATGAACACGGCCTACTGAATTCAAATGGGTTCTTAAACATGCCAACAACGTATGACATGCATGTCGTGATTTTTGTCGCCTTTCAAAATTCACTTACCACGTCCAGGAGCGAACCTGCAAGCTTGGGGTGGGTAGTCCGACACGTTAACCACCCACCCACCGTGGCAAGCTATTTGTCTGATAGCCGGTGTTAATTGTGATGGCTGTATTATTAGTGTGTGTTATCTGTAATTCAGGTAGGGACTGCAGACGATGAATTTCAAGTAGTTCCTACTTTTGCTACCAAATGCTACCGTGAACTTGGCTACTAGAGCCACCGCAACCAGCACCTGGTGACGAACATTGGAACTTAATAGAGCATTAATCAAATCTGACCTACAAATTGAGCTTCACACAATTGTAGTTAGGTGAAGGTTCTTACACATGCCATAAATCTATGACATGGGACCGCCGGCTTTACTTCCCCTCCGAAGGAAGGCATACTGATGGATATTTAACGCTCTGAAAAAGTCCGAAGACTTAGACCGGGTTTGAACCCGCGATCTTGGGCATAGAAGCTGAGCATGCTATCAACTACGCCACCGAAGCCGCCTACATCAGATTAATAAATGCAATTGGATGACCAGTTGCGATCGTCAAGCGATCATCATCTAATCCTTTACTCTACAAGTATGTGACTGATGGTATTTACAATATGTACACGTATTTAGCTACAGCAGTTCTTATAAACTAGCGCAACTTGTCAAGGTTTGATAGTATCATGTTTTATTTCTATTTTGTTAAGATATTGTTAGTGATGATTGACCTTTCAAGTTTGCTTCTAAGGGCGATGTCTGTGGTTGTTATTAAATGGTCAGGTTAGAGTGGATTGTGGATTTAGCTGATTGTTTGAGCGATATGCGGTCCGTTCTTGTGCAACCACTGTCTACATTGAACTGAAATGGTTGGTTCCTCAGTTTAGGGACTGAGGCGACGCGGTCATGTAGCCCCGTGTACTTTGGGTGTGTATAGAATCTGTCTGATAAACGGTGTTAATTGTGATGGCTGTATTACTGTGCGTTTTTAATTCAAATACGGACTGCAAACATTAGATTTTCAACTAGTTCCATCTTTTGCTACCAAACGCCACCGTCAACGACCAACTAGTTCTGAACTTTGTTACTAGATGCCACCTCAGTCGGCTCCTGGCGACGAACGTTGGAACCTAATAGCGTTAGTCAAATATAACCTATAATTTAGCTTCACTCAAATGTAATTAGTGGAAGGTTCTTCATCATGACATAAATCTATGACATGGGACCGCCGCGCCAGCTTTACTTCCCCTCCGAAGGAAGGCATACTGAGGGATTTTTAACGCTCTTAAAAATCCGACGAGTTCGGCCGGGTTTGAATCCACGATCTTGGGTATAGAAGCTCAGCCTGCTACCAACTACGCCACCGAAGCCGCTGAACTGAAATTGTAAATACCATCACCCAAATAGGCCTACTTGTAGACATAGATTTAATAGTCTATGTGTAAGGGGTCTCAATGATTATCGCTTGACGATCGAAACTGGTCATCCAAGTGTATTTATTATTCTAATATAATTTTTTTCAGCATTAGGGAAACCCCCCTTTACAATTGGGTACAATCGTGCTGACCGAGTGAATAGCATTTAATTTCGATTGCTAAGGTAACACTGAAAAATGGTTTCCAACACGATAATGAAAATTGGAAACCACGAAAACCATTTTCAGGACTACCTTCTATGCCCAAGGTCGCGGGTTCAAACCCCGCCGATGTCCTCGGATTTTTTAAGAGCGTCAAAAATCCCTCAGTATGCCTTCCTTCGAATGGGAAGTAAAGCCGGCGGTCCCATGTCATAAATGTATGGCATGATAAAGACCCTTCCACTAATTACACTTGTGTGAAGCTAAATTATAGGTTATATTTGACTAACGTTCTTAGGTTCCAACGTTCGTCGCCAGGAGCCGACTGCGGTGGCATCTAGTAACAAAGTTCAGAGCTATTTGGTCGTTGACGGTGGCGTTTGGTTGCAAAAGTTGGAACTACTTGAAAATCGAATGTCTGCAGTCCTTACTTGAATTAAAAATTGGTAACACAGACTAATACAGCCATCGTAATTAACACCGGTTATCAGACATATTCTACACACACGGGGCTACATGACCGCGTTTTCGCAGCCCCTAAACTGAGGAACCAACCAACCATTTTCAGGACGGCGGTTTTTCCATTTTTACTCCAGGTAAATGCTGGGATGGTACCGAAGACCTACTCCTAGCCCGAGTTCCAAATACACACACCAATGCAGCCATCACAATAAATAAAAGAGATTAGACAATTTCCACACATACGGGACAACATGGCCACAATGTTGGAAAGTCAATAAATGAATCAATATATTTAGGGTTACGGTATTATTACAGCTCGTCATTTGCCTATTTGTACTATTTGATCCTTTGTTTAGAATCGTTGGCTTTGCATATATGCTTACTGGAATGAAATATACTGATTTTCTAGCGCCTATAATTGCCTATTACAATCAATGGTGAGCTCCTGCAGATCACAGAAAATTTTCCCTATCTTGGAAGCCACCTGTCTACAAGTGCAAATAATGATGCTGAAATTCAGCATAGACTCAAAACTGCTAGCACGGCTTTCTGTCGTCGACAAGAGAGTGTGTTCGATAATCATAATATTAGCACTCTAACTAAGCTGTTGGCCTGTTTGCCATCTCTTGATGAATGCAGTACATTTGCATTTGTCAGTTGGCACAGGCTAGAGTAAATGGTGGCTTTTCACCGATGTCTCAGTCTCACTCATGGTTGTGATTATATGGAAGCTACTGAGGTATGGGTGGTGCTTAGTAATGGCATTCAGGGCACAGTCAGTGCCTGTGAATGCTGTGAAAGGTTCTACTCATAGGGTTAGGACTACTGTTCTGACTCAGTGAGGAAAGCAATGGCAAACTACCTCACTCCTCTTCTTGCCTAGAACGCCTCAATATAGCACTGCCTTGGGTTTTTGTGGGTATTTACTCACATAACGTAACGGCGGTGCTTTTGAGGATCCAACCAGCCTTCGGGCTGACTACCTAACAGACAGACAACTAAGCTGTACGTAATAACAATCCTTAATTACGGCTGTGAAACGTGGACCACCTACAGGACACACATAAATCTACTTCGAGAAATATTATCAACGTTGTTTGAGACAAGTTTGAGAAGAATCTTGAAAATAACATGCCAAGACCGGCGTACATCATCAGCATCCTCGAATAAGGCAAAGCCCCTTTCCACAATGGACGGTAAAATAATTCTATACCACTTTTTACAGTGCCTATTTGCCATGCTATTTTAAGTTTTTAGCGCCGAGTTCTAGTTATTATCGTTTGTACAGATTATCCCATCAAACATTTCAACGTCATGAACACGCGTTGCTAATTTGGACCGAGTGACGTCTGGTTAGTAAAATACGGTTTCCCGTGGACAATGTAGCTTAAGTGGCTCATAAAAAGATAAGCGTATGGCGCTCGTTAGAGACCTACAATTGAATGACGTGACATCGTCACTGATAACAGAATAAACTGATTACGGTTTTACTGGCTTAGCGAAAATAATCGGGAACCCCTGATGAAAAGAAATATGCTGATGATATTTCTGATAAGTTAATAACATGGAACGGATTTCTATTTAAATACATATCTATTTAAGAGGCTAAACCTAATTATATTTTGTATTATCCTTACGAATCATGGCGTGTGGAGTTGAAAAGTGCAGCATTTATTTTCCATGTTTGGAAGTATAGCACACAAATGATCCATATTGTTAATCATTAAAATCAATATAGTCCATATTTCGGCTAGATAGTATTAAATTCTAGTAAATTAGTAGTTATGTTAATAATGGATAAAAAAGTTAAAGATCTATATTTAAACAAGTAGTTCTGTAAAGAGTTAAAGCCTATTTTCATATATCCTACATATGTTAATTGCCTCGATACAACATTTCAGTTTGAGTGCTGTAATAGATATGTAGATATTGAGAACCGTTGAAAATTACGCATGGTCGCCATGTTGAATTTTTATATATGTAGGTCTTAGAGTTGTGTTATTACATGAAAATTATTGTGGGCGTGTAGTATTCAAAATCAATCGCATGATTAGGATACGAGACGTAACAATGATATTTTAAAATTTCGCACAGCTGCCATCTTGTGGTTATGAAAACAATTTAAATAAATTAGGTGCCAGTGGATTTACATTTGTATAAGCATTTACCGTACCAAGTTTCACTGTACTCGGATCGTTAAATAGCGAGAAACGTCCATTTGTATATATACTTAACGTCACCGCCATGTTGGATTTGTGCCCACCGGGTTATTGAAAGTCCTATAGCTGAACGTATGTTCATAGCATCTATGAACATAAAAACTTTCAGTTTGATTGCTCTAAAAGATTCGTAGATATTGAGAACCGTATAATATTTCGGATGGGCGCCATTTTGGATTGTTATACGTATAGGCCGTAGAGTAATGTACCATTAAAGGAAAATTATTGCGTATCTTCATTATGCAAACTTTCACTTCGATCGCATGATTACGACACAAGAAATAAAAACTTAATTTTAAAATTTCGCACAGCCACCATCTTGAGTTTATGTAAACAATTGAACTAAATTAGATGCCAGTGTATGACAATATGTATACTCATATACTGTACCATATTTCACTGCGCTCAGATGGTTACATCGCGAGAAAAATCTATTAAAACTTGTCAATTTTGCTTGGCCGCCATGTTCGTTTTGTACTTTACAGGTTTTTGAAAGTTACACAGATGAACGTGCAGTAGTGCCCTTTATCATCTTGCAAACTTTGAGGGTGATATCAATAGTATTTTCGGAGATATATAATGCCCATGAAATATTTCGCACAGCTGCCATCTTGAGGTTATGTAAAGAATTGAACTAAATTAAATGCCAGTGCATTACAATGTGTGTATACATTTGCTATAACAAGTTTCATTGCGTTTGGATGGTTACATCGCGAGAAAAGTCTATTTAAAAGTCGCAACTTCTCAAACTTCGCTTGGCCGCCATGTTGGTTTAGTAGTTACCAGCTAGTTGAAAGTTCCATAGGTGAACTTCTAGTAGTGCTCTTTATCACCGTACAAAATTTCAGGGTGTTATCGGTAATAGTTTCGGAGATACTGAATGCTTGTCAAATATTTCGCACAGCCGCCATGTTGGATTGGTCAGACGTAGTAAAATTTGGAGGGCACGATCGGGGTCGGCCGAAATGTTGCTGTGACCTTACAGAGTTTCATTGAAATCACTCCAGCCGTTTAGATGTTTTAAGGGGGGACACACACATCACACACTCATACGCGCGCGCGCACACACACACGGACAAAAGGTGATCTCATAAGCCTATCTTTTCATAAAATGAAAATAGGCTAAAAGATCGTGGTACAGGTAAAGTTGCAGATGTGGCAAAAATGAAGATGGAGACTGTAGTTTCGAAGAACAATTGATATGAAGCAATAGTAAAGTTTGCTGCAATTTTGTGTGGAGATGTAAGTGTAAAGTTAACGTTGGATTTAACCCCAGCAGACATTGTGAAGTTCAAACATTCCCCCGTTACCTCTTCTGAAGAGGCAGATGACCTCGTAATTCCGCTCCTTAAAACAAGAATAACTAACTAACTACCTACCTACCTCAGTCAATACAAATCTGTCCTAAGAGACAATAGGAGAAGATTCACTTTCCAGCACTTAAAAAAGAACATATTGTAATCTATTGCTTTGGTAACGGAGAATAAAAGATTGACTATTCTTCATCAAAGATCATATTGATATTAAAATGAGAAGTGCAACGTTTAGTTTTAAGTAGATCTACTTTGTTTGGCTTTTTTTGAATTTGGATATTAAAATAGAGTATAAATTATAGTTTTTTTTTTGTAATTTTAGGTCCATATATAATTCCATATTTCAATAAAAATAACTAAATGTATTATGTATATATTTCACGAATTATTATTGGTACAGTAGAGTCCCGCCAATCAGAAGCCCCGCTAATCCGAAAATCCGCCTAATCCGAGCAGGGCTTGGAAATAATATCTACAAAATTTGTTTTGAGTTTTAAAACAAGGAAAAGTAAAGATAAAGATCAAACTAGTTTTTCCAAATAAAATCGTAGATTAGTTAGGACAGAAAAACATGAAATAAATGCTACAGGAGTAAACATAAACTAGGGGCCCTTAAAACAATAACTAACTAAACACAAACTAAACAAGATGTTCAGTAAAGAACATATAGCCTACTTGCTCCTAAATGCATGGGTATTGCTATAACTCTTTGTCCTTTTCAAGGAGTATAATTGAATGTTGGTTAAAGTAGCTTGTTGAAATACAACGTGCTATAGGGATATTAAACATGAATATGAGGTGCCCTTTGCTAGTGCTACCTCTGTAAAAAAATCATTCAATTCGGTTTCACCGTGTTTGAATTGATCTGGGGAATGGATTTGCACACATACATGGCCGCTATTTGTAAACTATTGGGCTGATGACCTTGTAGTCAGTCATAAGATGGTTTCCACAAAAAGGCATGTTGTTGCAAAATCCGGTAGAGTTCGAATTATTAGGATGGTCGAAATTTGATTTAAGCTTTTAACATTTGGGTGGCCATCATTCCGTCAAGATGGCGGCGATATAAAACATGACACTGAGGTGCCTTTTGCTAGTGCTACCTCTGTACCAAATTTCGTTCAATTCGGTTTCACCGTGTTTGAATTGATAGGGGGAATCGATTTGCACACATACTTGGCCACCATCTGCAAACTATTGGGCTGATGATCTAGCAGTTTGGTCAGAATATGCTTCCCACATAAAGATTTGTTGTTGCAAAATTTGGTAGAGATTAGATTATTAGGTTGGTCGTAATTACATTTTAGCCTTTAACATTTGGGTGGCCGCGATTACGTTTCCGTCAAGATGGCGGTGATATAAAACATGACACTGAGGTGGCCTTTTCTAGTGCTACCTCTGTACCAAATCTCGTTCCATTCGGTTTCACCGTATTCGAATTAATAGGGGGAGTCGATTTTCACACAAAGATGGCCGCCATCCGCAAAATATTAGGCTAATGACCTATTAGTTTGGTCAAAGGATGCTCCCTCCATAATGGTATGTTGATGCAAAATTTGGTAGAGATCGGATGATTAGGTTAATCGTAATTTGATTTAAGCTTTGAATATTTGTGTGGCCGCCATTACGTTTCCGTCAAGATGGCGGCGATATAAAACATGAAACGGAGGTGCCCTTTGCTAGTGCTACCTCTGTACCAAATTTCATTCCATTCGGTCTCACAGTGTTCGAATTAATAGGGGTAATCGATTTTGACACAAAGATGGCCGCCATCCGCAAACTATTAGGCTAATGACCTATTAGATTTGTCAAAGGATGCTCCCTCCATAAAGGTATGTTGTTGAAAAATTGGGTAGAGATCGGATGATTAGGTTAGTCGTAATTTGATTTAAGCTTTGAACATTTGTGTGGCCGCCATTACGTTTCCGTCAAGATGGCGGCGATATAAAACATGACACTGGGGTGCCCTTTGCTAGTGCTACCTCTGCACCAAATTTCATTCCATTCGGTTTCACCGTGTTCGAATTAATAGGGATAATCGATTTTGACACAAAGATGGCCGCCATCCGTAAACTATTAGGCTAATGACCTATTAGATTTGTCAAAGGATGCTCCCTCCATAAAGATATGTTGTTGAAAAATTTGGTAGAGATCGGATGATTAGGTTAGTCGTAATTTGAATTAAGCTTTGAACATTTGTGTGGCCGCCATTACGTTTCCGTCAAGATGGCGGCGATATAAAACATGACACTGGGGTGCCCTTTGCTAGTACTACCTCTGTACCAAATTTCGTTCCATTCGGTTTCACCGTGTTCGAATTAATAGGGGCAATCCATTTTCACACAAAGATGGCCGCCATCCGCAAACTATTAGGCTGATGACCTATTAGTTCGGTCAAAGGATGCTCCCCCCGTAAAGGTATGTTGTTGCAAAATTTGGTAGAGATCGGATGATTAGGTTAGTCGTAATTTGATTTAAGCTTTGAACATTTGTGTGGCCGCCATTACGTTTCCGTCAAGATGGCGGCGATATAAAACATGACACTGAGTTGTCCTTTGCTAGTGCTACCTTTGTACCAAATTTCGTTCAATTTGCGCTCACCGTGTTCGAATTGATAGGGGGGGACAGACATTCAGAGTCCACACACTCACACTCACACACTCACACACTCACACTCACACTCACACACACACACACACAGACAGACACACTTTTTTTCGCCCTGTAGTGATCTCATAAGTCTACTTTCATTTTTTGCAAAAATCGAAAGTAGGCTAAAAACGGAAGGCCTACCTACTATCAATGTGCATAACAAAGTTTGAATACATATGTTTTACGTTGGTTGGTTCCTCAGTTTAGGGGCTGCGACAACGCGGTCATGTAGCCCCGTGAACTTTGGGTATATGTAGAATCCGTCTGATAACCAGTGTTAATTGTGATGGATGTATTAGTGCGTGTTATCTGTTTTTAATTCAAGTAAGAGCTGCAGACATTGATTTTTTCAAGTAGTTCCTACTTTTGCCGCCAAACGCCACCGTCAACGACTACTAGTTCAGAACTTTGTTACTAGACGCCACCGCAGTCAGCTCCTGAGGGATTTTTAACACTCTTAAAAAATCCGGCACCTTCGGTCGGGTTTGAACCCGCAATCTTGGGCATAGAAGTTCAGCATGCTCCCAACTAAGACACCGAAGCCGCTTTTTTATTTTTATTTTTTATCGACAACATTAACGGAAGAGCAAATCAACACTTAAGAAGTGAACTCAGTGATCGTCTTTTGACGCAACGCACGGAAAATTCTTGATGCTCATTCTCGTTATCCAGAGCTCGCCTCGTTGCTAACATTCTTGGCCGTCACCGCGGAGGCCCGAGTTGGATTCCCGGCTCTACCAATACATTTAATTCTGTTCTGGGGACTGAAACGGGGTACACTTAGCCGCGTGAGCCAAAACTGAGAAGAGGTGGGTTCGATTCCTACCTCAGTCATCCTGGAGGTGGTTTTCCGTGTTTTAACAATGCATATTGTAGCTTTCAGTCGGTCAACACTTTCCAATTACTGGAATATGTGAAAGAAAAAAAAATTACATGTGATTAAGAAGAAAACTGGTTGGTTACTCAGTTTAGGGGCTGCGCTTACATGATCATGTAGTCCAGGCGCGGATTCAAGGGGTGGGGGGGGGGGTCACGGGGGTCATGACCCCCCCCCCAAACGGAGACCAAATTTTTTTGCAAACTCAAAAAAACGAAAACACAATTACCAGACAAATAAAACTTAATAAATTTTAACTGAAAATCCGTTTTTTTTCATTTTATTCAATACTGAATTATCTTTATTGGAATTATTATGTTCTGTTACAACTGTACATATTTACAACTTCAAACCTCTTGTATAAAAACTATTAGTTATACAACAAAATCAACTCGTCTATTTTGTTTAGCAAACCTTGTGATTACCGAATCGATGTTTATAGTGATGTCACGATGAATGTGCAGCAATGCACGGATAGGAAACTGGGGCTTTTTTTCGCACCAAAAATTTTTGCCGACGTCCAAACTGCAAGCTTGGTTGGCAATTTAAGCTGTGACTTTCTCCCTTTGTCGGTATCAACTTGACTTGCCGAAACTGTAACGTGCCTTCACCTTGATCCTTTTCTCGAAGCTCGATGTAAAAGTCGCAAAAAACGCCGTTGCAATTTGTACGAATATTTTTGGTGCGCTAAACGCATCAAATTTCTATCCATGAAGCTTGCAAAAAAATTGGTCTGGTTTTGTACGTTTGGTTATTTTGTGATTGCGTTTTTAGTGATACCATTTTTCTTAACAATTTCGATTCTCTGACCCCCCCCCCAGCCAAACTCTAGATCGAATCTCTGACCCCCCCCCCCCAAAACCAAACTCTAGATCCGCGCCTGATGTAGTCCAGTGTACTTTCGGTGTGTAGAATCTGTCTGATAACCGGTGTTAATTGTGATGTGTGTTATTATCTGTTTATAATCAAGTAAAGACTACAGACATTCGATTTTCAAGTAGTTCCAACTTTTGCTACCAAACTCCACCGTCAACGACAAACTAGTTCTGAACTTGGTTACTAGATGCCACCGCAATCGGCTCCTGGCGACGAACGTTGGAACCTAAGGAGCGTTAGTCAAATCTAACCTAATATTTAGCTTCACACAAATATAGTTAGTGGAAGGTTGTTTATCATGCCATAACCGGCTTTACTTCCCCTCCGATGGAAGGCATACTGAGGGATTTTTAACACTCTTAAAAAATCCGATGACTTCTGCCGGGTTTGAACCCGTGACCTTGGACATTGAAGCTCAGTATGCTACCAACTACGCCACCAAGAAGAAAACCAAGGGATGACATGTTTCGCTCGTCAAGCGAGCATCATCAGATCCAAATATGTAAGACAAATAGCTCTAAACACACCTTCATAGTTTGGGGGAGAAATACTATTTTTGTTCATGAGATCGTCATTTTTAAGTTTTGCAAAATTGAAATTTATTTATCGTATGGCTTTTAGTGCCGGGAGTGTCCGAGGACATGTTCGGCTCGCCAAACATTAAGTTTTGCAAAATTGAAATAAATAGTTCCTTTTTCGGGTGCTTAATTCTTTAAACTTTTTGGCGGGTTTTCTTGTATTTTGGTTTTGGAGGGAAGAGACTGTCTGTGGGTCACTGTAGGCCTCTAACGTAAGGCTATGGCTGCCTCTTTCCCAATACTCACTTGAAATATAAATACACACACCTCAATAATACAGGTTATCAGACAAATTCTACACACACACACACACACACACACACACACACAAGTACATGGCGCTAAATGACGACGATGTCCAAGCCTCAAATGAAACATCTCTTTGGCCTACGGTACCTGCTTAAAAAAATGGCTGACCAAAGGGGCGTCGGAAAAAATCGCCTGGCACCTCCTTACTTAAGGTTCGAAGAACAAGATCGCGGGTTCAAACTCGGCCGAAGTCCTCGGATTTTTAAGAGCGTTAAAAATCCCTCAGTATGCCTTCCTTCGGAGGGGAAGTAAAGCCGGCGATCCCCTGTCATAGATTTATGGCAGGTAAAAGAACCTTCCACTAATTACACTTGTGTGAATCTAAATTATAGGTTATATTTGACTAACGCTCTTAAGGTTCCAACGTTCGTCGCCAGGAGCAGACCGCGGTGGCATCTAGTAACAAAGTTCAGAACTAGTAGGGTATAGTCGTTGACGGTGCCGTTTGGCGGCAAAATTAGGAACTACTTGAAAATTCAATGTTTGCAGTCCTTACTTGAATTAAAAACAGATAACACACACTAATACAACCATCACAATTAACACCGGTTATCAGACAGATTCTACACACACCCAAAGTACACGGGGCTACATGACCGCGTTGTCGCTGCCCCTAAACTGAGGAACCAACCAACCAAGGTTCGAAGAATGTTTTTCTAAGGAAAAGAGAAAAAAACGAACAGGAATAATTTAAAAATAGGCGTAAGGTAAGGGTACGGGTGAAATTATTTCAACTTTGAGATTTATTGATGACAGTATCATTTACCAGACGATTTGAATGAGTTTTTCAATGGTATGTACTCCGTTTTGAGGAAATAAATCATAATTGAAATCAATAGATGTAGAACAAGAATAATGGAATGCAGTTGAAAGAAATCAGAAACCCCTATGGACGTCATTGGGAGGTGAAAAGCTAAAGGAAGCTGTAGGAGAATTCTGCTACTCAGGAAGAAAAATAACCAGGAAAACGAAGAAAAGAGGACGTAAAATGTAGGTTAGCACAGGTAAGGAAAGGATTTCCACAGAAGAGGAATCTATTGACGTCAAATATAGATTTAGGTAATAGGAAACCATTTTTTAGAGCATTTGTTTGGAGTGTGGAGCTCTATGGAAGTGAAACTTGGACTCTTGGCGCAGCAGAAAAATTGAGAATAGAAGCGTTAGAAATGTGGTGTTACAGAAGAATGACGAAGAACAGATGGGTAGATAGAGTAACAAATAAAGAGGTATTAAAACGAGTGGAAGAGGAGAGATGTTTCTGGTGACTGCTAATGAAGAGAAGGTAAGGACACATACGACACCCAGGAATAGAAAAACTTAATTATGGAAGGAAGGGTCGAGGACAAGAACTGTAGGGGTATACCAAAGTTAGAATATGTCAAGATGGAACGATTAGCTCAGGACAGGGGGAAAGAAGTGCTGCATCAAACAAGTCTCAAGACTGTTGTTGATTCATTTAGGAGCTTTGCGACATCGTGGTCATGTAGCCCCGTGCTCATGTGTGTGTGTGTGTGTGTGTGTGTGTGTGTGTGTGTGGAATTTGCCTGATAACCTGTGTTATTGTGATGGTTGTATTAGTGTGTGTAGTTGTAGCCTAATTCAGATGAGAATAGGGAAGGAGACGGTCGTGGCCTTAATTTAGGAACCATCCCGGCATTCGCCCGGAGTAGAAATGGGAAACCACGGAAATCCACTTCCAGGATGGCTGAGGTGGGAATTGAACCAGTCTCTTCTCAGTTTTGCCTCGCGAGGTTGAGTGTATCCCGTTCCAGCCCTCAGATCAGTATTGAATTTCTTGGCGGAGTGGGGAATCGAACCCGGGCCTCCGTGGTGACAGCGTAGAGTGCTAGCCACTACGCAACTAGATGGGCAGTCTAAAGACTCAAATACACATCGAAGTCCCTTGAAACAACAATAAACTCTTAATGGTAACAATACCATAAACCATTACGTATACAAATTGCCGTGAAATGGAGATGATGACCTACGGTGTATGACGTGGACGGACAATGGACGTCAAGGAAACCTATTAAGAATGTGTGAGTGAAAAGCACCTGTTCAATAACGTCACCTAATCCGTGACTTTAGTGATAAGCTCGTCAGCTGATTGGCTTGGGCAACTAGGTGCTGTGTAGTACTTCCATCACAGGCTGGGCTGCGTGTTATCAGTGAAGTCCTGCCCGGATGCGGACGTTCACGGATGATGCCGCGGATATCCGCAAAATTTTTCGCCTTGCGGATATAGTTTGCATGGCTGTGCGGATAATGCTTGGAGTAAATTTGCGGATAGTTTTTGGAATACAATCCGAACTTGTCGAATATCATTACTAGGACCCGGATTTTATGACAGAAGGAGATGTTACCTACCCCCACTCTCTTCCCAAACCCATTAGCGTAAGCTGACAGGACTGCGTGGGTTTAACCTCATTAGCGCAGTTCGACCATCCCGATATCATCAACAATTGAATGTGTAGTGAAAGAATTCGGTGGGCAAATTTTGCCTCCCTGTACTCGATGTGATCAAAAAAAAAGTTTGGTGCTTGTATGGAAAATGTTCCTCCAAAAGCAGCTCAATGTAGGAACACCGTTGTTGTGGAACCGCTGTATATGTACTGTGTTAATTTATCATTGAAGGTTGGAAGAACGTACCACTAATACCATAATATTTAATTAGCAATTCCACAGCAACGTGAATATACAAAGTGATATGTTCACGTCAAAAGCTTATACACAATAAAATATACGTTCTTCCACCCTTCAAGTGATAAATTAACCTTCATGCAACATTGCAGATATTAACATAGTTCTTTTTTCGGGAGCTTAATGCTTTAGCATTTATGAGTAATACAGTTACTACCCTACTGTACCAGCAAATTGTTACCGGTGGCGGAAATCACAACTAATGCGCTCCACCCAGCCACACGCCTGCGATAGGCGTGCAATCGTCGCCAGCGACACCTCACCGCATGCCGTGTGTGTGTATGGTTCGTACTGGGTCGCGCGGTGTGTTCTCATTGTATGACTGTACATACGTTCCCCCTCTTGCCCCGCACCCGGCCACGACAGCCATAACGTGGCGAGCTAACGTAATGTATACACAACGGCCCCGCTGCACGTCTAGCGGTAACAATTCCCTGGCAGGGTAGTAAGTTTTTGGCGCGCTTTTTGTTGTTGGAGGGCATCGTAGGTTTGGTCGTGTTTAGTAGACAGCCATTTTGTCCTGTACCTATATTTAGATCTGATGATGCTTGCGTGACGAGCGAAACAATGCATCTGTTAATTCATCTCTATATATAAAAATCAATGTTACGTGATAGTTTGTCTGTATGTCTGTGGGTATGTCTCCTATGCGTTCATATACCATTTGTCCGATTGCGATGAAACTTGGGTGAGATGTTGTGTACACTTACGTGAAGGTTTCAAAATTAGTGAATACATTTCACAGTAAGTTAGATAGCGCACGAGTAGATTCAACAAATGAGCGACGACACTCAAAGCGTTTCAACAAAGTCCCGTATGCATTCATATACCATTCGTCCGATAGCTATGAAACTCGCGTAAAATGTTGTGTACACTGCAGGGAAATTTTCTGGCTTAGTACATCCACTTTACAATAGGCAGCGCACGAGTAGATTCAACAAATGAGCTACGACGCGCGAAGCATTTCAACAAAGTCCCGTATGCATTCATATACCATTCGTCCGATAGCTATGAAACTCGCGTAAAATGTTGTGTACACTGCAGGGAAATTTTCTGGCTTAGTACATCCACTTTACAATAGGCAGCGCACGAGTAGATTCAACAAATGAGCTACGACGCGCGAAGCATTTCAACAAAGTCACGTTTGCGTTCATATACCATTCGTCCGATAGCTATGAAACTCGCGTAAAATGTTGTGTACACTCCAGGGAAGGTTTCTGGCTTAGTACATCCATTTTACAATACGTAGCGCAAGAGTAGAATCAACAAATGAGCGACGACACGCGAAGCGTTTCAAACAAGTTCCGTATGCATTCATATACCATTCGTCCGATAGCTATGAAACTTTGGTGAGATGTTGTGTACACTCCAGGAAAGGTTTCTGGCTTAGTAAATCCATTTTACAATACGAAGCGCACGTTTAGATTCAACAAATGAGTGTCTACGCGCGAAGCGTTTCGAA
Organism: Meconema thalassinum; assembly: GCA_946902985.2. Taxonomy (NCBI): domain Eukaryota; kingdom Metazoa; phylum Arthropoda; class Insecta; order Orthoptera; family Tettigoniidae; genus Meconema; species Meconema thalassinum. The sequence continues at coordinate 96,722,316 of OX336400.1, read as the reverse complement.
AACGTCCCGTATACGTTCACATACCATTCATCCGATTGCTATGAAACTTGGGTGAGATGTTGTGTACACTCCAGGGACGGTTTCTGGCTGAGTACATCCATATTACAATACGTAGCGCAAGAGTAGAATCAACAAATGAGCGACGACACGCGAAGCGTTTCAAACAAGTTCCGTATGCATTCATATACCATTCGTCCGATAGCTATGAAACTTTGGTGAGATGTTGTGTACAATTCATGGAAGGTTTCTGGCTTAGTAAATCCACTGCACAATAGGCAGCGCACAAGTAGATTCAACAAATGGGGGACGACGCGCGAAGCGTTTCAACAAAGTCCCGTATAAGGTCATATACCATTCTGCCGTTAGCGGTGAAACTTGGGTGAAATATGTTGGACACTCCAAAGAAGGTTTCTGGCTTAGTAAATACATTTCACAGTAGGTAAAACACGAGTAGATTCGACAAATGAACGACGACACGCGGTGCGTTTCAATACAGTCCCCTATGTCTTCATATGCCATTAGTCCGATAGCGATGAAACTTGGGTGAGATGTTGTGGACACTTACGTGACGGTTTCTAACTTAGTAAATACATTTTACAGTAGGTAGCGCACGAGTAGATTCAACAAATGAGTGATGGGGCGCGAATCGTTTAAATAAAATCCTGTTTGCGTTCATATACTATTAATCCGATTGCGATGAAACATTGATCAGTTATTGTGTACACGCCAGGGAAGGGTTTCGACTTAGTAAATCCATTTCACAATAAGTAGCGCAAGAGTAGATGCAACAAATGTGTGACGACGCGCGAAGCGTTTCAAGAAAATCCCCTATTGCGTTCATATAACCTTCTTTGATTGCGATTAAACCTTGATGAGTTATAGTGTACACGCCAGGGAAGGGCTTCCACTTAGTAATACATTTCTCAATAGGTGCGTACGAGTAGAATCAACAAATGAGTGACAGCGCACGAATCGTTCAAAGAAAATCCCGTATACGTTCATATGCCATTCATCCGATTGCGATGAAACTTTTGAAAGTTGTTGTGCACACCCCCACGAATGATTCTAAATTAGAAAATCCATTTTACGATAACTTAGAGGCAGTTAACGGAAATTGAAAACCATGTTGTGTATCCAAAAGCACTTCAAGAAACAGAATTTCAACGCCAACACTTTCTTTGATTGGCATTGCAACGTATGCCGGGTACAGCTTGTAATATATATATATAACACTAGCAGTAATGCCCAACTTCGCTCGGTGGATTTATTTGTTTTATGGATGATAATGAATACTACAGAACTGGCACATGATACTTAAACAACCAGAAAACAAATATTTTTAAATATAACCTTTTGTGGTGGTGGTGGTGGTTTTAGTGGGGGTGATAAGCAGTACAGTATAACGGACGTAACTTTTAGGTCATTTTCCCGTAATAATAATAATGAATAGGGAAACGGCTATTTAGGCTACTAACTACAGCACTGACACAATGTTAATTTACAAACAAATTTCTAAAAATGATTAGAAAGAGGAGTAAGTGAAATAAAACACACTGCCTAGGGACTATATCTCATTGTCTGTTAGAAATCTAGAGACCAATAGCGTCGTCTTTTGTCGCATAGCGCCGTAGGAGAATAATCAGAACACGTCGAAAAACTTCGGCTGTCCCTAGCTCCTGAGGTAGCAATAGTATCATTTATCGCCACATAGCGTTCAACGATAAGTTTCGGAACAAAAGGTAAATTTGAAAGCATCAACGCTTATTTCAGGAGATAACCTCAACGTATTGCACCAACACCATTGCACTTATACAGAGGCATAATATGTTCATGATGATCAACTGTTTTAAGGGGCCTAAGAAATCTTTTTGCACTAATTACTCCCCGTGACTGCAATTTATAAGCAGCGCAAGATTTAACTATTTTCGCAATTCTGCACCAGAACACTGGTAGGGGCGACGTGATGCAGCCCGAATTGCCAGTCAACAATAGACTTATTGAAATACTCTTACTGTTACACTACTACGGACATGAATGGTTCTAGGGCCTTAATACGTATTTTCAAGTTCAGTTTGTTTGTTATTCTAAATGTAGGGAATGGAAAGCGTTGTCCAAAATATCCAGTGGACAGTGTTACCAGCAGGGTTTCAAAGTGTATGTAAAATATGGTGCAATTAAGAGAAACGGTATAAATTTGTGATAAAGGGCCTCAATGCAGGGAATGGAGTGGGCTGTCCGAAATTAAACATAGCCTAAACTATTCCTCTTGAATTTGGCCATTTCCAGAGATTAGCGCGTTTAAACACACACACACAAACTCTTCAGCTTTATTATATTAGTATAGATTTAATCAATTTGTAATTATTTTTCCATTTTGTTTCGCATGTAATTATATTGTGTTGACCGACTGAAAAGTCCAATATCAAGAGTCAATAAGGCAACACTGAAATAATGAGTTCGTAGGTTATAGGCTATAGTGTAACTTTAAAGATGGCAGCTGGGCTGATTGTAGTTTGTCTTTGTGTGACGTCATTCAGCGTATCCAGTCTTCGAATCATTAGCGTATTACAATGCAATAACCCAGGGCCGGAGTTTGATACTGCGGGGCCCTTAAGCACAAAATCGTATGCTTCGCCCCGAAACAATGTCTCCATATTTACTAAAATGACCTAATTATAATGCAAGGTCTTTCTGTACAAATTCAAATGAATATTGACAAATCTATATATATAAAGCACAAAGTTTGTCTGTCTGTCTGTCTGTCTGTCTGTCTGTCTGTTATGTATACAAATCTACACAGTTTCACCGATCTCAACCAAAATTTGTATACTTACCCTTTGGAACCCTGCGGGTAACCCTGTCAACTTTAAATTTCGGACAGACCACCCCATTCCCTGCATTTAGGCCCTTTTGCACAAATCTACACCGTTTCACCGATCTGCACCAAAATTTGTATACCTACCCTTTGAAACACTGCGAGTAACACTGTCTACTTAAAATTTCGGACAGACCACCCCATTCTCTGCATTTAGGCCCTTTGGTCCAAATCTACACAGTTTCACCGATTTGAACCAAAATTTGTATACTTACCCTTTGGAACCCTGCGAGTAACACTGTCTGCTTGAAATTGCGGACAGACCAATCCATTCACTGCATTTAGGCCCTTTGTCCCAAATCTAAACCGTTTCACCGATCTTAACAAAAATTTGTATATTTACCCTTTGTAACACTGCGACTAACACTGTCTGCTTTAAATTGCGGAGAGGCTACTCCATCCCCTGCATTTAGGCCCTTTGGCGCAAATCTACACCGTTTCATCGATCTGAATCAAAATTTGTATACTTACCCTTTGGAACCCTGCGAGTAACACTGTCCACTTAAAATTTCAGACAGATCCCCTGCATTTAGGCCCTTTGGCGCAAATCTACACCGTTTCATCGATCTGAATCAAAATTTGTATACTTACCCTTTGGAACCCTGCGAGTAACACTGTCCACTTAAAATTTCAGACAGACCACCCCATTTCCTGCATTCAGGCCCTTTGGTCCAAATCTACACCGTTTCACCGATCAGAACCAACATTCGTATTCTTACCCTTTGGTACCCTGCGAGAAACACTGTCTGCTTGAAATTGCGGACAGACCACTCCATTCCCTGCATTTAGGCCCTTTGGCACAAATCTACACCGTTTCATCGATCTGAACCAAAATGTGTATACTTACCCTTTGGAACCCTGCGAGTAACACTGTCCACTTAAAATTTCGGACAGACCACCCCATTCCCTGCATTTAGGTCCTTTGGCCCAAATCTACACCGTTTCACCGATCAGAACCAACATTCGGATACTTATCCTTTGGTACCCTGCGAGTAATACTGTCTGCTTGAAATTGCGGACAAACCACTCCATTCCCTGCATTTAGGCCCTTTGGCACAAATCTACACCGTTTCACCAATCAGAACCAAAATTCGTATTCTTACCCTTTGGTACCCTGCGAGAAACACTGTCTGCTTGAAATTGCGGACAGACCACTCCATTCCCTGCATTTAGGCCCTTTGGCACAAATCTACACCGTTTCACCGATCTGAACCAAAATTTGTATACTTACCCTTTGGAACCCTGCGAGTAACACTGTACACTTAAAATTTCGGACAGACCACCCCATTCCCTGCATTTAGGTCCTTTGGCACAAATCTACACCGTTTCACCGATCAGAACCAACATTCGGATACTTATCATTTGGTACCCTGCGAGGAATACTGTCTGCTTGAAATTGCGGACAGACCACTCCATTCCCTGCATTTAGGCCCTTTGGCCCAAATCTACACTGTTTCACCGATCTCAACCTAAATTTGTATAGTTACCCTTTGGAACACTGCGAGTAACAGTCTGCTTGAAATTGCGGAGAGGCCACTCCAACCCCTGCATTTAGGCAGTTTGGCACAAATCTACACCGTTTCACTGATCTGACCCAAATGTTACATACTTACCCTTTGGAACCCGACAAGTAACAAACACTGTTCACTTTAAATTTTGGACAGACCACACTATTCTCTGCTTTTTTGGCCCTTTGGCACAAAACTACACCGTTTCACCGATCTCAAATAATTACCCTTTACAACTCGACGAGTAACACTGTCCACTCGAAATTTCGGACAGACCACTCCATTCCCCGCATTTAGGCCCTTTGGCACAAATCTACATCGTTCACTGATCGAATACAAAACGTGTATACTTACCCTTTGGAACCCGATGAGTAACACTGTCCACTCGACATTTCGGACAGACCACTCCATTCCCTGCATTTAGGCCCTTTTGCACATATCTACATCGTTTCACCGATCTGAACCTAAATTTGTATACTTACCCTTTGGAACCCGACGAGTAACACTGTCCACTTAAAACTTTGGACAGACAACTCTATTTCCTGCATTTAGGCCCTTTGGCAAAATCTACCCTGTTTCACCGATCTGAGCCAAATTTTACATACTCACCCTTTGGAAACCGACGTGTAACACTTTCTACATGAAATTTCGGATAGACCATTCCATTTACCGCATTTAGGCTCTTTGGCAAAAATCTACATAGTTTCACCCATCTCAACCAATCTTTATGTAAGTTACTTACCCTTTGGAACCCGACGAGTAACACTGTCTGCTTGAACTTTCGGACAGAGCACTCCATTCCCTGTATTTAGACCCTTTGTCACAAATCTATATCGTTTCACCAATCTGGATCAAAATTTGTATACTTACTCTTTGAAACCCAACGAGTATCACTGTCCACTTTAAATTTCTGACATACCTCTCCATTCCCTGCATTTAGCTCAGGAATCCCTCGGGGTTGCCAGCTTCCTAACTCACCCGCCATGAGCCCTTGTGGGTGTACCAGAAATGGTGGGGCTACACACACCCTGCCTCTTTGAGGGCCTTGAGCAGAAGACAGGAGATATAATGAAACGGAATAGAAGGCAGACCCCTCGAAGAATGAGGGCATCAGGAAAGATGAGACAACGGCCAATTAAGCGGGAAATTGAAAGACTCCCTAGCCCTCGGATGCCCTAATACAGTCGGGGTCGGAAGTGAACAAGAGTTGACCAAGGGAGGCCGACAGGAAAGAGAACTGAAAGGAGCCTGGCACCAGGAAGTAGAAGCGATGTCAGACTCAGCTGGGGTCCGGTGGTCGCCAACCCACGTCCCACAAGTTGTGAGACTCTGGGGGAGGCAGTTGTGAGAATAGCTTGCTAATTCATCGCGAGGTGACAAGAGAGGACTTTCCAGGGCTGTCTATACTGATGCCAGCACAGGGCCGTTGCTCAAGCCACTGTGGTGTTGCGAAAGAGTGAGTGATTCCCCGGCCAATCTAAATACGACGGGAAACCTCGAACTTGTGTCATCATATTTCGTCATCATCTACGATCATCTCAGGTTCGTGCAGCTTGGACCCATTTTCTTTGCCGAGCAGTACGCCATAAGCTCTTTCACTAGACTCATCGAGTACAGGCCTAAGCCAGAAAATAAGGTTGAGACTTTGGAAGACATCGAAGCTAGAAATCTGAATTACCTATATCAGTTGTAAATTACACCATGTTCGTTTAGTAGTCATTTTTTCATTACCTTATTATTATTATCATCATCATAAGTGCTAATGACCTAGATGTTACGCGCATCATACCACTAATCACCGCCGCATAAAGTCTTTCTCGACTGTGATTTTTAAAATATTTATTTTTATTACAGTACATTGTGTACATTATAAGTTGAAGTGTCAATTCAATACAGGTAGTAGTTTCCCTCATCATCCTCATCATAAGGGCAAATGACCTAGATGTTACGCCCATTACACCATTAATCACCACACACAATAAGTCTTCCTCGCCTGTGAATTTTGAAATATGTATTTCTATTACGGTAGTTTGTAAGTTTGACGTGTCAATTCAACAGTAGTTTTCATTATCATCCTTATCAAAAGGGCAAATGACCTAGATATTACGTCCTCATTGTCTTGGTGTGGGGGGGGGGCAAATGACCTAGATTTTATGTCCATTATATTTCTAAGGAGACTTTGATACATTATCATCATTCCACCGGGCGAAGCCGGGTACTACTGCTAGTTTCTTATAGAATTTAACATACTGTGCAGTATATTACTGTATATTTTTTACTTAAATACATTTTAAATCACACTATTTTTTTCTAATCTTCACTGCAGAAAACTGGCACCGACAGCTCGCTAAAGCGCAGCGCTAGGGCTTGGGGCCAAGCTATCAGTGGACTCGGTAAACGTGGGTTCGAGCCCCACCGTCGGCCGTCCTTGAAATGGTTTACCGTGGTTTTCCATTTTCAACTCGAGGCAAATGCTGGGACGGCATCTTCTGACAGGGACTGGCTGCGTGGCTCAGCGGTAACGTTCTCACTTGCTGGGCTTGAGGTTGCAGGTTCGTATCCTAGTGCAGTCAGCTGGCATTTGAGGGTGCTCAAATGCGAGGGAGCCGTGTCAGTAGATTTACTGGCGCGTTCAAGATCCCGTTTGGGGCGGCACCCTGGCGTCTCTAAAACCCAGAGAAGTTAAAAGGGACGTAAAACCAATAACATTATCATTATTATTATTATTATTATTATTATTATTATCTGTTGACAGGCCACGACTGCTTCCTTCCTAATCCTTGTCCAGTTTCATTCCTCATCTCTCATTAACTCCTCTCATGAGGTTGGCGTCAGGAAGGGTATCCGGCCGTAAAAACCATCCGACACATAGGATTACATCGCATCTCATCCCCGGCCCCGTTGGAAACTGGAATAATAAGGGGTAGACATACACTGCCGAAAACTGGTCAATGATATCCTCAAAGCGATGAGTTTGCAGCTTATCGTGCTCGATAATAATCTTTTACAGGTCTGACGTTTGTTTTTGGCCGGTGCTTGTTTGTTGCGTAGAGGTCTCAGGCCAGCCAGGAAGTCTTGTTATTGTGAGCACGCGCAGTAACAACTGCATGCATGTACGCACGCTCAGAAGGAACGATGGAAAGAAAGAAGGAAGGAGGTTGAAATGTTAGCACAGTGGATGCGCGGATTTCACGGCCACCGGCCAAAAACAAACGTCAGACCTACCCGCTTCTGTTTACTGAAAGACCGTTCCCCAGTACAGTTTGATATCATCAAACTTAAATATATTCGTAACGTCATTTCGACATTAGGAAATGCTAAAAAAAAAGTTTTCTTGAAATATAAGATGGTACAGTTCTTCTTGATCGAACGTGGCATTTTGATAAGTCTCCTTCACGTACGTAAAAATAATGTAAAAGCTCAACAGTGAAATCTGTATTAAAGTCTCCTGGATATTTACTAATCAGATGATTTACGTTACTTTTTACAACAGATTCTTCTGTTTTCAAATTTGTGAAAAAGAAAATGTTTCCGATATACTTTAACCTGGCAAGGCAATCACAAATGACACACACGAGAATTTAAATATACCACTGCACATATTTAAGGAGCAAAGAGTTTCTCAGTCACAACGCAGCGGGGATGGGGTCCCCTAAGCAACTGCTCGTTATGCTTTGCAATAATTCAACGCCAATTGGAGAACCGAGTGACGCAAGATCTTATTTATGCAGATGATATTGATGTATTATCTAGGAAACAGGATTTGGAATAGAAGGTGGGGAAACTAGAGGAATACGGGGCAGAGATTGGACTGGCGATTCATCAGTCGAAAACCAAATACAGTATATGCTAACATCTAGGAGAAAGTATAATGAATGAAAAATTTGAAACTAAACGAGAAAGAAGATAAACGTTGTGATAATTTTAAATATTTGGGTCAATGAAAGCTGAAAATAATGATATGCGAGAAGATATACATGCGAGGATAGCAGCTGGAAATAGGAGTTACTTTGCTTTAAGAAAAGCTTTTAAAGCAAGACGTCTTAGTAGAAATATGAAGCTGACAATATCGTACGGTAGTGATGTATGGTTACGAGACTTGGACCATGACACAAGTTGGTGAAGAATTGCTAAGGAGATGGGAAAGGAAGATATTCAGGAAAGTATATGGGCCAGTAAAAGAGGGTGAATTCTGGCGAATCAGAAATAATATGGAGATAAGAGAGTTGTATGGTAAGGCAGGTATAGTAGTGGAAAAGAGTACTAGACTGCGTTGGTTGGGACATGTAGAAAGAATGACAGAGAACGGGATGGTAAGGAAGGTCTTCATTGGGAAGCCAAGAGGACATCGTGTGAGAGGAAGACCTAGGAAAAGATGGCTGGATGACGTGGAGGAGGATCTGAGAAAAATAGGAGTCAAGATGGAGAACCAAAGCAGTTAATAGGGAAGAATGGGTGGAGTTTTTCCGGGAAGCCAAGACCTTACAAGGGCTGTAGCGCCAAAAAGTAAGTAAGTATTGGAAAGCAGTGATATACTTCCTTAACGTACAGACTGCATATTCTATTTACATTTTACTGTATCATTATGATTGACACAATATGCCATCTATACACATCAAAAAGAGTTTTGCATATACTTACCACATCGAGCGGCGGTGGTACAAAATTTCCTCCAGGAGTCCACCATTGCACGAATGGACTAGCCTGCGATGTCCCCGGACATGAAGTGTATCGAAGACAATTATCTGGGATATGCTGAAGTGTGCTATAGCTCAGCGTCCACGCCCTCCCATAACCCGCCAAGAGATCATAGAAGCCACCGGCGAAGAGTTAGATCGCCTGCCTCGAGAGGACGTGGACAACTTGATCTCTGGTATGCCAAGGCGGTGAAGAGCCCTGCTGGATGTCCGTGGTGGCCATGTTCCTTATTGAAAAGTCACAGGATGGCAAGATTACAACACATATCAGTTGATCAGGCCAAATGTCTTCCTGCACGTATAATTTGTAATTGTATTTTCACACATGAATAAAGTCTGCAGGATATTTGTCAGAATGCCGTCTCTGTTGTTATAACCTAGCCCACAATCCCACAAGAGTGTTATGCAAAGCTTCTTTTGAAGTGTGTATAATATATTAACCTCGTGTCATGTTAATTACAGCGTGATTTTACGATTGCGAAAGTAAATACTGTAAATATTTATGTTGGTAGGATGATATCGGTCGAAAGAAAAATCTTAATAGAAATAGTTACTTTTTAGAGGTTAAAATAAGGCGACTCCATTAAAGAAAGCTTTTCAGTCGGTCAACAAAAATATTGTGCCCAATTACATTAGGCGGGAAAACAAGTACAGGGTCATTATCTACATGCGCCCCGATAAACACGACAAGCTAAGCCGGCTGTGACTGGCGCAGATCGCAGGCGCGCATACGCGTTTCAGCCGGTGGTTGCCGCGCCCCGCTGACTCATATCGTTAGTTCACACGTGTTTTGTCATTCATATGGACGTGTATCTACAAAGCTTAGACGTTAGTGTTGCACGTTTAGTGAGTATTGTGATTACTGGGATTGTTGGTCATGCCTAGACACCAATTCACATTGCACGAACGTGTGTATATCGATAATTGATATATGAAAAGCAGAAAATCTTGTTCTGAAACGAGATGAAAATTTCGAATAAAGTTTCCAGGAAGACCTGTGCCTAATGCCAGTACAATTAGGAGGCTCGCTAAACGATTCAAGGAAACAGACTCCGTAAATAATAAATGACTTGACATTCTTTCATCAGAAGATGTCAGGTGTGTGTTACAAGAGAGGGAGGACATTTTCAGCATCGCATAAGAGCACTTCAAGTACACATTATTGAACATGTTTGGTGAAAGAGCGCGCCAACTAGTACGGTGCAATTAGACCCAAACCTCAACATCCAAAGTAACCACATGTTGTTCGGTAAAAAGTCTCACCATTTTCAGCGTCGGGTTTGGAGGGGGGGGGGGGGGGGGGGCAGAAGTTGGTAAATTAGTAGTTTTTATAATTTTTTCTTAAATATTTCGAAAAATATGCCGTTTAGCGCAAAATGTGTCATATACAAAAATAATTTACATTAAATTGCACACAAAAAAGGTCCCATGCATAATCTTGCTAAAGTGAACGGTTCCAGAGTTACGGAGGGTTTAAAAGTGGACTTTTTTTCGTATTTTTTGTTTTTTGGAAAGAATATGACATTATCACTAAGGAAACTAATTTTGTTTATACAGGATTTTGTTTTGTAAAAGCAAATTCCGATTTTATTGACCGGTGGTATACAAAACAGAAGTTCGGTGCTTTTCAGTCGGTCAACACGAATGTACCCAAAAGATTTGGGTGATACCCTAATTCTGAAAAAAAATGAGATTAATAAATACCTACCATCTCATGTAATTGAACTTTTTTGGGTACATTTGTGTTGACCGACTGAAGAGCACCGAACTTCTGTTTACCAAGGCAACACTAAAAAATGGCTTCAAACCCCATAATGTCCGGTGGTATGTTAGTGATAAGCCCTTGAAGTAACGTCAACCTCACCACCTTCTCAAGGGGCGCTACTTTTTAAGGGAAAGGAGGCTTCCGCAGGCCTAAGCCATATAAACCTGTGGTATTACCCGTTTAACATTTGATTGCCGCTGAGCCTGGCTGCACCAGTGTTTGTTGCTGATTGTAGCAGCTGCCCCGCGGGACGAAGCGGGGAACACAGCGATGACAAGAGTTCGTTCTGCACATAAGACAAGCAGCATTGCGCGTCACATGAGCTCATGTCACCACGGACAGTCAAACGATAACTGAGACTATTGGAGCTGAGTCATATCCTACTCGCGCAACTGTACCTGTCAACGAAGCAGGCTGACGTGTGACACAAGTAATCAAGGAATAGTTCCCATCTCGACCGCCGGCAATCAATTCGTGAAAGGGTAATACGGAGAAACCCACTCTGAACAATTAAAACTAATAAAAATGTAGAATGTTAAATGCGACCTTAAATTAATGTAAAGTAGGCTATTCATCGGTATTCAGTCGTCTTCAAACAAAGCACTTTCCTGTTCTAGATCTTCGTCTATGATGTTCGTGTCCCTGTTATCACATCCTAGGCCTGAGCAATTACCGCATATGCTCGAGCAGTTTAGACCACTCTTTCTGCACTCGCAATTACGGAGGCATTCGTCTTTGAAAGCGCACACTATGAGGGAAAGTAATTCCTGGGGAGCTGCAGGACGTGCTGTAGTAATTGATCTCAGGTGTTCGCCAATCTTCTTCCACCCCCCTCGAGGGGATTCTTCTTCTCATTCAGCCACTGCTGCACCTGGTGGTTGGTTCTAAATGAATGCTGCCTCGAAGCTGCTGAAGTGGGGGGAAGTGCAGCCAACTTGAACAATGATTGTATAGGCTGCTTTGCAATAGCCTGCAAATAACACTGGTAGCGAAAACAATCTTGATCTTCAGTGTTCTTGGCTCTAAACATCGCAAGAAGGAAATGCTTTCCAGCTTCAGCCACTGCACTGGTGTCAGCTTTGGGGTCGTTGAAAACTAGAAGTTTCGTACGAAGAGCTATGTTGGCTTGCACTTTCCCATACGGTGTAGTTTTATTTGAACCAAAAAGTTTGTGTACAGCGTGTCATCGCCATTTAGATCACTCTTTATTTCCAATCTTTATATCGCATTAGTTCGACAGTAGTCCGTGTCGCTACTTTATGCCTTCATTTATGTCGCGAGCAGTCAAATTACAGCGGATCCAACCTTCAAGTAATCCTTCTGCAGCGTAGACAGTCCGAGGGAATCCCATACGAAGGAATAAAATTATATCAATAACCTTCATCTCATACTCAGTAGCGATACCTGCTTCGTAATGAGCCCTAGCCCATCAGTCAATAGCCTACCGACAGTAGTGGCTACGCGGGCTAAAGCGCTGCGTTAGGTCAAGGGGCCAAGCTCTCTGCTGACTCGGTAGACGCGTGGGTTCGAGCCCCACCGTCGGCTGTCCTTGAAATGGTTTTCCGTGGTTTCCCATTTGCAACGCCAGGCAAATGCTGGGACAGTACCTTCTGACAGGCCACGGCCGCTTCCTTCCACATCCTTGCCCAGTTTCATTCATCTTCATCCATTCCATATCTCATCCCGACGCGCAGGTCGCCCACGGGCGTCGACTAGAAAGACCTGCACTCGGCCTCTCAGGAGGCTACACGACACAAAAAAACAAGTCAATAGCCTGGCTGCATTTTTGTAATCCGTAACTTGGCACTTTCCGACTAATTTACATAATCTAATAAATATACATATCCCTTTTACTTATAATTAACATAATATATGAGGTAATAGCGCGGACGACAATAAGTAATACTGTGAATTGCTTGATATCAAAATGAGATGATTAAATGAATATAATGATTATTGATGAGAAGTGCCTGTGCAGATCCAAGATCTGCCACAGTAGAACCACATAGTTGGCACAGTATTCTAAAGACGATCAATAAAAAATGACAGCAGAACTTCACTAGAAATAACAAACGCATTCAACGGGTCTCCCAATGCGAATGAGGGAAAGAGAGTAGATGAGATTGTGTGTGCGTGGGAGGTCCAGGTGGCCGGTGCAGGGTGGAGGATGTCGACCGGCCCCTTACGCACGGCTTTGTACTGGCGGCCGTGCTTGTACTAAACTAGTTTTTGTTCCCAGTATTTTTACGCTTTTAACCCTTTGTGGTGCCTCAGCCTCTTTTGGACTACAATCCGATTGTACAATATTACTTTTTAATGAAATTGTTTATTTATTTCGGTTTACATAGTACTGTAGTTATAATTTCATTTTTCCAAAAAATCTTTAAAAATACGAAAAATTGCTACTTTCGCACCCTCCGTAACTCTGGAACCGTTCACTTGAGCAAGATTATGCATAGGTCCTTTTGTGTTCGCAATTTAATGTAGATTATTTTTGTAAATGACACGTTTTGCTCTAAACCGCATATTTTCGAAATATTTAAGAAAAACTGATAAAAACTACTAATTTACTACTTCTGCCCTCCCCCCCCCCTCCCCCCACCCCCTCCCAAAACCCGACGCTCAAAATGGTGAGACTTTTTACCGAACAACATTTGGACTGTATAGAACAATTTGGGCTTGGAGGGAAACTTTTACTTTGGATGTTGAGGTTCGGCCGTTTTTAGGACTAATTGCACCGTACTAAACCACCGGGCCGCGATCTGCGCCAGTCACAGCCGGCTTAGCTTGTCGTGTTGATCGGGGCGCACATAAGTTAGATAATGACCCTGTATTTATATGCCCTAACATAAGATAGGTTACTTATCACTAAATGGTGTTGGCAGATGACGACTGATGATCTGGAGAAACCAGGAAAGAGATGTACAGGAGCAACTCAATGCATGGTAGGAAGTAGTGTCATCCTATGGAATGAAGTTTTCGACGCAAAAGAGTGAAGTGGTGGTAACCACACGTGAGAAGGACAGAGTATACTCTGGGATAAAGTTACGTGGAGAGCAGTTGGAGAGAGTGCAGAGCTTCAAGTATCTGGGAAGTGTCATTGAAGAAAATGGGAAAAATGCCTTGGAATTAGATGAAAGAGGAAGGTGTGCTGATGGATTCTTCAAGAGTGTTACGAGGCCTGATATGGAGCAAGGATGTGCCACAGAAATGTAAAGGGATCATGTACAAGACTTACTTTGTGCCGATCCTAACGTATGGATCAGAAACTTGGGTGATGAAGGAGAGACAGATAAGCAGAATACAAGCAGTGGAAATGAAGTTTCAGAGGAGTCGTTTAGGTGTAACCAGAATGGACACAGTCAGAAATGATAGAGAAATATTGAAGGAAGAACCCCTACAGGATAGGATTGAAAAATCAAGGCTACAGTGGTATGGGCACGTGAAAAGAATGGGAGAAGAGAGAATACCACGGAAAATATTGGAAATGGAGTGGAAGAAAAAGAGACCTAGAGGAAGACCAAGAGATGGGTGGATAAAGGGGGCGAAGAAAAGTGTCGAGAGAAAAGGAGTTAATTGGATAACAGTGACAGAAGAGAAGTGGTGGATGGACAGAAAACGATGGAGAGGCTTGTGCTCCAAGCAGACCCAACCTGCGGTTGGAAACTACTCTAGTTGATGATGATGATGATGATGATGATATGAAATGTTTTTCATGTTAGGGCATGTAAATACTTGTTTCCCGCCTAATGTATTTGGGCAATACTGAAATAATGGCTTCTATTACTTCAAGGTGATTTCAACTATCATCTTCCCCCAGGGGCTCACATCTAGTGGGATGTGGGTTGGCGACCACGGGACGCCAGCTGAGTCCGGCATTGCTTCCACTTACTTATGCCGGGCTCCTCTCTGTCTTTCCTGTCGACCTCTCTTGGTCAACTCTTGCTCTCTTCCGACACAGACGGTATTAGGGTATCCGAGGCCTAGGGAGTCTCTTCCTTTCCCGCCTTAATTGGCCTTTGTCTCAACTTTTCTGATACCCTCCTTGTGCGAGGGGTCAGCCTTCTTTTCTTTTCATGTTCTCTCCTGCTTCCTGCTCAAGGCCCTCAAGGAGGCAGGGTGTACGTAGCCCCACCACTTCTGGTGCACCCTAGATAATGCTACACCCTCAGGGGCTCACGGCTGGTGAATTCGGGAGTTGGTGACTCCGAGGGATTCCTGAGCTGTTTCCGGTTTCCCCCTTTTGTCCCTTACCTGTGGGGAAATCCCTCTCCTCTTTCACTTTACTATCTGCCTTTAATGGCTCTCCTTCCTTCCAAGTCCCTCAATCCGCATTCTTCGAGGGCTGAGGGCATTTCTTTTCCTCCTGTCCTTAATTGTCTTATTCTAATTTTGTTTTCCATTTCTTCTTCTAGTCTATAAGTTAGTAGTTAGTTTTTAGTTATAGTTTGCATTTCATTTTCTTCTTCACGATCACCCAAACCATTAGGGGCCGATAACCTAGATGTTAGGCCCCTTAAAACAACAATTATATTATCATCATCAACTATCATCTTCTTGTCAAAGAGAGCAGAAGCAATATTGGAGGAAACGACGAGGATTTGCCATGATTTTTGTAGCATCGTCTGATGTGTAAAATGGCACAGGAAATCTGATCCCAGTGGAAATCAAACCGGGGATATCAAGTCACAATGAATGGTATCGTGTTGACATCCTGGTTAGAGTTACACAACTTATGTATGCAAGTAGTCTACGTGTTTACCCTATGTAGCTAAAACTCCCAATGATTAGCATATTGGCTGATCTTAAAATAACGTGCAGAATCAATTATGTTGCTGAACTGCTATGCCCAAGATCGCGGCTTCAAACCTGGCCGAAGTCGTCGGATTTTTAAGAGAGTTAGAAGCCTTCAGTATGCCTTCCTTCTGAGAGGAACGAAAGCCGGCGGGCCCATGTCATAGATTTATGGTATGTAAAGGAGCCTACCACTACAATTGGTAGTGTTTAGCCAAATTTGGTTGGTTAGAAACGCTCTATCAAGTTCTAACGTTCGCCGCTAGGCGTCAGCTACAGTGGCATCTGGTAGCGAATGATGGAACTACTTGAAATTGAACAGTTTTATTTTCGTGGTCAGCAGTTTGTGGGTTCCAAATATAAGGTTCTCCCTTGTACAATTATCAAGCACTGAAACCGTTCAGAAAACTGAATAAACATGCTTCCAAAAAATATGGTATATAAATAAATTTTATAGCCTAAGTGTTATGGATTTGATGATGATCGCTTGACGATCGAAACTGGTCATCCAAGTGTATTTATTAATCTCATGTATTTTTATTAGCCTACTTTCTATTTTTACAAAAAGTGAAAGTAGACTTATGAGATAAACACAGGGCGAAAAATTCTCTCTTTCTCTCTCTTTCCCTCTCTTTCTTTCTTTCTCTCTCTCTCTCTCTCTCTCTCTCTCTCTCTCACGGTGAACCCGAATTGAACGAAATATGGTACAAAGGTAGCACTAGCAAAGGACACCTCAGTGTCATGTTTTATATCGCCGCCATCTTGACGGAAACGTAATGGCGGCCACCCAAATTTTCAAAGCTTAAATCAAATTACAACTAACCTAATCATCCGATCTCTACCAAATTTTGCAACAGCATACCTTCCTTTGACCAAACAAATAGGTCATCAGCCTAATAGTTTGCGGTTGGTGGCCAGCTTTGTGTGAAAATAGATTCCCCATATTAATTCGAACAAGGTGAAGCCGAATGGAACGAAATTTGGTACAGAGGTAGCACTAGCAAAGGGTACCTCAGTGTCATGTTTTCAATCTCCGCCATCTTGACGGAAACGTAATGGCGGCCACTCAAATGTTCAAAGCTTAAATCAAATTACGACTAACATAATCATCCGATCTCTACCATATTTTGCAACAACATACCTTTATGGAAGGAGCATCCTTTGACCAAACTAATTGGTCATTAGCCTAATAGTTTGTATATGGCGGCCATCTTTGTGTCAAAATCGATTCCCCCTATTAATTCGAACACGGTGAAACCGAATGGAACGAAAATTGGTACAGAGGTAGCACTAGCAAAGGGCACCTCAGTGTAATGTTTTATATCGCCGCCATCTTGACGGAAACGGAATGACGGCCACCCAAATGTTAAACGCTTAAATCAAATTACGACCATCCTAATCATTTGATCTCTGCCAGATTTTGCAACAACATGCCTTTTTGTGGAAAGCATCTTATGACTGACTACAAGGTCATCAGCCCAATAGTTTGCAAATAGCGGCCATGTATGTGTGCAAATCCATTCCCCATATCAATTCAAACACGGTGAAACCGAATTGAATGAAAGTTTTTACAGAGGTAGCACTAGCAAAAGGCACCTCATATTCATGTTTAATATCCCTATAGCAACAAGCTACTACAACCAACATTCAATTATACTCCTTGAAAAGGACAAAGAGTTATAACAATACCCATGCATTTATGAGAAAGTAGGCTATATGTTCTTTACTGAACATCTTGTTTAGATTAGGAATAACCCATCTCATTTGGACACAATCGTGTTGACCGACTGAAAAGCATCTACCTTTTGTTTTATATTCTCGTATCTTTATTACGTAGACTTAACTTTTCGACACTGGAGCACTATACGAGGACCTGCTCTACAACTAACTGATGAAAAATGAAAATCCAGAGCCTGCTTCCAGTCTCCGACCGGGTCAGGAATGGAATGAATGAAGCCCCCATCTAGCGGCGAGGATATTAACTGTGCCGGCTGCCGAGGCCTGATGCACTCCTCTGGGGCAATGATTAAATGAATGACAGATGAAATGGAATGATAGTGGAGAGTGTTGCCGGAATGAAATTTTGACAGGGAAAACCTGAGTACCCGGAGAAAAACCTGTCTGCCTCCGTTTTGTCCAGCACAGATCTCACAAGGAGTGACCGGGATTTGAACCACGGACCCAGCGGTGAGAGGCTGGCGTGCTGCCGCCTAAGCCACGGAGGCTTTACAACTAACTGATGACGAAATGCTATTTTTAATGATTATGGGTTCTTGAAATAGGGTCCTCAAAGAAAGAGATTTCGCCACGCTAGAACATGTGTTGCGATTATTAAACTGCTTTAATGACGGAGAGAACAATAATAACTGATAAGTTCTTCAAGGCCTTGTTCCGCTCCTTAGTGTGGACACAAGACAATCGCAAGCTGTACTGTACAAGACTAGACGAGCTGATTCGAAAAGGTTGTGCAGGTACTAATATTGGTCATGTACGGGCCGAGAAAAGACTCTCAAATAGAAACGTCACTAGGGAAATGGGAGGGTTGAATGGTCGCTTCCACCTCACTCCTTGCAGCACACTTAGTATTATCAGGGAAATGAAAATCCACAGCCTGCTTCCAGTCTCCGACCGGGTCAGGAATGGAATGAATGAAGCCCCCATCTAGCGGCGAGGATATGAACTGTGCCGGCTGCCGAGGCCTGACGTACTCCTCTGGGGCAATGATTAAATGAATGACAGATGAAATGGAATGATAGTGGAGAGTGTTGCCGGAATGAAATTTTGACAGGGAAAACCTGAGTACCCGGAGAAAAACCTGTCTGCCTCCGTTTTGTCCAGCACAGATCTCACATGGAGTGACCGGGATTTGAACCACGGACCCAGCGGTGAGAGGCCGGCGCGCTGCCGCCTAAGCCACGGAGGCTTCTATCAGGGAAATATATAGCCTATAAAAGCCTCCGTGGCTTAGGCGTCAGCACGCAGGCCTCTCACCGCTGCACAGTGGATCAAAATCGAAATCTAGGGGTACACTATTATGTTTACGTTCTAATCATTAATTTAGAGTGAAAGCAACTTATATAATTTGTTTACTTCATAATAAACATGAGTTAAGACCTTTTTAAGCTACGTCTACACATGCAAGAAATTGTCTATGACTAGGAGTTGGATAGAGCATTCAGTTATCTCTTCAGAACAATTTTCTACCCCTAATTTACTTTTAACAAAGTCACAAAGGTCCACTTTTCGTATAATCGTCGAACCCAGTGCTTCAAACAGTTGTGAACGTGTGAGAACTGGTTGCGCGGCATCTTCTAAAACGTAAAATAACTAAGTTGCAAAAAGATGCAAAAAATCTTTTAACAGGTGTAAACTACAAGACTTTATCTACATTTTAACATTAAGTAGAAATTGAAGCTGAGTGATGCGACATACTAAAAATCTATGTGAAAATATAATTTTAATAATAATAGTTAAATATTATATAATGCAAATATAGCTAAAATTACGTAACAATTACGCCCATTAATAACTAAAACAGGTTACAAGGATCATACCTTCAGCTGCATGTTCGATCTTAAAGCATCACACTAACCACAAAGACAACCAAACCACAGCCACTTACATTCACCCTCCAATTCAGACTGCTCGAACAGTGGTGACAGATTTACACTAAGATGCGTTTATATCCCAGAATAGTGAGCGGCAATTAAATGAGAATGCCGTAGAAGTAATACATTTTGATTTTTAAATTATAAAAATAAATAATTTTGTCCTCCTAGATTTCGATTTTGACCCACTGTGCGCTGAGTCCGTGGTTCAAATCCCGGTCACTAAATGTGAGCTCTATGCTGGACAAAACGGAGGCAGACTGGTTTTTCTCCGGGTACTCCGGTTTTCCCTGACAAAATATAATTCCAGCATCACTCTCCACTATCATTTCATTTCATCTGTCTTCATTTAATCATTGCCTCAGAGGAGTGCGACAGGCTTCGGCAGCTGGCATAGTTCATATCCTCGCCGCTAGATGGGGGCTTCATTCATTCATTCATTCATTCCATCCCTGACCCGGTCGGTCGACTGGATGCAGGCTGTGGATTTTCATTTTCTCAGTTGGTGAAAAAAGTATTCATACACAGTGTTGTTTATAGCCTACTTTTAATATTTTGCAAAAATGAGGAAAAAGTAGTCTTATGAGATCGATCCGGGAAGATGTCTGTCTGGCTGGCTGGCTGTGTGTGTGTGTCTCCCTATCAACTCCTAAACGGCTGCAGCAATCAAAACCAAATTTAGTATGAGTAAAGATGTGCACCGGAATAGCTCACGTCCATATTTGAAAATGATGTCAGTGCTACCAACTGCTGAAAAAACGCACTAGAAATTTGAGCTCCATGTTGGATATCTTGCAAGGTATGCATGGGAGCTATTCCAAAATTGGCACACATGTAGATAATACTATTTCAGTTTAATTTCCAGGAGGCCAACCATGACAGTGTTGCCAAAATAATTTTAAGCCTTCTGATAGGTCCAATGTTTAAATGCATATAACTTCTACACTATCAACTGGATTTCAACCAAATTTTGTATGTAATATCTGTACATAAACAGATATGACTGAGCTTATTCTTAAGTGCCACCAGGGCTGCCAACTGTTAATAATTGCTCTCTCTATGTTTTTAAATCCAAATACAAATATATCAGAAAGTATGCAAGCCAACAGCTTTAAACTATGCACACGTATATTCTGACATTTTAGATTAATTTGGAGTAACTTATATACGTCAGTTCTACCAACATGATTATAAGCCTGCTGATAGTACCAATTTTTAAATACATGTAACTTCTATACTATCAGTTGGATTTCAACCAAATTTCGTATGTGCAATGTGTACCATAACAGATATGACTATAAGTATTGTTAAGAGCAATCAGGGCTGCCAACTGTTAATAAATGCTGTCTATATTCTTTTTACCCTAATATCAATGTATCAGAAAGTATGCAAGCCAACAGCTCTATACTTTGCACACGTATAGCACCTGACATTCTAGATTAATTTGGAGTAATTAATACAAGGCGGTGCTGCAAACATGATTCTATGCCTGCTGATATGTCCAATTTTAAAATACATGTAACTTCTATACTAACAAATGGATTTCATCCAAAATTGGCACAACAAGATATCATAATAATTCAGATTATTTCTGACCAGCACACGCATGGTATTGATGGCAACATGCTTTTACGCGTGCTGATAGATCCAGTGTCTAACTGCATGTAAAGTCCATTGGACTTCAACCAAATTTTGTATTCTGTACCTTAAGAGATGGAACTAAGAATATATTCAGTCACCAGGGCTGCCAACTGTAGTGCTCTATTAGGCTACATTATACCAGGTATATTTTGAACTAATTAGATATTTCGATATTACCAACTTAATTTCGTCATTATTCTAGTTTCATATACTGTAGAATAATCATTGGCATGAAAAGTAGGCTGTATAGTTCTTCACGGAACTTCTTGTTGAATGTTGGTTTAATATATGGCCAGGGAACGTCATGTTTGCATTATGTAGAACGAAAAGTACCAATTATTCATTACCGAAAAACTAAAACCTTAACACAATACATATTACAATATGAAACAAAACAAAAACCATTCTTGGGGTACCAAAATAGTATTCACACACACCACAAATGTGACTTCCTACAATATACAAACTCAATTAATACTTGGTATGCCAACCTTTTGCATTTATAATGGCCTGAAGCCTCCTTGGCATGAATTTAACATGCTTGTTCATGAAGTCTGGTGTAATTTCAGACTCAACATTTTCGCAAATTTTCTACTAGTTTCGTTTTGAAGGAACACTTAGATTTTCGGATTTTGTTTTCGAAATGGGGCCCAGATATTTAAAATGGGGTTAACGTCCGGAGTCAGCGGTGACTTGGGAAATACTTTCCGGGCGTTATACAACAGCCACTCTCGCGTCATTTTGCTGTATGCTTTGGGCCGTTGTCATGTTGAAATAAATAGGTGTCTTGTATGCCTAATTTCATAACACTCCTAGACAAATTACCCCGGAGCACTTTGATGTAGCCCTGAGGATTCATGTTACCTTCAATTACGTCCAGTTCACCAACTCCTGCAGCACTCATGCAGCCCCCATAACGAGACGTGGCCTCCTCCATGCTTAACTGTTGGTTGTACAATTGAATCGGTCATTTGGAAAAGGGCACATGTCCACAAAAGTAAATTTTACAGGAGAGACAAAAAAGTGAATAAATGGTGAATGAGTGTAACTACCAAAGCTGCATTTTGGCAATGCATATAACATGGAAAGGGCCTTTTATTCCCATAATATGGATTTCAGATTCCATCCTTAACGGACAAAAATTAAAATTTTGTTTCCTGGATATGTGCCCTTTTCCAAGGGATTGGAATGTTCTTAGAAATTAAACACAAATTTTTCATCCCTGTCTCTTTAAATTTGTTTTAAATTGCATTTTATCATTACAATGTCTCTTTTTAATGAACCTGTAGCGCTTAGAAATCGGAGAATTACAAAAATATTCCAAACAATGCACATAAATCGTTTTGATAAACAAAACCCAGTATTATTGTTCATTACATCTTGTAAGGTAATATATTTTTCACTACATTTTATATTAGCTCTTTGAGAAATAACCTTATAGTCAGTGTAATGAATAGATTATTGTCACTGACTGTACATTAACAATAAAAGCTAGAACTTCAAATTGCTTCTCTCTTAGGGGAACAGAATGCTTGTTCTTGCAGTGCTTCTTGCTGAGTAGTTGGCCAGTTGTTTCCAATGTCATGGTAGAAACTAATATGTTCACCACCGATATACTGTATCAATTTTCTTATGTCGTTGACCTTCTTAATATTAATGGGAAGTTTTCCATTATAGGCTTGATAGTCGAGTAGTGTCGGTAAAGCGGGACGAAGCCCAATCGGCTTGGACAAAGCAAATGTTGCTAACAGTTCTGGGAGGCTGGAGATCCACTTAGACACTGTTAGAACTCCGGGTGCTGCGCAGTCATATTTAAATTCATTGTACCCAGAAATATGGAAAGATATTTTGTCCTTTCTAGGAATGTTTTTTCCAAAAGAAGCAGTTGATAACACTGATCTTTTATAATGTGTAGGCCACCATCTTTTGAAATTGATCAAATCTGAAGTGCCCACATGTTTCACAGAAAATTTATTGGTAATTGACGATTGCACAATCATGCTAATGTACTGTTCTGGGGTGTAAATCCTATCTTCCTTACGTAGCTTACGTTTTATTACTGCAAAATTTCTATCACAGACATTGAAGGAATGTCCTCTAATGGGAAAGTAATGATACTGTAGATTTGTTTAAATCGTCCACTTGATGCCAAAGCTAGTAGAATACGTACCACTGTGTTATTCTTATTTTGTCCCGGACATCCGTCTGAGAAAATATAAAGCTCAGTAACAGTTTCTGCGACACATTCATTGACGTAGTTATTAAGAAATGTGCTTACTTCGTTTGGCCCTTCAAGTGCCTCACCTTCATGATATGAATAAAACCTGGCTTTGTTTTTAAATTGTGAATGCAAAATACGAATACCCATAGTTGCCTGTAATAGAAAACCTCCTGCACGGGAATATGAGGTAAGGGAAGGTTTTGCATGTAATCTATTACGATTCCTGCTACATGATCATTCTTCAGAGACTGAGCCTTTATTTCCTTGATTTTGTTGTAGTACTTGCTGGCTCGTCGTTTATGTAGCCTACTATATACAGTATTCAGCTGTGGCAACGCGTTTTGCAGTATCATTTAAATGTGCACTGCACATTTTCTGTTTATATTCCTCGCAAAAAGAGCAGACATCTATCTGCGGCCTACCGAAAGGTAATGCGTAATTCTCCTTGAAGTATTTTAGGAAGAAGTTATATTTCACTGTTCCTTTCATGTTCGGAAATATATTAACATACATGTCATACATTGCTCTCACATTCAGGTTAGCAGGCAGGTACTTTTTAGTAGTATTGTTGGAATAATGCACCTCTTTTACATCAAATGATTCTATGAACTGGCTAATACTCATACAAGTTTCTCCAGTAATTATGTTGTGTCGAGACCCTATAGATGTCCCTCGTTTGTCTTTTGGTGACTCATTAGCAGCCAGTAACAAGCATAAACGTTGAGTTTTCTTAGAACTTACTCCATGTATACTGATGAAAGCTTGTTTGCATACTGGTACTCGTCAACTGTTCAGGCAAATATAATATGTGAAACTGTGTATTTTAGGTTTTGAAACAGAGGCCTCTGGATTCTTCCGTTCTCTTGAAATCTCCTTAAACTCGATAAGACTTTGTAAATATGCGTCCTGTGCATCCGTAGTGTCAAAGTTATTAACATAGCTCAAAATAGTCATTTTATCTTCTTCCGTCAATCCATTAAAACACCCTCTGGGACATCTAAAACGCAAAGGAAAATATTTTGTATAACCTAAATATAATGTGTGTCGTTCCTATAATAATAATAATAATAATAATAATAATAATAATAATAATAATAATAATTTGGGCATACCTGCAGCTTGATCCAGTTTGCCTAGTGTCAATAGATTTACCAACGTGGTTAATATGGGACAATCCTTTAATCTTAGCCGTTTTAATTAGAAATGGCTGATAATTCGTGCGGTTAACTACTCCTTTCTTTCTTCTCTTGCATACTGTACGCACTATCAGAATCTATACTGTCTGTACAATCACTTGAACTTGCCATGTTTACAACTACAACACCTCGGAAACAGCTGGAAGGCGGCCTAGTGGCGGGAACCAACACCGCGCTGCCAGCGCTCGCTGCGATCCATTGGAAAAGGACATGCTGTGTGATATGTGACCTTCTCGAATGGAGTGACAAAATTGTCAGGTCCCGTGCTCCATACGTACAAGTCTTAGAAGTGTCTTTTTCGCATGGAGCAATGCGTCTACATTTAAACTACAGGAATATGAGAAAACATGCACTTGAAAAAAAAGTGGACATGTGCCCTTTTCCAAATGACCGATTCAATTGTGCTTTCCAGTTCTGTATTTGGTCTTCTCCAAACGAACAGTCGACCATCAGCTTCAAACATGTTAAATTTACTTTCGTCCGAAAATAAAATAGTTTTCCAAAAGTCTTGTCCCATGTTTATATATTCCTTAGCGAATGCCTACCTCCTCCCTCAGTTTATCTCACTTATAGATGGAGCCCTGCGCGGATAAACAAAACGTTATCCGCATCCGCCCCGCATCCGCCCCGCATCCGCACGGCTGTTATCCGCATCCGCCCCGCATCCGCACGACTGTTATCCGCATCCGCCCCGCATCCGCACGACTTTTATCCACATGTTTTTTATCCGAATCTACTGGCATTACAATAATATTTTCAATGTGTTGCTTTACATTATACTTTATCTTTTACACATTTGAGCAGAAAGAGGTTCCCCTAGCCTATGTATGTCATGTGCTATGTTTAAAATGAATGTTACACATCAGAATTGCAACCCTTTTCAGTTCGTAGTGTTGATTATCCTTAATGACATAATTTGAATGGAATTAGCGTAAATCATCATCTTACATTTGTCAAGAAAAAACATTACGAAAAGAAAGTCATGAACATCCGGGCCCTAGTAAGGGATAGTGAGGGAATTGTGCGCACTTAAGCAAGAATCGGTCTTGTGATGGTCTTCTGATAGATATCACAGCTGCAGTTATGAATAAGGGAGCTTTAGTAACCCTATATTCGATGTGCAGAAACAAATTTAATTCAAAAATACATTTGGTGGACTATAATTCAAAATCTCGCAAAATGCACTTGCGCACCATTACCCACCCTGCAGGGTAATCATGTGCATGGGTTGGGTAATTGTGAGCATGGGACGAGTGTTGGGAAGCCATAATAATACAATGTTAATTGGCTGAAACTTGCATTGTGCATGAACATTAGAATATTCCAATGCTTTTTACAATAGCATAACAATGCAATGATTCTAAAATTCTGCGGTTTTGGATATTAGAATAAAATATCTTCGTTTCGTCAGCATTAAAGGAGGCAATCCAATTAGGGCTTGTTTTTTTTTTCAGGTTGTCTCAACGTTAATGTAGGATTTCTCTTCAAGAACCCATACAACCAATCTTTGCCTGATAGATCTTTAACTTTATTGAAATTATGGGGAATCTTATTCTCCTCTGAAAACTTGAACGCAAATCGACTTACAAGCTTGGAGGGCGTTAAGCCGTAAAATAATTTTGCCAATGTCAAAACGTATTCGGATAATTGTGACTCCATTTCGTTGGTAAAAACAGGTTTACGGCCTAGACGAGGTAGAACAAGCCTATTTTGCAGCAACTGCTTTCGTACGGTTGACTCGGAAATGTTGAAACGTCTCCCTACTTCCCTCATTTTCCTCCCATCATCCCCAATTGCACGTAGAGCTCTTTCTGAATATTTTCTGCTGGGTAGGAGTTTTTCTCGGTTTTCCGCTTATAATTTCTTGTCATCTGGAGAACAAACACGAAATATTTTGCCATTAATTTCGCGTTGTATTTACTTGTATCATAATGTTCCGTGCACCATTACCCCACTCTGCTTTTAAAACGTAACTCAATGGATCCCGGTAAACTAATCTATTATATTGAAAAATAAATACATGCATAAACACTGTAAAAACTGGCATTTAAAACATTTAATTTTAAATAATTGAATCACAACTGTAGGCTTACCTTCTTATTTGCTGGCTACAAAAAATAACATGCAACGTGTAAAGTGTCTTCATTCAAGCTTCACGGCTATCACTTAGCAACTGGCATCATGCTGACTGTCCCCGATAGGTACGATGACAGCTTAAGGGTAGCAGGGAACTGAGTTGCTAGTTGTACTACCAACTCGAAAAACATAGGTGCGCACAATTACCCAACTTTCCCCATGATATTCAACAAGTTCGGATTGTATTCTA
Source organism: Meconema thalassinum (assembly GCA_946902985.2). Classification (NCBI taxonomy): domain Eukaryota; kingdom Metazoa; phylum Arthropoda; class Insecta; order Orthoptera; family Tettigoniidae; genus Meconema; species Meconema thalassinum. The sequence goes on along the minus strand of OX336400.1, from coordinate 96,695,685 downwards.
AAAGCTATCCGCAAATTTACTCCAAATATTATCCGCAGCTTATCCGCTATCCGCACTGCCATGCAAACTATATCCGCATGGCAAAAATTTTTGCGGATATCCGCGGGTTTATCCGCGGATATCCGCGCAGGGCTTTACTTATAGACGGCTTCTTTCACGCTGCTCTGCCGTTAATGCCTGCTTCGTGGAGCCGATTCCGTATAGTTTGAGGTGTAACAAGCAGTCTTCCCGGAACCTGAAGCAGGCTGTTTCCCTAGTTAAGCTGCACTAATTCTAGGGTTCTCTAAGGTTTCAATAACCAATTGGCGAGATTCACGTTGCGAAATGACTCTTGGTCGTCCCTGTCGCTTTGCATTATCGGTCGATCCCGTCTGGGACTAGTTAGTAATATATTGGGCAATCGCATGAGATCGTTTCACCAGCTTCCCAATTTTCCGATAGCTGAATCCTTGTATAAATAATGAAACTGTGGTTTTTGCAGGCGGCACTCAACTCTTGTTATTTCCGACCTATTTTGTACCACTGTCAGCAGTAAACAGTCTCATCTAAGAACACTACGGTAGTCGTCCTTCGCTTGTTGTCACGCCCTATGACGGGGGAAGGGCGTGTATCAGTCCTAAGGTTACAAACATTGGACGCGTATGAATGCCTACGAATATGTATCTTGTTCCGTTATTTACTAATGTGTTCACGTGACTAGAATATGTTTGTGTGGAATATACTGCCATAAGGTCTTCTTACAAACTATCTAATACCGTAATGCTGCAAGACAAATTACACTAACCGACAAAACACAACTTTTTATTTGCTTCTTTTACAAAAAATACTAGTTTCTTACTAAATTTGGGTCAGGAAACCCGAATATGACCTTAGAATTTGTTTATTAGCTCTTGTTTGTTAGATACACTACTTGTGATATAATTATGTAGTAAAAACCAATATTATATTAATATTATATCTGTACACAACAGAAGTAACAATTATTTTAATTCACTCTTATGTACGGGCGTGGTGGCTCAGCGGTCAAGCTGTCTGCCTCTCACCAAGGCGGACTGGGTAAGATTCCCGGTCAATGCATGTGAGATTTTCGAAGTGAAATGCCATGCATGTCCTGTGGTTCGGATTCCACGTAAAAAGGAGGTCCCGTGGCTCATGATCGCGAGATTAGCGGTCACGTTAAACTACAAGCTTCCTTCCTTTCCTTCCTTCATTCTATGTACAGGTAAATTAAGTTTTGATCCCCAGGACACAAAGTTTCCCTAGAAAGCAAGACCTTTATGTTGTAATGTGGAGATCTATGTCTGCTGTCCCAGAAGGAGCAGGAGGAGGGGAAGGAGAGGAGAAGAGGAGAGAAGAAGAGAAGAGATGATGATGATGATGATGATGATTCATAAACAAAATATGGCTGACAATGACTCATGATACCTGTACTAAGGATTGCCAACCTACAATTTATTTAAATGAAAAAATCCCTAGTATTTACCGAAAAGTCCCTCAAATTCTTTAGCATTTAATGAAATATCGTTATATCGCAGAACATAGAGCTAACTTAGCATTATAATGCCATATTCGTATTTTTCATGCTCGAATAAACTAGAAATGACTGGTTTTGTTTCGGAAGCATTTTCACTGTTTGTTAGTGTCATTTTTAATGTAGATTAAAAATACTATTTCGCAAAGGGATAAATTTTCTGCTGTCAAAACTTTTATTGAAATCACTATTATTTCGGCTCGTGCAACAGAATTTGAATTGATGAATGGATCTCAGGGCAGCGAGCCTTTTTTGGCTCGTAAGATGGGAGCACCAAATTCAATTTAAAAAGCACCAAGTTGAGCACGCCTGCTCTAAATCATAATTCTAAACATACACGGGGTAGAAATGATAACGATATCAAAACCCCGAAGTGAAACAACAACAACAACAACAACAACAACTATAGATCATGGAAGACATTACCCGCTTCAAGAAAAACATCCACGACAGCATAACAAAACAAGTGGTTCCATGAAGAACTAAAGCCTATTTTCATATATCCTATTTATGTTAACTGCCTCTATCAACATACAAAATTTCAGTTTGATTGCTGTAATAAATTCGTAGATACTGCGAACCGTCTAAAATTTCGGATTGTCGCCATGTTGCATTTTATATATGTAGGTCTAAGAGTTATGTATTATTACATGAAGACTAGTGTGTGCGTGTAGTATTCAAACTTCAATCGCATGATTAGGACAAAAGAAGTAAAAACGAGATATTAATATTTCGCACAGCTGCCATCTTGAGGTTATGTAAACAATTGGACTAAATTAGATGCCAGTGCATTATAATATGTATAAACATTTACTGTACCATATTTCACTGCGCTCAGATGGTTAAATCGCGAGAAAAGTCTATTAAAAATTAAAATGTTTCAACTTCGCTTGGCCGCCATGTTCGTATTGTACATTAGAGGGTTTTGAAAGTTACAGAGATAAACTTACAGTTGTGTCCTTTATCACCGTACAAAATTTCAGTGTGATGTCAGTAATAGTTTCGGAGGTATTGAATGCTGGTGAAATATTTCGCACAGCCGCCATGTTGGATTGGTGATATATAATAAAATTTAAAATGCACGGCCGGAGTCGGCCAAAATGGTGCTATGACCTCACCGAGTTTCATTGAAATCGCTCTAGCCGTTGAGAGGGGGACACGCACACACGCACACACACACTCACGGACAAAAGGTGGTCTCATAAGCCTATTTTTCATGAATAGAAAATAGGCTAAAAAAAAGAAGACCAATGAAATAAACCATATTGAAATAACACAATAAAACTGCTATATATTTTTTCTAACATACTGTAATTGTGAATTTGGGATGAAACGTCTATTTAAATGAATATTTTCCAGGTGATTAGAGGGGACAAGAAGTTTTTCCTTTATGCAAATAAAATGCGATCATATTAGGCCTACTATGAAATGAAATTCAACGGCCGTAGACAGGCTCCCTTTCAAAGGTACTTCTGACTTGAATAACCGTTAAACATACTTTGGTTCGTTAAATTGATTACTTAATGTAGGCTACGGCATATTATCTCGATGTTATAGCCCTTAAAACAACCATCACTCCCAGAATAGCCTAATTAGGATTACCCTCACAGTTTGTTAACCTTTTCTCAGTACAGAAATACCGTACACGGTCAAACCTCGATATATCAAGCCTCCATTTCTCGAATTTTCGATAACCCGTAGTAGGCCTATATTATTTCCCGAACAAAGTGCCTATAATTTACATGTATATTTTTCTCTTTAAGTCGACTTTTTATAATTCAAATTTGTAGGGTGGACATTTTGTGAGTATTTTGAATATAAATTACATTTTGTAAGCATCTTCAATCTCAATTGCATTTTGTAAGTATTTTGAATCTAAATTGCATTTTGTGAGTAGGCTATTTTGAATGTAACTTTCATTTTGTAAGTATTGTGAATCTAAATTGTATTTTGTGAGTATTGTGAATCTAAATTGCATTTTGTGAGTATTGTGAATCTAAATTGCATTTTGTGGGTATTGTGAATCTAAATTGCATTTTGTGGGTATTGTGAATCTAAATTGCATTTTGTGGGTATTGTGAATCTAAATTGCATTTTGTGGGTATTTTGAATCTGCACTGCATTTTGTGCGTGTTTCCAATCTAAATTATGTTTGTGAGTGTTTTCCGTCTCAATTGCATTTTGTAGGTGTGTCCATTCTAAATTGCATTTTGTGAGTGTTTTCCATCTAAATTGGTTTTTCGTTGTGATTTCCATTTCATTGTCTATTCCACTATCATCCATACCATTAGATGTAGGCCCCTTAAAACAACAATTGTCATAATCATATAACTCCGATTTTTCGATATCTCGAAGCTTAAATTATATCCCTAACGCTTAATCTAGTTCTTTATCTCGAACGTTTTACAGTGCAACTTGTTTCATTCGAAGGTTCTAATTTGAATTTTACACAGATTCCTGTAGTTGAATCAACCCAACCGTAAGCAGCTTCGGTGGCGTAGTTGGTAGCATGCTGAGCATCTATGCCCAAGGTCGCGGGTTCAAACCCGGCCGAAAACGTCGAATTTTTAAGAGCGTTAAAAGTCCCTCAGTATGCCTTCCTTCGGAGGGGAAGTAAAGCCGGCGGTCCCCATGTCATAGATTTATGGCAGGTAAAAGAATCTTCCACTAATTACAAATTATAGGTTAGATTTGACTAACGCTCTTAGGTTCCAACGTTCGTCGCCATAACAGACTGCTGTGGCATCTAGTAACCAAGTTCAGAACTAGTTGTCGTTGACGGTGGCGTTTGGTAGCAAAAGTAGGAACTACTTGAAAATTTAATGTCTGCAGTCCTTACTTGAATTACAGATATCACACACTAATACAGCCATCACAATTAACACCGGTTATCAGACAGATTCTACACACACCCAAAGTACACGGGGCTACATGACTGCTTTGTCGCAGCCCCTAAACTGAGGAACCAACCTACCCAACCGTATGCAACATCGATACTGAACTACGATCTCGATATTGGCTACGTTTTCTGACGGGGTTACTCTTATTTCGTTTTTGAGGGAGAGACTCTGTGGGTGTTTTGTAGAGCTATTTGTCTTACATATTTGGACCTGACGACACTCGCATGACGAGCGAAACATGTCATCCCTTAGTTTTTTTCTTCTTCTTCAATAGTCCGTAACCCAAGCTTGCAGGTTCACTCCTGGCCATGGTAAGTGATTTGTGAAAGGCGACAAAAATCGCGGTACGCATGTCATACGTTGTTGGCATGTTAAAGAACCCATTTGAATTCAGTAGGCCGTGTTCATAATGGCAAAATTAATCTTGAGATTTTCCGCCAACACAAAAAAAGGTTCCTCTTTTCTCTACTAGAAAGCGCTATAGTGTCAAGGAGCTTAGATATCTAACCTTCTTGACTTTCAAAGCGCTCCAAGGAGCGATAAAACTCGACATGCAAGCTGCCCTTTAGGCGTCAATTAACAAAGCTTGCAGCCGAGACCATACGATATTATTAACTTCAAATGCCAACTGATTGCGCCAGAATTCAATCCTTCAGCCTTGGGCACAGCAGCTGAGAACGTTATCGCTGCACCAAGCAGGCAGCTTCCCAAGTAACCAATCGAAACAAATGAGCATTCAAAAGAAACAGAATTACCCACGACAGTGACGAATTGCACTCTGATTTCATAAATATCGACAATTTGTTTAAAAAGTGCGATTAAACAAAGTCAAGACAATAACCTCTGCCAGAACTGTGTCGCGTTGAGCCCGCTTAACAGTAAAGCCGGGTGGTGGTTTATACACATGCGAGAGTTCTGTTGGATCGCTAGTATATTTATATTTACAGAATACTTACAGGCCTAACACTGTGATAGCATTACCTTCAAAATTATCCTGCACAATTTGCAACTAGATCAAGTTTAATGTAGCAATTTCTTTGTATCATGTTTCATGACATGCCTTAAACGTGAAAGAAGAAATTAAATAGTAATCATTAGGGCCCGGATGTTGATGACTTGTCATATTTTTACTGAGCTGTCTAAAACAATGCTGAAGTACATAGAAACTCCGGACGGGCCACCCCGTCTTCAAATATGTCATTTTTATTTTGCATCCTTTGGCATTTTTTTTGCTATTTTTCCATTTTAAGAGCATTTTTTTTAGTTTGGTAGATTTTTTTGGTCATATTTTAGAGAAATCAGCCTTGTAAGATTTTTTCAATTTAGTCATGTCACAGCTTTATATGAGGGAGTTAAGAAGAAGCTAGTAGCTATGAACATAAACCTTTTGTTAAGTGCTAGAAATCTATTTTGATTGACTTTTCAGTTTGAGCTTCAGATGTCATTTTTGAAATATTGGTGAGTTTATTATAGTGCATTTATCAAATTTTTGAAATATTGGTGAGTTTAGTCAATTATCAGATCATTTTCTCCATTTTATAGTGCATTTTTCGATTTTTAGGTAATTTTTTTGTCATTTTTGAAAATTTTAAGTGCATTTTTTAAACTTTTTGGCATCAACATCCGGGCCCTTGTAATCATTATTAATCTTAGACCGTAATTACATTCAAGTTGTTAAATCTTCCTTTATTGTTCATTTGTTCAACTGAACTAATTAATTCGGTAGTCTGCGTCTTTGTGGTTCTGTGTTGCCTAAGTAATCGACTAATAGAATCACTTTTCAGTCTGTCAACATGAGTATACTGTACATACAGTAAGTAGTAGGGCTCGGAGGTTTAGGAAAAATCATATTTTTTCTTTGCCTCTTAATTTCATGCCCGATTCGTTTCTGATGCAAATCAAGTGATTATCGTCACAATACAGTGGTTTTTATTTGTCATATAAATGCATATTTCGAATATGTTATACCGTTAGGTCATATTTTGAGCATTTTTTGGGTATGAAAGTCATATTTCGGTAGTTTGACGTCAGCTGTAGTTGCGCAATCATCCTCAACTTACCGAACGGGAACAGTGTTTACAGAAATAGACTGTAAATGACCACTTAAACATGTATATTCAAGAAATTAATATTAAAATAGGAATAAAGAATTTAGTTAACAATTTAATCTCGAAGGAGCGGCTTCGGTGGTGTAGTAGGTAGCATGCTGAGCTTCTATGCCCAAGATCGCGGGTCAAATCCGGCCGAAGTCGTCGGATTTTTTAAGAGCGTTGAAAATCCCTCACTATGCCTTCCTTCGGAGGGGAAGTAAAGCCGGCGGTCCCATGTCATAGATTTATGGCATGTTAAAGAACCTTCTACTAATTTCACCTGTGTGAAGCTAAATTGTATAGGGTAAGAATGTAAAGAACGCTTTGAGGTTCCTACGTTCGTTGCCAAGAGCGGTGGCGTTTGGTAGCTAAGTTCTGAACTAGTAGTCGTTGACGGTGGCGTTTGGCGGCAAAAGTAGGAACTATATGAAAAATTCAAAAGTCTGCAGTCCTTACTTGAATTTAAAACAGATAACACACACTAATACAGTCATCAGAATTAACACCGGTTATCAGACAGATTCTACACACACCCAAAGTACACGGGGCTACATGACCGCGTTGTCGCAGCCCCTAAACTTAAGAACCTACCAACCAATCTCGAAGGGATTATCGTTTGAATTTATAATTAAAAGACAACGACCATCTTTAAATCAGTCATTTTTAGGTCATATTTTGTCATTTTTGTGTCGTATATCATTTTTAAGGTCATATTTTCTTGCATGTTTGGGCTATTTTTAGTTCTTAAACATCCGAGCCCTTATTTATTTATTTATTCGTATCAGAAGTATACATTTTACATTTATAAATATGGTACTTAATATCGCACATATCAAATAGTGTCTGTTCAAAACTTTGCCAAGTCACGGGCATTAGGTGTCGCAGCCATCAAGTCCTCCGTTGTCCAACTTGAAAGGACACTTACTGCAATTCATAAAATGGACTGTGGTTTGGACTTCACCACAATCACATAGCCTTAACGTACCAGGAAAACCCCACTTGATCATATTGGTTCTTGATCTATCAACGCAAATGCGAAGCCTGTTCAATGACTTCCACGTAGACCAGTGTTTCTCATGTCCTGGAGGGAGATGTTCAATTGGTAGCATCCAGCCATCAAGTTTGAGTATTTCTAGATCTCCATAATCTTAACCTTGTGGACTTACCAAATTGATGTGGATCTTATGCTGTATTCAGGAAACTCCTCCTAGACCTCAGTCGTCGATGGGCAGGTTCATATCCATACAATGGGTGTGTGCATGAGGTAATTGCTTTGGTTTTCTCAGTCATGGCTGCAACTTCTCTTCTAATATCTGGTGGGGCGATTCCAGCCCGACAGTAGATTCTATCTCGTGGTGTTGGTCTCAAACAGCCAGTGAGTGATAAGTCGGCATGTTTCTTTTAGAGAAGTGTCAACATGTTTAGCATGACTGGAACTGTACCAAACAGGACAAGCGTACTCTGCAGCGGAGTAACACAGAGCCAGGGCTGTAGTTCTCATCGTCTTTGGCGGTGTACCCCAATTGGTTCCAGACAGTTTGCGAAGGATGTTGTTTCTGGCTGACACTTTCTGCTTAACGTTTATGCAATGCTGTTTATAGGTGAGAGCACGATCCAATGTTACACCTAAATATTTAGTTAGGTGTTGGGCAGTGGTCTAGTTGAGTGTCTTCTTCCCATGCTGGCTGTAATTTCCTTGAAGCCTGTCTGTTCTTTTAGGCTTCAATTGGTTTTCTCTGTAGTAGTAGGATAGTAGCCCTAATAAATAGATTGGGCGGGAAGAAACAATTAATTTAGTGCAGATGACCTCGCCGACACGCCAGAGGATTTGAACGAGTTTTTGAATCGTATGGACTCCGTCAAGAATTCGTGATGAAAATTAATAAATGTAAAACAAAAATATTGGAATGCAGCCGAAATAAATCAGAATCCTCTATGGACATCAAATTAGCAGGTGAAAAACTAAAAGAAGTAGGAGACTTCTGTTACTTAAGAAGCAAAATAACCAGTGATGGACGAAGCAAAGAGGATATAAAAAGTAGGTTAGCTCAGGCAAGGAAAGCATTTGTACAGAAAAGGAATCTCTTGACATCGAATACAGATTTAGGTGTTAGGAAGTCATTTTTGAAGGCCTTCGTCTGGAGCGTGGCGCTGTATGGAAGTGAATCTAGGACTATTGGTGCAGCAGAAAAGAGGAGAATTGAAGCGTTAGAAATGTGGTGTTACAGGAGAATGATGATCAGATGGGTACATAGGGTTACAAACGAAGAGGTATTAAGACGAGTGGGAGAGGAGAGATATTTCTGGGGACTGCTAATGGAGAGAAGAGATAGGTTCGTAGGACACGTACTAAGACACCCAGGAATGGCAAACTTAGTTATGGAAGGAAGGGTCGAGGACAAGAACTGTAGGGGTAGACCAAGATTAGAATACAGATTGCCTCGGACGTAGGGTGTGGTCGCTATGTAGAGATGAAACGATTATCTCATGACAGGGAGACATGGAGAGCTGCATCAAACCAGTCAAAAGACCGAAGACTCCAACAACAACAGATGACCTCGCTGTTCCTCTCCTCAAAGAATAACTATGATAACAATTAATTGAATCACTTAGGGTCTAGGGAATTATTTTGTATTCCCTACCCAATCTAATTGGGTAAACTCATGCTGGCTGACAGAAAAGAGAATAAATGTTTAACAGAACGCCTAAATTGAAGTGTATCTGATGCTATTATCGTTAATAATTTTTTTTGTGATTTCATCATTATCTTTATATCGTTGTGCCCATCTGTGGAGAGCGATAGAACTTATCTTGCTAATGTGTTTTTTATCATCCCAAAATCTCTTCATCTGGGCACAAAAATCTTCCTACGTTCTTCAGTCCATGATTTCTCGTACCTGATAGTAATTTTCTCAAAGAAATTTGTTTATTGATTTCCTCAAAGCATATGATTCATTTCATAGAAAGAGCCTGTGGAATGTCATGGCAAGAGTTTGGTTTCAGTCTTAAACTTATTATAAGTAGAATTCTCCTGAATGGGGAAAAGATCTGATCCTTTCACAAACAGAACCGGTTTAAGACAAGGCAATGCTCTGTCCCCTCTTCTCTTCAACATTGCTCTCGAAAAAGTTATTAGATCACTAAAATTAGTTCCGGCTGGCATGCATCTCGGACAGTATTATAAAGTGCTTGCATACGCAGATGATATTGTACTCGTAGGAAGAAATGAGATTGAGATGAGGAAATTGTTTGTTGAACTTAAAATTAGGTCTTAGAATTAATGACCAAAAAACTCAGTACATGGTAATGAAGAAGAATATTGACGTGTTTGGGAATCGGTTACCTCTTCTTATTCGCAAGCATAGTTTAGAGCGGGTTGAACATTTCAAATTCTTGGGAGTCATGATTGATGAACAGAATCATAGAGAAGTGGAAATTAAAGTTAGAATCCAGAATGCTAACAAAGTGTACTACTCTCTGCAGTTTTTATTGGGATACAATTTTTTTACGAGAAATACAAAAACTAAAAATATACAATACAATACCCCGACTTGAGTCTCGTCAACCTGCATGGAGAATCGCTTTAAACCTGGTATCCGGTGTATTCGATCCTATGGCTACATGGAAATTAGAATGGACATCTTCACCCCAACGAAGCTTCCTACGAATTGACAACCCAACTCTAAAGCCGGCGGGTTTCAACCTACCTCGCACCACATGGTGCAAACTTAAACGATGTTGCACAGGAAGAACTGCCAGTACTCTTTACAAATGGGGATGACAAGATTCTCCTCACTGCGACTGCAACGAAGTAACTCAAACAATCCAGCATGTTGTGCAAGACTGTCCACTTGGTGCTTTCTCCTGATCTCTGGAAGAACAGAATGAAGCCAGCCCCAAAACAGTTGTGTGGTTCGAAAACCTTGATATTAATAATATTAATAATATCGTATGGCCTCGAGTGCCGGGTGCAAGCTTTGTTAATTGATGCCCACAGGGCAACTTGCATATCGAATGTTGTTGTTCCTTGGAGCGCTATGAAAGTCAAGGAGGTTATACAGTATATCTACGCTGCTTGACACTATAGCGCTTCCTAGTAGAGAAAAGAGGAACTTTTTGTGTTGGCGGAAAATCCCGAGATTAATTATGCCATAATGAACACGGCCTACTGAATTCAAATGGGTTAACTTATTTAACATGCCAACATCGTATGACATTCGTACCGTGATTTTTGTCACCTTTCAAAAAATCATTTACCACGATCAGGAGCTAGCCTGCACGCTTGGGGTTGGCAGTCCGACACGATAACCATCACCCACCGTGGCAAGCACCTTTATATTGAAAGTTAGTATCATTTGTTCTGCATATATATATTTCTTTGATTGTATAGCATCATAAGCTCAATAAATTAGGCCAGTTCTAACTTATGGTGCAGAATCGTAGAGTTTAACAAAATAGGAAGAACACCAGTTGCAGGGGTCAGTTACCAAGGATGAGAGATGATAGGATGGTCTTACAAATCTTTAAAGAAGAACCAAGAGGAAAAAGGCCAGTAGGAAGAACACGAAGTTCCTGGAAAAATGAAATCTACAAACTTTGTGGACATCAGAATGTGGACAACTGGCAGGAAGTCGCCCAGAACAGAGTTCAGTGGAGGCATTTTGAGAGATCGGCGTGGGATCAGTGTCCCATAGAAGCCTTCTGAGTAAGTGTGAGTGAGTTAGGTAATGTTGCTGCTAATCTGTTTCGAAGGGGATCAGGTACCGCTGCGACAAGGCGCTACTCTGTCTGGTGTATGAAATTTTAAGGGGGATGAATAGAATTTTTAATAAATATAAAATTATTTCATTAATATAATAATAAGTTTTCCGCCTCAAGCGATTGTCGGCCACGTTACGGCCGGCAGTCGCTTCGGCGGTTGCGCTTATAAATGGTGAATTACAGTATTTTTAAATTGCCGTTATGAAATAAGTTTGCGATTGTAAAATAATTTAATTATTTGCTTTGTTGCGGGGAATAAACAGTTGTCATAGCAGAACAAGCTCTGTTAGCCTGGTGGTATGGCTTTGGTATGTAGCGTGCTCCATGGCCGGCGTTAGCAGACTTCAGCTTAGTAATAATAATAATAATAATAATAAAAGTTTGGAAGTTGAAAATGTTAAGTTTTAAATTTGATGAACTTTAGGAAGGAAGAAAGACCTCTAGAAGGTTGATTTTGGTAGTATGAAAGTGTAATAGACCTATAGTAGGTATTTAGTTAAAATAATAAATTAATTTTAATAAGCCTCGCTGATATTTAGGGGGAGAATGAGATGAGAATGACTTGTAATGAGTTGGATATGTGAAGTTTGAAGTGAATTGCCATTGTAGGTGTAGATGCGTTGTGATTGGGTAGAAAGTGAAATGGGGCTCTGTGATTGGTTGCTGGTAGTTTTAATTTATGCATGTTTTAGTAGCGAAAAGTAATTGTTCTGTGTTTCGAAATGAGTTGTATTTTGCTGTATTTTAATGATTAAATGCATAATATGGTTTGTATAAGTGTATATTCGGGGAGGGGGGGGGGGGGGTGAAGTCGAAAAAGAGCTAGCCTGGAGTAGAACTGAGAATTGGTGATGGTTAAGCAACATAGGCCTAGTTGGTCAATAATCCAGCGGTAATTGAGCATGTATGATGTTATTAATTTTACGTCCCTTTTAACTACTGTGCCCTTTCAGCAAGAAATATGCAAATCACAGTATGCCAGCATTGCTCAATTCGGGATTTTCGGGGTTGTAGTATGTTCTCCCACTCTGTGACTTACACATTTTGGATTAAATAGAGGATACACTTGCAAAAATAACAACAAAATCAACTCCTATTTCAAAACATTTAATTAACCAAAATTATGGCGCTACAAACAATAAAACAATTAAACTACTGACCAAAATCTTCTACTTGTTCCAAGTGAACAAGGAATAATATAAGAATTAAACAAATATTGTATTAAAACACATGGTTTCATTTAAAACCAACAATTCATAATTATTTTTACTTCCATAAAGTATCTATCTTAAAGTTCCATATAACTACGAGCTCCTTTGGCTCGATACATACCAATATTAACGGTGTCATTCTTCTTGTACACCTCAAATACTATTTTTATATTTTCTTATCATCACAACAAATATATAATTACATTTAAAGTACATGTTAATTCTTTACTTAAATATTTGGGCACTTCACATGTTTTCAGCATTTACCATCCCTCTCAAGTCTTTACAAATTCACCATAGTGATCGGGAAAATACTTGTGTACTCCAGAGTTATAAAGATTACTTGACAAAGTCAAAAACTATGATTACTCCCGGAACCTAGTTATCTTCATTAAACTCGTGGAATCCTACTTCCATACAACATTACAATAGGGATTGTTATTTATTTTATTTGTCTTATAAGACCATTATCACATAGAAAACTACGATCTGAACTGGCAAGCGATAATTTCATCTACAAGGACCTCGGTTCACTTCCCGGGTCATTAACAACTTTAAACACTCACGGTGTATTCATTTCTTCTTACAGACGGCCTTCACCCAACCCTCCTGCTATGAGGGTCAGACCGTTATACATGAGCGAGATTTATGACTGGTAGGGTGACTCCCAGTCTAGTCTACGGCTGGAGCTCTCTTCAATGCTTTTAAAACAAATCTTCCTTTCTTTTCAGTCCTATGGAGAGACCTGGCATTTAACTTCACTTATTTCCTTTCAACAATATTATTTGGCTCATAAACCACTTTCGTAACCTTGGCATTTATTAATTATAAAGGGTCCTCATTGATTGGGAAGAGTAATACACATTTTACGACGAATAATTAGGGGCTTCAACAAAAAGAGGATTCTAGGTTCGAATCTCTTAACATGCCTCGGGAACCATTTCCACATTGGAGGACTTATACAAAATGCGATTTAGGGTCAGCCGTAGCCTACATGACCTACGCTCAATAATACCATACATTTGCTCCCTTTTCAATATAATAACACACACATGGCCTCGTGATCCATGTCACTATTGGAGGACTTACAACATATCTCAATTCACTGCAATCAACTACCCCTCATAAGTAATTTACCAAGTACTTTTAACTTTTACGCATTCCTAGCGTGACATTTTATTTTAATTGCGCTCCATTGCGCTATACATTATTTTTAAGCCTAGCGTCTTCCAAAGAACTGATAAATTCCATATTAACAATTGATACATATCTCAATTTTTATATTAATCTTTTCCTTTGACAATAATTGCTCTATTTTAAATAACATGCATTAATATCATGTCTTATACTTCTATTAAGGCTCCAAAGCTCTTATTTTCATATCATTCAGTTTAATCTTTATTTATATTTCCTTTATATTATTATTAATACGCTTGATTTTATAACATTCGTCAAATACACTGACATTTTATTCATACATTTCCTCTACAGGATTTATTCTTTCACATAATTATTTATAATTTCTCAAAATTCTATTTTTGTTCAGACCGCGTTCTTATTCTGTATTTAGTTATTTAGAAACATCCCTTTTACTCAAAAACTCAGGTGGATTTGTACACAATCACTTCCCCGACACCAAAACATAATGAAAATCTTTACTCACATGTTTAAGGTCGTTTCTTGACCCTTCTCCTCGTGCGATGTGTCATTTTGGCCCACTTTTTTAAAATTACTCCATCGTGTACAAATTCATTGCATGTACAGACATATCTTGACAAATATTTAACACGTATACATTTAACACTAATAACATTTTAAATACACTGGTGTATCCGTTTAGAACACACAATAAAAACACTGAAAATATATTACTTTTAACACAAAATCTTGATATATTTACACTTCACGAATTTTAATCACTAGACCGCTATTAAAGCCTATCACACGTGACCTCTTGATCTCCCGTCTCCAAGGGTGAAATTTAGTAATGTCGGCTTCCTATCCTCTCTGAATGTGGAAGTCTCGAATCATCTACTTCCTCCCTGCAATAGCACTCCTTCGAATCCCGTTCTTGACGATCTGCTATTCCTCTGACACGAACGGCTCCCCTTTTAGATTCTATTTATTGATCTTAGCAAAAGTCTGTTATGTTCACGGTCCCCTCGATAATTTATCGGTGACCTATGGATTTTAGCAACTAATACTTCTTGCGTCTTAGTGCTTTTGAGTAGTTCGTCTGCTTTCTTGAAACGATGTCTATAGTTTCCTGTCTTCTTCTTTGCTTATTCGGTTCTCGCATTTCTAATCTTCTAGAATACTTACGAACCTTATTTTCTCTGTCCCTGCTCGGGTTCTTTAAATTAGGGAAACTGTTTATCTCTCTGTTACGGTACTTCCGTACGTTATGATACTTTTGGTCGTTCACTTAAAGACCTATCGCCCTGAGTCCTAAGTTCGCAGCCTACTTTGACTGTATTTTATGAACTTTTCACTGTAAACTTTTATACTGTCGGACCTAAATCCTGTAACTAGGATTTTCCTAACTTTTCAACACGGCGATACTGTAATTTTACTTCTTTACAACTCCTTACGGAGGCACGTAAATTATTGATACCGCGTCGCCCGTGGCTGTTGATACAGCGTTTTTCCCCCTCAAGGAAAGCTGGTATACTGTCTTCGGTGTGTTTCAGCGTGACGCCCCTCACTGACTGTCGAAATACTGCATTCGGTGCTTATACTTGTTGCACAGTATGACCTCCCCTGAGGTTCATACGTTTGAAGACTTTGTGGTTATGATGCTCCAGCGTCACGTCCCCTGGACGGACTAGTAACTGCATGATGCGTAGTGACGCCCCCTCTGGGCTATCGGAATGACTGCACTGCCTTGATACAGCGTTACGCCCCCTCGGGCCGTCGAAAACTGCACGATTGGTCTGGCTTGGCCTGGACTTTTATACTATTTAGTCACAAAAAGATAAAACTCTAGTCCTTTTCGCGACCAACTTTTGAAATAATTGTCGTACAATTATAAAAATTATATCTTCAGAAAGCTCGTCTTCTCAACGTCAAATAATCTCATTGCGCATAAGAATCGATCGTGCATTTCGGAGATATTAATTAATTTGTAGTCTTCAGCTGCGTGGGTGTTGCTGTTCATTTTTAAAATCCCCACTCCTCTAGTATCAGTGAATCCCCGATGACGTATACTGCGTTTGCAGTTTTTTCCTGTGCAATTATTACAAGGTTTTTCTTTACACAAAAATCTCTAATCCGAAATGATTCACAGTACTGTATTTATTTACTTATTTTCATTCCTGCAAATGGGTTAAATTTAATTATTCTTCTTCTGGCACATCGGCGGTGTTGCCGTTTTCCTGCAAGCTAAGCTGGATTTCAGAGTCACGCATCTCTGTCTTACAGTAAAAATTTTCCACTCGTTCTATTAATATCCATGACCCGCTCCTCTCAAGGAGTCAAGAGGCATGATCTAATCTCCTGAACACCTGGTCCTGCGGCTTGC
This sequence comes from Meconema thalassinum, assembly GCA_946902985.2. NCBI lineage: Eukaryota > Metazoa > Arthropoda > Insecta > Orthoptera > Tettigoniidae > Meconema > Meconema thalassinum. The sequence goes on along the minus strand of OX336400.1, from coordinate 96,679,672 downwards.
GTAACGTTATGCTAGAATTCTTGCTTGAAATTTCTCTATGTTCCATTAGAGACTGTATGTATCTTTCCTTCCTTCCCCAAATACATGGATTCGACCCCTTTTGAGCCAATGGTACATGGGTTCACTACTGAGGGTTTTGGAGACGCTGGGGTGCCGAAGTTTATAGTATTTTTCTTCACAGATCAACATGCATTAGGCTACAACAATAAAGCATCATTAACAGATCCCCCAGGGGCTCACATCTTGTGGGACGTGGGTTGGCGACCAAGGGACCCCAGCTGAGTCCGGCATTGCTTCCACTTACTTGTGCCGGGCTCCTCTGTCTTCTTTCCTGTCGACCTCCCTTGGTCAATTCTTGTTCTTTTCCGACCCCGGCGGTATTAGGGTATCCTAGGCCTAGGGAGTCTTTCACTTTCCCGCCTTAATTGGCCCTTGTCTCATCTTTCCTGATCCCTCCTTCTTCGAGGGGTCAGACCTCTTGTTTTCTTTTCATTATATTTCCTTTTCTCTTTAAGATTCCCGCACTGTTTTTGTTACTTGGTTCCCCGTGTATCTAAATTCCCTTTAGCAATTTTTTAATCTACGTTGCATTTTGTAAGTTTTTAACGATCTAAATTACATCTCGCGATTGTTTTCAACCTCAATTGCATTTTGTAAAGATTGGCAATCTAAATTGCTTTTTTAGTAAGTCTTTCAATGTAGGTTTCAGGGCATCTTAGTGAGTATTTTGAATTTCAATTGTATTTTGTAAGTATTTTCAACCAAAACCGCATTTTGCAAGAATTTTAAATTGCATTTTGTTTGGTGGGCATTTTGCAAATATTTTGATTCTCAATTGCATTTTGTGGGTATTTTGAATCTAAATTACATTTTGTCAAGTATCTTCAATCTAAATTGCATTTTGTAAGTATTGTCAATCCACATGAGTCGTTTGAATCTACCGTACATTTTGTAAGCATTTTCAATTTCAATTGCATTTTGTAAGTATTTTGAATTTCAATTGCACTTAGTGAATAATTTGGATTGGAACTGGGATATTTCAATCTTAATTGCATTGTGTATTTTCAATTTCAATTGCATTTTCTAAGTATTTTGAACCACAATTGCATTTTGTACGTATTTTCGATCTCATTTGCATTTTGTAAGTATTTTGAATTTCAATTGCATTTTGTAAGTATTTCGACTCTACATTGCATTTGTACGTATTTTGAACCTAGCCTACATTTTGTGGGTATTTTTCAATCTATTCTTTTTGTGAATCTGTTCGTTCTAAATTCCCTTTTGTAAGAACATTTTGTGAGTTGTTTCAATCTGAGTTCCTTTTTGTAAGTATTTTCCGTATTTTCGTTCTGGTTTCCATTTCATTATCATTTTCACTATCACCCAGATCATTAGGGGGGCGATAACCTAGTTGTTAGGCCCCTTAAAACAACAATCATCATCATCATCATCATCATCATTAACAGAATACACACACAAACCAAATTTGAGCATAAACCCCCACGATGTAAGCCAGAAACGCTAGTGCATTTATTTTCTTTTAAATATTTATCATGGAAGGAATGGACAGAGAGATGGACATTATGTGAAAGTTATTGAAATTTGTATTTATTAAGCTCTGCTTTGAGGAAGGTGATGGGTTTGTCTTATTATTTATTTATTTATTTATTTATTTATTTATTTATTTATTTAAGCGAAAATTCCCCTAAGTTACAGGAGATCGATTGAACTTGATGACATGATAGTTATTTGGAGGTGTGTCTCCTCCGTTCCTCCCAAGATCTCTCCATTCTCGCGGAATGCTCCCTCTTCCTCTCATCCGTCCATTTTCCCAGGTTGTCGTAATGATCTTGGTTCAAACTTAACATTCGTGATCTTTGTCTGGCACTCAGTTCGGTCTTAAATTTTTCTATGCTCATTACTTGTCTCTCTGTACCACTTGAAGCTATTCTGTGCCGCATTTACTCTGTGTTATGATACCAAATACAGTAGTTTCTTTGGCTATCTGGAGGTGACCATCCTGTGGATGTGAATGTAAAATTTAGCTCTGCTTTTTCTAATTTCGCCTGTTATCATAATGGTATTTTGAAAAGAGTTCTGTACTAGGTCTCTTCATCCAAATGCCGTTTCTGTTGATTGCTCCTTAGATCTTCCAGAGAATTTTTCGTTCCTGCTTTTCCAGTTCCCTAATCTTAGAATGACAATCGATTACTATTGTTTCAGGAGCATATGTTGCTTCTGGAAGAATAACTGTTTTATAATGTCGTAATTTGGCGTTCGTCGAAATGCATTTCTTGATGTAATGGACCCACGTTAGCCTGTAGGCTTATTATTATTATTATTATTATTATTATTATTATTATTATTATTATTATTGAAATTTGATGTTTTTCAGTCGGTCAACATGATTGTACCGAATAATGGGATGGGTTATTCCCTAATCCAGAAAAAAATTACATGAGATCAATAATTACACTTGGATGACCAGTTTCGATCATGTGATAATCATCGGATCCATTTCATTTTGGCTATTAAATCTATGTCCAAAAGTATGGGTGAAAGTATTTACAATATGTACACTTATTTAGTTGCAGTATTAATTGAAATAATGCAACTAGTCAAGATTCGTTAGTTATACTTAGTCTATGTGAAGTTTCGTTAAGATACTGAAAGTGGTTGATGATTGACCTCCAAATTTGCTTGCTTAGTGTGAACATGTGATTGTATTGTACAGGCTATTTATCTGGTCGAGTCTCACGCGGTCCGGATGAGAGCAGTTAACTTCGTCACTATCTGCTCTCAACTGTTGAGAGGGGTTAGGGAATGACCCATCACAATTGGGCACAGTCGTGTTGAACGATTATAAAACATCAAATTTCGATTACTAAGGAAAGACTAAAAAAAGGCCTCGAACACCATAATTGTTGTTTCTTTCAAATTTGGTGTGTGTGTGTGTGTGTGTGTTTCTGTTAATTGTGCTGTATTGTTGTGCTTCGTGTTAATCTGTGAAGAACACCGTAAAATTACAGTACATTGCATTTCGAAAGAGCTTCAGACTGGAAATCCGAAGATCCTAGATTGGAATCCTGATTGCACCAGGCAATTTTAAAAAAAAATCAAGATATTTCCTTGTATGTTTTTCTGGTATATTCAGAGTACATTCATCATTATTTGGGTAGACTTTGAAGCATCTATGTTGAATATTTTGTGTTAGAGAGAACATTACAAAAACAATCTTTAAAAAAATATATTGTTAAAAATTCCCTTAACTCATTTTTCTTTTTCTGAGCAAATACTCAGACCCAACAAACGTTGCGTGCATAATATTTAAACCATGTTTGAGCTACTGAATTAAAAGTATTGACTTATTGTTTACAGGAGTTGAGTTTTTTTACATCCTAGTTGAAGTAGGAGACTTCTGTTACTTAGGAAGAAAAATAACCAGTGATGGACGAAGCAAAGAGGATATAAAAAGGAGGTTAGCTCAGGCAAGGAAAGCATTTCTACAGAAAAGGGATCTGTTGACATCGAATATAGATTTAGGTGTTAGGAAGTCATTTTTGAAGGCCTTTGTCTGGAGCGTGGCGCTCTATGGAAGTGAAACTTGGACTATTAGTGCAGCAGAAAAGAGGAGAATTAAAGCGTTTGAAATGTGGTGTTACAGGAGAATGATGAAGATCAGATGGGTATATAGGGTTACAAACGAAGAGGTATTAAGACTAGTGGGAGAGGAGAGATGTTTCTGACGACTGCTAAAGAAGAGAAGAGATAGGTTGGTAGTACACTTACTAAGACGCCCAGGAATAGCAAGCTTAGTTATGGAAGGAAGGGTCGAGGACAAGAACTGTAGGGGTAGACCAAGGTTAGAATATGTTAAACAGATTGCCTCGGACGTAGGGTGTGGTAGCTATGTAGAGATGAAACGATTAGCTCAGGACAGGGAGGCATGAAGAGCTGCATCAAACCAGTCAAAGACTGAAGACTCAAACAACAACAGTTGAAAACTGTAATTTTCTGTAAAATAGTGAGTGCTTTTCATGCTGGGCTCCATAAACTAATCAAGATACCTGAATAAATTTACTTCCACTAGTAGATCTATATAGTGTCTTAGAGACTACCAAGTTTCAAATACATTCATCAGATAGATTCTAAGAAAATGGTGCATGAAGTTTCAAAAAATGTGATTGACGGAAAACACAAAAGGAATGTTTGACTAGTAGCTACCGTAGAGCCTTAAAACATTATGTTTATACCTAGTTTTATTGCATCAAATATCACTTCAGCACAATATTGATACACCAAATTCTTCAGGAAAGATGGGAAATTTTTCTAAGCTTAAAAAAATGACATTTTTGAGCCTCCCACACGTCCCGTCCCGGTTCCCTTAATCCTCTGGTTAACATTCTGACAGCTTGTACTTGATGTACACAACAAGACCTAATAGGTTTTTTTTGTTTATTTTCAGGAAAAACTGCCATCGTTAGAAGATACACAGAGGGTAAGTGCAAATTCACATACTAAATTGAAATTCGTAATTACTGCGAAACAATAGTGTAGTTCAACGACCCTGTTTGTATATCGGAGCTTTGACTTCTCATCACTCTTGGTTTATGGTGTGCGTCGTTCTCGTTGAACCGGAAGCTCCAAAAAGATTAGTCTCCGCATTTCCCGTTCAATGCAAAGGTCAAGAGATAGGCTATTGGGAGATGGTCCGCCTGCTGTCGTAATTAGTAGACCATTGTAGACCTTCCGTTTCTTCAAACTGACTGATAATACCCTATTTGTTGTTATTGTTGTTGATTCTTTTAGGGGCTATGGGGCATCGTGATCATGTAGCCCTATGTACAATACTCGGATGTGTGTGTAGGATTTGTCTGATAACGTGTGTCACTGCGATGTCTGTACCCGTGAGTGTATTTCATTGAAATATATGCAGGATTTGGGTAGGAAGCGGCCGTAGCCTTCAGTTAGGTACCATCCGGCTTCGATTCCCAGCTCTGCCAAGAAATTTAATTCTGGTCTGAGAGTTAGAAAGGGGTACACTCAGCCTCGTGAGGCAAAACTGAGAGAAGATGGGTTAGATTCCCATCTCAGCCATCCAAGAAGTGGTTTTCCATGGATTTCCCACTTCTACTCGAGGCAAATGCCGGGATGGTTCCTAAGTTAAGGACACGGACGCCTCCTTCCTAATCCTCACCTGCATGACACGTACACACTCTACTACATACACCACAATAACACAGGTTATTGGACAAATTCTACAGTAAGTACACTGGGCTAAATGACCACAATGTCGCAAAGCCCTTAAATGAATTAACGACAAACAAGCTAATAATATCAGTGTAAGAGCTTTGTCTAACAGGGCCCAGATCTGAGAATCTAGCTAGCCGTAGAACTGGGAGGAGGAAATGCTGGTCCCCCTGTAGGGATTTATGGATTTTTTTATTGAAACCACATGAACACCCAGTACCCAAGCCCGGAGAAATAACCATAGCCGTAAAGCCCAGCGCGGATGCGAATATCCACGGATAAACCCGCGAGTACCCGCAAATATTTTCGCCATACGGACATAGAAACAAACGTTTGATGCTTTTCAATCGGTCAACACGATTGTACCCAAATGAGATGGGTTATTTCGTACTCCTGAAAAAATTACATGAGACCAAGGTTTCTTTTTCCATGATTAGGGAATAACCCATCTCATGTGGGTACAATCGTGTTGACCGACTGAAAAGCACCAAACTTTTGTTTACTAAGGCAACGCTGAAAAATGGCTTCAACCACCATAATAATAATAATAATAATAATACGGATATAGTTTGCATGGCTGTGCAGATAGCGGATGAGCTGCGGATAATGTTTGGAGTAAATTTGCGGATAGCTTTTAGAATACAATCCGAACTTGTTGATTATCATCACCAGGACAGCTTGTCACGGTGGGTGAGTGGTTATCGTGTCGGACTACTAACCCCCAAGGTTGCAGGTTCGCTCCTGGCCGTGGTAATTGATTTTTGAAAGGCGACATAAATCACGACATGCATGTCTTACGTTGTTGGCATGTTAAAGAACCCATTTGAATTCAGTAGGCCGTGTTCATAATGGCAACACAAAGTTCCTCCCTCTCTACTAGAAAGCGCTATGGTGTCAAGTAGCTTAGATATCTAACCACCTTGACTTTCATAGCCTTTCAAGGAACGACGAAATTTGACGTGCAAGCTGCCCTCTGGGTGTCAAATAACAAAGCTTGCACCCGGCACCCGAGACCATACGATATTATTATTATTATTATTATTATTACTACTAGGAACCGGGTGTTTGACATATAGTTTTCCGTTATGCTTTTCTCTTGACAAATGTAAGATTATGATTTACGCTTATCTCATTCAAGTTATTTCATTAAGCATAATTAACTCTTCAAACTGAAAAGGGTTGCAATCTGGCTGTATAGCAATCATTTTAAAATAGCACATTACAAAGCCTAGGAGAACTACTTTCTTCTTAAATCACTAAATGTGTTGCTTTAATACTTTAAATAAAAAATATTATTGTATTGCCAGTCGATTCGGATAACAGTCGTGCGGATGCGGATAACAGTCGTGCGGATGTGGGGCGGATGCGGATAACAGTCGTGCGGATGCGGATAACAGTCGTGCGGATGCGGATAACAGTCGTGCGGATGCGGGGCGGATGCGGATTACAGTCGTGCGGATGTGGGGCGGATGCGGATAACAGTCGTGTGGATGTGGGGCGGATGCGGATTACAGTCGTGCGGATGTGGGGCAGATGCGGATAACAGTCGTGTGGATGTGGGGCGGATGCGGATTACAGTCGTGCGGATGTGGGGCGGATGCGGATAACAGTCGTGTGGATGTGGGGCGGATGCGGATAACAGTCGTGCGGATGTGGGGCAGATGCGGATAACAGTCGTGCGGATGTGGATAACAGTCGTGCGGATGTGGGGCAGATAACAGTGGGGCGGATGCGGATAACAGTCGTGCGGATGTGGGGCGGATGCGGATAACAGTCGTGCGGATGCGGATAACAGTCGTGCGGATGTGGGGCGGATGCGGATAACAGTCGTGTGGATGTGGGGCAGATGCGGATAACAGTGGGGCGGATGCGGATAACAGTCGTGCGGATGCGGGGCGGATGCGGATAACAGTCGTGCGGATGCGGATAACAGTCGTGCGGATGCGGATAACAGTCGTGCGGATGCGGATAACAGTCGTGCGGATGTGGGGCGGATGCGGATAACAGTCGTGTGGATGTGGGGCAGATGCGGATAACAGTGGGGCGGATGCGGATAACAGTCGTGCGGATGCGGGGCGGATGCGGATAACAGTCGTGCGGATGCGGATAACAGTCGTGCGGATGCGGATAACAGTCGTGCGGATGTGGGGCGGATGCGGATTACAGTCGTGCGGATGTGGGGCGGATGCGGATAACAGTCGTGTGGATGTGGGGCGGATGCGGATAACAGTCGTGCGGATGTGGGGCGGATGCGGATAACAGTCGTGTGGATGTGGGGCGGATGCGGATAACAGTCGTGTGGATGTGGGGCGGATGCGGATAACAGTCGTGTGGATGTGGGGCGGATGCGGATAACAGTCGTGTGGATGTGGGGCGGATGCGGATAACAGTCGTGTGGATGTGGGGCGGATGCGGATAACGCACAGGGCTCTATCCACAATATCAGTATGAGAGCATTATTAAATCATGAGTTAAATTTGTTAAAGATGTACTGAATGAATGTTACGTATTGCAGATAACAACAATGCTTCTTGAAAATGTAATAACAATGGATCTAAAAGTTCCAGATCACAGTTGTTAACCCGAGAAGACTGGCGCAAGGGTATTATTGACCCGTGGCTTAAATAATGCTCTATATTTTCGTTTTGGTCAGCCCTCATTTCCTGTCTCTTACTTCACTTTTCATCCTAGCCTTGAACTTCACTCTGCAAAAGAAACATATCCAAAGCTTTTTGAACAATCAATTTATGTCTATAGACTATTATTTACGGTCGGGTGGCGTAGTTGGTAGCATGCTGAGCTTCTATGCCCAAGATCGCCGGTTCAAACCCGGCCAAAATCGTCGGATTTTTAAGAGCGTTAAAAATCCCTCATTATACCTTCCTTCGGAGGGGCAGTAAAGCCGGCGGTCCCATGTCATAGATTTATGGCATGTTAAAGAACCTTCCACTAATTACACCTGTGTGAAGCTAAATTGTATAGGTTAAGAATGTAAACAACGCTCTTAGGTTCCTACGTTCGTTGCCAAGAGCCGACTGTGGTGGCGTCTGGTAGCTAAGTTCTGAACTAGTAGTCGTTGACGGTGGCGTTTGGCGGCAAAAGTAGGAACTATTTGAAAAATTCAAAAGTCTGCAGTCCTTACTTGAATTAAAAAACAGATAACACACACTAATACAGTCATCAGAATTAACACCGGTTATCAGACAGATTCTACACACACCTAAAGTACACGGGGCTACATGACCGCGTTGTCGCAGCCCCTAAACTTAAGAACCAATCAGATTTACCCATGGTGCCAGCCCTCGCGTGACAATTTTCGGGAGGCAATCCGTAAAAAATAAGGGGGAAAATCCACCTATTTTGGTGCAGCACAATCACATAGCTCACGTTCGTGTTGATCCATGTTTAGGGTCCAGGAACACCTTGGTCATCAGCCTCATTGTTAAAAAAAAAATAGAGATGACTGCTTTGCAGCCACTATCAAGGCCAATTATACTGTTACGAAAATTGTGACTCTTCTGCATGTTAAATTTAAAAAATATAAAGAAACCTCATTTTATATTTGGCATAGTTCATAGGAAGACACCAGGTGTCAAATTACTTCATTAAAATGCGTACGATTACGACAAGAAGGGGGTGTTACTCTATGGGTCAAAATGACCCGGTGCAAGTCCTCGTGTCATTTTTTTTTTCACGCCATTTCTCAAGGGTTAAGGTGACAATCTCTGAACACTATCCTCGCCAATCGTGTCCGGAGTATCGGGTACATTGGGCGCGCCCGGGCGTTGCAGGTCTCTGGAGTGGACACCATGCACTTGACGCGAGAGTGAGAGGGGTGGTGGTGAATAAGGTGACCGATAAGAAGAATGGCTCGTCTCCCACACCGCTCTATCAAGGTTAAAACACACCTGACCTCGAACTTGACCTCGCATCACCTGACTCGCGGATCGAAGTACACGACATACAGCAAGCTCTCACAGCGACAAACTTTCTACTGAAGAACATCTCCACCTAGCACTTTGAGGAGAAAACTGAATACCTACACAGATTTGTGTTACATAATCCATTATCAATAGATCTGTGTCCGGCTCCGTGGCTAAATGGTTAGCGCACTAGGCTTTGGCCCAAAGTGCCCCGGGCTCGATTTCCGGCCGGGCCATCAGGGATTTTAATCTCCTGGGGTTAATTCTAATGGCGCGCAGGTCACCCACGGGCGTCATCTATAATAGAAAGACCTGCACTCAGCCACTCCAGGGGCCACACGATCATTAATAGATCTATTATTTTCTGAGTTCCTTGTTGCCGATGAAATTGTATTTGTGTGTTTCATGACTAATTAAACTAGAACTGTCAATTTTATAGCATCTAGCCAGTTGCACCAGAGACCATGAAGTTACTTAGCCTACCAAGCGTCCGCTGCCCAGCCATTATTGGCCTGCAGATTGTGGGATTACGCGTGATCAGCGAGTCGTATCCGCTCTGCCACCAATCCTGGATTTCCTGGCTGGGGTGTGCTTCACTTTGACAGCTACTCAATTGTCCTCACGAGATTGAGTGCACCCCATTCCTGTTTCTCAATGAGCCGGGAATCGAACCCGGGGGCTCCGAGTAAGTGGCAGGCGCGCTACCCATCACCGGGCAAACACTGGGTCCTCTTAGGCCCAATCGTGGTAACGAATACAAGCTCTAAATATACCCCAAAGTTAAGCATAAATCCACACGTAAAATAAACGAGGTATTTGTTATTCATTTATTTCTTTTTCTTTGTTTCTTTTTCTTCGTTTCTTTCTCTTTGTTTCTTTTTCTCTCTTTGTTTCTTTCTCATTCCTTTGTTTGTGTCTTTCTCTTTGTTTCCTTCTTTCTCTTTGTTTCCTTCTTTCACTTTGTTTGTTTCTTTTTCATTTTGTTTGTTTCTTTCTCATTCCTTTGTTTTTGTCTTTCTCTTTGTTTCCTTCTTTCTCTTTGTTTCCTTCTTTCACTTTGTTTGTTTCTTTTTCTTTTTGTTTGTTTCTTTCTCTTTGTTTCTTTTTCTTTGTTTATTTCTCTTTCTGTGTTTCTTCTTCTTCTTTGCTTGTTTCTTTCTCCTTGTTTGTTTCTTTTTCTTCCTTCGTTTCTTTCTCTTTGTTTCTTTCTCTTTTTCTTTCACTTCCTTTGTTTCTTCCACTTCCTTTGTTTCTTTCTCTTTCTTTATTTATTTTTTCTTTATTTCTTTCTCTTTGTTTGTTTCTTTTTCTTTCTTTGTTTCTTTCTGTTAGATTCTTTTTCTTTGTTTCTTTCTTTGTTTCATTTTCTTAATTTCATTTTCTTTCTTTTTGTTTTCTTTGTTTGTTTCTTTTTCTTTCTTTCTTTCTTACTCTCTTTCTTACTTTCTTTCTTTCTATTTCATGTTTCTTTTTATTTGATTGTTTTGACTGAATATACCTCTTACTGGTTGCCATTTTGCTCATACCATACATTGGATTGTAATTGTTCGCTAAGGTTACAAACCGATCTCCACGAAGACTGCCAGGTTTCGATTCCCGGCTCTGCCGTGAAAGCTTTTAATTCTGATATGTGATTGGTCAGCCTGTAGAGGACAATTCATTGGGGAGAGTGTTCATATCCTACTGTCGGTTTTCCCGTGGGTTTCCAAGGTAGTTCAGATCACTGCAGCCTCCTAGCTTCATTTACAAGCATACGCATTATAGTATGGTTACTACAACAACGCAGGTTGTCAGATTCTGACCCCTCTTGGATGTCACCACGGGATGTCTGGGTTTGATTCGCGGCTCTGCCAAGGAATGTAATTCTGGTCCGAGGGTAGTAGTTTAGGTTTTCCATGGTTTCCCACTTCTACCCCAAGTAAATGCCGGGATGGTTCCTACTTAAGGCCACGGCCGCCTCCATTCCAATCCTTACCTGAATTACAAAACAAATTGTAAAATAATAATAATAATAATAATGTTGGTTTTACGTTCCTTATAACTACTGCGGCTTTTAGAAACGCCGGGGTGCCGGAATTCTGCCCCGAAGGGGATCTTTAACGTGACAGTAAATGTACTGACACGGCTCCCTCCCATTGGCGCACCGTCAAATACCAGAACTCGACCCTGCAACTTTGGCCACAGCAGGCGAGAACATTACCGCTCCACTACGCAGTCAGACAAGTTGTACACATAAGTAGACGGGGCTCCTATAAACAACGACAACTGCTGAATTAAGAGTTCTCCTACAATTTCAGATAAACTCCATGCACACACAAATACACGGGGATGATGACCAACATGTCCTAAGCCTCTAAATGAAGCAACGAACAATAAATTATTCTCACAGGCAGTTCCTCACAGTTCTTAAATATTCTCTGCCATCTGATTCTAGGGTTCAAATGAAGACTTTCCGGATATCATTACGCTACTGTTACGTAAGCAAGCGACCTTGAAGGTAGTTCGCGGAAGAAGGTTGCCTGGAATATTTGTCGTGTATTGGACTTACCTCTGCTGTCGTTAATTCACTTAAGGGCTAGCGATACCGACGTCATTTAACACCATGTATACAAAGGTGCGATGGCCAACGCATCTTCAGTCGGGGCCCTTTCATCCCTAAAATCATACCGCTCAGTCCCGCCCAAATGATTACGCGAGTTTCGTGTCGGCTTTCATTCTCGGGACACCAGATGTCTTGACCGTTCTTTTCTGTTTTAAAGACACTGCCAACAGCATACTGAGGTTTCCGCATTTTGCATCGAGTATTTAAAAACGTAAGCATTTTTCTGAAGACAAAATACAACCAATATTACCGGCAAATTAATTCGACAAACATCTTTCAAATAGTAACTGAAAGGCATAATAATAAATATAATACTGTATTTGCAACAAGAAATCACTTTCCACTCTCCCATTCTCCCAGGGGCACCCGATGCGATTGAGAAGTCATCGTTAACCATCAACATCAAATATATTATATAAATAATTCATGCTTTTGGGCTAATGCCGTGTGTATTTTTAATTTAAACCATACGTTTCGGAGAAACCTTGCCTCCTTTTTCAATGGAAATAAACAATGTGGCCAAAGAAAGTATATCAATGAGATTACAAAAAATATAGATAAATTCCTCTGTTCGTCACCAGAGAGCAGCTGCCAGAAATAACTGTATGGACCATGGTGGAACGGCGGACAGAGTAGTAAGTAACAAGAAGGTAAAGGGGGCGGTGTGAAAATATAGAAACACCTCGAAGAATGAGGAGGGGGGGGGAGGGGGGAGGGTTAGATGGATATAAGGAAACATAGACAAAAGGGAATACTAGCTGAACAATACCTAACGTCATACAGTCAACGGCGAAAAACAGATGGAAACTCCTCCAGTGACGAACAAAGGAGATCAAATCCAGGCTCTGAGCCCTAGAGGGAAAATGTACAATTTTAAATATGTGAAGAACAGAGAGACTGAGAGGAACTATCTCCCTAGATCCTTAATAACTGGTAGCCAAGTGTCACTTAGCTGATAACCAGTGTCTCTGTTAAAATTATTGGGATTTTTACGAATTTCAACTGCCTCCCTTATAATTCTAGACCAGTTGTGCTTAACAAGGGCAAGCGCATGAGCATCCTTGAAACATGCATCGTGCCCTGAAAACAGGGCATGTTCAGCTATAGCTGATTTGTCAGGTTGGTTTAGACGGATGTTCCTTTGATGCTCTTTGATGCGAGTGGCAATGGATCGTTTTGTTTGTCCAATGTAGACTTTTCCGCAAGTACATGGGACTTCATACACCCCAGGTTGTAGTATTGGGGACAATTTATCTTTGTTTAATGCTAAACGTTGACCAATTTTCGTCATAGTGCCGAAAACTGTTTTTATCTTGTGCTTGCGGAGAATCTTAGCAACGCGGTCAGTGGTATTGTGAATATAAGGGAGGTAAGCAGTTCCTCTCACGTCGGAGCTCTGAGAAGGTTGTCTATCCCTCCTTCTGGGATGTAGGGACCTATATACACACATCAAAAAAAGTTTTGCATCACCTCGGTTCCAAGAGTTCCGGAACCGTTAAATACAAAGGGAATAGAGATCAACACAAACAACATTTCAGCTCGTTTTATTGCTCATGAGACCCACACATTGCATGTTGTACCATCATACAGCTAGACTTTCAGCATTTGTGGTCCAGATTGCAGTACACACCACTACCTCTAATACCCAGTAGCACGTCCTCTTGCATTGATGCATGCCTGTATTCGCCGTGGCATACTATCCACAAGTTCATCAAGACACTGTTGGTCCAAATTGTCCCACTCCTCAACGACAGTTAGTTAGTTAGTTAGTTATTGTTGTTTTAAGGGGCGGAACTACGAGGTCATCTGCCCCTCTTAACACAGATTAAAGAATACAAATTTTGAATTGAATTTAAAATTTTGAGGTGGATATCTAAATTTAAAAAGACCAAAAATTAATGAAACAAAAAACAAACAATTAAATAAAAAATTATACAAATAAACAAAAATTACGGAAAAAACAAAACATTATCATTCAAAAACGAACAAGTCGTTGAGTCAATGTTCACTGGAAAATTTAGATTGCTGGCCCTAACCCACTCTCACTTATAAAGCGGATAACGCGATCAGCAGCCACCGCGTCATCGGCTAATATAAGTTTGAGTGTCGTCTGCAAACCAAGGTTTCTTCGTAACTCAGCAAGATCCACACACTGGGTGAAAATGTGGGCCACGGTGAATACGGCTCCACAGGTACAAAGTGGGGGGTCTTCCCTTCTCATTAGGTATGAGTGGGTGGATCTTGTATGACCTATCCTTAGCCTACACAAAATGACGGACTCTCTCCGGGCCCGGAAGGAGCTCCGCCACACGCGAGTAGTTCCCTTGATCGCTCTCAGTTTACTGGGCAGTGGGTCAGCTAGCCACTGACTCTCCCAAAAAGCCAGAACTTGTAGGCGTAACTGAGAGCGAATATCTCTAGCGGGTACCTCCATTGGTCGAGGTGGTAGTGATACCGCCTCTTTTGCAGCTTGATCCGCTAACTCATTTCCCGCAATTCCCATGTGGCTTGGAAGCCACAGAAAGGTGATTCGAGTGTCAGCGTGGCACAGCCCGGCTAGTAGGTCGTGGATTCGCTGCACTAGGGGGTGTTGCGGGAAACATGTATCAATTGACTGCAACGAACTCAAAGAGTCGGTACACACGAGAAAGTGGATTCGTGCATCCTGTAGTGCAAACTGCAGAGCTTCATAGATGGCAACGAGCTCCGCAGTAAACACACTACAGGCCTCAGGCAAAGAGATCTTGGTATTTGCACCGTCAATAACGTAAGCACAACCCACCTTCTCGTCCACCTTCGAACCATCCGTGTATAGAATGCCAGCGTCCGGAAATTGGTGAACTATGCTGTGGAACTGCCGCCGGTAAACGGACGCATCCGTGTTCACCTTAGGACCTTGGTGAAGATCTAACCGAATTTCCGGACGCGGGACTTGCCACGGAGGCACCTCGCTAGATGTCCGGATCATACAGGGACCTACAGCCACTCCTATTTCAGTACACGAGCTATCAAGTCTAATACCAACCGGCCGAGTGGCACGAGGCCGGTTGGCGTACCCCTGGTGGTTTTGGGTACCGAAGAGAGCTTGATAGGTCGGGTGTTGCGGCATTTGACGCACATTGGCAGCATATGCTAAAAGCATATGTTGGCGTCTATAATTTAAAGGTGGAACACCCGATTCGGCAAGTAGGCTGGGTATCGGGCTGGTCCGGAAGGCACCGGTAGCCAGCCTAACGCCACTATGGTGGATACTGTCCAGCATTTTCAAGGTTGCCGGCCTTGCTGAACCGTATGCCGCAGAACCATAGTCTAGCCGGGACAGGACGAGGGCTTGGTAGAACCGTAGCAGCACCGCACGGTCAGCCCCCCACGTAGTGCCACTAAGAAACCTGAGCATGTTCAGTTTCCTGAGACATGTCATTTTCAATTGCCGTATATGGTGCTGCCACGTTAACTTGCTGTCAAAATGGAGCCCCAGGAAGCGATAAGTGTCAACCAACGGCAACGCAGCATCCCTGAGATGTAGTTCAGGGTGTAAATGTAGCCTCCGTAGCCGACAAAAATGGACGACGGAGGTTTTCGCTGCTGAAAAACGAAAACCCCGGTCGTGAGCCCACCTGTCGACCCGGTTGATAGCTAGCTGCAATTGCCGTTCCACGACTGCCATACTTCCAGAGCTGTAATGCAGAGCTAAATCGTCTACATACAGCGATGGAACTACCGCGGACCCGGCGGCGGCAACAATGCCATTAATGGCAATCGCGAACAAGGTGACACTCAGCACTGAACCCTGAGGAACTCCATTTTCTTGGGTATAATATTGCGATAATGTCCTACCGACCCTTACACGGAAAAGTCGGACGGACATGAAATTCGCAATAAAAGTCGGTAAGTTACCACGGAGTCCCCACTTGTGAAGGGTGGAAAGGATCCCGTAGCGCCATGTGGTGTCGTAGGCTTTCTCTAGGTCAAAGAAAACCGTGACTAGGTGCTGCTTTCGGAAAAAAGCCCCCTGTATGGCGCTCTCAAGTCGCACCAGATGGTCAGTGGTGGACCTATGAGAGCGAAATCCACATTGGTACTCAGACAGGAGACCTTTATCCTCCAAGAACCACACCAGTCGACGGTTCACCATCTTTTCGAGCAGCTTACATAGGCCATTTGTCAAACAAATGGGCCTATAGCTGCTTACAAACTTGGGATTCTTTCCAGCCTTAGGAATCGGTATCACGATCCCCTCTCGCCATTGAGATGGAAACTCCCCTTCAATCCATATACGATTGAAGAGGATCAACAGTTTTTTTATACTGGAATCGCACAGATGTTTTAACATTTGATTATGTATGTTATCCGGTCCAGGAGCCGTATCCCTGCACAGTGCAAGCGCACTGCGCAGTTCCCATTCAGAGAATGGTACATTATAGGACTCCGAAGCAGCAGTGGCAAAGGACAAGGGGTGAGTCTCTGCCTCCCGCTTCAGAGTCAGAAACGTAGGATCGTAACTCCCGGAGCAGGATACATCGGAGAAGTGCGAGCCAATGCTGTTGGCAATGGCGAGATGGTCCGTGATGATGTCTCCATTGATGGACACTCCGGGTATCGACAGTGATGTCGGGAGTCCGGAGATCCGACGAAGCTTAGTCCACACTTGAGATGATGGAGTATGCGCCGTCATGGACGACACATACTTTTCCCACGTCGTTTTCTTACTCTCCCGAATCAGATATCGGGCTCTAGCACGCATCCTTCTGAAGGTGATAAGGTTGGCCATAGTGTTTTGCCTCCGATAGCATTTGAAAGCACGTCGACGATCTTTAATGGCTGCTGCAATCTCGGCTGTCCACCAAGGGACAAGCTTCCGGCGTGAGTTGCCGGATGAGGAAGGTATTGTTTCCTCAGCAGCAGCCAAAATACCATTCGTTATGTGAATGGTATGATCGTCGACACTCTCAAAGGTATCTTCGGCAAACACCGCGCGTGCCGTGAAAGTTGGCCAATCAGCCCGATGGAGAAGCCATCGACTTGGTAACTCGATGGCTCTCTGGTTCGGAAGAGTAACGATAATTGGAAAATGGTCACTATTACAAAGGTCATCGTGTACACCCCACTGTAGCAGGGGAACCAGCGCACGACTGCACAGGGTAATATCGATACTTGAATAAGTACCGTGTGCAATAGAGAAGTGCGTAGGTTCCCCTGTGTTCAACAGGCACAGGTCCAGCCGCCTGATCAGTCTCTCAAAATCTCTCCCTTTACCGCTAGTGGTAGCGGAGCCCCAGATGGTGTTGTGGGCATTAACATCTCCCAGAAGGAGAAAAGGAGGGGGAAGCTGAGAGACTAGATCCACCAGCTGGTCGTAATCCGGCTGAGAATCAGGCGGGATGTACACGTTACATACTGTTGCCATTACTGGCAACGAAGTACGAACTGCAACTGCCTCTAGCTGAGAACGCAACGGCACCTCTTCACTAAAGAGGCTAGAGTGGACGAGAGTGCAGACGCCACCAGCGGCCACAGCTCCGTCCACCCGGTCTCTAGAGAAGAGTTTGAAGTGACGCATTGTTGTCTCATGTCCAGGACGAAACCTGGATTCCTGAAGACAGACAATGGTTGCCGAAAACGAAGATATTAATTGTCGTAACTCAGCGAGATGAACAGAATAGCTATTACAGTTCCATTGTAATAGTGCCATGGTGTGGACTTAAGTAGAAGTTGGTCTTCTACTTATGCTTGACCGTTTGCCACCCTTCCCCATCTCTAGTTGGAGATGATGGGGCAGGAGAGCACACCTCAATCTCCACATCTCCGTCCGAAGACGAAGAAAATGGAGCGGGTGCTCTCTTGGGTTGCGCGCGGTCGTCGTCGGACCTCACGAGTCTCGCTCTTGGGGAAGAGCGAGAGCGGTGTCGAGGGACTTCCTCCCGGTCCGAAGACTGGGTGTCTGTCCCCGACACGCCCCGAAGAGATTTCTTCTTGGATCGGCGCCGACGTGTGTTTGGGGAAGTAGATGGTCCCTTCCCCACAGACGCCGGGTCCTTATAAAACAAGGTCGCTCCTGCTGGCACCGCTCCACTGGTAGTGGTGGGAGCGGGATGGCCAGCAGATACGTGAGCAGCCCTGCCTTTAGGAGAGGAAGAGAAACGGCGCTGAACCGTTCCCCTCTCCTCCGCCGATCTATTTTCTTTTCTATAGGGGAGTTCCTCCATACGGACGGGCTTGGCTTCAGCAGGCTTCGCCCCCTTGGTGGTAGTGGGAGCAGAAAGGCCAGCAGAGACAGTAGCCACCCCGTCAGCAGGAGGACGAGAGAGTCGGCGACGAACCGTCTCCCTCTTCTCCCCTATATTTTTCGTATTAGGTGGGCTGGAAGAAGGACCAGCCCTGGTCGGCAAAGTCTTCTTTCCCCCTTTAGCTGGGGAAGACTTGTTCGCCGACCGTTTCGGAGAAGAAGAGGACTTCTTCTCCGAATTCGCCGGTTTAGGTGTTAAAACCGGCGCCTTCTTAACCGTGGCCGAAGAAGGTTTTGGGACCTCCTTCGGGCTGACAGTGCTCGCTGGTACAGCGAGGGGAGATTTCAAACTCGTACTAAAAGAGGACATCGAGGGTACTGCACTGGAAACTTTAACGGCAGGGGTGATTGAGGGCGTCGCTGCAGCTGCAAACGATACCCGAAATTCGGGGGCATTCATATCACGGTACCTCTTGCGAGCGTCGTGATATGAAAGCCTGTCAAGAGTCCTGATTTCCTGGATCTTGGCTTCCATAATGAATTCAGGGCACTGTTTTGACCGTGGAGAGTGACTTCCTTGGCAGTTGGGACATATCGGGGGAGGCGTACACCTCTCGTCACCCTCATGTGTCCCCTTGCCACACTCTCTACATACGGCCTTCGCAGTACACCTGGCGGAAACATGCCCGAATCTCTGGCACTGGTAGCAGCGCATAGGTGGAGGGATGTACGGTCGCACATCGCAGTTGTACGATGTGACCTTCACCTGCTTAGGTACAACATCACCTTCAAAATGGAGAATAAAAGCGCCGGTATCGACGCTCCTTTCCCCAATCTTTCGGGTGATGCGCCTAATCTTTGTGACGCCTCTCTTCCCCAGATCCCGCAACAGTTCAGCATCGCTATTCAAAATGAGGTCACGATGGAAAATAACTCCACGGACCTCATTCAGCGTTTCGTGCTTTGTGATCTTAACGGGGATTTCGCCGAATTGCGTGCATTCCAGCAACGCTTCGGTTTGCTGCCGGCTAACGGTATGCAGCAAGAGCTGCCCGTTCCGGAGCTTGGAAATCCCGTTAAGATCACCAAATTTCCCCTCGATTTCCTCAGCGAAAATGATCGATTTTACGAGCTTGAAATCATCCCCGTCAGTCCTGGTAGCTACCAGGTAGCGAGGTGATATGTCTGTCGCAAATCGTTGGTTAAAGGCTTCATCCCAAGGCGTATACACCTTGGGATTAGCTCGACACTCCAGAGACGGCTTTTTAAGGGTGCCACCCTGTACAGGTGTCCGTGATCGCTTTGATGGCATCCCGGACGAAATCCTCCCCGAATACTGCCCACTCCGAACGGGGGCTATCACTGTGGGCGCCACCCAGCCAAGGCAATACCTACCTGGCATAGCAGATATTGCCCGGGGTCCCAGTGCCTCGAACAGGCACTTCCCCCTCGGCATGCACAGGATTTATTCAGCTCCAGTATTCGGCCATGCAGGGACCTTCGTTGTAAGGCGGATACTACTGTAGGGTACATGGCGCACCCACCTGACGGGATGGGGCATACCGTCTAGGCTTTCTGGCCAGATGGCCAAGCTGGTGGCCCTTCCCCTAACAGCATGCATGTTTGTTTCTATTGGTCAAACCAGAGCTGGGACCAGAAAACCAAAATCGACCTTTATAAGGCCCCCTCTAAGTCGCCTTTTACGACAGGCAGGGGATACCGTGGATGAATTCTGCCCTCCCCATCCACAGGGGGTCTGAACAAATCAAAACTGGCAAGTTATTCGGCCATGTCGGCCCTATTAGTCGCCTCCTACGACAGGCAGGGCCTCAACGACAATTCGGCGTAAATCTCTCAGAGTGGTTGGTGGGTCAAGACGTCCATAAACAGCCCTTTTCAACATATCCCAGGCATGTTCGATAGGGTTCATGTCTGGCGAACATGCTGGCCACTGTAGTCGAGCGATGTCGTTATCTTGAAGGAACGCATTCACAAGATGTGCACGATGAGGTCGAGAATTGTCGTCCATGAAGACAAATGCCTCTCCAATATTCTGCCGATATGGTTGCACTATGGGTCGGAGGATGTCATTCAGGTATCTTAAAGCCGTTTCGGAGCCTTCCATGACCACCAGTGGCGTACGTCGGCCCCACATAATGCCACCCCAAAACATCAGGGAACCACCACCTTGCTGCACTCGCTGGACAGTGTGTCTAAGACGTTCAGCCTGACCAGGGTGCCTCCAAACACGTCTCCGACGATTGTCTGGTTGAAGGCATATGCGACACTCATCGGTGAAGAGAACGTGATGCCAATTCCGTGGGGTCCATTCAGCATGTTGTTGGGCCCATCTGTACCGCGCTGCATGGTGTCGGGGTTGCAAAGCTGGACCTCGCCATGGACGTCGGGAGTGAAGTTGCGCATCATGCAGCCTATTGCGCACAGTTTGAGTTGAAACACGACGTCCTGTGGCTGAACGAAACGCATTATTCAACATGGTGGCATTGCTGTCAGGGTTCCTCCGAGCGGCAATCCGTAAGTAGCGGTCATCCACTACAGTAGTAGCCCTTGGGCGGCCTGAGCGAGGCCTGTCATCGACAGTTCCTGTATCTCTGTACCTCCTCCATGTCCGAACAACATCGCTTTGGTTCACTCTGAGACGCCTGGAAACTTCCCTTGTTGAGAGCCCTTCTTGACACAAAGTAACAATGCGGACGCGATCGAACTGCGGTATTGACCTTCTAGGCATGGTAGAACTACAGACAACATGAGCAGCGTACCTTCGTCCTGGTGGAATGACTGGAACTGATCGGCTGTCGTACCCCCTCCGTCTAATAGGCCCTGCTCATGCATGGTTGTTTACATCTTTGAGCAGTTTTAGTGACATCTATGAACAGTCAAAGGGACTGTATCTTGGATACAATATACACAGTCAACGTCTATATGCCGGAGATCTGGGAACCGAGGTGATGCAAAACTTTTTTGATGTGTGTATAATGGATTCATTATAGCCATTACCCTTAAACATGGTTTGTAAGGCATGTAACTCTTCCTGAAGAGTTGATGCCTCACAAATACGTTCCGCTCTTTTGCTCGAGTTGTTATAATTCCTTGTTTTTGTGCTGGGTGGTGGTGGGAGTCCGCATGTAAATAACGGTTAGTGTGAGTTGGCTTACGGTAGACGCTGTGCCCCATGGAGGCCATCCGCTTTCCTCCTCACAAGAACATCCAAAAAAGGTAAGCATCCACCTGACTCTAGCTCCATTGTGAAGTGTATTGAAGGATGCAGCTGATTTAGGTGGTTCAGAAAGTGGTTCAGTCTTCTCAGAACCCCTCCTCCCACACCACGAACGTATCATCCACATACCTCCACCAAATCACAGGTTTGAAAGACGCCGAAGATATAGCCTCCCCCTCAAAATGTTCCATGAAAAAAAAATTGCCACGACAGGCGAGAGTGGACTTCCCATGGCCACACCATCAGTCTGGCTCGTAATATTTACCATCCCACAAGAAATAGCTGGAACACAAGCAGTGGTGGAATAATCGGGCAATGTCCTCAGGAAACAAATCCTTGATGAGTGACATGACTGAGTCCACCGGCACTCTGGTAAACAAGGCACTACATCAAAACTCACCAAAATAGCATTTGGTTGAACGGCGATGGTTGACAATTTTTCGACGAAATGGGTTGAATCCCTAATGTAGGACTGTGTGCGCCCCAAGTGCGGCTGAAGCAACTTGCTGAGTATTGCGCAAGAGCATAAGTTGGAGAACCTATTGTGCTAACAATTGGTCGAAGAGGGACGTCTTGCTTATGGATTTTTGAAGACCATACAATCTCGGAGGAACAGCATCTCTCGGAATAAGACATCTTCCCTCTTCTTTTGGAATAGATGACAGTTTAACAAGCTTAGCAGTGGGCATTGGATACACGAGTGGTTGGATCACGAGTGCACAGTCTGTACACAGGATCAGATAACAGAATCGAGATTTTACTTTTATATTCAAAACGGTATCCATCACACTGTCGCATTTCCCTTGTCAGCATGAAGAATAGAAATGGTGTCATTATTTCTTAGTTCCTTCAATGCCTTTCTTTCACCCCGAGTTAAATTGGGTGCGGGTACTTTAGAGGATATTAATATCCTCACACTTTCTTGTCTAACTTCTTCAGCTTCATCTGGAGGTAAATTGTAGATGGCAGCCTCAACGGATGTGATCAACTCCTCTGTAGGAATTTTGGAGGGGTGCGAGAGCAAAGTTGAGACCTCTGCTTAGTAAAGTTGTGTTGATAGTCATCTAAAGGGGTATAGAAAGATTGACTACAACTATACTAGTACAAAGAACCGTACGAGGAGCTGTTTGTCTCGAGGACAATCGAGGAACTTAGCTCTTTGTCTATCTACAGCCCGACAAAAATTATTCTCGGCCTGAATAGCGGAGATACGTTCAAAGAACAGCCACAATTCCTCTGAGAGAATGCTACTAAGAAGCAGATGTAAGTGTAATAACTCACGGGAAACTGCGTCCAATTCAGTACGAGAGTTCTGGATCCTCTCGATAACAAGTGCCTTGCTAGCGCGCTGATAAATTCTCATAGCTTTATGAGTGTGTATAGTTTGCTTCAATTTTACACAGTTGGGAATGATGTTATGATCCCTGCATCTAAGAAAGAAGGACAACGATGAAAGGAGAGAGCTCCTTCTTCGCCTCAACTTACTAAATTTAGATGATTGTCGAACAACTTCCTCCCCATAGAGGTTTCTAATTTGCATATTAAGGCTTTCACGGCCCGGATTATTATATAAATAATTCATGCTTTTGGGCTAATGCCGTGTGTATTTTCAATTTAAACCATGCGTTTCGGAGAAACCTTGCCTCCTTTTTCAATGGAAATAAACAATGTGGCCAAAGAAAGTATATCAATGAGATTACAAAAAATATAGATAAATTCCTCTGTTCGTCACCAGAGAGCAGCTGCCAGAAATAACTGTATGGACCATGGTGGAACGGCGGACAGAGTAGTAAGTAACAAGAAGGTAAAGGGGGCGGTGTGAAAATATAGAAACACCTCGAAGAATGAGGAGGGGGGGGGGGAGGGGGGAGGGTTAGATGGATATAAGGAAACATAGACAAAAGGGAATACTAGCTGAACGATACCTAACGTCATACAGTCAACGGCGAAAAACAGATGGAAACTCCTCCAGTGACGAACAAAGGAGATCAAATCCAGGCTCTGAGCCCTAGAGGGAAAATGTACAATTTTAAATATGTGAAGAACAGAGAGACTGAGAGGAACTATCTCCCTAGATCCTTAATAACTGGTAGCCAAGTGTCACTTAGCTGATAACCAGTGTCTCTGTTAAAATTATTGGGATTTTTACGAATTTCAACTGCCTCCCTTATAATTCTAGACCAGTTGTGCTTAACAAGGGCAAGCGCATGATCATCCTTGAAACATACATCGTGCCCTGAAGACAGGGCATGTTCAGCTATAGCTGATTTGTCAGGTTGGTTTAGACGGATGTTCCTTTGATGCTCTTTGATGCGAGTGGCAATGGATCGTTTTGTTTGTCCAATGTAGACTTTTCCGCAAGTACATGGGACTTCATACACCCCAGGTTGTAGTATTTGGGACAATTTATCTTTGTTTAATGCTAAACGTTGACCAATTTTCGTCATAGTGCCGAAAACTGTTTTTATCTTGTGCTTGCGGAGAATCTTAGCAACGCGGTCAGTGGTGTTGTGAATATAAGGGAGGTAAGCAGTTCCTCTCACGTCGGAGCTCTGAGAAGGTTGTCTATCCCTCCTTCTGGGATGTAGGGACCTATATATAGTGGATTCATTATAGCCATTACCCTTAAACATGGTTTGTAAGGCATGTAACTCTTCCTGAAGAGTTGATGCCTCACAAATACGTTCCGCTCTTTTGGCTAGAGTTGTTATAATTCCTTGTTTTTGTGCTGGGTGGTGGTGGGAGTCCGCATGTAAATAATGGTTAGTGTGAGTTGGCTTACGGTAGACGCTGTGCCCCATGGAGCCATCCGCTTTCCTCCTCACAAGAACATCCAAAAAAGGTAAGCATCCACCTGACTCTAGCTCCATTGTGAAGTGTATTGAAGGATGCAGCTGATTTAGGTGGTTCAGAAAGTGGTTCAGTTTCTCAGAACCCTCCTCCCACACCACGAACGTATCATCCACATACCTCCACCAAATCACAGGTTTGAAAGACGCCGAAGATATAGCCTCCCCCTCAAAATGTTCCATGAAAAAATTTGCCACGACAGGCGAGAGTGGACTTCCCATGGCCACACCATCAGTCTGCTCGTAATATTTACCATCCCACAAGAAATAGGTGGAACACAAGCAGTGGTGGAATAATCGGGCAATGTCCTCAGGAAACAAATCCTTGATGAGTGACATGACTGAGTCCACCGGCACTCTGGTAAACAAGGACTCTACATCAAAACTCACCAAAATAGCATTTGGTTGAACATCCCAGAAGGAGGGATAGACAACCTTCTCAGAGCTCCGACGTGAGAGGAACTGCTTACCTCCCTTATATTCACAACACCACTGACCGCGTTGCTAAGATTCTCCGCAAGCACAAGATAAAAACAGTTTTCGGCACTATGACGAAAATTGGTCAACGTTTAGCATTAAACGAAGATAAATTGTCCCCAATACTACAACCTGGGGTGTATGAAGTCCCATGTACTTGCGGAAAAGTCTACATTGGACAAACAAAACGATCCATTGCCACTCGCATCAAAGAGCATCAAAGGAACATCCGTCTAAACCAACCTGACAAATCAGCTATAGCTGAACATGCCCTGTCTTCAGGGCACGATGTATGTTTCAAGGATGCTCATGAGCTTGCCCTTGTTAAGCACAACTGGTCTAGAATTATAAGGGAGGCAGTTGAAATTCGTAAAAATCCCAATAATTTTAACAGAGACACTGGTTATCAGCTAAGTGACACTTGGCTACCAGTTATTAAGGATCTAGGGAGATAGTTCCTCTCAGTCTCTCTGTTCTTCACACATTTAAAATTGTACATTTTCCCTCTAGGGCTCAGAGCCTGGATTTGATCTCCTTTGTTCGTCACTGGAGGAGTTTCCATCTGTTTTTTCGCCGTTGACTGTATGACGTTAGGTATCGTTCAGCTAGTATTCCCTTTTGTCTATGTTTCCTTATATCCATCTAACCCTCCCCCTCCCCCCCCCCCCTCCTCATTCTTCGAGGTGTTTCTATATTTTCACACCGCCCCCTTTACCTTCTTGTTACTTACTACTCTGTCCGCCGTTCCACCATGGTCCATACAGTTATTTCTGGCAGCTGCTCTCTGGTGACGAACAGAGGAATTTATCTATATTTTTTGTAATCTCATTGATATACTTTCTTTGGCCACATTGTTTATTTCCATTGAAAAAGGAGGCAAGGTTTCTCCGAAACGTATGGTTTAAATTAAAAATACACACGGCATTAGCCCAAAAGCATGAATTATTTCTATAATAATCCAGGGCCGTGAAAGCCTTAATATGCAAATTAGAAACCTCTATTGGGAGGAAGTTGTTCGACAATCATCTAAATTTAGTAAGTTGAGGCGAAGAAGGAGCTCTCTCCTTTCATCGTTGTCCTTCTTTCTTAGATGCAGGGATCATAACATCATTCCCAACTGTGTAAAATTGAAGCAAACTATACACACTCATAAAGCTATGAGAATTTATCAGCGCGCTAGCAAGGCACTTGTTATCGAGAGGATCCAGAACTCTCGTACTGAATTGGACGCAGTTTCCCGTGAGTTATTACACTTACATCTGCTTCTTAGTAGCATTCTCTCAGAGGAATTGTGGCTGTTCTTTGAACGTATCTCCGCTATTCAGGCCGAGAATAATTTTTGTCGGGCTGTAGATAGACAAAGAGCTAAGTTCCTTCGATTGTCCTCGAGACAAACAGCTCCTCGTACGGTTCTTGATACTAGTAAAGTTGTAGTCAATCTTTCTAATACCCCTTTAGATGACTATCAAACAACTTTACTAAGCAGAGGTCTCAACTTTGCTCTCGCACCCTCCAAAATTCCTACAGAGGAGTTGATCACATCCGTTGAGGCTGCCATCTACAATTTACCTCCAGATGAAGCTGAAGAAGTTAGACAAGAAAGTGTGAGGATATTAATATCCTCTAAAGTACCCGCACCCAATTTAACTCGGGGTGAAAGAAAGGCATTGAAGGAACTAAGAAATAATGACACCATTTCTATTCTTCATGCTGACAAGGGAAATGCGACAGTGGTGATGGATACCGTTGAATATAAAAGTAAAATCTCGATTCTGTTATCTGATCCTGTGTACAGACTGTGCACTCGTGATCCAACCACTCGTGTATCCAATGCCACTGCTAAGCTTGTTAAACTGTCATCTATTCCAAAAGAAGAGGGAAGATGTCTTATTCCGAGAGATGCTGTTCCTCCGAGATTGTATGGTCTTCAAAAAATCCATAAGCAAGACGTCCCTCTTCGACCAATTGTTAGCACAATAGGTTCTCCAACTTATGCTCTTGCGCAATATCTCAGCAAGTTGCTTCAGCCGCACTTGGGGCGCACACAGTCCTACATTAGGGATTCAACCCATTTCGTCGAAAAATTGTCAACCATCGCCGTTCAACCAAATGCTATTTTGGTGAGTTTTGATGTAGAGTCCTTGTTTACCAGAGTGCCGGTGGACTCAGTCATGTCACTCATCAAGGATTTGTTTCCTGAGGACATTGCCCGATTATTCCACCACTGCTTGTGTTCCAGCTATTTCTTGTGGGATGGTAAATATTACGAGCAGACTGATGGTGTGGCCATGGGAAGTCCACTCTCGCCTGTCGTGGCAAATTTTTTCATGGAACATTTTGAGGGGGAGGCTATATCTTCGGCGTCTTTCAAACCTGTGATTTGGTGGAGGTATGTGCTTGATACGTTCGTGGTGTGGGAGGAGGGTTCTGAGAAACTGAACCACTTTCTGAACCACCTAAATCAGCTGCATCCTTCAATACACTTCACAATGGAGCTAGAGTCAGGTGGATGCTTACCTTTTTTGGATGTTCTTGTGAGGAGGAAAGCGGATGGCTCCATGGGGCACAGCGTCTACCGTAAGCCAACTCACACTAACCGTTATTTACAAGCGGACTCCCACCACCACCCAGCACAAAAACAAGGAATTATAACAACTCTAGCCAAAGGAGCGGAACGTATTTGTGAGGCATCAACTCTTCAGGAAGAGTTACAAGCCTTACAAACCATGTTTAAGGGTAATGGCTATAATGAATCCACTATATATAGGTCCCTACATCCCAGAAGGAGGGATAGACAACCTTCTCAGAGCTCCGACGTGAGAGGAACTGCTTACCTCCCTTATATTCACAACACCACTGACCGCGTTGCTAAGATTCTCCGCAAGCACAAGATAAAAACAGTTTTCGGCACTATGACGAAAATTGGTCAACGTTTAGCATTAAACAAAGATAAATTGTCCCAAATACTACAACCTGGGGTGTATGAAGTCCCATGTACTTGCGGAAAAGTCTACATTGGACAAACAAAACGATCCATTGCCACTCGCATCAAAGAGCATCAAAGGAACATCCGTCTAAACCAACCTGACAAATCAGCTATAGCTGAACATGCCCTGTCTTCAGGGCACGATGTATGTTTCAAGGATGATCATGCGCTTGCCCTTGTTAAGCACAACTGGTCTAGAATTATAAGGGAGGCAGTTGAAATTCGTAAAAATCCCAATAATTTTAACAGAGACACTGGTTATCAGCTAAGTGACACTTGGCTACCAGTTATTAAGGATCTAGGGAGATAGTTCCTCTCAGTCTCTCTGTTCTTCACATATTTAAAATTGTACATTTTCCCTCTAGGGCTCAGAGCCTGGATTTGATCTCCTTTGTTCGTCACTGGAGGAGTTTCCATCTGTTTTTTCGCCGTTGACTGTATGACGTTAGGTATCGTTCAGCTAGTATTCCCTTTTGTCTACGTTTCCTTATATCCATCTAACCCTCCCCCCTCTCCCCCCCCCCTCCTCATTCTTCGAGGTGTTTCTATATTTTCACACCGCCCCCTTTACCTTCTTGTTACTTACTACTCTGTCCGCCGTTCCACCATGGTCCATACAGTTATTTCTGGCAGCTGCTCTCTGGTGACGAACAGAGGAATTTATCTATATTTTTTGTAATCTCATTGATATACTTTCTTTGGCCACATTGTTTATTTCCATTGAAAAAGGAGGCAAGGTTTCTCCGAAAAGTATGGTTTAAATTAAAAATACACACGGCATTAGCCCAAAAGCATGAATTATTTATATAATAATCCGGGCCGTTAAAGCCTTAATATGCAAATCAAATATATTATTTATTATTTGGCGTGTGGCTTTTAATGCCGGGAGTGTCCGAGGACATGTTCGGCTCGCCAGAGGCTGTAGCTGCTTCAAGAGCGTGCGCGCGTGCCCGCGTGCCCGCGTGCCCGCGTTCTCTCTCTTTCTCTCTCTCTCTCTGTGTGTGTTTTTTTTTTAATTTTTCTTATATAAAATCGGAACAGCTGGAGCGATTTCAATGAAACTCGGTGAGGTCATGGCACCATTTTGGCCGACCCCGACCGTGCCCTTCAAATTTTATTACGTTTCACCAATCCAACATGGCAGCTGTGTGAAATATTTTACCGGCATTCTATAACTCGGAAACTATTAGTGATATCACCCTGAAATGTGTACGGTGATAAAGGTCACTACTAAAAGTTCACCTTTGAGACTTACAAAAACCTATTACCTACAAACCGAAAATGGCGGTCAAGTGAAGTTGAAACTTTTAAGTAGATTTTTCTCGCGATTTAACCACCCAATCGCAATGAAACTTGGTACAGTAAATGTTTATACAAATTTTAATGGACTGCCATCTAATTTAGTTCAATTCTTTACAGAACCGCAAGATAGCGGCTGTGCAAAATTTTAAAATTAAGTTCTTATTTCTTATGTATTATTCATGCGATCGACGTGAACGTTTGAATAATGAACCTACGCAATAATCGTCATCTAATATACATAACTCTATGGACTACATATATATAAAATCCAAAATGGCGACCATCCGAAATATTGCGACGGTTCTCAATATCGACGAGTATTAATCTATGACAGCAATAAAACTGAAATTTCGTATGGGACTTTCAATAACGTGGTGAGCACCAATCCAACATGGCGGCGACGCGAAATATAAATATTTAAAAGGACGTTTCTCGCGATTTAACCATCCGAGTGCAGTGAAACTTTGTACGGTAAATGGTTATACACATTTTAATCCACTGGCATCTAATTTATTTCAATTGCTTTCATAACCACAAGATGACAGCTGTGCGAAATTTTTAAATCTCGTTTTTATTTCGTCCTAATCATGCGATTGAAGATTGAATACTACACCTACAGAATAATCTTCATGTAATAGTACATAACTCTGAGACCTACATATACGGAGGTTGAGTCAAAAGGCATGGCAACTTTTTTTTTCTCTCGCGAACAGGAGACAACACGGAAAATCTACGATATGCATTTGGAAACGTACGGTATTTACTTGCGTAGCATGCCCCCAAGCGAGTGGGTGAAACGTTATAGGGTCTTGAGGTGCAAACGCTAGCTTGCCGTGTAGTAGTACCTGCTGACAATGTTAAAAACGCTAGCAGTCATCGCGTACGACGATGTAGTTGAGTTGTACTGCTATAGATGGTAGCAAAATCGGAAAATTGGTGAGTATTCTTGTTAATGTTGTATATTTAATTAATATTTGAATATATATCAATAGTAAATACATATTGCAGTGCTTAGAAAAGAATACAATCGGTTTCGAACAATATTATACGATGAAATTGAATTATATTCAATCACACATCGATTTTAGTCGATACACTGCGCTGGTAAACGATATCAGATACTATCGATATAATTCAAAATAAGAACTGGCTGTTCCAACGCTTCCCGTTATTAAAACGTGATATTTCTTAATTCGATTGATAGGAAGTACCGCACTGACAATTAAATAATACTGGTGTGTGATAAGTGCAGCTGTAATTTTGTCTTACAATTCATTTTTAATATTGTAGTATAGTAGCCTACTCTTTCTATTTGTACATATCTGTGGGGTAGGTCTATGTCATGCCATTTGCTTTGTGGAAACATGGGCTGATAACCTTGAAACATCCACAACTATTCTGAAAGGGCCTATGTTTTCTTCTCTACCTGATATCACAGGGGGAAGAAATCTCCTATTATTAGACCAATTACTAAAATATGACCATTAAAAGGCAGGGGAAGGAAGGATGGAAGGAAGAGGTGGGGGGATAGAATAGGGGAAAGGGTCGAGTAGGCACGGGCCGGGGACGGATCGCGCTCGAAAGTGCATCGTCGCGCCATCTCATATTGTCAGTTGGAACTACTTGCGCCGAACAATAGGTTGGTGCCGTAGGTAATCTGTGGTTGGTGCACAGATTACCTTGGTGTCAAAATTTTGCATTAAGATGCCGCTGTAGGCCCCAAGTTCTGTGTGTGAGTGAGAGCGTCACACAATGAAAGTCACAAGCAGGAACAACGATCGTATATTAAAATCGCAGTTCGCGGCAGAAATGCACGCCAATGCCTTACAGAGCTGCGGGAAGCATTATGTTTGCATACCGTACCATGCCCTATAGAAGAGTGGCGAAGTGAGTGGAGACGTTCAAACAGGGTAGAGTATCAACTGTCTATTTGCCTCGCCCAGGCCGTCCAGTGTCCATGGACAAAGTTATACGGATAATGGTGATCGAGCAGTGTTTACAGGACAGGCATTTGACTATAACGGAATTGCAAGAACATCCAGCAATACCACCGGTAACAATGCGGCGCATTTTACACAAGGACCTACAGACTACGTACAAAGGACAGGTCTCCACTGGTTACAGACCTTCGAAATAAGAGGATATAAAAAGTAGATTGGCACAGGCAAGAAAAGCATTTCTAAAGAAAAGGAATCTGTTGACATCGAATATAGATTTCAGTATTAGGAAGTCATCTTTGAAAGCCATTGTCTGGAGCGTGGCGCTCTATGGAAGTGAAACTTGGACTATTGGTGCAGCAGAAAAGAGGAAAATTAAAGCGTTTGAAATGTGGTGTTACAGCAGAATGATGAAGATCAAATGGCTAGATAGCATGACAAACGAAGAGGTATTAAGGCTAGTGGGAGAGGAGAGATGTTTCTGGTTGGTAAGACACATACTAAGTCACCCAGGAATGGATGGAAGGGTCGAGGACAAGAACTGTAGGGGTAGACTAAGGTTAGAATATGTTAAACAGATTACCTCGGATGTAGGGTCTGATAGCTATATAGATATGGAACGATTAGCTCAGGACAGGGAGGCATGGAGGGCTTCATCAAACCAGCCAAAAGACTGAAGACTCAAAAAAAAAAAAAAATATCCTCGAAGTGTAGTGATCAACATCCTTGATGTTGCGGGTTCGAATCTTGTTGTTCTTCGCGATAAGGGCAGGTGATCTAGTTGTTTATCCCCTTAAAAAAAACTATCACTACCACCACCACTTTGGTGAGTCGAGAAATTTTGATTCCCGATAGCTGTGAAACTCCGCTTTCTTCTTGGTGTGAGTCATACCGTTGCTAGGAACACATCTTGTTCGGAGTGAAACCTCTTAAAAGTTGTGAGTCACTACTGTGATAGTGCTGAAGAAGCCTTACATGAATCTCTTCACAGATATAAGGTTGTTGATCTTAGCGTAGAGCAGGCTCATTGTCTTCAGATGAACAGAAAGCAGGCATAGGCCTAAGATAGCGTAAGACGTACCGGTAGTTAATATGCTCTTAAAGAAAGCTTTTTAGTCGGTCAACACACATTGTGCCCAATTACATTAGGCGGGAAAACGAGTATTTAGACCTACATGCCGTAACATGAAACAAATCAGTTATTATTACAAAATAACACGATTTTATGTCCAAATGCTTGCCACGGAGGGTGAGTGATTATCGTGTCGGACTTCCAACCCCCCAAGCTTGCAGGTTCGCTCCTGGCCATGGTAAGTGATTTTTGAAAGGCGCCAAAATTCACGGCATGCATGTCATACGTTGTTGGCATGATAAAGAACCCATTTGAAATCGGTAAGCCGTGTTCATAATGGCAAAATTAATCTCGAGAATTTCCGCCAACACGAAAGTTATTCCATTCTCTACTAGAAAGCGCTATAGTGTCAAGGAGATTGGATATCTAGCCTCCATGACTTTCATAACGTTCCAAGGAACAACAACATTTGACATGCAAGCTGCCCTCTGGGCGCAATTAACGAAGCTTGCACCTGGCACCCGAGGCCATACGATATTATTTTTTTATTATTATTATTTTTATTATTTTTTTTATTATTATTATTCGTCGTTTGGGCCTGCTGAGGACCACGGGGCTCGTATCTCCTCGTCGATTTGTCTTTTCTCTTCTTCCAGTACATTTTCATCATCGGACTATGAGCCAGCTTTCTTTCCTCCGTCCATGGTGGTCTGCTGACTCCGGTGGTTTTCCTAGCTGTCAGTGATACAGGAAAAACTCCCTGTCGGATGGCTTGCCGGAATTGTTGGCGGTCCTGTATGGAATTAAGTGGGATCCCTAGGTGGTCTAAATCCGTCCTGACCGTCGAGATCCACTTGGTCCTAGAGGCCTTCCCTCTTCCTGCCACTGTGGAGATCTTACTGGTGAGCCGGCAAGGGATCATGCGAGTCAAGTGTCCATAGAAGGCCAGGCGCCTTTTTCTTATACAAGTCACAATGTCTCCTTGATGGCTGTAAAGCTCATCATTGTGCCGAATTCTGTAGGTGCCTCCCTCTTCCCGTATAGGTCCTAGTATCCTCCGCAGGATCTTCCTCTCCTTGAGTTCAAGTTTCTTGAGTGGGCCTTTCCTGGCTATCACGAGGCATTCAGAGGCGTACAGAACAGATGGTTTTACTACTGAATTATAGTGTCTGAGTTTGAGGTTTTTGGAGAGGAACTTTGATGCGTAGATACTGCGGCAGGAGTGGTAGGCCCTCGCGAACTTGGTGCACCTGGTGTCTATGGCCAGATTCTCACTCTGGTTTGCCAAAATCCACTCTCCTAGATACTTGACCGCAGGGACTTTTCGGATGATGACCCCCTCAAGTGGAATTGTGGACGGGGCTTCCTTGATGTTGGTCATCAATTCAGTATTCCCAATGTTGATCTTCAGGACAGTCCAAACCGCGACATCGTGAAGACTCTGTAGGTGGTGAGTCTCTTCCTCTATAGTGTTGGTCAGTAAGGCGAGGTCGTCGGTAAAGGCCAGGCATGACACATGAAGGTTATCTTTCTTGTATCCAAGTTGCAGACCAGTCCTTGGTGTTAGTCGCACCATCCATTCCCTTATGATCTTCTCCAGGATGCAATTGAAGATGATGCAGGAGAGTCCATCGCCCTGTCTAACTCCTGTCTTGATGGAGAAGCTCTCGGATAAATCACCTCTGAACTTTACTTTAGATGTTGTGTTTGTCAAGGTGGCCTGGACTAGTTGAAGGGTTTTTTCATCAAGGCCAAATTCTCGCAAGGTGAAGAAAAGACTCTCTCTGTCCACCGAGTCGTATGCCTTCTGGAAATCCACTAAGACAACTACCCAGGGTTGTCCCCCACACCTCTTATAAGTGAGGATGGTCTTAAGATTTTGTATCTGCTCTGGAAAAGATCGGTTGTTACGAAAGCCGGCCTGATATTCCCTAATTGAGAGTCTAGTTGGTTGGTGACTCTAGATAACAGAGCTTTCGAAAGAACCTTGTAGGTAACCTGCAATAAGGAGATACCTCTGTAATTGTTGAGGTCAGTCTTGCTTCCCTTCTTGTGTA
The DNA here is from genome assembly GCA_946902985.2 of Meconema thalassinum. Lineage (NCBI taxonomy): Eukaryota > Metazoa > Arthropoda > Insecta > Orthoptera > Tettigoniidae > Meconema > Meconema thalassinum. The sequence goes on along the minus strand of OX336400.1, from coordinate 96,645,753 downwards.
ACGGGTGAAATAATAATAATAATAATAATTATTATTATTATTATTATGTACAAGATGGGGCACTTAATTGGATGGCATGTTTCGAACGTCAATCGATCATAGTCAGATCCTGCTCACTTGGGCTTAGTTAATGTACGATGTTTATGAATTGCACTTATGCACAATTATATACTGTTTACAGGACTGTTTGTAGAAAGTGAAACACCCAGAAGAAATGGTCGGAGACACTCCCAGAACAGGGGTCGTGTAGGCCTGCGATACCATACTAAGTGATTGAAATCGCAGAGACATGGCGTGCAGATTGGCCCACCAGTGCCCTCTGTCGTGGGACTGGACAGGTCAGTGTTCCGCACAGCTCTGTCGGCGTGGGGCCGTCATACCAAGTGGAAACGTGTGAGCAAGTGCAACGATGACTCGCCGACATCACAGGGTGGACTATCAGCATGTGAGTGCGGTTGAACGGGACAGAATGCTTGGGCTCCGAGAGGCGGGTCTGTCGTTCCGGGACATTGCGACTCGTTCAGGGCTCGCTGCGTCAACAGTAAGGCGAATGTCGATCCAGTGGAGAGAGGAGGGCCGTACACAGTGACTACAGGGTACAGGACGACACAATGTGACCACAGCGCGAGACGACCGCCATCTTTTCCGCATGGCCGTATCAGACAGAACAGCGTCGTCCTCGGTGTTGGCTCGACGTGGGAGCACTGCAACGGGGGTGGACATGTCTGCGTCAACGGTGTGGTGCCGTCTTCTGAGGGCTGGACTGGTAGCATGTATGCCACTGCGTCGGCTTCCATTGACTGGGAACCATCGACGCCTCCGACTACAATGAGCACGTGCACGCCGACATTGGCAGGCTGAGTGGCGAAATGTAGTGGTTTTCGGACAAGTCCCGCTTCAACCTGTCCTACAGTGATAGTCGCATACGCATTCGACGCCGCCGTGGAGAACGCAATCAGACAGACTGTATTGTTGAGCGGCATAGCGGACAAACACCAGGTGTAATAGTTTGGGGGGCGCAATGGCCTATAACGGGTGATAGCGCCTCGTACGTCTTGCGGGCAATCTGAACAGTAACCGCTACATCAGGGAAGTGGTACAGCCCGCGGCACTGCCCTTCTTGCAGGCCGTTCCACAGGACATATTTCAGCAGAACAATGCCCGCCCGCATGTGGCGAGGTATGTGCAAGCCTTCTTCGCAGAACGACGGATACCTATGCTTCCCTGGCTCGCCTGACATGTCGCCGATCGAACATGTCTGGGATATGGTCGGTCGGCAACTTGTTCGTTCAGGTCCACCTGCCGCCACTGTTGATGCTTTGTGGTCGCGCCTACAATCCACGTTGGACGGTATTCCCCAGCAGCGTATTCAAGCACTGTATGATTCCATGCCACGACGTCTAGTGGCTCTTGAGTGCAGCTCGAGGTGGCGCGACGCCGTACTGAAGATCGTCCGTCAATATGCATGTACCGGACTGTCCCTCTAATCAGTAATGTATTGTCATGTCCCTAATCTGTGGTATAAAGTGCAATGTGGTCACATCTCTTGTTCTTGGTGTTTCACTTTCTACAAACAGTACTGTATCATCAAAAAAAGGTGGCCTTAATTTTTATTTGTAATAGCTCAGGCTGTAATAAAGACAAGCATTGCACGTCGCGGCTTCGCCCGCGAATATTCTAGTTGTAAAGAGTACACTTAGCAAAATCTCAATCATGAATGCTATGAAAATGAATAATCAGACTTTATCAATTCAGCTATTGGTGCAGTGTTTAGCTGTTTGTCATTCATTCATAGGTATATCAGAGCGAAGTTAGTTTTCTGGGAATATCACAGACACTGTTAATTTAAGGGCCTTTAAATGTGGTTTTCGGAGATCCTTTATAGTCTGGTGAAAAAGACCTTTCGTACCAACAAACTCACACGTAAAAATTGCGTGAAAAAAATTCTAGTGTGCCCTTTGACTCCCTTAAGCGCTTTTATACTGTATGTATTGATGAATTTTACAGATTAATTTGGTTCCGTGATAACCTTATAACTGTCTGTAAACTTTCACAGTAATTGGAATATTGCATTACGTCTTACAGAAATAGATGGACCTGTGAGATTCTGTTACCATGATTACCGTGTTGCATTCTTTCATTATTTCATTGTAAATATACATGTTTTAAGGTATTTATTTAATTGTGAGACATTTAGAAAGTAAGTGAGTGCGTTTCGCTTACGCATTGGGTTATGCTGAACCTGTAGGTACCCCATATGTGTAGGTTGGTGTTAATGCGACCTTATTTTCGGTACAAAACTGGAATGGAACCTTAGCAGAATAATATAGGGAGGGATAATTCAATTATTTTTACACCAAAAGATAGAGAAAAGCTTAAAGTTTTGTTTACCTATTTAGTAGGTTTCGATGTGAGCTCCGCTGTGGCACGAATCACCGATACGATAGCAACTGTGACTCCTGACATTATTCGGCAGACCTGGACGGAGGTGGACTATCGCTTGGATGTGTGTCATGCCACAAGTTGAGCGCACATCGAAACCTACTAAATATAAGGTGCGTTCAAAAAGTAACGAGCCGGAGGCATAATTACAGAAACCAGTACCTGTATGTTATAAGTATTGGCTCTGGCTGTTGAGGCACTTGTCCCACTGTGACACGAGGCGGTGAATGGCTGTCTCATAAAATTCCCTGGGCTGCTATGTGAACCAGTTGGGTAGATTATTGGCTGAGGAATAACCTAACCACCAAGGGAAGATGATAAAGAAAAGGGAGTGGGTTTCGGACTGGGAAAAAAAGGATGGAGAAATAGGAGGAGAGTCCCCCCAAAAGTTATAAGTTTAACTTTAAATGTCCTAAAAGGTGACTGCCACTGCAAATCAGCTCTCCGATACCTAAAGTGAGTAGGGACCTGGGCAAAGCTAACGGGAGACGCAGCTGGAACTTGGGCGGTTTGCGAGAGAGTGGTTTTAGAGTATTCCCTCTCAAGCATACATATGCCTACTATGGGGAAGGGTGATGGTCTGGCAAGACAAGGAGTAACAGATTTATTATGTATCTGTTCAAAGTAATTTGAAGAACGCCAATAATTTGAATAGGTTTCTATATTTTTTGTCTTCGAAATTGTAGAATTTCTAAAGAGAGACCAAATGCTTCCAAGAAGGATAGGAATAAATCAATTATACTTTTGGGAATAATTTTGGTAAGTGCACCAATACTTGCATTTGGAAATGGCTAAGCTTTTACCCAGCAAGGAGCCGACTAAAAGTTTAGGCAAGGAGAAACACTTAAATTTTGAAAAACCAACCATAAGAATTGGAGAGAATCTCCACAAGCAGGAAGCTGGCGTAGCGAGCTATGCTTGCCTTACTGGCCAGTTAGAATTAGCTATTAAAGCTAAGAGAGACTTTACCGAGTTGGCAACTAAAGAGTTCTTGCTCAAATGCAACAAGTGGTGAAAACCCTATCACAAGATTTATTTGCATTAACGAGGGCATAAACCTAGGAAGAGTCAGGAAAGACAGGATCTTTCCTAACTGTAGTATTAGAAAAATGAAAAAGCGAAAAGGAACTCTTAATTTATTTAACAATTCAAAAGAATTTGATGAATTTAACAAAGATATATTTTCAATTTTGTTAACAATTTGGGGTCGCAGACCTCCGAAAAAACATCTAAAGTTTGCGCCAGGCAATTAACAATTCTATTGGTTTCAAACCTTTATATGTTTTAAAATCCTCGCAAGATTTTAAAATCGAGAGGATAAAGTACAAAAGTTAAGAACAATTAAAGTGATTAAAGTTAGACAGTAAATAGAATACAAGGTGTGTACTTCCAGAAATTTCTGAGAAAATATTCTAGAAAGAGTAACAACTTCGAAAATAACAATAACAAAAACAGGAAGAATAAAATAGAAGTTCCCAACTTCTTATATTTAAGCTGGATTACCCATTTTTTGTGGTTATACAAATAGAGCAGGTCACTTAATGTGAAACCTGAAGAGAAAGTCGAAAGGAAGGTTCTAGACCTCCTATGTTTAAGTAGGAATCACGAGCCAAATGGGGCAAGATTCCCTTTCGTGAAACCTAGAAATAACTCGCTTATGAGTTGAAAGAATTGTATTCCCTAATTAGAAGGGAGAAAGAATGTAAGTTTGAAACTTGTATCAGACACGTAGTTATACAGAAATTAATTAATGATATTTACGCAAAAGGGGAGGGCACGTCTCTAGCGTGACACCTCATTGAAAAGGACCTAAAGTAACAATTTTATTTTGGTTTGTTAGTAAGGGGTTTAGGAAAGATCAACTGGGATGGAGGATAAATGTTCATGGCCGTATTTAATAATAATCGGACGATCGCGACGCGGTAGAAATGTTGAACAAGCACTGGTTTTCACTATAGTCTGTTAAAATAGATGAAAAGTTCACTGTAGTAGCACGAAAGTTTATGGCAAAGAAAGTTATTGCAATGATGGAAAATAACTAGTTGCACTAGGTAGGCGAAAGTCTATTGCTTGAGAAAGTTGTGGATTACAATTAAATGCGCCAGAGAAAATCCCAACGGTGGAAGAAAATTTAGCTATTGCAGTCATTTATAAGGAAGATTCCTTAATTTAAAATAGTATCCCCACATGTGAGTGGAAAATACATGACGGCGCGACTGGTAGATAGAGTGAAGAATCTGGAAGGTTCCAGAACAATCCTAACTGAAGAATAGGGCCAAAGTTATTCCAGCGGTGGAACGAGCTGAGTAATTTATAGACAGTGGGTAATTCCCACGTTGTGAGAAGATTTCTCATAAGAAATGCTGCTTTCCATTGAGATTTGCTTAGACAGACAAAGGCTTAACATGGAAAATCCCGCGAAGGATGATTATTGCCCCAAATATAATAGTCTCACACTGTCTATAAAATGATCGTTAAAAGCATGTAGATATTAAAACCGATGAAGATGAGGTTAAACATGAAGTCTGTACTTATCTTTGCTGCATGGCGATGGTGAAGTTCCCTTTGACGGATAAACTTAAAGTTCCAACATGGCGTGGAATGAAGAGAATGCCTCTTTATTTGAGGAGGCTAGCTCTAGTTGAGCCTTGACTAAGTCGACTGCCGACGTACAAGTGAGACCCACTCAGCGAAGCGCAGAGGGACCAGGAAAGGGAAAAGAGTGGGGGTAGGAAACAAAAGGAAAACATAAGCATAACCAACATTGAAAAGTTAATTTTCTTGATGAGATGGTCTTCAAAGAGTTGATAGTAGGCGACACTATCGCAGCCTGGTGGGTGAAAAAGTAGACGAAGTTCTCTTGATCACGGAGATTATAGCTGGCGATGGCGACGAGATCTGGTGGTCAGATTGATAAGGAAGTCCTCTTGCACAGGGATGAATTGAGGAATTTCAGAGATTCGCTGCTGGATGACGCTAGGGGAGTCATGGAAGATATATATCTAGAACAGACTCACAAGTAACATGAGAACCCTAAACAGCAAAGAGAACATAGGAGATCACTGTTGGTGTTTGAGAAAAAGGAAGGAATGAACAAGCAAAGAGCATTTAAAAAAATATACTCTATCTTACCGTGTATTCCAAGAATACACCACCAGTCCCGCACGTACAGCTGGACGTCGGCATCCGAAGTGAATCGTTGGCCCCGCAGAGCCCTCTTCAGGCTACCAAACATGGCGTAATCACAGGGAGAGAGGTCTGGACTGTATGGAGGGTGGCCGAGAACCTCCCATTTGAATTTCTGCAGGAGTGCCACGACTGTGTTGGCCGTATGAGGTCGTGCATTGTCGTGGAGCGACCACGGCGGCTATGACGTTCACTGTCACTCGGCGGTCCTGGGTAAACAACCAGCTGGACGTCATCGGTAATGCAGGGGGTGCCCCAGACTGGGCATCATCGGCTAACGACACCCGTCCTTCCCTGAAGCGCTTGTGCCACGCCTTGACCCTTGCAAGGGACATGCAGTGTTCGCCGTTCATTTGTGACATTTAGCGATGAATGTCCGTTCCCCATACTCCTTCCACTGTCGGAAACCGAACAACACCTCTTTACTCTTCGGCTGACGCCTCTATGTCACTGTTTGCAATGCGACTGGCAGCGTTGGACGATTGATGCATGCTGCTGCTCGCTTTGTATCGTCACGTGACGTGCACGCGTGCCCTCTAGCGACGGGCTGTGACCTTCCACGCTCTGGTCGGAACCACACCTCGTAACACACGCCACGATTAGCCGATGTAGTCACCGGTTTGTGCATTCCAGCCTCCGGCTCGTTACTTCTTGAACGCACCTTATAGGTAAACAAAACTTTATGATCTTTATCTTTTGGTGTAAAAATAATAAAATTATCTTTATTACAAATCAAAACCTTTTTCGATGACCCTGTACATACTGTATACATGTCTACTTAGTATAAAAAAGTCCCCGATTCTTGGATGTCACGGGTAATCTCGAGAACCACTCGATGGATTTTATCATTTTAAATGATTTTGTCGACTTTATCTGGGGTCTGGCGTTACGTTACGGTGACGGGACGAAATGTACCGAGAATGCACAAAGGTATGTGACGTCATAGTACGATGTAGCAGCCGAGTACCAAGACGGCAGTGCGAGAACAGAGTTTCAAGAAGGCAGTGCGAGAACAATCAAGTAGGCAGTGAAGAAACAAAATAGAATCTTGAAACTCTGTTCTCGCACTGCCTTCTTGGTACTCTGCTGCTAGCATTTAAAATGATATAAAGTCTAGTCTTTCAGTCTGACTATCCGTGTCTTTTGATGCGGTTTTGACCATTCTGTAAAGGATATCTCAAGGAAGATTTCTGTAGAAAATAATTTATTTTTGTTCAGAGGAAGCCAAGCAGTAACGATTTCAGTGAAAAGGTTGAAAAAAACTGGCGTCCGTGCGCTTTTTAAGCTTCAGCTGGGCAAATCCTTACAAATATAAATATACTATGCGTGTAAGAATTGTTCAGCATGAAAAGTTCTACAAAAAAAAGTCCTCGAGAGCATATCTCTTATCTTCAATACATCGCCCACTATAAGTGCTTTTACGTTTTAATTTCTTGCAACAGTCTCTATTCAATTACCGAGGCGACAGTTTTACGAGCTAGCTAGGGACGAGCCTATGACCCCAGTTACAGCCTAGCTAGCGAGCGGGCCTATTATCCCAGATACAGCCAGCAATAAACTGTCGAGTCGTGTTGAGTTATGACTTCAGAGAAGAGTGGTTGTGTTTGGAGTTACCCTGGAAGTGCAATTCGGCTTTTCTTCATTTAGCCTGTGAACGTTTCGTTCCGCAAAATGCACAGTCAAGTTAAGATTGGACGCAAGGGAGATTGTGTTTTATGCAACTCGCCCTTCTTAAATTACGTCTGACAAGAATTCGTTGTACATGCATCTCCATGATAATACATAATTAATAGTCCAGTCAGTGATTTTAACCCATCATGCCAAGACGTGAAACGGATGTAGGTCGTAGTTCATTGACATAGTAAAAGAGGCGATTATCACGTAATGCATCATAACTGTTTAAGTTTGTAAAAATATGTGTAACGCGTCAAACGTATTTACAGATAGTATTGGTCACTTCTATGGTTGTTGCATTATTATCAGGAATAATGTTGTCTACACTATTTTGTTATTTATGTTCTTAATCAACAGTTCCTATTTAAACTGGCTGTTTCCTCAGTTTAGGGGCTGCGACAACGCAGTCATGTAGCACAGTGTACTTTGGGTGTGTGTAAAATCTGTCTGATAACCGGTGTTGATTATGGTGGCTGTATTAGTGTGTGTTATCTGTAATTCAGGTAAGGACTGCAGACGATCAATTTCAAGTGGTTCCTACTTTTGCTACCAAATGCTGCCGTCAACGACACCTAGCTGTGAACTTGGCTACTAGATGCCACCGCATCCGGCACCTGCCGGCGAACATTGGAATGAATAGAGCGTTAATCAAATCTAACCTACAAATGTAGCTTCACACAATTGTAGTTAGTGGAAGGTTCTTTTACATGCCATAAATCTATGACATGGGCCCGACGGCTTTACTTCCCCTCCGAAGGAAGGCTTACTGAGGGATTTTTAACGTTCTTGACCCTTGAGAACTGGCGTGGAAAAATATAACACGAGGACTGGCAGTGGGTCATTTTGACCCATAGTGCCGTAGTCGTACGGATTTTAATGAATTAAAGAACCAGAGAAACAGAGAAATGCCTCATGGTCCCTGTTTCAATGATGGTAAAATCCTAACATTCACCTCCCCGCGGTAGAGTTTTTTTTTTTTAGCGTATGGCTTTTAGTGCCGGGAGTGTCCGAGGACATGTTCGGCTCGCTAGTTTTGTAGCTGCTTCGAGACGGACACCCAATGGGTGAGCTACAAGTACCATTGGGGAGGGAAGGAGGGAAGTTGGAATGTAAGGACGAGGAGTTGGAAGGTAGCGGCTGTGGCCTATAGTTAGGGACCAACCCCGGCATTTGCCTGGAAGGAAGATGGGAAACCACAGAAGACCATCTTCAAGGTTGCCGGCGGGGGGATTCGAACCTCCTCGCCTCCCGTTTGTGAGCGACTGCCATCAGTCATGCCGTAACCACCACGGCTAACTCACCCGGAGGTAGAGGGGGGTAACGAATGCATATAAGAATAATATTTGTATTTTTATATGCAGGCGGCTAAGGATTGCAGGGACGAATATCTCGCGGTATAAGGAGATCCCCTATACCAAGTGCCAACAGTCTCACAAGAGTGGATGAGAAGGTATAGGATAGGGCACTCTATTGTCCTTGGGCGAGAAATTGTACCTAAAGACGGAGGTCCTAAATTGATCAACGGCATTGGGATGCAGAGGCAACGGGAAACAACTGTATTAAAGATCTTGAGAGATATCCCTGGGAAAAACCATCATGGCTGGTTTCAAAGTAAAATGTTCTGGAGTTTCAATTACCTCATTCGGATCTCCGGGAGGGAATACGACGAAAACAGCTATGAGAAATACATCAATAAATATAGGTACATGGAATGTGAAATCATTATATCAGTCAGGAAAGTTGCAGAACGTGATCCAAGAAATGCAGTGACTCAAGTTAAACATATTGGGACTAAGTGAAACAAGATGGCCTTCTTCAGGTGAAATGCGTAGCAACATTTTGCAGATTTATTACTCTGCTAATTATGATAATTATCCTCTACTAATGATGATAGTTATCACTGGAATGGAGTTGCTATTATTGTTGACAAAATCACGAGTCAGTGTGTGACAAGTTTTCTGCTAATCTCAGACAGGGTAATCGCTTTAAAACTACAAACAAAAAGAGCAAAAGTTAACATTATGTAAGTCCAGTGCTTGATTTGTAAAAAAGAGAGGTTCCGGTACTGTGGGCTACTGGGTGGTGGTGGGAGGTGTGTGGGGGGGCTTTATGGAATATTGAAAAAGAGAGTTATAAAAACGATATTTTTACGCTTTTCTGAACACCTTTAATAATTAATCAGTGGACAAAATAGCAATCTAATTTTGATTGCAATTTTAAATTAAATTGATACTGCTGTAGCAACATTTTTCTTACCATAGCCGTTAACCTATATTAAATGTTAATGTAGAGGCTACCATTCAAACATTGTACATTGTTGTTTCAATTCTTTTTACGTAATTTTAAAAATTAAGTGCATTCGGTTTGAAAATGTTCACCAACAATCTTTTATTTCTTGTTTTATAATTTTGTATTCACAGTTTTCTGAAATAATTATTTATTATAAAAGGTCCTGTACTTTAAAATGTTTTACCTCACGGTTTATAAAATTGTTCAAGGTTTAGAAAAGTTTTCGTTGTATGTGCCTCGTCTCTCCCTCTCACCTTGCTGTTAGTATCCAGAGCGGGGTGCTGTCCCCGAAGCAGCCAAGATTCGACGTACTTTGAAGTAGAGTGGACCAAGTTGACCTTGACTTACAACTAACGCTCGACAGTTCTAAAAATTATGTTATATATTCGACTTTTCCTCCGGCCAGAGGTTTCGGTACGGCGTACCAGTGCGTACCGTCACAAATCTAGCCCTGTGTAAGTCTATGCTCCAACTGCTGATAAGAGTGAAGCAGAGTTGCAGCATTTCTCTAAAGAAATTGACCAAGTATTGAGTACCACAAAATCTAGACACATCAGTCATGGGCGATTTCAACGCAAAATTTGGCAAGGGACGTGAATGTTACTTAATAGGAGATTTTGGTCTGGGATCAGGAAATGGACGGGGAGAAATCCTGGCACAGTATCGTGAAGACAATGAGTTACAAACACTTCATATAAACTACCAGAAAGATTGTACACCCGGAAAGCACCTGGAGATAACGTTAACAACATTATTCAGAATCAAATCGATTTCATCCTAATCAATAAACGCTATAGGAATGCCATAAAGGCAGTGAAAACTTATCCGGGAGCAGATGTGGCATCAGACCACAATCCACTTGTGGCTAGATTCGAAATAAAGCCTAAGAAAATATTACCAAAACAAAATAAGGATATGCTATGCATCTAACAACTTCAAGATCCTATAGTGAGAGAACAAATTACAGAACGACTCAATGAAGAGAGTAAAGAAGAGAAAAAATCTTCAATGATGTTAATGACAAATGGAAATCCTTCACGGGACTACTCCAGCATACAAGTCAAGAGATGCTGAAAGATTGTAAAACAGTGCATAAAACGACTTGGATGAATGATGAAATAATACCAATGATGGAAAAGAGGAGTTCCTGTAAAAACTCAGATGAAGATCTTTACAGGAGTACACATGCAGAAATAAGAAGGAAGATACAGTTAGCAAAGTAAATATGGTACACAGAAGCACAGAGATTGAAGACTTAATTTCAAAAAACGACAATAATTTCAATATCCATAAGAAAGTCAAAGAACTGGTATCAAGAACATACAGAAAGGGAGTATATTGTTTGACAAAAATGGTGACATCATTATTGGTTATAAAGAAAAACTTGAGAGATGGAAGGAATACATAGAAGAACTGTTTGAAGATGATAGGAGAGAACGTTATACTAGTGAATATATAGATATCGAAAATAGACCAGATATAACAATAGAAGAAGTAATACATGCTATAAAGTTGTCAAAAAATAATAAAGCCCTGGTCCTGATCTCATAACAGCTGACAATCACTAATGAAGAACATTTAAATGTCATAGTAGACTTGTATAATTCAATCTACAACACAGGAGTCATTCCTCATGTATGGCTACAGTCTATATTTGTTACATTGCCGAGAAAGGCAAATGCCCGTCAATGCAGCGATCATAGAACAATCAGTCTCATGAGTCATACTCTAAAATTATTCCTAAAAATCATCCATCGAAGGATCTTCAAAAAATTGGAACAGGATATCAGTGAAACACAATTTGGTTTCAGAAATGCAATTTGGTTTCAGAAATGCACTAGGAACAGGAGAAGCCCTGTTTACCTTCAATGTGCTGGCACAGAGATGTTTAGATGTCAATCAAGCTATGTATGTGTATGTCTGCGTTTTGGATTATAATAAAGCTTTCGACAAAGTTCGTCATGATTGCCTCATCCAAATGCTCCAAAAGGAGAACTTGGATGTGAAGGACATTAGAATCATCAGCAATATTTATTACAAACAGACTGCGGTCATAAATGAAGGTAGGGAGCTATCTGAAGAGGTGGAAATAAAACGTGGTGTTAGACAAGGTTGTGTCTTGTCTCCTATGATGTTTAATCAATACTCAGAAGGAATATTACTAGCAGCTTTAGAGGAAGAAACAGCAGGAATTAAAGTTAATGGAAAAATAATAAACAACTTAGAGATTTGCAGATGACACGTTGTTATTCGCAGAAACGTCTACAAGGCGACTGACTTAACAAAGTCGTGGAGGCAAGTGAAGAATGGGGATTACCAATTAATGTCAGTAAGACACTTTTTATGGTAGTATCACGAACACAACATCAAGAGAGCTTAATAATCAATGGCGAGACAGTACAGCAAGTGACAACTGCTACATTGGCTGTACTGAGGACATAAATTCCAGGATAAGTCAAGCCAGAAATGCATTCAATAAAATGAGGAGTGTGTTCTGTAGCCGAGACCTTAATTTACATCTAACAAGAAGTTCCGTGACGAACTAAAGAGCCTACTTTTCTTGAAATTTAAGATTCATGCCAATTATTAATCTATACGGACCTATCTTGAATAATGACGAAATTAAGTTGGTAATACCGAAATTTCTAATTAGTTGGAAATACTCCTGACATAATGTATCCTAATAGGGCACTAAAGTTGGCAGCCCTGGTGACTGAATATACTATATTCTTGGTTCCATCTCTGAAGGTACACAATACAAAATTTGGTTGATGCCCAATGAATAGCATGGACGTTACATGCAGTTAGACATTGGATCTATCAGCGTGTGTAAAATCATGTTGGCAACAATATCATGCATGTTTTGGTCAAATATAATCTGAAATATTATGATATGTTGTTGTGCCAATTTTGGATGAAATCCATTTGTTAGTATAGAAGTTACTGGTATTTTAAATTTGGACCTATCAGCAGGCTTAGAATCATGTTGGCAGCACTGACTATATTAGTTACTCCAAATTAATCTAGAATGTTACGTACTATACGTGCGCAAAGTTTAGAGCTGTTGGTTTGCATGCTTTCTGATATATTGATATTAGGGTAAAAAGTATGGACAGCATTTATTAACAGTTGGCAGCCTTTGATTGCTCGTAAGAATACGCATAGTCATATCTATTATGGTACACATAGCACATACGAAATTTAGTTGAAATCCAATTGATAGTATAGAAGTTACATGTATTAAAAAATTGGTCCTATCAGCCGGCTTAGTCATGTTAATAGCACTGACATACATTAGTTGCTCCAAATTAATCTAGAATGTCAGATACTATACGTGTGCAAAGTTTAAAGCTGTTGGTTCGCATACTTTCTGATATATTGGTATTTGGATAAAGAAATAGAAAGATCATTTATTAGCAGTTGGCAGCCCTGGTGGCTCTTAAGCATACGGTCAGTCATATCTATTTATGTACAGATAGTACATACAAAATTTGGTCGAAATCCAGTTGATAGTGTAGAAGTTATGTGCATTTAAGGATTGGACCTATCAGTAGGCTTAGAATCATTTTGCCAACACTGTCATATATGGCCTCCTAAAAATTAAACTGAATTATTGTTATCTATGTGTGTGCCAATTTTGGAATAGTTCCCATGTATAGCTTCCAAGATATTCAACATGGAGCTCAAATTTCAATTGCGGTTTTCAGCAGTTGGTAGCACTGACATCATTTTCAAGTACGGCATTGAGATGTTCCGGTATAGATTTTGACTCATACCAAATTTGGTTTCGATTGCTGCAGCCATTTAGGAGTTGATAGGAGGGGGGGGGGGCACACACACACACACACATTGTCCTGGATCGATCCCATAAGTCTACTTTTTCCTCATTTTTGCAAAATGTGAAAATTAGGCTAAAAATTAGACTTCTGAGATGTTATGTCTTATCCACCCTGTTCTATGGAGTTGAGACCTGGACCATAAAGAACAGAGAAATGGACAGATTGGAGGCATTTGAGCTATGGACGAACCGAAGGATACTGAGGCTGACTTGAAAAGATAAGGTCACCAACGATGAGGCGGCTGGGAAAGAGAAAGGAAATATTAAATACTGTCAAAATTAGAAAACTGCAGAGGAGACAATTTTGGGAGGAACAAATTTCTGATTCACTCTTTTGTGAAAAACCTACTTTTTCTAGGACAAAGAGTGAAAAAACACTTCTTTAGACATTTTGGCGCCACCTAGCTTCTGCATTTCAAAACGTATGACGTGACCTCAATGAGACGAATTGTAGTTGACAATGTCCTCTACATTTTATGTTTAAAAAACTTTTCTTTAAAATACGTCGATTCAGAGAAAAACGCTATTAAATGTTTTTTTGAGTTTTCCGACAAAATGATCGTGCAAATTATTCTAAAATTTAGAGTTAAGCTTTTTTTGTGCTTTTCTAACGAATTACAAAAAGCCAACCCTAGCACAGTTTTTGGAACAAAACCATTCCAGCTGTACTGTACTAATGTGGCGAATACACGAATGATACACTGCACTAGAATGGAATAAAGTTATGTCAACTTATTTGATATTAGAAACTTTGTCCTGTAGCGTCCGTTCTCGTTCAATGCTCTCCTTACTTGCCAACCATTTTTGTTCCTGGGTAACCCGAGACAGTTGTCTTTAGTTTTTTGATGCGTAACATCTTACCACTTGATTGCTGGATATTTTTTGTGGGAGTGATTTTGGAAAAGGGACGGAAATGGGAAGGAAATGTGTAAGAGGAAACATAGCATACGGTTTACTTCAAGGTTTGGAGGCCCCATTAAAGAAAGATATTCCTACAATAAATTATCTTCAAATTGTCGTTCTTTGGTGTGAAAATATGCATTATATCATATTTGCCGAAAACAATTATGATTTATTAATTAAATCGTCTTAATTTTGCTGTGGAATGTTTATCGCATACGGTTTACTTAAAGGCTTGGAGGCCCCATTAAAGTTATTTAGGATTTGGCACTGGAGTTTTACAAGTACTGTAGTTATTTCAATAACCAACAGAGTTCACTGTTAACAAGGGATTTGCGCTCCCGGCAAAACTAATAGGTCATCGGCCTTTTAATATATCGCGAACCAATAATGCTAGGGCCTTGTATGAGGTGTCCTAGGACCCAGGGTGACGCCCCCCCGTTTTCTATCCCCCCTTAATTTAACCAACGGACCCAAAACTAAAGGGACATCGGCTTTTTAATATTTCGCGAAACAATTATGCTGTATGAAGTGCTGTAGGACTCGGGGCGACACCCCTTTTAGGTGGATTTTATTAGAAAGCTAACTATTGCAATGGGTCCCATGTTTCGATTTCCGGAAAATTTCGACATATCTTCGCGTTTTACATCCCCCAGACCCCAAAACCACAGTCAGTTCAAAAGTTTATATATAATTTATGTATGTATATATATATATATATATATATATATATATATATATATATATATATATATATATATATATGTGTGTATGTCAGTTTCTTGTGGACACGATAACTGCCGTAATTTTGAACCAATCACTTTGATTTTTTTACCGAATATGTATACCTATAAAATCTCGGTCGAGTTCGTTACTGGGCTAAATCGGTCGAAGGGGGTGAAAATGGGGGGCTTTTTTTTTTCGAAAAAGTGAAATATTGCTATAACTCTCTTAATATGTGACATATCGAATCCGTTCAACGTTCTTACTATGTGTCGGATAAAGCCCAAAAATTGATGTTTGAAGAGTTTTTTTATAGCACCAACCATTGACCAAAGGGGTGGGAAAATGTGGGTTTTTCGGGAAACATTAATCATATCTCTCTTAATAGGCACAATATCAAATCCGTACAAAATGGACAATATTCCCCTAATAATTACCTAAAACTTTTGTCTGAAAGAATTTTTGATATGACCCACCATTACGCGAAGGGATGAGAAAAATGATTTCGGAATTATAAGAAAATGCCAAGAGCTATCAGAGGTTGCCATGGCAACACTACTAAATTGATGAGGGATGAGCCATCATTGTTGCCATGACAACGCACTTGCACGAGATCAGATTCTGTATTTCCATCTGACTAAGTGGGAAGCGGCTTCGGTGACGTAACTGGTGGCATGCTGAATGTCTATGCCCAAGGTCGCGGTTTCAAAGCCGGCCGAAGTCGTCGGATTTTCTGAGAGCGCTAAAATCCCTCAGTATGCTTTCCTTTGGAGGGGAAGTTCCAACGTTCGTTGCGAGTTGCTGGTTGGGGTGGCATCTAGTAGCCAAGTTAACAGCTAGGTGTCGTTGACGGTAGTACCTGGTAGCAACATTAGGAACTACTGCTTGAAATTGACCGTCTGCAGTCCTTACCTGAATTAAGACAAATACAGCCATTACAATTCACACCGTTTATCAGACAGATTCTACACTCACCCAAAGTACACGGGGTTAGATGACCGCGTTGTCGCAGCCCCTAAACTGAGGAACCAACCAGAGGTAGATTTCATTAGAAAGCTAACTATTGCAATGGGTACCATGTTTCGACTTCCGGAAAATTTCGACATATCTTCGCGTTTCACATCCCCCAGACCCCAAAACCACCGTCAGTTCAAAAGTTTATATATAATTTATGTATATATACAGGGTGCTTCAAAAAATGTATACACACTTTGAACTTCCATTAGAAAATTTATTTACCGTTCTACAAAGTTAAATTTCAGGAAATTAGAAAGCTGAAAGTTCAATGTAAATGAAACATAAATAACAAATGTTAATACTGTTCAAATTGGCGACCTGCAGCATCAATACAATTCTGAGTACGAGTCACCACTGATTCTGTACATCGTATCAAAACGTCCAATGAGATTTCTCTACACACGGCTTGAATCTCATTCCAAAGAATGTCTAGGTTACGTGGTTTAAGTTTGTACACCTCATCTTTTACTGTGCCCCATAAGAAGAAATCCAGTGGTGTAAGGTCTGGAGAGCGTGCTGGAAACTCGATTGGCCCCCTGCGTCCTATCCACTGGCCCGGCAAATTTTGATCCAGGTAAGCTCGTACGTTCCTGTAATAGTGCGGCGGGGCACCATCTTGTTGAAAATAAAAAGTATCATTACCGTATAATGCACGAATGGCAGGAAATATGGAATCAGCAAGCATTGTTAGGTAAATTATACCATATTGTCATTTAGACTTTCACGGCCCGTGTTACTATTCATAATGTTGAATTTTGGGCTTATGCCGTGTTTATTATATTAAAACTCGACGCGTTTCGAAAGAAACCATGCCTTTCTTCGTCAGGAATAATCTGGAATACGACAATGATTGCTAAGAGAAAGCAACAAAGAACATATAGAAGGTGCCCAAAGATGGACGCCATTATAGCCCCATGTTAGGGACAACGGAAAGCAGCAGTGAATTACTTTCTCAGGGTTCTGATAATAGGTAGCCAGGATTCACTGAGATTGTAGCCGGTGTCGCGGTTGAAATTATCTGGGTGTTTACGTATTCCAACCGCCTCCCTGATGATTCTGGGACGATATTGCTTTATACGGGCAAGAACATCCACTCCTTGGAACATGACATCATGGCCAGGTGTTAAAGCATGATCGGCAACAGCTGATTTATCAGGTTGAATGAGCCTGATACATCTATTATGTTCCTTAATGCGAGTGCATATTGTTCTCGAAGTCTGCCCGATGTAAACCTTGCCACAAGTACAGGGAACTCTGTAGATACCCGGTTGTTGCAATTTAGGCAAACTGTCCTTAGTTGGTCGCAGGAGTTGCCTAATCTTAACAGAAGTTCCAAATACAGTCCGTATGTTGTACCGACGTAGGATTTTAGCAATACGATCCGTTGTGTTATGTATGTACGGAAGGTAAGCAGTTCCTCTTACATCTCTTTTCTCAACTGACGTCCTATTATTATTTGTTGGTTTCAGAACCGTAGAAATCAAAGCCTTGCTATAACCGTTGCTCTCAAAGGTGGTTCGCAGGGTGTTAATTTCTTCTTGTAAAGAAGACACTTCACAAATCCTCCTAGCCCTGGTAGTTAGAGTTGTAAGGATACCATGTTTCTGGGCAGGGTGATGGTGAGAACTTGCGTGGAGATATATATTGGTGTGTGTTGGCTTACGAAAAACGCTGTGTCCTAAAGATCCATCCTCTTTCTTGGTGACGAGAACATCTAAAAAAGGTATTTTGCCGTCAGATTCCTTTTCCATGGTGAAACAAATACAAGGGTGCTGGAGATTAAGGTGATCCAGGAAATGGCTAAGAATTTCCTCACCTTCCGTCCAAACAACGAACGTGTCATCCACATAACGCCACCAGATCTTCGGTTTGAAAGGAGCCGACGACAAAGCTTTCTCTTCAAAGTTCTCCATGAAGAAATTAGCCACAACAGGAGAGAGAGGACTACCCATGGCCACACCATCAGTCTGCTCATAAAAATTCCCATTCCATGGAAAGTAGGAGGAGGTCATGCAGTGATTAAAAAAAAGCCTTGTGATGTCTTCAGGAAAAAAGCCATTAATGAGAGACATAACACCATCAATAGGTACGGTACTCTCGTAAACAGAGACACCTCGTCGAGACTCACTAGGATATCACCCGGCTGAAGTGTTATAGCTTTCAACTTTTCCACGAAGTGTGTGGAATCCTTAATGTACGAAGGTGTGTTACCCAGAAGCGGCTGAAGTAGTCTACCTAAGTATTTGGAAAGGGCATATGTAGGAGAACCAATCGTACTAACAATAGGTCTAAGAGGAACATCTTCTTTATGTATTTTAGGAAGACCTTAGAGTCTCGGAGGAATAGCATCCCCTGGAAGGAGAGTCTTCGCTGCATCCGCTGGAATAGATGATTGCTTGATCAATTTGACGGTGACATTTGAGTAGCGAGTAGTAGGATCACGACTATTAATCCTATATACAGGATCCGATAACAAAGACGAGATTTTGGAACCATAATCAACCTTATCCAACACCACTGTCGCGTTACCCTTGTCAGCGGGGAGAACGATAATATCAGAATTGTCCCTTAGATCTTTAAGTGCCCGGCTTTCGCCTTGTTTTAAGTTGGTGTTAGGTGGCTTAGCGTTCTTGAGAACTCTGGAACATTCTTGTCTGGCTTCCTCGGCCTCTTCAGGTGTGAGGTGATGTACCGAGGATTCTACAGATGTAATAAGTTCTTCAATAGGAATTCTTCTAGGCGCTACAGCAAAATTGAGACCTTTAGCGAGAACTGCCTGTTGGGTATCATTTAGGGGCATGCTGGACAAATTTACGACAACCTTGTTAGCATCAAGTCTAATGGCTTGAGATTTCTGCATCTGACATAACCTATCATATTTGGAAATATGTCTTGCCCTCACCTGATCAAGAACGCTGTTAGCTTGCACTGAAGAAATACGATCAAAGATCTTCCATAATTCCTCACTTACGAAGTTCGAGAGGCGTAGATGTAGCTGTAGTAACTCCCTCGAAATAAAATCCAACTGCTTACGTGTATGCTCTCTATCAGTAACGCCTTGCTTGCACGACGATAGATTCTCGTTGCCTTAGGTGTTCTGAAGGTATGCTTCAACATAACAAAATTCGGTAGAATATCATGATCTCGGCATCTTAGGAGAAAAGTGAGTGAAGAGATAAGACACACCTTCTTGCGTCGTAACCTACTAAATCTAGACATCAGTCGGAAAATATCCTCCCCATAGTGGTTTATAATATTGTCATTTAGACTTTCACGGCCCGTGTTACTATTCATAATGTTGAATTTTGGGCTTATGCCGTGTTTATTATATTAAAACTCGACGCGTTTCGAAAGAAACCATGCCTTTCTTCGACAGGAATCATCTGGAATACGACAATGATTGCTAAGAGAAAGCAACAAAGAACATATAGAAGGTGCCCAAAGATGGACGCCATTATAGCCCCATGTTAGGGACAACGGAAAGCAGCAGTGAATTACTTTCTCAGGTTTCTGATAATAGGTAGCCAGGATTCACATGGGGCTATAATGGCGTCCATCTTTGGGCACCTTCTATATGTTCTTTGTTGCTTTCTCTTAGCAATCATTGTCGTATTCCAGATTATTCCTGACGAAGAAAGGCATGGTTTCTTTCGAAACGCGTCGAGTTTTAATATAATAAACACGGCATAAGCCCAAAATTCAAAATTATGAATAGTATCGCGGGCCGTGAAAGTCTAAATGACAATATTATAAACCACTATGAGGAGGATATTTTCCGACTGATGTCTAGATTTAGTAGGTTACGACGCAAGAAGGTGTGTCTTATCTCTTCACTCACTTTTCTCCTAAGATGCCGAGATCATGATATTCTACCGAATTTTGTTATGTTGAAGCATACCTTCAGAACACCTAAGGCAACGAGAATCTATCGTCGTGCAAGCAAGGCGTTACTGATAGAGAGCATACACGTAAGCAGTTGGATTTTATTTCGAGGGAGTTACTACAGCTACATCTACGCCTCTCGAACTTCGTAAGTGAGGAATTATGGAAGATCTTTGATCGTATTTCTTCAGTGCAAGCTAACAGCGTTCTTGATCAGGTGAGGGCAAGGCATATTTCCAAATATGATAGGTTATGTCAGATGCAGAAATCTCAAGCCATTAGACTTGATGCTAACAAGGTTGTCGTAAATTTGTCCAGCATGCCCCTAAATGATACCCAACAGGCAGTTCTCGCTAAAGGTCTCAATTTTGCTGTAGCGCCTAGAAGAATTCCTATTGAAGAACTTATTACATCTGTAGAATCCTCGGTACATCACCTCACACCTGAAGAGGCCGAGGAAGCCAGAAAAGAATGTTCCAGAGTTCTCAAGAACGCTAAGCCACCTAACACCAACTTAAAGCAAGGCGAAAGCCGGGCACTTAAAGATCTAAGGGACAATTCTGATATTATCGTTCTCCCCGCTGACAAGGGTAACGCGACAGTGGTGTTGGATAAGGTTGATTATGATTCCAAGATCTCGTCTTTGTTATCAGATCCTGTATATAGGATTAATAGTCGTGATCCTACTATTCGCTACTCAAATGTCACCGTCAAATTGATCAAGCAATCATCTATTCCAGCGGATGCAGCGAATACTCTCCTTCCAGGGGATGCTATTCCTCCGAGACTCTATGGTCTTCCTAAAATACATAAAGAAGATGTTCCTCTTAGACATATTGTTAGTACGATTGGTTCTCCTATATATGCCCTTTCCAAATACTTAGGTAGACTACTTCAGCCGCTTCTGGGTAACACACCTTCGTACATTAAGGATTCCACACACTTCGTGGAAAAGTTGAAAGCTATAACACTTCAGCCGGGTGATATCCTAGTGAGTCTCGACGTGGTGTCTCTGTTTACGAGAGTACCGTACCTATTGATGGTGTTATGTCTCTCATTAATGGCTTTTTTCCTGAAGACATCACAAGGCTTTTTTATCACTGCATGACCTCCTCCTACTTTCTATGGAATTGGATTTTTTATGAGCAGACTGATGGTGTGGCCTTGGGTAGTCCTCTCTCTCCTGTTGTGGCTAATTTCTTCATGGAGAACTTTGAAGAGAAAGCTTTGTCGTCGGCTCCTTTCAAACCGAAGATCTGGTGGCGTTATGTGGATGACACGTTCGTTGTTTGGACGGAAGGTGAGGAAAATCTTAGCCATTTCCTGGATCACCTTAATCTCCAGCACCCTTCTATTTGTTTCACCATGGAAAAGGAATCTGACGGCAAAATACCGTTTTTAGATGTTCTTGTCACCAAGAAAGAGGATGGATCTTTAGGACACAGCGTTCTTCGTAAGCCAACACACACCAATAGATATCTCCACGCAAGTTCTCACCATCACCCTGCCCAGAAACATGGTATCCTTACAACTCTAACTACCCGGGCTAGGAGGATTTGTGAAGTGTCTTCTTTACAAGAAGAAATTAATACCTTGCGAACCACCTTTGAGAGCAACGGTTATAGCAAGGCTTTGATCTCTACGGTTCTGAAACCAACAAATAATAATAGGACGTCAGTTGAGAAAAGAGATGTAAGAGGAACTGCTTACCTACCTTACATACATAACACGACGGATCGTATTGCTAAAATCCTACGTCGGTACAACATACGGACTGTATTTGGAACTTCTGTTAAGATTAGGCAACTCCTGCGACCAACTAAGGACAGTTTGCCTAAATTGCAACAACCGGGTATCTACAGAGTTCCCTGTACTTGTGGCAAGGTTTACATCGGGCAGACTTCGAGAACAATATGCACTCGCATTAAGAAACACAATAGATGTATCAGGCTCATTCAACCTGATAAATCAGCTGTTGCCGATCATGCTTTAACACCTGGCCATGATGTCATGTTCCAAGGAGTGGATGTTCTTGCCCGTATAAAGCAATATCGTCCCAGAATCATCAGGGAGGCGGTTGAAATACGTAAACACCCAGATAATTTCAACCGCGACACCGGCTACAATCTCAGTGAATCCTGGCTACCTATTATCAGAACCCTGAGAAAGTAATTCACTGCTGCTTTCCGTTGTCCCTAACATGGGGCTATAATGGCGTCCATCTTTGGGCACCTTCTTGTTCTTTGTTGCTTTCTCTTAGCAATCATTGTCGTATTCCAGATTATTCCTGACGAAGAAAGGCATGGTTTCTTTCGAAACGCGTCGAGTTTTAATATAATAAACACGGCATAAGCCCAAAATTCTACATTATGAATAAGTTATACCAGTTACAGTGCCTTCAAATCGAAAAGGTCCAATGAGTCCCCTTGAAGACAAACCGCACCACACATTTACACCAGGTAAATTTACAGCTTTTTCAATTGTAATGTGAGGATTTTCTTCACCCCAGTAAACACAATTGTGCCTATTGACAGTTCAATTAAGTTTGAATTGGGCTTCATCCGACCAAATGATGCTACCCATAAATCCCGGTTCACGTATCACCATCTCCTGAACCCATTCACAAAATTGCAACCTTCGATCTGGATCGTCGTCACTTAGCTGTTGCACCAGCCTTGGAATGTAAACACGATACTCGCCTCTCTTCAGAATGCGTAGCACGCTGCTAGCACTTACATCACTTTCACGTGCCCCTTGCCTTGAACATTTGTTAGAAGTGCGTTGAAACAGTTCCAAGACTGCCGTTGATGACTCATCACTTGTAGCTGTTCGAGGTCGACCTGAATGACCTTTATGCACATCACACACTGTTCCATGAACTTCGAATTTGTCTTGTATGCGTGTAATTGTTAATCTTGAAGGTGGTTCTGTATAATGCTCCCTTCTCCACTGTCTTTGAACTTCATTTACATTCTCAAACTTCCAGTACCACTTAATAACCTGCTTACGTTCTTCAAAACTCAAACGTACGTCCGCCATGTTGATATTACAAATTCCAACTGACAATATAACATAGAGGGACGATTATGCTGCCACCTGGCGAGGAAATATAACATTAGCCTTGTAGAGCGGAAAACTACGATAGTTTAAAGTGTGTATACATTTTTTGAAGCACCCTGTATATGTATGTATATATATATATATATATATATATATATATATATATTGAACCCTTAATACGCTACGCATATTAATGATTCTAATTATTCATTTCATTATATTCTGATTTTACTGCCAGAATCATACAGGAAGGCCAGACTGGATTGCGAAATGTCAAGCTTATTTGGAGACAGTACGTTTGAACGTGCCCAGTCCTGAAACAAAGGAGTGACGAGATCGGAATGTTTGACAGACACTTTATCAGACAAAGGTGTGTTGGGGTCCTGACTCATTTCAGACCGTAATTTCTTTGTCACCCTAGCGTTACGAGTAAGATAGTTGCTGGATGAGAGAGATGAGAGGAACTTTCAACCAATCATAGGACAGAGGCTTCTGTTCTAAACTGCGATATTGACGTCATGAACTACCAATCAGAGAGGGTCACCAATTTTAGCGCCAAGGGAGCGTCTGACGCCGGCTTGAAGTTGAAAGCGGGAAAGATTGGATTAACGAAATCTATGATCGATTCCAGAGCACGATAGCCCCATTGTGACCTGTATAGTTTTTCAAACTGTTTGATACCTGTTGCATGCCAATAGTCGCATTATTATAGAAGTTAGTGATAGATTTCCCTCTCCCTCCGTCTTTTTGCCATATTCACATAAATACTGTCGTCTGAGTGACGAGGAGATTGATTCTTGGTGACACCGTGAGGTGATCACTTATTCTTTTCCATACCGTGAAGATGTACTGTGTTAAATTTATCAGAGATAGGGTCATTATTGAAAACATTATAATAAAGTTGTGTGCGCACAGCTGAGTGTGAAATTTGTGTATCGGTAAGATTTTAGTAGTCTCCCACGACTACAACTATTAGGGAAAGTCTACGTTTAATTTTGCACTAGACAAATGGTGAATAAAGTAACTATTGGCAAAATGTAGATAGAAAATTACGTGTGACTATAAATAACATTTTATTTTTATTTTTATTCAACGTCAAGATGGAACTCCAGACCCAGAGAAAGACATCGAACCAACGTTTCTACGGCTCCATGTGGTCTGAGATGAGCTAAACACTTTGGAGAGAGAATGTCAGGCGATGTTCGATGAGACGACGCAGAAACAGGAATAAGTACTAAATAATTTAATTATTTGACAAACTGGTTATGGTTTTGTGGGAACATATTATTTTGTGTAAATATTTTATTTTATTTTTGTCTTCGTGTTTTATTGTAGTTGGTTTGTGGTACTGACACACTTTAGTTTAGTTCATGAGCAACGTGGCATGTATTCTATCTGTATGAAGATTATTTTTTTTGTTGATGTCAAGTACACGGGGCAAGCGTACTCGAGTGCGTATCGCTACCGTAAAATGCGCGGCTAAGCGACGCAAATTGGGAACCGATATCATAACAGAAGCGAAACTGAATTAACTAGAGTAGATAATAGAATTGGTGGGAAATCTTTTTATTGTATAGATTTTTATTGTTACACAGGCTTGTGTGTTAATTGCCGTTTGTTGCATTTTTGTTAAGTGAGGGGTCATATGCCCAATGACTTTATTTGTTGATGAAGTTTCCCTTTTAGTGTCTTGGTACACAAAATCTATGATATTTGATTGGAGTGTCGGCCCGTGGTAGATTTGTGTTGTGTTCTGCCCTAAATGCTTTGTTGAGTCTGCAAATATGTGTTTTATGGGATAGGAGTTTTCGGGAACCCTGGTTTCTGTCTGAAGCTTTGGCCAGGTTAAGCATTTAATCCTTGCGAGGAAAATGTTGGAATCCCCTTCTACGATGTTCTTGCAATTCTTTGGAATTGACAAGAAGTGTGTGAATTTATATGTCGCGATTAACAGGTGGCGTAACGGGACTGTCTAGTCTCTTGTTATAAATAGCATGACTCAAAGCTTCGACAAGGAGGGCTGGTTTTGAACACAGACGCTAATGAGTGGTAAGTGAAGGTATTTCTACGCGGCGCACTCCATCAGATAAGGAGCAAGCTGTGCTCATTAGTATTCACGGACCAGGTCTCCGTTCTTCGTAAATGTTTATCTTATATTAAAATAAAGCCTGTTTAATGATAAAAGAATTGTAATCGGTAAATGGGTGCTGTTCGCGTTTTGATTGATCGAGTCCCAGCGTGTTAGCTTATCCATGCTTTTATTTCATGTAAATATCATCGGGTTTTAGGCATCTTATTTTTTTGTTTAATTATTGTCATGTTCATTGACCTCGGGTGGTCTCGATGTTCGGTCACGTTGTTGTCATGTATGTGTTGAGCAATATGAGCCATTGGGCAAGCTTCTGTTTTGCTGGGAGTTTCCTGACTCACTGCGATCTCGATGGAGATCAATTAGTTTATAAATTTTAAACGGTTGCGTGTGTCAGTAAAATTTTAATTGTTGGTATGTTATTCTACGAGTGTGTCCCATAAAGCCATAATAATGGTTTGCAGTATGGGGGTTTGCAAGCATATTGGCTGTTCCATCTGTGAGCAAATCTCCATCAAAAGTACTTATTTCTTCTCTAGCGTAGTTATACGCGTGCTTACATATTAATCAGACAAGTGGAATTTGATCCACAATTTTATTTCTTTGGAGTGGACCTTTCTAGGCCACTCAGATCTGTGTAAATTATTGTACTGTGGGAGTAAAGTTCAGGGTGGACTTTGTTTATATTATTTTTTATGTTTTGTTGTTTTTATTCAGTTATTAAATGGTGGTAATTTTATTTGTTTTTCACTCATTTCTTAGTTTATAGTTTTGCATATGGTCCTTGTATTTGTAAGCAGCCGTCTGGTATTTGAGCTCTAGTGAAAGCATATCCGGACTGAACGCTCCCCGAAGTTTGATTCTCGTATATACGACGCTGTTATATACAAGGGCACATAGGCAACGCTGGCATTACCCAACGTGGGGCATTTCACTGTTTTAGGCTTTTCTAGCGCAATTTTTGATAAACTGACACGCCACAAGTGGAGGCAGAATGTGACAGTATTTGAATCACCGAATGTGATAATTTTAAGTAACGTAGTTATGGCGAAGGTATTACCGCCAAGTGAGTGAATTATACAGTAAAATCAGGAGTTGCAATATAAAATACAGTACACGTTTTTGTTTCTTGCATTAATTGTAAAGATAATATCGTGAGACTGGGCGCCCATATTAATGATAAAAATTAGCTTTGCATAGAAAGACAACTCCATGAATGTAATAGGAAGGCGTGTAGCTTTTCCAAGGCAATTAATACTTGATTAATTAGTCTGTTCTTGTAGCGTTTTGTAAGGCTAGCATTTAATAACTGAATGTGTGGGTTAAGTTTTAAATTATGTAAAATGAAGGATACTCAGGGATGCTATTGGATTAATGGGATTGTGTTTATAAATTTAAACGAACTGAGTATGTGTAAATTGATATAAATGTGTGTTAATATGTATGCACGTATCGGAGAACATCGCCAATTGGCATTTTCTCTATTTTCTCAAGTGTATTGTGGTGATGGCTTCTTTAGACGAAATAAGACAGGTTGTAGAGAGCGCTGCGGCACGCACTCAGCAGCAAATGGTGTTGTTACGGCAGGAGATGACAGCGGAATTAATAGCACAGAGTGAAACATTTAAGGCACAAATAGACAGTAGCAGGGCTGAACAATCAGCGGAATTAATAGCACAGAGTGAAACATTTAAGGCACAAATAGACAGTAGCAGGGCTGAACAATCAGCGGAATTAATAGCACAGAGTGAAACATTTAAGGCACAAATAGACAGTAGCAGGGCTGAACAATCAGCGGAATTAATAGCACAGAGTGAAACATTTAAGGCACAAATAGACAGTAGTAGGGTTGAACAGTCAGCGGTGATCAAAGCCCAAATTAATGAATCTATTGCCACACAATTAGCGCTTCAAAATGAATCTATTAATACACAATTAGCGCTTCAAAATGAATCTATTAATACACAATTAGCTCTACAAAATGATAATATTAGTTCTCAATTGACACAACAAAGTGAATCAATAAACTCTCAAATAGACGCGCAAAACAGTCGTAACACTGAGCAACTCGATAATGTAGTGGTTGAAATGAAAGAACATACAAGGAAACAGCTTATACTACTCGCCTTAGATGTAAGTAAGAACAATGAGAAGCAGGTTAAACAGATAAAACAACTTGAGGATCAGTTTAACGCTAAACTTAATAACTTAGACGATACAGTTCTGGCAAAATTGGCACAGATTGAATTGGCATGCACAACTAAAAATAGCGAAATTATAACTGCACAGGACAGGTTACAAAACAGATTTAATAAAGTGGAGAAAATAACCGTAGTTATACAGGAACAGATAAAGGCGGTAGATGAAAACGTGACCGGCCTTATAAAAGACATAGACCGTCTCGAAAACCAATCAACAGATCGCTGGAAAAATGCAGAAGTAGACCGGGAGGGATTAAAAGCCACTATTGAAGAAAACAATGTACGCATGGAGGATCGCTTGGAACGGATCGAAGTGAGCCAGGACACTAATAATCTGAAGATAGAAAACGTTAGAAAGGATTGGCAAAAATTATGTAAGGACTCCAAGGAAGAAAGGTTGGCGGTAATTAAGAAGCTGGGGGAGAACCACACACGGATACAGACGTTAGAAGATGAGATAAAAGCAAAATTTAAAGAACAAGGTGATAGGCTGATAAAAGCAGAATTATTTTCTATGGAACATAATGCGGGGTCATTAGGCGAGAAGGGGAGAGATGGAGACAGAGATAGCCCGGGGGCGACTCATTCAACTGGTAGTCAGGTTGACACGGAAAGTCCACTTGCTCTGAACACGGAAGAATTTCGTAATCACATAGGGAGAAGTTCTACACCACATGACGGTAATCAGCACCCTCAACTTGTACAAATCATCCGTTCTAATGAATTCAAACCGGCTAAGTTTATGGAAAATTCTGGAGTCACACCCAAGGCATTCTTGCGGGAAGTCGAACATTATTATAATGATAATGATATAGCTCCCGTCCGGCAACTGCGCATGATGGAAAAATTTTTAACTGGAAATGTTTTAACGTGGTACTTGAGCTTCAAATACACGTTTGAAAGCGTAGATGCATTCAAGCATGCTTTCCTTCGAAAATATTGGTCGTCTTCATATCAACAGGGGTTAAGAATGGAATTGTACTCCAGAAAGTACCAATCTACTCAGCAAACTAAGTATTCAGATTTTTTTCATCACAGCTCCTTAAATTTAAAGATCTGGATAATCCTTTAAGTGAGGCCGAGCTAGTCATGACTATCGGATGCCAGCTTCCCGTTAACGTTCAGCAGGTATTGGTCGCAGCTAACGTTTCAGACGCGGTACACGCTGAACAGATCCTGCGCCAGATAGATGAAACCACGTCCCACTTACACAATAGAGTTGGAAGACAGGTCGAAATGGTAAATACAACCGAGGTGATTAAGCCGAGCCAGGTAAAAACAAGATCCCAGGCTACCAATACAAATACAAACATTTCAACACCCGTGAGAGGTCAGGATGATGTCGAGAAAAGACAGCGCCAACATTACGATAACAACCGTAATAACAACAGACAGTTCCAAGGACAGAATAGATTCCAACAACGAGGATTTCAACAATGGAGGGACAATCGGAGACAAGATGTACCATACAGGAGATGGGGAGATCGGAATGAAAATCAGAGATGGCACGACCGCAGATTTCAGAATCGTGAGGACTCTAGAAGCTACCGAGACGACTGGAACGATAGGCATTCTCAATCGCAGAAATACTTAGAGGAAGTTCATGTAAACGAGGGAAATGAACAAGGACGTTGGAAACAGGCAATTGACAAGCGGAAAAATCCCGACACCTACAATGAGGAAGGAAGAACAAATCAAGGGTTTGAAGCCATGCACATAGAGACGCAGAGATACTTGGGTCAGCTGCATGGAGAACAAGCACATAGCGAAGCCAGCAAGGAAGACGAACAAAGATTAGCGGCACAGGGCATTAGAGAACGCAGCCCGGTGGGGAAGAGAAACACCGGTGCGATCCGAAAAACGGGTCACTACTAGAGGAAGAAGATGGCAACACGTGGGAGAGAGGAAAAAGATGGCAACACGCGGGAGATAGGAAGAGGATGGCAGCATGGAGGAGTGAAAACCGTTCAGCATCGTGAGGAATCTTGGAAGTAATGCAGCGATTTAAATAAGTGATCGTCCAACATCATGCAAGTGAACGGGGGGCAAGCAGAAGCCAGCACGACATCGAGGAAGTGATTAGCGTCTGGCCTGTTTACATCTTGAAGCAAGCAGAGTTGACAGGTATGTCGACAGACGAGCAACAGAGAGGGGAATAGTCTTTAAGCAACAAATAGCCCCAGGCGAAGCGCTGGGCAAGTGAGCAGCAGACTGGTACTGTCCTAATGAATGGGCGAGAATGTAAACATTGGAACGAGGAAAACACTTGTCAACTAGCAGAGGCGGACTGACTGAGCACTTTGAAGGGAGGCTAACCCAGTATCTGCACCATGTGACTTAGGGGAAAAAATCGACTTTATCTCTAAGTTCGATTTTTCCCAACTAAGGGAGTTGTGAACCCTTAATAAGCTACGCATATTAATGATTCTAATTATTCATTTCATTATATTCTGATTTTACTGCCAGAATCATACAGGAAGGCCAGACTGGATTGCGAAATGTCAAGCTTATTTGGAGACAGTACGTTTGAACGTGCCCAGTCCTGAAACAAAGGAGTGACGAGATCGGAATGTTTGACAGACACTTTATCAGACAAAGGTGTGTTGGGGTCCTGACTCATTTCAGACCGTAATTTCTTTGTCACCCTAGCGTTACGAGTAAGATAGTTGCTGGATGAGAGAGATGAGAGGAACTTTCAACCAATCATAGGACAGAGGCTTCTGTTCTAAACTGCGATATTGACGTCATGAACTACCAATCAGAGAGGGTCACCAATTTTAGCGCCAAGGGAGCGTCTGACGCCGGCTTGAAGTTGAAAGCGGGAAAGATTGGATTAACGAAATCTATGATCGATTCCAGAGCACGATAGCCCCATTGTGACCTGTATAGTTTTTCAAACTGTTTGATACCTGTTGAATGCCAATAGTCGCATTATTATAGAAGTTAGTGATAGATTTCCCTCTCCCTCCGTCTTTTTGCCATATTCACATAAATACTGTCGTCTGAGTGACGAGGAGATTGATTCTTGGTGACACCGTCAGGTGATCACTTATTCTTTTCCATACCGTGAAGATATACTGTGTTAAATTTATCAGAGATAGGGTCATTATTGAAAACATTATAATAAAGTTGTGTGCGCACAGCTGAGTGTGAAATTTGTGTATCGGTAAGATTTTAGTAGTCTCCCACGACTACAACTATTAGGGAAAGTCTACGTTTAATTTTGCACTAGACAAATGGTGAATAAAGTAACTATTGGCAAAATGTAGATAGAAAATTACGTGTGACTATAAATAACATTTTATTTTTATTTTTATTCAACGTCAAGATGGAACTCCAGACCCAGAGAAAGACATCGAACCAACGTTTCTACGGCTCCATGTGGTCTGAGATGAGCTAAACACTTTGGAGAGAGAATGTCAGGCGATGTTCGATGAGACGACGCAGAAAGAGGAATAAGTACTAAATAATTTAATTATTTGACAAACTGGTTATGGTTTTGTGGGAACATATTATTTTGTGTAAATATTTTATTTTATTTTTGTCTTCGTGTTTTATTGTAGTTGGTTTGTGGTACTGACACACTTTAGTTTAGTTCATGAGCAACGTGGCATGTATTCTATCTGTATGAAGATTATTTTTTTTGTTGATGTCAAGTACACGGGGCAAGCGTACTCGAGTGCGTATCGCTACCGTAAAATGCGCGGCTAAGCGACGCAAATTGGGAACCGATATCATAACAGAAGCGAAACTGAATTAACTAGAGTAGATAATAGAATTGGTGGGAAATCTTTTTATTGTATAGATTTTTATTGTTACACAGGCTTGTGTGTTAATTGCCGTTTGTTGCATTTTTGTTAAGTGAGGGGTCATATGCCCAATGACTTTATTTGTTGATGAAGTTTCCCTTTTAGTGTCTTGGTACACAAAATCTATGATATTTGATTGGAGTGTCGGCCCGTGGTAGATTTGTGTTGTGTTCTGCCCTAAATGCTTTGTTGAGTCTGCAAATATGTGTTTTATGGGATAGGAGTTTTCGGGAACCCTGGTTTCTGTCTGAAGCTTTGGCCAGGTTAAGCATTTAATCCTTGCGAGGAAAATGTTGGAATCCCCTTCTACGATGTTCTTGCAATTCTTTGGAATTGACAAGTGTGTGAATTTATATGTCGCGATTAACAGGTGGCGTAACGGGACTGTCTAGTCTCTTGTTATAAATAGCATGACTCAAAGCTTCGACAAGGAGGGCTGGTTTTGAACACAGACGCTAATGAGTGGTAAGTGAAGGTATTTCTACGCGGCGCACTCCATCAGATAAGGAGCAAGCTGTGCTCATTAGTATTCACGGACCAGGTCTCCGTTCTTCGTAAATGTTTATCTTATATTAAAATAAAGCCTGTTTAATGATAAAAGAATTGTAATCGGTAAATGGGTGCTGTTCGCGTTTTGATTGATCGAGTCCCAGCGTGTTAGCTTATCCATGCTTTTATTTCATGTAAATATCATCGGGTTTTAGGCATCTTATTTTTTTGTTTAATTATTGTCATGTTCATTGACCTCGGGTGGTCTCGATGTTCGGTCACGTTGTTGTCATGTATGTGTTGAGCAATATGAGCCATTGGGCAAGCTTCTGTTTTGCTGGGAGTTTCCTGACTCACTGCGATCTCGATGGAGATCAATTAGTTTATAAATTTTAAACGGTTGCGTGTGTCAGTAAAATTTTAATTGTTGGTATGTTATTCTACGAGTGTGTCCCATAAAGCCATAATAATGGTTTGCAGTATGGGGGTTTGCAAGCATATTGGCTGTTCCATCTGTGAGCAAATCTCCATCAAAAGTACTTATTTCTTCTCTAGCGTAGTTATACGCGTGCTTACATATTAATCAGACAAGTGGAATTTGATCCACAATTTTATTTCTTTGGAGTGGACCTTTCTAGGCCACTCAGATCTGTGTAAATTATTGTACTGTGGGAGTAAAGTTCAGGGTGGACTTTGTTTATATTATTTTTTATGTTTTGTTGTTTTTATTCAGTTATTAAATGGTGGTAATTTTATTTGTTTTTCACTCATTTCTTAGTTTATAGTTTTGCATATGGTCCTTGTATTTGTAAGCAGCCGTCTGGTATTTGAGCTCTAGTGAAAGCATATCCGGACTGAACGCTCCCCGAAGTTTGATTCTCGTATATACGACGCTGTTATATACAAGGGCACAATATATATATCAGTTTCTTGTGGACACGATAACTGCCGTAATTTTGCACCAATCACTTTGAATTTTTTACCGAATATGTATACCTATAAAATTTCGGTCGAGTTCGTTACTGGGCTAAATCGGTCGAATCCGTTCAACGTTCATACTAAGTGTCGGATAAAGCCCAAAAATTTATGTTTGAAGAGTTTTTTATATAGCACCAACCATTGACCAACGGGGTGGGAGAAAGTGGGTTTTTCGGGAAACATTAATCATATCTCTCTTAATAGGCACAATATCAAAACCGTACAAAATGGACAATATTCCCCTAATAATTACCTAAAACTTTTGTCTGAAAGAATTTTTTATATGACCCACCATTACGCCAAGGGATGAGAAAAATTATTTCGGAATTATAAGAAAATGCCAAGAGCTATCAGAGGTTGCCATGGCAACACTACTAAATTGTTGAGGGATGAGCCATCAGACGTTGCCAAGATAACGCACTTGCACGAGATCAGATTCAGATTTTCATCTGACTAAGTGTGAAGCGGCTTCGGTGACGTAACTGGTAGCATGCTGAATGTCTATGCCCAACGTCGCGAGTTCAAAGTCGGCCGAAGTCGTCGGATTTTCTAAGAGCGCTAAAAATCCGTCAGTATGCTTTCCTTTGGAGGGGAAGTTCCAACGTTCGTTGCGAGTTGCTGGTTGCGGTGGCATCTAGTAGCCAAGTTCACAGCTAGGTGTCGTTGACGGTATTACCTGGTACCAACATTAGGAACTACTGCTTGAAATTGACCGTCTGCAGTCCTTACCTGAATTACAGACTAATACAGCCATCCCTAAGTACACGGGGTTACATGACCGCGTTGTCGCAGCCCCTAAACTGAGCAACCAACCAAAATCTCTGCGGGAGATATAATTTTGCGTGAAGAAGTAACAGACCGTTACATAGTCACACATCAGTGTCGAAACCTTGCATAAGGATAGTGTGACCACAAGTATAAAAATGGACCCCAAATTACAAGAAGGTTACCGTTCCCATAAGACAATAAAATGTTTAAAATAAGCATAAAATGACGAAAAACAAAGTTAATTAAGCTCCAATTATAAAATATCTTCTCGCAATAAATGAGGTCTGATCCTTCTACGAAAACCTGCTTATTCTGCCTATTTTCGCCTATCCCCAAGTTTGTCCGGTGAAATCTACCTCCGCCTTCCGGCGTGCCGAGAAGACTTTTTTTTCATGATTTTGTGATTTGCAGAGATGGGTAAATCCAGAGCAGAATATATGCAAAATTATCGACAACAGAAACGTGAGAAAAAATTAAAAACTGGAGGAGTACAGCCGAAAAAAATTGACTTCACATATATTTCATCTCAATTTCATAGTAGGATAACATGTCAGATGTTAGAAATCATATGCGACTACTGTAAGGCTCGTAATTTTTTCCTATTACTAATGCTCACTATTTTTAAAGTTCCGCTTCGACACCCATAATTAGGCGAACGAGACCCAATTTTCACATTAAAGTCCCTAGCTTACCACGGTGGGTGAGTGGTTATCGTGTCGGACTACCAACCCCAAGCTTGCAGGTATGCTCCTGGCTGTGATAAGTGATTTTTGAAAGGCGACAAAAATCTCGGCACGCATGTCATACGTCGTTGGCATGTTAAAGAGCCCATTTGAATTCAGTAGGCCGTGTTCAGAACGGCAAAATTAATCTCGGGATTTTCCGCCAACACAAAGTTCTTCCTTTCTCTACTAGAAAGCGCTATACTGTAGTGTCAAGTAGCTTAGATATCCAACCCCCTTGACTTTCATAGCGCTCCAAGGAACGACAAAAATTTGACATGCGAGCTGCCCTCTGGGTGTCAAATAACAAAGCTTGCACCCGGCACCCGAGGCCATACGATATTATTATTATTATTATTATTATTATTATTATTATTATTGTTGTCCCTGTATTGGGCCTCTCACCAAGGTGGACCGGGTTTGATTCCCGGTCAATGCATGTGAGAATTTCCAAGTGAACTGACATGTCCTGTGGTTCGGATTCCAGGTAAAAGGGAGGTCCCGTGGCTCATGATCGCATGATTAACGGTCACGTAAAAAAAGAGCCCTGTATCCCACGAAAATAATTCAGGACGCGTAATTATGCTAGTTTTCACATGTAATTGTTCCGGTGTCTCGTATCCCGAGAAAATCATTCGGGACGTATAATTGTCCCGTTTTTTTTTTTTTTTTTTTTTTTCATATAATGTGGCCGTAGGCGGGACACGTAATTGTCCTAATATTTACTAGTGTCGCTGTGTCTTGAAACCATAATTTGCAGGACATACTTTTCCTAGTTTTTACAAAACTATTCCAGTGTCCCGTGAAAATCATCCGGGATGCATATTTTCTCTGCCTTTAATCGAATAGCAAAAGGGGTGCATTATTTTCTGTCAATTAACTTCATCATTGTGAACAACGCAAGAATTATTATACTGTCAAGAAAGCGGCAGTGACCTTATGTTAGGAACAATTCCAGCATTTGCTACAGATGGACTTGCCATGGTTGGTTGATTGGTTTGTATTACTAATCTGTTTGGACGTGATTTCATTTGATGTGAATGGTCAGTCACCACGTATTGTCAGAGAGCAGATACAGGTTGGGGAAAGAGCGGTCAGTGTCATGTTACATTTTATTTCTGTATTGGATAAACCGCAACAGTGCGGTATCGAGGTGTGCATATCAGATATCTATTGCTGCTTGGGCTCGACATATGTGCACCTCCCAGCACAGCCGAGCGTAGCATGCCTACAGGGTGTCTACTACTCTGGAAAACAGGGCATTTTTAAATCCTGGAAAACTCAGGGAATTATCAGAGTATTTTAATGACACTCAGAGAATTTTAGTTCAATTGGAAACTAAGAATTTAAATGTTGATGGGGAAAAATGATATTCTGGTGATTGTTGTAGAGATGTATGTTCGTACTGACGTTAAATCAGTAAGCTCTAATTTCTTGCAAGATAGAGCATACAAATTACAGGGGGCCCGAAAATGTTCTCCGCAGTGGATACGTGCAGCTGTGAGTGGTTGAGTCATGAGTTTAGTTGGCTGCACTGTCTTTCTAAGCGGGACTCCCCCGTGTGGGCAGTCGGTGTGTATTGCGATAAGCGAGTGAGTCTGCATGTCTTCAGTGTGTATTACAGTAAGCGAGCGTTCAGATAGATCATTGGAAGAGTGCAACAGTATACAGGCGGTAATGTTTACTACTGAAGAGTTTTTTTTTTTTTTTTGTGGAATACGTTTTTCGCGAAGGCGATTGGTTTACAGAAAATGTAAAATTAAGATTTCAGGCGCGGTTTCCTAATTCAAAGTGTACAACCCGTGTTACCGTTCGGGATTTGGTAAGTAAATTTCGTGTGACTGGCTCAGTTCACGATGTACCGGGAACAGGCAGGCCTACGCTTTTAACAGACGAAAAACTTGAGGAAATCTCCGATATAATGCTGCGTAGTCAAAGTAAATCAACACGAAAATTAGCTCAACAAACAGGAATCTCTAAGTCGACAGCACATAAAGCTGTAAGAGACAAGCTTCAGTTGTTCCCTTATAAAGTTACCGTGTTCATGAATTAAAACAAACTGATTACGGAAAAAGTTATGTACTGTGAATGGTTCCAGCATCTGTTATGAATGGCTGTGGTGAGTACAAAGTTAACTGTTTATTTGTTACTAGCAACCCAACCCGGCTTCGCCCGGGAGAATGCATTACGTGATAAGCGCTTTCTTTTCTCCAGTGTCAATGAACAACGACCAATATCCGTTTTACGTCTCGGCATGATGTGTTAAAATCACTGACTGGACTATGTTATATTATCATGGAGATAACAACAAATTCTTGTCAGACTTAATTTAAGAATGGCGACGTGTATGAAACACAAATCCCCCTTCCGTCCAATCTTAAATTGACTGTGAATTTTGCGGAACGAAAAGTTCACAGGCGAAATGAAGAAAACCCGACTTGCACTTCCAGGGAAACTCCTAACACAACCACCCTTCTCAGAAGTCTTAACTCAACACGACTCAACGGTTTACTGCTGGCTGTATCTTGGGCAATAGGTTCGCCCGCTAGCTAGGCTATAACAGGGATGATAGATTCGCCCTTAGATAGCTCGTAAACTGTTTCCTCAGTATTTGAATGGACATGGTTGGAAGAAATTGAAACGTAAAAACACTTACAGTGGGCGATGTATTGAAGATAGACATATGCTCTCGCGGACTTTTTTTTGTAGAACTTTTCATGCTGAACAATTCTTACACTCATAGTATTGAGATATTGTTAACGGTTTGCCCCGCGTAAGCTTACAAAGCGCTCGGACGCCAGGTTTTTTTTTTTTTTTTTTTTTTTCGACTTTTCCACTGAAATCGTTCCTGCTCGGCTTCCTTTGATCATAAATAAATTATTTTCTACAGAAATAATCCTCGAGATATCCTTTACAGAATGGTGGAGACCGCATCAAAATCCATCTAGTGGTTCTCGAGTTTACCCGTAACAAACACAAATCGGGGACTTAGTTTAATACTAAGTATAGATGATGCAAGCGGCAGTCGTGCTACCAACGTAACTGCTGTAGCTAGCTCTGGCAGATGCATGTAGGCGCTGCGGAGAACATTCCCGGACTCACTGTACAAGTGTAGACTGTGTATTTGTATATAAATGTGTAACTGTGTGTTTTTGAAAGCATTACTATTAACGAGCCACTCTTCAATACTCGCAAGTATAATAGTTCTTCTGGATGAAAAATTTAGTAATTGGCAAAATATAGAATAATATAGTTTTCTGTTTGTTTTTTGTTTTTTCAATATTTTTGTCTTCTGAACTTTGTCATGCTACCGTTTATTGTTCAAGCACTTTTTGAAATGCTGTTTAAGTACAAACTCATGTTTTACATGTTTATTATGGCCGATACTGTTACTCAGGGAATTTTCTGATTTATCCTGGAAGAATCAAAGAATTGTCTGGGAAATCTGTTGGTTGGTTTTGGTAGACATCCTGGACTACAACGGGGAGCTGCAAGTTCGGAAATTGGAGGTTCAAATCCCAGCGTTGACAGTGGCATTCTGAATATGATTTATTTTTAGCCTACTTTTCACATTTTGCAAAAATGAGGGAAAAGTGGACTTATGCGATCGGGAAAATGTGTGTGTGTGTGTGTGTGTGTGTGTGTGTGTGTGTGTGTGTGTGTGTGTGTGTGTGTGTGTGTGTGTGTGTGTGTGTGTGTGTGTGTGTGTGTGTGTGTGTGTGTGTGTGTGTGTGTGTGTGTGTGTGTGTGTGTGTGTGTGTGTGTGTGTGTGTGTGTGTGTGTGTGTGTGTGTGTGTGTGTGTGTGTGTGTGTGTGTGTGTGTGTGTGTGTGTGTGTGTGTGTGTGTGTGTGTGTGTGTGTGTGTGTGTGTGTGTGTGTGTGTGTGTGTGTGTGTGTGTGTGTGTGTGTGTGTGTGTGTGTGTGTGTGTGTGTGTGTGTGTGTGTGTGTGTGTGTGTGTGTGTGTGTGTGTGTGTGTGTGTGTGTGTGTGTGTGTGTGTGTGTGTGTGTGTGTGTGTGTGTGTGTGTGTGTGTGTGTGTGTGTGTGTGTGTGTGTGTGTGTGTGTGTGTGTGTCCCTATCAACTCCTAAACGGCTGCAGAAATCGCAACAAAATTTGGTAGGAGTTAAGATCTATACCTAAACATCTCACGGCCATATTTGAAAATGATGTCAGTGCTACCAACTGCTGAAAAACCCAATTGAAATTTGAGCTCCATGTTGGATATCTTGGAAGATATTAATGGGACCTATTTAAAAATTGGTACACGTATAGATAATAATATTGCAGTTTAATTTCTAGGAGGCCATACATGGCAGAGTTGCCAAAATGACTATACGCCTGTTGATAGGTCCAACTTTTAATTGCATATAACTTCTACACTATCATTTGGATTTCAGCCAAATTTCGTATGTGCTATGAGTACATAAACAGATATGACTGAGCGTAATCTTAAGAGCCACCAGGGCTGCCAACTGTTAATAAATGCTCCCATTTTTTTATCCAAATACCCATATATCCGAATGTATTCAAGCCGACAGCTTTAAACTATGCACACGTATAGTACCTGACATTCCATATCAATTTGGAGTAACTTATATAAGTCAGTGCTGCCAACCTGATTCTAAGCCTCCTGATAGGTCCAATTTTAAAATGCATGTAACTTCTATACTAATGGATTTCATTCAAAATTGACACTACAATAGACCATATTATTTCAGATTATTTCTGACTAATACATATATGTCATTGTTGCCAACATGATTTTACGCGCGCTGTTAGATCCAATGTTTAACTGCATGTAACGTCCATGCTATCCATTGGGCTTCAACCAAATTTTGTATTCTGTACCTCAAGAGATGGAACTAAGAATATATTCAGTCACCAGGGCTGCCTACTGTAGTTCTCTATTAGGCTACAATATGCCAGGTATACAGTATTTCGAACTAATTAGAAATTTCGATATTAGCAACTTAATTTCGTCATTATTTTAGATAGATCCATATAGATTAAACATTGACATGAATCTTAAATTTTAAGAAAAGTAGGCTCTTTAGTTCCTCACGGAACTTCTTATTATTTTTAGAAATGTCTGAATGGTAGGCCTATTCTTATTTCATCAACCTCGTGGCGTAGTGACAAGCATATTCTTGCCTGTCACTGCGGAGGTCCGGGTTTGTTTCCCGATTGAAAATCCACAGCCTGCTTCCAGTCGACCGACCTAGTCAG
The DNA here is from genome assembly GCA_946902985.2 of Meconema thalassinum. Classification (NCBI taxonomy): domain Eukaryota; kingdom Metazoa; phylum Arthropoda; class Insecta; order Orthoptera; family Tettigoniidae; genus Meconema; species Meconema thalassinum. Next base: position 96,606,459 of record OX336400.1, on the reverse strand, counting down.
GGAATGGAATGAATGAATAAAGCCCCCATCTAGCGGATGCCGAAGCCTATCGCACTCCCCTAGGGCAATGATTAAATGAATGACGATAATAATAATAATATTAACATCGTATGGCCTCGGGTGCCAGGTGCATGCTTCGTTATTTGACACCCAGAGGGTAGCTTGCATGTCGAATTTCGTTGTTCCTTGAAGCACTACGAAAGTCAAGGATATCTAGATATCTAAGCTCCTGAACACTATAGCGCTTTTTAGTAGAGAAACGAGGAGCTTCGTGTTGGCGGAAAATCCCGAGATTAATTTTGCCATTATGAACACGGCCTACTGAATTCAAATGGGCTCTTTAACAGCGTATGACATGCGTATCGTGATTTTTTCCGCCCTTCAAAAATCACTTGCCACGGCCAGGAGCGAACCTGCAAGCTTGGGGTTAGTAATCCGACACGATAACCACTCACCCACCGTGGCAAGCTATGAATGACGATGAAATTATGTAACAGTGGAGTGTGGTGCTGGAATGAAAGTTGAGTACCCGGAGAAAAACCTGTCCACCTCCGCTTTGTCCAACACAAATCTCAAATGGAGTCACCGGGATTTGAACCATGGATCCAGCGGTGAGAGGCCGGCGTGCTGCTGCCTAAGCCACGGAGGCTTGTTTCCCGAACCTGCCAAGGAATTTAATTCTGATATGAAGCATGGTATAAGTATAATACTTTAAAGTATATACTTACACCATGATTTGAAGGCTGAAACGGAATCTGTAGACATAAAATATAGATTTAGGTATTGGGAAGTTATTTTTGAAAGCCTTTATCTGGAGCGTGGCGCTCTATGGAAGTGAAACTTGGACTGTTGGTGCAGCAGAAAAGAGGAGAATAGAAGCGTTTGAAATGTGGTGTTACAGGAGAATGATGATCAGATGGGTAGATAGGGTTACAAACGAAGAGGTATTAAGACTAGTGGGAGAGGAGATGTTTGTGGCGACTGCTAATGAAGAGACGATAGGTTGGTAGGACACATAGTAAGACACCTAGGGATAGGAAACCTAGTTACGAAAGGAAGGGTTGAAGATTAGAAATGTAGGGATAGACCAAGGTTAGAATATGTTCAGATTGTCTCGGATGTAGGGTGTGGTAGCTATGTAGAGATGAAACGATTAGCTCAGGACAGGGAGGCATGGAAAGCTGCATCAAAATAGTCAGAAGACTGAAGACTCAAACAACAACAACAACAACAACAAACGAAAAATACGATTTGTTTCGAAATATCCACGACCCTATCCTAGTTCGTAAGGACTTTCAGGCACTTGTAAAGACTCAGTAAGATTGTTTTTTTTTTTTTTTTTGCTATTGCAATCATAAGATGTAAAGTAAAAAACTGAAAATGAACTTACTAATGTTTTCTTTTTTTCCTCACAAAAACCGTAGGGTACTTGCATAAATAAAAAAAGAAACACTAAAACAAACTTTGTATTCATTTATCCCTCTGTATTGGATGTTTGGTGGATCGATTTTTGTGGAACTTCTTAAAATAAAATTTTGTATAAGAGAGAGAGAGAGAGAGAGAGAGAGAGAGAGAGAGAGGGTTTTTTTTAAATTCAGATGAGGATTGGTAGGATCCATCCCGGCGTTCGCCTAAATTAGAAATGGGAAACCACAGAAAACCACTTTTAGAATGGCTGAGGTGAGAATGGAACCTGTCTCTTCTCAGTTTTTGCCTCACGAGGCTGAGTGTACCCCGTTCCAGCCCTCAGTCCGGAATTAATTTTCTTAGTGCAGCGTGGAACCGAACCCGGGCCTCCGTGGTGACAGCCAAGAATGCTAGCCACTACGCAACGAGGCGGACAGAAAAGCTAATTAACTTCGTTACCATTTTACTTTTAAAACGTAATTTAAACAAGCCTCAAACCCTGGTGTTTTGTTATTTATATCTACGATGACGACAACACCACCACAGCTTGCTGATTGGGAAATACTGTGCCACGCACTTATAAGTGAGATCGCCTGGGGCTATAGAACACCTTGAAAGTACCGCACGGCTGCTATGTTCACCAATCGTGAGCTCGCCTTGCGTGTGTCGCGTGTGGAGCAAGGGAACAAGTAGCCTATTGCTGTATGGTTTTAGATATCAAAACAAGGTCAATGATCTCAACCAAGTGAACAGTAGCAAAAAGTAGAAAACACTGTTATTGATCTTGCTGTTCATTTGTTTTAGAGGCATGGGATATCTAGGTGTGTTTTCCAAAAATTTGACTTTCTGAGATAAATACATCTTCTTCCTCTTCAAGGCCAGATGGTATTGCTGTCTCCATAAAGCAGACAGGTCGGGTTATATACGAGTGTAAAATATTGGGGATTCTACAAAAATAAGACAAGTCCAATGCTTTTTCAAGATATTTAATTACCTGGAGTGTTTGGCATTCAATAATGATTGGTACTTTGTTAGGATTTAAATAATAAATAATCGTATCTATATATTCAAAACAGTAAGCTGATTTTTGTTACCGCGAGATTGACAGAACGGCTGAACCGATTGACTTCGTAATGCATTCTGAAGAAAGCCCTTGATCTGTATATTTGCCGAGTGTGTTTAAAATAAACAAATATGTTACCATACATTTTTAGCCTACTTTTCACATTTTGCAAAAATGAGGAAAAAGTCGACTTATGAGATCGGGCAAATGTGTGTCTGTCTGTCTGGCTGGCTGTGTGTGTGTGTGTGTCCCCCCCCCCCTATCAACTCCTAAACGGCTGCAGCAATCGAAACAAAATTTGGTAGGTGTAAAGATCTATACCTGAATATCTCACGGCCATACTTGAAAATAATGTCAGTGCTACCAACTGCTGAAAAATCGCAATTGAAATTTGAGCTCCATGTTGGATATCTTGGAAGGTATGAATGGGAGCTATTTCAAAATGGGCACACGTATAGATAACAATATTGCAGTTTAATTTCCAGGAGGCCATACATGGCAGTGTTGCCAAAATGATTAAAAGTCTGCTGATAGGTTCAAATTTTAAATGCATATAACTTCTATACTATCAATTGGATTTCAACCAAATTTCGTATGTGCTATGTGTACATAAACAGATATGACTGAGCGTATTCTTAAGAGCCACCAGGGCTGCCAACTGTTAATAAATGCTCGCAATTTATTTTATCCAAATACCCATATATCAGAAAGTATGCAAGCCGACAGCCTTAAAATATGCACACGTATAGTACCCGACATTCTAGATTAATTTGGAGTAACTAATGGACCTGAGTACTACCAACATGATTCTAAGCCTGCTGATAGGACCAATTGTAAATACATGTAACTTATACTATCAATTGGATTTCAACCAAATTTCGTATGTGCTATGTGTAACATAAGAGATATGACTATGCGTATTCTTAAGAACAACCAGGGCTGCCAACTGTTAATAAATGCTGTCTCTATTTTTTTACCCTAATATCAGCATATCAGAAAGTATTCAAGCCAACAGCACTAAACTTTGCACACGTATAGTACCTTACATTCTAGATTAATTTGGAGTAATTAATATACGTCAGTGCTTCCAACATGATTCTAAGCCTGCTGATTGGTCCAATTTTAAAATACATGTAACTTCTATACAAATAAATGGATTTCATCCAAAATTGGCACAACAATAGATCATAATAGTTCAGATTATTTCTGACCAATACATGCATGACATTGTTGCCAACATGATTTTACGCGCGCTGTTAGATCCAATGTTTAACTGCATGTGACCAATACATGCATGACATTGTTGCCAACATGATTTTACGCGCGCTGTTAGATCCAATGTTTAACTGCATGTGACGTCCATGCTATCCATTGGACTTCAGCCAAATTTTGTATTCTGTACCTTAAGAGATGGAACTAAGAATATATTCAGTCACCAGGGCTGCCAACTGTAGTGCTCTATTAGGCTACATTATGCCAGTTATATTTCGAATTAATAAGAAATTTCGTTATTACCAATTCAATTTCGTCATTATTCTAATTAGGTCCATATAGATTAATCATTGGAATGAATCTTACATTTCGAGAAAAGTAGGCTCTTTAGTTCGTCACGGAACTTCTTGTTATATTTACAAACAAAAATGCAAAAATATTGGCCCTAGCGCATGCACAGAATCAGCTTGGTCATGGCAGACATGGCGGATGTCCTGCGCGTTTTAATGTGAGAGTTATTTTTAATAATTATAAAGGAAGGGAAGAATCATTAATTATTGTTGAGAGTAGGTACTCCTCCCTTTTCATAACTTCACAAGGCAGATTATTGAAAATATATTTATGATTCACCGTTCTGGGCGTCATTAGAAGTTGATTTCAATTTGAATTGTCTCTACTGCACCGGAAATATTTATTTTATTACGTCAATTTTCATACCTTATTTTATCTCTTGGGGAAGCCTCCGTGGCTTAGGCAGCACGTCGCTCTCTCACCGCTGGGTCCGTGGTTGAAATCCCGGTCACTGGATGTGAGAATTGGGCCAGCAGTATGTTGCAATCTCGAGAGTGCAATATTTTGACGCCCTTAAAGTTGCCGTGGTGCCAAAAAGTAATCGTACAAGGAATGTAACTTATATAGGAAACTTATTCAGTAAATATGTTGTTCATTGTCGGTCATGTTTTGACGTGTTTCAACTAGTTTGAGGATTATGAATGAAAATCCACAGCCTGCTTCCAGTCTCCGACCGGGTCAGGAATGGAATGAATGAAGCCCCCATCTAGCGGCGAGGATATGAACTGTGCCGGCTGCCGAGGCCTGACGCACTCCTCTGGGGCAATGATTAAATGAATGACAGATGAAATGAAATGATAGTGGAGAGTGTTGCTGGAATGAAATTTTGACAGGGAAAACCGGAGTACCCGGAGAAAAACCTGTCGGCCTCCGTTTTGTCCAGCACAGATTTCACATGGAGTGACCGGGATTTGAACCACGGACCCAGCGGTGAGAGGCTGGCGTGCTGCCGCCTAAGCCACGGAGGCTTTAATAGTTTGAGGATTAAATTATTTTTAATTTTTGTATTCAACCAAGATTTCGGCAAAAACCAGACAGTCCGATTTTTTTGTTTTTAGTTTCTTTCAACTATCCTCAATAAAAATATATATTTCCTGAAAAGCTGTTAGTGAGAAAATATTAGGTCTAAAACAATAATTTTTATTTCATTCAGCACAAATGAAGCTATACTGTTTTATTTTTAGTTTCTGAACAATTCAACTTTTGAATTTGTCTGGTTCTTGGAATGAACCCTTCAATTTATCTGATAACCTGTGTTTCTGTGTGGGCTTCCCCCAGGGGCTCACATCTTGTGGGACGTGGGTTTGCGACCACGGGATCCCAGCTGAGTCCGGCATTGCTTCCACTTACTTGTGCCGGGCTCCTCTCTGTCTTCTTTCCTGTCGACCTCCCTTGGTCAACTCTTGTTCTTTTCCGACCCCGACGGTATTAGGGTATCTGAGGCTTAGGGAGTCTTTCACTTTCCCGCCATAATTGGCCCTTGTCTCATCTTTCCTGATCCCTCCTTCTTCGAGGGGTCAGACCTCTTGTTTTCTTTTCATTATATTTCCTTTTCTCTTTAAGATTCCCGCACTGTTTTTGTTACTTGGCTCCCCGTGTATCTACACTACATTTTGTAGGTATTTTTAATCTACGTTGCATTTTGTAAGTTTTTTCGATCTAAATAGCATTTTGCGATTGTTTTCAACCTCAATTGCATTTTGTAAAGATTGACAATATAAATTGCTCTTTAGTAAGTCTTTCAATGTAGGCTCAGGACATATTAGTGAGATTTTTGAATTTCAAGTGCATTTTGTATTTTCAACCTAAACCGCATTTCGCGAGAATTTTAAATCTAAATTGCATTTTGTGTGGTGGGCATGTTGCAAGTATTATGATTCTCAATTGCATTTTGTGGGTATTTTGAATCTAAATTAAATTTTGTCAAGTATTTTCAATCTAAATTGCATTTTGTGAGTATTGTCAATCCAAATGAATAGTTTGAATCTACCGTGCATTTTGTAAGTATTCTGAATTTCAATTGCACTTTGTGAATAGTTTGGTTTGGAAATAAGGTATTTCAATCTGAACTGCATTGTGTATTTTCAATTTCAATTACATTTTGTAAGTATTTTGAACCTCAATTGCATTTTGTACGTATTTTCGATCTCATTTGCATTTTGTAAGTATTTTGAATTTCCTTTGCATTTTGTAAGTCTTTCGACTCTACATTGCATTTTGTACGTATTTTGAACCTAGCCTACATTTTGTACGTATTTTTCAATCTATTCCTTTTGTGAATCTTTCCATTCTAAATTCCCTTTTGTACGAACATTTTATGAGTTGTTTCAATCTGAGTTCTTTTTTGTAAGTATTTTCCGTCTCACTTAATTTTCGCTCTGGTTTCCATTTCATTGTCATTTTCGCTATCACCCAGATCATTAGGGGCCGATAACCTAGATGTTAGGCCCCTTAACACAATTATCATCATCATCTGTGTGGGCTGTAGGAGTGATACCGAGCTGTGCTAATATATTCTCTCCACGAGGGTGAATTAGGACAATCCTAACAGGGAAAGTTGCCTGAGACGTATTCCCCCCCCCCCCCCTCTTCCCCCGCCCCCTACTAAACTACATTTTGTGCGTATTTTTCAATCTATTCCTTTTGTGAGTATTTTCCTTCTCAACTACATTTTTTAGTATTTGATTGGTTCATTATGGTTCCGTATTGATGAAACAATTAGTATTAATATTTTGCAAAAGTTCCGCCTAACCAATACCTTTATTGTATTATATATAAATGATCACTTAGTGGTCATTGGTACTCGTTTCGAGGCCTAATTGTTTTGGCCCCTTCATCAGCCGATATAGATAAAATGTGGTTGGATAGCTTAACACTAATAAACATTCTCTTCAAAAACCCTATCAGACGACTGCGCGTGGCGCTCTATGTCCATACGTGATGGGTCTGCTTATAATAGACTATTCATATTATGTGTAAAAATAAATCTTTTACTCTCCATGTTCTTACTGCCATTATGATACGATTGACTCGGAAAATCTAGACTGCTTTATCTGCATCATTGATAGGAATGAATTGCAGAAAATCATCATGTACCGAACTGTCTTTAAAGGAACGGACACATAATGACACTGATATGCACATTTAAAGCAGCCCGAAATGACGTGAGAAAAGTTACCGATCGCACACTTTAACAGCAAAACTGATCCACGTCTAGCTCCAACACTGAAGGAGGAGTCTCGCCACGAGTCTAGTGTAGGTCATTTACCAAGTGAAGAACATAGGCCTAATCACTTCGCGGCTTCGCTGGCGTAGTTTGTAGCATGCTGAGCTTCTATGCCCAAGGTCACGGGTTCAAACCCGGCCGAAGTCGTCGGATTTTTTAAGAGCGTTAAAATCCTTCAGTACGCCTTCCTTCGAAGGGGAAGTAAAACCGGCAGTCCCATGTCATAGATTTGTGGCATGTAAAAGATCCTTCCACTAACTAAACTTTTGTGAAGCTAAATTTCTACGTTAGATTTCGTTTAAACGCTCTATCAAAGTTCCACCGTTCACCACTAGGTGATATGACGTGGAACTACTTGAAATTGAACGGAACTTGTAGCCCACCCCATGGGTGTCCGCTTGAAGCAGCTACAGCCTATGGCGAGTCAAACATGTCCTCGGACACTCCGGGCACTAAAAGCCATACGCTAAATAAATAAATAAATAAATAATAAATAAATAAATAAATAAATAAATAAATAAATCATAAAATGTGTGGCATCCATGTTCCACCCCTTGAGGTGACAATCACCACTCTATACACCACGTGTTCTTGATCAATGAAACCTGGATCACACACCACGGCCAGCCTGCTCGGCGCCCTTTCTCCCCCAGGCCAGGGAGTGAAAGTTACCAGGTCTAGACATCTGCGGTACTGACAACATATCGATATGAAGCGTGACTTTCAATGCCGTAATGTGTTGTTAGATCAGAGCATGTAAACCAGTTCAAGGAGGAAGGAGAGGAGAGAAGTTATTGCCGTATTCACTTTTGATGTGTAATATCTTTCCACTCGGTTGCTGGATATTTTTGTTGATACGCCACTGCACACTATAAACGAGTCGTCCAGTTGCAAAACTAGTTTAATCCACTTGTGAATAAGAATCATGTCGTAAAATTATTTTATTTTAATTTATTTTAATTTAATTTAATTTGTTTTGTGTTTTGTTTTGTGTGTTTTGTTTTGTTTTGTTTTGTGTGTTTTGTTTTGTTTTGAAATGTTTTGAAATGTTTTGTTTTGTTTTATATTTTTATTTTTTGTTTTTTTAAATTTTGTTTGGTTTTGTTTTGTTTATTTTGTTTTATTTTGTTTTGTTTTGATTTTCCAGAAAAAAAAACACAAAACCATAACACACGATGCAAAAAGCAAAATTCAAAAAAGCAAAAGCAGAAAACACAAAACCAAGAAAGAAAAGCAAAAATTAACATTCAAAAGCAAAAACACAAGACCAGAAACCAAAAACACAAAGCAAAAAGTAGAAAACAACAAACACAAAAGATATGTGAGGCAATGTCCATAGAAACGTTTCTCTTATTCACAAGTGGATAAAACGAGTTTTGCAACTGGACGACTCATATGATACCGTAGCTGTGGCTATTGGAAGGTGTTACCGACCTAGATTGTTCTTTCCTAACCAAAATTGTGTCATGGGTTTTCTTTCACTTTGATACGTCATTGTTGATGAGATTGATTCTCATCACGCACACCGCCGTGTCGCCGGTAGTCCATTGGCTTGGTCCCCTAACACAGTGCCAGCCAGCTCTGCGCGCGGATGTGACGTCACGCACAGTAGTTGTTGGTTACTTTGCACCTGCCAGAAGATTGTCGAGTCCATTGACTTGGAGACTTAGTCATCACGTCCTTACGAGATTTATCATGATGACTAACAATAGCCAGACCTGCTACGTTCCCACGGGCTCAAGTCTTATATAATGACCCTGATGCCTAGCCGGGCGTGTTCAAGCACAACTGCAAAGGGGAACCTGAAGCCTAACGCTAAAAGCTGCCATCCTGAATGTAGTTTCTTCAGGGAGTTTCCATCACTTACTACCTCCCTCGAGGCAAATGTCAGGATGATACCTTATTTATAGCCCTGGGACACCAACCACACTCCTATTCTTGGATTTAACGGGTAATCTCGAAAACTACTGGATGGATTTTGATGCAGTTTTCACCATTCTGTAAAGGATTTCTCGAGGAAGGATTCTGTACAAAAACATTAATTTGTGACCAAAGGAAGCCGAGCAGTAACGATTTCAGTGAATCGAGTCAAAGAAAAATCTGCCGTCCGTGCGTCTTTTAAGCTTACGATGGGTAAACCGTTAAAATATCAATATACTACGAGTGTAAGAATTGTTCGGCATGAGAAGTTCTACAAAAGAGTCCGCGACAGCATATCTCTATCTTTAATACATCGCCCACTGTAATTGTTTTTACGTTTTCATTTCTTCCAACAATCTCTATCCAGTGGAAATTTAAATTACTAGCTTCGGAGTGAGTTTACGAGCTGGCGAGTGAGCCTATCACCCCAGCTTCGGCCTGCATCAAACTGTCGAGTCTTGTCGAGTTAAGACTTCAGAGAAGAGTGTATGTTTTTGGAGTTTCACTGTTCACCTCGGCTTTTCTGAATTACGCCTGGGACAGTCCACGACATCTAGCTGCGGACGTGGCTACTAAATGCCATCGCAGTCACCACCTGGTGGCGAACGTTGGAACTAATAAATCGTTATCAAACCAACCTACAAATTTTAGCTTCACACAATTGTAGTTAGTGGAAAGCTCTTTTTCATGCCATAAATCTCTGACATGGGGCCGCCGGCTTTACTTCCCTTCCGAAGTAAGCCATACTGAGGGATTTTAAACTCTCTTGAAAAATCCGACAATTGCCAGTGTACACGTGTCCTTCCTTGTTTATGTTAACAATAACCAAATAATAAGTCAGTGACAGTGGAAGGTCAAACATCAATCAAATTGGGTTGGGTTCCGAAAAAAGATTTTTCAGCAAAGGTTTTCAATTCTTGTTCAATGTTTACAATTTAGGACAGGAGCATTCTCTTTTGCTTCTGTGAGAGCGCACTGAAAGGAGCGAAGTATATCGATTAATCGGCAAAACACTTAATCAATTTTGACCAAGCGATTAATCGATTCAATATATAGTAAATTGATCGTTATTTGTAGCAATTAATCGATTTTTCTACTTTGATTATTCAATAACTGAAATAAATTGATTAAAATTACCAGCCCTATATCGGTGTTTTTTGGTTATGATATTTTGCTTTTACCTTACGTTTTTGTTTTGTTTGTGGTTTCCTGCTTTTGTTTTTCATTTATGTTTTTTGCTTTCAGTTTTTGACTTTGTTTTTTTGTTTTATTTTATTTTTATTTTTCAATATATAATTTTTTCTCCTATAGTTTTTATTTTCTAATTTTTTTTCTTTTCTTGTTTTATTTTATTTATCGGAGATAGGCCTACAGAATTTTAGCCAAAAACTCATAATTTTCAGAGAGAAATCTTTGTGGATTTTGCGATTAAACCAATGGACAGACGGAGTCTCCCATGCTACTGGAACCTTGTTATGCTCCAGCGAGTCACCCTCCCCCTCCCCCTCACTCTCCCTAGCAGTGGGGATCGAAACCAGTCACTTAGTGTGCACCACGCCACGCAAGAGGTGGGATATTCAATTGATCGAGAGAACATGCGACCCTAAAACAACGAGGCGAGTTCTCAGAATTGCAAACTAAGGCAGCACGCTATCGAACACTTCATTCATGTTCCTAGTGAACCCTGGTATTTAATATTTACTACTTCCTGCCGACTGATGGAAGGTGCACGTGTCTGCTATCATATCATAGCCAATATTGACCTAGCGATTTTGCCATTGAATCTACAATTCACATTTATTGAGTCCTGACTGCGCCTAGAGAGAACCCTTGAAACCATGTGATAACTCTTTAGACAGAATGTCCAGGTAAAAGGCTTCAGACTGGCTGCGTGACGCAGCGGTAACGTACTCGCCTGCTGTGCCCAAGATTGCAGGATTGGATCCTGGTGCAGTCAGGTGGCATTTGAGGGTACGCAAAAGTGAGGGAGCCGTGTCAGTAGATTTACTGGCACGTTAAAGATCCCATTCTGAGTAAAATTCCGGCGCCCTGGCATCTCTAAAACCCGCAGTAGTTAAAAGGGACTAAAATAACATAAACAACCCCTGGCACTATACAGCCCATGAAGGGCCTAGGCCTACCAAGTGACCGCTGCCCAGCCATTTGGCCTGCAGATATTGGGATTGGGGTGACGCGTGATCAGCCCATCGGGTCCCCTCGACCGTTAATCTTGGTTTTCGTGATCGGGGCGCTGTCTCACTGTCAGACAGCTACTCAATTGTCCTCACGAGGCTGAGTGCACCCTGCTACAGCCCTCACGTCAGTTTCTAAAATCCCTGACGGAGCCGGGAATCGAACCCGAGGCCTGCGGGTGAGAGACAGGCGCGCTACCCCAACACCACGGGGCCGGCTAACATAATAATTATTATTAATTTAATGGAGAGCGTGGGCACAGTGGCTTAGCTACTCGTCTTCATCCGGACGGTCGGAAGTTCGAATCCTGGCGACAGTGGGGTGGAATTTTCACCTGAAAATCACGTGGCATCAGGAAGGGCATCCGGCTTTAAATCCCCGGCCAAAACCAAAAGGAGCTTGGTTGGCTCCGGCGACTTCAATTAATTGGAATAAGCCGAAGAAAGAAAAAAGAATATGATTAATTCGATATAGCCATCAATGGACTACAAATACATAACAATATTTCAGGTCTTCGTCTTCAAGGTGTTTTTTTCCTTGCCGTTTAGCTTCCTGTCAGAGATTTTTCAATCTTTCACTCCTTCTCAAACTTTCTTCCAGTAAAAGTGAGTTTTCTTTTGGGCGGAACGTTCACACATGCAACTGTAGTTCTGAATCTTGTCCTGTCTCACACTTCAACCAGTCCAATATTTGTCCTTTTTAAAGTCTTGATATAGGCCTACTTCCTGAAGTCATAGAGGATGTATCTTCCACTTCTCTTGAAGGTAAAGAATTTTACTAGCTAGCCTCTCAGTTTAAAATGCCCAAGGATAAAGCCTTGGGTGGATACGGATATAGTCTACATGACTGTATGGATAGCGGACAAGTTGCGGATAATGTATGGATAGTAATAATAATAATGTTACGGCTGTGAGTTTGTGTCATCGTTCGCCGCATGAGTCACAGCTGCCCCAGGGCTGGTCTGTGCCCTGCCTCGTGTATTGCGTGCGCCTTATGCAACAGGGCTACTAGGACAAAGGGATGGTCCAGAATATTCGTGACCCAGCCAGTGAAGGAAATCTCTAGAAGCCGTGTGTCCTGGACGATTCTAGAATTCATTGAGTCACCAGCCTGCTATATAAGCGGCCTCAAAGTGAGGGGGACTGAGTTTTCTGTGGGTGTGTGTTTCTGAGCTAGTGCGTGTTTTCCTGAGCGACAGAAGTGTAGTGACGAAGTGCCGTGCGAGTTACGAAACCCAGTGACATTGTTTCCCAGCTTGTGAACAGCGTGCAGCAAGCTATCGTAAGTAACTGGAGTTGGTGTACATAAGGGAGAGGAGCCGGTAGTTTCTGTCAAGGCCACCGTACTCATTAAGACGGTTTAACTTCTGTGGTTTGTTGACAAGTGAAAGGGCCAAGAGCGCTCAAGGAAGAGACTTGAGGAAACTGGAGTAAGGTTCCAATTGCTTGTATTTGCTGATGAGTAGTGTACCTCTTCCTGCAAGCAATAAAGCTAACTTCTCTTTAAAGCAGTAATTGGTGTTGTGTTTTCTACCCTCCGTAATCCAGTTAACAAAAGTGCCACTAGGGGGTGGCACGTAACAATAATATCGTATGGCCTCGGGTGCCCTGTGCAAGCTTTGTAATTTGACACCCAGAGGGTAGCTGGCATATCGAATTTCGTTGTTCCTTGAATCACTATGAAAGTCAAGGAGGTCAGATAATGGATATCTACGCTCCTTGAACATTATAGCGCTTCCTAGTAGAGAAATGAGGAACTTTGTGTTGGCGGAAACTCTCGAGATTAATTTTGCCATTATGAACTCGGCCTACTGAATTCAAATGGGTTCTTTGACATGCCAACATCGTATAACATGCGTATCGTATTTTTGCCGCCTTTCAAAAAACACTTACCACGGCCAGGGGCGAACCTGCAATCTTGGGGTTAGTAGACAGACACGCTAGCCACTCACCCACCGTGGCAAGCTAATGTATGGATTAAATTTGCGGATAGTAGCCTATTTAGAATAAAATCCAAACTTGTTGAATATCATTATTAGGGCCAGAATGCTTATGGCATAGCCTATATTATTCCGTTATGTTCTTTTCATGACTAATGTAATAAGATGATTTACGCTAACCACATTCAAATTAGGTCATTAAGCACAATTAACACTTCAAACTGCAAAGGGTTGCAATTCTGGCTGTATAACATTCATTTTAAACATATCACATGGCATACTTAGCCTAAGGGAACGACTTTGTCCTCAAATGCCTAGTTGCTTTAATACTTAATATAATTAAAAATGGTATTGTAATGCTAGTAGATCCGGACAACAAACTTGCGGATAACAAACGTGCGGATGAGGGGCGGATGCGGATAACAGTCGTGCGGATGAGGGACGGATGCGGATAACAGTCGTGCGGATGCGGATAACAGTCGTGCGGATGCGGGGCGGATGCGGATAACAGTCGTGCGGATGAGGGACGGATGCGGATAACAAACGTGCGGAATCGGGACGGATGCGGATAACAAACGTGCGGATGAGGGGCGGATGCGGATAACAAACGTGCGGATGAGGGGCGGATGCGGATAAGTCGTGCGGATGCGGATAACGTTTTATTTATCCGCGCAGGGCTCTAGTCATCTCCTTTTTCTCATACTGACAGAAATCCCTTCACACTTGTCATAGAGCTATTGATTTGACCGCATTTGAAATGTAGACTATATCCACCGCCAGGTAATTTCTTGGGAACTAGAATTTTCCGAAAAAAATCCCTTTTTTTTTCATGCTTGCTAAGGTTTCTGCCGCAAGGCGGCACTCTGGCTTAACAACTGTGTTATATTGCCTGCACTTGGTCTGATTAGAGAGGGATGGTTGGTTGGTTCCTTAGTTCCTTAGCTGCGACAACGCGTTCATGTAGCCCCGTGTTACTTTGGGTGTGTTGAATTTCTCTGATAACCGGTGTTAATTGTGATGGCTGTATTAGTGTGTGTTATCTATGTTAATTCAAGTAAGGACTTCAGACTATAATTTCAAGTAGTTCCTACTTTAGCTACCAAATTCTACCATCCACGACACCTAGCTTGAGGACTTGGATATTAGATGCCATCGCAGTCAGCACCTGGCGGTGAACGTTGGAACTACTATAGCGTTATCAATTCTAGCCTACACATTTTGGCTTCACATAAGTGTAGTTAGTGAAAGGTTCTTTTTCATGCCATAAATCTATGACTTGCGACCACCGGCTTTACTACCCCTCCGAAGGAATACATACTGAGGGATTTTAACGCTCTTAAAAAATCCGACGAATTCGGCCGGATTTGAACCAGCGACTTTGGGCATAGTAGTTCAGCATGCTACCAACTACGCCTCCGAACCCGCTTAGAATAGATGATAGGGATATAGTCCATAGACGTACACTAGTGTCCAAAAGTTAAGACATAATCACTAAGCGAGGCCGTACCGCCTGATAGGAATGTCAGACGGATTGCTGAACAAACGGAAGCTGAATCACACACTTGTCCAAAGAAACAGTGTCCGAAAGGTTCTGATGGCTAAAGTACACCTTTGACAACAACTAACGAAATTTGGCAATGTCATCCACAACAAAATATGCTGTTAATAGGGCCACACATGCTTCGCAGCGACGTGGCATGCTATCAGATGGTCCAAGAGCTCTTGTGTCAGTCGATCTCATTCCTCCGGAAGGGCAATGCGAAGGTCTTGGAGGGTGCTTGGTGGAGGCTGACGGGATGAAATTCGCCTCCCCAATGCATCCCAGGCATGCTCTATAGGATTCAGATCCGCAGACCTCGCTGGGCAGTCCATGCGGTGAATGTCTTCCCCAGCCAGATATTCATCCACCAGAGCAGCGCGGTGCGATCGGGCATTATCGTCCATTAGGTGGAAGTCTGAACCAACCGCACCTTCGAAGAGTCGAACATATGGTCTCAGTACCTCATCCCTGTACATCCGAGCGTTCAGTGTTCCTCGGATCACCCATGAAGCTGTGCAGGTCCGTACAGCCATTCAACATGATGCCGCCCCACACCATGGCGCCACCAGCACCACCATACTGGTCCTGTTCCACGATGTTCCTGTGGTTGTATCGGCTACCCAGTTCCCTCCAGATTAATGTGCGACGGGAATCGTTCTGCAAACTGAAGCGGGATTCGTCTGCGAAGAGCACATGCCTCCATTCATTCATGGTCCAGTTTCGACGTTAACGCCTCACAGTAAACGGGCCCGTCTCTGTGCTGGAGTGAGCGGGACGTCTGGCAAACAGCCATGCTATTTTGAGCCTTCGGTACACAGTTTGTCGGAAAACGGCAACCCCCCAGACGGCTGCAAGCTCCGCCGACAATTGTCTTGCAGGTGCACTCCGATTTCGTCGGGCGGTTAATGCCAGATATCGGTCCTGCTGTGGGGTGGTTACTCTTGGTCGACATGGTACTGGCCTACGACTAACATCTCCTGTGCCTCGAAATTTTCTCCAAAGCCTGGAAATGACACTTTGTGGCACATTCAAGGATACGGCGACTTCGGTCTGTGTCTGGCCTGCTTTCAGGCGGCAGAGTATTCTACCCTGCAAATCAGGGTCCAAATGGCGTCGTTGTGCCATTATGTTGTCACGATCACCACGAGGATACACTCCGCACACTATAACACGGCAAACACGATTGAGCGAATGTGGGGTGCAGGCACTGACTGTGTTTACCTTGCTGTTACGCGGCTAGTCAGAGCAGGGAATACTCCCTTCCTAAACAGAGCGAACTCGTAAGGTTGGTAGGTGCAAATGTCGTGCGATTTGCGGTATATTTCCTGTTGCCCTGCTTATTCGTAACTTACGCTTAACTTTTGGACACTAGTGTAGATTAGAATAAATTTATGGTTCAATTTAGAATGATTGTAAACCACATTGTTTGTGGTGTAGTGCCTAGCATTTTTTGTCTCTGTCTGCAGATCCGGGTTCGATTCGCGGCTTTGCCAAGAAATTTAATTCTGATTTGAGGGCTGGAACGGGGTATACTCAGCCTCGTGAGGAAAAACTGAGAAGGGGTGGGTTGGATTCCCACCCCAGTCATCTTGGATGTGATTTTTCTGTGGTTTCCCACTTCCACTTAAGGAAAATGCCGGGTTGGTTCATAACTTAAGGCCACGGCTGCCTCCTTCCTGATCCTCGCATGAATTACAAATATACACACTAACACAAACATCACACACAAATTCTACACGCAGCCAAATACATGGGGCTACATGACCACGATGTCGAAAAGCCCCTAAAAGAATCAACAACAACAACAACAGGAAGTTGATAAAGGCAGAGCGATACATATATTCCCAGTTGTATCGGCCGTGAACGATGACGTACAGACCTTTATCGCTTAGACACCTGTAGTTTTGTGAGGTATGCGAAACACGCGACGTTCGATAGTGACGCCGCATTCTTGGGATACCACGCCGGGACGCATGACGTCATCGTTTGGGAATGTTAGATTTCCGGATTGGCGAAACAAGTCGTTATAATGGTTGGTGGCGAACAACTTTTCAGTCGGTCAACACGATTGTACCCAAAAAAAAACATGAGATTAATAAATACACTTGGATGAACAGTTTCGATCGTCAAGCGATCATAATCAGATCCATTACACTTAGGCTCAAAAATTGTTTGTCTGAAAGTATGGGTGAAAATATTTACAATATGTACACTTCTTTAGTTGCGGTGTTAGTTGAGATAGTTCAACTCGTCAACACTTGTTAGTCTATGTGATGTTTTGTTAAAATACTTAAAGTGGCGATTGACCTCCAAAAATTGCTTGTTTAGAGTGAATATGTGATTCTAATTAAATGGTCAATTCTGGTTGTATTATACAGGTTACTTATCTGATTGAATCTTGAGTGTCCTGGTGAGAACAGTAAGTTGTCCTCATCACTATCTACACTCAACTGGGGATACACCTATTCTGTTTACTAACGTATGCCTTATACATCATTACTAGGGCTCGGATCTTTAGGTAAATATTTTTTTATGTAATACATATTTTAAGCATTTTTTCTATAAATACATAAATTCCTGCCTTTCACTTATTAGCACATACAATACATAATATTAACATTTAAAAAAATCAGTATGCTAGATCTTTCAGTTTATCGCATTTTTGTTCTGTGTTACTTCAACAGGGAAGAGCCTGTGAGCTATCTAATCTTCATGCAGAGCGTATGTCAGCTTGCAACTCTGTTATTCTTAACTTGTCGCCCCGTGCCACTCACTGTGGAAGCCGGGGCTTTCCTTGTCCATAGCCATATTGCAACACGTGCTGGACCTCACCCTCCCCCAACTACCTGGAACCAGTGTCACTCACATGCAGTTCATTTCTGGCACTGTGAAGTGTAAGGCAGTTCTACGATACCTAAAAAACAACCCCTGGCACTATCCAACCCATTAGGGGCTAAGGCCGACCAAGCGACCGCTGCCCAGCCATTTGGCCAGCAGATATTGGGGTGACGCGTGATCAGCGCGTCGGGTCCCCTCGGCCGTTAATCTTGGTATTCGTGATCGAGGCGCTGTCTCACTGTCAAGCAAAAGGAAGCTTGTAGTTTAACGTGACCGTTAATCTCGCGATCATAAGCCACGGGACCTCCGTTTTACGTGGAATCCGAACCACAGGACATGGCATTTCACATCGAAAATCCCACATGCATTGACCGGGAATCGAACCCGGTGTCTCACTGTCAGACAGCTACTCAATTGTCCTCACGAGGCTGAGTGCACCCCGTTCCAACCCTCACGTCAGTTTTAAAATCCCTGACGGAGCCGGGGATCGAACCCGGGGCCTCCGGGTGAGAGGCAGGCGCGCTACCCCAACACCACGGGGCCGGCTTCTACGATACCTAAAGTAAAAACAACTACACGTTATCGTCTGTTGCAGAATTTAAAGATACGGTTATTTTACTTTTGATGGGGGCGTTCTGTTCTGCCAACCATGTGGGAAAGTAATCATGGCTGAACAGCGATCTCAAGTTACAGAACACCTCAAGCGCAAGAAACATATTGCCGCAGTTTCGCGCCTTCAGAATAAGTATTTCGCGATAATCGTCGGTCATTTGTGATGGACAACCTGAATATGTATCTCGTTGTGTATTGTAATGCTTCAGCAGTCAGTGAGACATAGAATAAATTGCATTCGTGAGTACAGCATATTGTTTATATTCATATTAATAAACTTAATTCTAATTAAATATATTTACTTTTTGCTACATATTTCAGGTATTTTTATTACATAAAAAATAAATATTTTCCCGATTTTTAGCACCTAAAAATCCGAGCCCTAGTCATTACTCATTAGAAATATTTAAGGAAAACTAGAAAGCCTGTGCTAGAAATTTCGCATGTGTTAAACCACCCTCCTGGCTTTACTGAAATGCGGTCGCAACGCGATACACGTCTGTCAGGGACTATCGTGTTGTTAATTTGTCTAAACTTGCTCCTTATACAAATTGTCGATATTTATGAAATGTACCGGGCTCCTCATCTTCATATTTCCTGCCGACCTCTCTTGGTCAACTCTTGATCTCTTCCAACCGTAACGGTATCCGATGTCTAGGGAGTCTTACCTTTTCCTGCCTAAATGTATTGGCCCTTGACCTGTGTTTCCTGATAGTCAACTATCATTCTTCGAGGGGTGAGACTTCTTATCTTTTCATTGTATCCCCTGCCTTCTGCTCAAGGCCCTAAAGGAGGCAGGGTGTTTGTAGTGCCACCCTGGATAGTTCTACACCCTCAAGGAATTCCTGACCTCTTATCCCCTTGTCTTTAGGGCGGGCCCTCTCTCCTCTCTTTTTTTCCTACCTGCCTTTCATGGCTCTACGTCTTTCAGAGTGCCTCAATCAACATTCTTGTTGGGTTCAGGGCATTTCTATTCCCTGCCTTTTATTTTCTTTACACCTGTTTTGACCACTCCTTTTTACTCTATTTCGTAAGTTGGTTGTAAGTCAGTAGTTGATTAGATGTAGTTTTTCATATCACCATCTTTTTCACTATCACTCAAACCACTAGGGGTCGATAACCTAGAAGCTCGGTCCCTTATAATAACAATTATCAACGCGTTTTAGACGCTCCATGTACAGTAGATTCAAATTCAATAAGTATATCTGCTTACCGATATCAAATAATAATCCTCAAGACACACTCTTAACACAAAGGTCTAGGTCATGTCCAAAATGTAAGTCACTAATGTCAACAGATAGTCTGTGATAACCTTTACTCTTCGATACATCATCGCCACTGACCTTCCAGTTTGAAAACAGGGGCATGACAAACACGTGTTCCAGTTTTGTGACTTCGTGTATGTTAAATGCATGTTAAATCTGTTGATGTTGTTAACACTTTTAGGGGCTTTGCAACATCGAGGTCATGTAGCCCCGTGTATTTGGATGTGTGAAGAATTATGTCTGTAACTGTGATGTCTATACTAGCGTGTGTATTTGTAATTGAGGTAAGAATTTGGTTAGGAAGTGGTTTCCGTCGTTTCCCACTTCTAATCCAGGCAAATGCCAGGATGGAATCTAACTTAAGGCCATGGCTGAGGTAGGAATCGAACCCGGGTCTCCGCGGTGACAGTCAAGAATGCTAGCTACTACGCAACGAGGCGGACGCATGTTAAATCTGACTCATAACAATGTTTTTATGGCATCCTTAAAAAAATTGTGTGAAGCTTTGGAAAGTCCTAGTCTCTTTTTTATCTAGAGGGCCTGAGCGAGAACTCTCGCACGTGTTAAACCACCCGCCTGGCTGTGCTGTTGTGCGGGCTCGACGCGACATAGTTCTGGCAGGGGCTATTGTCTTGTATATTTGTTATACAGAGCGTCCGCAAAGTCTCTCCGCAGCGGCGAGCTACGCGGATCTCGCCTTGTGGGACGTGTTAGGTTGGCAGCACATTCATATCGCTGTATACGCAAAGTTTCATCGCAGTGGTTGGTATAAGCACGCACTTGTTCCGTGTTGATCTTCAACTGGAGTGATAGGGTGGGGAATACCAGTTCATTATTGCCGACAGTGCGTGACAGTGTTGACGCTGTAATTTTTGTTCTTGTCAAGTTCTTGTGTAAGCTGCGTCTAGTGGGAATGCTCACTACTGAAGAGCGTGTGTTTTAGGGGAAGAGGTATTCCGTGCTGGTGGAAACGTTACGGAGCATAGTGTGATAGTGGTGCGTACCGTATATATAATTGCATTACTTAATTTATTGTAATTGTTTACCTTGTAAACATAAGATGAATATACTGCCAGCCCAACACGTCCCCCAAGGCGAGACACGCGCTGCGGAGAGACTTTAAGGACACACTGTATAAATACAAATTGTTGTCATTTATGAATCAGAATGCAATTCGACTCTGCTTCGGATAATTATCTCCTTTTGGAATATTCATTTGTTTTGATCGGTTACTTGTGAGCGCCCCATGTGTATAAACCACCCGCCCGGTTAGACTGTTATGCGGGCTCGACGCGATACAGTTCTGTCCGAGGCTATTATTTGTTTAAAACCATTTTATAAACAAATAAATATATTTCCGTTGACTTTGCAATAAAAATGCAAGATTTTTTTTCTGGAATATTGAAACTATTTGGAAGATTTTGGCACAAACCACACCTTCTATGTCTCTCCAGAGTGTGAGATGACCCAGATGACCCAAGAACCTAAAATGAACTAACAACCACCACCGCGCTATGTGCTTCATACAGTATAGGAACGTAGTCCATGGTCCACTATCCCATTGTTATTTCATTTGAGGGGCTTGGACATCGTGGTCATGCAGTCCCGTGTATTTGGGTGTGTGTTGAATTTGTCTGATATCCTGTGTTAAATTCAATTCGCAATTCAATTTTGAGTTCTATGTTGGATATCTCAGAAGTTATGCATGAGAACTGTTCCAAGATTGGCACATATAACATTCCAGATTAATTTTCAGGAGGCTATAATATGATAGTGTTGCCAACATGATTCTAATCAAATATTTAAAGGCATGTAACTTTTATACTAACAAATGGATTTCAACCAAATTTCGTATGTGCTACGTGTTCTATAACTGATATGACTATGCGTATCCTTAAAAGCCATCAAGGCTGTCAACTGTTAATAAATGCTCTCTCTATTTTTATCCTAATTCCAATATATCAGAAGGTATGCAAGCCAACAGCTCGAAACTTGAAAAATTATTTTTTAAATAACAATTAAAATTAAAGAGTTAAAAAATATGAAAATACAAGTAGTTCCGTGAAGAACTATACAGCCTATTTTCATATATCCTGCTCATGTTAATTGCCTCTATCAACATACAAAATTTCAGTTTAATTGCTGTAACAGATTCGTAGATATTGAGAACCGTCTAAATATTTCAGATGGTCGCCAGGTTGGATTTTTATTTTTGTACTATTACATTAAGATTATTGTGTACGTATGGTATTCCAACTGCAATCGCATGATTAGATCACAAGAAGTAAAAACGAGATTTTAAAATTACGCACAGCAGCCATCTTGTGATTATGCAAGCAATTGAAATAAATTAGATGCCAGTGGATCAACATTTGTATAAGCATTTAACGTGCAACGTTTCACGAGTCTCGGATAGTTAATTCGCGAGAAACGTCCATTTAAATATTTATACTTCGCGTCGCCGCCATGTTGGATTTGTGATCACCAGGTTACTTAAAGTCCTATAAGTGAACGTAAGTTCATAGCCCCTATGAACATAACAAAAATTCAGTGTGATTGCTATAATAGATTCGTAGATATTCAGAGCCGTCTAAATATTTCGGAAGTTCATCATTTAGGATTGTTATATGTATAGGCTATAGAGTTATGTACCGTTCAAGGACAATTATTGCGTAGGTTCATTATTCAAACTTTCACTTCGATCGCATGATTACGACACAAGAAATAAAAACTTAATTTTAAAATTTTAGCACAGCCGCCATCTTGAGGTTATGTAAACAATTGAATTAAATTTGATGGCAGTGCATTACAATCTGCAAAATCATTTACTGTACCACATTTCACTGCGCTCAGAGAGTTAAATCACGAGAAAAGTCTATTAAAATATTTCAAATTCGCTTGGTCGCCATGTTCGTTTTGTACTTTACAGGTTTATGAATTATACACAGGTAAACTTGTATCAGTACCCTTTAACACCGTACAAAATTGCAGGGTGATATCTGTAATAGTTTCGGAGATATAGAATGTCAGTGAAATATTTCGCACAGCCGCCATTTTGAGGTTATGTAAGCAATTGGACTAAATTAGACTCTAGTGCATTACAATGTGTATAAACAATTGCTGTACCAAGTTTCATTACGTTTGGATAGTTAAATCGCGAGAAAAGTCTATTTAAAAGTCTCAAGTTCGCTTGGCCGCCATGTTGGTTTTGTAGTCACCAGGTTTTTGAAAGTCTCGTAGGTGAACTTCTAAAAGTGCCCTTTATCACCGTACACAATTTCAGGGCGATATCTGTAATAGTTTCGGAGATATTGAATGCTAGTGAAATATTTCGTACTGCCGCCATATTGGATTGGTGAGTCGTAACAAAATTTGAAGGGCACGGTCGAGGTCGCCGGGAATAGCGCTATGAACTTACCGAGTTTCATTGAAATCGCTCCAGCCGTTTAGATTTTATTAGGGACACACACACACACACCTCACACACACACTCACACACACACACACACACACACACACTCACACACACACACGGACAAAAGGTGATCTCATAAGCCTATTTTTTCAAAATTGAAAATAGGCTAAAAAATGAGATATAAAATTAGATATGCTTCTAAAAATTAAAAATAAATAAGCTCATAAAAATTAAAATTATAATAATTTTATAATCTTAATTTAGAGATTATAAAATAATATGGGGCGGCTTCCGTGGCGAAGTTGGTAGCATGCTGAGCTTCTAGGCCGAAGGTCGCGGGTTCAAACCCGGCCGAGTCGTGGGATTTTTTAAGAGGGTTAAAAATCCCTCAGTATGCCTTCCTTCGGAGGGGAAGTAAAGCCTGTGGTCCCATATCATAGATTTATTGCATGTCAAAGGACCTTCCACTAACTACAATTGTGTGAAGCTGAATTTGTAGGTTAGAATTGATAACGCTCTATTAGTTCCAACGTTTGCCTCCCGGTGCTGACTGCGATGGCATCTAGTAGCCAAGTCCGCAAGCTAGGACGGTAGCATTTGGTAGCAGAAGTAGAAACTACTTGAAATTACTGTCTGCAGTCCTTACTTGAATTGTATTGTATGTATGTCTACCCCTTATTATTCCCGTTTTCCGACGGGGTCGGGGATGAGATGCGATGGAAGTCTTTGTGGCGATGGTTTTTACGGCCGGATGCTCTTCCTGACGCAAACCTCATGAGAGGAGTTAATGAGAGATGAAATGAATGATGGTGAATGAAACTGGGCAAGGATGTGGAAGGAAGCGGCCGTGGCCTGTCAGAAGGTACCGTCCCAGCATTTGCCTGGTGTTGAAAATGGGAAACCACGGAAAACCATGCAGTCCTTACTTGAATTAAAAAACAGATAAGACACACTAATACACCCTTCACAAATTACACCGGTTATTAGACAGATTCTACACACACCCAAAGTACACGGGGCTACATGACCGCGTTGTCGCAGCCCCTAAACTAAGGAACCAACCAAAAATAATATTAAAAAAAAGAAATTATCAAAATAAATATAAACAAAAATTAATAATCACAATTAGGCTAAAATAATTGTTAAATTAAAATTGATACAAATATAATATTTTTAATACTATTCTGTCGTATAAAGGGTTAAGTTCCTTAGCTTATCAGTGTAGGAAGTGCCTGAACTTATTGTTAGGCCAGACGGCCATAAAATGGAAATGAGAACAAAGAAAGGGCTGGACGTTGAACTTGCCAACGATTGTTTACACTGGCCATCTGTTGTCACCAGCGATAAGAAGGGCCACTTCAAGGATCACTAGCTTAAGAACCCCCTTCGGTCTACCGTACTGATAAACTTGTAATAAGCACAAGAAACCTCTAGAATTGGCGCTGGCTCGAGACCGATTTCGTACGTCCGCTATTAGTGGAATTGTTTCCAAACTATGACCGGGGAAAAGTGCCGAGATGAGGTACTGATATCTTGCCAGGAGATGGCAGTCGGGTTTGAACTGCAGTTGTCTTCCCGCTCACTGCGTAACGCGCATTCCAAAACATTTAGTTGGTCACTGTTTCCATTACTGTACCCGATACTGCTACGCTGTTAAAAGTTAACACAAAGACTTGTAAGAATATCGACAGTAGGAAGGAAGGTAACAATACACACACACGCGAAGCCCGATAACATATTATCATGCAGGAAGTAGCAGCAACTGACTGCCAGCCGATATATTTAGGTTTGGAATAGGCGGGCCGCGCATGCGTACTGCAAGACCCCCCCCCCCCTCCTTACCCCGTCGCAGCGTGTTGAACTGCCATCTCCATTATTACACTGCAATTATATAATACCCGATAGCGCAAATATGGGCGAACCCATGAGTGGAGAGGGGAAAGGAAGGGAAGGAAAGTAGTGGAAGGGGTCACTTCTGTTGTGCTCTTGAGAGAGACAAAAGCCCGTATCACACGACACTCGCTGGCAAGGAAGCTGTTGTGATCGCTGGTACAAAATCCTGTATGATTCTATTAATCCTGGTCAGTTCATCTGCTTTTATGACTGAAGTATATCACACACTAGCATATTGTGAGCCTCGTAAAGGTAGTTGGTTGGTACCTTAGTTTAGGGGCTGCGACAACGTGGCCATGTAGCCCCGTGTACTTTGGGTGTGTGTAGAATCTGTCTGATAACCGGTGTTAATTGTGTAGGCTGTATTAGTGTGTGTTATCTGTGATTCAGGAAAGGACTGCAGACGATCAATTTCAAGTAGTTCCTACTAAATGCTACCGTCAAGGACACCTAGCTGCGACCCTGCTACTAGATGCCACAGCAACTGGCATCTGGAGGCGAACATTGGAACTAATAGAACATTAATCAAATATAACCTACAAATTTTGCTTCACACAACTGTAGTTAGTGGAAGGTTCTTTTAGATGTCATAAGTCAATGACATGGGCCACCTGTTTTACTTCCCCTCGAAGGAAGGCATACTGATTGATTTTTAACGCTCTTAAAAATCGAAAGACTTCCGTCGGGTTTGAACGCGCGATCTTGGGCCTAGAAGCTCAGCATGCTACCAACTACGCCACCGAAGCTCTTAAAGGTAGAGATGTCTATCACGCTATGCTACATTGAAATACAGTCGTATATCTTGGCTATATCTCTGTTCAGCTCGTGCACCTAGTGTGACGTCACGTACCGTGACAGTAATGTCCACCCTCATTTCCTATTACTCACACCATGTCCACATCACTTGAGTTCCCACGTTCAGTCACCCCATCTAGCACCAGCACACCTTGATGCACGGGTTCACAACCTTTTATAAGTGGCGGGCCGCAAGTTACCTTTCCACATAGGCACTTGCCAAACCCTACCGCTAAAGCTAATCCCACACAGGCACTTGCCAAACCCTACCGCTAAAGCTAATCCCACATAGGCACTTGCCAAACCCTACCGCTAAAGCTAATCCCACATAGGCACTTGCCAAACCCTACCGCTAAAGCTAATCCCACATAGGCACTTGCCAAACCCTACCGCTAAAGCTAATCCCACATAGGCACTTGCCAAACCCTACCGCTAAAGCTAATCCCACATAGGCACTTGCCAAACCCTACCGCTAAAGCTAATCCCACATAGGCACTTGCCAAACCCTACCGCTAAAGCTAATCCCACACAGGCACTTGCCAAACCCTACCGCTAAAGCTAATCCCACATAGGCACTTGCCAAACCCTACCGCTAAAGCTAATCCCACATAGGCACTTGCCAAACCCTACCGCTAAAGCTAATCCCACATAGGCACTTGCCAAACCCTACCGCTAAAGCTAATCCCACATAGGCACTTGCCAAACCCTACCGCTAAAGCTAATCCCACATAGGCACTTGCCAAACCCTACCGCTAAAGCTAATCCCACACAGGCACTTGCCAAACCCTACCGCTAAAGCTAATCCCACATAGGCACTTGCCAAACCCTACCGCTAAAGCTAATCCCACACAGGCACTTGCCAAACACTACCGCTAAAGCTAATTTTACTATTATCTGAATAACCTATTTTACGAGCAGACAAGAAATGTTTCAATATCATTTTTGTGTCCTCTAAATGGTTTAATCCATTTTTTGAAGTTTCTTTTTTGGCAAATTGCGATATTAAGTTATCACATTACTGATTTACCATCAACTTACTCCTAATTCGAACAAGTTTAGGGGTATATAAAATAAAATAATACTATCACAAGCTTGTATGTAACATTATTATTTTTACAAAAAAAAACAGAATTATTTTCTTATTTCAATTTGGGCCTACAATAATGGGGAAAATCTCATCATTCACAATAAATATATTCACATTTTCAATAGTATAAAATATTTACCCATGGGCCGCGTAAACTGGCCACGGGTTGTGCTCCCCTTGATCATATAGTTCCGTCGGCTGAGTCCCACCGGCTTGTAAGGAAAGCAGCATGCAATTGATTGTCTATCCCCTTACAGGTGTTTCTTGCCCGGGAGGGGGATGTTTTTATTTTATGAGTGTAATGGGGCTTTAACCGGTAGTTGTGTCGAAAGTTTTAGACTCCAAGGCAAATCCTTAAAAGTCATGTTGCCAATTTTTTAGAGTCCCATATCCCCTCCAGGGATGTAGGCGACCTGAATTAGAGCCCCTTCACTTCAAGAGATCACTAACCAGGCATCTCGAGACGGAGTTTGCGTGTGGTAGGGTGACCAGTTCATTTCCACTCCTCATCCTGCCATAGCATCCAGCAGGTTCCCATTTTGCATCACGAGGCTGGGAGACCCCGAACCAAGACTTTTTTTTAAATTCTTAGCAGAGTCAGGCATCGAACCCGGTACTTCGGGGGTGACAGCCAACAATGTTAGCCACTGCGCCACGAGGTGTTCCATTTCGTCAATGCTCCTCTTATATTATTATTATTATTATTATTATTATTATTATTAGAACAGACATCTGTCTTTGTCAGATTAATTTGCCAGTAATGCAAACATCCATAAGTCCACAGATTAATATGGCGAAAAACAAACACAGCGGCTTCGGTGGCGTAGTCGATAGCATGCTGAACTGCTATGCCCAGAGCTGATTGCGTGGCTCAGCGGTAAAGTTCTCGCTTCCTGGACCCAAGGTTGCAGGATCGAATCCTGGTGCAGTCAGCTGGCATTTGAGGGTGCGCTAATGAGAAGGGAGCCGTGTCAGTAGTGATCCCCTTCAAGGCAAATTATGGCACTCCGGCGTCTCTAAAAGCCACAGTAGTTAAAATGGACGTAAAACCAATAACAGCATTAATATTATTATTGCTAGGCCCAAGATCGCGGGTTCAAACTCGACCGGACTGTTCGGATTTTTAAGAGCGTTAAAATCCTTCAGTATGCCTTTCTTCCTTCAGAGGGGAATAAAGCCAGCGGGCCCATGAGACTTTAAAGAACCTACCTCTGCAATTATTGTGTGGCCAAATTCGTAGGTTATATTTGCCTAGGTTGGTTGGTTCCTTAGTTTAGGAGCTGCGACAACGCGGTCATGTAGCCCCGTGTACTTTGGATGTGTGTAGAATTTGTCTGATAACCGGTGTTAATTGTGATGGCTGTATTAGTGTGTGTTATCTATGATTCCGGTAGGATTGTAGGCGATCGATTTTTCAAGTAGTTCCTAGTTTTGTTACCAAATACTACCGACCACGACAGCTAGGTTGCGGACTTGGCTATTAGATGGCATCACAGTCAGCACCTGGCGGCGAACGTTGGAACTAAGAGAGCATTATCAATTCTAACCTACAAATTTTGGCTTCACACAAGCGTAGTTATTAGAAGGTTCTTTTTCATGCCATAGATCTATGACACGGGACCGCCGGCTTTACTTCCCCTCCGAAGGAAGGCATACTGAGGGAATTTTAACGCTCTTAATAAGTGGCTTAGGTGGCGTAGTCGGTAGCATGCTGAGCTTCTATGCCCAAGATAGCGGGATCAAACCCTGCCGAAGCCGTCGGATTTTTAAGAGCGTTAAAAATCCCTCAGTATGCATTCCTTCGGAGGGGAAGTAAAGCCGGCAGTCCCATGTCATAGATTTATGGCATGTTAAAGAACCTTCCACTAATTGCACCTGTGTGAAGCTAAATTGGATAGGTTAAGAATGTAAACAACGCTGTTAGGTTTCTACGTTCGTTGCCAAGAGCCGACTGCGGTGGCGTCTAGTAGCTAAGTTCTGAACTTGGCCTAGTAGTCGTTGACGGTGGCGCTTGCCGGCAAACGTAGGAACTATTTGAAAAATTCTAAGTTGCAGTACTTAAATTTAAAAAAAAAAAACAGATAACACACCCTATTACAGTAATCACAATTAACACCGGTTATCAGACAAATTCTACACACACCCGAAGTACACGGGGCTACATGACCGCGTTGTCGCAGCCCCTAAACTTAAGAACCAACCACGCTCTTGATAAATCCGACGACTTTGGCCCCTCGATCTTGGGCATAAAAGCTCAGCATGCTACCAAATACGCCACCGAAGCCGCAAAACTAGGCTAAAACAAAGTAAAACAAACAAAAGTCCTCTCGGCACGCCGGAAGGCGGAGGTAGATTTCACCGGACAAACTTGGGGATAGGCGAAAATAGGCAGAATATGCAGGTTTTCGTAGAAGGATCAGACCTCATTTATTGCGAGAAGGTATTTTATAATTGGAGCTTAATTAACTTTGTTTTTCGTCATTTTATGCTTATTTTAAACATTTTATTGTCTTATGGGAACGGTAACCTTCTTGTCATTTGTGGTCCATTTTCATACTTGTGGTCACACTGTCCTTATGCAAGGTTTCGACACTGATGTGTAACTATGTAACGGTCTGTTACTTCTTCACGAAAAATTATATCTCCCGCAGAGATTTTGGTTGGTTCCTCAGTTTAGGGGCTGCGACAACGTGGTCATGTAACCCCGTGTACTTAGGGATGGCTGTATTAGTCTGTAATTCAGGTAAGGACTGCAGACGGTCAATTTCAAGCAGTAGTTCCTAATGTTGCTACCAGGTACTACCGTCAACGACACCTACCTGTGAACTTGGCTACTAGATGCCACCGCAGCCAGCAACTCGCAACGAACGTTGGTACTTCCCCTCCAAAGGAAAGCATACTGAGGGATTTTTAGCGCTCTTAGAAAATCCGACGACTTCGGCCGGCTTTGAACTCGCGACCTTGGGCATAGACATTCAGCATGCTTGCTACCAGTTACGTCACCGAAGCCGCTTCACACTTAGTCAGATGGAATTCTGAATATGATCTCGTGCAAGTGCGTTATCTTGGCAACGTCTGATGGCTCATCCCTCATCAATTTAGTAGTATTGCCATGGCAACCACTGATAGCTCTTGGCATTTTCTTATAATTCCGAAATCATTTTTCTCATCCCTTGGCATAATGGTGGGTCATATCAAAAATTCTTTCAGACAAAATTTTAGGTAATTATTAGGGGAATATTATCCATTTTGTACGGTTTTGATATAGTGCCTATTAAGAGAGATATGATTAATGTTTCCCGAAAAACCAATTTTTTCCCGCCCCTTTGGTCAATGGTTGGTGCTATAAAAAGAACTCTTCTAACATAAATGTTTGGGCTTTATCCGACACATAGTATGAACGTTGAACGGATTCGATATTTCACATATTAAGAGAGTTATAGCAATATTTCACTTTGTCGAAAAAATGCCCCCCATTTTCTCCCCCTTCGACCGATTTAGCCCAGTAACGAACTCGACCGAGATTTTATAGGTATACATATTCGGTAAAATATTCAAAGTGATTGGTGCAAAATTACGGCAGTTATCGTGTCCACAAGAAACTGATATGCATATATATATACACATATACATACATAAATTATATATAAACTTTTGAACTGACGGTGGTTTTGGGGTCTGGGGGATGTGAAACGCGAAGATATGTCGAAATTTTCCGGAAGTCGAAACATGGTACCCATTGCAATAGTTAGCTTTCTAATGAAATCTACCTCTGGTTGGTTCCTCAGTTTAGGGGCTGCGACAACGCGGTCATCTAACCCCGTGTACTTTGGGTGATTGTAGAATCTGTCTGATAAACGGTGTGAATTGTAATGGCTGTAGTAGTCTTTATTCAGGTAAGGACTGCAGACGGTCAATTTCAAGCAGTAGTTCCTAATGTTGCTACCAGGTACTACCGTCAACGACACCTAGCTGTGAACTTGGCTACTAGATGCCACCCCAACCAGCAACTCGCAACGAACGTTGGAACTTACCCTCCAAAGAAAAGCATACTGAGGGATTTTAGCTCTCTTAGAAAATCCGACGACTTCGGCCGGCTTTGAAACCGCGACCTTGGGCATAGACATTCTGCATGTTACCAGTTACGTCACCGAAGCCGCTTCCCACTTAGTCAGATGTCAAAGTCAACCCCTGGCACCATCCAGCCCATGACGGGCTAAGGCCGACCAAGCGACCGCTGCCCAGCCATTTGGCCTGCAGATATTGGGGTGACGCGTGATCAGCGCGTCGGGTCCCCTCGGCCGTTAATATTGGTATTCGTGATCGGGGTGCTGTCTCACTGTCAGACAGCTACTCAATTGTCCTCACGAGGCTGAGTGCACCCCGTTCCAACCCTCACGTCAGTTTTAAAATCCCTGACGGAGCCGGGGATCGAACCCGGGGCCTCCGGGTGAGAGGCAGGCGCGCTACCCCAACACCACGGGGCCGGCTTAGTCAGATGGAAATACTGAATCTGATCTCGTGCAAGTGCGTTGTCATGGCAACGGCTCATCCCTCATCAATTTAGTAGTGTTGCCATGGCAACCTCTGATAGCTCTTGGCATTTTCTTATAATTCCGAAATCATTTTTCGCATCCCTTGGCGTAATGGTGGGTCATATCAAAAATTCTTTCAGACAAAAGTTTTAGGTAATTATTAGGGGAATATTGTCCATTTTGTACGGTTTTGATATTGTGCCTATTAAGAGAGATATGATTAATGTTTCCCGAAAAACCCACTTTTTTCCACCCCTTTGGTCAATGGTTGGTGCTATCAAAAAACTTATTGCACATAAATTGTTGGCACTTATCCGACACATATTATGAACTTTGAATGGATTTGATATTTCACGTATTAAGAGAGTTATAGCGAAATTTCAATTTTTCGAAAAAAGCCCCCCAATTTCACCCCCTTCGACTGATTTTGCCCATTAACGAACTCGACCGAGATTTTATAGGGATACATATTATGTAAAAAAATCAAAGTGATTGGTGCAAAATTACGGCAGTTATCGTGTCCACAAGAAACTGATATACATATATATATATATATATATATATATATATATATATATACATATATATATAAACTTTTGAACTGACGGTGGTTTTGGGGTGTAGGGGATGTGAAACGCGAAGATATGTCGAAATTTTCCGGAAGTCGAAACATGGGACCCATTGCAATAGTTAGCTTTCTAATGAAATCTACCTAAAAAGACTCAACTTGGTCATTTTAAATGCTAGCAGCCGAGTACCAAGAAGGCAGTACGAAAACAGAGTTTCAAGATTCTATTTTGTTTCCTCACTGCCTACTTGATTGTTCTTCCGCTGTTACTGACTCTTATTTGGATATTGCTTGCCACGGTGCGTGAGTGCTTATCGTGTCCAACTACCAACGCCAAGCTTGCAGGTTCGCTCCTGGCCGTATTAACTTAAGTGATTTTTGAAAGGCGAGAAAAATTACGACACACATGTCAAACGTCATCGCGCTATAGTGTCAAGAACCTTATATATCTAACCTCCTTCACTTTCATAACGTTTCAAGGAACGACAAAATTCGACATCCAAGCTGCCCTCTGGGCGTCCAAATAACGAAGCGTGCACCCGGCACTTCAGGCCATACGATATCATATTATTATTATTATTTGGATTTTGTTAACATAAACAAGGAAGGAGACTTTGTATACAGTATTTTGGTTGGTTGGTTCCTCAGTTTAGGGGCTGCGACAACTCGGTCATGTAGCCCCGTGTACTTTGGGTGTGTGTAGAATCTGTCTGATAACCGGTGTTCATTGTGATGACTGTAATAGTGTGTGTTATCTTTTTTTTAATTTTAGTACAGACTGCAACTTAGAATTTTTCAAATAGTTCCTACTTTTACCGCCCAGCGCCACCGTCAACGACTACTAGGCCAAGTTCAGAACTTAGCTACTAGACGCCACCGCAGTCGGCTCTTGGCAACGAACGTAGAAACCTAAGAGCGTTGTTTACATTCTTAACCTATCCAATTTAGCTTTACACAAGTGTAATTAGTGGAAGGTTCTTTAACATGCCATAAATCTATGACATGGGACCGCCGGCTCTACTTCCCCTCCGAAGGAAGGCATACTGAGGGATTTTTAACGCTCCTAAAAATCTACGGCTTCGGCCGGGTTTGACCCCGCTATCTTGGGCATAGAAGTTCAGCATGCTACCGACTACGCCACCGAAGCCGCTTATCATTATGTGGAATTAAACAGAGTCGGTGCAATTTTTGTCAACTTATCAACCAGGTCCTGCCAAACTGTTTCTTAAAATTTGGTCAAAGTATACCCACATGACGATAAGGTACTATCCCCAGCACCAGCATTTTCATGGAAGGAATGGGGGGAGGACCAGACGCAGTATAGCCGCTGTCAGCGTCTGAGTTCGAACCTCCGATCTCTGCACTTCCTGCAGCTTTCTGCGCTCGGCAAGTCCATGGCGTACACCAGTTAGGATGTGATCTGAAAAGAAAAACGGAACATGTTGATATTATCCCCTACTATCCATATTTTATTCCAGTAAAACCAAGACCCGTTTTGCTACGGATTCCACGTCTTGCCGAAGTGACCGGCATACTTGGCTATCACTACAGACTTGCGCGTTCCAATCCCAGCTCTACCAAGAAATTTAATTATGGTACGAGGACTGGTACGGGGTTCACTCAGCCTCGTGAGTCAAAACCGAGAAGAGGTGTATTTCATTCCTACCTCAGGCATCCTAGAAGTGGTTTTTAGTGGTTTTCCGTGGTTTCCCCACGTATTCCCCTGATGAATGCCAGGATTGTACCTAAATTGGGACACAGCCGTCTCTGGCCCAAATTATACTTAGACCTACACACTAGAATAGTCACCAGTCATCAAACAGATCCCACGGGACTACATCGCATAGCCCTGAAATGAATTAACTGCTGTGCTTTGCTGTGGAATATATCTGATCATTAGATTGAGCTATGATATTACAGTAGGCCTATTTCTATTGGCGATTTAAATACGTGTATGTACGGATCTTTTCTTTATTCAATTTATTTTACTTGCTTATTTTTTATTTAATTTTTATTTTAGTACTTGTTTTTTTTCGATATTTTATTTTTATTTCCGATTATTATTTCTGATTTTTCATTTTTTAATTGTAAGCTTTTCGATTTGTTTTCTTTTTATAATATTCACTTCTTTTCTTTTAATTTTATTTTAATTTTTATTTTTATTCGTTTCTTTTATTTTTGATTTTGCATTTTATTTGATTTTTCTCCCGGTCACTCCATGTGAGATTTGTGTTGGACAAAGCGGAGGCAGACAGGTTTTTCTCCGGTTACTCCGGTTTTCCCTGTCACAAATTTCAATCCAGCAACCCTCCCCCACTATCATTTCATTTCATCTGTCATTCATTTAATGATTGCCCCCCAGGGAAGTGCGACAGGCTTCGACACAGTTCATATCCTCGCCGCTAGATGGAGGTTTCATTCATTCCATCCCTAACCCGGTCGGTCGACTGGAAGCATTTCATTTGATTTTTCTCGTGATTTCTAGAAAACGATCTTTCTTCTGATAACGCTGGTTGGTTATCGTTATGGTTGCTATCTGTTGGTTTAAGAAATGTACTTGGTGTTGAGAAACATGCTCTTCTACGTCTCTGCATTCATAAATTATCTTGTGGAACTTTCCACTAGACAATATTATGTTGTAATGGCTGCTCTTTATCGTGGACCCCAACAGCTCACGAAGTTCCACGGTTCACTAGGTCCTTCAAGAAGCAGACTGAGCAAGACTGAATACGTTCTTCTCTCATTCTCACCCTGCCTAATTCCCGAACCACCTCGTGACATTCTTGGCTGTCACTCCTGTAATCCGGGATCTGATCTCAAGGTTTGATCGGGGTACACTCAATCTCGTAAGGATTTCAAGGTTTGAACGGGGTACACTCAATTTCGTAAGGAACAAGTAGTTCCGTGAAGAACTAAATGGCCTATTTTCATATATCTTACATATGGTAATTGCCTCTTATCAACATACAAAATTTCAGTTTGATTGCTGTGATAGATTCGTAGATATTGAGAACCATCTAAATATTTCAGATGGTCGCCATGTTGGATTTTTATTTAGTAGGCCATAGTGTTATGTACCTTTAGATTATTGCGTAGGTTTATTATTCAAACTTCAATCGCATAATTAGGACACAAGAAATAATAAAAACGAAATTTTAAAATTTCGCACAGCCGCGATCTTGAGGTTATGAAAACAAGTGAAATAATTTACATGTTAGTGGATTAAACTTTGTATGAGCATTTACCGTACCCAAGTTTCACTGTGATCGGATGGTTAAATCGTGGGGAATATGCATTTAAATATTTTACATTTCGCGTCACCGCCATGTTATTGAAAGTCCCATAGGAGAACTTATGTTCATAACCTTTATCAACATACAAAATTTCAGTTTGATTGCTGTCGTAGATTAGTAGATATTGAGAACAGTCTTAAATATTTCGGATGGTCGCCATGTTGGATTTTAATAGCCTATATGTAGGTCATACAGTTATGTACTATTCGATGGCAATTATTGCGAAGGTTCATTAGTCAAAGGTTGATTTCGATCGCATGACTAGGACACAAGAAATAAAACCTTAATTTAGAATTATAGCCGCCATCTTGAGGTTATGAAAAAAAACTAAATTAGATGTCAGAGCATTACAATGTGTATAAACATTTGCTGTACCAAGTTTCACTGCTCTCGGATGGTTAATTCGCGAGATAAGTCTATTTAAATGTTTCAACTTCACTTGGCCGCCATGTTAGTTTTGTACTTAACAGGTTTATGAAATTTACATAGATGAACTTCTAGTAGTGACCTTTATCACCGTACCAAAATGCCAGTGAAATATCTCGCGTGGCCACCATGTTGGATTGGGGAAACGTATTAAAATTTGAAAGGCACGGTCGTGGTTGGACGAGGTGGCAGTATGCATTTACCGAGTCTCATAGAAATCACTTCGGCCGTTTAGATTTTATTAGGGATACGCACACACACACACACACACGCGCGCGCGCGCGCGGACAAAAGGTGATCTCATAAGCTTTATTTTGTTTTCTTTTTTCATATACTATATGAAAATAGGCATAAAACTGAGAAGTGGGTTTCTACCTCAGTCATCCTGGAAGTAGTTTTCCGTGGTTTCCGTCTTCTACTCCAGACGAATGCAGGGATGGTACCTAACGTAAAGCCATGGCTGCTTCCTACCCGAATCCTACCTGGAATACAAATGCACACGAGTACAGACATCACAGCGGCACAGATTAACATATAACTTCCACACACACCCAAGTGCACGGAGCTACAGGACCACGATGTCGTAAAGCCCCTAAAGAATTAACAATATCAACTCTCTCTTGTTTACCGACAGCGGTAGCTACGCTCGCTAACGCGCAGCTCTAGGCCATGGGACCAAGCTATCTGTGGACTTGGTAAACGAGGGTTCGAGTCCCACCGTCGGCCGTCCTTGAAGTGGTTTTCCGTGGTTTCCCATTTTCAACATCAGGAAAATGCTAGGACGGTAACTTCTGAAAGTGCCACGGCCGCTTCCTTCCACATCCTTCATTCATCTTCATTCATTTCATCTCTGACCGGCAGCAGTGGCTACGCTGGCTAAAGCGCAGCGTTAGGTCATGGGGCCAAGCGCTCTTCTGACTCGGTAGACGCGTGGGTTCGAGCCCCACCGTCGACCGTCCTTGAAATGGTTTTCGGTGGTTTCCCATTTTCATTACCAGGAAAATGCTGGGACGGTACCTTCGGACAGGCCTCGGCCGCTTCCTTCCACATCCTTGCCCAGTTTCATTCATCTTCATCCAATCCATCTCTCATCCCGACGCGCAGGTCGCCCACGGGTGTCGACTAGGAAGACCTGCACTCGGCCTCTCAGGAGGCCACACGACAAAACAAAAAAACAAGATGTTCAGTAAAGAACATATAGCCTACTTTCTCCTAAATGCATGGGTATTGTTATAACTCTTTGTCCTCATCAAGGAGTATAATTAAATGTGGGTTGTAGAAGCTTGTTGAAATACAACGTTCTATACGGATATTAAACATGAATATGAGGTGCCCTTTGCTCCGTAAAAAAAATCATCCAATTCGGTTTCACTGTGTTTGAATTGATAGGGGTAATCGATTTGCACACATACAGGGCCGCCATATGCAAACTATTGGACTGATGATCTTGTAGCTTGGTCAGAAAACGCTTCACACATAATGGCATGTTGTTGCAAAATTTGGTAAAGATCAGATGATTAGGTTGGTCGTAATTTGATTTCATCTTTTTATATTTGGGTGGCACCGTCAAGATGGCTGCGATATAAAACATGATACTGGAGTGCCCTTTGCTAGTTCTACCTCTGTACAAATTTCGTTCAATTCGGTTTCACCTTGTTCGAATTGATAGGAAGGGGGGGGGGGGCAGACATTCAGAGTACACACACACACTCACACACAAATACAGACTCACACACAGACTCACACATTTTTTGGCCCTGTGTAGATCTCATAAGTCTACCTTCATTTTTTGCAAAAATCGATAGTAGGCTATAAATCATCTCCCATTAACTCCTCTCATGAGGTTGGTGTCAGGAAGGTCATCCAGCCGTAGAACCATCCGCCCCATAGGATTTCATCGCATTTCATCCCCGACCCCGTTGAAAACGGGCATAATAAAGGGTAGACATACACACATCAACTCTCTCTTGTTTACACGTCTATGGTTACAGAAGGCTGAAAACGATCACAAACGGCATTCTACTGAAAGATGTGTAAAGATGTGTAAAGATGTTTGAAGACGGCTTCGGTGGCGTAGTTAGTAGCATGCTGAGCTTCTATCCTCAAGATCGCGGGTTCAAACCCGGCCGAAGGGGTCGGATTGTTTAATAAGTTTAAAAATCCCTAGTATGCCATCATTCGGAGGGGAAGTAAAGCCGGCGCGGCGGGCCCATGTCGTAGATTTATGGCATGATAAAGAACCTTCCACTAACTACACTTGTGTGAAGCTAAATTATAGGTTAGATTTGACTGACGCTCTTAGGTTCCAACGTTCGTCACCAGGGGCAGACTGCGGTGGCATCTAGTAACAAAGTTCAGAACTAGTTGATTGTTGACGATAGCAAAAGTTTGAACTACTTGGAAATCTAATATCTCCAGTCCTTTCTTGAATTAAAAACAGATAACACACACTAATACAGTCATTACAATTAACACTGGTTATCGGGCAGATTCTACACACACCCAAAGTACACGGAGCTACAAGACCGCGTTGTCGTAGCCCCTGAACTGAGGAACAAACCAACCATGCTCCAAGTGGTCGAAGAAACCTGGGAAGACCAAAGAAGCGCTGGCTAGAGACCGTAACAGGCCACTAAGCCTAATACGTGAAAGTTAATAATAATGATGATGATTATTATTTGAAAATTCCGCAAACAAATTCAACTGGGCTTATGTCCAAATATTCCTACTCCTAACGACAGTTACATCTAACTTAAATGTGTGTACTTCCAATATACACTCATACAGTAGGCTATTTCGCATACCGTACGAAATATCACGAATTGTATCTGGTGTATGGCTGCGGTCGCAAGCCACACGGCATGTGGCAGGCAGTAATCCGATACGATCTGGTGACAAGACAACCACAGTTTGGAGAAGGGCTTCAGGGTCAGTGCGGGGTGTAGGGGATAAGACTACTCTCTCTCCCACTGCTGTGTGATAAATCACTTATTCTTAAACTTCGCCACTGGTGGTGGGTTACCTTCTCTGAAAATCCAGGTTTGATACTCTCCTTTGCCAAGAAATAAAAATTAAAATCTGGTGTGAAAGTTAGAACAGGTAATTGTTTTTGTTTTGTGTTTGTTGTTGATTATTTACGGATTTGCGACATCGTGGTCATGTAGCCCCATGTACTTAGATGTGTGTTGAATTTGGCTGATAACCTGTGTTATTGTGATGGCTATATTAGCCCTTAGACTTTCAAGGTAACGATCTGTCCTTACGCGCTGTTCGTGCCAAAACTGTCAGGGTAACGATCCATCGTTACCGGCCTTTATTATTGATTATTTCGTTATTTTTACGCTTAATAGCAATTTTTAGGGAACATGAGGAAGGCAATTTTAACTGCGTTTATATTCCGCGGGAACCTCTGACTAACTGAATTTATATTAATTCTCAGAGTCTGAAACATGTGCTCACAGAGTTTCGTGTCTTGTTTACGTCGAGGTTGGCGACAAACTTGCGTGTATTTTTCCCAGTTTTCTTTGGTAATTTTGGATTCTTAACATTTATCGCGCTATCAAATAATGAGGGTTTCTTTTAACATGAATAGTAGACTTAACAAGTGAATTCCATTTACCAAAATTACTTCAAAAATTTCAAATCCGAAATTTCTATCCCCCCCCCCCCCCCATTTTTCTTTAATATTGAAATCATATGGCTGAGACATCACTTATTTTCAGTAATAAGTGATTTATGCACCCTTATGTTCAAAATATTTTATTTTAATATCTTTATTAGTGTGCACAGCTTGGTAAATATGTCCGACAGTTTCCACACATCCATCAGATGAAAGCTTGACATTGAAAGGGTGAGTGTGTGTATTTGTAATTCAGATCAGGATTGAGAAGGAGGCAGCCGTGGCCTTAAGGTAGGAACCATCCCGGATTAGAAGTGGCGAACCACTTCCATGGATAACCACTTCCAGGATGGCTGTGGTAGGAATCCAACTCACCTTCTCTCAGTTTTATTTCACGAGGCTGAGTGTACCCCGTTCCAGCCTTCAGACCAATATTAAATATCTTAGTAGTGCCGGGAATCGAACACGGACCTCCATAGTGACAACCAAGAGTGCTAGCCACTACGCAACGAGGCGGATATACTTAGCTTCCTGAGGTTGGCTGTGGAGAAATGCTTTCGATTCCTCCTTCAGGATCCTGAAGTTTATTTTACATGGTTTCTCCATTTCCAATGTACTTGTACCGACAGCGGTGACTACGCTCCCTAAAGCGCAGCGTTTGGCCATGTGGCCAAGCTCTCTGCTGACTCGGTAGAGGCGTGGGTTCGAGCCCCACAGTCGGCGTCCTTGAGATTGTTTTCCATGGTTTCCCCATTTTCAACTGCAGGCAAATGCTGGGATGGTACCTTCTGACAGACAACGGTCGCTTCCGTCCACATCCTTGTCCAGTTTCATTCATCTTCATCCATTCCATTTCTCATCCCAGTGCGCAGGGCGCCCACGGGCGTCGACTTGAAAGACCTGCACTCGGCCTGTCTGATAACCTGTGTTATTGTGATGGCTGTATTAGTGTGTGAATTTGTAATCATGACAAAAAACTGTACTAGCGGGTGTGTGTGTGTGTGTGTGTGTGTTTAAGTAGTTATTGTTGTTTTAAAGGGCGGAACTACGAGGTCATCTGCCCCTCTTAACACAGATTAAAGTATGCAAATTTGGAATGCAATTTAAAATGTAGAGGTGGACACCTACATTTGAAAAGTCCGAAAAATAATAAAACAAAAAAATTAATAAAATTAATAATTATAATATAAACAACAGTTACGAAAAAGCAAAAATTCAGCATTCAAAAACGAATAAGTCATTGAGTCAATTTACACTGGAAAATTTACATTGCTGGCCATAACTAACTCTCACTTACAAAGCGGATGACGAGATCAGCAGCCACCGCGTCATCGGCTAATATAAGTTTGAGTGTCATCTGCAAACCAAGGTTTCTTCGTAAGTCAGCAAGATCCACACACTCTGTTAAAATGTGGTCCACGGTGAAATCGGCTGCACAGGCACAGGTCTGACGTTTGTTTTTGGCCGGTGCTTGCTTGTTGCGTAGAGGTCTCCGACCAGCCAGGAAGCCTTCTTATTCTGAGCATGTGCATTAACAACTGCATGCACGCACGATCTGAAGGAACGAAGGAAAGAAGGAATGAGGTTGAACGGTTAGCACAGTGGATGCGCGGATTTCTCGGCCACGGGCCAAACCAAACGACAGACCTATACGAAGTGGTGGTGGTGGTGGTGGTGGTGGTGGTGGTGGTGGTGGTGGTGGTGCTGGTGGGGGGGTGTTTGTTATAAATGTAGGATTTGGGTAGGCGGCCGTGGCCTTGCGTTAGGCAGCATCCTGGCATATGCCTGAAGTAGACGTGGGAAGCTAGTCGACAGAAAACCACGTACAGGATGGCATTTTGATGCGGTTCCCACCGATTCTGTAAAGGATTTCTCGAGGAAGGTTTCTGTAGAAAATCATTCATGTCCAAAGGAAGCCGAGCAGTAACGATGAAGTGAATCGAGTCTAAGAAAAACCTGCCGTCCGTGCGCCATTTATGCTTACGCTGGGTAAACCATTTAATTTTTTTTCGATATCGTATGGCCTCGGTGTCGGGTGCAAGCTTTGTTGTTTGACGCCCAGATGGCAGCTTGCATGTCAAATTTTGTTGTTCCCTGGAGGGCTATGCAAGTCAAGGAGGTTAGATATCTAAGCTTCTTGACACTATAGCGCTTTCTAGTTGAGAAAGGAGAAAGGAGAAAATTTTGTGTTGGTGGGGAATCTCAAGATTAATTTTGCCATTTGAACACTGCCTACTGAATTCAAAAGGGTTCTTTAACATGCCAACAACGTATGACATGCGTGCCGTGATTTTTGTCGCCTTTTAAAAATCATTTACCACGGCCAGGAGCGAGGGTAAACCGTTAAATATATATACTGTTACGGCTGTGAGTTTGTGTCATCGCTCGCCGCATGAGTCACAACTGCCCCCCGTATTGCGTGCGCCTTATGCAACAGGGCTACCAGGACAAAGGGATAGTTCAGAATATTCGTGACTGGACCAGCGATGGAAACCTCGAGAAGCCGTGGACCCTGGATGGATCTAGAAGAATTCATTGAATCACCGGCCTGCTATATAAGCGGCTTCAACAGTGAGGGGACCGAGTTTTCCGTGGGTGTGTGTTTTTGAGCCAGTGCGACAGAAGTGTGGTGACGAAGTGCTGTGCGAGTTACGAAGTCCAGTGACATTGTTTCTCCAGCTTGTGGACAGCGAAATAGCCTGCAGCAAGTGCTCGTAAGTAATTGTGGTCGGTGAACATAAAGAAGAGGAGCAGGTAGTTTCTGTCAAGGCCACCGTACTCATTAGGACGGATTAACTTCTGTGATCTGTTGACAAGTGGAAGGGCCAAGAGCGCTCAAGGAAGAGACTTGAGGAAAGTGGAATAAGTCCCTTAATTGCTAGTATTTGCTGACTAGTGTAATTTTCTGGCCACAATAAAGTTAATTATTTCTTTAAGCAGTAATTGGTGTTGTGCTTTGTACCCCCACCGTAATCCAGTTAACAAAAGTGCCACTAGGGGGTGGCACGTAACAACTGGTGTCAGAAGCCGGATTACGAACTCAAGCACAACACCTGACGGTCCTGGTTTCAAAACCCGAGCAGGTCATTTTCTCTAATTTTCCTGTGAGTGCATGCCCTTTACAAGGCAAACAACTAAAATGGAGGCGCAATTGGCAGCATTGCTAGAAAAGTTAAATGGCATAGAAGACGGCCAGAAGAATTTAACCAAGGACCTAACTGCCAAATTAGAAGACGGCCAGAAGAATTTAACCAAGGACCTAACTGCCAAATTAGAAGACGGCCAGAAGAATTTAACCAAGGACCTAACTGCCAAATTAGAAGACGGCCAGAAGAAGATGGAAGACAGCCAGAAAAGTTTAGCAGAGGACCTGAAGGATGGCCAGAATAAGTTAGCAGAGGACCTAACCGCCAAATTTCTGGATGGCCAGAAAAATCTGGAAGAGTGTCTGCTGACGAAATTAGAGGAGAGCCAAAGGAAATTAGAACAGGGCCTACGTGAGGAAGTCGCAGCAGTGGAAAAGAAGTTCGACATCTTACAAGTGGAAGTTGCCGAGCTGCGTCAACGCCCGCTGATGGGGGTGGAGGAGAAGTTCAACGCCTTGCAAGTGGAAGTTGCCGAGCTGTGCCAACGACCGCTGATGGGGGTGGAGGAGAAATTCA
This sequence comes from Meconema thalassinum, assembly GCA_946902985.2. Taxonomy (NCBI): domain Eukaryota; kingdom Metazoa; phylum Arthropoda; class Insecta; order Orthoptera; family Tettigoniidae; genus Meconema; species Meconema thalassinum. The sequence goes on along the minus strand of OX336400.1, from coordinate 96,563,600 downwards.
ACGCCTTACAAGTGGAAGTTGCCGAGCTGCGCCAACGCCCACTGACGGGGGTGGAAGAGAAATTCAACGCTCTACGAGAGGAAGTTGCCGAGCTGCGCCAACGCCCGCCCTCCGTTACACCGGGAATATCAGGAACGGGGCATAGCAGAGTGACGCCCCCAACCTTCGACGGAAAGGTCCCGTGGAGCACCTACTTACGTCAGTTCGAGGCGGCCTGTTCCTTAAATAACTGGAACAACACTGAAAAGGCTACAGCTCTCATCGTAGCGCTGAGAGGTGACGCCCTTAACGTCCTTCAGGCCATCCCGACTGGATCCCAGGACTAAGCTTCACTGATCGCCCATATGGAGTCCCGATATGGAGATAGCCATCTTCAGCAGGCCTACCAGATGCAGCTCCGGACCCGGGAACAAAAGAACGCGGAAACCCTGCAGGAGTTCGAGATGGACATCGCACGCCTCGTAAGGCTCGCATACCCAACAGCGCCGGCCGACTTTCTGGAGCAGATAGCGACGCAGACTTTCACCGACGGGCTAAGGGACTCGGACACTCAACAGGCGCTGCGTCTCGCGCGCAATAAGACCCTGGCAGATGCGCTGAGCCACGCACTTGAGTTCGAGACGGCAAAACAGGCATCCAGAATGCACGCGCGGGTGCGTCATGTGGACGTCGACGAACCAGTAAAAACCAACGAGACCAAGCCCCTGGCCGACGAATTGATGGAGGCGCTAAGCCGTTTCTTCAAGAATCGCAGTACCACCAACAAAAACGTAGCCGGAGGGCATCCGGAGAGGCGGCCCGGAAGAGGACTACCGACCTGCTGGACCTGCCGTAAGAGAGGCCACCTGAGCAAGGACTGCGGTGATCGCCGCCGCCAAGGGTTTCCGTCGGGACAGTTAGTCGTAGGGAAACCGCGCGGCCCGGGAAAGCAAGTATCAGCCAGCCTAGGGGGGCAAAGGTTAGCTTGTGACAGTCGTCAAGCCCCGGCAGTCCAAGTTCGTGTGACGCAGTTACGGAGGGATAATAGCAGCCTGATGGTCGACGGAGTCGTCAACGGAGAGAGCTGGCCCTTGCTAATCGACACGGGAGCATCGAGGACCATCGTCAGTCCCACCGTGATCCCGAAGTGGAGAGTTCAACCCACACAAAGGAACCTCCAGCTAATAACCGCGACCGGAGAGACCGCACCGGTACATGGCGAAGCATCACTGGAGTTCGTCATTGGTCGACGGGCGATAAAGCATCCAGTGCTTGTGGCTGACGTATCAAATGAAGTGATCATCGGACTGGACTTCCTGGACCAGAACATCATCATCTTGGATCTGAGTACCAACACTCTGCACTTCGGAAGTGAGGAACTTGATTTGCAACCTGCGCACGAGTCCATCACCGCACGACGAGTAAGGCTGAGAGAAGACGTCATCGTTCCCGCCAGGACGGAGGTCAGTGCTGCCGTAATTGTCGACGGAACTGCTGAGGGAGTGGCGGCTGTCATCGAGCCAAAATATGAGGACATCCATACAAAAGGATTGCTAGTTGCCAAGACTCATCAACACGACGTCTCGGCCGTACGTACGTCTGTCCAACCTGAACGACTACGACATTACGGTTCACCGGGACGCCAACCTAGGAGTCTGCGAGCCCGTTACCTGGATTGCCCGCATCACAGATACGACAGACGGACACCTGCAGACGGACAACCGAAGAAGACGCACACTGCCAGAAGAACTACAGAAGCTGTACCAAGGATCCCAGGACCATTTAGACGAGGAACAATCACGCCAACTTCAGGACCTGCTACGCGAATTCCAGGACGTCTTCTCCGTGGGGAGCAAAGGCTTCGGCAGGACAAGCTTGGTTCAGCACAGAATCGACGTTGGGGACAGCGCACCGATTAGGGCCCCATTCCGACGTGTCCCGCTCGCCAAGCAAGCCGAAGTCGACCGGATGGTAGAAGAGAAGAAGGAGCAAGGGGTGATCGAGCCATCACATAGTCCTTGGAGTTCTCCGGTCGTGCTAGTGAAGAAGAAGGACGGTTCCACCAGGTTCTGCGTGGATTACAGGCGGGTGAATGACGTCACGAAGGAGGACAGCTACCCTCTACCCCGGATCGACGACACCCTGGACACCATATCAGGGTCGAGATGGTTCTCCACCTTGGATTTGAAGAGTGGCTACTGGCAGGTGGAGGTCCACCCTAAGGACCGCGAGAAAACGGCGTTCTATGTGGGCAGCGGGCTCTGGCAGTCCACCGTCATGCCATTCGGTCTGTGCAACGCCCCTGCGACCTTCGAAAGGCTAATGGAGTCCATTCTGAGGGGACTACACTGGAAGACCTGCCTGGTCTACCTAGACGACGTCATCGTTCTGGGAAAAAGCTCGAGGAGCACTACTGCAACCTGAAGGAGATCTTGATGAAGCTACGGGCTGCCCAGCTGAAGTTGAGCCCCAAGAAGTGTCAGCTCTTCCAGAAGCAGGTCCAGTACCTTGGGCATATCGTCTCCGAAGAAGGGGTGCGCACCGACCCAGAGAAGACCGCAGCTGTGAGGGAGTGGCCAGTTCCGAAGGACAAGTCCCAACTACGAAGCTTCCTGGGACTCTGCACTTATTACCGTCGCTTCGTGAGAGGATTCGCCGACATCGCCAAACCTTTACATCGACTGACTGAGAAGGACCAACTCTTCACGTGGACAGCAGAATGCCACAGTGCCTTCGAACAACTCAAGCAGGCTCTGTGCACCGCGCCTATTTTGGCCTACCCCAGACCTGGAACAAGGTTCATCGTCGATACCGATGCCAGCGACTTTGGAATAGGGGGAATCCTGTCGCAAGTAGTGGACGGCGAGGAAAGAGTAGTGGCCTACTTCAGCAAGGCCTTGTCAAAGCCAGAAAGGAACTATTGCGTCACCAGGAAGGAGCTGCTCGCCATCGTGAAGACCATTGAACACTTCCACAAGTACCTGTACGGGCAAGAATTTCTCATCAGGACCGACCATGCATCCCTGCGGTGGCTCCTGAACTTAAAGCAGCCCGAGGGTCAACTCGCGCGGTGGTTAGAGAGGCTTCAACAGTACAACTTTGAGATTCAGCACAGGAAAGGCCAACTGCATTCTAACGCCGACGCCCTGTCACGAAGACAGTGCCCCGAAGACTGCACCTTCTGTACTAGGAGGGAGGAGAACACCGGGATACAGTGCCGAAGGACTACCGTTGAACTTCAAGGGAGCTGGAGCCGCGAATCTTTCACGCGGGCACAAGCAGAAGATGATGACCTGGGACTGATAGCCGAATGGAAGAGGGCCTGTGTCCCCAGACCCGGGTGGAACATTGTGAGTGACTGCAGCCCATAGTTTAAGTCCTACTGGACGCAGTGGGACTCGCTGATTGTAAGGGATGGCCTCATCTGCCGTGCCTGGGAGAGCACCGACGGGAAGACATCTCGGGAACAAGTCGTCATTCCAAAGGCTATGACGGAGGAAGTCCTGAAGGAAGTTCATGGAGGATCATCTGGTGGACACCTAGGGATAAAGAAGACCCTGGAGAAGCTGAGAGAGCGGTTCTACTGGATCGGATGCCGAACAGACGTGGAGAACCACTGCGCGAGGTGCCACGATTGCGCAGCCAGCAAGGGCCCAGGACGAAGACGACGGGGTCCACTGAAGACCTACAACGTGGGCGGCCCCATGGAGAGAGTGGCCATCGATGTTGCTGGGCCGTTCCCGTTAAGCGAGGCAGGGAACCGCTACATATTAGTCGTCAGCGACTACTTTACCAAATGGCCGGAGGCGTATGCGCTCCCTAACCAAGAAGCCGCGACGATTGCAGAGACCCTGGTGAAGGAATTCGTCAGTCGGTACGGAGTACCCCTGGAGCTAGCTTGCCACGGTGGGTGAGTGGTTATAGTGTCGGACTACCAACCCCAAGATTGCAGGTTCGCCCCTGGCCATGGTAAGTGATTTTTGAAGGCGACAAAAGTCACGATACTCATGTCATACGTTGTTGGCATGTTAAAGAACCCATTTGAATTCAGTAGGCCAAGTTCAAGGGCAACATTAATCTCGGGATTTTCCGCCAACACAAAGTTCCTCCATTGTCTACTTGAAAGCGCTGTAGTGTCAAGGAGTTTAGATATCTAACCTCCTTGACTTTCATAGCGTTCAAAGGAACGACGAAATTCGACATGCAAGCTACCCCCTGGGTGTCAATTAACAAAGCTTGCACCAGGCACCCGAGGCCATACGATATTATTATTATTTTACCCCTGGAGCTGCACTCCGACCAAGGGAGGAACTTCGAGTCGCAGGTGTTCCAGAACCTATGCCAGCTGCTGGGAATCCGGAAGACAAGGACAACGCCGCTACACCCTCAGTCCGACGGGATGGTAGAGCGATTCAATCGCACCATCGAGAACCATCTCCGAATAGTCGTCAGCGAGCACCAGAGGGATTGGGACAAGCATCTTCCACTATTTCTCTTGGCCTACCGCGCCGCCGTGCATGAAGCCACCGGGTGCACACCAGCCCGGGCCATGTTTGGGAGGGAGCTCCGTCTACCTGTCGATCTTGCCTTCGGCCGACCTGGGAATGATCCGATCCCGGTAAGCCAGTATTGTCAAGAACTGGTCGACCAACTGGAGGACGTACACGCGTTCGCGAGGAGGAAACTGCGGATCGAGACCGACCGAATGAAGACCCGATACGACCAGCAGACGGATGCCGGCGGATTCCACGAGGACGACCTGGTCTGGCTCTTCAACCCATTGCGGAAGAAAGGTCTGTCACCCAAACTGCAGAAGTCCTGGGAGGGCCCGTACCGAGTCGTGAAACGGATCAACGATGTCGTCTACAGGATCCAGCGGAGCCCGAGGGCGAAGATGAAGATCGTGCACCGAGATCGCCTGGCAGCCTACGGGGGGACACAGACGGACCAATGATTGATCGGGACGATCAGCCTTTTTAGGAAGGGGGTGGTGTTACGGCTGTGAGTTTGTGTCATTGCTCGCCGCATGAGTCACAACTGCCCCAGGGCTGGGCTGTGGCCTGCCTCCCGTATTGCGTGCGCCTTATGCAACAGGGCTACCAGGACAAAGGGATAGTCCAGAATATTCGTGACTGGACCAGCGATGGAAACCTCGAGAAGCCGTGGACCCTGGATGGATCTAGAAGAATTCATTGAGTCACCGGCCTGCTATATAAGCGGCTTCAACAGTGAGGGGACCGAGTTTTCCGTGGGTGTGTGTTTTTGAGCCAGTGCGACAGAAGTGTGGTGACGAAGTGCTGTGCGAGTTACGAAATCCAGTGACATTGTTTCTCCAGCTTGTGGACAGCGAAATAGCCTGCAGCAAGTGCTCGTAAGTAATTGTGGTCGGTGAACATAAAGGAGAGGAGCAGGTAGTTTCTGTCAAGGCCACCGTACTCATTAGGACGGATTAACTTCTGTGATCTATTGACAAGTGGAAGGGCCAAGAGCGCTCAAGGAAGAGACTTGAGGAAACTGGAATAAGGCCCTTAATTGCTAGTATTTGCTGACTAGTGTAATTTTATGGCCACAATAAAGTTAATTATTTCTTTAAGCAGTAATTGGTGTTGTGCTTTGTACCCCCACCGTAATCCAGTTAACAAAAGTGCCACTAGGGGGTGGCACGTAACAATACTATGAGTGTGAGAATTGCTCAGAATGAAAAGTTCTACAAAAAACGTCCATGACAGCATATCTCTATCTTTAATACATCGCCTGTAGGTGTTTCTACGTTTCCATTTCTTCCAACAATCTCTATGCAGTGGAAATTTAAATTACTAGCTTCGGTGCGAGTTTACGAACTAGTGAGAGAGCTTCAGCCAGCATCAAACTGTCGAGTCGTGTCGAGTTAAGACTTCAGAGAAGAGTATGTGTGTTTGGAGTTTCGCTGTTCACCTCGGCTTTTCTGAATTGCGTCTGGGACCAGCCGTCCGTGCGCCTTTTAAGCTTACGCTGGGTAAACTGTTAAAAATACCGGGTTGAAGAACACGACAGTGACTGGATTGTTTGAAAGGTTTCCTTGCCTCACTCCTGTACCAACTTTAAGCAAATAATTTTTCATCCATCAGGTCTCAATGTGTAGCTTCCGTGGTATAGTCGGTAGCATGCTGAGAACCTATGCCCAAGGTCCCGGGTTCAAACCCGACCGAACTCGTCGGATTTTTTAAGAGCGTTAAAATCCCTCGGTATGCCTTCCTTCGGAGGGGAAGAAATGCCGGCGGTCCCATGTCTTAGATTTGTGAAAAAGAACCTTCCACTAACTACACTTGTGTAAAGTCAAAATTTTTAGTTTAGAATTGATAACGCTCTATTAGTTCCAACGTTCGCCGCCAGGTGCTGACTGCGATGCCATCTAGTAGCCAAGTCCACAAGCTAGGTGTTGTGGACGGTAGCATTTGGTAGCAAAATTAGGAACTACTTGAAATTACTGTCTGCTGTCCTTACTTGAATTAAAACAGATAACACACACTAATACAGCCATCACAATTAACACAGGTTATCAGAAAAATTATACACACACCCAAAGTACACGGGGCTACATGAACGCGTTGTCGCAGCCCCTAAACTAAGGACTAACCAACCAAACAGCTCTCAGTGCAGCCTGATTTATCATTTTAGTTGGCAGATCAAAAACTGGCGGTATCAATTTCCATGCCTTTATGCATAAAGGTCGGTGGCATGTGGTAATATTTTGTTTGGTTGTGAGCAAGAGACACCTCGAGCGGATCTGCGGTAGACTGTCGGGGTATCACATTACCTGTCCGCCTTGATGTGGGAACAGGCGCACCATATCCCATGTAACGTGGCGAGGTGTGAAGAAACCGGTGCCTTATTTCTCCTGTTCCAAATATACAGGGTGTATTCGATGTTGATGATAATTGTTGTTTTAAGGGGCCTAACATCTAGGTTATCAGCTTGCCACGGTGGGTGAGTGGTCAACGTGTTCGCAGGTTCGCTCCTGGCCGTGGTAAGTGATTTTTGAAAGGCGGCAAAAATACGACACCATGTCATACGATGTTGGCATGTCAAAGAACCCATTTGAATTCAGTAGGCCGTGTTCATAATGGCAAAATTAATCTCGGGATTTACCGCCAACACAAAGTTCCTCATTTCTCTACTAGAAAGCGTTATAGTGTTCAAGGAGCTTAGATATCTAACCTGCTTCAAGGAACAACGAAATTTGACATGCAAGCTACCCTCTGGGTGTCAAATAACAAAGCTTGCACGCGGCCCCCGAGGCCATACGATATTATTATTATTATTATTATTATTATTATTATTATTATTATCTAGGTTATCGGCCCCTAATGGTTTAGGTGATAGTGAAAGATGAGATGAGAATGAAAACTATAACTAATACTAACTACAAACTCACATACTAGAAGAAGAAATGGTAAACAAATAAAGGATAAGGCAAATAAAGGACAGGAAGAAAATAAATTTCGTCAACCCTCGGAAGAATGAGGATTGAGGGACTTGGAAGGAAGGTGTAACGATAACCTTAGGCTTCGGGTGATTCTTTGTCCAGCAGAATTGCTTTTGAGTACCAATTGTAAGACACTTTCCACGTTTTCCAATCCTGTGCTATATTTTTGACAAACTCCAGTGGTTTCGGTTGTCGGATATGTATTCTATCTCTATGAGTTAGCCTCTGATTTTTGGCGTTTTGTTCTACGTTGGCCATTCTGTTTTGTTAGCTGCTTTGGACTATAATTCAGACAAACCAATTACTTCTGACACCATGTAACATTTACACGCAGGTTTATATGGTAATCAAATAATAGCTAACAACATAATAGTGCCAACATTGATTATTGTATTATGTTTAGGTAACAAAGACTAACTTCGTTGCGCAAAGTATTACAGGATGTGTGTTTCGATTATCGAATCTTGAAGCCTAAGATTATCGTTACAGAAGGAGAGCCATGAAAGGCTGATAGGAAAGGGGAAAGAAGAGAGGATCCGCCCCAAGGTCAGAGGAAAAAGGGGACAAACTGACGCAGCTCAGGAATCCCTCGGGGTCGCCAACTCGCAAACTCACCAGCCGTGAGCCCTTGAGGGTGTAGCACTATCCAGGGTGCGCCAGAAGTGGTAGGGCTACACACACAGGATGTATTCGTGATGTTGCAAACTTTCATGGATGATGGAGAAAGGCAAATGGATCAGTGTGAGATCAGGAACCAAACCCTGCTTGGCTTGGGCGGCAGCACGCTGGCCGGCCTCACAGCGCTGGGTCCGTGGTTCAAATCCCGGTCACTTCATGTGAGATTTGTGCTGGACAAAGCGGAGGCAGACAGGTTTTTCTCCGGTTACTCCGGTTGTTGGATTGTAAGGACGAGGAGTTGGAAGGTAGCGGCTGTGGCGTATTGTTAGGGACCAACCCCGGCATTTGCCTGGAAGGAAGATGGGAAACCACAGAATACCATCTTCCAAGGTTGCCGGCGGGGGGATTCGAACCTTCTCGCCTCCCAGATCAGTCATGCCGTAACGACTACGGCTAACTCACCCGGTATCTGTCATTCATTAGTGGGTTCAAACCCGGCCGAAGTCGACGGATTTTTTTAAGGGCGTTAAAATCCTCCAGTATGCCTTACTTCGGAGGGGAAGTAAAACCGGCGATCCCATGTCATAGATTTATGGCATGTAAAAGATCCTTCCACATACTAAACTTGTGTGGAGCTAAATTTCTAGGTCAGATTTCGTTGTAACGCTCTATCGAACTTCCAACGTTCACCATTAGGTGTCATTGATATCTTGTAGCGAAAGTTAGAACTACTTGAAATTGAACGGAACTTGTAGCTCACCCTAGTGGTGTCCGCTTGATGCAGCTACAGCCTCTGGCGAGCCGAACATGTCCTCGGACACTCCCGGCACTAAAAGCCATACGATAAATAAATAAATCTGTCATTCATTTAATCATTGTCCCAGGGGAGTGCGACAGGCTTCGGCAGTCGGCACAGTTCATATTTTCGCCGCTAGATGGGGGGCTTCATTCATTCCATCCCTGACCCGGTCGGTCGACTGGAAGCAGGCTGTGGATTTTCATTTTCAGTACGGAAACGATCGAGTCACAAGTTTTAAGCAAAATGATACTCATTTGATACCGTTTACCTGCACACGTATCACAAGCTATTACATTTACAACAACTGTTCAAAATGGCGTCCCCCTGCGTCAATGCAGGCATAGCAACCTACCAGTTCAACTCAACACAGACTGAAGCCTGCAGTACAGATATCGTACTCCGATCCAGTCAGTACGCAGTGGAGTAGTTGAGCTATCCTTCTAGCCTGTTCTGCTCGTCGGGAGTGTCTACCCTTCAATCTTAGCGCATTACAGTGTGTGTGTTGGAGTCTTTTGACTGGTTTGATGCAGTTCTCCATGTCTCCCTGTCCTGAGCTAATCGTTTCATCTCTATACCTAGCTACCACACCTTACATCCGAGTCAATCTGTTAAACATATTCTAACCTTGGTCTACCTCTACAGTTCTTGTCCTCGACCCTTCCTTCCATAACTAAGCTTGCTATTCCTGGGTGTCTTAGTATGTGTACTACCAACCTATCCCTTCCTTCATTAGCAGTCGCCAGAAACATCTCTCCTCTCCCACTAGTCGTAATACCTCTTCGTTTGTAACCCTATTGACCCATCTGATCTTCATCATTCTCCTGTAACACCATATTTCAAACGCTTCAATTTTCCTCTTTTCTGCTGCACCAATTGCCCAAGATTAACTTCCATAGAGCGCCACGCTCCAGACAGGCTTTCAAAAATGACTTCCTAATACCTAAATCTATATTCGATGTCAACAGATTCCTTTTTTGTAGAAATGCTTTCCTTGCCTGAGCCAACCTACTTTTTAGGTTTATGAGATCACCTTTTGTCCGTGTGCGTGTGTGATTCGTGTGTATGTGTGACCCCCTAATAACTTCTAAACGGCTGGAGCTATTTCAATGAAACTCGGTAAGATCATAGCTCCATTCTGGCCGACCCCGACCGTACCCTTCAAATTTTATTGTGTCTCACCAATCCAACATGACGGCTGTGCGAATTATTTCACCAGCATTCAGTATCTGCGAAACTATTACAGATACCACCCTGAAAATTTGTATGGTGATAAAGGGCACTGCTAAAAGTTCACCTATGAGACTTTCAAAAACCTGGTAACTACAAAACCAACATGGCTGCCAAGCGAAGTTGAGCCTTTTAAATAGACTTTTCTCGCGATTTAACCATCCAAACGTAATGAAGCTTGGTACAGCAAATGTTAATATACATTGTAATGCACTGGCCTCTAATTTAGTTCAATTGTTTACATAACCTCAAAATGGCGGCTGTGCTAATTATTTCACTGGCTTTCTATATCTCCGAAACTATTACTGATACCAACCTGATAATTTGAGCAGTGATAAAGGGCACTGCTACACATTTGTGTGTAACTTTCAAACGCCTGTCAAGTACAAAACGAACATGGCCGCCAAGCGAATTTGAAACATTTTAATAGACTTTTCTCGCGATTTAACCATCTGAGCACAGTGTATTGTGGTACAGTAAATGATTATACATATTGTAATGCACTGGCTTCTAATTTAGTTCAAATGTTTACATAACCTCAAGATGGCGGCTGTGCGAAATTTTAACATCTCGTTTTTACTTGTTATCATAATCATGCGATCGAAGTTTGAATACCACACGTACAAAATAATTTTCATGTAATAGTACATAAATACAAATCCAACCTGGCGACCATCTGAAATATTTAGACGGTTCTCAATATCTACGAATCTATCACAACAATCAAACTGAAATTTGGTATGTTGACAGAGGCAATTGATATGAGTAGGATATATGAAAATAGGCTGTATAGTTCTTCACGGAACTACTTGTTATATCCTCTTTGCTTCGTCCATCACTGGTTACTTTGCTTCCTAAGAAACAGAAGTTGCCTACTTCCTTCAGCTTTTCACCTGCCAATTTGATGTCCATAGAGGTTTCTGATTTTTTCCGGCTGCATTCCAATATTTTTGTTTTACATTTATTATTTTAATCATGAATTCTTTCGTCAAGACGGAGTCCATACCATTCAAACACTCATTCAAATCCTCAGGCGTGTCAGCCAAGATGACGATGTACATGTATTCCACTTTCGGAGGTATCAGATTGATGTTTGCTTTTACTTTTGACTGCCGGTCTCAGTGGTGTAATGAATGGATACAGCGTTGGTCTACTAATCCCAAGTGAGTGGGGTGAACCCGACTGCAGTCGGCAGTGTTTACGTGTGTTTACACGTGCCAACCCCATGTCATTGGCTTCCGGCACGTTAAAGAACGCATGCGGGATGAAATTCCGCCACCCCAGCGCCTGTTAAGAACTAAAGTAGAATTGAGGACGGACCTTAAACAGCTGCGATTATTAATAACTGTTGACTCTTTCCCGGACTATGGTTTCTTCAGGCACGGATTCAGGGGGGGGGGGGGGGGGGGGAGGAGACAAAAAAAAATGCAAACTCAAAAAACGAAAACACAATAACCAGACAAATAAAACTTAACGAATTTTAACTGAAAAACAGCTTTTTTTTTCATTTTATTCAATACTGAAAATATCTTTATTGCAATTATTATATTATTGTACATATTTACAACTTCATACCTGTTATATAAAAACGATTATTTATATAACAAAATCAACTCAGTCTATATTATTTAGCAAACCTTGTGATTACCGAATTGATGTTTATAGTGATGTCACGATGAATGTGCAGCAACGCACGGATAGGAATTTGGGGCTTTTTTCGCGCCAAAAAATTTTGCCGACGTCCAAACTGCAAGCTTGGTTGGCAATTTAAGCTGTGACTTTCTCCCTTCGTCGGTACCAACTCGACTTGCCGAAACTGTAACGTACCTTGTTACTTTTCTCGAAGCTCGATGTAAAAGTCGCAAAACACGCCGTTGCAATTTGTACGAATAGTTTTGGTGCGCTAAACGCATCAAATTTCTATCCATGTAGCTTGCAAAAAAAAAATGGTCTGGTTTTGTACGTTTGGTTATTTTGTTATTGCGTTTTAGTGATACCATTTTCCTTAACAATTTCGATTCTCTGACCACCCCAAAGCCAAACTCTAGATCCGCGCCTGGGTTTCTTATCTCAAATGGATCCATTTCCTTTCCTCCATTATCCCTGAAAGTTTGTAACATCATCACGGATATGCCCTGTATTTATAGTGAAAATCCACAGCCTGCTTCCAGTCGACCGACCGGGTTAGGGATGGAATGAATGAAGCCCCCATCTAGCGGCGAGGATATGAACTTGGCCAGCTGCCGAAGCCTGTCGCACTCCCCTGGAATAATGATTAAATGAATGACAGATGAAATGAAATGATAGTGGAGAGTGTTCCTGGAATGAAATTGTTGACAGGGAAACCCGGAGTACCCGGAGAAAAACCAGTCTGTCTCAGTTTTGTCCAGCACAGATCTCGCATGGAGTGACCGGGATTTGAACCACGGACCCAGCGGTGAGAGGCCGGCGTGCTGCCGCCTAAGCCACGGAGGCTGATTTTATTTATAGTAACAGTACAATATCATATTTTGGAGCTTTTCAAGTGAATACGTTGTAAGTTCGGGGACGGCCAATGATTTTAATGTGGGTGGTTTCATTATCCACACATTCTTCCAATAAACCACTAATTACACCTGTGTGAAACTAAATTGGATAGGTTAAGAAGGTTGGTTGGTTGGTTGGTTCCTTAGTTTAGGGGCTGCGACAACGCGGTCATGTAGCCCCGTGTACTTTGGGTGTGTGTAGAATCTGTCTGATAACCGGTGTTAATTGTGATGACTGTATTAGTGTGTGTATCTGTTTTTTTAATTCAAGTAGGGACTGCAACTTTGAATTTTCAAATAGTTCCTACTTTCGCCGCCAAACGCCACCGTCAACGACTACTAGGCCTAGTTCAGAACTAGCTACTAGACGCCACCGCAGTCGGCTCTTGGCAACGAACGTAGCAACCTAAGAGCGTTGTTTACATTCTTAACCTATCCAATTTAGTTTCACACAGGTGTAATTAGTGGAAAGATCTTTAACATGCCATAAATCTATGACATGGGACCGCAAACAACGCTCTTAGGTTGCTACGTTCGTTGCCAAGAGCCGACTGCGGTGGCGTCTAGTAGCTAGTTCTGAACTAGGCCTAGTAGTCGTTGACGGTGGCGCTTGGCGGCAAAAGTAGGAACTATTTGAAAATTCAAAGTTGCAGTCCCTACTTGAATTAAAAAAAACAGATACACACACTAATACAGTCATCACAATTAACACCGGTTATCAGACAGATTCTACACACACCCAAAGTACACGGGGCTACATGACCGCGTTGTCGCAGCCCCTAAACTAAGGAACCAACCAACCAACCAACCAACCAATAACCCAACAACTCATCCTTCAGTGGCGTATCCAGAGGGAGGGGTACTCCGGCGCTCTCCGAAATTACTAGAAGAATGAGACTTTTAAGTAGCAGTTACTTTTTAATTTAAATTAACATGTATATGTTTTGGGGCTGAAGGTCAAACCAAAATTTGCGTGATGCAAAATGTGTGACGGTCTACCGCGCACCTTGCCCAGCCTATGTCAGGCGCATATAATATTGCACTTCGATACTTTATATCATACAGGCCGGACGTTTGTTTTAGACGAGTGAAAAATCTTAATGGAAGCCTGGAGGCGAGTTACTGCAGTACATGTGTTGTTATCTGCTGCCCCTAGCGGTCCGATGATTGACAAAGCTGTCTCACACTTCTACTAAAGTACAGTCATTGGCAAATATAATGACATTCTGTTCGTAGATACGTAACGTGTACTTCCGCCTCACACAATACTTCGAAGTTGACTGTACTGTCTGCAAGTCGGTGTCGCCACGTGCTCAAGTCTGGAATTCCATTACATCAGATCGGTGGTGACAAATGTGAATCGATAGGGTGAGAGTGACTGTGTGCAGGCTCACCCGCAGGCGTCAAGGTCAAAGGCAATCGTCTAAAACAAACGTCCGGCCTGTAGTATCGGTAGCTGACACACCAGAAAGACTTCAGCAAGCAGTGGTGGGATGGTATGAAGAATTGAAAAGGAAGGGAATGATGGTGAATGAAGAGAAACTTAAAGTAATAAGGGTCTCAAAACAGAATAAACGGGAAGAAGAGCTCAATATCTTCTGTAATGGAAAGCCCCTTGAGAAAGTAGAAACTTTTGAATATCTAGGTACCATAATAATAATAATAATAATATCGTATGGCCTCGGGGGCCGGGTGCAAGCTTTGTAATTTGACACCTAGAGGGTAGCTTGCATGTCGAATTTCGTTGTTCCTTGAATCACTATGAAAGTCAAGGAGGTTAGATATCTAAGCTCCTTGAACACTATAGCGCTTTCTAGTAGAGAAATTAGGAACTTTGTGTAGGCGGAAACTCCCGAGAATTAATTTTGCCATTATGAACACGGCCTACTGAATTCAAATGGGTTCTTTGATATGCCAACATCGTATGACATGCGTCTCGTATTTTTTCCGCCTTTCAAAAATCACTTACAACGGCCAGGAGCGAACCTGCAATCTTGGGGTTAGTAGACCGACGCACTATCCACTCACCCACCTTGGCAAGCTTCTAGGTACCATATTAAGTAATGATGGAAAAATTGAACCCGAGGTACTAAATAAAACTAGGAAAGCAGTATCAGCTTATTATCAGATGAATACCACAATAGTAGGGAAGAAGGAGATAAGTCTTAAGACCAAAAAGCAGATCTATAGTGCCAAATTGGCACCAATTACTCTGTATGGTAGGGAGAGTTTGGTATTACAAGATAAACATCTGTCAGATTACTGCCACAGAAATGAAGTTTCTGAGGAGAGCAGTAGGAAAGACAAGAAGAGATCGAGTTCGAAATGAGAGAATTAAAGAGGAATTAGGACAAAAAGCAATGGGTGAAGTGGTCGAGGAACGTCAGTTGAGATTGTACGGACATGTTACCTTAACAGAGTACATTAATTTAAACCTAACGAGGCGAGCTAACCGGGGTCACTAAACTTTCATCAACGAGGGTGTGAAATGTCAGCACACAGATAAGGAGGTAACATAAACAACAGCTTCCTGTAAGATTTAATTAAAGAAGCAGAGATGTTTTCTTTATTTCTTGGGAGTCTGGATGACCTCACGTCGCCAGTTAAAGGTTAGATCTTACCTTTTCACAGAAGATGCTGAAAATGTTCTCCTTCAGCTGGAAGTGACATCATTACATTATGTAGCTACACCTGTACCACCTTGCGTGTTTACTGTAATTAATCGAAGCATGGACCTAAGCTCGTTTGATGTTTAATTCTGAGGTAATTTAAAACACCAAGTATACAGATCAATTACCCGTTCTCTAGTGGATCTGGGGAACAATACACGGCAGCAGTATTCAGATGAAGGAGAACATTTTCAGCATCTTCTGTAAAAATGTAAGTTCTTTAATCATGATTTGCTAGTGAATGTACTCTGTTACGGTTTCTACCTCCACGCAATCTGCGGACCGAGTTCGGTTTGCTGCCGGGAGGCGTGCGCGCGCTGGTAGCTGGCCACTGGCCCCGCTCCCGAAAAATAATCACCCTGTATTTCTGTATTTCCATCACGAAGATTTCGCATGCTTGAGCGGAATCCAACAGCGGACTATCGTTTTGGACGTCCCTGGCTTAAATGCTTGAATACATATTTATTTTCAATTTCGGAGTTGAGTAGTTTACAAAGTAGGGACCTTGTGCGGTGTCCTGATTACACGCTGCAGTTTGGTAGCATGTCAGCTGAGTTAAAGCTAATGAGCCAGCTGTTGCTACTGGATTATATTATGGCGTGCTTATACAGACTTCCTTATCTTAGTTATCTATATTTTGATGAAAGAAAACTGGGTGGTCACACCAGTAACAGTTCGCAACACGGTAAAGCGAATCCCCTCGCTGTCTTCAAACCAACTATTTATGTATGAATTTTATTTTGTTATTTTGTAAAATTAATTCTTAATTTTAAATGTATTTTCATATTAATTGTATTAATTTAATTTTACTTTTTAAAATTTAACATTAAAAAATTAAATCTTTATTTTAAAATATTATTTTTAGTTATTTTATTTAAATTTAATTTAATTTATTTGAAAATATTTGAATTTATTTACATCGTATTTTGTAAAATTAATTCTTAATTTTAAATGTATTTTCATATTAATTTATTAATTTAATTTTACTTTTTAAATTTTAACATAAAAAAATTAAATCTTTATTTTAAAATTTTATTTTTAGTTATTTTATTTAAATTTAATTTAATTTATTTGAAAATAATTGAATTTATTTAGATCGTAGGCTTTTACGGCCGGTGTCTAGTTCATTCTTTAGGCTTTCAGGATTGAGCCCCACGTCGGGAAACAATCACCGACACAACGTGATTCCATCCTGAAATCATCAATTTATTTATTTTTATTTTAACTTACTATAATATTAATCTTTATTTATTTATTTATTTATTTATTTTATTTTAACATGTTCAGTACATGTTTCTGGGCTGAGGGTCAAGCCAAAATTTGCGTGATACACATTCAAAATGTGACGGTCTACCGCAAACTTTGCCCCTATCTCATTGCTGCCTCTTGTCAGGCGAGGACCAGTAGCGCAGTGTAAACATGTCGACTGCTGAGCGTATGAGACGTATGCGTCTACGTCTACAGGAAGGAAAGAACCGAAAATAATTTCTCTCACTATCGTACCCTAGCTGCTCTTTTCTTGTTCTGAATTTGTACTTATCCCCGCAACTTCAATGCAAAAATAGCTAACTTTGTGTGTCAACAACGTTATAAAGAAACTGGTGTACAGACCTATGCTCATACAAATTGAGTGTTCGGTGTTAATTGTGTCGGCTGTACTGTGTTAGTGTGTGTTATCTGTTTTTAATTCAAGTAAGGACTGCATACATTCGATTTTCAAGTAGATCACTCTTTTGCTACCAAACGCCACCGTCGAAGACCAACTAGTTCTGAACTTTGTTAATAGATGCCACCGCAGTCGGCTCCTGGCGACGAACGTTGGAACCTAAGTGCGTTAGTCAAAGATAATCTATAATTTAGCTTGGTTGGTTCTTAAGTTTAGGGGCTGCGACAACGCGGTCATGTAGCCCCGTGTACTTTCGGTGTGTGTAGAATCTAACTGATAACCGGTGTTAATTGTGATGACTGTATTAGTGTGTGTTATCTGTTTTTTAATTTAAGTACTGCAGCTTAGAATTTTTCAATTAGTTCCTAATTTTGCCGCCAAGCGCCACCGTCAACGACTACTAGGCCAAGTTCAGAACTTAGCTACTAGACGCCACCGCAGTCGGCTCTTGGCAACGAACGTAGAAACCTAAGAGCGTTGTTTACATTCCTAACCTATCCAATTTAGCTTCACACAGGTGTAATTAGTGGAAGGTTCTTTATCATGCCATAAATCTATGACATGGGACCGCCGACTTTACTTTTCCTCCAGAGGAAGGCATACTGAGGGATTTTAACGCTCTTAAAAAATCAGACGACTTCGGCCGGGTTTGAACCCACGACCTTGGGCATCGACTTTAATATAACCTTGTTAGAAAGGTTGACATTTATTCATCATCTTGATCTGATTTTTTTTTTCTTATTGTGAATAATGATAGTGATGAAGAGTTATAGTAATCGCATGACGAATAGAAATAAATAGTGTTATCACTCACCGAGTTCAACCGCGCCCCGCTCGGCTAGCGCTAGCGGCGCTGATACCCAACGCTACACAGTCAGCTGTTCAATAGTGGGATACGTGCTGGGCTACGTAAACCTCTTTACGAAGGCTGCGGTTACGCTGATTACAACAAATTGTGTGTTTTGACTTATGAATAATACTGTCAAAAAGTTAGTATTAATATTCTCTGTCCCCATGTAGAACTATCGTTTAAAACCCTCCGTTAGTCGCGCATTGGTCTGACAGCTCCATGGTTCGTTATATTAGTTTTAATATCAAGCCAACAGTTCAAGTTATGATCTTATCGTCTCGTGACATCTTACACCAAACCTTAGTAAGCATTTTTCTGGAGTTGTGAAATAGCGTGCCTAAAAATAACTTTAACACGTGTAACATTTTGTCAGCGTGAAATTGATAGTACCAGCACTCCCAATGATGTTACATTCTGTCATTGAGTGGCAGGTGTGCTGTTATACCGATTATTTGGCTTAGTATGTTGCCTTAGTTAATATGAGTAAGGAGATTGCGCCTTACGAAAACCTAACGATGCTGATGAAGCGTGTCACCTTCTGCTGAAAGATAACGAATAGCTAGTTCATGATTCAGTAATTTCAAAGGAATTTGTGACTCTGATACTGAAGACAAAGTTGAAACAAGATTCGAAGATCAGGAGGACGGTAACGGAAGCGAAGAATTGGATGACCGTTTATTTTATTGGCAGGTTGGCCATTATTATATGTCCGACTCATTCTTGGCCACTTGGCTATCACCACAGAAGTCCGGGTTCGATTCCCAGCTCTGTCAATATATTTAATACTGGTCTGAGGGCTGGAACGATGTTCACTCAGCCTCGTGAGGCAAAAATGTTAAGAGGCGCGTTCGATTCCTACCTCAGCTATCCTGGAAGTGGATTTCCGTGGTTTCCCACTTCTCCTCCAGGCAAATGCCGGGATGGTACCTAACTGAAGGACACGGCCGCTTCCTACCCAAATCCGACCTCAATTCCAAATACACACACTACTACAGACATCATAATGACACAGGTTATCAGACGAATTCTAAACAAACCCAAACACACGGGGCTACGTGACCACGATGTCGTTAAGTCCCTAAAGAATCATCAACTATTATTATTTTAGGCCTATTATTATTAAGACGGATTTTTTTTTTCGTTTTAGGTAAGGATGGCACGAAATAGAACAAGTAACCATGGAAGGCTGCCTTCATTCCGTATCCTACTGGGCGGCTTTCGTGATTTTACATCAGTGGATAGATATTTCGGTAAATTTTGAAAAATGTGATGTACTGATCCTGGTTTTAATTTCCACTTCACGCGAGGAATTTTCACGTTCTCATAGTTCACTACGAAACAGTCCGCCTTTATAATAATTAAATCTTCCGAAATACGCTCGTCACAGATTCTATTTTTGATCGACAATTGTTTATCTTTCCACGGAATAATTCTCGCCCATTTCGCAAACAGATTTGTTTCTTTTGGCGGTGTGAAAAAATGTCTACCATCAGATTTTCTTCGTAACCCGATTTACTTCCAGGAACAAAACATTACGTCATTTTCCCGAAACAATAGAAAACATAGTTGTTTGCACACACAAAGCACTGAACAGACATTCGTAAACTATTACAAAGAAACAAATTCCCTCGAATAATATGACTTCTCGCGCACGGGATACCTCGTGGGTTACTGTCACACGTGCTTATGGTTCGGCGCGACTTCCGCGCCACACACTGGCTGGACCATGAACTACAATGCTTAAGTAGCGGAGTGATGACACTGTTTAGTTCTATTCGTCATGGTAATCGGTTGCTTGCTGGCAGAAGAGGAACAGAAAACTGCACGAAAATAGAAAGTTTGTTTCAAATTGTACAGTTCTTCATATTCTTGCACAATGACAATCAATTGCCCTGAATCTATGACGAATGAATGTTGTAAACTGACAGAATGAAGATGTGTGACAAGTAACTGCGTGAGAGAGTGCACAGACTTCGGGAAATGCAGATTAGGTCATCCGCACTGTACGGATTGAATGTCCCCTCACGAACACTTGCCGGCATATCCGACATCCGTTGCGTATGATACGGACAGACTATTTCAGTAGTATAGATCCCTCCTGAGGCAGTCACAAGCGACCGATCGTGAAAATGAGCATTCAAATGAAAGAGAATAGACAATACCAGTGACGAATTGCACTCTAATTCCATAAATATCAATAATTTCTTTAAAAATGACTTTTAAAAATATGTACGAAGTTTGCGATTTGCAGATACTGTTGTATGAAAATACGCTCCATAATTTCCGTCCACTTCACATTTTGGTCGCTGTGACGCCCGTTTCATGTCATTTTAACATTATGAGCTCTTTCCTTTATCATTTTGCATGGATTTCAGAAACAGTAAATCAAAGAAATGAGTATTCAAATCGTATAATTTCATAAATATCGAATAACCGGTGAATGTTACAGCACACTCGGCACACAAATGACATTATCAGTGACAAATTGCATTCTAATTTCTTAAATTAATATCAAAGTTTGAAAGAAGTGTTCGATTTGCAAAACCTATTGGGGAAAGTGCGGTTTATGAATATGCGAGATTTCTTGCACAGGTCCGCTAGTCATATAATGAAAGTATGGCTTTTAAGCCAAACAGTATACCAACATCGAATCCGCCCAACGCCTGCGGTCCGTCCTGTGCGGACAGGTACAAAAATCCACTCTACCAATACGGTATACTGATTGGCTTAAAAGCCATACTTTCATGTTACACTATAGTTAGGTAGATTTCATTAGAAAGCTAACTATTGCAATGGGTACCATGTTTCGACTTCCGGAAAATTTCGACATATCTTCGCGTTTCACATCCCCCAGATCCCAAAACCACCGTCAGTTCAAAAGTGTATATATAATTTATGTATGTATATTATTATTTCCGATTATTCCCCTTCAGGAGAGCGTGAGAACTTGAGCCAACCACAGCTTCACTTCCTTATATATATATATATATTGAACCCTTGCAAAGAAGCATATGAGACTCAGTTTCGGGGGGTGTATCGGTTCATATCGTAAGTTGTTGTCAAAGCGCTTCATTAACTTGCAGGGTAACATATAACAAAATAACATGCAGGAAAGAGTGAAGCCAGGGTTAAAACAAATGAATTTAATAAACAAATCACCATATTTACACTCAACAATTAACAAAATAGAACTCCCATCTGACTCCCACTTAATAAAAATTCCAAAAACTAGGCTAAAATCTCTGGAGAGATTAATTACATGGACCAAGTGTCCCTAAAGAAAAACAAAAGTGACTATGGATGCGCGTATGTCGTTCTACATACTTCACGATGTGTACAAACGAATGCGTGATTCGTCATCATCCAGAAGAATCATTCAGACAACGAATCCGCATTTCTTAGAGCTAGACCGACACGGGGGAACACAACTACAAATACTTAAAAACTAAACCGACACTTCCTAGACCTAATATAAACAACACAAATAATTTCCGTGTGAAATTGGAATCAAATTGCCGTAGCAACATTTACTGCCTAAAAACTTAGGACTTCTCACACAAATCAACACAAGTACATTAACACGTGACCAATAAAAAAAATACACATATGACCGCCGTCAAATTTACAAGTACTCTACCACCTCACCACACAGGTGTCACACTAAATTACATGAATCGAGTCATAAACAAAACAATAGGCTCAAAGCCAACATTTACATTATTAATACAATATTCTATCCATACAACGTACAAGAAGCCGTTACACACATGGCGAACTCCCCAAATTAATTATGGCTTAAAAATAACCATCACAATGAACAGGTTTGCTACATGAAAGCTTACGGGGCCAGTCGGACAATCAGGACTGCCTATCAAAATAAGTCACAGGCAAAACGGGCGATTTGTGGAACTCTGCATATCTGTCAACCCACGTGTCAATAACCTCGACCTCCCAGGACATGGGGTCGAATCTCGAAGAAGTGTGCCCCAAAGCACAATAATACATGTGTGTGTGTCAGAATAATATGGACAAGAAACAGCGGTCTCCCTAGAACACCCTGTCTTTCCATCAAAAATACAACAACAAAATAAAATGAGGGCGGTAGGACCTCTACCCCCTCCTCACGTAGAATCAACACACACTTGACACAGTAACACACACAATCACACGTATGGGTTTTGACAGACCCTGAAATGAAGACATAAATATATTCCACTTGCTGGCGCCACCGTTCTATGCCGTGACTAGTTAACCTGAAAAGGACTCAAAAAAAATCTATCAAAATTAGAACGGAGGTGTTCTACAAATTACATCTTAAGTTGGTGCGCTTGGCAACCCTAATATGAATAATAACCTGTTCAGCAAATATCTTACAGTAATTACCTCCCTTTTCCTATCACAAATATTAACGTTAATAAAGCACCATTTATCGAATGTAACGGGTTTCGCATTTGCATAGATAAAAATCACGTACGCACGCCGCGCACATTAAATATGACTCCAAAGAAAAACAAATATACAACAAACACATTGGCCACGCGCCAACGGACATTTAAAACATTTAGTGTCGGTGCAAGAAAAACTCTAAACAACAAGAAAAGAAATATGACTATTTACAAAAGTTCCCCGGCCAAATCTAACTACATAATTGAAAATCAATTGTTGTAAATCACCGATCAGCTTGTAGAACTTAAGACATCCTTCTCAGCCCATTTCCCTATGGACAGATTAACACTCCATCGTGGTCGTCTGCGTTGAATCGTTGAAGATCATCCCAACTCCAAACCACGTGTTGAGCATCTTGGTATCGACTCCTTGGCAGAAAAGTTCAATGTTAATTATTATGACCTAGCTATAATCGCTTGCAGGTTACTCAATTCGCCCACAAATTGTCCTAATGCGATTAATTGCGAAGACTTGCCCTAGATATCTCGCACACACGCACAATAAACACATGAAAAATACACTGAAATTTGTACATAAAATATACACCTCGAGACCACGTCACTGGCTCGATAATAAGTTTAAAATCTTGACTGCACAGGCAGTCGCTATCTTGTTCGGTATTTCCGTACTGTACTGTTGACCTTCGCTCTGGTGAGCGCTAATTAGGATGTTACAAGACTTGCCCCTCATAGCTGAAATGGTCGTCTTTAAGAAAAATGTTACAAGTCACCACGCACACTGCGTGAAATATTAGCTCGCAAAAATAAAGTTTACTTCAGATAAAATGTACTAGAGCTTTAAAATTCGTTATTACGATTGATGCGAATTTAGCTCCTCAGAGCTCACAAATAAAATAACTTCAACTAATTCAGAGCGTTAAAATCGCTATACAAACGGGCGTGAAGTTAGCCTCTCAAGGCTCCAAAACGAATGACTTTGAATAGCGTCATGCCAAACTATTTATTAGAAACTGACAGGGGACGGAGGAGTGGGGTGGAATTGGATAAAAATTTCCAGAGTTTTTATCTCACAAATATGGGACTAGTGTCAATCTTCTTCAAATAAATCCAACGTCTCAATGCACTCGTGCGGAGATCGGTCCGATCGGCGGTTCTTTAGATAATCAATTCCGCGGGCTTTTTACTACTGACGCTGTCCATCGCGTGATCATGGCTTGGTCTCTCGTGATTGGCTGATTCAATCGTAGGTTCGTTGCAAGTGACTCGTGATCATTCCTTTATGCTTCCAATTCTGATACAAGTAGTTGCTCAATTTGGCCTTGAACCCGGCTAAATCTGATCGTCCCCCAAGAATAGCTACCAGCTCTGCTCCTGTGGCAATCATTACGAAACGCTAGCCTCCCTTTTATCCATGTCCACTTCCTCAAGTACTGCCTGGGCTGCAGTAATAATAATAATAAATATGAATACTTATTTATCGAAGATCAATAAGGGTTCAATATATATGTTAGGTAGTCAGCCCGAAGGCTGGTTGGATCCTCAAAAAGCACCCCCGTTACGTTATGCGAGTAGATACCCACAAAAACCCAAGGCAGTGCTATATTGAGGCGTTCTAGGCAAGAAGATGAGTGAGGTAGTTTGGCATTGCTTTCCTCACTGAGTCAGAACAGTAGTCCTAACCCTATGAGTAGAACCTTCCACAGCATTCACAGGCACTGACTGTGCCCTAAATGCCATTACTAAGCACCACCCATACCTCAGTAGCTTCCATATAATCACAGCCATGAGTGACACTGAGACATCGGTGAAAAGCCACCTTTTACTCTAGCCTGTGCCAACTGATAAATGCAAATGTACTGTATTCATCAAGAGATGGCAAACAGGCCCCATATATATGTATATATATATATATATATATATATATATATATATATATATAATGTATATCAGTTTCTTGTGGACACGATAACTGCCGTAATTTTGCACCAATCACTTTGAATTTTTTACCGAATATGTATACCTATAAAATCTCGGTCGAGTTCGTTACTGGGCTAAATCGGTCGAAGGTGGTGAAAATGGAGGGCTTTTCCGAAAAAGTGAAATATTGCTATAACTCTCTTAATATGTACAATATCGAATCCATTAAAAGTTCATACTATGTGTCGGATAAAGACCAAAAATTTATGTTTGAAGAGTTTTTTATAGCACCAACCATTGACCAAAGGGGTGGGAAAAAGTGGGTTTTTCAGGAAACATTAATCATATCTCTCTTAATAGGTACAATATCAAAACCGTACAAAATGGACAATATTCCCCTAATAATTACCTAAAACTTCGTTTGAAAGAATTTTTGATATGACCCACCATTACGCCAAGGGATGAGAAAAATGATTTCGGAATTATAAGAAAATGCCAGAGCTATCAGAGGTTGCCTTGGCAACACTACTAAATTGATGAGGGCTGGGCCATCAGACGTTGCCATGACAACGTACTTGCGCGAGATCAGATTCAGATTTCCAACTGACTAAGTGTGAAGCGGCTTCGGTGACGTAACTGGTAGCATGCTGAACTTCTATGCCCAAGGACGCGGGTTCAAAGCCGGCCGAAGTCGTCGGATTTTCTAAGAGCGCTAAAAATCCCTCAGTATGCTTTCCTTTGGAGGGGAAATTCCAACGTTCGTTGCGAGTTGCTGGTTGCGGTGGCATCTAGTAGCCAAGTTCACAGCTAGGTGTCGTTGACGGTAGTATCTGGTAGCAACATTAGGAACTACTGCTTGAAATTGACCGTCTGCAGTCATTACCTGAATTACAGACTAATACAGCCATCACAATTCACACCGTTTATCAGACAGATTCTACACTCACCCAAAGTACACGGGGTTACATGACCGCGTTCTCGCAGCCCCTAAAGTGAGGAACCAACCAAAATCTCTGCGGGAGATATAATTTTGCGTGAAGAAGTAACAGACCGTTAGATAGTTACAAATCAGTGTCGAAACCTTGCATAAGGACAGTGTGACCACAAGTATAACAAGTAGTTCCGTGAAGAACTATACAGCCTATTTTCATATATCCTACTAATGTTAATTGCCCCTATCAACATACTAAATTTCAGTTTGATTGCTGTAGCCTAATAGACTCGTAGATATTGAGAACCGTCTAAATATTTCGGATGGTCGCCATGTTGGATTGTTATATGTACAAGCCTTAGAGTCATGTACCTTTAAAGGAAAATTATTGTGTAGGTTCATCATTCAAACTTTCATTTCGATCGCATGATTACGACACAAGAAACAAAAATTTAATTTAAATATTCGCACAGCCGCCATCTTGAGGTTATGTAAATAATTGAACTAAATTGCATACCAGTGCATTACAATGTATATAAACATTTGCTGTACCAAGTTTCATTGCGTTTGGGTCATTAAATCGCGAGAAAAGTCTATTTAAAACTTTCAACTTCGCTTGACCGCCATGTTCGTTTAGTAGTTAACCGGTCTTTGAAAGTCTCATAGATGAACTTCCAGCAGTGCCCTTTATCTCCGTGCAAAATTTCAGGGTGGTACCGGTAATAGTTTCAGAGATATAGAATGCCGGTGAAATATTTCTCACAGCCGCCATATTGAGGTTAAGTAAACAATTGAACGAAGTAAGATGTCGGTGCATTACAATGTGTATAAACATACACTGTACAAAGTTTCATTGCGTTTGGTTAGGTAACTCGCGAGAAACGTCTATTTGAAAGTCGCAAATTCGCTTGGCCGCCATGTTGGTTTTGTAGTTACCAGGTTTTCAAAGGTCACATAAGTGAACTTCTAGTAGCTCCCTCTGTCACCATACAAAATTCCAGGGTGATATCGGTAATAGTTTCGGAGATATTGAATGCTGGTGAAATATTTCGCACAGCCGCCATGTTGAATTGGTGAGACGTAACAAAATTTGAAGCGCACGGTCGAGGTCGCCCGGAATAGTGCTATGAACTTCCCGAGTTTCATCGAAATCGCTCCAGTCGTTTAGATTTTATTAGGGGGGACACACACACTCCTCACACACACACACACACACACACACACGCGCGCACAGAAGGTGATCTCATAAGCCTATTTTTTCAAAATTGAAAATAGGCTAAAAACGGACCCCAAATGACAAGAAGGTTACCGTCCCCATAAGACAATAAAATGTTTAAAATATGCATAAAATGACGAAAAACAAAGTTAATTAAGCTCCAATTATAAAATACTTTATCGCAATAAATGAGGTCTGATTCTTCTACGAAAACCTGCATATTCTGGCTATTTTCGCCTATCCCAAAGTTTGTCCGGTGAAATCTACCTCCGTCTTCCGGCGTGCCGAGAGGACTTTTTACTAATACAGTCATCACAATCAACACTGGTTATCAGACAGATTCTACAAACACCCAAAGTACACGGGGCTACATGAGCGCGTTGTCCCAGCCCCGAAACTTAGGGACCAACCAACCAACACTATTGTTTTAAAATAGTGAAGAATATGTGTGTATTAATAGCACATATTGATTAACGGGACTAATTTGGTTCGTTCTTCATCTGTTAACAGGGAAATTCTCATCGAACTACAAGATCACGATCGGCGCCGACTTCGCAATTAAGACGCTGCAGTGGGACAGCAGTACGAAGATTAACCTGCAACTCTGGTGAGTGTTCTCTGTACATTTAACAATGTAGTACAGTAAGTACGAAATGCGAAGGGAGAAAAATCTTACAAAATTGTATAAACAAGGCTTTCTTAAAGCACACCTACAATTCCAGTAGTAAGGCCACCTAGATCTCGTTTTGTATGATCTCTGTCTTTAAATTGCTTATAAAATCCTTACAGGATCGGATCTCTATTTCCCAAAAGTATTTATTTATTTATTTTCCGTGTCCGAATCAAATTACATTCTGCCAGTAAGTACGGTAGCAGCAGTTACAGCATTAGTATTTGCAGTCATAAGATCGTCTTTTGAACATATGTCCTCCATTAAGGGGCAGATCAGCAGGTGTTCAGGATCTTGTAACATGCTGCAGTCGCAGAACTCATCATTGTTGACTGATCCATTTCTTGAGATTGTTCTTGAAGCGTGAAACACCGTCCTCAGCCTGTTCAATGATTTCCTAGTTCCATATGGCAATTTGTGACCAGGTGCCATTTTTTTCTGATAGAGGAATAATTGGGTCTTTGATTTCTGTCTTCCATATCTTCACACGGGCAGCTTCTTGTGAGCCTTCGAGGGCTGTTACTCCCCTCAGAAAGCTGTTTCTGGACTTAAGCCTTTATCGGGCTGGTTGTTGACCGAAAAGTGGATGCCTTGAATCGGTTTCTTGCCGTTTCTTCTCAGATGCTGCAGCTACCATTCTTCCCAAAGGTAATAAGTCGTCCAGGTGGACCGTTTCGACGTGAAGAGTGTTACCTTTGTGTCAATGTTCCTTCCCTGACAATGTAATATCGATCAGAAGGATCACCATTAGCCACTTATTTTGTAACAACATACAGGCTTACACTTAACTGTTCATTCTTGAAATCCTCGACTGGCTGCGTGGCTCAGCGGTCAAGTTCACGTCTCCTATTCCCAAGGTTGCAGAATCGAATCCTTTTTACATTGTGCAAAAATAAAAATAGGTCTAATAAATGAAAAATCAGACATGAGATATCTCTCTCTCTGTAACCAAATTTGGCATGAGTGAAGATCCATACCAGAAATCGTCTAGTTTTCCGTTTTTTTTTCTCGTTTTTGGTTTGTTTTTGTTTGTAGTTTTCTTCTTCCTTTCTTTCTTTCTCATATATGTTTAGCTTTAGCCTCATGATAGCATATTATTTTGAGTTAACACTTTCTTTTCTGCGTTTTCAGGGACATCGCGGGCCACGAGCGATTCGGCTACATGACCAGAGTCTATTACAAATATGCGTAAGTTAACTGTTCCTTTCATTGTACACGGACTCTTCTAAAGTCTGTTTGCTGAGTCGAGATAGTGCGCGTAAATACTTGCACGTGGTCACTTGGCTGCCCGGACAGGGGTAGCCAAGAAGCTCCGAGATCATTAGTCATGCCGTAGCCCTAGAAAGACAAGACTTTCTGCACTGTATACTGTTGCCTGTCATAATCAGTTAAGAAATAATTAATTAAAGAAATACATAAACGGACAATAAATAAACCGCGCTGTAGCATGTAACCGGTAAGTCAGCCCGCTTCACATTAGGCTATACACAGCAGTAAACAGGCACAGCTCTATGCACCCCTTGCGGGCAGCCCTGCAATCACGTGTACAACTGTGTTTACTTCCACTATCTCGACTCGGCGAACAGACTTTAGTGTGAAGTATGTTTAAACTAGCTCATACATATGCTCTGTCGGAGACTGTGGAAAAATGTACATAGGTTGTTTTTTTTAGTTTTGGCACCTTAGTTATAACTGGATTAATAACTCAGATGGGGGCAAGTTGCACAGGCCCTCGATGTAGTCCCCACCGTTGCGTACAACGTGTTCCCAACGATGCGGAAGTCGTTGGATCCCGTTGGCACTGCCCAATCTATTGATGGCACGAAGAGAGCGCTCGGCAGCCTGCTCCCCGCGCATCGTCATCTTCATCTTTTCGGGATGAGATCATAGTCGCAGGGACTGATGTCGAGAGAATATGGGGGGGGGGGGGGGGGGGGGTGATGGAGGACCTCCCAGCCCCAGCGATCCAACAATGCCGACACAACGCCTGCTGTGTGTGCCCTAGCATTGTCATGCAGAACGATGGCCGGTGTAACCATGTGGTGGCGCCGTTTCCTTCTCAGAGCTCCTCGGTGATGGTCTTGCAGAAACGAACAATAGTACGCCGCATTAACGGTTTGCCCTCGGGGAACAGTATGGCAGCGCTTCCGTACCATTGAAGACGTTAAGCAGGCTGCCGAGCGCTCTCTTCGTACCATCAGTAGATTGGACAGTGCCAACGGGATCCAACGACTTCCGCATCGCTGGGTAAACGTTGTACGCAACGGTGGAGACTACATCGAGGGCCTGTGAAACTTGGAACCATCTAAGCGAGTTATTAATCCAGTTATAACTAAGGTGCCAAAACTAAAAAAACCAACCCATGTATGCTAGATCCTTCTTTGTGAAATGTTGTTTGCCTCATTAAGAATGCTCCCTTTATTCCAGAGTCGCAGCAGCTGTCGTATTCGATGTTTCCCGCCTCGCAACATTCCAGTCAATTTCGAAGGTGAGTTACCGCTGGTTCACAATTGGCCATGATAAACTCGACCTAATAGTCCCAAAGCTATAGGCTATAATGGATGTCATTGGTCGAGAAAGTTCACGTAACAGTAGTCTAGGGTCTATTAGCCTACTTTCGATTTTTGCAAAAAATGAAAGTAGACTTATGAGATCAACACAGGGCGAAAAAAGTGTGTGTGTGTGTGTGTGTGTGTGTGTGAGTCTGGGTGTGTGTGTGTGTGTGTGTGTGTGTACTCTGAATGTCTGTCCCCCCGTATCAATTCGAACACGGTGAATGCGAATTGAACGAAATTTGGTACAAAGGTAGCACTAGCAAAGGACACCTCAGTGTCATGTTTTATATCGCCGCCATCTTGACGGAAACGTAATGGCGGCCACACAAATGTTCAAAGCTTAAATCAAATTACGATTAACCTAATCATCCGATCTCTACCAAATTTTGCAACAACATACCTTTATAGAGGAAGCATCCTTTGACCAAATGAATAGGTCATTAGCCTAATAGTTTGCGGATGGCGGCCATCTTTGTGTGAAAATCAATTCCCCCTATTAATTCAAACACGGTGAAACCGAATGGAACGAAATTTGGTACAGAGGTAGCACTAGCAAAGGGCATCTCAGTGTCATGTTTTATATCGCCGCCATCTTGACGGAAACGTAATGGCGGCCACACAAATGTTCAAAGCTTAAGTTAAATTACGACTAACATAACCATCCGATCTCTACCAAACTTTGCAGCAACATACCTTTATGGAGGGAGCATCCTTTGACCAATCTAATAGGTTATTAGCCTAATAGTTTGCGGATGGCGGCCATCTTTATGTCAAAATTGATTCCCCCTATTAATTCGAACACGGTGGAACCGAATGGAACGAAATTTGGTACAGAGGTAGCACTAGCAAAGGGCACCTCAGTGTCATGTTTTATATCGCCGCCATCTTGACTGAAACGTAATGGCGGCCACACAAATGTTCAAAGCTTAAATCAAATTACGATTAGCCTAATTATCCGATCTCTAGCAAATTTAGCAACATACCTTTATGGAGGGAGCATCCTTTGACCAAACTAATAGGTCATTAGCCTAATATTTTGCAGATGGCGGCCATCTTTGTGTGAAAATCGATTCCTCTTATCAATTCGAACACGGTGGAACCGAATGAACGAAATTTGGTACAGAGGTAGCACTAGCAAAGGGCACCTCAGTGTCCTGTTTTATATCGCCGCCATCTTGACGGAAACGTAATCGCGGCCACCCAAATGTTAAAAGCTAAATTGTAATTACGACCAACCTAATAATCTAGTCTCTACCAAATTTTGCAACACCATATCTTTATGTGGGAAACATATTCTGACCAAACTGCAAGAACATCAGCCCAATAGTTTGCAGATGGTGGCCAAGTATGTGTGCAAATCGATTCCCCCTATCAATTCAAACACGGTGAAACCGAATTGAACGAAGTTTGGTACAGAGGTAGCACTAGCAAAGGGCACCTCATATTCATGTTTAATATCCCTATAGCACGTTGTATTTCAACAAGCTACTACAACCAACATTCAATCATACTCCTTGAAAAGGACAAAGAGTTATAACAATACCCATGCATTTAGGAGAAAGTAGGCTATATGTTCTTTACTGAACATCTTGTTTTTTAACCTATTTTCATTTATGAATGAAAAAATATGCTAATGAGATCACCTTTTGTCCGTGTCTGTGTGTGCGTGTGTAAAATCTAAACGGCCGGAGCGATTTCAATGAAACTCGGTAAGGTCATAGTACTATCTTGTCCGATCTCTACCGTGCCCTTCAAATTTCATGACGTCTCACCAATCCAACATGGCGGCTGTAAGAAATATTTCACCGGCATTCTATATCTCCGAAACTATTACTGATATTACTCTAAACTCCTGCACGGTGATAAACGGCTAAAATCTTATCTAAGTGACTTTCAAAAATCTGTGGAGTAGAAAATGAACACTGCGGCCAAGCGAAGCTGAAACATTTAAATAGACTTTTCACGCGATTTAACCATCCAGGTGCAGTGAAACATGGTACAGCAAATGTTTATACACTTTATAATGCACGGACATCTAATTTAGTTCAATTGTTTACATAACTTCAAGATGATGGCAGTGCAGTTTTCTTTGTTTTTAATTTTTATTTCTCGAGTCCTAATCATGTGTTCGAAGTCAACGTTTGAGTAATAAACCTACGTAATAATAGTCATCTAATAGTACATAACTCTATGGCATACATATAAAAATCTAACATGGCGACCATCCGAAATATTTACATGGTTCTCAATATCTACTAATACTATCTATGACAGCAATCAAACTGAAATTTTGTATGTTGAGAAAGGCTATGAACACAAGTTCACCTATGGGACTTTCAATAACCTGGGAAGCACAAATCCAACATGGCGGCGACGCGACATTTAAATATTTAAATGCACGTTTCTCGCGATTTAACCATCAGAGTGCAGTGAAACTTGGTGCGGTAAATGCTTGAATAAATTTTAATTCACTGCTATCTAATTTATTTCAACTAATTGTTTTCATAACGACAAGATGGCGGCTGTACGAAATTTTAAAATCTCCGTTTTTATTTCTTGTGTCCTAATCATGCGATTGAAGTTTGAAAAATACACCTACACAAAAATATTCATGCAGTAGTTCATAACATGTATTAAAATCCAACATGGCGACCAACCGAAATATTTAGACTGTTCTCAATATCCACGAATCAATTGCAGCAATCAAACTGAAATTTTGTGTGTTGATAGAGGCAATTAACTTAAATAGTATATATGGAAATAGGCTATTTAGTTCTTCACGAAACTAGATGTTTTTATTATTTTTGTTTACGGTAGTAATGGCGTACTCTGTCGAAAGCTTGCAAGCCAACATGTTAGAACTTCAACAGAAATGTAGGGGAGTATGATTTGAAGATCAACATTTCAAAGACGACGGTTAAGTCGGTAGCGAAGGAACGCAAGAAAATAGAATGCCAGGTAGGAGGAACCAAATTGAAGCAGGTGGAAAATTTGAAGCACCTGAGTCATATTCCCCATCAAGTACATAACCTAGGACTATGTGCTCCAATGAGTTTGGTTTCTAAAATGTATTATTATTATCATTTCTTCTCATTGGAAACAAAGTCTGTTGACATACCATTTAAGAGAGCCTCGCCAAGCCATAAAGTTAAAAAATGAACCTTGTAGCCCATCTCTTCCTTACAAGAATTAGCCATCTAAAAACAGGATATCTTAGATAGATAAACTGAGACAAGCTGTCTCATTTAAAGACATGGAAACCGCCAGTAAACAGCTTTCTTTTCTTAAGAAAGCCTTGAGAGTTATTTACTACGGAGTTTTAGAATGATCCAGAAGGAATCCTTAGCTAAGCTTCAACATTTACGCATTATTATTTCCCCACTAAGAGAGACAACTCCCTTTCAAAGAAGAAAGCTTCTGATTGGCTAGTCCTTCAGGGAAACTCATAACCCCCACCAGGTATTATCCAGTATTTAACTTGGTGCCCGAGAGCAGATCGACCTCTTCTTCTTTGTAACTTTTGAGTATTGTAACTCTGCTTAACTAGACTGCTCGGCAATCAGGCTACATGCTTGTACATAACTAACAGCTACTGTGAATGAATTATTTGGTGGTCTTCTGGAAATAAACAACATTCTTTGGGAATCTTTGTGTTCAGTTGATTCAATATATACTCAGACTCGAGGAGGACCTGTGTGGACCTTGTCGTAATTGCTGTCCCGCCTAGAAGCAGCGTACTTAATTGGAGTCCTGCCCGGGATTCGAAAGGAACAACAAACTAAATTGTGGTTCCGTCTGGGATAGCGTATTTAATTCCTGTGCTTGGGCTGTGTATTCTCTCAGAATGGTAGTATGGGGAAGGAAATAGCAGAGGTGTTGCGATCCACAGTATTCTGCAAGTTAGTAGCCCATAGCGACGAAACTCTCCCTACATCGGTCAGTATTTGCTGCATGGAAGTGAGAGCTGGGTAGATTAACCCTGGAGAACTCGCACTGATTATTTTCCTCCAGAACTCGCGCGTGGTCTTTTCGATTGAATTTAATGGCAATATTAAAACTTAAATGATTATTTATGTACACCAGGGTGGTCCAACCTTTTCTTACCCGAGGGCCAATCAAACTTTAGTATAGGAATGTGAAGGCCAGAGACAATCCAGAAAGAAAACGTATTACATATTTTACTCAAAAACATTTATTAAAATTTATATTGAAAGAAGTATAATATTACTAGTTTATTATACCACTTCATTTTACAGTCGAGAAATCAATGTGATGATTGGCACTGATTTCCTGATACAAGTGTATCAATGTCCACTGTAAGTTCAGTAAGGCAAAGTCTCAGGCTCGATTCCAGTGAAGCACTTTCAATTCGATTTCTCGTTTTTTATTTAATTTGTTTGAGAGCAGAAAAAACACTTTTTCACACATACGTACTGCCAAACAGCGATAACACTTGCAGAGAGAATTTAAGCAGTTTAGGAAAACTTTCTTCGGAATCAGTTTCCAAACATCACACTTTTTATTCTGGTAGAATGGGTCTGCCTGAAGATCACAAATTTCCATTTGAAGGTCGCAGGGCACCTCACTCACTTCAATATCCATGGGATTATTGAACAGTGCAAGTTTTGGTTAAAAGGAGTCAAAATCCTGGAACCTGTTCTGGAACTCTTTCTTGATATCTATTATTATTTCATGAAACATACTAAAATTTATGTCACTTGTTTTTTCTTTCAACTGCTGACAAGATGGGAAGTGTGCCATATTATTTGCCTTCAATGCAATTTGCATTACATCAAGTTTTTTGCCGGAGCCCTCAATAAGTCCATAAAGCTGGGAGATATTTTGTTTTCTGCCTTGTAGTTTCAGGTTTGAAGCATTTAGATTGGATGATACAATCTGTCAGAAAAGCGAAATTATTTAAAAACTGGATTTCTTCCAGTTTTTCTTGATACTCATGCCCAATGTTTTCATTTTTGAGAAAAGCAAGAATTTCATTCCTCAACCCAAAAAACTGTTGCAAGCCATTTCCAGCACTTAGCCAACCACTCTCAGCTTCCAAATTGTCCAGGAATGCAATAAATGCTCTGTGTCTTCAGGCTTTATTGCCTCCTCTTATTAAATGTACAGTATTTACAACAGTTTTCATTGGCGCACTGAGCCTTATATTTTTTTCACAGAGAGCCTCCTGGTGGATAATGCAGTGGAAAAAAACACAATTCAATCCTTTTTCTTTACTCAGTCCTACTAAACCAATGTTAGGACCAACCATTGCTTTAGCTCCATCTGTTGCAATGCCATAGCACTTCACAAAACCTCCATATTTAGTAACGACATCATCAAGTACGTTGAATATGTCAATACCTGTTTTTGCTGGTTTATAATGATCTTAATTCCAACAGTTCTTCAAGAATTTCAAATTCTTCGTTTATTGTTCTGACAAAGATAAGGAGCTGGCCGATGTCAGCAATAACTGTGCTCTCATCTAGAGCTAGAGAGTAAAATTCATATTTTTCCAAAATGCTCTTGAGAGAACCTGAAACTTCACCAGCCGAATCATTAATTCTTGTACTAACTGTCTGATGAGACAAGGAAACTGTTTCAAAAATTTTAGCCATCCTATTATCTCCGAATGAAGATGCCATTTTTACAGCACACATCTCTTAATAAGTCACCATCCCTAAAAGACGTTTTACTTTTAGCTTCGGTGGCTCTAAACATACCTCATAAGATGCCTTTAAACCGGCAGTGTTTGATGGTTGCTGAAATATATACTTCTGTCTTGTTAGTTTCAGCTTCAAATCATTAATCACACAACATCTGGCACTTCCTTGGTATTGACCGTATTTTGATTTATGCAAGCTGGTATAGTGTCTGTTCACGTTATTCTCCTTCGAAACACCTAAGACTAGAGAACAGATAATGCATTGTGGTTTTCCATTATGTTCAACAGAAAAGTAACTTCCCTGCCACTGTAGCAGTTTTACTTAGGCTGGGATGACAAGTGAAACGGTATTTACTTTGCTCCACGTTGAGCGTACAAATGTAGCAGTTTTGCTAGCCCACACTGTTGGGAGATAAATGTAACTGTTTACCTTTGCCTAAGCTATGTTGTTTTAATGGGCGCCAAGACCTCAATGCAATGTTGAAATCTAAATTTGTATTTAACAACGTCTAGCTCTGGCAGAACACCTTCAAGACTCTATTCACTCAGATCGTGGTATGATTTGATCATTAACCCAACAAACAATTGTATCAGGAGAAGGAATTGGTCTATATCTAATGCTACCTACTGAAAGCAAAGATTGCATTGTAAAAGAAAAGAATTTATTATATAAAACAAGTATAGCAAAATTAATAATAATAATAACTATGAAATTTAAATTGGAGCGTTGTGATTTGAATATTACCGATAGAAAATTACGTGAAAACGGAGTCTGATAAATTGATTTTACTCTTATTTCCAAGCTATGAAGTTACTGAAATATGAAATGTAAAACAAAGAAAAATGAGAGATTGCGTATTTCGGCGTCATATGCGCTTACCACTGGAAATTGCCAAAGCATTTCCCTCGTTCTTGATGATGTTGTGAGCTTCCCACAGTCTCCTGGACGTCGTCATCTCCGTCGGAATTTGATGATATTCTGGTAGATTAGATAATTCTATGGTCCGTACCTCGGACCCAAACACTCGTACAACCAAGTTTTACAAAAGTTCGTCGCTAACTCCACTGAACATCGGAGCGACACGCACTTGCGACCGTACTCTGCAAGTTCTACACAGATTGTCCTTAACTCCACCGAACATCGGAGCGACTCGCACGCGCATCCATACTCCTCAAGTATTTCACAGATAGTCCTCGTTTCACGGCGCGTCGAACGATATATCCACACGTTGGCTCCCCCACCATGGTACCGACATCTAGCTTACGTCGTCCTCACTGATTGGCAGAGCACGCCGCTAGTTCCCCTCCTCTGGTTTCTTTACACTCGGCGCGCGAGAGGGAGAAGTCGTTTTCCGTCCCAACAATTCGCCTTTTCTAGACCTTGCGACCCAAGATTGCGTCATGCTTCTCGACAAGATTAAGCGTGTACTTGAAATCTCAGTGAGTCACGTCTCTCGATATACCCTAACTGACGAAAACTCCGTAAAATTCCGTAATCACATAATTTTCTATAATATTGTCGTTCGTAATAATTTGCTTGATAGCGTTTTCTAAGACATAGAAAACCTATCTGCATGCTAATAATTTTTATAAAATGCTCCGAAAATACCTTAATAATAATTATAATAAATTAATAATAATAATAATAAATTAACATGAAAAATTCTCTTGGCTGAACAATTTGCCGCGTAAATAAATATAGAATGGCTTCCTACTGACTTATGCCAGTTGCATAAAACCCCACGAAAAACACGTTACATATTCACCTCGGATCATAGGATGATTTACCGTGACGACGGTCCATTATCCGATTATCCCAGACACGTTAATAAACCCCATCCAAAATACATATTACATAAACGAAATCACCCTAAATTACAGATATATACACTCATATTTTTTTCTTCACGCACTTTGCGTCAAAGTTTGTTGTCACTATGGATTGCACTTTGCAACCAGTCCAATGTTTTACATATGGAATAGTGTTCCACGGATATTTCCGCCTCTCAAATTTCTCTATGTTGGAGAAATAGACATAATTAATGTGTGAGCACTATGTATTTATGATGTCATATCACACGCATTGAAGGTGTTCTGATATATTTATATCACCATAGAACTCCCTAATTTCACTGAAGGTCCCCTCCTTATGGTGACATTTAATTCCACTTATCACTCAGCACACGATCACACTACTGTGGCAGCGCCTCGTGACCATAATACTTAATCTCTCTTTAACGTAGATTAAATTAATATTGACTTCTGAAAAAAAACAGTAAATGTGCATTACATATAACACCAAATATTTCTGTGCCGTAATCGCCCTGTCTTGTTAAGTTCCCGTAGACCATATTCTACTTAATACTAGTTCTCATCACAGAAATAATACCATTGTACAAATTATCTTAAATTACACACTTACAAATCTTACATGGCGAGGCCGTAAACAGAAATCACGTGTGCTGATATGTATGAGTTTCATGAAGGACTGTCTCGCATTCTGATGGCCCATCTTTTATCTCGTGGACGCCTTAAGCTAACAAGCCCTATACAAGCGCTCCCCCATCTCTTGGAGATAAATGGGAACCCATCAGCGCTGCCAAAATGGCCTTGGTGCATCGAGACAATTTAGTGCTCAACAGCATCCGACAATCCCGTCATATTTCCCTGTACCTTAAAAACTCTCTTTTACTTACATACTACCCCCCTGTGTGACTTCTGATACGCCTGCCTTAAGACCAGATCCTCCACGCACCAGACACCACACTTACTCATTTGATAGGCTGGCTCGCCAGCTAAACACACTCACTTTATGACACATATTTTCGTAGACTATGTATATTATACGTCCCGTATAATCTGTTTCCCTCACTATTCTCCAGCACATATGCTGTTTTGCCAATACGTTTGGAAACTATAAATGTTTCTGCGTCACCTGCTTCCAACCTTGCAAGTGGCTCCCTTAAATGAACGTCCTCACGTTGCTCTACCTAGCATATTTCTCAGTATCTGTAACGATGCCCTGTTGCTACTGTCCACACATGCTAACCCTACCTTCCTATGGTGTCACACCTCTACTCGACACTCTATGACCTAAAAATGTCACTTCTGACTGACAGAATGACGACTTAGACAGCTTCAAAGTGAACCCTGCCTGATCTAACTTCTGAAAAACTATATTTAAATGACGTAGATGCTCCTCAAAACTGCGTGAACTAATTACCATATCATCTATGTAAATGGTTACAAACTCTCCTGTGTCATCCCCTAATGCGATGTTTAAAGCCCTAATTAAAGCTGCTGAACTACTCTTTAACCCATAAGGTGTTCTACAAAATTGATAAAGGTTATATTTATGACTAAAAGCTGTAAATGGTCTATCTTCGTACATAAGTGGCACTTGCCAAAAACTGGATCTCAAATCTACACAAGTGAAATACTTCTTCCCCTCAAATGTTTGCATTAATTCTTCTATTGACATAGATTTCAGCTGATCTGAACTAATTCTACTGTTAACCAAACGTGCGTCTAAACAAATACGAACAGTGCCGTCGGTCTTGGGTACCGTGATCAAAGAATTAACATATGGACTGTTCGAGTGCTCAATAATCCCATCTTCAAGCATCTGATTAATTTGTGCCTCAACTGCACTCTGATAAGCGAAAGGTACAGGATATCTATGTCCTGTGAATACTGACCTATCAATAACGTTCAATGAATGTGTATAGCAATTGGCCATACCAATGCGATCCTCAAAAACTCTCCTATTACACAATAACACATCATAGAGCCGAACACATTGTTCCACCTCTATATTACCCTGAAATGCAGCCTCACGTAACGAGTCCTCTAGACTTCCGTTCGTAATCACACTGCCCACAAAACATGGAGAACCCCGCTCTACGGCTGGCGATATCTCATTTAAAGTACAAATCACACCTACAATACTACTCCTCTGAATATGGTCATTGAACGCTACTTCTACTTCAGAATCTCCCCATTTAAATTTCAAACTCCCTACATCATAACATAAGTTACCAGACACTCTACTTAGCCACTCTGAACCCAAGATAACACTGAATACTAAATTTGGAATTACAAGACAAATCTGCTTCTCTACATGATTATTAATTTTAATGTCTACTAAAACTTGCTTAGAAATGACTTTAGACCTCTTCCCAACAGCTGTGATAACAAAAGTGCTTTTAATTGGCATCTCCTCAAAATGTACTCCAGTTCCTTTCATTTTATCATAAAATGCACTACTTATGCAACTCTTCATACAACCACTATCAATTAAAACATCTGTGTACGCCTCGGACACGTTAAATTTAACTATGGGGCTCTTACTAACCACTTCCTGAATAATACCTTCATCATTTAGTTCATGTAATAATTCATTTCTTACATTTAGGTCATAGGGTTCCTGTATAATTGTATGGACAGGGCATGCTACAGACTGAGATTCTGACCTTACTTCGCAGCCTGGTTCGCGTTTAAAGAACCGCTACAGCTGGCCGTCGTACTACTAACTACTGAATTGGTCTGGTTGTTCTGGGCTGTGTTGTCATTGTTTGGCTGTATATTACTACCACTAGGCTGTCCTCTTCCTTGACCCCTATTCTGGTTGTAATTATTGTCATTATCATTTCTCCCTTGATTTCCCCTGAAATCATTGTTTCTCCCTTGATTTCCTCTGTAATCATTGTTCCTCCCGTGATTTCCCCTGAAATCATTGTTCCTCCCTTGATACTGATTACCATAGCCATTTCCTCTGTTCTGATTTAGCTGATTATTATTATTTCTATTTTGAGCGTTGGCCCCTTCGCCACCGTTCCCTTGAACTTCTTGATGCCTGGCTTCATTAGGTCTATTATTATTATTACCCTGGTTCCGATTGAAATTGTCCTCATAACCCCCTCTCCCTAGTGCATCAAATGTGCTTAACAAATTTTCTACTTGTGATATAGTCTTTACATTCTGGATACAAGCAGCCTCCTTGATCCTATAGGGAAAGTGCCTAAGTAGCAACCTTACCACATCACTTTCCTCCTTCAAGCCATCCAGATATTTACACACTAATACCTGCCCTAAAAAGTATTCGGTCATGGTGGAGCTTCCTTTAGGGTTATATTTACCACACACTACTCCCTCACGATGCTGCGACTGAATAACCTCATTCCAGAACTTTTCACAGAATTTCATTTTAAAATCATTAATATCAGTAAACTTGTCTCTGTAGACAGCAAACCAATTCCTCGTTTCCCCCACAAACACTTGTTCTAAAATTTCAACTACCTGGCACCACTCAATACTACCATTTTCCAACCTCTCCCCGAATTTATTTTCTATAGTGTTCATGAACTCCATTGGGCACCCCTGTCGATTGCTGAACTTACCCAGTTCTACCTCCCTGTGTGTGCTATTCACAAAAACTGGCCTATTCTGACTATTTTCTTGCCTGATCCTAGCTTTTAATTTTAACTCTAATTCTGCGATTTTCTCCTCAGCCTTCCTCTCAATACTGTTTACTGTTAATTTAATGTTTCCTTCTGATTCTTCTACTTTATCATATAGCTTTGCTTGTTTCTCCTCAATCTTGCTAATGCTCTCTCTATTACTCTCTCTTAAATCATTTACTTCTGCAAATATTTGCGAGTGGACTTTCTCAATTCTACCCCCCCAGCTGTTCCTTAACCTCTTTAGTTGCTACCTGAATTTTGTCAATTTCTCCCCCCAATTGCTTTTTGACCTGCTGTGTTTCCAGTTGCACTAGTTCTTTTAAATTTTCAGCCTGTGTACTGATTCTAATTTCCAACTCCTCCTGTACTTTTCCTAATTTTCTGTCTACATCTGCAATAATCTCTTTAGCCTTTTCTTCCATCACCCCCCTGATCTCACCTCTAATCAGTTCGAATTTGTCACTCATTTCCCTACTGTTTTGTTCTAATTTAGCATTTAAAGTTTCAGTACGCTCTCTATTTTCCTTACTGTTTTGTTCTAATCTGGCGTTTAAAGTTTCATTATTCTCTCTATTTTCCCTACTGTTTTGTTCTAATCTGGCGTTTAATGTTTCATTACTCTCTCTATTTTCCCTACTGTTTTGTTCCAGTTTAGCATTTAAAGCGTCTGTACTTTCTTTATTTTCCCTACTGTTTTGTTCTAATCTGGCGTTTAAGGCATCTGTACTTTCTTTATTTTCCCTACTGTTTTGTTCTAATTTTGCATTTAAGGCATCACTACTAACTTTTTTCTGATACATGAAC
Source organism: Meconema thalassinum (assembly GCA_946902985.2). Taxonomy (NCBI): domain Eukaryota; kingdom Metazoa; phylum Arthropoda; class Insecta; order Orthoptera; family Tettigoniidae; genus Meconema; species Meconema thalassinum. The sequence continues at coordinate 96,522,179 of OX336400.1, read as the reverse complement.
TCGAGAAGTAAAGTTTTTAATTCTGGTTGGCCGCCTACACTCCCTGTTTCAGTATCGGGATTTACCTCCGCTACCCCGGTACTACCATCACTCGACATACTGCTCGTATCATCACTCTCCCGTTGATGACCGCTACGTAACCTCATCTGTCTTTCTTTCTCATCCCCCATAATGATATACACTGATACAGACAAATAACCCCCAAAATACAGGCACAGAAATATATACCCTTCTCCTTCCACAAATGTTATTAGGTTTTCAGCCCCAAGTTGTCGGCGACAAATGTAGCAGTTTTACTTAGGCTGGGATGACAAGTGAAACGGTATTTACTTTGCTCCACGTTGAGCGTACAAATGTAGCAGTTTTGCTAGCCCACACTGTTGGGAGATAAATGTAACTGTTTACCTTTGCCTAAGCTATGTTGTTTTAATGGGCGCCAAGACCTCAATGCAATGTTGAAATCTAAATTTGTATTTAACAACGTCTAGCTCTGGCAGAACACCTTCAAGACTCTATTCACTCAGATCGTGGTATGATTTGATCATTAACCCAACAAACAATTGTATCAGGAGAAGGAATTGGTCTATATCTAATGCTACCTACTGAAAGCAAAGATTGCATTGTAAAAGAAAAGAATTTATTATATAAAACAAGTATAGCAAAATTAATAATAATAATAACTATGAAATTTAAATTGGAGCGTTGTGATTTGAATATTACCGATAGAAAATTACGTGAAAACGGAGTCTGATAAATTGATTTTACTCTTATTTCCAAGCTATGAAGTTACTGAAATATGAAATGTAAAACAAAGAAAAATGAGAGATTGCGTATTTCCGCGTCATTTGCGCTTACCACTGGAAATTGCCAAAGCATTTCCCTCGTTCTTGATGATGTTGTGAGCTTCCCACAGTCTCCTGGACGTCGTCATCTCCGTCGGAATTTGATGATATTCTGGTAGATTAGATAATTCTATGGTCCGTACCTCGGACCCAAACACTCGTACAACCAAGTTTTACAAAAGTTCGTCGCTAACTCCACTGAACATCGGAGCGACACGCACTTGCGACCGTACTCTGCAAGTTCTACACAGATTGTCCTTAACTCCACCGAACATCGGAGCGACTCGCACGCGCATCCATACTCCTCAAGTATTTCACAGATAGTCCTCGTTTCACGGCGCGTCGAACGATATATCCACACGTTGGCTCCCCCACCATGGTACCGACATCTAGCTTACGTCGTCCTCACTGATTGGCAGAGCACGCCGCTAGTTCCCCTCCTCTGGTTTCTTTACACTCGGCGCGCGAGAGGGAGAAGTCGTTTTCCGTCCCAACAATTCGCCTTTTCTAGACCTTGCGACCCAAGATTGCGTCATGCTTCTCGACAAGATTAAGCGTGTACTTGAAATCCCAGTGAGTCACGTCTCTCGATATACCCTAACTGACGAAAACACCGTAAAATTCCGTAATCACATAATTTTCTATAATATTGTCGTTCGTAATAATTTGCTTGATAGCGTTTTCTAAGACATAGAAAACCTATCTGCATGCTAATAATTTTTATAAAATGCTCCGAAAATACCTTAATAATAATTATAATAAATTAATAATAAATTAACATGAAAAATTCTCTTGGCTGAACAATTTGCCGCGTAAATAAATATAGAATGGCTTCCTACTGACTTATGCCAGTTGCATAAAACCCCACGAAAAACACGTTACACCACTTTGACTGAAATTGTCGTTTCTCACCTTCAACACGCCGTTTATTAAGTCCCGCCATATTAGATACCGCTCTCGCAACGATGACAACAAACTCTCGTCGTATTATATCTCTCGAACAACCTCTCTCGTCCAAAACAACCTCTTCGAACAGCCCTGCGCTCCCTTTTATAGGGAAATCCGCCGCAGCACACGAACGATCGCGAACTAACTTAATATGCAGCCAATCACTGGCAGCCAACTAGTTGTCGCTTGGAGGCGGGGCCGCTTCTCGTGCCGTACGTATTCGTGGAAAGACAATTGTGATTACTGGCGTATTTTTCGGGATATTTCCTTTCCCACCTGGCTCCTTGGTAACATTACTGAATGAAAGTGAAAATTAAAGTAGCCACGCCACGGATTATAACTGTCGAAGAGTGAAGGGCAGTAAGAAGGGCAAGGGCCAACAAAAATGAACAGGCGGGCCGCGGGTTGGACCACACTGATGTACACAATACATCGAAATATCAGACCATAGCTTTATTATATAAATGTATGTCTAGCCTATTGAGAGTATTTTGCATTATAAGGTATTCTACAACACAAAAAAACATAAAACAAAGAAATGTTAAGTTCGCTCATTTACGTAAAATGTTTGTCCAAATACAAAACATGTTCAAATTGATCTCTGTGAAGATAATATAAGATAAAATGAAAATAATAAACATTAAAGAAAGGAAATCCTCCAAAGACACGACCAAACTCTCCAATACACCAGTCATTGGTTACAGTCGAGATCAGAGTTTCCTCCTCCTGACAACAATGGACAACAAATTACGATTAACTTTTACTGCACTAGCATTGTCAACAATCCAGCAGAGGATAAGAGAAGAGAGCACAGCGAGATATAAAACACTTTGCATGAATAAAACACGAATTCATGGAGGAAACACGATAAGAAAGCGTCTAGGGCTAGTTAGGGCTGAGTTTCTCTCGTTTTTACCTAAGTGTCAAAACGTTGCTCTTTTTCAGCGCGCTCTAGCGGCGGTGCCCTGCACTCAAAAATTAAGTGACCAGTGAATTTTTAAGGAAATTTTGGCTACTTAATTTTGTAAATAGTGAGAAATTCACTAGGAAGCATACTTTTAGAATTATAAGCGATTTTGTGAAAATAGTCCGAAATTTTTAGTTGTTTTTTTTTTCCTGCTATTTTCACTGTGAATCAGTCATTTTTTGGTTGGCAAACTTCAGATTCGGATTCAGCACATCGAAAAACATAAGAATCCGTCGAGAAACCTTCTACCCTAATTGTTTTTGGTCAAAACTACCATTTGACTAGGCTATGAGCCAACTGAGATGGTGGGGTCATGTGAAGAGAATGGGGGAGGAGAGATTGGTTGGTTCCTAAGTTTAGGGGCTGCGACAACGCGGTCATGTAGCCCCGTGTACTTTGTGTGTGTGTGTGTGTGTGTGTGTGTGTGTGTGTGTGTGTGTGTGTGTGTGTGTGTGTGTGTGTGTAGAATTTGTCTGATAACCGGTGTTAATTGTGATGACTGTGTTATGCTTTTTAATTCAAGTAGGGACTGCAGACTTTGAATTTTTCAAGTAGTTCCTAGTTTTGCCGCCAAACGCCACCGTCAACGACTACTAGTTCAGAACTTATCCACTAGACGCCGCCGCAGTCGGCTTTTGGCAACGAACGTAGGAACCTAAGAGCGTTGTTTACATTCTTAACCTATATAATTTAGCTTCACACAGATGTAATTAGTGGAAGGTTCTTTAACATGCCATAAATCTATGACATGGGCCCGCCGGCTGTACTTCCCCTCCGAAGGAAGGCATACTGAGGGATTTTTAACGCTCTTAAAAATCCGACGACTTCGGCCGGGTATGAACCCGCGATCTTGGGCATAGAAGCTCAGCTTGCTACCAACTACGCCACCGAAGCCGCCGGAGGAGAGATTTACCTAAGAGGTTAATGAGTTCGACCGTAGTTGGTAAGAGAAACAGAGGTAAACCTACAAGGCGATAGATTCAGTGTTGAACGATTTCAAAGTGTGAGGTGTAGAGGCAGAGGATGCCAAAGTGCTAACTGCTAATAGAGGATCATGGAGGCGACTTGTTCACAATTAGAGGCTTGCAGAGCAGACTAGAATGGATGCTGAAAGGCAAAACAGGCTCAAATGAAAATGTCTGTAAATTCGTGCCGAAGCTGCTGATGGCGGAGCAAAAGCAACATCGTGTTGAAGTCTCACAGTACTGTACATGCTGGACTCCACAAACTTCATCAACAGCATAATCACTGGTGACCGAGTCCTGGTTGTAAAGGTACGACCCGGAAACGGAAGTCCCAGTCCTTGCAATGAAAAACTGACGAGAGCACTACACACTACCTCAATATTCCTTCGTTCGCAGATGGTGTTGTTCCTTTCTCTCTTTTGTTCACGCCTTTACAGTTTTCGGCGTCGGCTTTGGTAGGAAACGTAAGTTTATCACGCTCCTGGATATCTTCACATGAGATCCAATCTCGTGCAGATCTTTTTTTTTTTTTTTTTTTTTTTTGCATCTCGCTGAACCAGGCTTCCTTTGTAATCAGTCTTCTCTACATCGCGTCAGTAATTTTCTCGACTATTATTATTATTGATTAGAGCTGGTAATAAGCGTTGTTCGGTTATTAATCGAATAATTTAAAATTAATCGAAAAAGATCAATCGACTAATCGAGTAATAGATTAATTGTCTAACCAAAGAATCGATTAATTGATAAGTAGACACAAGGAAAGGAAATAAAATAAGTTTAAATGAGAGGTCGTCGCTTAAGTTGAGTTACGCTTATTTTCGGAATGATGTATAGAAATTTATAAAAGTTACTTTTTGCCTAAATATACAAAGTGTTGTCCTTCCTTGTTTTTGTTAACAATAACCAAATAAGTCAGTGACAGTGGAAGGACAAACATCAATCAAATGGGAAAGGGTTAGAAAAAAAGAATACGAAGAGTTTTCAGCAAAGATTTTGAATTCATGTTCAACGTTTACAATTAAGGACAGGAACATTTTTGTTTTAGCCTAGTTTTTTTTTTTTCAGAGAAATTACAGTATTTAAAAATAATTATATGATATAATATATTTGATGTTCGACCCTGACTATTATATGTCTGAGAACTGGACTATAATGAGGCTCATTATAGCACTATTTTTCATTATGAAACTGTTTCTCCCACCAATCACAGCTCAAGAAACAGTTGTTTGACCAATTAGATAAGGATACCTTCGCGCATACGCTCAAAATCCAACATGTCTATCTAAATTACCGAAAGTGCACCGTCCATATGTTCGCGTAAATAAACTGGTGAATATGAGACAAGAAATAGCACTGTACCTTAATATCCCCAAATCCAATTTCTACACAGCGCGTGACATTTCGGTGACATTTTTACTGCACATATGGCATTGAAGCACACAGAGCGCATGCGACGGTCGGTCAGAGAGCTTGGAAATCAGAGACATCCTACCTAGCGCAGCACCCGATCACAAAATTCTAGTGACAATCTCAACAGATATTTATGAATATTTATGTTAAAACATATAATAAAGTTATAATTATCGTCGAACATAAACAGTCGTATGCAACTCGCCTATAATGGTAATTAAGACACTCGTATGGAAATTATAAAACTCGCATACGCTCGTTTTATAAACATACTCGTGTCTTAATTATAGCCATTATAGGCTCGTTGCATAATGTACTATTAATGAAATGTCTGTTTTGCTTCTGTGACAGCGTAATGGAACATCTATTAATCGACAAACCAATTAATCAATTATTCGATTAATCATTTAAATGTAGGCCTACAATAGATTAAACGTTAGTTGTAGCAATTAATCGATTTTTCTGTTTCCATTAATAGAATATTCAATACCGTAACTGAAATTAATCGATTAATAGTACCAGCCCTATCTCTACTTATTAAACCAAGTCCCCGATTCTTGGATGTCATGGGTAATCTCGAGAACCACTGGATGGATTTTGAGGCGCTTTTCACCATTCTGCAAAGGATATCACGAGGAAGATTTCTGTAGAAAATAATTTATTTATGACCAATGGAAGCCAAGCAGTAAAGATTTCAGTGAATACGTCGAAAGAATCCTGGCGTCCATGCGCTTTTTAATCTTACGCTAGGCAAACCGATAAAAATATAAATATACTATGAGTGTACGAACTGTTCATCAAGATAAGTTCTACAAAAAAAAGTCGGCAAGAGCATATCTCTATCTTCAATATTTCGCCCACTATAAGTGTGTTTAGGCCTACGTTTACATTTCTTTCAACAATTACTGAGGCGGCAGTTCACGGGCTAGCACGTAGTGCATTCATGACTGTTCCCGGGCGAAGCCGGGGCGGGTTGCTAGTTACTGATATAGGCTACTGGTGTAGGTCTGGGAACAGATAGCCAGCCAGAGTTTTTTTTTACTCTATTCATGTTTCGTGTTGATTTCGGAACTCTGACCAGCCAACCCGACGAGACGGGGCTCACTTCACTCACACCCTTAACACGAAGACCCTGTGGCTGCTTGAGGTTAGTGCCTGACTTATTATTACATTACAAGAGAATTAAACCAAGAAAATGCATTAAATGCATTAATTAGACACTAATTGTATTAATTTGTGGTTCTCAAGGGGAGACTAATTACTCTTTTAATCCGGTTAGCTCCTCAAAGGCTTGAGACAACCCGCGTCATAGTGGAGCGTAACAGCCTTAAGGGATGTACGAGGGGCATTCCGAATTTAAGTTTCGTAATTTTAGTTCACAGGAAAGCTTTATTACAAAGTCAGGAAACACATCGCCATGATGAAGTACAAACTTTCCTGAATTCTTAACGGGCGTGTCCGTGTTTATACGAGTGCAAACCAGTATGGCAGGAATATGTGTGCTGGAAACGTGGTCACGAATGGAAGTACTCTCACGAAAGAGCGTAACATAAAATCGGTTGGTTGGTTTGTTCGTCAGTTTAGGGGCTGCGACAACTCGGTCATGTAGCCCCGTATACTTTGGGTGTGTGTAGAATTTGTCTGATAACCGGTGTTAATTGTGATGGCTGTAGGCCATTAGTGTGTGTTATATGTGATTCAAGTAGAAGGACTGCAGACGATTTTTTTTTCCCAAGTAGTTCCTACTTTTGCTACCAAATGCTACCGTCCACGACACCTAGCTGCGGACGTGGCTTCTAAATGCCATCGCAGTCATCATCTGGCGGCGAACGTTGGAACTAATGTAGCATTATCAAACTAACCTTCAAATTTTAGCTTCCACAAGTGTAGTTAGTGGAAGGTTCTTTTTCACGCCGTAAATCTATGACATGGGACCGCCGGCTTTACTTCCCCTCCGTAGGAAAGCATACTGAGGGATTTTTAACGCTCTTAAAAAATCAAGATTGATTTATCTTATTGAAAGTCGATATATTTTTTTTTTTTTCAAATTTAGTGAGACTGATAAAAATCTAGTAATAATAATAACAGGAAAAGTTGTTTGAAATTTATGGGCAAATTTCTCAAAATGAGTGATCACAGGCTGACTAAAAGAATTCGAAATCTTATTCTATCAATGGAAATGAACTGGCTGCTTGAAGTTCTTAATTAAAGACCTTGAGGAAATAGATATCTCAAGTGATATGGTACTGGACAGATCTAAATTATCAATTTTCAGACCACCCAAACATTACATCTAAAAGAACCTGGATGGAGGAGCGCAGAAAGACCCATAGCGAGAAAATAAGAGGTTTGGGGAGGAAAAGAATCCGCTAGATAAGTTGAATCGCGCTTCTTTGTCGGGCATAACGATGTAAGAAAAACAAGTAGTTCCGTGAAGAACTAAATAGCTTATTTCCATTTCATTGCAACCATCAACATATAAAATTTCAGTTCGCCTGCTGTCTCCCACAAGTCCAACCCCTCCTCCACGTGGTGGGAGACGGGCAACGGCATGAAGTAGGGGAGTGCCTGTAGGGGTGAAGTACAGTGGGGACTTCGTGTGCCCCGGGACCGCTGCAGTAGCTGTGAAGGCTCTATGGGAACCCTGAAAAGTGACGGCTGACGGGGCTATGGTGAAGCTACGATAGGCCTAGCAAGCCAGTAGTGGATATCATATTTGCTTTCAAAACAGGAACAGGCCTCGAAAAGGACGGATGCAAACGACGACGACCCGGATATGTTAATGGACTACGAGTTGGCACGTTAAACATCCAAACACTGACAGGAAAGGTAGAGGAGATTGTAGATCTGATGGAGAGAAGAAAACTGGATGTACTGGGCTTGGCAGAAACAAGATGGAAAGGAGAAGGTCGCAGAGAACTGAGGAAAGGGTACCGGTTGTACTGGAGTGGGAACAGGGAAGGAAGGAGCAGCGGAGTAGGAGTAGTTGTGAGAGATGGAATGAAGGAAGAGGTAAAGGGAATAAGTGACAGGATCATGAAGATCAGAGTAACTGTAAAGGGAAGAAGCCTGGAGATAGCCCAGGTATATGCCCCTCAAGTTGGATGTACAGCTCAGGAGAAGGAAGACTTTGAGGAGGAGCTACAACAGCAGTTGAATGGTCAGAGCATCATTGTCATGGGAGATTTGAATGCACATGTAGGAAGTGAAAGGCAAGGATATGAAAATGTATTGGGAGCAGAAGGATAGGGTAGCAGGAATGAAGAAGGGAGAAAGTTGCTGGATTTTTGCAAGAGAAACGGTTTAGTGGTAGGCAACTCCTGGTTCCGGAAGAAAGAAAGCCACAAGGTAACGTGGTACAGCAGTGATTTAACAAAGAAATCTTTGGTAGATTACATGCTGTACGACTGGGAAATGAAGAGAAGTGTCAGAAATATAAAGGTAATACCATCAGAGGCCTTAGATAGCGACCACAGAATACTTGTAATGAACCTGGGAGTTGTTAAGGATAGCAAGAGGACAGAGTACCAGGAAAGGAGAATCAAAGTATGGAAACTCAAGGAAAAGGAAGTCAAGGAAGAATTCCAGAAGATAATAAGGGAAAGGATGCCAACAGACAATCCTAAAACAGGGGAAGAGGAATGGAAGCAATTCAAAAACACAATGGTGGAAGCTGCAGTGGCAGTATGTGGAAGAACAAGCAACAGAAAGCGGTGTAAAGAGACACCATGGTGGAATGAGAGAGTAAAAGAAGCTGTGGGAAGGAAGAACAAGGCTTTCAGAGTGTGGTTCCAGGAAAGAACTGATCTGGCAAGGGAAGATTACAAGATAAAGAAGAAAGAAGCAAACAAGATTGTCGCAGAGGAGAGGAATAAGTGGATGGTAAAGTGGACTGAGATGATGGAGGAAGACAGCAGAGAAAATAAGAAAGTACTTTATGGGATGGTCAAAAATAAGAGAAGAGGTCTGTGAGAGGATGTGGTAATGATGGACAAAAACGGAAATGAGGTACACAACAAAGAGAAACTCAAGACAGTGCGGAAAGAGTACTTTGAGGATTTGCTGAATCCAAATGGTCATAGGGAGGAAAACAATGCATTGGAAGATGGAGAAGACAACACAGGAATGGAAAAGGACCTGACTTGGAGAGAACTGGAGATGGCTATAGACAAGATGAAAGGAGGAAGGGCACCGGGTGTGGATGAAGTGAGTGTTGAAATGGTGAAGGCAGCAGGGGAGGTTGGGAAACAGTGGCTGTACCGTGTGATGAGGGTGATATGGAAGGAGAAAAAGACCCCAGAAGATTGGAAGAAAGGATTAATTGTCCCAATATTTAAGAAAGGAATCAGAAAGGAGTGCAGAAATTACAGGGGAGTCACACTCATACCTCACTGTGCCAAGATTTATGAACTGATATTAGAAAGTAGAATACGAGCCAAAGTGGAGAGAAAATTGAGAGAGGAGCAGTATGGATTCAGACCTGGGAGATCAACAGTGGATCTCATATTTTCAGTGAGACAGCTCCAGGAACACCACTACGAATTTGGAGAGGATCTGTTGATGGCCTTCCTGGACATTGAAAAGGCCTATGATAGTGTGTGTAGGGAGAAGGTTTGGAAAGCAATGGAAAACATGGGAGTGGAAAAAGGGACTGCAGGCAGAGTGAAGGAGATGTATTGTGGAAGTGTGAGTTGTGTGAACGTTGGAGGGGAAAGTACAGACTGGTTCAGACAAATGAGTGGCCTGAAACAGGGTAGTGCGCTGTCACCCCTTCTCTTTATTGTGGTTATGGACGAAGTAATGACATGGATAGCAGGAAAGATAGGAGAAGATAAGATGAAAGCAATGGTGTTTGCAGATGATCTCATGGTCTGGGGAAACAAGGAGGAGGAAATTCAGGAGCAACTGAAGGCTTGGGAAGAAACAGTGGGAGAGTACGGATGGAAGTTCAACATCAGTAAATGTGAGATCCTGTTAACGACCAGGAAAAAGGACAGACCAATGAGTGGGATAACACTTGGAGGTGGACAGCTGAAGAAGGTGGAAAGTCTCAAGTACTTGGGAAGTATAGTGGAGGAAAATGGGAGAAATGACAAAGAGATTACGGAACGTGGCAGACAGGCAGAAGCATTAGGAGCTTAGTGTGGAATAAAGATGTCCCACAAAAAAAGCAAGGAAGTGTTATACAGAAGCTACTATATCCCGATACTGACCTATGCTTCAGAAACGTGGACAATGAAGAAAAGAGACATAAGCAGAATACAGGCAGGTGAAATGAAGTTCCTGCGAAGTAGGATCGGAGTAACAAGAAGACAGGTTGAGGAATGAAAAGGTCAGGGAAATGGTGAAAGAGGAGCCCTTGCAAGGTAGGATTGAGACATCAAGACTGAGGTGGTATGGACACTTAAAGAGAATGGATGAGAAGAGGATTCCCAAGAGGATACATGAGATGCAGATGCAGAAGAAACGACCAAGGGGAAGACCAAGAGATAGATGGCTGAAAGGAGTGGAGGAACGTGTCAAGAAGAGAGGCGAGGACTGGACCAGAGTGACAGCGGAGAGGTGGTGGGAAGAAAGGACTAAGTGGCGAGGCTTATGTTCCAAACAGACCCAGCCTGGGGCTGGAAACTGTACAAGAAGATGATGATGATGATGCTGAAATAGATTCGTAGATATTGAGAACGGTCTAAATATTTCGGATGGTCGCCATGTTGGATTTTTATAATGTAGGCCTTTGGTTCATGTACTATTATGTGAAGATTATTCTGTAGGTGTATTATTCAAACTTCAATCGCATGATTAGGAGACAAGAAATTAAAACGAGATTTTAAAATTTCGCACAGCCGCCATCTTGTGGTTATGAAAACAATTACTTGAAATAAATTAGATCTCAGTGATTAACATTTGTATAAGTATTTACCGTTTCACTGCGCTCGGATGGTTAAATCGCGAGAAACGTCCATTTATATATTAAAATTTCGTGTAGATCTTGCCATGTTGGATTGTGCTCACCAGGTTATTGAAAGTCCCATAGGTGAACTTACGTTCATAGCCTTTATCAACATACAAAATTTCAGTTTGATTGCTGTCATAGATTATAGATATTGAGAACCATCTAAATATTTTGGATGGTCGCCATGTTGGATTTTTATATATGTAGGCCATAGAGTTGTGTACTATTAGATGACGATTATTGCGTAGGTTCATTATTCAAACGCTGACTTCGATCGCATGATTAAGACACAAGAACTAAAAACTTAATTTGAAAATTTCGCATAGCCGCCATCTTGAGGCTAGGTCAATAATTGAACTAAATTAGATGTCAGTTCATTACAATGTTTATAAACATTTGTTGTATCATGTTTCACTGCACTCAGATGGTTAAATTGCGAGGAAAGTCTCTTTAAATGTTTCAACTTCGCTTGGCCGCCATGTTCGTTTTGTACTTAATAGGTTTTGAAAGACATGATGAACTTCTAATAGTGCTCTTTATCACCGTACAAAATGTGAGGGTGATATCAGTAATAGTTTCGAAGATATAGAATGCCGGTGAAATATTTCGCACAGCCGCCATGTTGGATTGGTGGGACGTAATAAAATTTGATGAGCACGGTCAGTCGGACGAAATAGTACTATGACCTTACCGAGTTTTATTGAAATCGCTCCAGCCGTTAAGATTTCATTAGGGGGAACACACATACACACACTGAGCTTCTATGCCCAAGATAGCGGGTTCAAACCCGGCCGAAGCCGTCGGATTTTTTAAGAGCGTTAAAAATCCCTCAGTATGCCTTCCTTCGGAGGGGAAGTAAAGCCGGCGGTCCCATGTCATAGATGTATGGCATGTTAAAAAACCTTCCACTAATTGCACCTGTGTGAAGCTAAATTGGATAGGTTATTATAAACAACGCTCTTAGGTTTCTAAGTTCGTTGCCAAGAGCCGACTGCGGTGGCGTCTAGCAGCTGAGTTGTGAACTTAGCCTAGTAGTCGTTGACGGTGGCGCTTGGCGGCAAAAGTAGTAACTATTTGAAAAATTCTAAGCTGCAGTACTTAAATTAAAAAACAGATAACACACACTATTACAGTCATCACAATTAACACCGGTTATCAGACAGGTTCTACACACACCCAAAGTACACGGGGCTACATGACCGCGTTGTCGCAGCCCCTAAACTTAAGAACCAACCAACACATACACACACACACGGACAAAAGGTGATCCCAAAGGCCATTTTTTTATAAATTAAAATAGGCTAAAAATCATATGGTAATAGTTATGGGTTGAACTGCCCTTTTAACTGCTGCAGTTTTAGAGCTGTCAAGAACAGGAATTTTGCCTTGAGGGGAATCCTTAACTAATGCAAGGTGTTTCTCATGTAAGCATAATTATCAAATGCCAGCTTACTGTGCTGGAATTCTACAGTGAGATTCTTTTGCTGGAGCGAGGCCTGCGGCCGACTGCCAGGCGTGCGCGCGCTTTCCACCAGCCAACCGAGCTCAAGCTGCAGGGTTGTGCGAGGCGGAGGTGAGCTAACCAGGGTCATTAAAGTCATTAAGTCACTAAACTTTCATCAACAAGGGTGTGTAGTGTCAACGCATTGATAAGAAGGTAACATAAACAACAGCTGCAATATTTAATTAAAAAAGCACAGATGTTTTATTTATTTCTTGTGAATCTGGATGACCTCACGTCACCAGTTAAAGGTTAGAACTTATCTTTTCACAGAAGATACTAAAAATGTTCTCCTTCAGCTGACAGACAGTAACTTTGGAAGTTAGCCTACATTGTTACATTATATAGCTACTCCTGCACCATTCCCCCTGCGTGTTTACTGCAGTTAATCGAAGCACGGATTTAAGCCCGTTTGATGTTCAATTGTGGGTTTATTTAAAATACAAAGTTTACAGATCAATTACCCGTACTCTAGTGGAGCTGGAGAACAATATACGGCAGCAGATATCCCTCACAACCGAAGGGAATCACAACATGTAAACGCTAATTTAATTACACGGTACAATGCCGAAGTAGAACACTCGGAGCATCTCCTGTGGATAGGTAAGTTCCTTAATCATGATTTACTGGTAAATTTACCATTAATTAATGTACTTTGTTACGGTATCCACATGCGCGCAATCCGCGGTGCGAGCTCAGTTGGCTGGGGAAGGCACGCGTGCCCGACTGCCGGTCGCCGGCCCTGCTCCAGCAAAAGAATCGCCCTGCATTTCAACTTGAGCACGCAGGCAAGAGCCTTTACAGCTATGTTACACAGCTGACCATTCTGGTAAGTTAGAGGTATTCGTAATCCTTAGAGGCCAACAACCTAGAAGTTAGGCCCCTTAAAACAAAAGTTCATCATCATCATCATCATCATCATCATCATCCTTGATTGGTCTCATTGTAACACTTCTGTTTTGTTTTAGTGGCTCAACGACCTCCGAGAGAAGGTGACGTTACATGACGGCTGCCCCATCCCAATAGTGCTACTGGCAAACAAATGTGACATCCAGGGCACGAGTGTTCCTAACGACATGATCACCAAGTTCTGTAAAGAGCACAGCATCGCTGCCTGGTTCCTTATCTCAGCCAAGGAGAATGTAAATATAGGTGGGTAATATTAGCACCATTTTGGATCCATATTAACCTACAGTATTATTTATTTACATAGTTTACACCCACATTGGAGCACTTAAATCAAACCAAATACATTTAAGCCATCTACTGATTTACAGGGAATTTAGCTGTTATCATCTTCATTCTGGCTGACCTTTCCCCATCAGTAGAGACCCTGAATTATGGTTACATAAAAGGCTTCAAAGAGATGAAATTAATCATCCAAAGTGCTGAAATTAAAAAAGTGAGGTGTGAGTGTGCTTAATAACTAGGGCTCGGATTTTTATGTAAATACATATTTTAAGAATTTTTTCTATAAATACATAAATTGCTGCTTTTCACTTATTAGCACATAAAAAGACATGACAAGTTATTTACATTTTTTAAAAAAATCAGTATGCCAGATCTTTCAGTTTATTGCATTTTTGTTGTGTTTTACTTAAACGGGGAAGAACCTGTGAGCTATCTAATCTACATGCAGAACATTAGGTCAGCTTGCAGCTGTGTTATTCTTAACTTGTCGCCCCGTGTCACTCGCTGTGGAAGCCGGAGATTTCCAGATAATTTTACTTCTGATGGGGACGTTCTGTTCTGCCAACCATGTGGGAAAGCAATCATGGCTGAACAGCGATCTCAAGTTACACAACACCTCAAGGGCAAGAAACATATTTCTGCAGTTTCGCACCTTCAGAAGATGATTTTCGCGATAATCGTCAGTCATTTGTGATGGACAACTTGAAGATGTATCTCGTTGTGTATTGTAATGCTTCAGACATAGAATAAATTGCATACGTGAGTACTTCACATTGTTTATATTCACATTAATAAACTAAATTATAATTACATATTTTTACTTTTTTGTCACATATTTCAGGTATTTTTAATACATAAAAAATAAATATTTTCCCGATTTTTAGCACCTAAAAATCCGAGCCCTATTAATAACTGTGCACAGTGCACGTATATGAACACTATAGAAACATTTGGAGGAACAACAATGAATTTATCATCTAGGCTTACAGGATTGAGCCTCGTCATATATCTGTTATTATTTCCTGACGTTTCGGCTGACATTGCAGCAGCCTTAATCAGGGGTAGGTACGAGTTGGTGTCCGTACTCAAACTAACGATTATTGCCAGTCAGAGGAGCTTGCTTGCCCTGCATTGTCGTCAAGCTGCTTCCTGATTGGTCCGCGCAGTGACAAGTCGTGTGCTAGGAAATGAATGAAAATGAAAATCCACAGCCTGCTTCCAGTTGACCGACCGGGTCAGGGAATGGAATGGATGAAGCCCTCATCTAGCGGCGAGGATATGAACTGTGCCAGCTGCCGAAGCCTGTCGCACTCCACTGGGTCAATGATTAAATGCATGAGATGAAATGAAATTATAGTGGAGAGTGTTGCTGGAATGAAATTGTGACAGGGAAAACCAAAGTACCCGGAGAAAAACCTGTCTGCTTCCACTTTGTCCAGCACAAATCTCACATGGAGTGACCGGGATTTGAACCAGGGACCAAGCAGTGAGAGGCCAGCATGCTGCCGCCTAAGCCACGGAGGCTCCAGTCGCGTGCTAGGAGAACTTTCCAAATGTTCCTAAGTTTGAAACCATCTTCTCGATTGAAATTATTGGGATGCTTCACAACCTCTATTGCCTCTCTAATTAACCTGTTTTGATACCCAGGAATTTTAGAAACGGTTTCGGCTTTATCAAATTCGATGGCGTGTCTCGTGACGTCAGCATGTTCAGCTATTGCTGATCTGTAGTTTATCTGTTTCGTGTCTCGAATGTGCTCTGAAATCCTAATGGAAACGTGTCTCTTTGTTTGCCCTGTGTATACCTGTCCACAGGAGCAAGGTACTTTGTAAACTCCTGCATCCTGGTTTGGCTGCTCTATCTCAGTTGATTTACGCACCACTAGCGTCGGCTTGTTTATTGGATGCATCACTGTTGTCACATCGTGTTTCTTTAGCAACCTGGCGATTCGATCTGTCAACCCCTGTACGTACGGCAGAAAGGCTTTATGGTAGGGCCTATCTTCGTTCTTTTTGCCAGTACTTCGGCTTGAATTTATTCTATTTTTTTTGGGGGGGCATCACTTCCGAGCGAGGCGCGCCATGACTTGTGATGGGCTCCATCTCGGCAACGCTGTACAGCTTTCCCCGTATCGGCTAGCTGCTGAACCAAGTCTTATTTTCCCAAACAAAAACAAACCAATAAAAAAATAAGTGAATTAATTTACGTATTTCACAGTCATACAGTATAACCTTTTGATGTATAAGGATTACAACGCGACCAAGAACTACATTATCCAACACGAGCTGAGAAAAAGTTATCTTACAGAAATGATAACATCTTCGTTTCTTGGACACACATAATTTTGAAATTAATAAACCAGTTATAAAACATTCCAATGTATATTGTGTTAAAATTTGGATTTGATCTGATGATGGGCTTTTGAGATAACAATTCATAATGTGATGCATGGTTGAAACACGCTTAAAAACGGACACTTTTTGTGTTCCAACTGCGATACAAAATATTAAAATATAAATTAAAAATTCCAAACCTACATGAGCTAACGTAAAATAGATCGACAAAATTGAATTCAATGCAGGCATATTGGTTACTTCACAAACAATCTTCAAACTCGAGTTCACATAATACTTTGGTCGACAGTTGGTGTTGTGAATGGTAGCTTTGGTGGCAAAAGTAGGAACTTCTTGAAAAAATTAATCGTCTGCAGTCCTTCTACCTGAATCACAGATAACACACACTAATACAGCCACCACAATTAACACCGGTTATCAGACAAATTCTACTAACACCCAAAGTACATGGAGCTACATGACCGCGTTGTCGCAGCCCCTAAACTAAGGAATCAACCAATCTCAATTTCAGTCACTTTTTTTCCCCCAATTTGTTCTATTATCTCTATATATATAAAAATGAAAGTTTGTCTGTTTTTTCTGAATTTCCACGAAAATTTGCGATATTTGCGCGTTTCTGGCTGTTTTATGACGGATGCGTGCAAAAATATTTTTTTTGTCTGTCTGTCTGTCTGTCTGTCTGTGTGTTTGTGGAAAACTTCTTCGAGTCCTTATAACTTGAGAACGGCTGGGTGGATCAACGTAAAATTTGATACAGATATCCATCAGAGGCACCACACTAATCATTGATGTAACTCTTCTCCGTACCTCTCATAAAAGGGGCCCTACCCCCTTAAAATACATGCTGAAATAGGCATAGAAGGGTGAAACAAAGCTCATTTTCAGCCCATCAAAGTGAGAAGCGAAACTCGGGGGCCCTAAAGGGACCCCGAAAACCACATTTTAAGGTCCTAAAACCAACAGTTTTTGAGATATTCCCAGAAAACTAATTTCACATAATAAATTAATGAATGAATGCATGCCGGTAACCATGGCAACTGAATCTCAGAGGTCCATCTATTTCTGTAAGACGCAAAGCAATTCCATTTATTACATTACTGTGAAGGTTTGCAAACGGCTATACGGTTATAACGGATCCAAATTAAGCTGAAATATTCATTAATACATACAATGCGCTTAAGGGGTCAAGGGGTACTCTAGAATTTTTTCACGCGATTTACACGTGCGGGTGTGGTACGGACGGTCTATTATATCCCTTCTCTATTATATAAAAATGAATGTTTGTCTGATTTTTCTGCATTTCTACGGAAATTTGACATATTTGCCCGTTTCAGACTGTTTTGTGACGGATGCACGCAAAAATATATTTTTGTCTGTTTGTTTGTCTGTGGACAATTATTGGTGTCCTTATAACTCGAGAACGGCTGGGTGGATAAACGTAAAATTTGATACAGATATCGTTCTCTTCTGACCCCGACGGTATTAGGGTATCCGAGGCCTAGGGAGTCTCTTCCTTTCCCGCCTTAATTGGCCCTTGTCTCATCTTTTCTGATACCCTCCTTCTGCGAGGGGTCAGCCTTCTTTTTCTCTTCCTTTTACCTCCTGCCTTGTGCTCTAGGCCCTTAAGGAGGCAGGGTGTATGTAGCCCCACCACTTCTGGTGCACCCTAGATAATGCTACACCCTCAGGGGCTCACGGCTGGTGAGTTCGGGAGTTGGCGACCCCGAGGGATTCCATAGCTGGGACCGTTTTCCCCTTTTGTCCCTTACCTTTGGGGCGGACCCTCTCCTCTTTCACTTTCCTATATGCCTCTCCTTCCTTCCAAGTCCCTCAATCCGCCTTCTCCGAGGGTTGAGGGCATTTCTTTTCCTTCTGTCCTTTTATTTGCCTTATTCTCCTTTAGTTTTCCATTTCTTCTTCTAGTATGTAGGTTAGTAGTTAGTTTTAGTTTTAAGTTCACTTTTCATTTTTATCTTCACGATCACCCAAACCATCAGGGGCCGATAACCTAGATGTTAGGCCCCTTAAAACAACCATTATCATCATCATCATGATACAGATATCCATCAGAGGAAAGACACTAATCATCGATGTAACTCTTCTCCGTACCTCTCATAACAGGAGGCCTACCCCCTTAAAATACATGCTGAAATAAGCGTGAGACAAAGCTCATTTTCAGCCCCTCAATGTGAGAAACGAAACTCGGGGGCCCTAAAAGGACCCCGAAAACCACATTTTAAGGCCCTAAAACCAACATTTTTTTATATATTCCCAAAAAACTAATTTTACTTAATAAATTAATGAAGGAATGCATGCCGGTAACCATGGCAACAGAATCTGAGGTCCATCTATTTCTGTAAGACGCAATGCAATTCCATTTATTACATTACTGTGAAGGTTTGCAAATGGCAATAAGGTTATAACGGATCCAAATTAAGCTGAAATATTCATCAATACATATAATGCGCTTAAGGGGTCAAGGGGTAATCTAGAATTTTTTTAACGCGATTTACACGTGCGGGTATGGTCCGGGAGGTCTATTATATCCCTATCCCTATATTGTTATATTATTATTATTATTCTTTTAATTATTATCATTATTATGGCGTACAACGAAGAGACAAAGCTCATTTTCAAACCCTTTGTGTCAGAAACAAAACTCGGGGCCCCTCAAGAGCCGTACAGGGTCCCCAAAAACTATATTTTAAGGCTCTAAACCCAACAGTTTCTTAGATTTTCCCAGAAAACTTAATTTCATTTAATAAACTAAGGAAGGAATGCAAGCCACTAACCATGACAACAGTATCTCAAGAGGTGGCATCCAACTTTCCATCTATTTCTGGAATAAGTAATGCCACTCCATTTATTACATTTCTGTGAAAGGTTGCAAATGGCTATAAGGTTATCACGGAACCAACTAAAACTGTAAAATTCATCAATGAGCTTAAGGAGTTCAAGGAGTACCCTAGATATTTTTCACACGACTTACACGTGCGATATGTCGTACAGAAGGTCTATTATATCTCCAAACAGCAACATTATTTTCAAAAATTCCTGATTTGAAATAGTAGACAGTTTTTTGCTGATTTCAGGAATTTGGGCCATTGGAGTCTAAAAAAAACTGAATTTTCATGCACCAGAATCCATTATAATTTATAAAAGGGGTCTTCCTGTAGTTGGGCACTTGACACAACGATTAGGGTCAGTTCATATGTGACGTGTATTGCGATTCGTCTACGAGGTTTTCAATTTTATTTTCACGCCAGGAAGAACACGTTAGGTAAATTTAGTTTCAGAGCACATTTTAACTAATAATTTTTCTTTGCCAACAAACAGGTTCAAAGCCCCTAAACATTGCAACAGTAGCTCAATTGATAACATCTGGTTATTAATACCGAAGACCGTTCGAAGAATGGGTACTTCTGCTAGTAATATAATAAAGCTGAAGAGTTTGTGTGTTTATGTGTTTAAACGCGCTAATCTCTGGAACTACCTGTCCGATTCGAAAAATTCCTTTTTTATATGATAGCCAGATAGTATAGGCTATGTAGCATTAGGCTACACCTCTCAGGTGACCTTAAAGATTGATTTTTGTTCAGTAAGTCGGTAGAACAAGCGCTCTCGAATAACTCAATCCTCATGCGCTGGAGTTATGGTTAGTGATACGTACACCGTTTCACCTATCTGAACCAAAATTTGTATACTTACCCTTTGGAACCCCGATGGTAACATTGTCTACGTGAAATTTATGACAGACCAGGCCTGCATTTAGGCCCTTTGGTTCAAATCTACACCTTTCCCCGATCTGAACCAAAGTTTGTATACTTTCACTTTGGAACCCTGCGAGAAACACTGCTTACATGAAATTTCGGACAGACCACTCCATTCCTTGCATTTAAGCCCTTTGGCACAAATCTACACCGTTTCACCGATTAGAACCAAAATTTGTATACTTACCCTTTAGAACCCTGCGAGTAACACAGTCTGCATGAAATTTCGGAAAGACCACTCCATTCCCTGCATTTAGGCCCTTTGGCACAAATATACACCGTTTCACCGATCTGAACCAAAACGTGTATACATACCCTTGGGAACCCTGCGAGTAACACTGTCTACATGAAATTTATGACAGACCAGTCCATTCCCTGCATTTAGGCCCTTTGGCACATATCTACACCCTTTCACCAATTTGAACCAAAAGTTGTATACTTACCCTTTGGAACCCTGTGAGTAACACTGTTTACATGAAATTTCGGACAGACCATTCCATTCCCTGCATGTAGGCCCTTTGGCACAAATCTACACCGTTTCACCGATCTGAACGGCAATTTGTATACTTACCCTTTGGAACCCTACGAGTAGCACTGTCTGCATGAAATTTTGGACAGACCCCTCCATTCTCCTTATTTAGGCCCTTTGGCACAAATATACACTGTTTCACAGATATGAACAAAATTTTACATACCAGTGTTCTGGTGCAGAATTGTGAAAATAGTTGCATCTTGCGCTGTTTATAAATTTCAGTCACGGGGGGGGGGGGTAATTAGAGCAAAAAGATTTCTTAGGCCCCTTTGAACAGTTATCATCATGAAAATATTATGCCTCCGTATAAGTGCAATGGTGTTGGTGCAGTACATTGAGGTTATCAGCTGCAATAAGTGTTGGTGCTTTCAAATTTACCTTCATTTATTCCAATACTTATTGTTAAGTGCTTTGTGGCGATACATGATACTACTGCTACCTCAGTAGCTCGGGACAGCTGAAGTTTTCCAAAGAGTTCTGATTATTTTCCTACGGTGCTATGCGACAAGACGACACTATTGGTCTCTACATTTCTAACAGCCAATGCTATATAGGCCTAGGCACTTTTATTTCACTTACTCCTCTTTCTATTTTTTTTTTTTTGTAAATATGTTTGTAAATTACATGTCTCAGTGCTGTAGTTAGTAAATAGCTGTTTCCCTATTCATAATTATCATTACGGGAAAATGACCTGAATGTTACGTCCATTGTACTGTACTACTTATCACCCACACTACCACCACCACAAAAAGGTATACTTTTAAAATATTGTTTTCTGTTAGTTTAAGTGTCATTTGCCAGTTCTGTAGTAGTGTTCATTATAATCCATAAAACAAATAAATCCACCGGGCGAAGCCGGGAACTACTGCTAGTTTACAATATACTGAATACCGTTTGATCGATCAACTACAACACAGCAAAGGTAGTACAGAAGCGAGCAAGAGAGACAGACTATAGTCTTCCCCCAACATCATTACAAGGCCGTCTGCACCAGAAGCACCCCTGGCAAGCTGTATGGACACCCCTGCTTTAAGTATTTCTCAGCAGTGTTAGGATATTTTAAGTGTTAAAAATCCCTCAGTATGCCTTCCTTCGGAGGGGAAGTAAAGTCGGCGTGGCGGTCCCATGTCATAAATAAAGAACCTTCCACTAATTACACTTGTGTGAAGCTAGATTATAGGGTAAATTTGACTAACACTCTTAGGTTCCAACGTTCGTCGTCAGGAGCCGACTGCGGTGGCATCGAGTAACCAAGTTCAGAACTAGTTGGTCATTGACGGTGGTGTTTGGTAGTAAAAGTAGGAACTACTCGAAAATTCAATGTCTGCAGTCCTTACTTGAATTAAAAACAGATAACACACACTAATACAGCCATCACAATTAACACCGGTTATCAGACAGATTCTACACACACCCAAAGTATACGGGGCTACATTACCGCATTGTCGCAGCCCCTAAACTAAGGAACCAACCAGTCTTCTGTACCATACTCCTCAGGAATTCCATTTCGGTTGCCTGTATTCTACTTTAATCTCTCGTCATCATCGGCCAGGTCTCTGCTCCTTACATCATTATTGGTAAGTAATAGGTCTTGTACATCACTTCTTTAGCCTTCAGTGGTATGTCTCTATCCCTAATTAAACTCCGAACTTGATGATAGAAAACACTCCACATTGTATTCTCTTGTTGATCTCCATATCCAATCTCGCATTTTCCATCACTTAACTTCCTAAATATTTGAGTTGCTCTAGGCAACTACATCTCCAATTTTAGCAATCCTTTTTCCTGCTTTCTTTCCTCTTGTCATTACTATTGTCTTACTTTCCTCTTGTCATTACATTGCCTTACTTTCTCTACACTGATTTTCATTTCCCATTTCTTAATATTTTCCTTCAGTACGTCCAGCTGTTCTTGGACCACATTCCCATTCTCTCCCCAAACCAGAACGTCATCAGCAAATAGGATTATGTTCATTCTTGTACCTACTGTATGTATGCCTCCTTTGTTGTCTTTCACCAGCATTAATAGCAATGGTGAGAGTACACTCCGTTGTTTTAATCCATGTTCAATTTCAAACCATCCTGTTTTACCTACTTAAGTCTTGACACAGCTACACAATAATACTGTACATTGCTTTTATCTTTTTTTGTGGCGTAGTTGGTAGCATGCTGAACTGCTGTGCCCAAGATAGCGGGTTCAAACCCGGCCAAAGTCGTCGGATTTTTTTAAGAGAGTTAAAAATCCTTCAGTATGCCTTCCTTCGGAGGGGAAGTAAATCCGGCAGTCCCATGTCATAGATTTATGGCGTGTAAAAGATCCTTTCACAGACTAAACTTGGAGCTAAATTGTTAGGTTAGGTTTCGTCGGAACGCTCTATCAAAGTTCCGACGTTCACCACTAGGTATCATTGATATCTGGTGGTGCAAGTTGGAACTACTTGAAATTGTACGGAACTTGTAGCTCACCGTAATAAGGGTGTCCGCTGGAAGCAGCTACAGACACAGGCGAGCCGAACATGTCCTCGGACACTCCCGGCACTAAAAGCCAAACGATAAATTTAACAAGTAGTTCCGTGAAGAACTATACAGCCAATTTTCATATATCCTACTTATGTTAATTGCCTCTATCAACATACAACATTTCAGTTTGACTGCTGTAAGAGATTCATAGATATTGAGAACCGACTAAATATTTCGGATGGTCGTCATGTTGGATTTTATATATGTAGGTCCTAGAGTTATGTACTGTTACATGAAGATAATTGTGTACTTCAATCGCATGATTAGGACACAAGAAGTAACAAGGAGATTTTAAAATTTAGCACAGCTGCCATCTTGTGGTTATGGAAACAATTGAAATAAATTAGATGCCAGTGAATTAACATTCGTATAAGGATTTACTGTACAATGTTTCACTGCACTCGGATGGTTAAATTGCGAGAAACGTCCATGTGAATATTTATACTTCGCGTCGCCGCCATGTTGGATTTGTGATCACCAGGTTATTGAATGTCCTACAGGTAAACTTATGTTCATTGCCCCCATGAACATTAAAAAATTCAGTTTGATTGCTGTAACAGATTCGTAGATATTGAGTTCCGTCTAAATATTTCGGATGGTCGCCATGTTGGATTGTTATATGTATAGGCCATAGAGTCATGTACCATTGAAGGAAAATTATTGCGTAGTTTCATTATTCAAACTTTCACTTCGATCGCATGATTACGACACAAGTAATAAAAACTTAATTTTAAAATTCGCAAAGCCGCCATGTTGAGGTAATGTAAACAATTGAACTAAATTAGATACCAGTGCATTACAATGTGTATAAACATTTCCTGTACCAGATTTCATTGTGTTTGGAACATTAAATCGCGAGAAGGGTCTATTTAAAATTTTCAAATTCACTTGGCCGCCATGTTCGTTTTGTAGTTAACCGGTTTTTGAAAGTCTTATAGATGAACTTCCAGTAGTTCCCTTTACCTCCGTACAAAATTTCAGGGTGATACCGGTAATAGTTTCAGAGATATTGAATGCCGGTGAAATATTTCGCACATCCGCCATCTTGTGCTTATGTAAACAATTGAACCAAGTTAGATGTCGGTGCATTACAATGTGTATAAACATATACTGTACCAAGTTTTATTGCGTTTGGTCGGTTAAATCACGAGAAACGTCTATTTCAAAGTCGCAAATTCGCGTGGCCGCCATGTTGGTTTTGTAGTTACTTGTTTTTCAAAAGTCACATAGGTAAACTTCTAGTAGTTCCCTTTATCACCGTAAAATATTCCAGGGTGATATCGGGAATAGTTTCAGAGATATTGAATGCTGGTGAAATATTTCGCACAGCCGCCATGTTGGATTGGTGAGACGTAACAAAATTTGAAGGGCAGAGGTCCTCTGTAAGTGCGGCAGAGGTCGCACTTACAGAGTTTCATTGAAATCACTCCAGCCGTTTAAAACTTATTAGGGACACAAACACACACGCACGGACAAAAGGTGATCTCATAAGTCTATTTTTTCAAAATTGAAAATAGGCTAAAAATCATTATTTGTATTCTTCTCAAATACCTTTCTGTTTTAGGCTTTCCCATACTCTGTCTCTAGGGATACTATCAGAATACGATGATGATGATGATCTCCTAGCAATTGGGATTATATTGTGTTGACCGACTGAAAAGTAACAATGTCATTATTTCTTCAGTGTAAGCAGTTTTGAAGATGGTTTCACTCCACTATATTACAACAATAAAGGTCCTTAATATGCTTTATTCTGTTTCAGATGATGCCATGACATACCTGGTACAGAAGGTAATAAACCTCAAGTCCCAAGAAGCACACAACGACTCCATCATCCTCCGAGACTCGGGTCGTCACGGTAACATGCTGAGCAAGGAGAAGTCGTCCTGTTGTGGTTGAGCTCCCCCATTCCTCTGTCAAGATGTATTTCGTCCAGTACCTCTCGTTGCCTTAAATAAGGCTGTTGTACAGAATGTGGAGCAGATCTTTTGAAATGAGATTATTTCTATTTAGATTGTAAGGACTTGATATAGCAAGTGCATGGCAAACGAAATGTTTAAAATATGGGTTAGTGATGCCATTCCCTAAGGAGCAAAATAACCATTAGTATCATAATCATAATCATTAATCATTATGGACAATTTCCAGCCACCATCAGGGTCCCCAACATCTTTCCATCCATTATTCCTAGTCTTTCACCGTTGGGATACGGTACACAAACCACAAGACAAAATTTCTTTACCTTCCTCCAAGCTAGAAAGTTCAGCATTCCTCATGTCGTCATCATCTACTGTAACTTGATTCCGCGTACACACAACCTCTTCCTGCATTGAAGCAGGAGGTACACCTTTTGCACGGCACTTTCTACGGAGTTTGAAACAAATATATATCATAAACTACGAGGGTTGTTTTTTAAGAAGGGGCAGTTTTTTGTTTTTTTTAACTAACCGAACATTTTATTTTGAAACCACATTTATATTTAGGTTTTACATACCTTCCTCTATTTTTCTACATAGTTGCCTTGTTTATTTAGGCACTTGCCATACCTTAAAACTAAGTTCTGAAATCCTTCTGCATAAAAGTTTGCTGCCTGCTCTGACAACCAAGAATTCACACTTTAGGAAAATCCATTGATAGAGAGGTTATCATGAATCTTCGGTCCTCGTGAATTTTTGTGCCAAGTCATCTGTGATCACAGACCTGAGCGTTCGTCATGAACGTTTTCACGGCCACTTTTGAACTTGCGTACCCATTTTCATTGCATTATCACCATACACCTTACAAAGCTGACTCAAAAAAAGTATCACAGATTGTACCTCACACGCAGCGGGTGAATCATTAATCTTGAACATTGTAAAGATGCACAGTTCAGCATACAGGTTAGCTACACAGCTACAACTGACGCCTCCTTGTTCGCAAAGGATGCCGGGAGGTAGCGCGCACGCTTGTTGTGGCGTGCGCACTAACTACGGGCTTTAAAAAAAAACGGCCCTAACTTTGCAGGATTATTAAACACAGTTCAGTCATTATTATGGACCACATACATTTTGTAATATGCTTCCAGTCATGCATTGTTACACCACCAAACTTTCAGCTGTTTCTTGTACCATTGGACAGCGTTTACATGATAAATACCCTACAATTTAAAATATTTACATGAATGTTCTTTTGAGCTGTTGGCAACATTCACGGCTACAACATACACAAAAATAATTGATACACATATTCAGGATTTTTTTTCATATTCTCACTCTATTTCTTTTTTTTTTTTTTTACTTTTGTTCGGTAAAAAATATTCTCTTAGATGGGAAGTATGAAACATGAAACATTTTTGGTGTATATAGTTTATATTAGTACAATACACAATCGTGCAAAATATCATTGAGATATCTCGTAATAGTATTTGAGTTATCATGTAAACGTTGTGAGAAAATGATGTTTTCGGGAAACTAGCTTCCAACTTGCCTAAGGGTAGAATTTAAGGAGACCAACTTAAGGACAGCAACAAACATTTAGGGGTGTATCTCTGGAAGTATAAAAGATACTTTGATTTTGTTTTCACCTGAAAGATAAGAGATTAGTCATTCAAATAATTTATTTTAAAAAATAACATATTTTGACCCTGAACGATATTAATATTATAACTGTGTCTGTCATAAATCTTGTACAACAATTATATACATTTCCAAGGAAACACACACATCTTGCTATTAGAAGCAAAGTTCAAAATTGAAATCATAACTATTTTTATCCATTTTTTTTTTTTCTTTTCTTCAAATTTTGGTTCATGTTTTGTGCTGACCTTCAATGTTTCCCTCATATATCCCATGTTTATAGGAATGTTTGGATTTCTCTTTTTCTTTTAAGTGCATGTAAAACCTTCAGCTAGAAAATGAAACTCACACAAATCTTTGTGCCTGTAATTAGTCTTTCTAGGAAACGTTAAAAATATATTTTTGAGTTTGGTCGAAATAAAATTGGAACTTATGTTTAATAGTGTTAAAGTTTTAGACGAGAACTCATAATTGCAGCATGCTAGAGCATCAGTATTTGCAAATCGCACACTTCTTGTGACAGATTAGCTGTAACACTCACCGGTTATTTGATATTTATGAAATTATACGATTTGAGTACTCATTCCTTTAATTTACTGTTTCTGAAATCCATGCAAAATGATAAAGGAAAGACCTCAGAATGTTAAAATGACAAGAAACAGACGTCACAATTGCCAAAATGTGAAGTGGGCAGCAATTATGGAGCGTATTTTCCTACAGCAACAGTATCTGCAAATTGCACACTTTGTACATTTTAAAAAGTAATTTTTTAAAGAAAAAAGAAATTATAGATATTTATGAAATTGGAGTGCAATTCGTCACTGTGAATGCTCATTTGTCATGATTGGTCGCTTGTGAGTGCCACAGGAGGGATCTATACTACTGAAATAATATATAATATGATGATGTGGAAATGTGTGAGATTCATTTTGTAGCTGAAGGTTTCACACCTACATCAAAAAATGAAAAATCCACAATTGCAGCAAACATGGGAGATATGAGGGAAACAATGATTGGCACAAAGCAAGGATCACATTGTGAAAAATGGATAAAAATAGTTATGATTCGAATTTTGAACAAGACGTTCCGTGACGAACTAAAGAGCCTACGTTTCTTATTCATGCCAATGATTAATCTACAGTATATGAACCTATCTAGAATGGCAAAATTAATTTGGTAATTTCGAAATGTCTAATTAGTTCGAAATATACCTGGTATAATGTAGCCTAATAGAGCACTACAGTTGGCAGCCCTGGTGACTGAATATATTCTTAGTTCCATCTCTTAAGGTACAGAATACAAAATTTGGTTGAAGTCCAATGGACATTACATGCAGTTTGACATTGAATCTATCAGCACACGTAAAAGCATGTTGGCAACAATGTCATGCATGTGCTGGTCAGAAATAAACTGAAATATTATATCTTGTAGTGCCAATTTTGGATGAAATCAATTTGTTAGTATAGAAGTTACATGTATTTTAAAATTGGACCCATCATCAGGCATAGAATCATGTTGGCAGCACTGACTTATATTAATTACTCCAAATTAATCTAGAATGTCAGGTGCTATATGTGTGCAAAGTATAGAGCTGTCGGCTTGCATACTTTCTGATATATTGGTATTTGGATATATATAAAATAGAGAGAACAATTATTAACAGTTGGCAGCCCTGGTGGCTCTTAAGAATTCGCTCAGTCATATCTGTTTATGTACACATATTACATACAAAATTTGGTTGAAATCTAAGTGATAGTTTAGAAGTTAGGTCCAATTTTTAATGCATATATCAGAAGGCTTAAAATTATTTTGGCAACACTGTCATGTATGGCCTCCTGGAAATTAAACTGAAATTGTATTATCTACATGTGTGCCGATTTTGGAATAGCTCCCATGCATACCTTCCAAGATATCCAACATGGAGCTCAAATTTCTAATGTGTTTTTTCAGCAGTTGGTAGCACTGACATCATTTTCAAATATGGGCTTGAGATATTCCGGTATACATCTTTACTCATACTAAATTTGGTTTCGATTGCTGCAACCGTTTAGGAGTTGATAGGGGGGGGGGGGGGGGACACACACAGACAGATAGACAGACAGGACAGAAGGACAGACACACATTTACCCGATCTCATAAGTCTACTTTTTCCTCATTTTTGCAAAATGTGAATAGTAGGCTAAAAATGTAAGCTTCACTTATAATAGCAAGATATCTGTGTTTCCTTGGAAACGTATATAATTGCTGTACAAGATCTATGACAGGCACAGTCATAATATTAATATCGTAATTGTTTTGGCTCCACAAGTTGTATGTGTCCCCTTAAAAGAACGTTTCAATCCAGTTTATGAAAGTGTTTCCGATGACTAAAGAGACCAATCCTGGCAAAAAAAACATGCACCCACAAAAATTGCACTGAATGGTTGGAGGAGGGCGGGGTTGTAATTGACGGAGCTTTCTGGCTTGTCGCTTGGCCTCTCCATGTCTGCGACGTTCTTCTTCAAATAAGTTGACAGCGGAAGTGTTCCACCACAGTAAACGATCCACAGCATGTTTCCCATGATTGTATATTTATACTAGTCGTCGTGTGTTTCAGCTGGTCTTTAAAACGCCTCAGTACATAACTTCATATTCAGTATGTCCACTAAAAAGTTGGGTATTGATAATTTCACTGTATTAATATAGTACAAATTCATTATTAGACATTTTATGGATCCAAAAATTGCTAAAAAGATAATACTCACAAAGGTACAGAAACCATCACTTCATTTAAAACTTCATATGTGTGTTAGCGAGCTAGGCTACAATGGTATGGACATGTGAGGAGGATGGAAGAGGAGAGGATACCGAAGAAGATGTTTGGAATGGAAATGACGGGAAGGAGGCTGGAGAAATGGACAGAAATGATGGAGGAAGACTGTGATGGCAGTAAGAAAGTGTTGTATGGAATGATAAAGGCAAAGAGAAGAGATACAGGGAAAAATGTCAGAATGGTGGACAGGAATGGAAAGGAGCTCGAAAATATGGAAGAAGTAAAGGTTATCTGGAGAGAATACTTCAAGGAACTCCTAAATCCAACTAAAACCAGCGTAGTGGACATTGTGGAGGAAGAAACAGACAGTGACCAAGACATTTCAGAGAAGGAATTGACATGGAAAGAAGTGGAGGAAGCATTAAAGAAGATGAAAGGGGGAAAGGCACCGGGAATAGACGAAGTGAGTGTGGAGATGGTGAGAGCAGCAGGGGTGATAGGAACACAGTGGCTCTTTCGAGTAATGAAAGTGATATGGAGGGAGAAGAAAATACCAGAGGACTGGAAAAGAGGGATAATAATACCCATATTTAAAAAGGGAAGTAGGAAGGAATGCAAGAACTACAGGGGAATTACACTCATGTGCCACTGCGCCAAAATATTTGAGAAGGTACTGGAGAGAAGAATTCGGACAGAAGTTGAAGATGGGCTGAGGGAAGAACAGTATGGATTCAGGCCAGGAAGGTCAACAGTTGACCTCATCTTTGCAGTAAGACAGCTACAAGAACACCATTATGAATATGGGAAAGATCTGGTGATGACCTTCTTGGATATTGAGAAAGCATATGATAGTATTAATAGAAACAAGGTATGGGAAGCAATGAGAGCAAAAGCAGTGAACAAGGAGACAGTGGCAAGAGTGAAAGCAATGTACGAGGGAAGCAAAAGCTGTGTAAAGGTGGGAAGAGAGAGAACGGAATGGTTTCAACTGGAGAGTGGTCTGAAACAGGGAAGTGCCCTCTCACCCCTGTTATTTATAGTGGTGATGGATGAAATCATACGAAAAGTGGTAAATAGCATTGGGGAAAGGAAAATGAAGGCAATGTTGTTTGCTGATGACCTTCTGGTATGGGGAGAGGATGAGGAAGAAGTACAAGAGCAATTAGATGAGTGGGAGAAGGTAGTGTTATCATATGGGATGAAGTTCTCAGCACAAAAGAGTGAAGTGGTCATCACAACGAGGAAGAAGAACAGACTGGATATGGGCATAACACTTGGAGGACAGCAGTTGCAGAAAGTAGAATGCTTCAAGTACTTGGGAAGCATAATTGAAGAAAAGGGAGGCAATAGGATGGAAATAAATGAGAGGGGAAGGTGCACAGATGGATTTTTCAAGAGTGTTAGGGGGATGATATGGAATAAAGATGTACCACAAAAATGTAAAGGAATCATCTACAAGACCTACTTTGTGCCAATTTTGACATACGGTTCAGAAACATGGGTGATGAAGGAAAGGGACAAGAATAAAATACGAGCAGTGGAGATGAAGTTCCAGAGGAGTAGGGTAGGAGTGACAAGAATGGACAGAGTAAGGAATGAGAGAGTCAGGGAGATGGTAAGAGAGGAACCATTGCAAAATAGAATAGAGCGAGCTAGGCTACAATGGTATGGACATGTGAGGAGGATGGAAGAGGAGAGGATACCGAAGAAGATGTTTGGAATGGAAATGACGGGAAGGAGGCCAAGGGGAAGACCAAGGGACAGATGGACAAAAGGAGTTAAGAAGAGTGTGGAGGAAAGAGGAGTGTGCTGGGACACAGTAAATGACGAGAGATGGTGGATGGACAGGAAACGATGGAGAGGCTTATGTTCCAAGCAGACCCGACCAGCGGTTGGAAACTGCTCAAGATGATGATGATGTGTGTTATTGGTTCCCTCTGGCGATGGATCTCCCTAAAAGGAGAAGAACTTATTATTGTACTTGCATAGACTGACAAGGAGAACGCTCTTATACCGCACCCAGGAAACTGGAGACTGTTAAATGATGATGATTTGTTCCCTCTGGCAATCTTTGAACCCATAAACATGGCTGATCCATATTTATGCAACATAATCATAATGAAATAAATTCCTGAATTTTATTGGACTGATGTATACCAATTATGAAATTTGTCCCACGAGGATTGTAGGAATGCTAAATTCTTCAGCCACAAAGTAAGAGTACATTTGCCTTGTGGTTTACATGCTTTTAACCTCCCGTCATCTAGTATTCTCCCTTAGTACACTCTTCATTAATCTCAATCTCATCACCTGTCCCTTGCTCTTTCTCTACATTATGGTTGGTTCCTCAGTTTAGGGGCTGCGACAACGCGGTACTTTGGGTGTGTGTAGAATCTGTCGGATAACCGGTGTTAATTGTGATGACTGCATTCGTGTGTGTTATCTGTTTTTAATTAAAGTAAGGACTTCACAACATAGATGACTAATGTAGTGTCTTTGTTAAGTTCTGTGCTGTCAATGACGTTTTATCTGTCTCCTGAAAAGGAGTGAAAACCTACTTTTCAGCTCCGACCGATTCAATTGTCAATAAGACAACACTGAAAAGTGGCTTCAAAGTTATCTTTAAACTAGTAAATTCCATCAAACTCAACCACGCCCTACTCCATCTATTTTATGACCAATAGTATGCGTGTTTTATAAATATTCCGTCTCGTCAATATAAATACATACACACATTTTCATTTGAGACAGTTTTGCCTTTCAGCGTCCAGTCTAGTGTGCGAACAAGCCTCCATGATCCCCTATTAGCAGTTAGCACTGCGGCCTTCTCTGTTCTGTCAATATAAATTCTGTTTTATTTTAATTTGCGAGCACCGTAATGTGAGGGAAGTCTGGAGGCCCCGGGATGGATCCCCGGTTCCATCAGGGATTTTAGAAACTGGGGTGAGGACTGGAATTGAGTGTAATCAGCCTTGTGAGGACAATTGAGTAGCCAAATGGCTGGGCAGCAGTCACTTGGTAGGCCAGGCGCATACTTAAATTCACATTAATATAATGTAGACGACTTGTTTTGGCCTTGTACAGCGTTGCTAAAATGTTGTGTGTTCTCGGTACTCTTGTACGGTATGGAAGCTTGGACACTCAAACAAGATATGCTTAACAGACAAGAGGCGTTTGAGATGTGGACATATCAAACGATCTTGCGAGTAAGTTGGATGGATAGTCACAAATCTTGAGATATTGAGTAGGATAGGTAAAGATAAGGGGATAATTTCCTGTGTCAAAATTAGGAAGTTACAATACTTGGGTCATATAATGAGGGGAGACAGGTATCGTCTTCTTCAAGAAATTATTCAAGGGAAGGTTGAGGGCAGAAGGAGTCGAGGAAGAAGGATCTCTTGGTTGGACAATCTAAAAGAGTGGTTCAAGTGTAATTCCAGTGAACGTTTCAGTGCTGCTAGATTCAAAAACCAGATTGCTGTGACGATCGCCA
This sequence comes from Meconema thalassinum, assembly GCA_946902985.2. Lineage (NCBI taxonomy): Eukaryota > Metazoa > Arthropoda > Insecta > Orthoptera > Tettigoniidae > Meconema > Meconema thalassinum. The sequence goes on along the minus strand of OX336400.1, from coordinate 96,489,428 downwards.
ATCTTCTTAGAGGAGACGGCACATGTTTTTAAGATTTTTAATTGCAACACCTTTCTTTTTTTTCATTCAAAATATTTTCACAGACAATTAAAATGTTTCCCTGATGCTCTGATATCACTTTTTTTTTTAATCCTACAACTGAAGATTTTTTTAAAATGAGATCACATCAAATTATATCAGAGCATTCGAAAGGAAGTGAATGTACAGAAGCTGAATGATAAGCTGGAGCAGAACAGATTGAGATGGTATGGACATGTGAAAAGGATGAATGATGAAAGAATGCTAAAACAAGTGATGGAGAGACGGATGACTGGAAAGAAAGGAAGAGGAAGACCTAGAGTACGGTGGATGGATTTGGTGAAAGACAGTGTGAGGGAACAGAACCTGGAGTGGAGTTCAGTGGTTGAGGAAGGACGGTGGACAGACAGAATAAGAGGAGGGGTGTCATATTTGCTCCGACCCAGCTTAAGCAGGAAAACGGAAATTGCTGCTAAGAACTTTCTATATCTAATAATAATAATGTTATTGGTTTTACGTCCCTTTTAACTACTGAGGTTTTTAGAGATGCCAGGGTGCCAGAATTTTGCCACAAAGGGATCTTTAACATGCCAGTAAATCTGCTGACACTCCTCCCACGAATTTGCGCACCCTCAAATGCCAGCTGACTGCACTAGGATTCGATCCTGCAACAGCAGGCAAGAATGTTACCGCTGTGCTAGGCAGCCAATTGACTTTCTATATCAACAAGTGTTGTAATTTAAAAATCTTTAAAATTTGGAAGCAATGCTGAAGAATGGCTGAAACATATATATTAAAACATATATTAAAACTAGCCCCTCCCTCCTCCTTCGCCTGGTATCTTTAATGGTTTACCCAGCGTAAGCTTAACCTTTTCACTGCTAATATTGTGAGAGACTATCAAACCCCTCCATGCTGAATCCATTTTTAAAGGTATGTTATTAAGATGAAGTTGCCGACGAGATATCTCGGGCGCAGCAAGGACGTGACGTTCTACCGCACCCGAGATATCTCGGGCGTAGCAGTGTAAAGGTTAAAAGGCGCACGGACGACAGGTTCCAGACGCAATTCAGAAAAGCAGAGATGAACAGATCTCCAAACACATATACTCTTCTCTGAAGTCTGAACTCGACAAGACTCGACAGTTTGATGCTGGCCGAAGCTGGGGTGATAGGCTCGCTCGTAAACTCGCTCCGAAGCTAGTAATCTAAATTTCCACTGAATGGAGATTGTTGGAAGAGATAACAACGTAAAAACACTTACAGTGGGCGATGTATTAAAGATAGAGATATGCTGTCCTGGACTTCCTTGTATAACTTTTCATGCTGAACAATTCTTACACTCGTAGTATTCAGATATTTTTAACGGTTTACCCAGCGTAAGCTTAAAAGACGCACAGACGGCAGATTTTTCTTCGACTCGATTCACTGAAATCGTTACTGATCGGCTCCTTTGGTTATAAATGAATGTTTTTCTACAGAAACCTTCCTCGAGAAATCCTAAGAATGGTGAAAACAGCATCAAAATCCATCCAGTGGTTCTCGAGATTACCTGTTACATCCAAGATCGGGGACTTTGTTTACACTATGTAGAAATGAATGAAAATCCACAGCCTGCTTCCAGTCTCCGACCGGGTCAGGAATGGAATGAATGAAGCCCCCATCTAGCGGAGAGGATATGAACTGTGCCGGCTGCCGAGGCCTGACGCACTCCTCTGGGGCAATGATTAAATGAATGACAGATGAAATGAAATGATAGTGGAGAGTGTTGCTGGAATGAAATTTTGACAGGGAAAACCGGAGTACCCGGAGAAAAACCTGTCTGCCTCCATTTTGTCCAGCACAGATCTCACATGGAGTGACCGGGATTTGAACCACGGATCCAGCGGTGAGAGGCCGGCGTGCTGCCGCCTAAGCCACGAAGGCTGGTTTATACTATGTAGAGATAATGTGAATTAAAATTAAACCTGTATTGAGGTGGAATATTTTTTCAAAAATACATACTATTTGTCATAAAATCATTGTATATATCCAAACGGATCAACAAAAAGAATGATGACATTTGCATCATTTGCCTTCATCTATTTAATGTAATATGTGGGGTTGCATGTGTCATGCAAGGAAGCTTTTGGAAATAGGAAAATATTTGTGTACTCGGATACGAGCAACATCCGACGAGGTATCACTAAATCCAGCTTCTGGCACAACCGGTAAACAAACAAGCAAGTCTGCATGGATTGGTTGACAGTGCTGCTCTCTTTGTCCACACATGTCCATTCTGATTGTAAACAGCAGTCTTGCCAACTTTTCCATGCCTTCAGTTCCATGCAGTGACTTATTTTTATTTGACTGTCTCTCATACTTGTTCCATCCTTAAAAATGACATATCAACTCCATTGTTATTCCATTGCCATAATAGAAAGTAATGAAGGAATACACAAAAATATTTCCATAAAATATGCCAGTACAAAAAACTGTTGTTCCATTTTTGTGGATGATTTCGAAAGTACTCACTATTTGCTAAGAATAGACGTATACAAGTTGTGAATTGTGAAAGTCAAGACATGTATTTATTAGGTTTACTCATTTTTGTATAGCCTTCATGTAAATGAAGATACCATTTTTAAAATAAAGAGATGTTGAGAATGTTTGAGTGATCTTATTTGGAAGTATTGTAAACCTTTGATTATCCTGTTTAGAGATCTGTGCCTAGCACAGGGTTATTATGAGTGTGCGCGCCGCGCCAGTAAACACGGCAAGCTAAGCCGGCTGTAACTAGTGCAGATCACGGCCGCGCACACCCGCTCCGCTGACTCATATTGTTTGTTCACACGTGTTCTGTCATGCATATGGGCGTGTATTTGCAAACCTTAGACGTTAGTGTTGCACGTTTAGTGAGTATTGTGATTACTGTGATTGTTGGTCATGGCTAGACACCAATTCACATTGCGCGAACGTGTGTATATCCATAATTCAATTATGAAAAGCAGAAAATCTTGTTCTGAAATGAGATAAAAATTTTGAATCAAGTTTCCAGGAAGACCTGTGCCTAATGCCAGTACAATTAGGAGGCTCGCTAAACGATTCAAGGAAACGGGCTCCGTAAATAATGAAATAGTTGACATTCTTTCATCAGAAGATGTCAGGTGTGTGTTACAAGAGATGGAGGACATTTTCAGCATCACCTATGCGCACTGTAAGTACACATTATTGAACATGCTTGCTGAACCCGGTACGCGCTAGTCACAGCCGGCTTTTAGCCCAGGCATTTAAGTCAAAATATCGCCTAAACCTCAAAAAAAAATGTTATAAAGCTAATTTTTTCAGAATCCTTTGATTTGACCCCAGGGAACAACAGATCAAAATACTCGGCCGTACATGTGCCGGCTTCCTTGATTTCCAGGCCTGGAAACCTGGAATTCCAGGAATGTTTTCATCGCTGTCCTGGAACTCCGGTAAAAACCGAACGACTCGGCCTAGGTAGACAAAAGTGGTGTCAAATGAAAGAGAAAAGCATGCATACTCCATATATAAGGCTTTAGGCAATGGTTTTCTCATTTCGGGGTAGATTGTAACAAGAAAAAAAAAAACGTGCGAAATTCAAATTATTTGTAAGTTTGAATTCATTTACACATTTATTAGAGACTAAGACGGCAGAAAAAAAATGCACCTGAAATAAGAAAGAGCATTGTTTTAGCTTTACAGATGTGGTCTTATTTTTTTTACATCTAATAAATCAACAGTTGCAGACGAAACAAATTTAACCCGAAGGTAAGTTAGTATTACCGGACGGGAGTAAACACCAAACTACTCTGCGTAGGTAAACAAAAGTAGTATATGAAATGAACAATAAAAGCATCCAGACTCCATATATAGTACTATAAGCAACGTTTTCTCTGCTTTCGGGGTACCTTATGAGGCCCTTGAAAAGTCAAGTTGGACTCACGCGTGGTCGTGGAATAACCAGCCTTGCACACTATATCCATTCTTTTCCTGGGTGCCTGCCGTTGTGCAATGCGATAGAGGAACTCTGCAGAATGACTTCTAGTACATCAGAACAGGTGAGTTTCAGTAAAATAAATTAAATGAGGAATTTTGTTTGTGTGAATCTTTGTACCAGTCATCCTACACAACGCTCAAACATGTATTTTACAACGCTTGATTCTCTGCTGTTTCAGCACATCGACTTGAGAGATTCACGTCGCGCAGTGGACTCTCGAGACCTCAAAGTATTTCAAGAGTGGCTAGAAATGCATTCCCCGTTCCTAGCTTCAGAAAATCTCCATACTCTCGCTACTGGATTCATTGCAGATAACAAAGTAAACTGCGACATGGTGCTTGAAATCGGCGAAACAGGAGTTAGCAACATGATTGGCAAGTCTTTCGCTGAAAAGAAAATTTCCAGAAAGTCAAAGGTTGCCCCCCCCCCCCTATCAGCTATGAATGGTACTGTGCCGATCAGAAATGAAGTAACGCCCGTAAACTAGAGTCAGCTATTTATGAGAATAGTGTGTGTTTTAAAAAAGGAAACTGAAAAAGCGGAGTACTTTCATTATGAGCTGGCGCCAACTCCACCCTCTCTTTTTGACGGATGTTCAATGCGCAAAACGGATAAGTCAGCGTTTGCTTCTCTATTTAAGCACTCTGAAATTGGCGATCAACTTTGCCCAGAGACCACGTATGTCATTGACCTAGGCTACCTCCTGTATACTGTTAGTTGGCCACGACTGGCAACATACGCAGAAATTTGCGACCTTTACGTCAGACACGTTATGACTCGATACCCATCTGCAGTTGTTGTTTTCGACGGATACAATGGCCAGCTAATTACGAAAGAAGCGGAGCAAAGGCGACGCGCTGCAAGAAGGGCCTGTTTCGATATCGACTTTACCGAACATTCGACATCGACAGCATCACAGGCGGACTTCTGACGAACAGGAGAAACAAATCCCGACTTATTGATGTACTTGTTTCAAGATTTGAAGCTGTAAAAGATCGAGTATACCAGGCAACTGGGGACGCCGATCCTCTCATCGTGCGCACTGCTTTGGAGATAGAGAGCTTGGGGAGGTCTGTAGTTGTAGTAGGCAACGATACCGATCTTCTGGCAATGCTGATTGCTAGACATCAGACGTCTTCATGCTGCACCCAGGGACTTCCAAGTGCCCCGAAAAACTGTACGATATTGGTGCTATTCAAGATGAAATAGGTGACATGAACTGCGTGCTCCACTCCCATGCTGTCTCAGGTGGTGATAAAACATCTGCAATCCACGGGAAGGGGAAGAAGAAGGCTTACAAATTGCTTGAAAAAAGTGTGGATCCTCGGGAAGAAATTGTCAAAATATACACCAATCCATCTGCGAGTCGCGATGAAGTTTGCACTGTTGGAGAAAAGTTCAAAAGGGCACTATATCCTGGAGGAAATGAATTGGAGAATATCGATTATCTTCGACATCGTCTGTACCAGATGACCATTGCGCGCCAAGCTCTGACTTCTCAGTTTGAACTTGCGACTCTTTCTCCAACAAGGAAAGCTCTTGGCAGCACTCAATGCGGACTTATTTGCAGGTAACTTTCATTGTTTTCCTTTACACTACACGTATACAATATTTTTCTAGTATTTCTCACGAGAGTTAAATATGTTGAGTATGATTTTAGGTTCAAGAATGGCTGGAAAGAAACCTCAATCCAACAGAGTGGGGCTGGCAAGCCATTGACAACTCTATTTTGCCGGTTCCGACAACCCTGCCACCAGCTCCTGGCTCTCTTCTCCTCCTAATTGCCTGCAATTGCAAGACGGACTGCGGAGTGCGTTGTGGATGTAGACGATCCGACCAAGAGTGCTTAACAAGAGTTTAGTGCTTTTCAGTCGGTCAACACGAATGTACCCAAAAGAGATGGGTTATGCCCTAATCCTGAAATAAATTACATGAGATTAATAAAACACTAGGATGACCAGTTTCGATCGTCAAGCGATCATCATCAGATCCATTACACTTAGGCTACAAAATCTATGTTTGAAATACAGGTGAAAATATTTACAATATGTACAATTATTTAGTTGCAGTATTGGTACTGCAGCTGTCAGTGTATGCTGAATGCAGTATATATGTTAGGTGAAATGCTAAATGGTGATAGCTCTCCGTAGATTGTACTTTAGAGAGATTATATGGTTGTAAACTATGGTTAAACTATAAAATTTTAGGCTAACTACTTATCTGATTGTCTTCCGTATAACAGCTACTCGCAGTTTTCGTGCTCACTGGAACTCACTATGCGGTAGACTGCGGTGGTTATCTTAACGACTGGTTTTTCCCTGCTTTCTCCCCCCTGCTCCTACGTGCTGTGGGGAGTGATAGTGATGTGTTTATGTGAGGTGTTGCCAACCTAGATAAGATGTATGTTATTGAATGAGGTGGGTCTACAATTATTAAAGAGCGTGGATTAGCCCTCGCCACGCGTGGAGCATAACCCATTCGAACTAAGCGTTGACGGTCTTATGAGGACGTCCCGGCACCTTTAATACTGCCGCGAATATGGGCCTTGGTTTATTGCAGATGAAAAGTACATCGTACACCTGATCCAGATAACATTTACCTATTAATAACCCCCTAATTTCCCCCCTTTTTTATCTAGCTTGGCTGTGTCGCTAAATTGTGTTTTGTTTCCGACAGGGTGTGTTTTTTAGTAGCGTGAAGAGGGGTGAGCTCTCCATGAACGTGTGTTCATTTAGATTGTTGGGATTGTTTCGTTTGGCTAGGTGTATCTCGATTGCTTCCTGTATGTCAAGAGCTCTGCCTTTCGATTCGTGATGGATTATTTTAAGGTCCGACTCTATGTTGGTAAAGCTGTGCCCTGCGTCACACATATGTTCGCACACGGCTGAATGTGTTCCGTATCTTATCGCATTCCTATGTTCATTATAACGTGTGTCTACTCGCCTTCCACTCTGCCCGATGTAATTAGCTTGACAATCGGTGTCTTGGCACGTTATAGAATATACCCCTGACCTTGAATATGGGTCAAGTTTATTTAGATTACTATTTAGGAGGTGCCTAGCGGTTGTGTTTTTCGTCGTGAAAGCTATCTTTATGCCTTGCTTTTTGAATAGGTTAGTGATTTTATATGTATTCGCATTCACATAGTTGAAACGCGCAAATTTTTTCTCATTATTGTCCGGTTTGGGAATCGTTTTATCTTTATTTTTATGTTTGGCTATAATTTGATTTATTTTGCTTGGCGAGAAGTTGTTTTCCTTTGCTATTTGCATAATAGTTCTTATTTCCTTATTATAGTTGTCTTTTGACATAGGTATGTTTAAAGCTCTGTGCACCATTGAATTGAAACCCGCTAGTTTGTGCGTACTGGGGTGATTAAACTGATTGTCGATTGCATGCGAGGTTTGTGTTGCTTTCCGGAATATGGAATATGAAAGGTCGTTGTCTTTACATTCAATAGTTATATCGAGATAATTTATTTTCCGGTCTATTTCGGATTCCTTAGTGAATTTGATAGAGTGGTGAAGGCTATTAATGGATTGGAGAATTGTTTCTTCGCTTGTTAGTTCAGTATCGTAGATGCAAATTACATCATCTACGTATCTTTTCCTTATTACTATTCCCTTTGTTGAAGTCTTTTCTAAGAAAGCATTTTCTAGTGCATTGATGAAGATGTCAGCGATTAACGCACTTAGTGGCGATCCCATTGCTAGGCCTTCTCTCTGTGTGTATATTTTATTGTCGAATTGAAACACGTTTTGGGTGAGAACGACCCTCAGTAATCTCACAATCTCTTCAATTTCTTTTACCGAATTGTTGGATTTTAAGTTGTTTTCGATAGTGTTGATTGCTTCATTAATCGGAATATTGGTGTAGCCTACATGTTAGTTACGTCGAAGGATACTAGCCTGAAGCTAGGTTTCATTTGTAGGGTGTTCAATGCTGTTACTAGTTCTGTTGTGTTCTTTACAGAGTTGTTTTTGTGTATTTTTGGTTGTCCCCTCAATGACGGTATTTTCGGGTTCATGTTTATTAGTTTTGATTTTTCGGCTTTGGTCAGTATGTATTCTGTTTCTTTTAGCGCACTTTTTATTTGTTTTTGGAATTTTTGAAACAAAAAAATAAAAGAACATGACTTAATCATCACAAAAGCAGATAAGGGAAACACTACAGTAATTTTGAACAAAACAGAATACATCGAAAAAACAGTCGAATTCCTAAACAACAACGAAATCAAGGAATTAACAAAAGACCCCACCAACAAATTCCAAAAACAAATAAAAAGTACGCTAAAAGAAACAGAATACATACTGACCAAAGCCGAAAAATCAAAACTAATAAACATGAACCTGAAAATACCGTCATTGAGGGGACAACCAAAAATACACAAAAAGGAATGCCCAATGAGACCAATAGTCAATTGTAGGAATGCCCCTAATTACAAAATCAGCAAAGAGTTACTAAAAATCTTAAAATGCCGTCTTTCCAACGACAAAAACAACTCTGTAAAGAACACAACAGAACTAGTAACAGCATTGAACACCCTACAAATGAAACCTAGCTTCAGGCTAGTATCCTTCGACGTAACTAACATGTACACCAATATTCCGATTAATGAAGCAATCAACACTATCGAAAACAACTTAAAATCCAACAATTCGGTAAAAGAAATTGAAGAGATTGTGAGATTACTGAGGGTCGTTCTCACCCAAAACGTGTTTCAATTCGACAATAAAATATACACACAGAGAGAAGGCCTAGCAATGGGATCGCCACTAAGTGCGTTAATCGCTGACATCTTCATCAATGCACTAGAAAATGCGTTCTTAGAAAAGACTTCAACAAAGGGAATAGTAATATGGAAAAGATACGTAGATGATGTAATTTGCATCTACGATACTGAACTAACAAGCGAAGAAACAATTCTCCAATCCATTAATAGCCTTCACCACTCTATCAAATTCACTAAGGAATCCGAAATAGACCGGAAAATAAATTATCTCGATATAACTATTGAACGTAAAGACAACGACCTTTCATATTCCATATTCCGGAAAGCAACACAAACCTCGCATGCAATCGACAATCAGTTTAATCACCCCAGTACGCACAAACTAGCGGGTTTCAATTCAATGGTGCACAGCGCTTTAAACATACCTATGTCAAAAGACAACTATAATAAGGAAATAAGAACTATTATGCAAATAGCAAAGGAAAACAACTTCTCGCCAAGCAAAATAAATCAAATTATAGCCAAACATAAAAATAAAGAAAAACGATTCCCAAACCGGACGATAATGAGAAAAAATTTGCACGTTTCAACTATGTGAATGCGAATACATATAAAATCACTAACCTATTCAAAAAGCAAGGCATAAAGATAGCTTTCACGACGAAAAACACAACCGCTAGGCACCTCCTAAATAGTAATCTAAATAAACGTGACCCATATTCAAGGTCAGGGGTATATTCTATAACGTGCCAAGACACCGATTGTCAAGCTAATTACATCGGGCAGAGTGGAAGGCGAGTAGACACACGTTATAATGAACATAGGAATGCGATAAGATACGGAACACATTCAGCCGTGTGCGAACATATGTGTGACGCAGGGCACAGCTTTACCAACATAGAGTCGGACCTTAAAATAATCCATCACGAATCGAAAGGCAGAGCTCTTGACATAAAGGAAGCAATCAAGATACACCTAGCCAAACGAAACAATCCCAACAATCTAAATGAACACACGTTCATGGAGAGCTCACCCCTCTTCACGCTACTAAAAAACACACCCTGTCGGAAACAAAACACAATTTAGCGACACAGCCAAGCTAGATAAAAAAGGGGGGAAATTAGGGGGTTATTAATAGGTAAATGTTATCTGGATCAGGTGTACGATGTACTTTTCATCTGCAATAAACCAAGGCCCATATTCGCTGCAGTATTAAAGGTGCCGGGACATCCTCATAAGACCGTCAACGCTTAGTTCGAATGGGTTATGCTCCACGCGTGGCGAGGGCTAATCCATGGTCTTTAATAATTGTAGACCCACCTCATTCAATAACATACATCTTATCTAGGTTGGCAACACCTCACATAAACACATCGCTATCACTCCCCACAGCACGTAGGAGCAGGGGGGAGAAAGCAGGGAAAAACCAGTCGTTAAGATAACCACCGCAGTCTACCGCATAGTGAGTTCCAGTGAGCACGAAAACTGCGAGTAGCTGTTATACGGAAGACAATCAGATAAGTAGTTAGCCTAAAATTTTATAGTTTAACCATAGTTTACAACCATATAATCTCTCTAAAGTACAATCTACGGATAGCTATCACCATTTAGCATTTCACCTAACATATATACTGCATTTAGCATACACTGACAGCTGCAGTACCAATACTGCAACTAAATAATTGTACATATTGTAAATATTTTCACCTGTATTTCAAACATAGATTTTGTAGCCTAAGTGTAATGGATCTGATGATGATCGCTTGACGATCGAAACTGGTCATCCTAGTGTTTTATTAATCTCATGTAATTTATTTCAGGATTAGGGCATAACCCATCTCTTTTGGGTACATTCGTGTTGACCGACTGAAAAGCACTAAACTCTTGTTTACTAAGGCAACACTGAAAATATGGCTTCAAACACCACAACAAGAGTGCTTAGAAATGTGCTCTCAATGTCACGGACAATATTGTGATAACGCAGTACATCGTTATGGAACAGATCAGGATCTAGATACACCCGACGTCACTAAACTATTCTGTATTATACCTTTTCATCCAATGCCTTTTTCCTATGATTTCGAAGGCTTAACTCATACTTAATTATTATGTGTGTAAATAAAAATTTCATCTTGTGTTCCTTCCGTAGAAAAAAATCATTAGCTCAACCTTTACTTTCCAGGTGCTAGCCGAATAGGCTAACCCCCCCGACGACACAACGCAATCCTGCACTGTCGACTGACAGCTACTACACGTTTAATTTTCGCTATAACTGTTCAATAATAAACGTAAAGCAAACATGACAGATGGTCAGAAAAGCTACAAATTTGGTCTTTGTTATATCACGCATGATTTTTGGTATGTACTTCATTTTCAGTCGTTGCTGTGCCTGCAGCAAAAATCAAACCTCAAAAAGTTTGAATTTCAAGCGTTTTTTGTTTGTTTTGTTACAATCTACCCCGAAAGGAGAAAAACATTGCCTAAAGTCTTATATATGGAATCTGCATGCTTTTTTTCTTTAATTTGATACTACTTTTGTCTACCTAGGCCGAGTCGTTCGGCTTTTACGGGCGTTCCAGGACGGCGATGAAGAATTCCTGGAATTCCAGGATTCCAGGCCTGGAAATCAAGGAAGCCGGCACATGTACGCCCGAGTATTTCGATATGTTGTTCCCTAGGGTCTAATTAATGGGTTCTGAAAAAATTAGCTTTATAACATTTTTTTTTTAACCTAAAAACCTTATTTTCCTGGGCTATTTAGCTTGCCGTTTACTGGCGCGCACAAACATAATAACCCTGTAGAATGCCATAAATTTAACCATTTTTGAAAAATATGTAGGAAGGTTCCATATTGAGATAAAATGATCTACAGAAATTTATTAATTTTTACCTGGTCAATAGCCTACTTGTTACTTTTCTCTACACTGATTTCAATTTCCCAATATTTTCCTTCAGTACATCTAGTTGTTCTTGGACCACATTCTCATTCTCTCCCCAAATATCTGTACTGTACAAGATTAATTTTCAGCATTGAACCAGATAATCCAGCTGACCTGATCTGATACTGGGAATGTTGAGTAGTGCAACAATGCCAACTGATTTGAAAAAATTGACTAAACAGTGTTCCTGCTACAGATCAGATTGGCTTTGCATAGGTTTTCGCACGATTCGTTGACCTATTTTTTTTTTACAGTTTTGCTGTACTTATTAGATGCCCGAGGTAATACTTGACTTTATAGTACGAGTACGGAAAAAAACAGCAGTTCTGTGGCCGATTTATTAGAATTGGCACAAATATCTTCCATTTTTGAATTCAAATGTGATGTTAAGAAGTCTGGGATACGAGGTCTGTTAGAAAAGTATCTGAGCTTTTTTTTTTTCTTTTCGTAAACCCGATGGATTTGAATCAAGCGTGCTTGCATGAGCTGACCTTTAACCTTCGTGAGCATGTGTGAATTTTTCCTGCTTGTCGATAGTCTGTTGCTGACAAGCAGCATTTGAATGAGGTAGTGTGTAGTGCTCTCGTCGGTTTTTCATTGCAAGGACTGGGATTCGGTTTCCGGGTCGTACCGGTACACCCAGGACTCGTAACCAGTTATCATGGTGATCATGAAGTCGGGGTCACTGTTTGTGGAGTCCAGCTTGTCCTGTGGGACTTCAACACATTGCTTTTGCTCCGCCGTCAGCAGCATCGGCACAAATTTACATACACTTTCATTTTAGACTGTTTTGCCTTTCAGCATCCTATCTAGTTTCTTCTTATGATGCAGTCTCCCTCCGAAGGTTGGCGATCCAATTGATTATCATTACACGCGAAACGGCAGCACGGAAGATTTCTATAGACGTATGTCCATACCACCGCCGCAAGTCGTTCATCCAGGAATTTCTTAGTCTTCCCACAGATCTTTTCCGATCAATCTTCCCTTGAATGATCAGCCGGAGAAGTTCATATCGTTCACCTCTCATGATGTGCCCGAGGTAGCTGAGCTTACGCTCCTTGATGGTTGTAAGAAGCTCTTTCTTCTTGTTCGAGATGTTGAGGACTTCTTCATTTGTTTTCCTTCCTACCCAAGATATTCGGAGTATTCTGTATAAATACATCTCAAAAGATTCAAACCGCTTCTCCAGTAATGGGCTGAGCGTCCATCCTTCGAAACCATACAAAAGGACAGGAAAAACATAGCAACCTAACATTCGAACTCTGAGCTGAAGGTTGAGTTCTCGGCTGGTGAATAAGGTCCTCATGGTATTGAACATTTTTTTTGCAAGCCTCTATTGGCAGTTAGCACTTTGGCATCCTCTGCTTCTACATCTCTCACTTTGAAATCGTTCCACACTGAATCTAACCACCGCCTCGTAGGTTTACCTCTGTTTCTCTTACCCTCTACGGTTGAACTCATTAACCTCTTAGGTAATCTCTCCTGCCCCATTCTCTTCACATGACCCCACCATCTCAGTTGGCTAATATGAACAGCTTCATCTAGCATGTTCATTTCTAACTTAGCCTTTATCTCGTCACTAGCAGAAGTACCCGCTCTTCGAACGGTCTTTGGTATTAATAACCAGACTTTATCAATTGAGCTACTGTTGCAATGGTTAGGGTCTTGTCATTCCTTCATAAGTTTATCAGAACAAATTTAGTTTTCTGGGTATATCACAGACACTGTTAATTTAAGGGCCTTAAAATGTGGATTTTGGAGACCCATTATAGACTCCCTACTTTTGAGTCACACATTGAGAAGCTCAACATATGCTTTGGTCGTCTTTCTAGAATAGTTTTTTATTTTTCGCCTATTTTAACATGAAGTTTGAAAAGTTTTTCCCTATACCAACCGTTCTTTGAGAAGTACGGTGAAGAGTTTTATAAATGATTGGTGTATTGACTCATGGTTACAATACCTAATTTTACGATGCTCCAAGCACCCGAACACTAGTTATAGGCGTACATAAACATAAAGATACATCAACCACACAGTGTCAAACAAAATCAACTTTACGATGAACCCGTTTGTCGACAAAAATATGATTAGTTAAAATGTGCTCTCAAACTAAATTCACCTAACGTGTACTTCATGACGTGAGAATATTATTGAAACCCTTGTTAAAGTAATGCAATATATGTCAAATAAAAACTGACCCTCACCGTTGTGGAAAGTCCCCATTCCCAGGAAGACCCCTTTAATAAATTATAAAGGCTTGTGGTGCATGAAAATTCAGGATTTTTAGCCTCTAATGGCCCAAATTCCCAAAAGCTGCAAAAAACACTATTTCAATTCAGGAATTTTTGAAAATGATGTTGCTGTTTGGAGATATAATAGACCTTCTGTACAACATATCGCATGTGTAAGTCGTGTTTAAACATTCTAGGGTACCCCTTGACCCCCTTAAGCGCATTGATGAATTTTACGGTCTGTGTTTGTTTCCATGATAACCTTATAGCCATTTGCAAACTTTTACAGAAATTTAATAAATTGAGAAATTGACGGAAAGTTGGCGGTCTCCTCTTGAGATACTGTGGTATGGTTACCGGCTTGCATTCCTTCATTAATTTCGTCTTGTTCTTCTTCTTTCGGATGGGCAAGATAAGGACGACGACGTTCAACTTTTCAGCTTGGCGAGGGACTTGATGTTTGCCCAATGTTCGCGCATTTTCTAGCTACGTTTCTCCTTACTCTCTTTTGTCCAGATGATGCCGGATTTCTTACAGGGTGGTCTGTCCTGAAAACTCTTCTATTTAAGTATATTTCTGAGATTTGATCGGCTTCTAATATCACTTTCCGTTATCTTCAGTTCTTGGATGTCCTTGTTAACTTCTGTTAACCACGGTGTCACGCTCTTTCTATTCTCCCAGTAGTCGAGAAGCCGGTTGGTTAGTCTTCTCGGGTTCATCCTTGAGACATGTCCATAGAAAGCCAGAAGTCTCTTCCTGGTCACATCTGTGATATTTTCAGTATATCTATATAGCTCCTGATTTGGTCTTCTTCTGTACTCGTCATCTTATAAGTTTATTAACTGAAATTAGTTTTCTGGGAATATCTCAGAAACCTGGTTTTAGAGCCTTAAAACGTAGTATCCTCCGAGCCACCGAGGGGCTGAAATTGAGTTTTGTCTCGTCCTTGTACGGCATAATATAATAATAATCATAATAATAATTTAATATAGGGATAGGGATATAATAGTACTTTAGTACCACACCCGCAAGTGTAAATCGCGTGAAGAAATTCAAGAGTACCACTTTGACCCCCTTAAGCGCATTATATACGTATTGATGAATTTTACAGCTTAAGTTGGTTCCATGATAACCTTATAGCCGTTTGCGAACGTTCACAGTATTGTAATAAACGGATTGGCATTTCGTCTTACAGAAATAGATGGACTTCTGAGATTGTGTTGCCATGGTTACCAGCTTGCATTCTTTCCATAGCTTAATAAATGAAATTAGTTTTCTGGGAATATCTCAAAAACTGTTAGTTTTAGTACCTTAAAATGTGGTTTTCGGGGCCCGTAGGGCTCCTGAGTTTTGTTTTTCACATTGAGATGCTGAAAATGAGCTTTGTATCGTCTTTCTACGCCCATTTCAGCATATATTTTAAGGGGGTAGGCCCTCTTTTATGAGAGGTATGGAGAAGAGTTACATCAATGATTACTTTCGTGCCTCTGATGGACATCTGTACCAAATTTTACGGTGATCCACTCTGCCGTTCTCGAGTGATGCGCGTGCAAAGTTGTACACAGACAAGCAAACACACAGACAAAAATTTTGTTTTTGCACGCAACCATCATAAACCAGTCTGAATTGCATTAACAACTCAAATTTCCGTGGAAATTCAGAAAAAACAGACAAACTTTCATTTTTATATATATAGAGAGATTACGAGTACCTTCCTGCCATTGCTCCCATCTATTTGACCCAGCAATCATTTGTGCTTCCCTCATATCAGTTACCTCTAGCTTATTCTCTGTAGAATAATTTCATCCATTGCCATAATAGAAAGTAATGAAGGAATACACAAAAATCTACCCAGCTCTCACTTTCGTACAGCAAGGTCGGTCTAAATACTGAGAGATGTAGGGAGAGTTTAGTAACGATATTAACTTCTTTCTTGCAGAATACCATAGATCTCAACTGAGAACTCGCTGCACTGGCTTTTATACACCTCGACTATTTCCTTCCCCATACTACCATCCTGCAAGAACTAGATGCACTGATCGAAAATATTCAGAAGTACAGAATGAAAATCAGTATAAAGAAAAGCAAGACCATGGTGATGACAAGAGGGGAAAGACAAGGAAAGGGCACAGTGAAAATTGGAAGTCAGAGTTTGGAAATTGTGGACATGTTCAAATAGGCCTACCTTGAAAGTGAATTAATGCAAGCTGGTAGGATGGACATGGAGATTAACAGGAGGGTACAGCAGAGCAATGCATTCTATCAAAGTGTACGAATACTTGTTTGGGATAAGGAAGTGCCAAGGAAAAGCAAAGAGATAATGTATAAAGTCTACTATGTACCCATATTGATTTATGCAGCTGAGACTTGGACCTTGACAAGCAGGCAAGAGAGTAGAATTCAAGCCAGTGAAATGAAATTCTTAAGAAGTATGATAGGAAAGATAAGGAAAGACAGAGTGAGAAATGAAGATGTTAGGACGGAAGTTGGGATGAGAAAACTAAATTAGAGAATTGAGAAGAATAAACTAAGGTGGTTGTACATGTAAAGAGAATGAAGGAAAATAGAATACCAAAACAGATGATAGAGGCCAAGTGCACGGGTAAGAGAACAAGAGGAAGACCTAGAACAAGGTGGATTGATTCAGTGAAGAACAGCAAAAGAAAAAGAAATTTGGACTGGGACAAGATCATGGAAGAGGAATGGTGGAAAGAAAGAGGAAGGTGGAGAAGTGCCATAAATACCCCGACCCGGCAGGAGCTGGATGAGGGGAGATAATGATTACCATCCTGAGAGAATGCACAGCCAAGTACTTAAAATGTTCCACCTGCTCCAATTTAGTTCCTCCTATCTGGCATTCTATTTTCGTGCATTTCTTATACAAATTTTGATTAAAATTTAGAGGTGGATGCCAAAATATATAAAAGGCTTAACATAATAAAACAAATAAATTAGATAGAACAAGTTCTTTGCATAAATACGAGTATGCACTTGAGAATTTAGATTGGACCAAGGGAGGTCGATTGAAAAGACGAACAAGAAGAGCCCAGCCCAAGTAAGTGGAAGCCATGAGACTCGGCAGGAGGTCCCATGATCTCAAGGAGTGAACTTGTTGTTGTATTTACAGCAGCTTGATAACAACTTTGTATACAAATGATAAGCAGCTGTTAAGGTCAGCTGCAATATACAGTATTGAAGAGACCAACTTTTCAGTTGTAGTCGCCAGCCCTGGGTAGTAGAGAACGAATGGAATCTGTCTGATAACCTGTGTTGTTGTGATGACTTTACTAGAGTGTACATCAAGTTACTACAGCCTTCAGTACATTTTAATCATAAGGGTACAAATCATCTTACAACACATTGCAAAATTCACTGTTTTTATATCACAATACTTATTTTATTCATCATAAAATCTTACCTCTGACCATATGCAGTGGCGTACCGACGGAGGGAGTTAGGATTTACCCCCCCCCGGCCCCTCCCAGAGACATTTCTTTACTTGAATCTTTATACAGGGCGATTCTTTTGCTGGAGCGGGGCCGGAGGCCGACTGCTAGGCGCGCGCGCCTTCCGCCAGCCAACCGAGCTCGCACCGCAGGTGGAAACCGTAACAAAGTACATCAATTAATAGTAAATTCACCAGCAAATCATGATTAAAGAACTTACCTATCCACTGGAGATGCTGAGAGTGTTCTCCTTCAGCTGACAGACGGGCGTTGTACCGAGTAAATAAATTAGCGTTTACACTTTGTGGTTCCCTTCTGTTGTGAGGGAGATATGCTGCCGTATATTGTTCTCCAGCTCCACTAGAGAACGGGTAATTGATCTGTACACTTTGTATTTTAAATTAACCCACAATTGGACATCAAACGGGCTTAAGTCCGGGTTTGATCGCGAATAAAGTACGTGCTCACGACCGAACCTTACCTCTGGTGGTCGCACATAAACATCACGTTTATTAAAAGTAATTTGCGGAGGACCCCTTAAATGTTATTTTAAAAAAAAGAATGAAATGTAATATATTCGAAATCTAATAAAGCACACCGGTCATTGGTTTATTGCACCACTTGGTTGCCACTACAACATACATACTGTCATCCCCATGGTAACTCGCTCCAAAACAACACTTACTAAACTAAACTGTTTTCTACCTTCACATTGCAGGGCTCCATGACTATATATCTCTGCTCCGACCTCTCAACAACCATTAATCAAGACACCAAAATAGTTTGAATAAAACTCTTAATGCTATATGTGCATTAACACTGACCCTGCTGATGCCTGAAATGTTGCTCCTCACCCCTGTGCTGGCTGATTTCCAGAATTTATGGCTATGTTCAGAATGGCACAAACTGAATGTGGTTTGAGTTACAAATAAATTGAAAAGTCTGTTCGATTTCCGAACCTTTACACTACAAATTTAATAAAAATCTGACATGATTGAAAATAAAACTATGTGTAAAAAAAAATGCTGTCAACAGCTGTTGCGCTCGCTCTCGTCCTGGAACGAGCGGGCGTGCTGGCAGAAGTAGAGGAGAGAAATGTCTCTTCGGTTGCGTCAGATTCAGAATCTGTAATGCGAATTATAACCCCAAATATATATACTACTAGGTAGTCATAGAATAAACTCATAGTTTTTGCAAGAGAAAAATCTGTCCACAAAAAAGAAAAACAAAGGAAAGGAAAACTGATTTGACCTACTTGAACTTGCATCGCTTGCCTTCGAACAGATCGATATTCTTCCACTGAACAGTGACGTGGTGCTATCTAGCGATACTATGTGCAACTTCATGCTTACTGGCACCCACACGCGAGTGCTAGAGCTGTAATATTACGTTAGTCTCCAACACAAAGCGCGAGAAATCGATCAACGTAATATTACGCTCACCGCAGTTTTAAAAAGTTACCTTCGAACGTAATATTATGGCGCCCGCGCTCTTAAGTATTAACATACCGGCCCACTTCAAATGTGCTCGCATATTTTACACAAAAAAAATACAATTAAACAATGAAAATAAGTCCCCTGAAAATAAAGATCACTAGTATCGAGTTCCCTCTTAAAACTGTCAAGGCACATAATTACACAAATATACATTGACCAAGCATACACTGAAGTCACTGATCAATTGGGAGTGGACACAACTTGTGCACAGGTCTCCTATAAACTCCCGAAGGCGTGCGGACATCCAACGACTCTCACCAAGCCGTCCTTGCCTGGAAACGTTTGCTGAACGACGCCCAATCTCCAGTCCAATGGTGGAATATGATAATCTTTAATAAGGACCACCATTCCTGTAGGCCAGAGATGGGCACAATTCGGGTCATTGAGCAGCGCTCCCGCTCCGGCAGGAGAAAGAGCCGAGTATGCGCTCTCACCGAAGTTAACCTTGTAGCTGCTTGCACAGCTTGCCGTTACAAGCGGCGTATCACAACAGCTTTATACTTGTGTCCTGTTTGTTGTGCATTAGATAATTAGATTATGGTGCTACGTACATATTATTAGAGATATTATACATTTCAGGTTCCGTATTGACAGTAATCATTAAAATTAAAACTTACAATTTCCGCCTAGTCAAGTATAGTATTGACTAGGCGGAAATTTTAAGTTTTAATTTTAATGCTATGTACATACGCTTAATTATATTCCTTTTATTAGGTTCTGTGTAGGAAACATAAATAATTACTTTGACAGCTGATAAGTACACACTCCTTGTTCACTAGCGATAGTCCTGAAACTACAATAAGCCAATTTAACAACTTGTTTAGAACGCAAGGAAAGAAAACTTGCTCTAGGAGTACAGAAATAAATACATGAATAAATATAATTCATCATAAACAAAACATAGGCCTGTGTGTTCTTATATATCTGAACTGTCATTCTCCAGATGATGAGGAGGTGTGCGTATCCATTCGCTGAAGCAGACGGGTTATGTTTGGAGCGATCAATCTTGCACTTGCAATTCGAAGAACGGCAGAGAGATGTGCGTCAGTTAGAGTGGCTCTTCGTGGAGATTTATTTATCTTCATTAAAGAGAACGGTTCCGCACACAGATATGTTGAACCAAACATTGATAGAAGTTTGGCAGTCATTTTGTGCATGTTTGAGAAATCTATTGGCGAAAACTGTTCATAAAAATGTTAAGCTTGTTCGTGAATCATATTTAGCGTACAGCCGTATATAGGCCCACTCAGCACGGTACAATGTTGTACCTATGCTTGCGCCTTGACTGCGCATGTTGCCATCTAGTCGTTCGAGCACAAACTATTAGCAAGCAGTCAGCTGGTCCCGGCTTCTTGGCTCCGCTCGTGCTCATGCAGTTGGCTCCAGGAGCTGCGCTCTCTCATTGCCCACCTATGCTGTAGGCACACTGGGCTGTGCCGATCTTCACTTCATGCGCTGCTGCAAGCTGCCCAGATAGTCAGATGACCACCTTTTCCAAAAATGTCCCTGCATTTTTTGAAGGTCATGCCACCTGGAAGTGGTTGGCCATCATGGGTTCTCCTATCAGGAAGTGTCATTCGGGTCATTGTTCAGGAGAGTGATTGGTCATGAAATTAAAATGGCTTCTATCTGACAGAGGAGAGTAGTCATTTCTTCAAATGTCAAGTGAGCGTGCATGGTAACTCTAGTAAGATGAAATTTCATAGATTTTACCCCAGCTTTCCAAATCCCTCGAAAATGAGGTGCTCGTGGAGGAATGATTATCCATCAACCCTTTCAATGTGTCGTTGGTGTTACATTGACTGGAACAAATCTTGAAGTTCTCGAAGTTGATTTCTGGCTCCGATGAATGACGAACCGTTGTCACTGTGAATTTGAGGTACTTTCCCTCTCCGGGTTATCATTCTTCTTAAAGCAGCAATGAAGGCTCCGGTAGATAGATCGCTTACAAGTTCCAAATGAATGGCCGTGGTGGCTAAGCAGACAATAAGTGCAACGTAACACTTAACTTTTGTGTTACTCCGTGGAGAACCTTGTTTTATAATAGTCTAAGGTCCGATATAAGAAATTTATACCCTCATCTGTTATTTATTAGTAACTAATAAGAAATAAATGATAGATAATATACTCGTCGACATTGCGAACAGGTTACCTAGTTAAATTGCGTGCGGATAATATTAAATAATTTTTTTAAATTAAATTTATTAAATCTACTTCTCTCATTAGTTATTTAAAAAAGTCGTTCATTAGTTAAGAGAACATACCCAACAGAACTGAAAAAGTCAAGGATGCCTTCTTCCCCCTCTGCCCAACACTGGAGTTGCCAGGTATAAGCAGGTGAGTAAATGCTATTGATATACTCGCATCAGTTATTTAATCGTATATTATATCAAATGAAAGCTTATTTTTTTTCTGGATCTAACTGTATTAGGTTGCCTTATGAAAAAGTTGATCCAATCCATGGTTGCCTAGATTTTAGATGTACATTTTAAACGCGAGCGGTGAGCGTGACAGAGATGTGCGCGCAACTCCATGCGATATTTTAATCGCTGCAAAAGACTCCATCCATTAACTTCCGCTGCACTACAGATCCTTCATATCGAGCAGTATTTGTCTGAGCATGAATCAAATCCTGAGATGCTGGATGAGCTTTTACAGAAGGTAAAGGACCAAAATGTTATTTTTGTTGGGAACCAAATCATCTTACCTGAAATCCTGAGAAAAATCATAGATGGCTACAAAGATTATCACGAAGAAACTTTGCTTGTTGAGCCTGGAAAGACTACTCAATACTATCTCCAGTATTGTGAGTTCATTAATTTGTTTCTGCGATTTTCAAGAAGCATCCGGCGCAGTGACTTTGAGTTGTATATAGGACTTCATTTACAACATGTCCGATTTGTTCTTTTCATTAAACCAGCCAAATTATGCCAGATGGTCCATTATGTACCTGAACAATCTTATAAAGGCACAGAACAGCAATTCGCGTGAGGTATCTGAATTTCGACGATGAGCATTTGGTATCAGACGTACCTAGTCTAGTTTCTCCCAATCACCTGTTGATTTAACCTTAGAACTGACAATAAATGCTGATGCCTCAAATCAATTGACACATAATCTTGACGCAGAGTCTATATCAGCAAAACAAAGATGGGCACTTAGTCATAGCATAAGAACCAAAATTGTATCCGTGATTAAAGAGCCTGTCGGTCTATCGAAAAATATGATACTTGTCATGCATGCCTTGCAGAAGAGTCGGATGAAGGATAACAAAAGTCTTCAGATGATCATTGAGACTGTAAAAAATTCACTGAATCCCTTCATCGGAAGTATTGAGAGAAATGTTCTGTTTAATATTTCAACTGGTAAGGCAGCATCTCCTGAAGTTTGTGATTTTCTAATCAACAAAAATCTAAGTTTATTTCAGAATCTAATTCTATTCCCGGAAGGTCCAAAAAACCGTTAAGCATAACAAAATCCAGAATTTCGCTTAACAGTCTGCCTTAAAAGCTTAAACCGGTAAATATAAAAGTAAACGGGCCATTCTTAAAATGGAACAAGATATCTTTGGACGATTACTTGCAATTAGTATTCAGAAAATCATCAACATACAGCACTGCTTAACGTTTCCGTTAGCGCCTGTGCCACCTGCTCTTTTCTCCTGTACTGGTGACTTATTAAAAACAGATAAATCTAAGCTAGCCCAAGTATTGAAGTCCAATGTCAAAACTGTTGAGCCTACCGGTATCGATGTTGAAATAATAGACGGTTTCATCATCATCATCATCTTGTACAGTTTCCAGCCCCAGGCTGGGTCTGTTTGGAACATAAGCCTCGCCACTTAGTCCTTTCTTCCCACCACCTCTCCGCTGTCACTCTAGTCCAGTCCTCGCCTCTCTTCTTGACACATTCCTCCACTCCTTTCAGCCATCTATCTCTTGGTCTTCCCCTTGGTCGTTTCTTCTGCATCTGCATCTCATGTATCCTCTTGGGAATCTTCTTCTCATCCATTCTCTTTAAGTGTCCATACCACCTCAGTCTTGATGTCTCAATCCTACCTTGCAAGGGCTCCTCTTTCACCATTTCCCTGACCTTTTCATTCCTCACCCTGTCTCTTCTTGTTACTCCGATCCTACTTCGCAGGAACTTCATTTCACCGGCCTGTATTCTGCTTATGTCTCTTTTCTTCATTGTCCAAGTTTCTGAAGCATAGGTCAGTATCGGGATATAGTAGCTTCTGTATAAGACGTCCTTGCTTTTTTGTGGGACATCTTTATTCCACACTAAGCTCCTAATGCTTCTGCCTGTCTGCCACGTTCCGTAATCTCTGTGTCATTTCTCCCATTTTCCTCCACTATACTTCCCAAGTACTTGAGACATTCAACCTTCTTCAGCTGTCCATCTCCAAGTGTTATCCCACTCATTGGTCTGTCCTTTTTCCTGGTCGTTAACAGGATCTCACATTTACTGATGTTGAACTTCCATCCGTACTCTCCCACTGTTTCTTCCCAAGCCTTCAGTTGCTCCTGAATTTCCTCCTCCTTGTTTCCCCAGACCATGAGATCATCTGCAAACACCATTGCTTTCATCTTATCTTCTCCTATCTTTCCTGCTATCCGTGCCATTACCTTGTCCATAACCACAATAAAGAGAAGGGGTGACAGCGCACTACCCTGTTTCAGGCCACTCAATTGTCTGAACCAGTCTGTTCTTTCCCCTCCAACTTTCACACAACTCACACTTCCACAATACATCTCCTTCACTCTGCATACAGTCCCTTTTTCCACTCCCATGTTTTCCATTGCTTTCCAAACCTTCTCCCTACACACACTATCATAGGCCTTTTCGATGTCCAGGAAGGCCATCAACAGATCCTCTCCAAATTCGTAGTGGTGTTCCTGGAACTGTCTCACTGAAAATATGAGATCCACTGTTGATCTCCCAGGTCTGAATCCATACTGCTCCTCTCTCAATTTTCTCTCCACTTTGGCTCGTATTCTACTTTCTAATATCTTTTCATATATCTTGGCACAGTGAGGTATGAGTGTGACTTCCCTGTAATTTCTGCACTCCTTTCTGCTTCCTTTCTTAAATATTGGGACAATTAATCCTTTCTTCCAATCTTCTGGGGTCTTTTTCTCTTCCCATATCACCCTCATCACACGGTACAGCCACTGTTTCCCAACCTCCCCTGCTGCCTTCACCATTTCAACACTCACTTCATCCACACCCGGTGCCCTTCCTCCTTTCATCTTGTCTATAGCCATCTCCATTTCTCTCCAAGTCAGGTCCTTTTCCATTCCTGTGTTGTCTTCTCCATCTTCCAATACATTGTCTTCCTCCCTATGACCATTTGGATTCAGCAAATCCTCAAAGTACTCTTTCCACACTGTCTTGAATGTCTGATTATATTACTTATATTTCATTGGATCTTCTATGCCAAAGACATTTGATAATATTGCTGAATCTATCTTAATAAAATTGTGCTCAACTAATGCCTCTCAAATACACATCATTTTTGATAGGCACCTAACACCTTCCATCAAAGACTGTGAACATCAAAGTTGGCTGGAGTTTGATAGACAGTAAGTCATCCAAGGACCTCTTCAACCAAGGCCTAGCGATTTTCTTGGAAGTCTAAAAAATTTCCGTTTCAAAGAAGCCCTGGTGCAATTCTTGGCTAATTACTGGGAAAATGACAATCTCGTGTCAATAATCCAAACTAAAAAATGTTTATTACAGTATGAGAACAAAGTTTTAGTTATCATACAGTCGAAAATCACGTCGTAAAACTTGAAGAAGATTATTTATGCCAACATGAAGAGGCAGGTACGCGGATGATGATGATCCATATATCAAAAGCGCCACCTAATTCGAAAATATTGGTCAAAGAGAATGACACTGATGCCTTAGTAATATTACTGGCCACTAACCACAAAATTCCGGAGACTCAAATTAGGTTGGCGGGTTCTTCATCTAAGAAAAGTAACCGCAAAGATCTTGATTGTATTAACTGTACTGAGCTTGCAATGAAATTGGGTGCAACTTTATGCTTGGGTTTCCACGCATTTACAGGCTTTGATTTTACAGCTGCATTTTAAAACAAAGGAAAAATCAAGCCTTTTAAAATATTTTCCAAACTAAAGGATTTCCAAGAAATATTCGCGTCGTTAACGTACCTAATAGATCTTTTCGTCAATGAAATAATTGAACGTGTTCAGGAGTTTACTGCCCTTCTGTATGGGATCAAAAATTGTTTCAACATTAATGATGCTAGATATCAGCTGTTCCAAAAAACATATGCAACATACAATGATAAAGAGCATTTTATAAAGGAGATTAAAGGTATGGACTCCAATCTGATTTCACCATGCTGGAAGTCTCTTCAACAGAAAATTTTACGAACAATCTATGTGAATTCAATGTGGCTTCATGCAATAGATGCAAGCTGCGTTAAACTAAATCCTAACGATTGTGGCTGGTTTTTGGATGGCTATTTGAAGCCGAGATGGTTCGTAGGGGACCCCACACCTTTACAAGTTGAGGATGTACCGAGTATCAAAAGAAAACGATGAAGAATTAGATTTTGAAGTAGCCACTTCTAATGAGTTAGAATCCAAATATTTTTTTACTGGTCTATTTTATTGATGTTTGTATGAATTTAAAAAATCTTATATAATTTTTTAATAAATAAACGTGTTAATATTTAATATGCATTGAATTCAGTATTTTATCTATAGAACGCGCTTACACTATGGGAAAAATCTTCATTAACAACAACTCGCCTCATCATTGTTTGTCGCATGGAGTTGCACGCGCTTCTCTGTCACTCTCTCCGCTCGCGTTTAAAATTTACATCTAAAATCTAGGCAACCATGGATAGGATCAACTTTTTCATAAGGCAACCTAATACAGTTAGATTCAGAAAATAAATAAGCTTTCATTTGATATAATATACGATTAAATAACTGATGAGAGTATATCAATAACATTTACTCACCTGCTTATACCTGGCAACTCCACAGATGGGCAGAGGGGGAAGAAGGCAACCTTGACTTTTTCAATTCTGTTGGGTATGTTCTCTTAACTAGTGTACGACTTTTTTTAAATAACTAATGAGAGAAAGAGAGTTACCGTAATAAATTTAATTTAAAAAAAAATTATTTAATATTATCCGCACGCAATTTAGCTAGGCAACCTATTCGCGATATGTCAATGAGTAGGCAGCTGACCCATTAATTGCGATGAGCTATTAGCCTTGAACCTGTAGCAATGTCACGCATTTGCGAATGACACCTTTGACTGTTGTCCTAGCGTAAAGAATCCAATATTTAATTCTTAATGAAGCAACCAGCAGCTGTGTGCTAGCATGTAGTAGTCTTAAATGTTCATCACGGATAATTAATTTCGTGACTGGTCGTATGCCAAGTCTGCATTGCGTAATCGCCCGCCCACTCTGAGACATCTGTCTTTATCGAGAAATGGAGTGAGTGATTTTAACTGACTTCTCTTGTCAACTTCCTTCTTCAATTGGAGGTCTTGAATTTCCCCTTGAAATTCCTCATTGAATATATTGTACACGGCAAAGTAGTTTATTGTTGCATTCTTCAGTACCGTACTTAATTCTCCTATGATCTTCGTACGAGGGTTCTGTAGATTGTAGATAAATCGCTTACAGTAAGCTAAGACACGTTTAATTTTTAACAACTGATTTAAATATATATCTTCATTGTTGCAGCTGGTGACTGCACATGCTGTAGAAATGGCCAACACAGATGGAATTTCACTATGTAAGTCGTGATCTAAAAAAGGGATGGTGGGTTATAGGCAGCGGAGGAGTAAACAACTATTACTACATTTGTATCATAACAAAAGGTGTCAGTTAGTTATTGTTGTTTTAAGATGTGGAACGCCCCTTACAAAAGGCATTTTGGCTAATTTCAGTAGTTAAGTAAATTTTATCGTAGGTTTGCCGCTCATGCAGTGTTACTGAAAATATGAACCTTAACAGCACTATGAGAGAAAAAAGAACATATAAGGATTGTATGTTGGGGAAATAGACTGGTCAAACTGCCCACCAATTAAACGAAACATTTATTATGTGAAGACACAGAGGTTATCATCTTTTAAAAATAAGCCTACAAGTGAAATTTATTGCAAGACAACGGTCTTCCACTTCCACAGAACACATGAAGAGCGCAAGGCAAGACTGACAATTTCAAACTCGTAACTATTTTTACAAGTAATGTACACTTGATGTCTAGTATCTTATAAATTCCACATCTGTAGGACCAGCCGCAACATGTACCAACAACTATATCTTGCTTTCAAACAGCACCAGCACATCTACAAACAAACACAATCACTTGAAAACTTAACAACTCAATCAACAGTCTGTCAGGTTAGTATCACCGTGGGACAGCGCCGATCTTCTGTGCTGCCGCCAAGGCATTCTCATTGGCTATCATCTGGAACTCTTGGAACCTCTGTGACACTCTCTGGTTCATCTTCATGTACTTCTCCATGCAATTGAGGGCACACTTCTCCTGTGGAACAAAATAAACCTGAGTTAGGGAGATTAATGGAATAATCTATCTTAGTTGATATATTGGCTTTAACAGCCAGTGAATTAAGACTCAGCAATTTTTCTAGGTTTGAGCCATGTCTTGTGTGGGGGTTTCGCCTAGGACACCAAGCTGGCTCTTCAGCGGGCTCTTGGTGTCCCCACCCGGACCCCCAAAGGAGTAGCGAACTGCGCGCTACCTCCCTTTCTATGAAGCGCACCAGCGCCTCTTTGCTGGCTCAAGCAGCCATAACCTCCTTATGAAGGCTTCCAAAAAGATTGGTATATTGGCTTTCACAGCCAGTGAATTAAAACTCAGCAATTTTTCTAGGTTTGTGCTGTGTCTTATGTGGGGTTTCGCCTAGGACACCAAGCTGGCTCATCAGCGGGCCCTTGGTATCCTAGGCGAAACCCCACACAAGACAAGGCACAAACCTAGAAAAATTGCTGAGTTTTAACCTATCTTAGTGTTTTGGTCTTTCATTACCACAGTTACCAGTTAGCGCCCTCAATTTATGGGCTACTTTTATAAGCTCCTTGGTTTAGGCAGTTCATAACACTGCGCTGTCAGCAGTCAATTGTAACGCAACCAAGGATTTAATAATATGTAAGACAATATAAACTGACAATACTACTCATTTTCTTAGGTCAGTATTACACTATCAAAGAAATTTGTCAAAGAAATCTCATAAAATATTTTATAAAATTGAACTTTTATAAAAGTTATACAAAGCAATAATCACACCATTACACTACATCAAATATTTTATCGTAGTTCTGCAAAATGGATGAAGGACAATTCCTTGTTCACTGTACTGTATTACGGTAGTTGAAATTCTGTAGTGGCAATACCGGTATATAAAAGAAACGGAAAGATAAACTTAACTTCTATGGGTTAAACCATGGGTCGCCAAAGTGACAAGAAAGATATTGATATGAGTAATATCTTGGTGAACGAGCTGCAGTACGAGCACTTAAAAAATACATAATATTTAATTATTATTAATAATTATGATGAAATGAATGATGATGATGATCGAAACAACCACTGTCCGAGCAAAGAAAATTGGAACATACGAAGTAAAAAATTACGCATTCATTGGGATTCAATCCCTGGTCCCTTCGTACTGAAGTCGAGCACTCTACTCATTCCGCCAACCAAGGTAACTGTACCGGTTTTCGTCACTGAGCCAATGGTCGTCACTCGCGTATATAAGTACATATAATAAGGATGTCAACGAGTCTTTCTCAACGCACGAAGTCTTACGAGGAGTAACTTTGCAAGATCATGCGTGCGATGTAATAGGTGATTCCCAGCATCAAACATCTCGTCGAGTTGAGCTGTCTTGACGCGGCGTATTGCTTCTTGCATGTGCTAAGCACACACGCGAGTTAATTATGTTCATATGTGTTATGTTCCGACATTTTAAAATGTTACAAGTGTGTAATATAGTTGGTAATTATTTCTGTAACATATGCGATTTGCTATTTCGTGCTCACGTTCCTAGTTTGGTTAGATATGCTGTAGAAACACTGGATTTAAAAACAGTCACTTTACCAATGCTCGTCATTTGAGACGAAAACTAGCACATTGTCATATCTCCTTGTAAGACCTAACTAACAGCGACAATATACTTATAATGTAGTTCTGAAGCACCCTGAATTAATTAAATTGTCGTTTGATCATCGTGTCCAATAGTCGTCATAGCTGACGATCTTTGGAGCACATGCTTGACGAACACTAGTACACGATAATGTTAAAGTTTGCGTTAACGTTTCAGAACCAATAAACATTTACAGTGTGCTGTTATTATGTAGATCTGTCTCTTTGACGGCTGTAGAACTACGCTGGCTGCATGGCTCAGCGGTAACGTTCTCGCCTGCTGTTGCAGGATCGAATCCTGGCGCAGTCATCTGGAATTTGAGGGTGTGCAAATGCGAGGGAGCCATGTCAGTAGATTTACTGGCACGTTATAGATCCCCTTCGGGGCAAAATTCCGGCACCCCGGGGTCTCTAGAAGCCGCAGTAGTTAAAAGGGACGTAAAACAAACATCATTATTATTATTATCAGTAGGTCTAGGCCCAAGCATTTTAGGTGAGCCAAAGGGGATTCTTTTCAAATTGAAATGAAAAATATATTCTAAGACTAAATCTTTGCTTTCACGAAATATGTCGAAACACGCATTTCTCAATTAGCCTACGATATTCTGCACCGTTGGCAAGAGTATTTTAGTGAAGTATTAAACACTGAATTCCCTCACCCACAAATACCAGACAACAATGTTACGGCTGGACCAGTCCCTTGTATCACTGAAGATGAAGTCAAATTTGTCATTCGTAGCATGAAAAATGGAAAGGCCCCAGGGCTAGACGACCTTCCTGCAGACATCTGGAAAATTGAGGAACTTACAGACAAAGCGACTTCCTTGCTGACAGAGTTCTTCAATTCAATTATTCTCTGTGGTCAAATACCCACAGATTGTTCAATTAGCATCACAGTACCTATCTTTAAGGGTAAGGGTGACCCAGCTGAATGTACCAATTACCGTCCAATCAGACTTCTCTCCCACACTATGAAAATAATCAAACGTATCCTAGACAATAGGCTGAGGAACATCGTATAACTCGCAGCAAATCAATGTGGGTTTGTGAAGGGATGTGGCACGACAGACGCAATCTTTGCTGTGCGCCAACTGATGGAAAAATTCCGCGAGAAGAGGAGGCCACTACATCTTGCTTTCCTTGACCTTGAGAAGGCATTTGATAGAGTACCTAGCCAGATGATTTGGTACGCTCTCCGAGATCATAAAGTTCCAGAAATGTATATAAACTGGATAAAAATGCTGTACAACAACACCAAAAGCCACGTGCAGGACTGACTGACAGCTTCCCTTTGACAGTTGGTGTTCATCAAGGCTCAGCTCTGTCTCCCCTGCTCTTTGTAATCGTCATGAATTCCAGAACGCGAGACCTGCAGAAGTGTGTCCCATGGACATTGCTATATGCTGATGATGTGATGCTCGCGGCAGACTCCAGGAAAGATCTTGAAACCCAAGTGCAGACTTGGCATGATCGTCTGCAAAGATTTTAGTCTTCGTTTGAACATCCACAAGACTGAATACCTCGGAACGTTTCCATCCCCTGGAACTACAGTGAAACCCCTCAAATCCGAACCCCGGAAATCCGAAATCCCGGGTAATCCAAACGAGTTCTTTCCGACAGTTATAAGTTTGAAAAACACGCGCAAGGAAAAGAGAAACTTATTTATTCAGTCATAAAACATTGATACATTCTACATTATAACTTTATTTTACATAATTAGTCTAAAAATTAACAAAGAAGTATAGTTAGCAAAGTGTATATGTGCCTACATACTTATCTCTTCCAGGATTGAACAACAGAAAAGTTGCTTATTGTAATTCCTTAGGTTAATCACTTTGCAAAAACAATGAAATAACCATAGAAATACACAAAATATCACTTAATCTTTCACTTGAAATCAGCTATCAACAATTGTCCAAATGACGAAAACCTTCCTGCGGAGGCAATTGTGCACGAGCGTCGCATGAACACGACATCGTTTGGCGTGGCTGCTGTGTGTTGCTCTACGAAGCGCAATGCGATGTCAAGAGCAGATGCAGCTTCAGTATAAGTCACATTGTCTGTCGAAGTTTCTTCTTCCTCGCTCAATGTACAGTTATATACCGTATTGAGGGCTGGTTATTATGTTATGGATATGTTTTGGCTAATCCGAACAAATTGAAATCCGAACAGGCTACAGCCCCAATTAGTTCGTATTTGAGGGGTTTCACTGTATACGTATTAATGGAGCTCCTCCCAAGGTAAATACATTCCGATACCTAGGTTCATGATTGCATAGCGACAGCTCTGTGAATGGAGATGTGCGAGCACGAATCAATGCGACTTGGATGCGATTCAGAGATGTCACTGGTGTTCTTTGTGATAAGGAGATGCCTATCCACCTAAAATCAAAGTAATACCGCATAATGGTGAGACCAGTTGCATTATATGGTACCGAGTGTTGGCCAGCACCTAGAAGTGCCGAGCATTCACTTCGTGTCATGGAAATGCGGATGCTGCGAAGATCGTTAGACATTTCTCTGCTGGTCCATATCCCCAACGCAACGATTCGACATATAGCTGGCGTAGCTCCAATCAATGAGAAAATGCAGGAATGGAGACACCGTTGTACGGACACATTGTCCATGCACCACAAAGTTCAGTCATCGGCTCGGCCTACCGTCGAACGGTCGACGGCCAGAGAAAGCGTGGGAGACCAAATTTGCAGTGGCTGGACACTATTAACGCAGATTTACGATCAAGAAACCTGAACTCCCGGGAAGCATTAGATCGCAAGAAATGGCGTGCATTGATCCAAAAAGCGGACCCCGTTCCTACGGGATGACGCTAAAAAGAGGAAGAAGAAGAAGATTCAGCAAATGGAAGCTGCTATAAAGGTCGATGAGGAGGACGGCATGAGTATTACAACAGCCGCGGAGAGGAATGGTGTTCCGAGAAACGCCTTCTCGGACAAAATTAAAAGAAAAGCTATAGAGAAGAAGATGGGGCCAAGTTCCTTTTTAACAAAGGGTGTTAGTTCAATGGGTTATTTCACTAGGAAAAGCGGGGTTCCCGGTAACAAAGGACGATTTGTAAAATAGCGTGCAGTGCTTCACAAAAGAATTGAAGAGGGACTCTCCTTTCAAAGATGGGCGGCCAGGGAGGAAATGGTGTGAATCTTTCCTAAAAAGAAATCCAAGCTTGTCTTTACGAACCCCTCAAAATTTGACAGTAAACCGTGCTGCAATATTACAGAACATCAAATTAAATCCTACTGTTATTTGGTAGAAAACGACCTACAATCTATCTTGTCAGACCCTCGACGATTGTTCAACGCAGACGTTATGTTATGTTGTGCCATGGTCTGGTCTCACTTTTTATGTGACTACGCTTCCCTTCCCCCGGCAAAAAAAAAATCACGGCATAACAGCCCGGAAAATGGCTGTTCGCTCTTGAACACCGGTCGGAGAAGCCTACATCAATACATGTTCTTGTGGTTATATTGTTCAAATTTCGATTATTATTAATATTATTATTGTATTTATAATGCACTTTAAGTAAATACAAAAATAACTTATAATAAATGTGTTTGGAGCAGAATTTCGATATTTTCATGCCCGTATGTCTTCTACCCACCATTCCCGCTTCCCATCTTTCTTTTTTTTAATACCGTATATATTTCTTCTTTATTATTAAAAAAACATAATTACTGTAAGTTACAGATTTATTTGTAAATGTTAGCCTCCAAGTCGATAAATCGGCGTCTTATGAAACAATTGACAGAAATATATTATAAACAGACAAGGAAAACTAACAATGTGACGGCAATTGGTGCACACGGGTGACGAATATAGGAAAAATCCAAAGACATCGTGCCGAGGACTAGGGAAAAAAAAACGTAATTTTTCCTAAAACGAATATTTTTGATATTGAGAGTTTCCTAGTGTTTGAGTAGAGTTCGAGGTTAGGTACAGTGCTTTTGTTGATTAAATTTACCAAAATGTAGCCTATAAGGTGTATATATTTTCTTGACTAAATCCGTCTTAACCTGACGACCAATGGTGCATTTACCTTAGACAATTCCTTGTTACGGTTGGTTTCATATGAGGTGCCTAGAATCAAAACCCTCCAAATCCATTCCTTCAATTTTTTGGCAAAGTGGCAAAAACTGCCACAAACGAACCAATACCCAAAAGGAAATACTTCTTTCACTAAAAATTAATTAATTCTTTTTAAAAACATTGACGAAGTATGAAACTGATCCCCGAGATAGTTATACATTTATTTAGAAAAATATAAAGCAATAATTCAGATTTGGCGGGGTTTGTTACTAAGATTTGGATTTGGCAGGTTTTGATACCAGAGAGCCCTAATAAATTTGAAGTTGCGAAGTGATTGTAGAAACTGCGTAAGCTTTACTAAGAAATTAATATTTTGAATGAAAGTTAGCTAAATTTAGGTTATAAAATAAAAAATCGTGAGTATCATTTTTGTGTTTATTTGCACAAAGATTGTTGGCTAGTAAGAATAAACAGAAAAGGACTAAAACTAATATTACCCATTCAAGATTTGATTGCCGCTGAGTGTGGCTGTGCCAGCGTTTAGGTTTATTGTAGCATGAGCCCCGCGGGGCGAAGCGGAGGACACAGCGATGACAGAGTGCAGTCTTCACATAGGTCAAGCTGCATTGCGTCAGATAAGCGTCATAGGAGCTCATGGCACCATGGACAATTAGTTAGTTATTGTTGTTTAAAGGGGCGGAACTACGATGAACAGTTAAATGATGACTGAAGGTACTGGAGCTGAGTCATATGCTACTCGCGTAACAGTAGGATACGCAAAGAATAGTTCCCATCTCCACTGCCGGCAATCAATTCGTGAAAGGGTACTGAATAATAATTATAAGGGAAAAAGTCAAATTAAATTCATGTTCAATTCAGATTGTAATAAAACTGCAGCACTTCATTTTCCCTCCATCTTTCTCCAAAATGCTTCGAAAGCAGTCTCGAAACATCTTTCACTTCTTGTTCCTGAAGGACAACCCCTCTGTTAATGTATTCTGGCTGTACGTGAGTCATATCAAAATCAGGTCTCGTGACACGTTTATGTTCGCAAATGTCAGTTCTGTGGAAAACTTCACCCCGGACCAAAATGTTATTGTTCTTCTTGTACTTTGTCAAAACAAATTATTATTATCGGAAAGTGTAACAACATAAACCATTCTGATCACGTCAGGCAGGCGTACGTTCTCTGACTAATGCTGTTAGGTAAAGAGTAAACACTTCGCAAAGCATCATGGAAGGTTAGATGGCCGAACTGAGTGCTCCTATTGGCTGATGTGGATGTGGCGGGTTTTGTAACCAAAAATGGCGAAACTGTCTTTGGACTAGGCGGATATTGCAACCAAGCCTCAACTTTGACTTCGTTTTACAGTAGGATGTAGCGGGTTTTGTGACAAAATAATAGTTTTAATGAATTCAGCGCATCCAAAGCTATAAGAAACAATGCTTCTCTCAATTTTCATAAAATATGGATTTGGCGGGTTTTGATTCTAGGCACCTCATATATTACCTACCGGTAAGGATAAAGTGCTTAAGTTATTTACACTCGTTTGTAATACCATAAGTGAAATTGAAGAATTATAATACAAATACAGAGGTAGCCTAACAATTTTCAATTTCAATCAGGGATATTATAACGATCGTAACAAGTTGCTAAAACCGCAAAAAATCAACTTTAATAATTTTCAGCCAGACCAATGGTTTTTGCCTAGACCAATAATTTTTAGGTCGCGCGGCCCTATCTAATATAAACACCCCTGGCTTTTGTAAGTACTGTGTGTGTAGTCGGGCATTAATAATCTTTATCCAGGCCAAAGGTTTTTGCCTAGACCAATAATTGTTAGGAAGCACGGCCCACAGGGTCCTGTTAGCTATTAAAAACACCCTGGTTTTTGTCACCCACAGTGAGGGCAGTCACGCGTCAATAATCTTTATCCAGGCCAATGGTTTTTGCCTAGTCCAATATTTTCATCTAGACCAAGTTTTGCCAGTTATTGCTTTTTCACATACCGTAATTACAACATTATGTGTGTCGTGTGGTGTATTTTATATCCCACATATTGGCAACAGTTGATATGTCAATGTTTGCCCCTGAATAACAGTTGAAGAGACCGATACACATCGGAAACACGGCTGCCGTTGTTGAATGAGCAAGAAATAAAAACATTTATGTACGTAATATGACAAATATTTCCAGTGCAAGAGTGATAATTGACAGTAAATTCAATTCCCA
Organism: Meconema thalassinum; assembly: GCA_946902985.2. NCBI lineage: Eukaryota > Metazoa > Arthropoda > Insecta > Orthoptera > Tettigoniidae > Meconema > Meconema thalassinum. Next base: position 96,454,128 of record OX336400.1, on the reverse strand, counting down.
ATGACTACCAGAAAGGTATGTAAATCATATATTTTCAATAATCTGCCAGGAAGAAGTGTAAAAGCCACGATTAGGTCTCCTCCAGAATGAATGCTGTCAGAAGATCAGAAGTCTGCTTGTGTGCCCAACTTGCGAGAGTAACCAATTTTGTTTTAATGAGGTTACTGGTGATGTCACTTGAGTCTTTCAGTACGACCCTCACTCAAAGAGACAAAGTGCAATACAAAGGATTCCTCAATCCCCAAAAAGGCAAGGATGAGCAAGTCCTGGGTGAAGGCAATGGTCATTGTCTATTTAATATCAAAGGGCAGTAGGCTATTCACAAACAGTCTGTTTGGAACAGACAGTAAACAGGAAGTTTCGCGTCGAAGTCCTTGAAAGGCTGCGGAAAAGAGTACATACGTCATGAAGGAAATCTTTGCCAACTGGAGACTGCGTCACAACAATGCGCCGTCCCACACCCCTTCTTCGTGAGCGAGTACCTGAACAAGCACAAGGTGACAATGCTGCCCCAGCTGCCCTACAGCCCCGATCTGGCACCGTCAACTTTTTTTTGTTTCAAAGAATAAAGAGGAACTTTAAAGGCAATCATTTTTGAATCCTGGATAAAGTCAAAGAGGTGCCTGAACGAGGTTCCCATAGACGCCCTCAAGGCAGCATACTGGCAACAGTCTGTCGCTGCACAATGGAGCTGTTTTGAAGAATTTTAGTAATTTGTGCTTTGATCTGTAATTGAATTTCTTTTCCTACTTATTTATGAGACAGATCCTGTACAATAGACCACAGTTCAATTTCAATTGTAATTTTACATTTCACCAACCTCCTGTCCTTTGATTTTCCTTGTAGTAAAATCCCAAATACAATCATTGAAACAGATTTCCGATAATTTGTTGTAAGACAGCAAGAAATCACGAAACTGAAACAGGCAAGAATATAACTTAAGTTAATGTCACAAGTAGTTTTGTTAATATTCTGATATAGTTCATCTGATAAACTCCACCGGGCTTACAGATTTTATTTGTTCCCCGTTAACATCCGTTCCAGGTTGAAGATTTGAAGCCATCTCGTAAATAATATGCGTGTGGCCTGTAACATAAGATCAATAGCATGGTATCCAAGAATTGAGGTTATGATCAAAGTACAACTATTATGTATTTGGCAAATACGCCAAGGAAATGTTTTTCCAACACTATTCAAGAAATGTCAACTCACACCAACACTAATAGATATTCCACGTCAGAAACTAAAAGAGTTATAATAAGTAAATTAATATCTCCAACTAACCAGCAGTAAACACTTTTTCAAATGAAGATCGTAATAAACATTACTCATTTGTTTAAACTGCGATCTACATCAGCATAACCAACCTTATTACTAGAAAACAGTTTGGAGTTACTCCTTGGAATAGTTGCGATAGTAATAACCTCTGGCACTACAGCCCATGGAGGAAAGGAAGGAGATGCCTTCGCTGCGCTGCCTAGCGCAAGCTGCTATAGCCAAACGGCTCGCCATTTTGGTTGCAAGTAAATGGCTGTCCCTATGCTTAAAGCCGTAAACCACTCCAACTAGTAATGGATTTTAGTGACATAAAACTGCAATGACAAGTCAAGATTTTTTCTTGGATAGGCAGAATACACTCTGTACATCACGGTACTTGGCACAAATAAGCTGATTTATCGTTTTAAAAGCCAATTTAAATATAAATATGAGAGCACCTTTGCGAGGCTAGTTTTGTAAGGAAGACGCGGCAAAACGTAATAATACGCTGAAACACAGATTAAATTGAATACAGGTGTCGGAAGATGCGAGAAGGAACATCTTGGGAATTAATTATGACGAACGAATTACGGTATTTATACCAAATTGAGTTTTATGTTCTTATTGGTGTTGAGGCATTCATCAGTTTTTAGGCCTAAATTCGAGCACAGCCACTTTCACTCATTGGTCGTACACATTTTGATATACAAGAATACGAACCTCAAATTAATAAACAGAACAATTAAAAAAGGACGCATATTTGCACAAAAATACGGTATAGCCTATACGTTTCGGTACCGTACGGTATTTTCTTTGTGTGTGTGTGGGGGGGGGGGGGGGGGTAGAAATTTGAAGATTAGCCTCGAATTGATTAATTAATTACGTAAGCCTATCGTAATTATTGGCCGACAGCCGTTTGATAATTTGGGATTTCCAGAGGAATAATTTTTATTTTTTTGGGTATATAGGGTAGGCCCACACATGCTGAGATTAGAATTGAAGAGTTTTTCTTAATAACTTATCAGTACTGTTATTATGTTTCCATAGTTGCATAACCGTAGCGCGATAAAAACCAGGGCCAAATTAAGGTTTACCCATGCACAATGCCTCATGCAAGTCACAGACCACCGAATAAGAGTTAGGGTTACGCCCACTTTGGTTGCAGCGCTTGGCTTCACTCATACGAGCTCAGGGCATCTCCTCTTATTCTTTCCTCCATGCTACAGCCCATGAAAGGCCTAGGCCTACCAAGCGATCGCTGCCCAGCCATTTGTCCGGCAGATATTGGTGTGACCCGTGGTCAGCGCATCGGGTACTCTCGCCCGTTAATCTTGGATATCGTGACAGGGGTGCTGCCTCACTGTCAAACAGCTACTCACTTGTTCTCACGAGGCTGAGTGCACCCCGTTCCAGCCCTCACGTCAGTTTCTAAAATCCCTGACGGAGCCGGGAATCGAACCCGGGGTCTCTGGGTGAGAGGCAGGTGCCCTACCCCAACACCACGGAGCGATAAAATGTGGAAAATTATTCCCCTTTCAACGGTACTCCTGCACCATGTAATCAGATCAGCTGGGTAGTACTATTTATTTATAGTATGGCTTTTAGTACAGTGAGTGTCCGAGGACATGTCCGGCTCGCCAGAGGTTGTAGCTGTTTCAAGCGGACACCCATAGGGTGAGCTACAAGTTCCGTTCAATTTCAAGTAGTTCCAACTTTCGCTACCAGATATCACTGACACCTAGTGGTGAAAGTTGGAACTTTGATAGAGCGTTCCAACGAAATCTAACCTAGAAATTTAGCTTCACACATGCCATAAATATATGACATGGGACCGCCGCGCGGGCTCTACTTTCCCTCTGAAGGAAGGCATATTGAAGGATTTTAACGCTCTTAAAAAATCCAACGACTTCGACCGGTATTGAACCCACTATCTTGGGCGCAACAGTCCAGCATGCTACCAACTACGCCACTGAAGCTGTGTAGTACTGATAAAAACAGATTTGTTTTTGTGTCTAGAGCTGAGATTGCGGTTGAGATGCTCTATATAAATAAACGGACAGACAATTAAATACAACTAGCGGACCCCACGAGAACTCTCGCAAGTGTATTGTTACGAGAGCGGGGTTGCTTTATTCCCTCTCGGGTGACTCACAGTCGCCTGAGGCTACCTCTGGTCTCTGTCGGCCGGCTACTTGCTCAGCGGGAACAAAGACATGGTCTGGATTGTTTCCGGCGTACCTGGTGATGGAACTCTCGGGAGGAGCCATGAACTCTCCTACTCTGGAAAGTTCATTGAGTCACCACCCTCCCTATATAAAGCGGCCTCACCAGGGTGGGAGGGACTGTGTTTTTGAGCTAGTGCGTGTTTTTACCTGCGCGACAGTAGTATGGCGACGTGACGTACGAAGTTACGAAACCCAAGTGAGGATGAATCTCCAGGCAGCGAGGCAGTGTGAATCATACGGAGGGACTGAGTTTTGAGGAGTGTGTACTTATTTAGTGCGACAGAGATATTGTGGTGAATTGCGAAACGCAGTGGGCTGTTCCCTAGCCAGCGGACAGCGAAGCAGTGTGTAGTGGTGAGTGACTGGCTATCGTAAATAACTGTAGTTTGTGTACAAGGCAGAGTTGCAGGTATTAATAGCGAGGAGAGTAGTGTGAAAGTAGGCTAAGTGTGGAAGCTATAGTGACTAGTAGTGTCTTATGAAGTGAGATTCAGTGCTTATTGTGTGTTGTATTTTCCTGGCCTGCAATAAAGCTAATATTTCGTTAAAGGAACAATTGTGTTGTGCTTTCACCCTCCGTAATCCAGTTAACGAACTTGCCACTAGGGGCAACACGTAACAGTATAAACCACCCATCTGGCTTTAGTGTTATGCGGGCTTCTATAAACATGTTTATTTGATTAAACGCACTTTTTAAACAAATTGTCGATATTCATGAAATCAGAGAGCAAATTCATCTCTGCTGCTGGTTGCACAATGGGTTGCGGGCTCCCCATGTGTACAGACTACCCGCCCGTCTCTAGTGCTATGCCGTTGTACGCGACACAGTTCTGCCAGGGGCTATCGTCTTATTTGCCGGCCCCGTGGTGTTGGGCTAGTGCACCTGTCTCTCGCCTGGAGGCCCCGAGTTCGATTCCCGGCTCCATCAGGGATTTTTAAGAAACGTGAGGGCTCGAACGGGGTGCACTCAGCCTCGTGAGGACCTTTGAGTAGCTGTCTGACAGTGAAGCAGAGTCCCGATCACGGAAACCAAGATTAAAGGCCGAGAGGACCCGATGCGCTGAACACGCGTCACCCCAATATCTGCAGGCCAAATGCCTGGGCAGCGGTCGCTTGGTAGGCCTGGGCCCTTCACGGGCTGTAGTGCCACGGGTTATTTTATTTTTATCGTCTTGTTTATTTGTTTAAAAGGACTTAAATAAATATATTCCCGTTGTCTTTTCAAGAAATGCAAGATATCTCCTCTGCTATTGAGACGATTTGGAAGATTTTGATACAAACTACACCTCCAAACTCCCTCTGATTTAGAAGCTCGATGAGTTTTGTGAAGCGTATTATAGAGATATGAACAGAATCTATAATAAGTAACATCGATAGGATTCGCTTGTATCGACAGACCCGAATCAAAATATATAGATCATTACACTTTTAGCATCGCCGTCTAATTCTCAAACCGTGTAAGACGGTTTCGCAACACCGTCCATCTGTCATCTGGGAGGCCTAACGCAAGCACATGGTAATTGCTAACACTGCGTAAACACGTAGATTTTGACGCCAAATGTTTCCTAAAATACAACAGAACATAACGTCCGCTAAATCTACACACAAATATCACAAACTAAGGATACATATTATCATGCTATGTACTGTCGATTCCCGATAAGGTATAAAAGGCTGTACTGTACCTCAATGTCCCAATGTCTGAAGTTTCATTTTATTGCAGCTATGCTCACTGTCGTCATTGACGCGCTTAGAAAAAATATTTAAGACTATTTTTACGAACTTAGAGACTGCCTTTGATAATAAATGATTCACTTTTTGTCCACACATACACTCATCATAGTCACAATAGGCCTCCAAGCGTAAATGCTGACAGTCTAGCAATAATGGTCCACTGGTCACTTAATTTCTAATGAAATCTACCTAAAGGCACTTGCCAACTGAGTACAGTACGGTACTGGAATATGGAGGCTACATGAAGATATATACCAAAACTAAATTACTAGGCACTGAAAGTCCACCTCGCAGTAGTGATCAAAACGTCGTGATATAACCAGTTATTTTAATAGTGGTGCCATAATTTGACTTACAGTCAGGCACACAGCACTTCCTAGGCATCTGAAATAGTTTAATGAAATATAAGTGCAGAATGTGTTGCTTAAATTCATTAGTAGGTATTGGTTTCACGTGCAACTTATTACGGGAAATACTCACTTCTACAACTTTCAGCAGGTCTGATTTACCACGAGGAATTTCACGGGTGTTGAAATAGTTAGTACGAACTGCTTTTATATGCTGTCATATCAAAATAAACGATATTTAAACGAATAAAACTTAGCATGTGGTCTTACGTGTTGTAGAACTTAGGGACTCTACTAAACGTTGCCAATTCTACCAACAGCACGGTTTCAGAATTCTTCTAGCGTTTTTATATAGTAGAAAGAAAACAAGACGTTTCCCTTGCGTTCCCATGATCAGAAACGATCATATTACATACAAAATAGTAATATCTGTTGAATTACATGGGAAAACTACAGTTTCATTTACACCGAAGATTATCCTGCCATCAATAGGCCGCAAGCAAAACTAATTGGTGGCCTACGATAACTGCTTGCGCTTTCAACGCTGTCTCTTTGAACTACTAAAAAGAGTTGGCTTCAAAACCTTCATAAGAGTTTCACCCAAGGCTAGTAAACTACAGAGTTTCACCAACACGACGCGGATAACAAACTATCGAAATACCGGTACCTCCACAATTTTCCAGTTTGGCCAAAGACTACTATATCGTTCGGCGAAAAAAATAATCGTTCTAACAGTTTCATAAAAATAGAGTAAAGAAGTCAATGCTAAGTGCATTATGACTTTCATTTATAAACACCCGTATGTTTCGGTTGAGTGCCGAGGTATAAGTAAGCAGATATTAACAGTCATGGTCATACAATCCTCTAATATCACTCTTGACACACGAAGTGCTGCCCAAATTATTTTTGACTTGTCTGCTATTCATCTATTATACAAAAAAAAAACAATCAGTAGTGACCTCATTCAATCGTTGTAACAACAATAAGAAATATTTCGGTGAAATAACCTACAAACCTGTGTATTCAACCCGTGTGCGTGTGCTTTGTGCATGTGTTTATTTAATCTCCGTAATATCTAAGACGAGTGCTCATTCCACCAATGTTCTCTGTGCTGTCATGGATGAGAAACCACAGCAGGAAGAGAAGATGGAGTTCCTCCAAGTGAAAACTGCACGAAAAGCCTCGTGGCCTCCACCAACGAAACCGGAAAAGAGACGCTGCCAATCTTCCCAATACACAGGTAAGGCAGCTGATTTATTTGCGGCAATGACATCGAGTGGTACGAGTACTGCCTCGAACTCTCCGGCTCATTTGCCGGTATGAGATCTTGGCATTCTAGAGCTAGACAACGATTCGCCGCTGCGGCACCTCACGAGTAAACGTGTGGTGGCTCCATTCCATCTACCACCTGATGCAACTCCTGCAGGCCCCCTTGAAACCTACATGCCCACCACTTCAATTAGAAGCTATGCCGATGGCGCTCGCAATCCTGCTTTACACCCCTCTGTCTATACCCGTTCTATCATTACTCCTACCCTTCTCCCTCCCCCAACCTTCTTCATAGTGAAACTCACTAACCTGATGCCTGAGCACAATCACCCTAGAGCCATCACCCAAACCCTTTCCCGCTTCCTTCCGGACCTCAAATCTTATAACCTAGAAATTCAAAGAACCAAAGAGTGACACAATCTAAAGAACACCAAACCATTGTATTCCACCCTGGTAAACGCGATAGGCGTTCAACAGTTCAGCCCCTCCTGCCGTGCTTACAATATAACTCAGCAACAACAACAACAACAACAACACAACAACAACAACAACAACAACCCCGCCCTGCTACCAGGCGCGGATTCAAGGGGAGGTCACGGGGGTCATAACCCCCCCCCCCCCCAAACGGGAGACCAAAATTTTTTACAAACTCAAAAAACGAAAACACAAGAACCAGATAAATAAAACTTAACGAATTTTAACTGAAAAACAGGTGGTTTTTTTTCATTTTATTCAATACTGAAAATATCTTTATTGCAATTATTATGTTGTGTTACAAGTGTACATATTTACAACTTCATACCTGTTATATAAAAACCATTATTTATGTAACAAAATCAACTCGTCTATTTTGTTTAGTAAACCTTGTGATTAACCGAATCGATGTTTATAGTGATGTCACGATGAATGTGCAGCAATGCACGGATAGGAATTTGGGGCTTTTTTTTTCGCACTAAAAATTTTGCCGACGTACAAACTCCAAGTTTGGTTGGCAATTTAAGCTGCGACTCTCTCTCTTTGTCGGTACCAACTCGACTTGCCGAAACTGTAACGTACCTTGATACTTTTCTCGAAGCTCGATGTAAAAGTCGCAAAACACGCCGTTGCAATTTGTACGAATATTTTTGGTGCGCTAAACGCATCAAATTTCTATCCATGTAGTTTGCAAAAAAATTGGTCTGTTTTTTACGTTTGGTTATTTTGTGATTGCGTTTTTAGTGATACCATTTTTCTTAACAATTTCGATTCTCTGACCCTCCCCACAAAAAAAAAAAAAAAACCTAACTCTAGATCCGCGCCTGCCTGCTCCATCAAACCGTCCCTCGCCAACTATGTCTGCGGTGATCTACGGGGTTGAACGCTCCTATTCCACCGATGAAGTAGCGGCGGAACTCCAACAGGAAGGTCTGGACGTATTCAGGGTCATACGAATCTTCAATGCCCATGGCCCTACCACCCTGGTTCGCGTGCTGACCCGAAGCGCCTCCACCCTGGACACCCTACTTCGAGACGGCGCTTCAATCTACTCGAAGAGGCACCGTGTGGAACCATCTTGAGGTCCGACCCCACAGCGACTTCGCTGCGAGCACTGCCAGTCCTACGACCACACACCAGGGACGCTTTGTCAGGAGAGGAAGGTTTGTGGAGTCTGTTCTCAGAAGCACCCCACTGCACGGTGCACAAACCGGGAGAACCCAAAATGTGCTACCTGCAGTGAGGCGCATCCTATATTTGCTTATAAGTGCAAGGATCACCCCACTCCTGATCCCCAAAAACCAGCCAACGCTGTTGCCGTCATTTTACAAGACCTCCCCATTCCCGCCATCACTTCACCCCTCCCTTCCCCCTAGATTGGAGAACGTGGTCAGATTTATGGCCATGGTCCTCCAGAATGTGCTTCCTTTTCCCCGTGCCCCCGGTCCTCCAACACATCCAGCTAGCTGCACGCCTCACACTTGAGACACATGTAGATGTTAGCTACTCGGGGAACAAGATGCATTTTGCATTCTTTCCCCTAAGTGCTATTCCATCTTACACATGAAATGCCTCCTCTTAAAATATATTTCTCAAATATCTCCTTCCTCACTACCGAGCGTGCTCTACTGGATGTTTCCCTCTCCTTGTGTAACCCGGACGTCTTTCTCTTAAATGAAACTTTCCTAAAACCCCACCATAATCCTCGCTTTCCACACTTCACCTTACATCGCGCGGACCGCTATCCGCTACCCGTGAATCTATAACCTCAAAACTACACTTCATTCCCTTCCAAAATATTTACGATGAATACCTTATCTTTGAACTCTTTCTTCCCCACACCACTCTTACCATAGCGACAATGTATTTACCTCCCCGCTCCCCCCCCCCCCCCCCCCCTCTCACCGTATTGATTTTCTACGCCAGTTAGATGCAACCTTCCCAAACTTCGTTTTCGCAGCTGATACCGATGTTAATTCCTATAGTGTCTCACAATCCCATGACTTACAAACTTTTTTACTAACGTCCCGAGGTTTGCACGTCTCATTCCCCGCCCACACCCGTCCCGTTAGTAACTCCACCCCTGATTTCTTATACATCTCTCCTAACCTTGCAGCCATTGCCATAGTTGATCTTCTTCCCTCCCATGGTAGTGTTCACCTCCCTGCCCTAATCACCCTCCGGAACTATCCACCACGCCCACATAAACTCCCTCTCGTTCTCCCCTACCCGCCTTTACTAAAAAACCGATTGGAACGCCTATCGTACCACTGTAACTAATATTCTCTACTCCCTCCCACTCACCCCTCCCCATACATCACCCCAATTATTTGCAATGCTCTCCTCAGTCGAATCTGCCCTCCACACCTCCGATCACCTCCACATCCCCCGTCATGCCCGCCATCCCTCCAAACCTCCAATCCCCCCGTGCCCTACAACTCATTCAACTCGCGCACGATCTCTACACCGCCTACTGCCGCAATCGTGACCTTACCACTCTCCAAGAACACCGCAATACTTTGCGTCATGCGCGTTCATTCATTAACGCCATTAAAAAGAAATCATGGAATAATGCCTGCACCGACCTCTCACAATCCTCCTCCCTCTCCCAATTCTGGCGTACGTTTCGTCGCCTTAACCGCACCTCCAAACCCTACTCCACCTACCCCATCATTCATAACACCATTGCCCCTGCAACTGCTAAATCAAACGCCGATACCTTTGCCCAACACCTCTCCCAAACCTTTTCTCCTACCATCACCCCTCTCCTTCGCCATCCTTACAAACCCTTAATACTTCAACAGACTGATCCCCAACGACCCCTCTTAAAGCCCTCTTTTACCCATCTCCCAACCATTGATTACCGCCATTCCTTAAACCTCCTCATTACCCCCAACGAAATCCACTGATGCTTATCCAATCGGCGCACTACAGCTCCAGGAGGCGACGGTCTTACGTACCACGCCTCCGAGAAGCTCCAGAACTCATTTTCACCTTCCTAGCTCTTATATACAATACTAATAGTGGCCGGTATATACCGGCCACTATCCCCCCCACTGGGGAGATGCCAACATCCTACTCCTTCTGAAACCCTCAAACCCCCTGGCCCACCTAAACTCCTATCGCCCCATCAGTTTGCTCCCTGTCCTGGCAAAGCTTCTTGAAATTATACTCACCCGTCGCTTATACCAATACCTCAACTCCCTTAATCTCCTCCCCCCTGGTCAAGCTGGCTTTCGTCCTAATCACTCAACCCACGACCACCTCTTTCATATCTCTTCATCCCTCGAGGCCTACCTTCCCGCCACCAGCCGAAGGAAAGCCGCACTAGTTTGTTGAGAAAGCCTTCGATACGCTCTGGTGGCCTGGTCTCATCTACAAATTCCGTCACCTCCCTGTTCCCCCATCATATGTCCGTTTCCTATCTAATTTCCTCACCGCTCGCTCCACTCAAATCCCTATTCCCTTTACGCTCTGGTGTTCCCCAAGTCAACCCATTATCCCCCCCCCCCCTTCTATATATCCTCTATTGCTATGATATTCCGATCCCCTCTCCCTCTCTCCGACTATATCAGTACGCTGATGACCTCACTGTTCTTGCCTGTACTCCCCGCCTAGATACTCTCCGCCGCTATCTCCAAACCTACTTGAATTCCCTGCAATCCTGGTGCAATGCCTGGCACATCCAAATTAACCCCGCCAAATCCCAACATATTATTTTCAAACGTTCCCTGCGCCGCTGTGTCATCACCAACCGTTTACACATTCTTTTTTAATAACGAACCCATTCCCGAAGCTAACCTTCTAAAATATCTAGGCATCACTTTCCAAAATTACTTAAAATGGAACCATCACCTCGCCCAATTCTATCGCTCCGCCCTCACCCGCTTTAAACTACTTCGTAATGTTACTGGCATAACATGGGGCCTTCGCCCCAATCAAATCCTCAACCTATACTAATCCTTCATCCACCCCATCATCACCTACTCCTCCCTTACCTGGATAACAGCCACCCCTCCCCAACATGCTCAATTTTCCATCCTAGACCGCCATGCACTACGTATAGCTTATCACCTTAAATTAGACACCCCTTACCGTGACGTAACCGCCCTCCTCACCTTCCCTCCCATTCTTAGTCATATCCATAAACTCCGCCTTAAATACCTACAACGTCCCCAAGCCCTCAATAATGATCAAGCCTTAGATGCTATAACCGTATCCCCCCTCTCTCATGCCCTTCTCACCGACACCCGTACACCCGCTTCTGGTCATTTATTCCCCCTTAAGACCTAGCCTTCCTGCAACCCCCCCCCCCCCCCTTCCATTTGTAAGCAGTACTCCGCAGACTTCTTTTGAGGTTGCAATTTTGGCCAGCCCTTCTCAAGTGTGATACCTCAATCGGCACACAAGTGCCTGATGACCATATTTTCCCTTTCTACATTTATTTAATTTCCCGTCTTTTCTTTGCTTAAAGTGGATGAATTTTCCCACCATTTAATTTCTTGTTATTATTCTTTACATAATATGTTGTACTAGATTTTTGTACAGTTTACCCATCCCTAGCATCAATTTAAGTCAAGCCCCTCTTTAACACTGGCCTACCGCATGCCCATGCCAACATGAACTGAAAGTGCTCAGGCCAACCTCGCTATGAAGAAAAACTCGCGTGTGCGTGCGTGTGCTCTTACAAAAGAATATTTGTACTAAATATGTTTCATTAATCAATTTTATGTCATACTACTATTTACTAAGAACATTTACCAAAGACATTCTAAAAACATTCTCATGCTTGACTACTGCATGTAAAACCAAATAAACGGGGCTTCGCTTGACGACGCCCGGGCGAGTGTGGTATGACGGTCTCGCCCTGGTGTAGGCCGCCCTGTTGTGAGCGGGATCGACTCCCTGCGTCAGGTTTTTCTCTTTTCTCTAATTTTTCTCACACGTATGTATTAGCATACATTTCAACTTTAAATCTACTCCACTATTTTTATTCATATTCACAAGGCACAAGAGCTCCTCGTTGAGCTGGGTGCCCGCCCCATATGGGGAATGAAATAATTTCGCTTCAGTTCAGTTCATTCATGGTCTTCTCCACCTCTTCGATTATATATCCATACGTCGACGACCTTGCCATTCTCGCCCTATTCCCAGACCCTTCAAACCTGGTGCAACCATTGGCACATTCAAGTCAATCCCCAGAAATCCCAATACATCCACATTAAACGCTCCTGCATCCGTCGCTGCCCCACCCATCGCCTCCATTTTACCTTCAATAACTCAACCATTCCCCAATTCAATCATCTTAAATACCACGGCATCACTTTTCAAAACAACCTGCCTTGGAACCTCCACTTCGACTCCGTTTACAAACGCTCCCTCTCCCGTTTCCGAATCCTCCGTCTCCTCACCGGTAAGACCTGGGGCCTACGGCCTCACCAAATCCTCAACGTTTATAAGACTTTCATCCACCCCATCTACACATACGCCTCACTCACCTGGCTCACCGCCCACCCCCGCCTTTATTTCCACCTCCTCACTCTTAACCACCACGCCATCAGAATCGCCTACCACTGTAAACTCGATACTCCCTCCGCCACCCTCACTGGTCATCTTCCCGTCCGCACACATCCACTCCCTTCGTTTCGCCTACCTTAACCACGCTCGTCGCCACCACTCCTCACAAGCTATCGAGCTATCTCCCTATGCCACTGCCATCCTAAACTCCACACGCACTCCGGAAACCGGTTATCTTTTCCCTCCACTATTAGGCTAGCCCCCTTCAACCCCACCTTCATTTTGTTCTGTGCACATATTCTACATATGCTACATTCTTTCTGTTGAGGGGCTACAGTCAGCCCTGCATCTTTGTTTACTGACGACACCACAAGTGCCCTCTATTTTATTTTTTATTTTCACCATTTTCTTATCACTTTCCCATCGCCCCTGTCGCAGCTACATCAATTTTTCTTTACAACGAACTTTCTCTTACCATACTGTCTATTTCGCTCTCCGGACTGGCTCCACGCATCGTCCCCTAGTGTCACCAGTGCGATCAGTGTACTTCGACTCTCGTTCGCCGCTATACAACAAGTGAATATAGTGATACGTGTGCTTTCGCCAGTATATGTTTTTTAGCCTATTTTCATTTATGAAAAGAATAGGCTTATGAGATCACCTTTTGTCCGTGTGTCTGTCTGTGTGTGCGTGTGTGATGGTGTGTGTGATGATGATGTGTGTCCCCCCTAATAACTTCTAAACGCCTGGAGTGATTTCAATGAAACTCGGTAAGTTATTAGCACTATTCCAGGCGACCCCGTCTGTGCCCTTCCAATTTTGTTACGTCTCACCAATCCAACATGGCGGCTGTGCAAAATATTTGACCAGCATTCAATATCTCCGAAACTATTACCGATAGCACCCTGGAATTTTGTACGGTGATAAAGGGAACTACTGGAAGTTCACCCATGTGACCTTAGAGAAACTGATAACTACAAAACCAACATGGCGGCCAAGCGAAGTTGCGACTTTTAAATAGACGTTTCTCATGATTTAACCATCCAAACGCAAAGAAACTTGGTACAGTATATGTTTATACACATTGTAATGCACCGACATCTAACTTCATTCAATTGTTTACATAACCTCAGGATGGCGCCTGTGAGAAAAATTTCACCAGCATTCTATATCTCTGAAACTATTACTGGTATCACCCTGAAATTTTGTACGGAGATAAAGGGTAATGATGGAAGTTCATCTATGAGACTTTATAAAAACCAGTTAACTACAAAACGAACATGGCGGCCAAGCGCAGTTGAAAGTTTTAAATAGACTTTTCTCGCTATTTAATAATCCAAACGTAATGAAACTTGGTACAGCAAATGTTTATACACATTGTTATGCACTGGTATCTAGTTTAGTTCAATTGTTTACATAACCTCAAGATGGCGGCTGTGCGAATTTTAAAATTAAGTTTTTATTACTTGTGTCGTAATCATGCGATCGAAGTGAAAGTTTGAATAATGAAACTACGCAATAATTTTCCTTCAATGGTACATGACTCTATGGCCTATACATATAACAATCCAACATGGCGACCATCCGAAATATTTAGACGGAACTCAATATCTACGAATCTGTTACAGCAATCAAACTGAATTTTTTAATGTTCATAGGGGCAATGAACATAAGTTTACCTGTAGGACATTCAATAACCTGGTGATCACAAATCCAACATGGTGGCGACACGAAGTATAAATATTCACAAGGTCGTTTCTCGCTATTTAACCATCCGAGTAGAGGACACTTGGTACAGTAAATCCTTATACAAATGTTAATCCACTGGTATCTTTTTTTTCAATTGTTTCCATAACCACAAGATGGCAGCTGTGCAAAATTTTGAAATATCATTTTTACTTCTTGTGTCCTAATCATGCGATTGAAGTTTGAATACTACACGTACGCAATAATCTTCATGTAACAGTCCATACTCTATGACCTACATACACTCAAGAAAATGGAAATTGCAACACCCAGAAGGAGTGGTGCTACATTGCTGCAATTGAACATGCAGGACGAGTGTTCGGTTGTGATTCGATGATTTCATTTTCAGGTCCCTCTGACCGCAAGTGTGGACATCAATCAATACAGGATGTGCCCACCACGAGCTGCAATACATTGATGAATTCGGCGAGGCATGGAGTCAATAAGGCCCTGGATCGCTTCCTGAGGAATTGTGGCCCATGCTTTCAGCACTGCACGGGTCAGTTTTTCCAGAGTTGTGGGTGGCTGAGGACGGCTGGCCAGTTGTCGACCCTTCATGTCCCACACATGCTCAATAGGACTGAGGTCCGGGCATCTGGCGGGCCATTCTAAGGTTGTGTTGTCGTGGAGAGCTTCTCTGGAGATGCGTGCAGTGTGAACCCGGGCATTGTCCTGCAAAAAACATCCCATTTGCAATGTTCGCCATCATAGGGACAACCACTGGATTGAGTACCCTATCAACGTACTGTCGAGCAGTCATAGTGCCCTCAACAAGCCCTAATTGTGATTTCACATTAAAGCCAATAGCTCCCCAGACCATAATGCTTGGTGTTGGCCCTGTATGCCTCTCGACAATAAGATCTGGGCGGCCCCTCTCCCCGGTACGTCGGCGCACACGATTCCGACGATCACTGCGGGCGAGACAGAAGCGCGATTCATCAGTAAAGACGACCCTATGCCATTCGTCGATCCACGTCGATCGTTCTGGACACCAGGTCAGCCTTAAACGTCGCTGTTGTGAGGTCAATGGAACACCTTCTGCAGGGACACGGGATCGTAAGCCAGCTGCACGCAGGCGATTACCAACTGTTTGTTGTGTAACGTGGGGTGCCACAGCTGCTCGAATTTGCGCTGCTGTTGCATTGGGTTCCATCCGGGCCATCCGAATGATGCGGCGATCCTCTCTCACAGTTGTCTGTCGCGCTGGGCCTGTGCCTGGTCTATGAGTGTGGGTACCTTCATTTGACCACTGCTGCCATACACGTTGTACCGTAGATGCATGTCAGCCAACACGTGCAGCGACAGTCCTTAGCTATAATCCAGTCTCACACAGCCCAATTATCCGAGCCCTCTCAAACGGCGACAATAAGTTGATCGCGTGCTCTTCTCTGTCGTCGAGGCATGTTTGACGGGGAACACTTCACTGCACAGACTGCAAGTCAACTACGCTACACCAGAGTCCGTATACTGGAGTTTCCGCGACCAATCACATGGGGAGGGCTGTAGCAATAATCCAATGGGTCTGAAACTTTGATAGTTTACATACCTACATGGCATCGTTCCATATCTTGAAAATCAACACAAACGACCAGTGCCTTCATGGTGTTGCAATTTCCATTTTCTGCAGTGTATTTAAGAATCCAACATGGCTACCATCCGCAATATTTAGTCGGTTCTCAATATCTACGAATCTATTGCAGCAATCAAACTTAAATTTTGTATGTTGATAGAGGCAATTAACATAAGTAGGATATATGAAAATAGGATGTATAGTTCTGCTCGGAACTACTTGTTTCTTTCAGCATGAACAATAGACATTCTTGTTGGACTTTAATAAAATACGTCTTCTTTTTTTTCTGTGCCATTACTAGTGGTGTTTCTTTTCTTTTACAGCAATATGAACACTAGACATTCTTTTCTGGACTTTTCAACTACTGGTACACAAATAACGGTGACTGCAGCAATTCTAAATTAGACTAGCCCCATGGAGGGCAACGGTGACCCCGTTAAACAACACATTTTCTCTGCTTTCGGACTCTAATCCTGCGGTCAAACAACGTCGAAGGAAACGACGTTGACGGGGTTCCAAACCGGACTCCCCTTCAACCCCTACGTCCAATGACTTCAAAAAATCATGAGAACCCAATTACTCTGAATATCAACCTCCACCAAGACACAGGACCGTGGAGAGCGGCGATGGGCCCCGGGGCTGGATTCTCCCGGGCCTCCCTCTATAACTAAGCTCTGTAAAATTAATTTTAATCGTCGTAAATTTGCATAAACTGATTTTGCGCAATTTTGTTTTTGCACAAAATGTTCATCACGAAATCAATTACAAGAACATAAAAAACCAGCAATAAATTATAATAATAATTGAAGGATGCTGAACTGCTATGCCCAAGATCGCAGGTTTAAGTCCGGCCGAAATCGTCGAACTTTTAAGAGCGTTAAAATCCTTTAGTATGCCCTTATTCGGAGGAGAAGTAAAGCCGGCGGGCCCATGTCTGAGATTTATGGCATGTAAAAGATCCTACCACTACAATTGGTAGTGTATAGTCAAAAATTGTAGGTTATTTTGTTAGAAACGCTCAATCAAGTTCCAAAGTTCGCCACTGAGTGTCAGTGGCAGTGGCGTCTGGTAGCCAAAGTTGGAACTACTTGAAATTGGACTTGTTGAGGAGCCTACGGACATTTTATTGAAATGTCCTGATATGACCATTGGCTGCAATAAATACTGTATAAAATACTGTATAAATAATATTTCAATTATATATTCCACAAAATACAGGCTATAACATTTATTTTTATCATAAGCAGAGCGTGAATTACTATCAATATAAATAAGTTAATGCTTATATGTAAAATTTACAACAGTGAAACTGGAGGAATGTATGCAAATTTATTTGCAAATTCAATGTTTAAACCTGACAAAGGCGTACCAATGCATTATTTTCAATTAACAAAAATAAATATCACGAGTAAAGCCATCGAAAACTATGTAATATTTTTCTTTAAATTCAGTATACTGTTTAGTTTTGGCATTTTACAGATCTAAATTTGTCCCGATGAGCTAACATTGTAAGCATGCACAGTGTTCAGATTTAATGTTCTGCCGATCCTCTTTGATATCAATAATTTTAGAACCTCAGTGATACTCGAAAAAGCAATATGCTCGTTTGTCGTACACAAATTTGAAAAAAAATAATTATTTAACGGACCGTAATTTCATCGCTTTTACAGTATTTAACTTGGGAAAAAATTCACATTGAAAAAAACTGTTGTCCATGAACTCGGAAACAGGTGGGTTCGAATTCTACCGTCGGTGATTCTAAGCTTATTTTCCATGATTCATCGTTTTAACCCTATAGCCAGAGGCTGTAGTTCCACCCTCGTACATTAATTTCCTCCTCAATTCTATCCCAAATTTATTAAAAATATATGATTAACTTCAGATATAGATTGTCGGACAGAGTTCTACACGCACAGTAAGTAGAAAGGACTAATAACCTCGACGTCCTGAACCCATGTGGATTGGTTCAAGTGTCGAATCCATACCTTTATATGCAAGAAAGAGAAGAAATAATGCAGTCTTTAGGAGAGATTTTTAAACAATTTTAAAGGGTTAATAAGAAGTTGGACTGTTACAAGGTGACGCAAGCGCGAGTTACCGCTAGTCACGGGAGCATGGGAACACGGCTGACGCGGCGATAAGAGGCTAGCGCATGATTATTAATAGAGCTGGTACTTTTCCGCCTTGAAAGACAGAGAAGAAATTTCGGAAAAAAGACCTTACTCAGCGATAAATTGCCAACGTCGCAATGACACAAGAGGAGAAATAATTAAAATTAAGCAATTTGCAAGCATTTAATTAATAAAATGAATCCGTCACTGTTGATAATCCTGGGAAAGAGATTTTTGTGTGTGGAAAAAGTTGTAATAAATGCACCGGAAAGAAGTGCATATGCAGCAAGACGTCGATAGTTATTCCCCGAGCCCGAAGCTGACAGAGAGGTACAACAAAACTCCAATACCCACGCATCTCAGGAGCCCATTTATTTAATATCATGCGATTTAATGATCGATTTTCGTTATTAAAGAAACCCTTTTTACATTTAAAACGAGAGCTTTTTGAAGACATATTTTTCAAAATTATGTGACGATTATTTTAGAAGTTAGTCTTGGAGAAGAAACAAATCTGATCTTTTTGTGGCAGATTTCAATATAAACCCTGGACGCGCCAGGAAGTTCGTTCAGTTTTAGTGAGCGCAGAGGCGCTGCACGCTGGATTAACAACATAGAGTCTTCAACGTCTTAGAAGGGCGTGTTGCTGTTTCAACGAGTATTATTCGGTCTTGAGCGACCGCTGAGGCGGGTTGCGCTGAATCGAAGTACATTCAGTCTACCAGAGGTGCCGGAGGGCACGGTACTGTTTCACCAACGTTAAATGCAGTATTCATCAGGCCGAGAGAGGTCGTGTTACTCTGTATCGCAGACGAGCACCCCGTATGGGAGTCACCGCTTAAGTATCGTCAACAGTATCGCCGTGAGAAGAAGCATCAGCATCCTTGTTATAGGAAACATAGTATCAAGCTTCGGACATTATAAATTTTTACAAGTACAGTCAAAGTTTAGGCTGCGGACTTAAAGTAATTACCGGCGATAGGTACTCGAACCTAAATAGTTTCAGTAAAAGTATCAACATCATAGGATTTCGAAGTACCCATGAACAGCGAACTAAAAAATTCTATATCTGCGTTAAATAACCAGCTCAGGGCAAAACGTGATAGTAACGCCTAGTGTTCCTGAACTGAGGAGACTAGAGCGGAGTGCGATAGAATTTAGGAATCGAGAGTCCAGGCATTGTCTATGTGTAGGCAAATGAACAGTAAGGCATTGGAATTATTCAAATAGTTAAAGAACCGCAGCAACAGGAAGTAAAATCCACGTATGGATTATCTGGAAAATAAATCACTAGGTCGCCGTTATACCAGTTCGAGCGATCCTGGGAGCAAAACGTCAGTGACAAACTTATGTTAAACGAACAATTTAGCATACGATATCGTGCATTAAAATCATAAGCCGATAGTCAAAAACCCGGAATAAGAGAATCAACCGTTCCAGTGAGGGTAGTTCGATCGAGACTTTCAACCATCCAATAGAATTAGGAAGCCGACGTAAATGAAGTGCAAACCCTTGGAAACGGGAAAGGATAAGGAAATCACGTGTGTTAATGGCAAAGTAACAAATGCCTGAGTGATAAAATTTTATGTAATTCGAGTTTAGTGAAATGTTTGAGTGTAATATATTTTTTTTTGTGAATTTGTATCTGTTTTTTTCGTGTGAAAATGAATCCCAAAATGGTATTCTTTAGATTAAATGTGATCAGTGTATATGTTTTATGTGATGTTAAAAAAGTGTTACCAAGTGTAAATATGATCATGAATATGGCTTAAGAAGCAGTAAGTGGGTGAAATGGTTCATCGTTGGAAAACTCGGTCTCTGACCGGAAAATCATGTGAGTACTAATTTCAGTATTATGTGTTTAGGGAAGATTTGCGTAAAATCCTCAGAGGTTGAAGTAGGGATGTGTAAAAACAGGTGAAATATGGGTTGCGCTATCTGAACGATTAATTTGATTGAAATATAAGTAATTTGAAAGATTAATTAATCCCGTGTGGAAAATATTCAGTGGAATATCAGTGTAATGGCAAAGATATAATTATTGTGAAGCAATAATAATAATAATAATAATAATAATAATAATAATAATAAAAAAAAATTAATTAATTATGTGATGAATTTTATATTGAATATGTTGTAGCTGCGAAAAGCTCCTTGAATGAATTGTTAATACGTTGAGGAACCAGAAATGTTCTTAATGTTAAATCTAGTTATTGTTGATGGAGGCCAAGACTGATTACATTATTTTTGAGATTAAACGTTTAAATTATACGCCAAATCAATACATAAACAAATATATATTTTATATATTAGTACATGTTTCGACCCACAGTGGGGTCATCCTCAGCCTAGAAAGAAAATCAATTAAGAATTGGAAAACTAAAATTGATTTTCTTTCTAGGCTGAGGATGACCCCACTGTGGGTCGAAACATGTACTAATATATAAAATATATATTTGTTTATGTATTGATTTGGCGTATAATTTAAACGTTTAATTCTAACATCAATACGGATATTTAAAACATTTGTTTCCAATGGCAAATGTATTTGCATTTTATTTTTGAGACGAAAATCAAAATTTTATTTGATGTATTTCTTTCTTTCTTTCTTTCTTTCTTTCTTTCTTTCTTTGAAAGGCAATTTGGCTGGTTGATGTAATGAGCGCCATGTCGCTCATTTGCCGTAAATTGGTCACGCTAGGAACGCGTTGAAATGCTCGGTAATATAATTGTGAGGGACAGTTAGTCGCGGTAATGAGTTATGTTGTTTTATTGGTAAGCGCTGGTTGAGTGCCAAGACCTTCCTTAAGTCGCGAATATGATGTGGTTGTATGCAATACAGGAAAAGGGTGCAAATTATGTGAATTGTGAGCGCCGGATGAGTACAGATACCTTCCCTAAGCCGCTAATGTTGTAAGTCCTCAGAGTTGGGATATGGTTCCCGAGGCAGTTTTAAAGGAATGAACTCAGATTCTTCCGCGTCGAAGCCCCTTATATGTTTGTTGTATCATTGATCCTCTTACCCACTAATGATGACACTTCATAATTATACTTTACCGAAGCTAAAATAATAGGTGTGTAGAACCTAATAATGTATTGTTGTTGATTTGTATTATAAGCAAAGAAACGCATTAAAGCAGCTGGTAGCAAGCGCTGTGTAGCCCGTCTCGAGGGTGAGACCGTGGTCCCCCTCCTTTCAGAGCCATAAATAAGCCGAGTGCTGTAACACTCTTAAAACTCTTTCATTGCGAAAGGTCAGGGACATGTTGTCTGGTTCACGTTACACGGATGTGTTTAAGATTGTTTTAACGACCCAGTATTTGAACTGAGGTCCCTTTACGTTAATTTATTATTGCTTGAAGAGTTCAGATCGTTGCTTCCTTAAGATATAATTGTCTTTGCAGACAACATAATAAAATCCCTAACTTCATTATTAATTGATCTAGTTGATTCACGAGTTATGATGAGAATATTGAGATATGGGCGTTATCTTAAGTTGACTTTGTCAGTAGTTTTCTATAACTCGGGGATACGCAAGTTTTTCCCAAGCACGGTAGTGAGTTGGTAGCTTGAGAAGAGAGATGGTAACAAAATGATTATTGTGGGAGCCCAAAATAATTAATAAGTAGCCATACTATAATATTGTAATTGAAGCTAGATATATTCATGTAAAAACTAATTAGTGTGTGTTTAATCGTTAACACGATGCATGTAAGCTTTACCGAGCCATTTGGAGCTCGTTTTTAAGGAGTTAAGATTTATACTATATGGGAGTGAAACTCAGATGAAGGTTTTGTTTGGTTTTTGGATAACCATTAATTATATTTTGTGAATCATTATTTTGAATTCCTTGTTCGTCTTTGGAACAAGTGTGAAGTGTAGTGTCAGTGTTTTTATGTTTATTTTTGTAGCGCCATTTTTTGAATAATTAAATGTTTTGATAGTAGGATTTTGATTTTGTTTATTTTTTGGAAGTGTATCCTATGCTTAATCCAGAGTGTGTAAGTCACAGAGTGGGAGAACATACCATGAACCCCGATACTCCCGATTGAGCATTGCTGGCGAACTGTGATTTGCATATTTCATTGTTGAAATGGGCACATGGGTGAATAGAAGTTATGTGCTTGGATTAATGCTTTTGGGAACACTAAAGACGGTCATATCACGTAAAGGTAAAATAGTGATAGGATTAGCTACAAAGTATAAATTTAACTGACCGCATTGGGACCCTGGAAACTCACACCGAGCAGCCCTAGATACCCCCTATATCATTGAAAATGGCGCCCAACGTGGGGCCTTCGGCAGTACAAACCACCCCCGGAATGGTTTTCGAGAAATTGTAATTTTTGGCTGATGTCTCGCGGAGGGTGGCCAAGTGTGTATACACCTTGTGTAGCACATAACAACTACAATGGCGCCTAGTACTTAGGGGCTGAGTTTTCCGAGGGAAAACCCGAGTTTTACCTGAAAAATAAAATTTTTCATTTTTTGAAAAATATGGTTTTTCAAAAATTTTTGAATTTTAAGAAAATCACTCCCATAATTGAGTTGATATTGTAATGAGTTAATAAACCATACGGGTACGAATCTAAGAAGTGATTATCCGGGCTGTTAGGCCGTGGTCCAGTAGGGCTGTTGTTTCCCGACGTTTCAGCGAAGACTGCGTTCGCCAGGATTTTGTTTGTACATACGGGTACGTTTTATTAAACACCCGTACTGAGGTTAAAATTTGGAAATTGGGACACAAGAGTTCAGAGTACCATCTCTCATGCATGAACAAATGATGGGACAGAGTAGCCCATTATATTCTATGAATGAATTGTAATATGGAGGTCAGTGAGGAGCAGCAAATGCTCTTAAATGATATTATGTCGGAGGATAATATTAAGGCCAATGATAAGTTAAGCCTAAGGAAAGTGTTCACAAATGTAAATATGAATCCAAAGACATTGTTTCACGAAGAGATGGTAATATGCCTTTGGAACATAAGGAAATGGTTGAGCCTAAGGAGCTCAAAAATGATGTTAACACAGGTATTATACAAAGTAATCCGATTCAAAGGGAACGTGTGCAAAGTAAAATCAATAATGAGGATAAGAATGAGGATGATTTAAAGTCTCATTTAGAAACGCAAGTTCAAACAGGATTCAAAGCTGATAGCGAAAAGAATGATAGTCGTAGCATTCCACGTCAGGAAAAGGAGGTAAGGGAATATAGTGCGTTAATAAAAGAAATACTTAAGAAACCTAGGAAAATGAGTGAGGAACTTTGGAAGTTTCAAATGGAATTAGGGCTTCAGAAAAAGCGTCTGAAAATCAGAGCATTAATGAGGGAAATTCAGAAAGAAACTGACTCTATAGATGAGGTCAGGGAGATAATAGTTCAGAAACTATCTGTAATATCTAGCCAAGAGTTAGAAGAGGCATACGCGAAAACCCTAGTATTAAAAAGTCATTGAGAGAAATGGAGAAGAAATTTGTGAAACGCATGGTTGAAGAAGGGAAAATAGAATTAGCTCCGTGGGAACAGATAAAGACATTCACTGAGGAAATAAGTGAACTAGGAGAACAATGGTCGGAAGTGAATGATAAATGGTCTAACGTTTTACGGAAGATCAGTTACTTTGATCACGACAGGAGGAAATACCCGAAGGAACAGATGGCTTATATAAGAGAGGAAAGGGATAAGATGCATCAGTTCACAATGAGCATGTATGACGAAAGGGGGATAATAACCATACAGGAATTAGCCGAGATAAGGAAAGTTAAACTCCAGGAATTTCAAGAGAATCTAGAGGCTGCTAGGAAAACGTATGATGAATATATACTAGCGCAGGACCTCAAATCAAAAGAAATAGTTATCCCAGTCAAAAGTAACACAGAAGAAATTGAGGAAAAGGAAATAACGGTGCCTGAGGAGCCCGAAATTTGCCTTAACCAATCCAAAGAAGAAAAAGAAGTAGAAATTGTTGTGACCCCTATGGAAATAGAGAAAACTATTGAGCCATGTGAAGAAAAAGTTAAGGATAGTAAAGAGGAAATGATAATTTCACATCAGAGAGAATGCCAAAATGAAAACGAGTCTCAAATAAAAGAGGACCACTCTTATGCAAAGAACGACCATGAAGAGAAAGTAGAGGAAACACCTTTTAAGGAAGAGATAGATCAGGAAACCGAAATAGCAGAAAGCTTTATTTAATCCCAAAATGCAATGCTACAAGAAACTAGAGAAATTCCAGAGGAAAGTAATAAGTCTGAGGAAGACATAATGGAATTGGAAAGTCAAGAAAAAGATTTTGAAAATAATTCCGAGCAGAAAGATGAAATTCCAATACAGGAAAATGAGGATGAGGATATGGAAGTGAAAGAAGAACAATTGAAGGCACAGATTATGGAACTATTATTGAAATATCAGGCATGTAGGGAGGAACGTAAAAAGGCAATGCCAGTTGAAATAGAGGTAGACTCTAATGCCAGGAAAGAAACCCTTATAAGGAAAGAGGAAATAAGTACGGATACTGAAAGAAATATAGAAGCAGTAAAAGAACCATTCACCTTAGAAGAACCGCAAAACAGCAAGGGTCAGATCAGTAGTATAAAATGGCCAGAAACAGCTCAGAATCATAAGATAAGAGACAATCCAAAGACATTTTATTGTTGGAAGCGAAGGAAGAAAAAGAAAGGGAGATCCGTCAAGAGCTCAGTAATTGGAAGAGCAGGAAAAAGAAATTGGAAAGGGGGATAGAGAAAGTATCCCAGAACAGGAATTCTAACGGGTTAAGCTATATGCACCCATTATAGATAAAATTTAGATATTTTGGAATAATGCCATCTCGATACGAGATGAATGAAAAAGGAGGAGAGCAGAAAAGGACCAACGGGGTAGGGCAAGCACGAACCCGCTGCGTCTAAACAATTTGTTATTATACACTATAAAATAGTAACTTGAGAAGAAAGGAGACAGACAGGCAGAAAGCCAGTCCCAGAAAATGAAGAAGGAAAGGAACCCGTCTGACACATGTCTGGAACGCGTGCCAGAGTGTGCGGAGGCTGAGGAATACCCGAACGAGACAAGAGATTTATGATCTTAAGTGGAGACGTCCGCTTAAAGGGAATGAATAGAGGGAACCCTATTGAGACTATAACAAGCCAGAGAAAGGGAGTGCTTGTAAAATGGAAAAGGAGACCAGAAGGTACTGCGAGATGTTATGATGGCTACGACACTGAAAGGATAAAATTTTCTATGAAAAATACTTAAATAAATTTCCTCAAATTTCGAAAATTTATTTACACAAGGAAGGGAGATTTGAACCCATGTGGATTGGTTCAAGTGTCGAATCCATACCTTTATATGCAAGAAAGAGAAGAAATAATGCAGTCTTAAGGAGGGATTTTTAGAGAATTTAAAAGGGTTAATAAGAATTGGGCTGTTACAAGGTGACGCAAGCGCGAGTTACCGCTAGTCACGGGAGCATGAGATCACGGCTGACGCGGCGATAAGAGGCTAGCGCATGATTATTAATAGAACTGGTACTTTTCCGCCTTGAAAGACAGAGAAGAAGTTTCGGAAAAAGATCTTTCTCAGCGATAAATTGCCAACGTCGCAATGACGCAAGAAGAGAAATAATTAAAATTAAGCCATTTGCAAGCATTTAATTAATTAAAAGAATCCGTCACTGTTGATAATCATGGGAAAGAGATTTTTGTGTGTGGAAAAAGTTTGTAATAATTGCACAGGAAAGAAGGGCATATGCAGCATGACGTCGATCGTTATTTCCCGAGCCCGAAGCTGACAGAGAGGTAAAACAAAACTTCAATACCCACGCATCTCAGGAGCCCATTTACTTAATATCTTGCGATTGTATGAACGATTTTCGTGATTAAAGAACCCCTTTTTACATTTAAAACGAGAGCTTTTTGGAGACATATTTTTCAAAATTATGCGACGATTCTTTTAGAAGTTAGTGTTGGAGAAGAAACAAATCTGATCTTTTTGTGGCAGATTTCAATATAAACCCTGGACGCGCCAGGAAGTTCGTTCAGTTTTAGTGAGCGCAGAGGCGCTGCACGCTGGATCAACAACACACAGTCTTCAACGTCCTAGAAGGGCGTGTTGCTGTTTCAACGAGTATTATTCGGTCTTGAGCGACCGCTGAGACGGGTTGCGCTGAATCGAAGTTCATTCAGTCTACCAGAGGTGCCGGAGGGCACGGTACTGTTTCACCAACGTTAAATGCAGTATTCATCAGGCCGAGAGAGGTCGTGTTACTCTGTATCGCAGACGAGCACCCCGTATGGGAGTCGCCGTTTAATTATCGTCAACAGTATCGCCGTGAGAAGAAGCATCAGAATCCTTGTTATAGGAAACATAGTATCAAGCTTTGGACATTATAAATTTTTACAAGTACAGTCAAAGTTTAGGCTGCGGACTTAAAGTAATTACCGGCGATAGGTACTCGAACCTAAATAGTTTCAGTAAAAGTATCAACATCATAGGATTTCGAAGTACCCAAGAACAGCGAACTAAAATATTCTATATCTGCGTTAAATAACCAGCTCAGGGCAAAACGTGATAGTAACGCCTAGTGTTCCTGAACTGAGGAGACTAGAGCGGAGTGCGATAGAATTTAGGAATCGAGAGTCCAGGCATTGTCTATGTGTAGGCAAATGAACAGTAAGGCATTGAAATTATTCAAATAGTTAAAGAACCGCAGCAACAGGAAGTAAAATCCACGTATGGATTATCTGGAAAATAAATCACTAGGTCGCCGTTATACCAGTTCGAGCGATCCTAGGAGCAAAACGTCAGTGACAAACTTATGTTAAACTAACAATTTAGCATACGATATCGTGCATTAAAATCATAAGCCGATAGTCAAAAACCCGGAATAAGAGAATCAACCGTTCCAGCGAGGGTAGTTCGATCGAGACTTTCAACCATCCAATAGGTTTAGGAAGCCGACGTAAATGAAGTGCAAACCCTTGGAAACGGGAAAGGATAAGGAAATCACGTGTGTTAATGGCAAAGTAACAAATGCCGGAGTGATAAAATTTTATGTAATTCGAGTTTAGTGAAATGTTTGAGTGTAATATATTTTTTTGTGAATTTGTATCTGTTTTTTTCCTGTGAAAATGAATCCCAAAATGGTATTCTTTAGATTAAATGTGATCAGTGTATATGTTTTATGTGATGTTAAAAAAGTGTTACCAAGTGTAAATACGATCATGAATATGGCTTAAGAAGCAGTAAGTGGGTGAAATGGTTCATCGTTGGAAAACTCGGTCTCTGACCGGAAAATCATGTGAGTACTAATTTCAGTATTATGTGTTTAGGGAAGATTTGCGTAAAATCCTCAGAGGTTGAAGTAGGGATGTGTAAAAACATGTGAAATATAGGTTGCGCTATCTGAACGATTAATTTGATTGAAATATAAGTAATTTGAAAGATTAATTAATCCCTTGTGGAAAATATTCAGTGGAATATCAGTGTAATGGCAAAGATATAATTATTGTGAAACAAGCATAATAATAATAATAATAATAATAATAATTAAATACATTAATCATTTGATGAATTTTATATTGAATATGTTGTAGTTGCGAAAAACTCCTTGAATGAATTGTTAATATGTTGAGGAACCAGAAATGTTCTTAATGTTAAATCTTGTTATTGTTGATGGAGGCTAAGGCTGATTAGGCTACATTATTTTTGAGACGAAAATCATAATTTTATTTGATGTATTTCTTTCTTTCTTTCTTTTTTTCTTTGAAAGGCAATTTGGCAGGTTGATGTAATGAGCGCCATGTCGCTCATTTGCCGTAAATTGGTCACGCTAGGAACGCGTTGAAATGCTCGGTAATATAATTGTGATGGACAGTTAGTCGCGGTAATGAGTTATGTTGTTTTATTTGTAAGCGCTGGTTGAGGGCCAAGACCTTTCTTAAGTCGCGAATATGATGTGGTTGTATGCAATACAGGAAAAGGGTGCAAATTATGTGAATTGTGAGCGCCGGATGAGTACAGATACCTTCCCTAAGCCGCTAATGTTGTAAGTCCTCAAAGTTGGGATATGGTTCCCGAGGCAGTTTTAAAGGAATGAACTCAGATTCTTCCGGGTCGAAGCCCCTTATATGTCTGTTGTATCATTGATCCTCTTACCCACTAATGATGACATTTCATAATTATACTTTACCGAAGCTAAAAGAATAGATGTGTAGAACCTAATAATGTATTGTTGTTGATTTGTATTATAAGCAAAGAAACGCATTAAAGCAGCTGGTAGCAAGTGCTGTGTAGCCCGTCTCGAGGGTGAGACCGTGGTCCCCCTCCTTCCAGAGCCATAAATAAGCCGAGTGCTGTAACACTCTTAAAACTCTTTTATAGAGAAAGGTCAGGGACATGTTGTCTGGTTCACGTTACACGGATGTGTTTAAGATTGTTTTAACGACCCAGTATTTGAACTGAGGTCCCTTTACGTTCATTTATTATTGCTTGAAGAGTTCAGATCGTTGCTTCCTTAAGATATAATTGTCTTTGCAGACAACATAATAAAATCCCTAACTTCATTATTCATTGATCTAGTTGATTCACGAGTTATGATGAGAATATTGAGATATGGGCGTTATCTTAAGTTGACTTTGTCAGTAGTTTTCTATAACTCGGGGATACGCAAGTTTTTCCCAAGCACGGTAGTGAGTTGGTAGCTTGAGAAGAGAGATGGTAACAAAATGAACATTGTGGGAGCCCAAAATAATTAACAAGTAGCCATACTATAATATTGTAATTGAAGCTAGATATATTCATGTAAATAATAATTAGTGTGTGTTTAATCGTTAACACGATGCATGTAAGCTTTACCGAGCCATTTGGAGCTCGTTTTTAAGGAGTTAAGATTTATGCTATATGGGAGTGAAACTCTGATGAAGGTTTTGTTTGGTTTTTGGATAACCATTAATTATATTTTGTGAATCATTATTTTGAATTGCTTGTTCGTCTTTGGAACAAGTGTGAAGTGTAGTGTCGGTGTTTTTATGTTTCTTTTGTAGCGCCATATTTTGAATAATTAAATGTTTTGATAGTAGGATTTTGATTTTGTTTACTTTTTTGGAAGTGTATCCTATGCTTAATCCAGAGTGTGTAAGTCACAGAGTGGAAGAACATACCATGAACCCCGATACTCCCGATTGAGCATTGCTGGTGAACTGTGATTTGCATATTTCATTGTAGAAATGGGCACAGTCCTAAGACTGAAAAATTAACCAAAAGGAAGTTCAGTTCATTGAACTTTATGTTAAAAGGGGTGGAAAGGGTATACTGTACACTGTGCAGTACTACGGCCTCTGTGACATAAGACGTAATCTCTTTTCATAATGAAAACATGATTTTTACACAAAGTCAATACGTTTTTTAAAACACTTTTTACATATGGTGTTTTTATGTTAACATTCTTAAAACTTGCTGCCCGTGAAGAGTCACGTCCTCGGGTCTAAGCCCAAACACTGATAAGTGATTTGGTTGAACGACGATCACACATCATCATATCAGGTGCGTTTCAAAAGTAACGAGCCGGAGGCAAGAAGGCGCAAACCGGTGACTACATCGGCTAATCGTGGCGTGTGTAACGAGGTGTGGAAGGTCACAGCCCGTCGCTAGAGGGCACGCGTGCACGTCACGTGACAATACAAAGTGAGCAACAGCATGCATCAATAGTCCAACGCTGCCAGTCGCATTGCAAACAGTGACATGGAGGCGTCAACCGAAGTGCAAAGAGGTGTTGTATGGTTTCTGACAGCGAAAGGAGTAGGGGGAACGGACGTTCATCGCCGAATGTCATAAGTGTACGGCGAACACTGCATGTCCCTTGCAAGGGTCAAGGCGTGGCACAAGCGCTTCAGGGAAGGATGGGGCACCCCTCTGCATTACCGATGACAACGTCCAACTGGTTGATGCACTCATTACCCAGGACTGCCGAGTGACAATGAACGCCATGGACGCCGTTGTTGCTCGACGACAATGCACGACCTCATACGGCCAACACAGTCGCGGAACTCCTGCAGAAATTCAAATGGGAGGTTCTCGGCTACCCTCCATACAGTCCAGACCTCTTTCCCTGTGATTACGCTATGTTTGGTCATCTGAAAAGGGCTCTGCGGGGCCAACGATTCACCTCGGACGCGGACGTCCAGCTGTACATGCGAAACTGGTTCACATCGCAGCCCAGGGAATTTTATGCGACAGCCATTCACCGCCTCGTGTCACAGTGGGACAAGTGCCTCAACAGCCAGGGCCAATACTTCTAACATACAGGTACTGGTTTCTGTAATTATGCCTCCGGCTCGTTACTTTTTGAACGCACCTTATACATTAAACAAAGCAAAATATATTTTCATAATTATCCTCGGGTATACTCATACGTAAGTCAAGTTATTTATTATGTGCTATCAGCAGATTGCAGCTGATCAGTGATTGTTTTCACAAAAGAAGGAAATGTGAATTTGAACTATATTTAGTAATTTGCTGTCAGTGAACTTCTTATAATTTAATATTGCTTTGCAGTAAGCAAAACTATAGCCAGGTTCTCCTAAAAATCCCCAATCCTACCTATGACTGATGACCATTGGGGGCGGATTTAATCCAAGATAATTGTTGTTTTATGAGGCCTAACATCTAGGTTATCGGCCCATTAAGCCAAGATTATGGGGGTGGACACAAAGGGTATGGAATGACACTAAGCTCAGAGTGGGGTCTGGGGATCTTCCTCCGGAAAATGTTGCAAAAATTATGTCCAAATTATTGAGTTATAGGCCACTTGGGTGATTATTTTTGTGATATTTTGGAGTAAAAATTTGGTAACCTTTGACATTTAGTGGCTATTGAAAAGACTCTCCGATATTGAAGTAAAAGCCCTTGCACCTTCATGTAAGACTTCGAGGTGTAGCTCACCAATAACCGTGATGGGGGTCTACCGCAAGTCTGCAGATCAGAGGTTCGAATCCCGGTGCTGACAGCGGCTATCCTGAGTGTGGTTTTTCTCACTCCCTCCAGACAAATGCCGGGATAGTACCTTATTTCAAGTCCAGGGACACCTACCTACTCTTAACCCTAATAATTGCAGTAATAGTCGCGACGGGCAACGCATTCCCTCTTTTCCTAGTCGGCAACTAAGAATACGGCATGTGATTGATCATGTCACAGAGGCCATAGCACAGCACAGTGTCGTCGTCCAGCAGTGGGAGGTTTTAAGAGGGTCTAAGTTTCTTCTCTCCAAGACAAATAGTTACAACAATGTTGCCAATACACCTCTCTTATTATACAATAACCACTAGCCTCTCCTTCAGTCTACACAATTAATTCTTGGTTTCCTATTTTGTTCGCTGTTTGAGAATCTTATAGTTTACTTCATTAATATTTGTGAAAACTACTGCTTTACAGTCAACTTCATTCAATAACGTGGAGGCCTTCAGGAACAAACCGGAAAATTAACGCGTCAGCAAATTAATACTAATATCTACAGTACTAGCTGATGCAAACGATTCCCAACCGAGCGCCAATGGTTCATTGCCCACCAGTGACACTAGACCTTCAAGCTACCAAGTACACGGGTTAAATGTCACAAGCCCCTAAATGAATTAACAACTGTTACGACAAATAGGCCTATTATTAACTGTTGAGTAAGACTACGAATGACACCGCAGTCGGGAAGCCGAATCCTGCATTCCTGCCGCGGCTTCGTCAGGTTCCGGAGTCATTTCCAAGTCATAGATAACGAGAGCAACTCATTTTATGTTTAACGGCACTGAGACGTAAAAGCGTATCATGAAAGGGCTTGATTCGCAAGGGAAAATATCTCTTCGCGTCCTGAAAAATAAGTGCTTTGCAGATCGATGCTGCTCTTTGGAATAAACGGCGTAGAAATGTCCAATAATAACAACAGCCACTGCACCAGCACAAAACAAATTGTATTTATATTAATATTCGGCAATACTTCATGTTAATTTTCCTCTAAATTAAGCAGAGTTCAAATATTTGGTCTTAAAAAATTCTGCGCGGTTGCCTACATGCAATATATTAATTTCTCCATCGCCATGCACACCACTGACGTTACTTATTTTTTAAGGGGTTGAGCAGCTAGGCCATATACCCCTACCACTGACTTTACTTATTGTTGTTTTATGGGGCGGAACAGCTACAGTAGGTCCTTACCACTGACGTTCAATGAGAGGAATTGGAAAACAAAGTTGAGTGTTTCAGTGCCCTAGCTTAATTGTAATTTTCTCCTGGTTAATTAAACACTCAGTCTAGAAAAATACTGGAATGTTACCTTAGTTTCAGTCTTTGGATACATTTCCCAGCTCTAGTACCAATAGTAATATAGGTTTTCAATAAATACCTTAAAAAGAAATGATTTGCGCACGAACCCAAGTACCTAGGAGTGTTGATGGTATTGAATGAACCAGTTATAATAATAATTATATTCCACCTAAACATACAGTGTTAATATTTGAAAGAAAAATAGCACAGTAGCGCCTCCTGGTGAAATAGACATGTACAATAAAGAAGAGAACAAAAGACGAGTCAGTGCAAAGTCTGTGCGTCCTAGACCATAAATTTATGCTCTAAGCTGTGCGTGACATGTGACAAGCGTCTCAAAAGATGATTTGTATTTTGTATTGTATTTCTCACTTGATAAATAAAGATTTACATTAAAACTAACAGGTTATGGGCCCAGGCCTCGTATAAATGGTATTATCTCGTGAGTGGATCCGAAGCTGAGCGCCTGTGGAACACGTGCTGTATTTTTTTGGGAGTAAGGATAACCTCAAAATGGCAACCGGCAGTGACTACAAAGTTCAAGTGGATAAACTTGAAGGACCTGAAGACTGGGCAAAGTGGAAATGGCATGTGTTGATGGTTTTGCGGTCGTATGAACTGGAAAATATTGTTGATGGTTCGAAAAAGTGTCCTGTGTTGCCGGCAAATTCAACTGCGCAACAAAAAGCGGCATATAAGCAGTGGTTGAGAGAAGACGCGAAAGCGGCCAGTTTGCTAGCAGGTGCGCTAGGAAAATCTGTTGCCGAGTTCGTGTTGACGTGCACCAATGCCAGTGAAATTTGGACAAAATTGAGCGCACGGTTCGAACGAAGCAGTACGCAGCGAGTGAACATGTTGATCGAGTCATTCTTCCGAGTGACACGTGACGACAAGGAGGACATCAGCAGCCATGTCGCGAAGTTACAGAAGCTTTATCAGGATCTGAACGACGAACTCCAAAAGCACAACGAAAACACGTTATCTGAAAGGGTTTTGAACGGTCGAATTTTATCCACGCTGGGAAATGAATATGATAATTTCAAGGATGTGTGGGACACGATTCCGACGGAAAATCAAACGGTGAACTTGTTGATTGAAAAATTGTGCACGATTGAACTGCGTGAACAAGGAAACGTGGAATCGACTGCGTTTGTGGTACGTAGTGCTCTCAAGAAGCATTCCCAGTATGGCAGTGGCAAAGGCAGCGCTGATGACAAGTCGAAGAAAAATGTTCAACGAGTAAAGCAGAAGTTTCTATGTTTCAAATGTAAGGAATTGGGCCATTGGGCAAGTGAATGTCCAGTGAAGAAGAAAGAGGGTGACACTAGAAACAAAAATAAGGAGAACAATGCTTCGTTTCTGACACATGCTATGAGTGCGTTAGACGGCGACTTTGTTCAAGCCGACGAGTGGTACTGCGACAGTGGCGCCACAAATCACATCACCGCGAACAAACGGTATTTTACAACATACGTCAAGTTTGCTGCTCCAAAGAAGATTTTGCTAGGAAAACGAGGTGTGAGCATGCTAGCTCACGGCAAAGGAACTGTAAACATTCAAGTGCGGCTGAACAACGCTTGGTTGAGTGCTGAGATGACTGAAGTTTTGTATGTTCCCGATGCAATGGCTCATCTGTTTCCTGTGAAAGCTGCTGCAAGGAAAGGTTTCTGTGCAAGACTTGACGACCAAACTGTTAGAATTGAAGACATGGTTACTGGAAAGGCGATGATGGCTGGACGTGTGAGTCATGGTCTGTATGTACTTGACATGCGCGTCGTGAAACGGCGCAACCCATTCAAGTGAATTTAGCTACATCGTCGGACAAACTGCAGATCTACCATGAACGATTTGGTCATCAACACAAAGCGCATGTCAAGAATGTACTGAAGCAGATGAACATCAATGTAGACATGTGTAAAGAGGATTTCTGCGAAGAATGTGCACTGGAAAAAATGCATCGACTGTCATTCAAGACACGAATGAATCGACCAACAGCCACCGGTCAACAAATCCACGCCGATGTGAATGGACCAATGTCTACTGAATCTCTTGGAAAGGCGCGCTACTACGTATGTTTCAAGGATGATTTCAGCAAGTTTCGACGAGTTTTCTTTTTAAAGCACAAAAGAGAAGTGTACACCGTTCTGGAACAGTTCCTGAATGAAGCCAAAACAAATGGACACGTCGTGAAGCTGTTCAGGTGTGATGGAGGAAGAGAATTTGATAACAAGAAGGTTTCTGAACAACTCGCAAGCAGAGGCATAGAACACAGCATTACTACGCCGTACATAACACAACAAAACGGAGTTGCGGAACGTGAAAATCGGACGATTGTGGAGTGCGCAAAATCTATGCTGAATCCCAGCAAGTTAACGAAACAACTTTGGGCTGAAGCCTGCAACACTGCGGTGTACCTCCTAAATCGCACTGGGAAGTCATCCATTGAAAACAAATCTCCCTATGAATTGTGGTATGGACGACCAGTGGGAAGTCTCAGTCATCTGAAGATCTTCGGAACAGAATGCTACGTGCAA
Organism: Meconema thalassinum; assembly: GCA_946902985.2. Lineage (NCBI taxonomy): Eukaryota > Metazoa > Arthropoda > Insecta > Orthoptera > Tettigoniidae > Meconema > Meconema thalassinum. The sequence continues at coordinate 96,419,034 of OX336400.1, read as the reverse complement.
GAATTTTCGCTCAAAGTTCGACGACAAAGCTGTTTTGGACATCTGGTTGGGTACGTGAACAACAGGGATGGATTTAGAGTCTGGATTCCAACTCAGGGAAAGGTTGTTCTAAGCCATGATGTGAAATTCGAACCTGAAGTTGTCTGCAATCTGCGCACCAACGCCGGAAAGGTTGAAGTCACGCTTGAAGAACGTGTGGAGAGGAATCAGTCTAATTCATCGTCTGATGTAGGCCTACAGAGAAGGTCAGAGTCAGATGAGAACTTAAGCGAAATTGAAGATTTTGCTTCGGCATCCAGTTCCGGAGGAAGCGAAGATGAGGAAGAAGGAGAGACTGAAGAAGGAAAAGCAAACGTGAAAGTAAGAAGCCACCGTGGATGATCAGTGGAAATTACATGTACATGGCTGGACCATCTAACGTTGAAAAGAATCCTGACTCATACTCTGAAGCGCTGCAGTCTAGTGATAAAAATCAGTGGCTGAAAGCAATTAATGAAGAATTGGAGTCCTCAAAGGAAAATGATTCCTGGAAATTGGTTGAGCGTCCAAATGGTGCACGGGTCCTGAAAAATCGGTGGGTTCTTCGACAGAAGACAACGGACGGTGGAGAAGTTCGCTTCAAGGCACGATTGGTAGCCAAAGGCTATGTGCAACAGCAAGGAATCGATTATGAAGAAACATTCAAACCTGTGGAACAGTATGATACCATTCGAGCTCTGTTGGCAGTAGCTGTTGAAAAGGAGATGAAACTTGGTCAATTTGATGTCAAGACGGCCTTCTTGAACGGCGAGCTTAAAGAAGATGTGTTCATGGAACAGCCAGAAGGTCATCAGGACGGTACTGGCCGAGTGTGTCATCTAAAAAGAAGCTTATATGGTTTAAAACAGGCTCCACGCTGCTGGAACAAGCGTTTCAAGATATTCCTGGAGAAAGCTGGATTCAAAAACAGCAAAGCTGATCCTTGTCTCTTTTACAGCAACAAAAATGGAAAGTGGTTGGCTGTTGTAATCTTTGTGGATGATGGTCTGGTAATTGGCAACGAAGAAGACATCGAGCAGTTCATGGAAAAACTTCAGCAGGAATTTCACACGACCAGAGGATCTCTCAACAATTTCCTGGGCATGAAGATACAACAAAACCATGATGGATCAATTGCAATCAGTCAAGAGGATTATACGAGGAAAATTCTAGAAAAATTTGGGATGGCCGAGTCGAATGGAGTGTCTACCCCAGTTGGACGCGAAGAAAGTGAAGACGAAGAAAAGATTTCGGCCAGGGTTCCTTATCGTGAGGCGGTGGGATCCTTGATATACCTGACTACAGCTACACGTCCAATATCGCATTCGCGGTCAACAAAGCTGCTCAAGCCATGGAGAATCCTGCAGTTCAAGACTGGAGTCAAGTGAAACGGATATTTCGATATTTAAAGAGCACAGTGAACCATGGAATCGTCTATAGGAAAGAGGACGTTTTGAAGGTCTACAGTGATGCTGACTACGCCGGTGATAAGAGACGTTAGTAGTGTATTTGTAACAGTTCTGTGACCACCTCCACCTCCCCACCTCACAAGATGGTGGTGGCACGATATCTCTCGAACCCATGGTCGGATTTTAACAAATGAGGTGTTGTTGAACTCGGGCTGACACCCCCTTTCCAATGGATAACATATTTCAACCCCCAAAATAAAACCTACCCCTACTAGGGGGTGAAATTTTAATTTTTAGAGAATCTCTCTTTCCAAGTACAACATGTGAGAGTTTGAATACCAATATGGAATTAAACGTTATTCAACACAATAGACATGTGTACGGTGGATAGCCAATATGAATTAACATGCTAGTTTTTTGTTTTTACACATGTCCACTCATAGGTTTTGTAAGAGAGCGGGCTTTTTAAAAGATGGCGGCTGTAGTGTAACCTAACCCAACCTAACGGGTCCTTGTGGACAGGTCCTTGTGGACAAGTCCTTGTTGACAGGTCCTTGTGGACAGGTCCTTGTGGACGAGTCCTTGTGGACGAGTCCCTTTGGTCTGATCCCTTTGGACCGGCCCCTTTGGACTGGCCCATGAATTTATCCAAATTATGTCAAAGGGCTTAACTAACGGACTAATAAGGCTAGGAACTTGTATGAGGTATTGTAGGACTTGGGATGAAGCCCCCTTTTAGAATGTATTTTTGAAATTTTGACAAAGGGCCTAACCACACTTTTGTTAATATCTCGCGAACCTATCATGCTAGTGACTTGTATGCGGGGTCCTAGCAATTGGGGCGTTGTTCCCCTTTGGGGGTGAAACTATCCCCCCACTCCCAAATTGAAAAATCGATATCTTGGAAACTAAGAACCCTAAAATTATGTGTGATAGCTTTAAAAATAGGTCATAAGATACGATTGTACCACGATAGGTCATTTCACCCCTAAAATAGTAAATAGTAATGTCACGGGGAAAAAAGCGGTTAAACACTTAAAAATGATAAATGAACCTAAGATCATTTGTTTTTGATGAAAAAATAGTAAGAGGGTTAAAACTACCCCCAAAATTAAAAAATCGTTATCTTGGAAATTAAGAGCCTTAAAATTAAGTGTGATAGCTTTAAAAATAGGTCATGACATACGCTTATACCACGATAGGTCATTTCACCCCTAAAACAGTGAATAGTGATTTTACAGGGAAAAAGGTGTAAAATGCCTAAAAATGATAAATGAACCTAAGACCTTTTGTTTTTGATGAAAAATAGTAAGGGGATGAAAACTACCCCAAAATTGAAAAATCTATATCTTGGAAACTAAGAAATCTAAAGTTAGGTGTGATAGCTCAAAAAATTGGACATTTAATACTCTTTTACCACGATTGGTCATTTTACCCCTAAAACAATGCATGTAGATTTTACAGGAAAAAGGGGAACCAATAATCAGATTTGGACACATGAGGTGTTATAAGACTCAGGGCGACAATCTCTTCTTGAATTTATTATTTATTTTTTGAAATTTTGACAAAGGGCCTAACCGCACATTTTGAAAATTTAGATTTTTTAAAATTTTTGAATTAATTTTAATTTTTTTTAGTAGAGAGAGACAGTACCGGTTTTATTTAAACGAGCATGTCGCCGATCACTGTGGCCATGTTCAATGGATGAATCGATATTTTGTGATGCATTGATTGAAGAGGGTCATGCGATGACTTGTTTTAAGAATATTTTTATGATTTTTCCTATGATGCATGCATTTATTTAAATATCCCAAAACGGCAAGGTTACTGATTTGATTTTTATAAACTAATAATGGGATTTGGACTCATAAGGTGTCCTATAACTTGACATGACGCTTTCTTTATATGGCTTATGAATTTTCCCAAAAAGATTGAAAACAACAAGGTCATCGACTTTTGTTTCTCTTAATATATTACAAACCCATAATGTTAGATGTTTATGGTGAGTGATGGAACATAGCTATGTAGAGAAATAATTATTGTAGGCTTCACGTATTGTGACTGACAAGTCTTTGAGCATTGAAACTTGTTTTTAAACCTGACCGCAGTACATATGGAGTATAGGTTTCAGGCATGACATGACAAACGGTGTGTACAAAATCCAATTTATCGATTCAAGAATTAAGAGTAGACTATCTTTAATTGATTAGTTAAAGAGGGTAGCTAAGAAAACAAGATGGTGATTACACTGGACCAAACCGAACCAATACAATCCTTTTTGAATGTATAATGTTACTTGCTAACCATTTTGTGCTGCAGTGGCAAGCTTTTTTGGCTCTTGCACTAGAGGCCTTAACTCGATTTAACTTTAATGCTTAGAACGAACCAAACTAAGAAAGATGGTTATAGTGGTGCAGTGGTTAAGCTGTTATCCTTTGACTAAGGTAGACCAGGGTTTGATTTTCGATTAATACGCATGTCAAAAACATATAAAAAGCAGGGATAATGTTTTAAGACTGATTACTCTTGTATATTTTTTCAAATTATTACTTGGATTATAAATACAAAGGAGGACTGGGTTCAATATACAGTTAATGCAAGTAAGATCTTGTATTTGTTTTTTATTTTAGACTTTAGATTTTAGAATTTACATTTTACATTTTAGATTGTACGAAAAGACCAAACCATAATGTCATGACTTTACATTTTCGGTAACTAATTATTAAAGAAATACATATAAGGATTTGTATTACTTGGAATTATGTTTTCTATAGTATATTTTATTTTGGTTTTAGATTTTAGAAATTTGATATTGGATTTTAGATTTTAGGTAAAGACCAAACTAATATTGACTATTCATTAGACACTATTATGTAGATAGAAAGATGATTAGACTATATGTTAGATGAATTTGTAGGTGTTGACTGGCCTTGCAATAAGAATTGACTAACCAGACATGAGTTAACTTCCAACGAAACACTTTGGCGACTATGCTTGTTATTGACCAGTGAGTAGGGTTTTAGAAAAACTGTTTGCTATTTTGGGTTATATACAACAAATGCATAGACCTACTGAGCGACTATGTTTGCTAAACAAGACATTATACCAGATATGATTAGGATCCTTATGCAGCTCAGGCAAGGAAAGCATTTCTACAGAATATGTTGACATTGAATATAGATTTAGGTATTAGGATGTCATTTTTGAAGACCTTTGTCTGGAGTGTGACGCTCTATGAAAGGGAAACTTGGACTATTGGTGTAGCAGAAAAGTGGAGAGTTGAAGTGTTTGAAATGTGATGTTACAGGAGAATGATGAAGATTAGATGGGTAAATAGGGTTACAAACAAAGAGGTATTAAGACAAGTGGGAGAGAAGAGATGTTTTTGGCGACAGCTAATGAAGTAAATCGATAGGTTGGTAGAACACATACACCCAGGAATAGCAAGCTTAGTTATGGAAGAACGGGTTGAGGACAAGAACTGTAGGGGTAGAACATGGATAGAATATGTTAAACAGATAGCCTTAGATGTAGAGTGTGGTAGCTATATAGAGATGAAACGATCAGCTCAGGACAGGGAGTCATGGAGAGCTGTATTAAACCAGTCAAAAGGCTGAAGACTCAAACAACATGTAGAGCTTACCAAAATAATGTTGTGTAATGGTAAATACTAGTCAACAAACATTAATGCATTACTAAAACCCATGACACGATACCTGAGAGCTTTTCTAAAATTATTTTAAGATGCCTTTAACCCTATATTAAACACCTAGTTCTCAAGACTCATAACTACAATAAAAAAAACAACAACAACAACAAAAAACATTTAAAAACGAGCAAGTGGTCTAGTCAATGTACACTGGAAAATTTTGTAAACACTCAAGTGCACAAAACAAATTACATTATTAACTGTCAGGTTGACCTAGTGGTTAAGGCGTTTGACTTATGTTTCACATTTTCAATACAAGAAAGCAAGGATTTGAACCCCTTACCTGACATAACTATTGCTTTAACATAGCTTAGCGATACTGTATTATTATGATACTCGATACACAAACCATAGATAGAGTGTATTGTTTAAGTCCACTCTCTCTTTCTAAACATAGCTAGAGACTGTCAATGGTTAACAATTGCATTCATAGTGGGAGGATGTAGTGATAGTAATTAAGAAAAAGCAGACAATATCCATAAAATATTTTTATTAAATTCATTTTATAATAGATACACACTGAATACAACTCTCTCTATTTACCATTGTTTGATATAGATTTCTTAAACACAAGGCATGTTGTAGATCCTTTTATAACTTTCTCCAGGTACTCTTGCTCTTAAAAACTGGGGAAGTCGCAGTGTTTTTATAGACATAAAACCCTCATCCTTTTCTTTTTCATCATCATCATCATCATCATCATCTTCATTAAGAATATTATCATCAAAATTATGATAGTCATTGTCACCATCATTATCATCATCATCATCATCCTCAACATCACTAGAACAATCCAATTCCTCTTGTTCCTTTTCCATAGGGACCTCTTTTAAAGTCTGCGTTGCTTTTGATAGTGTTAAGGGTTTCTTAGACGTTGACAACTGTCCTAACATGACTTTTTGAGGACATGCTAAGTGATTTTGAACAAACACTGCACTATCTTGAGCAGCAATATTTTTTTCTTGGACTTGCTTTTTTACCTTGGTTAGAGTATTTTGTCCATTTAATTGTGTATTAATTTGAGATTCACAATGATGCTCGTTTGAAGTAAGTACGTTGGAGTCTTTTGTTTTAATCATTCCTCGACACTTTTTAGATCGTTGTTTTGAACATCGCCAAATAACAGTTCCATTTTTATTGGTTGTTTTTACAATATATCCATATCCTTTATAGCAGGCACATGGCTTACCATGGCTGGTTGTTGAGACTTCCATATTAACTAATACACATTAATTTAATTTTAGTAAAGTCACTTTAGTAATAATAACAGTAAAATAAATGAAGTGGATTGATATTTTTTAAAGGTGGAATTTTCAAAGTACTGTCGAGAATAATAATCACATGAACAAATTTTAGACTACAAGTGATTTACACACACATTGCTCAATGCCAAGATTTATATTGAACACAATTTATAGTGATTATGATTTTATTAACGCTAATTGATAGTAGCCATGGTTAGTAGAGGCAATGTATACTGGGTGCGTTTTATAGCACTCTCAATTTATAGTAGGTACGATTAATAGACGCGTTTGATACTGGGCGCGTTTTATACTGATTATGATTTATACTGAGCGCGATTTTTACTAGAAGCGATTTTTACCAGCTGTAATTGATAGCAGTTCATACCCAACGCAATTGATAGTAGGCGTAATTGATAGTAGGTGCAATTGGTAGTTGGCGCAATTGATAGTAGGCACAATTACTAGTACGCGCGATTGGTAGTAGGCGCGATTGGTAGTGGGTGTAATTGCTAGTAGGCGCTATTGCTAGTTGGTGCAATTGACAGTAGGCGCAATTAGTAGTAGGCGTGATTGGTAGTAGGTGCAATTGATAGTAGGTGCAATTAATAGGCGCAATTGATAGTAGACGCGATTGATAGTAGGCGCAATTGATAGCAGGCGCTATTAGTAGACGTGATTGATAGCAGGCGCGATTGGCAGTGGATGTAATCGATAGTAGGCGCTATTGATAGTAGGTTCAATTGACAGTAGGCGCGATTGATAGTAGGCGTGATTAGTAGTAGGCACGATTGGTAGTAGACGCAATTACTAGTAGGCGCGATTGGTAGTAGGCGCAATTGATAGTAGGCGCAATTCACAGAAGGCGTGATTGGTAGTGGGTGTAATTGCTAGTAGGCGCTATTGATAGTAGGTGTAATTGACAGTAGGCGCAATTAGTAGTAGGCGTGATTGGTAGTAGGTGCAATTGATAGTAGGTGCAATTAATAGGCGCAATTGATATTAGTCGCGATTGATAGTAGGCGCAATTGATAGCAGGCGCTATTAGTAGACGCGATTGATAGTAGGCGTGATTGGTAGTGGATGTAATAATAGTAGGCGCTATGGATAGTAGGCGCGATTGGTAGTAGGCGCGATTGATAGCAGGCGCTATTAATAGACGCGAATGATGGTAGGCGCGATTGGTAGTGGACGTAATTGATAGTAGGCGCTATTGATAAAAGGTGCGATTGATAGTAGGCGCGATTGGTAGTAGGCGCGATTGATATTAGGCGCAATAAATAGTAGGCGCGATTATTAAGCGCGATTGATAGTAGGCGCGATTGATAGTAGGCGTAATTGTTAGTAGACGCGATTGATAGTAGGCGTGATTGGTAGACCTTGAGGTGATAACCCCTTTTGATTGATCCCTGTTGATTTGTCCCTTTTGACTGGTCCCTGTTGACTAGCCCCTGTTGACCAGCCCCTTTGGATGGGTCCTTTATGAAGGGAGTCATTTTTGACGGGTCCCTGTGGACGGGCCCATGCATTTATCCAAATTATGTCAAAGTCACTTAACCTAACCTTGTCACATGACCTGTTCTACAAGTTTAGACTTGCTTTGAGACTGGCTATGACGTCACAGATGAATGGCGGTGGGAGGCTGGGCATTACTTTTTATTACACGAAAACATTCTCCTTAAAGTGAGAGGAAAAGTGGGTGCAAGAGTGGGTGCAAGAGTGGGTGCAAGAGTGGATGCAAGAATGGGTGCAAAAGTGGGTGCAGAAGTCAGTGTAAAAGTGGGTTCAAAAGTGGGTGCAAGAGTGGGTGTAAAAGTGGGTGCAAAAGTGGGTGAAAAAGTGAGAGCAAAAGTGGGTGCAAAAGTGAGTGCAAAGGTGGGTGCAAAATGGGTGCAAAAGTCAGTGTAAAAGTCAGTGTAAAAGGGAGTGCAAAAGTGGGTGTAAAAGTGGGTGCAAAAGTGGGTGCAAAAGTGAGTGCAAAAGAGAGTGCAAAAGTGAATGTAAAAGCGGGTGCAAAAGTGGGTGCAGTTTATATTAGGCACGATTTTCTAAACCCAAGTAGTGAGTAGTCAGTTGGATTTGAACTATGCAAGCGTAAACATGTCTCATACACTGATTATGGATACTCAAGGCTTTAAGGTCAACGAAAACAAGTATAGTATATATTTAAAGAGGTGGCTATTATTGATTGCACAACACTGAATCTATTTTTGAAATGTTGACAAAGGGCCTAGGGGCACTTTTGTTAATATCTCGCAAACCAATAACACTAGGGCATTGTATGAGGTATTGTTGGACTTTCCGCTGAAGACTGCTGGTAATCACCTATGTTCCCACGTCCTTTTTAAAGATGGCGGCTGACCCACGAGGGGTGATTAAAAAGTATTCCAAGTGGCGCTTGTCGATAGGCAAACCAATAATCAAAGAGGGGTATGACAGACCTTGAGGCGATAACCCCTTTTGATTGATCCCTGTTGATTTGCCCCTTTGGACTGGTCCCTGTTGACTAGCCCCTTTGGACGGGTCCTTTTTGAAGGGAGTCATTTTTGACTGGCCCCTGCTGACGGGTCACTGTGGACGGATCCCTGTGGACGGGTCCCTGTAGACAGGTCCTTTTGACTAATCCCTTTGGACCGGTCCCTTTGACATAATTTGGATAAATGCATGGCCAACCCATAGGGATCAGTCCAAAGGGACCGGTCCAAAGGCATTAGTCAAAAGGACCTGTCAACAGGGACCCGTCCACAGGAATCCATCCACAGTGACCCGTCAGCAGGGGCCCGTCAAAAATGACTCCTTTCAAAAAGGACCCGTCCAAAGGGGCTAGTCAACAGGGACCAGTCCAAAGGGGCAAATCAACAGGGATCAATCAAAAGGGGTTATCGCCTCAAGGTCTGTCATACCCCTCTTTGATTATTGGTTTGCCTATCGACAAGCACCGCTTGGAATACTTTTTAATCACCCCTCGTGGTTCAGCCGCCATCTTTAAAAAGGCCGTGGGAACATAGGTGTTTACCAGCAGTCTTCAGCGAAAAGTCCAACAATACCTCATATAATGCCCTAGTGTTATTGGTTCGCGAGATATTAACAAAAGTGTACTTAGGCCCTTTGTCAAAATTTCAAAAATAGATCCAGTGTTATGCAATCAATAATATCCACCTCTTTAAATATATACTGTACTTGTTTTCGTTGACCTTAAAGCCTTGAGTATCCATCATCAGTGTATGACACATGTTTACGCTTGCATAGATCAAAACCAAATGACTACTCACTACTTGGGTTTAGAAATTACATTTACTCAAATCACATTCTAGTAAAAATCGTGCCTACTATAAACTGCACCCACTTTTGCACCCGCTTTTACATTCACTTTTGCTCTCACCTTTGCACCCACTTTTGCACCCACTTTTACACTGACTTTCACACTGACTTTGCACCCATTTTGCACCTACCTTTGCACTCACTTTTGTACCCACTTTTGCACTCACTTTTGCACCCACTTTTGCACCCACTCTTGCACCCACTTTTGAACCCACTTTTACACTGACTTTTGCACCCACTTTTGCACCCATTCTTGCATCCACTCTTGCACCCACTCTTGCACCCACTTTTCCTCTCACTTTAAGGAGAATGTTTTCGTGTAATAAAAAGTAATGCCCAGCCTCCCACCGCCATTCATCTGTGACGTCATAGCCAGTCTCAAAGCAAGTCTAAACGTTAGAACAGGTCATGTGACAAGGTTAGGTTAAGTGACTTTGACATAATTTGGATAAACGCATGGGCCCGTCTACAGGGACCCGTCAAAAATGACTCCATTCATAAAGGACCCGTCCAAAGGGGGTGGTCAACAAGGGCTAGTCAACAGGGACCAGTCCAAAGGGACAAATCAACAGGGATCAATCAAAAGGGGTTATCAACTCAAGGTCTACCAAGCACGCCTACTATCAATCGGGTCTACTATCAATCTCGCCTACTAATAGCACCTACTATTTATTGCGCCTAATATCAATCGCGCCTACTACCAATCGCGCCTACTATCAATCGCGCCTACTATCAATAGCACCCACTATCAATAGCGCCTACTATCAATTACGTCCACTACCAATCGCGCCTACTATCAATCGCGTCTACTAATAGCGTCTGCTATCAATCGCGCCTACTACCAATCACGCCTACTATCAATCGCGCCTACTATCAATAGCGCCTACTATCAATTACATCCACCACCAATCACACCTACTATCAATCGCGTCTACTAATAGCGCCTGCTATCAATTGCGCCCACTATCAATCGCGACTACTATCAATTGTGCCAATTAATTGCACCTACTATCAATTGCACCTACTACCAATCACGCCTACTACTAATTGCGCCGTCAATTACACCTACTATCAACAGCGCCTACTAGCAATTATGCCCACTACCAATCACGCCTACTGTGAATTGCGCCTGCTATCAATTGCGCCTACTACCAATCGCGCCTACTAGTAATTGCGTCTACTACCAATTGCGCCTACTACCAATCGCGCCTACTACTATTCGCGCCTACTATCAATTGCGCCTACTGTCAATTGAACCTACTATCAATAGCGCCTACTATCAATTACATCCTCTACCAATCGCGCCTACTATCAATCACGTCTACTAATAGCGCCTGCTATCAATTGCGCCTACTATCAATCGCGTCTACTATCAATTGCGCCTATTAATTGCACCTACTATCAATTGCACCTACTACCAATCACGCCTACTACTAATTGCGCCTACTGTCAATTGCACCAACTATCAATAGCGCCTACTAGCAATTACACCCACTACCAATCGTGCCTACTACCAATCGCGCCTACTAGTAATTGTGCCTACTATCAATTGCTCCAACTACCGATTGCACCTACTATCAATTACGCCTACTATCAATTGCGTTGAGTATGAACTGCTATCAATTACAGCTGGTAAAAATCGCTTCTAGTAAAAATCGCGTTCAGTATAAATCATAATCAGTATAAAACGCGCCCAGTATCAAACGCGTCTATTAATCGTACCTACTATAAATTGAGCGTGCTATAAAACGCACCCAGTATACATTGCCTCTACTAACCATGGCTACTATCAATTACAATCAGTAAAAATCATAATCACTATAAATTGTGTTCAGTATAAATCTTGGCATTGAGCAATGTGTGTGTAAATCACTTGTAGTCTAAAATTTGTTCATGTGATTATTATTCTCGACAGTACTTTGAAAATTCCACCTTTAAAAAATATCAATCCACTTCATTTATTTTACTGTTATTATTACTAAAGTGACTTTACTAAAATTAAATTAATGTGTATTAGTTAATATGGAAGTCTCAACAACCAGCCTTGGTAAGCCATGTGCCTGCTATAAAGGATATGGATATATTGTAGAAACAACCAATAAAAATGGAACTGTTATTTGGCGATGTTCAAAACAACGATCTAAAAAGTGTCGAGGAATGATTAAAACAAAAGACTCCAACGTACTTACATCAAACGAGCATCATTGTGAATCTCAAATTAATACACAATTAAATGGACAAAATACTCTAACCAAGGTAAAAAAGCAAGTCCAAGAAAAAAATATTGCTGCTCAAGATAGTGCAGTGTTTGTTCAAAATCACTTATCATGTCCTCAAAAAGTCATGTTAGGACAGTTGTCAACGTTTAAGAAACCCTTAACACTATCAAAAGCAACGTAGACTTTAAAAGAGGTCCCTATGGAAAAGGAACAAGAGGAATTGGATTGTTCTAGTGATGTCGATGATGATGATGATGATGATGATGATGATGATAATGATAGTGGCAATGACTATCATAATTTTGATGACAATATTCATAATGAAGATGATGATGATGATGATGATGATGATGATGAAAAATAAAAGGATGAGGGTTTTATGTCTATAAAACCACTGCGAATTTCCCAGTTTTTAAGAACAAGAGTACCTGGAGAAATTTATAAAAGGATCTACAACATGCGTTGTGTTTAAAAAATCTACACACATCAAAAAAAGTTTTGCATCACCTCGGTTCCAAGAGTTCCGGAACCGTTAAATACAAAGGGAATAGAGATCAACACAAACAACATTTCAGCTCGTTTTATTGCTCATGAGACCCACACATTGCATGTTGTACCATCATACAGCTAGACTTTCAGCATTTGTGGTCCAGATTGCAGTACACACCACTACCTCTAATACCCAGTAGCACGTCCTCTTGCATTGATGCATGCCTGTATTCGCCGTGGCATACTATCCCCAAGTTCATCAAGACACTGTTGGTCCAAATTGTCCCACTCCTCAACGACAATTCGGCGTAAATCTCTCAGAGTGGTTGGTGGGTCAAGACGTCCATAAACAGCCCTTTTCAACATATCCCAGGCATGTTCGATAGGGTTCATGTCTGGCGAACATGCTGGCCACTGTAGTCGAGCGATGTCGTTATCTTGAAGGAACGCATTCACAAGATGTGCACGATGAGGTCGAGAATTGTCGTCCATGAAGACAAATGCCCCTCCAATATTCTGCCGATATGGTTGCACTATGGGTCGGAGGATGTCATTCAGGTATCGTAAAGCCGTTTCGGAGCCTTCCATGACCACCAGTGGCGTACGTCGGCCCCACATAATGCCACCCCAAAACATCAGGGAACCACCACCTTGCTGCACTCGCTGGACAGTGTGTCTAAGACGTTCAGCCTGACCAGGGTGCCTCCAAACACGTCTCCGACGATTGTCTGGTTGAAGGCATATGCGACACTCATCGGTGAAGAGAACGTGATGCCAATTCCGTGGGGTCCATTCAGCATGTTGTTGGGCCCATCTGTACCGCGCTGCATGGTGTCGGGGTTGCAAAGCTGGACCTCGCCATGGACGTCGGGAGTGAAGTTGCGCATCATGCAGCCTATTGCGCACAGTTTGAGTTGAAACACGACGTCCTGTGGCTGAACGAAACGCATTATTCAACATGGGGGCATTGCTGTCAGGGTTCCTCCGAGCGGCAATCCGTAAGTAGCGGTCATCCACTACAGTAGTAGCCCTTGGGCGGCCTGAGCGAGGCCTGTCATCGACAGTTCCTGTATCTCTGTACCTCCTCCATGTCCGAACAACATCGCTTTGGTTCACTCTGAGACGCCTGGAAACTTCCCTTGTTGAGAGCCCTTCTTGACACAAAGTAACAATGCGGACGCGATCGAACTGCGGTATTGACCTTCTAGGCATGGTAGAACTACAGACAACATGAGCAGCGTACCTTCGTCCTGGTGGAATGACTGGAACTGATCGGCTGTCGTACCCCCTCCGTCTAATAGGCCCTGCTCATGTATGGTTGTTTACATCTTTGAGCAGTTTTAGTGACATCTATGAACAGTCAAAGGGACTGTATCTTGGATACAATATACACAGTCAACGTCTATATGCCGGAGATCTGGGAACCGAGGTGATGCAAAACTTTTTTTGATGTGTGTATATCAAACAATGGTAAATAGAGAGAGTTGTATTCAGTGTGTATCTATTGTTACGGCTGTGAGTTTGTGTCATCGCTCGCCGCATGAGTCACAACTGCCCCAGGGTTGGGCTGTGTGTGCTCTGCCTCAGTGTATTACGTGCGCGTTACGCAACGGGCTGCGAAGTGAAAGGGATGGTCCAGAATTTTCGTGAACCAGCCAGTGTTGGAATCCTCGAGAATCCGTGGACCCTGGATGGGTCTAGAAGCATTTATTGAGTCACCGGCCTGCTGTATAAGAGCGACCCGTCAATCATTTGTTATTGTTGTGTTTTACGAGCTACAGTAATGCGAGCGTTTATCGTGAGCGACAGAAGTGTGGTGACTTGCGAAACCCCTAGTGAAGCCGTTTCCCTTGACAGCGAGGAAGTGAGAAGCATACAGGGGTACATAGGGGAGAGTTGCATTTAGTTCTGTCAAGGCCATCGGACTCATTAGCGAGAAGATTAACTGTTGACAAGTGAAAGAGGGCAAGGGCTCTCCATAAGCAAGAGACTTGAGGAAACTGGAGTAAGGTTCCAATTACTTGTATTTGCTGATGAATAGTGTACCTTCCTGCAAGCAATAAAGCTAACTTCTCTTTAAAGCAGTAATTGGTGTTGTGTTTTCTACCCTCCGTAATCCAGTTAACGAAAGTGCCACTAGGGGGGTGGCACGTAACAACTGGTGTCAGAAGCCGGATTACGAACTCAAGCACAAGCACAACACCTGACGGTCCTGGTTTCAAAACCCGAGCAGGTCATTTGTTTTAATTTTCCTGTGAGCGCATGCCCCTTACAAGACAAACATCTAAAATGGAAGAGCAATTCGCAGCATTGCTAGAAAACTTAAGTGGCATGGAAACCAAGTTGGAAGACGGCCAGAAGAATTTAACCAAGGACCTAACTGCCAAATTAGAAGACGGCCAGAAGAAGATGGAAGACGGTCAAAATAAGTTAGCGGAGACCTGAAGAAGATGGAGGACGGCCAGAAGAAGATGGAGGACGGCCAGAAGAAGTTAGCCAAGGACCTAACTGCTAAATTAGAAGATGGCCAGAAGAATTTAACCAAGAAGATAGAGGACGGCCAGAAGAAGATGGAAGACGGGCAGAATAAGTTAGCACAGGACCTGAAGAAATTAGAACTGGGTCTGCGTGAGGAAGTCACGGCAGTGGAAAAGAAGTTCGACGCCTTAAAAGAAGAAGTTGTCGAGCTACGCCGACGCCCGCTGACGGGGGCGGAAGAGAGATTCAACGCTCTACGAAAGGAATTTACTGAGCTGCGCCGACACCCGCCGACAGGGATGGAAGATAGATTCAAAGCCCTACAAGAGGAAGTCACCGAGCTGCGCCGACGCCCGCCGACCGGGGTGGATGACAGAGTCAAAGCCCTACAAGAGGAAGTTGCTGAACTGCGCCAACGCCCACTCACGGGGGTGGAAGAGAAATTCAACGCTCTTCAAGAGGAAGTTGCCGAGCTGCGCCGACGCCCACCCACGGGTACACCGGGGACATCAGGAACGGGACAGAGCAGAGTGACGCCCCCAACCTTCGACGGAAAGGACCCGTGGAGAACCTATTTACGTCAGTTCGAGGCAGCCTGTTCCATAAACAACTGGAACAGCACGGAAAAGGCTACAGCTCTCATTGTAGCGCTGAGAGGGGACGCCCTTAACGTCCTTCAGGCCATCCCGACTGGATCCCAGGACTACGCTTCACTGATCGCCCATATGGAGTCCCGATATGGGGATAGCCATATTCAGCAGGCCTACCAGATGCAGCTCCGGACCCGGGTACAGAAGAACGCGGGATCATCTGGTGGACCCCTAGGGATAAAGAAGACCCTGGAGAAGCTGAGAGAGCGGTTCTACTGGATCGGATGCCGAACCGACGTGGAGAACCACTGCGCGAGGTGCCACGATTGCGCAGCCAGCAAGGGCCCGGGACGAAGACGGCGGGGTCCACTGAAGACCTACAACGTGGGCGGCCCCATGGAGAGAGTGGCCATCGATGTTGCTGGGCCATTCCCGTTGAGCGAGGCAGGGAACCGCTACATATTGGTCGTCAGCGACTACTTCACCAAATGGCCGGAGGCGTATGCGCTCCCTAACCAGGAAGCCGCGACGATTGCAGAGACCCTGGTGAAGGAATTCGTCAGCCGGTACGGAGTACCCCTGGAGCTGCACTCCGACCAAGAGAGGAACTTCGAGTCGCAGGTGTTCCAGAACCTATGCCAGCTGCTGGGAATCCGGAAGACAAGGACAACGCTGCTACACCCTCAGTCCGACGGGATGGTAGAGTGATTCAATCGCACCATCGAGAACCATCTCCGAATAGTCGTCAGCGAGCACCAGAGGGATTGGGACAAACATCTTCCACTATTTCTCCTGGCCTACCGCGCCGCCATGCATGAAGCCACCGGGTGCACACCAGCCCGGGCCATGTTTGGAAGGGAGCTCCGTCTACCTGTCGATCTTGCCTTCGGCCGACCTGGGAATGATCCGGTCCCGGTAAGCCAGTATTGTCAAGAACTGGTCGATCAACTGGAGGACGTGCACGCGTTCGCGAGGAGGAAACTGCGGATCGAGACCGACCGAATGAAGACCCGATATGACCAACAGACGGATGCCGGCGGATTCCACGAGGACGACCTGGTCTGGCTCTTCAACCCATTACGGAAGAAAGGCCTGTCACCCAAACTGCAGAAGTCCTGGGAGGGCCAGTACCGAGTCGTGAAACGGATCAACGATGTCGTCTACAGGATCCAGCGGAGCCCGAGGGTGAAGATGAAAATCGAGATCGCCTGGCAGCCTACGGAGGGACACAGACGGACCAATCATTGATCGGGACGATCAGCCTTTTAGGAAGGGGGTGGTGTTACGGCTGTGAGTTTGTGTCATCGCTCGCCGCATCAGTCACAACTGCCCCAGCGTTGGGCTGTGTGTGCTCTGCCTCAGTGTATTACGTGCGCGTTACGCAACGGGCTGCGAAGTGAAAGGGATGGTCCAGAATATTCGTGAACCAGCCAGTGTTGGAATCCTCGAGAATCCGTGGACCCTGGACGGGTCTAGAAGCATTTATTGAGTCATCGGCCTGCTATATAAGAGCGACCTGTCAAGCATTTGTTGTTGTTGTTGTGTTTTACGAGCTACAGTAGTGCGAGCGTTTATCGTGAGCGACAGAAGTGTGGTGACTTGCGAAACCCCTAGTGAAGCCGTTTCCCTTGACAGCGAGGAAGTGAGAAGCATACAGGGAACTGCCTGTGTTTTCGTAAGAAACCGTAATTTGTGTACATAGGGGAGAGTTGCATTTAGTTCTGTCATGGCCATCAGACTCATTAGCGAGAAGATTAACTGTTGACAAGTGAAAGAGGGCAGGGGCTCTCCATAGGCAAGAGACTTGAGGAAACTGGAGTAAGGTTCCAATTGCTTGTATTTGCTGATGAATAGTGTATCTTCCTGCAAGCAATAAAGCTAACTTCTCTTTAAAGCAGTAATTGGTGTTGTGTTTTCTACCCTCCGTAATCCAGTTAACGAAAGTGCCACTAGGGGGGTGGCACGTAACACTATTATAAAATGAATTTGATAAAAATATTTTATGGTTATTGTCTGCTTTTTCTTAATTACTATCACTAAATCCTCCCACTAATAATGCAATTGTTAACCATTGACAGTCTCTAGCTATGTTTAGAAAGAGAGAGTGGACTTAAACAATACACTCTATCTATGGTTTGTGTATCGAGTATCATAATAATACAGTATCGCTAAGCTATGTTAAAGCAATAGTTATGTCAGGTAAGGGGTTCAAATCCTTGCTTTCTTGTATTGAAAATGTGAAACATAAGTCAAACGCCTTAACCACTCGGTCAACCTGACAGTTAATAATGTAATTTGTTTTGTGCACTTGAGTGTTTACAAAATTTTCCAGTGTACATTGACTTACCCACTTGCTCGTTTTTAAATGTTTTTTGTTGTTGTGTTTTTTTATTTTTTATTGTAGTTATGAGTCTTGAGAACTAGGTGTTTAATATAGGGTTAAAGGCATCTTAAAATAATTTTAGAAAAGCTCTCAGGTATCGTGTCATGGGTTTTAGTAATGCATTAATGTTTGTTGACTAGTATTTACCATTACACAACATTAATTTGATAAGCTCTACATGTTGTTTGTGTCTTCAGCCTTTTGACTGGTTTAATACAGCTCTCCATGACTCCCTGTCCTGAGCTGATCGTTTCATCTCTATATAGCTACCGCACTCTACATCCAAGGCTATCTGTTTAACATATTCTATCCTTGGTCTACCCCTACAGTTCTTGTCCTCAACCCGTTCTTCCATAACTAAGCTTGCTATTCCTGGCTGTATGTGTCCTACCAACCTATCGATTTACTTCATTAGCTGTCGCCAAAAACATCTCTCCTCTCCCACTTGTCTTAATAACTCTTTGTTTGTAACCCTATTTACCCATCTAATCTTCATCATTCTCCTGTAACATCACATTTCAAACACTTCAACTCTCCACTTTTCTGCTACACCAATAGTCCAAGTTTCCCTTTCATAGAGCGTCACACTCCAGACAAAGGTCTTCAAAAATGACATCATAATACCTAAATCTATATTCAATGTCAACAAATTCTGTAGAAATGCTTTCCTTGCCTGAGCTACATAAGAATCCTAATCATTTCTGGTATAATGTCTTGTTTAGCAAACATAGTCGCTCAGTAGGTCTATGCATTTGTTGTATATAACCCAAAATAGCAAACAGTTTTTCTAAAACCCTACTCACGGGTCAATAACAAGCATAGTCGCCAAAGTGTTTCGTTGGTAGTTAACTCATGTCTGGTTAGTCAATTCTTATTGCAAGGCCAGTCAACACCTAAAAATTCATCTTAACATATAGTCCAATCATCTTTCTATCTACATACTAGTGTCTAATGAATAGTCAATATTAGTTTGGTCTTTACCTAAAATCTAAAATCCAATATCAAATTTCTAAAATCTAAAACAATAGTACATTATGCAACGAGCCTATAATGGCTATAATTAAGACACGAGTATTTTTTATAAAACGAGCGTATGCGAGTTTTATAATTTCCATACGAGTGTCTTAATTACCATTATAGGCGAGTTGCATACGACTGTTTATGTTCGACGATAATTATAACTTTATTATATGTTTTAACATAAATATTCATAAATATCTGTTGAGAGTCAGCTACTGGAATTTTGTGATCGCAGAGCGAGCGTTGGGTGTTATAGCTTCGTCTTTCAAGAGCTTTGAACGGCCGACGCATGCGCTCTGCCATATGCAGCCATATGTTTACATCAGCCGTCCCTCAGTAATATTGTCACCGCAGTCATTTGAAGACAATGCTCTGTGTAGAAATTAGTGTTAGTGATTTTAAGGTACTGTGCTATTTCTTGTCTCATATTCGCCAGTTTATTTACGCGAACATATGGACGGTGGGTATTCCATGTCGGTAATTTATTATAGTTCGATGTTGTGTTTATGTCCGACATGTTGGATTTTGAGCGCATGCGCGAAATTATCGTTTCCTAATTGGTCAATGAACGAGCTCTGATTGGCTGGAGAAACTGTATCGTAATGAAAAACGGTGTTATAATGACCATCATTATGATACAGTTTTCAAACACATAATAGTGAGGGTCGAACATAAAATAAAATATAGTATAGAAAACATAATTCCAAGTAATACAAATCCTTATATGTATTTCTTTAATAATTAGTTACCGAAAATTTAAAGTCATGACATTATGGTTTGGTCTTTTTGTACAATCTAAAATGTAAAATGTAAATTCTAAAATCTAAAGTCTAAAATAAAAAACAAATACAAAATCTTACTTGCATTAACTGTATATTGAACCCAGTCCTCCTTTGTATTTGTAATCCAAGTAATAATTTGAAAAAATATACAAGTGTAATCAGTCTTAAAACATTATCCCTGCTTTTTTATATGTTTTTGACATGCGTATTAATCGAAAATCAAACCCTGGTCTACCTTAGTCAAAGGATAACAGCTTAACCACTGCACTACTATAACCATCTTTCTTAGTTTGGTTCGTTCTAAGCCATAAAGTTAAAATCGAGTTAAGGCCTCTAGTGCAAGAGCCAAAAGTGCTAGCCGCTGCAGCACAAAATGGTTAGCAAGTAACATTATACATTCAAAAAGGATTGTATTGGTTCGGTTTGGTTCAGTGTAATCACCATCTTGTTTTCTTAGCTACCCTCTTTAACTAATCAATTAAAGATAGTCTACTCTTAATTCTTGAATCGATAAACTGGATTTTGTACACACGGTTTGTCATGTCATGCCTGAAACCTATACTCCCTATGTACTGCGGTCAGGTTTAAAAACAAATTTCAATGGTCAAAGACTTGTCAGTCACCATACGTGAAGCCTAGAATAATTATTTCTCTACATAGCTATGTTTCATCACTCACCATAAACATCTAACATTATGGGTTTGCAATATATTAAGAGAAACAAAAGTCCATGACCTTGTTGTTTTTAATCTTTTTGGGAAAATTCATAAGCCATATAAAGAAAGCGTCATGTCAAGTTATAGGACACCTTATGAGCCCAAATCCCATTATTAGTTTATAAAACTCAAATCAGTAACCTTGCCGTTTTGGGATATTTAAATAAATGCATACATCATAGGAAAAATCATAAAAATATTCTTAAAACAAGTCATCGCATGACCCTCTTCAATCAATGCTTCACAAAATATCGATTCATCCATTGAACATGGCCACAGTGATCGGCGACATGCTCGTTTAAACACAACCGGTACTGTCTCTCTCTACTAAAAAAATAAAATTAAAATTAATTCAAAAATTTAAAAAATCTAAATTTTCAAAATGTGTGGTTAGGCCCTTTGTCAAAATTTCAAAAAATAAATAATAAATTAAAGAAGAGATTGTCGCCCTGAGTCTTATAACACCTCATGTGTCCAAATCTGATTATTGGTTCCCCCTTTTTCCTGTAAAATCTGCATGCATTGTTTTAGGGGTAAAATGACCAATCGTGGTAAAAGAGTATTAAATGTCCAATTTTTTGAGCTATCACACCTAATTTTAGGTTTCTTAGTTTCCAAGATATCGATTTTTCAATTTTGGGGTAGTTTTCATCCCCTTACTATTTTTCATCAAAAACAAAAGATCTTAGGTTCATTCATCATTTTTAGGCGTTTAACACCTTTTTCCCTGTAAAATCACTATTCACTGTTTAGGGATGAAATGACCTATCGTTGTATAAGCGTAAGTCATGACCTATTTTTAATGCTATCACACTTAATTTTAAGGCTCTTAATTTCCAAGATAACGATTTTTAAATTTTGGGGTAGTTTTAACCCTCTTACTATTTGTCATCAAAAACAAATGATCTTAGGTTCATTTATCATTATTAAGTGTTTAACCGCTTTTTTTCCTGTAACATTACTATTTACTATTTTAGGGGTGAAATGACCTATCGTGGTAAAATCGTATCTTATGACCTATTTTTAAAGCTATCACACATAATTTTAGGGTTCTTTGTTTCCAAGATATCGATTTTTCAATTTGGGAGTGGGGGGATAGTTTCACCCCCAAAGGGGAACAACGCCCCAATTGCTAGGACCCCTCATACAAGTCACTAGCATGATAGGTTCGCGAGATATTAACAAAAGTGTGGTTAGGCTCTTTGTCAAAATTTCAAAAATACATTCTAAAAGGGGGCTTCATCCCAAGTCCTACAATACCTCATACAAGTTCCTAGCCTTATTAGTCCGTTAGTTAAGCCCTTTGACATAATTTGGATAAATTCATGGGCCAGTCCAAAGGGGCCGGTCCAAAGGGATCAGACCAAAGGGACTCATCCACAAGGACTCGTCAACAAGGACCTGTCAACAAGGACCTGTCAACAAGGACTTGTCCACAAGGACCCGTTAGGTTGGGTTAGGTTACACTACAGCCTCCATCTTTTAAAAAGCCCGCCCTCTTACAAAAACCTATGAGTGGACATGTGTAAAAACAAAAAACTAGCATGTTAATTCATATTGTCTATCCACCGTACACATGTCTATTGTGTTGAATAACGTTTAATTCCATATTGGTATTCAAACTCTTACATGTTGCACTTGGAAAGAGAGATTCTCTAAAAATTACAATTTCACCCCCTAGTAGGGATAGGTTTTATTTTGGGGGTTGAAATATGTTATCCATTGGAAAGGGGGTGTCAGCCCGAGTTCAACAACACCTCATTTGTTAAAATCCGATCATGGGTTCGTGAGATATCGTGCCACCTCCATCTTGTGAGGTGGGGAGGTGGAGGTGGTCACAGAACTGTTACAAATACACTACTGACGTTCAACGACGGGTGTCATTTCGACCTACAATCATGGAGCTGTATCGTGGAGAAGTCAGTTACAGAAGTCTGTGCCAGCATCGACAACTGAAGCTGAAATTGTGTCTGCAAGTGAAGGAGCAAAGGAGTTGATTTGACTGAAAAGACTGTTTTCTGAATTACTGGGAACTGCCGACAAACCTCCTACGCTTTACATCGACAATGCTGGTGCAGTTAAATTGGCTACAAATCCGGAGTACCATCGAAAATCCAAGCATATTGAGGTACGTCATTTCTATGTGAGGGAAAGATTTTTGGACGGAGACCTTGAGGTGGAGCACATCGACGGGACCAATCAATTAGCTGATCTTCTAACTAAACCTCTGGAGAGGGTCAGATTCGAGATGCTGCGTGAGAGGATTGGTGTGCAGAAGATGACATCTTAGAGGCTGAAAAGTGTTCAATAGTTCATCTTGTTTATTTTTTTAATTGTATTTGATTTTTCTTTGGAGGAAGTGTTAATATTTGAAAGAAAAATAGCACAGTAGCGCCACCTGGTGAAATAGACATGTACAATAAAGAAGAGAACAAAAGACGAGTCAGTGCAAAGTCTGTGCGTGTTCGCGTGACATGTGACAAGCGTCTCAAAAGATGATTTGTATTTTGTATTGTATTTCTCACTTGATAAATAAAGATTTACATTAAAACTAACACAGTGCCCTAGCTTAATTGTAATTTTCTCCTGGTTAATTAAACACTCAGTCTAGAAAAATACTGGAATGTTACCTTAGTTTCAGTCTTTGGATACATTTCCCAGCTCTAGTACCAATAGTAATATAGGTTTTCAATAAATACCTTAATCAGAAATGATTTGCGCACGAACCCAAGTACCTAGGAGTGTTGATGGTATTGAATGAACCAGTTATAATAATAATTATATTGCACCTAAACATACAGATTATTCAAACGTTGGCATTATTTTCTCAATTCAGTACCGTATACGAGAAGATGAACAATTTCGCATACATTTCTTCTATCTACGTTTGACAACAGAATCATCCCATCCTTTCGCAAGATATTTAGCCAGCAATGATAATTTTTAACATAGTGTGAAAGTGAATTACTAGGGAACGATGACCTCGCTGTTCTGCCCCTTAAATCAACTACACACATCAAAAAAAGTTTTGCATCACCTCGGTTCCCAGGTCTCCGGCATATAGATGTTGACTGTGTATATTGTATCCAAGATACAGTCCCTTTGACTGTTCATAGATGTCACTAAAACTGCTCAAAGATGTAAACAACCATGCATGAGCAGGGCCTATTAGACGGAGGGGGTACGACAGCCGATCAGTTCCAGTCATTCCACCAGGACGAAGGTACGCTGCTCATGTTGTCTGTAGTTCTACCATGCCTAGAAGGTCAATACCGCAGTTCGATCGCGTCCGCATTGTTACTTTGTGTCAAGAAGGGCTCTCAACAAGGGAAGTTTCCAGGCGTCTCAGAGTGAACCAAAGCGATGTTGTTCGGACATGGAGGAGGTACAGAGATACAGGAACTGTCGATGACAGGCCTCGCTCAGGCCGCCCAAGGGCTACTACTGTAGTGGATGACCGCTACTTACGGATTGCCGCTCGGAGGAACCCTGACAGCAATGCCACCATGTTGAATAATGCGTTTCGTTCAGCCACAGGACGTCGTGTTTCAACTCAAACTGTGCGCAATAGGCTGCATGATGCGCAACTTCACTCCCGACGTCCATGGCGAGGTCCAGCTTTGCAACCCCGACACCATGCAGCGCGGTACAGATGGGCCCAACAACATGCTGAATGGACCCCACGGAATTGGCATCACGTTCTCTTCACCGATGAGTGTCGCATATGCCTTCAACCAGACAATCGTCGGAGACGTGTTTGGAGGCACCCTGGTCAGGCTGAACGTCTTAGACACACTGTCCAGCGAGTGCAGCAAGGTGGTGGTTCCCTGATGTTTTGGGGTGGCATTATGTGGGGCCGACGTACGCCACTGGTGGTCATGGAAGGCTCCGAAACGGCTTTACGATACCTGAATGACATCCTCCGACCCATAGTGCAACCATATCGGCAGAATATTGGAGAGGCATTTGTCTTCATGGACGACAATTCTCGACCTCATCGTGCACATCTTGTGAATGCGTTCCTTCAAGATAACGACATCGCTCGACTACAGTGGCCAGCATGTTCGCCAGACATGAACCCTATCGAACATGCCTGGGATATGTTGAAAAGGGCTGTTTATGGACGTCTTGACCCACCAACCACTCTGAGAGATTTACGCCGAATTGTCGTTGAGGAGTGGGACAATTTGGACCAACAGTGTCTTGATGAACTTGGGGATAGTATGCCACGGCGAATACAGGCATGCATCAATGCAAGAGGACGTGCTACTGGGTATTAGAGGTAGTGGTGTGTACTGCAATCTGGACCACAAATGCTGAAAGTCTAGCTGTATGATGGTACAACATGCAATGTGTGGGTCTCATGAGCAATAAAACGAGCTGAAATGTTGTTTGTGTTGATCTCTATTCCCTTTGTATTTAACGGTTCCGGAACTCTTGGAACCGAGGTGATGCAAAACTTTTTTTGATGTGTGTATAAAGTGAATTACTGTGTGTAGGCCAGGCAACAGGTAGTTCAGTAAGGAACTAATTAGTGGAAAGCTGGAAATTGCTTTAATCGCTTTATTTGGACCCAGAAATTACTTTCCCAAGTTTTCCCCCTCGAGCGAAGTTGGCCCTAAGAAGGTACCATTTTTCATTTTTTTTTTTTTTGCAAATATCTCCCAAACCATCAACTTTATCAACAAAATACCTATTATAAAAATAATCTCGAGTAAATTTCCTACAGAAATGTTCCCCACCTTTTGGTGGTGTGGAAACGAGTGATTTTATGCCAATACTATGCAATAATAATACTAATGGTAGATACTTTGCCACAGCTGTTTACATTGGAAAGCTGTTATACTTTTAACAAGTTAACAGCTTGTGTGCCTGGAATGCTGACACATATTTATAACATGTAGAAACTTTGATATGGCATATCATTTCCATAGCTTTTCCGCAAGAATCAAAAAGGGCTCCACTTTGAATGGTCGTAGCATCGTAACGGTTCACATTAGAGACAAGAAGTAGGGAACATTTCTGTAGGAAATTTACTCGAGATTATTTTTATAATAGGTATTTTGTTGATAAAGTTGATGGTTTGGGAGATATTTGCAACAAAAAACGATAAATGGTACCATCTTAGGGCCAGAAGGGCCAACGCCGACTTCGCTCGAGGGGGAAAACTTGGGAGAGTAATATCTGGGTCCAAATAAAGCGATTAAAGCAATGTCCAGCTTTCCACTAATTATTTCCTTATAGAGGCTTTTTTCCCGACCTGTCGCCTGGCCTAGTGGACGCTACTTTAAAATTTATTTTACTTACCTGCCTGCACGGCGTACGATATTCTAGTTAGACAATATATTCATTTCAGACACTATCACCTCTAAATATCTAAGCTCGACGTGACGCACCAAACTTGAAATTCTTGAGCTAGCTGACCAAACACACCAGGGCAGCCCAGGCTCTCGTGGCCGTGGCGAAATAAGTGAAGGGATGAGAAAGTTATTTGAAGGATTGGTGCATAAGCCGAATAAGCTAAATTTAGAATAATGGAATGCTCTCTCTGTCTTCAGGTATATTCTGAGAACAATACATAGCGAAGCCCCATCGCCTAAGTTGACCACTTTGAGACAGTTGTTCTTACCACAAGCGCTTTGTAAAGGAAAATATTGTCCACTTGACAGTATAAGTTTCTCAATCCTTGTAGCATTGCTCACAGAGAGTTAATTGCATTCACTAAATGATTGCCAGTAGCAAATTCAAGTCACATAATGGCAATACTAAATCAACGCCCGATCGGGTCCATCCTCCTAGGACGCTGGGCCCCCCTGGGAGGGTCGGGCCCCGGGGCACCAGCCCTGCATGACCCCCCATCTCGTCGGGCCTGGCAGAAAGAACACGGAGAGCAAAACATCATTTCTCTCTCACATAATATAAATATTATAAGCAGTCACGTGATCTTAACCACTGCATCATTTCAGTTTTAGTAGGCTATTTCGTTACTGTTTTCCATGTTTAAAAGAAATTCATTTTTTATTGTGCTGAAAAAATAATGAGACCAATGTTGGTTCTTTTACATGAAAATGTTTATTTAATTATTTTTTATGAATATTAATCGAAATATAATTTCAATATTGTATGATGATGGTCGTAGTTTATAGGGGCGGAACAGCAAGGTCAATAGTGTACACAATATTACCCTACTATATTAATGACCCCCCCCCCCCAGAAGGAAATCCTGCGTACGCCACTGACGACTTCGACCGGGTTTGAACCCACGATCTTGGACATAGCACTTCAGCATGTTACCGACCACGCTACCGAAGCCGAC
Organism: Meconema thalassinum; assembly: GCA_946902985.2. Classification (NCBI taxonomy): domain Eukaryota; kingdom Metazoa; phylum Arthropoda; class Insecta; order Orthoptera; family Tettigoniidae; genus Meconema; species Meconema thalassinum. The sequence goes on along the minus strand of OX336400.1, from coordinate 96,392,343 downwards.
TACCAGGATATATTGTACCCATCTGGCATTATATATGGAACATGTACTCGTAACCCAACAGTCAACGGTCTTTCGGGGCATGTGACATTCTCCCATGTACGAATACATATTCAGGATCTGATAACTACAAGGTAACTACTCTACAATAACAACAAACATCCTCCTAATATAACAAGATTTAATTCTGAACTATGGCATAAAAATAACACAAAATAGAAATCCTACATTACACTTACATCCCAACAATGCAAATATATAATTTAGACACACAGATGACATTTCAAAGGGTCACAAGTCCTACACTAACTCATCTGTGCTCCGCAGCTTAGATCAACTTTGATCTTCTCAGGCATGCTGCCACTGTCTCTTGTGAGTTCCTGAGTCCAAAGTGTGGTGTCTCAACACCCTAACTCCCTGTCACTAAACATCTATCACATTTTAAAATATAGCATTTACTGTCAATCGACGAATGTTCACATATCATGCACATCACTACAACAATGATAATAATAATAATCAAAGCAAACATTACATAACTGTACACAATAACTCATATCTCATTCTGTAATGAACTATACCTGGTCCAACCTGCAATAATGTATTTATCAGTACATTATTTACCTTATATGTTGACAATTCATTTGTTTATATTGTTGTACAACTTGTTTAACTTTCAAATTTTAGTTTGTTTATTTATGTAACATTTAATTTGTTTGTTTGTGTAACATCATCCTCCCTGTCCTTTCGTTTTAACGCGGACTATAGTACTTCCATTCTTATAACCAAACAAAGCTAGTTAATTACTTGATCGCTGCGCCATATGTCGTCGATTCTTGGTCAATTATGAAAGTCGTTTATTGTTAATATTGTATCCATCTGTAATTCATGCTACCCGTATGGAAAATTAGTTACCATAATAAGCTGGGTTTGCATATCTCAAGAGTGTTAATTATGCGCATCCAAGTTACAAGTCATAACCTTAACTTGGGTAATTTACATGCGATTTTAACCATTCAAAATTGGAGTCCAGGTCCAATGAAGGCCTACAATTCATTTGTGCACTCAAAATAAACAATTTCTCAATATTTAATCATATCAGCATCTTCCGTTAAATGTCCAGTACCTATTGTGTTCAAGGGTCAGTTCCCCTCCCAGGCTCCCTGTGGCGTGACAATAGGGTGTGGGGTGGGTCTGCCTACAAGCAAGATGGCCGACTGGGTCTTTGTCATTTACCTTTTCCCCAGCTCCTGTCTTCAGCTGTTACAACTTTCCAATGTTTACATGTTTTCACTTTCATGGACAAGGGATATTTCTGTCATCAGCCTGGTCTGAATATCTAAGCATTTAAACCTATCACGTAGAGCAATATTACTGGACTCAATACGGCACACAAATGTTTATAGCACAGGAATGAACATCGGATAGTAACAATGTCTTGAGGGACTAATAAGGCTTAATAATACGTGCGAGAATGATCTTATGCTATGCCATCTCCTCGTGCGAAGTAGTATGAAGGCGTCCGTAGACCCTTATAATATCAATTCAGTCACGCCTGCACGGCGGATCATTCTAATAGCTGCTAATTTAAGGTGACATTGTTACTCCTTAAATCGCGCTCGTGACACGGTATGGTAGACAAGAGACCATCTCTTTCTCCATCCGCTTGTCAACAATATATGTACGCCCACGGCTGTACATGGATTATCCCTTCGAAGAGTAGCACATATTGCCCTGACATTGTACTAACGACTTGTTCCTTGCATCTATCAAAGTAATTCTTGGCTTTACTTCTAATACGCTCGCATATAGCGGCACAATAATTAGGTCTATTAGAATATTCAGATCGATGACACATCAATTCCCTCTCCTTTCGCTGTTCACGGTATTACTGGCATTCATTACAGGTACGTTTACCTGACTTTATCTTTACAACATTTAGTGCGTAACTCATAACATCCAATACACTTAGGCCTGTATGACAACATCCTAACATTTATCTTTACACACTTTGTTTATGTTTTACCTTACATCTTCTCGGAATGGATGCAATTTAACTATTCATATAATCATGTTTATTAATATTTTCTCTTGCGACTTTGACCAATATCTGAAGTTATCCATTAACTTGATTATTACATTAATTGTACTTTCACGCAACTCTGGCGTTAGCAATTTCATTCTTACAAGCAAACTCTCTAATGCAATCACGAGGAATGATAAACTCGTATAAAACATTAAATCAAGTTTCCTATTACACATTTTATCCCGATCGACATATGGCGCGCTCCAATTATACATTATTACATTGGAATTGTACTCACGTCCTTCATCTCTGGCGGTCGTATCCAACAATACAGCGCATAACCCACCATTGTTGTCACTTAACAACGACACATAGTGGTTATAACATACATTTCTTGCTGTATCACTTCACTGATTTTTCCTTCGATGTTACACATTTTCACTGGTACACTCTCATACATCTTTATACAACATTTCATCATATAGCACTAGTAATTAACACTAAAAACACATAATTTTATGTAACACACGTTTTGTACAATGGAGCCTTGCTGGCTTCACTTCTGCGTAATTACGGAGGTTCAGGCTGCGCTCTCTCCCGACATCTCTCCTTCCAGTGTAAGTCTCTGGTCCTAGCGCCTATCTCCTAATGATATGCCTCCCGCAGTTCCCAGCATCTCCTACTTCAAGGTTTAGTGTACCTGTTCTGGTGTACGTGATCTCTGTTCCAGATCTCCTACCATCAATCTAATGTTTATGGCTTGAACTTAATCACAATGCCTGTGATGCTCTTTCCTTCCCATGACTATCGTGAATTGATTATGGTGTATAATCACGATGATAATAAGTTCAACTTTAGAAAACATCTAAACTGTTCTACACGTTAGATTAGTGTAATTATGATTCAATTGATACTCGCGTCACTTATTGCGCGGCGTGTATAATAATAAGCTTTACTGAGCTTCACTTTACAAATGCTTTGTTCTCAACACTTGCGGCTTTGTTCACTATGACTGGCGCGGCTTTGTTGACTATTTCTGATGCGTGGAGTAGCAACCTCCCCGTGTGAGTTCTCCAAGTTGACTGCTTTTTCCCCAGTGTCGCTGCACTATTTAAGGTGTTTTTTAAACATAGTCTCTTCCAATTTCTGGAGCGTCTTCTTCTGTGATAATGCCTTTCCCGGCTTGGAATTGTATTTATCTAGATCGTGCTTGCATGGAGGTCACAGCAATTGCCTCATGCCAGCGATTCGATCGCTCAATTAATTTATATTAATTATTTTCTCCAGTGGCTTGGGCGGTAGAATTCCGCTGATGGGCTTTCTTCCGCAGTTTAGAGGTCACCGTCCTTACAATGCTTTATCTGCATAGATTTGCATGTTTCTTGGGTCTACAATCATCCTCTCTGGATTTCAAACACCTGAGTGTTTGTCTCGAATCTCTTGGATACGTATTTTCCACGCAATCAATTTATTTCTCTTTTGGATGTCCCCCTTCCATCTTCCTCATCTTGTGTCTCGGGGATTCCTTTAGTCATTAATAACTGCCCTGCCTCCCTAGCGACGCGTAGAAAAAGTCCGCTAGAGACAGTCTGCTCCGCCCACTCGTTCAGGCTAATCTATCAACTGTCAGTTTGCCTCGAATTCTCTCTCCTTGTATAAAATCCTGCATGTTGCAATGGTATCCATACATTCTTTAAATACAAATTTGCTTGTAATTCCTTAATTATGAACGGAATCAAGCTGAAATTACCTCAGTAATTTTATTTCATGTGGGTCTTGGGTTCCATTCAGTTATCTCTCCTCAGAGACCTCAGGTTCGATACCCTATAAAATCATTGGTATGATTTCTCCTTCATAGAGTATCAGGTTTGATGCTAGTCAGCACCAGTCCCGTAGGGCACAATATAGACAATAAATGCTTCACTAAATTAGTTAAGTCTTTTCTTTCAAATAACCTGACGTTAGTCATTTCATTAAATGAAAGGGAAATTGTGTCCTGCAGAAAACGCAATATCTTGGTGAACTTGTTAACACACATTAACACGTACTGAGATTCTTCTAGTAGGTTGATCTTGAAGTCTTCTGCTTGTAGAATACCTTGAATTACCTTCATATTGTTACTAACATGATTCATCTCGTCATAAATCTTTTGAGCAGTTGAGTTGGCAAAAGATACTCGTTTATTAATATGCTTTATTTCATTATTACGGCTTTGTTTTAGGGTGTCTAGTTGACTTTGCAAGTTATCTAAATCATCTTGATCTAAATTACCTGAGATGAATTTAATCACTTTACCTAAACCGTTAATTAAACCTGTTTGGTTCTATTGACATTGGTTGGTATTAATTTATTTAAATCTTTCCTTGTTTCTTTAGTTACTTCAATTCATTCATTTATTAAATATGGAAAGGTATTATTACTTTTAATTACTAGGTTGGAGACGGTATCATCAATATTCTTATATGCCTCTTTCAGGGTAGTTAGATTGAAATGAAACATGAATTTATGATATTTATTAACAATTACTACAGGTCCAAGGGGATTAGCATAAAATCCTGGGGTTTCTACGGGCTCTGTGTGGATGCCATATCCGGTAAGGAAACTGTAATAGGAAAAATTTTCTTCTTAGGTTTAATGTCCCTAAAATTCCGGACATGAATTTTACCATTTTTTCATTTTGCAATGAATTTGGTTGGCCTCAATTTTGAATTTTGTACCTTTGTTGTACACATTCTTAGACTTCTTATTCCTGGTTAGGGGATCCAAAACATATACTGTTTCTCCTATTCTATAGGGGTGTGTAAATGTGGAATCCCTTGGATCGGATTGCTTTTCGTTCAGAACCTTAATTTGGTTTAAATGAAAGGTATCTATATGAACTTGGGCTAATGGATGATCGGCTGTAATGAGACCTTGGTTCAATACTACGTTAGGGTGTTTCTTTGTATACTCATCACTCTTTGGTCGGGCACCGAATGGTGGCTGTTTGATTACAGAGTGAATTGAAGGATTGCAGTTTGTGTGGGTATTAACTTGAATCCTGGAAAGTGCATCTGCTACGTAATTGGTCTTTCCTTTGACATATTTATTGTCAGAGTCAAACTGTCCTAAGTGTGTGCAGAGACATTCTTGAATATCATCTCTTGTAATGGGGTTCAATTCCAGTGGTTGTGTAACAATACTTTCTAGTGGTTCTGCTAGAATCGGTTCTTTAACTCCCTGTTCTACTTCTGTGGGATGTATGATATGGTGGTTTTCATTTAGGTAATGCATTTCACCGTATTTAAAATTCAGTAAATACTCCTCTTCTTTCTCACTATCAGTGGGAATCGCGGAGTTAATTTTATTAACTGCGGGTTGAGGATTCACCTGTTCATTTGCCAAGTGAAAGTGAAATGGTTTGACTTTGTTATTTATTGTGACAAGGTTAGATTTATAATCTATTCTTACTCCTAGTTTCACAAAAACAGCTGTTCCAATTAACGCATCAAAGTAATTATGCCAATGCATGACTCGAAATTTTATTGGTTCGTTAATTTCGTATTCTGAAAAGATGGGGAACTGTACATTGTCCTCACCTATTGTTTCCGAATGAACAGACTGAATACAGAATTGTTCTCTGAATAAATATTCTGTAAAATGTTCATGGGCTACGCTCGTGTTCATAATGGGATTGCAGGCACCACTGTTTATCAAGATTTTAAATCCAAATAGTGTAATGAATGGCAAGTTCGGAGCGTTTCTTATATCACAGGTTTTCGGTTGAGATTGTTGGGTAAGACGAAAAGTCTTGTTCTTGAGCATAATTAAGCTCAGAAGGAACTTCAAGAGATTGTTGGTTATATCGAGCTTAGTGCTCGACATGTGTTTCGAAAGTTAAATAGTCAGTGTTGTATTCATGTTCCTGTTCTGTTTCATATTCGTACATGGGTTCAAATCCTTGTGTTTGCTGAGGATATTCTGATTGTACCTCAGGAGGATAATTATTCATTTCTTTCAAATCTTCCTCGTGTGCGTTTACATTCGCTCGAGTGGTGGATACTCCTGACATAGGTTTTGGGTAACTCTGGTTATTGGGAGTGAATCTTCTTCCAATATTAGTTGGTGTAGGATAGGGTCGGTTTGTGGGTTTGAAAGATTGGTTTTGTGGTCTGGCACTGGTGGGGTTCGAACTCTGGATAGGTCTGAAGTTCGGATGTGGATTTGGATATCTGACCTGCGGGTTTGGTGGGTTTGCAATCTCTCGCATCTGTGGAAAATAGTTATTATGTGGTCTTGGATACGTAAACGGATTATGAGAAACCTGGTTTAGTGGTTGGGTTGTTTGACTGTTCTTAGGTGATGTTTGTGGATACATTTTCTGACTGGTAATGTTGTTGGGAGGATATTTTGATGTTCCTCTCAACTGATCCATATAATTCTTATGGGCGCGGTCATTGTCGTAAATCCTGCAATGTCGCAGCACACTACTTAAATCTGCAATTTGTGCGTAGCGCAAATATGCACGTCACGGCTCTAAAATGCCGGCTTTAAATGTGTTTAAGCAAAGCTCGTCCAATTCTCTTAGTTTCAACTCCAGGATCTGATCTCTGTAGTTGAGTTTGCATAAGCTTTTACATTGGAGAACAAGGGTATCTAATCTGTCATGGTAATTAGTATAGCTCTCATTTCGTTTCTGAAAACAGTTGGAAATTTCTTGTATTAAGAGTCTCTCGTCTTTCACATCTCCGAATTTCCTGATTAATTTTTCCTTGAACTTTTCATAGCTACTGTTCGCATGCAGATCGAGTATACTACTAGCTTCACCTTTCAATTTGGACTTTACAACATTAAATAAAAATTCATTAATTACATTTGAGTTGGCGGTCGCGGCTGGTCTTCTATGAGTGTTTAGAAAACTGTCACATCTTGCGAGGAAATAATCTAGACTGTAGGACGGGCTTCCATTAAACTCGGGTAACAATTGAATTTGGGCGTACTCGAATTTTGACAATAAGTTTGCTTCAGCCATTTTAAATTATTATAATTGAAAGTTGAGTAAAATTTGTATTCCTCCTAATAGGATTTACTCTGTAGTGATTTGATATCGGATACTGTTAGGCAATGTATACTTAATGTGGCTTCGACAAGGTTAGTTAAATGAATTGTATGCTGTGTAGCTTTGTGGTCAAGCTGTTTGGAAACCTGTTATCTCAAATAAGAATGGTATGGTTCCTGGAAACCTGTTTTCTCAAATAAGAATGGTAAGTTTCCAAATCTTCTACTAAAATGTTTTTAGAATTAACTCTAATCTTAATGATGAGTTTGTCTCAGCTAATATAGATTATTATAGTTTATTAAAATAATTAAAAGTTAATGAAAATTAAAATAAATTTAAATGGATTACTTTTAAAAGTTAATTACTTACTTATAAGTGTTAATATTAAAATTATATATGTGAAAGAGCCCCGTTTAGGATTGCACAATGTGAATTAATTGAAAATTAATTTAGATGAAAATTGTTTTTAAGAAATAATTACAATTTTATTGAAAGTAACTTATTATTATTAATAATTTGAAAGGTTAGTGATATGTGGATATCCCGTTTAGATTCTCCACAATGAACTAGTAAAATGATATTTCTAAAATGAAAATGATAGTTATTATTATAAGTGATTAATGGTATGTGGATATCCCGTTTAGATTCTCCACAATATAAACTAATGAAAATTATATCTCTTCTGAAAGAAGAATGACGATTGGTTGATTTATGATTTTTTGTTTTGTTAAAAAAAGGTTTACTTTCAGTTTTAATTCAGAAAGTGGATAAAGAAGTGTAAGGTCTGCTAATCAGAACGCACTTCGATTATTCTTTCCGAAAGGTAAAATATTTATTATTATATTTTTATTATTTGTTTTAATTTCATTGATTTAATTCAAACGAAATGAAAAGAGTAAACTTTGCTAACCAAAATCTACCATAATTTTGTTCTCGTTTGAAGGGCAAGTATTTATTACTTATTTTTTATTTTTACTATTATTAGTTCAAATGAACGTGGGAAAAAGACAGATCTTTCGATTAAGTTAAATCTCACTTAATTTGAAAGGCAGAATGAATGTATTATTAGCTTATTATCTACGTATTAATTCAAATAAAATGGGAAAAGCGACAGATCTTTCGATTAAGCTAAATCTCACTTTTATTTGAAAGGCAAATTATTATTATTATTATTATTATTATTATTATTAATTGTTGCTCAATATGACATATAAACCATGTGTTCACTGCAATATTCAGGCATCACAAAATAGGTATTGTTTTGTACTCACAGGCAGAAGAGAATCGGCAGTTCGGACCTCATCTTCTTCGTACTGCGCTTCCCTGTTGTCGTGTGGTGAAATGAGTCACTTGGGGCGTTGCCCTCTTGGGACGTTGTCTGCACCCACGCACAGCAATGTTAGAAGTCGGTTGTTGGTTCCCTGATGCCGTGTGGTGAAAGGCGTTGCTTAGGACGTTAGTCTCTTGGAACGTTATCAGCTCGCACGTACATCAATGGTAGAAGTTGGTAATTTAAAAGGCCCCTTTTCAGAGCTGTCAGCTTACCTCCTTCCTTCAAGTCTTCGGTTCGTCGTTGAGAGGTCAGAAAGCCTCTTCTTTAGAGTGGTTGGCTCCCTCGAACGGCGATGGCGGCTTGAGTCGAATAGCGCTTCTTTTAGCGTTGTCGGATACTTCCCTCCTTCAGCGTGCGTAGTCGGTTGGTTGGTCGAAAGGCGCTCGTTTTGGCGTTGTCGGCTAACTACTGGCTACCCCAGCTCGCTGGTTCTTTGGAATATATTACTGCAGAATGTTGCGGGATGATAGAGCTTCTTGGGCAAGCAAACGAAAGGCGTTTACTTTAGCGTTATCTGAATGCTTGATCCAATCTGCATATGGATTTGATAATCACGTATCAATCGCAGCCAAGGGTCCCCAGGTAAGTTTGTAAATCTCCGGCCGGTTGTCTAGGTGGAGAAGAGTGACCTTATCGACACTCGTTTGTTGCTTGGATAATTGTTTGAGAATCTACTTATTTCGGTCCTCTCGAGTTCTCCTCGCGCTGCAGTTATTATTATATTCCAAAAGACTTGAAGACGTTGAGAATATGTTTGTTTATTGGTCACCAACACCTTAAGTACTTTACAATATGTTTACACGAAGCCTGATTTGCTTGCCATCTGGCAGAGCGTATACGATATCTACATAGCTGGTGATAAGTCAGAATAAAGAGTCTGTCTTATACAGAGACAGCTCTCTAGCAGTGACCACTTGGTCTAAAGATGTCAGAATGAAAGAGAAAATGTCTCCTAGAGAGACATCTCACACAAGACGATATGTCACAAAGAAGTCGAGAGCGGCCTTTACATCAGTATATTGAACCCGCTGAGCTAAGGTTCATGTGATATTTTTTATAACAGCACATTTATGATGGGATGTAGTACCTTTGAACACACCCAGAAAGCCACGTGGAGCTGAGAGCTCACGCTATACTCTTTGAAGTAGCGGTGAATCGCACTTTTGACTTTGTTGAAGTCTGCTAATTATTTATCTGAGGTCTTATTAATTAATTTTATCTTTTCACAAGACTCAGAATATTCCATTTCGTCATTCAGCATTATTAAAACATTTTGGAGAATGTTATTTTCGCTCAAGGTAAGGTAATACCCTTGCAGATACGCAAACAGGAATGTAAGTAGTCGCTCAACGACTTTGGTTTGACGACCTACTTCCTCGAGTAACCCTGTGCCTTGCACTACGTCTGGAGAATCCTCCCCGTGTAGGCGTGAAGTTACATCCGTCTTGTTAGACGTAGAAAATATCCGCTGTTTAGCGTGGAAAGTATAATCAGCTGCCATCGAGCACGAATACGTTACAATACGAGTGATAAGTAAGAATTGTATAGTGAATTATTTGCACTACATCTGGAAAATCCGCCCTGTATTAGCGTGAAGCTATAGCCGTCATGTCAGACGTGAAAATATCCGCTGTTTAGCGTAGAAGTTATCATCGAGTGCCATCGTGCACGAATATTCTATAAATCACTGTTTATTGATGCACAGTGAACAACAAGAAGCATATTGTGAAATAGTTGGCAAGTATAGTGAAAATTCTAACATTACCGTAACACCACATTTTCATACCCACGTGTTTGTGGAGGGCCGAGAGCCTGGTGAAAAATATAGAGGTAAACGTGTTATAACTACTTTAAATAAGTGTAATTATGAAAGGATAATATATTTGAATTGCCACAGTGAATTTTTCAATTACAAAACGACGCACATTTCACGGATGCTACGTGATGTAAAAGTGGCGTCAGTACACGTGAAGAACCACAGAATAGTGCTTGCTCACGTATTATTCGATATCTGCGAAGTAAAGGCTGTGTTATCAATTGCAATTAAAGCCTGTATCATTTACTACGAACATTGTGATTTTTGAAGTGAAAGAATGAACTACTACACGATTTATTCCACCACCCACGTGATCAAATTATTCTACACCATGTTTGAGACCGACATCATGGGCTAATGCCGCTATGGTATGAGGGTGATGTATCTATTGGAACCAGCATGATGGTGGAGCTTCCAGAACAGCGAATGAGGAGGAAGAAACCCAGGATGCCATTCCCAGGCAAGTCCAGTACATCCACGAAGTTGACGACAGGGACAGATCGAACCCTGGTCTTTGGGAGAGTCCAGATGGGAGTCCTGATGAGGACAATGCCGTTCCGGAGAGCCAGGGATGAATTTGTTCAACCCTTGTCGTTGAACAGAGGGCTGAGTGAGAGCTCCTTCATTTCGTGAGTTTTTGTACACCCTTTCTTGTTCTAGTTTCTGGTGGTATAGTAGGTTTAATGTAGTTTGTGAACCAACCGAACTTAGTGACAGCCATTTTTATAGGTAGGGAATGTAACTAGTCTAATTAGATGTCATTTATTTCAGTTAGAGTGAGTCACCCTTGGGTCAGACATTTTGGTCAACCCTGGTGCAGCCTGATGGACGTCGTAGAACGTCAATGCCTATCTTTTGCTAAACGTGACCGTAGTCATTTGAGGCTACTTTGTTTAACCCTATTTGGGGTGATTTTCAAGTTTTTGCTGACTTTAGTTATGGCAATCAGATGCCATGGTTATGTTTCTTTAACTGCATTCTTTGCAACCAATCTTTGTTACACCCCTGACTTCGTTAGAGCAGTCGTATCGGTTAGGTAATCGACTGTAATTACCAGTTTTGTAACTGCATTATATTTCATTTGAGATGTTGCTCAGAAGCCATCAGGTCAAGTGTGGACCTTATAAGTAGAAGGGATGTTTCGTTGTCTAGAAACGAACCCAGTTCCCAGCGTATCATTAAACAGATCCAGAGTGTGGAATCTGCGTTACAATTATTATTTTGTTAGTGTCATGTGAAGACACGTATTTATTTAATGTTGTACAAGCAACTACTGAAGTATTATATATTTGTGAGCAAAGAGCTCCAGCAATGTGACATTGCTACCATTTAGATGTCTTTGGTTTGAAAGACAGAATTATATTATTGTATTCAGATTTATAGCGTGTTTTTGTACACTTATTCTTCGAGGTTTATAACCTATGGTAAAGGTTATCATGATGAGGCCAGTTGTACAGTTTTTATTTTTGCTTAAATCGCCGGCCTTGATAGTTAGTGTGTGTTGTGTCAGACCGCGCAGGAATGTTGTAGCCTGCAGCGACACAAACTGGTTTGTGACCCAGTGCCCTTGAGAGCACGCTTGTATTATGTGACAGAATTACTTTGACAGAGGACAGATTGCTTTTAGTATTCGCTCTTCCTTTCATTGCTATTTAGCTCATGGAACCCAGTGTCCAACCTTGTATCTGATTACATGTTTTTATAGAATGTTTTTTTTTGTTGGTTAAACGCACTTTTGCGTGTACCGTGGTTTGACGTATACAGTTATGTCAGGTTTTCTATAGTACGTTGTAGGCTGCCCTGTTAAAGGAGATATTTATTGTATGAAGGTATTTGTGTGTACCTTGTCCGGGATTGTTCCCGTTGACCAGATGTTATGGAGGGTGACTGAGTGTGCAGGCCCATCCCAGAGTTATTGAACGCGAGCTGTGCGCCGCTGGTAACTTGTGTTATTGTGTGTCCGAGTTGTTATTGCTCGTTGATTGTATTCCGACTTTTGAGTCGAGGCTTTTGGTGGAGATTGATCTCAGTGGAGACACTCCGTGCCCAGGCTATTGTCAGTATTATTCGCCATAAACCAACGATAACCTAAACAGACATCTTAATAATAAAACGCATAATTTTGGTAAAACAAAAGCTAACTAACGAATTCTTTCTATCTAACCTTGTTCTTTTGCATTTGGAACCTGCTGACATGGCCGTGCTAATGAAGGTATTTCCTTTTGAGGAAATGACTAGGACAGCTGACACTTTTGTAGCGACCTGAAGCATGCTCGAACATTGAGTTCGTAGCTTGTGGAGCGCAGGCCATGCGATGTTAGGCGAAGTCTTTACTACGCAGTCGTCACCGTAACTACACACATTAGATGACTATGGCTTACAAAGAGTAAACCAAGGTGCAGGCAGGCATTTTAATAAAACTGTTGTCTCTTATTAATTATTTATGATGTATAAGTGTATGAATCCTACATGTTACCCTACTGTGTGCTGTTAGCACGTAGTTACTAAGAATAATTAAATGTTTTTTTTTTATATGGCTGTTCACTTAGCTTTGAATGTAATTGTTTTCTGTTACGGACGTCATCGCCGTAAATTTTGTTATTAACTGATAGGACTTAGCTAGCTGAATTAACGTTAAATGTAAATGTGGAGATGGTATCATCCTAACTTAGATTTGTCTTGCTACCCTGTTAAATGTAAATTCTGATATTAGCTTGATCTTGTAACTTGACCTAGGGACTTGCGTCGTACCATTTTCCTAGTGTTGCTGTTGTTGCTTTATTATTGTGAGATAGATCTTTCGCGGGGGTTTTCCGTAACTTCTCAGGTAGGGACCTGCTCTTTATTTTTGTTTGTTTATTAGCTTGCGGACTAGCCGATTGAAACCCTTCGAACTAGACTAGGGGCTTGTGAATTTTAACAATAAATTTTCACGGTGATTTACATAAGTCTGGATGTTTATTTTCTCAGTCTAGTTTTTAAGGTGAACTTTTCCTTAGGCAGTCTATGACCTTCGTCACTATGTACCACGATCCCTGTGGACTACAGATTCTCGTGCCGCTTTGGCCTATTTGGAAGTTCACCTGATCCTCACGGCAATTATGTCCGACGGATGAGATGTTAGGGAAGTCATTGCGGTTGTTGTCTATCCTGGCAGCTCCACCGACGGTCTCAATATATACATTAGATTTCTCTGGAGGGAGAAAACTAGCACAAACAGAGATTCACCAATAGCAAGTATCTCTAGTGGTAAGAGGGGGTGATAGCCAATCAGACCATGGGCATCAGGGCGATGGTAGGGGCGTGACTTACTGTTGTTGTTCACTCTGCTAAGAGCCTCAACACTTGGAATTATTATGAGAAAGGAAGAAAGTATCTGTCCTTTCGAAAGTTGGCGACTGTCTGGGGAGATAGGTATGTGTCTACTACGACCTAGTTCCCAGTGTAATACTTCTGAGAAATAGCAAATGGAATTATGTTCCTTATAGTTCTGCATGTTTACAAGAGAGTGCTTTTAACTGATACATGTCATGCCCGTGGGCTGGAATGGACTTGAGTAACGTCCTGACTTCCTTGTGAAGAATATACACTGTTTCCTATATGGATAATAATTATAATATAATTATCATCTAAAACCCGAAATTAGTGGTTGACACGTTTCGGTCATGGCTGGTAAGGGGATAGCTGGACAGCGTACATGACTCGCATAGCTTAATAAAGAAGTTGTTGATTCATTTGGGGGGTTGGACATCGTGTTCATTTAGTCCCGTGTACTTGGATGTGCGGAAATGTGTCTGATAGCCCGTGTTATTGTGATGTCTGCAGTAGTGTGCCTATTTGTAATTCATTTGAGGATTGGGAAGGAGGCGGCTGTGGCCTTAAATTAGGAACTATCCCGACATTTTTCTGGAGTGATTGAGAAAACTGAGTGGCTGAGTAAAACCCGTTCTAGCTCTCAGACCAGTATTAAATTTCTATTCCAGGGCGACAGCCAATAATGCTAGCTGCTACACTACGAGGTGGTAGACTAGAGAGGTATGTCACGGTAGACATAATGACTGTATGATTCAAATTCTCTCAGGTGAACAAAATGTTTAATAACTTTCTGCATACAAATGATTACATTCATGATAGGTACACACGCAATTAAGTAATAAATTATGAGTGCATGCCCAGTTAACGTTATAAATTAACCATTAAATTAGGCTCGTATTAAGTAAGTTATAAGACACAGTTCCGGCTAACATGTGTGCAACTGTTGTCTCACAAATACAGGGTCATTATCTTTGTGCGCCCCGGTAAACTCGGCAAGCTAAGCCGGCGTTGACTGGCGCTGATCGCGGGGGCGCGTACACCGTTCAGTCGGTGGTTGGCGCGCACTTAAACACTTATACCAAACATGTTCAATAATGTGTACTTACAGTGCCCATAGTCGATGCTGAAAATGTCCTCCCTCTCTTGTAACACACACCTGACATCTTCTGATGAAAGAATGGACAACAAACTCATCTAATTTTTGTTCTGTAAAAACATAACGTTGTCTGTTAACATTTTTATTATTTACGGAGCCTGTTTTCTTGAATCGTTTAGCGAGCCTCCTAATTGTACTGGCATTACGCTCAGGTATTCCTGGAAACTTGATTCGAAATGTTTATCTTGTTTCAGAACTAGACTTTCTGCTTTTCATATACTAATTATGAATGTACACACGTTCGCGCAATGTGAATTGGTGTCTAGGCATGATCAACAATCACAGTATTCACAATACTTACTAAACGTGCAACACTAACGTCTAAGCTTTGCAGATACACGTCCATATGAATGACAAAACATGTATGAACTAACGATATGAGTCAGCGGAGCTGGGTATTGCGAGGTCTACTCGCTCCGCACCTGACCAGCCAAATGACGCCATAGTTTGCCGCGATTTCCGGGGCGCACCAAAATATTGACCCTGTATCTTGTTCGTCTGAAGAGGAAAACAGCCTTCAACAAATTGTGCTGTTGGACAACATGATAGCCACACAGTGGCGCACGGTGGCCACTGAACGATGAATAGTAAATAGTTGCTCAAAGGAGTGTTGAAAAGGTCTACGAAGAATAGATAATAATGAATAGATGGAATTCTGATGTATATCAAGGGTGATGAAAATGTTATAGTAATGGGAGATGGGAATGCTGTTGTAGGAAAAGGAAGAGAAGGGAAGATAGTAGGAGATTTCGGATTAGGTGAAAGGAATGATCGAGGAAGCAGGCTGATGGAATTCTGCACCGATCACGAGTTGGTTATAGCTAACACCTTATTCAATAACCACAATAGAAGAACATACACATGGATGAGACCAGGAGACACAGGGCGTTACCAAATCGACTTCATTATGGTCAAGCAGAGGATTCGAAACCAGATTTTGGAGTGTAAAACATATCCCGGTGCTGACATAAAGTCTGACCACAATCTGGTTGTTATGAAATGCAGATTTAAGTTGAAGAAATTCAAGAAAAGTCAAAAGCCAAGAAGGTGGGCAATAGACAGACTGAAAGAGAAGGATGTAGATGAAAGATTCAAGAAGAGTATAAAGGACTAATGAAAACCCCTAACAAACTTCAATTGCAGACGAATGGGCACATTTGAAGAATGAAATAACAAAATCCGCAGAAGAAAACATTGGTAGGAAAGAAGGAATAGGTAGAAAACCGTGGATCGCTCAGGATATACTAGAATTGATGGATGAAAGGCGGAAACACAAGAATGTAAGAGATGAAAAGGGGAAAGCAGAATACAGACGTCTGAGAAATGAGGTTAACAAGAAGTGCAAGGAAGCGAAAGAAGAATGGTTGAAAGAGAAATGTGCAGGTATAAAAAATTGTCTGACATTAGGAAAAGTAGACACAGCATATCGAAGGATTAAGAATACTTTTGGGGAAAAGAAGACTAAGTGTTGTAATATTAAAGACACAAATGGAAAGCCTCTAACAGATAGGAATAAAGGTGGAGAGATGGAAAGCTTACATAGTTAGTTAGTTATTGTTGTTTTAAGGGGCGGAACTGCGAGGTCACCTGCCCCTAAAATGGTTACATAGAGTCAGCAATTCTTCTAGGTTTGTGCCGTGTCTTGTGTGGGGTTTCGCCTAGGACACCAAGCTGGCTTATCGGCGGGCTCTTGGTGTCCCTGACCGGACCCCCACAGGAATGACGAATTGCGCGCCACCTCTCTTTATATTAGGTGCAACTGCATCACTTGACTGCGAGAACTAAAAGCTCAAGCAGCCTTAACCTCCCTATGAAGGCTTCCAAACAGATGGTATATTGGCTTTCACGGCCGGTGAATTAAAACTCAGCAATTCTTCTTGGTTTGTGCCGTGTCTTGTGTGGGGTTTCGCCTAGGACACCAAGCTGGCTCATCGGCGGGCTCTTGGTGTCCCCGCCCGGACCCCCACAGGAGTTACGAATTGCGCGCCACCTCCCTTTATATTAGGTGCAACTGCACCACTTGACTGCGAGAACTAAAAGCTCAAGCAGCCTTAACCTCCCTATGAAGGCTTCCAAAAAGATGGTATATTGGCTTTCACGGCCGGTGAATTAAAACTCAGCAATTCTTCTAGGTTTGTGCCGTGTCTTGTGTGGGGTTTCGCCTAGGACACCAAGCTGGCTCATCGGCGGGCTCTTGGTGTCCCCGCCCGGACCCCCACATGAGTGACGAATTGCGCGCCACCTCCCTTTATATTAGGTGTAACTGCACCACTTGACTGCGAGAACTAAAAGCTCAAGCAGCCTTAACCTCCCTATGAAGGCTTCCAAATAGATGGTATATTGGCTTTCACGGCCGGTGAATTAAAACTCAGCAATTCTTCTTGGTTTGTGCCGTGTCTTGTGTGGGGTTTCGCCTAGGACACCAAGCTGGCTCATCGGCGGGCTCTTGGTGTCCCTGACCGGACCCCCACAGGAGTGACGAATTGCGCGCCACCTCTCTTTATTTAGGTGCAACTGCATCACTTGATTGCGAGAACTAAAAGCTCAAGCAGCCTTAACCTCCCTATGAAGGCTTCCAAATAGAAGGTATATTGGCTTTCACGGCCGGTGAATTAAAACTCAGCAATTCTTCTTGGTTTGTGCCGTGTCTTGTGTGGGGTTTCGCCTAGGACACCAAGCTGGCTCATCGGTGGGCTCTTGGTGTCCCCGCCCGGACCCCCACAGGAGTTACGATTTGCGCGCCACCTCCCTTTATATTAGGTGCAACTGCACCACTTGACTGCGAGAACTAAAAGCTCAAGCAGCCTTAACCTCCCTATGAAGGCTTCCAAAAAGATGGTATATTGGCTTTCACGGCCGGTGAATTAAAAATCAGCAATATTGAGAATCATGTAATGGAGAGGGAAGAGGAAATTGATGAGGATGCAAAAGGAGATTTACTATTGAGAACAGAATTTGACAGAGCATTGGAAGACTTAAGCAGGAACAAAGCACCAGGCATAGATGATATACCGATTTAGTTGCTGCGCTGCATAGGAAATGAAGGTCTGATCAGGTTATATCACTTGGTGTATAATGGACGAGCCACCACTGCACAGTATATGAACTTGATTTTGTAATTATTTTTTTACTTCCAAGTTCCTTATTTACATCCTGATTTCCTTGAAGTTTTCTGTAACCGAATGTTAGGTCACAGAGCTCACTTTTGGGTTTCTGTTGGTATTATTTTTAGTTTTTAGGCTACCCAGCCATGGCCACCTATTGATGGAGCACCACAGAGAGTCTTATGTGTTGTGCCATAGAGATTCTTGGTGGTGGGACAGCAGTGGGTGACAGGTGGCTTTGTATAAGGGCAATGTTGCTATGGTGATGTCATGTATGTATAGAGATTAGGCTGTGAAGAATGGAAGTTATCTTGTGGGAAAATGAAATGTTGAGATGTAGTGATTATGAGAAGATGTTCTGAGGAATGGCAAGGTTTATTAGGAAGTAAGAAAAATGTTATGTGTTGTTTTAATCATGAATAGATTATGTTCTGTGGTATGGCAATGTGATGATTTGGAAAATATATGTTATGTATGGATAGATGCTGATAGAGAAAGAGATGTTTTAAGAAAATGCAAGAAGTTATGAATTGTAGCAGAAGAGTATTAAGCATTGTGAGGGGTATGTATGTAATAGATAGATAGATAGATAGATTTTATTAATTTCATTTGATCAATTACATGTATACAATACATTTTTGATATAGGACACGTCAGAATTTACATCTAAAAATAAAAGTACTAATAGGTATATAATACTAATACTATGACTATTTATAACTTATTATAATAACAGATCTTAAGAGATACAATGTTATTAGACAACTATCTACTCCTTACTATATTATCATAATATGAAAACTTAATTCTATAAATACAACAACTTACAGCTAGGTATTACAATTAAAATAGAAAAGTAAAATATAATTATAGATTTCATCGCTCCTATACACTAAGATATTCAACTACAGAGTAAACACAATGACACAGCAGATAAGCTTTCAACATTCTATCAAAGGTTCTTATTTTTGGGGCAAGTTTTGTATACTGGGGTAGTTTATTGTATAATTTAACTCCTGTGTGAAAAGTTCCTTTTTGATATATGCTTGTGTGTGTGTGTGAGTGTGAAATATGAATGTTTTGAATTTGTCTTGTGTTATGCCTATGAACATCATTGTTTTAAGAAAAACATCCTTATTCACTAAATTCTTCTTAAAAACATAATACTTTCAAAGATATATATGCAGGGCAGTGGGAGAATGTTTAAATCTTTAAACAGAGGTCTACATGATTCTCTAGTGTTTACATTTGCCATAATTCTAATCGCCCTCTTTTGTATCCTAAACGTGCTTAGTACATCTGGTGACATACCCCAAAATATGACCCCATATCTTAAGTATGAATGGAAATAATCAAAATAAGTATTTCTTAATGTGTGCATGCTAGTGCAGGTTTTCAACATACGTAACGCAAAGCACATCGAGTTCAGTTTAGTATTCAGATATTGTAAATGTTTATTCCATTTCAAGTCATGTTGTATCAATAGTCCTAAAAACTTTGTTTCTGATTTATTTTCTATTCTGTATAGTGTGGATATTTATAGATACTGTTTTTTATAGTTTATTATGAGACGTTTATCTTGTGACCATTTGGTTAACTCTCCTGTAACGGAGTCAGCAGACTGCTGTATGACCTGTTTAGTTTCACCTTTTATTACGAGTGTTGTATCGTCCGCAAACAAAATTTCCTTATGTGAATGAACGTTCTGTGTTATATCATTGATATATAGAAGAAAGAGTAGTGGGCCCAAAACCGATCCCTGGGGTACTCCAAATTTAATAATTCCCTCATTGGACAATGTTTCATTAAGTAATTTGGTTCCATCATCCTTGTGTCTCAAGCTTACTATTTGTTTACGTCTTGTTAAGTAAGACTCTATCCATTTTTAGCTACCATATTGATTTAGTTTTGTAAGGAGGATTTTATGGTCAACAACATCAAATGCTTTCGACAAATCCAAGAATAGGCCAGTTACATGTTCCTTATTGTCAATTAATTTCAGTATACTATTAATACATTCATAAATTGCTGTCTGTGTAGATTTTTACGTTCTGAATCCATGTTGTCAGTTTGATAATATTTTATTTTTTTCTATAAAACTTATCAGTCTCTTATACATGTTTTTCCCCACAATTTTTGCCATACCAGTTGGTAAGGTAATAGGACGATAGTTATCTAATTCATCTTTTGAACCGTTTTTGTGCACTGGAATTACTTTTGATAATTTCAAAATATCCGGGTAGGTTCTTGAGAGAATTGAACTATTTATTAAGTGTGTTAGTGGATTTACTATATTTTCTGCACATTTCTTTAAAATTGCATCAGGGATGCCATCAATGCAAGCACAGAATTAATTTTTGCTCTTTTATAACTATTCTTACCTCTTAACTTGTGACATGATTTATAAATAAAGAATCACTACATATATTTATTTTATTATTAGAATTTAGTGTATTTACCTGTGATTTATTTAATAATTTTTGTGGAATTTCCAGAAAATAGTCATTAAAAGTGTTTGCTATTTCCTCTGGATTATTAATCACTTTATTATTTCTGGTCAGTGTAATGTTCCTTTGTATTTTAGCAGATTTTCCAGTTTCTTTCTTTATCACAGACCACATAGCCCTGTTTTTATTAGATGATTGGGAAATAAAATTATCATTATGCATCTTCTTTACTAGTCTTATTAACTTATTTAATATGCTAGTTTATTTTTTGTAGTATAAATTGAATTCAGGTGTTGTGTTGTATTGTTTATATAATTTGTGTAGACATTTCTTTCTTTGACATGAATTTATAATCCCTGTTGTTATACAATTGCTAGTTGTTTTTTTTGAACAGTTCTTTGTCTAAAGCGGAATGCTGTTTCAAAAGAGTGTTTTAGGGTACTGTTAAATGCATTAAATTTATCATTTACATTTTCTAGTTTATAAATTTCTGACCATGTTTCCTTTTTTAATAAGTCATTGAAATATGTAACATTTGTTTAGTGAATGACCTGCACTTTGATTTTAGTCCATGATCATTATTATTGATTGTTTCGTGTACTTCAAAACTCAGTATTTGTTCATGGTGGTCGCTAAAACCCGGACAATAGACTTCTATTGAATGGTGATATTTATCTGTATTTAAAAAAATTCATCACGAGTGGTTTTACTAAATTTTGTTCTTCTTGTTGGGGTATTTACTGTAGGTTTCAGTCCATAGGACATTAGTAACTGTGTTAATAATTCACAATTTCTATCAAATTTTAAGAAATTCACATTTACATCCCCACAAAGTATTATATCGAAATTATCTTTGCTCATGTTATTAGTAACAATTCTAATTTATCTATACATAAAGGAAACTTTCCTGACGGAGAACGGTATACGCATACAATTATTAACTTAAACTGCTGTATTTTTACGGCAGAGAATTCAAAATACTGTTCCATAATTAGATAACATAAGCTGCTAACTGTTCATGATCTAAATTATTTCTTAAGGAGATACAATTACCACCATGGCTAATATTAGATCTAGAGTATTTACTAGCTTGTATAAACCCTGGGAATTGAATTAATTCGAGTTGTTCCTCCTTCAGCCAATTTTCTGAAATACGTAGTGCTGAGAAGTCTTTAAGTTCATTTTTAAGAATTAGATTTATGTAATCAATTTTATTATAGAGAGACTGAACATTCTGGTGGTAAATTTTAAATTTGTTACTTTTGCAAGTGGTGATTTATTTACATTATTACTTATTTATCTATTTATCGTATGGCTTTTAGTGCCGGGAGTATCCGAGGACATGTTCGGCTCGCCTGAGTCTGTAGCTGCTTCCAGCGGACACCCTTAAGGGTGAGCTACAAGTCCCGTTCAATTTTAAGTAGTTCCAACTTTTGCCACCAGATATCAATGATACCTAGTGGTGAACGTTGGAACTTGGATAGAGCGTTCTGACGAAATCTAACCTAACAATTTTGCTTTACACTAGTTTAGTCTGTGAAAGGATCTTTTACATGCCATAAATCTATGACATGGGACCGCCGGCTTTACTTTCCCTCCGAAGGAAGGCAGACTGAAGGATTTTTAACGCCCTTAAAAATCCGACGACTTCGGCCGGGTTTGAACCCGCTATCTTGGGCATAGCAGTTCAGCATGCTACCGACTACGCCACCGAAGCCGCTACATTATTACTATCATAATTGTTATTATTATTGTTGCTAGACAAATCCGAAATACCATTGTTGGAATCAGCTAAATTTGACATCAAAAGATCTGATTGCCAAACCTCACGTTTGGCTTCTTTTACCAGTTTCCCTGCTTCCACTCGAAAGATATTACTGTTGAACTAACTATTCTTACCATTTGAATTTGCAATTTTGCAGATTTCATCACTGAGATACTCTTTTCCTAACCTATTTAAGTGTAGGCCATGCCGAGTGTGGAACTTCCTGTCTAATTTACTTACATCTATAGTTTGGACAATTGGAAAACTCTTACAAATTTTATGAATTTTTCCATTTGTAGCCTCTATTTCTTCATTTACACATGATTTGGGAATTAAGTCGTATCTGTGCGGAAGTGGATACTGTGTGAGAGATGCAGGTAAAAGGAAGCTGGCTTACATGTACACAGACAAGTAATAAAGGCACTGTATTTCTTATATTCCTTGCGTGTCCAACGCTATATACACCCCGATGATTATAAGTAAGAGAAGAGATTAGTTGCATTGAGCACCTAACTGTGGTGTTGTTGTTGGTTTTACCCCGACCAATAAGAAAGAAGATAAGTTTACCAATTTTAAATATCAATATATGAATAGAAAAGTTTCAATTCCATTTAGTAAGTGCAAAATGTTGGTGTATTTTGTATTGGCGATGGTTTTATTCATTTATTTCCTATGTTTTTCTTAATCTATTTATAACAATGTAGGCCTGCTGTATATTAACTTGTGGGCCAATAACCTAGATGTTAGGTCTCTTAAAACAATTACCGGTATCATCATCATTAACTTGTATTCCTCACAGGCAAGGGCCAAGTTGTGTAAGTTTGTTCTGTGAATCCATAATACATAATGAGATTGATACAAACCATCAAAATGCACATTCTCTAGAAGAGGGGAATAGGGAGCCGCAGGGGTGCAGGTTACGGTACAAATTTCCCGCGTGGAAACTTAAGTTTCATGTGTTTACTAAAGAGGCGGCAATATGCATGCGTGGGCAGTGGTCATTATCGGATTCAATTTAAACCGTTCTTACCAATATTCTTTGGTGCTGACATCTGGGGAATATATTGTGACTTTCTATGATTATTTTTGAGACAACTACGCAGCCCACGCACACAGTCGATGGCCAGACTGAGAAACCAAAAAAGTTTCTCGCTAGCGCGGTAAAGGACCGGCCGTGGATCTAATAACCCAGTTGTGTACCTTTTCCACATTTTGAACTAGATGGAGATACAACTACTAAAAACCACATCTCTCGAGTAAAGGTTGTAAACAAAATTTAATATCTAAACAAAAATAAACGAGGGACGTGAGAAGCGCATGAAATGGTAAATGATTGGTGATGGGGCTGTAATTAAATATACAAGATTAACAAAAGGAAACAATAACATAAATAGAAGAAACACAATAAAGATATAAAAGACGAACAGAGAAGCCTAACACTGGTTAGATTGGAGATCGCATCAAAATTACAAAATGAAATCAAAGGGAATGCTAAAACTAATAAATACGAAATAATACTTTCGTCCCACCAAAGGCTGATTACAGAAGTAACCAGAATAAATATTCTAACTAGCATATGAAGTACCACAAGCTAAATAAACCCCTTAATAAATTAAAAACAAAAGGTTTCACCAACAAAACTGCAGTAAAGGAAAATCGGTCAAAACATCCACTACTACAGAACGTTACCAACAAAACAAGAAATCCCAAAATAGTAAAATATAGATACAAACATAACCCTTAAATAAATAAGAACAACAACCCCTCGATCAAACATAACTCGACTTCATAAACCACCTGAATAAATCTTCTATCCGGACGAAGTATGAGATTCAGACATCTTACCAACAGTAAAATGAACATAGATAACAGGCCCGGGTCCATGCCATAAACATCCAGGTCACTAACAGTAAGAAAACCTGATAAACCTCATTAATAAACGTAAGAGAGAATACGTGTTGCTTCTCAACTGAAAGTTACAAAACAAAACCCAGGAACTACCCTCAACTTTCAGTCAAGCTCCCACATAAACAAAACATTAACCCACCCTTAAATACGTGTAGAGAAACGTGATAATAATATGAGAAGCCTTTCGGTACATACAGGTTCTACTGTCCGTCCACTCCTTATGGGAAACGAAAGAAAGAGGGAAATTTCAAGGAGCAATGGTCGACCGAACAGAAAACAAAAACAAATACGCTTACGAAGAAATGACTGCCCAGCCCTTAAGGACGAAAGAATTAAAACCCAGAGGGTTATCCATAAGGGAGCACAGATGACAGACATAGCGTAAAACCCTAAATAAAACAACAACCAACATTGTGTGTGTTCTCACTATTAAGACTGACGAAGTCAGCCAATGTGTGAACACCACACACTCCTACGTCTAGGCTCAAATTACAATTAAACACAAACATTACTAACCCCTCAAGGTCCAAGTAGCATCCCATACTGATACAAGGGGTAGAGGTTAATAAGAAATACCGCACATAGATTACGATCACGTTTCATGACGGACAAAATAAAATCACAAAAAGAAAATAACACTAATAAGAAACTATGAACCGCAACGAACAAAACATAATAAATACAACCCAAACAACAACACGATTCATCTCTACGTTACGTGAATATAAAAGAAGGAGGACACAACTTAATAAACAAACAACAAGCAAGACAATCTCCAATCTAACTTGACTGTCGAAGAATATGGGACAGTTTAACACTGAAAAGGGGAGGACATGATGTTATTCCTTCATAGAAAAGGTACTTCTTTAACCTTTGCTTTTCACCAAGATAATATAAAACCACTTAGCTTTGGGAGACTTTCTGGAAGATCTCAGGATGGATTACATAATAAATTTCACATACATTTTCATCCCAGCATCAGAATCTCATCCGCATCTTGTCATCTTCGAAATAGAAGTACTAAAATAAATTGGCTTTATTAATACTAGGCCTACGAAACGAAACTGTCGAGTTGGTTGCTGTTCTCAGGAATTCAGAATCTGGTCACTAATGTAAGAAGTATTTTTTGAAATTTGAAGCGGCAAGATGGCGTCACAGTGAAAGTGTAGTGAAATAGCAGCTAGTGTAAATATTTGATAAAAGTGGTAAAATATTATAACAGAGGCTTAAAATCTATAAAGTTACTTTCCTTAGATCAAGTGTAATACGGAATATTGATAGTATTTAGAAATTCTTGTTGATAATTTAATAAACTTAAACTAAGTTGTGGGAACGTGTATCCAAAGATTCGGTGACTTCTTCAATCACTGTTTGAACCAAGTAGAGCAGTGGTGCTTTTACGAGACTTCACCCGATTGGAAGATATACGTATTTCACATTCTTCTTTATTGGTAGGTTATTAGATTAATTCTATTAGGTAGTAATAATTAAATTAAATTTAGTGTAATTTGGTGTAAACATCTAGGCTCACTTAGATCTCTAGTATGACGACAGTAAACAGTGTTAGTATCTCGTCAGGTTGTGTAACAGTAACGGATTTATGCTCGTCGTGCAAAATAAAAGTAAAAAATGCAAATAAAATCATCACAAGATCTCAGGTAAAATTGAATGAGGAGAAAAGTGAAACCGATTGTCGTAATGTAGGCCTACCGCTACCGTCATGCGAATGTCATAACCTGAGAAACGAACTGTCCTCAAAAGACGAAATTATAAAGCTGCTAAAGGAAGATATTGCTAAGTTAATGGAAGAGTTGAATACATTAAAAGGAAACAGAGAGGAAAGCAAGGAAACTTGGTCGACAGTGATTGCTGGTAAGGTAAGATTGAATAAGCCTAGGCCTATAAATGGAGTACATGTAACTGAAATTCCCGTCTCAAATTCATTTGGAGTGCTTGTCGAAGAAAATGATGACTTTCCTCAAGAAGAAAAGAAGAGAGTGATAAAGAGAAAATCCAGGAAGATGCGGATATTTGCGGATAGCCACGGGCGAGATGTAGCAGCAAGCGTTTTGGAGAGAAACCGAGAAATGGAGGTCACTTCGACAGTGAAGCCGGGAGCTCAGATTGCAGAAGTCACGAACGGGATGATAGGAGAGTGTGCGTCCCTTACTGCAAAGGACTACGCAGTGATCATCGCTGGAGCAAACGACGTCTATAGAAATGAGAGTAAAAAGGTAATCAAAGATTTAAAGGGTACATTGCCATCCATGCAAAAAACAAATGTCATTATTGTAAACATTCCGCAGAGACACGATTTAATTCCCAAGTCATGTGTAAATGTAGAAATAGAGGCTACAAATGGAAAAATTCATAAAATTTGTAAGAGTTTTCCAAATGTCCAAATTGTAGATGTAAGTAAATTAGACAGGAAGTTCCACACTCGGCATGGCCTACACTTAAATAGATTAGGAAAAGAGTATCTTAGTGATGAAATCTGCAAAATTGTAAATTCAAATGGTAAGAATAATTCAACAGTAATATCATTAGAGTGGAAGCAGGGAAACTGGTAGAAGAAGCCAAACGTGAGGTTTGGCATTCACATCTTTTAAAGTCAAATTTAACGGAGTGCAACAATGGTATTTCGGATTTGTCTAGCAACAATAATAATAACAATTATGATAATAATAATGTAAATAAATCACCAACACAAGCTTGCAAAAGTAACAAATTTAAAATTTACCACCAGAATGTCCAGTCTCTTTATAATAAAATTGATTACATAAATCTAATGCTTAAAAATGAACTTAAAGACATCTCAGCACTATGTATTTCAGAACATTGGCTGAAAGAGGAACAACTCGAATTAATTCAATTCCCAGGGTTTATACAAGCTAGTAAATACTCTAGATCTAATATTAGCCATGGTGGTACTTGCATCTTCTTAAGAAATAATTTAGATCATGAACAGATAACAGCTTATGATTATCTAATTATGGAACAGGATTTTGAATTCTCTGCCGTAAAAATTCAGCAGTTTAAGTTAATAATTGTATGCGTATACCGTTCTCCGTCAGGAAAGTTTCCTCTATTTATAGATAAACTAGAATTGTTACTCAATAACATGAGCAAAGTAAATTTCGATATAATAATTTGTGGGGATGTAAATGTGGATTTCTTAAAACTTGATAGAAATTGTGAATTATTAAACCAGTTACTAATTTCCTATGGACTGAAACCTACAGTAAATACACCAACAAGAATAACAAAATTTAGTAAAACCACTCCTGATCAAATTTTTATAAATACAGATAAATATCACCATTCAATAGAAGTCTATTGTCCGGGTTTTAGTGACCACCATGGACAAATACTGAGTTTTGAAGTATCCGAAGTAATCAATAATAATGATAATGGAGTAAAATCAAAGTGCAGGTCATTCACTGAATCAAATGTTACATATTTCAATGACTTATTAAATAAGGAAACATGGTCAGAAATTTATGAACTAGAAAATGTAAATGATAAATTTAATGCATTTAACAGTACCCTAAAACACTATTTTGAAATAGCATTCCCCTTTAAACGAAGAACTGTTCAAAATAACAAAACTAGCAATTGGATAACAACAGGGATTATAAATTCATGTCAAAGAAAGAAATTTCTACACAAATTATATAAACAATACCACACAACACCTGAATTCAATTTATACTACAAAAAATACACTAGCATATTAAATAAGGTAATAAGACTAGCAAAGAAAATGCATAATGATAATTTTATTTCCCAATCATCTAATAAAAACAGGGCGATGTGGTCCGTAATAAAGAAAGAAACTGGAAAATCTGCTAAAATACAAAGGAACATTACACTGACCAGAAATAATAAAGTGATTAATAATCCAGAGGAAATAGCAAACACTTTTAATGACTATTTTCTGGAAATTCCGCAAAAATTATTAAATAAATCACAGGTAAATACACTAAATTCTAATAATAAAATAAATATATGCAGTGATTCTTTATTTATAAATCATGTCACAAGTGAAGAGGTAAGAATAGTTATAAAAGAGCTAAAAAATAAATTCTGTGCTGGCATTGATGGAATCCCTGATGCAATTTTAAAGAAATGTGCAGAAAATATAATAAATCCACTTACGCACTTAATAAACAGTTCAATTCTCTCAGGAACTTACCCGGATATTTTGAAGTTATCAAAAGTAATTCCAGTGCACAAAAACGGTTCAAAAGATGAATTAGATAACTATCGTCCTATTACCTTACCAACTGGTATTGCAAAAATTGTGGAAAAAATTATGTATAAGAGACTGATAAGTTTCATAGAAAAAAATAAAATATTATCAAACTCACAACATGGATTTAGAACGGAAAAATCTACACAGACAGCAATTTACGAATGTAGTAATAGTATACTGAAATTAATTGACAATAAGGAACATGTAACTGGCCTATTCTTGGATTTATCGAAAGCATTTGATGTAGTTGACCATAAAATCCTCCTTACCAAACTAAATCAATACGGTGTTAGAGGTCTAGCTAATAAATGGATAGAGTCTTACTTAACAAGGCGTAAACAAATAGTAAGCTTGAGACACAAGGATGATGGAACCAAATTACTTAATGAAACATTGTCCAATGAGGGAATTATTGAATTTGGAGTACCCCAGGGATCGGTTTTGGGCCCACTACTCTTTCTTCTATATATAAATGATATAACACAGAACGTTCATTCACATAAGGAAATTTTGTTTGCGGACGATACAACACTCGTAATAAAAGGTGAAACTAAACAGGTCATACAGCAGTCTGCTGACTCCGTTACAGGAGAGTTAACCAAATGGTCACAAGATAATCGCCTCATAATAAACTATAAAAAGACAGTATGTCTAAACTTCCACACTATACAGAATAGGAATCCTGCGATGCCCAATATAACATTAAATGGTCATCAAATAGAAAATAAATCAGAAATAAAGTTTTTAGGACTATGGATACAACAAGACTTGAAATGGAATAAACATATACAATATCTGAATACTAAACTGAACTCGATGTGCTTTGCGTTACGTATTTTGAAAACCTGCACTAGCATGCACACATTAAGAAATACTTATTTTGCTTATTTCCATTCATACTTAAGATATGGGATCATATTTTGGGGTATGTCGCCAGATGTACTAAGCACGTTTCGGATACAAAAGAGAGCGATTAGAATTATGGCAAATGTAAACTCTAGAGAATCATGTAGACCTCTGTTTAAAGATTTAAACATTCTCCCACTGCCCTGCATATATATCTTTGAAAGTATTATGTTTTTTAAAAAGAATTTAATGAATAAAGATGTTTTTCTTAAAACTAACAATGATGTTCATAGGCATAACACAAGACAAAATCAAAACATTCATATTTCACACACACACACAAGCATATATCAAAAAGGAACTTTTCACACTGGAGTTAAATTATACAATAAACTACCCCAGTATATAAAACTGGCCCCAAAAATAAAAACCTTTGATAGAATGTTGAAAGCTTATCTGCAGTGCCATTGTTTTTACTCAGTAGTTGAATATTTTAGCGTATAGGAGTGATGGAATCTATAACTATATTTTACTTTTTTAATTTAATTTTAATACCTAGCTGTATGTTGTTGTATTTATAGAATTAAGTTTTCATATTATGATAATAGAGTGAGGTGTAAATAGTTGTGCAATAAGATTGTATCTATTAAGATTTGCTATTATAATAAGTTATAAATAGTTATAATCTTAGTAATATATACCTGTTAGTTCTTTTATTTTATGCATGTAAATTCTGACGTGTCCTATATCAAAAATGTATTGAATGCATGTATTTGATCAAATGGAATTAATAAAAATCTATCTATCTATCTATCTATCTCCAATAACATCTTCAGTCATTTAAATATTATAATCTCGCACGGTGAAAGCAACTTTTCAAATACCCTTTTCACATATAGTCCGTCATGTCTGCCGACTTTTAGTTCATCTCTCGTTAACAAAGCCTCTCGATATCGCAATAATACAGGTCGAGTTCCTCAATTACATCTCTTCTACCCCACTGCGGGTGCGTTTCATTTCTCTAGAACGAGTAGCGCCTCAAATATAAAGCAATAGATGGCAGAGCTAACAACTTCTCGAAGCACATCGGTCCGTTATCATGTAGTTACGTATCAATTTTTAACGTTTTAAAATGTTTGTAGAAATCCAGGACATTTATTCTCGGAAGAGAAAATCTGCCCAGACGCCCTTTCTATTACCGTCACTAAAAATATATATACTCTGGGAAAAGAGGTCTTGTGGTAACCTCGTCCGATACCACTAAATGTACATGGCAAACACATATCAATTTCAATACGGTCCCGTATTAACTGTGTTGCCCGCTTACATGATAAATAAAGTAGCATCAATTCTAATTTGAAATCGATGGGGACTTTTAAACTGTATATTGGTGGCCAACCTGCAGTAATGATGGCTACTTACATCGCCGTTTATAATTCTCAAGCCGTGCTGTTAGTAGAATTGGCAACGTTTAGTAGAGTCCGTAAGTTCTATAAACACGTAAGACCACATGCTAAGTTTTATTCATAAATATCGTTTATTTTGATATAACAGCATCTAAAACCAGTTCGTACTAACTATTTCAATACCCGTAAAATTCCTCGTGGTAAATCAGACCTGCTGAAATTCAGGCTATTTCCCGTATTAAGTTGCATGTGTAACCAATGCTTACTTATGAATTTAACCAACAAATTCTTCAAGCGTATTTCATTAAATTATTTCAGATGCCTAGGAAGTGTTGTGTGCCTGACTATGGTAGCACCATAACGAATAGAATAAGAAGTGATATCACTGGCCTAGTACGCCTGGTCCGCCGCAGTGCAGCGCTGGCTCCGATCTGTGATGTAAGTTAGCATTATTGGCGCTTACGAGACTTTTAAAACCTTGCGACCTGTTTTACATGTTAAAACACCGCAAGATATCCTCATAGGCGCTAATAAGTTCGACATCTCCACTTACTTTACTGTGCCCAATTATAATTTAATAAGTCGTCTCCTGTAATAGTCCAGTTTCGACAATAAGCGAAGACAGAGAGCAAGTTCAAAATGCAATTAGTTTAGCCAGCTATCGGTAAATTTAAAAAAGAACGGAAAAATTAACCTCGCTATCAGAAAGGATTTCTTCACATTGTTACACATTTTACATTCCCTTAAACACTTGCAACACAGAAAAAAAAAGGCGTACGAACGCAACTTTCAACTTTACCGTAGATTACTATAAAATTCAATAATAACCATAAATTTCACTCCACAAACGCCAAAATCAGTAAACTACCATCATTTCAGAAGAACTTAACATTAAACAGACATAGAAGGCACAGTCATGACCCTTTCATAGAGTAGGCTATTGCCTAAACCCGATCACGGCTCCTTCAACATTACCTTAGAATATTACAAAATTCAATAATAACCATAAATTTCACTCCACAAACACCAAAATCAGTAAACTACCATCATTTCAGAAGAACTTAACATTAAACAGACATAGAAAGCACAGTCATGACCCCTTCATAGAGTAGGCTATTGCCTAAACCCGATCACGGCTCCTTCAACATTACCTTAGAATATTACAAAATTCAATAATAACCATAAATTTCATTCCACAAACACCAAAATCAGTAAACTACCATCATTTCAGAAGAACTTAACATTAAACAGACATTGAAGGCACAGTCGTGACCCCTTCTTAGAGTAGGCTATTGCCAAAAACTGATCACGCCTCCTTCAGCATAACGGTTGATATGTTTTTTAATTCATTGTCTTTTTATTCTCATCCCTTTCTTCACAGAAGTAGTCTTTAATGGCATCAAGAGCATTTTTATTTACACCATACTGGACAAATACTTGGGCAAATTAGGAAATATATGTGGAACAGAATAGTCTTTCAATCGCCAGTTGGTTCTTGGTAGAAGTACTACTTCCTTCCCTTCTATCAAAAATGTGTCAAATTTAACAATTAAATCTTCTGAAAAGTGAGCATCACAGATGTAGGACTTTTCAGTAAGTTCCCTATCCTTCCCTGGTATGGCCCCTTTGCACTTGATAAAACGTTCCTTATCTTTAGGCGGTTTTAAAAACCGTCTGACCTCTTTACAGTCCCCATAGCCAGATCTGCATCCTGGTACAAAAGAGCAAGGCATCTTCACTACTCACATTAAGCACTCATGAAAATGTAAGGGCTAAACTGCTGTTTACTTACATTAAATAACAATAAAATGAACACACGAAGATAAAGTCAACACACGACAAGAAATTAAATTCCATTTCAGTTATGCTTCCTACAATAGCATTTCAGGTATTAATACTATGAAGTATTAGTGTAAGCACTTGTATATCAATACACATTTGCACAGAACACTACCAAAACACTCCGACCGATTAAATACTTAATATATCGCACATAAACACATAAACACATGTGGAAATCAACAATCTCAAGTCGACTGTAGCGCTGCGTAGCGGCGAGCGCCAACCCGATCCGTATTCATTACATGCTATTGAGGGAGAAGAGATCACACTTTATATTCTATTCGTTATGGTAGCACTATTAAAATAACTGGTTATATCAATACGATTTGATCACTACAGCGAGGTGGACTTTCAGTGCCTAGTAATTTAGTTTTGGTATATACTGTATCTTCATGTGGCCTCTATATTCCAGTATATTATGAACTGTACTCAAAGTGCCTTTACGTAGATTTCATTAGAAAGCTACCTATTTTTAAATTAAGTGACCAGTGGAGCATTATTGCTAGACCGTTAGCATTACGCTTGGAGGCCTATTGTGACTATGATGAGTGCATGTGTGGACAAAAAGTGAAGAATTTTTATCAAAGGCAGTTTCTAAGTTCGTAAGAATAGTCTTAAATATTTTTTCTGAGTGCGTCAATGACGGCAGTGAGCATAGCAGCAATAAAAGGAAACTTCAGACATTGGGACATTGAGGTACAGTACAGTACGGCCTTTTATTATTACCTTATCGGGAATCGACAGTACATATGCATGATAATATGTATCCTTTATTTGTAATATTTGTGTGTAGATTTAGCGGACGTTATGTTCTGTTGTATTTTCGGAAAAATGTGCCGTCCAAATCTATGTATTTACGCCGTGTTAGCAATTACCATGTGCTTGCGCTAGGCCTCCCAGATGACAGATGGGCGGTGTTGCCAAACCTTATGACACGGCTTGAGAATTGTAGACGGCGATGATAGATAGATAGATAGATTTTATTAATTCCATTTGATCAAATACATGTATACAATACATTTTTGATATAGGACACGTCAGAATTTACATCTATAAAATAAAATACTAATAGGCATGGTAATACTAATACTATAACTATTTATAACTTATTATAATAACAGATCTTAAGAGATACAAACTTATTGGACAACTATTTACACCTTACTGCAGGCGTGTCCAACCTTCTTTGGACAAGGGCCACTGTCGTTTAGGTGAATTGGTTTGCGGGCCACATGATTTGATTTTTTTCTACCGTATTAAACAGGGTTAAAATTCTTAGATAAACCAATTTATTTAAAAAAAATAGCTAATATATTTGATATGTTTTATTATAATATTAATCGCATATTAGTTAAGTTATTTTTAAAATTAAATAAAATATATTAATGTTATATTAAAATAATTGAATTAATATTTTATCTATCAATGCGACACCTGGCACTACTTCTCACGAACAAGGGATCCAATATCTGGTTTGATTGATGTTGTATCAACTCGAAGCGAACTCTCCAGATGACTGTCGGTGATTCGCGTTCTCGTTGCGCACTTCACATATTTAATCCTGGAGAACACTTGTTCGCATATGTATGTGCTACCGGAAAGTGATGCGTAACGAAGTGAATGTCTATTAATGCGTGGATTTTTTTCTCTGGGAAAGTAGTCGAGATAGAATCGTAGTAAGAGGACATTGTTAAACTTATTCTTTAGGTTTGACACACATTGAAAATCAACGCACTCCATTTGTAGATCCTCGGGAACCTCGTCTATGTCAATGGAGAAAGGGGAAGAAATTATATTGAATGTTTAACATTCTCCTTGAAGTCTTGAAATCTAGCACGGAATTCGGTTCTTAATTCTGATATAATTTTTGCGTACTTTTGAAAATTTTGATTCGCACAGTTTTGTAGGGCTGGGAAATGCACAAAGTTGTTTTTTATTTGTGATTCCCAAAGTCGCAATTTTGCTTCAAAGGTCTTCACGTGATCAAACATAGTAGTAATCAATTGGTCATTACCTTGGAGACTTGAATTAAGTTAGTTCAGTTGTGTTATATCTACTTAGAAGGCAAAATCACACATACATTTTGCGTCATTAAATCCAACAATAGGTTTGCCCTTCTCCTCCATAAACCTTTGAATTTCGTTTTTCATTTTTCAATACTCATTTCAACATTTTTACACGGCCGAACCCAAGGCTTATAAACTACAGAGGTTGCCTCAATTTTCACTCACCAATCAGCGCTCACAAGGCGGATGACGTCACAAGATACCAAACGCGCCATGTGGGGAACGTAACGAAACTGTCAACATCAGCTGTTGAGTAAGCAAAGAATAGTTTATTCTCATGAAATTATTGGTAAATGGGTGATTAAATAACTGAATGTAGCCTACTTACATTTTATGTTGTGATCTTCTTGAAATTCTTGGAAATTCGCCTAGACTCGGGAGCAGTATCGTGGGTGTTAGTGACTTCCAATAACCACTTCTTATGCAAGATAGAATTGGATTGTTTCAATCTGATGAAAAAAAAATGTTATCACAGCTGCCTCAACCCCACCAGACGGTTCGTCAGGAACGTCTCTCGACACAAAATCTGTCGTTCTTCTTAGAACGTTCTTGCCTCGTTGATATCCGTATTTTCCGTGAAATGTGACGAAATTTGCTGAAATGTGCCGGAACTGGTTTAGCCAAGTTTCTGAGGGATCGGTCATACCACCGTATGCCAAGTGTTTAATCCAGGTTTGGTAATGCTCAATCGTGTTGAGTTTGCATTCCATAGGTTAAGTTCCCAAGTTGTGGAAATTTATCTTGGAACTTGTGGACTACATAACCTGCAACATAAGCCTTACCATCTTCCTCACTTTGTTCCATGATATTGGCAATGAAGGACTCAGGTTGCACATTGCTCCCTAAGGTTGGTTCTGGAAGCACGTTACTTGATTCAGACACTATGCCAGCTTTGTTTAGTGCTTTAGCAACTACATATTCATCTGAATCTGAATCAGCAGTGTTTGTTTGCTTTTGAACAACTCCTGGATTTTTTCCTAAAATAATCATCCTCAGTCTGTAAATGCAGTCAAGGGGAGCCACCACGGGTTCGCAATTGTGAAAAGAGGTTTTCCAGTACATCTTGATTTAGCCTATGTGTGAGAATGTACTTTGTATTATGCCTACGGGCCATATCTTGGAACAGAAGTCGAAGGGATTTTATTGAAAGGATGACTGCTTTCTGGAATATTTGCAGATAATTTTTACCAATACAAAGAGAATTACTCATGAAATTTTCCATCTTATCCAAAAACAAAATACCATGCATGGGCGTATATAAGGGAGGTGGGGGGGGGATGAGGGGGGCTCCAGATCCTCTCCGAAAAAAGCCAACTTGGGTACAACATACAATGTATTTCACAGTAGTCTACTTTTAAGAAATAATTATCAATTTGTAAAAGAAAATGAGTGTTTTTTCCTTTCTGCTCTATAAATTGACAAGTAGTCCATTTAGATATTTTCCATCCATACTCCATAGGCAATAATAGAACATTCATTAAGTACTCACAATTTTCCACGATAGTCAGCCCCCCCCCTGATACCATACACGAAATGTGTCAAAAATATTAACAGCTTTAAAATCATCCTAGCAGGCCATCAAAACTTAAGAGTAGGCCAGCTATTCTCACTTACCATTTGGTTTTAGATTCCTTGGAAATCTGGGCTTTATATTAAGCAATTCGGCCCTGTAGTCTAATTCGAAGTCTTCCCTCTTAAAGTGCAGGGAGCATATCCTACTTGTTTGAGGGTTGCAATTATCTTTTCGCTTACATGCAGCAATCCACTGATTGCTAAGGCATGCGTTTTTAGGCATCGTGAAAAACGACACGTCATTTCCAACTTTATAATAACTGTGACAAATTGCCACAGCACATCTTTGGCCTAGCATGATTATAAACAAAAGGGCTTAAAACACGTGTTTAAACCACTGAAATCCATACAATATAAGTTGACTTTCCTTGCATATCTCGCGCCTTGCGCGCTACGAGGAAACGTGTGACGTCACGTCCTTTCCCTTCCCTCCGCGATCCCCTCGCCTAAGAGCTCCATATTGAGGCAACCTCTGTAGTTTACTAGCCTTGGGCCGAACCGTCTTATTTCAGTATAATAAACAATATCTTCAAATTCTGAATCGAGATTTTGTAAGAAATTTTGAAATTCTCAATATTGCAAACCATGTGGACGAGTGGAATTCACTACTTTTACAACGTCTTTCAAAACAATATCTAAATTTAGGGATTTAGCACAAAGGTTTTCTTGGTGTATTAAGCAGTGAATTGCATTACAGAAATGTTTCCTACTTTAGCTGTCGCTGCCTGCAGTAATTTAACTAACCCTTCTCGTTTCCTGCAAATGCAGGAGCTCCGTCTGTTGTTACACCAGATAGATTTGTATATTTCACGCCAAGTCAGTTCAAGGTTTCAGTGACACCCACAATTAAATCATTGGCTTTAGTGGTGCCTTTAAGAGAGACA
Organism: Meconema thalassinum; assembly: GCA_946902985.2. Classification (NCBI taxonomy): domain Eukaryota; kingdom Metazoa; phylum Arthropoda; class Insecta; order Orthoptera; family Tettigoniidae; genus Meconema; species Meconema thalassinum. Next base: position 96,355,567 of record OX336400.1, on the reverse strand, counting down.
AGAACAGCTAATTCTTCTGTAATACTGAAATCTTTATCAACTCCCCTTAAGAAAATTGCTAGTTGGAAAGTATCGCTATCACCACTACTCTCATCAAGTGCCAGAGAATAGAACTGGAAATTTGTGGCTCTGTATTTTAATTCGTCAATACAGCGAGCTACAGTCTGTCGCGACAAGCTTAATTTTGCAAACTGCGCTTTTTTTTGTCAGGACAAAGAATATCAGCAACACTCCTATTGCATTATTTAACAAAATCGCTATCTGAAAATTGTTTACATTTTTTGCAATAATTTCTGCTACTGCGTAACTCGCTTTTACCAGAGATTCAGTTTGAGGTGACACACTCTTAGAAATTAACTGTTGTCCCGAAAGGTTAATTTTAAGTTCGGATATCTTGTCCTCGTGAAATTGCCCCTCAAATTTATCATATGAAGACGCATGCTTGGTGTAATAATGTCGCTTTATGTTATACTCTTTAAACACAAACTGTTTCACTGCAAATTAAACACACTGCTTCCTTGTTTACTTCAGTAAAAAGTACTGATTAGTCCTCTTTATTTGAAATGATCTACCTTCGTCTGAAACTTCCCTTTTTTGCCGCTACGCTTAGAAACCGTGATTATCACTCATAAAAATCACAGAATTATGTTTTGAGTAAGAGGATGACTGATGAACTTACGCAAAGACATGTTTTGGAAACGGAAAAACAATTGCACTGTCAAGTTTATCTTATTCAAATATAAATATTTATTTCATAAATAATATTATAACTTACAAATATCACTGCGGGCCGCGGGTTGGAAACACCTGCCTTACTCTATTATCATAATATGAAAACTTAATTCTATAAATACAACAACTTACAGCTAGGTATTACAATTAAAATAGAAAAGTAAAATATAATTATAGATTTCATCGCTCCTATACACTAAGATATTCATCTACAGAGTAAAAACAATGGCACTGCAGATAAGCTTTCAACATTCTATCAAAGGTTTTTATTTTTGGGGCAAGTTTTATATACTGGGGTAGTTTATTGTATAATTTAACTCCTGTGTGAAAAGTTCCTTTTTGATATATGCTTGTGTGTATGTGTGAAATATGAATGTTTTGATTTTGTCTTGTGTTATGCCTATGAACATCATGGTTTGTTTTAAGAAAAACATCCTTATTCATTAAATTCTTAAAAAAACATAAAGATATATATGCAGGGCAGTGGGAGAATGTTTAAATCTTTAAACAGAGGTCTACATGATTCTCTAGTGTTTACATTTGCCATAATTCTAATCGCCCTCTTTTGTATCCTAAACGCGCTTAGTACATCTGGCGACATACCCCAAAATATGACCCCATATCTTAAGTATGAATGGAAATAAGCAAAATAAGTATTTCTTAATGTGTGCATGCTAGTGCAGGTTTTCAAAATACGTAACGCAAAACACATCGAGTTCAGTTTAGTATTCAGATATTGTATATGTTTATTCCATTTCAAGTCATGTTGTATCCATAATCCTAAAAACTTTGTTTCTGATTTATTTTCTATTTGATGACCATTTCATGTTGTATCTAAAGATTCGGTGACTTCTTCAATCACTGTTTGAACCAAGTAGAGCAGTGGTGCTTTTACGAGTTTTCACCCGATTGGAAGATATACGTATGCCACATGCTTCTTTATTGGTAGGTAATTAGATTAATTCATTTAGGTAGTAATAATTAAAATAAATTTAGTGTAATTTGGTGTAAACATCAAGGCTAACTTAGATCTCTAGTACGTCGACAGTAAACAGTGTTAGTGTCTCGTCAGGTAGTGTAACCGTTACGGATTTATGCTCGTCGTGCAAAATAAAAGTAAGAAATGCAAATAAAATCATCACAAGATCTCAGGCGAAATTGAGTGAGGAGATAAGTGAAACCGATTGTCGTAAAGTAGGCCTACCGGTACCGTCATGCGAATGTCATAACCTGAGAAAAAAAACTGTCCTCAAAAGATGAAATTATAAAGCTGCTAAAGGAAGATATTTCTAACTTAATGGAAGAGTTGAATAAATTAAAAGGAAACAGAGAGGAAAGCAAGGAAACTTGGACGACAGTGGTTGCTGGTAAGGTAAGATTGAATATGCCTAGGCCTATAAATGGAGTACCGGTTCATGAAACTGAAATTCCCATCTCAAATTCATTTGGAGCGCTCGCCGAAGCGAATGATGACTTTCTTCAAGAAGATAAGAAGAAAGTGATAAAGAGAAAATCCAGGAAGATGCGGATATTTGCGGATAGTTACGGGCGAGATGTAGCAGCAAGCGTATTGGAGAGAAGCGGAGAAATGGAGGTCACTTCGACAGTAAAGCCAGGAGCACCAATTGCAGCGGTCACGAACGGGATGGTAGGAGAGTGTGGGTCCCTTACTTCAAAGAACTATGCAGTAATCATCGCTGGAGCAAACTACGTCTATAGAAACGAGAGTAAAAAGGTAATCAAAGATTTAAAGGGTACATTGCCATCCATGCATAACTAAAATGTCATCATTGTAAACATTCCGCAGAGATAGGACTTAATTCCCAAATCATGTGTAAATGAAGAAATATAGGATACAAATGGAAAAATTCATAAAATTTGTAAGAGTTTTCCAAATGTCCAAATTATAGATGTAAGTAAATTAGACAGGAAGTTCCACACTCGGCATGGCCTATACTAAAATAGGTTAGGAAAAGAGTATCTTAGTGATGAAATCTGCAACATTGTAAATTCAAATGGCAAGGCTAGTTCAACAGTAATATCTATAGAGTGGAAGCAGGCAAACTGATAAAAGAAGCCAAACGTGAGGTTTGGCATTCAGATCTTTTGATGTCAAATTTAACTGAGTCCAACAATGGTACTTCGGATTTGTCTAGCAACAATAATAATAATAACAATTATGATAGTAATAATGTAAATAAATCACCAACACAAGCTTGCAAAAGTAATAAATTTAAAATTTACCACCAGAATGTTCAGTCTCTCTATAATAAAATTGATTACATAAATCTAATTCTTAAAAATGAACTTAAAGACATCTCAGCACTATGTATTTCAGAAAATTGGCTGAAAGAGGAACAACTCGAATTAATTCAATTCCCAGGGTTTATACAAGCTAGTAAATACTCTAGATCTAATATTAGCCATGGTGGTACTTGTATCTTCTCAAGAAATAATTTAGATCATGAACAGTTAACAGCTTATGATTAGCCTATCTAATTATGGAACAAGATTTTGAATTCTCTGCCGTAAAAATACAGCAGTTTAAGTTAATAATTGTATGCGTATACCGTTCTCCGTCAGGAAAGTTTCCTTTATTTATAGATAAATTAGAATTGTTACTCAATAATATGAGCAAAGTAAATTTCGATATAATAATTTGTGGGGATGTAAATGTGGATTTCTTAAAATTTGATAGAAATTCTGAATTATTAACACAGTTACTAATTTCCTATGGACTGAAACCTACAGTAAATACCCCAACAAGAATAACAAAATTTAGTAAAACCACTCGTGATGATTTTTTTTAAAATACAGATAAATATCACCATTCAATAGAAGTCTATTGTCCGGGTTTTAGTGACCACCATGGACAAATACTGAGTTTTGAAGTACCCGAAACAATCAATAATAATGATAATGGACTAAAATCAAAGTGCAGGTCATTCACTGAAACAAATGTTACATATTTCAATGACTTATTAAATAAGGAAACATGGTCAGAAATGTATAAACTAGAAAATGTAAATGATAAATTTAATGCATTTAACAGTACCCTAAAACACTTTTTTGAAACAGCATTCCCCTTTAGACAAAGAATTGTTAAAAATAACAAAACTAGCAATTGGATAACAACAGGGATTATAAATTCATGTCAAAGAAAGAAATGTCTTCACAAATTATATAAACAATACAACACAACACCTGAATTCAATTTATACTACAAAAAATACACTAGCATATTAAATAAGGTAATAAGACCAGTAAAGAAGATGCTTAATGATAATTTTATTTCCCAATCATCTAATAAAAACAGGGCTATGTGGTCTGTGATAAAGAAAGAAACTGGAAAATCTGCTAAAATACAAAGGAACATTACACTGACCAGAAATAATAAAGTGATTAATAATCCAGAGGAAATAGCAAATACTTTTAATGACTATTTTCTGGAAATTCCACAAAAAATATTAAATAAATCACAGGTAAATACACTAAATTCTAATAATAAAATAAATATATGTAGTGATTCTTTATTTATAAATCATGTCACAAGGGAAGAGGTAAGAATAGTTATAAAAGAGCTAAAAATTAAATTCTGTGCTGGCATTGATGGCATCCCTGATGCAATTTTAAAGAAATGTGCCGAAAATATAATAAATCCACTTACACACTTAATAAACAGTTCAATTCTCTCAGGAACTTACCTGGATATTTTGAAGTTATCAAAAGTAATTCCAGTGCACAAAAACGGTTCAAAAGATGAATTAGATAACTATCGTCCTGTTACCTTACCAACTGGTATTGCAAAAACTGTGGAAAAAATCATGTATAAGAGATTGATAAGTTTTATAGAAAAAAAAATATTATCAATCTCACGATATGGATTCAGAATGGAAAAATCTACACAGACAGCAATTTATGAATGTATTAATAGTATACGGAAATTAATTGACAATAAGGAACATGTAACTGGCCTTTTCTTGGATTTATCGAAAGCATTTGATGTTGTTGACCATAAAATCCTCCTTACAAAACTAAATCAATATGGTAGCTAAAAAAATGGATAGAGTCTTACTTAACAAGGCGTAAACAAATAGTAAGCTTGAGACACAAGGATGATGGAACCAAATTACTTAATGAAACATTGTCCAATGAGGGAATTATTAAATTTGGAGTACCCCAGGGATCGGTTTTGGGCCCACTACTCTTTCTTCTATATATCAATGATATGACACAGAACGTTCATTCACATAAGGAAATTTTGTTTGTGGACGATACAACACTCGTAATAAAAACGTGTAACTAAGCAGGTCATACAGAAGTCTGCTGACTCCGTTACAGGAGAGTTAACCAAATGATCACAAGATAATCACCTCATAATAAACTATAAAAAACTGTATGTCTAAATTTCCACACTATACAGAATAGAAAATAAATCAGAAACAAAGTTTTTAGGACTATGGATACAACATGACTTGAAATGGAATAAATATATACAATATCTGAATACTAAACTGAACGCGATGTGCATTGCGTTACGTATTTTGAAAACCTGCACTAGCATGCACACATTAAGAAATACTTATTTTGTTTATTTCCATTCATACTTAAGATATGGGGTAATATTTTGGGGTATGTCGCCAGATGTACTAAGCGCGTTTAGGATACAAAAGAGGGCGATTAGAATTATGGCAAATGTAAACAGTAGAGAATCATGTAGACCTCTGTTTAAAGATTTAAACATTCTCCCACTGCCATGCATATATATATTTGAAAGTATTATGTTTTTTTTTTAAAGAATTTAATGAATAAGGATGTTTTTCCTGAACCAAACCATGATGTTCATAGGCATGACACAAGATAAAATCAAAACATTCATATTTCACTCACACACACACAAGCATATATCAAAAAGGAACTTTTCACACAGGAGTTAAATTATACAATAAACTACCCCAGTATGTAAAACTTGCCCCAAAAATAAAAACCTTTGATAGAATGTTGAAAGCTTATCTGCAGTGCCATTGTTTTTACTCTGTAGTTGAATATCTTAGTGTATAGGAGCGATGAAATCTATAATTATATTTTACTTTTCTATTTTAATTGTAATACCTAGCTGTAAGTTGTATTTATAGAATTACGTTTTCATATTATGATAATAGAGTAGGGTGTAAATAGTTGTCCAATAAGTTTGTATCTCTTAAGATCTGTTATTATAGTAAGTTATAAATAGTTATAGTATTAGTATTATATATCTATTAGTACTTTAATTTTATAGATGTAAATTCTGACGTGTCCTATATCATAAATGTATTGTATACATGTATTTGATCAAATGGAATTAATAAAATCCCTCTATCTATCTATTGGGCTTCGCAGGATTCCTATTCTGTATAGTGTGGAAATTTAGACATACTGTTTTTTTTTATAGTTTATTATGAGGCTATTATCTTGTGACCATTTGGTTAACTCTCCTGTAACGGAGTCAGCAGACTGCTGTATGACCTGTTTAGTTTCACCTTTTATTACGAGTGTTGTATCGTCCACAAACAAAATTTACTTATGTGAATGAACGTTCTGTGTTATATCATTGATATATAGAAGAAAGAGTAGTGGCCCCAAAAACGATCCCTGGGGTACTCCAAATTTAATAATTCCCTCATTGGACAATGTTTCATTATATAATTTGGTTCCATCATCCTTGTGTCTCAAGCTTACTATTTGTTTACGCCTTTTTAAGTAAGACTCTATCCATTTATTAGCTAGACCTCTAATACGATATTGAATTAGTTTTGTAAGGAGGATTTTATGGTCAACAACATCAAATGCTTTCGATAAATCCAAGAATAGTCCAGTTATGTGTTCCTTATTGTCAATTAATTTCAGTATACTATTAATACATTCATAAATTGCTGTCTGTGTAGATTTTTCCGTTATGAATCCATGTTGTGAGTTTGATAATATTTTATTTTTTTCTATAAAACTTATCACTCTCTTATACATGCTTTTTTCCACAATTTTTGCAATATAGTTATCTAATTCATCTTTTGAATCGATTTTGTGCACTGGAATTAGTTTTAATAACTTCAAAATGTCCGGGTAAGTTCCTGAGAGAATTGAACTGTTTATTAAGCGTGTAAGTGGATTTATTATATTTTCTGCACATTTCTTTAAAATTGCATCAGGGATGCCATCAATGCCAGGACAGAATTTAATTTTTAGCTCTTTTATAACTATTCTTACCTCTTCACTTGTGACATGGTTTATAAATAAAGAATCACTACATATATTTATTTTATTATTAGAATTTAGTGTATTTACCTATGATTTATTTAATAATTTTTGTTGAATTTCCAGAAAATAGTCATTAAAAGTGTTTGCTATTTCCTCTGGATTATTAATCACTTTATTATTTCTGGTCAGTGTAATGTTCCTTTGTATTTAACAGATTTTCCAGTTTCTTTCTTTATCACAGACCACATAGCCCTGTTTTTATTAGATGATTGGGAAATAAAATTATCATAATGCATTTTCTTTGCTAGTCTTATTACCTTATTTAATATGCTAGTGTTTTTTGTAGCATAAATTGAATTCAGGTGTTGTGTGGTATTGTTTTTATAATTTGTGTAGAAATTCCTTTCTTTGACATGAATTTATAATCCCTGTTGTTATCCAATTGCTAGTTTTGTTATTTTGAACAATTCTTTGTCTAAAGGGGAATGCTGTTTCAAAATAGTGTTTTCGGGTACTGTTAAATGCATTAAATTTATCATTTACATTTTCTAGTTTATAAATTTCTGACCATGTTTCCTTTTTTAATAAGTCATTGAAATATGTAACATTTGTTTAGTGAATGACCTGCACTTTGGTTTTAGTCCATTATCATTATTATTGATTGTTTCGGGTACTTCAAAACTCAGTATTTGTCCATGGTGGTCACTAAAACCCGGACAATAGACTTCTATTGAATGGTGATATTTATCTGTATTTAAAAAAAAAATCATCACGAGTGTTTTTCTAAATTTTATTATTCTTGTTGGGGTATTTACTGTAGGTTTCAGTCCATAGGAAATTAGTAACTGTGTTAATAATTCAGAATTTCTATCAAATTTTAAGAAATCCACATTTACATCCCAACAAATTATTATATCCAAATTTACTTTGCTCATTTTATTGAGTAACAATTCTAATGTATCTATTTATTTATTTAGCGTATGATGAATACAATATTATATACAATATATACAGTACAACTACCATCTCAAGTTCATAACTAAAGTTCCATGTTTAAAGTTGAGAGCCATAGAAGGGCTTCGCTTGAGACACAGTGTAAGTCTTCTATAGAGCCTCTGTATGCGCGTAAAGGGACTCGAATGTAATGTGGTCCACTGTCTGTTCCTCTTCTCCGCAGTCACATTGAGCTGATGCCTTCCATCCCCATTTGAAGAGAGTGGCCCCACATCTACCTTGGCCGGTCCTAATACGGTTTAGCGTCCTCCACTGTCGTCTGGGAAGGGAAAATCCATCAGGGCACTTGCAGGGGTTCTTAATGATGTGATGATTTGGTAAATTTATCTATAAATAAAGGAAACTTTCCTGACGGAGAACGGTATACGCATACAATCATTAACTTAAACTGCTGTATTTTACGGCAGAGAATTCAAAATCCTGTTCCATAATTAGATAGGCTAATCATAAGCTGTTAACTGTTCATGAACTAAATTATTTCTTAAGAAGATACACGTTACACCATGGCTAATATTAGATCTAGAGTATTTGCTAGCTTGTATGAACCCAGGGGATTGAATTAATTCGAGTTGTTTCTCTTTCAGCCAATGTTCTGAAATACATAGTCCTGAGATGTCTTTAAGTTCATTTTTAAGAATTAGATTTATGTAATCAATTTTATTATAGAGAGACTGAACATTCTGGTGGTAAATTTTAAATTTGTTACCTTTGCAAGCTTGTGATGGTGATTTATTTACATTATCACTACGGTATCATAATTGTTATTATTATTGTTGCTAGACAAATCCGAAATAACATTGTTGGACTCAGTTAAATTTGACATCAAAAGATCTGAATGCCAAACCTCACGTTTGACTTCTTTTACCAGTTTCCCTGCTTCCACTCTAAAGATATTACTGTTGAACTATTCTTTCCATTTGAATTTACAATTTTGCATATTTCATCATTAAGATACTCTTTTCCTAACTTATGATTAATAATAATAATATTATTAATAATAAATACAGCCCTTTAATACCCTAAGGGCAATGGCCTTCTGTCTAGGCATGGATTTTGCTTCTTTACATTCATTAGAGGTGAGCAGTCCTAAGGAGTAGTGAGGCACTTAGTAGTGCACTTTTCTGGCTTGTTAGTCTCTGTTCTTGAATTGTTCTTATAGCTATTGATATACCTATTCCTAACCTAGTTACAGTATTGTCTATGTTCTGTATTCTTGTTTTTATATCTAAAATTTGCAAAATTGTTAATGTTTCTAGCACGTCTCTCTCTCTATTCGTTTAGCCGATTCCGACTCTCCGTGACCCCATGTACTAAACCAAGGAGCATATAATAAGAGAGACGACACTCAATGCTAATTTTCTGGACGCTTATATTGGCTAGAATTTCGTAGAATTTCAGGTCCACGTGGCAATGTTTGGGCTACAATGGCTACCAATCTCGCATATAAAGTAACTACGATTGACTGTGATCATTACGAACGCACATTACTACGTTCGGAACCGATTTTTAGTGTCTGACATTGATCAAAAGCATTGGTTATTGCACCTCAGGAGGCGATATCGTTCCAAAAATGAAATACCAATGATGAGTTTTGGTGTGACATGTTGGTATGACTTCCAAATCTACGAGAATTATTTTTCCATTTATTTGCCTATTTGAAAGCCTACCGGTGCTTTTAATACAATATAAATGTTCTTAATAATGACTAAAAGCTGTTAAAAATGATATAATCGCGAGTAATTCGAGTTTGCTTCATTATACCATCATAACCTCAAAACATTCGTAACCCCTCCTCGCCACCAACCATGCTGCACTTTATTCACCAGTAATGTAGCTGCAATGAAATGCTATGTTGATATATTTCATTCTCCCATAAATTCTACCCCCACCCTTCTCTACTGCATGAGATCAATATAACCTCAATATTCTATACAGTAATGTGGATTCAGGATGAGGAGTAGGTTTCGAGGAATGATAATTACTTTGTGAAAGACAGATTTAATTTATTTGAATACCACTTTCTGCATGTTTACATTTTGTCTTTTACATTTGATTGTGCAGCTGAAAACAACCTTCAGAGATGTGAATACCAATGGTTAAGCTCGTTGAGAACACAGAAACACATGAGATCTTGAACGTGGTCAGTACGCTACTTGGATGGTTGATGGCACGCTGTTTTAAGCCACCCGACCACCAACTCCAGCCTCGGAAACCCTCTTTGGAAAACTGGACCAGCCCCGGGTGGAAGATAAACTGCAAATGTCCAAAGCACAAGTCGAAGCAAAAATTAAATTTCAATGTAGGCCTACACAGATAAATGCAATGCATGTAGTAGTATTATGCAAATGGTCGGTAATCCGCCTTTCAATATAGCAGAGGCAGAGTGGGGGAATGTTTGTTTGCAGTAGGACTGTGAAGAGGAGCAGCACACGTGAGTTGCTCTTCTGCCCAGTCCTAGTGTAGGCTGGGCGCCTGATACTTGTTTCATTTATTACCCCTTATCTTCATGAAGCTAGAGAAGGTCCCAAATGACGAATGTGATAAAGCTGAAACAGATTTGTGAACAGAAAAGTTTGGCCAGGGGTCTCTTATAGTTCAGAAGTTTTCAACACTGTAGCACGACCACTTTTAACACAAGTTGTTTTTATCATTCGAGGGGCTTGGACATGGTGGTCATTGAGACCCATGTACTTAGGTGTGTGTATTTTTTATGATAACATGTTGTAATATGGTGACTGTATTAATAATATATTTATTACAGCCAATGGCCAAAGCAAACAAAATAAGAAATATAACTACATACAAATTTGCTTCAAGGACTTATTCCTCTTCATGCAAGTAGCAAGGTGATAACGCTCACATGTTTTCTCGCAGAGAGAACCAACACAGTTTATATCAGGTGTGTGAAACTGTAATGTGCGGCAAACTCTGTGGTGAAAACCATGTACCGCATATCGGGTAACAAGAAGACGCAATTCGTAATTGGCAACTGACCACTCTCTGTTTATCATAGCGTCAGTAGAGTAAAAATCGCTCCAAATCTCTGCTTTCTTCTGATGATGCTCTCGCAATAGTTCTTGATATGGTGACTGTATTAGTGTGTCTTTGTACTTCAGGTGAGGATTGGGAGGGAGGCAGCCGTGGCCATAAATAAGGAACCATCGTGGCATTTGCCTGCAGTAGACGTGGTAAACCACTTCCAAGATCGCCTAGTTGGGAATCGAATCCACCTCGCCTCAGGATTGCCACATGAGGCTTAGCATACCCCGTTTCAGACCTCAGATCAGAATTACTTTTATGGGCCGGGCCAGGAAACGAACCCAGACCTCTGGGGAAAGAACCGAGAATGCTAGCCACTACACGAGGTGGTCAAACAAGAATTGTGTCCAGGCATGTATCTAGGCCTAATGGGTAAGACTCGGGAGTTGTGTGTCTACAAGGTACAGGGGAGCTGAAAACATGGTAGCCTTTCTTCCTGGAACTACAAACTGTCATTCACTCATTGAGAACAGTTTCCAGCTAGACTGTAAAGAACCCATTACAGATTTGGGTGCTATTCAGCACCTAGAACAAATACTAGGTACTGAACTCCGTTGTCATGCACAGGAATACAATGCTAACTTTCTTACATATTTCGAGTGATCAAGCTAAGAGAACTTTAACCCTCAGTGTAAGAAAAATGTCCCTACGATGCCAGAACAACCCTTGTTCTCTCAGCTATAAAATGCATGTTAGCAGGCTCCACCATCAAATAGGGAGGTACAATTTGACAAGCTGCATACATAAAATAATGATGATTACTAACACAGTAAGACTGAAACCTACAATGAAGCAGCACTCAATAGGAGCTACGGGCTAACGTACACTACTGAATGAAGCCCTACTGTACTCCTAGGCTTTTACATCCAACAATGTAGTAGGCCTATGCCTTGCAGGCTCTAGGCTAAGCATAATAGAGGACCAGAGGGAAGATAACAAAGTAGCCAATAAAGCCTACTATTATTTTGCTGGAGGGTATCTGTATTAATATCTTCTAGCAAGTACACAAACAAACAATATTAACATATATTTCTAGAGCCAACAAACATTCTTTGTCGACTTCATCGCCCATGCCTAGGATTGTATCAATCCTTGCCTTATTCCCTGGTGCCTAGGACACCAGAAGTCACAGCCATGCAGAGTGTATGTCAAAATAGGACCAGGGTCCAAACCTGGGTGCTTCCATCACAAGTCACTTTGTATCTTTAATACTGTACTTGTAGTATTTGATTAAGACAGCTGCATGCATGCAAGTATTAGCATAGATAGGAAAATTATGGACATGGATAGGCCCTACCGCATATCAAATTACTTAAGTAGCCTACCGTTAACTAAACTAAAGCTGATCCTGCACAAAGACTTGACAGAAGTCTTCAGCAAGATGAAAACAATTGTTTGGTACATTTGGCAGGAATAAATTACATACTGTCCAATATGTACAAGACTATCGTACCTGGAAGAAGTTCGGAAGCAAATCGCAGAAACAAAAGATAAAAAAGCTTGCGGTCCAGATGGTATCTTCTTCGAACACCTGAAGGAAACTGCACATGCTCTTGCAACAACATGGACTGAGCTTTTTAATGCGTGTCTAAGACAAGGAAACATCCCAAACAGATGGAGGCTTTCTACACTAAAGGTTTTGTATAAAGGGAAAGGTGACTCGAGGGACCCGAACTCATACCGGGGGATAGCTTTAGAGTGTGCACCACTGAAAATTCTGACAGGAATATTAACTGACAGACTTAGCAAACTGACATCTCACGCAATCCCTGAGCAGCAATTTGGGTTCATTAAAGGGAAATCCACAATTCAGGCAGTAAAATGTCTTCAGGAGGATATTGAGGCGGCACTCAGGCTTCCAGGAGGGATGCTCCATGCAGTTTTTATAGATTATACAAAAGCTTTCGACTTGTTGAACAGGCAACTATTAATCAGGAAAATAGAAGACATCGCCGGAAGAAATCAAGTGACACGTCTAATAAAAAATATCTTGTCGAACAATCAAGTAGAAATAGACAACAGAGTGTCTAAGTCAAACCCGATGACCCAGACCAACGGAGTACTGCAGGGAGACCCCATGAGTCCACTGCTTTTCATCATAGCCACTGCGGAACTACCTGGAGAAATTGCAGTTGAAAACGTTAAAATATACGCTTACGCAGATGACATGGTCCTCACTTCTCGAAACTTAGATTGCATTCAATCTGCTTTTGATAAACTCTCAACATGGGCCGAAAACAATGAATTAACACTAAACGGTACTAAAACTGTGAAAATGACATTCAGAAAAGGAGGTAGACTTTCAACAAATGACTTCATTATGTATAAGAATGTCCCGCTACAGAATGTATCACACTTCAAATACTTGGGAATCACTTTTCAGACAAGAGGTGATGTCTATAGCCAACACGTCAAGGAAAGAGTCGCCGCGGCAAAGATTGCTGTTCACACTATAAGGAATCTGAGACAGCTATCTTTAGCCACAGCCATCACCCTGTTTCGCCTTAAAATTACACCAATAATAACTTATGGTCTAGAGACAATTTGGCTACAACTGACGAAGAGAAATTTGGAAGAAATAGAAAGAGTCAAAGCCACTTTCCTGAAAAGAACATTGTGCCTGTCGAAATTCACACGGTCTCGCCTCACCTACGTGCTAGCAAGAGAGCAATTTTTCATCGAAGATCTTCGCCTTAACCTATTACTACCATCAACCGTCGCCTACACAGAACTTTTACAAGAACTCAATGCAAAACAGCAAGACATATGGCCAACGTTCTTTTCAACAGATGCCATGATTTACAGAGAATGGACTCAAGTTGGATATGAACTACGGCATGTAGTGACGCGATACGCCGTGCATGGTTTCCACCACCGGATATGCCAGACTGAAAATTTCCACGACCCGGACGATAACTGCAGGTGTAAACTGTGTGGGTCAACCTGTGACCGTTATCACCTGCTTTTGTGCACCAAACGGAAAGTCTCGTTGACAGATTTCTGCAATGACTGAATGTGTGGTTTTTATTTAGGTTATTGTATGCACGGTCATGTATATATTCCTTTTGGCAGTTAGCTGCACTTATTAAATTATTATAAGTCACCAAGGTGGATCACTTCCGTCTTTCCTGTTGTGTCCTGTTTCCTCGTTCTGTGTTTACCTTAGATCATAAATCCAAGGTGGTTACTAATATAACGCGTCATAATTTGTGGTGATCCTTGTTTACTAACATTCGGCCAACCTGATGACTGACAACAATGAAAAAAGAATAAGCAAATGCGGAAGCTATTGGGCGAAGTTTTTCTTATGTGCCCAGTAACGTACCGCAAAGGAGAAGAGTAAGAAGAGGAAGGAGGTGGTAGTAGTAGAAACTTGTCATGGAAGAATATTCTTGTCCATGAAGTTGTTTTAGTGGCTGAACTACAAGGTCATCTGCCCCTATAGTCCCCTAGTAGATATTGGAATTCTATTTCGAAATACTTGTATGATGGCAAAATTTGGAACATACATGGTATGTTTAAGTCGTACCCAGTTTTTGCTTCAAAAGACACTCGGCTGTAAACTGTGCCAGAAATCTGCATCTATCTATTTCAATAGCGTTTCCAAGTTACTAGAATTTCGTTATTTCAGTGCCAATCACCGCATATTAACTCAAAGGAATAAGAATTTTGCAGCTTTAAATGATGCTGGTACCACTGAAACTGATGGTAATGTGTCAGAAAAGTGTACGAGACGTTTGTCAATTCAGGAACAGTTTCTGCTTCCTGTAATAGAGCAAGGGTCTCCACTTACCTCATCTGACTGGGAAGACTTGAAGAGCAAGATTTTTGGTTATCCTGGCTACATAAATTCTTTTAATTTTGATGCTATAGCTATGGGTTTCTGTATTTCAGCTAAACAGTATAATGTTGGGTTATCTCTTATTGATCACAGTTGTACATTGGAACAAAAGGGTATCATAGCAACTTTGTCACGCTTTCTCAGACTGTGTTATGTGTGTCATAGTGAATCTGTGACAAAGAGTGTGCAAGCTACAATATTGACAGTGTACTCAAAGTTAAAGTCTTTATGTCCCCTGATGGATGGAGGCACAGCTGAAAATACAATTCATGGTTTGGCATTGACTGACAAGTGGCGAGAAGGAATTGAACTTCTTTCAATGGTAAAACTAACTTGTGCTCCAAGCACATCAACATACAGTGTTCTTATAAAAGCAGCCTTCGATCACGATGACATTCATACTGGTTGGGAGCTTATGAATGAAATGGTATTGATTGGAAGGAGGCCTTCACCCATTGCATATTACGCATTGTTAAATTATTGTGCAAAATGTACTGAGAGAGATGTTGGACAGGCGATGGTGGAGAAGTTACTTTCATTCTTTGTGGTCTATGATCTGAGGCCTACAAAATATATTGCAGAAGAACTGCGATTGTGGTTTAAGAAGAAGAATCCAGATTGGAAGACAAGTATGACATCATTGAACAACAAGTAAGATTTAATAATATTACTAATTTTATTGGTTTTACATCCCTTTTAACTACTGCAGCCTTTAGAGGTGCCGGGGTGCTGGAATTTTGTCCTGAAGGGTATCTTTAACGTGCCAGTAAATCTACTGAGACGGCTCTGTTGCATTTGCGCACCCTCAAATGCCAACTGGCTATGCCAGGATTCAATCCTGCAACCTTGGACACAGCAGGCAAGAATGTTACCGCTGAGCCACGCAGCCAGTCAAAAGTAAGAATTGAATAGAAAGACAGTAAGGTTTGGTTGGCAACTGGACCATAAAATGTTTGGTACGGTATGTTAGGAATTCAGTGACAGGTAGGCGCTACTGATAATACGCACGGTAATTGCAGGCTAGCCTTTCAAGATACGAGTACCGGCAGCCGAAGTGGGAACTATTCTTCGTTTACACATGTGCTCTTGGTTGACAGATGCAGTCGCATGGGTAGGGTATGACTTCTCGTATAGGCCTATACTCTGAATATCCAATAAAGCTCGCTGACAGCTGTCAAAGCTAGCACATGGTGAAATGCTGCGTTGCCACTGAGGCAGATCATGACTCATAACATTCCAAGAGGCTTGCAGGAAGACACAAATACTGGCGCTCTAATGACCGTGACGAGTGAAGACACACTGAGTCAAACCATGTGCTTAATGCTGTGTCGGCATACATTGCAACATTGGTCACTGTTGCCATGGAGACCGTTACCCCTCTCGTCTCCACTCCACACCTCACCCACGAATGACAGCTTTCACCGAGCATCTTTTGTAAATCAGAGTATAGTCTCAGTCATCATAATACTCTCCATGGTGACATGAGCTCCTGTTACACTTAGGTGTGATGTTGCAAAACACTTAGAAATGTCATCATCATCATCATCATGAACCAGCTCCAGTTTCCCGGGTGCAGTGACTTAGAAATGTACCATACTTATATAACATCTGCTTGCCACGGTGGGTGAGTGGATAGCGTGTCAGTCTACTAACCCCAAGATTGCAGCTGTTCGCTCCTGGCCGTGGTAAGTGATTTTTGAAAGGTGGCAAAAATACGACACGCATGTCATACGATGTTGTCATGTCAAAGAACCCATTTGAATTCAGTAGGCCGTGTTCATAATGGCAAAATTAATCTCGGGAGTTTCCGCCAACACAAAGTTCCTCATTTCTCTACTAGAAAGCGCTATAGTGTTCAAGGAGCTTGATATCTAACCTCCTTGACTTTCACAGTGATTCAAGGAACAACATGCAAGGTACCCTCTTGGTGTCAAATTACAAAGCTTGCACCCGGGTTCCGAGGCCATACGATATTTTTATTATTATATAACAGCTTAGGCTTTCCCAGCCAGCGTTCATAACTATGTTGAAGTTGTCCGGGCTTGTAGGCCGTGGTCCAGGCAGAATGTTATCTCCCGACTTTTCACCGGAAACTGCGTCCGGCATTATCAAGGGTCTGCTCCTTTAGTCTGCTGTGGAATCAGGACAGAGAATGCTCGGCTTACAGATACTGCACACTGTAAACGGTGGTGCCTGCTAAAGAAGCGTACCCTTGATAATGCCGTAGCCTACGCAGTTTCCGGTGAAACGTCAGAAGATAACATTCTGCCTGGACCACGGCCTACAAGCCCAGACAACTTGAACGTAGTTGTGTTTAACAGACGCAAGAAGAGCTTGCCGCAGAATGCTGCGCAGATCTTCGGCCGTGTTCGGGTGTGCTCGGTAGTGGCATACAACGCCCCGCTCCCACTTCGCGGCAGTTCTGAAAGGATTGTCTGCCCAGGCTTGGCAGGATGAACTGTGACTGGGGTTCAAGTGTGATCTTACCGTGTGTGGGAACTAAAAATACTGTTGAAGATGCAGGAAACAACAAAGAGATTAATGCCCGTTGCTCACGGTAAAATGTTTCTTAAAATTTATTTTACAACTAATTTTATAAAAATTTGACGAAAGCAATCTGTGTTGTTCACGGTAAAATTATTTTATAAAATCTGTGGATGTATTAGGATCGCCATCTACCGATAAACTTCTGAACCAAGAATCAGCTGTTCAACACACATTGGTTTGGGAGTATGGCTCCAACAAACAAAGCAAAAATTGCTGCTTTAGCTACAATTATATGTCGTACAGTGGTAAAAAGGAAGGAAAGAAATGCTAGGAAGTCCTGGACTCGGGAATGGATAAAAAGATGAGAAGAGTAGAGGAATTCTGTCCTTGGTCGAAAATGAGTTGAGGTTAGAAGATCAGAATTCATATAGGAATTTTCCAAGAATGGAGGAAAGCAGTTTTAAAAAACTCCTAGATCTTGTTGGTCCCAAAATTATTCGACAGGACACTAACATGAGGCAAGCCATCTCTCCTGAAATGAGACTGCAAGTGAGTTCGAAGCTCGTTTATCTTCACCTTCACATCAGCCTGGCTTGTGTTCGGTCGAATTCGTGAAAAATATTCGGCGGTTGAGATTTCTGCCTCCCCTCTTCCATTTCTTTTGTGGTACATGGGCGTTTTAACTTCATACAAACACTGATATTTCTGGTACTCGTCCAGTAAAACACTAACAGCTTCCTTAGTCCAGTCGGAGCCTGCCATTTTCGATGTGTTTGTTTACAAGCGAGCTTCACAATCTTCTCACCACGTGGCGCCAGCATCATCTTCATGTCAGCTTCCCTGATTGGTTCGTTTTGTAAAATTAATTTTACGGAATAGAACATGTCCTATTTTATGGAAAGTTTTATCAAAGGTTTTATAAAACTTGAATTTGACCGTGAGCAACAGAAATTTTATAAAATTAAATTATTGTAGGCTACAATAAATTTGAAGGAAAATTTTACCGTGAGTAACGGGCATTAGAATGATCTAATCGTAAAATAGCAGTGAACTTACCTAATGACCTATTCTTAGTGCACGTCTTCTGAAAGAGGTTGATGAAAGCCGCTCATATCTCCTTAACTGTCATCTGTGCTATTGGTGCTGGCGTCACTAACACGCTCTCTGTCACTGTCACTATCGTCCCCCAGATTAATGATTATGCGGTCTGATACTTCATCCATTATGTGATCGCTGTCAATGTACTTCTTCTCAATGTCTATTACGTGCCTACACCGACTAGACCATTCTTCTGCTCCTGTTGACGCAATTATTTCCATAAGCAATGTTCTTGCATCATCAAGTTTGAAAGTAACATTCTTTTCAGCGACATAATTTTTAACATGAGCCCAAATCATTTCGATAGGATTCAAGTCAGGGTGGTAGACGCAAGATCATGTGTCCATAGGTAGCAAGCAGTGTATCGATTTGATAGGTCTTATAGTGTGGTTTATGGGATTTAATCAAAGCGTACAGTTGAGGTTATATCATCTCTGTTGAAAATGGAATGCCCTTACCGTATCGGTCAACCAATCCTGCATTGTCAATCTCGACTACAGAATTGGTTGGCAAATTGGGATTTAATTTCTCTGTCAGATATTTTTCGTAATTTCTATAGTTCATCTCATCGTGATAGTCCCCTGTTGTTTGGTTAGATTTGAAAACCAACACAGCATTTGGAACGAAACCTGCATCAGAACCGGCATGTACCACTATTAATCTTTGCCCTATCGAGATAGGTGACTTCAGTCCATGAAGAGAACCGTCACTCCAAGCACTTGGCTTAGTGTGCGACTTTGCAAATATGTCTCATCAGTGTAGACAATAGGCCTACCTTGTTGTCGGTACCGCCTTATGCTCTCTTAAGTACTGCATACGTAGGAGCCTTATGTCAGGCTTCTCCATAAGTATTCTACGCATGTCTTCTGTCTTCCTCCATCTAAAGCCTAGGCCTCGAACTATCTTGTTTAATGTTCGTACACCACCTTTAAAATTTATATCCTCAGCCAGTTTCGTATGGATCTTTTCCAGCATTAGCCTCTTGCCTTTGGTATTATGAAAATTATGAATCGTACGCCTGAGCACGCAGTTATCAAATACGTCTAACTTACTTCTTGACGGATTTTTCCAGGCGTTGAAAATGAATCCACCTCACCACTTTCAATTCTTTTGGCGCCTTGTATTATATTCCGCACCGACCTTTCCGACACACCTGTTGCTTCAGCCACTTTATTTTGAATTGCGTATAATGTTCTCAGTGAGATGTGTTTCGTTTTTCATGAATTTATTCACACTATAAATAACTTCCCTAGTTTGACTGTATAAAGTTTTGGCACTCCCAAATTTAGAGCAAAACGGTGGCATTGCTAAGTACACTGAATATTATACACAATTTTCAAGGCTTTAGGTATTCAGCAAACGCACTTTCAGCTACGTAATTTTCATAAAATAGTAATAATACACACACCCGTGTGATGCCTCCTGCACTCTACGCTTGGTTTACAGCTGTAGACAGCGTCTTGGAGCGTTCGCATTGTCGAAGAATTGAGTGAGCAGTGAGCCCGGTAATCAGCATTCAGGGGACACACAGGAGCCCCGCAATGAGCATTAAAATACGCCGATTGATATGGTCTCTGCACATCGTTGAGTTTCAGCAAGCTCTTCTTGCGTCTGCTCTACCATTTTTAATTTGCCTATTATTATTTATTCCTTTTAAAATTCACAATGTAATTTATGCCTAACACAAGTAGCATGCACAATGCTGCTTGTCTTATGTGTAAACTGCACTCCATCATCCGCTGTGTCCCTTTCCCCATCCCGCAAGGCTCCTGCTGCTATGATCAACACATGTTGGTGCAGCCAAGTTCAGTGGCACGCGTATCTTTAACCTCTTAACCGGGGAGTTTCCACCGACAAAGTAACATTCGTAGTGGGGAATATATTTTGACTGAAAACGAGTTAATTCTTCACGCCCATTACACTTCCGCGAATGACGAAGGAACTCGTCCCGCCCATTATGAGTGCAAGCATGAAAATTTATCTAGTCCTTCATGATTTTATTTGTTTTAAAATTCAAACCATAATTAATGTTTGATTAGACTTCTTGGAACTACATTACAAAGTAACATTCGTAGTGGGGAATATATTTTGACTGAAGACAAGTTAATTCGTCACACCCATTATAAAGATGTGGGTGACGTGTTGTCTCATCACGCCCATTACACTTCCGCGAATGACGAAGGAACTCGTCCCTTATTGAGAAATTGGCGCGCATTGTGGCACAGCAAAGCTGAAATCTACTGACATCTACGGAGCAATCATAGAACTACACTCAACAGCGTAAGAGACACGAATACTCGTCCCCCCCAGCAGATAACAATTTTCAAGTGCTCTAGACGAGTTACCTCGTCATTACCCGATTGAGTAGCAACAGGTAGTAGACGAATTAACTCGTCATGCCCGGTTAAGAGGTTAAAGGCTAATACAGGGTCATTATCTATTTGCGCCCCAATAAACACGGCAAACTAAGCAGGCTGTGACTGGCGCAGATGGCGTGCTCACGTGGTTAAGCCGGTAGTTTGCGCGCCTGTTACCACTGAATTGAGTTTATTGATGATGATTTAAATGGCCAGTGTGTTCTTAACATTTCAATTCAATTCTATTAAAAATACTAAATATTAAAAACTAGCTATTGTACCTGGCATTGCCCGGTAGGTGTCTTTATATGTTATAGAAAGATACATGCCAATATATTTCGCAGAGTATATTTATTTTGCCCCTAAGTGAGTTTAGAAAATAGTTCTCCTGGGCTCTGATGTTACTCGTGTGCAATATTAACTCACTGTAAACCTAGTCGAAAAGTACTGTGCAGTATAATAACGTACCAGAGCATGCAACAATAGTAAAAAGGGATGTACAGTTGAACCTGCTTTATACGTAACTCTGTTCTGCGTAATTCGTATTTGTACTTAATTTCTTTTAGGTCCTGGCAAAACGTAATTTAAAAGCTGTGTTAATTAAACCTTATTTATACGTAATCCATTTATACGTAATTTGCTGTTATACATATGAAGTGTCAGTGAAATACATCTGAGTTTTGCGTAGCCTGATTGTAATTTAATGAGCATGTGCTGTTATAAAAGAAACTATAGTACTGTATTTACATAGTTTCCTCTTTGTCGGCGTAGACGGAAGTAGAGCGGTCGGGTTTCGGTGCTGAAACAGAACTCAAGAGTTTCTGTCTCATGTGGGACATGCTCTCGATTGTTCCCACGAAATAAATTCTCATATTCAATTTATTTTCTTTTGTTTCCGCGCCGAAACCGCAGACTCGGCTTGTAACTTAATCTTTAGCGGAATTGTGAAGGTCAAAAACGATGCAGCTAGAGGAGGAGCGAAATAGAGAGTGAAGGGAACTCGCTCGGTTAGCCTTTGTTCTGCCGCCGGTAAGTAAGGGTCAACAATGTCACTCTGCAAAACTTTGTGTTTTGATTGAATATGAGAATTTCTTTCATGGGAACAATGGACAAGTAAAACTTCCACGGTACCAGTATATGGTGTTTACTGTTGAACAGTAGTTTTGTCATTCAGTTGCTTTCAATTAGCCATGGAGAACACAAGAAGGAAAAGTTATACACTACATGAGAAAGTAAAATTCATACGAGAAGTGGACGCTAATCCACACCAAACAAAAACTGAAATTGCTTCAGACTTAGGGATTGCTTATACCACGCTATGTACAGTCATCAGTTAAAAAAATGCTATTTTGGATGAATTTTTAAAACTGGGTTCGAAATCAGCAAAGCACAGCAGTCAGCAAGAAGGGAAGTACATAGATTTGGAGAAAGCACTTTTCACATGGTTCCAGCAAAAGCTCTTGCAGCTCTACCAATTAGTAGCATATACTGAAGGCAAAGGCGATTGATTTAGCTAAAATGATGAGTATCACTGCTGATTTCAAGGCTTCGTCAGGATGGTTGCATGGATTTAAAGATCGTCATGGAATCACAGGGAGAACAATTTGCGGTGACTCAAAAGCTATGGATGACGTCAGGGTGCAACACTGGAAAGAAGAGGTTCTGCCGGATAGATATCATAAGCGATTATCAGCCTACAAACATCTACAGTTGTTATTAGTCTGGCTTATTCTACAGTCTCCTTCCTAATAAAACATTAGCTGAAAAAGGTGACTCCTGCCATGGATGGAAGAAAAGTAAAATTCGAGTAACAGTTCTTCTCGCCACCAATGCAGATGGATCGGACAAACTTCCTCCACTTGTGATAGGAAAATTGAAGAATCCGAGGTGTTTTAAGGGTGTGAAAACAAAACCTACGGAATATGAATTTAACAGAAATTCTTGGATGACTATGCTTCTAATGGAACAGTGGTTGAAAAAACTGGACATTAAAATGAAAAAGAAACAGAAGAAGATCCTTTTTCTTACGGATCGATGTACAGCACATCCACCTCAAGTCGTTATGGAGAATGTCCCAGTGGAACGTTTGCCTCCTAACTGTACCAGTGTTCTAAAACTGCTTGATTTGGGCATCATTGCAAATTTCAAAGTGCATTATAAAAAAATGCTGGTTCAACATTTAATAACACTGAGTGATGCAGGAAATTAAACTCTCTCCATTAATTTACTGCAAGCCATGGACTGCCTGGAAGTAGGTGTCATCCTCCACAATCAGCAACTGTTTCGGCAAAGCTGGTGTCTTACTGGATGAGGCTGCCTCTAATGATGATTTTGGGGACGAAATTATGTCTGGCAATGAGCTAATGCTACCGGAGAGTGCAGATTTCGATACTTTTCTGCATTTCTATGATAATCTGGCTGTATATGGGGAACAACGGAATGCCTAATATTATTGCGGATGTATGCCAACAACGTGGTGTTTTTTTTAACGAGGGATTGTGGAACATCTGCTTCCAGACGCTTGGAGAGGGTCCGCACTCTTCAAGTGCGTGGGGCTCTTTCCCACTAAAAACCACACACCCTTCTCCCACGACATGTATATCCGCCTCTGAACCGCTCTTGCATTACTTCAGGGCGACGGCGTTTGTGAAGCATCTTATGCTCCTTCTTCCTTCAGTTCTTTACTATTGGCCATAAGCGTCTAGATCCCGCTTCTTTAGGCGCAAAGTACTCTCCAAACACACTGCCACCTGATCCCAGGATTCCTGGTTTTGTAGCATGTCTGGCGTGAGCTCTCCCTGCACTGCCTCCAAACATATTCTTTGTGGCAGCCAGTGGTCACATGTAAAGAAAGTATGGAGTGCATTATCAATTTCACTGCAGTATATGCACGCCGGACTACTTGCTTGCTCTAGTCTGTAGAGGAATATGAGAAAGTATCCGTGACTTGTCAAGAACTGCGTCAGGTAATAGTTCACCTCACCCGTGATTCCGGTTGACCCAGTCAGCCAATGATGGTATCAGCTTCTTTGTCCATTTTCCCCGAGGCTCATTTTCCCATCTCTGTTGCCATCGCCTCATCCTTTGGCGAAGTGCCAGCTCCTTTGCCTGTTTCCTTCCCAGCTCTCCTTGGGTACGCCAGATCTCCTGTCTTTTTAAGGCAAGTAAGTCAATAGGAGCTACTGCTGCCACTATAAGGATCGCAGGTTCTGACACCGTACGATATGCACACGCAATTCGTAATGCTGCTCTCCGCTGTACTGCAGCCATCCTGCTCCGATATTTATCAATCTTCAAGGACTCCCTTCAAATTTCAGAACCATACAGTAGTATTAATTGGACAGTTGTCATAAGTAGCCGTCATTTACTGGATTTCGGGCCTTTAATATTACCCATCAGTCTACTCAACACAGTCACGGATTTTGCCGCTTTATCAGTTACCCGCTGAATATGGTCCCAAAATGTGATATTGGTATCGATCGTTATACTCGGTGCTCTTGGATGTATTGATGACGATCTGTCCAACCTGCATCGGCACGATGGTATCATTCCTTTTCCTTGTCAGGAGAACAATTTCAGTTTTGTGATCTGCCAGTTCTAGTCCATGATTTGACATCTATGCTTTCACCCGCCGCATGACCTAGTTCAGTTTGAGTTGAGCTATCTCCAAATTACGAGCTACTATCAAAGCAGCTACATCATCAGCCTCACCGACAAGTGTCGCATCTTCTGGCATCTCCAGGCGTGGTGGTGATGGACCGGCTACAAGCGATAGTGACAGTGTAACGGCTTGAATCCTGAAACACCTGATCTAAGTGTTAAGTGCAACCGATGTGTGCAGGCGTTACATTAGTGCGAAAAGTTGTAGTGAAAATGCTTTGAATTCATTAAGAAGTTTGCAAAAGGAAGTTTATACACTTAATGCAAGAAAATTGAAACAAGCCAAACTATCTGATTTCCTTAAGGCTGGACCAAGTTCAAAATAATACAGTATTGTATTTTCTGTCTTAATGTATGTATTGTTTGCTAAGATTTACACATTTAGGTCTATTCCATTGGTTTTTCAGTAAATATGTCATGTGTTGTGTAAGTCTGATTTCTAGGTAATTCTGAGTTACAAGTGGTATTTTCTCTTCCCCTTGATATACGTATAAATCAGGTTCAACTGTATATGCACAATTCCTCGAGAACTCTGTCTCATAATCACTTTCCAGATAGTGTTTATTTTTTATGTAATCGGGGTAATTAAGTGTAAGGGCACACAGGATGCGGCGCGGGGTGGGATGAACAAATACGTACTGAGCTATGGGACCGCACAAACAAACAGCGATTTGAAGCGGGCCGGACCGGGGCGACGCGGCGTGGGTCAAATTGGAACAGTCTAGTTTGTTTTCTTGAGGCGGGTAGATGCGGGCTGCACGTTGCATCATGGACGGTGAGCTACTTATTAATGAAGTATTTGCTAGACCACCGATTTGGCAGTCTAGTCACAAGCATTATTGGAACAGAAGTGTGATTGAGAAGCTGTGGGATGAAATAGGAAGAGCAATGAATGCAACAAGAAAGTATAATTCGTATATTTTGTAAAACAACACAGAATACTTGAATGGTTATATATGTTGATGTTGGAATATTTATAAAGAAATCATTTTCAATTCCAACTACTATGGTTTATGCAATAATTATATAATATACAATCATTTAACCATACTTTCAGACACTATAGTCTCCCTTTAAAAGTCTTTGTGTTTTTAAATAGTTGGAAAATGTATCACGGATCTCCTCTGCTCGAGATGTGTATCTGTTATTTCTCCTATGTCTGTGTAGATACGTGGCAGGAGGTGCATTAAAACGCACTTCTCTGAATACGGGGTCATTTTCACCATCTTTGTCCCTCACAACATTGTGGAGAACACAAGCACACTTTATTATTGTTATGGATATAACCAAATGTTAAGATTTGAATCCTCGTGTAACGTACGAAGTGATGCTCGTGCCTTCTTAAAACTGGAAACAAGTGATGATACTCCCCATAATCGGCTCTCCCCAAATACACTTCATTCACCCACTCGCTCCTCCGCCGTCGTTTCAAAAATGTAAATTTAAAAAAGTTATTTTCACAGAGGATACTTGTTCGTGCAGCTTTAGACAGCGCCATATTGTCGACTGCCGCCCGTACATGTTGCGTCCTGTGTGTGCAATACCCGCGCAGACGACGCGCCGGCCCGCACCGCGCCGCTTCCTGTGAGTTCTTACACTAAGACGTCTTATAGCAATGTTCACATCGTTATCTCTCTTATTGTTAAAATGTTGCAACTACCTTCTTGATAGGAATTAATATTTAAATCATTCAATGAATGGAGGATAAAGTCAGCATTCCGGAGTCAAATATATGTATGATTTTCAATCCCGCACAAATTAACCCTTCAGGCCGGCTATTTAATCCGAAGGTGTTCCCTTCTCCGGCGGTATTTAAATTGAAGCTCAGCAGAGGTGTAGACACCAACAAGGTAAAAAATTAATAATGCAAAATCTATGAAATATAACGTAATGAAAATTTTAGGAATACTTACCGATAACATGTCCAATGTTTCTCAGTAATATATGTAATGACTGCTTTTCAGGGTTGTCCATGATCACACGCAATATTTACAAAAATATAATAATTTGATAAGTTCCACTTTTGGTATTTGTTTCAGGTATATTTTCAATGCAAACAAGATATGATAATGCTCAATCTACATAATTTTCGGGTATAATTTCCAGGAAAAGCTGAATTTTGAAAAGTTTTTAGGCCCCGTATATGTATCCCGTGTAGAATTGTCAACAAAATGTAAATATCACAATATTAGTTCAAACCTGTCGCTCGGCATTGTTTGAGGGAATATAGGCTAGGGGTTTCTAAAAATTCATCCCTGGTGAAATACCGCTTTAGGGTAGGTTTCTGCATTTTCCCCATCAACATTACAAGCCCCTAGAACACATAAATGTTGCCCCCTGTCACTGACTCCCACTTCCTGGCGCGCGACCTTGTTTTCAAGGGCGCGCCAACTATACATTCTGTCGCGTACATATTTGTTTCTCAAACAATTAGTTCAATCAATTTGTCGTCGAAAAACAGCAAAATAGAATCTAAAACAGACGTGAAATGCTTTCTTGTTCCCGGCATACCCGTGAACCTCTTGCCACAAACACTGAACAGCGGTCGTTGTTATTACAGCTGAAGCTATTTCTTCTTCATCAGCGTTGTCTGCCACTTCCCCAATAACATCATGCTGTGTGTGCATAGTCCGTATCACTACCGAAAATATAGCTTCCCTATACACCACTTCCACTACTGTCTATCAAACGAATCATCTCTGCACCTGTAAGATAATGAGACAGCCCGGCAATTATTTATCTGCGACTGAGTAGCTTCAAGCCTACGAAGCAAAAAATTAACTACGTAGTATTTGCTTTCGGTGCTTCCCCTTCATAAGTGGCAAAAATTGTCAAGTTAGACATAGTTCACAAAACATTCTCGAGATGGCAGGAGAGACCGTGATACCTTTTAAGCAACTAATTTGAAACTCAATAGAGGGCGTTTCATGTTCTTTCGCTGATCGATATGAGTTGTAAAAAGCAACGGATATCGACCAACTTCGTATTAGTTCTAATTATGAAACAGAGATGGCATGAAAGTACACAAAGTCTCGGTTCATAACGTGCAAAAAGATCCCGCGAAGCAGCAGTGGTTCATGTGTAATAGGCATTCTAACTTCCGCCTGCACCGGCCGTTTGTGGTACGTCGAACCGGCTGGACGAGTAGAATCCAGCGGACGTACAGTGTACGGCCAACCGGCTTGAGGGGTTAAGTTACGTGAATAATGAGAAATTACTTATTCCTGTACATAGGTCAGTGTGTACTGTTGCTGCTTATTAAGGAACAGTATTGCTGTAAAAATAATTTACACTCATATTATCTCATCCACATCAATTTAAAGTACATTAAGCAACGTATAATCCCAATATAATGTCAAATAAGATGCTTAGATTCTCAACACATTGGACTTTCTTAGCCCCTTAAGTATTTTGTAAGATAAGAAATAAATTGTCTAAACTTAATCCTTAATAATCTCTAAAATGCTATAGCGGAATCCAGGATGATTAGAACTCATGACATTTATAACATTATTCAATAACTTTTGTCAGTAAGCACTGAAATGGCTAATATAAACACATAAACATGGGGAAAAAACGTGTGAACGAACAGAATCAAACTATATAATATCCGCTATTCTTATGCAAAAGTATCATTAACTTACTTACTGTTTGGTCCTTATCAGCCGAAAATTATCGCTTTATATATTTGTAGTTTAATTATGTTATTAATATGTTATCAACTAAATTCACAATTTAACACCCGGTTCTATTACTAATTAGCATAGTAATAGAGCAGGATAATTACCAATTACAATATAGCCCGAATCGCAAAGACAAAATAATACTATTAATAGAACAATCTGCAATATCATGCAAAAGTTACTGTATTTGTGATTTGTAATACAAAAGACAGCTGGTAGGGGTTAACACTGTCAACAATAAAAAAAAATGCAGCATAAAGAAGACATTAGGATTAATAAAACATAAACGTTAACACAGCAGTAGTAGAACACACCTTAACGGAGAGTATAAAACTAAAATTCTAGTTGATATTACATACAATATATTGCGCGTGATACCTGCCGTCACAAGGTATTGTTTCAAAATCTCCCGTAACAGCAGCGGCATGAAGAGTATAAAATTGGACCCATTGCATAGGTTTCGGTGCCCTGAAGACAATAAGAATTAAGTTAAATAAAATTATACATAAAATGCAAAATCATTTAGACAACCACGTGGATTAACGGTTAACATTCTCGGCTGTCGCCTTGGAGGTCCGAGTTCGCATCCCGGCTCTGCCAAGAAATTTTAATTCTGGTCTGAGAACTGGAACGGGATACACTGCGCCTCTTGAGGCAAAACTTGGAAATTCATACCTGCCAACCTCTCAAAATGAAAAATCGGGAGATTCTGCGCGGCAGCGGAGGGGGGAAGAGGGAGGGATGCAACATAATACATACACAGGCTAAGACATTACAGCAAATATATGTTACACATGACTAACATGATATGACATCCCAGTTTATAAATGTACTTAAGACTGAGTAATTTTAAATTCTAACTAGTCTATCACCTTTCTTTCGACCACACTCAGGCATACAAAACTAGTGACTTATCGAAGATCATATTATTGGTCATTGTTGCAGGTGACTGTGGCTGATTTTGCCCTCTTCAAAAAGGTCTTGCTATATTCTTGCTCAAAACACTTCCCTTTCTGAATCGACTTCAGAGTTATAAGTTTGTCCAAAGTCTTGTCGGAGAGAGATGACCTGAACTGCGTTCTTGTTTTTCTGACAAGACTGAACATCCTCTCACACTCTGCATTACTATGCGGAATGGTCAGAATGGAAAGCATAACTTTAGACAATTTGTCATACTTGAGTACCCCCACCACTACATTTCATTTGGCCTACCAGTGCCCACTTCACATTAATTCTCTCTTCTTCCTCAATAGATGTCACATCTTCAAGTTGGAAGTTACAGAATTGTGAATGCACATTTCTGCAAGGATGGCCGACGTTTTAGTTCTGGCTGAGCCTTATCTCCCGGCAATTTTTGAGTCTGGGAACATCTTCCTAAATAAAGGACCAGCGTGATCGGAACAATTGACAGGGAGGTTATGTTCAATAACAAACGATGTGAACAATACTCCTGCACTTGTTATACTGTCGGTGTCTTCCTCCTTACACTTGAAATAATCAAGTTTCTTGTTTTTCCCAACACATTGTACATTGTCTTTTATGTTTCTTTGAGAGCACATGTTTTGAAATGTCCCCCTTTCCACCATGCGAGATACTGAAATCACACCTACAGACACTATAAAATGCAAATGTTGCGCCTCTTCTTGACTCAGTTATATGCGGAAAGTTATCTTTGTATACACTTTTAAATGTCACATCATATTTCTTCGCCATATTACCGAGGAACAGACGCAATCACTCAGATCGAAAAATCACAATAGCCTACAGGCATATTAATGCCAACAACATCTAACAAAGTTATACGCAAATCATATAATTTCACGTGTGAAACGGATACAATATTCCGCAGCGTACAATAACTCTCACCCAGGTCATTATGCAAAACATCTAGGAACAAGCGCTGAATTAACCATCGACGATTTCAAACAAAGACGTATTCGAAGCTAACTTTTTATAACAGCAGGACGCGGGAGTTAGTGTGCAATTGTCGATTATTGATACAGAGCGAAACTGCGGTATCGAGATATAACTTCAAAACCCGTAAAGTCGAACCGTTCGATAAACGACTGGAGTGTCATCTCGCACATTCAATCCGAAATTACGCGTGGGATTTTGAAAAATCGGGAGATTTAATACGTTAAGCGGGAGGGCGGGAGAAATGGTCTGAAATCGGGAGTCTCCCGCCTAAATCGGGAGAGTTGGCAGGTATGGAAATTGTTTTCCGTGGATTCCTACTTCAACTCCAAGCAAATACCGGGATAGTTCCTAACTGATGGCCACAGCAACCTCCTTTCCAATCCTCATCTGAATTACAAATACACACACTACAACAGCCATTACAGTAACACAGGCTAACAGAAAAATCCATACACACTCAAGTTCATGGGGCTACATGACCATGATGTTGCAAAGTCTCTAAATCAACAAAAACAGAATCATTTAAGCTCATTTCATCTTGATACTAAGTTTCATGATGATATCTCTAGACGTTATGACGTTATGCCCCATGCAGGGTTAGCCAATTTATTTCTTTTTTAATTTCAATTCTCTACAATGACCCCTGTTAATAAAATTAAAAAAATACAGATTCAGATTTTTATGACGTTCAGATTCCTAATGTTCTTATCGTGGTTTGGATAGAAACTGGAGTGGCATGGCTTCTTTCAGAGATAGATGAAAACTTGGTGGTCACATCTTGAGCTAATGTTGCTGTGGATAAACTGGAGTGGCATGGCCTCGTACAGAGATAAATGGAGACTTTGTTGTCACGTCTTGAGCTACTGTTGCAATGGTTACAGCCTTGCCATTCCTTCATCAGTTTATTTTCTGCCTATATTAGCCTTTGCTCAAGTGCCAAAAGGTCGAAATCAATAGAATGGGAAAGACTATTGAAAACTCATATAGCCAGCGGTTCTTTCTGGGTCCTGAACTATGTGTATGCTTAAGTTAGTTGAGATTGGTGGAGCGATATACATTTGTATAGAGAACAAACATACACTGTATATTGATATCCCACCAGGAGATAGCAGTTGGGTTTGAACTGCATAGGTCTTCCCGCTCACTGCGTATCATGCATTCCAAAAGCATTAAGTTGGTTACTACTTGCTTCACTCTCTCAGCCCATTCCTTCTTTCATTGGCTGCGTGTCGTCTGCTGCAATGAGAACCATTGGCATGCGGGGAGCCGATATATTTAGGCTTGTAATAGGATGGCCGCGCATGCGTACTGCAAGATACCCCGCACCCCATCGCAGCGTGTTGAACTGCCATTTCCTGGCGGGATATCAATACATATGCGTACATACAAACCCACATACAGACTTTCACTTTTATATGAGATATTTGGCATTCATGAAATAATTAAGGTAAATGCACCAATGGTCGTCACGTTAAGACAGATTTAGTCAAGAAATTATATACACCTTACACATTTTGGTAAATTTAATCAACAAAAGCACTGTACCTAACCTCAAACTCTACTAAAACACTAGGAAAGTCCAAATATCGAAGATATTCATTTTAGGAAAAATTATGTATTTTTTTTTAAAGTGTGTTTTTGCGCCAGTGTTCGGCACGATGTATTTGGATTTTTCCTATATTCGTCACCCGTTTGCACCAATTGCCGTCACATTGTTAATTTTCCTTGTCTGCTGTTTATAATGCATTTCTGTCAATTGTTGCGTAAGACACCGATTTATCGACTTGGAGGCTAACATTTACGAATAAAACAGTACCAGTAATTATGTTTTTTTAAAATAAAAAATGAAATATAAAAAAAAAGAAGAAAAAAAGAAGAAAAAAAAGACGGCATCGGGAAGCGGGAATGGTGAGTAGAAGACATACAAGCATGAAAATATCGTAATTCTGCTCTAAACAAGTGAGACCACGGCATAACAGCCCGGAAAATAACCATTCGCCGAGGCCTATCACCAATTGTTGCCAAAAGTTTCGAAAAATCCTTCTTCTTCAGTGCAGTATCTTCACTATTAGTTACCCTCTGAATTTGCCACTCATGTACATTTTTCTTCCAGGCAGTTTTTAGTGGCTTAAAAACCCCTACGTCCATGGGTTGAAGTACGTGTGTGGCATTAGGTAGTAAAGCGACCGAAACAATTCCATGATCCTCACAAAATTTACTAGTATGTATGGTCAAGTGTGAGAAGTGCCCGTCTATAAATAGAATACCAGGGAGAGGAATCTCCTTCTCAACCAACCCAGGATGAAATATGTTACTGAGAAATTCGTAAAACACTTCCCCCGTCATCCACCTGTTTGGCGATTTGCCAATGCCCTAATGTGCTGGCATTGCGGCAATGATGTCTTGCGGCAGACGATCATACTTGAACCCTACAAGGGAAGGAGAAATATCGCCGTGGGCATTGCCTGTTACAAGTACCGTCAAGCATTCTTTCTCATCCGAATTCACTTGCTGATATATTGTCTTGTCACCCCTGTTCGCCAGCACTTTATTACCTTTCTGATTGAGAAAGAAAACCGTCTCGTCAGCGTTGAACAGTCGCCGAGGGTCTGACAAAATAGACTGGAAGTCGTTTTCCACTAAATAGCTGTAGACTTCTGAAACCCAGGTTTTATTTTGATGTTCTGTAAAGGCAGCACGGCTTACTGTCAAATTTTGAGGGGTTCGTAAAAGATAGACCTGGATTTCTTTTTAGGAAAGATTCACGCCATTTCCTTCCTGGCCGCCATCTTTGAAAGGAAAGGCCCCCTTCAATTCTTGTGTGAGTCACTGGACGCTATTTTGCAAATCGTCCTTTGTTACTGGGACCCCGCTTTTCGTAGTGAGATTACCCATTGAACTAGCATAGCCTCATCTTCCTTTGTTAAAATGGAACTTAGCCCCATTTTCCTCTCTCTAGGAGATTTTCCTTTAATTTTGTCCGAGAGGGTGTTTCTCGGAACACCATTCCTCTCCGCGGCCTTTTTAATCCTCATGCCGTCCTCCACAACGGCCTTAATAGCAGCTTCCATTTGCTCAATATCATAATTCAGAACTGTGCGTTTCGACATATTGCCTGGGGCAGATGACCTTGTAGTTCTGCCCCTTAAAACAACAATAACTAACTAACATATTGCCTGAAAGCAAAGATTTAGTCTTAGAATAATATAATATTTTTCATCTCGATAAAAAAATTAAAAAATCCTCTGTAATATGCCTAGCCAAAAAACCCTAGGTCTACTGAGGTGCGGCCTTCAAGAAGAGAGGTTGATTGGTTGGTTCTTAAGTTTAGGGGCTGCGACAACGCGGTCATGTAGCCCCGTGTACTTTGGGTGTGTGTAGAATCTGTCTGATAACCGGTGTTAATTGTGATGACTGTATTAGTGTGTGTTATCTGTTTGTTAATTTAAGTACTGCAACTAAGAATTTTTCAAATAGTTCCTACTTTTGCCGCCTAGCGCCACCGTCAACGACTACTAGGCCAAGTTCAGAACTGAGCTACTAGACGCCGCCGCAGTCGGCTCTTGGCAACGAACATAGAAACCTAAGAGCGTTGTTTACATTCTTAACCTATCCAATTTAGCTTCACACAGGTGCAATTAGTGGAAGGATCTTTAACATGCCATAAATCTATGCCATGGGACCGCCGGCTTTACTTCCCCTCCGAAGGAAGGCATACTGAGGGATTTTTAACGCTCTTAAAAAATCCGACGGCTTCGGCCGGGTTTGAACCCGCTATCTTGGGCATAGAAGCTCAGCATGCTACCGACTACGCCACCGAAGCCGCCATCGTCAAGAAGAGAGACCTACGTAATAATAATAACAATACACTGTAAATGTTTATTGGTTGCGAAGTGTTAACACAAACATTAACATTATCGTGCACTAGTGTTCGTCACGAATCTGCTCTAAAGTTCGTCAGCTATGACGACTACTGGACACGATGATCAAATGATAATTTAATTAATACAGGGTGCTTTAGAGCTATATTATAAAGTATATTGCCGCTGTTAGGTCTTACAAGGAGAAATGACAATGTGCCAGTTTTCGTCACAAATGACGAGCATTGGTAAAGTGCGTTTTTTTTAATCCAGTGTTCGTCACCGGCATTTCTAACAAAACTAGGCACGTGAGCACGAAATAACAAATCACATATGTTACAGAAATAATTACCAACTATATCACACACTTGTAACATTTTAAAATGTCGGAACATAACACGCATGCACATAATTAACTCGCGCGCGTGCTTAGCACATGCGAGAAGCAAATGGCGCGTCAAGACAGCTCAGCTCACAGGAGATGTTTGACGCTGGGAATCACCTATTACATCGCACGCATGATTTCGCAAAGTTGCTCCTTATCGGCAAGGAAGGTATGACGCATCTTGTAAGACTTGGTGCGTTGAGAAAAACCCGTTGACGTGCTTATTTTTTGTACTTATATACGAGAGTGACGACGGCTGGATCAGTGACGAAAACCGGTACAGTTACCTTAATTCTGGAGATTTTTTTTTTTTTTTAGCGTATGGCTTTTAGTTGGAGGCAGACAGGTTTTTCTCCGGGTACTCCGGTTTTCCCTGTCAAAATTTCATTCCAGCAACACTCTCCACTATCATTTCATTTCATCTGTCATTCATTTAATCATTGCCCCAGAGGAGTGCGTCAGGCCTCGGCAGCCGGCACAGTCCATATCCTCGCCGCTCGATGGGGGCTTCATTCATTCCATTCCTGACCCGGTCGGAGACTGGAAGCAGGCTGTGGATTTTCATTTTCATGGCTTTTAGTGCCGGGAGTGTCTGAGGACATGTTCGGCTCGCCAGTTTCGTAGCTGCTTCGAGACGGACACCCAATGGGTGAGCTACAAGTACCGTTGGGGAGGGAAGCGGGAATGCAAGGACTAGGAGTTGGAAGGTAGCGGCTGTGGCCTATAGTTAGGGACCAACCCTGGCATTTGCCTGGAAGGAAGATGGGAAACCACAGAAGACCATCTTCAAGGTTGCCGGCGGGGGATTCGAACCTCCTCGCCTCCCGGATGTGAGCGACTGCCATCAGTCATGCCGTAACGACCACGGCTAACTCACCCGGTTCTGGAGAGATTATTGAAAATATGATTTTCATATCTTTCGGGGAGTCATTATCAATTGAAAATTACTGTCAATTATTACTGCTGCACAGGAAATATTTGTTATATTATGTAAATAATGCAGCCAAGTTCAGTTGCAATTGGTTCATGAAAAGCTTATACTAAGCGTTTAGTAGAGGTGTACCATACCAACTCACCTAAGAAGCCCATTGGTACACTAGGGAGAAATGCTGTCAAACCAGTTTGAACTAGCCAGATTAATTTTCAAAGTACTGTATTTCAGTTTCTTTGAAATTTGATGTGTTGAGAAAAGTCTGATTGTTATGTAACGTAGCAATCAATGGCAGCCACTGGTTTTGTAGTATATGTATTGTTATAACTGCCTCAGAACTAGGTACTTGCGGAAATCTAGCAAGAAGCTCAAGAGAGAGTATCCTTACTTCAGCCTGCCAGGCGGTGTGCACTGCGTCACCCGTCGGTCATCAAAAGTACACTCTGTTCCCGCAACAACTATCACTCACATGATATACTCACTCACACTCACTTATTCAGAAGGCTTCTATGAGACACAAAGATCCCACACCGATCTCTCAAAATGTCTCCACTAAACTCTGTTTTGGGTGAGTACTTGCCAGTTGTCCACATTCAGATGTCTATTAAGTTGGAGATTTCATTTTTCCAGCAACTTCGTGGTATTCCTACTGGTCTTTTTCCTCTTGGTTCTTCTTTAAAGATTTGTAAGACCATCCTCATGATATACCAATCTTTATTTATCTCGCTTGTTCTTGCACCTACTCTTTTTGCCTATACCTGACGGCCATGCTCTATGAGACAGCATCTGCGAACAACACAGGTGTGGAAATTAAATATCGGTATGATGGAGGGCTATTCAATCGGACCAGACTTCGTTCCAGGTTACAGAATTGCAATATGCCGATGACAATGCCTCACCAGCCTATACATCTGAAGAGCTGCAACAGTCTGTCAACTGTTTCAGGAGTGCATATGAATGGATGAAAACCATAACGGTATAATAACATTTTTTTCATTCAGAGAAAAAGCCATTTAAACATTGTAACCTCATATAAAGTCGGGGATGAAATAAAACAAAATGAAATATTACAAGTTTAATGGGCAAGTTATTAGCTTAACAGAGAGTTAAAAATAAACTTTTTCCATTCATATAGATACACAGACAAAAAAAAAAAAAATAGTTCACTTGTACCCTTATGACACAAAAATTCGTCTATGGAATGTCACTTGTATCACTCTGTTTCCAAAAGTATAGCTATTACGAAAGTATAACTATGACATTGGAGAATCACTGTTCTTCCTCGCATTCATCACTCTTCTCTCTGTCACTCAAACACTACTTCTTCTT
Organism: Meconema thalassinum; assembly: GCA_946902985.2. Classification (NCBI taxonomy): domain Eukaryota; kingdom Metazoa; phylum Arthropoda; class Insecta; order Orthoptera; family Tettigoniidae; genus Meconema; species Meconema thalassinum. The sequence goes on along the minus strand of OX336400.1, from coordinate 96,319,000 downwards.
CTTCTTCATCTACTTCTTCTTCTACTACTACTTCCGACGCTGTAAATCCTTCTAGTCGTTTCTTGCCTTCAGTGAATAGTGACCGACATCTTCGGTTTGGAGGGCGACCACGAGGACGGACAGAGGACACAGATGCACAACTGTCTGTTCGGCTCCCTTCTGCCCTGAGATTGTTATAGAACTGGTGGTCAACAGGTGGAATGAAAGGCAACAGTGACATTAAGTCATCTAGCTTTGGTTTCTTCAGTTGCGGGTTCGATTCCCAGTGAAGCCAGGGTATGTGAACCACATTTGGTGAATTCCTCTGGTTGGGAGACTGGGTGTTTGTATGGTCTATTTTCATCATCTACATCCCACTATAGCACACAACACTACCCTCACTACAGTGACATGCAATTTCCCCTTCACTGCAGATGCCGCCCAATCCTCTCGGAAGGGTCTGCTTATAAAGGCTGCACCAGGATTGTGACAGCCACACAAAATTATCATTATTATTATTATTATGGTATGCGGCCTCCGAAGATGCCTGGAGCAGGTCTTTCGAATTGACTGTCAAACGCCGTATAGGTGACCTGTGCATCTGAGAATGGGGCTGTACCTAAGATGAATCTATTGTTGAAGACAACACAGACACCCAGCCCCCGAGGCATACAAATTAACTAATGAAAGTTAAAATCCTCGACCCGGCCGGGAATTGAACCTGGGACCTCTTGTAAGAAAAGTCAGCAACCTAACCTTTTAGTCGTGGAACCGGACATTATTATTATTATTATTATTATTATAAAACGATAAGGTCAAGGGTGGCAGAAGGAAAGAATAAAGAGTAAGGGAAACAGGAGTATCATTGAAATTGCCAATTCCCATACTAACAGCCAAGAGACCCTGAGGGTTCTTTGCTCATTTCGTAGCACCGGTATTCGAACCTCGGAATTCTGGGTGGGAAGTCGGCAGCTAAGCCACTGAGCTAATCACCGTCCCCCCGAATATTATCCTTATTATCAGATAAAATAAAATATTAGAACAAGAATTGTTAGCAATTCACACTGTGTAGAATGGGATTTAGGCGAATGTCAACGTGAGATGTATTTCACTGTCAGAACGGTATAAGTAGCATTTAACAGAAAGTAGCCTCCCTCTGGTGTTCAGAAATTTTCTGACATATTTTAAGAGTACCATAACATTCAGCAAGTAAATATCACTCTATAAAAAATATTCACTCGGTAATTGTACGTGTAAGTTTGTCACAAAAAATCTGTAACGACAGTCACTAAAACTCATGCACTTCCATGCAAACTAAGCCTGTGAACATTATCTTCATCTGGAACACAATCGTCATCCTCGGCTGAATCTTCTGTTGGAACGTCTTCTTCACGTGTTTCAGAATAACTCGGAATCATTTCTAAAGCGGATTTTCCGATTTGATGTGCGCATTCTTCTTTGTAAAGCAAGCCAGTTTTATGGCAGTCCGCTCCTTCCGCCATATTGCTACTTGTACCGTTATGGCGCGTGAAGTCGTGAGGAAGCAGGCTATTTGTAGTATACCACCTATCACTAGAGGGCAGAACAATACCACAATCACTTGTCCCTCTCTGCTATTCAAAAGATACATCCTTCCTGAGTTACATCTTGCACTTAACTCATTTTTTTTTTAAATGTCACTTATACCGTTATGATTTTTACCCATTCATACGAACGTTGGGCCTTACCATAAACATTCAGAAGACCAAAGTAGTAGCTCGACCTGTTCCTGGAACCTCTATCCCAGGTTTTGATTTTACTATCTCTGGCACATCTTTGGACCAGTCGATCACTTCTCATACCTTGGGAGTATTCTGTCTACGCAATGTACTGTTGAGAAGGACGTGGATAACAGAATCCGTGCTGCGCATGCAGCGTTTGGACGTCTCTCACGTCGTGTATTCCAGAGTAAAGATCTAAGAATCTGTACAAAACTAATGGTATACCAAGCTGTTGTCATTTCTACATTGCTCTATGGATGTGAGACCTGGACCCTATACCGCCAGACCATCAAAAAACTGGAACGCTTTCACCTGCAGAAACTCCGTTCCATTATGCACATCAAATGGGATGACTATATAACTATATAACGAATGCTGTGGTTCTCGAGAGAGCAGAGATGAAGAGCATAGAGGCCATCATCATTAGTCACCGGCTTAGATGGATCGGTCGTGTCCAACGCATGAATGACGACAGACTCCCACGGATATCCTGTACAGCGAGCTCAGCACGGGCAAGAGATCTCTAGGAGCACCTCGGAAGCGTTACAAAGATCAGCTTAAACAAACCTTGTGGAGTGTAGCCATTGATACTGATAATTGGCATACACTTGCGGAAGATCGCACATGTTGGTGTGCAGCCACCTCAGCTGCGGTTTCACATTTTGAGGAAGAACCGCCGAAGGCAGGAAATGGAAACTCGTCAGAGGAGAAAGCTTCACCAGATATTGCCACGTCCTCCATCTTCCATCATCTGCATTGTGTGCGGCCGTATGTTCTGTGCCAAAATTGGTCTGTTGAGTCACCAGCAACATCACCATCGAGTGAATACTAATTAGTATTGCAGGAAAGAAACATACACTCGGATACGAGTATTGGACGATGACGATTAACTATATTAGGGATGATCAGAATAATCTCTTACGTTTATAGTTTTTTTGTCGTAAAGTTCAGTTTAGAATTCTGAGGCGCCATCACTCATTTTGCATATGAAATTATAGGAACATGCACTGACAACGAAACGAACTGACTGTCACAAGAAGCAGCCCCTTCTCCTCTCGCCACTCCCCAACCCTTCTTCCGCATTGCAAGCTGTCAATCAACATGAGGCAGGCCGGTACGCTAGCTTTTCTTTCCCTATCAAGGCCAATTTGTTCCAAGGGACTTTCAGAATACATAATTTCAATCTTCTTCTTTATACATCTTCCCATTCCTATGTGGGGTCGATGTTTCTGACAGCTCTTCTCCATTTAGCCCGGTCATGCACATCTTCTTCCGACAACTGTTTTCCCTAGGGTCCTCCTACACACAGTCCATCCATCGCCTCGCGTTCTCACTCCCTGTAATTTGCATGGCTAGCATCCTCCTCCCAACGTAGGATTCCTCTCTTCTTCTCACATGCCCATACCACTCAAATCGTTTTTATTGTACCTTCCTAGATATTTCCACAACCTTCAATCTTTTGTCTTGGTTGGTTCTTAGATTAGGGGCTGCTACACTGCAGTCATGTAGCCCCGTGTACTTTGGTTGTGTGTAGAATCTGTCTGATAACCGGTGTTAATTGTGATGACAGTATTAGTGTGTGTTATCTGTTTTAATTCAAGTAAGGACTGAAGACAGTAATTTCAAGCTTGAGGACTTGGCTACTAGATGGCATCGCAGTCAGCACCCTGCGGCGAATGTTGGAACTAATACAGTGTTATCAATTCTAATCTACAAATTTTGGCTTCTCACAAGTGTAGTTAGTGGAAGGTTCTTTATCATACCATAAATCTATAATATGGGATCGCCGGCTTTACTTCCCCTCCGAAGGAAGGCATACTGAGGGATTTTTAACGTTCTTAAAACAACCGACGACTACGGCCGGGTTTGAACCCGCGACTTGGGCATAGAAGCTCAGAATGCTACCAACTAGGCCTATGCCACCGAAGCCTCCTTAATCTTTCTCTTATTTTGCTATTGTTTATTCTATCGCGTTTAGTTACTCCACTCATCCACCTGAGCATTTTCATTTCTGTTACATCAAGTCTATTACTGTGTGTTTTCGGTACTGGCCATGTTTCAGAGCCATACAGCAATGCTGGTCTTACTTCAGTTTTATATTCTTTATCTTGCGGTCACAGAGTAGTCCTGACATCTTTCTCCAGTTCATCCATCATACCTGAATTCTGTGTGACACTTACATATCCAGATTTCCATCTCCAGTCACCACCGAACCCACTCTATTCTTCTTTCTTCGATTTTGGCCTACTTTGGACCACGGGAAACAATTGACTTGCTGGTTAGTCCTTTTTTTCCTTTCCCAGAACTTCATCTTTTCGCTGTGGTTCCTCTTCCTCTCTTCTGTCCAGATGTTCTTGGCTTTTCTAGTTTACTTTTCCTGCAACTCCTTGAATTTATCAATCGTCGCACGAAACACCTCTCTATTCCAGATCTCCTTTAGACTGACCCCAACTTCCTCCGTGCCCTTGCTTGTTTCATCCACCCATTTTGTAGTCTCTTTTATCTTGGTGATGTAGTTGAAGATTTTCTTCATTAGTCGACTCTCATGAGATGTCTATAAAACTTTATTAGTTGGTTCTTCAGTTTAGGGGCTGCAACAACGCGGTCATATAGCCCCGTGTACTTTGCGTGTGTGTAGAATCTGTCTGATAACCGGTGTTAATTGTGATGGCTGTACTAGCGTGTTATCTGTAATTCAGGTAAAACCGGGTGAGTTAGCCGTGGTCGTTACGGCCTGACTGCTGGCAGTCGCTCACATCCGGGAGGCGAGGAGGTTCGAATCCCCCCGCCGGCAACCTTGAAGATGGTCTTCTGTGGTTTCCCATCTTCCTTCCAGGCAAATGCAGGGGCTGGTCCCTAACTATAGGCCAAAGCTGCTACCTTCCAACTCCTTGCCCTTACATTCAGACTTTTCTCCCCAGACAACACTCCACACGCGACGGTACGTGTAGCTCACCTATTGGGTGTCCGCCTCGAAGCAGCTACAAAACTGGCGAGCCGAACATGTCCTCGGACACTCCCGGCACTAAAAGCCATCCGCTAAAAAAAATTAAAAAAATATAATCGGGTAAAGACTGCAGACAATCAATTTCAAGTAGTTCCTACTTTTGCTACCATCAACGACACCTAGCTGTGAACTTGGCTACCAGATGCCACCGCAACCAGCAACTGGCAATGAACGTTGGAACTTTAAGAGCGTTAATCGAATCTACCCTACAAATTTGGCGTCATACAATAAATTGTAGTTGGTGGAAGGTTCTTTTACATGCCATAAATCTATGACATGGGACCGCCGGCTTTACTTCCTCTCCGAAGGGAGGTATACCGAGGGATTTTGAATGGTCTTAAAAAACCCAACGACTTGGCCGGGTTTGAACCCATAATCATGGGCATAGAAGCTCAGCATGCTACCAACTACGCCACCAAATCCGCCTAAAACTTTATTCTTTTCTTCCATTTGGTATCTGTGATTTTCTCTGCCTGTCTGTAGCTTGCCACGGTGGGTGAGTGGTTATAGTGTCGGACTACCAACCCCAAGATTGCAGGTTCGCCCCTGGTCGTGGTAAGTGATTTTTAAAGGCGACAAAAATCACGACGCTCATGTCATACGTTGTTGGCATGTTAAAGAACCCATTTGAATTCAGTAGGCCGTGTTCAATGGCAAAATTAATCTCGGGATTTTCCGCCAACACAAAGTTCCTCCATTCTCTACTTGAAAGCGCTGTAGTGTCAAGGAGTTTTGATATCTAACCTCCTTGACTTTCGTAGCGTTCAAAGGAATGACGAAATTCGACTTGCAAGCTACCCTCTGGGTGTCAATTAACAAAGCTTGCACCAGGCACCCGAGGCCATACGATATTATTATTATTATTATTCTGCCTGATGTATAAATCTTCGTTTCTCCTCTTCTGCCATGTAGGCTACCATTGTTTCTTTTTTCTAGTTAGTTATGAGGTTGTAAGGGGTAGAACAGTGAGGTCATCTGCCCCCTTATTTTTTTCTGATCCTAAGATTTTCTTCAAGACTTTTCTTTCTTTCTTTCTTTCTTCCATTATCCCTTTCTATTCTATTATTTACAGAATAATCTCATTATAATCTTAAAATAAATTTGTTTCAGATTTGTGTGTAAGAGCTGTAAAAGTAATTTGCAGCCAATCTCAATAACGAAAGAAGAATTTGGAGCACTTCGATCTAACTTCATTGACAAAGTAGTGGTTGGTTCAAATGTCTTCCTCAAGACCACCCCTCAAGAGTTGGAAGAATTTGAGAAGTTTCTGGAGAGATCAGTTCCCTACGATGTGGTGATTGATGGCCTCAATGTGGCTTACAGTGCTAAAAGTAGTAAGACCAGTCCTCATGCAGCTTACTTGGTGAGTATGTATTCAAGTTTCTGGAGCATCAGGTCTAGGAAATAATATGAAACTCAAAAAGAAAAGGAATAGTACACTTTTTTATTGATGACAGTTTTGTTGTTATTGCATAAAATTTAAAAAGAAATGAAATAGAATTTTTCATAACTAAGCAATTCTTCTAGGTTTGTGCCGTTTCTTGTGTGGGGTTTTGCCTACGACACCAAGCTGACTCATCAGCGGACTTTTGCTTCGCCGTCAGCAGCTTTGGCACAAATTTTTTGTTCAAGTCTCACAATATGACGCCTGTATAATCCTTGCTAGCTTCTTACGGTCCTTAGTTCCCCTCAAAGCACACAAGGATAGCCATCGCTCTCCCACCAATGTAATTGAAACCATTGCCTTTCAGAACAAAATGTAAATATCTACAGTGTTTTAAATTTTACATAGGTATATTGCATTTATTTACCATTAAATACATAGCCTACACACGTATTCAAGTTTTCATTGCTCTGGATCTTATCAGCTTCTGACAGAGCGTATCTGTGGAAAAATACAATTTACGTTTGTTGGTAAAATTTTGGTATTTATTGTACTGTTCAAATTTTTATATTTTTTTGTCATCCTTTAAACATGAGTACCAGATGTTTTTCATTAAATTGATCCTAATTTTGAAGGTTTGAGCAAAAAAGGACACAAAAAGAGGCAGACCATAAATGACCGTTAGCACCCGCTGACGCTATAGAAGCGGGCATGCTCGGATTAAAGTTAAGGTAACAATATGTGGAGTGGTGGTGGTTCTACTGCATAAATCTCCTTACTAGGCTCCAAGATCTTTAACCCCTAATGTTGAACAATATTTCAACAAATACTTTTTTTTATTATTTTTTTAAATTTCATGTGATGAATCTATTGTGCAGTTGCAGTCCGCAGTGAAGCATTTTGTGGACAAGTCCCAGAAGGTGTTGCTGTTTGGTCGGAAGCACATGCAGTTCTGGCCGAAGCGACCCATGAACTACATCTTCAATAATGCTAAGACATTTCTTGCTGACAACATGTGAGTTTTATCTTAATTTATTTTCTTCTTCTTCTTCTTCTTCTTCATGTGCCATATCCTCAGTGGACGTTGGCTGTCATCAGGGCGATCTGTTGTTTATTTTTAGCAACTTGGAATAGTGTAGGAGTGTTGAGTCCATACCATTCACATAGATTCCTTAGCCAGGATATCCTCCTCCATCCTCGGCCTCTCTTACCTTCAATTTTTCCTTCAATAATGATCTGAAGGAGAGTATATTTATTATTACGAATGATATGCTCAAAGTATTCAAGCTCGGTCTTTTTGATGGTATGTAAGACCTCCAGGTCTTTGTGCAGGCATTCCGAGCACTTTGGTGTTATGTACTTTATCGATCCATGATATCTATTTTACTTGCATTATCACTTTATTTCTTCTATGTTTGCCAATAAAAAGAGGTAACCGATTCCCAAACTCGTCAATATCTTTATATATATAATTCTTCGACACGTGTGTATGTAATTGAACTCCTCCTAAACGACTGGACCGATTTTGATGAAATTTGGTATGTTTATTAGGGTGGGTCCATGTATGGTTTAGATTCACAATCTGACCCAGTAGGTGGAATGAACACAATTTTAGAACCACAATTTTCACACAATTTTGAACCACATTATACAGTCAAAAACAGTCGTCATGGAAACCACAAGCCTTGGCCTTGGTGAAAGCTGATGTCTTTGGACGGTTTGTCTCTGCACGTTAGAGCCGCCTGGTCGCAACCTGTACAACTACCGCCATAACTTACACTCCGCGTAGATTCAACAAATGAGCGACGACGCACGAAGCGTTTCAACAAAATCCCGTATAAGTTTATATACCATTCATTGATTGCGATGAAACTTTGATGATTTGTTGTGTACACTTACGTGAAGGTTTCTAACGTAGTAAATCCATTTCACAGAAGGTTGCGCTTGAGTAGATTCAACAAATGAGCGACGACACGCGAAGCGTTTCAACAAGGTCACGTGTGCGTTCAAATGCCATTCGTCCGATTACGATGAAACTTGGGTGAGATCTTGCGTACACCCTAAGGAAGGTTTCTGGCTTAATAAATCCATTTTACACTATGTAGCGCACGAGTAGATTCAACAAATGAGTGACGGCACGTGAATCGTTTCAACGAAGTACAGTATGCGTCCATATACCATTCATCCAATTGCGATGAAACTTCGGTGAATTGTTGTGTACACTCCAGGAAAGGTTTCTGGCTCAGTAACTTCATTTTACAATAGTTAGCGCATGAGTAGATTCAACATATTAGTGACGGCACGAGAATTGTTTAAAGAAAATCCTGTATGCGTTCATATGCCATTCATCCGATTCCGATGTAAATTTGATGTGTTGTTGTGTACACGCCGGGGAAGGTCTCCAACTCGGAAAAACCATTTTACAATATCGATAGCGCACAGTAGATGTAACTAATGAGCGACGACGTGCGAAGCGTTTCAACAAAATCCCATATGCGTTCATATACTATTCATCAATTGCGATGGAACTTTGATGAGTCGTTGTGTACACTTACATGAAGCTTTATAGCTTAGTAAATCCATTTCACAGTTGGTAGAGCACGAGTAGATTCAACAAATGAGTGACTGCGCACGAATTATTTAAACAAAATCTCGTAGGCCTATGCGTCATATAGGTTACCATTCATCCGATTGCGATGAAACATGGATGAGATGTTGAGTACACTACAGGGAAGGTTTATGGTTTGTAAATTCATTTTACAGTAGCTAGAGCACGAGTAGATTCAACAAATAAGCGACGACGCGTGAAGTGTTTCAACAAGGTCCCGTATGCGTTCAAATACCATTCGTCCGATAGCGATGAAATTTGGGTGAGATATTGTGTACACTCCAGGGAAGGCTTCTGGCTTAGTAAATCCATTTTACAATAGGTAAAGCACGAGTATATTCAACAAATGAGAGACGATGCGCGAAGTGTTTCATCAAAGCCCCGGATGCTTTCGTATACCATTCCTCCAATAGCGATCAAACTTGGGTGAGATGTTGTGTACAGTTCAGGGAAGGTTTCAAGCTTAGTAAATCCATTTTACTATAGTTAGCGCACGAGAATATTCAGCAAATGAGCGACGGCACGCGAATCATTTAAAAAAAGTCCCGTAGGCGTTCATATACCATACACCTGAATGCGATGAAACTTTGCGAATTTTTGTGTACACTCCAGAAACGTTTCTGGCTTAGAAAATCAATTTTACATTCGGTAGCTCACGAGTAGATTCAACAAATGAGTGATGGCGCGTTAATCGTTTCAAAAATTTCCGCAGGTGTTCATATACCATCCACCCGAATGCGGTGAAACTTTGCGAATTGTTGTGTACACTCCAGAAAATTTTCTGGCTTAGTAAATCAATTTTACAATCGGTAGCGCACAAGTAGATTCAACAAATAGGTGATGGCGCGTGAATCGTTTCAAAAAATTCCTGACTTAGTACATGCATTTTACAATAGGTAGCACACGAGTAGATTCAACAAATGAGCGACGGCACGCGAATCGTTTCTAGGAAGCCCGTATGCGTTCATATACCATTCATCCGATTGCGATGAAACTTTGATGAATCGTTGAGTACACTCCAGGGAAGGTTTCGGGCTTAGTAAATCCATTTTATAATGGGTAGCGTACGAGTAGATTCAACAAATGAGTGACGGCTCACGAATCGTTTAAACAAAGTCCCGTATGCGTTCATATGCCTTTCATCCCATTGTGAAGAATCTTTCATGAGTTGTTGTGTACACGCCAGGGAAGGTTTCCAACTTAGTAAATCCATTTCTCAGCAGGTAGCGCACGAGTAGATTCAACAAGTGAATGACAGCGCACGAATCGTTTCAACAAAATTCCGTATCCGTTCATATACCATTCATATGATTGCGATGAAACATTGGTGAGTTGTTGTGCACGCTCTCACGAATGTATCTAAATTAGTTAATCCATTTTACGACAGTTTAGAGGCATTTAACAGAAATTGAAAAAAATATTGTGTATCCGAAAGCACTTCAAGAAACAAAGTTACAACACTTTGTTTGATTGGCAGGACAACGTCTGCCGGGTCAGCTAGTCCTATATAAAATTATTAACTTGAAATTTCATGTGATGTGGATTGTACTATGTTGTGGAGTGTTCTTAGTTCAAATTGCAGTCTTGAATAATCATCTCCTACATTTCCCGGTTCCAGTGATCTGGGTCGGGGTGTGAATCAAGCACCTCCATACTTTTCTGTCTTCATCACTCTCGTCCTTCTTCCAGTACATCTTCCACTTTCATTCCTCTTTTCTCAATGCTCTCCCTCACTGTATCCATCCACCTCGTCCTCGGCCTTCCCGTGACTTTCTCAGTAAATAATTGCTTCGGGACTCTGTCTTCTCCCATTCGCTTCATATGTCCATACCATTTTAGTTTACTGATCTTGTCTTGTAACTTTGGGAATCCTGTTTTCTCCCTAATTTCCTTGTTTCTGATTTTGTCTCTGCAAGTCTTTCCACTTGAATAATCATGTGATGTCTTAATTTAAATATGAAAGTCTGAGGAAGAGGTTATCAAGTTAATATATAAATGATTATCTCTTCTGATACTTCAATTTAGTTAATGTTTGCTGTATGTACCTATATTTCGATTTTGGCTTGTTGATATTGAATATTTACTATCTTATGTTTTTTTTTTTTTTTATAGCTCCCAAGATGATCCGTTTCTCCTGTACGCCACTATGTATGGTGGTTTGGGGACCTGCTTCGTTTCTCGAGACTTGATGCGTGGCCACATGTACCTGCTCAAGGAGCCAGCTCTGAAGGCTGTGTTCAAGCGGTGGCAACAACAACATCAGTTCATCACAATCTACATTGCTGGAGAGGGCGACGTTGAACTCAAGGTAAGTCGCAAGCTTCTATAAGGTGCGTTCAAAAAGTAACGAGCTGGAGGCAGGAATGCGCAAACCGGTGACGACATCGGCTAAAGTGGCGTGTGTGACGAGGTGTGGTTCCGACCAGAGCTTGGAAGGTCACAGCCCGTACCTAGAGGGCGCGCGTGCACGTCACGTGACGATACAAAGCGAGCAGCAGCATACATCAATCGTCCAACGCTGCCAGTCGCATTGCAAACAGTGACATGGAGGCGTCAAACGAAGAGCAAAGAGGTGTTGTTCGGTTTCTGACAGCGGAAGGAGTGGGGGGAACGGACATTCATCGTCGAATGTCACAAGTGTACGGCGAACACTGCATGTCCCTTGCTAGGGTCAAGGCGTGGCACAAGAGCTTCAGGGAAGGACGGGTGTCGTTAGCCGATGATGCCCGGTCTGGGGCACCCCCCTGCATTACCGATGACAACGTCCAGCTGGTTGATGCACTCATTACCCAGGACCGCCGAGTGACAGTGAACGCCATAGCCGCCGTAGTCGGGTTGAGTGTCGGATGTGCGCACACCATCATGTAGAAACGACTGCACTTGCGCAAAGTGTGTGCCCAATGGGTGCCCCACAGTCTTCAACCACACCAGGAAGCATGTCGGATGGCCCAATGTCTTGGTCATCTGCAGCGCTATGCGAGGGAAGGGAATTGGTTCCTGGCACGAGTGGTGGCTGGAGATAAGTCATGGTGTCATCACTTCGAACCAGAATCCAAACGACAAAACCTCCAGTGGAAGCATCCAGGGTCACCACCACCCAAAAAAAGGCAAGGCCATCCACACGAGTGCAGGAAAGGTAATGCTGACGTTCTTCTTTGACCAAGATGGCCCCCTTCTGATACACTTCATGCCGCACGGGACAACAGTGAATGCCCAGCGTTACCACCCTTCGCCAAGCGATCAAAACAAAACGATCATGCAATCTCACCCGTGGGGTCATTCTGCTCCACGACAATTCACGACCTCATAGGCCAACACAGTCGCGGCACTCCTGCAGAAATTCAAATGGGAGGTTCTCGGCCACCCTCCATACAGTCCAGACCTCTCTCCCTGTGATTACGCCATGTTTGGTGCCCTGAAAAGGCCTCTGTGGGGCCAACGATTCACCTCGGACGTCGACGTCCAGCTGTACGTGCGGAACTGGTTCACATCGCAGCCCAGGGAATTTTATGAGACAGCCATTCACCGCCTCATGTCACAGTGGGACAAGTGCCTCAACAGCCAGGGCCAATACTTCTAACATACAGGTACTGGTTTCTGTAATTATGCCTCCGGCTCATTACTTTTTGAACGCACCTTATAGATTGTGGATGTCCTTACGGCTTCCTTCTTCTAAATCATTTATTAAATACGAATGGCTCCTGCCTCGTTGAGTAGTGGCTAGCATTCTTCGCTGTCACCATGGAAGCTCGGGTTCGATTCCCGGCTCTGTCAAGAAATTTAATTTTGGTCTGAGGGCTGGAATGGTGTACACTCAGCCTCGTGAGGCAAAACTGTGAAGAGGCAGGTTCGATTCCTACCTCAACCATCCTGAAAGTGGTTTACCGTGGTTTCCCCACCTCTACTGCAGGCAAATGTCGGTATGGTACCTAACTTGAGGCCACGGCTGTTTCCTTTCCAAATCCTACCTCAATTACCAGTACACACATTAGTACAGCCATCAAAGTGTCTCAGGTTATCAGACAAATTCTATACACACCCAAGTACATGGGCCTTAATGACCATGCTGTCGCAAAGCCCCTAAAGAATCGGCAAACAACAAAAAAGAATATTTAAGTTATTATTCCATTGACTTAGATTAACCTCTGAGGTCTGCCAAGAAATGTATTTCTGGTCTGAGGGTTGGAACGGAGTACACTCATCCTCATGAGGCAATACTAGAAGAGGTGGTTTCGATTCCTACGTCAACCATCCTGAAAGTGGTTTTCCGTGGTTTCCCACTTCTACTCCAGGCAAATGCCAGTATGGTTCCTGACTTAATCTTCATCCGGTCGCGCCCGCGGTAGATTACTGACCTATTGAAAAGAAAGAGCGTAGAGCTCCTCTGATCGTTGCAAAGTGTGCAAAAGCCACATGTATTCTCATGGTACGATATCCTTCGATAAATGACAGAGGAGTAGCGGTTCTTGATGGCGACGTTTTCGCTCAGTTGTTCTTCAAAGTGCTAAGGGAGCATTCGAGCGGTAGACTACCGTCGCGCGCAACCAGAAGTGCAATTTCTTTTGCTGACCGCTCAAAACAAAATGTAAATATTTACATAGTATTTCCTCATTTCTAACACATTTCATTCACTATTGATAGCCCAGTTGCTCATTTTCCCCCCAAAATCCACACACGCATGCATACAACACTGTCTTTAAAGCTGTCATATAGTGCTTTTTCATTTTTGCCACCACCATTGTCGCTCCTATTATGGATTTTCATTGAATAAATGTGTCTATATTTCCACCTCTGTATGTCAATTACATGTTCGATCAAACTCAAAGCCAGTCATATTGTCATTGAAAGTTAAAAAGAAACTCACAATTGAAAAAAAAAAAGGGAGGACGGTAGATTACCGTTGCACGACCGCGTGTGTTACATGAAGGGGCGCGACCGCAAGAAGGTTAAGGCCACAGCCGCCTCTCTCCCAATCCACACCTGAATTACAAATACACTCACTAATGCGCACCTCACAATAACACTGGTTATCAGTCAAAAATTACACACCACAGGGCTAAATGACCATGATGTTCAATCCCTTCAAATGAAACAACAACATAACTTTACAAGAATGATTAAATCGGCTCCTTACCCCCCACCATTGTCAATCTTGCACGGGTATCTTCCCAAGCATTCTCTCTCTTATAAGTTAAAAACTTATTCCCCTAAACTTGCTCTTGAGCAGTGTTTCTCCAAGTCCAGGGACCACACCTAAAATCGTACCGACTTCGTAAAACCCTCTCAAAATAAACCCACATCTATTCCTATTCTACAATGATAGATGCCACTCATAAAGAATTTATTTATCGTATGGCTTTTCGTGCCAGGAGTGTCCGAGGACATGTTCGGCTCGCCTGAGTCTGTAGCTGCTTCCAGCGGACACCGTTAGGGTGAGCTACAAGTTCCATTCAATATCAAGTAGTTCCAACTTTCACTACCAGATATCAATGATACCTAGTGGTGAACGTTGGAAATTTGATAGAGCATTCCGACGAAATCTAACGTAACAATTTAGTTTCACACAAGTTTAATCTGTGGAAGGATCTTTTACATGCCATAAATCTATGACATGGGACCGCCGGCTTTACTTCCCCTCTGAAGGAAGGCATACTGAAGGATTTTTAACACTCTTAAAAAATCCGACGACTTCGGCCAGGTTTGAACCTGCTATCTTGGGCACAGCAGTTCAGCATGCTACCAACTACGCCACCGAAGCCGCACACTCGTAAATAAAATCAAGATAGATTGCAAGAATCAGATATATTTTATCAAATCAAAATTTGCATAAGTTTACACATAATATTGGTCTTAGTTGGTACAAGCCGGACGTTTGTTTTAGACGATTGCCCTTGACCTTCAAGCTTGCGGGTGAGCCTATACACAGTCACTTTCTAGCCCTGTCGCTTCACATTTGACACCCACCACTTTGATGTAATGGAATTCTAGGCTTGAGCATGTGACGACAACGCCTTGCAGACAGTACAGTCCACTTCGAAGTATTGTGTGACACGGAAGTACATGTTACGTAGTTACGAACAGAGTGCCATTATATTTGCCAATCACTGTACTTCAGCAGTAGTGTGAGACAGCTTTGACAATCATCGGACCGCATGGGGCAGGTGACAGCAACACAGGTACTGTAGTAACTCGCCTCCAGGCTTCCATTAAGATTTTTCACGCGTCTAAAACAAACGTCCGGCCTGTATTTCTCGTAGGCCTAGTCATATTTGAATTAAAATAAAGAATTTGCAAATATATGCAAATATGGTACAGTGCTCTCTCGGTAATCCGGCAGATATCGGAACAGAGCACTGCCGGATTACAGAAAACACCGGATTACTGGAAAATATCGAGAAAAACGTGGATATCATTTGAAAATCGGTTTTAATTACATTGTACTATACAAAGTAAAAAAGTACGAAAATACATCATATAACTCACGTTTTTCCTTCGAAGTAGACGGCTTTTGCTTTTTACGGTTAAGAGACACAACACAACATCTTAAACACAACACTACTACAGTACAACTGTCTTACACTAAGCACCTGAGGTGGGCGTGCGTGAGTCATCGCTCTTGGCGCCAATGCATTGTTTACTCAGACACTAGTCTTGTAGCTGAGTTGGAAACATTGTACAGTATTGGGGACGCATTATCAAATCAAGTGTTGAGCTCGTACTCGAATACAAAATGCCGGATTACTGGGAGTGCCGGAGAGCTGAGATGCTGGATTACAGAGGGAGTACTGTATATACAATATTATTATACTTCGTCAATAAGCTTGCCACGGTGGGTGAGTGGATAACGTGTCGGTCTACTAACCCCAAGATTGCAGGTTCGCTCCTGGCCGTGGTAAATTATATTTGAAAGGCAGCTAAAATACGACACGTATGTCGTACGATTTTGGCATGTCAAAGAACCCATTTGAATTCACTAGGCCGTGTTCATAATGGCAAAATTAATCTCGGGAGTTTCCGCCAACACGAAGTTCCTCATTTTTCTACTAGAAAGCGCTATAGTGTTCAAGGAGCTTAGATATCTAACCTCCTTGACTTTCATAGTGCTTCAAGGAACAACGAAGCTACCATCTGGGTGTCAAATTACAAAGCTTGCACCCGGCACCCGAGGCCATACGATATTATTATTATTATTATTATTATAAGGAACTGGGCTAACGTGGTCATATTCATGTCATATTATACTTATACTTTCTATCATCAGGTTCGGAGTTCCATTTGGGATAAAGTAAAAAAAGACATACACTGAAGGCTAAAGAAGTGATGTTCAAGACCTATTACTTACCAATAATGACGACATCATGGGATTTTTTAAGAGTGTTAAAAATCCTTCAGTATGCCTTCCTTTGGAGGGGAAGTAAAGCCGGCGGTCCCATGTCATAGATCTATGGCATGAAAAAGAACCTTCCACTAACTACACTTGTGGACGCTAAAATTTGTAGGTTAGTTTCATAACGCTATATTAGTTCCAACGTTCGCCACCAAGTGCTGACTGCGATGGCATTTAGTAGCCACGCCCGCAGCTAGGTGTCGTGGATGGTAGCATTTGGTACCAAAGTAGGAACTACTTGAAAAAAGTTAATCTATCTGAATCACAGATAACACACACTAATACAGCCTTCACAATTAATACCGGTTATCAGACAAATTCTATACACACCCAAAGTTCACGGGGCTACATGACTGTGTTGTCGCAGCCCCTAAACTTAGGAACCAACCAATGTATGTAGCAGAAACTTGGCCGATGATGAAGAGAGATGAAAGTAGAATACAGGCAGCCGAAATGAAATTCCTGAGGTTATGGTACAGAAGACTAGGAGGGATGGAGTGAGAAATGAAGACATTCGAAAGAAAGTGAATGCACAGACGCAGAATGATAAGCTGGAGCAGAACAGATTGAGATGGTGTGGACTTGTGAAAAGGATGAATGATGAAAGAATGCCAAAACAAGTGATGGCAATACAGATGACTGGAAAGAGACAATGAGGAGGACCTAAGAGTACGGTGGATGGATTTGGTGAAGGACAGTGAGAGAGAATGAAACCTGGAGTGGAGTTCAGTGGTTGAGGAAGGATGGTGGACAGACTGAGTAAAGTGGAGGGGTGTCATATTTGCTTTGATCTGGCTCAGTATGGAAAATGGAAATTGATGATCCAAAATACTTAACACTGTCTTATAAAAAAAATTAAAATGTTTTTTTAAAAATTATGGTAGGGCAACTTTCACAAAATCTTGTCAGCGATGACGAAGAAAGTTCAGCATGTATCAAAGGGAGGGATGAAGCTGTTTCTTTGATTTAATTATACGAGGGGCGTTCAATATATAATGCAACTTTTTTTTTCTCTGCCAATTTTTGTTTTTAAAAATTGAAATTTTGTTTTGGACAGCTTTGAATATTCCCGTTTTGTCTCGTAGGGTTTCATTACTTTCCGATAGGTGGAAGCACTATAACTAGCCTTGAAAATGGCGTCTGTAACAGAGGTGCATGCCAAACAGAGAGCAAAACGATCGAAGCAGGCAAGCAGCAATGCTGGAAGGACTGCCTATCTTTTGGCGTAAAACCAGGTCATCACAGATATTCATAGGCACTACGGAGACCAGTTGGAGCATTCAAAGCTTTGCTCCCGCTGGGTTCCTTGACACCTAACGGAAGACCATGAAGACCCAAGAAGAAACATCTGTGCGGAATTGCTTGCTCGTTATGAGGCTGAAGGTGACAATTTCTTGTCAAACATTGTCACAGGTGATGAAACATGGATTCATCACTTCAAACCGGAAACAAAATGGCAATCCATGGAGTCAAGATTAATTGGAGGATTATCCATTGATTGGGTGGAGACCCCCTCAACCCATTAGAATCGTTAATCCATGGAGTGGCGTCACACCAACTCTCCCATGAATAAAAAGTTCAAAACCGTACCCTCAGCTGGTAAAGTCATGGCGACGGTCTTCTGGGACTCTGAAGGAGTTATTCTGTTTGTTGGATCCGACATCGACCAGTCGAGTGGTACCATGCAGGCATACAGGCCCTCACATTACGGTGGTGTAAGCCATTCAACGGAGACTATGTTGAAAAATAGGGTATTGTACCAAAGGATTGGGGTGAAGTACAGTGGGGACTTCGTGTGCCCCGGGACCGCTACGGTAGCTGTGAAGGCCCTATAGGAACCCTGAAAAGTGACGGCTGACGGGGCTCTGGTGAAGCTACGATAGGCCTAGCAAGCCAGTAGTGGATATCATATTTGCTTTCAAACCAGGAACAGGCCTCGGAAAGGATGGATGCAAACGACGACGACCCGGATATGCTAATGGACTACGAGTTGGAACATTAAACATACAGACACTGACAGGAAAAGTGGAGGAGATTGTAGATGTGATGGAGAGAAGAAAACTGGATGTACTGGGCTTGGCAGAAACAAGATGGAAAGGAGAAGGTCGCAGAGAACTGAGGAAAGGGTACCGGTTGTACTGGAGTGGGAACAGTGAAGGAAGGAGCAGTGGAGTAGGAGTAGTTGTGAGAGATGGAATGAAGGAAGAGGTAAAGGGAATAAGTGACAGGATCATGAAGATCAGAGTAACTGTAAAGGGAAGAAGCCTGGAGATAGCCCAGGTATATGCCCCTCAAGTTGGATGTACAGCTCAAGAGAAGGAAGACTTTGAGGAGGAGCTACAACAGCAGTTGAATGGGCAGAGCATCATTGTCATGGGAGATTTGAATGCACATGTAGGAAGTGAAAGGCAAGGATATGAAAATGTATTGGGAGCAGAAGGATGGGGTAGCAGGAATGAAGAAGGGAGAAAGTTGCTGGATTTTTGTAAGAGAAACGGTTTAGTGGTAGGCAACTCCTGGTTCCGGAAGAAAGAAAGCCACAAGGTAACGTGGTACAGCAGTGATTTAACAAAGAAATCTTTGGTAGATTACATGCTGTACGACTGGGAAATGAAGAGAAGTGTCAGAGATATAAAGGTAATACCATCAGAGGCCTTTGATAGCGACCACAGAATACTTGTAATGAACCTGGGAGTTGTTAAGGATAGCAAGAGGACAGAGTACCAGGAAAGGAGAATCAAAGTATGGAAACTCAAGGTAAAGGAAGTCAAGGAAGAATTCCAGAAGATAATAAGGGAAAGGATGCCAAAAGACAATCCTAAAACAGGGGAAGAGGAATGGAAGCAATTCAAAAACACAATGGTGGAAGCTGCAGTGGCAGTATGTGGAAGAACAAGCAACAGAAAGCGGTGTAAAGAGACACCATGGTGGAATGAGAGAGTAAAAGAAGCTGTGGGAAGGAAGAACAAGGCTTTCAGAGTGTGGTTCCAGGAAAGAACTGATCTGACAAGGGAAGATTATAAGATAAAGAAGAAAGAAGCAAACAAGATTGTCGCAGAGGAGAGGAAGAAGTGGATGGTAAAGTGGACAGAGATGATGGAGGAAGACAGCAGAGGAAATAAGAAAGTACTTTATGGGATGGTCAAAAGTAAGAGAAGAGGTCTGCGAGAGGATGTGGTAATGATGGACAAAAACGGAAATGAGGTACACAACAAAGAGGCACTCAAGACAGTGTGGAAAGAGTACTTTGAGGATTTGCTGAATCCAAATGGTCATAGGGAGGAAGACAATGTATTGGAAGATGGAGAAGACAACACAGGAATGGAAAAGGACCTGACTTGGAGAGAACTGGAAATGGCTATAGACAAGATGAAAGGAGGAAGGGCACCAGGTGTGGATGAAGTGAGTGTTGAAATGGTGAAGGCAGCAGGGGAGGTTGGGAAACAGTGGCTGTCCCGTATGATGAGGGTGATATGGAAGGAGAAAAAGACCCCAGAAGATTGGAAGAAAGGATTAATTGTCCCAATATTTAAGAAAGGAAGCAGAAAGGAGTGCAGAAATTACAGGGGAGTCACACTCGTACCTCACTGTGCCAAGATATATGAAAAGATATTAGAAAGTAGAATACGAGCCAAAGTGGAGAGAAAATTGCGAGAGGAGCAGTATGGATTCAGACCTGGGAGATCAACAGTGGATCTCATATTTTCAGTGAGACAGCTCCAGGAACACCACTACGAATTTGGAGAGGATCTGCTGATGGCCTTCCTGGACATCGAAAAGGCCTATGATAGTGTGTGTAGGGAGAAGGTTTGGAAAGCAATGGAAAACATGGGAGTGGAAAAAGAGACTGTAGGCAGAGTGAAGGAGATGTATTGTGGAAGTGTGAGTTGTGTGAAAGTTGGAGGGGAAAGAACAGACTGGTTCAGACAAATGAGTGGCCTGAAACAGGGTAGTGCGCTGTCACCTCTTCTCTTTATTGTGGTTATGGACGAGGTAATGACACGGGTAGCAGGAAAGATAGGAGAAGATAAGATGAAAGCAATGGTGTTTGCAGATGATCTCATGGTCTGGGGAAACAAGGAGGAGGAAATTCAGGAGCAACTGAAGGCTTGGGAAGAAACAGTGGGAGAGTACGGATGGAAGTTCAACATCAGTAAATGTGAGATCCTGTTAACGACCAGGAAAAAGGACAGACCAATGAGTGGGATAACACTTGGAGGTGGACAGCTGAAGAAGGTGGAAAGTCTCAAGTACTTGGGAAGTATAGTGGAGGAAAATGGGAGAAATGACAAAGAGATTACGGAACGTGGCAGACAGGCAGAAGCATTTCTGAGAAGCATTAGGAGCTTAGTGTGGAATAAAGATGTCCCACAAAAAAAGCAAGGAAGTGTTATACAGAAGCTACTATATCCCGATACTGACCTATGCTTCAGAAACGTGGACAATGAAGAAAAGAGACATAAGCAGAATACAGGCAGGTGAAATGAAGTTCCTGCGAAGTAGGATCGGAGTAACAAGAAGAGACAGGGTGAGGAATGAAAAGGTCAGGGAAATGGTGTAAGAGGAGCCCTTGCAAGGTAGGATTGAGACATCAAGACTGAGGTGGTATGGACACTTAAAGAGAATGGATGAGAAGAAGATTCCCAAGAGGATACATGAGATGCAGATGCAGAAGAAACGACCAAGGGGAAGACCAAGAGATAGATGGCTGAAAGGAGTGGAGGAATGTGTCAAGAAGAGAGGCGAGGACTGGACCAGAGTGACAGCGGAGAGGTGGTGGGAAGAAAGAACTAAGTGGCGAGGCTTTTGTTCCAAACAGACCCAGCCTGGAAACTGTACAAGATGATGATGATGACCAAAGGATTGGGGAATAACATGGTGTATTTGAATCCTCAATAAAACCAACCTGCTTTTAGAAAAAAATGTGTTGCATTATATATTGAACGCCCTTCGCATGTAAGATTTTTGGGAGGATCATTGAAATTCTCAATCTGAGGGCTGGTTCTACATTCTTAAGACAAATTCTTATTACAAGTCTAATATTGCAAAGTGTTGAAAATGTCTGCTTACACAAATAATTAGTGAGAAAGGCATAAGATGTTATAGTGCTTTGTTTGCTATATCTACATACCTGGTTTGTTATTCATAAGCAAAGTGTGTCTTTTATTTTGGGCCAATTTTATATTCCACTTATATCTTCCCATGCATTCTCTCTGTTATACCCCCTGGTATGGGCTCAAGAGTCCGCGGACCACACTTTGAGCCAAACTTTCCGAACTCAAATTCTGACCCCAATACATATCTAATGACTTTCCTTTGCACATTGTTGGAAAAATGAATTGAACAACAACAAAAATTTACCAGGGAGAGTTATTTCTGAAAATCATAGATGCTTGAAAACAGTGAAATTTTAAAAAGCTGCATGTTTTGATTTGTTCCAGCCTCCATTGTCATTCAATCCTTCGGTCCAGAGAAGATGTGACGGTGGCTGGCACATACCGTATGATGAGGAGTACATCAATCAACCTCCACAAACTCTTGAGCCTCCCACACAATGGCTCTGTGTCGGGCCTAAACCTGAAGGAAAGAGGACATTTAAGACAGCATGAGCTGTGTACAGTCTTTGGCAGCAATGTTAGGCCCATAACATACTACAGAGAGCAAGGTGGAATGTGATTCAGTTGTTTGAGTCTTCAGTCTTTTGACTGGTTTGATGCGGAACTCCATGTCCCCCTGTCCTGAGCTAATCGTTCGATCTCTACATAGCTACCACACCTTACATCCGAGGCAACCCGTTTGTCATTCAGTATTCTCACCTTGGTCTACCCCTACAGTTCTTGTCCTAAAACCCTTCCTTCCATAACTAAGTTTGCTATTCCTGGGTGTCTTAGTCAGGGCTTCCATCCACTCACTCGTCCAAAAATAGTGAAATAGTGAGTGTTTTTTCTTCAAAAAAGTGAAAAAAAGGTGAGTTTTTGTATGAAAAAGTGAGTAAATTCATAGCATTATTCGCATTTATGGCCGTATATCTGGTTCATAATTTTAACTTTTGTTGATATCTGTAGGCAAAATTAAGGGGGTTTGGGTGGCTAAGCTCCCCAAAGCCAACCATAGCCCCCCCAAAATGTGACAAGACTGTATTGAAATAGACAAAATTTTTAAGAATGTGTATCTGAAAAACAAATTAGCCCCCCAAAATTGTCAACCAAATTGTGCCTATGTTAATATCTCTGAACATTGTTTGTGATTTTTCATGTAGTTAGAGAGGACACTTGGAAATATGCTTTCTGGCCGCCTGGCTCGCTGCCGACAGCAAGCTCAGGCACAAGGTGGCAGAAAAATGAACTTATGGTCGTTTCTAGCAATCTGATTGTGCATGAGACCATTTTTAATGCAGAATGTGACCAGTTTTGTAAAAAAAAAAAAGTGAGAATAGTGAGTAATTTTATCAAATAGTGAGAAAAGTGAGGCTGCTTTGAAAATAGTGAGAAAAGTGAGTCGCTGGAAGCCCTGGTCTTAGTACATATCCTACCAACCTATCTCTTCATTAGCAGTCGCCAGAAGCATCTCTCCTCTCCCACTCGTCTTAATACCTCTTCATCTAGTACTCTATCTACCCATCTGATCTTCTATGCCTCTATTCTCCTCTTTTCTACTGTGCCAACAGTCCCAAGTTTCAATTCCATAGAGCCCTATGCTCCAGACAATGGCTTTCAAAATTGACTTTCTAATACCTAAATCTATATTCGACGTCAACAGATTCCTTTTCTGAAAAAATGCTTTCCTTGCTTGAGCCAACCTACTTTTTATATCCTCTTTGCTTATACAGTGAGAACCATCCCTATAGAATGGAGCTTTCCAGTAGCCGTGCTGCGGACACGTTGCAATGACTCACCGCCACATTTATAGCATGTGGCGATTACAACAGTGTGCCGTAAAGCCCTGGATGCTGTCATAGCATTTATTACATATGCAGCTGGCAAGATACCTTAGTTGTGATGATTAAGCCATGCTGTGAAGTACTGTAGCCTACCTCGTATCACGTGAACAAGGCTAGGTATAGAACCAAACATCGATTTTTCCTCGTGGAAACTTATCTTATCAAGATGTTTGCAGTAAATTTGTTTGCATTTTTCAGCGCTGTGCAATTTTTACTTGTGGAGGAACCTCAAACGAAAGAAAGGTATGCAGAAACAATCCGCGTACTCTGGAGGCTCACGAGGACTAAACAGCTGAGCTGATACTAAACATCAGTGTGGATGAATTACAGGGAGTGTAACAAAGCTTCCTACGTTGGTGCAATGTGTGTTTGGAAATTGAAGGACAGCATATCCAGCAACTAATCTGAAATTCATAAGTAATTATGATTATTACCGTATCTGCTCGCATATAACTCACTTTTCTGACAGAAAATAAGTGTGAAAATCTTCTGTGTGAGATATATGTGGGGATTCATGAGGGAAATACCTTATTCTCGAAAAAACATAAAATTTGCATTAGTGAAATAGGACGACTGGAATTGTCAACTGCTGTCGCTGCTGCCAAGCTCCGAGCTACTCTTGCGTGCATCATCCTGACTTCCATCCATTGTTTCTCTTCTCTCGTCAGCTTATCGTGACTAACAATAACAGACCTCGACGTGTTCTAACCTCACAATTTCTTATTTAGCGTGTGGAGCGCCAAATCACGCGAGAGTTCAACAGACAGCCTTCTTTACTTTGTCTTCTGTCATCAGCTTATCGTGGTTAACAATACCAGATCTTGATGTGTTCTAACCTAACAATTACTTATTATTAGCGTGTGGAGCGCCAACAAAACAGCTGACAATCACACCCCGTATTGCTGTTTTACTGCGTCGCCACATTAGAAAACACTATGTGTTTGGTCATTGGTTTCTAGCGTATCTTTCTGTTGACGCCAGTAACGAATATCAAATTCATTCACAATGAATTCTCGACCGGCAGCTCTATTTGTCGTCTGCATATTTCATCACTTTGAGTTTAAATTCAGCCGTATAACTTCCGCATTTTTTACATAACTAAAATATCGATTTCCAAAAGAAAACAATCACACTTAACAAACAAAAATGGAATGTTAAGACAATGCTGCTAGGCCTACTTGTCGACAATCCAACGGACGGACAACAAACACCGTGAAAGAAAGGAAATAACATTGCGGGCAAGACGTCTTTTAAAAAACAACGATCATCTTTATGACGGCGTCAGAAATTAATGCGAAGAATACTTTTTCCTGCAATTTCCAATTTAAAAATGGGGTGCGAGATATATGCGAGCAAATACTGTAAATACATTAAAAAGTGTAAATGTGTTAAACTAGTTGTCAATAAATGATAAAAATGGTCCGGTTAGCTCAAACAATGCCAGCGTTTCGCCCCAGTGTGCCGTTGGGCTCGTCAGTTGGTACAGACACACCTACCAATACGCGTGGCTAGCACATACTGAGAAGGCCATGCAAGACACAAAATACAAGCAGTATTGACGTCACGAGCATGCCAATGTGCTTCGGGAGTCAAACCCCCTTTCATAAAAACAAAAGCCTTACCTTGGCAATCCAAATAAGGTTTTGAATATTCCCGAAGAGAATATGATGTAGTTTCCATTTGAGCGGATGAATTATCAATAAATGAGCTAACCGGACCTTTTTTATCATTTATTGATAATTCATCCGCTCAAATGGAAACTACATCATATTCTCTTCGGGAATATTCAAAACCTTATTTGGATTGCCAAGGTAAGGCTTTTGTTTTTATGAAAGGGGGTTTGACTCCCGAAGCACATTGGCATGCTCGTGACGTCAATACTGCTTGTATTTTGTGTCTTGCATGGCCTTCTCAGTATGTGCTAGCCACGCGTATTGGTAGGTGTGTCTGTACCAACTGACGAGCCCAAGGGCACACCGGGGGGAAACGCTGGCATTGTTTGAGCTAACCGGACCATTTTTATCATTTATTGATAATTCATCCGCTCAAATGGAAACTACATCATATTCTCTTCGGGAATATTCAAAACCTTATTTGGATTGCCAAGGTAAGGCTTTTGTTTTTATGAAAGGCGGTTTGACTCCCGAAGTACATTGGCATGCTCGTGACGTCAATACTGCTTGTATTTTGTGTCTTGCATGGCCTTCTCAGTATGTGCTAGCCATGCATATTGGTAGGTGTGTCTGTACCAACTGACGAGCCCAACGGCACACTGGGGCGAAACGCTGGCATTGTTTGAGCTAACCGGACCATTTTTATCATTTATTAATAATTCATCCGCTCAAATGGAAACTACATCATATTCTCTTCGGGAATATTCAAAACCTTATTTAAACTAGTTCGTCGCTACACTGCTGCTAGCGCCAGTGTCTTGCTCAACTAGCGGCTAGCCACAGTGCCCCGGCTGCCGGGCGGCATATGCGAGTCTCAGTTCTATAGGAATGGTCCTCACTGTATATAAAGAGGACTGCTATCCCCACTGCCTGGAAAGTTGCCAAGGTCATAATGATTGGCAAACCTCAGACTGATGGCAAATTCCCCCAAAATTATAGGCCCATTAGTCTCCTCTCCATCATTTCGAAACTTTTCAAAATGACATTACTATCCAAGCTTTAAGTCTTTATTGACAACACAATTAACGATGAGCAGTTCGGCTTCAGGCAGGGTCATTCCACAGTTCAGCAATTACTCAGACTTACTGAGATTGTCACGCTCGCTTTTAACGAAAACCGAATGACAGGAGTTTGATTTCTGGATATCAGTCGTGCTTTCGATAAGGTATGGCACAGCGGATTGCTATACAAACTGAAGCACAAAGGACTCCCAGACCATTTACTTAAGGTAATAAATTCCTATCTTAGGAAAAGGAAATTTTACATCCAAGTGGAGGACGCCCAGTTTTCTATTAGGAAGATCAAAGCAGGTGTACCTCAGGGCAGTGTTATTTCTCCCGCTTTATTCAACCTATATATCTCTTGACATCCCGAAAGCGAAGAACACTAACCTCCATCTGTACGCGGATGATACTGCAATCTCCACCACTTCCTGG
The DNA here is from genome assembly GCA_946902985.2 of Meconema thalassinum. Taxonomy (NCBI): domain Eukaryota; kingdom Metazoa; phylum Arthropoda; class Insecta; order Orthoptera; family Tettigoniidae; genus Meconema; species Meconema thalassinum. The sequence goes on along the minus strand of OX336400.1, from coordinate 96,292,826 downwards.
AGAGGATGTAAAGTTGAAGAATACCTACAAGGCACCCTAAATAAACTTGAACCCTGGTTCAAGAAATGACGCACTAAAGTTAACGTCAATAAATGTTCTGCCACTCTGTTTACTAAAAAAACGTAAATTCACGGTTGTCCAGGATCTCACCTTTTTCGGTGAAGTAATCAGATGGAAGACAGAAACTAAATACTTGGGAGTCACGCTAGACAAGGATCTTACCTTCGCTAAGGAAGTAAAACAGCGTGCAAACATGGCGAAAGCCTGCGTAGCGAAGCTCTGGCCTCTCATGAGGTCCCAGAGCTACCTGGATCCAGTTAACAAGCTTCTGGCTTACAGTACCATTGTACGGCCAGTTATGGAATATGCCAGCCCTGTGTGGGGCTACGCAGCCCCCACACATCTCAATAAATTGCAGGTTATTCAGAATAAAGCGCTTCGTACGATATCAGGTGCTCCCTGGTCCGTGCAAAACGCACAGCTACATGCTGAATATAAGCTCCCCCTACTCAAAGCAAGAATTAAGAAACAGGCAGGCAGCCTCTATAAACTAAGTGCTACCAACACCAACCCGCCAATCAAAAGGTTGGGTAATTACCGAGCCACAGGGTCCCGCTACAAGCGGCCCAAAATCTTAATTGAATAAATTTCACTACCATATAGCTACTACAGCTCTTTGACCTACGAGTCCCTCTCTAATTTCAACCTGCTTCTCTTAGCACATTAACGTTTCACTTTTCACCTTCTGTATTTCACCATGCCTCGAGCATTAGGTCATATCCTGGCCAACTATGACACCTCGGTAATTACCCTCAATCCCAAAACAAATACAGTTAGATCACCACCGCATTTGATATAGCTCTAAAGGCCCTCGGGCTGACAGTCTATAAGTCACGCATGCTGGCTTTACGTCGCCGGGTTCGGTCCGATCCGATCTGAGGAGACTGTTTGTAAAGGTGGATAGACCAACTGAAAGAGGGTTTGACAAGAAGAGGATGGAACTGGGAGCATGTCTGGATTGACATATTTTTGGACAGGCAACATTGGAAATGCTTTTTTATAACTATCCTACACAGCATGCTGCAAGGGCAAAATGATGATGATCAAATGTGAATGTGTTTGAAGGGTTTCTTAACTCTAAAAGTGTCAAAGGTTGTTTTTTTTTGACACGGTGTGCCTGTTTGTAGCACCAGTGTTAAATAAAAAGATCTTCATAAAAGTCATGATTTGAGATATGGGGAAAATTACATCTGCAATAAATGTGAATTTCTTTTTCTTTCTTTTTTCTATCTTTTTTTTCTTTCATTTTTCATCTATTGTTGTCTATTGTGACAATTTATACCCACAATTTGCAAAAACTGAATAAGCAATAACTATGGTTTCTTGCGAATGTCTTCCAATGATTGTTATAACTGCAAAAATGACAAATTTATGGGGAAACAATAAATATATTTCTTTTTACAAAATTTCCTCGTTGCTCTTTGAATTACACAACTTCCTAGCAATGAAAATATTGACCTATTAATCGATATTTACAAATATTGATTGTCACCAAAGCGATTGATTAGTTAAAATCAATTTGAAAATGGCTGTTGTTCTCGCATCCATTGGTTACAGCCGATAAAACAATGATTTAGGAGAAATTAATTTGTATTTTCATTTGGTTGTGCTAATAAAAGGAATGTTCTGACCGTTTGTATCGATTCTTTTTTACAGTGAGAATAGTAAGGTTATGTTTTTTTGTGCAATGTGTATTTAAAACATGAAGGACAGCATTTCCAGCAACTACCTATTCTGAAATGTGAATAATGATAAATGTTTGTTGAATACGTTAAAAGGTCTAAATGTATTGAACTAGTAGGGTGCTACGCTGCTGCTAGCGCCTTGGGTAGCGGTTCACTTTAGACCATCCTTTGTATAAATATTTTTTAAAACTGAAATTACCCGATTTAATAGTCGGGAGGATATCAGGAGAGGATTGAGTATTAGATGTTCACTGCCCCGCTGTCATAGACCCACCATTCCGCCCAAATAGCGACAAGACTTATATAGTTGAAATCGAAGTTCTCACCCCCATCTTTCTCACTGAGTCAGTATTGCCAACCCCACGCGATTGGTACTATTTCGCACGTGATGTATGAAATCACTAAGTGAACTCAATTACAGTGTTTATGTATTTATAATGTTTTACATAAAAAAACAGACCTAACCTGGGGCTTACGCCCCACACCCCCTTGCTTATGGTACTTGCATTAATTTTCGACCAGGCAGTACCTAACCTAGTAGCGGACATAAATTGTATGTTATTAATGTTTTACATACAAAAACAGACCTAACCTGGGGCTTACACCCCAGACCCCCTTGCTTGTAGTACTAACAGTAATTTTCCACAAGACAGTGCCTAACTTAGTAGCGAAGGCGTGTGGTGAATTTCTTTATTCAAGTTGGTAACGTAGTCACATGATCGACTTTCGGGTGTCACATGACTGTCAACGATGGCATCCGTAAGTGAAGAAAAATTTCATTCTTTCCGTGAAATAACAATTATTGCGGTGCAGCAGTGGCTATTGAGTATGAAGAGATTGTGCAACGACTCCCAACAACTCCCCGAAAGGTTTGTATATCAAAAAGGATATATTTTCAATAAGCTAAGGTGTTGAAAGTTGTTAAAAGTGATGAAAAGGGAGGATGGTCTAAAGTGAACAATAAATGCGCCTTGTTCATCAGATGATTAGCCACAGTGGCCTGGCCGTCCCACGGCGCCTGCAAGATTCCGTTCTGTAGAGAAGGCCCACACTGTAATACTGTACCTGCTTATTTCCGCCATCATCACAGGATAACATCTTTGACTGAATGTAGAGATTGATGCATTAAATTGAACAAAAAAGGAAATCAACAAATTGGTAAATAATGCTCTTAACTTGTCAATATCAAAAATAAAATAAAAATTGCAAAACAATGCAACATAAGAAACTATTCTTTCCCTTTGCCATAAGGTAGATGGATTTCAATACTATTGGACATCATTTTAATGGGATTTATTTATTTATCGTATGGCTTTTAAGCCGGGAGTGTCCGAGGACATGTTCGGCTCGCCTGAGTCTGTAGCTGCTTCCAGCGGACACCCAGAGGGTGAGCTACAAGTTCCGTTCAATTTCAAGTAGTTCCAACTTTTGCTACCAGTTATCAATGATACCTACTGTCGACCAAAGTATTATGTGCACTCGAGTTTGAAGGTTGTTTGTGAAGTAACCAATAGACCTACATAAAATCCAATAACCTCATCATTTTCGTCGTTCTATTGTACGTTAGCTCATGTAGGTTAGGAATTTTTAATTTATATTTTAATATTTTTTTGTCGCAGTTGGAGCACAAAAAGTGCACGTTTTTAAGCATGTTTCAACCATGCGTCACATTTAAGAATTATTATCTCAAAACGTCATCAGATCGAATCCAAATTTTAACACCATATACATTGGAATGTTGTATAACTGGTTTATTAATTTCAAAATTTTGCGTGTCCAAGAAAAAAAGTTGTTATTTTTGTAAGATAACTTTTTCTCGGTTCGGGGTGGTTGGAAAATGTAGTTCTTGGTCGCGATGTAATCCTTATACATCAAAAAGTTATGCTGTATGACTGTGAAATACGTAAATTAACTTACTAATTTTATATCGGTTTGTATTTGTAGGCGGAAATAACACATCTTTCACCGGCTACCCGCTCCGGGAAAAGCTGTACAGCGTTGCCGAAATGGAGCCCATCACGCATCATGGCGTGCCTCGCTCGGAAGTGATGGGCTCCATCACAGCAACGCTGACAGCTTTTCCTGGAGCGGGTAGCTGGTGAACGATGTGTTATTTCCGCCTACAAATACAAACCGATATAAAATAAGTGAGTTAATTTACGTATTTCACAGTCATACAGCATAACTTTTTGATGTATAAGGATTACATCGCGACCAAGAACTACATTTTCTAACCACCCCGAGCCGAGAAAAAGTTATCTTACAAAAATTATAACAACCTTTTTTCTTGGACACACAAAATTTTGAAATTAATAAACCAGTTATACAACATTCCAATGTATATTGTGTTAAAATTTGGATTCGATCTGATGACGGGTTTGTGAGATAATAATTCTTAAATGTGACGCATGGTTGAAACACGCTTAAAAACGTGCACTTTGTGTGTTCCAACTGCGACAAAAAATATTAAAATATAAATTAAAAATTCCAAACCTACATGAGCTAACGTAAAATAGAACGACGAAAATGATGATGTTATTGGAGAAATAGCCTACCAGCCAACTACTGGTTACTTCACAAACAACCTTCAAACTCGAGTACACATAATACTTTGGTCGACAGTAGTAGTGAACATTGGAACTTTGATAGAGAGTTCCGACGAAATCTAACCTAACAATAACTTTGATAGAGCGTTCCGACGAAATCTAATCTAACAATTTAGCTTCACACATGTTTAGTCTGTGGAAGGATCTTTTACTACATACAGCTTAGAAACCTGTACCCAACCCAAGAGAAATAGCCTACCAGCCAACTACTGGCGGTGGAGATGAAGTTTTTAAGAACTATGATTCAGAAGACAAGGAGGGACGAAATAAAAAATGATGAGATACGCCATCTTGTTGAAGTCGAACAATCTTTTAATGAGATCTGTGTTGACCAGGCTGAAATGGTTCGGTCATCACAAAAGAATGGACACACGGAGAACAGCTAGAGTGTGGTTTGAGAAAGAACTGAAAGGCAAGAGACCAAGAGGTCGACCAAAGAAGAGATGGATCGACCAGGTTAGAAATGATCTTGCAGGGAGAGGTCTGGATTTGCAGCAGGTCGTGGAAGGGGAGACATTCTTGGAGAGAACTAAATGGAGAGCGCTCATTCACTGCACCCGGGAAACTGGAGCCGGTTCATGATGATGATGATAATTCTTTGAAAATGGATAAATCCTTTTTTTCTTATTTGTAACTAACGGGATAGACAGGGCATAGATACAAAACGGGATGTAGTCACCCTGTCCTAAAGCATTTTAGGTATATTATAATGCAAAACAAAAAACGTAGTAGATTATTTTTGTTCCCTGAAATATCTGGGTGTTGCCTGGAAGAAATACTGGGTATAACTCAGTTCAGATACAGCAAACAAATCTGACCTTAATGGCCGCCTGGCATAGTTCGAGACCAGCTTGTGTAAGGCATTGGAATTTATTATATAAGTCTTTCCAAGATGGAAACCTGATGACTTCTGATTTTTAGAATTCTTAGACAGTGAGTATATTAGGTCTATTACAGTATGTGGTTTATATGTTTAAAATTAATATATGCTGGTAGTACTCAGTAGTATATTGAAACTCTGCCTTAAGTCTAATATTCTAAAGTTTTGTACTGTATATCTCATACATATCAGAGTTCGCTTTGTTTTTGTACCATTTCATCGCTATTTAACCACGATTGTTATTGTTTTCAGAAGGACTGAAGTTTAGTTTGTTAGTAAGTTATTGTATAAACCTCTGTGGGTTTACTACAGGGCCATTATCTATGTGCGCCACGATAAACACGGCAAGCTAAGCCGGCTGTGACTGGCGCAGATCGCGGTTTAGCTGGTGGTTGGCGCACTCCGCTGACTCGTATCGTTAGTTCACACGTGTTTTGTTAATCATATGGACGTGTATCTGCAAAGCTCAGACGTTAGTGTTGCTCGTTTAGTGAGTATTGTGATTACTGTGATTGTTGGTCATGCCTAGACACCAATTCACATTATGCGAACGTGTGTATATGTATATCCATAATTCGTATATGAAAAGCTGAAAATCTTGTTTCGAGACGAGACGAAAATTTTGAATTAAGTTTCCAGGAAGACCTGTGCCTAATGCCAGTACAATTAGGAGGCTCACTAAACGATTCAAGGAAACATGCTCCGTAAATAGTAAAATAGTTGACAGACATTCTTTCATCAGAAGATGTCAGGTGTAAGTTACAAGAGAGGGAGGACATTTTCATCATCGCCTATGAACACTGTAAGTACACATTATTCAACATGTTTGGTAAAAGTGTGAATGTGCGCGCCTACCACCGGCTGAACCGGGTACGCGCACCTTTCACAGCCGGCTTAGCTTGCCGTGTTTATCAGGGCGCACATAGATAATGAGCCTGTATAAGAAGTGTATGTAGTAAAATCTATGCTATTCCGAACTTTTGTTGAGCAGTGTACAGTATATGAATTTCTACAAGTCATAAAAGGGAAGATTTTTCCAAAATAAAAATAGGGAAAGGGCTCTTAAAGGATATCATATATTTTCTGTTTTTTTAAATGTATTTATGATACATGTATTTGCTAGAACGGGGTACACTCAGCCTCGTGAGGCAAAACTGAGAAGAGGGTTCGATTACTGCCTCATCCATTTTGGAAGAGGTTTTCTGTGGTTTCCCACTTCTACTTCAGGCAGGCTAATACCGGGATGGTTCCTAACTTAAGGCCATTGCTGCCTCTTTCCCAATCCTATCACCAATTTAATACACATACTAGTACAGCTTGAGCTACTACGATGACACAGGTTATCAGAAGAAATTCTACACACACCCAATGTACAAGGGGCTGTCTCAAAGCCTCTATAAGCAGTATAAATTGAAGAAGAATATCAATCAGCAATAGCAATCAGAATCCAATTCCTCTCAGTGTGGTATCTTCCATCTTGCTGGTGGTCTACCTATGCTGCTCCTTGATTCTTGTGGTTCCCACTCCGAGTTGGGCAAAATGTATTTTCGATAAAAAATTCAGAATACAATAACTGAGTTTTAAAATAAAATTGAAAATATTGAACACTTTCAGTCGAGTATACTTGCAAACCATCGATTTGAAAGATCTTAATGGAATGGAAATCTTCTTCGCTGGAAGTATTAGATATTTTCAGATTGATTTTAAAATACAATTTTTGATCTTGATTGAGTTATAAAAAATTCGGTAGCAAGAAACGTCTTCGGAAAAACAAAACATAAACACTAAAATTAGGAAAGATTTTGTCAAAATGTTTGTATGGAGTGTTTTGTTGTACGGTATGGCTGCGAGACATGGGTTATAGCAAAACAAGATATAAAACGCCTAGAAGCAATGGAAATGTGGATATGGAGGGGGATGATGAAATTAAGATGGATAGAGAAAAATTCAAACCAAAAGTTCTTTAAGGAAGTAGATGAATCAAGGGAGTTGATCAGCGCTATCGAAAAGAGGAAAACAAAATTCCTTGGCCACACAGTATGCCACAACAATTTCCTAACGATTGTGTTGGAAGGAAAGGTTTTGGAGCAGAAAAGAAGAGGAAGACCAAGGAAGAAGTATCTGGAATCTGTGATGGACACACAAAATTTCCAGGAATATGCTGATTTGAAACATTCAGCAGAGGAGAGACAAGCGACAAGGCCTTGCCTTTAGGATATTTGAATTTTGTATCGAAAATACATTTTGAGAGTATTTTTTCCAAATCTGTCCCCGCTGCGTGATGATTAGGGCTCGGATCTTTAGGTGCTAAAAATCTGGGAAATATTTATTTTTTATGTATTAAAAATACCTGAAATATGTGCCAATAAAAATAATTAATTATAATTTAGTTTATTAATATGCAGTACTCACGAATACAATTCATGCTATGTCTCACTGACTGCTGAAGCATTACAATACACAACGAGATACATCTTGAGGGACCGACAATTATCGCGAAACACTTATTCTGAAGGCGCGAAACTGCGGCATTATGTTTATTGCACTTGAGGTGTTGTGTAACTTGAGATCACTGTTCAGTCTTGATTGCTTTCCCACATGGTTGGCAGAACAGAACGCCCCCATCAGAAGTAAAATTATCTTTAAATTCTGCAACAGACAATAACTTGTAGTTGTTTTTACTTTAGGCATCGTAGAACTGCCTGTGAGTGACACTGGTTCCAGGTAGCTCTAGCACGTGGTGCAATATGGCTAAGGACAAGGATATCCCCAGCTTCCACAGTGAGTGGCACGGGGCGACAAGTTAAGAAAAACACAGTTGCAATCTGACATGTGCTCTGCATGGAGATTAGATAACTCACAGGTTCTTCCCCAATGAAGTAACACAGAACAAAAATGCGATAAACTGAAAGATATAGCATACTGTTTTTAAAGAATGTAAATATTATGTCTTTTTATGTGCTAATACAGTAAGTGAAAAGCAGGAATTTATGTATTTATCGAAGAAATTCTTAAAATATGTATTTACTTAAAAAAATATTTATTTACCTAAAAATCCGAGCCCTAGAGATGATTGTAGACAATTGATATTGTAACTTTCAGTCGGTCAACACAAAATAATGACAATTACTGGAAATCTAGAAAGTTTCAATCTTAATTGCTAATAAGGCAACACTGTCAAATGGCTTCAAAGCTATCTTGGTTGTAGGCCATATTGAGATATTCCTTGCCTGTCTCCACTTCAATCTCACCACTTGTTCCATGTTTGCAGTTTTCCAGATCTCCTCGTTTCAAACTCGTTCTCTAAGGTTGATACCTACCAAGATCTTACTCAACCAATCATCTTGAAGGACAAAAATTACAGGTAGATGAAATTTTCAACGATTTTAATGAGGAACAGGTATCTGTGTAACAAAAAGTGAGAAATAAAACACTCAAGACTGTTACAAGTATTTTTATTTAAATCTTTCATACTTAATCATGATACAAAAAACTGACAACTACATACAAATACTTATCACTTAGGAAGCAAAAAATTTGACTTAAATATTTTGTTTGTTCCTGTTGATTTTTATATATTTTTATCTCATCTTTTACTTTTTCTTCAAGAAACTATTATGAACAAAAAATCTGCTTGCAACAAAACAGAAGTGCTTCATGGACCTGCCTATGATGCATAACTTTGCAGTTTTGTAGGAATAAAATATAATAATACCGGTAAACATAAACTATATTGGTGCAAGTCTATTGAGCATTGTGGAGAAATGAGCACTTGATGTATGATTTTCAAATACGACAATGAAACTACAGTTAAAATATTGTTCTGTTCTTACGACAAAATTTATACAACTATGATATGTATTTGTAATCTCTGTATGAGACATACAGTACAAAATTTTAGAATATTAGTCTTAAGGCAGAGTTTCAGTTTTCTACTTGAGTACTACCAGCATATTTGTATTAATTTTAAATATATAAACCACATACTGTAATAGACCTAATATACTCACTGTCTAAGAATTCTAAAAATCAGAAGTCATCAGGTTTCCATCTTGGAAAGACTTATATAATCAATTCCAATGCCTTACGCAAGTTGGTCTCGAACTATGCCAGGCGGCCATTAAGGTCAGATTTGTTTGCTATATCTGAACTGAGTTATACCCAGTATTTCTTCTTGGTTACAAATAGGTAAAAAGGATTTATCCATTTTCAAAGAATTACTCATCATCATCATCATGAACCGGCTCCAGTTTCCCAGGTGCGGTGAACGAGCGCTCTCTCCATTTGGTTCTCTCCAAGAATGTCTCCCCTTCTACGACCTGCTGAAAATCCAAACCTCTCCCTGCAAGATCATTTCTAACCTGGTCGATTCATTTCTTCCTTGGTCGACCTCTTGGTCTCTTGCCTTTCAGTTCTTTCTCAAACCACACTCTAGCTGTTCTCGGTGTGTTCATTCTTTTGAGATGACCGAACCATTTCAGCCTGGCTTCAACACAGATCTCATTAAGAGATTGTTCTAGTTGAACAAGATGGCGTATCTCATATTTTTTTATTTTGTCCCTCCTTGTCTTCTGAATCATAGTTCTTAAAAACTTCATCTCCACCGACTGGTATTTCTCTTGGATTGGGTACAAGCTATATGTAGTAACAAATACAAAGAAGCTCTTGTAGAGTATTAGTTTTGATCATAAAGGAACTTGCTTATCCCAAAGAAGCCCACTCACGAGATGATAAAATTGTGCTCCATGATGAACTCGACTAGTGATTTCTGCAGATGGTTGGTTATCTGTAACAGAACTGATGTACTTGCTCTAACTTTGTACCATTCAGAGTGATGTTGTTAGTACAGATGTTTTGTAGACTAACGTGTATCACTACCGTTTTGGACTTGCTTATATTCAGACCAAATTGCTTGAATATAGCATTCCAATCATTCAGCTTCTATGGTATTTCAGGCTCATTTTCACCCCATATTACAACATCATCTGCAAATGCTAAAGCTTTAAACTCAGACGTCTTATCGAGTCTCTTAACTCTATTCAATATTTCATACATTACATTAATGAATATAAGTGGTGATAGACCGCTGCCTTGCTGTACACCCTGCTTGGTCTCGAACCAGATGTTCAATCTTTTATAATTTAGTTTGGGGTAAGAACCTTTTAACCGAATGAGCCAAGCATTCATTTGAGAGAGGTATAATAACAACATTCTGTACTGTCTCAAATGTGAAGGAAGGAAGCTTGTAGTTTTATGCTACTGTTAATCTCGTGATCATGAGCCACAGGACTTTTTTTTTACGTGGAATCCAAACCACTGGACGTGATATTTCACTTCGAAAATCTCACATGCATTGACCAAGAATCAAACCGGGTGAGAGGCAAGCAGCTTGACCACTGCACCATCACACCCCCTTGTCTCAAATGTGGTTCGATTAATTTTGGCAATGTAAACTTGACTTTCAGTCTGACATTCTACCTGGTTCCTAATGATGTAACTACACTGACCGCCTGACCGGCAAAAAAAGTGGAACAGTTAAAAAAAGTAATATACATAGTCTAAAATTAGCCATGAAAAAGATTTAATCACATTTTAAAAGCTTTTCACGCATTAGAACAAACATCTGAAACATCCGTGAATAGAAATTGATAATATGACATTTCTTAAGGTGGTTTGTTACCACCAATTACCCCCGATCTTCGATGAGCCTATCTTAATGGTTTTATGGCGGGAAGCGCACTTTAAGCGTTTACGGTTTATGAGTGTTGCCGCTCGCTTATTGTTGTTCTAGGGATAACAACTGGCATTTGTTGAACACGTGTGAACCATTGTCATACATTTTAACAATTTATCCATGTGCAGTTCACATTAAAACGTGCCTCTTAGCCGTGAAGGAGCTGCACAGGCAGTTGCATTGGTGGAGGATGGCTGCAGCTTCCGTTATGTTGTTGAGGTCATTGGATCATCTCTCGGTAGCATTCACCGTGCAGTGCAACGTTACAGAGAATTCCAAACTTACGACAGGAGACGAGGGTCAGGCCGTAGAAGATGCACAAGTGCCAGGGATGACAGATTTCTCACCCTGCAAGTTCTGCGTGATCGCCATACAACAGCAGTCCAGGCACGAAATCAACTGGAAAATGTCAGAAATGTGAGAGTGAGTGAGCGAACAGTAAGAAGAAGGTTTGAAGAAGCTCATCTTTCGTCCAGGAGACCTGCACGTGGACCCGCACTCGAACGACATCACAGAAAGGCGCGTCTTCGCTTCGCAAGGCAGCATCTGGGATTGACCCACGAGCAGTGGGTTCTCTTCACTCTCTTCACTGACGAGAGTCGCTTTAATCTTAGATCTCTTGATGGAAGAGAAAGAGTGTGGAGAAGGCGCGGAGAGAGGTACAGCCCTGTTGCTTTCTCCTCCAGGACTCCATTTGGAGGTGGCTCGGTGATGGTGTGGGGTGGCATCAACGTTATGGCCCGCACTGAGTTGATGTGCATCGATCACGCGACGCTCAATTCCCAAAGGTACATCGAAGTAATCCCGATGAACCTTTCGTAGGTCAGGATATCCTGTCTGGACCACAGCCTACAAGCCCGAAAAACTTGTATTTAATTATGAACGCCGGCCGTGAAAGCCTAAGCTGTTATATCAGAATTTCATGCTGATGCAGAATAATGCCCGCCCTCATACTGCTCGCTGTGTTGTACAATATCTGCAGGAAGTGGGGATTCAAACCCTGGACTGGCCAGCTCGTAGTCCTGACTTGAACCCCATCGAACATGTAGGCTATTGGATATGCTTGGAAGGTACGTCAGACAGCGTGACCACACCACCTTGGCACAACTGAGAACATCGCTGCTGGAGGAATGGGATCGCATCCCGGCAGATGCCATTCGACGAGTTGTGAACAGTATGCCTGAGCGTTTACAAGCTGTCCTAGACGCTAAGGGTGGAAACACTCGTTTTTAGTGACCAGTGTTCTCATGCAGTGCAGTGCAAGCATTAATACTGTTTGGTTTGGCAATACGTTTGATAAAAACCAGCCCAAAAGAACATTAATGAAAAATAGAAAATTGTAAGATTTACAAAATGTAACGAAATTTGGGAGTTAAAGCGTGTTGTAAAACATGTTTCGGTATTTTCTGTAGCCAACCATCTAAAATTTACACGAATAATGCAAATATTGGAAAACCGATACATTTCAGTGGAATAAATTAAGAAATTACATAAAAAATTTAAGTGTTCCACTTTTTTTGCCGGTCAGTGTATATACTCTTGTTCTGAAGCAGTATAATCTCAGAAGTTGGATAATATGTTGTTTTCTTTCCCTTCTTACAGAGATTTGGCAACAATGTCCTATGGATGTAATTTATCATTGTACTAATGGTTAATAATTCACATGGGAATTTTTTTGAGGGTTGAATATAATAATTTTCAATGTTTGTATCAGAATTTCATCCAAGACATAACTTTTGCCACGACCTAATGTTGATGAAGTAAATCAAGTTTACTTATACTAGGCACATTCAGAAAGTAAGTTCGGTTTTTATAAGTTGCCCCAGCATAGCCTAGCTGCAATGGCAGTTTGGCATGTGCACGATAGTTGCTCTGAGTCAAGGAGGAGATGACCCCATTCTGAGATTGTTGTCTGTTGTTTACGCTTTCTAGTGCGTGGTTAGAACGGCAAAGTTAAATCAAACAATATACGGCATTTGTAATTTCCACCGCCATCTAAATGTTAAGACTCAATGGAACAGTACTACGGCAAGCAATTTTAACAGAAAATAATATTTATTATTGACATGCATGTCTAACAAGAGTTTTTAAATAATGTTAAATATGTCTTTTTAAATTTTAATGTATTTTTTTCATTTTGCTATTTTTATCTGTCTTTGTAATGCGTATCTATTAATGGCCGATGAAAAGGGGCAAAAATGTAATGCACCCGAAACATAAATGATTATAAGTTAATTAATCTCTACTTAATATAAAACCAAGCCCCCGATTTTTGGATGTCACCGATAATCTTGAGAACCACTGGATGGATTTTGATGCGGTTTTGACCATTCTGTAAAGGATATCTCGAGGAAGGTTTCCATAGAAAATAATTTATTTATGATCAAAGGAAGCCAAGCAGTAACGATTTCAGTGAAAAAGTCGGGAAAAATCCTGGTGTCCGTGCGCTTTTTAAGCTTACGCTGGGCAAACTGTTAAAAATAATAATATACTATGAGTGTAAGAATTGTTCAGCATAAAAGACTCTACAAAAAAGTCCCGGAGAACGTATCTCTCTCTTCAATACATTGCCCACTATAAGGGTTTTTACGTTTTTATTTCTTTCAACAATCCCCATTCATTCACTGAGGCAACAGTTTACGAGCTAGCTAGGTGCGAGCCTATCACCCCAATTACAGCCTGGCTAGCGGGCGAGCCTATTACCCCAGATACAGCCAGCAGCAAACTGTTGAGTTGAGACTTAGAAGAGTGGTTGTGTTTGGAGTTTCCCTGGAAGTGCAACTAGGCTTTTTCGCTTGTGAACTTTTTGTTCCGCAAAATACACAGTCAAGTTAAAATTGGACGGAAGGGGGATTGTGTTTCATGCACCTCGCCATTCTTAAATTACGTCTGACAAGAATTAGTTGCACATGCATCTCCACGATAATATAATTAATAGTCCAGTCAGTGATTTTAACACATCATGCTGAGACGTAAAACGGATATAGGTCGTAGTTCATTGACATAAAAAAAAAAGTGGTAATGCATTCATAACTGTTCCCGGGCGAAGCCGGGGCGGGTTGCTAGTAATTAATAAAAAAGGTATTGACTAGGCAAAATCTTCTCAATGCATAGCGTTTTTATCCTAGTAGCCTATATTATGCGTCAATAAAGAACCATAATAGATTCTAAAATTCCCAGAAATGGTAAAATATGCGTGGTTTTGCAGGAAAAATATGATTTCATCAGAGTATTTAAACATGTCCAAGAGGCTAATCTGTCGTTCTATAGACTTTGTATTTGCACCAGGTTGTGCAACAGTAGATAACTAAGAAATGTGGCCCAGGGAGGATCTGTGTTCGATGAGTGGTTCTCCCAAAATACCATGTCCGATTGCAGTATATTGTAGAGGATTAACAAAATAAAGAAATTGTGTCCGGGGTGGATCCGTGTATGGTGAGTTTTTCTACAAAAAACGCATGTTACTGTGATGACTTTGTTGGAGGGTGTTCCATTTTAACAGTCTGGCAACAACATTTCAAGGGTCGTGTGTCAACGGACGGAAACCACTAGGACAGGTTCTCTCCCACTTACCTGGATACCAGATTTGTTGTTGTTTAGATACAGAACCAGTTTATCACGTTTTGTCTTCTGGTTCCCGGATTTACGGTATGCAAAGTAGTAGGCTTGCAAGCGGTGTTGCCAAATGAGACTACTTTTGCTCATGTGTTGTGTCCCTCAATGTGCCTACAAATGTATCTAAATCACAACATTATTATAGCACTTATCCACTTGTGTTGAACAATATTTTGATGATTATCAGGGCTAGGATTTATATGTACTAAAAAGGGTCAAAATATGTACTGTACATAGATACATGAATATACTGTATTTTGTAAAATATGGACAGTAAAAATACACTCGCCGGCAAAAAGAACCCAACACCTGTATTTTTTAAATTATTCTCATAATTTATTGCACTGAAATTATTCTTATGTAAAAATTATGCATAATTAATTGTTTTTTTAACATTTGAAAACCACTTCACATAAAAAAATATCTGTTTAAATTTCTAGAATAAGAAAAAGTGAAAATGTCTTAAATTTTGAGTAAATTACATAGTGGTTTAAAAATGTTAATCTGAGTTCCAAAATTTATCACTACAGAATTAATCCATTCTTTTGGGTACTGACACAAGAACTGAATACTTAAAAACGGGTATTTCCATCCCTAGCACGAATCACCTCTCTGCCATACTTGGATGATTTGTGAAATGCTTTCCTGTGGGATGTGTTCCCACTCCTCATGCAGCATCACCTGAAGTTGCTGGAGAGTCACAGGAGCATGTTGCCGAACATTTCTGGCCAACATATCCCAAACATGTTCAATTGGATTGAGGTCAGGGCTCCTAGCTGGCCAGTCCAGTGCGTACATTCCAACCACATGCAGGTACTGCTGGACACATCGGGCACTATATGCTCGTGCGTTGTCGTGCATCAGGCAAAATTCATCCCAACAAATGGAGCAAATGGTACAACATGGTTTTCAAGAACGTCCATGATGTACCGGTCAGCTGTGAGATTCCCATTCTCAATTTATGTAAAGTTAGTCCTGGCATCGATACTGACCCAGGCCCAGACCATGACAGAACCCCCATCGAATGCAGTCCTGGAGGAAAAAGTTATAGGAGAAAACGTTTCTCCAACCCTCCTCCACACTCCTTCTCTTCCATCAGGCGATCTGAGGCCGAATCTCTTCTCGTCTGTGAAGAGAATGGCTTGCAATCAATACGCAAGTTTTAATTTTAAAAATCAAGTGTTGCGTTTTTTCTGCCGGTGAGTGTAATTTAACCACCAAACACTACATTTTGTTACTTTTAGAGCCTACAAAATACATTAAAAATACTGGATTCATAAATAAAACTATTCAATTACTTTTTCAATTCACTTACTTTTTATTTGTTATTATATATAATAACCCCTGGCACCACAGCCCATGAAGGGCCTTAGGTCAAAAACTGCCTCAGAACTAATTGACCCTTGTGAAAATCTCGTAGGAAGCTCAAGAGAGTCTGTTCACCTCAGTCTGCTGGGTGGTGTCCGCTGTGTCACCCGTCAGTCGTCAGAAGTACACTCTGTTCCCACACGGTAGCAACCATTATTTATTTCGCTTGTTATAAATTGTATCAGGGGTGATTAGAATAATACGTGTAGTGGAACAATATAGTAACGAACATATTATGACTATATAGTTCAGCAATGTAATAATCAACCATTGTAATTATAATTAATTAACCAAGCAAATGGCAATGCATTTTCAATCTACACTTCAAAAGCAATCACCGGGTAGTCATTAATCATCTAATGGTTGAAGTAAAAAATACCAACGATAGAAATGTGCGCTGACGAGCCAAGCCTAACAGACTGACTGTACCTCTCTGTTATAAATCTGTCACAAGAAGCAGCTCTTCTTATTTGGCGCCTTCTCTCCCCTTCGCAACCTTCTTCCGCACACCCAACTGTCATGGAACTTGAGGTAGGCCTGCTGGCTAGCTTCACTTTCTCACTCACGGGCCAATTTGCTCTGAGGGACTTATACCAATAGACTGCTGCCAGTCATTCGTGGGGTGACGCATGGTCAGTGAATCGGGTTCCCTCAGCCGTAAATCTTAGTTTTCTTGACCGGGGTGCTGCTTCACTGTCACACAGCTACCCATTGTCCTCACGAGGCTGAGTGCACCCCGTTCCAGCCCTCACGTCAGTTTCTAAAATCCCTGATGGAGCCAGGAATTGAACCCGGGGCCTCCGGGTGTGAGGCAGGCGCGCTACCCCTACACTACGGTGCCATCATTTGTAATTCATTCAATCATTGAATTTTAGTGCTACCAAAACAGTATGCCACAAAATGTTGTTTATAAAATTTTCAAACTTGTCTCGCAAAAGTGATTTGTTGTGTTGGTTGGAGCTTCACTCTAACGCACATGAGGTAATTGGCGCATATTTAAAATTCACTGTATCTGCAGGAGATATATCCGATTCTAGTTTTATGTTACAGATTTCCTCAAAACTTGGATTTCTTGAAAACTTGCGTATCTCAAGGTCTATTTTTATAAGCACCGGTACCTGATTCAAAGGCATGCTTGCTATTGTTTCAGCCACGTACTTAAGAAATCTTTCTTGGTTCAAAAGCAATTTATGTACACAACTGTAAACTTGTCCTAATAATATAATAATAACCCCTGGCACTACAGCCCATGAAAGGCCTAGGCCTACCAAGCGGCCGCTGCCCAGCCATTCGGCCTGCAGATATTGGGGTGACGCGTAGTCAGTGCATCGGGTCCCCTCAGCCGTAAATCTTGGTTTTCGTGACCGAGGCGCTGCCTCACTGTCTGACAGCTACTTAATTGTCTTCACGAGGCTGAGTGCACCCCGTTCCAGCCCTCACGTCAGTTTCTAAAATCCCTGATGGAGCCGGAAATCGAACCCGGGGCCTCTTGATGAGAGGCCGACGTGCTACCCTAACACCACGGGGCCGACTGTAAACTTGCCCTGTGTTTCCATATTTTCTGTCACTGAAAATGACAATTCTATATATTTTTACTCCTAAGAATAAATTATATACAAATGTTGCATTAAAAATCGCTTAATATGGAAAAATATTTATTTTACATATAAATATGTACCAATGTCAGAAATATGAAAAATAATTTTGTTTTATTTGAATAGAGGACAACAAAATCGATGGAGATAAGTTTAAAAATTATGTATATCTGGGTAGTAAAGATATATATAAATCCTAGTCCTGATTATCTTGGAGCACTGCTGGAGTATTTACTTTGATCTTGATTGTCACTTATCTTGAAGAAAATCCTCAAAACAGTGTTCAACACAAATGGATATTTAAATCCTATTTGATTTTGTTTTAGATACATTGGAAGGCAGACAAACGGGTGCAACACAGCCCCAAAACTTTCTTTTTCTCTCTATCTAGTCTTCTATCCAGTTGTCCAAACCATCTCAGTTGGCATTTCTGAAATTGGTATTGTATTACTCTTAGGGATTTGCAGATGATTTTGTTGCACACTTTGTCTAGTCTGTTCACTCTACATGCTCATATCAATAGCACAATCTATGAACTATTTATTTAAGGGCACATTAACCCTCTTAGTGCCAAGCCATTTCCTGAAATACTTGCCAAGAATGCCAAGCCATTTTCAATGGTCATGCTGACTATTCGAAAGAAAACAATCATAAATACCACATTTCCAACGATGTAATTATTATTTTTGCTTTGCATTATAACCAATACCTCATTCTTTCATACATTATGTTCATAAAAGTAAATACGGCATGTAACCCTTTTTAATTGAGGTTATTCTCATAATTATTCAATTTTTTTGAAATAATCAGTTTTGAGCCTAAATTAAGGACACCTAAGGGTCATATTCGAAAAAAAAAAAACTACGTTTCCAGCTGTAGAAAGTTCTTAGATTCATCTGTAGGCAGAGAAAGTCAACCAGAAGAAAATAACTGCCCCGCAATTTTGGCGGGAACGCGCGTGATTGGGGGAGCGCAAACGGAGGGCGTGAATACAAACTCAAACCTATCGCGTATCGGACTTCGAAGGTAAAAAGTAAACACCGGACTGGCAAGCTTGAAACCTCACCTTTCCAATGGTATGAAATAATCACGGACATATGCCTACAGAAATCTATAAATATAAGATAAACAGTGTGCCGATTCAATCGGCTTTGGCACTTTTGGCGCGGGCAGCGAGAGCCGATCTGATCGGCGCGTGGCACTGAGAGGGTTAAACATGTACCTAGTTGAAATTAAATTAAACATAATAGGGAAAATGTTGATCTAAAAGTAAAATTATCCCTTTTACTTACAAGTTCTATAATCCCTATATGCTGGTAGAAAGTCATGATGATGTTCTATGTTTTAACAACTACTCAATATTGCTAGACTTTAGAACTCATGCCAGTTGAAAATAAAACACACTTTCTTAGCATTTTCAAGCTGCTCATTTCTCCTGGTTATGACAACTTTGCACAATGGATTAAAATTGTTGGTGAGTACAACTAACCTAAATAGTTGTAAGAAATTTAGGAAAATAAGAAAGAAGAAAAAAAAAATGCAGCAGATAAGAAACAAATTAACCACCTTTATAAAGATGTACATTGACAAGCCAGAACATTATGATCACACCATATGAAGCAAATGCCATTAACCAGGTTATAACAATGCATTTGAGGTCATCAGTATCGAGTTAGGAGCACTTGGTTGAACTCTGAAAATTATGACAAGCAGTTAGTGGTGCCCTGTACTCGCTTGTCAAGAATGGTTACATCTTGGTTGTTACTAAGTGATCCAATATTCTACCAACAGAGTGTGGTTATTAAATCCAGAGTGATGAAAATTTAGCTGACATTTGAGGATGTTCAAGAACACAAAAGAGTTTATTTTTTTTAAATATGCTGCAATTGAATATAATATAAACAAATTAACATCGGGCTAATGTCTGCTGCAAAACCTCCCTGGTGTCAAAGCAGTCCATGGTTTGCATATTAGTGATAACATGTTTTCTTGAAAGAAAAGAGTTATGGATGTCAAGAGCTTTGTTATTTCAGCTGTCGAGAAAGTCACTGTGAAACTTTACCCATGAATCAAATATACAATAAACACTCGATTCAACGAACTTCGGATTTAATGGACAGAATTAGACCAACCAAGATTCTTTTTCTTTCTTTAGTTTCACGCGCCCACATACGCACGTTCACGACGAAACGGAAGTGTTATCTCCTTATCGTGCGTCTAAAATTCTTCTTATTTAAAAAGTACAGTAAAACCTTGTTAATTAGTGGCAGTCACGACCTTGTTGCTCTTACTGTAAGAATAATAAATAAAACTGCGTAGAACATTCCTGTCTTTCAGTGCAACCAACTGAAACTATGAAATAATTTTCCCCAAAACATCATTTTATCAGCCATAATCGTGGATGCAAGAACAAAATACAGCCATTTCTTAAATAGAACATAATAATAATGTTATTGGTTTTACATCCCTTTTAACAACTGCAGCTTTTAGAGAAGCTGGGATGCCGGAACTTTGCCTGAAGGGGAGCTTGAATGTGCCAGTAAATCTACTGACACTGCACTCTTGCATTTGCACACCCTCAAATGCCAACTGGCTGGACCAGGATTCGATCCTGCAACCTTGGACACAGCAAGCGAGAAAGTTACCGCTGAGCCACGCAGCCAGCCTGAAATAGAATACATCTAAGAGATTGTTCCGTGGGCAATACAATAATTCACCGCGTCTCTAATATCTTAGGGGGAAAAAAATCACTCAGTTGGGTTTTGCTTCCTACGCCACGAAGATAACTGCTGTGGCTGCAGCGACAAGGTTTAGCCTTTAGATGATGAATTTTCCTCTATCGACCGTCTCACTTTTGAAACCTGACTGGGCGGCCATGTTTACATTCCATGTCTGCGTGGAGCCAGGGCTTTCTCAGCTCGAGGCACACCGGTGTCAACTCTCCACCGTGGCCACTGAGAGCAAGCAGCAAGACTGGAGATATCTGTGTGCAACTCTCCAGACCTGACAAGCGAGCCGGACTCTGGACTCCACGTGGACTGACAGAGGAAACATGCTATTGGTCAACAGCGAACAGTATACCGACAGCGGTGGCTACGCTGGCTAAAGCGCAGCATTAGGTCATGGGGCCAAGCTCTATGCTGACTCGGTAGATGCGTGGGTTCAAGCCCCACCTTCGGCCGTCCTTGAAATAGTTTTCCGTGGTTTCCCCATTTTCTACACCAGGCAAATGCTGGGACGGTACCTTCTGACAGGTCACTTCCTTCCACATCCTTGCCTAGTTTCATTCATCTTCATCCATTCCATCTCTCATCCTGACGCAGTGTGTACTAGAAAGACCTGCACTCAGCCTCAGGAGACCACATTACAACAACAACAACAAAAACAGTGAACAGTCATAAATACGGTTCCTGTCGGCTCGTGGTATGGCATAATGTTTGAGCCACCGGTCGTTAACAAGGAATTTGAGAGAACTATATTGTAGGTTTGAGGGAGTGAATGGGAGGAAGGGGTGGGATCGGGAAACTGCCAGATGGCGTTCATGGTAGTGCCTAGCGTGTCAACAAGCACGTCACCCGTGTTCAGCTTTCGCGCACCAAAGCTGAAGATATGTTATTTTTGTTCATTCAAATTTTTAAACTCGAATTTATGGGAAGATCAAACCATCGAGACTCGTAACTCTACTGTATTTTGAATTCTTACACTTCAAAGAAAGGCTAATATACCTGGATGTGGTAGTCGTAATGTTTTGGCCTCTCAGTGCATGTAGGGGGGTAGGAGAGCTAGCAATGGTTACAATGTAAAAAGTCAGTCACACACACATAGCTGGTGTATTACAAACATACAACAGTAAGAAACAAAACACATTTGATTGTCTTCAAAAAGTACACAACTCCCGTCTACTCCAAACTAAACAAAGATATGGGAGTGACTGATAAAACTGGAGAGGAGGTAAAACAATACACGCAGATATAGACTATGATATTATTTCACCATCAAATGACCAATATTTAAGGATTTTTGTATGTGCATGCAAACCTTAACAACATTTGTGTAAATACAGGTTTTCAAATTGAGCACATGTTAAACATTTCCATTTATGGATACCGTATTTTATTTTGCAATTCATTGAAATTATTTTGCACAAAAGTGACATGTTGGGAATACTTAACTAACAGGAGACAAGACAATCATTTGAATGACATAATATATTTTTTGTCTGCAAACTTCAGATTTTTATTCCATATTCGGTATTTTGAATTAGGTAAACAAAAGTGCAATGTTTAAGGTATAAAGAGGCAGGAAGGAAGAAGGAAGATTGTAGTTTTACGTGACCGTGAATCTTGTGATTATGAGTCACGGGACCTCCTTTTTACGTGGAATCCGAACCACAGGACATGTCATTTCACTTCGAAAATCTCACTTGCATTGACCGGGAATCGAACCCAGTCCACGTTGGTGAGAGGCCAACAGCTTGACTGCTGAGCCACCATGTACCACTAAAGAGACAGAAATTGTGCTATGTATTATTGGTAAACACCCTGGGGGGAGAGCTGTACATGACTGTTGGATCATATCTTCAAAATATTCACAAGGTTTTCCAAGGTGTACATTTTATGGTTACATTGTGCTGGTATATTTTATCCTTTTGAAGCATTTTGCACAACATAAATGTGCAATGTGTTGACATGATAGCATAAATGCACAATAAAGCCTAACTGCAAAAAATATGCTTGCTGTTACTAACAATATGCATGTCACACTCAAGCTTATTCTTCCTCAAACATGGCAGTCCTAGGTTTGATTGATCCAAGTGGTCTACTGATCATTTACAAACTTGGAATATTATGATTTTAAGCCCTTATAATTTATTGAATACAATGCTAATTAAATCTCTATCGATTGTTTATATCTACCTAGATTTCTGTAACCTTAACATGATTCAGTTCTCCTTCCGGGTTTGTCCTGTGTGTTTCTATCGTTTTATTTTCTTGTTTCCTGTGTTTTTCTGATAATTTTCTTACCATCTACTTCAAGACTAAATATCTCACAGAGGCCTCACCAATAAACACTGTTTTCAGTGACAGAATAACCGATTGCTGCCTGCCCTCCCGATGAGATTGGGATGACTAAATAAGCTCATCGGTGAAAGAGTCATCGATTCGAATGATGGTGTGAAAAGAGATTACCTCTGTCCTTTCTATGTGCATTTTGTATTTATATCCCTCTCCACCCACATCTGCCTGTCATTGTATTTATTGTATATCCATGTGTCTACCCTCCCTTTTCTGTCCATTAACGGATTGTTGTTGTTGTTTTGTGTACATTTATTTTAGGGGCTTGTGGCATTTTGGTTATCAGTCTTGTGTACTTGGGTATGTGTTGAATTTGTATAATAATATCTCTTTCTGTGGTGAATGTGAGTGTATATAACTGTAGTTCTTAAGATAGGTGCCCTGGAACTTTATACGGTACAATGTATAATCCTGGAATACGTCTGAAGGAATAAGGAAGTTACACTCTGGATGGCCACTGCCAGCTTCAAGATTAGAGCCGTTGATCTCAGAACTTCCAACCCCCCTCCCCCGTAATGGTACACGACTTAACAAATACGGTCACACTGGAGGGTTGATTGAAAATATTGTGAGGAAAATGTTTTGTTCATGACATATTGTTTTGAAGGTCTTTCAGAACAGAGTTTGAGAAAATATAATTGATCAATGTTTGTGCCAATTTAAAATAGGTGATGATGCTCAACAGATTTGGAGTTCCTGATTTTTATTCACTTGGTCCAAGTTGCCTCCGACTGCTAAGCAAAGATGGAATGTGAATTGAAAATCTTTCTTCCTCTTACGAAAGGATAGATTGATGGTGAAATATTATCAAGCCCAACATCTGTTAGGGCTAACCCCTTGACAATAAGCAGCCTCTTGCGACACAAGCACACCATCACATTAATAATATAGACTATATTTATATATAAAAGAAGATATACAATTATATTTTTATCTATGTAATAATAAATTTAATAAAACATCAATTAAATGCTACATACCTTTCTCAATTGAGCATAATAATAAAAACATATATATTTTATTTCAATGTTTGCTAAACTCAAAAATATGGCCATAATTTTGTAGTTTAATGATAAAAGTACAATGACTTACACAGAGTTTGAGCTTCGTAAAGAGAGGCAAACAACCAACAAGATCGCAAGAAAACAAGCAATTTCTGTCATTCTTATCAACTTTATAAATTTGACATAATAATCAGTGGAAAGAACACATTAGCAAAACCTGGATATTAAAAGCCATGATGATACCTGGTCTAATCATTCTTTTCCTGAATTTCTATTGTGTATTTGAGTCATAAACAGACACGTTGAGCGAATGGAGAAGGGAATACCCAGGAAGACCAAGAGACTAGTGGCTGAAAGATGTGGAGGACTGCATGCAAAAGAAAGGAGAAGACTGGACTAAGGTGGAGACGGAGAGTTGGTGTGAAGACAGAAGATGAAGGAGAGGCTTATGTTCCAAACAGACCCGGCCAGTGGCTGGAAACTGTGCAAGATGAAGAAGAAGAAGCAAGTCATAAACTGCAACATCACTTGAATTTATCACTTTCAGTTATTTTGTCTTGAGCTTGGAAAAATAGATCAGTCATTACAGAATGTTCAAAAAATGGGCAGTTCCTAAAGAACACTTTGCACATTGTCGATTGTTACTACTGGCTATTAAGGGAGAGGAAGAGCTAATACTTTCAACAGTATTTTTCCAGACAAGTATTCCAGTACACCTTTCAAGCTTGTATGTCGAGAATGTTCCAACATCACAATTTCCTATTGTGCTTGTATGTCGAAAACCTTCCGACATGACATTATTATTATTACTCCAAGATTAACCCTGTTTAACGGCGTCGAGTGATTCTCAGACAATATTTACATAAATGTTAGAGAACCCATGGCCTTCTGAACATAATTCTTACTGTGCATTGAGCAGGCACTCCGCATAATATATATCGAGCGCTGTGTTTACAGCGAGAAGGCGCAAAAATGGCCGCATGCAAATGAAGCAAGAAAGCTGTTCCGATTTTGGCATGATTTCGAATTTTGAAGGCTTTGAATTTTATAGGTGTTTGATTTGGGAAGCAAGTATCAGGTGCTTCAGAAATATTCAGTGAATCTGAAGCAACGAAAGGCTGTGGCTCATCAGACGATGACAGCTCTGACTGGATAATCTACAAACCTACTCATGAAATTCCCGCATGCTTTGACTTCAGGTTTCCAACCACCTCCTGGTTGTCTCTTTCAACATCGATCGACATTTGATGGTACACAAAGGACATATAGTCATAATTCACGCATTTACAGGAAAATAAATGTTGAGGTATGTGACCAGCTGAACAAATTTGAGTGCTAAGGGTTAATACTTCTCACTGGGTCTTGGAGTGTGAGAAGACCGAAATCAATCAGCCCTAACTACTATAAACTGTTATAATACACTTATGTATGTATGTCTACCCCTTATTAGTCCCGTTTTTCCAACGGGGTCGGGGATGAGATGCGATGGAAGTATTTGTGGCGATGGTTTTACGGCCGGATGCCCTTCCTGACGCCAACCTCAGGAGAGGAGTTAATGAGAGATGAAATGGATGATGGTGAATGAAATTGGGCAGGGATGTGGAAGGAAGAGGCCGTGGCCTGTCAGAAGGTACCGTCCCAGCATTTGCCTGGTGTTGAAAATGGGAAACCACGGAAAACCATTTCAAGGACGGCCGACAGTGGGGCTCGAACCCACGCGTCTACCGAGTCAGCAGAGCGCTTGGCCCCATGACCTAATGCTGAGCTTTAGCCAGCGTAGCCACTACTGTCGGTGTTATAATACACTGCCTGAATGAAATGCTATTGGTTTTATGCCCCTTTAAACTACTGCAGCTTTGAGAGAAGCTGGAGTGCCGGAATTTTGCCCAGAAGGGGATCTTCATTTTGCCAGTAAATTTACTGATACAGCTCTCTTGCATTTACGCACTCTCAAATGCCAACTGTCTGCTCCAGGATTTGATTCTACAATCTTGGGCACAGCAAGCAAGAACATTACCAAGTAGCCAGTCACTACCTGAATTACAGCTTAATCATATCAAGCAGATGCACTGACTCTTGACTCTCAGATATCTCAAGTGAATGAAAATAAATTCTTCAAGACTGAAGTGAAAACTAATTCTGTACTCACCTGTATTCATCTGCAAGTTCTGTTCAGCCAGAAGTTCCCTCAGTAACAAACAGAATAAAGTGTGCTTTTGGAATCATTCTTTTATGTGAACAGGAACATTTATCCCAGAAGACTGTTTGATGAAGCTCTGCTGCTTCAATGTAAAATTAGGTTCAGCCAAACTCGGGAAAGTTTTATTGTTTATGGAACAAAATCTTTCCCAGTGCAGTTTGTGACACTTTTCTCCAGCTGTGTGAGATATGAAGAGTGACTTTTCTATTTTTTTTACACCAGAAATCATAAAATGTGTGCTGCATTCTTTAATGTACTACAGTTTTAAAAGTTGAGTTATAAATCAATTTATTTTCATTTTGGACATTTGAAATATCTGCTGGTAATAAGTAAACTTGTTTAGTCCAACTGCGCCGGTCCAAGTTTTCAAAATTGACATAATTTGGGAGACTTGTAAGTCAACAATACCGTTCCAGTACCAGAAACCAAAATTAAATTTCTTGGCAGAGCCGGGGAATTGAACCCGAGCCGCTAGGATGGAAGGCAACAATGTTACCCACTACACCATGAGGCTGGTAACATTACAAGACAAGTGATGCTATTTTATGTATATCATTTTAATTCCACTGATTTTCTGCACAAGTTTCCTGTGCATTATGTCACTATAGCGATCCTAATTTAGGTCAATACAATGCAACTTTTACCACATTTAAAAAAATTCTTTTTCTCAGGGGTTTGATTGAAATGCCATTGCCAGATAGGAAATGACTGCGGGAGTAGGTGGGAAAGGAAGGAGAGGCTTTTATCTAAAGAAACATAACAAATTTGTGAATGGCTTATACGGTAAAACAAAATCCCAGATCCACTGTGTTTCAAATAGAATTGAATTCTGCACGATTGAACTGAATAGTGGCCATTTCTAACCTAGTTTTTTCTAAACCAGCAACAGAATGGGAAAAGAATTGTATGACCATCATAAGATGTATCATCATGGCTACAAAAATTTATGTATGTAATGACACCACAACCATGAAACACATTATGTGTCTTATTAAAAATACACAAGGATGAAACACCTGATGTTATATATAAAGTTAAAATTACAAATATTCTATTTCTTGATTATTGTTATTGCTAGAGGCATGATCTATTACATTATAGAGAATCCCACACACAAAAACAAAGACAATTGTACTCTTCAACACATTGTAGATATTTTGTACTTTGCAGAGGAGGAAACACATTTTGGTAATCCCCAGGATTGAGTAGCAACGCATCATAAATAACAGCATTCATAGTAACAGTTACTTTATAAAAATAACATGTGGTAGCAGTGTTATTTAAATAATATAATTCAGTTCAATAATAATGAAGTAATGAAAAGTTTGTTACTGTAAGTGGAGGAAATCATTATTTTGCTTTTCATATTTAAACCTGAATCTAATGGAACCATTCTGGGCAACTAAAGTAAACTTTCTGACGAGGGTGATCATGGGTTTATGAAACCTGGGCTTAAGTTCACAAAAAAATAAGTTTGAAAATTGTCTGATGCTCCAAAATCTATACTGAAAGAGTTTCTGAAACTTTATGGAATATTCCCAAAGGTTTCATGGAAGAGAGAGAGAAAACAAAACAGAACAAACAAGAAATATTCCTGCAGTCGCATCTCGAGAGACCCTTCAAATCTGCCTCCGAGAGGCTAGGTCCTAATATTAACTAATTTTGCAATAGGCAGTCAATATAATGCTAAAAGGAAATCTGGCCAATTTGAAGCATGTGAACTTTATTTGAAATTATATTAGTAATTATAACCTAAAATGCAAAATAATTATAAATAGAACTTTTCTTTGGTTAGTAACTGTTACTAAAACGCAGTCACTTTTATAGAGTAACTTGCACAAGCTGGGAATCCCCATCAGCACTTGTTAGAAATGTAGGGAAAAAGAGATTTCATATACTGGAGAATCAAAAAACAAAACAGCAGCATGAAAGAAAAAAAATCAGTCACTTTTATCATTAAATACAGAAGGAAAATGAGCTTAGCTTATATATTAAAAAAAACCTAACCACTGAAGGAATCTCACCATAGTTTGCTTTTCACAATTATCTCCAGTATTACAAATTAAGATGAGAGCTTTGTCTTTCTTCAAGATTTGTGGTGTTGTAATATTCAAACATCAACATTCACATTAACATATCAGTTCAAATCTCTCTTCTTTCCCTTTCAAGTATTTAAAAATAAAAAGAACACAAAGAAATCTTGGTTAGAATATACAGTCAAATTTCTTCTTGTTAGAGAAACTATGATATATAGGTCCCACATTTAAGCCATAGAAAATATAAAATAAATAAAAACCAACCATGCTTAATTCATTTTCAAAAACACTTGTAAATGTTAAAAGGGACAAACACCATTTCCTTTAATACCAGCATTCCATTGACATTTCTTTCATATTATTCAAATACATACAACATTTTACTTTTATTTTACCACTCAATTCGATCTCCAACTTGCTTCTAAATGGATAAGAAAACCTAAAATCCAATTATGAAGAGATTGGGATAATTATAGTCGATACATTCTTACCGTAAATGCAGTGGTATAGCCTGTAATTAATATTTCTTTAATTAATCTAAATACTGAGTCAATACCATAAAGAAATGAAGGGATAAAGAATTTGTTTTATAGATTATGAATTTCTTTGGACTAGAAGACTATGGTAATCTTAAACAGTGGGCACTGATTCATTGATTTCTTATAAGTATAGATTAGTTAGCCATGTCATCAGAGCAACTAATAGTTTATGTGTAACTCTCCCAGAAAATACGGGAAGCTCCAAGGTTTCTCTTGCCCCTTTAGTTCCCATGATGCATGATACACTGCTATTTACTGTTGCAATTACCAAAGCTATGTCATCACAAACCATTAAGGAGAGAGTTCATTCAGTGTTGTCAAATGTTGCTATAATTATCATTCCACTACCAGCTGCCGCATTGTAACCTTCATTATGCAATCTTACTAGTCTGACCACATCCTGCTTTATTCTAACAATGGGCAGTTTGACAATAGGGAACCATACCTAGAGTCAACTCAAGATCTACGTGGTCCCTTTGATGTTCTGGTCTGTGAAGAGGCTAACGCGCCAGGAAATAGTTTCCACTTTTCCTGCTGATTTTTGGAGTACAAGATTTCCCAGCATATGTTGCTATGTTTCCATAAGCTGGCTAGATTACTTTTCAGGATTTCCTTTGTAAAAATCTATGAATACATTTTTACGGTAATTGGGAGCTTTACTAACTTTGCTTTTCATGTGATGAATTGTGTGTGTGAATATAGTTTTTAGCAGTATTTGGAACGATAGGCAGAGTAATTCAGCACAAATTTGATATTATATTACATTTTGCTGTGTATAAACATGGTTCAAAAGAGCACCCGAGTAATTAGATTCTATGACGAATCAGGCTCAAAGATTGGCAACATTGTTACCATAGCAAAAAGTTCAACGTAAACTGCAGCTGTAAAGCTTGAATCAAAAGATTTTAAATGTATACACATAATAGCTTGAGGGATGACAATCTAGACTTTCCATGCAGGAAATACAAGAAGGGACAGAGAGCGAGATGCGTGGAGGGATATTTTCCTCAGGACATGACTTCACCTGACGTTTAGTATACTTCAACTGTCTCCCCACCCTCCAAGTGCTTTCCATTCCGTATGCAGAGCTAGTGCCGACAACATCAGCAGCTCGGGTTCATAATTCGAGTTGCCGTGTATAATTTATCAAGATAAAGTATCATAAAACTTGAAAGTAGCCTCCCATCACCAATATTGAACCACCACATTTTTTTTCTTTTAGACATATTTGGGACCTGTGGCAATGTGTAACGCGAGTTGGCGTACCCTGCCCTAAGTCGATTACAATGAAAGTTCATTTGTTAGCGAACTAGCCAACCCATCCCATAGGGCTATCAAACCCAGCATGACTAACAAGAGGGTTAACGATTGCGAACTAATCAAAAACATGCTTTTTTCAAAATAGTACAAACACAGTATTTCCCACTACAAATTGATTTGGGGACATGTAAACTTTGGAGGCACACTTGGTAGCATGCTGAGCTTCTACGATGAAGGTCGTGGGTTCAAACCCGGCCGAAGTAGTTGCCTTCCTTCGGAAGAGAAGTAAAACCGGCGGGCCCATGTCATAGATTTATGGCATGTAAAGGAACCTTCCTGTAACTAAACTTGTGTGAAGCCAAAATTTGTATATTAGGTTTGATTAATGCTCTTAAGTTCCAACGTTCGTCACCGGATGCTGGTATCTAGTAGTAGCCAAGTTCACAGCTAGGTGTCGTGGATGGTAGCATTTGGAGCGAAAGTAGGAACTACTTGAAACACACACTATACAGTCATCACAATTAACACAGGTTATCAGACAGATTCTACACACAACCAAAGTATACGGGGCTACATGACCTCGTTGTCGCAGCCCCTAAACTAAGAAACCAACCGACATGTAAACTTTAAACAAATTCTTGAAAAAATTTAGTTTAGTGGAGACCGGGGTAACGGCGAACAGGGTGTTTCATGGGCAACTGTGTCATAAATAGGTGCTGCTGTCGAGCGCAAGTCCCTCTAACTCCACAGCAACCGCACACTCCAGTTGGTGGGAAGACGCCATTGAGAGAAGGTGAAAAGTTTTTTTTTTATGTAACTGCAAGTAACGTTGTGCAGCTATCAAGCACAAAAATAAGTACACATATGGTTACTTCTTCTTCATGTGGATAGTACGTGTATTATTTACATTCAGTTGGTTCACATCTCAATCCTGTAGAACACATTTTAACTGTTTACTTAAGAAGTTATTAACAAAATATTATCATGGAAACGCTATCGTGAACGACTTGTTCAGCATTACCCCAAATATTTTCCGATTGATAATCATGTTATTAATTTAAAACCGTTCAATTAAAGACACGCCTTGAAATATATCACACATATATTTATTGAATTATTTCAGTTAATAGGCCCTCACTCATCCTAACTATTTTCAAGAGAGCCTGCATCAAAGTAGCAAACATTGAGGAAAGAGTGTCTGGCTTCAGGACGACAGATGCAAGTAACTGTTATCGGGGTATTAGTATGTTACGATATTGGTACAAGAGCATGGTTCAATCCTTCGTGGTTTTTTCTTTAGCAGGTTACAATATTGGTAGAAGAGCGTGGTTCATTCCTTTTAGAGGTGAGAGTTGATATTACTATATCCCAAACTCGTTCTAGTGAGGTATGTTGTGTTTGTGTGGAATTTGGACATTACGATGAGCTATGATATAAATGTTCAAAAGCATTGTGCAGAAATCGGACTCGCAAAGACTGCAGTTCATGGGAAAAGAAAGCTGAAAGTTATTTATGCGATTTTTGCATTTAAAAGGCACCAATAATAGTTAAACCTAAAACATACTGTTCACAATATTGTAAGTTATGCTGTAATAGCTTAAATTAATTTAAATATAATTCTTCATCAGTTTGAACTTGTTTTTTGGATTTGAGGTAATGCCGAACAACATGTTCGCTATTACCCCTGGTTGGGGGTAATGTCGCACGTTGGGAGATAATTTTTAAGAACTGATTTGTAAGCTACTTCTAGCCATGTTTGAAGGTTGTTATTGCAAGTGCTCACTGGGTAAATGCGATCATTTTCAAAATTTACTTTTGTTTTTTCACGAGTCAATAATTGTTTGTAAAATCTGGCTTCAAAGCTTAGGTGTTCGGCAATTCCCCGGTCTCCCCTACGGAGATTCACATTGAATTTAACGCTATCTCTATCAAGTAGTACAGCCCCAGGTTAAGTTTGTATTTTGTAAAGCCTTAACATGTATGCATCGTCCATGACGTCGTGGATGCTGCCATTTTATGCCTAGGGCGGAACTTTGCAGTACAGTATAATGTATTGCGATCTATACTACACCCAATTATTGTTATAATAATCCTATGGCCTTAGCTACCGTGGCATAGGTCTTTTGAGATGGAACTGTTGGGGCAATCTACTCTCCTATTTCAATGTTCTTTTTAACACTGCCATTTGGTAGTGAAAACCAAAACTCTTACTGGTCAACCTATGGTTGAGATTTAATTAATTATGTTTTGTGTTCACCATGGATTTTTTCTCCCCTTCAAAATTAAATCAGACTTAGCTAGCAGAGAATTGAACCCTCGATCTTGGGAACAAGAAATGGATGCGGCTACCACTGACCCACCAAGGATGGCTCCTCGAATCAGTGCAAAACAAGCACATGTATGCCTTTGCCTACTTACTCTTGTCCTGTTTAATAGCCATGTTCTTACTGCATTTATCAAGAGTGCTACTTAAAGGAACTCCATAATGTCTTACATTTTTTACAGTGTTGCCTTATTAACAATTTTTGAATTTTCAAATGTCTTTTTAAAATTACATAATGTTAACACCACTTCCATGAACATTTCCATTTAAATTTACTTAAGTAAATGTTGAAAAACAGATGTGTTAAAATATATAACACACATAAGGAGGAATTGCATCTAAATATTTCAGCTTTGTAAATTGAAGAGATCCAGAAAAAATAATTTTATATCTAGAAAATCATTTTAGTGAGAAATTGGAATGAAAGTTTTCTCTGGTTTTTGGAACATGTCATTAACATAGGATTCCTCTTCGTCCATTTGAAACAGTATAATCCAGTTGGCTATTTTTCCTTGTCCCATTGCCCTTAATTCTAACGCAGCCTCTTTCTTAAAAGTTTTTTTTTTGGTAGGCCTATCTATAGTCTAATAGAAATAAAAATTTACTTTGGTAAGTTTACTAATAGGATGCACAATTGTGGGAAAGTATCAGGAAAGAGGGTAGAAAGCGAAAAGTCTGTAGATTAATATGGCACAACAAACCAAAGTTTGATCATTTTGGGCTTTCTGGGAACCCCTCGAGTGTCCCAAAAAGATGAAAAATCAGAGGGTGCCAGATCAGGATTATAACTCACTACAGGGATCACTTAAGTGTGCAGATATGTTGTATCAATATTTCTGCTTCCTTTTGGCAAAGCCTCCCAAATTCTAATGTCAATTTCTTGAGTAGAAGCGTGACAATACAGTAATATGATGCTTGCCACGGTGGGTGAGAGGTTATTGCGTCAGCAAACATTCATATGCTCTCATAACAATATTTTACCCCAAATATGCCATTCTTTTTTTGATAGCGAAGCCGCGAAATAAAGTTATTTTCCGAAATGTGATATTTTCACCCTAAAATACTAAATACCAACGAAATGCTGGTAAGATTTAGAAAATAAAATTACTTTAAAATTAATTGAAATAGTTCCACTGTCTGTCGTTTGATTGGAAAATAAGAAATCTTAAATAAATATTTCATAAGATACGGGATAATGAAGTCCCTTCTCGAGGTCGATTGGTTGAAGTCCGAAAATCGTGGAAACAATGCTCCACTGATACTTTGGGGACTACGTAAGTTTCACCTCACTTCTTTATAATTTCACCGTTTTGAACCTTTTAACTCAACACAGTACAAAACAAGTCCCCGATTCTTAGATGTAACGGGTAATCTTGAGAACCACTAGATGGATTTTAATGCGGTTTTCACCATTCAGTAAAGGATTTCTCGAGGAAGGTTTCTGTAGCAAAATTTCATCCATGACCACTGGAAGCCGAGCAGCAACGATTTCAGTGAATCGTGACGAAGAAAACCTGTCGTCCGTGCACCATTTAAGCTTACGCTGGATAAACCGTTAAAAATATCTATATACTGTGAGCATAAGAGTTGTTCAGCATGAAAAGTTCTACAAAAAAAGTCGGCAACAGCATATCTCTATCTTTAATACATCGCCCACTATAAGTGATTTCTTCCAACAAACTCCATTCAGTGGAAATTTAAATGACTAGCTTCGGAGCTAGCCTATCACCCCAGCTTCGGCCAGCATCAAGCTGTCGAGTTAAGACTTCAGAGAAGAGTATTATGTGTTTGGAGTTTGGCTATTCACATCGGCTTTTCTGAATTGCATGTGGGACCTGCTGTCCGTGCGACTTTTAAGCTTGCACTGGGTAAACCTTTCAAGATACCGGGTGGGTTGCTAGTATTACCATAAATCAGGGTCCCTACTCATATTTCTACAGGTGGTTGGTTATTTTATGTGCAGTCCACAACTTGGCTCTCATGAAGCATACCAACTGCTGACTGGCAGACCATGGCAAAAGGAGACTGACAGAGGATGTATCTCTAATCTGCACCACACCTTGCTCCCTGGTTCTACATTTTTTTGAGGATGGGGATCTGGGACTTATTGACATGTTCAAAAGAACTTTAGCTACTGGTAACAACTCTTCTCCTTAGCACCAGCTAAAAACCAGTACCCTAGCCAGCAGGGATTTTTATCAAGTTCAAAGTTTTCTTAATACTAAAAAAACTGGGGAGTAACTCCCAAATAGATACGATAACCCCAAATCGAACCGTTACTAGGTGGATGCATTTATTTGCATTAATCGGTTAGAATGCCATGTTTAGTTTTGAAATACACATCTTTAAAAATTAGTTTCATACAGTAGGTAAATCATATGCATTTTTTGGTTAATATTCTAGGAATTATGTAAGGGCATTTTGGTAAATTATTCTGAATTAAAAATATGGATGGAGTTATAAGGAATAGCGTAATTATTTTGTTTAGTTTTTTAGGCTTGTCGTACACCGGCGTACATTTAATTAGTGTTTCTATATTGTTCGTCTGGTCTTAAATGTATTCTATAACACCGTAATAAATATTTTTGGGTGCATACATAATTGAGTTTTCAGTATTTAAGGTTATTAATTGTCTAGAAAAGTAAGCAGAATCAAACCAAACAATATGCCTGAAAAATGAATTAAGAACTTTAATTTCATTTCCTTTGGGTATGGATGACAATATAAGTAGAATTCTCCTGAATGGTAAAAGATCTGATCCTTTCACAAACAGAACCGGTTTAAGACAAGGCAATGCTCTGTCCCCTCTTCTCTTCAACATTGCTCTCGAAAAAGTTATCAGATCACTAAAATTAGTTCCGGCTGGCATGCATCTTGGACAGTATCATAAAGTGCTTGCATCCGCAGATGAGATTGAGATAGGGAAATTGTTTGTTGAACTTGAGGAGATAGCTTCAAAATTTGGCCTTAGAATTAATGACCAAAAAACTTAGTACATGGTAATGAAGAGGAATATTGACGTGTTTGGGAATCGGTTACCTCTTCTTATTGGCAAGCATAGTTTTGAGCAGGTTGAACATTTCAAATTCTTAGGAGTCACGATTGATGAACAGAATCGTAGAGAAGTGAAATTTAAAGTTAGAATACAGAATGCTAACAAAGTGTACTACTCTCTGCAGTTTTTATTGGGATCCAAATTTTTGACGAGAAATACAAAACTCAAAATATTCAATAGGCCTACCATCATTATACCCTGTATTTCGAGAGTAAGAACCTGAAGCATTTGTTGGGCCCCTATTGGCTGGATTTTGACAACTAATGCCATACGTTGCCAGCGCATTGTTCATTCATTCAGTTTCCTGTTAACTGTGTCTGCGTTCGTCTCATTTACTTTTAGCATCGAGTTTTAATGTTTTTTGTTTCCACTTTTAATGCGCGCCTACCTGTAACAGCCTGCTGTCATTCATTTGTCCATTTCGACATCAAACTTTGTTCATGGTTAGCCTTGTTTGTTCAATTCAAATTTAAATACACTTAATGTTTACGTATCCAGTAATGTTTCATTGCAAATATTGAAAACAAATAGCCTACATAGATTGGGCTATAGGTGTTTCTCAACTTTTTACTCAGTCAAGGCTCTTGTGTGCCAACGAACATTATTAAGAAAATATGCGCATTATTCTAGGATTATTGGTGTCAGTTTCTCTGCAGTCGGTAAAACGAGTACAGC
This sequence comes from Meconema thalassinum, assembly GCA_946902985.2. Lineage (NCBI taxonomy): Eukaryota > Metazoa > Arthropoda > Insecta > Orthoptera > Tettigoniidae > Meconema > Meconema thalassinum. The sequence goes on along the minus strand of OX336400.1, from coordinate 96,257,116 downwards.
ACAAGTTCTAGTTTCCCGTCATACCGTAGTGTTCAAATTACCGCCCGTCATTCAATAGCCTACAAATCGACAATGTAAAAACATGGCAATAATATCGCCACAGAGGGGCTTGTTTGTTTGCTCGGTGCTAAATACTTCTTTACCTTAACATTACGTTTGTGGAAGCTATTATTAACCGTACAGAGTCGCGATACAGTGAGTGAGTGTGCTTGGTGTTATCATGATGTTTCTGTGTTAACTATTGTAAACTGTGAACGACCTCCACCCTAACTGTTGTTTCATCTTGAAGGATAAGCCTTGCATGGCGAGTTGATACATTCATCATCAGATTACTTTGAGTTTGTATTTTGTATGTATGTATAGCCGTCGAGTGTTTGGCCTCTTTCTCGTACTTATTGAATAATGGTGATAAAGGTAGTATAGCTTCGGTGTGTTATTTATTTACCGTGTTTCTCTATTTGAATGTTCTCGGAGTTTACTCAGGATCGACATTTGCATTATATTGCGCATAATAGTACCGAAATAATGTCCGAAGTGTAGCCCTGTGTATTATTCAAATCAGCTGATTTACACCAACAATAAAAACATGGCAACACAGCTCAGCTGTTCCAAGCTCCCGCCATTTCCTTCACGTTCTTTCTTTTGAAATACAGAGTAAAGGCCAGTTCTAACTTATGGTGCAGAATCGTGGAGTTTAACAAAACAGGAAGAACACCAGTTGTAGGCTTTCGAAAATAAAGTGTATAGGAAAATGTTCTGACCACGTTTTGACCCTGCATCTCAAAGCTGGAAACAAAGATCAAATAAAGACATACACTCACTATCGCAGCAAGCACCAATACTCAACATCATGAACTCCAAAAGACTTCAATGGGCTGGTTATTTACTAAGGATGGGAGACAATAGGATGGTCTTACAAATCTTTAAAGAAGAACCAAGAGGAAAAAGCCAGTAGGAAGACCACGAAGTTCCTGGAAAAATGAAATTGCCAAACTTTGTCGACGTCTGAATGTGGACAACTGGCAAGAACTCGCCCAGAACAGGATTCAGTGGAGGCAATTTGTGAGATCGGCGTGGAATCTTCGTGTCCCATAGAAGCCTTCTGAGTGATTGCGAGTGTAATTTCATTACCTTAAACCTTATTATTCAGAATGCATTGTGTTTTGAACCAAAAGAATGTATATATGCATCATAAATAGATTTTAATTTAAATTACAGAAAATTCTTTTTAGGTATTATGTGTATGTGGAGGCTTAGGATTGAGAAAATGTATGCACTTGTATTAAAGTGATTTTATTTGTCAACTTTTAGCTTAAATGGAGTCTGAGAACTGGTACTTTTCATATGCATGCACTTAGCCATATTAAGGAGACTGAACCAAAGAGGAACAGAGCATAATTGGTTAAATAGAGAACTAAAAGGCAATAGGCCTATGGGATGATCAAGAGAGAAATGCACCAATCAGATGAAATAGTAAAATACTTGGAAATATAAGTGGCGAGCGTTTAGGCGACTTACAGACTACTCACAACTTACAACATTAAATCCAAAAACTTTTAAGCCAAAGAAGCCACCAGGTATTGCCGAGGCTTTACCAGGTTTTCTTTATAACACAAACTATTCGTAGTCGACAGCTCTCTGCTCATTTTATTCTCATCCTATTAACCCAAGGAGGCTCTCTCATTGGCCAGGCTTGATTTAGAACACACTGCTCGAGTCTCTTCTCCCATGGGAATTTCTTTACTTCTACAATGCTGTAATGCACCTTGCAAGGCCATGGATGATGCAAATTCCACGACTACTTCACATCGAAAAGGCAGCGCTGGATTGAAATCCACAAGGGGCCCAAAAACGTGGTCACCCAAAGAAGACCTAGAAGAAGACAGTTGAGGAGGAGTGTCTAGGACCCAAAGAAGACCTGGAAGAAGACAGTTGAGGAGGAGTGTCTAGGAATGGGAACGACATGGAGCGAGGTGACGAGGATGGCCAGCAACAAGACCTGATGCTCCAAGAGGAGCAACAGGAACCAAGTCAACCTCAGTCCAGCTGAGAAAGCTCTACAAATTCTACAATTATTCCAGAATTCATCCAAATGGATGAAAGTTATTAGAGATATTCCAAAATAGATCACTTTTCTTGTTGTATGTTACACATGAAAAGTGCGGATTTTAAATATTTTGAGAAGACCAAGTGCCTCAGAAAAATTGATACCTTAATTTTCAGATGTGTTCAGATGAATATTAACTGAAGGAATTCATTGAGTGTCCATACAGAGGATTTATTTTTCTAAATTTGTAGAATAAATATCTGAAAATAGTTTTTTTTTGATGCAGCAATAAACCATCTTGGTAACTAGAATAAAACCACCTTTAGCTACAGAATACTATCATTCCTTGGCTGATGGGGATTCTATTATAATGAAAAATTTACGGTACTCAGTATTGATTTCACTATGCTTTCCACCTGTCTAAAAACACCAGTCACACATGAGCATGAAACTGAATGCTTCCCACATGACTCTAGACTATGACACACTTCAACATAGAAAAAAGCCACATACTAACCAGAAATTTCTTTATTGAGGGACTAGGGATATCTGTATCATTACTACTGTGTACTTCAGTGAGTGTGTGTAAGTCTGATAATCTGAATATAATTAAACTTTGGGACTTAATTCCATACTGTGTTTACAACTCACAGCAAGGAGTTTTTATTATGGGTATATGTATATGCTCTTTCCTTCCGAGAAGATTGATTTTAATTCAAAACAGAGGAATATGTTGTTTTGTACTGTAATGCACCAGCAAAACTATTATTGGATTGAAGTTTACTTGCTGATTTGTGCACGTGTATGTCAACTTTTTGAAGGTACAATAGTATTCAGAAGTTCTTCCCCTTATGCAACAGTGGACTGTTGGGAGCTCTTTATTTCTGTACACAATCAAGATACCTCAAGAGAATACAGACCTTCCTCATCAAGGACATCCAAATCTACTTTCATCTATTCCACAAGGGAATGAATGAACTTAGAATAAGGAGAACAAAGCTGGTCGGGACCAAATTGTGAACTCCGAACTGCAATTGCATGAAAAACCAAACATGGCCTATGCCAAAATTTCTGCTGGAAGATAAACTTTACAAATGAAGACTGCACCTGTAAATTACGTTTTTCCTTTACTTTTTTGAAGGTCTTAGGTTCCGCCTAGTCAATTAACTCAATACTTAACTATATCCGATCTTTTCTTGCATGTTCTTTCAATATCGTAGGGTGTACTGAAGCGATTTCTACTATATGGACCCATTCTGACAGTTCTTTAATCTGTCAATCTTTGGATAATAGGCCAAAACAACCATGCCAACCATAGAAGGAACATTTTTAAACTGTTGAGTACATGAACAATTCTGAAGTGTACAATGTATCTTTTTATATAAAGAAGTTTTGTTGTTAAGACTGATGATTTGATTTGCTGAAGAAAAACTAGGTTCTTCTAAATGTGTACAAATAAACTAGATTTAAAAAAAGTAAATTGAGTATTGACTAGGCGGAACCATAAACCTTAATTAAAAAGGTACATTATCTTGTAGCATTATGGGTCCAGATAAACCAAAAATGATTAAGATTTATGTCGATTAGCAAAGTATAAGATGAACCATGTGAAAAATTATATTTCCAGAAAGTTATCGAATAAGATAAAGTGAATAATTTCATGTTTAAGAAACGAAGGCTTTAAGCTATCGAGTATTCTGCAACTTCCATCTACATGGCTTGCACTGAGTGTTCATTACACAACCTAATAGTTCATTTAAAACATTCATTTATCATCATTGCAGCAGTGAAAATCTATTTCAATGAATTTCATTTTTATATTATTATATGGCCTTTTGCTTCAATAAATCCATATTTATTTCTATCTGCTGTTTTAAATAACAAGAAAAAGTAGATGTTTGAATGAGATGGGGGTTAAATGTTCAGTAGCATAGACAAGTACTGCTCGGGTCTAAGCTATGGGACCTGAGAGGAATGTGCATAGCAGACTATGAGTTAGTGGTGGTGACGAGTGATGAGGTTTCTCGGTCCTTGCGTAGTAACAGAAGCAAATACATTAGTCGGTGACTCAGTCACTCATTCCCAATGCCACATTGGTTTCAGAAAAGACCCATGTTAGCCGTATTGGAATAGACGAGAATGTCAGGTAACACGGCGGGCTGTCGACAGGCTTCTCAATTCTCGCCTGCTCCTACCCTTCATCCCGCAAGTTCACAGAGCTTGGAACCGAGCAGTATGTCTAGCAATATCCCATTTTCAGATTTTATGTACCTTACAGACAAGATGGCTTGTATTCTAGGCAGTGAAAGTGCCAACCAAATTAAATACCATCAATTATACTCAGTCCCACAACACCAAAAACATGACCAAACTAAACTATTTTGTACAGCTTTTTGGAAATGTATATCAGCTGTGCAATATCATTTACAGGATATACCACATTTCACAACAAGACTTGACGGGACACCATATATTCAGACCAAAGCATATAATATTGTATAAACCAATATTAATGGCATGTATGTACAAATATAGTAAAGTGAATGGTTGTATCATTAAATATAGATGCTGTACTTAAGGAGCAGTTTTGCTTCAATACAAGGTAATAATAATTTCAACCAATACCAGTTGAACTGTTCACATTCAAAGAGAGAGATTATACAAAAACGAAGGATTTTTAGTATTTTTTTTTCAATCAACATCATAGAGATTATCATCAACATCAAGAACATTTACAATGATACTTGCCATGAATACAGGTTCAACAATTGCATTACATCTATATCAGCTTAAAGAACAAACATATTTCTAGAATCATTCCCTCCATCAGAATGAACTTGAAATTATAAATATATAATATATTCAATAGTTCCCCTTCAAATTCTTTGCACATGAATGAATGATATTCCTTGATCAGTCTATGAAAGGAAAAAAAGGTAATTTTATGCTAGAAACCTAAGTAATTCAGAATATATATCAAAATGCTCAATGTTATTTACTACACCTAAGCACATGCAACTGCATGAAATGCCTTTCATTCCTGACGAAAGTGCATATTTACCACACAGTTGAAGGCTTCAAGTGTAAATACTCAAAAATAGTCGAGGAATATATTAATAATCAAAGGATACAATAAAATAAAAAGTAACAAAAATGAGTGAAGCATAGAATACACAAGAAATTGGGTAGGAAAGCTTTCCCTTTGGTAAAGAAATGTGTCACATATACCTTTTATTTATTCAAATACAGTACCGTATATAGTTTTAAAATTTCATTTAGGAGTAAGGACATCTTTGGTTATGAACCTCATGTAGAGATCTCCTCAGCCAGCAAGACTTCTGGCCATGCATAGATTCTTTACAGCATCGCAGTGTAGGCTCGTCTCCTTCCAATGCTCAAAACCAGCCCCACAGGACACATTGGTGCAAAAGTTTTCATCCACCTGTATTGATATGTTTGCATGTATAGTATGTAGCTTACTTGTTTGAGTGTGCAGGGCAAGGAGGATGTATGGGTAGAGCTGCATCTTAATGCAAAATTTTGACGCCAACCTATTGCTCGGCGCAAGTAGTTCCAACGGACAATATGAGATGCACTTTCGAGCGTGATCCATCCCCGACCTGCCCTACTGGACACCCTCGCCTCCTGGGCCGTGTCCCCCCCCCACCACTCCTTTACATTCCTTCTTTTCTTTCTTTCCCCTGCCTTATAATGGTCATATTTTAGTATTGGTCTAATAATAGGTGATTTCTTCCCCCTGTGATATCAGGTAGAGCAGAAAACATAGGCTCGATTAGAATAGTTGTGGATGTTTCAAGTACAGAAAGGGAATGTTAATGAGCACATTTTCCGATTCATTATTATAGATCACTTATGAATTATTTGAAGCCCATAACACACAAAACAGATTATTTGCACTTATCACACACCAGTATTATTTAATTGTCAGTGCGGTATTTCCTATCAATCGAATTAAGAAATATCACGTTTGAATTACGGGAAGCGTTGGAACAACGAGCTCTTCTTTCTTTCGAATTATATCGATAGTATCTGATATAGTTTTTGAGCGCAGTGTACCGACTAAAATCGATGTGATTCAATATAATTCAATTTCTTCGTATAATATTGTGTGAAACCGATTGTATTCTTTTCTAAGCACTGAAATATGTATTTACTATTGATATATATTCAAATATTAATTAAATATACAACAATAACAAGAATACTCACCAATTTTCCTGCCATCTATTGAAGTACAACTCAACTACATCGTCGTATGCGATGACTGCTAGAGTTTTTAACGTTGTCAGCAGGAACTACTACAAGGCAAGCTAGCGTTGGCTTCAAAACTCCCTATACAGTTTCACCCACCCGGTGCAGGGTGTCAGGTAGAGAGCAAGGAGAAGGTGGTTGGTTCTTAAGTTTAGGAGATGCGACAACGCGGTCATGTAGCCCCGAAGGAGAAGGCGTGTCCCCCCCCCCACACACATTCGTTGCTATGGTAACCTGCTTACTACTCAGCAAAATATATCGACCAGTTGCGCACTAAATAGGAGGAGTGAACCCAGTTCAGAAGCTATGACGCAATGTTTTTTGGAAGGTAGATATCACAATGTTATCGCTGGCTCAGCTCTCTGTGACTACATTCCTCTGCCTAGCTATCAAGTGAGCTCCGTACTGTACATTGTGTTTGCATTTGTTTGAAAGGGTGTGTATGCATGGATATCATTACTATATTTAATTTGCCTTGAAAATGTTAGTTCCACCATGAGCTACAAAAACAGTATGTGTTGTATTATGTTGAACAATATCTTTGGCATGGACTGATCTTGGGAGTGTAATAAAGTGGATGGTTAGGAGAAATCAATGCTCTTTCCCAGACAGCTTTGTGCTCACACTTAATTTCCCATAGTGAGAAGTCTTCTCAGTTGGTTCAGTTCTACTAGTGTTTTATTGTGGGATCAATAGGTTTGTGGCTAATTTCTTGGATGAAATGCTACCGACATCATATGGTAGCATTTAATGCTTGATTGAAGCTCCTTATATTTTAGTGCTTGCACCTGCTAGAGATTCAATGATTGCTCCACACTCACCTGATTTACTCCCCTAAGACTCTCTGCGAGAGCATTTTAAGACATGGGTGATTCTTCTTTAGTGGCCATAGAAACAACTGCAACGTAACACCAGGAACTTGAAACAAGATAAGCAGAGGCTTGAATTTGTGCAGCAGGTGGACTTATTGAAGATTTCCGTGTTAACTGTAACTACTTTTACTCGCTATATACGACTAACTCTTTCTGTAGGGTTACCGACATGTTCAAGATCCCCTTTGGGACAAAATTCTAGCATCCCGGCATCTCCAGAAGCATAAGTTGTTCCAAGGGATGTAAAACCAATAACATTATTATTACAACAGTGATCTGCAGGAACTTGTCTTGATGCAAATTTTAAAAGTAAGAGATATTTCAAAATAAGTGAAATTTGATCATGTGTCATTACGCTCAATCGGAGTAAAATATATCCTGGATCTTTCGGAAAACAGTTTATTTCTAAGAAGTTCAACCCTAAAAGTTGGACGCTACAAATTTGTTGAAGCAATAGTTTTATTTCAGAAACCATCCTCTTAGACGGAACTGTTCAAGCCGACTCATAACATTCCGATATACAGTACAGTCGATATCACGCAACAGAAATCCTTAAAAAGAACAGTGTTATGTCACACAACTTACCGCAATAGTTGCATTGTCTTAGTTCAGCACGTTCGTTCATTTACTTTACCTGCATGTTGCTTACTGAGTACAAGTGAAACGGGTACTATATCAATCAAAAGTTGGAGTGCATTCAAGGTCTGCTGAGAGTCAAGGTTGAGCATTTACAGTGTAACAAGTTAGTGTAGTATCTCATTTGTGTTTGAATACTCATAGACCTAATAATAATGCTCGTTTACTTCGCTAAATAACCAGCACTATGTACTGTTACAATAATCAACATGCAGTCAAGATCATTGCAGCAGAGGTGAAAAACATTCATCTTGGTTTAAGTGGTACTGGCAATCTGCAAGTTGTTTTAAGGTCAAGATGTACACAGAAGGAAAAATGATAAGCAAATAATAGTTCAGAAACCGAATGAGATACCACATTTTCTAGGAAAAGTGTAATGTTTATTTTCTGGAAATGAGCAAATGTGTGTTAGTTTGATAGTGTGCATCGTGTTAAAACACACAATAAGACAACTGAAAAAAAAAAAAAAAAAAAAAAAAAAAAAATATATATATATATATATATATATATATAAATGCATGCATATGAAAAGGTACCAGTCCATGGCCTCGGGCAAATATTTGAGTTTAACTGGAAAGTGACAAATCTTTAAATCTATTTACAAGGTATATTTTGTACTGTCTTCATTTGGCTCTAAACAAAAAACAGACTGAATATGGATGTCAAAGGCAAGAACTAACATGCAAAATTAAGGCAACGATTATTAAAGCTTAATTTCTGCTTTCTAAGCTTCAGTGATGCATTGTTTATTATGATGAATACAAATATATTAAAATAGGACCCACAAATTTTTGAAATGTATTTTTCTAGATGATAATCTTTTATTAGTTCAAAGTCAGACAGCTGGCCCCTTTTCATAAGCATGCATGAAAAGCCATGTTATTGAAATCATTCATAAATATGGGGGGAAAAAATTCAATCTGATAGTCTTGCAAAATATTTGTAATGGAAATCTTTACAGCAGAATACATACATGGAAGTTTCTTTTTGTGTAGAAGTATTCTTTGAATCAAAATGATTCCCCTTACTGGCACTGCCACTAATGGACTACCCAAAATCGAAAGAAAATCCTGTGTATGTTTGATGTGGAAGAATGAGCGAGAACTAAGTTCAAGCCTGCCAGTCATGCATGGTGCTATACCAAATACCTTCAAAGTCGAACTTTTGACCATGTATTTTCACTGCAAATGAAGGTGTAGAGGTGTTCCAGAAATGTGCACAACATGGCTTCATCCTTAAAATTATAAATTCTTCACTAAAATCATTTGAGACTTTCAGAAACAAAGAGGAAAAATAGAAAGAAAACTAACACACAACAAAAGAAACAAAAAATGATTTAATTATTTTATGAATAGTAGTATGAACATATCTATTCCAAGACATTTTTTCTCTTCTCTTAAGCATTTTGATTAATTCCATACAAAATAACATTTTTGCAACAGTAATAAACAACCTGTAACATTAGTCTCTCTGGTTTCATATGATTTAATAATTATAATAATAATCTTAACCAAAACAAATATCACATGTCTTCCAAGAACAAGAAGGGTTAACATCGAAGTTAAAAATAAATTTGGTAACAATACATTTTTTCAATAAGCTGCCTTTGCTACTTATTATAATTCCTTTGCCAGCAAATTGAATTTCTCCCTGAAACACTACTTTATGACAGGGAACGAACAAACAGCAGCCTTTAGTTTCTCTTTGCAAAATAAACAACACAAAATATAATTATTATTAACTTCAGGACTACCCACATATATAAAAGAAAATTATCTAGAAAGCAGAATCAATGATCTTGTCAATCTGATCCATACTAAAAAAAAAAAAAAATATTAAGAAAATTTGTAACATATAAGAAGGATTATGGATAATACCAGAGTTAAAAGTTCTTCACGTCCGAATAATACTTTATTCATAGCCAACTATTGTACTATCAGTTGAAGGACAAAGGAAATGCACTCAATCCTTCTCCCACTAAGAAAGGTTTCACAACTGTGAGTGGTGGTTCTTTATCATGCCTTCTATTTAATTAGCAAGTTTAGTTTGGTGAGGAGCTGTAGAAAGACTCCAAAATTTGGAGTTGAAAGTATTGGTTCAAGGCCGAGCTCAGACTATACCTTCTTTCTCTTGAACTTCACATTTCTAATCCACACATTTCTCATTTAAATTTCCAAATTCCTCCCATGTCTCTCAATATAGCAGGAAAAAAAATAAAAATCTAGGTATGTACAAACATAAATTATCTGTAGAATTTATGGTTTATAGCAACTGCAATAGATGCGAAATTTGTCCAAAATTCATCACAACATATATCTTCATGTATTATGAGTTTTTTGAGTGGATTTCGTTTGTGTTCAATTGGTTCAAAATAAATGCAGAATGATTCCTTTTCTGCAAAATTAACAAATTGAAGAAAATAGTTTTATATCCCTTCGTAAGAACAGTAAAAATTATTGAAATATTTACTAGTTTTCAAAAATAAACTTTCTTGTCGGTGGACTGTGTGGAATTTTTCAACGCAAGGTGTATGGCTTTTATGCCGGGAGTGTCCGAGGACATTTTACTGAACTGAATGTTTGTATGTACAATTGTGGCATTAATTTGGAAATTTTTGTAAGTCAAAGTTCCTCTAATTAATATTGTAACTTTTTAGTCAGCACAACGCACCAAATTTGTCAATAAGACAAAACTAAAAAATGGCTTTAAAGCTATCTTTACTCAAGTTCTTCTGTCTCAGTTTTCTATTGTATTTTGTAAATAATTAACTATATTATTTTAGTCCTACATAGCTCAGAGGTAGCTGCGACCAGGCGCATATAGAAGCTAACATCCCCATCCACCTAGCCCAGCAAGTTACCACGCGCTGCGGTGTATCGTCGCAGCGCGTGGTAACTTGCTGGGCTAGGTGGATGGGGATGTTAGCTTCTATATGCGCCTGGTCGCAGCTACCTCTGAGCTACCAGACTCTGGACGTGGGTTTCCACAAACCCCGTTTTGAGGTTACGCATCACGGCACGATGGATCGTTCTGTGGAACAATGTTCCACAACAAATTTTGCTCAAATTTGGGAAGTCAGCTGCCAATACGACCTCAAGGATTTGTGGAAACTTCAGAAGAAACATCACCTAATCTAGTGTCTCTTGAGATTCAAAACAAGATTTGTTAACTTAATGTGTGAGGAGAGTTGAGTGCATTTTCCAAGGAGCTGCTGAATTGTAATTCAATGATAATCTCTCTCAAAGATACAAAACAAATCATTATTTTATGGACTGATTTGAGCAATTCATTCAAGTTGTTCCATTGATCCAGCCAATAAACCAACAAAAAGAGAACGACTGTCTTACAAGCTCTTCGATAAGGAGCAATCACAATGCATTTATTCTACAAGCAAGATTTCTGAACCTCCTTCAAATAGTAACATGCCAGCTACAATACCCGTGAGATTGTTTTACACTGCTTTGATTTATGATTAGTACAGTAGTTATTTTAAATGATTAGATTAGTACAGTAGTTATTTTAAATGATTAGATAAGATTTGACAACATGAAAATTGCTCCATGCTTGACTAATCCTGTCGAGAGAAAATTTAACCAGAGGTCGAGAGGACAGCACAGAGACTCCACACTAATAATAATGTGTTTCTGGTTTGATCATTGTTGTTGCCATTCCTCCAGGAAGGAATTTTCTTTGTTGGTTTATGAAGCCTGTATAATAACAACAATCATCTTCAGGCCTTGGCTACCTGGTGTAGATCTACCCTTCAATTTAGACATACTGTTTTTAACTACCATCTCTACTAGGCAACCTGCAGAAGTTCTGTGTAAGCTTTGCTCTAAGGCGAAACCAGTGTCTACATTTCAATAATATGAATGTTGTGAATATTAATTGCAATTTTTAAATGGTCGAGTTGATAACCCATCATTTTGAAAATTTTGTCTGTCTATATTGATTAACGCAAAAAATGCAAAGCCACTTGTTATGGAATATTTCAGTATTAAAGTAAAGACGTTCCCTGGGCTTGGTTTCATCTATATCCCAATTTCCAAAAACAGAAATCCAGAAGATTAATGCACAACATCTCCATCTCACAAAAACACACTTCTCCTGGCAATAAACAGACATGTTAAAAGTAGCAGTTAAACAAGATATATTTAAATGTCCTAAAGCAATTTCCATTTTCAACGATAACCAGCAGATCTTTTAAATTGACTTAAGAAATTCATTAAACACAGAAGACCAAAAAGTTTTATTATTTTTCACCAATTTGAAAGCAAGCTCATATTGGTCATTACTATGGAGTAAGGTGACAACGGACAACATTAGCACGGTAATCTTGTAAATCCTTCAAATAAAAATAAGATTTGTTGGCAAATATAATGCGCATTGGCAAAAAGTTCATTCGGTACATCAATGAACTCATGTTACGACGCCATTAGTATTATAACGAAATGCGATTCATTGATAAATTAATTATTACTGTGTTAATAGATAAGTATACTTCGAATGGTATTTCAATTGAAATGCAACACTAGATGACGGACTACTGTCGACCAAAGTATTATGTGCACTCTAGTTTGAAGGTTGTTTGTGCAGTAACCAATAGACCTACATAACATCCAATAACATCATCATTTTCGTCGTTTTATTTTATGTTAGTTCATGTAGGTTTGGAATTTTTAATTTATATTGTAATATTTTTTATCGCAGTTGGAACACAAAAAGTGCCCGTTTTTAAGCGTGTTTCAACCATGCGTCACATTTAAGAATTATTATCTCAAAACACAGTCATCAGATCAAATCCAAATTTTAACACAATATACATTGGAATGTTGTATAACCAGTATATTAATTTCAAAATTTTGTGTGTCCAAGAAACAAAGTTATAATTTATGTAAGGTAACTTTTTCTCGGCTCGGGGTGGCTGGAAAATGTAGTTCTTGGTCGCGTTGTAATCCTTATGCATCAAAAAGTTATGCGGTATGACTGTGAAATACGTAAATTAATTCACTTATTTTATATCGGTTTGTATTTGTACGAGGAAATAAGACATGGTTCACCAGCTAGCCGCTCCACGAAAGTTGTACAGCGTTGCTGAGCTGGAGCCCATAACTTCGGAGAGAGGCCCGCCACGAGGCGTGCTGGGCTCCATCTTGGCAACACTGTACAGCTTTACCCGGAGCGGCTAGCTGGTGAACCATGTCTTATTTCCTTGTACAAATACAAACCGATATAAAATAAGTGAATTAATTTACGTATTTCAGTCGTACAACATAGCGTTTTGATGTACAAGGATTACAACGTGACCAAGAATTACAATTTCCAACCACCCCGAGCCGAGAAAAAGTTATCTTACAAAAATGATAATTTCGTTTCTTGGACACAAAATTTTGAAATTAATAAACCAGTTATACGACATTCCAATGTATATTGTGTTAAAATGTGGATTTGATCTGATGATGGGTTTTTGTGATAATTCTTAAATGTGACACAGGGTTGAAACACGCTTAAAAACGGGCACGTTTTGTGTTCCAACTGCGATAAAAAAATATTAAAATATAAATTAAAAATTCCAAACCTACATGAACTTACGTAAAATAGATCGACGAAAATGATGATGTTATTGGATTTTATGTAGGTCTATTGGTTACTTCACAAACAACCTTCAAACTCTAGTACACATAATATTTCGGTCGATAGTAAGCACTAATTTTCAGCACTGTTCTTATCAGAAAACTCCTAGTCATCCGTTTCACATTTAGTCCACATTATCCACGTTCTTAATGAAGGCACATCATCTCTGTGATCCTTGGCATTGGCCCTCTTGCCACGACATAATTTCAACAAATCAAATGTAAACTTCATTGCCGCTTATTGATGTATGGAAAAACATAACGTCGCGTTCAATGCATTTCACCAAGTGTAAACGTGAACGCCACATATTAATGAACGCAAAAAAAGAAAAATTATGCCGCATACAGCACCAGCAGTAGATCTGGCTTTTTTTTCTCTTTGGAAGAGACTTGCGCCGCAAGATAGTCTTGTGTTCACTTGACATTAGACAGATCAATCACAAACGCACAGCTAACATCACAAGAATTTATGCGACAAGACAATTTGATTTGTGTAGTAAATATTTACGGACACGTACATTTGACAGAAAAACTCATATCAGATGTATCGTAGCCGTATATCGATATATCACAACTTCGTAACATTTCATCTCATGAAATCATTCCACAATACGAATTACTAAGAGAAACACGTGCATTTCTCAGCCAGCAATATTGCTCTAAATTACGATATCTTATTACAGTTTGTAACTCGTTTGTGTTATTTTCATTACAGATTAATTCATTGTAAGTCCATATGTATTTTACAAAACCCATGATAGCCGATAACAACCTAAAATGGATAAATATGGTGTTTGATATCCTGTTATATAATCCTTGTTTGGGCTTTACCTAAAGTTCTGCCTATTCGTAACGATTTACCATGGTCAAATAAAGTCGTAACCAGATTATGACAAGACTAATGAAAGAGACGGAAACGACAATAGTATGCTAGAAATGAGTAAGCACTGCACTCTGATCCAAGAAGATTCCAAGTTTGTACTCTAATCTCAGGAGTCATAGCTTCTAATGCATACCATGATTTTCAAGACATAATTTGCCCGAAGAAAGTATGCATTACATTTGAGTAAATACGGTATTTAATAACCAAGCCCACTTCCTAGCATCTGTGGAGCCTTCATCAGCAACAATGGCACACTCATCTACCTGAAGACCTGGAACAGCTTCTGGAGCTCATTTATAGCACAAATAATGAAAAAATAATAAAGCTTATCCAACACAAAACATTTGTTAATTTTACAGAAAATCTACAGAAGTTTAGGAAGGTATGCAATCCATTAAATAGGAGCTAAGAAATACCTCTATTTATTTTATCTGGAGAATATCATCTCTCAACCAGCCTGTAAAATCATTTCATTGGTTTCTCGCAACTGTAACTGTTGTGTGTGGTCATTTCTTCGCAAGTGCTTGCAAGCGTGTACTCCAAAGCTATCTGAACTAATCACTTGGAACACCATTCTAATTATTCAACACCAACTCATTTTTGCCATGCAAGTTGATATTCCATTCCCATTACAGCTTATTCTATACCAGAACGCTGCACTGTATTTGTCCCAATTTATTAAATAGAAGTCCTAAATAGCATTATTGTTTCAACTTCGAGAATATCGCCTCATCCAGAAGAGGGGAAAGACAAGCATAGTCCTCTTAACCGTCAAGAATTTATCCGTGCTATCAAAGGCCACAAAAGAAATTTCCATATGTGCAAAGGTGTGGGCAAAAGCTAGATCCTGAATAAAATGTGATATACTGTACATGCCTTATATAATGCATATTTTGCTTAAAAACAATAATAGAATTAAAACTCAACAGCTTTATTGGGGATATCTTAATTAGAGGGGAACACAGTTTGGAGAAAATCTGCACGTCCAAACTTTTAACCTGTATTATCCATTAAACAAAATTATACATTTTAAAATTTATATTCATGTATGTAAATATTCTTTTACTCTCATTTCTCTTTCCATTCAGTAAATATTCTTAATGCTTTTGCTGTAACATGAAGAAAAAAGGAAGGAAATACAGAAGAAACTTTCAGTCTTTAGCTTTATATAAACAGTATCACACTTAAAACACCTTTATCACAATTTACCATTAGTATTGTAACTAGACTCAATACTGCTTGTAGGAGTATCGCCATGATGAAATAGTCAAGGTCTGAAAGGTTGGTGAATATGTGTGATGACTGGGATTTGATTATAGCAATATTCTTAAGTCACTCAACATCATTACATCTTAAGTATATAGAAATAACATTAAAATTTTGCCTGCACTTTAGCTTAAAAAAATCATGAGAATTTCTTGAGACATTTTTTGTAGTTAATTTCACAATGATAAAAAAAAAGATACCATCATTTTATGATAGCTTTTGCCATTCAAAGAATGTAGAAAAACTGCCAATAAAAACTCTTAAGCACTACACACTAAATGAACAAGATCAGGCCACTAGGACTAATACTTGTAAGAAAAATGACTGGTTGTATTTGCAAGAGTTGTTTCCTATGCCAAAGATGTTCTTAAAACATTCATAAGCATAGTTTATAAAAAAAACAATACACTGTGAATGTATTATGTGAAATCTTGAAAGAAGAACTGGTTACTGTCGAGCCCCCTCAGCAGGGGCTATAGCAATGAAGAACTATTGAATGGACTGACAGCACGAATGCTCATCATTGAAGATGGCAGTGCATACTATTACAATCATTCTCATGTAAAGTACACCAATAACACATGCTTCAAGGCAGATTGCCATTCCCCAAGAGCTTACAACCAGTGAAAGGGCCTTGCTTGTTGTAAGAGGCAACTAATAGGAATCTAGAACCTACTGTGATCCACATTCCGCTTCCTGTTGCCCTGTTTTTCTTTTCTTTTCCTCCTCTCTCAATAACCTGTAACAGTCCTGCAAATGCATATCTGCATTTCTCACCCAAGTCTTTAAAATACCATTTGTACCCAAATTCTAAAAGATCCTTTTATATTATAATGCATATAACACAGAAAATGGTGACCATGTACAAGGGCACATTATTGAAAATAGGCTTTATACAACATGAAATAATTTAATTAAACATTACTTGAACATTTGATATCACTCAACATGTGGATGGCAAAGTTCCAGGAGTTTAACCTCAAGATCAGCGAGTCTAAAGAATGTTGCAATAGCAGTGAACAGAAATGACCGACCAATAAAAATCAAACTGGGTAACTATCAGCTGAAGAGCATGAACTATTTCACAAACCTGATTAGTGATTAGTCTAGTTACCAAGGATAATCTAGCCACAAAAGAAATCCCCAACAGGGTACACAAGTGTTCTTTTATTAATAAAATAGAGCTTGTACCTGAATTCTAAAACATTCTTATTTATTATTATGTGGATAAAACACAGAAAATGGCATATCTGCAAGTATGAAGATACATTATTGAAAATAGGCACTTCTACCAAGTGTGGACCCTTCTTTGGAATGACAAGATTCCAAAGAGTGAAAATAGGCACTTCTACTAAGTGTGGACTCTTCTTTGGGATGGCAAGATTCCAAAGAAAGCAAACTATGTTCAATAGTTACTTTATACCAATCCTGATTTACACTATAGAAACATGCACCCTTACAAAGAAATTCATGAAGACTTCAGGCATTAGAGATGAAATTTGTGAGGTCCACCATCCGGAAAACCAAGATGATATGTTAAGGAATGAAGTGGCGAGAAGTGAAGCTGGGATTAAAGAGAGTCAGCACGTCACGACTACAGTGGTTCAGACGTGTGATGAGAATGGAACCTACGAGGACAGCCCAAATACAGCTAGAAAGAGAGGTAGATGGAAAACGGAGGGTTGGAAGACCTAGAACCCGCTGGATGGACATGATCAAGACAAGACATTAAAACCAAGGGAAGGACACTAGAAGATGTCAAAGAGCAAAACATACCAGAATAGAGGAGAATGGAAGAGGCTTGTCAACAGTACCTGGGAAACTGGAACTGTAAATGGATGATTATTATTGATATCATGGTATGTGAAGACTTTAAAAACAGCATTCGAGATTTTGCAGTAAGATAATCCTGCTAAGAAAAGATAAAGAACTATTTCAAACCGGGTCCATTTTGCAATTAACATTCAAATTGCCATCTAACAAGCATAGTCACAGTCTATTATTGCTCTATGCATATGCACCGATTGTCCCCTCATTTGAAGAACGGAGACTGCCAGCTTTGTGTGGCAGGAATTGGCTCGTTTGGAACAATATTACATTTTTTTCCCCCCCACAACAAATACAGAGCAATTGGAACAGAATCACACAAAGGTACACAAGGGTGTAAATTACCTTTGTTGGTATGGATGAATTTTATGTTCTTGCAAACTGTGCACAAGAGACTATTGATTTATATTACTTTTGAAGGGGGGAAAACTCCTGAAGAACTAAACCAAGTGAAGTTTTAATGTCACCCATGCTATGACGGGGGAAAAGTTGTAGGTCATCAATACAAATGCTGCATTGCCTATTTTAAGTAAAGTAGACCACTTCAGGAAGACTGAAATACACCTGGGTGGCCACTCATTTCATGGAAAGAATTATCCCTACAACAATGCAGCCGACTGGTCAGCATAGCAATCTCATTGTTGAACCGTCGAATCACAAAAAAATGAAGAGAATTAACATAACTTCTCAAGTAAAAGAATGGACCAAAATAAAATTAACAAAGTTAATATTAACGATGTTTGTTGTTACAAATAAACTATCTTCAAGCAAACTGTGTATCAATCTATTAACTTAATATTCCTGTGTTTTAAAAGAAACTCACAACAAACCTGACTTGCTTGGCACCCGCATCAATGATTTTGCCTTAGTTTTTATGGTTTTAGTAAGCAGAGTCTCACACCACCACTTGATCCTGAACGTAACCAACAATTGAATGCCTGAATTTTTAAAAATCTTGCCTGGCCTATTGCACTGAAAGCTGTAATATCCAGAGCCAGGTTTAGCTACAATAAGTCTATCAGAAATTTATATTCATAATACAATAAAGAAAGCTTTTCAGACGGTCAACACAAATTAATTCGTGTAGACCAACTGAAAAGCTTGCTTTATTAGAATTAGGCAACACTGAAAAATGGCTTCTATCACTACAATTCATAGTCCCGCTATTCTGAACTAATTGGGAACGAACCATGTTCGGTTTAGCGGGAATTTCGGAATAGGCGGATTTCATTAATAATGTCAACGTATTGACTTGTTAAGGCGTAAATTAAGTGTGGGGACCTCTGCTAGTGTCAGCTCTACATAGTATTGATCAGCCCGTGAACAGGTTCAGTGAAAGTCGGAAGGGAAGGACAGTGACCTTCAACTACTCATAGCGCAGACAATCGACTGTGTTGTAAAAATAGATTTGTCACCCCACTCTACCTATCCCTCTCGTCCCACATGCCATACATACGACTCGCTGCACTGCACTCTGTCTAATCCTATCTATCAGGTCAGTGTTGACTCTAGCAAAGTTTGATGAACTGTGTGCGCTTATTGCAAATTTGTTGAACTGTATTCTCTAATAGCATTTATTTAACTTCCTTGTACAGTATAACAACACATGTACGTTTTAACACGAAAAAACTAATGTCTCCTTGATTTTTCCTGTTTCTAAGTTTAAAAAAAAAAAGGTAAAAGAACAATCGGTAATTTTCTGAACTCTCTTAGGAATAGCGGGACTCTAGTATTTTAATATGTTTAATGCTCTGGATTATAGCTTGTAAGTTCGGTTGACTAATATTATGTTTACTCTTTGCACATTGTGCGCAATAAATCATTATATATACACTATATATCCACTGTAAAAGCGTGATCCATGTATGATGTGTTGACTAAGAACATTTCTTCCATGTTTGTATATTACAGCCAACCACACTATCACATGCCTCTCTCCTGGGCTTTAAAGCAATCTAACTAAGAAACAGTTCTCTACCTCTAACACTTAAAAGTTTTGTGTAATTTTGATAAATGACAAATTTTGTTCACTTTGAAAAGCAAAGACCATTCAAACCCAAATCCAACATGTTGCCCTAGCATGGATCAACTGAACCCCAGCAATACCAGTCTTAATTAAACTGAACAAAGAATGGCTTATGAATATTTAAACGTGAGTAGCGGAAGGTAGTAAACGCAAATAGTTCATTAGAAAATGTGCTTCAAATACCGATCATCAGTTCAGAGTCATCATGTGTTATTTTCCTAAATACATTTCTTCATGAACATTTTCTCAAACTTGCTACTTGCCTCTGGGGTACAGATAAAGGCTGAAAGATTTTGTCTTGTTGCCGATAGACACCTCTCAAAGCAATACCGGTATAATTTCAAAATTTCCAAAATACACAAAAATATTGCACAAACCTCTGTCTCTGTCCTAACTAAATCTAAAAGCATCTGTAGTAAAGTAGGATAAATAAAAGGGATTGACCAGATACTCCTAAAGCAGTACTGACTTAAATTATACATTCATTCAGTAAAGAAAAGTAACTTTTCCATGCCCATGGTCATCTTCTACCTTTCCAGGCATGTAAAAACAAAACACTTGATTGCTCCTCCAATCAATAAAAGATTGAAGTAACATTACACTTCGGAAATTATGCTTTCCAACATCTAAATCTTATGTTTCAATTGTCTTCATCATTCTATTACACTGTTTTTCTACGTTTACACCACAAACAAGTCAACTTAACTTAATCCAGTTAAGTTTCGTCACATATAAAGAATAAACTTGAACAAAGAATGAAAGAACTAAAAATCTTCCATCAGTCCACTAATGATAATTATCCTTCCTGTACGTGATGCACAACATATTCCGCACAGGACATCATTATTCATTTCTTACACATGTAAGGTTCCCTTCAGATCAGAGACCATACAAGAGAGTAAAAAAGTAGAAGAAATCATTTGTTCTATGTCACCTTAATAGAAGTTCGTTATTTGTTTTTTGTTTTACTTGTTAAATGATGAATTAAAAAGTTCTCAATAATAGCACACACTTCCTCTGATCCTGCCAGGAATTATACTGTTATAATAATAATATTACTTACCATATTTCTTTTAAAAAGTGAGATGCGTGTATAAAAAATGCACAGGGAATAACATAAGTCTGGATACCTATTTTGATCAACATTTTACAACCTACAGTACTCCTTATTTTTATTATAATTTAACTTTCAGTCTTTTCAGAAACTGGTGTGTCAATTCTAGTGCAAAGACTTCTCTATCATTTCTTCAGTATAAACAGAGGCCTTTCATAACAATATTGCATTTTCTTGTAACACCAAGCATGTTCCACAGAATAGTTTGTACAATAGTCCTTTCAGCAAACATTCACCAAAAATGGGACATTAAAACTATGTAAGAAATTCACTTCACCTTTCAAACATTACTCCAAATTTAAATGGAGATGGAAAAACCCTGAGTGAATTTGGGAGCATGCTTAGTGAAAGGCCCTCTACGTCAACATGGGGAAATACCCCCACCTAGCTGTCCTGTTGCGAAATTCTATAAGTGGCAGTGAAGAGCAGTGAGGAGAAACAAAATATCAAGATGAAACTAAACAATGCTTAAGCTACTGAAACTGAAGTCAGCTTTTCGAGGAAAATTCAAAATTCACACTTCATAAAGAGATCAAGTTTAACAAGCAAAATATAGCTTCCAGAATTCTAGTAATTACTTCATATTCAGTCTTATGATGATAAAATACCATACACCTTCCATCCAATATATGCTATGAATATCATTTGTTGCTCCTGAGCATTGGAAGAAAAACTACCACATGAAGTCCGATATGCTATTCCTTACTTAAACTGAAGGAACAATACATTAGTAGAATATTAGAATGGTATATATCCCATTCAGAAGACTATTTAAAAAATATCATATATATATGAAACAGAACAAGTAAAATATTTCTTTTTCACATTAGTTCCACACGCCAAATATGATCCTATGAATTGCTTACCGTGATAATTAAAACTGCTGGCAAACAGAAACTGCATATTCATAGATGACAAGATTAAAATCAATGCAGGAAACCAAACAAGGGTCTTCCACAAGTGTCAGCCTTTGCCCTCTCTTGTCCGAGATATACCAACCTGCTGTTTTCTTCTACCTGCATCGGTCTAGTTCGGCTTGAATGGTGACTTACCAATTGCCTTCCAGCATGCAGACTTGGATACCAGAGCACACTTGGACCCTATTTCAAAAACTATGATCAACCATCAGGAAAAAGGATGCAACATAATACCTCAAATACCCTGGCACAAAATCTACCTGTACAAGTTACTGGATGACTTGTCATATATTAAGAATAAAAACTCAGAATAACAAAAATTAACAGCAAACACCTTTAACAAAATGCAGCCCAGAAGCAACAAGTAATATTGAATATGACTAGAGCCATTACCATATAGTTTAAGAAGCTCAACTTCAGTATCACCAACTTTAAAAAAAGACGAAACAGTCATGCTTGTATCAGTTGGTTATCCTGATACAGAGCATCTGGGAGACAAAGCATATTTAAGCAATATTCTCTATCTCTCAGTTGAGAATGTAAGGATGAAACAAGATGACGAAAATTATGGATACGAAGTGCATATACACCCAGCGTTTTAATGAGACTAGCTCACTTCTATGCACATTGCACCTTGCTTCATCCTTGAATACTCGGGACTTATGTTACTCCCCGCTTAGAATGGACATTGGTTCATACCTCACCACAGCCGCCCAAGGCATGTTCGGTCATGCTGAGGCACAGGGACTCGAGGCGAGAGTTGATCTCTGGGTCGGTGGCAGCGCTGGTCTCTTGTGACGGGGGACACTTCGAGAATTTGAGGCCGCAGAAGTGATTTGGTTTTGGTGGAGCAGAACGGGTCCTTTGAAGAGTTGTGTGAGCATCAGGCTGGTTAATGAATTAAAAAATTAGTTCAATGCCAACAACGAAACAAAGCAATAAAGAAACAATAAAATCATCGATAAACAGGAAGGTATTAGTAATTTATAACCCCAGCAACCAGATAGTGATTATTGTCGTTTGAAGGGGCGGAAAATCAAGGTCATCTCCACCTTGTAGACACTTAAATTTTAAATTTATTATAATTTCGAGTTGGATGCCTAAATAAGAAAACTGCCTAATATGAAGAAAACACAAATAAAATTAGTAATTATAATAAACTAACCCCACGAACCTACTATGCTGTCGAAGCAGGCTGCGAGGTGGCGCCGTCCCAGGTGGCGGATAGGGGGACCTCACCGGTTTACAGGCGAACTTGAGTGAAATAAAATAGCTCTCGCGGACCTAACACACTTTAGCCAGAGAACACCTAGAGGCAACTCTCGATCTCAAGAATCGAGTAGTAATTTCGTGATCTTAATCTTCAGATAACCACTATACCGAACGTCAGGTGAAGACCTAAGCGGTCCCTTTGATGTTCTGGTCTGTGAAAAGGCTAACGCGCAAGGAAATTCCCAATTTTTCTGCTTGTTTTTGCAGTACAAGATGTTTCAGCGCATGTTGGTATGTTTCGATAAACTGGCTAGATTACTTTTAAGAAATTCCTTGGTATAAATCTATGAATAAATTAATCATTTTCTCGTTAATTGTGAGCTGCACCAACCTTGCTTTTCATGTGATTAACTGTGTGCGTGAATATAGCTTGTAGTGGTATTTTATACGATAGGCCGAGTAATTCAGTACGAATTTGATATTATATTATATTTCGTTCTGTATAAACCTTGTTTGAGCGGCAAAAGAGTAACCGACTCATTCGATGTTGTGGCGAATCAGGTTTAAAGGTTGGCAATACTGTTACGATTGCACGGAGTTCAAGATGGCTTCTTCAAGTAGACAACGTGTTCAAACTGCAGCTGTAAAGCTTGAATCACCAATAAAATACTTCAAAAATAATAAAAGTGGAGAGAAGTTGAGTAAAAGGTGCAAACAAATGATTTTAAATGTATATACTGTAGTAGGTTGAGGGATGACAATCCAGAGTGGACAGTAGAAGAGTTCTTGAAGAAGACTGCATACTTGACTGGCGTTTCGACATAGGCCTACAGTGTTGACTCGGTGCGCGCTGAATTCGAAGCTCATGGCAAGTCTCCAGCGAGATGTCGACCGGCGTCACAAGGAAAGAGGGTTCATGTGTCACAGTATTCAGAATTTTGTTCTATGTGGAATTCGTAGGAAAGTGCATTTTGTTCTCAAGAATAAAATTCCAACTGTGAAGAAAGTGACAGTGAAAGTTAATGGTGATAGTGACAGTAGTAAATCATCTGACGGCGGTCTCAGTAGAATGGAAGCTATGGAGGAAGATTAGCGACAATATATGTAAGTTATATACACATGTTGTAACCTAACATTTAATCTTATTTATAGGAGAGTGTTTACTTCTCAGTAGCCTATGTCAGCTCAACCGAAAATATTTAGCCAACTCGCCATGTTTTGTAATGCCATTTTGATGAAGGCTAATACCTGACAGTATTATTTTCCTATGCGCGGTATAATTATTATTTTGTTTTATAATTACCCTCCACTTCAAGTTACAGTTAAGTCTTTGTACTGAAAATAGATCATTCTGCCTTCTGATTCTCAAGAGTACGTGTCGTAACGCTTCAAGGAAGCAGCTGTTTCTCCACGTCTACTTTCGATATTTCCCGAGATAAGAGGCTGACGGATGACACATAAGCAATTAGTTGATTTATAGGGTTCAAGGACACACGTCATTTCCTATTTGTATATTACGTACTCTTCGTTCATGTGTTATACCTCTCTTAACCCAAATAATGTTATAATGTTTTAAATAATCGCACGATAACTTAAAACTACAAGCATCCTTTTTTTTTAAATTAGCATAGAGCTTCGGGTTTCGCCGTGATGGGAAAACATATTTGGTTCAGTGAATATACCGTAGGTAAATTCGTAATTGAAGTGAATCAAAGGTCCGAACGCAATCAAGTCGTTTATGGTTAAGGTAGTTTCAAATACTCGATCAGATGCGCGCCATGCTGGAAACACAACACGGGACAGAAAGAGAAGGTGCGCGGAGGGACAGAGAGAGAAGATACGCGGAGGGATATTTTCCTCAGGTCTTGACCTGACTTAGGGTATAGTTGTATATTGAACGTTTAACTAAGGCATGATGGAACACAAACTACTAAAGCAACTACTCCGGGCACCAGACACACGTCCGGTCTTCCCCGATCATGCTTCAGAGAAGGATCAGAGCTTCTCAAAATCTCTTAGCCCCAAGAAAAAGAATTTCTTGGGTACCATTTACATCAATACCCTGTTGAAAACAGGAAAGCTCAAACAACTGACTGACGTCCTGGACAAATTTGATTTTCAAATCCTAGCAACTCAGGAAACAGGATTCCAAGATGAGAACCATTTCAACTCTGAAAACTTCAGGATATTTAAGGGCAAACCAGCCATTAATATCGAAGGCAATTTATTAATGTTTGGAACGGCTTTTGCAGTGAGGAAACTATCTTAGATTCAGTTATCAACTTCACATCATCATGTGAAAGAATTTCAGTGCTTACAGTGAAATCAAGCAACAAGGCATATGCCTTCATAAATGCCCATGCTCCCACTAAAATAGACAATAAGAGAAATCCACACACTGTTGAAAATTTTTCGTAGTAAAAAATTAAATTCCCTAAACATCATGTGAAAATCTTATTAGGGAATTTCAATTTACAGGTATAATAATAATAATAATAATATTGTATGGCCTCGGGTGCAAGCTTTGTAATTTGACACCCAGAGGGTAGCTTGCATGTCGAATTTTGTTGTTCCTTGAATCACTATGAAAGTCAAGGAGGTTAGATATCTAAGCTCCTTGAACACTATAGCACTTTCTAGTATAGAAATGAGGAACTTTATGTTGGCGGAAACTCCCGAGATTAATTTTGCCATTATGAACACGGCCTACTGAATTCAAATGGGTTCTTTGACATGCCAACATCGTACGACATGTGTGTCGTATTTTTGCCGCCTTTCAAAAAAAAAAAAAAAAAACAACCACTTACCACGGCCAGGAGCGAACCTGCAATCTTGGGGTTAGTAGACCGACACGCTATCCACTCACCCACCGTGGCAAGCTAATGTAGAGGTCATCCTGCACATCGTCGGACTAATAAGAATAGAGAGCATCTAATAAGCTTTGGACACCATTCATGCTGAGACTTTTGTCCACGGACTTTGTGAGACCATCACACAAAAAGAAAACCAGGAGATCACCTAACCCATTATTAGGGGAATTTCAGATAGATCACGTGGCTATTTCCGCAAAGAATATGCTTGAGATTCAGAAAGATTAAAGTATGGAAGGGAGTGGTGGATTCGGATCACTACCTCACCCAAATCAAGGTTCGGTTTCAACGAAACAGACCCAAACTTAAGGCAACTGGTTTCCAAGAGTTGATCCGGACTGCTTGAGGAAGAACGCCGATGTTTATGTACGAGACTTACAGGAACAAAATCCTAGGGAGTGTCCAGACCTCCGCAAAACATTAGTCATCAGCCCTGAAATTAGGACAACCACCTAGGAAACGAAAGCACAGATGGCGGAACACAACCTGTGAAGAAGCCGTCAATAACCGAACCAAAGCATGGAATCGATGGAATGGACATCAAACAGTCGAAAGATGGGAGAACGTCCTAAAGACTCAAAAATTGACCTCTAAAACAATCCAGTGCGAAAAACTTGCCTACAACAAAATCAGACTCACAGGGATAGAACAGGATTTCCAGAAGAACACCACTCGAAATTTTACAAGGCATTCCGTAAGGACTTGTCAGGGTACAAACCACCAACATTACGATTCCGTAGACCTAATGGACGTCTAGAAACAAACACTGAAGAGAACTGCAAGACACTGGCAAATTATTTCCGAAATCTACTGAACTGTGATCCTCCAGTGGAAAGGCTGAAGTTTGAAACTCCTGTACCAAACCCAGACTCAATTTGCCCCAACAACTCAAGAAATAAAAGAGAATCAAATGGCTCGAAAATAACAACGCCTCTGAGAACCATGGCATAACGCCGAGATGTTGAAAATAGGAAGAGATGACTTCATAAGGGGAATTCATACACTCCTAACATATGGGAGAGCAAAATGATTCCAAAGGACAGGAAGAATGCCATTATTCATCCGTTGCATAAAAAAGGCGACCGAGTTAGTGTTATTTTAAGGGGTGGAACTACGAGGCGACCGAGCGGACCCCAACAACTACAGAGGTAATATCTCTTTACCAATTACCGTATTTCCTCGCATAATCGTCGCCACCGGGTAATCGTCGCACCCCACTTTTCAAACACTAAAAGAGGTTTATAAATGTTTTATCGCATAATCGTCGCATAGCATATTCGTATTTGTGCGCCAGTCAGTTGCGCGACTTTGTCAGAAGAAAAATATATCGTCTTTATGCTTGCGGGCTATGAACTGTGACGCGAACGGCAAGCTTCGTCACTTAGCACATTCCGCGAGCGTATAATCTGGCGTGATCTTGTCAGGAGTAACTAATCTCGTCTTTATGGCGCTGGATTGGTCACACACTAAGGAAGCCGGACGGAGCTATTGAGAGGGCGGCGCTAGACTGGAATCCTCAAGGCGCCAGGAAGCGAGGTCGACCTAAGAAGACCTGGAAGAGGACGATCGAAAATGAAATTGCAGAGGTGGACAAGAACTGGAGTCAAGTGAAGAGAATGGCCATGAACCGTACTGCATGGAAAAATTTCGCCAGGCCCTATGCTCTGGAAGGAGCGGCAGGAATTAAGTAAGTAAGTAAGTATTCCTGCGGGCTATGAACTATGACACGAGCGGCCACCGCACATTCCGCGAGTTTATAGGCCTAATCTGGCGTGATCTTGTCGAGAGAAAGTATCTCGTCTGTATGCCTGCGGTCTATGAACTGTAACGCGAGCGGCCAGCGCACATTCCGCGAGCTTATAGGCCTAATCTTGCGGGATCTTGTCAGCAGAAACTAATCTCGCTTTTATGCCTGCGGGCTATGAACTGTGACGCGAGCGGCCAGCCTCAATTCTTAGCAGATTCCGCGAGCTTATAGGCCTAATCTGGCGTGATCTTGTCAAGAGATAGTAATCTCTTCTTTATGCCTGCGGGCTATGAACTGCGCCGCGAGCGGAAATCGCACATTCCGCGAGCTTATAGGCCTTACTGGCGTGATCTTGTCAGCAGAAAGTAATCTCGTATTTATGCCTGCGGGCTATGAACCGCGACGCGAACGGCCAGCGCACATTCCGCGAGTTTATAGGCCAAATCTGGTGTGATCTTGTCAGCAGAAAGTAATCTCGTATTTATACCTGCGGGCTATGAACTGTGACGCGAGCGGCCAGCGCACATTCCGCGAGCTTATAGGCCTAATCTGGCGTGATCTTATCGAGAGAAAGTAATCTCGTCTGTATGCCTGCGGGCTATGAACTGCGACGCGAGCGGCCTGCGCACATTCCGCGAGCTTATAGGCCTAATCTTGCGTGATCTTGTCAGCAGAAACTAATCTCGCTTTTATGCCTGCGGGCTATGAACTGTGACGCGAGCGGCCAGCCTCAATTCTTAGCAGATTCCGCGAGCTTATAGGCCTAATCTGGCGTGATATTGTCAAGAGATAGTAATCTCTTCTTTATGCCTGCGGGCTATGAACTGCGACGCGAGCGGCCAGCGCACATTCCGCGTGCTTATAGACCTTACTGGCGTGATCTTGTCAGCAGAAAGTAATCTCGTATTTACGCCTGCGGGCTGTGAACTGTGACGCAAGCGGCCAGCGCACATCCCGCGAGCTTATTGGCCTTATCTGGCGTGATCTTATCAGGAGAAAGTAATTGCGTCTTATTTCTGCGGGCTATGAACCGCGGCGCGAACGGCCAGCTTCGTCAGCACATTCCGCGAACTTTAACCTGTCGTGACCTTGTTAGGAGAAAGAAGCCTATCTCTGCCTGAGGCTGTGGCACACGCTACGGGAATGACTGGCCCGTGCAGAAAATAATAATACAGTATATTCTTTGAACTTTAATATTCTTCGCATAATCGTCGCACCCGGCTTTTTTCCATGAATTTTAGGCTAAAAAAGTGCGACGATTATGCGAGGAAATACGGTATATACAAGATATTATCTAAAGCGCTACCAGGAGAGTTAGCCGTGGTCGTTACGGAGTGGTTGCAAGCAGTCGCTCACATCTAGGAGACGAGAGGGTTCGAATCCCCCCACCGGCAACAAATACCACCTCTAGCAATTAATTATCCAAGTGAAGATTGATGGCGTTAGGGGTCCAGGACACAGACGAATATCCTGGCTAAAGAACTTAAGCCAGTGTCACTGTTTAGAACTGCTATGGACAAATGGCAGATCATGCTACTGATCGCAAATGTTCTTGGAGGACGAGGCACTTGAAGACGAATAAGAAGAATATTCTGTAAGAGTGGATTAAACATCACGTCTGTTGCTTTGTTAGAGGAAAACAACATTGAAATCCTCACTATCAAAATAGCACAGTTCTCTGTAACATCTGTTTAAAAGCCAACTGAAGAGAGCTTTGTGTTTAAGGAACCTACCAGTTTCAAATATAGTAACTTCAACTTAATAATTGGTGATTTCAACTATCATGGAACTACAGGGGGGGGTATACATCTACAGATGAAAATGGTGCAGAGCTAGAAAAGTGGTCTGAAAATAATGGACTCAGTCTGGTTTATAACCCAAAACAACCATCATCGTTTAACAGCGGCCGATGGAGAAGAGGATATAATCCTGATCTAATTTTTATTACTAACACCAAAATTGTTGGTAAGGCAATTCCCCGCTCACAGCATCGACCCTTGATATGCAGAATTGAACCAATTGTTAAACCAGAAAATGTACCTTTCCAACGTGGGTTCAACTTCAAGAAGGCGAACTGGCCTAAGTTCAGTTGTGAACTTAACCACAACCAGAAAATTACGACACTTATTTCCGTAGTGAAAAAAGTCTCGCGAAAGAACATACCAAGAGGATGCAGAACAGAATATATCCCAGGTCTTTCTGATCAGAATATCTCTCTTTTGGATAACTACTGCAACTTGTATGATATGGACCCCTTCTGCAAGGAAACCATGGAAGCTGGACATGCACTGATGATTTCTCTCTGTTAGACATGAGCAGACAGATGGAGTAGCTTGGTTTCTAATATCGATAGTAGAATAGTAGACAAGCCTGGTATCTTCTTAAGAATCTCAGTGGGGATCCAACTAGCCCACCTTTCTACTTTACTCAAGTAATTGCTTATCAGGTAGCACACCAATTGATCCTAAATCTAAGCCAAATACACAGAAACTTGAAGGGTATATTGAAGAAGAGACTGATTTCTTTAAAGACCTGTTTACAATGGAAGAACTTATGAAAGCAATCGAAGGTCTGAAATCGAACAAGGCAGCTGGGTTGGATGATCTCAGAGCGGAGGGAATAAAAACAATTTGGACCAGCAACACTGCAATAGTTACTTTCATTGATGAACAACTGTACATCCAGGCTGAAGATTCCGAAGGTATGGAGAAATGCTCGCATAGTTGCGATCCTAAAACCTGGGAAGACACCTGATAGCCCAAAGAACCTTTGGCCAGTTTCACTTCTGTGTCACACCTCTAAGTTGCAGGAGAGAACGATGCTCAATAGAATATCTGATTCTAACGATAGCAAACTGATTTCTGAACAGGCAAGCTTTAGACCAGGCAGGTCATGCTGTGGACAAATTCTGAACCTTACTCAGTACATAGAGAATGGCTTTGAGGAACAGTGCATTACTGGTGTAGCCTTCATAGATTTAACTGCTGCTTACGACACTGTTAATCGTAACACACTACTAGTCAGATTTATGAACTGACAAAGGACTACAGGCTGACCTCACTGCTAAGAACTTTCTTTGAGAACAGAAGAATCGACTCCCTCAAGGTAGCATCTTAGCACCACTGCTTTGCAATGTATATACCAATGACCACCCCAGAACTGAAGGCACCTGACGATTTATCTATGCAGATGATACTGCAGTAGCCGTGCAAGGTCGTAGCTTTGAAGAAGTACAACATTTTTTATCCTGTGCCTTGAAAGAACTTGGTCCATACTATCACAGAAATAATTTGAAGCCAAATCCATACAAAACGCATGTTTGTGCTTTCCACCTGCAAAATAAAGAAGCCAAGAGGACACTGAACATTAAATAGCAAGGTGAAACAATCCTTCATTGTTTTACAACAAAATATCTTGGCGTCACCCTAGATCGAACTCTGTCTTTAAAGCGACATTGCTTGAACACCAAAAGTAAAAGTATCTGCACAAAATAACATACTAAGATGCCTAACAGGAAGGACATGGGGTGCTCACCCCAACACTCTCAGAACTTCAGCCCTTGGACTGAGCTTCTCAGCTGCCGAATATACAGCACCAGTTTGGCTTTCTTCTCCACATTCCAAAGAGGTGGATATAGCTCTGAATGAGACTTCTAGGATTGTGTCTGCATGTCTTAGACCAACACAGGATGTCTACTGCAAGGATGAAATAAAAATTAGTTACTTTTTAGCTACCTTTTAGTTAATTATAGTTACCTTATAATTCAAGATACGTTCGAATAAAAATAAAGTTTGCATTTCTATGCCCGATTTAAGTTTGTCCATTCGATTCCATTTCATTGATATTGAAATGTTTGCTTAGCAGTGGGTAGCAGTGAACATCATTGCGGAGAAGTAAGGTTATGGCAGTCTCATGAAAGTAGTGGGCATTTTGATGATATATGAACGTCGCAGCATTTATACGAAGTAATAGATCAATATATAATTGATCTTAAGAATAAATTAAGGTGCTAGTAAAACTCGGCAATTCTTCTAGGTTTGTGCCGTGTCTTGTGTGGGTTTCACCTAGGACACCAAGCTGGCTCTTGGTGTCCCCACTGGAGTAGCGAACTGTGTGCCACCTCCCTTTATATAAGGTGCAACTGCACCTCTTGACTGCGAGAACTAAAATCCCAAGCAGCCATAACCTCCTTATGAAGGCTTCCAAAAAGATATTGGCTTTCACGGCCAGTAGGTTATGGCTGCTTGGGATTTTAGTTCTCACAGTCAAGAGGTCCAGTTGCACCTTATATAAAGGGAGGTGGCGCGCAGTTCGCTACTCCAGTGGGGGTCCGGGCGGGGACACCAAGAGCCCGCCGATGAGCCAGCTTGGTGTCCGAGGCGAAACCCACACAAGACACGGCACAAACCTAGAAGAATTGCAGAGTTTTAATTCACTGGCCGTGAAAGCCAATATACCATCTTTTTGGAAGCCTTCATAGGGAGGTTATGGCTGCTTGGGATTTTAGTTCTCACAGTCAAGAGGTGCAGTTGCACCTTATATAAAGGGAGGTGGCGCACAGTTCGCTACTCCAGTGGGGGTCTGGGCGGGGACACCAAGAGCCCGCCGATGAGCCAGCTTGGTGTCCTAGGCGAAACCCACACAAGACACGGCACAAACCTAGAAGAATTGCCGAGTTTTATTCACTGGCCGTGAAAGCCAATATACCGTCTTTAAGGTATCTAGTACCTTGAGAGAACCATTTCTAACAGATCTCTTACCTACATTAAAGTAATCGAGTGTCGTATTTCTTTTTAAAACCACCCAGTATTGATATCGTGTCAGGAGATGGCAGTTCAACACACTGTGACGGGGTGCGGGCTTGCAGTACACATGCGCGGCTCGCCTATTCCAAACCTAAATGTAACGACTTCCCGCATGCCAATGGTTGTCATTGCAGCAGACGACACACAGCCAGTGAAAGAAGGAATGTTCTGAGTGAAGCAAGTAGTAACCACCTTAATGTTCTTGGAATGCGAGATACGAAGCAGTTCAAACTCAACTGCCATCTCCTGAGGCTATATCAATGTACAGAGTCCGCCAGAAAAATGTATACACTCTTTGCGACGATATCGGGATATGGACATTGTCAACTGTTATCATTGTTTTAAAATGTTGTAGTATGATCTTTCGCTCAACAGATGTCGGTAATTACATCACGATAGTGGGAAAAAGAAATGGCTGGAGCACGCTTGACGTTCGAGCAGTGAAAGTACATTCTGAAGTGGTTTATCGGGTTTGGTAATGCCGTTGAAGTGCAACGTCAGTGGAGGAGGGAGTTTGAAACGGAACCCCCAACACACCTAACAAACGCATTACTGGGAAGTTTCAGACGCATGGAGCAATTTGTGATATTCACAAGGGAAGATCGGGAAGAACGCGTACAGCTACTAGTCCTGCTTTGTCGGCTCACGTGTTGGAAAGGTTTGCTAATTCTCCACAGAAGTCTGCTACGCAATGTGCGCGGGAAGTGGGGATTAGCAGTACAAGTGTACGATGGATCTTGAAAACAGCTAAGAGGAAAGTTTACATCCCACGATTACTGCATGTGCTTAATGAGGATGATCCAGATCTTCGAATGCAATTTTGTGAATGGTATCAGCAAATGGTCACCCAAGATGAACAATTTCTGACAAAGTTAGTGTGGTCTGATGAAGCCCAGTTTAAACTTAATGGAACAGTGAATCGACATAACTGTGTCTACTGGGCTCCGGAAAATCCGCATGTTCATGTGGACAAGGCGGTCAATCTACCAGGGGTTAATGTCTGGTGTGGACTGTCGTCGAGGGGCTTACTAGGACCCTTTTTCTTTGATGGTACTGTCACTGGAGCAGTGTACTTGGGAATGTTACGCACAATAATTTTACCAGCTGTACATCCGCTTTATGGAGCCGATGATGAAGTCTTCTACCAACAGGACGGGGCGCCACCACACTACCATGTAGCAGTAAGAGCTTTCCTGGATGACAATCTGCCGGAACAATGGATTGGACGAAGAGGGCCCATTGAGTTCCCCCCACGGTCGCCAGATCTTATCCCAATGGACTTTTACTTGTGGGGAACTGTGGAAAATCATGTCTATCGACGTAAACCGCGCACGCTGGAGGCCCTTCGCCAGGAGATTACAGCGGCATGTGCAGCGGTCCCCATTCAAACATCGACGGACGTCGTTGCAGCGACCGCTCGTCGTTCTGCTATGTGTCTGGCGGCCAACGGTGAACATTTTGAACATCTCATGTAACCATATGTTTAACTGAAGACAGTACTACATGTGTAATCAAAATTTAAATGTAAAAGAAACACAAAATAAATAGTTTTTGTTCCGCAAAGAGTGTATACATTTTTCTGCCGGACTCTGTATCTACTGTAAAGTATTTCATTGGAGACTATATTACATTTAGCACAATAATTTCCATTTTCACAAGTAATGAGGTTGGTTTGCGTGCAATTCGGGAAAACCTCTTTCAATTACTATTAATAATTACTTTGTGTACTGTATATACGTATATCCCAATTTTCCTTTCATCAAACATTGAGCTTTTTCGTGCATAGAGGCAAGTTGAAGTAATATAGATCCAATTCATGGGACATTTGGATAGAATGGACCAACTAGGTTAACACACAAGATCTATACGCTTTTTCAGAAAAAGGCAACAAGGTCCAATTGGTACAAACAGGCGGAAAAGTACTTTGCTGAATTAGGTTTTCCCAATCTCAAGGATCAAGAGGAAATTAGGAAAATCACTCTTACACAGGGTTTTGAGGCAGAACAGAGAAGACCTACCAGACATGTCTGGTCGCAGCAACGAAGACTCGCTCAATCATTGCGCATGAAGAGTTATTGGGCAAACATCTAGGCCAATAAGTTTTGATTCCGCATGGTCCTAGGAGACCCATTCGCGAAGTAGTAGAAGAAGAAATTACATTTACTTATTTATGTAAACATAGTTCTTTATTACTTATCAACCTAAAATTGTTCAGCAAGCGATTTCTTTGTACACGTATAAAAAAAATCTAATTGTTTTTTTCCTTTATAATGTGTATTTTAAGATGACATTCGTGTATACAAAGAAAATAATGTTCACGTAATTTTGTTTAATATCAAGATTGCTGAAGAAGATCACAAGGTGATCGAAACATGTACAAATATTATTTTTGACCAATTTAGTATTCATTAGGTGGAAACTTTTTGAAAGGAAAAGAAATTGCTTTTTAGTGGTTCAAGTAACCTGTTTTGCAATCCCCAATTGACAAGATGACCTCGCTGCTCCGCCCCTGTAAACAATAATAATAGCCTAATTGAAGAACTGACTTGGGGAGTGCCTTGTCCAGGATCAGGAGTAAGACACTACCACTATCCCAACAAGCCAAATAATAATAATAATAATAATAATAATAACATTTTTTGTCTCTTAACTGTTGTGGTATAGAGATGCTGGGGTGATGAAATTTTGACACGGAGGAGGGGTTTTAAAATGCCAGTAAATCTAATGACGTGAAGCAGTCACATTTTAACACCTGTAAATGCCATTGCATTGAACCAGGTCAAATCCACAATCACAGGAAAGTAAGGACAGAATCAAGTAAATTCGGACCATCCTCTATCTCCTCTGCGGCTTAAGTAGCGGTAAGCACTCTTTAGCAAGATCTTTCTGTACAGGAACTCCTGCCATTTTCTTTCTTTCCTGCGTTGGTCCAACTTTCACTTGATCCACTCCATTCACTTGAAGATCTATATGAATAAAACCCCCAATTCTCTCGCACTATTTTGAGCAACAGAACAACTAAGTACATCAATGCAGCATTGATAAATTTAGTGTCTATTTCTGTCTAAACATGCAGATTGGAGTATTATAATCTTATTGCTGTTCCCCTGAAGACAAACACAATCATCTATGGGTTATTCACTCACCTCTGGCAGTGGGTCCTGGAGACTAGGTCTCTTGGCAAGGAAGGTAGCTCCCGCCCCAGCACCGCTGCCCACCACAGTCAGGCTGCTGCGGTGCTGAGGCACCATGGGGTATAGGCTCGAAAAGCCTGAGGTGACAGTCTTGTTGTTGCGGCTCTGCTGGCTAGAGGTCTGCGAGGAAGTAGGTGGACCCGGGAACCGCTGTTGGGGACGCGTGCCGCCTAGCGAGTGATGGAGATGCGGAAACCCGTTGTGATTCGACGAGGGGGCAGTCACCGAGAACTGGTTATGGTGGTGCCATCTGGGAGATAGCAACATAAACAAATAACGAAAGAAAAGATTGTGAATTTTCATAAAAGGAACCTCACTGAGAGTAAGGGAAATTTCTTTCAAGTTGTTCATTTAACATTGGACTAATACACTAGTGTCCAAAACTTAAGCATAATAACTAAACGAGGCAAACTGAAGCTGAATCACACACCATATGTCACACAACTTCTCCAAAAATAACAGTGTCAGAAAGGTTCTGATAGCTAAGGTACACCTTTGTCAACAACTAACAAAACTTGGCAATGACTTCCATAACAAAATATGCTGTTAATAGGGTATATGCTGCCCCACATGCTTCGCAGCGACGTGGCATGCTCTCAATCAGATGGTCCAAGAGCTCTTGTGGCAGTCTATCCCATTCCTCCAAAAGGGCAATGCGAAGGTCTTGGAGGGTCCTTGGTGGAGACTGACTGGATGAAATTCGCCTCCCCAATGCACCCCAGGCATGTTCCATAGGATACAGATTTGGAGACCTCGCTGGCGATGAATGTCTTTCCCAGCCATAAATTCATCCAACAGAGCAGCGTGGTGCGGTCGGGCATTATCGTCCATTAAGAGAAAGTCTGGACCAACCGCACCTCTGAAGAGTCAAACATGTGGTCTCAGTACCCCAACCCTGTATCTCCGAGTGTTCAAAGTGTTCCTCAGACAACCAATGAAGATGTGCAGGTCCGCATGGCCATTCAACATGATGCCACCCCGCACCATGACGCCACCACCACCATACTGGTCCCGTTCCACCATGTTCCTGTGGTTATATCGGCTACCCGGTTCTCTCCAGATTAATGTGCGACGGGAATCTTTCTGCAAACTGAAGCGGGATTCATCTGTGAAGAGCACGTGCCTCCATTCATTCATGGTCCAGTTTCGACGTCGACTGCTCCACAGTAAACAAGCCCGTCTGTGCTGGAGTGAGCAGGACATACACACCGCAGTACGCCTGGCTAACAGCCCTGCTGTTCTGAGCCTCTGGTATACATTTTGCCAGGAAACGGCAACCCCTGAGATGGCTGCAAGCTCCGCTGAAAATTTGTCTTGCAGGTGCACTCAGATTTTGTTGGGCGGTTAAGGCCACATATCGGTCCTGCTGTGAGGGTGGGGGGTTACTCTTGGTCGACCTGGTACTGGCCTACGACTAACATCTCCTGTGTCTCGAAATAGTCTCCAAAGCCTGGAAATGACAGTTTGTGGCACATTCAAGGATACGGTGACTTCGGTCTGTATATGTGCTGCTTCCAGGTGGCCGAGTATCAGGGTGTCTACTGTAAGGATGAAGTAAAAATTAGTTACTTATTAGCTACCTTTTAGTTAATTTTAGTTACCATTGAATTCAAGATACGTCTGCGGTCTGCAGGCAAAGGGGCTCATCACGCGGTGAAGAAAAACAACAATGAACTGTGATTAAAGCGGTAAATACAATTCACTTAGGGTGTTATAAAAAAACTAATACTAGATATTTATTATCAAATGAGTTGTTTCAGCTAATATGTCGTCTTGAGCACAAGGCGTTTTTATAATTGCCAAGAAGTTGCTCTGCTCCTAACCGTTTGGCGAGATTTCCTTTGTCCCCGCGGTAGATCACGAAGAAATTTATGGGACGTTACGTGATTGTAACCGAATTCTGTCTTCGCTGTCAAGTACGGAGAAATATCGAGATATTACACGATCGGCGCTGGTCTCCACCCGTTTGTCGAGATTCCCATAGTTTTCACGATAGAACACGGATAAATATTGTGATTTAGATAATCGGCACACTTTTAGTCGTTCGATGAGATTTCCATTGTCCTCATGGTCGGGCACGAGAAAATATAGTACTATTACGCAATCGGCGCCACTTGCTGTCCGTCTGACAAGAATCCAGTTGTCCTCGTCATTGAATGCGGAGAAATATCGCGATGTATCGCAATCGCTGCCGCTCTCGGCCGTTTTAAGAGATTCACGTTGTCCTCGCGATATTATGCAATCCGCGCCGCACCCGGCCATTGAACGATTGTCTATCTGTACGGACAGAATGGTGGAGGCAAGCCCAAGGTTGGTCATGGTTAAAATTCACGAGTAGTTACGGACATGTTGTAAGGCCGGCGCCGTGATTCCCGCTGTCCCTATGCTGTGGTTGGGAGTTCATCAGTTCAGGGTGGATCGTGAGGAAAAATTAATTAGTATCGCTGTCATTTCTAAGTGGGTTGATGCACTTCTCGCTCCCCGTACGCTTTTAAGTATATTGGGGTCATGGGAAAAGTAGCGAGCAAGTTTCGGAATGTTTCGTGATTGGTGCCCAATCACCTTTGACGGGATTCCAGCAGTCCTCGTGGTCACAAGTTCACGATAGGGGACGGGTTTTATGATTTTACGCATCTGACGTCGATCTCGGTCCATTTGACGAGATTCCCACAGGCAAGTCACGCGGTCAGCCGGCCGTCTTGAGGATGAATGTTCGAAGTAGGTATCAAATATTAAGAATTATTCTGAAAGGATTGCTCGAATAATACGACAAGAGGACACGTTTTCTTTCGAATGCTAATTATACAACTTATACAAGTTTTCGAAATGACCGTTTAGATTATAATATATCCGATGGAACCAAAGTTCGAAGGAAAAATCGACATATAACGGAATTTCGAATTAACCATACTGGATGTCACAAATATAAGAGACAGATTTTTAAAATAAGTTATAGCCTACGTATTTCGAAGCTTTTTCATAATTCTTTTACGAAACTGTAACATTTCGCAAGATTGCGACATTATATTATTTCGCGTTATTTCTAGACTTCAATTTGACATAGTCTCCAAATAAATGCGAGAAATGCGAGGTTTCTGATTAGCTTCAGAAGTTTTCGCGAATAAACGTCTCGCGAAAAGTCAATAACACAGAAAAATATTTCACACAAAACTAAAAAGTCTTCTTGATGCCGAAAATATACGCTGAACGATGTATGCCACTCAGGGTATCCTCAGTATGCATTTCCTCGGGGTCGGGCACGGGGAAATATAGCTTATGACATCAGCGCCGCTTGCGTGAAACTCGCTACATCGCAATCTCTAAGCCTAGGGGCGCGAGTTTAAATGATTCAATCCGCCTTCAAAAAATTTTCGTTACCCGTATGTAAAATTCGTTACTTTTGTTACCCATTTGTAAAATTAGTTACTTTTTCGTTACTTTCGTTACCGGTCGACACCCTGAGTATTCTACCCTGCAAAACAGGATCCAAATGGCATCGTTGTGTCATGTTGTCACGTTCACCACGGGGCTACACTCCACACACTATTACAGGGCAAACACGACTGAGGGAATATGGAACGCAGGCACTGGCTGTGTTTACCTTGTGGTTATGTCGCTAGTCGAAGCAGGGAATACTCCTGCGAACACGTAAGGTATACTCCTGCGAACACGTAAGGTTGGTAGGTATGGAATTTTACATAAAGGACAAGTACCGTATTTGCTCGCGTATATCTCGCACTTTTTTTCCTGAAATTTCAACTAAAAAAATGGGGTGCGAGATATACACGAGCCGAAAATACGAGTGAAATTTGTCGGTGCAAGATATACGCGGGGAATTTCCGTATTCCCGAAAAAACAAAATTTTCATTATTGAAACAAGGCAACTGGTATACGGTACTCACCCTATTCATTATCACTGCCGTCACTGCTACCGATCTCCGAGGTACTCTCGCGTGCATCATTCTGCTCATCATCCCACACGGCTTCATCCTGACTTCCGACCAATGCATTTGCGATGCCTGTCTTCAAGAAGCTCTTCACAACAATGTCCGGCGACACCATAACCCACGCCCGTATAACCCAATCACACACGAGTTCAACTGACGGCCTCTTTATTTTGCCTGCTGGCGTCAGGTCGTGGTCCCCTCCCGCCATCCATTCGGCGTACAATTTACGCATGTTGTCCTTGAAGGGTTTATTGACGGAAACATCTAAGGGCAGAAGACGATGTGTGAGTCCACCAGGAATTACAACAAGATCCGTTTTCATTTCTTGAAGACGTTTCTTCGTGTCTTCCACCAAGTGTCCGCGGAAACTGTCCCACACTAGCATTGCCGGGCGTCGAAGCAATGCCCCTGGCCGTGCTCCCCACACTGTACGGACCCAGTCCTGGATAAGAGCTGTATCCATCCATCCTTTCTCTTGCACGCGAACATGAATGCCTTTAGGAAACTTCGCTTTAGGCATTGTTTTTCTTTTAAAAATAACATATGGTGGCAATTTTCTTCCGTCCGCGGTTACTGCTAGCGTGACTGTGCAGCGTTGTTTCTCACACCCAGTTGTACGCACAAGGACGCTAGATTCTCCCTTCTTGTTTATGGTAGTGTTGGATGGCATGTCGAAGTTTATCGGAGTCTGATCTGCGTTGCCGATTTGAGATAGCAGGTAATTGTTCGTCTTCCGCATTGCTATCACATGAAGATGAAACTCGATAATTTTGTCATTGAAATCACTCGGCATTCTCTGACAGAGAGATGTTCGTCTTCGCAGACATAAGCCCTTTCTTTTCATAAACCTACGGATGACTGATGTGGCGCGCTAATCGCTAATTCAAACGTGTATATGGCAGCGCAGCGTCTCGATCCCTAATCGACTCGCATCGGACAAGTTCGGATCAACTCGTCGTTGCTCGCTTGTCCTGTTAGTATCGCTTCGGGTAAGTTCCTGGACAATGACGACTGTTGTGGCGGGCTAAATCGAACGTGTTTATACCTCAAGGTTATTACGGTCATTTATATGACGGCGTCAAAAATGAAGGTGAGATATATGCGAGTACTTTTTCCCCCTGAAATTTCAACCAAAAAAATGGGGTGCGAGATATACGCGGGGGCGAGATATATGCGAGCAAATACGGTATATACAATATTATACAAAAACCTGCAAAGAATACATGTTACTAAGTTGTGAACAATTACAGGCCGGACGTTTGTTTTAGACGAGTGAAAAATCTTAATGGAAGCCTGGAGGCAAGTTACTACAGTACCTGTGTTGCTGTCACCTGCCCCATGCGGTCAGATGATTCACATAGCTATCTCGCACTACTGTTCAAGTACAGTCATTGGCAAATATAATGGCGTTTTGTTCGTAACTATGTAACGTGTACTTCCGCGTCACCCAACACTTAGACGTGAACTGTACTGTCTGCACTCTTATGTCGTCACGTGCTCAAGTCTGGAATTCCATTAAATCAGACAGGTGGTGACAAGTGTGAAGTGAGAGGGTGAGAGAGTGACTGTGTACAGGCTCACCCGCAGGCTTCAAAGTCAAGGGCAATCGTCTAAAACAAACGTCCGGCTTGTACACATGAATGCCGTATCTAAATGATTTATCCATTGCACTAGGGATACTGAGACATCAGCAAGGTCTTTCTGGTCTCCACCATAAGCACGCAGAATTCGTCCATTATGTGATGCATGGTCTGGGCCAATGCACCACAATCACACGCTGGAGAGTCCCTGAAGCTCCACTGGTGAAGGGAGAAAGCAGATCTTCCACAATTAGTGCGAAACCTGTTTAGTGATAACCACGTTCTTCTTGGCAAACTGAAACCAGCTGGGGCATGGTTTGGATTAAAGAGGCTTGGCCACTCCGGAGGAGTACG
Source organism: Meconema thalassinum (assembly GCA_946902985.2). Classification (NCBI taxonomy): domain Eukaryota; kingdom Metazoa; phylum Arthropoda; class Insecta; order Orthoptera; family Tettigoniidae; genus Meconema; species Meconema thalassinum. The sequence continues at coordinate 96,215,914 of OX336400.1, read as the reverse complement.
AAACCATTGCTCTTTCCATTCCTCTTTTAAATTGAAGCCAGCATCCATTAGACTCTTAGCAGTTTTCATTGATGGCTTACGGGATTTCAGCCTTTGTCTCCCGAGATCTGCAACAACCCTGCGAATGGGTCGAGTTGGATTGGACATGATCTTATTCTTGAACAAGGGCTCTTGATCGTCGCAGGTTTGGTGGAGCAATGTGAGACAGGACTGGCAGCTAGTGTGTTGCAGTAGGCTGCAGAGTACCGGAGATGATAAGCTTGGTGGTGTCAAGTTGTACATCGACTTTCTTTACATGGCAACTGTTAAGCCATGCTGAAGAGCAGTATTCAGCTGCACAGTATACGAGGCCAAGCGCAGTACGTCGTAGTGTGTCCGCTGAAGCACCCCATGAAGTTCCGTACAATTTAAATAGAATATTATTACGCGATCTCAGCTCAGATCCCAGGTTTTCAAGATGCTTTCTGTAAGATAGAGTTCGGTCAAGGTTGGTAGGTGCATATGTCGTGCGATTTGCATTCTATTTCCTGATGCCCTGCTTATTTGTTAACTTTCGGACACCAGTGTATATAGGCAAGAGCCAGAACCATAGCCACCTTGATGTAGCCTGTTCTCTTAGAGCATTGTATAGCAGGGCTGCCACCAATATAAATTTCAAATCCTGGTCAAGTAGCTGAAAAATCAGTGAAAATCCACATCAATACAAACATTAATGAAAAATCACAAAACTGTTTGTGCTTGTTACCAAAATATTGAATTACATACCGTACTGTGTCACCGTTACTTTTCATTGTGGTGATGGATGACATAATGACCCGAGTGGCACAAGTAATTGGGGACGGAAAGATGAAAGCAATGGTGTTTGCAGATGATTTGATGATTTGGGGAAACAAGGAGGAGGAGGTACAGGAACAGTTGGACGTGTGGGAAGGAGTAATACAAGGATATGGGATGAAATTTAGCATAAATAAGAGTGAGATGGTGATCACAACAAGGAAGAAGGAAAGAACCACAACGGGAATAACAATTGGTGGGGAACAGCTGAAGAAAGTGGAGAGTTTTAAGTATCTGGGAAGCCTGATACAAGATAATGGAAGAAACGATAGAGAAATAAATGAGCGGGGGAGGCAGGCAGAAGCATTTCGGAGGAGTGTGAGAAGCATGTTATGGAGCAAGGATGTCCCTCAGAACAGCAAAAAGATCATATATCGGACGTACTATGTCCCTATCCTGACGTATGCCTCGGAGACCTGGGTTATGAAAGGAAGGGAGAGGAGCAAAATACAGGCCAGTGAGATGAGGTTCTTGAGAAGCAGTATTGGAGCTACAAAGATGGACAGAATAAGAAATGAGAGGACCAGAGAATTAATGAAGGAGGAACCATTACAGGATGGTATAGAGAAATCTAGACTTAGATGATATGGACATGTAAAACGAATGGAGGAGAAGAGGATACCCAGGAGAGTACATGAGACGAAGTGGGAAGGAAAGAGACCGAGGGGAAGACCGAGAGACAGGTGGCTGAAGGGGGTGGAAGAAAGCGTGAAGAAGAGAGGAGAAGACTGGACAAGGGTGGAGGCTGAGAGATGGTGGGAAGACAGAAGACGTTGGAGAGGCTTGTGTTCCAAACAGACCCGGCCAGTGGCTGGAAACTGTGCAAGATGATGATGATGATGATGACTGTTTCTTTATTATTCTTATTCTTTTTATTACTACTATTAATCTCGATTGGTCACATTGGACCACTTGAGTCGTTCCACCGTAACTTCTTCTTTGAAGTTAGTACTGCTTGGTTCTTGCGCTCTTTCCAGTACTTTTTCATTCTTTCAGATCGTGATTTTCTCAACTCATCTGAAATCTCCATAGGCTTTCTATGTGTCATTCCTGCAGAAAATTTGTGAGTTTTAAGAATGGTGTTAATTTTATTTTTCTCCTCGACATCTGTTACCTTGAGTCCAACTGCTTTGAGATCTTGTTGGATTTCTTGGATCCATTTTCCTCCAGTTTCCTTTCCTAGATTTCTCATCACTAGTTGGCTTACAATTCTGTTTTCTGGAATTAATTTATTCTTCATTTTGCTGGTGATTGGATCAATCTCACAATAGACAGTTTCATTTGGGAGAATCCTCCAGACTCCCTCAACCTGATACTTTTTATTTATGCACGTTCTAATGATTCTTCTTTCCGTTTTGAGGAGCTGATCAGTTCTTTGTTCATTTTTAATTTGGAACAGTGTTTCACAAGCATAAGTGGCTTCAGGGAGAGTTACAGTTTTATAATGTTGGACCTTAGTAGCTATTGATAGGCATTTTTTATTATATGTTGACCAGGTAAGAGATTGTGCCCTTTTCATTTTATTTGTTCTATTTATCCAAGTTACTTTTTTGTTTAAGTTATGTGTGATAATTTCTCCAAGATAATTGAGGAACTAGGTTAATTTTATGATCATTTATATAGACTTTATTTATATCTAATGGTTTCATAGCCACGATCTCAGTTTCTTCAAAGGATATCTGTAATCCTATCCCTTGAGCAATTTCTTGGAGACTAGTGAACCGAGTACAAACCTCCCTTGTCTAGTGCTAAAAGAGCCACGTCATCTGCAAATCCTAAGCAATTTATTTTTATAGATGGTTTTGTTCCAATTTTCTTGAAAGAAAACAATACCCCTTCTTCATTATTCAGAACTAATAAAAAATAGTATGATAGTGAATTTCCATCATTAACGTGTTAGACTCTGGTTCAAATTCTGACTGTGATTACATTTTAGTCTACTTAGCAGAAGTGTACCTTCCTTCTTGCATTAATTCATTCAAAGGCTTGGTGTATCTTGGTCATCCACACTGAGTAATTTATGACCCTGTGTTTATATGGTGACTAATATTGTGTGTAACAGTCAATATTAGGGTTTAGGATTGGGATAGTTGCTCTAGGAATTGGAGATAAGGTACCATCCTGGCATTTGGCTGAAGGGAGAAGCCCGAGGGAGGAAAGGATATTAACTCAGGAAAGGCCACTGTCAGTGCTGGGATTCAAACCTTCGATCCCAAAACTTTCAGCTCTCCCTTGCAGTCATGTTCAGATGTAGAAGAGAGGGGTACACACATACCTGTGCCTTGCATGCCTCTGATCCCCACTGCTGCTCTTGTGCTGGGAGGGTAGAGGGTTCCACACGTCCTGGATCTGCAGCTTCCAAGAAGCCAAGCGACACTTCTGCTGTGTGGTGAAGCCCTCGTGCTGAAGTGACCGCTCCAGCAGCCACACAAACAGGCACACGGACTCCTCCTCCACATGGCTAGATACCAGTAATTGGGTACACACTGAAAAGAAACAATTCCAACATTTCAGAAAAAATTATTTCCAGTATTATGCAAATGGTTTTATGCAGTAATGCAGGCCACGCCAACTCCGGTTATGTGCTGTAGCGGCAGCAATTAGTGAGGCGAGAGTCGTGTTGTTGTTTGGTGAATGGGGCTGATCAAATCAGCGCGCATCAGGTGGCATACCGGTATGAAAACTAATAATAACGCCAATTTAGTGTACAGACAGAAATAATAGTTGTATTGTGCTCCGGATTTTGCACTAGTTTTCAACATTCTTTTTTTAGCTTTGGCATCGCTTTGAAGCCACTAATTTTCCGATATTTGGAACAATAGTTTTGGCAGTTGCAATCCGAAGTATAGCTTGTAAGGAAGCATCAGGCAAACTTGGCCATGTTTTTGTTTTGTTAATATTCATAATTGAAAACATTTGTTCACAAAGAAACGTTGTTCCGAACATAGCAACAAATTTCAGGGCAAGGGCATGAATCCTCGGGAATTCTCGTTCCTCAACGCCTTTATAAAATAAAATCATCATTGTAATGGTAATAGCGGTCTGTCGAAATTGAATCGCACTGTAGTTTTATCAGCTCAACTTGGAGACTTGATGGGGCATCCTCTGGGCGCACCGAAAAAGGCACCATAAAAACCTTGAGTGCCGGTTTTACTTGTTTTAGTTCTTGAAACTTCGAATCCTTTATGCAATGACTGTAACTCTTTTGTGTACTCCCCGATGTGTTCATAAGTACTTACATTGAAGGATTTTAGAGAGGGAAAATTGTCCCTATTTCCATCTTGCAGCTGACTTTTAAAAAGCACAAGCTGTAATTTGAAACTTTCAATACGGTCACACATAGTACTGATAAATTTATTTTTGCCTTGCAATGAGATATTTAAATCATGTGAGTAATGCCGAGGTTCTGCAGCGTGTGAGTAGCCAACCTGAGCTGTTAAAACACAATTAAGAAGAAGAAATTGGAATACTTGGGACATGATGAGGAATATAAAATACCGTCGGATTCAAATTATACTTCAGGGTGGACCGGGAATGAGACAAATAACTTGGATGGATAATTCAAGAAAGTGGTTTGGGTTGTCTTCCACAGAACTCTTCAGGATTGCACAGGACAAGGTGTTAGCCATGGTGGTAGCCGTCCGTATCGGTTAAGGTAGAAGAAGAAGCAGAAGAAGAAGAAATACTCCGTGATGCTTTCATGAAGGCGAGGTCAGCAATTCATTGATCATCCACGTTTGGTGTGGAGAAAGAGGGGAGGGGAAAAGCACGGCGCGCAAGCACTAAGTGCTCACGTTGGCGTGGCCTGCAGTAATGGTTCACCAGAACCTTTCAATCTTATCAGGATTGAGGTAGACCTGTTATTCTACACTATTGTTGTAAACATTGCGTCATGAAGATGAATTTTTGAAATTACATAATTGGTAACCACACACCTTCGCGAAATAGTGGACGAGGGCCACGACTATTTGTGGTTTTAATTGTTTGTTGCCTATTGTATTTGATTGACCTGATTAATCTGGATCCGATTAAGTTTGCTTGACGAGGGAAACATGTCATCCAACTTGCACATGCAATCTGTGCAAATAATATTAATCATATATATCATATTTGCTCGCGTATATCTCGCACTTTTTTGACCGAAAATATGTGCGAAACATACGCGGGGAATGACCGTATTCCCGAAAGAACACAAAATTTGCATTGAAACAAGGCAACTGGCATTCGGTACTCGCCCTATTCATTGTCACTGCCGTCACTGCTGCCAATCTCCGAGGTACTCTCACGTGCATCATTCTGGTCATCATCCCATACGGCTTCATCCTGACTTCGGTCCAATGCATTTGCGATGCACGTCTTCAAGAAGTTCTTCGAAACAATGTCCGTCGACACCATGTATTTCTATTCGTTATGGTTATGCGTCATTAAGAACCTATGAAAAAGACGTCATACGCTCGTTAAAGATGACTCAAGGCAGAAAAGGAATTTAGAGCGCAGACGTTTAGCGATCGATACGATCGATCTTCTTCCATATCGATTCCTCGCTACATGAACGAGCAAGCTCGAACTTAGCCGACCGCGGCCAAAGACTAACGATGTACCGCATGCTATCACACTCACGCCGCGCTGCATGTTTACACGTGCTTGCACGCGGCCGAGCTCTGATGCGACGAATGCGTAAAGACGAAATTATTGAGATTCGAGAAGACTGAACTGCGTTTTCCTGCGATGTAGAGCTCAGCAACTTGAAGTGTGACCCTGCGTGAGCGCTAGCTCCGTCAGTCAGAGTGACAGAGAGTACAGCGGGCTAGTAGTTCGCATTTTTTCCGGGGTTTCAGTTGGAGTTGCTGCGCTCCAACAGTAGGCCTACTTGCGCAATCTTTGAAACATACGAGGATGTTGGTGCGAGTGGTATAGCGCAGATTTCCCTTATCTTCGAATCGAGAGTACCGGTACTGATGTCTACAAGGCAACTGACGGACAACAATAAAGGAAACCTATTCCGTCAAAACGAACGCTAACATTGCGTATTGATCGAGCTAAGGTATCGCTTCGGGTAAGTTCCTGGACAATGACGACTGTTGTGGTGCGCTAAATCGAACGTGTGTCTACTTGAAGGTTATTACGGTCATTTATATGACGGCGTCAGAAATGAATGCGAAACATATGCGAGTACTTTTTTTCCTGAAATTTCAAATAAAATAATGGGGTGCGAGATATACGCGAGGAAATAAGGTAATGTATATTATTTCTTTCTTCTTCTTTTTCATGTTATCTCCACACGTACTGTTATGGGACAAGAAAGATCCCCCCCCCCATAAAAGGACATTCGGTATAAGACATATCTAATTGCCATTCTTACATATTCTTTAGAAACAATAACATCAAATAACCTGAGCAAAATTCAAACTTGCAATATGAAATTTCTCAGAATAGCTCTCCAAACAAAAAACTAGATTTTAACACATAAAGAATGAAGTGATCCGATAAAACCAAGAATTAAGTGAACCTATAGAGACAAGGCTTATGTCATCCAGATTAAAAGGGTTTGAGCGCATTAAAAGTATGAATAGCACAAGACTACCACGTACATACATGGATATATGGAAAGAGGACAGTCAGGAGACTGTTCCAAGACCAAGAAAAAGGTGGATGGAACAACTGAAGGAGGATGTGACAAGAAGAGGATGGAACTAACAACATGTCTTGGAGAATGAAATCTTTATGGATAGGCAACGTTGGAAAATGCTTGTAAGTAACCATCCTACCCAGGATGTTGGAAGGGCAAAATAACAATGACATGGTGTCCCGTTTTTAAATTCCCGAATATTCCCCGTATTTCCCATATATTTTAGACCTCACTGAGTCTGCATACCGAATGGCTGAAAAATGAATGTTAAAGCACAAATCAAGTTTTTCTACCGTAGGGGTGATGACGCGATTTAGGCCAAGTCTGTAGCGTGAGCAATGCGCGCGAGCGAGAAAGTTTAATTCCCTCATCAACTACTGTATGATACAATATGAATATAATAAAAGTAAATGTGGCACCAACGATAAGCCTGAGGGTTTCACGTGCAGGGGTTAGGTTACACGGTTCAACTAATTCGATTTGGACGCAGATAGTGAGAGATATCAATAGGGCACTTAAACTAATGTGCCTCCTGTCACATGGGCTGTATAGACAAACCCTTCATCTGCACGGTTATAGATAGCAAGAGGAAACTCCCCACAGACAGCCCTGCCTGAATATTAAATGAAAGCTTCCAGTTTAATTTGTTAAAAGTTCCATGAAGCGCTCTGCAAGGCCTGTATTATAGTGAGGTAGCTGTTTTAATGAAAGCACTGCAACTCCACTCCCTTGTCTTGGCTGTCCCCAACGTAGCAGAAGCGTCTTCTTAGAATTCCGTATATATTTGTTGCAACGATCTTCCAAAAACAATAAAGAAAGTAGGTAATGTGAATATCAGCATGTTTGCAGACGATGTTATCATTTGGACCACAGCACGTAACAGCCCAAATCAGCAAATGCTTCTTGAACACAGAATGAACCAGGCACTTATAAAACTCAAAAACTGGACTGAAAACAATAATATGGAAATCAATACTTCCAAAACAGTATACCAGTTTTTCTCCCTGAGACACCACAATCCAACTTTTAGTCTCAAATTTAGTAATCAAGACCTACCAAAAAGTGAAAGTACAAAGTACCTAGGTATCATCATGGACAAGAAGCTGAACTGGACCAAACACATAAAACATGTGGAGGATAAGGTAAGCAAACAGATGAAATTACTGAAGAGACTAGCAGGAGCTACTTGGGGGAGCACTCAAGACACACTCAACAAAACCTACAATACTTACATCAAACCTATCATAAAATATGGCAGTGAAGTACTCTCTACAGCACCCCAGTCAAACCTTGATCGCCTCGAGAGGTGTCAGAATAATGCCCTACGTATCATAACAGGTGCAATAAAAACCACACCTATAACCGCCTTGCAATTATATACCCACAACTTACCAATAGAAGAAGAGATGAAACATCAAACAGCCAATGCATATCTCAGTATACAAAGACTACCTCAAATGACATGGATCAAAAAACCAGTTTCCAGCCTCAATCTTAAAACACAAAAAGATCCCTTAAGTCTCGCCAAAGAATATATCAATAAGAGCAATCTGCAAATAAAACTTGAACCACTCTGTATGCCAGTCAACCCCATTGAATATATACAAGTGACTACAAATCTTTGTTAGAAGAGGTCTGCAAGAAAGACTCTTCACCACAAGATCTAAAACAACTGGCCCTCTGTACAATAGAAGAAAGATATCCATCTAATCAATGGCTAAAAATATTTACAGATGGCTCACAAGACAAAGAAAATAGAACTGGAGCAGGAATACATTCATCTCTCTTCTCACTCGACTTCCCAGTAGGCCAAAACAAACTTTGATGCTGAGATAAGAGCAATTTCACATGCACTCCATCAGTTATTCGGCAGAAACATTGTTTATCAAAAATGCGTTATTACAGATTAAAAAGCAGCCATCCAAGCCATCTCGTCAAATTATAAGCCCCAAAATAAAGAACTGAAAGAAATGTTTTGTATGATAAAAACCCTTCAAAGACTCTACAAACAGATCTCATTTCAGTGGATCCCTTCTCATGTTGGAATAGCAGGAAATGAAGAGGCAGACAGATTATCAAAAAAAGGTACCCCACTACAACAACCTGTCAGTCAGACTGATTTTATGTCAGCAAAAAGGATCTTGAAAAATACTATCAAAAACAGGTATGAAGAAATGGCAAAGAAAACAGCAGAAACCAAATTATGGAAAGACCCAACCCCCTGGCACTATATGGCCCATGACGGGCTAAGGCCGACCAAGCGACCTCTGCCCAGCCATTCGGCCTGCAGATATTGGGGTGACGCGTGATGAGAGCGTCGGGTCCCCTCGGTCGTTAATCTTGGTTTTCGTGATCGGGGCGCTGTCTCACTGTCAGACAGCTACTCAATTGTCCTCACGAGGCTGAGTGCACCCCGTTCCAACCCTCACGTCAGTTTTAAAATCCCTGACGGAGCCGGGGATCGAACCCGGAGCCTCCGGGTGAGAGGCAGGCGCGCTACCCCAACACCACGGGGCCGGCAGATGCAGTGAGGAAGATAAAAGGAGGGAAGGCACCGGGTGTGGATGAGTTGAGTGTGGAGATGGTGAGAAATGGAAAGACATTGATGCTAAATGGGATCAATATAAATTAACACCAAGAAGAGAAGCTGTAGCCTTCTTCAGACTTAACACTGGCCACGACTGCCTTGCAGCTCATCTGAAACAAATAAACATCCTGAGATCTGAAGAATGCACACTTTGTCACGAACCTGGAAGTAAAATGGATAAGGGGCACCTGCTACATTGCAACAAACTTGATGTGACTGCTAGAACTTCTGGAAACCTCACACAACTCTATTGGGACGCAAGAAAGCTGATGGATTGGAATCCGGGCTAGCGATAGGAAACAACAACAACAACAACATTTGTTGCAAGTTTTCCTCATAGCTTAAGAGTTTCCACACCACGAAAACACAGCACTGCCTGAATATTAAATGAAAGCTTCCAGTTTGTACATTAAAACCTGAATTATTTCATTCATTTAACATTAATAATTTTGTATCTTTATGGTATGTTTTTGAACCATGACTTTATGTGTTTCTAAAATGGAAAAATAAATCCCTAAAATAATAGTGAAGAATAAATCTTGTGTTGTTTGGCTATAATTTAACAAGTAATTAAATAAATGAAACGTTAAATAGAAATATTAAAATGTTATGTAAGTTTGTAGGGGTTGCTGCTTGAATTAATCCAGATATAATTTGAATAAATTAATACATCGACGAAAATTATTAATAATAATAATGATCAAATAATAATAATAATAATAGTAATAATAATAATAATAATAATAATTGGACCCCTTTTTCAAATCGTCTCATTTGTTACCATCACAAAGATACATTTTTATTACATAAATTTAGACAAATGTATGTTGTAAGCCTACGTACAGTATTTTGCTACGTATATTTATAACTCAAATTTTTGACAAGTCGAACTTATTTTGACATCCCCTAACAATACGAGATATCGAGGTTCGACTGCATATTGAGAATAATATCCCACATTTGCCCCTCCATTCATAGTAAACTTATGTCCAATCTAGCACAATAAGCTCCCCCTTCCTTTTTCTCTTCCACATTCCACTTTGAACGAAGTGGTCAATCAACTCGAGGTACCATATAATATACACTAATATATCCCGCATACTGGAAGTGAACAATTGGGGTGAAAGCATTATTTGAGTCAAAGTTGGTGCTGTATTACTCCCAAATGTTGATGACAACATTTGCTCATCACACCCAGTATATAACAAGACACTAACCACACCACCCTGCATGCACGCACATCAACCATGCAATACCGTCTCCATGGATGCTGAAACTTTGCCCTAAAGGTGACAGTGGTTGTCAGAGCAGTTTGTAGACATTCCACATTTTAGATAAGTACATATCAGAAGAAAATGTGGAAAGAATATTTTGAAGAACTTCTGAACCCAAATGGAAACCACGGCGAGGAGGAAGAAATCGGGGAAGAGGGAGATGAACTGCAAACAGAAAAGGACTTAACATGGAAAGAAGTGGAAGATGCAGTGAGGAAGATGAAAGGAGGGAAGGCACCGGGTGTGGATGAGTTGAGTGTGGAGATGGTGAGAGCAGCAGGAGAGGTGGGGATACAGTGGTTGTACCGAGTGATGAGGACAGCATGGAAGGAAAGGAAGACCCCAGAGGACTGGAAAAAGGGAATAATTGTCCCGATCTTCAAGAAAGGTAGTAGAACAGAATACAGAAACTATCGGGGAATAACACTGATGAGTCATTGTGCAAAGATCTTTGAGAAAGTTTTGGAAAGGAGGATTAGGACAAGGATAGAAGGAGGGATAGGGAAGAACATGGCTTCAGAGCAGGAAGGTCCACAGTGGATTTGATTTTTGCTGTAAGGCAGTTACAAGAACAGCACTATGAGTATGGAACAGATCTACTGCTGGCCTTCCTGGACATTGAGAAAGCATATGACAGTGTATGCAGAAACAAAGTATGGAAGTCCCTGGAGGATAGAGGAGTAGAGAAATGGATTATAAAGAGCATAAAGGAGATGTACAAGGGAAGTGTGAGCTGTGTGAAAGTGGGAGGAGAGAGATCGGTCTAGTTGGAACAGAGAAACTGCCTGAAACAAGGAAGTGCACTGTCACCGTTACTTTTCATTGTGGTGATGGATGACATAATGACCCGAGTGGCACAAGTAATTGGGGAAGGAAAGATGAAAGCAATGGTGTTTGCAGATAATTTGATGATCTGGGGAAACAAGGAGAAGGAGGTACAGGAACAGTTGGACGTGTGGGAAGGAATAATACAAGGATATGGGATGAAATTTAGCAAAAATAAGAGTGAGATGGTGATCACAACAAGGAAGAAGGAAAGAACCACAACGGGAATAACAATTGGTGGGGAACAGCTGAAGAAAGGGGAGAGTTTCAAGTATCTGGGAAGCCTGATACAAGATAATGGAAGAAACGATAAGAGAAATAAATGAGCGGGGGAGACAGGCAGAAGCATTCCGGAGGAGTGTGAGGAGCATGTTATGGAGCAAGTATGTCCCTCAGAACAGCAAAAAGATCATATATCGGACGTACTATGTCCCAATCCCGACATATGCCTCGGAGACCTGGGTTATGAAAGGAAGGGAGAAGAGCAAAATACAGGCCAGTGAGATGAGGTTCTTGAGAAGCAGTATTTGAGCTACACAGATGGACAGAATAAGAAATGAGAGGACCAGAGAATTACCGTATTTCCTCGCATAATCGTCGCACTTTTTTTGCCAAAAACTCGTGGATAAAAGCAGGGTGCGACGATTATGCGAAGAATATTTAAGTTCAAAAAATATACTGTATCATTATTTGCTGCACGGGCCAGTCATTCGCGTAGCGTGAGTCTTAGCCTGCAGTCAGAGACAGGCTTCTTTCTTCTAACAAGGTCACGACAGGTTAACGCTCGCGGAATGTGCTGACGAAGCTAGCCATTCGCGTCGTGGTTCATAGCCCGCAGGCATAAAGACGATATTACTTTCTCCTGACAAGATCATGCCAGATTAGGCCTATACGCTCGCGGGATGTGCGCTGTCCACTCGCGTCACAGTTCATAGACCGCAGGCCTAAAAATGAGATTACTTTTTGCTGACATGATCACGCCAGATTAGGTCTATAGTTCGCGGAATGTGCGCTGGCCGTTCGCGTCATAGTTCATAGCCCGCAGGCATAAAGACGAAATTACTTTCTGCCGACAAGATCACGCCAGATTAGGCCTATAAGATCGCGGAATGTGCGCAAATTCTGCAAAGTCCTAAAGTCTCCGACCAGGTCAGGAATGGAATGAATGAAGCCCCCATCTAGCGGCGAGGATATGAACTGTGCCGGCTGCCGAGGCCTGACGCACTCTTCTTGTCACCAAGGAATATGCTTCCTCATTTATTTTATTTTTAAACGCCTTATCGCCAAACGTGACCGTTGGCTGCCAAGCAACCATGTGGGGTTTCGATATAGATAGGAGTGTATTTATTCATGTTTGGTTATTACTTGTTTTGTTTCCACTTTGTATTTTGTTTTATTACAATATATTATTCTTTAATTGGTTTGTTTTATTATTAAAAGAAAAGTGCACAATGTGCAAATACATATTTGTACAGAAATGATCAATTATGCTAATGCCAGTCTTATTATTGAGGTTGTCCTCATTTTGCAGTTTTGTGCGTGGTACCTTTCACAATGATCGTTGCACAGGTCACACACACAGTCTTCATTCGGTTGGTGGAAATTCTTGGTTTTGCAAAATCTATAGTGAAATCCATGGGTGGCGTAACGTGTTATTACGTGTCGTAGCTCGTAATTAGCTTGTTTTCACTCTTCTGTCATTATGGCATCTGTGGAGTAAAAGTCGGACCAAATGGCATATCGTTTCTCATTTAAGGTTCGGCGTGCATTCTCATAGGCTTTGGTGTTTGGTAGGTAAAACTGTATTTTGATGTCGCCGATGAAGTAGTCCTTAGTTAATACATATGACAACCTTGAAGGGGCAGCCTTTCCTATGCCTAAAATCCTCTTAAGATATCGGGCCTTGACTCTTTTGATTATCATCAGGTCGCTGAGTGTGAGTTTTTCCCAGGTAATGCTAATCCCATAGGTTGCTATTGGTGATATGGCTGTTCTGAACAGTAGCATTGCTGTACCCAATGATATTTGTTGAGGTTGTTCGATGGGGTAGATGGCTTTTATTGCTGCGGCCGCTCTTTCTTTAACGTGGATATTGTAGGATGTTAGAGTAGTTCTGAGGGCGATTCCGAGGTACTTGAATTTCGGCACTACTTCTAGTGGTTTGTTGTGAAGAGTCATTGTGTTTCTAAGTGAATGCCTTCCTCCTTTCCTGAAGGTCATCTGTTTGGTTTTGCTGTGGTTAATTTGTAGGCCATTTCTTTCTGTCCATGATGTGAGCCTGTTAAGGACCTCTTGGAGCTCTTCTATGTTTTCTGAACCTATTGCCATGTCGTCCGCATAAAGTAAAAGTGATGCTGATGTATCTATGATTACTTCTGTGATATCTGCTGTCATGATGTTGAATAATATTGGGCTGATTGGATCTCCTTGTAGGATTCCGTTTGTTTGGGTTATGTTTTAGGATAGGGCTATGCTATCTGATATTTGGACATAGTTACTGAACCACTTTTCAGAATTTATTGTAATTATTATTATTATCATCATGATTATTATTATTATTGTCATGTGTTGTGACATCTCTATATTACGCCTCGAGAGTTTAAAAGTGCGCAGTTTGTGTGTATGTATCTCTCTGTCTAACGTTGTGCAACCCCTGGCTACATACTGCCTTGTTCTCTCGTATTGGCTAGTGTTGTTGCTACCTTGCATTTTGTTGTGCAATTCGTTCTGCCATTGGCTCTGACAATATTTGACGCGAGTTTGGGGGCACTCCCAAACTACGCATTTGATTTTTCTGAGAGGCTTCTCTCCCCTCTGGGGGGACAGAAGCTAAGTCAGTCTTAGACGCGCCGAGATGTAAGGCGAACGTGTGTATTCGGGCAGAGGCCCACCCTCATGGCGCAGCGGAATGTGAGTACGGCTCAATGTATTTCTATCTAACGCAATGTAATTGTTTTTGTTAAACGTTCCTTCTTTTGCTTAATTCTCTTTCCTTTTCAAGATGTTATTGTTAGTATTTTAATCCTTGAACCAGATCTCCGGGACCTTGCGTAATGTCATACGGCGGAGTTCTTTTTGTTGCTTTTGTTATGTGCCCTTCTCACAGTTTTATTATTTTGGTTAATACCTGTAAGATTCGAAAGTATTGCGTTTCTGCGTCTTGGCTTATATATATTTCCTGTCGGGCCTTAGTGCTCGTCTTTTGCGTCGGTGTCTCTTTGTACCACAAATGTTTCATTTGATTGGTAGCAATTGGACCTTTGTTTGTGGACAGTATGTGTGAGGTAACGGGACTGATGTCCAACGTCCCACTAATACGTGTCCCTTTTGTTTATAGAATATATGTGACGGTGGTTAACTGGGATTTTCTCCAGCTCCGATGTCATATTATTCTTTTTTTTATATGTCGCGTTGGTGCGGCATTATGTTGGAATATAAGCCTATTTTATTATAGCGTGCTTTCGATTTTTACCGGTCTCTTTCGTCCCAAGTCAATTGTAATGTAATGTATCTCCGTATATCTCATTTTCCTTTTGTTTTGTTTTTCTCTTTCGATTTTCGCCGTATTACATAACTTAATTATAATTCCCCTTGTCTTCTCCTTCCTCCTATCTCCGTGAGATCTCTCTCCCCTTTGTTTTACTCCCCTCACTCCTCCCCCTTCCCTCCGGTATGTTTACATAACATCATGAAAAGCTTCGCGTCTTAGCAGTTCGAAGTTTGACTTTTTGCAAGTTTGTCGTTTCTCTCTAACTTTTGTAAGTTTCGTTTTATTTTCTTTCAAGTTTGTATCTTTTCGTTAGATTCATGTTGTTGAGCGGTACTCAGGTTCTGTCGTGCTTTTTAGTTTTTTTTTAAGTTTTTGAATTCTTTATTCTTGGTATTGGGTTTCTTTTGTATTACTGATCTTGTCATAGCTTGCCTTTTTCTTTGTTTTAAATAATATGTTTATTTCGTGTACACGCTCTTTCTTTTGTCCTTAATACATTTTTATATTTTAAGTAATATAGCTCCCTTGTCTTTTCATTTCTTACATTTAAGTTCCCCTTCCTTATCCTTATCCTTATCTCGATTTCGTCAATCTTGTCTTTGTGACGTAACAAAGGCACGATTAACACGGCTCTGGGATTTATTTAATTAATTTTATGGGAATCTCGTTTCTGCACTTTTGATTATTGCATTAAGCAATTATTCGTTTGCATTTGGTTTTTTGGAAATCATCTTTTGCTCGCTCCGAAAACCTTGGGCCCAGCACCGGGTCGAGCAAGACGTCTTTTCCCCATCCATTTGCGACCTTGTTGATTTTATCTTCCACTGCTACTCTGACGCGCATTATTATTATTATTAATAGACCTTTATCGGCGCAATGGTAGCAGAGCGTGGTTGCGTGCGAAATCGTTCCCTCCTCTCCTCTCTCAAGTTATTAACCTTTTATTATTTTTCTCTTCATTTACATTGTATTAAAATTTGTTTTTCTTTGAGTTTAAGGAATTCAGTGAATTGTTTTTCCCCACCCCTGAAGAAAGGGTGAAGTTACTTTCTGTGTGAACTACGGGCATCCAGGAAACCCATCTCCAAGGAAAGGTGGTTTTGTCCCTCAAGTAAACAAGACATCCAAATGACCCAGCTTCGAGGTGAACAGTGGCAACATATCAGTGAGTACATCGCATCGCTGGAACACGACACGTCACGGTATTGTAACCTACTTTTATGTATTTGCTTCCTCTAGTAGACATTTGTTTAGTTAACGGTGATTTTAAGGCGACAGGAAATTTTGTTTGCTTTCTCTTCTTTTTCATTTCGTCAGTGTTGTGGACGTTTTTATTTTACTTTCTGTGAAGTAGAAAACGCATTTCTCTCAAGGGTTTGAGTCCTTACCTTTGTTGTTAATAGTCGCTTTGTTAACTGTGATATTTCTCAGAACTCACCTCACCCCTTCACACGTCTCAGTCTGGAACAGCTGCTGACAGGTTTCTTGTCATTACCGTACAGCCTAAAACCCCCGCCCCTCTTTCTCCGAAGTTTTCCCCGGCCCACTTATGGGAACCGTCTCTTTAAATCCTACGGTCGCCCCGACCAACCTTGAGCCTCGCGTAATTATACTAACGTTTGGTGTTAGTAAAGTGTTTGTTGTCTCAGTTATGAATGGTCTGTTGAGCTATTATGTGTGTTATGATTGGGAGTTAAGTTTGTTTCATAATTAGGGAGGGTGATTGTTTTATTTTTGTCAGGGGATTTTTAATTTTGGTTTTCATTTAAAATTGTTTATATAAGCTTGATGTTACTATATGTTCAGTATGGTAGTGTGTATTTCGTTGGGAAACCTGCTAGGTGAGGTCTCCGTCGGGATTAGGGTATGGGACCTGTCCCACGGCTTCGACGCCCACTTAGGATGTACATAGATTCTACACGATTCGTCAATCTTTAGTATGGGATGAAGTTTGTCACGATGACCTGTAGTCCGTTATTTGAGTTTCCATGGTGTTCCAACGACTCATATTAGCATTCTGATGTAATGGGGAAATTTTGATTTTTTTATGGGAAGGAGTATGTATGTAGTGTTGTTGTTGTTGGTTGTATTTTGAGATGAATGTGTGTGTCAATGAGTTTAATGAATTTTTATCAACAGTTATTTGTGGGTGGTTTCAAATTTAGTTCAATTTTGATTTTATACCCTATTCAATTTAAACTATATATATATTACGTACGAACTATTTATTCGTTTTTATTGGCAAACCAAATATACGATAAGTATTACTCAGAGATACCAACCATTTTAGGTCTACGGCATCCTTGGTATGGGACATTGATGTTCGTGTGAACTACTCTGGCGTGCATTACCCAATTTTCTTATATTTGTATGGGATAGGCCATACCCTCTCTGTCTTTAATTTTTTTTTATGCGGTACCTCTGAGGTCTACGGCCCGTATATTGACGCTGTAACCATTTTATTTGTGGGTTGGTAATATTTATTATTGGGTTTCGAGTTTGATTGATTGTATGTCTGGTCTTGATTGGTTTTATGCGAGGTTCCAGTCTGTTCCTTTTATTTGGAAGGTATTTTGTAACGTAATTATTTGGATTTTCGTTCTCTGTCCGGAATGGTATTTTTTGTTTCGACAGCTACTTTGAGTTATTATTCCTTTTCATTTGTTAGTATCTAATGTCTTTTGATGAATGTTATTAGTACATTTTTCCCCTTTACTCCTACTATGTATCTAGTTAGGCAGGAGACACCCGTGGCCGCCTGAGTTACACGGAGGATTTCGAAAGATGTGTTGAACTATACTTCTGCCTAAGGCAATTTCCGGTACCTGCCTGCTTTTGTTGTAGGGAGCCGGCCGGCCCATTGTCCGAGCTGCAGACACGACTTGCTATTGTTCGACAGCGCCTGAGATGGTCTGTTGACTTACATTCTTTTCTTGTAGTGACAGGGATTTGTTTATTGATATAGTTGTTTACTATTTATCGTAACTTCTGTTTTACGTTATTGTGATATCATGTTTTTATAAATCATTTCAATCTAATGTTTTCTCTAAGATAATGTGTATTATTTTCCTGTATCTGTCATATATTTGGAGAGTGTTTCCGGTAGCGATAGCTAGTCTCCAAGTACCTGAGAAGTGGCCGGTGTATCCTTTAGACCCTGTTCACGGCTCGTTTTCTCTTCTTTCATTTGGTCTGACGACCCTGCCTATTCATACTTTTACTTTCCAGCTGGCAGAATGAATCCACTTTCCCCCTTACGCAGCTTATGTAACCCCAAATATTTCCCCGACGCAAGCCTTATTTTGTATACAGGGTGCTCCCCTTTATATTTTTTTTGTGATCATGATTTAACCTTTTTCTTTCTTTTATTATTAGAAAATTGGCTGATTTCCAGAAGGTCGCCATTAAGAAGACTTCGCTTTCTCCACGTCATCTGGCAGAGTCTAGCTCAAGATTGACCGTTTTATTATCATTATTTTCTTTTTGGTACATCCATTTTTAATATGTGTGACGTATTGACGTGCAGTAGAGGTAGGATCCGCCTTTATTTCACGCCTGTACTGATCCTTATATAATTTGAATTTTTGTTGTTTTAATTTCATCTTAAAGTTTTTTTTCTTTCGTACCAAAAAGGAATAATTTTCCTCATCAGTGAACATCTTCGTGAATACGTGTGTATGAAAATATATGTGTGTTTGAGAAAAGAGACTTGCGTTTCGTCAAGCCTTTTATGGAAGTTATGACGTTTAAAGAACTTTTAATTAAGCTGCGTCATATGAATAAGAGAAATGTGAGAACATTTTATTATGTCTTTATTTTCATGTATGTATCTAGTGTACATGATGTAATTTTCTTTCCTTCACCCTGTTCAAATGTATCTAATCGAAGAATGTTATTTTATATAATTTTGTTATGAAAAAGAAAAAAATTCTTTTATGCCTTTGTTATGTAAAAGAATTTTTTTTGGAGAAAGCGGTGGAATTTGAACCACTTTTCAGAATTTATTGTAATTATTATTATTATCATCATGATTATTATTATTATTGTCATGTGTTGTGACATCTCTATATTACGCCTCGAGAGTTTAAAAGTGCGCAGTTTGTGTGTATGTATCTCTCTGTCTAACGTTGTGCAACCCCTGGCTACATACTGCCTTGTTCTCTCGTATTGGCTAGTGTTGTTGCTACCTTGCTTTTTGTTGTGCAATTCGTTCTGCCATTGGCTCTGACAATATTTGACGCGAGTTTGGGGGCACTCCCAAACTACGCATTTGATTTTTCTGAGAGGCTTCTCTCCCCTCTGGGGGGACAGAAGCTAAGTCAGTCTTAGACGCGCCGAGATGTAAGGCGAACGTGTGTATTCGGGCAGAGGCCCACCCTCATGGCGCAGCGGAATGTGAGTACGGCTCAATGTATTTCTATCTAACGCAATGTAATTGTTTTTGTTAAACGTTCCTTCTTTTGCTTAATTCTCTTTCCTTTTCAAGATGTTATTGTTAGTATTTTAATCCTTGAACCAGATCTCCGGGACCTTGCGTAATGTCATACGGCGGAGTTCTTTTTGTTGCTTTTGTTATGTGCCCTTCTCACAGTTTTATTATTTTGGTTAATACCTGTAAGATTCGAAAGTATTGCGTTTCTGCGTCTTGGCTTATATATATTTCCTGTCGGGCCTTAGTGCTCGTCTTTTGCGTCGGTGTCTCTTTGTACCACAAATGTTTCATTTGATTGGTAGCAATTGGACCTTTGTTTGTGGACAGTATGTGTGAGGTAACGGGACTGATGTCCAACGTCCCACTAATACGTGTCCCTTTTGTTTATAGAATATATGTGACGGTGGTTAACTGGGATTTTCTCCAGCTCCGATGTCATATTATTCTTTTTTTTTATATGTCGCGTTGGTGCGGCATTATGTTGGAATATAAGCCTATTTTATTATAGCGTGCTTTCGATTTTTACCGGTCTCTTTCGTCCCAAGTCAATTGTAATGTAATGTATCTCCGTATATCTCATTTTCCTTTTGTTTTGTTTTTCTCTTTCGATTTTCGCCGTATTACATAACTTAATTATAATTCCCCTTGTCTTCTCCTTCCTCCTATCTCCGTGAGATCTCTCTCCCCTTTGTTTTACTCCCCTCACTCCTCCCCCTTCCCTCCGGTATGTTTACATAACATCATGAAAAGCTTCGCGTCTTAGCAGTTCGAAGTTTGACTTTTTGCAAGTTTGTCGTTTCTCTCTAACTTTTGTAAGTTTCGTTTTATTTTCTTTCAAGTTTGTATCTTTTCGTTAGATTCATGTTGTTGAGCGGTACTCAGGTTCTGTCGTGCTTTTTAGTTTTTTTTTAAGTTTTTGAATTCTTTATTCTTGGTATTGGGTTTCTTTTGTATTACTGATCTTGTCATAGCTTGCCTTTTTCTTTGTTTTAAATAATATGTTTATTTCGTGTACACGCTCTTTCTTTTGTCCTTAATACATTTTTATATTTTAAGTAATATAGCTCCCTTGTCTTTTCATTTCTTACATTTAAGTTCCCCTTCCTTATCCTTATCCTTATCTCGATTTCGTCAATCTTGTCTTTGTGACGTAACAAAGGCACGATTAACACGGCTCTGGGATTTATTTAATTAATTTTATGGGAATCTCGTTTCTGCACTTTTGATTATTGCATTAAGCAATTATTCGTTTGCATTTGGTTTTTTGGAAATCATCTTTTGCTCGCTCCGAAAACCTTGGGCCCAGCACCGGGTCGAGCAAGACGTCTTTTCCCCATCCATTTGCGACCTTGTTGATTTTATCTTCCACTGCTACTCTGACGCGCATTATTATTATTATTAATAGACCTTTATCGGCGCATTACATCTGATGATATTCGAGATTATGATTACTAACGGATGTGTAGCCCCTAGTAGGTGATTGAGTTTCCGGACGAGCGTCGCTCTGCCAATGAGGTCAAAAGCCTTACGGTAGTCTACGAAGACCACAAAGTATTTCTTTCCTGGGTGCCTCATTGTATCCTGGGCT
This sequence comes from Meconema thalassinum, assembly GCA_946902985.2. Taxonomy (NCBI): domain Eukaryota; kingdom Metazoa; phylum Arthropoda; class Insecta; order Orthoptera; family Tettigoniidae; genus Meconema; species Meconema thalassinum. Next base: position 96,195,255 of record OX336400.1, on the reverse strand, counting down.
TGTTCAATTAGATATTTCACGGCATGTAATGTGCTTCTTCCCTTTCGGAAGCCGAATTGACTCTCCGGTATCTGGAAATCTATTTCTTCTGTAAGTCTGTTTGATAAGATTTTCATGAATACTTTGAAGGATGTATTTTCGAGAGCTATACCTCGGTTTGAATCAGGGTCATCAGTTTCTCCTTTCTTCAACATCACTTTAATTGTTGACGACCTCCATTGCTCTGGGATTTCCCCATTGAGTATGCATGTGTTGAATAGTTCTACCCAGTAGTCTAGCATGACAGGCAGAGAGTCTTTTAGGTGTTTGCAGATGCTGTCAGGACCGGGGGCTTTTCCATTTTTTGCTGTTGTTATTGTATCAATAATTTCCTGTCTTGTTATGGGGATGTAATTTACTGTCATTGTTACTGGAGTTAATTCAAACGCTGTTGACTGGTATTGATGATTGAGAATGCTTCTGAAATGGTTTTCCCATGTTTCCATGGAGATATTGCTCGTTACTGGTGATTTTGGTTTCCTAAGCATTAGGAATGGGTCATTTTGAGCGTTTGCAGCGCATCTCTTGGCATCTTCTTCAATATAATCCGTTCTCCTCTTTTTGATTAGGGATTTATATTTCCTTCTTTGTTCAGCGTATTGTACCAAGTGATTCGGTTCCGATGTGTCCTTCGCTCGATGTAGTGCTAGCAGGGTCTTTTTCCGTTCATTATAACAGTCTTTATTGAACCATGGTTGTGATATCATTACTTTCGTTTGAGTTTGACATGATTGAAGGGTTCTTGTACATATTTCCACTGCTTCAGTTAATTCATGCCGTTGAATTAATTGTTTTGCTTTATCTATTTCTTCGCTGATATGCCCTAGTTTCTCTATATCTAGTTTCCTGGATATTTTATTCCTTGGCGGTATGGGTAGTTGGTCTTGGCAGAAGATTTCAAAGGTAGTCGAGATTGGTAGATGTTTCCTAATTGGGGCCATGGCTGAAGTCCATAGTGCTTTTTGACTGAGTTTTTTAATGTCTGTTCCTCTGTAGAAGACTAGATCTATGGCGCTGGTTACATTCGGGGCAATGTATGTCTTCATACTGGGGATATTAATAAGGACATAGCCTGCTTCTTCCAGTGTCTCCTTAATCTGTTCCGTTTTAATGGTTGGTTTGTCTATTCTTGCGTTTATGTCCCCTGCGAAGATTACTCTATCATCTAATTTTGTTTGCGATAAGACCTCTGTTATTCTTTCGATTATGTCCTCTATTGACATTTGCGGTTGAGCATACATGCCTATGATTGATAGTAGGGTGGTTTTTACTATAAATGTGTTTTCTTTTTTCATTATTTCTTTTATTGTTCCTAAATTCGGTTTGAGAAAGATGGAGACCCCTCCTGCTGGTCTTCCTTCGGTCTGGCGGGCGAATGAATGAGTCCCGTAGTATCCTTGAATGTTGAAATGCTCTGTTAAAAATGTTTCAGTCAGTATGATGACCCTATAACTGCTTAGTGTCTCTGTTGGGAAAAGAGGTAGGGCATTCTTTATGCCTTCGATGTTCCATAGGAGCACATGTGTATATTTATTGTAGTTCTCCATCACGGTGTGACCTCTGAAAACGAAATTGTCTTACGACTGTTCTGTTTGGCCAGTATTCCGGTCGTTCTGTATTTTCAAGGAATTGGAAAGGAAAACCTATTTTGAAGGCCTTGCTGTTACCTCGTGTGTGAAGTACTTCACAGTAGACTTTGTCATTGATTCCATTTCTCTCTAGGTACCTTTCAACCATCTCTTCTGTGGCATTTCCTTTCAAATTGCCTAGGTAAAGCCATGCCATTTTGTCTGCAGTTTGTAGATCGTCCTCTTGTATCCTTGTTCCCCTGATGGATTGTTTATTTCTTTTATTTGTTACATTTGTCCATTCTGATTCTCTTCTATAGTTATGATTATTATCCCTTCCGTCTGGATTGTTATGGACCTCTTCATTTCCTCTGCGTGTAGGCATTGCGTTTCTGTTCAGTGTCAGATTTATTTTTCTCTTCTATAATTATATTTATTTTGTTCGCTACGAAGTCCATCATATATCTCACGTTTTCTTTTATATCTGCCAGATCCTTATTTTCATTGTTCACAGTTTTGTTTTGTTGTGTGAGTGGGGTTATCGATTCGGATGAGTGTGAACTTTGTATTCTGCCGTCGGATGGGTGTAGTTTCTTGCTACTGCTGCTTTCAGGTTCTGGGTTGTGCCCATCAGATAGCGCTAGTTGTCCCGAGGTCGAGCTGTCTTCTCCCTCTGATAATTCATCTCTTTGGTATTCCATAACCTCGCTTCCAGGATCGGTCTTTTCGTTGTTGTTGTTGTCGTCATTCACTACATTAGTTATTACATCAAAGCAGTTTCTCAGTTCGCTTACCGCTTTTAGTATGTCTTCCTTCTTCTCATTCTTAAGGTAGCGACTCGTTTCTGCTATATTAACTATCGTTTTGAGAGCATTCTCAATCCGCGTTTTCATCTCGTCTGCCATTTGGTTTGTTTTAACCCATGGATTTTCCTCTCAGTATTTTAAGTAACCTTGTAGCATTTTCCAGTCCCTCGCCTCTGAAACGCGAGACCCACTTCCACACCCCAAGTATTCAACTTGCCTGGCAAGCCACTATTTTGGTAAAGGTCGCCAGAGTTACGCACCAATGAGAGCGCGATTGGATTCCGTATCTCAAAGGGCGCACAGTTAACCAAGTTCTTTTAACAATTGCGCCAAATTCACCGTCCTTTTCTTTTAATACAGCTAACAGTTTAGGTAACAGTTCTCCATCGGCAGATATTACAGGCTGAATTGTATAGCTGTGTGTTAAGGAGTTCAACGATTGCGCTTCTGCGAAAATTATTTTGTCTCCCTTTACATGCAGCGTATGTCCTGCATGGAACTCTTTGGTAAACCCGCTTTAATCTGTGTTAAAAACACACTTTGGAGAGCGAGTGTTTATTAATTCAGATACCTCTCCTACGAAAATTGTTGCGTTGGACGCAAGGTCAAGCTGATCGGCTGTGTAACTTTTGGTTAAAAATTTCGTAACTTTTCGGGAACCAATATTGAATTTATTTTTAAACTTGCGAACCCAGTAAGTTGAGGCGCAGAAGGTATCGTCATGAACACGCCGAGCATTCTTCAGGGCCCATTTCCTAATGTGTACGTCATGGACGTTTTTGTTATTATTAAGCCTCGCCTTTTTTAAATTCTTTAAATGTTTCTTTGGTGATAAATTTCAGTTTTTCATCCTTTGTACTGCCTGATTCTACTTGTAGCTTCCATCTAGAAAGGTCCGACTGGTGCCGTTGCTTTTTAAATTTGTGCTGAATGACTTTAAATGACTCCCCCCCCCCCCCTTTGTTCAGCCAATAATCAATCACCTTTTTTTTTTTTTATGCGACACTTATTGCAGGTGCTGTGGTAGCATCTTTTTCACTGTCAGTGTCGGATATTGGAAATTCATCGTCATGAATAACATGGTTATTGTCAGGCAAAACTAACGTATCCTCATGTTCAATGGCGACCTGCACATCACCAACCCTTTCTGCAATAAGGCCTGTAAACCAGGATCATGATTCAGTCTTGGTGCATGTCTGCCTTTGTCATGAGAAAATATAAACAAAGTTTTTACTTACGGTACAGTTCAAAACCCAATTCTCTTTCACCAGGTGTTATTTGTCTTTCACAGCGATCACTTTCAGCAAAGCAGCGTTGTAGACAAACTACTACATTCCAAGGATTAAAATCTGGAAGGAGTTCTAATTGAACATCGTCGTCATCACTTTATGACATTTGTAAATTTTCTGACTGTATAGTCAAGGATTTAACATTAATTGCTGTCTGTGCCAGTAAAATTACACACAGACACAATAAAATTGTCATACTTACATGGCTCGATGACGGAACGATTTGGGTCCTGTTCATCCGAAGCATAACTCTTGTTTTGCATAGCCCCACGGAACTGATAAGGAAGTGACGGGATGAGGGGAAGGTGGAAAGAGGGAAATACATCCCAGCATGGCAGATTGCTGCCTAGTGGCCGGGAGCCATCGCGTGTTGCTAGGATTGAAGGTCAGCTTTACCTCTTCTCACCTCCTCGCTCATGCCGTCGTCCTGCAGATATTCGGCGTTCAAAATTGAAATCGGTCCATGCGGTTTTCACTATGTCATTGTACAACTTTGTAGGATTATTGTGTACTAAATTTCAACCAGATCAGAATTTTACACCGCGATCCGTTCCCTCGTAAGTGATGAAGCTTGCAGCTTGCGTCACAGTTCATAGCCCGCAAGCATAAAGACTAGATATTTTTCTTCTGACAAAGTCGCTCCAGGTTATAAAGTCGCGGCAGTATGTGCAACTGACTGGCGCACAAATACAAATATGCTATGCGACGATTATGCGAGGAAATTTTATAAACCTATTTTAGTGTTTGAAAAGTGGGGTGCGAAGATTACGCGGTGGCGACGATTATGCGAGGAAATACGGTAGTTCTTTTTGCTTTTGGGTGCTTAATGCTTTAGTATTTATCAGTAATAGTTGCTACACTTGCTACGATCTTAGTGTGCTTCTTTCTTTGGAGGGCAAAGAGCGTTTGTGGGTGGCATTTTTTGTATATTTGTATCTGATGAAGGTCGTTTGATGAGAGAAACCTATCATCCTATACAGTAGTTTTCTCCCTCTTCTGTAGTCCAGAAAGAATATATACTTACCAAATGTAATTTTTCTCAGGTTGTTTTATGTGCATGTCCCAGTAATTGGGATTATATTGTGTTGACCGACTGAAAAGTTGTAATATCAATTAATTGTGTAAAGATGATATGTGAAACTGTTCTCTTACCGCCAACTCAATAGGTTTATGGTGAAAGACGCAAACTTCTTTTACTGGCCATGCAGATGATATGTACTCCCACAGCTGTTGAAAATGTGTCCTAAAGATGCCTGGTGGAACGGATATCTTACCATGAATACCGAACACAGTCAGGAGTGAGATACACAATTAGTTCAAGAGTGATGCTGATCATATCTCTGGCCATGTGCACACCTTAATTTCTTGAAAAGAAAAAAAAAAAAAACTTCCACACTTTCAAAAATTATTCGATGATGAATTGTATTCATGTATATAGTTCTGCTTTGCTTTCTTTCTGAAGGGCTCAATAGATTTAACGGAGGTATCACATGGGGTTAATTTGTGTCGCTTACCTTTTCCCATAACCTTGGTGAATTGAGCTGGTATGTCATCCTCTGTAACGACAACTTCAGTCTCTTCTTTCTTCTCCTCACTTTCAGTCTCTTCTCTCTCCTTGGCAGTGCCAGCACTGCCACCGCTGCTGGGCTTGATAGGCGACAGAAGTATCGCCTTCAGCTCCTCTAGAGCGATGCACAGGTTGCCACCAGCTGCCACCTCCTGTCATAATCAACAATATTACTTTTATAATCTTATTGCAGCACTGGTGTTTCACATGTTATTTGGAATAGTATTCACATTTCGGGAGCGTGGTGGCGCAGCGGTCAAGATGTTGGCCTCTCGCCACGGTGGACCAGGTTCGATTCCCGATCAATGCATGTGAGATTTTCAAAGTGAAATACCATGTCCTGTGGTTCAGAATCAACGTAAGGAGGAGGTCCCATGGCTCATGATCGCGAGATTAACCGTCACGTAGAATAACGAGCTTCCTTCCTTCACATTTATTTCGAAGTAATTTTGTTTTTAATTGAAATGTTACTAGCCATTATTCTGAATGAATCAGTAACCATATAACTACTTTTAAACATTTTTAGTCATGATCCCGCATTTATCTCGGACTTCAGAAATAAATTATTCTTACCCCATTTTCTTGTGCATACAGTAGAACCTCGATGCATCGTTCCCGGAACTGTCATTTTCCCGTATGCATCGTTCAATTTATTTAGTCCCGAAAATTTTCCATAAAAACTAATATTACATTTCCCCGCATCTATCGTTCCTCGAACTGTTGTTTTTTCGCATGGATCGTCAAAAAATCACTAGTCCTTGGCCACAATTTTCCCGCATTGATCGTTTATGAGAAAAATATATGCAAACGTTCTTTTGAATTTAAAGCGGCAACCTGTTACGGGAGAATGTACGAGGTACGAACGATTAGGAGTTCCTAGGCTCGAGCAAGTTTCTCGGCTGAAGCAAGGTTCAAGTAGGCTATACTGCAGTGCGCAGATTGTTTACGCGCAACCACACTATATAACCACACCTAAGAGCCTTCAGGCGCAAATGATTCTGCTCGAAGCGCCAAGCCGTCATTGTGCTGTTTTCATTTCAGTTTGACCACCGCAGTGCACGACGGGCTGCGGTCGTTCCGTTACGCGGGCAGCGCACGTCCTGTTTGACCGAGCTGAACTCGGCACACACACTGAAATGTTTAAACTTCACTGCTGTTTAAACCATACCAGCAGATCTTGTTCTACGTCGTCGTATTTCCCGGTTTTAATTTTCTTGCAGTTTGCGGAAGTATTCCTGGCAGAAGCTAGTGTTTTCCATATCTCCTCACACGTTTCAAGGTTAACACCGTCCAATGAGATGCTGCTGTCATTGAGTTACGTCATGTAGCCTTGACGTAGTTCGCCCGGGCAGATGATTCACTGGAGACCCGCGAACACTCGGAACTGCTGTATTCTTTCACTCGGAACACCGGAAGTATCTTTCGCGGAGATTGGCGAGATTTGATTCTATAAAAAAATTGTCTCCAGTGAACGTCTGATACTTTAAGGGGATACAAAATCTGATCATGAAGAAGAGAACATTATGCAAGTAGAGAAGGCTTTGTTTCGTCAAACGCAAAGCTTCGACGAAACAAAAAACAATTAATGACTTTTTTTGCTAAAAAGAGCAAGTGATAAAATGACACATATCAAATATGGTGTACATCGTGGTTGCAATATTTTGATGCCTCTATAAAGTTTATATGAAGAAATATGTCCAAAGACAGTAACCTTACTCTATTTTTTTTTTACTAAAATTTTTAATGTTACTCGCATCCATCGTCATTTCCCCCCCTCCCCTTGAAAAACGATGCATCGAGGTTCTACTGTATTTTTGATTCAAGATCAGAGATATGTCTAGATGTCTGGACCAGGTGACCACTGACTGCTTCTCATTTGAATTAGGTTAATCAAGGATTTGAGAGTGAAGTAATCGTGGATCGCCCCTAAAGTCATGGTATAACAATGTGGTCCCAAATATATTCATTTACGAGTCATAAATATACAAGCATGAGACTTCCAGAATCAATTATTAATAATTCAATGTGATTTACTCATTTCCAATAAAATTGTTTTTCCATATTATTGGAATCCACTATTTTGTTCAAATTAAGCAAATTATAAGAGCAGAGAAAATATTATTAAGCAATTGTTTCATACAAGATGCTTCCAAAACAATCTTTGAACATCATGAATTTGAAAGTGTAAAGAGTTACAACTATTTTGGTATTTAATTAAATTATGGAAATTCAGTGACAGAAGAGATCAATATTAAGCTCTTAAAATCAGCACTTTAATCTAGGCAACTGAAAGTCAATTTTTTCAAGACTCTCATTAGACTGGTTGTGACATACGGATCAGAAGCATGGACTACCGGTATATCAGTTGCTGATGAGAATGCTCTAAGAGTCTTTGAAGGGAAAATAATGAGGATTTATGGCATTGTGAGAGGCACAAGGTTGGAGAATAAGATCAAATAGAAAAATAGAAGAGATTCTCAGTGGCAAAGACATAGTGAGGTTTGTGTGAAGTCCCGGCAGTTAGCCTGGTTAGGTCATGTGGAACAAATGAGTGATGACAGGTTACCAAAGAAGCTGCAAACTGGGGCCATGGAAGGAAAGAAGACGTGGGAGTAGTGATGTGAGCCGGGCAAATGCCCAGTGGGCAGGACATCTATAAATGGACATTTGCCCAAAGCAGTTTTAAGCGCCCAAAATCTGGGCATTTAAGAAAACTTCATTTTTTTTACTTTTTACTACTTGTGATTGTTACTAGAGCATCTAAAACATAATAAAAACCATTAATCAAAGGTACATTTCATGGATAAACTAGTAATGCCTGAATATTGCTAATAATAATTTAATTATCCTGTGTCAATGTTGCTGGCCATCTACTAAGGAAGCAGAACGTTGCCTATGTGTCATGGAGACTAAGATGCTTAGATGGTCAGCAGGTTTCACTAGGCTGGATCATATTTCAAATGATGCCATCAGAAATTGGTTTGGTGTTGCTCCAATCGGGAAAAAAATGCAGGAAAACCGTCTGAGATGGTTTGGACATGTGCTGCGCGCAGAGGGCGACACAATGACAAAAGCAGCTTACACACTGGATGTGGCTGGAAAGAGGCCCAGAGGGCGACCAAGGCAACGGTGGGCCGATACACTGCACAATGATCTAAAGGCTGTCAATCTTCATCCAGACATGGCCCATGACCGAGGGAAATGGAGACTACAATCCCACATAGCGGACCCTGCCACAAGGTGGGACAAACGCTAAAGAAAGAAAAAAAAAAGAGAAAAAAGAAGAAGAATGTTGTCAAATAACATCTAAATGGGAATTATGTATATCTGGTTTGAATAAAACATTGTATTACTGAGTTAGGCCTGCAGGTCTACTCATTTATATTTAGGAAAATTAGGTAGGAGTTTGATTATGGTGTGAATAATGGCTTTGGGAGGAGGGTGGATGGGCTAGGCCCTGGGCAGCCATTGTGCTATGATCTAGGAATGGTGGTAGGGTGGTTGTGACCTTGAGATTGGCGAGGCATTCTATACCACCATCAGCCCAGCCCAGTTAGTTGTGAAGTAGAGCTGTCTGTTGAGTGGTTGAGTCTGAGATAACCTTACTTCTTTCTTAGGCTATTTATATTTTTAAGTGTTAGATTAAATCATTACAAAATGCTTAGGACAAAAGGACCTATTTGGAACTTTTTTAATTTGAAAGGGAAAGGAGTATTTTGTAAATATTGTAATAAGGTCTATTAACAGTCACATTGTAACAAAATGGAAAAGCACATAAAGAAGTGTTTTAAGTGCCCTCAGGATCTTAAAAAAAAAGTGCTTCAGTTAGGTACAATTACAGTGGTTGAAAAACCCTTCGAAAGAAATTCCCCTTATGAACCTTTACTAATTGAAGTGGATGATTTACAACAAATCTGCAGTACCAAGCACAAGCTCAGCCTCAGAACCAAAATCAAGTTCTTTCAGTGAATTCCTACAACTTCCGCAGCCTATTTTGGCCTCAACTCCTGTTTTTATGGATACATATATAGAATACATATATGTAGATATATATATGGCTAAAACAATATTTATATAAGCACAAGCTGTACCGGCATGCGTTGCAATGCCAATCAAAGAAAGTGTTGGCGTTGAAATTCTGTTTCTTGAAGTGCTTTTGGATACACAACATGTTAACTGCCTCTAAGCTATCGTAAAATGGATTTTCTAATTTAGAACCATACTTGGAAGCGTGCACAACAACTTTCAAAAGTTTCATCGCTGTCACTCATTTGTTGAATCTACTCATACGCTACATGTTGTGAAATGGATTTACTAAGTCAAAACCCTTCCCTGGCGTGTACACAATAACTCATCAATGATTCATCGCAATGGGATGAATTGTATATGCACGTATACGGGGTTTTGTTTAAACGATTTGTGCGCTGTCACCCATTTATTGCATCTACTCTTGCGCTACTTATTGTGAAATGGATTTACTAAGTCCCCTTCCCTGGCGGGTACACAATAACTGATCAATGTTTCATCGCAATCGGATGAATAGTATATGAACGCATACCTGATTTTGTTTAAATGATTCGCGCTCCGTCACTCATTTGTTGAATCTACTCGTGCGCTACCTACTGTAAAATGTATTTACTAAGTTAGAAACCGTCACGTAAGTGTCCACAACATCTCTCCCAAGTTTCATCGCTATCGGACTAATGGGATATGAAGACATAGGGGACTGTATTGAAACTCTCCGCATGTCGTCGTTCATTCGTCGAATCTACTCGTGTGCTACCTACTGTGAAATGTATTTACTAAGCCAGAAACCTTCCTTGGAGTGTCCACCATATTTCACCCAAGTTTCACCGCTAACGGCAGAATGGTATATGACCTTATACGGGACTTTGTTGAAACCCTTCGCGCGTCGTCCCTCATTTGTTGAATCAACTTGTGCGCTGCATAATGTATAGTGGATTTACTAAGCCAGAAATTTTCCATGACGTGTACACAACATCTCACCCAAGTTTCATAGCTACGGACGAATGGTACATGAATGCATACGGGACTTGGTTGAAACGCTTCGCGTGTCGTCGCTCATTTGTTGAATCTACTGGTGCGATACCTATTGTAAAATGTATGTACTAAGCCAGAAACCTTCCCTGGAGTGTACACAACATCTCACCCAAGTTTCATCGCTATCGGAGGAATGGTATATGAAATTATATGGGACTTGGTTGAAACGCTTCGCGCGCCGTTGCTCATTTGTTGATTCTACTCGTGCTCTACCTATTTTTAAAGGGATTTACTAAGCTAGAAACCTTCCCTGGAGTGCACACAAAATCTCAGCCTAGTTTCATCGCTATCGGACGAATGGTATATGAACGCAAACGTGACTTTGTTGAAATGCTTCGCGCGTCGTAGCTCATTTGTTGAATCTACTCGTGCGCTGCCTATTGTAAAGTGGATGTACTAAGCCAGAAAATTTCCCTGCAGTGTACACAACATTTTACGCAAGTTTCATAGCTATCGGACGAATGGTATATGAATGCATACGGACTTTGTTGAAACCCATTGCGTGTCGTCGCTCATTTGTTGAATCTACTTGTGCGCTATCTACTGTTATTTATTTGTCGTATGGCTTTTAGTGCCGGGAGTGTCCGAGGACATGTTCGGCTCGCCTGAGTCTGTAGCTGCTTCCAGCGGACACCCTAAAGGGCGAGCTACAAGTTCCGTTCAATTTCAAGTAGTTCCAACTTTCGCCACCAGATATCAATGATACCTAGTGGTGAACGTTGGAACTTGGATAGAGCGTTCTGACGAAATCTAACCTAACAAATTTTGCTTTACACAAGTTTAGTTTGTGAAAGGATCTTTTACATGCCATAAATCTATGACATGGGACCGCCGGCTTTACTTCCCCTCCGAAGGAAGGCATACTGAAGGATTTTAACGCTCTTAAAAAATCCGACGACTTCGGCCGGGTTTGAACCCACTATCTTGGGCACAGCAGTTCAGCATGCTACCGACTACGCCACCGAAGCCGCTGCTATCTACTGTGAAATGTATTCACTAATTTTGTAACCTTCACGTAAGTGTACACAACATCTCATCCAAGTTTCATCGCTACCGGACAAATGGTATATGAACACATACGGGACTTGGTTGAAATGCTTCGCGCATCGTCGCTCATTTGTTGAATCTACGCGTGCGCTACCTATTGTAAAATGGATTTACTAAGTCAGAAACCTTCCTTGGAGTGTACTCAACATCTCACCCAAGTTTCATCGCAATCGGACGAATGGTATATGAACGCATAGGAGACATACCCACAGACAAACTATCACGTTACATTGATTTTTATATATATAGATTGCATTATGAATATGTTTTTAAAAGAGGTAAATGCCCAAAATGCCTGGGCATTTATGGGTTTTGGGCATTTGCCCGGGCATTTATCCTGGACATTTGCCCCAAATTATAAATGCCTAGACATTTTACATCACTACGTGGGAGTCCAAGAGGAGGTTGCAGGACCTAGAGGAAGATTTGAATATTACGTGGGTAGGAAGATGGTGGGAAATAAACAGGATCGAGGAGAGTGGACCAGATTCGTGAGGGAGGTCAAAGCCCATCCTGGGCTGCAGAGCTGAAGAAGCAAGCAATTGTTTCATACAAAAGTTATGGAAAGGTAACAATGTGTTCTTTGACAAGTGTATCTGTTACGTAGTTTTTTTTAAGAACAGGGTTGATATGCTTTCAGGATTTCAAATTTCCCTGACTTTTCCCGGTTCTCCAGACCAAGATTTTAGGAATTCCCTGACTGCAGAGTCGTTTATTTCCCTGACTTTTCCCGATTTTCCAGAGCAAAGTATAGAAAATTCATTAACCACAGGGACGACATTTACCTCGCTTCCTTTGTTTTCCAAACCTAGCAAAAGTGCATTTACCTTTAGGAAACTTTCTTCTGTATGATCGATTAATATTAAGTTAGAAAAACTGATTTTAGACCAATTATTTGTGCAAGGCTATTCTTAGACGCGAGGAGAAATGTTGTAGTAGATGAAAATAATAGTGATAAAAAAATATCCGAGCAATGTTTCATTATATAAACCGGACTTATATGTAGCTCTCTGTATAAATTAACGAGTTTCTTTAAAAGTATAAAGACAAAAAAAAAAAGTTCTTTACTGTAATAAATAACGTTTATTACGATAAGAACAGGACCACATTTTTACAATAAATGTTAATTTGCTAACATCAATTTTTTTTAAATAACTATGAAGAAAGAAATCAATCACCAATTCTTACTTGCTAGTCAATCACAATAAAAGTATCTAGAAACTGTCAACTGATACATTTTATTCTAACACTAGCTGTTACCCGCGGCTTCGCCCGCAATAACATTTGTAATCCTGTTATAACATTAGTTAAATAGATAGATAAGCATGGGTCCAAGTGGAAAATAATTCTAATACCTGAAACCAAAAATGCATCGGACGAAAAAGAACATCAAAATATCATGTTGGTTTGGGTCCCTAAAAGACGTGAAAAATATAATAAAAGTATTAAAAAAAACTATTTTTTGAAATTTCATTTGAATCAATTTTTATGTCATTCCTGGGACTTAGAAAATTCCGGCCAAAAAATACAAAATCATTAATAACTCCCTAAGTATTCGTCGTATGATGAAATAGCAAGAGACAAAAAAGATGTAATGTGTTATTGTCTACAACATAGGCCATGTATAATTTTACACTCAGACATATTACGTTTCCCCCCTCCCCCATAATTTCACCCCTCCCCATGGGCCCCTTAAATTGGATTAATGAAAAAACGTCAAACACCTGTTTAGTTAATTTTTTATGCTAATTTTTTTCGGCTGAGTTCCAAACTTCTCGCCTATGTCAATTAAGAGATACACGCTCCGTTAGGAATCCTTCAACCCCCACTTTTCACCCCTTTCACCTCATAATATACACCACATCGAAAAACCCTCAGACACGTGTCTTCTTATTTTTAATGATGAGTTTATATGCAGAGTATCACATCCCCCAATGAAACCAATCGGGAGATATTGCTATTCAATGAAATGCAGGTCTACCCCCTTAACACCCCTTTAGAACCTGAATATCCAAAAATCCTTTCTTAGTGGGCGTTTGCGGCCCTTGAGGAAGCTGCATACCAAATTTCATTCCAATCCGTTCGGTGGTTTCTGAGATTTCGTGATGAATGAATCAGTCAGTGAGTGAGTGAGTGGTATTTGAGCTTTATATAGTAGATTAGATATTTAATATCAAATGAGTTGTTTCAGTTAATATGCCGTCTTATGTACAAGAAGTTATGATTACCAAGAAGTTGCTCTAATCTTGACCGTTTGGGGAGATTTCCTTTGTCCCTGCGGAAAAACAAGAAATATATGCGACGTTACGTGATTGTCACCGAATCCTGTCTTCGCAGTCAAGTACGGAGAAATATCGAGATGTTACACGATCGGCGCTGGTCTCAGCCGTTTGACGCGATTTGTAGTTTTCACGATCGAACATGGAGAAAAATCGCGATTTACATAATCGGTGTCATTTTTAGTCGTTCGACGAGATTTCTATTGTCCTTGAGGTCGGGCATGGAAAAATATAGTATTATTACACAATCGGTACCGCTTGCTGTCCGTTTGACAAGAATCCAGTTGTACTAGTCATCGAAAGCGGAGAAATATCGCGATGTATCACAATCGCTGCCGGTCTCGGTCGTTTTACGAGATTCACGTTTACTTGCGGCTGGACACAGAACGCGATAGAATGCAATCGGCCGTTCAACGATTGTCTGCCTGTCTATCTGTCCTGGTAGAATGGCGGAGGCAAGTTATTTTTAATGTGTTTTTTATCATATGTGCCGTACTAGTTCTTATCCCCCCTCTTTCGGATGTGTTTGTTCGTATTTATTTCACCATATCATTCCTCATTTATATCACTTTTATCTTCATCCATTTCATGTATTCATTTCATGTTAGTTTCAACTTTTAAGATATTTTTCATGATACTGGTAAGTGCTGCTCTATGTATGGCTGATGAAGGGGCTAGTATAAGCTTGGAAACAAGTACCACATGGGTCTAATGTAACCCTCCAATGTTTAATTATAAGTATTGATCAGGCGGATTTTCTCTTCCTTTTATTATATTTAATTGACAATCAATACTGAACCATGACTAAAGCTACTGTTCATTAACTGTTGTAAATTTACGGGAAAATGTGCAACATTTAGAGACTACGAGTGTTGTATGCTGCATAACGTTAGCTGACATTTCGCATCATTAATACGAGTACATAAGGAATGAACACATGCCGAGCTTTCTCACTGCACACAGCTGAAGATCATATCATTCTTGGTGCATTTTATATTCTGCTAACAACAATAATTTGCTTAGTTACATGCAAGGAAAATTGTAGTACACAGTTCCCATTGCTTCCATTACCTGACTACTAAACCGGAAGCTGGAAATACATAACCATACACAGGTGCCACGTCCTATGGCAAGTGAAAGATCGAAAGAAAACTTAAGCTCTATAGGAGCCCGGAACAAGGCGATACAATTTTCTACACTACTAAAAAAATAGTCAAAACACCCTTTGTAATAATGAATTATAATTTTGGGGGTCATGTAGTAATAGATGTTACCCACCCTTTATCCCTTTTTAGATCACAATTTTATAGTAAAATTGGAGGTGTGTCTGCTATTACACGCGTAAATTATGGGGCATATACATTATTGCTAACCCCGTGCATTCGGTACTGACAGTCTTCCTGTCACTTTGCCCCACTTTTCCTCTCCGCAACCCACGGTCGCCACATAGCAAGGCCCTACGTCAAACCGCCACACGGCAAGAATTCTGAGCATGCTTCAAAGGAAACAACACGAAGGATATGTTGGAAGCTTGGAACAACTGAGCTGCGTTGCCAAGTTTTTAGTGTTGTTGTAAATCAACTGATTCGAATAATACACAGCGCTACACTTCAGACATTATTTCTGTACAATTATACGTAATATATTTTAAAAGACGATCCTGAGTCAACGCCGAGGACATTCAAAAAGAGAAATACGATACTTTTAGATGAATAAATAAATTACACACCGAAGCTATGATACCTTTATCATCGGTATTCAATTCAATAAATAGGACAAAGAGGGCAAACACTCTACAGCTAATTAATATAAAAACACTCACCATGCTATGATTATCCTTAAACATGAAACAAGAGTGAGTGGAGGTCGTTCACAGCTTACAGTACAGTAGTTGACATAACACCATACACACTCACTGAATCGCGACTCTCTAAGGTTAATATTAGCTTTCGTGATAATACAAAAGGAAAGTTAAGGTTAAGACATTAGGCACTGAGCACTCAAACAAGCCGCTGTATGGCGATATTATTGCCGTGGCTTTATATTGTCGAGTTGTAGGCTATTGAACGACAGCCGGTATTCTGAATACTATGACGGGAAACAATAGCCTTGTACTCTATTATCAATTGATGCAAGCGAACCGACACCAATAAATAAATTATCCTCAGTCACTTGGCAAGGATTTCTTTGATACCCTCCATCCCTTTACTGTCCCTATCATCATCACCACCATCATTGTCTTCGTCAGAGCTTGATGAATTGCCAAGGTTAATAATCATTTCATCCACCTCGATATCCAGACCGCCTTCAGTATTTCTTTCAGTACATGGTATACGGGATGTGTCCAGTCTTCGGGACGAACTTTGGCAAAGAAAAAGTAACGAAACAACGACAATGAAAGGAAATCCGACACAGACAGTGGTTAACAAGCAACTGAAACAATGCCTGCCCAAACGAGAAGAATTCTGTCACTTGTGTGGTGTATTTTGAAGCCACATGTTGGTAACGGGTGTTTGATAGTAAAATGTCGAGAGCTGCGAGATATTGTTTGTAGTTTTTGAAAATTATGCATGTGTGACGGATTTGCAGCGAGTGTTGACACGACTCTAAAACAATTTGGTATGTGCATCTCCCCTGCGAAAGAAGACCATGGAAAGGCTAAAAACAGTAAAATTCCACACGCGACACGCCGCGAATACCTTTTAATTTAGATTTATTTTATCAAAGTAGGTAATAGAAAATAAAACAATGCAAAACGGAATTAAATAAGACACTTTGACAAATACAAGATTGTTACTAGGAACTTCAGTTATACACAGCACAAAATTAAGTTCTTTTGACTGTCCTAATTTCTGAATAGGAACTGTAGGCTAGTAATACACAAAATAAGATAAGTCACTTTGTCAATTGTGCCAGTCGTTTCGACCGACACAATGTTTTGTCCCTACACCTCCCCCCCCCCCCCCTTCCCCTGGCTACTTGCCACGGAGGGCGGGCTCTTTAGGATATGAACTGCATTTCAAATATTATCAATCTCCCGCCGTCACCCCCTCTCTGCCTAGCTACGTATTTCCGGCTATGCAATCGCTTCCGGCCTTGGAATGGCCGAGAAGCAGCCGAGACTGTTCCGGAAAGGTCTAGAACATATGCCGTGTTGCTAACCGCGGTAAATGCTGCACCCTGATTGGTTGATGTCGGCGCGCATGCGCCAAGCGCTACGATGAACTGTGCGTCCTAACTGACGCCACTCTTTCTGCTTGGAACCGTCGAACTGTACAGACGTGCTTGGTGAACAAGATGTGAGGTTTGTAAGAGAACGTGGCTTGGGTCCTCGGACCAAGCCCAATACATCGTGACAAAGGTACTGTTGTTCAAATACTATTGTGAGACTGCTTGAGTATATTTTCTAATTTTCTTTCACTCCCGATGGAGTTTTTTTATTTACCTTGTTACTTCTAGTGCGGGTTAGAAGCTTGCGTCCTGAAACTTTGGGACATGAACACTGTGGTGCCACGTGATCAAAAGTATTTATTTCTTATTCAGT
The DNA here is from genome assembly GCA_946902985.2 of Meconema thalassinum. Taxonomy (NCBI): domain Eukaryota; kingdom Metazoa; phylum Arthropoda; class Insecta; order Orthoptera; family Tettigoniidae; genus Meconema; species Meconema thalassinum. Next base: position 96,178,055 of record OX336400.1, on the reverse strand, counting down.
TTGATCTATAATTTCTGCAGATAATTCGCTTTTATCATACTTGAGCTGGGTGCGATATGGCGCACTCAGAAGTGCTTCTCAAATTTAAACATGTGGTCGGTCATGATTCATAACGACCGTGCTGTGGACGCCAACCTAACTATTTAGAAATAACTTATATATACCTCTAAATTCTTGTGGACAAATACGCCATTACTTACGATGTGCATTGGAATGTTTTTGATATGAATGTAATTTTGGATGGGGATCCTTTATGTAATTATGGGCGACACAACCCTTGCCGTGTTGTCCCTTGGCCACGCCATTTTGATCTGGTGCCTCCGTGGTAACCGGCTACTCAGGCCGCGAGCCCTCTGCTCGATTTCTCATCTGCTTGTTTGCTATGCAAGCATTTTTCTTTTGATAGCTTCTGCTGTCTCGTAAGCCCTCCTGGGCCGATGTAGGTTAATTCTACCATTTGTTCTTGGAAACACGTGCTCGTGTGATTTAGGTAATTTCATGGTTCCTCACACCATGCTGTCCTCCCATGACTGCCTCGGTTGGCAGGTTGTTGGTGCCCGCTCTCCTGAGCCTATTATAATATTTACTACCAATTTCATTTTCTTTCGGGTTTGCCATGCCCGCGGCACGGCCAGTTAAGGGGAACCTCCCACGTTTGCTTAGTGCCCCAGGTGCATTTCCTTGTCTGCCCCAACCCTTCTTGTACACCCTTTTTATTGAATATATATTTGTTTATTTTTGAAGTTAGAACATGATTTCCCCCAAAATCCAGCACGTCCCTAAACCACCCTTTGAGTACGTCCAGCTTTCCACTCCATGGGTATTCTACCCAAACTCCCCCCTTTCCCCGGAGTCTTCCAGGTAGCATAAACAAATCTAGACTCACGGTTTAAGGGGGGGCTGTCCCCGCTACCCCGGGGGCGGTGCAGTGGTAGCAGAGCATGGTTGTACTACACGACATCATGAAGATGTTTCAAGAGGAGTGATGATGGGAAAGAACTGTACGAGTGCTGCATGATCTATTGACTGTTACAAGGTCATATGAGTGAGTCACTACTGGAATACTCACCTGTCAGTACCCCCACCCCCTTTCCCCCCATTTCTTCGATGGCAGAGGGGAAGACTGTGCCAGTCGTTTCGACTGACACAATGTTTTGTCCCTACACCTCCCCCCCCCCCCCCCCTTCCCCTGGCTACTTGCCACGGAGGGCGGGCTCTTTAGGATATGAACTGCATTTCAAATATTATCAATCTCCCGCCGTCACCCCCTCTCTGCCTAGCTACGTATTTCCGGCTATGCAATCGCTTCCGGCCTTGGAATGGCCGAGAAGCAGCCGAGACTGTTCCGGAAAGGTCTAGAACATATGCCGTGTTGCTAACCGCGGTAAATGCTGCACCCTGATTGGTCGATGTCGGCGCGCATGCGCCAAGCGCTACGATGAACTGTGCGTCCTAACTGACTCCACTCTTTCTGCTTGGAACCGTCGAACTGTACAGACGTGCTTGGTGAACAAGATGTGAGGTTTGTAAGAGAACGTGGCTTGGGTCCTCGGACCAAGCCCAATACATCGTGACAAAGGTACTGTTGTTCAAATACTATTGTGAGACTGCTTGAGTATATTTTCTAATTTTCTTTCACTCCCGATGGAGTTTTTTTATTTACCTTGTTACTTCTAGTGCGGGTTAGAAGCTTGCGTCCTGAAACTTTGGGACATGAACACTGTGGTGCCACGTGATCAAAAGTATTTATTTCTTATTCAGTTTGATCTATAATTTCTGCAGATAATTCGCTTTTATCATACTTGAGCTGGGTGCGATATGGCGCACTCAGAAGTGCTTCTCAAATTTAAACATGTGGTCGGTCATGATTCATAACGACCGTGCTGTGGACGCCAACCTAACTATTTAGAAATAACTTATATATACCTCTAAATTCTTGTGGACAAATACGCCATTACTTACGATGTGCATTGGAATGTTTTTGATATGAATGTAATTTTGGATGGGGATCCTTTATGTAATTATGGGCGACACAACCCTTGCCGTGTTGTCCCTTGGCCACGCCATTTTGATCTGGTGCCTCCGTGGTAACCGGCTACTCAGGCCGCGAGCCCTCTGCTCGATTTCTCATCTGCTTGTTTGCTATGCAAGCATTTTTCTTTTGATAGCTTCTGCTGTCTCGTAAGCCCTCCTGGGCCGATGTAGGTTAATTCTACCATTTGTTCTTGGAAACACGTGCTCGTGTGATTTAGGTAATTTCATGGTTCCTCACACCATGCTGTCCTCCCATGACTGCCTCGGTTGGCAGGTTGTTGGTGCCCGCTCTCCTGAGCCTATTATAATATTTACTACCAATTTCATTTTCTTTCGGGTTTGCCATGCCCGCGGCACGGCCAGTTAAGGGGAACCTCCCACGTTTGCTTAGTGCCCCAGGTGCATTTCCTTGTCTGCCCCAACCCTTCTTGTACACCCTTTTTATTGAATATATATTTGTTTATTTTTGAAGTTAGAACATGATTTCCCCCAAAATCCAGCACGTCCCTAAACCACCCTTTGAGTACGTCCAGCTTTCCACTCCATGGGTATTCTACCCAAACTCCCCCCTTTTCCCGGAGTCTTCCAGGTAGCATAAACAAATCTAGACTCACGGTTTAAGGGGGGGCTGTCCCCGCTACCCCGGGGGCGGTGCATCAATACTAGATTGTGGTTAGGAACATTACTCACACAAAATAAGATAAAACAAACAATAATCAAGGATTTATTCATTTAAAGCTTCACTTGGGAACTCTTCTGCTCTTCAATTTTCTCTACTTCAGAACGGGCGTTGTTCAATATCTTCTTCTTATTTTCTGTGCCAATTCCCGGAGATCTTTTGCGACTTTTCTTTCGACTGCCACCTTAGCCGTCGCTTCCCTTTCCTCCTGGCTTCGCGCCTGTTTTTCTTCCTTTAACACGGCGTACGAGTTTCGTGCAGTATGGACTCTTGCTCACGGTTATCTGTTCTACTCCACCAGCTGCCATCACAGCATTCTGAACAGTATGCATGCCAATCAGACTTGCTTCTTTGTGATTGACGATCATGCACTCCTTGTTCAAGGACAAACTTCTCTCTAGAGCTGCATTGCTGTGATACAAAATCAGTATAATTTTAACGAAGCTTGTGAGATCACTTTTGGCTGGAACTGAGGTAGATGCTGAAGCCACAGGGTGTCTACTGTAAGGATGAAGTAAAAATTAGTTACTTTTTAGCTACCTTTTAGTTAATTTTAGTTACCTTTGAATTCAAGATACGTCTGCGGTCTGCAAACAAAGGGGCTCAGCACGCGGTGAAGATAAACAGCAATGAACTGTGTTTAAAGCGGTAAATACAATTCACTTAGGGAGTTATTCAAATTTTAAAAATAATAAATAAATACTAGATATTTATTATCAAATGAGTTGTTTCAGCTAATATGTAGTCTTGTGCACAAGGCGTTTTTATAATTGTCAAGAGGTTGCTCTGCTCTTGACCGTTTGGAGAGATATCCTTTGTCACCGCGGTAGATCACGAAGAAATTTATGGGACGTTACGTGATTGTAACCGAATTCTGTCTTCGCAGTCAAGTACGGAGAAATGTCGAGATGTTACACGAACGGCGTTGGTCTCACCCGTTTGGTCGAGATTCCCGTAGCGTTCGCAATAGAACACGGATAAATATCGCGATTCAGATAATCGGTGTCACTTTTAGTCGTTCGACGAGATTTCCATTGTCCTTGAGGTCGGGCACGAGAAAATATAGCATTATTATGCAATCGGCGCCACTTGCTGTCTGTTTGACAAGAATCCAGTTGTCCTCGTCATTGAATGCGGAGAAATATCGCGATGTATCGCAATCGCTGCCGCTCTCTGCCGTTTTACGAGATTCACGTTGTCCTCGCGATATTATCAACTTCTCGCTCCCCGTACCCTTTTAAGTACCGTATACGGTCATGGGAAAAGTAGCGAGAAGGTTTCGGAATGTTCCCGATCATCTTTGACGGGATTCCCGCGGTCCTCATGGTCACAAATTCACGATAGGGGACGGGTTTTATGATTTTTTGCTACTGACGTCGGTCCATTCGACGAGATTCCCGCAGGCAAGTCATGCGGTTAGCCGGCCGTCTTGAGTATGAATGTTCGAAGTAGGTATCAAATATTAAGAATTATTCTGAGAGGGTCGCACAAATAATACGACTAGAGGACACGTTTTCTTTCGAATGTGAATCACGAATTATACAAGTTTTCGAAATAACCGGTTAGATTATAATATATCCGATGGAACCAAAGTTCAAAGGAAAAATCGACATATCACGGAATTTCGAATTAGCCATAATGGATGTCGCAAATTTACGAGACATATTTTTAAAATAAGTTGTAGCCTAAATATTTCGAAGCTTTCAAATACTTTTTCGAAACGGTAACATTTCGCAAGATTGCGACATTAAATTATTTTGCGTTATTTCTGGACTTCAATTTGACATAGTCTCCAAACAAATGCGAGAAATACGAGTTTTCTGAATAATTTCAGAAGTTTTCGTGAAAAGTCAGGTTTCCTAATAACACAAATATTTCACACAAAACTAAGAAGTAATCTTGATGCCGAAAATACGATGTATACCACTTAGGGTATCCTTAGTATGCATTTCCTCGAGGTCGGGCACGGGGAACTATAGCTTATGCAATCGGCGCCGCTTGCGTGAAACTCGCTCCATCGCAATCTCAGAGCCTAGAGGTGCGAGTTTAAATGATTCAATCCACCTTCGGAAAATTTTCGTTACCCGTATGTAAAATTCGTTACTTTTTCCTTACTTTCGTTACCCATTTGTAAAATTCGTTACTTTCGTTACCGGTCGACACCCTGAGCCACTAATTCAGACCACAGCACGTCGAGTCGTGGCTCTTTTCCGTTGAACTGGTTCAAAAACGCAGTGACGGAGTCTCCGAAGTGCGGAGTAGCTGTCTTGATGCGGTAAGCCATTGCGCCGGAAAGCAAATTCTTCAGATTACAAGGAATTTTCAGGGCAATGACTATCCTAACTTCCACCAACTTAGGAGTCTCAGCGACCCCTATAGGGTGTAGGCAGGAAATAGCATGGGTCATCTTGTGATTTTTCAGCCATAGGATACAAATGTACAATTTTTGGCAGTTGATGCGAAATTGCAGCACATCCGCGTCTAGAATTTTCAGAGATCTTGAGCTGTTAAGCTTTTTTAAGAACTTCTCCTGTCGAGAAACCCAGGTCGAAGAAACAACTGGTTTCCTCTGTGAATAACAATGCGAACTGATTCCTGTACGTCATCGTCAGCAACAAGCGCAGCGCGCGCATCCCCGTGCAAAGAGAGTACGGCCGGCGGTCGGCCAGTCAAAGAATGCATTCGATGTAGGCTGGGTTCTCATCCAGCTTAGCGCTCTATCGGTGGCGCAAGTTGCTGGTGGCAGAGCGGTCTACAGGCGAAATAGAAGGCTAAGCGGGAGGACTTTGCCGAGCGTTCAGGGGCTATGAAGTCTGGCATTATGAGACTTTTCAAGATTTCCCATATATTTCCCGGGCAACAAATTCCCGTATATTTCCCGTATCGGTCGACACTCTGGGAAACAAGGAGGAGGATGTATGGGAAGAAATAGTACATGGATATGGGATGAAGTATAGCATAAGCGAGTGGATGATCACAACCAGGATGAAGGAATAACAATTGGTGGGGAAGAATTGAGGAAAGTAGAGAGTTTCAAGTATCTGGGAAGCATGATACAAGAAAATGGAAGGATCGACAGAGAAATAAATGAGTGGGGGAGGCAAGCAGAATTATTCAGGAAAAGTGTTAGGAGCCTGGTATGGGGTACGGATGTTCCTCAAAACAGCAAAAGGGTTATATATAGGACGTACTACGTTCCAATCCTGACGTATGCCTCAGAGACCTGGGTTATAAAAGGACGGGAGCGAGGCAGAATACAGGCTAGTGAGATGAAATTCTTGAGAAACAGAATTTGAGTGACAAAGGTGGGCAGGTTAAGAAATGAGAAAATCAGAGAATTAGTCAAGGAGGGAGCATTACAGGATAGGATGGAGGAATCAAGGCTTAAATGGTATGGGCATGTTAAGCGAATGGATGGGAGGAGGATGCCCAGTAAGATACACGAGATGAAAATAGAGGGGAAAAGACCAAGAGGAAGGCCAAGAGATAAGTGGCTGAAGGGTGTGGAGCACTGCGTGCGAAAGAAAGGAGAAGACTGGACCAAGGTGGTGACTGAGAGATGTGGGAGGACAGAAGACGATGGAGAGGCTTATGTTCCTAACAGACCCGGCCAGTGGCTGGAAACTGTGCAAGAAGAAGATGATCTGAAAACAAATGTCACCTTCTCCAACTGGCAGAGTGTGTGGTAGCGCTCCTTCAGCTTTCGAATGCTGAGGATGATCTTGTGTCGAGCACCTTTCGTCACACCCTGGACAGCCAAGCGCTCTTCTGTCAGTCCCAGCATTTCTTCATAGGTGAGCGTCGCAAACAACGACACATACTTGTGTAGGCGTAGCGACTTGAGCCATGCTGGCACATCTGTAACACATTTACATAATAGGTAAATTTAAAAATAAGTCACTGCACAAGAAAAGAAGGATAGAACAAGAAGATTATGTTGAATGCTCTCACTATGCACTGCTTTCAGCAAAAGAACTAGCTGCTGCCTGTCCTCCTGATGCGAGTCCAAAGTCTAAAAGAGCTCATTGGGGACCTGATGCATTGGAGAGCTATTGATTAAATTTATGGCAGAAATGTCCATCTTTGCAGACGGTGGTGTGTATGGATGTAATGATTATCGATTCCGTGTATTATTGTCTTCCCATTTCTCTACTGTCTTTGTCAGTTTTGTGCGTCACTTCTGTCTTCCTTTTCTCTATTGTCTTTATCTGTTTAGTGTGTTCTCGTTTTCCATTTTCTCTATTGTCATTGTCCGTTTAGTGTGTCCTCGTGCATTTTCTCTATTGTCATTGTCTGTTTAGTGTGTCTGTACCTGTTTTCCATTGTCTCTATTTAGCTCAGTAAAATTATTCAAATAGAGGCCAATCAAAGGGAAAAAAATCCCCGAGTTTTAAAATCTGTACAGTTGTTCCTTGGTATCCAAGTTTCAAGAAAATAGGTCCTTATGGGTGGGAGTGAGCTCGAGTGATAGGGGCCCATTTTTGGTTTTTCGATTGTCTCTCATTGACTATCACTCGTAGTGAAAGTAGTTTGCATAATACTTAAAGCTAACAAAATGTCCTACAAAAATTGTCTTGTGCATGTTTTACGTAAGACTAATACATTTCGGAGTTATAGGGCCGAGCAAGTACCAACATTTCAAAAAATCGTGATTTATTCACATTCTTATGAATATTTCAGATAGACAGTAATATTAAGACTGCCTGTCACCAACGATTGGTAAAAACTAACTCGTGATTAATTTCATTTACTGAGCAAAGCTTAACATTGTCGTCATGGTAATAACAACCAGTTTGTTTTAACAAAAGGTGGTAACAGGCAGAATTATATTAATATTAGAAAATGCATGGATTCTTCTGTTTGTTTGTTTGTTTGTTTGTTTCAGAAACAAGCAAAGTACAAGAGTGAAGAACATTCATTCACCATGTAATTCCACTCTCGCCTCATTATAATGGCCGAGAGGTGTTACCGTATATACCCGAATATTACCCGCCCCCGAATAATCCCCGCACCCTCATTTTTGGATGAAAATTAATTTGTTGTTTTTGACACTTTAATTTAAACAAAAATATATACTATTAACACTGTAATACAGTAAAACTCTGTTAAGAAGTTCCCCCATAAAAAGTTTTTCCACTTAAGACGTCCGATATTCTCGGTCCCGTGATCGGCCCCATAAGATACATGTATAGTTTTCCCGTATATAGTGTTCCTGCATAAGAGGTTTTCCTGGTTAAATAGATCAGATTTTGTATCCCCTTAAAGTATAAGACGCTCACTGGAGACAACTGACTTTTTTATAGAATCAAATCTCGCCAATCTCCGCGAAGATACTTCCTGTGTTCCGAGTGAAAGAATACAGCAGTTCCGAGTGTTCGCGGGTCTCCAATGAATCATCTGACCGGGCGAATTACGTCAAGGCTACATGACGTCACGCCATTACAGCACCAGCTCATTGGACAGTGTTAACCTTGAAACATGTGTGAGGAGATACGGAAAACACTGGCTTCTGCCGGGAATACTTCTGCAAACTGCAAGAAAATTAAAACCAGGAAATACGACGAAGTAGAACAAGATCTGCTGGTATGGTTTAAACAGCAGCGAAGTTAAAACATTCCAGTGTGTGCGCCGAGTTCGGCTCGGTCAAACAGGACAAGGGCTGCCTGCGCAAACGGAACAACCGCAGCCAGTCGCGGACTGGGGTGGTCAAACTGAGGTCAATTGACTTCTCCATTTCGTGGGCCATGCTTCCAGCTCGCGCGGACTTTGTGTAAAATCACAACTGCTCACTTGCCCGCCGTGGTAGATCGCCTTCTATTTAACCAGGATGATGTAATATTACACAATACAGAGTTCGCAGCGGTCGGGCGGCCGAGTTTGCACGGACAGCCCGCTTCCTGTTCGACCGAGCCTTTACTGATGCCATGCTATCACGCAACTAACAAAACTCACGCTTGTGTTAGGCTTGCGCGACCGGTCAAGCCATTAGACGGAAATAAACAAGTAGGCTACACCCGAACAAGCGCCATAATAGCGGATACTCGCCCGTTGCGGGCAATTTAAATCTTAAAATTTGGATGACTCAATACCCACACCCCAATTTTTCACGTCCGATTTTGTATAAAAATGTGCGGGTGGTATTCGGGTATAATACGGTATTTGTGATGACACTGTTGAGAATGCCAGGAGTGTTGTTGGTGAAAGGGGAATGCAAGGGCTACTGAGGGCCAGCATTGAAAGACATGATGGGAAGAAGGACCGATTCAAAAACGAAACCGGCGGAGTTGTTCACACTTATACCAGACCAAACACCATTGCTGTTTTTTTTGAAAAACGAGCCATCGACCTCACAAACAAGAACTCTGTGCGCCTGAATTTGATTTCAAAGCTAAGTGTTTCTTTTGCTGTGAACCGATTGAAGAGTTTCATCAGAAACTAAAGAAAAACCTGTGGACCAACAACGTCAGTAAGTCTACGATATACACAGGATAGAAATGAAGCAGAACATTTTGGATGCTGCCACTCAAAGGGAGGAGGAATGGGGACAACAAATATCATGACGGATCAGTACTGTCAGAGATTTGGTTGCAGCTGAAGCTATTTACAATGACAACTGCTGCAAAAAATCTTTTCAAGAAAACGTTCAACCGGTAAGAAAAGATTATGTGGCAAGTGCAATGGAAGTGATATACAATTTCTCAATGACTTGTCAGTATTCCCTGGATGAGGTGGTGGACGCAATAAATGGGGAGAAGCCATCGATGAGAAAAGTCAAAGATAAGCTGAAGGAGACATGGTGATCGTTCACCCAGCACAAGACTGTGCTTTGCTTTCGGGAAGTGGGTCACAAAATTTTGAATGCATCGTGGTATGATTTCAGATTGGGGTTGGGCGAACTACGATGGCAATCTTCAACCTTTTATGACAATGGAACCTGCTGCCCCTGCCTCAACACCATTTTCTGCAAATGTGCGACAGGTTGTGGGGACGAGTTGTAGGTGTCGCAAGGCAGTAATCCACTGCACAACAGTGTGTGAAAACCGTGAGGTAGCCTGCACCAATGGCCTTCCAGTTGAAGACAACGCAAGCATGGACGAAGATGTGATTGACGACTCTGACAAGATGACTGCTTGATTAATAAACGACCCTGACAATTTCAGGGTGTCGAGCGATGACCTTTTTTCAAATTCCCGTATAATTCCCGTACGAAATTCCACCAAATTCCCGTATATTTTAGAACTCTCTAAGACTTAGAGTTCGCATACCGAATGGCTGAAAAATGAATCTTAAAGCGCGAATCAAGATTTTCTGGCGTAAGTGTAACTGCATTTTTGGAGATACTTCCGCAACCCACGGGTTATGGCGAGATTTAGGTCTAATCCGTAGCGTGAGCAAAGCGCGCGCGCGCGCGCGAGTGAATTCTCTCGCAGATACCGTTTATCTGAGGAGAGCTGATATAAATGAATGTTTTACTGAGGAGGTTTGAGAGAGTAGAGAATAGAAGTGTCACATAATAAATGTTTACGGGAAGTGACTGAATTGTATGTTACCGTAACCGTATAGAGCTTCCACGAGTTCAAATGACACCGAAGCTTATGCATAGGGAACTTCCGGTCCGCGAATCTCCATTTGATTTTCATTGGCAGTGAATCGTTCGTTCGCGATTATCTTCTTTATTATTTCGGATAGTGGTTTTGTTTTTAGGCGTTCAACTTATGAAATAAGAACTGGAGGGTTGGCCTTTCATGAATATTCCGAAGACAAGTGTCTCCTAAAAGAGTAATTAGTAAAACTTCGCATCAGAGACGACCATAACAAACAGCTTGCCTACAAAGTGTGCGATTTGCACATTTCAAACGGCATTTCTTAGACTACAATATTTAAGTTGGTGCAAATTAAATATGTTATATGTGAGAATATTATTATAATTTGCTATCCGGTTGTTATATTAGTATATTATGCATTAACGTGACCCGTTTAAATGCTAAATTGTGACGGAAGCTACGAGTTATAGGCTATTCGCCGTACCGGTAGGCCTAATATTTACTAACGCATCGTTTCTTCTTTAATATTTATTTAATCATTATAATAGCCTATCTTCAACCCTCATTTAACCAAAAATCAGTTTATAATTCTATACATATTCCAGGTATTTCAAGAAAGCGATATTTGATAGCACATGCAGTTCCACCTTAAAATCCAACCGTGCCTAGTTTTCAGTATCTATGGAAAATATTACCGTAAGTTAATAAACCAAACAACTGGCGACAATTTTTTTTTAAATGCTCATTTACATCTTTACCCTAGTCTACGTAAAGTACCATACGGTAATCACTGAAAGGGTAGGGGGGTTATGACCTCAATTTCACAAACGAACGAACCTCATTTTGCATGAATTATGGAACCCGAATCCTAATGGAGGTATGGATTGTCTGCATTTAGAAATATGTTAGTCAATAATTTAAAACAAGATGCCAGAAAACTAAATACAAAAATCTGCGTACCTACTACGGTGTAAAGTTGCTCCGTGAAAAAAATACACCTCGCCAAGATTACACAACGTGCATACAGTTAAATACTATCATCCAATTGGAGAAACACTTTCTCTGTCACGATCTTATAAGCAATTCAAACATAAACTGCTGTAATTTACGGGAAAATGGGCAACATTTAGAGACTACGAGTGTTGTATGTGGCACAACGTTAGCTAACATTTCGCGTCATTAATACATAAGGAATGAACACATGCAGAGCTTTCTCACTGCACACAGCTGAAGATCATATTCTTGGTGCATTTTACGTTCTCTTAATAACAATAATTTGCTTAGTTACATGCAACGAAAATTGTAGTACACAGTTCCCATTGCTTCCAATACCTGACTACTAAACCAGAAAATGGTAATGCATAAACATACGCCAGTGGCGCATCCTATGGCAAATGAAAGATCGAAAGAAAATGTAAGCTCTATAGGAGCACGGAACAAGACGATACGATTTTCTACTCTACTGAAAGTAGTCAAAATTCCCTTTGTAATAATGACTAATAATCCTGGGGTTATGTAGTAATAATAATGATCGTGTGGCCTCCGGAGAGACCTAGTGCAGATCTTTCTAGTTGACGCCCGTCGGCGACCTGCGCGTCGTAATGAGGATGAAATGATGATGAAGACGGCACATACACCCAGTCCCCGAGACACGGTCATTAACCCCAGGAGATTAAAATCCCTGATGGCTCGGCCGGGAATCGAACCCGAGGCACTTTGGGCCAAAGCCTAGCGCGCTAACCATTTAGCCACAGAGCCGGATGGGTCATGTAGTAATAAGATGTAACCCACCCACTATCCCTTTTTAGATCACGACTTTTATAGTAAAAGTGTGTCCGCTATTACACGCGTAAATTATGGGACAAATACAGTATTGCTAACCCCATGAATTCAGTACTGACAGCCTTCCTGTCACTATGCCCCGCTTTTCCTCTCCGCAAACCACGGTCGCCACATAACGAGACCCTACTTCCAACCGCCACACGGCAAGAATTCTGAGCATGCTTCTCACCTACACCCTGTATTTCGAAGGAAACAACGCAAAGGATATGCCGGTATATTTAATATATTTTAAAAGACGATCCTGAGTCAACGCCGAGTTCATACAGAGAAATACGATACTTTTAGATGAATAAATAAATAAATTACACACCGAAGCTATGATACCTTTATCATCGGTATCGGTACCAATTCAATAAATACGACAAATAGGGCAAACACTCTACAGCTAATGAATATAAAAACACTCACCATGCAATGATTATCCTTTAACATGAAACAAGAGTCTGAGCGGAGGTCGTTCACAGCTTACTACAGTAGTTGACAGATGCACACTCTCTGAATCGCGACTCTCTACGGTTAATATTAGCTTTTGTGATAATACAAAGGTAAAGTTAAGGTAAATACATATTTAGCACTGAGCACTCAAACAAGCCGCTCAGTGGCGATATTATTGCCGTGGTTTTATATTGTCGAGTTGTAGGCTATTGAATGGCAGACTGTATTTTGAACACTATGATGGGAAACAATAGCCTGTGGTCTATTATCGATTGACGCAAGCGAACTGACGCCAATAAATAACTTATCCTCAGTCACTTGGCAAGGATTTCTTTGACACCCTCCATCCCTTCACTGTCCCTATCATCATCACCACCATCATTGTCTTCGTCAGAGCTTGATGAATTGCCGATGTTAATAATCATTTCATCCACCGCGATATCCAGATCGCCTTCAGTATTTCTTTCTGCACATGCTGTACGGGATGTATCCAGTCCTCGGGTCGAACTTCGGCGAAGTAAAAGTAAGGAAACAGGCAGTGGTTAATAAGCGACTGAAACAATGCCTGCCCATACGAGAAGAATTCTGCCACGTGTTTTGTGTATTTTGTAGCCACATGTTGGCGACGGGCGTTTGATAGTAAAATGTCGAGAGCTGTGAGATATGGTTTGTAGTTTTTGAAATTTATGCATGTGTGACGCATTTGGATTGAGTGTTTGCACGGACTTGAAAACAATTTGGTAGGCTATCTCCCCTGCGAAAGAAGATCATGGAAAGGCTAAAAACAGTAACATTCCACACGCGACACGCCGCGAATACTTTTTAATTCAAATTTATTTTATCAAAGTAGATAATAGAAAATAAAATAATGCAAAACGAAATTAAATAAGTCACTTTGACAAATACAAGATTGTTACTAGGAACTTCAGTTATACACAGCACAAAATTAAGTTCTTTTGACAGTACTATTTTTTTCCTCCAATTCCTGGAGATCGTTCGTGGCTTTTCTTTCGACTGCCACCTTAGCCGTCGATTTGCACCCGTTTTGCTTCCTTGAACACGGCGTAGGAGTTTCGGGCAGTATGGACTCTTGCTCACGGTATCTTTTCTACTCCACCAGCTGCCATCACAGCGTCCTGAACAGTATACGCATGCCAATCAGACTTGATTCTTTGTGATTGACGATCATGCACTCCTTGTTCAGGGAGAAACCTCTGTCTAGAGCTGCATTGTTATGATACAAAATCAGTATCATTTTAACGAAGCTTGAGAGATCGTTTTTTTTGGCAGGAAATGCTGAAGCCACTATTTCAGGCCACAGCACGTCGAGCCGTGGCTCTTTTCCGTCGAACTGCTTCAAACGCACAGTGACGGAGGGCAGTCTCAGAAGTGCGGAGTAGCGGCTCTTGAAGCGGTCAGCCATTGCGCCAGAAAGCAACTTCTTCTGATTACAAAGAATTTCCAGGGCAATGACGATCCTAACTTCTTCCAACTTAAGAGTCTCAGCGACCCCTATACGGTCCAGGCAGGAAATAGTACGGGTCCCTTGTGAGCAAGAGTTGACCTCTCTGATTTTTTCAGCCATAGGATACCAATGTACAATTTTCGGCAGTTGGTGCGAAATTGCAGCACATACGCGTTTGGAATTTTCTGAGATCTTAAGCTGTTAACTTCTTTAAGGGCTGCTCTTGTCGAGAAACCCAGGTCTCCTCTGAATAACAATGCGGACTAACTCCTGCATGTCATTGTCAGCAATCAGCGCGGCGCGCGGAGAGGGTACGGCCGGCGGTCGGCCAGGCAAAGCATGCATTCGACGTTGGCTGGGTTCTCATCCCGCTTAGTGCTCTATCGGTGACGCAAATTGCGGGTGGCAGCGCAGTCTGCTGGCGAAATAGAAGACTGAGCGGGAGGACTCTACCGAGCGTTCGGGGGCTAAGAAGTCAGGCATTATGAGACTTTTGAAGATTTCCCGTATCAAGTGCGAATTTCCCGTATAATTCCCGTATTTTTCCCGGGTCACTAAAATTCCCGTATAATTCCCGTATTTCCCGTATCGCTATTTATTTTTTCATTATAATAAATAATTTTCAAGAATTCCGCTCACCATCTCCTCGAATCTCAACACTCACCTTTAACACATCTAATAAGATTTATACTATCACAAATGTCCATGCTCCCACTAATGATAAAAACACTTCCCCCAAAGACCGTGAAGAAACAGAAGAATTTTGGGACCTACTGGATCAAACCATAGATAACATCCCCAAACACCATGTTAAATTATTAATTGGCGACTTTAAAGCTCAGCTAGGTAGAGAAAGAAAATACCGTGACATCATCGGAAAATGGCCAGCACACAATAGAACAAATAAAAAGTCCTCTCGGCACGCCGGAAGGCGGAGGTAGATTTCACCGGACAAACTTGGAGATAGGCGAAAATAGGCAGAATATGCAGGTTTTCGTAGAAGGATCAGACCTCATTTATCGCGTGAAAGTATTTTATAATTGGAGATTAATTAACTTTGTTTTTCTTCATTTTAAACATATTTTAAACATTTTATTGTCTTACGGGGACGGTAACCTTCTTGTCATTTGGAGTCCATTTTTAGCCTATTTTCAATTTTGAAAAAATAGGCTTATGAGATCACCTTTTGTCCGTGTGTGTGTGTGTGTGTGTGTGTGTGTGTGAGGTGTGTGTGTGTCCCCCCCTAATAAAATCTAAACGGCTGGAGCGATTTCAGTGAAACTCGGTAAGTTCATAGCACTATTCCCGGCGACGTCGACCGTGCCCATCGAATTTTGTTACGTCTCACCAATCCAACATGGCGGCTGTGCGAAATATTTCACTAGCATTCAGTATCTCCGAAACTATAATGGATATCGCCCTGAAATTGTGTACGGTGATAAAGGGTACTACTAGAAGTTCACCTATGAAACTTTCAAAAACCTGGTTACTACATAACCAACATGGCGGCCAAGCGAAGAGGAGACTTTTAAATAGACTTTTCTCGCGATTTAACTATCCAAACGTAATGAAACTTGGTACAGCAAATATTTATACACATTGCAATGCACTGGAGTCTAATTTGGTTCAATTGTTTACATAACCTCAAAATGGCGGCTGTGCGAAATATTTCACTGACATTCTATATCCCCGAAACTATTACAGATATCACCCTGCAATTTTGTACGGTGATAAAGGGTACTGATACAAGTTTACCTATGTATAATTCATAAACCTGTAAAGTACAAAACGAACATGGCGACCAAGCGAATTTGAAATATTTTAATAGACTCTTCTCGTGAGTTAACTCTCTGAGCGCAGTGAAATGTGGTACAGTAAATGATTTTGCAGATTGTAATGTACTGCCATCTAATTTAATTCAATTGTTTACATAACCTCAAAATGGCGGCTGTGCGAAATTTTAAAATTAAGTTTTTATTTCTTGTGTCGTAATCATGCGATCGAAGTGAAAGTTTGAATAATGAACCTAGGCAATAAGTGACCTTGAATGGTACATAACTCTATGGCCTATACATATAACAATCCTAAATGGCAAGCTTCCGTAATATTTAGACGGTTCTCAATATATATGAATCTTTTACAGCAACCAAACTGAAATTTTTATGTTCATAGAGACTATGAACATATGTTCACCTATAGGACTTTCAGTAACCTGGTGAGCACGAATCCAACTTGGCGGCGACGCGAAGTATAAATATTTAAATGGACGTTTCTCGCGAATTAACCATCCGAGTGCCGTGAAACGTTGCACGTTTTAAATGCTTAAACAAATGTTGATTCACTGGCATCTAATTTATTTCAATTGTTTGCATAATCACAAGATGGCTGCTGTGCGTAATTTTAACATCTCGTTTTTACTTCTTGTGTTCTAATCATGCGATTGAAGTTTGAATACCACACTTACACAATAATCTTAATATAATAGTACAAAAATAAAAATCCATCCTGGCGACCATCTGAAATATTTATACGGTTCTCAATATCTACGAATCTGATACAGCAATTAAACTGAAATTTTGTATGTTGATAGAGGCAATTAACATGAGCAGGATATATGAAAATAGGCTGTACAGTTCTTCACGGAACTACTTGTTATACTTGTGGTCACACTGTCCTTATGCAAGGTTTCGACACTGATGTGTAACTATGTAATGGTCTGTTACTTCTTCACGCAAAATTATATCTCCCGCAGAGATGTTGGTTGGTTCCTCAGTTTAGGGGCTGCGACAACGCGGTCATATAACCCCGTGTACTTTGGGCGAGTGTAGAATCTGTCTGATAAACGGTGTGAATTGTGATGGCGGTATTAGTCTGTAATTCAGGTAAGGAATGCAGACGCTAAAATTCAAGCAGTAGTTCCTAATGTTGCTACCAGATACTAACGTCAACGCCACCCAGCTGTGAACTTGGCTACTAGATGCCACCTCAATCAGCAACTCGCAACGAACGTTGGAACTTCCCCTCCAAAGGAAAGCTTACTGAGGGATTTTTAGCGCTCTTAGAAAATCCGACGACTTTGGCCGGCTTTGAACCCGCGACCTTGGGCATAGAAGTTCAGCATGCTACCAGTTACGTCACCGAAGCCGCTTCACACTTATTCAGATGGAAATCTGAATCTGATCTCGCGCAAGTGCGTTGTCATGGCAACGTCTGATGGCTCATCCCTCATCAATTTAGTAGTGTTGCCATGTCAACCACTGATAGCTCTTGGCATTTTCTTATAATTCCGAAATCATTTTTCTCATCCCTTGGCGCAATGGTGGCTCATATCAAAAATTCTTTCAGACAAACGTTTTAGGTAATTATTAGGGGAATATTGTCCATTTTGTACGGTTTTGATATTGTGCCTATTAACAGAGATATGATTAATGTTTCCCGAAAAAACCACTTTTTCCCACCCCTTTGGTCAATGGTTGGTGCTATCAAAAAAACCTTTCAAACATAAATTTCTGAGCTTTATCCGACACATAGTATGAACTTTGAACGGATTCGATATTTCACATATTAAGAGAGTTATAGCAATATTTCATTTTTACGAAAAAAAAAAAAAAAGTCACCCATTTTCATCCCCTTCGACCGATTTAGCCCAGTAACGAACTCGTCCGAGATTTTATGGGTATACATATTCGGTAAAAAATTCAAAGTGATTGGTGCAAAATTACGGCAGTTATCGTGTCCACAAGAAACTGATATACCAGGGTGTCGAGCGATGACCTTTTTTCAAATTCCCGTATAATTCCCGTATTTCCCGTACGAAAATCCACCAAATTCCCGTATATATTAGAACTCTCTAAGACTTGAGTTCGCATACCGAATGGCTGAAAAATGAATCTTAAAACGCTAATCAAGATTTACTGGCGTAAGTAACTGAATTTTTGGAGATAATTCCGCAGCCCACGGGTGATGGCAAGATTTAGGCCTAATCCGTTGCGTGAGCAAAGCGCGCGCGCGAGTTAATTCTCTCGCAGATGGGATGAGATGCTACGAACACAAATAAAATACCTTTTACCTGAGGAGAGCTGATATAAATGACTATTTTACTGAGGAGGACTGAGAGAGTAGAGAATAGGAGTGTCACATAAAAAATGTTTACGGGAAGTGACTGAATCGTATGGTACCGTAACCGTATGGAGCTTCCACGAGTTAAAATGGCACCATAACACTAACAATAACAAAATGGCACCGAAGCTTATGCATAGCGAACTTCCGGTCCGCGAATCTCCATTTGATTTTCATTGGCAGTGAATCGTTCGTTCGTGATTATCTTCTTTATTATTTCGGATTGTGGTTTTGTTTTTGTACGTTCAACTTATGAAATAAGAACTAGAGGGTCGGCCTTTCATGAATATTCCAAAGACAAGTGTCTCCTAAAAGAATAATTGGTAACACTTCGCATCACAGACGACCACAACGAACAGTTTGCCTACAAAGTGTGGGATTTGCACATTTCAAACGGCAGTGGTTCAACATATCTTAGACTAAAATAATTAAATTGGTGCAAATTAAATACGTTATATGTGAGAATATTATTATAATTTGCTATCAGATTGTTATATTAGTATATAGGTATTATGCATTAACGTGACCCATTTAAATGCTAAATTGTTACGGAAGCTACGAGTTACAGGCTATTCGCCGTACCAGTAGGCCTAATATTTACTAACAACGCATCGTTTCTTCTTTAATATTTATATAATAATTATAATTATAATAGCCTATCTATTAACACTTATTTAACCAATAATCATTTTATAATTCTATACATATTCCAGGTATTGCAAGAAAGCGATATTTGACAGCACATGCTTTCCACCTTAAAATCCAACCGTGCCTAGTTTTCAGTACTTATGGAAAATATTACCGTAAGTTAATAAACCAAACAACTGGCGACAATTTTTTTTAAAATGCTCATTTACATCTTCACCCTAGTCTACGTACAGTACCATACGGTAATCACTGAAAGGGTAGGGGGGTTATGACCTCAATTTCACAAACGAACGAACCTCATTTTGCATGAATTATGGAACCCGAATCCTAATGGAGGTATGGATTGTCTGCATTTAGAAATGTGTTAGTCAATAATTTAAAACAAGATGCCAGAAAACTAAATACAAAAAGCCGCGTGCCTACTGCGGTGTTAAGTTGCTCCGTGAAAAAAAAAAAAAAATACACTTCGCCAAGATTATACGACGTGCATACAGTTAAATACAATCATCCAATTGGAGAAACACTTTCTTTGTCACGATCTTATAAGCAATATAAACATAAACTGCTGTAATTTACGGGGAAATATGCAACATTTAGAGACTACGAGTGTTGTATGTGGCACAACGTTAGCTGACATTTCGCATCATTAATACATAAGGAATGAACACATGCAGAGCTTTCTCACTGCACACAGCTGAAGATCATACATATCATTCTTGGTGCATTTTACGTTCTCTTAACAACAATAATTTGCTTAGTTACATGCAAGGAAAATTGCAGTACACAGTTCCCATTGCTTCCATTACCTGACTATTAAACCAGAAGCTGGTAATGCATAACCATACGCCGGTGGCGCGTCCTATGGCAAATGAAAGGTCGAAAGAAAATGTAAGCTCTATAGAAGCCCGGAACAAGGCGATACAATTTTCTACAATACTGAAAATAGTCAAAATACCCTTTGTAATAATGAATAATAATGTTGGGGGTCATGTAGTAATAGTTGTTACCCACCCACTATCCCTCTTTAGATCACGACTTTTATAGTAAAATTGGAGGTGGAGGTGTTACACGCGTAAATTATGAGTATTGTTAACCCCGCGCATTCAGTACTGACAGCCTTCATGTCACTTTGCCCCGCCTTACCTCTCCGCAACCCACGCCACACGGTAAAAATTCTGAGCATGCTTCTCACCTACATCCTGTATTTCGAAGGAAACAACGCGAAGGATATGTCGGGAGCTTGGAACAGCTGAGCTGTTTTGCTAAGTTTTTAGTGTTGTTGTAAATCAACTGATTCGAATAATACACAGCGCTACACTTCAGACATTATTTCTGTACAATTATACGTAATATATAAAAAAAAACGATCCTGAGTCAACACAGAGGGCATTCAAACAGAGAAATACGATACTTTTAGATGAATTAATAAATTACACACCGAAGCTATACTACCTTTATCATCGGTATTCAATTCAATAAATATGACAAAGAGGGAAACACTCTACAGCTAATGAATATAAAAACACTCACCATGCAATGATTATCCTTTAACATGAAACAAGAGTCTGATTGGAGGTCGTTCACAGCTTACTACAGTAGTCGGCAGATAACACCATACACACTCACTGAATCGCGACTCTCTACGGTTAATATTAGCTTTCGTGGTAACACAAAAGTAAAGTTAAGGTAAATACATATTTAGCACTGAGCACTCAAACAAGCCGCTCTGTGGCGATATTACTGCCGTGGTTTTATATTGTCGAGTTGTAGGCTATTGAATGACAGACGGTATTTTGAACACTAAGACGGGAAACAATAGCCTGTGCTCTATTATCGATTGACGCAAGCGAACTGACACCAATAAATAAATTATCCTCAGTCACTTGGCAAGGGTTTCTTTGACACCCTCCATCCCTTCATTGTCCCTATCATCATCACCACCATCATTGTCTTCGTCAGAGCTTGATGAATTGCCAAGGTTAATAATCATTCCATCCACTGCGATATCCATACCGCCTTCAGTATTTCTTTCTGTTCATGCTGTACGGGATGTGTCCAGTCCTCGGGTCGAACTTCGGAGAAGTAAAAATAACGAAACAATAACAATGAAAGGAAATCCCACACAGACAGTGGTTAACAAGCGACTGAAACAATGCCTGTCCATACGAGAAGAATTCTGTCACTTATGTGGTGAATTTTGTAGCCACATGTTGGTGACGGGTGTTTGATAGTAAAATGTCGAGAGCTGTGAGACATTGTGTGTAGTTTTTGAAATTTATGCATGTGCATTGAGTGTTTGCACAGACTTTAAAACCATTTGGTATGCGAAAGTAGACCATGGAAATGCTAAAAACAGTAAAATTCCACACGCGACACGCCGCGAATACTTTTTAATTTAGATTTATTTTATCCAAGTAGATAACAGAAAATAAAATAATGCAAAACGAAATTAAATAAGTCACTTTGACAAATACAAGATTGTTACTAGGAACTTCAGTTATACACAGCACAAAATTAAGTTCTTTTGACAGTACTAATTTCAGAATAAGTCACTTTGTTAATACTAGATTGTGGTTAGGAACTTTAGTAACACAAAATAAGATAAAACAAACAATATTCAAGGATTTATTAACTTAAAGCTTCATTAGGGAACTCATCTGCTCTTCAATTTTCTATGCTTCAGAACGGGCGTCGTTCAATATCTTCTTTTTTTTCCCCCAATTACTGGATATCTTTCGTGCCTTTTCTTTCGACTGCCACCTTAGCCGTCGCTTCGCACCTGTTTTGCTTCCTTGAACACGGCGTGGGAGTTTCGTGCAGTATGGACTCTTGCTCACGGTTATCTTTTCTACTCCACCAGCTGCCTTCACAGCGTCCTGATCAGTAAGCATTCCAATCGGACTTGCTTCTTTGTGATTAAAAATCAGTATCATTTTAACGAAGGTTGTGAGATCGTTTTTGGCAGGAACTGAGGAAGGTGCTGAAGCCACTAATTCAGACCACAGAACGTCGAGCCGTGGCTCTTTTCCGTCGAACTGCTTAAAACGCAAAGTGACGAAGGGCAGTCTCAGAAGTGCGGAGTAGCTGCTCTTGATGCGGTCAGCCATTGCGCCAGAAATCAAATTCTTCAGATTACAAAGAATTTCCAGGGCAATGACGATCCTAACTTCTTTCAACTTAGGAGTCTCAGCGACCCCTACAAGGTATAGGCAGGAAATAGCACGGGTCATCTTGTGAGCAAGAGATGACCTCTCTTTGATTTTTTTCAGCCATAGGAAATTGTGAAATTGCAGCACATCCGCGTCTCGAATTTTCTGAGATCTTGAGTTGTTAGCTTCTTTAAGGGCTGCTCTTGTCGAGAAACCCAGGTCTCCTCTGTGAATAACAATGTGGACTGATTCCTGTATGTCATTGTCAGCAACGAGCGCGGCGCGCGTAGCCCCGCGCGGAGAGGGTATGGCCGGCGGTCGGCCGGGCAAAGCATGCATTCGACGTTGGCTGGGTTCTCATCCCGCTTAGCGCTCTATCGGTGGCACAAATTGCGAGTGGCAGCGCGGTCTTCAGGCGAAATAGAAGACTGAGCGGGAGGACTCTACCGAGCGTTCGGGGGCTAAGAAGTCAGGCATTATGAGACTTTTCAAGATTTCCTGTATCAAGTGCGAATTTCCCGTATAATTCCCGGGTCACTAAAATTCCCGTATAATTCCCGTATTTCCCGTATCGCTCGACACCCTGTATACATATATATACATATATTACATAAACTTTTGAACTGACGGTGGTTTGGGGGTCTGGGGGATGTGAAACGCGAAGATATGTCGAAATTTTCCGGAAATCGAAACATGGTACCCATTGCAATAGTTAGCTTTCTAATGAAATCTACCCAAAATACTGCCGTCAACGACACCTAGCTGTGAACTTGGCTACTAGATGCCACCTCAATCAGCAACTCGCAACGAACGTTGGAACTTCCCCTCCGAAGGAAAGCAAACTCAGGTTTTTTAGCGCTCTTAGTAAATCCGACGACTTCAGCCGGGTTTGAACCCGCGACCTTGGGCTTAGAAGTTCAGCATGCTACCAGTTCCGATACCGAAGTCGCTTCCCACTGACATATGAAAACTGAATGTGATCTCGTGCAGTGGCGTTGTCATAGCAACTGCTGATGGTCATCCCTTATCAATTAAAAGTAAAGTTGTCATGGCAACCTCTCTTGGCACTTGGCATTTTCTTATAATTTAAATCATTTTGTTCACCCCGTGGCGTAATGGTGGGTCATATCAAAAATTCTTTCAGACAAAAGTTTTAGGTAATTATTGGAGGAATATTGTCCATTTTGTGCGGTTTTGATATTGTGCCTATTAACAGAGATATGATTAATGTTTCCCGAAAAACCCACTTTTTCCCACCCCTTTGGTCAATGGTTGGTGCTATCAAAAAACTTATTTGACATACATTTTTGGCACTTATCCGACACATATTATGAACTTTGAAGGGATTCGATATTTCATGTATTAAGAGAGTTATAGCGATATTTCACTTTTTCGAAAAAAGCCCCCCATTTTTACCCCCTTTGACCGATTTTGCCCATTAACGAACTCGACCGAGATTTTATAGGGATACATATTATGTAAAAAATTCAAAGTGATTGGTGCAAAATTACGGCTGTTATCGTGTCCACAAGAAACTGATATATATATATATATATATATATATAGATAGATACATATATACATAAATTATATATAAAATTTTGAACTGACGGTGGTTTTGGGGTCTGGGGGATGTGAAACGCGAAGATATGTCGAAATTTTCCGGAAGTCGAAACATGGGACCCATTGCAATAGTTAGCTTTCTAAAGAAATCTACCTAAAATGGAGAGCGACTAGTTGACCTGTGTCGAAACCATAACTTAATCTCAAAATCTACATGTTTTAAACGAAAACCTCAAAAACTTAAAACATGGAAACACCCTGATTACACTAAGGGAGAATGGCAACTGGACCACGTGTGCATGGATAAACACCACCATAAAGAGATCTATAACGTCAAAGTCCTCCGCGGAATTGACACAGATTCTGATCACTACGTAGTCAAAATTAAAATTAAACTCACGCCCCAGAAGAGACAACAAAGGAAAACCCCCAAAACTAAACGAACAATAGATCCTATCCAGTTAATCAACAGTGAACAGTACCAAAAAGCAACTGGAAACATTAAAATAACTGATAAACTTGAAAACTTGGTTCACAACCTACAACGAATAGCAGAAGACCTGGCTCCAATTAAACCGCGGAAAAAACATCAATGGTGGAATAATGAATGTGATGAGATGATTGAAAAACGACACCGAGCGTGGTTATTACACCAATCCCAAAAATCTGAAACATCTTTTCAAAATTTAGTTACACAACGAAAAGAAACAACTAAAACTTTAAGAAGAATAAAACGGCAATATCATACTGACACCCTACAAACAATTGAAGAGGAATTCAAAATTTCACAATCGCGGAATTATTACAAAATCTTTAAACAACATCTGAAAAAATATGAAGCACCTACCTTATTGTTAAAAGATGAAAATGGTAAATTGGCCCACAACAACCAGGATAATGCACAAATTATGGCTAAATATTTTAAGACACTCCTAAACTGTGAAGAACCCATAGAATTTCTCCAATTGGATGTTGACACTCCAATAACAACACCACCGGAGAACATTAACCCGCCCACATTAGAAGACATTTACATAGCACTGAATGAGATGAAGAATTTCAAAGCCCCTGGAGAAGACCAGACTTTTGCAGAGAATTGGAAGTATGCTGGAAATTCGGCAAAAATCGCTCTTCACCAACAACTAGTCAACATCTGGATTACAGGAAAATTCCCTGAACATTGGAGATCAGCTATCATCCATCCACTACATAAAAAAGGGGATAAGACAGACTCTAACAATTACCGAGGGATTTCACTCCTGGATGTTACCTATAAAATCTTTTCTCGAATTCTTCTCAATAGAATTAAAGTACAACTTGTCACTCCTGGATGTTACCTATAAAATCTTTTCTCGAATTCTTCTCAATAGAATTAAAGTACAACTTGAAAATGAATTAGGAGAATATCAAGGAGGTTTCAGGCCCTGGAGAAGTTGCCCAGATCAAATTATGAGCCTAAAATTGATAATGGATTATAATAGAAAAAGGAATAGAGATATGGTGATAACATTTATCGACTTTAAAAAGCATATGATTGTATTCATAGAGAATCTTTATTAAAAATTCTAAGACACATGGGATTACACCCCAAATTGACAAATCTCATAAAACTAACTCTTACAGGCACCAAATCAAAAGTTAAATTCAGAGGTGAATTCTCTGACCCATTTGAGGTCACAACCGGTTTACGACAGGGTGATGGCTTATCACCATTACTATTTAATTGTGCATTGGAAATGGTAATGCGAGAATGGTCTAAGAAATGCCCTCCAAATATAAAAATAGGGAGAAAAATTCAAACAAACTGTCTTGGTTTTGCAGACGACATGGCATTATTGGCGAAAGATTTAGAGGAAGCCAAAACACAGATATCAGAGCTTCAGACAATTGCAAATAAAATTGGCCTTAAGATATCATTCGAAAAAACAGAAATCATGCCACAAAAACCAACACCATTAAAGGAAATACAAATTAATGATACAAAAATTAAAATTGTAACACGATTCAAATATCTAGGAGAGCTAATAACAAACAATTTAAATGAGAAAGCGTCAATTCAAATAAGAACCAACAAGTTATCTAGGGCACAAAAATTAACATGGGAAACTTACAAAAAGAAATGCTTATCAATTAATGCAAAAATTAAACATTACAATACAGTCATAAAACCGGAAGCCACATATGCAGCAGAAACACTATTCAGCGGCTTCGGTGGCGTAGTTGGTAGCATGCTGAGCTTCTATGCCCAAGATAGCGGGTTCAAACCCGGCCGAAGCCGTCGGATTTTTTAAGAGCGTTAAAAATCCCTCAGTATGCCTTCCTTCGGAGGGGAAGTAAAGCCGGCGGTCCCATGTCATAGATTTATGGCATGTTAAAGATCTTTCCACTAATTACACCTGTGTGAAACTAAATTGGATAGGTTAAGAATGTAAACAACGCTCTTAGGTTGCTACGTTCGTTGCCAAGAGCCGACTGCGGTGGCGTCTAGTAGCTAGTTCTGAACTAGGCCTAGTAGTCGTTGACGGTGGCGTTTGGCGGCAAAAGTAGGAACTATTTGAAAATTCAAAGTTGCAGTCCCTACTTGAATTAAAAAAACAGATACACACACTAATACAGTCATCACAATTAACACCGGTTATCAGACAAATTCTACACACACCCAAAGTACACGGGGCTACATGACCGCGTTGTCGCAGCCCCTAAACTAAGGAACCAACCAACCAACCAAACACTATTCCATCTAAATGAACATTCTAAAACCGACAGATTACAGAAGATCGAAAGGCGAATTGGAAGAACTTGTATCAATAAAGGATATAAAAAAGATGGGCAATGGCGAATAATACCTAACAATATGGTCTATAACAACCTAGAACCCATTACTGATACCATGCGAAAGAAAAGACTAGGATTCTTTGGGCACATCATGAGAATGCCAGATTCACCTCTTCTAAAACAACTAGTGCAGTACAATCTTGCTTAAAAAAAAAAACACAACAACTGGATGCCGATGGTTAAAAGAAATCAGAGAGGACTTAAAAGAAATTGGCCTAACAACAGAAGATGCTGCAAATAAGAAAAGTTTAACTACAGCACTTAAAAATATGACGTTTCATTTTCCACTCACAAAGAAGAAAATTCCTACAAGAATATTTTCCGCCGAAGAACGGGCAAGACGATCAATACGCATGAAGAAGTACTGGGAGGACCGCAAGGCTCGTACAGTTCCTACAAGTCGACGAACTAATGGTTGGGTAAAGTGATCCTTTGTGGTCTCAAAAGAAGAAGAAGAAGGAATAATTTTCAATACTAATGTTAACATTATTAATATTATATATTAAATAGTTGTAAGCATAATGAGAATGTGAATAAATCAAGATTTTTTGAAATGTTGGTACCTTCTCGGCCCCGTAACTCCGAAAGTATAAGTCCCACGTAGAAAAAAGCATAGGACCATTTTTGTAGTAAATTTTTATTAGCTTTAATTTTTATGCACACAACTTTTCGCTACGAATGATAGTTACTGAGATACAAGCGAAAAACTAAAAAATCCCCCCCATAAGGACTTTTATTTTATTCAAACTTGGATACCAAGGAACAACTGTACAAATTTACAAAACTCTGGGATTTCTTCCCCTTTCATTTGTCTAATTTTATCGGGCTAATTGTCTTAGTCTGTTTAGTGCGTCTGTTCTTGTTTTCCCTTTTCTTTGTCCGTTTAGTGTGTGTTCTTGTTTTCAATTTTCTCTAATGTCTTTGTCCGATTAGTGTGTTCTTGTTTTCCCTTTGTCCGATTCGAGTCTGTTCCTGTTTTCTCTATTGTCTTCGTCCGTTTTGTGTGTTTGCCCTCGTTTTTCCCCTCTTTATTTCTTTCTTTGCTCGCACCCCTGGTCAATGAGCGTGTTCTTTTCCCACGTTTTATTCCATTTTTCGTGGCCAACAATTGTATGTACATCATCTTGTATATTCCTAAATAAAATAATTTTTTACTATTTTTAGGCAGCAATGCGGCTAGACAAGCTTCTGTTGGAGAATTTTTAAGCTGGAAACAAAATTTTAAACCCACTCTTTGTTCTTTTAAATCTGCCGTAACGACTTCTCAGGCGGAACACGAGAACAGTAAGAGAAAAACAACACTACGATTGAACGGTCAAATACACACTGACACAATCTGTTCAGTTGTTTTGTGAAGGTTTCTACAGGGTCTTTACTTTTGCTTGGAAAGGACATTCTCGCTCACGCGCTCCGCCAGTGACAGCTTAGTTCTCGGCTGCCGCGCGCGCGCGTATATACGGCAGAATACGATGATTAAAATCAGTATCATGCATTTTTACTCACCGTGCTTTCAGTAGATGCTGAAAATGTTCCCCATACGCTGCCAAACATAACCGGCATCTCCTTATGAAGTTTCCGGTCACTCCGGTCAATTTAGCTTCAGTAAGGAAATAACATTTACGTCTATTTTTATTGTTAACCAAACCTGTGCATTTGAATCTCTTAGCCAGTTGATTTATTGTCTGATTAATAGGAAAGGGTCTCCCTGGAAATGTCATTCGAAACTCTTGTTCTAGCGCACGTTATGTACGGCACGTATTGTGTAGAACTTCGCTCGACCTTGGCCGCGGGTCCCCGGCCAGGTTGGCGCGTGGTCTCCAGCCGGGTATTCCCTCGCTCTTCTGTAGATGTGTGAGCTCTGAGCTAATTGGGTGTTTCAGTCTTTAAGTGTTTTATAAAGCTACTGTGTACCGGTACTGTATATCGGATTGTGTAGTGTTTTATTGTGATTGTGTGTAGTACTGTAATGCCTTGTGTAAAATATTCGTTACGTGAACGTGTATATCTGCACAATACGTACATAAAGTGCATGAAATCGCGTGCTAGATCAAGACAAAAGTTTCGAGTGAGATTTCCAGGGGGACCCATTCCTATAAATCGGACAATAAGACAATTGGCTAAGAGATTCAAATGTACAGGTTCAGTAAACAATGAAAATAGACGTGAAGATTTCCTTACTGAAGCTAAATTAACAGGAGTAACCGGAAACTTCATAAGGAGATGCCGATTATGTTTGGCAGCGGATGGGGAACATTTTCAGCCTCTGCTGTAAACATGGTAAGTAAAAATGCATGAAACTGATTTTCATCATCGTATATACGCACGCGCGCCAGCCAGGAGCTGAGCTGTCACTGGCGGAGCGCGTGAGCGAGAATGTTCTTGCCAAGCAAATATAAAGACCCTGTATTAACCCCATCTAACGGGAGCACTCTACTACGTCCACGATTAGCAGCGCACTCCCAGTCGTCTTTTTTTTTCCCCGTCCACCCTCGTGTGTATATTATATATACAGTCATCCCTCGTTATACGCATTCTCACTTTACGCGTTTTCGCTATAATGCGATTTTAAAAAATGTACATAATTATGTAAAATAAAAATACACAAGTTAGGTTGCGGATTCACAATCACCCTGTGGGACGATTTCGCGATCGAGGGCAGCGCCGCAAGGCGGCATGTGGTCATTATTATGGTGTTTGAAGCCATTTTTCAGTGTTACCTTAGTAAACAAAAGTTTGATGCTTTTCAGTCTGTCAACACAATTGTACCCAAATGAGATGGGCTATTCCCTAATCCTGAAAAACATTTACACGAGATGGATGACCAGTTTCGATAGTCAAGCGATCATCATCAGATCCATTACACTTAAGCTGTAAAATCTATGTCTGAAAGTATGGGTGAAAATATACAACATATTATACTTATAGATAACGAGATAAGGGACCCTCACACACAGGAATTTCCCGTCAGTGGAGTGCAAACAGTAACCAAGTGAACTGCTCTCAACAGGACCTCGCAAGACTCAACCAGATAAGTAGCCTGTACAATACAATCTGAATTGACCATTTACAACAACCACATATTCACTACAAACAAGCAAATTCCAGAGGTCAATCACCACTTCCAGTTTCTCAACAAAACATCACAAAGACTACAACTAACAAATATTGACGAATGCATTAGCTCAACTGATACTTCAACTAAATAAGTGTATATATTGTAATATTAAAATAATAAATTGACTTTACGCGTTTTCGTATTATGCGATTATCACTCTGAACGAATTCCTCGTGTAAATCGAGGGATACCTGTATATACTCTGTATAACAAAAACGAAAAAGGACGCACTGGGAAGGCGTTGTCCGATTGTGAGGAAATTACGTATGCAAAGACATTCGGACCGAACATGCAACTGATTAAAGCCTAGTGTCCAATGAATGAATAGCTGGAGCTCCAGCGCATTCGAACTGCGCATGCATCAGGTGTATATACTGTAAGGCACGATTCTGAAGTGTATGCTCAAAGTAGCCGTTGCATTTGACTGCAATATCTCAACGTCGGCTGTAAGAATGCCACGCCGAAGGATTAGTGCTCATTACGAGCAGATGTCAAGAGTTTGAAAGAGGTCGTGCGATCGGATTGAAAGAAGCTGGTTCGTCGAATCGAGCTGTCGCTGGACATTTGGGTCGAAGTGATACGGCGATCAGACAATGCTGGCAAGCGTGAGTTAGCAACGGCAGGCATCAGTCAGATGGCAGTGGTCGACCGAGGGCCACAACAGCACGGGAAGACAAGAGTGATTGTCAGAACAGCTGTCACTGCACCGGAGTCGTCGTTATCAACGATCCAGCGTGTGACCCACACACATGTGTCCACCATGACCATCAACAGATGCCTGAGCGACAGGAATTCGCACTCGCGCCGCCCGTTACGCGGCTTTCCACTCACGCCTGTTCACCGTCAAGTCAGATTAGAGTGTTGCCGCGCTCAAGCAACGTGGAACTGGGCTGACTGGAGATGAATAGTCTTTAGTTACGAGTCCTGTTTACAACAGTGCCCAGAAGACAACCGCAGACGTGATTGGAGACGTCCAGGCCAGTGTGGGGATCCTGCCTCGACTATCGCACACCACACAGCCCCACAACAGGGGGTGATGGTCTGGGGTGCCATCTCCTTTGATAGCCGAACCCCTCTGGTAGTTATTCCTGGCACACTGACTTCACAGCGGTATGTTTACTACATTCTACGGCCGGTTGTGTTACCGTTCTTTCAGCGACATCCAGGTCTTACTTTCCAACAGGATAATGCCCGGCCGCACACGGCGCGTGTTGCTATGGACTGTCTTCAAGCTTGCCCTACCCTTCCTTGGCCAGCTCGGTCGCCTGATCTCTCTCCCATAGAGCACATTTGGGACGTCATGAGAAGGCGATTGCGAACATCACAGCATGTCGCCGATTTAGCCCAACAGTTGGAGACCATTTGGCACGAGATTCCGCAGGACACCATCTGGGAACTCCTATCAGTCCATGCCACGTCGAGTGACAGCTTGCATCCAGGCCAGGGGTGGACCAACACCTTATTGACGTGCTCACTTTGTAACGCCCTAACTCTGCAATGAATCATTTGATTGTTCTGCACTTTTGATCGTTGTTCTATGTCTGTTCCTCAAATCCACCGATTTTTATCGACATCAGACAATTCCTTCCTGGTGTGTCGTATTTTTTGCTTTGTTATATAGTGTATTTACAGTAATACCCCTCTTTTACACTCTTCAAGGTGGCTTCAGGCGGCTTTGGTGGCGTAGTTGGTAGCATGCTGAGCTTCTATGCCCAAGATCGCGGGTTCAAACCCGGCCGAAGTCGTCAGATTTTTTAAGAGCATTAAAAATCCCTCAGTATGCCTTCCTTCGGAGGGGAAGTAAAGCCGGCGGTCCCATGTCATAGATTTATGGCATATTAAAGAACCTTCCACTAATACACCTGTGTGAAGCTAAATTATAGGTTAAACATTTCACAAACGCTATTAGGTTTCGACGTTCGTCGCCAGGAGCTGACTGCGGTGGCATCTGGTAACCAAGTTCTGAACTAGTAGTCGTTGACAGTGTCGTTTGGCGGCAGAAGTGGGAACTACTTGAAAAAATTCAATGCCTGCAGTCATTACTGGAATTGAAAACAGATAACACGCACTAATACAGTCATCACAATTAACATCTTTTATCAGACAGATTCTACACATACCCAAAGTGTGCCAATCGGCACAGATCTCCGCGCCTAAATCCCCTAGTCTGGCATCGATCCCTAGCCTGAGGGAGAGATGTGAGCCTACCTTGGCATCGAACCTTGGTCCCTGAACTTAAAGACTCGGGAAATAATCATTTGGGTCAGCGAGTGAACTATGCAATTGCCTAACTAATTCAAGCTCGCTAAATGCGAGCCCACCCTATCAGTTCCTACTTCCACGTCCATTCAAGCCGGTCCCCACCCAAGAAGACCACCCTATCAGTTTCTACTCCCACGTCCAGTCAAGCCGGTCCCCTTGAAGATGTTGACTTTTGAAGATGTTTACTTCTGAAGATGTTTGCCTCTGTGGATATTTACCCAATGCCCACCCAGTATCCAATTAAAATTCCAATCGGCGGGTGGCCAGAACTGAAGTGTTTCAAGATGTGACTTAAAGCGTCTCGCTTGGGTTACCGCCCATTTCCGTGCACTGAAATTTCGCCTTTTCCGAAATAAGCCAATCGGCTCACATATCGGTGTTTGGCTACCCTTGATCTAACATCGCAGGAATCTTCCGCGTTTTGTTTGAACTCTGCCTAGCAACTGCGGGCTCGGAGGTACCAACATAGCGGCAAGAAGGGTAACTAAAAAGACACGCAAATTTAAGATTCTCGGCAGTGTTTCGTGTGGCGAGCCTGGATGATTTTCCAGCGAGTGTGAAGTGTGCGAGTGTCTTGGCAGGCTGACGCTTGTAATTCTGAATACCGACTTCGAAGCTTGCAGACGTGTGAACGTGTGCGTCAGCGGCCGGGTGCGAAGATGTCACCTCTTCCACCCGGCCAGTTTACCAACCAACCTACAAATGTTTGAAGTAACCGTGTGCGATAATAAGAACTACCGTACTGAGAAGTAACATTTAACATTATTATTTCGGGTGGTTAGGGAATACACCTGTTGGCTGCGCGCGTGGTATTCTTTTGCGCACAAGGGCTTCTATTCCAGTTTTGTTCATGTTTCTGTTTCATGGCGTGTACGAGCACGCAAGTAATAAGGTTCTGTCACTCCGTGTGAATCCGGTGTCGATTAATTCGTGAAATCATCCGGGGGACCAGTCTTGTAAGATTTGTGTTTATGCAAAGCACTGTGTGGGGGATTAGGGAAGCATTTTGGCTTTTATTTGTGTCTAATCCGGACAGTTTAACTGTTTTTAATGTAGTGTATTTTTAAGGGCAGCATGGCCTAGTTCGATTTTTGCTTTGTGTTATTTTTTTGTTTGTGGTAACTCATTTGTCTATGGACCGAGTGTCTTTTGTTTTATCACAACATGGCGTCCTTGTGTTTACACTTAAGATGGTATCACGTGCGCGGCCGTGGAAGTCACCTTAGTTGTGTAATGTTATGTTTATTTATGTTTATTATTATTGCTGTTTCATATTCAAGCTCTCCTCCCATCAAAATTTCAAATGGTTCTTTCACGTAAGTAAATGGGAGTGGGGGTTATTGCCTCGCGGGGCCTTACTGCCCCGGAGTAATCAGTATTCTTTGCAGCGAGTACTTGGGCTCTGTCATATTAAGATGTAATTTGTCATTCGTCCGGTTCGATGCTTAGGCCTAGCGGTTTTCTCTTTAGTTTGTTCATTTAATTATTTTGTATCATTGTGGGGTTATGTTCCAGACTTAGTGACATTCCGCTTCTTGGTTTTTACCCATCATTTTCGTGTTGCCATTATTTTACCCTCAAATGGCGATGTCACCCCTTTGTTCGGAAGGGAGCGTTATTATGAATTTCCATTAAAGGATTCATCCACTTCTGATTATACGATTAGTAGTTCAGTATTAGTTTGGGAGGTCACCTAACCTCATTCGGTTGGGTATTTGTTTTACGCGGCGTTCTATTGAAGGGGCCGTCCCTACTTGGATTTTTAATTATTCATGTAATTCTGTATTTTATCCTGTGACCATTTCACCCGAGGTAAATGGGTAACCATTGTGTATAGCCTATAAGTTTGTGCTTATGTACCATAGTGATTTAGTGTCTATTTTATTGCTTGGCGCTTGCTCAATCTATGTAATGAGGCGTGATTGCTTTTGATTTACCTTGTCTGTATTGCTTGAAATTATATAGTTATTCCCTTAAATGCAACTTCTTTCTCATAGCATACGAAACCTTAGGTAACCTATTCCTAATTGCGGCCTCTGCGTACGAGGTCCCCGTCCATCCCCGAGCTTGTCTCGAATAAGGCCCCGTGTAGTTGTAGTGGTGGCGCAGGGGGCGGTGCACAAAGTACACAGGGCTACATGGCAATGTTGTCGCTGCCCTAAACTGAGGAACCAACCAACCAACACTCTTCAAGGGTCTGGAATGAAAAAGTGTAAATCGATGGAAAGTGTAAATTGTGGGAAATCATTAGGTTACATTTTTTATACACACTCTGAGCCAAAAAAGCTCATGGAGAGCAAAACCTAATTTTTCTCACATAATATCAATATTATAAGCAGTCGCATATGAACATTACAGCTTCATTTCTGCATCATTTCAGTTTTAATACAGTGGAACTTGGTTAGTAATAATTGGACGTCACAAGCGGGAAAACTCTATACTGTATTTACAACGTGTAAAAATAATTTAAAAAAAAAAAGCGCGTCATAGACATGCGCGTGAAATTGGCGACCTTAAGAATTGTGTAAAAAAAAGTCATGGCCGTGCACATGAAATTGCTGACCTTAAGAATTAGTTAATGCGCTACTAGTCGCAACAGAAACATAATAAATAACAATGTAAAAATGAATTACAGTACAATATACGAACTTTAATCCTAATACAGTAAAACTTCTTTTATACGATTCACACTTATACGTTTTCTACACTTATACGATTTTTTTCTTGGTCCCGGCAAAATCCCTATACTTTCCATGTTAATTTATTTCCGATATACGTTTTACATTTATTCGTTTTTCACGCTTATACGATCATAACTTACGTCCCCGAGAGAAAAATGCGTCGTTTATATGTTTACAACGGTTTCCCTACCTAAAATCTCTAAAAATATTGGAGCCAGAAACTTATGACACGCACTGTACGTTTCTCGGAAACCATCCCTCGCGCGGCGCTATGTTGTGGCGAGAGCGACCTTGAAGTTGCGTGTGTTGCGAAATACATCACCACTTGCTGCAGTCATTGTTCTGCCTTGTTCGGTGCTTCAGTTGTGGTTAACCTTGATAGCAGTGAACATGGGTGAAAAGAAGAGGAAGTGCATTACGATTGCTGTTGTTCACTTCTTAACGGGGGCCATCGCTCACCGCTCGCCCGCGCTGCGGGCCTGTCTCCCGCCAGGCACTGCCGTAATGCGTAGCTCGCGTGGCCTATAGCCTATACTGTAGTTCACAGCTGGTGCTGAAAATGTTCGCCATTCACGGCTACACATCGCTGGCACCTCTTTATGAAATTGTCATTTACGTTCGGAAGTTCCTCGCCACCGATTGACTGTATTTCAACTGTAATATAGTCTTTAAGCTCATTTTCGCGAAAGATTTCCTGTACTTTATGAAGGTATTTACACACGTTCACGAAATGAAAATCGCATTGGAACATCACACTGAGCACTAAAGACGTGAACAATTGACTAAACTGAACCCCACACTGCTAAAGCACACTGCAAAGGAGGGAAACTTGTGGCGCCAAGAAGCGCATTACGGCCAAGTGCTTGACGGGGGACCGGCTCGCGGCGGGCGCGAGCTAGGGTTCGCGTCGCATGTAACACAAGTCCCTGTATAACCCATAATGTCACATACATTTTGCAGTTTTTATTTAGCGACTTTCATTTACGCGTTTTTCACGCTTATACGTTTTTTTCATTTGGTCCCTTGAAAATCGTATAAGTGAAGTTTTACTGTAATTCCTCTTACCTCACAGTTGAAGACGATTATTTACACTGGTTTGAAATACATTTGTATGGTTGATTGCTTGCTTGGTTTTAATATTAAAATTGTACTGTCCATCCTGTTTAATAAAGTCATTACTAAGTCATCAACTTCGAAACTACACAGGTATCGCTTCACTATGTCCATTGCCTCCATCACTTTTGACACCGTGGGAACTGGCTCCGGATCTGGCTCGCCATCACTTTCATCGTGCACTGACGCTTTTTCCATCTCCTGTTCTTCAAGAATTTCATTTATTGTCATCGTTTCACACTCTGGAACATCGTCATCAACGTTGATGTACGTTTCGAAAGTGACCTCACCTGCTACTCTGCGCCATTCTTCACTGTCAGAAAAATCATCTAGCATGTAGTCATCAGCGCGAACACTACAAGAGCCAGCTGCATTGAATCAGTTCCGAATGGTAATTTGCACCACAGAATCCCAGGCAAACTTAATGAGATGCATGGCGTCTAAGACGGTGATCTTTCTCGTCGTCTATTCCACTTCAGCCAATCTTCTCTTACGATACTTCTGCTTCATGCACCGTATTATGCCTTGGTCTAACGGCTGTAGCTTACTCGTACAGTTTAATGGGAGGAAAATGATCTTTATGTTTCTCGAATTAGAAACATTTGAGGGATGATCAATGAAGAATGCAATTTTCCTATTTCTTACGCCAGGCCTTGCATCCCATACGCGTAAGAAATTTTCAAATGCTGCGGAGGTTATCCACGCTCTCCTATTAGAAGTGTACTTGCATGCAAAAGATCGCACATTCTTGAAACATCGTGGATTGAGTGCTTTTCCAATAACCAGCGGTATCAACTTCTCGGTACTACTTTCATTACATCACAGGAGAACGGTAAGCCTTTCCTTGCCACCATGACACTTCGCGCCCTTAAAATCCAAGGTTTTATCTGGAAGATGAAAAAATAGCCCCGTTTCATCTGCATTAAAAATATCGTCAGGAGTATAGTCTTTCAAAATTGCAGGAGGGGTTGTAGTTTTCCAAGTTTCAATAGTTTCGTACAGTGTAGCGACATTATACAGGGCAGAAGCTTCGCCTCGCACACATCTATAAACTAGGTCATGTCGATTCTTGAATCTGTCAATCCAGCCATTAGATACTTTCATGAAGTCCCAACTTCTGTGCAATAAGTGTTGCCCGAGCTCGAACCACAGTACCATCTACTGGCACATTTGAAGCTTGCGCTAGCACAAACCACTTTAGAACAGCTTCTTCTAATTATGGAAACTTACCCTGGCGATTACATTTTCTTTGAGCACTTTCCCCTTTTTCAAAAGCAGTCGTAATCAGTTTAAGTTTGCTAACAATTGTATTTTAAAGTTGACGGAGGAATGTTTAACTTTCTTGCTACATCTATACGCTTCATATTTGGATTTCGATCAATTTCTTGAAGGTTTTTTAGATTTTACTGTTTGTTATTTGCCTCACTTTCTTCTTCTCCATTGCAAACACGTAAATAAGGCCCAGGTAAAATAGCCAAGAACACTATACGGCAAGCTACCGTCACCGAATGAATAGATGACACGACAGGAAACACACTCGCTGCTAAACTGAGCTACGCTCTCGACTGCTGCCATACCAAGCTTACACAATCACTTAACCTTGGCCGAGCTCTCGTACGCTACGGCTCCGTGTCAAGCTTGCGCAATCAATTAACCTTGGCCGACAGGAAGCACACTCGCTGCTTAACCATAGACGAAGTCCAACTAGACTGACAAATACGCAAGGACTGGCCAAAATATTGATTGGTAGAACGTCAGAATTTGAACGTAGTAAGCGGGATAGGACCTCCATGGTCTGGTACCTTGACGTGGTGGGGAGGCTTGTGTGTTTCAGTGATCCCGAGAGCAATGCCGGCGGGAGCTTCGGCTCCTGGCAGGGTCACCCATGCCGGTAAGGTCGAGGGTGAGAGACCAGACTAAATGACAGACTACACCATGATGGTGGGCAGCAGCATCATCAGTAGGTTATTTCCAGGCGGAGCTGTAATTCAGTGGTACGGTTGGAAAACTGCAGGGGCTCGTTTTCAGTCCTTAAGGTGGCAGCTCTACCAGAAAACTAGGAAGCTGTGGACTAATAATTCGCACTCTCCAAAATTGTTTATTATTAAAGAAACTGAAAGGAATGAAAACCGGACGGATCTCATGTTGACAACTTTCGGCACGAAAAGGAAGACACGAATAGGTTTCTGGAATGTGAGGACTCTGGGTGAGAGTAGTAGGCTGAGGCAGGTGACCAGAGAAATGATCTCGTATAAACTTGATATACTTGGGCCCAGTGAGATAAGATGGCCAGATTTTGGTGAGATAAAAACTTATGAAGGACTTACCCTCATATACTCTGGGAGGAGCGAGGAGAATGTGGAACGCAGAGATGGAGTTGGTCTTTTGCTTACTGAACATGCAAAGAAAAGCCTTATAAGTTGGCAACCCATTTCCGCGCGAATATTATCAGCACGATTTAAGACTCGCATTCGCAATGTTACGATTATACAATGCTATGCACCCACGGAACCATCAGAAGAACTTAAGGAAGCATTCTACTCCCTTCTACACGAGACAGTTGTGCCAGTCGCTGCTTGTCCCGGGAGCTGGGATCTGAACTCTAAATTTTCAAATATGCTAATCTCCCGCCATTCCCCTCTCTGGCCTGTGACGTATACTTCCGGCCTCGGAAGCGACGAGACGTCATCAGAAGCCACGAGATCCTTCTTGTAGGTTCCAGAAGGAATTTGTAATACTGACCGCGTGACAAAATGCTGCGCGACGATTGGACGATGGACGCGCGCATGCGCCGAGAACTGAGATGAACTTGTGCTACCTACTGACGCTAACACTCTGCTTGTGGACCCGCAACGATGTGTTGTGAACTCTGTTTGCTGGCCGCTCGGATCGGCCAGCCATTGAGGTTGATATAGGCCACGAGGCCAAAGTTGAGGTACAGTACTTTCTATTATGGTTATTTTGCAGCTTGAGTTATATTCGTTTCTTTTCTCCCGATGGAGTTTGCTTTTCTTAAATATTGCTGTTTCTGTGCGGTAAGAAACATTGCGTCTTAGAACATTTGGGCACGAACATTGTGGTACCACGTGATCATAGAAGTGGTTCCACATTTATATTGAACTATTATTCCTGCAGCTAAATTTTCTCTGATTATGTCGAGTTTGATGCCATATTGCACGATCTGAAAATGCTTCATAAAATTACAAACACGTGGACGACCGTAATTAATAACGGTCATGTTGAAGACGCCACCCTAACTATTTTGGAATAACGTATTTAACCTCTTGATTCTTATGGACAAATGCACCTTTATTAAAAGTGAATATTGAAATGTTTTGAAATTGATGTGATTTTTGGATGGGGTTTACTTTCATGTAATTTTCGGCTACATAACCTTTTCATTGTAGTTGGCTGGTTATACCATTGTTTTAAGTACCTCGTGGTACCAGGCCCTTTAGGCCTCAAGCCTTCTGCTTCATCATTGCTTGCTTGCAATGCAAGATTTATTTTTGATAGCTTCTGCTGTCGAGTAAGCCCTCCTGGGCCGATATAAGTAAATTATGCCACTAGTTTGGAAACACGTGTTCGTGTTGTAAAGTAGTTTCAGTGGTTCCTCATGCCACGTTGATCCACCCCTTTACTGCCTCGGTTGGCAGGTTGTTGTAACTTGTTCCCGCTCTCCCGAGCCTCATTTTATTAATTGCTAAAATTTATTTCTTAAGGGTTTGCCATGCCCGCGGTACGGCCAGCTTAAGGGGAACCACCAACATCTTTTCTTTCTTCCCCAAGTGTTTGATTTATGTCACGCCCCAATACCTTATGTACTCCCTTTTATTTAGAATATATTTGTTACTTGTTTTTAAGTTGAGAACATGATTCTCCTGCAATCCAGCGCGTCCTATACCTAGAGCCCTGCGTGGATAAACAAAACGTTATCCGCATCCGCACGACTGTTATCCACATCCGCACAACTTTTATCCGCATCCGCCCCGCATGACTGTTATCCGCATCCGCATGACTTTTATCCAAATCCACTGATATTTCAATATTATTT
This sequence comes from Meconema thalassinum, assembly GCA_946902985.2. Lineage (NCBI taxonomy): Eukaryota > Metazoa > Arthropoda > Insecta > Orthoptera > Tettigoniidae > Meconema > Meconema thalassinum. The sequence continues at coordinate 96,138,517 of OX336400.1, read as the reverse complement.
TTAATTTATTAGATAAAGCATAAAGTGTCAAACCAACACATTTAGACATTTGAGGAGTGAGTAGTTCCTGGCAATTTGCTTCATTGCAAGGAACTTCAAGTTGGATGACACTTCTGGTTCCTTGACCTCCGTTTTAGACAAAAAACTGGCTGTACCTTTTTGGCTACTTTGGCACTTGTGCCTCAGTAAGTTTGATGTGTCTGATTTGTGTCCTGAGTATGAATACACTTTCTTACAGGTAAAACATCCTACTATATCGTTCACCTTTTCGTTTCTATTGAAAACGTAACCAAATGTCTGCCATATCGTTGACTTGAGCTTAGTTTCACGCACTATTGAATATTCACCTTGTTTTATTTTAATAGATAGTTTATCCATGTTGGTGAAATTATATTCATACTCACGGTCCCGGTAACATTCACTAATAATAACTGACCTCTATTTACGCTTGGAGAAAAGGATTGATATTTGGCCGGAAATTCCAAGTCAGTCATCATCCATCTGCTTCTTGACCCATCCATGTCCGCATAGTTGATGACATAACTCTATCCGTTGCAATATCCCAGTTAGCGTGTTTCAGTGCCAAGTTGGAAATAAATATTTAGATAGGCTACACATGGAACCAGATCTTCCCGGCTAGCTTAGATCGCGAAGTAACTGACTTGAGAAATGTTAATGATGTCACCACGATGAACTAACAGGCTTATTGACAGCATTATATCTCGTACGTAAAGTAATAATCAGGCAGTGAGAATTGATGAGATGTCAAGACCATCTACTACAAACATACGGTACTTAATAAAATGTTGAAAGCATATATGAGTAAAATAATCTTCTCGTGTACAAACGTGCCTGAATATTTCATACGCAATAGGCTATAAGAGTATTCCTCTTTTAAGCATGAAGCTGTAGATTGGCATATCAAATGTAATATTATCGTTCCACATTTTATTCTAAAAACTTTCCCAAATTTACTTGAAACAATATCCGCAGCGTATCCACTATCCGCACAGCCATGCAAACTATATCCGCATGACGAAAAATTTTGAGGATATCCGCATTTGGGTACGTCCAGCTTTCCACTCCCTGGTCATTCTGACCAAGTCCCTCTTTCCCTGAGTCTTAAAGGTAGCATTAACAAATCTAGGCTCTGGGCAATTTAAGGGGGGGGCTGTTCCGTATCCCTTCGCGGGGGGACGGGACAACAGTAAAGAAAAGCAGTAAGAGAGATGTGATTATAATAATGGGAGAACTTAATGCTAAGGTAGGAGAGAACAACGAGGGACTAGAACATGTGATGGGTGTACATGGCCTTGGGGATAGGAATGGAAATGGGGAAAAGTTCACAAACTTCTGTGCTAGCTATGACCTTGTTATTGGAGGTACTTTGTTTCCTCATAAGAGCCGTGGATTTCCCCTGATCATGACACTGAGAACCAAATTGACCACATCGCAGCGAGTAGGAGATTCAGAAGATCACTCACCGATGTTCAGAATAAGAGAGGAGCTGATGCTAGCAGTAATCACCACCTTATGCTGGCTGAGTTCAAGATGAAGATCATGGTGGCAAAGAAGAGGTTTGAAAAACAGAGCAAGAGATTTGATGTGAGGAAGTTGAAGGAGGAGAAGGTCAGAGAAGAATTTAAATTGGAGCTAAGAAATTGTTTTCAGGTACTCCAATCTGATACAGCAGAAACTGATATTGAATCTTCCTGGAGTAATGTAAAGAACATCATCCTTGATACAAGTGAAATAGTCCTGGGAAAGAGTAATCATCTCAAGAAGGATTGGATGTCAGAACAAACTTGGGAGGCAATAAGTCATAGGAAAATGATTAAGGAGAGGTTGAATATGTGTAAGACTCGACATCAGAAAGCAAAAGTGCAAGCAGAATACACGGTCGTTGACAAAGAAGTCAAAAAGAGTGTGAAGAGAGATGAGAGTAATTGGATCGATGAGATGGCGAAGAAGGCAGAAGATGCTGCATCAAAGGGTGACAGCAAAGAAATGTACCGCATCACAAAAGTGCTGTCCAAGAAAAGTTTCCGAAAGAACAGACCCATAAAAGACAAACAGGGAAATTTAATCACAACTCGAGAAGAACAACAAGAACGGTGGAGGGAATACTTCACAGAAATTTTTAATGTTGATCGAGGGATTAAGGAACACCACGAAGAGAGGAATGATGAACCTGATAATTCTGATCCAAATATTCTTTTGCACAGTCCAACTTGTGCTGAAATCAAAGAAGCCTTGCTACAGCTGAAGAATGGAAAAGCCCCCGGTGTCGACAACATTTCACCAGATGTCCTCAAGATAGACATGGACACCACAGCTAATATCCCGAAGCCATTGGTGGAAAAGATCTGGTTTGAAGAGAAGCTGCCTGCGGAATGGAAGAAAGGTGAGATTGTTAAAATCCCAAAGAAGGGTGACTTGACGAATTGTAACAACTGGAGAGGTATTACCTTACTATCCGTACCAAGCAAAGTATTTCTCAGGATAATCTTGAATCGCTTGAAGAAGTCTATCGAGTCGAAGTTGAGGAAAGAACAAGCTGGATTTAGGGAACACCGCAGTTGTGTGGACTTAATTAACACTTTACGGATTATTGTGGAGCAGAGTAACGAATGGCAAGCAGCACTGTACATCACGTTAAAAGATTTTGAGAAGGCCTTTGATTCAATTAATAGGAAGGTCATGTGGAAGACCTTAAAGGAATATGGTATACCAAGTAAAATAGTTAACATCATACGAGAGATGCATTCTGGTTATGAATGTCAAGTCCTGGATGAGGGTCAGCTATCCCAGCCATTGACCATCCAGACTGGAGTACGACAAGGCTGTATACTTTCTCCCACTTTGTTCCTGATTGTTCTTGATAATACTCTTAGGAAGGTGGGGAGATGAAGGAAGAGAGGGATACAGTGGGGACTTCGAGACAGGTTGAAGGATCTTGATTTTGCTGATGACATCTGTATGCTAGCACAGCGCTTCAGAGACATAGAGGGAAAACTGGCAAACATAGAACTTGAAGCTGCTAAGGTTGGACTTAAGATAAACCCAAAGACAAAGGAGCTGAGAGTGAACTCCACAGTACAGACTTGTCTCACTGTGGGAGGAGTAGATGTAAAACAGGTGGATACATTTGTTTACTTGGGAAGCGTGGTAACGAGAAGTGGAGGGGCTGAGGAGGACGTCAAGAGCAGAATAAGAAAGGCAAATGGGGCTTTTGAGCAGCTCTATCCAGTATGGAAAAACCGTAACATATCCAGGAAGACCAAATTAAGACTTTTTAGTACCAATGTGAAAGCTGTCCTCTTGTATGCATGTGAAACATGGAAAGTTACCAATCCTATCAGCCACCAACTTCAAGTATTCATCAATCGTTGTCTGCGTCGAATTCTGGGTATACGATGGCCAGATATAATACCAAACGAAGAGCTGTGGCAAAGGGCTAACCAACAACCTATAGAAGTCCAAATTAAACGGAGGAAATGGAGCTGGATTGGGCATACTCTGTGGAAACAGAATGATGCAGTAGAAAGGGGAGCTCTGGACTGGAATCCTCAAGGGGCTCGGAGACGGGGAAGACCAAGGAACACCTGAAAACGCACCATTGAAGAGGAGGCCAAAAAAGCGGGAAAGACTTGGAGGGAAGTGAAGAACTTGGCAGCAAACAGAGCCCGATGGAAATCATTCTTGGATGCCCTATTCTCCGCACGGAGCGAAAGAAAATAAGTCAAGTAAGTCGAGCGGGATGGGAAAACGTGCTAAAACAATATTTTACATACAATTTAGTGCTTTGGGACAGAGACTATTATAATTCGATGTGATTAGCAGGAAAACATGTTACTGAGGAACGTACTAACGGGATTCCACTGTATTTAGTTTTTTTTATAGGCCTATTAAAAAAATTATTCCTTTTCAATATTTTCATTGTGCTGGAAAATATAATTAAAATAGTTTACATGCAAAGAGAATGTTTAATTAATTATTGATTTTTATGAATAATAATCAAAATATCATTTTAATAATGTAAAATTACCTTACTGTAACTTAGGAATGAAACCCCCACAAAAAGAAATCCTGCTTACGCCAATCATCTTAATCATTCTCTACTACTGCCAGTTTAATCGTTCCATTCCAACGATTCTAACAACGCTATTAATGTAACGGTTAACTTTCAAACGCGCTGCAGTATGAAAAGATAGATTATGGTAGTAATTGACAAGTAACAAGGCGCCTGTCGAGTTTACGATGACAATTTGACAATTGTACAAAACTGGCTGACATATTCATTAGTTCATAAAGAAAAACTGGTGATATATGTGACATATTAATTGTCAGATTTCTACCTGTCAGCTTTACAACTTTATGAAACAGATTTCCGACAATATACAAAAGTGTCGCAACATATACGTCGATTTGTCATGCGTTGAGAAACGGTAACTTGTCGAACTATCGGACATTTTATGTCATCTGAAATATGTCGAATTGGTCGAGTTTTATGGTGAAATAGGGCCCAGTTTGAAGCGCAATGTGAAGAGAAAAAAAAAAGAAGGCCATTTGCACCAAAGAATATGTTGCCGAGTGTCAGTGAGCAAAGAGTATATAAGTGAGTCAGTTATTACCAACCAACATCTGCATAACTTAACTCGTGAAGAGTAATTCCCTCTTCCCTTATTGGTGAAAGTGCCGGTCACTGCTCCCAGCACTTTGCGCTCTCTCTGGGCGCCTACCTGCTGAAGCTGAATGATCAATGCCACCGAGTTCCATAGTACGCGGCATGTCCAGTGCTTGGGAGTTTAACTGAGACTTGTTCTCAAACAAAACTGTCTCTTCAGTTACAGCGACCAATATCGATATCTGTTAAGACGATTGCCACTTTTTAGTGGGAAATGTAGCAATCCCACGAGGTCTCACATGACAAAAAATAACACATGGTTTCGTCCCACACCTGCATTCAATACGCCATACAATTAGTTTCCGTTGGGGGTAGCGATAAGCCGCTTGGGACAGCATGGCGACATTTAAGGTCGTCTCGTGGGTATTTCGTTTGCTTTGTTATATCAAGTAATTATTCCTTAAAATTGCTGTCTTCGCTTTATGTTTGCAGGTCTCATCATTTGTGGGAAATCTAAATTTCATTAACGTGAAAGCGGGGACCAGATTGCATTGAAAACAGAAAAATTGAAGGGGCCGAGGAAAAATGTTGTAAATGGCGGGAAAACGTTAATTGCTGGAACGTAAAAGCGGGGTTATACTGTATATATATTATGACTGGCTGTGGCCCTCAACAGTAACATTATTGCCTACTGTGACTAAGGTTGGTTGGTTCCCCAGTTTAGGGGCTGCTACAACGCGGTCATGTAGCCCCGTGTACTTTGGGCGTGTGTAGAATCTGTCTGATAACCGGTGTTAATTGTGATGGCTGTATTAGTGTGTGTATCTGTTTTTTAATTCAAGGAAGGACTGCAAGTTTGAATTTATCAAATAGTTCCTACTTTTGCCGCCAAACGCCACCATCAACGACTACTAGGCCTAGTTCAGAACTTAGCTACTAGACGCCACCGCAGTTGGCTCTTGACAACTAAGGTAGGAACCTAAGAGCGTTGTTTACATTCGTAACCTATACAATTTAGCTTCACACAGGTGTAATTAGTGGAAGGTTCTTTAACATGCCATAAATCTTATGACATGGGACCGCCGGCTTTACTTCCCCTCTGAAGGAAAGCATACTGAGGGATTTTAACGCTCTTAAAAAATCCGACGGCTTCGGCCGGGTTTGAACCCGCTATCTTGGGCATAGAAGCTCAGCATGCTACCAACTACGCCACCAAAGCCGCTTGACTAAGGTTGTGGGATCGAATTCTGATATGCAGATAATTGTCAGTTGTTGTTTAGAGGGGTGGAACAGCGAGGTCTTCTGCCCCTTGCAAATAATTGGCATTTGGGGGTGTTTAAATGCAAAGAAGCTGTGTTAGTAGATTTACGGGCACATTAGAAATATCCACTTTAGGGCAAAATTCTGGCACCCTGGCATGTCTTGTCTTACTATCATACATTGCCTTCTATCCCCATTAGGGTGATTTCTTTCTCATTTTGTTCTTTTCCAATCTGATAATCTTGCCTATAATTCTATTAAATTTCTTGTAAAATCTAGGCCAAGTACTTGTGTGTATACATACCTCGCATACCAGAACCCTCAGCACCAAAGCCCACACGCAACTCATCCAGATGAGACTCAGAACCACTACCCGATGACGCCTGCGAGCTTTGTGGCGAGAGTGGTGGAGCATGGTCCGAGGATAACGAGAAACTGCGAGGTTTTTGACGTCCTGAGAGATCATCCTAAGAACAGAAATAGGCAATAATTTCACTATTCAATGAATTATTTGAGAACATGCAAACAGTTTTTGTTGGAAGTGCACAAGCAGGCCACACATAACACAAAACTAAGATCTGAGTGGAAAAAAAAACCAGGTTTGAATAAAGGATCCGTTATAGTCAAGTTAAAACAGAAAATTAATAACTGTGTGTCTACTGATTTGAAATTCCAGTATACTAGGCAAGTCCAGAAAGTATGTTCCAATTTTATGTGTTGCCCTGGTATCGTTGCAATCTCAGTTCGGCGCATGCGCGGTAGTAGTTCCGAGTCAAGGCACGACACGATTTTGAAATCGCTGTCTGTTTACACTTTACAGTGCTTGGTTAGAATTGTAAGTTGTTAGTTATTGAGGTTTTAAGGGGTGGAACTACGAGGACATCTGCCCCTAATTGCGAAGTTGATTGAAAATGATGCAGCAGGTTAGATCTGTCAAGTTTTCTGAATGTGAAGAACACGAAACCAATCGACATTTGACAGATTTGCGAGGTGTACGGAGAAATTGCGAGAAGTGATTCAACGGTAAGGAGATGCGTCCAACAGTCCAGTGAAGGACGTGATCAAGTGCACGATGACAAATGCAGAGGGCGTTCATAGTTGGTGAACTCCTCAGTGTCGACCTCCATACGTCCTATAGACCTACCTTTCATCTGTAGCCGCCGACCTCTATAAGTGGTATAGACCTGTCATGTGTTCATTTTGCCCCAGTTAGTCTAGTTTTGAATCCATTTAAGTGGGAGTGGTATATCCTTCAAGCTAAGGAGCTCTGCCTTTTGTCTGTAAACGAGAAGTCCCTTTCAATATTTAGTTTTTAGAGAGACCAAACCAGTACTATCTTCTTTCCACTCAAGTGCACACAGGTTTAATTTTGTCACTTCCTAGTGGTTGTAGTTCAAACTATATTATATTTCCTTGTGTAGAATGATAGTTTGAAACTTTTATCTTTCGATTGATATGTATGGTTTTACGATCTAGGGTTTGAAAATGTCTAATCCATCGCCACAGGAGTGTGCATGAAGTTAAGATATGTGCTGCTCTCTGGCGAGTTTGTGAGCAAGTATCTCCTTCATCTTCAGATATCTCGTTTGAAAGGCGATGTCCCAAATTTGAATCCATAGTCTGCATCGTCATAAATGTTATTCCACTATTTCATTATAGGATCGTCCAAGAGTTCTTGGTCTTACTGCTACTGTATCACTATAGATCAGTATGACGCACTGCGAGCAATGGCAAGCTCCAACGGTAGTTTGACGAACTGACAACTGATCCAATTATATTATCCAGACGAAAGTTTAGTCCGAAGTAGTAGTAAGGACAGTATTAGCAATTTTGTTTTGCAAGCCTTGTAATTTGTTTGCTTCTGACTCGAATATATATAGCAGCAGTGATAATGAAATAGAATATATGACTGTGGCGGTTGCAGTGATAAATGACGAGAGCGGCGATGGGGAGAAAGAAGTCTCTGTCAAACCCTAGGCTTAAAAGATATCCACATCTTCTTCTTCAGTTCCCGGTTCCAGTGATCTGGGTCGGCGCGTGAATGAAGGACCTCCATCCAAGGCCTCGACTTGCACACTATCATATTTAGGCAATGTGTACGATGAGTTCACCACACCCAAAGGTAGACACGGGCCAATTAAGGCGGGAAATCAAGAGACTCCCTAGGCCTGTGATACCCTACTACCATCGGGGTCGGAAGAGAACGTGTTGACCAAGGGAGGCTGACAGGAAAGATAACTGAAAGGAGCCCGGCACAAGTAAGTGGAAGCAATGTCAGACTCAGATGGGCTCCTGTGGTCGCCGACCCACGTCTCAAAGAAAAAGAAAACCAAGTCAATGCAACAATGTACCATATCTGCAGGATTCGAATTTCACTTTATGTATTCACCTGTGCACATAATATCATCATCATCATCAACCATCTCCAGTTGCCTGGGTGTAGTGTACGAGCCCCTTGTCCTGTTCTCATACCACTTCTCCATCACCTTGCTCCAGTCTAGACCTTTCTTCATCACATCCTTTTCGACTAAATCTATCCATTTTCCTCTTGGTCTTCCCACAGACCTTCCTCTTCCACCTCACTTCCGAACACCCTTCTTGCAGTTCTGTTCGCAAGTATCCTTTTCATATGGCCAAACTACTTGAGTCTTGATTTCTGTTCTTCTTGAGAAGAGTTTCTTCCACTCCTACTTCCTCTCTTATCATTTCGTTTCTAATTCTGTCCTTCATGGTCTTCTGCACCATGGTGCATAGAAATTTCATTTCAGGTGCTTCGAGTTTTGATATGTCCCTATTAGATAGTGTAACAGTTTCACGGCTGCACGTAAGGATTGGTAATACATACATGCACCGATATCCTAAAAATAAATGTCAGTCATAATAATTTGCAATAGAATCTGTTCTTAAATCTTTTGGGCTGAAAGGCTATAATTAAACTAATGGTTTTGCTGCATGAATAACAAACTCTAGATCTGGGGGAAGGATCGTGCAACACCCCAGGGTCAAGTTTACGCCTCAATTTTGGAGAAATATATGAGCGGGCTTTACTCTAGTACAGTAAAATTGTAAGAAAATGTCTTTGAAGTGATCGTCATCATCATCTTGTACAGTTTCCAACCCCAGGCTGGGTCCGTTTGGAACATAAGCCTCGCCACTTAGTCCTTTCTTCCCACCACCTCTCCGCTGTCACTCTAGTCCAGTCCTCGCCTCTCTTCTTGACACATTCCTCCACTCCTTTCAGCCATTTATCTCTTGGTCTTTTCTTCTGCATCTGCATCTCATGTATCCTCTTGGGAATCTTCTTCTCTTCCATTCTCTTTAAGTGTCCATACCACCTCAGTCTTGATGTCTCAATCCTACCTTGCAAGGGCTCCTCTTTCACCATTTCCCTGACCTTTTCATTCCTCACCCTTTCTCTTCTTGTTACTCCGATCCTACTTCGCAGGAACTTCATTTCACCTGCCTGTATTCTGCTTATGTCTCTTTTCTTCATTGTCCAAGTTTCTGAAGCATAGGTCAGTATCGGGATATAGTAGCTTCTGTATAAGACTTCCTTGCTCTTTTGTGGGACATCTTTATTCCACACTAAGCTCTTAATGCTTCTCAGAAATGCTTCTGCCTGTCTGCCACGTTCCGTAATCTCTTTGTCATTTCTCCCATTTTCCTCCACTATACTTCCCAAGTACTTGAGACTTTCCACCTTCTTCAGCTGTCCACCTCCAAGTGTTATCCCACTCATTGGTCTGTCCTTTTTCCTGTCGTTAACAGGATATCACATTTACTGATGTTGAACTTCCATCCGTACTCTCCCACTGTTTCTTCCCAAGCCTTCAGTTGCTCCTGAATTTCCTCCTCCTTGTTTCCCCAGACCATGAGATCATCTGCAAACACCATTGCTTTCATCTTATCTTCTCCTATCTTTCCTGCTATCCGTGTCATTACCTCGTCCATAACCACAATAAAGAGAAGGGGTGACAGCGCACTACCCTGTTTCAGGCCACTCATTTGTCTGAACCAGTCTGTTCTTTCCCCTCCAACTTTCACACAACTCACACTTCCACAATACATCTCCTTCACTCTGCCTACAGTCCCTTTTTCCACTCCCATGTTTTCCATTGCTTTCTTTGAAGTGATAAGGAAAATAAAATCACCCAACCTGTAGGACTCCATGTAAGTCATCATCATCATCTTGTACAGGTTCCAGCCCCAGGCTGGGTCTGTTTGGAACATAAGCCTCGCCACTTAGTCCTTTCTTCCCACCACCTCTCCGCTGTCACTCTAGTCCAGTCCTCGCCTCTCTTCTTGTCACATTCCTCCACTCCTTTCAGCCATCTATCTGTTGGTCTTCCCATGTAAGTACTTTTCCAAAAATAAATACCTATACTACAACCTACTAAGCTCCACTCATAGCAACATTTTATAATCCTTTTAAAAGGCTATCACATTTACATGATGCAAACACTAAGACCACTTTGGCTGGTATTACACTATCAAAGAAATGTGTCAAAAATCTTTTATAAAGATGACAGTGTAATGGGGAAATCTTTTATAAAAGGTGATTTTATAAAATTTCTTTTATAAAATGTATGAGCATCATGCTATCTTTGATAAAAGATTGAAACCAAAACGGCAGATCATAACAGCTGGAATGTTATCTCAATATGCTCATATCAGAGTGTGGAATCTATGAAATGTTACATAATATGCTACATGATGAATGGTATATAATGTAAAACATAAATAACGGATAGAAAGTGTAAGTGAAAATAGCAGAGGCTATACACGCTGCACATAAAGGACGTACATTACAGGATATAAAGAAGAATTAAAAAGTTGAAAAAGGGTGAAATAAGCCGTGAATAGTAGTGTACTGGTATTTTATGTTATAATATTTGTATTATAATTCGTCAATTTCACTAATGGTATTACAAGAGAGTGTAAACAAGCACTTGATCTTTACTGGTAGATAATACATGTAACCAATCACAACCTGCAAGTGTCTAGACGACAGGATTAGTTGAGCGCTCGACTCCAGTCCAAGAGGATCAGGGATCGAATCCCACCTACAGAGTACTTTCTTACTTCGCACGTTTCAATTTTCTTTGTTCGGACAGTGGTTGTTTCGAACGTCACCATTATTCATTTCATCATAATTATTAATAATTAATCATCATCATCATCATCATCATCAATGTCCCACTCCAGTCGCCCGGGTGTGGTTAACAAGCCTCTTCCACTCGTTTCTGTCCTTCCACTTTTCCTGCTCCATTACTTCCTCCACATCCAATCCAGCTTCTCCGATGTCCTTCCGAATCTGATCCATCCATCTTCTTCTTGGTCTTCCAACTGATCGCTTACCCTTAACTTCTCTTTCCAACTCCCTTCTTGCCGCTCGTTCCTTTCCCATTCTCTTCACATGTCCGAAACATCTCAGTCTTGCTTTCCGTATCTTCTGTACTAACGGTTCCACATTTAGCTCCTCTCTGATTTTAACATTTTGAATTCTATCTCTTCTTGTCTTTTTTACAGATGTTCTTAAAAATTTCATTTCTGCTGCTTGGATCTTACTATCTTGTCTCTTGTTAGTTACCAGCGTTTCCAGTCCGTATGTTACAATTGGTATGAAATACTGTTTATATAGTGTTAATTTCGTTCTCCTGGGCACTTTGTCATCCCATAAAAGCTCTCTGACTTGATGATAGAATGTTGTGCTTTTACTTAGTCTGTTGTTAATTTCAGGGTTGATTTCATTACCATTAATAATTAAATACTAATGTAATTTTTCAAGTCATCGTACTACAGCTCGTTCATCAACATTTTACTCTTATAAATATCTTTCTTGTCAAGTGGGCAACCCATGGTTTAACCCAAAGACGTTTAATTTTATCTTTCCGTTTCTTTTACTTACCAGTATTGCCACTACAGAATTTCAACTACCATAATACAGTTAAGTGAGCAAGGAACTGTCCTTCATCCATTTTGCTGAACTATGATAAAATGTTTGCTGTAGTGCAATAGTGTGAAGATTGCTTTGTATAACTTTTATAAAATTTCTTTGATAGTGTTAAACCGACCTCTGACATATGCAGTCAATGCAGAGTCATTAGCTTTTTCAGGTCAAAATGGTTGCGAGGGAGAGAAACTGTCAACATCATTCCCCCAGAAGTCAGAAAAAGGTTCGTCGAGATTACACACATTTTATTACTAAACAAACAGTGAGTTTGCTGGGGGGGGGGGGAAATCAATCCATAGCAGCACCTGAAAACTGTCCATGGCAAACGGAAGGCCAGCTTTGAGCAAATTTCTGCTGCCAACAACAGATCAAGCGCTGTTACTGAATCTCGCTGGCCATTCTGGCTGCTTGGCAGAAGCTGCTGCATGCCTTTCACAATGGTATGCTGTCAGCAAAGACCCTATATAAGCTATAATAAGACACTATCGGTAGTGACTGTGGTTAGAAATCCAAGATTTCCATGAAATTTCATGGAGAGAGAAAAACGAGAGGTGAAAAGAATAAGTGGATGGGAAGCCCAATTAATCCTCCTAGAAGTACAAGACCTCCATTATCCATTAAGAAACAGACTCATAAACATGAGAATTAATTTCTTAATATGATCCGTAATTGTTGAAATTAGATACCCATCGCTTACCTGAGAACTCCACAGTTCCGAAGTCTGATTGATACTAACAGGAGGGGTGAGACTATTGCTTCTTCTAACACGGGGATGACTACCATTTGTATAGTTGGCAATGGAACCTGTAATTAATATGAATGAGTCAATATCTGCAATATTTAGCGACACAAAATAGATAAAGAAAATAAACATAAATAAATTATGTTATTTGAGAATTTTAGCATAATTTACAGTAGAACCTGGTTGATTCGAAACTTTACAATTTAAAAATTCACAATATTTCAAATTTTATTTGGAACATTGATTCCATCAGATATAACAACATAATAATGTTATGGGTTTAACGTCCCATGTAACTACCACAGCTTTTAGAGACTCCGGACTGCCGGAATTTTGCTCTGAAGAGGATCTTGAATGTGCCAGTAAATCTACAGACACTGCTCCATCACATTTAAGCACCCTCCAATGCTAACTAACTGTACCAGGATTCGATCCCATTGTCTTGAATTAACCAGGTTTAATTGTTTAATTGATATGGACAGAAAATTTTCATTTTACTTTATGGCCGATTTCATTATTACCTTATTTTCTCGCATAATTAATGTACCCACATTTTTTTTTAGGTTAAAAGTGGAGGGAAAAGAAATGTTTGCATATTTGACAAGCTCACTCAATGTTTCAACGCACAATTCGGAATGAGTTTCAAAATAGAAGATGTCAAATAGCGACCTTCCCATTATGTAACTGGGCTTTCCAAATACCCCATGTCTTTCTGTTATCACCTCTTTGGAAGTATTGCTGCACAGTGGATCAATTTATACCCAACTAGTAAAGGCCTAATTCAGTCTGTTAAAAACTCATACATGTTTTGAGATTTCAATACCGTTTGCTAATTCACAATGAGTAAGTATTTGAGTAACACTATGTCATATACTAGCGGTGATATGGTATGCCGAAATGAGCAAATAGGGCAGTGAGCAACGAGTATTCAGTGTCCGAGTGCAACTGGCCAAAACAGAAAATCGCACATCAAGCGACCAACAAATCTTGTAAAGCATTTTGCGGCCCCAAAAGTGGCAAGCTTCTGCAAATTGAGATGTACGGAAATTGTGATTGCATGACACAGTGATGAATATGCAGCTTTTCAATGAATGCTGTATTTTCAAGGACAAGAATTAGCTGCAGCACATGGGATCTGTGTTTCTGATTTTAAGGTCAACCGAGGCCGGGCGATTAATTTTATGAAGAGAAATGGACTCTCTTCGGCGAAGAACATTATCCTACCAAAGAATGCAGGATTATTACAATCAAAAAGTAATATAAATTCATCGCTTCACGATTGGGAAGCGGAAAACAGAAATTTTTGCTTTCCCAAACTGGAAACGCAGATCAGACACCAATCAGCTTAGATATGCCTCAAAGTCTAACACCCTATAAGAAAGGGACGTTCGGGTGTTACCGTACGCATGACAAGAAGTGAGAAACAATGCTGTACTGTAATGCTAACTGCAACAGTTGAGGGCAGAAAGCTTGCACCATATATTCTGAATTATAAAACAATGTCGATAGTAAAATTTCATTAGGGATGCACGTTTTGGGATTTCTGGATAGTAGCGCGAGGCAAAATGCACAAAGTAGTTTCCTTAATTATTGTCTGATCTCTTTGTACAATTTTTTTTAAATGCTATAAAATATCTGTTCTTTGGTTCTACAGTTATAATTGACTGCACTTCCAGATTTTCAACAGAAGGCATTTTTATTTTTATAAAGGCCAAAATAACTGACTGACTGAACCCTATCTGCCAATTTGGGCACAATGAGCTAAGTCCTTGTGCAATACCCCGTAGCATCACAGCCCCTGAAATTCCCTGGTCTACCATGCAACCACTGCCCAGCCATTCGGCCTAAGGATTGGGCATCGGATCCCCTGGGCCGTTAATCTTGGCCTGCGTGACCGGAGCACCGCCTCGCCTTCAGACAACTACAGAATTGTCCTCTTGAGGCCGAGTGCACCCAGTTCCAGCCCCCACGTCTGATCAAAAATTACTGATGAACCAGGGCCTTTGGGCAAGAGACAAGACGCTCTACTCCAACACCACAGGGCCAATGCATTACACCACCTGATGTGTCACTACCCATACTGAAAGAAAAGAGGAGAAAAGGAAGGAAAGACCTTCCTCGCAAAAAAAGTAATCTAGGCTGCTTCACACATTGCCACTGAGGTTATAAATTCATTTTAGTGCCTAGGGCCATAAGTCCCTGATAGTGACTTGATGTTATGCCTTTACAAAGATGATATTTACTCTGAGAAGTGATAGAAGGAGCCGAGTTACAATTATGAACGAGGTAGTGGCCGTTGACCAGTGCACTCCCATCACTTGAGCTGCGGTTCTGAGGGTGGTGAGGTCCCCACGTTGTACTGCTATTGCTGGTGCTCTGCGATTGGTGCTGAGGTGAGTCTGAGCTCGAGAAGCTCATCGGTCTGTTGGGGCCATTTGTGATTCGTTCCTCCAAGTGCCTCAGCCACTGCGTCAAAGATCTGGAAGAATAACAAACCATGAGAATCCACTCCTGATTGGCACAATCTATCCAACAATGTCTGAATCATATTCAAAGGGTATACAAAAAATGTGGAACAACCTGCAACTCTAACATGGTAATGTAAAATCTTAAATCTAAGCAATATTAAAATAAAATAAAAACATAGCAACAGCCATGAAGAACTCTCATGTTGTGGGAAATACCCATTCTATTTTCAATTCACATCATGAAAAATCCTTTTCAAAACACATTCGAAATATCACGGTCAAATAGAAAAGAAATGAGTGGCTGACATGATTATAACTAATAGAAACATGCCCCTACTACTCCTACTACAAAAAGAATGAATACAAATACTTAGAACTTTCCTTTTATTAGCACAACCAAATGAAACTATGGAATAATTCCCCACAAGATATCATTTTATCTACTACAGGGACAGATTCATGAACAAATGGCCATTTTTAAAAATTGAATGCTAATAATCTATAGTTTGACGGAGAATCGAATCATTCCACAGTTTGGAAATAAAGGAAGCTTTGAAGCCATTTCGCAGTATTGCCTTACTAAAAAAATGAAAGGTAATTTTCAGTTATGAAAAATACAAAAGCAAACCAAAACCTACAATAACACGTGTTAAAATTCCACCATAAATTACGAAACAATAGTTCTTTGGCAAAAACAATTCACTTCAAAATTTCCATTGTAGCAGGAAGATACATTCATTAACTTACATTTGCTCGACTCCGCACGAACCTTTGCTCGACTCAGCAAAAAGCATATACAGTATTCAACTTCTAGAAATCACACCCCATTGATCATCACAAGGTCTTTTTTTTTAAGAATTTTTTTTTAGTCTGTTTTATAGTAATATACAATCGCCAACTGTTTAGGTATGTCACTTTTACAAAATTGTTTTGTATTATCAATTTAAAGCCCATAATTGTTACAGATCTGATTTTTTACAATTCGGATATATTTTTTATTAATTTTTCAAAGGAAAAAAATCCAAGTACAATATACACTCACTGGCTCAAAAAGTGAAGCACTACGAATTTCAGAAAAAATTCAACGTTGGGCCACTTCAAACCTTGTATTAATCAAATATTATTACATTACAACAACATGGCAATGAATCATAAGTTAATTACCCTAATAAGCACAATAATTGATAGACATTATTTATCATAATTACAACAGTGCAGAAACACAAATTTGGAAATGTCGAAACCTGTAATCCATCATACTGTCCTCCGACCTGTTACACTGTATGTTTGCCAATGATTACTCTACGACTTAGTCCGTTTGTCCACTTGTTTGCACCACATTTCAATTGGCTCAATAGCGGGTATTACCACCTCTAGCCGCAGTTACAGTTGTGATTTGATCAAGCATGCTGAGGATGCAATCTCGAATGTTCTCTTGAGGTATGAGCTCCCATACATCGAGTGCAGCTCGAAGTTGAGCTAGTGTTTCAGGAGAACGACTCCTAGTACGTCTCCCAAGCATATCCCAGACATGCTCTACAGGGTTTTGGTCGGGACTACAAGCAGGCCACACCATGCGCTCAATTCAGACTTCATCGAGGTACTCACGCACACAGACGGCAACATGTGGGGGAGCGTAGTCATGCATCAGGATAAAGTTCTCTCCGATGACAGGTGTAAAAGCCTGACGCACTCCCCTATGGCAATGATTAAATGAATGACAGATGAAATGAAATGACAGTGGAGAGTGTTGCTGGAATGAAATTTGTGACAGGGAAAACCGGAGTACCCGGAGAAAAACCTGTCTGCCTCCGCTTTGTCCAAATCTCACATGGAGTGACTGGTATTTGAACCACGTACCCAGTGGTGAGAAGCCGGCGTGCTGCCGCCTAAGCAAAGGAGGCTCCTGAGGAGGGCCATAATTAATGTATATTAATTCAATTTATTGACATAAGGTGTAATAAAATTATTTAATACCCTTGGTATTTCATTTAACTTTTAGTTTGTCAACACGAATATGCAGAGTTCGCCAGAAAAATTTATACACCCTTTACGGAGCAAAAACTACTTATTTTGTGTTCTTTTACATTTAAATTTTCATTACACATGTAGTACTGTCTCCAGTTAAAAACAAATGGTTACACGAAATGTTCAAAATGTTCACCATTGGCTGCCCGACACATAGAACGACAACCGGTCGCTGCAACTACATCCGTCAATGTTTGAATGGGGACCACTGCACATGCCTCTGTAATCTCCTGGCAAAGGGCCTCTGCCGTGCGCGGCTTACATCGATAGACTTGATTTTTCACAGTTTCTCACAGGAAGAAGTCCATAGGGGTAAGATCTTGCGACTGTGGGGGGAACTCAATGGACCCTCTTCGTCCAATCCAATGTCCCGGCAGTTTGTCATCCAGGAAAGCTCGTACTGCTACATGGTAGTGTGGTGGCGCCCCGTCCTGTTGGTAGAAGACTTCATCATCGGCTCAATAAAGTGAAAGTACCGCTGGTAAAATAAATGTGCGTAACATTCCCAAGTACCATCAAAGAAAAAGGGTCCTAGTAAGCCCCTCAACGACAGTTCACACCACATATTAAACCCTGGTAGATTGACTGCCTTGTCCACATGAACAAGCGGATTTTCCGGAGCCCAGTAGACACAGTTATGTCGATTCACTGTTCCATTAAGTTTAAACTGGGCTTCATCAGACCACACTAAGAACGTCAGAAATTGTTCATCTTGAGTTACCATTTGCTGATACCATTCGTAAAATTGCATTCGACATCCGAATCGTCCTCATTATGCGCATGCAGTCTTCATGGGATGTAAACTTTCCACTTAGCTGTTTTCAAAATTCGTTGCACACTTGTACTGCTAATCCCCACTACCCGCGCACATTGCGTAGCAGACTTCTGTGGAGAATTTGCAAACCTTTCAAAGCATGAGCCGACGAAGCACGACAAGTAGCTGAACGCGTTCTACCCGATCATTTGTGAATATCACAAATCGTTCCACGCGTCTCAAACTTCCCAGTCATCATCATCATCTTCTTCTACAGTTTCCAGCCCCAGGCTGGGTCTGTTTGGAACATAAGCCTCGCCACTTAGTCCTTTCTCCCCACCACCTCCCCGCTGTCACTCTGGTCCAGTCCTCGCCTCTCTTCTTGACACATTCCTCCACTCCTTTCAGTCATCTATCTCTTGGTCTTCCCCTTGGTAGTTTCTTCTGCATCTGCATCTCATGTATCCTCTTGGGAATCTTCTTCTCTTCCATTCTCTTTAAGTGTCCATACCACCTCAGTCTTGATGTCTCAATCCTACCTTGCAAGGGCTCCTCTTTCACTATTTCCCTGACCTTTCCATTCCTCAACCTGTCTCTTCTTGTTACTCCGATCCTACTTCGCAGGAACTTCATTTCACTTGCCCGTATTCTGCTTATGTCTCTTTTCTTCATTATCCATGTTTCAGATGCATAGGTCAGTATCGGGATATAGTAGCTTCTGTATAACACTTCCATGCTTTTTTGTGGGACATCTTTATTCCACACTAAGCTCCTAATGCTTCTCAGAAATGCTTCTGCCTGTCTGCCACGTTCCGTAATCTCTTTGTCATTTCTCCCATTTTCCTCCACTATACTTCCCAAGTACTTGAAACTTTCCACCTTCTTCAGCTGTCCACCTCCAAGTGTTATCCCACTCATTGGTCTGTCGTTTTTCCTAGTCGTTAATAGGATCTCACATTTACTGATGTTGAACTTCCATCCGTACTCTCCCACTGTTTCTTCCCAAGCCTTCAGTTGCTCCTGAATTTCCTCCTCCTTGTTTCCCCAGACCATGAGATCATCTGCAAACACCATTGCTTTAATCTTATCTTCTCCTATTTTTCCTGCTACCCGTGTCATTACCTCGTCCATAACCACTACCGTGTTTCAGGCCACTCATTTGTCTGAACCAGTCTGTTCTTTCCCCTCCAACTTTCACACAACTCACACTTCCACAATAAATCTCCTTCACTCTACCTACAGTCCCTTTTTCCACTCCCTACACACACTATCATAGGCCCTTTCAATGTCTAGGAAGGCCATCAACAGATCCTCTCCAAATTCGTAGTGGTGTTCCTGGAGATGTATCACTGAAAATATGAGATCCACTGTTGATCTCCCAGGTCTGAATCCATACTGCTCCTCTCCATTTTGGCTCGTATTCTACTTTCTTAATATCTTTTCACAGTGTGGTACGAGTGTGACTCCCCTGTAATTTCTGCACTCCTTTCTGCTTCGCTTCTTAAATATTGGGCCAATTAATCTTTTCTTCCAATCTTCTGGGGTCTTTTTCTCCTACCATACAACCCTCATCGCCCAGTACAGCCAGTGTTTCCCAACCTCCCTTGCTGCCTTCACTATTTCAACACTCACGTGTTGTGTACCTCATTTCCGTTTTTGTCCACCATTACCACATCCTCTCGCAGAAGTCTTCTCTTACTTTTGACCATCACAGAATAGTAAGATACAAGCAGTAGAAATGAAATTTTTAAGAACTTCAGTTAAAAAGACAAGAAGGGATAGAATTCAAAATATTAAAATCAGAGAAGAGTTAAATATGGAACCATTAAATCATAAGATACATAAAGCAAGGTTACGTTGGTTCGGACATGTAAAACGATTGGGTAAGGAAAGAGTAGCAAGAAGGGAATTATAAAGAGAAGTCAAAGGAAAGAGACCAGTTGAAAGACCAAGAAGAAGGTGGTTGGACCAAATTTTGAAGGACATTATAGAAGCTGGATTGAATGTGGCAGAAGTGATGGAACAGGAAAAATGAAGGACAGAAAGGAGTGGAGGAGGCTTGTAAACCACACCCGGGTGACTGGAGTGGGACTTCGATGATGATGATGATAAAGTACTTTCTTATTTCCACTGCTGTCTACCTCCATCATCTTCCCAGTAATGCGTTTAATTGTTAGGCGTGTTGGGGGTTCTGTTTCAAACTCCCTTCTCCACTGACGTTGCACTTCAACGACATTATCTAACCTGATAAACCACTTCAGAATGTACTTTCACTGCCCGAACATCAAGTGTGCTCCAGCCATTTCGTTTTCCCACTATTGTGATGCAAGTACCGACATCTGTTGAGCGAAAGACCATACTACAACATTTAAAAATCAGTTGAGAATGTGCATATCCCAATATTGCCTCACAAAGAGTGTATACATTTTTCTGGCGGACTCTGTATTTAATTCGGCATATGCTTAGGGAATGCCCTAACAGACGATGGAAGGATAAGTGAGGAAGTTAGTAATAGGATCCAACAAGCAAATGGGTTTTACCAGAGTGTGAGGGGTCTGGTGTGGAACCAGGAAGTTCCCGAGAAATGTAAAAGAATCTTGTATTCAACATATTACACACCTATATTGACGTATGCAGCAGGCACGTGGACAACAACTAAACGGGAGGGAAGTAGAATCCAGGCAGCAGAGATGGAGTTCCTTAGAGGTATAATTGGAAAGACCCGCAGAGACAAAATCAGAAATAAGGAAATTAGGGAGAAAACAGGATTCCCAAAGTTACAATACAAAATCGAGATCAGCAAGCTGAAATGGTATGGACATATGATGCGAATGGGAGAAGACCGAGTCCCGAAGCGATTATTTACTGAGAAAGTCATGGGAAGGCGCCAAAGGGGAAGGCCGAGGATGAGGTGGATGGATGAAGTGAGGGAGAGCGTTGAGAAAAGAGGAGTGAAAGTGGAGGATGTACTGGAAGAGGGACGAGAGTGGTAGAGAGAAAAGTATGGAGGTCCTCGATTCACACCCCGACCCAGATCACTGGAACCGGGAAATGAAGAAGAAGAAGAAGAAGATACTCTTGTTGACCAACTGAAGTTACCATTAAATGGTCTAGAAATATTGATATTGATTCTTTCGATATTTCTATCGCTAGGAATCTGAACAACATTGAAGTACAGGCGTCTTAAAGCGAGGTGTGGTGAATTTGAAAGAAGAACCACCTTGTTTTGATAGAAAATATTTGCAATTTCTGAATTGAATATTAGAATTTCAAACATTGGCTCTTCGAATTAGGATTTATCTGTACAGTAAATGCTCTCGGTTATCTGGGCACGGATTATCCGTATGTAGTTCAGCAGAAAAAGAAAACTTCGTAATTTAAAAGAATTCCCACCAGTAATAGCATACAGTTAAATTTCGCGGATAGGAATGTATTGATCATATTTACTCATGCAGTCTGACAATATTGTCTCCCAGAAGACCAACCCCTCGTCCGCATCGTTGGAGATAGGCAACGGCACGAAGTAGGGGATTGAATGTAGGAATCCTGAAAAGTGACTGCTAACGGGGCTCTGGTGAAGAGACTGAGTGGAGAACGGCTTGGAAGGCGGATGAGGGTAAGTGATATAACACCTCAACCGCGGAAAAGGCGGAAGTATCGCCAGTCAACAGCTGCTGCCTTGTAGTTAGTAGGGGGGACCTACAAAGGCTAAGGGAAAGAACCCCGACAGAAAATTAGTCGGCTTAGGTGGCAAACCCACCACTAAGATCGGGTGCTGTGGGCTAATAACCCGCACATCCTTAATTAATATTATTAAAGGAACATTCAAACACAAACTCTAAGGTTAAATTTAGGGGAGAAATATCCACAGCTTTCACAGTAAAAACCGGTCTCAGACAAGGTGATGGATTATCCCCTCTGCTTTTCAATGTGGCTCTTGATTACATCATGAAGTTTTGGCAAAAGGAAAACCCTAAGATCAAAATTGGAACAAAACCATCAATAAAAATAAACTGCTTAGGATTTGCAGATGACTTGGCTCTTTTAGCACTAGACAAGGAAGAGGTTTGTACTCAGATCACTAGTCTCCAAGAAATTGCTCAAGGGATAGGATTATAGATATCCTTTGAAAAAACTGAGATCATGCCTATGAAACCCTTAGATATAAATAAAGTATATATAAATGATCATAAAATTAACCTAGTTCCTCAATTTAAGTATCTTGGAGAAATTATCACACATAACTTAAAAGAAAAAGTAACTTTGATAAAGTGAACAAATAAAATGAAAAAGGCACAATCACTAACCTGGTCAACATATAATAAAAAAATGCCTGGTCAACATATAATAAAAAATGCCTATCAATAGCTACTAAGATCCAACATTATAAAAAATCACAGTCAGTGTGAAAGACTAGACGTTCTATCATTTCAATGACGCATGCTACAAATGCTACACATGTTAGAAAGCTCAGGAGGGCTTCTCGCTTTGCTCTAAGCCCCAGGACTCTTTCAACAGACTGCATTACCCATTAACTTCGGCTTCCCGTGCGGGCACCTCTTTAAGGGTCACGGGAAGAAATGTGTTTCTTGTACTTGTATTAGTGATGTGTTTGGTTGAATAAAGCGTAAATTGTGTACTTTTTGATAGCGGTTTTGTGGCACATCATCCCAGGCAAGCCGGCGGAAACCTTTGCCTCCCTGTCAGAAGGATCATTTGGCCGTAAATTTGAATTAGTGTAAGGATGTAGTATGAGTGTCCAGATTTAGACAATAGCCTACTCCATGAAGGGGTCATGACTATGCCATATATGTTTGTTTAATGAATAGTGTATCTGAAATAAGGGAAGAATACTGATTTACAGATTTGTGGAGTGAGTTTCTGATTTTTTAAAGGTCGCTCGATGCCAGGCCTCTTTCATCAGACTCCAATAATCATTAGAGTCTGGTTCTCGCTCCCCGCGTGAGCATGACGTCACGTTCCAGCGCGGCTGCATGACGTCACGTCCGTCACAGTGTCCGTGTCCGTAATGCATAACGATGGACCCCAACCATAACGACGAATTCGACAAGATCATTTGAAATGATAAAACTGTAACTCTCCCTGAAGCCACTTATGCTTGTGAAACTCTGTTCCAAATTAAAAATGAACAAAGAACTGATCAGCTTCTCAAAACGGAAAGAAGAATCAATAGAACGTGCATAAATAAAAAGTATCAGGTTGAGGGAGTCTGGAGGATTCTCCCAAATGAAACTGTCTATCTTGAGATTGATCCAATCACCAGCACAATGAAGAAGAAAAGAATTTCATATTTTTTTCACATCTTACGGCTTCCAGAAAACAGAATTCTACACCAACTAGTGATGAGAAATCTAGGAAAGAAAACTGGAGGAAAATGGATCCAAGAAATCCAACAAGATCTCAAAGCAGTTGGACTCAAGATAACAGATGCCGAGGAGAAAAATAAAATGAACACCGTTCTTAAAACTTACAAATTTTCTGCAGAAATGACACATAGAAAGCCTATGGAGATTTCAGATGAGTTGAGAAAATCCCAATCTGAAAGAATGAAAAAGTACTGGAATGAGCGCAAGAACCAAGCATTACTATCTTCAAAGAAGAAGTGATAGTGGAACGACTCAAGTGGTCCAATGTGACCAATCAAGATTAATAGTAATGTTACGGCTGTGAGTTTGTGTCATCGCTCGCCGCTTGAGTCACAACTGCCCCAGGGGCTGGGCTGTGGCCTGCCTCCTGTATTGCGTGTGCCTTATGCAACAGGGCTACTAAGACAAAGGGATAGTCCAGAATATTCGTGACTGGACCAGCGATGGAAACCTCGAGAAGCTGTGAACCCTGGATGGATCTAGAAGCATGTATTGAGTCACCGGCCTGCTATATAAGTGCGACCTGTCAAGCGGGGGTTGTTGTTGTGTTTTACGAGCTAGTGTGAGCGTTTATTCTGAGCGACAGAAGTGTGATGACTTGCAAAACCCCTAGTGTAGCGGCGAAGTGAGAAACATACAGGGGACTGCCGTGTTCTGAGTGAGTGAGCTTTCACTGAGTGTCTGAGATATTGTGGTGTCGAAATCCAGTGACATTGTTTCTCCCAGCTTGTGAACAGCGCGCAGCAAGTGCTCGTAAGTACTGTAGTAGGCGCACATTAGGAAGAAGTTGCATGTAGTTCTGTCAAGGCCACTAGGCTCATTAGCGGCAGGATTAACTTCTGTGGTTTGTTGACAAGTGAAAGGGCAAGAGCTCTCCACAAGCAAGAGACTTGAGGAAACTGGAGTAAGGTTCCTATTGTCCGTAATTGCTGATGAGTAGTGTAATTTTCTGGCCGCAATAAAGTTAATTACTTCTTTAAGCAGTAATTGGTGTTGTGCTTCCTACCCACCGTAATCCAGTTAACAAAAGTGCCACTAGGGGGGGTGGCACGTAACAACTGGTGTCAGAAGCCGGATTACGAACTCAAGCACAACACCTGACGGTCCTGGTTTCAAAACCCGAGCAGGTCATTTTCTCTAATTTTCCTGTGAGTGCATGCCCTTTACAAGACAAACAACTAAAATGGAGGAGAAATTGGCAGCATTGCTAGAAAAGTTAAATGGCATGGAAACCAAGATGGAGGACGGCCAGAAGAATTTAACTAAGGAGCTAACTGCCAAATTAGAAGACGGCCAGAAGAAGCTAGAAGACGGCCAGAAGAAGATGGAAGACGGTCAAAATAAGTTAGCGGAGGACCTGAAGAAGATGGAGGACGGCCAGAAGAAGTTAGCCGAGGACCTAACTGCCAAACTAGAAGACGGCCAGAAGAAGTTAGCCGAGGACCTAACTGCCAAACTAGAAAACGGTCAAAATAAGCTAGCGGAGGACCTGAAGAGGATAGAGGACTGCCAGAAGAAGATGGAAGACGGTCAGAATAAGTTGACACAGGACCTGAAGAAATTAGAACTGGGTCTGCGTGAGGAAGTCACGGCAGTGGAAAAGAAGTTCGACGCCTTACAAGTGGAAGTTGCCGAGCTGCGCCAACACCCGCTGATGGGGGTGGAGGAGAAATTCAACGTCTTACAAAAGGAAGTTGCCGAGCTGCGCCTACGCCCACTGACGGAGGTGGAGGAGAAATTCAACGCCTTGCAAGTGGAAGTTGCCGAGCTGTGCCAACGACTGCTGATGGGGGTGGAGGAGAAATTCAACGCCTTACAAGTGGAAGTTGCCGAGCTGTGCCAACGCCCGCTGATGGGGGTGGAGGAGAAATTCAACGCCTTACAAAAGGAAGTTGCCGAGCTGCGCCAACGCCCGCCCACCGTTACACCGGGAATATCAGGAACGGGACATAGCAGAGTGACGCCCCCAACCTTCGACGGAAAGGTCCCGTGGAGCACCTACTTACGTCAGTTCGAGGCGGCCTGTTCCATAAATAACTGGAACAACACAGAAAAGGCTACAGCTCTCATTGTAGCACTGAGAGGTGACGCCCTTAACGTCCTTCAGGCCATCCCGACTGGATCCCAGGACTAAGCTTCCCTGATCGCCCATATGGAGTCCCGATATGGAGATAGCCATCTTCAGCAGGCCTATCAGATGCAGCTCCGGATCCGGGTACAGAGGAACGCGGAAACCCTGCAGGAGTTCGAGATGGACATCGCACGCCTCGTAAGGCTCGCCTACCCAACAGCGCCGGCCAACTTTCTGGAGCAGATAGCGACGCAGACTTTCACCGAAGGGCTACGGGACTCGGACACTCAACAAAAAAGGAAGCTTGTAGTTTAACGTGACCGTTAATCTCGCGATCATAAGCCACGGGACCTCCGTTTTACGTGGAATCCGAACCACAGGACATGGCATTTCACATCGAAAATCTCACATGCATTGACCGGGAATCGAACCCGGTCCGCCTTGGTGAGAGGCATACAGCTAGACCGCTGAGCCACCACGGCCCCCAGGACACTCAACAGGCGCTGCGTCTTGCGCGCAATAAGACCCTGGCAGATGCGCTGAGCCACGCACTTGAGTTCGAGACGGCAAAACAGGCATCCAGAATGCACGAGCGGGTGCGTCAAGTGGACGTCGACGAACCAGTAAAAACCAACGTGACCAAGCCCCTGGCCGACGAATTAATGGAGGCGCTAAGACGTTTCTTCGATAGTCGCGGTACCACCAACAACGACACAGCCGGAAGACAACTGGAGAAGCGGCCCGGAAGAGGACTACCGACCTGCTGGGCCTGCGGTAAGAAAGGCCACCTGAGCAAGGACTGCGGTGATCGCCGCCGCCGAGGGTATCCGACGGGAAATCAGTCGTCTGAAAACCGCGCGGCCCAGGGAAACTAGTATTAGCCAGCTTTGGGGGGCAAAGGTTGGCTTGTGACAGTCGTCAAGCCCCAGCAGTCCAAGTGCGTGTGACGAAGTTACGGAGGGACAATAGCAGCCTGATGGTCGACGGAGTCGTCAACGGAGTGAGCTGGCCCATGCTGATCGACACGGGAGCGTCGAGGACCATCGTCAATCCCACCGTGATCCCGAAGTGGAGAGTGCAACCCACACAAAGGAACCTCCAACTAATAACCGCGACCGGAGAGACCGCACCGGTACATGGCGAAGCATCACTGGAGCTCGTCATTGGTCGACGGGTGGTGAAGCATCCAGTGCTTGCGGCTGACGTATCAAACGAAGTGATCATCGGACTGGACTTCCTGGACCAGAACAACATCATCTTGGACTTGAGTACCAACACTCTGCACTTCGGAGGTGAGGAACTTGCTTTGCAACCAGCACACAAGGCCGTCACCGCACGACGAGTAAGGCTGAGAGAGGACGTCATCGTTCCCGCCAGGACGGAGGTCAGCGCCGCCGTAATTGTCGACGGAACTGCTGAGGGAGTGGCGGCTGTCATCGAGCCAAAATATGAGGACATCCAGACAAAAGGATTGCTAGTTGCCAAGACCCTCATCAACACGACGCCTCGGCCGTACGTCCGCCTGTCCAACCTGAACGACTACGATATTACGGTGCACCGGGACATCAACCTAGGAGTCTGCGAACCCGTTACCTGGATTGCCCGCATCACAGAAACGACGGACGGACACCTGCAGACGGACAACCGAAGAAGACGCGCCCTGCCAGAAGAACTACAGAAGCTGTACCAAGGATCCCAGGACCATTTAGACGAAGAGCAATCACGCCAACTTCAGGACCTGCTATGCGAATTCCAGGATGTCTTCTCCGTGGGGAGCAAAGACTTCGGCAGGACAAGCTTGGTCCAGCACAGAATCGACGTTGGGGACAGCGCACCGATTAGGGCCCCATTCCGACGTGTCCCTCTCGCCAAGCAAGCCGAAGTCGACCGGATGGTAGAAGAGATGAAGGAGCAAGGGGTGATCGAGCCATCACATAGTCCTTGGAGTTCTCCGGTCGTGCTTGTGAAGAAGAAGGACGGTTGCACCAGGTTCTGCATGGACTACAGGCGGGTGAACGACGTCACGAAGAAGGACAGCTACCCTCTACCCCGGATCGACGACACGCTGGACACCATATCAGGATCAAGATGGTTCTCCACCTTGGATTTGAAGAGTGGCTACTGGTAGGTAGAGGTCCACCCTAAGGACCGCGAGAAAACTGTGTTCTCTGTGGGCAACGGGCTCTGGCAGTTCACCGTCATGCCATTCGGTCTGTGCAACGCCCCTGCGACCTTCGAAAGGCTAATGAAATCCATTCTGAGGGGACTACACTGGAAGACCTGCCTGGTCTACCTAGACGACGTCATCGTTCTGGGAAAAAGCTTCGAGGAGCACTACAGCAACCTGAAGGAGATCTTGATGAAGCTACGGGTTGCCCAGCTGAAGTTGAGCCCCAAGAAGTGTCAGCTCTTCCAGAAGCAGG
This sequence comes from Meconema thalassinum, assembly GCA_946902985.2. NCBI lineage: Eukaryota > Metazoa > Arthropoda > Insecta > Orthoptera > Tettigoniidae > Meconema > Meconema thalassinum. Next base: position 96,110,804 of record OX336400.1, on the reverse strand, counting down.
TCCAGTACCTTGGGCATATTGTCTCTGAGGAAGGGGTGCGCACCGACCCAGAAAAGACCGCAGCTGTGAGGGAGTGGCCAGTTCTGAAGGACAAGTCCCAACTACGAAGCTTCCTGGGACTCTGCACTTATTACCGTCGCTTCGTGAGAGGATTCGCCTACATCGCCAAACCTTTACATTGACTGACTGAGAAGGACCAACTCTTCACGTGGACAGCAGAATGCCACAGTGCCTTCGAACAACTCAAGCAGGCTCTGTGCACCGCGCCTATTCTGGCCTACCCCAGATCTGGAACAAGGTTCATCGTCGATACCGATGCCAGCGACTTTGGCAGAGGGGGAATCCTGTTGCAGGTAGTGGACGGCGAGGAGAGAGTAGTGGCCTACTTCAGCAAGGCCTTGTCAAAGCCCGACAGGAACTACTGCCTCACCAGGAAGGAGCTGCTCGCCATCGTGAAGACCATTGAACACTTCCACAAGTACCTGTACGGGCAAGAATTTCTCATCAGGACCGACCATGCATCCCTGCGGTGGCTCCTGAACTTCAAGCAGCCCGAGGGTCAACTCGCGCGGTGGTTAGAGAGGCTTCAACAGTACAACTTTCAGATTCAGCACAGGAAAGGCCAACTGCATTCTAACGCCGACGCCCTGTCACGAATACCGTGCCCCGAAGACTGCACCTTCTGTGCCCGAAGGGAGGAGAACACACGGATACTGTGCCGACGGACTACTGTGGAACTTCAAGGGAACTGGAGCCGCGAATCTTTCACGCGGGCACAAGCAGAATATGATGACCTGGGACTGATAGTCGAATGGAAGAGGGCCTGTGTCCCCAGACCCGGGTGGAACATTGTGAGTGACTGCAGCCCAAAGTTTAAGTCCTACTGGGCATAGTGGGACTCGCTGATTGTAAGGGATGGCCTCATCTGCCGTACCTGGGAGAGCACCGACGGGAAGACATCTCGGGAACAAGTCGTCGTTCCAAAGGCTATGACGGAGGAAGTCCTGAAGGAAGTTCATGGAGGATCATCTGGTGGACACCTAGGGATAAAGAAGACCCTGGAGAAGCTGAGAGAGCGGTTCTACTGGATCGGATGCCGAACAGACGTGGAGAACCACTGCACGAGGTGCCACGATTGCGCAGCCAGCAAGGGCCCAGGACGAAGACGACGGGGTCCACTGAAGACCTACAACGTGGGCGGCCCCATGGAGAGAGTGGCCATCGATGTTGCTGGGCCATTCCCGTTAAGCGAGGCAGGGAACCGCTACATATTAGTCGTCAGCGACTACTTTACCAAATGGCCGGAGGCGTATGCGCTCCCTAACCAAGAATCCGCAACGATTGCAGAGACGCTGGTGAAAGAATTCGTCAGCCGGTACGGAGTACCCCTGGAGCTGCACTCCGACCAAGGGAGGAACTTCGAGTCGCAGGTGTTCCAGAACCTATGCCAGCTGCTGGGAATCCAGAAGACAAGGACGACGCCGCTACACCCTCAGTCCGACGGGATGGTAGAGCGATTAAAACGCACCATCGAGAACCATCTCCGAATAGTCGTCAGCGAGCACCAGAGGGATTGGGACAAACATCTTCCACTATTTCTCCTGGCCTACCGCGCCGCCGTGCATGAAGCCACCGGGTGCACACCAGCCCGGGCCATGTTTGGGAGGGAGCTCCGTCTACCTGTCGATCTTGCCGTCGGCCGACCTGGGAATGATCCGATCCCGGTAAGCCAGTATTGTCAAGAACTGGTCGACCAACTGGAGGACGTGCACGCGTTCGCGATAAGGAAACTGCGGATCGAGACCGACCGAATGAAGACCCGATACGACCAGCAGACGGATGCCGGCGGATTCCACGAGGACGACCTGGTCTGGCTCTTCAACCCATTACGGAAGAAAGGCCTGTCACCCAAAATTCAGAAGTCCTGGGAGGGCCCGTACCGAGTCGTGAAACGGATCAACGATGTCGTCTACAGGATCCAGCGGAGCCCGAGGGCGAAGATGAAGATCGTGCATCGAGATCGCCTGGCAGCCTACGGAGGGACACAGATGGACCAATGATTGATCGGGACGATCAGCCTTTTTAGGAAGGGTGTGGTGTTACGGCTGTGAGTTTGTGTCATCGCTCGCCGCTTGAGTCACAACTGCCCCAGGGGCTGGGCTGTGGCCTGCCTCCTGTATTGCGTGTGCCTTATGCAACAGGGCTACTAAGACAAAGGGATAGTCCAGAATATTCGTGACTGGACCAGCGATGGAAACCTCGAGAAGCTGTGAACCCTGGATGGATCTAGAAGCATGTATTGAGTCACCGGCCTGCTATATAAGTGCGACCTGTCAAGCGGGGATTGGCGTTGTGTTTTACGAGCTAGTGTGAGCGTTTATTCTGAGCGACAGAAGTGTGGTGACTTGCGAAACCCCTAGTGTAGCGGCGAAGTGAGAAACATACAGGGGACTGCCGTGTTCTGAGTGAGTGTGCTTTCACTGAGAGTCTGAGATATTGTGGTGTCGAAATCCAGTGACATTGTTTCTCCCAGCTTGTGAACAGCGCGCAGCAAGTGCTCGTAAGTACTGTAGTAGGCGCACATTAGGAAGAAGTTGCATGTAGTTCTGTCAAGGCCACTAGGCTCATTAGCGGCAGGATTAACTTCCGTGGTTTGTTGACAAGTGAAAGGGCAAGAGCTCTCCACAAGCAAGAGACTTGAGGAAACTGGAGTAAGGTTCCTATTGTCTGTAATTGCTGATGAGTAGTGTAATTTTCTGGCCGCAATAAAGTTAATTACTTCTTTAAGCAGTAATTGGTGTTGTGCTTCCTACCCACCGTAATCCAGTTAACAAAAGTGCCACTAGGGGGGGTGGCACGTAACAGTAATAATAATTGACCCGTTTCTATTATCGATATTTTGACGCCGTGTCCATTTGGCGGTCATTTCTAAGGACATCTGAGAGATCATAATTTCGGCACGTATTGGAAAAGGAAAGCGCCCGCGATGGAGAACCCATCTTAGACTAAGGAACACGACTTCGCGATTGTTATGACGGGGAGAAAGAGAAGATGGTCTCCCGACATTACTACTACTGCCTTGTATTCTATCCAAATTTCCCGTGATGTCCATTATAAACTTGATTTGTGCAACTCTAAGGATGACCGTATAGGTTTTATTTTATCCTTAGAGACTGGGCAGACACTGATTATGTATGTGTCTGAAATGTGTGTATATCCACCCCTTATTATTATTCCCGTTTTTCCAACGGGGTCGGGGATGAGATGCGATGGAAGTCTTAGTGGCGATGGTTTTTACGGCCGGATGCCCTTCCTGTCGCCAACCTCATGAGAGGAGTTAATGAGAGATGAAATGAATGATGGTGAATGAAACTGGGCAAGGATGTGGAAGGAAGCGGCCGTGGCCTGTCAGGAGGTACCGTCCCAGCATTTGCCTGGTGTTGAAAATGGGAAACCATTTCAAGGACGGCCGACGGTGGGGCTCGAACCCACGCGTCTACCGAGTCAGCAGCGAGCTTGGCCCCATGACCTAACACTGCGCTTTAGCCAGCGTAGCCACTACTGTCGGTATGTATGTGTCTGAAATATGACTCATTTTTAATCACGGTTCTGGACTTATGTTTAAGGGTGGGTTTATATTATTTGTTTAAGTGGGAATTTGACTGAAGGCCGAGGGTCATGGTTAGTGCTGTTCTGTTTTGTTGTGGCTTTCAGTCAAGAAGCAACGCGTAACCCCCATTACGTTATTAAATGAGGTATATTGGATACTCTTCCGAGATTATGGAATGTGTGTTCGTTGTATGTGTCCGGGACTACAATTGACACTTATATGGTATCTCGTAAGGTAACTGAATCTTGTGATTTCGTTCGAGAGAAGTTTTATTCTACCAGCTCATGAAATCGTTTTATTTTATTGTCATTTGGGAGTTGCTTGTTTTATTTTACTGAACTGATCTATGTTTCTCTGTGGCGTTTGTATGTCACGTCACGTCATGTTCTGTGAAGTGTTGTCGTTTTGTTCTTTGTGAAGCCGTGTATTAATTTGTGTTTCTTGACGTGACATTTAAGGGTCGTTGTTATTGTTTTGGTTTTGTTTCATTGGGTAGTTTGTGATGTGACATACATTTTAATATAAGGGTGGACAGTTAGACAGTTCGTGGGAGACACGTTTTCATGTACTTCTCAGAATGATGCTTCTGACAACCTTCTAGTAGTCAGCCTGTGGTGGAATGAAACGTACTATTCACACTATTGTTAATTGTTAATTTTCCAGCCCCTCTACTGAACGATCTCCAGTGACTTAGGCTTCTCCTCGTCGTGAGCATCTTCTGCTTTTATAATTCTTTACTGTGTGTTTTATATTTTATTGTTTTATAATTATGTGTATATTTTATTACAGCCCCTTCATCCCTCATTTTACCATTTAATGCCCTACTCACACCCCTTTTATTTGTCTTGTTTTTTTATATTAAATTTTATTCAACCTCTACTCGAATAATGTAGTCATTCCTTAGTCGGATCTCCATCTAATTCTAAATGCGAATTGTACACAACATTGGTTTTAAGATCCATGGCCGGTCCCCATTCCGCGCATTGGGGGAGCCTTTTCGGTTCATAAGTCTTGCCATCGACTGTGTGCTTGTTTTGGTGGTCACCACGCGTGTCAATAATAAAGGAACATTCACGGAGAATAGCCGGACTGATCAAATTTTGACGACCTTTAGCCTGAAACACAAAACACGATTGGGATGTTGGAATGTAAGAACATTGAGAGAAAGTGGTCGACCACATCAAGCAGTATCCACAATGCCGAGTTATGGCCTCGATATCCTGGGAATGAGTGAAGTTAGATGGAATGATTTTGGGGAAATACAAACTAAGGACAACTTTACCTTCCTGTATTCGGGTAGAGCAGAGGAAGACCCATACAGAGATGGTGTGGGGATCTTGATGAGCAGGGCTGCAAAGAAAAGCATGCTGGAGTGGAAACCTGTCTCGGAAAGGATTATGATTGTACGGTTTAAAGCAACAATAAGAAACATCAAGATTATACAGTGTTATGCCCCAACAGAAGTGGCAGAATATGCAGAAAAGGTCAACTTCTATTCCCAACTACGGCAAGCTGATTTACAGAATAAACAGGACATCTGTATTGTGATGGGTGATTTAAATGCTAAAGTTGGCACAGAAAATTAAGGGTTGGAGCATATTATGGAGAAAGAAAGAAAGAAAGAAATTAAAATGGCCAAATGTTTGTGGACTTCTGTGCAGAAAATGATCTAATGATAGGTGGAACAGTGTTTCCACATAAAGACATCCATAAGGAGACATGGGTATCGCCAGATCATAAAACCGAAAACCAAATAGATCATATATGCATTGCCCGTAGAGGGAGAAGATCACTTCTAGATGTTAGGAACAAACGAGGTGCTGACATTGGAAGCGACCATCATTTGGTGACTGCAGTTTGTAAACTCCGAAAAATGGCAGTTAAAAATAAGTTTGCTAATAGGGGGAAGAAGTTTGATCTGAGAAAGTTAGAAAGTCAGGAAATAAAAAATGCAACTGTTTTAGAACTAAGAAATAGATTTGAAGTATTAGAAACAAGTGAAATGGACCATGATGACAGTGGAGAAAATGTAGAGACGATAGAAAAGGAATGGGAGAGGGTTAGGACTGCATTGATTAAAACCAGTGAAAATGTCCTTGGCTATAGAGAGAAAAATCAAAAGGACTGGATGTCTTTGGACACTTGGGAAAAAATTAAAGCAAGGAGAACCAAAAAAGAACTTAACAAGGCAAAAACAAGGAATCACAAACAGCTAGTGCAACAGGAGTACGAAGTCTTCAACAAAGAAGTGAAACGGAGTGCCAGAGGTGATAAACGTAAATGGATAAAGCAGCAAGCAAGAATAGCAGAAGAGGCAGCAACAAAAGGGGATTTGAAACAACAGTACGAAACTACAAGGTTATTATCGAAACGACAAATGAAGAAAAATGTGCCTGTGAAGGATAAGAGTGGCAGATTAATAACTAGTAAAGAGGAACAAATTAAGCGGTGGAAGCAACATTTTCAAGAGATATTAGGCAAGAAAGGCAAGGAACATGGAGGGAATGAAGCAGAACCAGAGGAAATCATCAATATGGCAGATTTTGAAGTTTTTGGAATATCAGACCAACACCCTTCAATCGAGGAAATAAAAAAGGCAATCGGACAGCAGAAGAGTGGAAAGGCAGCAGGAGTTGATAAAATCCCACCAGAAATCCTGAAAGCAGATATTAACTTGATAGCAGAAATTATGTGGAAATTATTTGAGGAAATATGAGAAAAAGAAAGGATACCAGAGGATTGGAAGAAAGGACTGATAATTAAAATTCCAAAGAAAGGAGATGTTACCAAGTGCAAGAATTGGAGGGTGATTACGCTGATATCGGTGCCAAGCAAGATACTTATGAGAACTTTTATTAAGCCGAATACAAGATAAAGTGGAAGCTAAGATTAGGAGAGAACAAGCAGGGTTTCGCTCAAACAGATCATGCATAGATCAGATCTGCACATTGAGAATCATCATAGAACAATGTATTGAGTGGAATAATGCTTTTTATGCCACATTTGTTGATTTCGAGAGAGCCTTCGATTCAGTTACTAGGGAAGGCATGTGGATGGTGCTGCAGCAATATGGAATACCTATGAAAATAAATATCATTAGAGAATCCTATAGACACTGTACAAGCCAAGTTTGTCATGAAGGAGAAGTAACAGAGCCTTTTGAAATAGAAGCAGGAGTTAGACAGGGTTGTAATATGTCACCTTTGATCTTTTTACTGGTAATAGATGTGATAATGAAGAGAACCATAGAAGGAAAAAGAAGGGGAATACAGTGGGTTTTATGGATAGATTAGAGGATTTGGTTTTTGCAGATGATGTGTGCTTGCTGTCTGAATCATATAGAGACGCCCAAACGAAGTTGGAAGATATGGTCAGAGAAGCAAAGAAGTTTGGACTAACAGTTAATAAGTCAAAGACCAAGACAATGTGGCTAAATATGACGAAAAGAGACCCTATCAGGTTGGAAAACGAAGACTTGAAAGATGTAAGAAGTTTTACTTACCTTGGAAGCGAAGTGACCAAGCTGATGATGATGTAGGGCAACGAATTAGAAAAGCAAATGGTGCCTTCGTACAACTGGATCCGATTTGGAAAAGTAAAAATATAACTACAAAGACAAAGTTAAAGATATTTAGAAGTAATGTATTATTGTATGGGTCCGAGTCTTGGAAAGTTAGCAACCAAATTACCAGTCGTCTAAAGGTTTTTGGTAATAGGTCTCTGAGAAGGATTTTGAATATATATTGGCCTGGGACGATCTCAAATGAGGAGCTGTTAGTTCGGACTTCAGAGGAACACATTAAAATCCATATAAAAAGAAGGAAATGGAAGTGGATTGGCCACACACTTAGAAAATCTGATAATGCCATTGAGAAGCAAGTCCTGGATTGGAATCCCCAGGGTAGCAGGAGAAGAGGAAGGCCCTAGCATTCGTGGAGGCGGACGGTAGAGGCAGAGGGGCGACAACAGAGAAAGACGTGGAAAGAGGTGAAGAGGATGTCGGCCAACAGAGTGAGATGGCACAGCATCGTGGATGCCCTATGTTTCAATGGGAATGCCAGGAAATAAGTCATGTAAGTCAAGTCTGACAATATTGTTAGATGATGTCATTGTATATGCTTTAACCTTCAGAATACACAATCTGAAGATGTTAGCTTCACGAATGAAACGTGTCACCTCCGTATTTGTCATTTATGTACTGCAGTACTGGGCAGAGAAATGTAGTCGCCGAGGGCATGGGACCTCGTTACCCCGCTGAGGGACAGTGTTTTCTGCATTCCTGTAAACATTGCACCATAACTACCCGAACAGTGTCTACTCGTCCTACTGAATGTGCAATGGACCGGTATATTCTGCCAAGTAGTAAGCAGTCCAACCCCAGACATACCCACCTCAGTGGCGGCAGAATATTTTGCCGAGGGCATTGGAAAGCTGGTGTAAAGATACGACAAAATGTTTCAATCGTTTCGGCGATCATGTTGAGACATACGAATAAAGCAAGCAAATATTTGGTAGTGAAATCAGTTTGGTATGTCACTCTTATTTTTATACAGTCCATCGGAACTTGGGGGGGAAAAAAAAAACAGCCCTTGTATGTACTATGCGCGCGTTTTCAATAGTACAGCAGAGGGCCATGGCGCGCCACAGGCTCCGCCAAGGCCACCGCAGCAGCGAATAACAGAACTGCCGCTTGACGTTCTTATTTTATAAGAAAGACCCTGAATATATAACATTATACCAAAACAACCACCTAACCACTGTTTAAAGGAAACTTTTCAGCGAGGTAAGGGCTCACCTGCGGTCCTCGTTACTGATGGCTGGGTGAATGAGGCTGTAGGAGAGCAGCTGTCTTGCCTCTTCGATGTGGCAGTTAGTCTCCACAGAGTGGCTCAGCACCTTATGGATGACAGCAAGGTACCGTGTCTTGGCCTCCACATTGCCTGGCCTCAGCAAAGGAAGATGCAGCAGCAGTTGCCCAAGAGCCGTTTCCTTACTCTCGGCCAAAAGGCTGCCTACAAAACCTGCACAACATAGAAATCATCCAATCATACATCTGTTTTACCATCAAAACCCTGTTCTATTATCCTGGGTCAGATATTGAGCCAAGGATGTACAGTTGATCAATAAAGAACGAGTGCATTCTTGGTCACCGTCAGTTTTTCTTTCCCATGGAATGGGGAAGAGAAATACAGAAGGAAAGAATATGCTAGACCTATGCTTGAGAAATAACCTGATGGTGAACAACATTTGGTTAAAAAAACGGGACTCCCATAAAATCACGAGATATAGCTGGGATGATAAAATAGGTACAATAATCGATTACATACTAAGAGATCGGAATGTATGGAAAAATGTGAGTGATGTCAAAGTCATTCCAAGTGAAGACCTTGGTGGAGACCATAGACTACTAGTTGCAGTTATTGGAGAGATAACATCTCTGAGGGTCTATAACAAAAGAGTCCAGAAAATTAAAAATTTGGCGGCTAACTGAACCATGTATTAAGGACGAATTCAAGGAAGGTTTCCACAAAATGTTGCCAAAAGAAGAACTGACATCGGTAGATGAAGATTGGAACACTCTAAAGAAGGTCATGGCAGATAGAGCAGAAAAAGTATGTGGACGACAGAGCAATAAGAAAACCTAAGGAAACTAAATGGTGGAATGATGATATTAAGGGCCGGTTTCACCACGAGGCCGCTTAAACCCTGCTTTGCTAAGGGTGGTTTACGGTTAAGCGATCTTAAATACGACGGCTTAAGGCTGGGTGTTGCACCAGCCCGTCTCGTACTTAGCTTAGGTGAACTGAGTTTACGGTGGGAGTCAAAGATCTTCGTTGCATGAGTAATGCTCCTTGCAGCAAAGAACACGTAATCTTACCGTTATGCCAACATAATCCCAGTCGTGCAGAATTAGGGGAAGTCCGGGCAAAGCGGTTAAGTTAACTTTAAGGCATGAATACCACAACACTCGAGTAAGTGGAACTAAATGCTTTATTGGTTATATTACAACATTATTGGGCTGTTTAATGAACAAAATATTTTTCAGTTCATTCACCAGTAATAACATACAAATACAATATTATAAACATGTGCACTTTAGTCGCTTTGCCCGGCATACCCGGGCAAAGTGAATATCTTCTCCGGGCAAAGTGAATAGTCAGTTTAGTCAAGGCAATCATTGCAAAAGTAGGAACCACGACCACTGTAGTTTGAACACGAATCGTGACACCACAATGTACACTGTGAACACTGTATCCAATCTTCTTTCGGTGGGTCACTGTAGGGTTGTCCACACAAAAGGCAAAAATACTTCCCCTCAGTAACTTTTTGTTTGCTTGTCCTGGACTTTTTCGAGAAATTTCCCAGGTTTCTAGCAACCGCCCTCAATTGTTGTTCCTCTCTTTTATCAAATTTCACTTGTTGCTGTTTTCTGATCGGAGTACTAGTTAGTATTTCAGCCTGTTGACATTTTCTTTTCCGTCCAGTTGAGGAAGAACAAAGAATAGTAGGAGCAGGCCGAATATCATGTGGACTGTAGGAACTAGTGGGTAGTTCAGGTGTTGACCCATTATCCTGACTTAGGCTATCATGGGAAGCAGGAACATTAACAATATCTGGGTTTTCAGGACGAGATTCTGGAGCACAGGCAGGATCTCGACGATCGGTGAGAGATGATGGAGCAAAATCAGAATCAGAAAATATATTTGGATTGTAAGGCCAAATTCCTGATGACTGAAATCCACTAGTAGCATTTTGAAAAGTTGCCACCCTCAAGTAAGCAGATGCAAACAATTTCGCAACATCGTATTGGTTGACAATTCTTCCCACATGATTCCTTTGAAATGTGCAGATTGCTTGTTCGAAATAAGTTTTCAAAGGCCCATATACGGCAATGTCTAAAGGCTGCATTTTGTGTGTAGTGTGTGGTGCAAAGGAGAGAAATATAACATAATTTTCCTTGGCATAATCGAGAACCTTTATGTTTTTGTGGGACTCCTGATTGTCCAACACTAGCATAACTTTCTTGTCAGGAGTTGGACGCACTTGTTCTACAAAGAACTGTAGCCACTGCAAAAATGTCTCTCCGTTGATCCAGCCATTATCAGTGCACGAAGCTTGACATCCTGGTGGAGCTCCGCCAAGAAGTCGTTCCTGCATGCGTTTCCGAGCAAAAATTAAAAATGGAGGAATGAAAGAACCAGAAGCATTACAGCAGCAAATTGCAGTAGTTAGTTGACCACGTTCTAGGCTAGCGATCATACCTACTTGCTTCTTTCCTGTCGTAGAAAGAATTCTAGGTGGCCGTTTAGTTGATGTTTGAACTCCAGTCTCGTCCATGTTATACAGACGAGATGGATCAATTCCATGTTTCTCTATGTGTTCCCCTAGAAGTGTGAAAAATCGAGTCACTTGCGGACGATTAAACCCTCTTTCCCTAGCAATTGAAGTGGGCTCTGGAGACCTCAAACTTACACCTTTATGTCTGTCCATAAACCCCTTGAGCCACTCTTCTCCAGCAGCTCCATTTTGAAATGGATTAGGGATTCTGTTTTTATTCGCAAAATCAAACGAAAGTTTCTTAAACTCATTCCTTGTCAGACCATAGAATAAATTGTCCATGTAATGCAGGTATTGCAGGAGTTCCTCCTCCTGTTGACTATTGAATACTGTCACAAATCTGCCTAATTTCATTTCTGTAGAACCCTTTTTCATGTGCCTATATAAAGTTGCATAAGGTATATTATATTTTGCAGCTGCAGAATTCAAGGATCCTAATGCAGCCTCTTGCATGGCTTTTTCCATGTCATGTTCGCTCCAATTTGCTTGATTGGTTTTTCTTTTATATTTATACACCATCTGAAACAAGGCGAATATCCTCCCATTACTAACAGTTTCTATTAAAAATATTAAAAACAAACATGACTTCAAGTAAGCTAAGCTAAAGAGTTTACTCCTGTAAACTCTTTTAAAACAACCCGGGCAAAGCGAATAGTTATTCACTTTGCCCTGTTCGCTTTGCCCGGTGTGTCGCCATTGGTTTCAAAGAAGTTATCAGAGTCGAAATGAAATGCACTCATATACGACAGTCACGTGATCTGAATAGGGAAAATATGAAGCTTAAAGAGAAACAAACCAATTCACGACAATATTTTAAACCTCTAAGTAAATGTATATGTACTTACATTGAAATATTTGAAGAATATTCTGCAGAATTACAAATGTCTTGTTGCACACAGTACAACAGCTTCATGAATGCGTGCATGCTTCCCCAGGTAGTCCAACAGATGTCGCTACTATGCAGCGAGTACATACAGTGACATCTAGTGTATTTTTCGATTACTAAACATTATTCTCTTTGCCCGGCCTATTCTCTTTGCCCGGGCGTCCCCTACTTGCATAACGATCATATGCAATATAAGGAAAGAATGACAACTTAAGTATCTAGGGAGCTATTTGAACGCAATTATTGTATTCGCATCATACGTATAATATGAAATAATTTTGGCAGTATTGATCCTCCGAGATTGATTTTGTTTGTCATGTTGGTCACGGTTATCATTTGTTTCTAACCGTTGCAATAATTTTCCACGACTACAGCTGTTCTACTTTTGGGTTGGCGACCATAAAATACATTACTAGTTGTAGAAAGAATTGCCTACGGTACTGTGTTTGCGAGACGTGAGCATCAGCTGTAGTAGACGCTGGGAAAACCGTTGTAGAAATATAATGCAGTGTATTTTTCCTTATCATTACGGTACTTCCTAAACATGTTATTGACTACACCCCACATTGAGATGGTCGCATCTTGCGAAGGTTATGTTTTCTTACTTGGTTTTCATTCTATCTCTTGTTTTATAAATATGCATACATTATAGCATTAAGCACATTTAGAGTGTATTTTCTAATGATATATATATATATACATACACACAGTATGTATACGAATGACACAGCATGTTGTATTGCAAGCATCCACAATAAGCTAGTTCGTCATTGGCTAAGGATTTCTACAACCGTCCCATTGCTAATATTTAGTTTAACAACCAAAAATGTACATTGCGGTACTGACAATATAAAGAAGAGTATTTCATTTTACATTGTCAAAAGCTATGATGTTTGTAGTACAAGCTACCGCGATTTTAGGAACGTGAAGGAAATCCCTGTGGCAGCGCGTTGAAAGAATGTTATACGTATATATTTAATTTGCATCGCAAAATGCACACTATGTATGCTTTGTATTATAACGACCGAGTAATTATAAAACAATAAAAATCAAGCAAAAATAATCCTCCCCGCTGGTAATTGAACCCCTGCACTCCGGGCAGAAGTCAGTAATGTTATCCACTCAACCAAAGTAGACTATATACATCTCGGCTTTATCGACATGTATACATACTACTGCGTAGCAAATGATCACACGGAAGAAAATATCTCTTCAGAGTATTGTGCCGTCATTATAAACCATTTAATAATATCTTTTTATTATTACGTTCACTACATTATAATATAACAACACCTTCAACCCACTGAGAAATGGATCAGATGGCCGGCCGCCATTTTGGCGTATGAGTGAACGGCTTAAACCATCCTTATGTCTTAAACCACCGAGCACGGCCGCTTAATCTAAGCCTACTTTAATCCATTGCTTATGGTCTGGTGCAACGAGCCACATCCTTGAGGATAGGTTAAACCACCCTTAGTTCGTTAAGCGGAACTGGTGAAACCGGCCCTAAGAAGGCTATTAGTGACAGAAACTCGGCAAGAAGAGCACTATATCGAGCAAGAACGCAGGCAGATCCACGTTTATTAGAAGAGAAGCTGACAGCTTACAGACAGAAAAAACTACATGTGAAACAGCTAGTTGTAGCCGAAAAGCAGAAATGTAAGGAAGATCTAGCTGCCAAAATAACACAGGAGGGAAGTAGTAAACAATTGTACAGTGTCATTAAGAACAGAAGAACTGCAACGAATCTATCCAATCAATAGAACTTCCTGATGCTGAGGTGACGAGAAATAGTACTAAAATACTAAACGAGTTCAAAAGGCACTTTGAAACTTTACTGAACTGTAATGAAAATGTAAATGATTCAGATGACAGGCCTTGTGATGTTAACAGTCTGAATGCAGATAGTTTGACATGGTTGGAAGTACAGTAAAACTTCGTTTAACCATCAATTTCTGTTAACTGTCATTGCTGTAATAGAATAATAATACTGTAATAACCAAGTGCTTTAAGGTGCAGTGACGCGTTCACTTTGCTTACTTTATTTTTAGTGGGAAGTGAGTGTACCTGATGAAGACGAGTGTTCAAACCATGACGAAAAACAAACTATTAGCCTCTCAGAGGCTGAAACAATGCTGTCCAAGTGTATAGAATGGTTTGAAAGTCAAGAAGAATCCAATGCAATGCAGGCATTACTACTCCGAAAAATACGAAATATTGCCGCGGTGAAAGCTCGAGCATCAAAGAGGCAGAAGAAAAGGACTATTTTCAAGCTACATGAACCATTTCACCTGTAAGATTATACAGGGCACCCGAGAATGTTCTCCGCAGTGGGTACGTGCAGCTGTGAGTGGTTGAGTTATGCGTTTTAGTTGGCTGCACTGCACTGTGTCCTTCAAAGCGGGACTTCCCCCATGCGAGCTGTCGGTGTGTCTTCAGCGTGTATTAGTCAGCGAGCATTCAGATAGATTATTATTGGAAGAGTGCAACAGTATACAGGCGGTAATGTTTACTCCTGAAGAGAGAGTTTTTTGGTGCAATACGTTTTTCGTGAAGGCGATCGGTTTACAGAAAATGTAAAATTAAGATTTCAGGCGTGGTTTCCTAATTCAAAGTGTCCAAACCGTGATACCATTCGGGATTTGGTAAGTAAATTTCGTGTGACTAGCTCAGTGTACGATGTACCGGGAACAGGCAGGCCTACGCTTTTAACAGACGAAAAAATTGATGAAATCTCCGATATAATGCTGCGTAGTCCAAGTAAATCAACATGAAAATTAGCTCAACAAACAGGAATCTGTAAGTCGACAGCACATAAAGCTGTAAGAGACAAGCTTCAGTTGTTCCCTTATAGTGGGCGATGTATGGAAGATCGACATATGCTCTCGCGGACTTTTTTGTAGAACTTTTCATGCTGAACAATTCTTACACTCATAGTATTTAGATATTTTTAACGGTTTGCCCAGCGTAAGCTTACAAAGCGCTCGGACGCCAGGTTTTTTAAAATCGACTTTTCCACTAAAATCGTTACTGCTCGGCTTCCTTTGATTATAAATAAATTATTTTCTACAGAAATCATACTCGATATATCCTTTACAGAATGGTGAAAACCGCATCAAAATCCATCCAGTGGTTCTCGAGTTTACCCGTAACATCCAAGAATCGGGGACTTTGTTTTATACTAAGCAGAGATAGAGATGATGCAAGCGGCAGCCGTGCTACCAACGTAACTGCTGTAGCTAGATCTCGCAGACGCATGTAGGCGCTGCGGAGAACATTCCCGGACTCACTGTATATGATGATGATGATAATTGTTGTTTTAAGGGGCCTAACATCTAGGTTATCGGCCCCTAGGACTCACTGTATATTACTGTACTGTACATTATTTTGCCACATTTGTAGCTACTGTACGGATGTTTTTATCATGTAATGAAAAATGAAAATCCACAGCCTGCTTCCAGTCTCCGACCGGGTCAGGAATGGAATGAATGAAGCTTATCATGTAATAAATAGTTTTATTTGCTATTACAATCGTGTTTAATTTCTTTTCGCTCCGAAATATATTACATTACTGTGAGAGTGATATCTGTCTATAATATATTTGATTGAAGTCATGGTTTGGAGGAATAATACAGTTTTTCTGTTATCCGTCTATTCGCTCAACCGTCACGACCCATATTGAAAGACTTACTAAAAAGCAATTTAAATTGCCAATCATTACAAAATGCAATTGAGGTTGAAAACAATCGCGAGATGTAATTTAGATCGAAAAAACATACAAAAAGCAACGTAGAATAAAAATGCATTAAAAAAAAAAACGCTATAAGGGTATTTAGATACACGGTGAACCAAGTAACAAAAACAGTGCGGGAATCTTAAAGAGAAAAGTAAATATAATGAAAAGAGGAGAGGAGAGGAGAGGAGAAGGTCCGCCCCAAAGGTAAGGGACAAAAGGGGAAAACTGACCCAGCTCAGGAATCCCTCGTGGTTGCCAACTCCCGAACTCACCAGCCGTGAACCCCTGAGGGTGTAGCATTATCTACGGTGCACCAGAAGTGGTGGGGCTACGTACACCCTGCCTCCTTAAGGACCTTGAGCACAAGGTAGGAGGTAAAAGGAAAAGAAAAAGAAGGCCGGTCCCTCACAGAAGGAGGGTATCAAGAAAGATGAGGCAAGGGCGAATTAAGGCGGGAAGTGAAAGACTCCCTAGGCCTCGGATAACCTAATACCGTCGGGGTCGGAAGAGAACAAGAGTTGACCAAGGGAGGTCGACAGGAAAGAAGACGAGAGGAGCCCGGCACAAGTAAGTGGAAGCAATGCCGGACTCAGCTGGGGTCCCGTGGTCGCCAACCCACGCCCCACTAGATGTGAGCCCCTGGGGGGTCAAAACAAAGAGCGGAGTCCAAAAGGGAAGTAGCCTTTCACCACTTCTCTTCATTATCATAATGGAAGTCTTAAAAGCAGTTAAAAGCAAGGATCAAGAAACTAATGCCTTAGTTTTCGCCGATGATGTCTTGGTGTGGGGCCAGTCAGAAGAGGAGGTGCAAGCTAGACTAGCTCTTTGGCAGAATGAACTTGTGAACATGGGTCTTAAAATCAGCAAAACCAAGACAGTTGGTTTGGTGATGAGTAGAAATCCTTCAACGGTTCATCTAAGACTTGGAGATGAGGAGATAAATGTTGTAGACAAATTCCAGTATTTAGGTAGTATTCTTTCCTCGGGCAATACCATACATCAAGAGATTAACAACAGAATATAGAAAGCTTCCAATGTCTATCAGGCAGTGTGTCAGCTACTTTGGGACGAAACATTTCCACAAGCTTCCAAGATTTGTTTGTTCAAGATATACTTAATACCTATACTAACTTATGGACTGGAAGCAGCAACCCTTACTGGACCAATAAACAGTCGTCTCCAGGCAGTAGAAATGAAGTTCCTCCGTTCTTGCCTTCAAAAGATTAAAAAGGTCAAAATAAGGAATGAGGATATCCGACAACAACTGGGATTGGAAAGGAGCCTGCTGGAGACACTAACTCAAGAGATTGAGATGGTATGGTCACATGAAGAGGATGGCTTCCCACAGGATATCTCGAGTGTACTTTTGCCTGAGTGTCCCCGGGAAGAGACAAAGAGGAAGACCTCGCGATGTGTGGGAGAAGCAAATTTATAAGGACCTTGAAGCTAGAGATAAGAACTGGCATCAAATACAAGAACAACAGTTATGAATGGACAGGACAAATTGGAGACTGCTCATTTATAACCGCACCTGGCTTGCTGGAGCGAAGAAACGATGATGAGTAGTTTTTGAGTTCAGAAATATAACTCTTAAGGAATGAGCAAAGCAAGCTCGTAATATGTAGCCTACTTTAAGACCCTACACTAGAGTATTTTTTTGTCCGTATTGATAAGAATGACAATATACACTGAAGAAAATGGAAATTGCAACACCATGAAGGCATTGGTCGTTTGTGTTGATTCCCAAGATATGGAACGATGCCATGTAGGTATGTAAACGATCAAAGTTTCAGACCCATTGGATTATTGCTACAGGTCTCCCCATGTGATTGGTCGCGGAGGAATCAACTCCAGTATACGGACTCTGGTTAGCATAGTTGACTTGCAGTCTGTGCAGTGAAGTGTTCCCCGTCAAACATGCCTCGACGACAAGAGAAGAGCAAGCAATCAACAACTGTCGCCGTTTGCGAGGGCTCGGATAATTGGGCTTTGTGGGGCTGGATTATCGCTAAGGACTGTCTCTGCACGTGTTGGCCGACAGGCATCTACGGTACAATGTGTATGGCAGCAGTGGTCAAATGAAGGTACCCACACCCATAAACCTGGCACAGGCCCAGCGCGACAGACAACTGTGAGAGAGGATCGCCGCATCATTCGGATGGCCCGGATGGAACCCCATGCAACAGCAGCACAAATTCGAGCAGCTGTGGCACCCCACGTTACACAACGAACAGTTGGTAATCGCCTGCGTGCAGCTGGCTTACGATCCCGTGTCCCTGCAGAAGGTGTTCCATTGACCCCACAACAGCGGCGTTTAAGGCTGGCCTGGTGTCGAGAACGATCGACGTGGGTCGACGAATGGCATAGGGTCATATTTAGTGATGAATCGCGCTTCTGTCTTGACCGCAGCGATCGCCGGCATCGTGTGCGCCGACGTACCGGGTAACGGGCCGCCCAGACCTTATTTTCCAGAGGCACACAGGGCCAACACCAAGCATTATGGTCTGGGGAGCTATTGGCCTTAAGGCGACACTCCTGAGATAAACACATCTTTTTACCTAATGCATGGATTTTCACGAAACTTTGTGAGAATGTCACCCAAACAAAAGTAGAGATATCACAAACATTTGTTTCATATACAGTTAATAGTTTATTATTTTGGAATTTTTAATTCCATTTTTTTCATAAATTTCAAATGACATGTTAATGGAAATTTGTAATTAGGTAGATAATACTTCTTTAAAAAACACTACGTATCGATTTTTCTGTAAATAATTTATATAATGAGATATTATAGCACAAAATTTGTGTTTTTTTGTTGTTCAAAAATGTTGGACTTTTTACCTACTACTGGGAAGAATTCTGCAATCAAGAAACCCATACGCAGGTTTCCTAATATAGCTGTGATACATATATCATACAAATTTTGTTAGATTTGGCAGAATATTATGGGAGAAAAATGGGATTTAAATGTAAAATTTCAATTGGCGGGAAAATTAAAGCAAAGTTCAAGTGGCGTTATCTTCCTACCTAATGAATGGATTTTCACAAAACTTTGTGGGAATGTCACCCAAACAAAAGTAGAGATATCACAAACATTTGTTTCATATACAATTAGTAGTTTTTCCAAAATATTTTTTTTGTTATTTCTTTTTTGCAATTTTTATTTCCATTTTTTTTCATAGATTTCAAATGACATGTTAATGGAAATTTGGAATTAGGTAGATAATACTTTTTTTAAAAACACTACGTATCGATTTTTCTGTAAATAATTTATATCATGAGTTATTATAGTACTAAATTTGTGTAATTTTTTTGTTAAAAAATTTTGGCCTTTTAAATCCCTACTACTGGGAAGAATTCTGCAATCAAGAATTCCATACGCAGGTTTCCTAATATAGCTGTGATACATATACCATACAAATTTTGTTCCATTTGGCAGAATATTATGTGAGAAAAATGGGATTTAAATGTAAAATTACAATTGGCGGGAAAATTAAAGCAAAGTTCAAGTGACGTTATCTTCCTGATCCATTACCTGTAAGTCACCAGAATTGTATGTTTTCCTTCTTTTGTTTCTTAGCAGATTCTGTACGAATATTGGTAATTCTGGAAGCTTGTCTAGTATCTTGATGCACAACTACAAGAGGTTACTTGCGCCCGAACTTTACAAAAGTAAACAGACAGGCTACCGCCACAGAACTCGCAAGAAAGAAGAAACATACAAAAATATCAAAACTTATAGTTGTTGGCATTATTGTAGAGACATCAGGAATATCAATACAAGCATACAATGTTGCTCAATGACAGAGTCAAGTACTGAGATATTAGTCCTTTGCAGGCTTCATTCAGAAACATGGTAGATCTTACAGCTCGATTCTGTAGAAATATATGCGGGACGGGGGGTGGCTGTTGGCCCATCCCCGGGATGTGTAATTGCAAAGAACAGGGATATTTTATTGATTTGATTGAATGAAAACATGACAATGACATCATAAATAATCTAACAAGCAGTTCAGCAGATGCCACGCCCATTTCTACTGTGTGCAGACTGACAAACAAAGCATTATTAAGGTGATAAATTGTTTGAATTCAACGGAATAACTTTGCGACAGGAAACAAGAACCCCAATCCTTTCAATTTCAGTCATTAAAAAAATCACAAAAATGAACAAAATATCAACTTTGATCTCCGGAGTGTCGCCTTAATGTGAAATCACAATTAGTGCTTGTTGAGGGCACTATGACTGCTCGACGGTACGTTGACAGGGTACTCAATCCAGTGGTTGTCCCCTATGATGGCGAACATTGCTAATGGGATGTTTCAGCAGGACAATGCCTGGGTTCACACTGCACGCATCTCCAGAGAAGCTCTCCATGACATCACACCCTTAGAATGGCCCACCAGATCCCCGGACCTCAGTCCTATTGAGCATGTGTGGGACATGATGGGTCGACAACTGGCCAACCATCCTCAGCCACCCACAACTCTGGAACAACTGAACCGTGCAGTGCAGCAAGCATGGGCCACAATTCCTCAGGAAGCGATCCAGGGCCTTATTGACTCCATGCCGAGCCGAATTCATCAATGTATTGCAGCTTGTGGTGGGCACATCCTGTATTGATTGTTGTCAAACTTGCGGTCAGAGGGACCTGAAAGTGTAATCGAATCAAAACCGAACACTCGTCCTGCATGTTCAATTGCAGCAATGTAGCACCACTCCTTCTGGGTGTTGCAATTTCCGATTTCTTCAGTGTATTTTTCTCCACTTTACAATACAATATTTTTTTCCTTTTTTACACTTTTACAGGTAGGGGCCTACATGTCTCGGTCCGTATTTAAACATCAGCCTAAAATTAAGCATTCTCTTACATTAAATATATCTTGGTGTACATTTTCTGCATCATATGTAAGTGAAGACGTTACAAATAAAAGTTCCTTAATTTAAAAACTCTTAAATATAAAAATAATTTAAAATTTTGGAAATAGTTTCTTCCTTGTCTGAACAAGTGCATTTTCTATAGTTGTGTAAAATTAAAATTGATGCACCTCATCTTGAGGTCTTGTCTTAGTAAAAATTAAAATCCACTTAAAACGAATCCAGTTCCCCCCCTCATTTGATCTTATCGATTTGGGGACTTTTATACTAATTGGAGTTTTTCTTTTCTGTAATGGAAAGTAAATGTGTGTGTTTAAATATGTTTATTTGTTAAATGTTTGTGTATGTGTCAATTTGCAAACTTAATTCTTTTTGTATGAATTGTTTGAGGACGTGACATTGGTTGGCTTCCAGATTTATGCTGAGGTGAGCTTAGCTTGCTGGTTGGTTGCATAATATGCGCCTTTATAATGTAGGGTAAGAACAGCTTTGGTGGCATAGTCTATAGCATGCTGAACTGCTATGCCCCAGATCGCAGGCTCAAACCCGGCCGAAGTCTTCGGATTTTTAAGAGCGTTAAAATTGTTCAGTATGCCTTCCTTAGTAGGGGAAGTATAGATTTATGGCACGTAAAATAACCTGCCACTACAATTGGTAGTGTGTAGCTAAATGTGTAGGTTATTTGGTTAGAAACGCTCTATCAAGTTCCAATGTTCGCCACTAGGCATCAGTGACAGTGGCATCTCGGTTGCCAAAGATGGAACTACTTGAAATTGAACTAGATGGGGAGCCTTCGGAAGTTCAGTTAAAATACCCCGCTATAGCCATTGGCTGCAATTCCAATAAAATAATATATGGTAGGGTACTGACGTTCCATTTGAACGACTGTACAGTACATATCGGCTCTACCCAATCACTTATTCAACACCATATGGAGGCTACTTCAGCACTTATTTTTTGTATACTCTTGGTCATTGGATTCGTCCGTCACCTTCTCTTCTAAGTCTTTAGCAGCTCTCTTATTTTCATACTTACCACAGGCCACAATTCTTTCCAATGTAACTACTGGAGGTTCCTCCAGCCAAAGCCATGAAACAGTTATGGAAGGCTTGAGCATCATATCTTCAGGAGTGGATGAAGCCAACTGAAGATCCACTAACAGGACTTAATAAAACCTGGCTTGTGTGGAAGATTCTGAACTGATCACGAACTGAGTTGACCAATCAAAAGTCAAAACTCAACCGATGACTATTTTAAAACTGTGAGATGTGTGTGCGAATGTTTGCTTGTTCAACCTATTTAATTTCTCAGCAAGATTAGATATTTGCCAAGACAAATGTAGTTAGTGGCTCAATATTGGTAAAATGTAATTTAGTGTGTACTCGTGACACAAACGAAGAATGAGTTTTATGTCCTCTTGATTTGCTGTAGATTAAGAGATTAGGATGTGTCTAAATTATTCATTTGAAGGGGATTAATGTGATTGAGTAAATTTACGGACAAGGTTGTCACATTTCAACAGCCTTAAATGCCAGACTGTGGAGGGATTGAACCAACTGTCTAAGGTTTTGAAGGCCAAGATTTAATGGAGACCAACAAGAAGAACAGTTATTGAAGAAGCATGTTAATACACCAGCATTATTGACGACAACAACAAGTCTATAAACTAAAGTGATTGGTCAATCTCCTTACAATGAATACCCAAGGACAACATGTTACACATCTGGGCACTGGAAAACAATTTACAACTGTTTACTGCAGCTTTCCTTTCTCTTCATCCAAGAGGCTATTCTCACTACACCAAACATGTAAAACTACCATCCCATATTATCCGTTGATGCTATCAGCCCATTTCCTTCCTAAGTCTCACCATTAGGTTTGTTTCTCTATGGAACACCACATGTTGGTGGTGACTTGTTTTAAAGGGTTGGAATTAGAGGTTCATAGATTTTACTGATATATACTTGCTGGCAATTTCACCAGTCAGTTCCACAATTTCAAAGATTTTCACTTGTATTTACTTCAGAATGTTTGTGCACAGAGAAGCTATACCCTAATTGTTATTAGAGAAATATTTTACAGAATAATTATTGACTTTAGCTTAAATACTTCACTGCCACGTTAAGCCAGAATGTTGGGTTATTCCTTCTCATAGGTATATTTCCGCATAATAAGAGTTGAGTTTTTATGCTGTATAAATGTGTTTTGATCTATAATTGATATCAATTTGAGAGATGAAATTGCAAAGATATTTTAAATTATTGAGTAATGAAGCTCATTGCTGGTTTACAATGTTTTATTTCTCCGGGTGCCTGGCAATTTAAAATCACAGGGGTCTGCCAACTTACAGGACTTGCTTACTTCCTTGGTGCAACGGCTTGGGATGGGCTTTGGCCTCCCTCAGAATTCCCACCCACTCTCCTCAATCCCGTACCATTTTCCACCATCTTCCAATCTGCAAATCGTCAAATCTTCCACCAGGTCCTGCATCCACCTCTTCTTCCCTCCATGACCCCTGTTCGCAACTTCTTTGGTACCCCGTTATCAAGTTCCATGTAAACAATGCCAATACCATTTTCCGTTTCTCTGTCCTTATGTATTTGCCAGGATTATCATTAATAAACCCACCAGTGTTCCGAGGCAAATATGAGAGATTCGTTACGAGATTCCTTTTACGGTGCGGGGTTGTTATCCCCATGCCCAACCTGGAGGACCAATCCAATTTCTTTTTATGGCGAGTATTTTACTTCCCACCTGCAGAGCAAGCCCAATTCCATGGAGGTAGCTGACAAATCCCCCACGGGGAAGGGGCTGCTACAGCCTCATCCTATTCCCTGAAGCATCCCAAACCAAATTCATTTCACCCCAAGCAACATTTCGTTCTTGTTCTTTTGCTCCTTTTATAATGCCTTCATGGCCCTATCGTGTAAACATGGCTCCTTTTCTGGTTATGTGACAACTTTGGTGGATTCTTCTGAATATGTTTGTTTGCTGTTTCTTCTTCTTTTATATGCCCTGCCTGGTCTCCCTGACGTTGGTGATCAACATGGATAGAGTTCGTCTATTTTCAGCAACACTGTATAGCTGTTCAATAGTTCTTGTGCCAGTCCAGTCATGAAGATTCCGAAGACAAGGCATCCTTTTCCTTCGATGCCCGTCAATTTTGCCCTTTAAAATGAGGTGTAATCTTGCATATTATGCACCACGTAACGCATGACCCAGGTATGTAATGTTCCTACATTTGATGCTAATCATCAGCTCCCGCTTAGAGTTCGCTCTCCGCAGTACCTGTTCATTAGAGATGTGATCTATCCAAGGATTTTTCAGCATCCTTTCCTGAGCTTCAAGCCTTTTAATGGAGGACGATTTTGAAGTCCAAGCTTCTACTCCATAAAGCAAGGTGGACCAAACATAACATTTCATTATACTCTGTCTTAGTTTTAAATTTAAGGCATCATCACACAATAAAGCTCGCATTTTTTTGAAAGTTGACCTTGCAATTTCTCTACGGGTTTTGATTTCAAGATCTGGATTCAAATCCTTTGAAAACCAACAACCAAGGTACTTAAATTTGTCAATTTGTTGGATTTGTTGTCCTTCCAGTGTCAAAATTACTTCAAGTCTTCTATGACTAAAAACCATTAATTTTGTTTTCATTGTGTTGGTTGATAGACCCATTTCTTTTCTACACTAGTATCCAAAAGTTAAGCATAAGTTACGAATAAGCAGGGCAACAGGAAATAGACCGCAAATCGCAAGACATATGCACCTACTAACCTTACATGTTTGCTCTGTATAGGAAAGGAGTATTCCCTGCTTTGACTAGTGGCATAACCACAAGGTAAACACAGCCAGTGCCTGCACCCAATATTTCCTCAGTCGTGTTTGCCTGGTTATAGTGTGCAGAGTGTAGCCTCGGGGGGAACGTGACAACATAATGGCGCAACGACGCCATTTGGACCATGTTTTGCAGGGTAGAATACTCGGCCACCTGGAAGGAGGACAGTAATAGACTGAAGTCGCCATATCCTTGAATGTGTCATTTCCAGGCTTTGGACACAGGAGATGTTAGTCGTAGGCCAGTACCAGGTCGACCAAGATTAACCACCCCATAGCAGAACCGACATCAGGCCTTAACCGCCCGACGAAATCGGAGTGCACCTGCAAGACAATTGTCGGCGGAGCTTGCGGCCGTCTCAAGGGTTGCCGTTCACCGGCAAACTGTGTACCGGAGGCTCAGAACAGCGGGGCTGTCTGCCAGACATCCAGCGGTGTGCGTCCCGCTCTCTGCAGCACAGAGACGGGCCCGTTTACTGTGGAGTCGTCAACGTCGAAGCAGGACCATGAATGAATGGAGGTATGTGCTCTTCACAGACGATTCCCACTTCAGTTTGCAGAAAGATTCGCGGCACACAATCTGGAGAGAACCGGGTAGCCGATACAACCCCAGGACCAGGGTGGAAAGGGACCAGTATGGCGGTGGTGTTGCCATGGTGTGGGGCGGCATCATGTTGAATGGCCGTACGGACCTGCACATCTTCATGGGAGGTCCGAGGAACACTGAACGCTCGGAGATACAGGGATGAGGTACTGAGACCACATGTTCAACTCATCAGAGGTGCGGTTGGTCCAGACTTCCCTTTAATGTACGATAATGCCCGACCGCACCGCACTTCTCTGGTGGATGAATTTCTGGCTGGGAAAGACATTCATCGCATGAACTGGCCAGCAAAGTCTGAGGATCTGAATCCTATAGAACATGCCTGGGATGCATTGAGGAGGCGACTTTCATCCCGTCAGCCTCCACCCAATATCCTCGAAGACCTTTTTGCCCTTTCGGAGAAATGGGATCGACTGTTAGAAGAGCTCTTGGACCTGCGAAGCATGTGTGGCCGTTAGGGATAACCATACACCCTATTAACAGCACATTTTAATGATATAATGTAAGACATAATATGGAAGACGTTGCCAACTTTTGTTAGTTGATGTCAAAGGTGTACCTTAACTATCAGAACCTTTCTGACACTGTTTATTTATTTTGGACAAGTTGTGCGACATATGGTGTGTGATTCGGCTTCCGTTTGCTCAGCAATCAGGCGGTATGGCCCTGTTTAGTGATTATGCTTAACTTTTGGACACAAGTGTATATTAAGCTTATTAATGTATAGCTGTAGGGTTTCAATACTACTGGCTGGAAGAACTGTTTCCTTTTGTCAATATTTTCAAATACTGTATGTGTACTGCTGATAAATTAATTAATTACCTGGATTGTTGGCCTGATGTTCGTGAAGCTGCAGCTCGGTACACTCTGACAGAGACTGGTCCAGCGCCACGGCCAAGAACCGGGCCTTCACTGGGGTGAGCCTCTTGAGCAGTGAATAAAGAGCCACTGTTTGTTCGCACTCGTTCCATTGCTCGAACCATGCTGAGATGGTGTTCACCTGCTCACGAAACATGACGAGGGGCAAACGCCACCGCATCCGATCCTGCAAGCAATAACATAAATTCCTGGAATTGAAACCAACAAACCAAAATAATGACAAACATACATGCCAATATATGAATGGTTTCAATTCTCAAATAAATTTAAACATTATGGTAGCAATGCCTCAGAAAGTTGCTCAACCAGAAAAGTATAATTAAGAACTTTACTTAAATTTTCAAGATTATATTTTTCTGTCAACACGTTTGATGATTGTTGTTTTAAGAGGTGGAACAGAGATCATCATTAATCAATGATGTGAAATGAAGAGCTGATGATTGTAATTTTAACATGATGAAGATTTTGGGTCAAGGGACTAACTGGAATCAGTGTTATAAATTTAAATGGAACAAGGGTCAGGTTAATAAAATTTGCAGATAACTATACCTCACTAGCAGATAAATCATTATCCCCGTTTCAATCGATTTCTACAATAGCAACCACTGCAGGAAAGTACGCTATGAAGATACAACACCTCTAAGACAAAATGCATGGCCACATCGCAATCACCAAAACTTCTTCACTCTAAAGTCCATATTGTCAAGATAAAGCACGTCCAAACATTTACTCATCTCGGCCAGAAAATAACTGAAGATGGATAGAGATGAAGAGCTGTATTGCTGAAGCGAAGATCGCTTTTATGCAGAATAGGTTATATAGCAATAAACTTTATCTACCCCTTCGTATAAGGATCCTGCATACATTTATTTGGACTGTGCTATTGTATGCCTCAGAAACATGGACAATAAGCAAATGCTGTGTAAAGTATCTCGAAGCCTTCAAAATGTGGTGTTTCTGCAGGAAGCTGAAGGCTTTGTGGATGGATAGGGTTAATAATACTGAGGACCTGCACAGAGTAAATCAAAAGAGATCCCTGATAGAGGTGATTCACGAGAGACATCTTTCTTAGTGGGATCTCAGCTTAAGTCACTTATTGTGAAAGGATTCATTAATGGGAAGAGACCTAGAGAACCACCAAGACATACATATCTCAAGCAAATCTAAGAAGATACCAGACTGAGAAACTATGGGACAATGAAAAGAGCAGCAACCAACCATATTGCTTGGTATCATTTTGTGACAACAGACTATTCTGTGGACTGAATACTCTATGATGATGGTAACCAAATCAACCAGTGCTCATCTATGAATACTAGGTCAGTAGTGTCATCTATATGTTGCTATAAGAACACAATCCCTTAATCATGTGTCTCATGTAATGAAACTAATTTGTTTCATATACAGAAGCCTCATACACCGCGGTCCGATATATCATGGATTCGGATATAACGTGGATGAACTACTGTATGTCTCCCAAAATGAAATACTGTAGCATTTATGAATGATATTTGCACTCTCAGTGATATTTTATAAACTTAAAACAACTTAATACAGTCTGCATGTAGAGTTTCTGCAGTATAATTTACTGCTGCAAACTTCAAGCTCTCTATATAATAGTCCATCCAAAAGAGATGTAATTAAACTCAACCTTTGGTTTGTCTTATCAACATACATGCTGTATTACGAGTGTTGCTAGGCAGAAGCTTTGAATACGTATCTCACGGTTAACATTGTGACGCAGTCAACGAAGTGACTAAGCAACAGTGCTTGGCAATAATCGAAATGAGCACAACCATCATGTGGATCATAAATTATTCATTCATTGTCTAGATTTCTGTGTGGTTGTTGCGATGTCACAGAAACTGAAAGCGTATTCTGTGAGTGATGAACTAAATATTATTGATCATGTGAAGAATGGCGAAACGAAAGCAAGTTTATCACGCGAGGTTATTGTTTGGTCGACGTTCGAGTTAAGTTTGCCTAATTGCTGTACCCTACTTAGTATGTTTCTGAAATGTGTTACAGTATGTACTTCTAATGTTCTTTAAATTTAAATACAGTGCAGTAGGATAGTACAATATTTATAATACTGCATTGCATTGTGTGTTCTTCCCAACTTTCCACGCGTAGTTTGTCATTAAAAGGCTCACTCTCGATATACCGCGGGAGTAAAGCATATCCCCCCCACAACCATGTTATATCTGCCTTCTACTGTATTACAAATGCTGAAAAGTGCAAAAATTATTGCGAATTAAAACCTCCGGAGAAGGAAGAGAACGAGTTTCAAAAATCCATCCTCGATAAGTCATTCTCCTCTACAACTACCGATGCAGATAAGTACAAATCTTTTTAGGGATTTAAATTTTAATCATATCCATGATTCCATGCTTTTCTATGTAGTGGATAAAATGTACCGTACTTACGGTATTTTTCTTTGCTAATTTATCATTTCTACTTATGCCTAAATCCTGCAGGCCGTCATATCAATTCTTCCTTTGGCAAATAATACCCACTGAATCATCCATCAGTGAAGTCAGCATTAACAGGAAAAACTTATTTAGATATAGGATGTGGTTATATTGCATAGTAACCAAGTTAAGTTAAATGGATTATTGTTTCTGTATTGACTGAAGCAAATTAATACAACATGTAAACTTTCAGACTAGTAAACACTCATGCAACTGTAAACAATTACAGGAACGTATTTTGAATAATAAATTATATTCGATTGATTTTAAAGTAGTCTTCATCAGACAATAACTATAAATAGGTGGACATCCAAAGACACAACACATTGCTCATGAAAACTAGTCACTTGAAACATTCACTAACATCTTATACAACAAATGAACGAACTGTGTAAGTATTCCGTATGATGTGGGACTACCACTGCCACAGGCAAACCCGGTCTCCATGTAGATTCAACAGCGGCTATCCTGAGTGTTGTTTTCTCCTGGTTTCCACCTACTCCTCCCAGGCAAATGTTGGGGCAGCCTAGTACCTTATTTTATGTACCTGGGCACCTACCCCATACCCGACCTGAATAATTACAGCAACACATACTACTACAGTAACCACAGAAACACAGGTTATCAGACAAATACAACACACACACACACACACTCAAGTGCATGACAAAGACGGAAGATGTCTTGAACCTTAATAGTGTTACGTGCCACCCCCCTAGTGGCACTTTTGTTAACTGGATTACGGTGGGTTGAAGCACAACACAGGTTGTTCCTTTAAATGAAATAATTAACTTTATTGTGGCCAGAACATACACCACTCATCAGCAATTACAGACAATTAGAACCTTACTCCAGTTTCCTCAAGTCTCTTCCTTGAGCCCTCTTGCCCCTTTCACTTGTCAACAAACCACAGAAGTTAAACCGTCTTAATGAGTCCGGTGGCCTTGACAGAAACTACCTGCACCTCTTCCTCATGTACACCAACTAAAGTTACTTACGGTAATCCGCTACCCGCTGTTTCGCTGTCCACAAGCTGGGGAAACAATGTCACTGGATTTCGTAACTCGCACGGCACTTCGTTACCACACTTCTGTCGCACTCGCTCAAAAACACACACATACCTGCCAACTTTTGAAAAGGGCTATCAGTAAAACTCACGCGCGACAAAAAAATCTAACGATTTTCGACATACCCCGGCTTGACGAAAATAATAATACTTCTGGGCTACAAAATACAATAATTCATGCTTTAAACAGGATACTTCAATGAAATCATATCTACTTACATGATTTGTAGATGAACAAAACAATCAAGAAGAAATCCATGTTAATCAGCAGCAGGCGTGGTGAATATTGTTTTGGAGCAGACATAACAGGACTTCCTTGATAGATTAAGCTGATATACGATAATTGAAAAAGGCTTTAAACAATAAAACTTGTTTAACGTAACACAGGCAAGAAATAATATAATACACACTGCAAATCACATGCTAGTTCGACTTTTAAGTCATGGTTGTGGCCTTTTTAGCTTCCTCCAAACAGTCTTGAGAAAATGTTTTGTCATAACAGGGACCAGAACTCCTGGTCTTCAAAATAGAAATAGACTCCAGAGATTCATTGGACATGGATGACCTGAACTGTGTTCTATTTTTCTTCACAAGGCTAAAAAAAAACGTTCACATTCTGCATTGCTATGGGGTATGGTGAGAATAGAGAGCAATACTCTAGAAATTCGGTTATACTTAAGAAGTCCAACGGCTCCACGAATTCTTGATATTTGTGCCCAACTGGAATCACTTGCAGCATCTTGATGTGCAGCCAAAGTGTCATCTACCTGAAGAGCTGTGAACTGCCTCTGAAGCTCATTCACCACCTCATCTGTAGTTTCATTCTCTTCCTTGCATAACATGATAGGAAACTTTTCCAAGAAAAAACGAATGGAAGATAACTGAGCATCTTCAATTTTGTCGAACCTAGCAACTTGAGCATTCTTTAACACGTCATCCTTGAGTGGAAACTTGTTGATGATGTAGTCACAGGCAGTATAAAAGTAGTTTCTCACTGATGAAAAGAAAAGGGATTTATCTGTATCCGGTCCGTTCTGAAGGCACTTAACAACTTCAGATGATGCATTTTTTTGCCATTTTATTTACAATACATGTCGTATTCGTGCGACCACAACTATATTTCTTTGCAACTTCTGATGTGGGAAACATCTTCTTAAATAAAGCACCAGCATGATCAGCCGCACTTAAGGGCACATTGTGTTCCACCAAAAAGGAAGTAAACAGACACTCGGCCCTAATTACGTCACTGTCAACGTTTCCAGACTTAGCAAAAAAGGTGTTGATTTTCTTGCTATCTTCCTTCGATTTAACATAACTAATGTGTTTACCGCACTTCACATGATTACTTAAATCGTTTTTTCCACCATGTGCAATATTAATATCACACCCACATACCGTGCAAAAGGCAAATTTTTCTCCCTTTCTTGATTTTAGTATGCACGGAAAATCAACCGAGTATGATTCTTTAAATGTCTGGAAGTACTGTTTCTTGTTGGATTTGTTCATTCTCGATATCTACTAAAACATCGAAAGGAACCTGGATCACTGAACGTCACATAAAATTATAACATAAAACACTTAAGACAGCCAACACTTCATTAAAACATGTCAAAACACACAAAGTCTTAAACCATTAAATGAACACGACGCCAACCTCGTGAAGAAAGAATATGCACATGGTAGAAAAAAACACACACACACACGTGGAACGAATGTAATTAGTCCAAGGAATACAGGAAACTGCAAAGCACGAAGTTATAGCACAAAAACTTGAACGCTTCATTAAAATATGCCATAACCTTAAAAGACAAAAACATTCAAGGAACGCCAACTTCGCGAACAATGAACAACTAACGTGGTCAAAGAATATGGTTTAAATCGCAACGAGCGAACGGAGCGGAACAAAGAATATGCGAAGCAGAGCCTGTCGACACTTAAGATTCACTTGGAAGAACGATTATCCCGGCTTCAAATTCAATTACAATGACGACCCAACCATCACACGGTTAAAAGTACGAATCATATCAAAGAACGAGTTATCGACTATCGTGGACTTGCCTTCGACCCACGCAAACAATCGATTGTACGGAAGTGGGCGGTATTATAGAATGTAAATTATCGTTTCAAATTTTTGTCCGCGAAATCGTAAAATGACACCGTTCATCCGTAAAACCGTAAAATGCTGCAATTTCCGTAAATTTTACGGATAAACCGTAAAAGTTGGCAGGTATGCACACACCCACAGAAAACTCGGTCCCCTCACTGTTGAAGCCGCTTATATAGCAGGCTGGCGACTCAATGAATTCTAGAATCGTCCAGGACACACGGCTTCTCGACATTTCTTTCGCTGGCGGGGTCACGGACATTCTGGGCCATCCCTTTGTCCTAGTAGCCCTGTTGCATAAGGCGCACGCAATACACGAGGCAAGGCACAGCCCAGCCCTGGGGCAGTTGTGACTCATGCGGCGAGCGATGACACAAACTCACAGCCGTAACACCAGGAACTATATTCAGTAGAAAAGAAAACTGAAGCTTTCATGGTAAAAAAAAAATTATTTAATATAATGTTCTAGAATAACTTTCTTTCAATGCTGTGACTAGTGACCAAAGCACTAGCTTGCACAGACAAAAGTGCAAACCTAGCCATCCTAACATCCATCATATTGAAACCATATTGGAACTTGTATATTTAATGTACATTCTCTCATGTGTGTTTCAATGCTATAAATGTGCCATCCCATTGTTTGAATCGGTAGTGACGGACTTGGTTGGCTTAATGGTTTCAGGGCTCAAATCACCATAATCATTAACAACATTCTGACAATTATCAAGATATACACATCTGGTTTCAATATGATGGATGCTAGGATGGCTAGGTTAGCACTTTTGTCTGTGCAAGCTAGTGCTTTGGTCACTAGTCACAGTATTGAAAGAAAGTTATTCTAGAACATTAAATTAAATAATTGTTGTTTACCATGAAAGCTTTAGTTTTCTTTTCTACAGAATATACACAATACACAATAAAAATCTGATCCTACACTGTCAAACTTTTACCTGATGTCGTTAGGAATTTGATAGTTTATTAATGGAAAACAAAAAATACAAATTACTAAACATAACCTTGCACTTACGGCCTTGATAACAAACCACAACGGAAATTCCCTACTTGCAAGATAATGGTACCACCACAGGAATGCATATGAAACTACATCCTGATTATCTGATGCATACCATGTAGGCCTATACTAGTTCTAAGGAAAATAGGGGCTATTCCTTGCTACTGTGAATCAAAACTGACTAGTTTGCATAATACTTTGATATAGGCTACTATAGGCCTACATCCAGTGTATACAGTAAGTATTCAACTACAAAGCATAACGTAAAAACCAACGGAGAGCTAGTGTACAGTAAGGCAACACCTTGTCAATGCAACTGTAAGCCCCTGTCCTCAGCTCTTTGCTTTTATCATGACTAGATTTGTGTCCCTCATTAGTGGGTCTGTGCTGTAGTGGTTAACAAAATTTAACATTTGGGAGACTGATGCCAGGGGTTAGATATCTGTGGCTATGCTGTCAGAATTTGTTAGACCAACACCCATGTGATTTCATAATTAGCACCCTTGTTCTGCGTAGAATTAGGTACTGAGTCGGTCAACATGAATATAATATTATATTGTTACTTAATTTAGAGGCTGTGACATCGCGGTCATATAGTAAAAGAAAAATAAGTCAACCCCTGGCACTATACAGCCCATGACGGGCTAAGGCCGACCAAGCGACTGCTGCCCAACAATTTGGCCTGCAGATATTGGGGTGACGCAAGATAGCCGCGTCGGGTCCCCTCGGCCGTTAATCTTGGTATTCGTGATCGGGGCGCTGTCTCACTGTCAGACAGCTACTCAATTGTCCTCACGAGGCTGAGTGCACCCCGTTCCAACCCTCACGTCAGCTTTAAAATCCCTGACGGAGCCGGGGATCGAACCCGGGGCCTCCGGGTGAGAGGCAGGCGCGCTACCCCAACACCACGGGGCCGGCTTGCGATCATATAGCTTTGTGTAGTTTGTACGAGTGAAATTTGTGTGATAACCTGTGTCATTATGATGGCTGTAGTAGTGTATTAGTAATTCAGATGAGGATTGGGAAGGAGGCGGCCATGGCCGTAAATTAGGACTCATCCCAGCATTTCCCTAGAGTAGAAGTGGGACACCACGTAAAACCACTTCCAGGATGGCTGAGGAGGGAATTGAACCCTCACAAGGCTGAGTGTACCCAATCCCAACCCTCACACCCTTTGGGGCGACAGCCAAGAACGCTCGACACTACACCACGATGTGGTCCAAAGGAATAGATGACCTGCCATATTGGGATGTGATCCCACACGAGAAAGATTTACATGTGATTAAATGTAATCCCCCCTGTATTCGGTGTAAATAAATAATAAATGTACCTCAGTAGAGCCGAGGCCGGAAGTGAATAAAAGGAACAAGGGAACACAACAATAATAATAATAATAATAATAACAAGTAGTTCCGTGAAGAACTATACAGCTTATTTTCATATATCCTACTCATGTTAATTGCCTCTATCAACACAAAAAAAAAAAAACAGTTTGATTGTTGTGATAGATTCGTAGATATTGCGAACCGTCTAAATATTTCGATGGTCGCCAGGTTGGATTTTTATTTA
Source organism: Meconema thalassinum (assembly GCA_946902985.2). NCBI lineage: Eukaryota > Metazoa > Arthropoda > Insecta > Orthoptera > Tettigoniidae > Meconema > Meconema thalassinum. Next base: position 96,076,813 of record OX336400.1, on the reverse strand, counting down.
TGCACTATTGCATGAAGATTATTGTGTACATGTGGTATAAAACTTCAATCGCATGATTAGGACACAAGAAGTAAAAACGAGATTTTAAAATTTCATACAGCTGCAATCTTGTGGTTATGAAAACAATTGAAATAAATTAGATGCCAGTGGATTAACATTTGTATAAGCATTTAACGTGCAAAGTTTCACTGCACTGGAATGGTTAAATCACCAGAAACGTCCATTGAAATATTTATACTTCGCGTCACCGCCATGTTGGATTTGTGCTCACCAGGTTACTGAAAGACCTATAGGTAGGCTTGCCATATTTTTGGTGAGTGAAACCGGGACATATTAATATGGGATGGCCTTACCGGGGGGTCTGGAGAGTGGAGAATCCTCCCCCGGGATTTTTTTTTAAATTAGAAGCAAACTGGCGAGTTTTAAGCCTTTTTTTAAGTCTCGCAAGTGACGGGAGTGGGGGATCTGGCACCCAAAATTGTTAGTTCTACACACCTTTTAAAAAGGATTTTTGCTACACAAAATTATAGTTTTTTTCTTTTTAATGATATTTTTTTCTGGTCTACCATCAAGAAAGAAGTGTTAATAAAATACAATTTAAAATACTTCATAAAATTGTTCAATTGAACAATTTCCAAGTATTATTATTTTTTGAAAAACTACAACTTTTTATCTAATTACAAAAACAATTACAAAAATCTTTTTTGTCAAACAAAAAAATCAATTAACTTAACTACAACTTTTTATCTAATTAGGCCTACAAAAACAATTACAAAAATCTTTTTTGTCAAACAAAAAAATCAATTAATTAATGAATTAGCAATTTGGGCTATTGTTTTGTGTTATTTGTTTGAATACCTCTGATCTCATTGATGCTGTGCGCGATAGTCAACGATGTTGATTGTTGAAAAGTAACTGATTCATAAAAGGTTCTTAAACACATAAATTCATTACTTTTTACATCTTACAGCCGTTTTCCGGGACATTGATAAAACCGGGCGGGACACCGGGACAAGAGCAAAATTCCGGGACTGTCCCGGTCAAACCGGGACGTATGGCAAGCCTACCTATAGGTGACCTTATGTTCATAGCCTCTATGAACAATAAAAAAAATCAGTTTGATTGCTGTAAAAGATTCGTAGATATTGAGAAACGTCAAAATATTTCGGGTGCTCGCCAATTTGGATTGTTATATGTATAGGCCATAGAGGTATGTACCATTAAAGGAAAATTATTGCGTAGCTTCATTATTCAAACTTTCACTTCGATCGCATGATTACGACACAAGAAATAAAAACTTAATTTTAAAATTTCGCACAGCCGCCATCTTGAGGTTATGTAAACAATTGAACTAAATTAGATGCCATTGCATTATATTATGTATAATCATTTACTGTACCACATTTCACTGCGCTCAGATGGTTAAATCAAGAGAGAAGTCTATTACAATGTTTTAACTTAGCTTGGCCGCCATGTTCGTTTTGTACTTTTCAGGTTTTGGAAAGATACATAGATACATTTTTAGCAGTTCTCTTTTTCACCCTACAAAATTTCAGTGTGATATCTGTAATAGTTTCGGAGATATAGAAGCCAGTGAAATATTTCGCACAGTCGCCATTTTGAGGTTATGTAAACAATTGAACTAAATTAGACGCCAGTGCATTACAATGTGTATAAACATTTGCTGTACCAAGTTTCATTAAGTTTGGATGGTTAAATCGCGAGAAAAGTCAATTTAAAATCTCAACTTCCCTTGGCCGCCATGTTGGTTTTGTATTTACCAGATTTTCGAACGTCTCATACGTAAACGTCTAGTAGTGTCCTTTATCACCGTACAAAATTTCAGGGTGATATCTGTAAAAGTTTCGGAGATATAGAATGCCAGTGAAATATTTCGCACAGTCGCCATTTTGAGGTTATGTAAACAATTTAACTAAATTAGACACCAGAGCATTACAATGTGTATAAACATTTGCTGTATCATGATTCATTACGTTTGGATGGTTAAATCGTGAGAAAGGTCTATTTAAAATCTCAACTTCCCTGTAATAGTTTCGGAGATATAGATTGACAGTGAAATATTTCGCACAGTCGCCATTTTGAGGTTATGTAAATAATTGAACTAAATTAGACGCCAGTGCATTACAAAGTGTATAAACATTTGCTGTACCAAGATTCATTACGTTTGGATGGTTAAATCATGAGAAAAGTCTATTTAAAAGTCTCAAATTCGCTTGGCCGCCATGTTGGTTTTGTATTTACCAGGGTTTTGAACGTCTCATAGGTAGAGGCGTTAGAAAGTTGTTATTTATTTGAAGATTTGTTGATTTAAAATTCAAAAGGTGGTGTTTTGTGTTTTTATTATTTTTTCGGGGGATGACATGTTAAAATTTGGAAAGCGATAAGGTTTGTACAATAAGTGCATTTAAAAATATAAACAATTAATAAAACAAAGTAAAAAACAAAACAGCAGGGTAAAACGTTAAACATGGCTATGGAAGAATGAGATAATACTTATATGGAAGTCACATTTTTATTTTACATTCACCATCTCGAAACACATTTCAGTGAATACCTTTTTCAGTTTTATCCAAATACTGCGGTGAAATCACTGGAAGTAGATCATGGTTAAAGTCTCAGCATTTGCAGCTGTCAATTTTCGCCACCTATCACTTACTATGAGACTGTATTTCGAAAATGACCTTTCAGAATCCACATTTGAACAAGGATACCACACACACTTCAATGCAGCTGTTGCATAGTCTCGGTGAGCAGGCCTTAATCCCATGAGGATCTCTGGAACATTCACATTATCTTCATGACGCAGTTGGTTCTTGATTGCAGTCAGGTAAATGCTGTGAGCCTCTAAAAACTGTTGAGACTCCATCTTCGTAAGAAATGGGGCATTCTTCTTAAATTGGAGCAGTTCTGTGGGAGATACGTTCTTAGGTGCATGCCGAGGATCAAACAATGACCCGATGGCTTCTACAGTCTTCCTGGCTGGATCCGTGGTCCTTAAAAGTCCTGACTTTCACTAGAGCTGACTGGGCAACACACGTAAGCTTGGACTTAACCTTTATCTGCATCTTTTGAGGAAGCTGTTCCAAGTTCTGGAGGATCGATTGAACATTCCACCATCGCCTCATAGCTTGAGCTTTACCTCAAGGTCATCTAGCTTCCCAGCCAGTAAGTGAATTGTTGGGTACTTAGATCCCTCCAAGAAATTAAGCAAGTCCATAAGAGGCACCAACAACAGAAACATACAATGCTTGTAATTGTATAAATTGTATTGTTGAAGTCGATGCTTGTTGGAAAAATTTGACCCCAGAATTTGAATCTTCCAATGTTTTGAAAAATTCTACCAGATCTTCCACATGCGTGGCCATATAGGCTACATTGCAGCCTTAAACCATGAATTCCATCTTGTACATACAGGCATTGGGAAAGCTAGAATTTCATTCTCTTTTTCTGTGTTTTCATACTTCTCCCTTAGAAATGCAACGTAATTGCTTTTTCTTTTTCGCGTATTTAAAAAGGCATTCTTTGTCTTTACTATAGACATGTTCAATTCGTCCAGCTCGTTTTCAAATACGCAGCTGATAAGATTGACTTTATGAGCCCAGCACTGGACATTACTTAATTCTTCAATCAATCCTTGAAGAGTAGTTACACATTTTGTCATGTAGCGTGCTGAGTCCGTAACTACTGCCACTACACGCTTCCGTTCAATTTCATAGGAATTCAAGGTGTCTAATATCGCATTGGAGCAATTTACGCTATTGGCAGAATCTAGAACAGAGGCAGCCAGATGGGTGTTCATTTCAGTTGATGGTACTGATGGACGAAAAAGAATGTTGAAAACACACCTACCATTCTTGTCAGTTGTTTCGTCACATAGCAGAAACACGTCTTTGTTTTTTATATCTTCCCTCCTTCTTTCGCCAATCATGGGGATGTATTTCTGACGAATCTGATTTGCTGATGGTAAATCTCCACTTCCGCGAACGTACTTATTAAACCAAGTACGGATAGCAGGATTGTCTAGTTTCTCTACTGATATATTAGCTTTCACAAACGCAGTAGTAGTGTCCAAAATAAACTCTTCTTTCATATCCTTCACACGACTAGCATTTGATAATGTTTCTTTCAAGGTGGCCACTCTAGGAACACTTAACTTCAAGACGCGAATTTTCTCGGCGTTTTGAATGCTTCTCCGATTTGCAATGTTTGTCTAATGCATCTTTCCTGCGATAATCTAACCGACGATCACAATATTTGCACATAAGAATGCCACAAGAAATTATAAATCCTTCATTCTTATATTCTTTAAGTCTGTCTGTGGCAGAAACAGCTACCTTCGGCATTTTTAAACTCAACTGAGCGATGCCCAGTAACAAACACTGTTATCACACGGTTGACTGTAGTCACACGCCAGTATAAATTCGTAACCACACGCAAAATTTATTTCTGAATTCGTGTCATAATATTTAAATTACGTCGCGTCTCATCTTCCTGTACTGCCAAGTTCGGAACTAATACGACGAACACGTGGTCGCCAACTGATTCACGCAAATAACACACTAGCTTCGATGATAACGCACAATTTGCGCACTTTTTATTAAATTATATAGAATTCTCTACTATAATTTACACTCGCTACCGATGTAACAGGAGGCAAACGTAGTTTACATTATGAACAACTTTCACATAACCTTTTGGAGGTAGTCGGCCAAACTATTCACGCCGCGATATAACAGCTGTTTACCACAGCGCTAAAATCCAACGAGTAACGAGAATATCGACAGTATATCGTAGTATTACCCCTCGCGAAACTATACAATCGATCATTCTCTCGAATTGAACACCAACCAAATTCGATTATCGGCTTGTGGACAAAAATGTTCGGATTGGTGTGGGGAAAAAATATGAAAATTTGTTTTTATTTCGCAGATTGCGGTATTTGTGGTGTTATTCACAAAATTCACGTTATTTCGCGATTTAATTTCACTCCTGGGCGGCACGAAACATGTAAATACGTGAAAATAAAACATCCTAACCTCTAAATATGACTTTTCGTTTTATCGCGAATTAACAAAAACTAACACCTCTACTCATAGGTAAACTTCTAGTAGTGCCCTTTATTACCGTACAAAATTTCAGGGTGATATCGGTAATAGTTTCAGAGATACTGAATGCTGATTAAATATTTCGCACAGCCGCCATGTTGGATTGGTGGACAGAATAAACTTTGAAGGGCACAGTCGAGGTCGGCCAGAATAATGCTATGATCTTACCGAATTTCATTGAAATCGCACCAGCCGTTTAGATTTTATTAGGGGGACACACACACACACACACACACACACACACACACACACACACACACACACACACACACACACACACACACACACACACACACACACACACACACACACACACACACACACACACACACACACACACACACACACACACACACACACACACACACACACACACACACACACACACACACACACACACACACACACACACACACACACACACACACACACACACACACACACACACACACACACACACACACACACACACACACACACACACACACACACACACACACACACACACACACACACACACACACACACACACACACACACACACACACACACACACACACACACACACACACACACACACACACACACACACACACACACACACACACACACACACACACACACACACACACACACACACACACACACACACACACACACACACACACACACACACACACACACACACACACACACACACACACACACACAGAGACAAAAGGTGATCTCATAAGCCTATTTTTTTCATAACATGAAAATAGGCTAAAAATAGGAAGAAGAATCATAGTGAAAAAAGAAGAAAGCTAATTCATATTAATCTGTTAAATAGGTTCAATTGCTCTCCTTAGTTGGGCATAATGTTGTAAAAAAAACTAACACACACTCTCTCTCCCTCCCTCTCTCTGCGACGATCGCAGAAACACAGGCTATCACATTAGTTCAACACACAGACTAGTATATGGGGCTGATGACCAAGATGTTCAAAGCCCATAAAATAAATGAACAAAGTCATTGCCTAAACCAGACACTGGAAAATTTAGTTTCATCGAAATTCTCAACTCTTAAAAGGAAGAAAGTTTGTAGAATTACGTGACCGTTAATCTTGCGACCATGAGCCGCGGGACCTCCCTTATAAGTGAAATCCGAAACATAGGACACTTTTCACCTCGAAAATCTCACGTGCATTGACCGGGAATCAAACACTGTCCACCTTGGTAGGAGACAAAACTGCTTGACCACTGTGCCACCACGCCCCCCTCCCCCAATTGACTTACACCTCAATGTATGTCCACCTTATAAGAGGCTATACTAAAATATCTGACGAGTAAGACGATAACGTGGCCGCTGTCTGGATTCGAGCCCATATCTCCTGCTTTCCCAATCAAGTGCGTTTAGCCACATACACTACTGCGGTCACGCTCCGACCGCGGCTAACTTTCAAATCTTAGATGGAGTGGCGCTGTTCCGGCGGCATCGGGAATGGCAAGGAGATAACCTAGATCGCGTAGCTAGACAAAACACACAGTCACCTGTTCGCCAAAATCTGAACCTGACCAGAAATAGCTTTACTACATAGTCTTCCTTAGGCAGTCATATCAATTCATGTGTATGAATTTATTTTATTACACTGGCCAACAAAATAGATACAGTAACAATAAATTTGGGAGAAGGCAAATGTCAACAAGCCAACTAACAAGTTCCAACACGAGAAAGAAAATGAAACTTACAGTCATAGCAAAATTTGCTAAGTTTATAACCTGCAAACAGCTGGGGAACGTTGTTTCTTTCTTTCAGTTGACAGGTACGCCAACTCCAAAAATCAAAATTTCCACCCAAACTGAAAATGTACACTGAAAATCTCCAAAACAAGAGCTAATAGGTCTTTTCATGGTGACTTGAATTCAGCAGTTCGGCTGTGTTATTAGTGAACATGGAGGAAAGAAAGGAAGGTGATGCCTTCGCTGCTCTGCCTACTGTCGACCAAAGTATTATGGGCACTCTAGTTTGAAGGTTGTTTGTGAAGTAACCAATAGACCTATATAAAATCCAATAACATTTTCGTCGTTCTATTTTACGTTAGTTCATGTAGGTTTGGAATTTTTAATTTATATTTTAATATTTTTTATCGCAGTTGTAACACAAAAAGGGCCCGTTTTTAAGCGTGTTTCAACCATGCGTCACATTTAAGAATTTTCATCTCAAAATCCCAACATCAGATCGAATCCAACTTTTAACACAATATACATTGGAATGTTGTATAACTGGTTTATTAATTTCAAAACTGTGTGTGTCCAAGAAACAAAGTTGTTATCATTTTTGTAAGGTAACTTTCTCGGCCCGGGGTGGTTGGAAAATGTAGTTCTTGGCCGCGTTGTAATCCTTATACATCAAAAAGTTATTCTGTATGACGGTGAAATACGTAAATTAATTCACTTATTTTATACCGGTTTGTATATGTACTGGGAAATAAGACATGGTTCACCAGCTAGCCGCTCCGGGGAAAGCAGTACAAGCATTGTTTTTCTTTTTTAATAACTTATCACTACTGCTCCAGCATGAGTTAAGGTGAGAAAAGGCTGGAAAGATATCCTGCAAGGATAACTCAGAAAACACCATGCACAATGCCTCATGCAAGTCACGGAACACCGAATACAAGTTAAGATTACGCCCCCTTTGGACGCAGCGCTTGGCTTCACTCAAACGAGCTCAGGGCATCTCTTATCTTGCCTCCATGTTAGTGAAACGTGGAAAACGTGTGTGACAGAAATGGGTGAGACCTCTTCCTACATCTGTTACACAATAGATAATAATAATAATAATAATGATAATATCGTATGGCCTCGGGAGCCGGGTGCAAGCTTCGTTATTTGACACCCAGAGGGTAGCTTGCATGTCGAATTTCGTTGTTCCTTGACTATGAAAGTCAAGGAGGTTAGATACCTAACCTCCTTGAACACTATAGCGCTTTCTAGTAGAGAAATTAGGAACTTTGTGTTGGCGGAAACTCCCGAGATTAATTTTGCCACTATGAACTCGGCCTACTGAATTCAAATGGGTTCTTTGACATGCCAATATCGTATGGCATGCGTATCGTATTTCTGCTGCCTTTCAAAAAAAAAAACTTACCAGGGCCAAGAGCGAACCTACAATCTTGGGGTTAGTAGACCGACACGATATCCACTCACCCACCGTGGCAAGCTACACAATAGATAAGACTAATATTAAAAGAGATATCCTGAGGATGTCGACGTAGACAAACTACAACCCCACAATTCCTTATGACCAGATGAAGTGCAACCTGAGCGAAATAATGGACATTGGTTTTAAGGAAGAGAACACGTAGTACTACAGTATTCCGAGCCTCCTCGCTGAAATTTGAAGATCTTTCTCCCTCGACTCAGCAGTTCTAAATAAGATCGCAGTGGTGGCCTTGAAATGACATCTCAAACATTCCAGATTTAAAGGGAGTCAGTTCGATTTATGATTAAACCCTCGTATGTTACAAAAATGGGCGAATATTGCAAGACGTAGACGTGAACCCCGAATCTTTTTCTAAAAAAATTGTGATAACCCCTCTACTTAAATTATATATTATTGTGAAAGAGCGCGTAGACGTGAACCCCGAATCTTTTTCTAAGAAAATGGTGATAATCTAAGAAAATGGTGATAACCCCTCTACTTAAATTATATATTATTGTGAAAGAGCCTACTACCTGCTGGCACTCAACCCTTGCTTACCTTCTTACTGGTTACACTCCATTCACATGAAACAACAGCCAATAGGCTACTCATTGTTATCTCGCAAGCAATGCGTTGCAGTTGTTCTGATGTAGATTACATACATTGAATTCTTTTTGCCTTCCCAAACTCAGTTAAAAATAACCACTTAGAAACAGATAATTTACGATACATGTTCCTCAAGTTTATCAAGTTGACCTTCACGAGTTCAAGTGGGAGTGCCTTGATATGGAGAAACAAGACCATTTAACACGAGTTTCAACAAGACAAGAGCGCGAAGCATTTTAAACAAGGTTTAGAATGGCTAAGAAGACAAATAACGCGTTGTTATGACTACTTTTGCAAATGTCAAGTGCGATGCTTCTACTTCAGGTGCACTTGCTAAGCCAAAACATGGTTTTTAAGCATGGTTAGAAACTTGCGCGGATGCGAATATAAATCTGAAAAATTCTACGTATAGCAAGCCTTCCCTCTAAATCGCTAACAGTGGAGTAAATTGCATTAACTCGTTGTTCCGCGAAGAATAAAGTACTTAGTGACATTAGAATAGCATATAATTGAAATACTATTAGTATTATTAAGTTCGTACACCTTAGTCAATGATGTTGTAATGGTAATAAGTTATGCAAGTTTCAGGCACATTGTGGTCTTCTTCAGTAACTATTCTCTAAAGATAAAATCTTTATAATAATCAAACATCGCGCTCAATATACAACAAAAATTGCCTGTCCAAAAATACTAAACTACGTCATTATGAAACTGTTCCAAAGCCAGTAGTTATGCATGCAGCCGAAACCGTATCCCTAAATGCTAATAAAGGACTCCTTGAAGAACTGGAGAAAAATGAGCGCAAAATCGTCAGAGGTATAATGGAATCAAATTACAAGAATGACATCCACTATAAAAAAAAATCCAACAAAGAAGTCTACAGTGAAATAGAGAAAATTTCAGAAACGATCCGTAAGAGGAGGGCACGGTATTACGGTCATCTCAAACGAATGGACGGAAACAGGCTGACTAAACAGATTTTTCATTTCTTTGACTCCAAACCCAAAACCACAATGCCCTGGTTTATGAATACCAAAGACGACCTCAAAATGCTGCATCTAAAACCAGACGACGCCTTCAATAAAGATCTCTTCCGCCAAAAGATACTGACTAATGGGCTAACCCGAGACGAGACACCGGACCCGAAAAGAAGACAAGGTATCACCTGGACAGCGGAGCGTAAGATGGCTCACTCACGGAGAATGAGGGAATTCTGGGCTCAGAGGAAAGCGAAACAAATTCCCAAGTGTAGCAAGACTTGTGATCCTAGATGGCCTCATCGAATTATACAGGGTGTATCTTAATTATACCGACAAAAAAAAATCAGGGACGCTCTGCATGTTCTGTAAAAGACGATGCCGCAATCGGATTGGCGGAGAAAATTTTTCCTTTCGAGAAAATGAGGTTACTTTATTACTTCCGGGCGCGCGATTCAAATCTACGAACTCGCCGTATTTGCTGACCTAGGGAGCAAGCCGCTGGCCACTGCTGTGCTTCAAGCAAGGGAAGGGAGTGTGATAGGAGACAGAGATATGCTGGAGGGCATGCGGCAAGCCGAGGCGATCGAGGAAACTTGCGCATGCATACTCTTTTTTAAAGATAAGAATAAGAATCACTTTTGATGTGATGTTAGCTGATTTATTCATAAAACTGGAGAATAGATTACATTGTTGTTTAGAAACCAACTATGTCCGTAATTATTCAGCTGAATCAACAACATCATCAGTCCTCCCTCATTTTCGACCTCTGATACGTCTGAATAAATTGATGTTTTTGTAGAAAAGCAAATCAGGTACAGTATGTCAATCTTCATCATAATGAAGTTAAAGTAACCTCTTGACATACACTTTGTTACGGCTGTGAGCTTGTGTCATCACTCGCCGCATGAGTCACAACTGCCCCAGGGCTGGGCTGTGCCCTGCCTCCTGTATTGCGCGCGCCTTATGCAACAGGGCTACTAGGACAAAGGGATAGTCCAGAATGTTCGTGACTGGACCAGCGCTGGAAACCTCGAGAAGCCGTGGACTCTGGATGGATCTAGAAGAATTTATTGAGTCACCAGCCTGCTATATAAGCGGCTTCAACAGTGAGGGGACCGAGTTTCTGTTGTTGTGTTTTACGAGCTAGTGCGAGCGATTATCTTGTGCGACAGAAGTGTGGTGACGAAGTGCTGTGCGAGTTACGAAATCCAGTGGCATTGTTTCTTCAGCTTGTGGACAGCGAAATAGCCTGCAGCAAGTGATCGTAAGTAATTGTGGTCGGTGAACATAAGGGAGAGGAACAGGTAGTTTCTGTCAAGGCCACCGTACTCATTAGGACGGATTAACTTCTGTGGTCTGTTTACAAGTGGAAGGGCCAAGAGCGCATAAGGAAGAGACTTAAGGAAACTGAGTAAGGCTCCTAATTGCTTGTATTTGCTGATTAGTGTAATTTTCTGGCCTGTAATAAATTATATTTCTTTAAGCAGTAATTGGTGTTGTGCTTTGTACCCCCACCGTAATCCAGTTAACAAAAGTGCCACTAGGGGGTGGCACGTAACAACTGGTGTCAGAAGCCGGATTACGAACTCAAGCACAACACCTGACGGTCCTGGTTTCAAACCCCGAGCAGGTCATTTTCTCTAATTTTCCTGTGAGTGCATGCCCTTTACAAGACAAACAACTAAAATGGAGGAGAAATTGGCAGCATTGCTAGAAAAGTTAAATGGCATGGAAACCAAGATGGAGGACGGCCAGAAGAATTTAACCAAGGAGCTAACTGCCAAATTAGAAGACGGCCAGAAGAAGCTAGAGGACGGCCAGAAGAAGATGGGAGGACGGCCAGAAGAAGTTAGCCGAGGACCTAACTGCCAAACTAGAAGACGGCCAGAAGAAGTTAGCCGAGGACCTAACTGCCAAACTAGAAGACGGCCAGAAGAAGATGGAAGACGGTCAAAATAAGCTAGCGGAGGACCTGAAGAAATTAGAACTGGGTCTGCGTGAGGAAGTCACGGCAGTGGAAAAGAAGTTCGACGCCTTACAAGTGGAAGTTGCCGAGCTGCGCCAACGCCCGCTGATGGGGGTGGAGGAGAAATTCAACGCCTTACAAGTGGAAGTTGCCGAGCTGTGCCAACGCCCGCTGATGGGGGTGGAGGAGAAATTCAACGCCTTACAAAAGGAAGTTGCCGAGCTGCGCCAACGCCCACTGACGGGGGTGAAAGAGGAATTCAACGCTCTACGAGAGGAAGTTGCCGAGCTGCGCCAACGCCCGCCCACCGTTACACCGGGAATATCAGGAACGGGACATAGCAGAGTGACGCCCCCAACGTTCGACGGAAAGGTCCCGTGGAGCACCTACTTACGTCAGTTCGAGGCGGCCTGTTCCATAAATAACTGGAACAACACAGAAAAGGCTACAGCTCTAATTGTAGCGCTGAGAGGTGACGCCCTTAACGTCCTTCAGGCCATCCCGACTGGATCCCAGAACTACGCTTCCCTGATCGCCCATATGGAGTCCCGATATGGAGATAGCCATCTTCAGCAGGCCTATCAGATGCAGCTCCGGACCCGGGTACAGAAGAACGCGGAAACCCTGCAGGAGTTCGAGATGGACATCGCACGTCTCGTAAGGCTCGCCTACCCAACAGCGCCGGCCGACTTTCTGGAGCAGATAGCGACGCAGACTTTCACCGACGGGCTACGGGACTCGGACACTCAACAGGCGCTGCGACTCGCGCGCCATAAGACCCTGACAGATGCGCTGAGCCACGCACTTGAGTTCGAGACGGCAAAACAGGCATCCAGAATGCACGCGCGGGTGCGTCAAGTGGACGTCGACGAACCAGTAAAAACCAACGAGACCAAGCCCCTGGCCGACGAATTAATGGAGGCGCTAAGCCGTTTCTTCGATAGTCGCGGCACCACCAATAACGACACAGCCGGAAGGCAACCGGAGAGGCGGCCCGGAAGAGGACTACCGACCTGCTGGACCTGCGGTAAGAAAGGCCACCTGAGCAAGGACTGCGGTGATCGCCGCCGCCGAGGGTATCCGACGGGAAATCAGTCGTCTGAAAACCGCGCGGCCCAGGGAAACGAGTATTAGCCAGCCTTGGGGGGCAAAGGTTGGCTTGTGACAGTCGTCAAGCCCCGGCAGTCCAAGTGCGTGTGACGAAGTTACGGAGGGACAATAGCAGCCTGATGGTCGACGGAGTCATCAACGGAGTGAGCTGGCCCATGCTGATCGACACGGGAGCATCGAGGACCATCGTCAATCCCACTGTGATCCCGAAGTGGAGAGTGCAACCCACACAAAGGAACCTCCAGCTAATAACCGCGACCGGAGAGACCGCACCGGTACATGGCGAAGCACCACTGGAGTTCGTCATTGGTCGACGGGTGATAAAGCATCCAGTGCTTGTGGCTGACGTATCAAACGAAGTGATCATCGGACTGGACTTCCTGGACCAGAACAACATCATCTTGGACCTGAGTACCAACACTCTGCACTTCGGAGGTGAGGAACTTGCTTTGCAACCAGCACACGAGGCCGTCACCGCACAACGAGTAAGGCTGAGAGAGGACGTCATCGTTCCTGCCAGGACGGAGGTCAGCGCCGCCGTCATTGTCGACGGAACTGCTGAGGGAGTGGCGGCTGTCATCGAGCCAAAATATGAGGACATCCAGACAAAAGGATTGCTAGTAGCCAAGACCCTCATCAACACGACGTCTCGACCGTACGTCCGCCTGTCCAACCTGAACGACTACGACATTACGGTTCACCGGGACACCAACCTAGGAGTCTGCGAGCCCGTTACCTGGATTGCCCGCATCACCGACACGACGGACGGACACCTGCAGACGGACAACCGAAGAAGACGCACACTGCCAGAAGAACTACAGAAGCTGTACCAAGGATCCCAGGACCATTTAGACGAGGAACAATCACGCCAACTTCAGGACCTGTTACGCGAATTCCAGGACGTCTTCTCCGTGGGGAGCAAAGACTTCGGCAGGACAAGCTTGGTCCAGCACAGAATCGACGTTGGGGACAGCGCACCGATTAGGGCCCCATTCCGACGAGTCCCGCTCGCCAAGCAAGCCGAAGTCGACCGGATGGTAGAAGAGATAAAGGAGCAAGGGGTGATCGAGCCATCACATAGTCCTTGGAGTTCTCCGGTCGTGCTAGTGAAGAAGAAGGACGGTTCCACCAGGTTCTGCGTGGATTACAGGCGGGTGAATGACGTCACGAAGAAGGACAGCTACCCTCTACCCCGGATCGACGATACCCTGGACACCATATCAGGGTCGAGATGGTTCTCCACCTTGGATTTGAAGAGTGGCTACTGGCAGGTGGAGGTCCACCCTAAGGACCGCGAGAAAACGGCGTTCTCTGTGGGCAGGGGGCTCTGGCAGTTCACCGTCATGCCATTCGGTCTGTGCAACGCCCCTGCGACCTTCGAAAGGCTAATGGAGTCCATTCTGAGGGGACTACACTGGAAGACCTGCCTGGTCTACCTAGACGACGTCATCGTTCTGGGGAGAAGCTTCGAGGAGCACTACAGCAACCTGAAGGAGATCTTGTTGAAGCTACGGGCTGCCCAGCTGAAGTTGAGCCCCAAGAAGTGTCAGCTCTTCCAGAAGCGGGTCCAGTACCTTGGGCATATCGTCTCCGAGGAAGGAGTGCGCACCGACCCAGAGAAGACCGCAGCTGTGAGGGAGTGGCCAGTTCCGAAGGACAAGTCCCAACTACGAAGCTTCCTGGGACTCTGCACTTATTACCGTCGCTTCGTGAGGGGATTCGCCGACATCGCCAAACCTTTACATCGACTGACTGAGAAGGACCAACTCTTCACGTGGACAGCAGAATGCCACAGTGCCTTCGAACAACTCAAGCAGGCTCTGTGCACCGCGCCTATTTTGGCCTACCCCAGACCTGGAACAAGGTTCATCGTCGATACCGATGCCAGCGACTTTGGCATAGGGGGAATCCTGTCGCAAGTAGTGGACGGCGAGGAAAGAGTAGTGGCCTACTTCAGCAAGGCCTTGTCAAAGCCAGAAAGGAACTACTGCGTCACCAGGAAGGAGCTGCTCGCCATCGTGAAGACCATTGAACACTTCCACAAGTACCTGTACGGGCAAGAATTTCTCATCAGGACCGACCATGCATCCCTGCGGTGGCTCCTGAACTTCAAGCAGCCCGAGGGTCAACTCGCGCGGTGGTTAGAGCGGCTTCAACAATACAACTTTGAGATTCAGCACAGGAAAGGCCAACTGCATTCTAACGCCGACGCCCTGTCACGAAGACCGTGCCCCGAAGACTGCACCTTCTGTACTAGGAGGGAGGAGAACACCGGGATACTGTGCCGACGGACTACTGTGGAACTTCAAGGGAACTGGAGCCGCGAATCTTTCACGCGGGCACAAGCAGAAGATGATGACCTGGGACCGATAGCCGAATGGAAGAAGGCCTGTGTCCCCAGACCCGGGTGGAACATTGTGAGTGACTGCAGCCCAAAGTTTAAGTCCTACTGGGCACAGTGGGACTCGCTGATTGTAAGGGATGGCCTCATCTGCCGTACCTGGGAGAGCACCGACGGGAAGACATCTCGGGAACAAGTCGTCGTTCCAAAGGCTATGACGGAGGAAGTCCTGAAGGAAGTTCATGGAGGATCATCTGGTGGACACCTAGGGATAAAGAAGACCCTGGAGAAGCTGAGAGAGCGGTTCTACTGGATCGGATGCCGAACAGACGTGGAGAACCACTGCGCGAGGTGCCACGATTGCGCAGCCAGCAAGGGCCCAGGACGAAGACGACGGGGTCCACTGAAGACCTACAACGTGGGCGGCCCCATGGAGAGAGTGGCCATCGATGTTGCTGGGCCATTCCCGTTAAGCGAGGCAGGGAACCGCTACATATTAGTCGTCAGCGACTACTTTACCAAATGGCCGGAGGCGTATGCGCTCCCTAACCAAGAAGCCGCGACGATCGCAGAGACCCTGGTGAAGGAATTCGTCAGCCGGTACGGAGTACCCCTGGAGCTGCACTCCGACCAAGGGAGGAACTTCGAGTCGCAGGTGTTCCAGAACCTATGCCAGCTGCTGGGAATCCGGAAGACAAGGACAACGCCGCTACACCCTCAGTCCGACGGGATGGTAGAGCGATTCAATCGCACCATCGAGAACCATCTCCGAATAGTCGTCAGCGAGCACCAGAGGGATTGGGACAAGCATCTTCCACTATTTCTCCTGGCCTACCGCGCCGCCGTGCATGAAGCCACCGGGTGCACACCAGCCCGGGCCATGTTTGGGAGGGAGCTCCGTCTACCTGTCGATCTTGCCTTCGGCCGACCTGGGAATGATCCGATCCCGGTAAGCCAGTATTGTCAAGAACTGGTCGACCAACTGGAGGACGTACACGCGTTCGCGAGGAGGAAACTGCGGATCGAGACCGACCGAATGAAGACCCGATACGACCAGCAGACGGATGCCGGCGGATTCCACGAGGACGACCTGGTCTGGCTCTTCAACCCATTACGGAAGAAAGGCCTGTCACCCAAACTGCAGAAGTCCTGGGAGGGCCCGTACCGAGTCGTGAAACGGATCAACGATGTCGTCTACAGGATCCAGCGGAGCCCGAGGGCGAAGATGAAGATCGTGCATCGAGATCGCCTGGCAGCCTACGGAGGGACACAGACGGACCAATGATTGATCGGGACGATCAGCCTTTTTAGGAAGGGGGTGGTGTTACGGCTGTGAGCTTGTGTCATCACTCGCCGCATGAGTCACAACTGCCCCAGGGCTGGGCTGTGCCCTGCCTCCTGTATTGCGCGCGCCTTATGCAACAGGGCTACTAGGACAAAGGGATAGTCCAGAATGTTCGTGACTGGACCAGCGCTGGAAACCTCGAGAAGCCGTGGACTCTGGATGGATCTAGAAGAATTTATTGAGTCACCAGCCTGCTATATAAGCGGCTTCAACAGTGAGGGGACCGAGTTTCTGTTGTTGTGTTTTACGAGCTAGTGCGAGCGATTATCTTGTGCGACAGAAGTGTGGTGACGAAGTGCTGTGCGAGTTACGAAATCCAGTGGCATTGTTTCTTCAGCTTGTGGACAGCGAAATAGCCTGCAGCAAGTGATCGTAAGTAATTGTGGTCGGTGAACATAAGGGAGAGGAACAGGTAGTTTCTGTCAAGGCCACCGTACTCATTAGGACGGATTAACTTCTGTGGTCTGTTTACAAGTGGAAGGGCCAAGAGCGCATAAGGAAGAGACTTAAGGAAACTGAGTAAGGCTCCTAATTGCTTGTATTTGCTGATTAGTGTAATTTTCTGGCCTGTAATAAATTATATTTCTTTAAGCAGTAATTGATGTTGTGCTTTGTACCCCCACCGTAATCCAGTTAACAAAAGTGCCACTAGGGGGTGGCACGTAACAACTTTTTAGTTTGCTTCACCGGAATTCCAATTTCGACCTACTGTGGATCAATGTCTGCAACCTTCTTATTTGGCTTTGTAACCATCCTCCCTACGTCCAGATCTGCGTTATGTATGCTCTCCTCGAACAAGGATATTTCCTTTCGGTGTCCTTTCTGGAGTGATAATAAATCTCTTGCTTACAGCAAATTGGAAGAGCCACTGGTTAGGTTTCTTCAAAATTTCTCCTGTTGCTGCTTTCCAATTATACACGCTGAAGTCCCTACCTATCTTCATGACAGTCCCATTCTTCTCAAAAACACTATAGTACTGTTCGGGTTTGCATATCGTGTTCAATTTCTTAATTTCTTTTTCAATGCCCCCAAACACCCGGTCGGGTGGAATGAAGGGGAGCATTGTGCAACACCTTCATGAGCATCCCAATCATAATTGTGCTTTTATTTTGTCCCCAGCAACCATCAGCAAACAACCATAGTGCTTCATAATCTTCAAAGTTGGTATCAGTCGATGATAAACCGCAGAGGTAATTTCGCATGATCCTTTGTGACAATTACCCACCTCATTCGAACACATAGTTGACATAAACACCACAAGATTCCTGTTCGCTGAAATTCGAATGTTTAGATTTTATTTACATAAGAAAGCAATGCTTCCAACTGGAAAACGTGTATTATTCATTCAAATAAAGCAAAGAGTTAATAGTTCAATTTGAATAAAGCTTAGGATATCTAACACATGGACAAGGGTCACTTTGGAACTCAGTAGTGCAGCTTGCTTACCCTCGCAATGGGACAAGCAACCGTTTGTTATTGTATATTATCTTCGAGCATACAATAGGATAGAGAGGGCGCCAGCTATGCTTCTACCGGCCGACCGTGGGGCCAAAATAAGATCAGCTGATGTTGGGCAAAACAAAGATGTCTCCCATAAGAATAGCATTATGAAGTGACTTAAAATCCCGATTCAAGCGTATATCTTGCGATTAACAGACTATTTCTGTTGAAGGTGGCGATAACTACAATTCCTTCTGAATATTGCTGTTCTTTTTTGTATGAAAAGTGTTAAGTATAATCGTTATATGCGATATTTTGGTGTGTTGACATATCAGTGTTGGAATGCATAGGTGACGTGTGTAGGGCCTACATGATTAGGAAATTATAAAATGGTGAATAAAATACGTTTACGTATAATTTTTATCCGTAATAATTGTCTGACGTGGTTATATTTGTAATATTTTTACATATCTGAAATAATAAACTCTACAAAGCGTACTAGTACCAGGTTACCTTTTTAGTAACATGTAGGCCCTATGCTTCTATTATGCTGGTTTTCCTTTAAAAATCAAGAAAGTTTGACGATAATCATCCGATCGTATCTATTAACCTGATTACAACTATCATCAATTAACATTCATATTCATATTTATAGCTTAAGCAATTCGGGGTCTGAAGGGAAGCTGAAATAAGCGAAGCGAATACATTTAATTATGGGTACAAAGTGATATCCAGCACTGCATCTTTAAAGAAAACCAATGATATCCCCAGTCCAAATATTTATCACCTCCAGCAATAAATCTTACAAATATCCTAATGTTATCCCCTTCCCCTCCATATTTAGTAAATGCATTTTTCATGGCTAGGGACTTCCGGGTCATCAGCCCTGTGTACTTGAGTAGGCCTATGTGTTGAACTTGTCTGATACCGTAACTTAAATTTCTGTGATGACTGCAGTAGTGTGTATAGCTGCATTGGTGGTTGTTAATTCATTTAAGGGGCTTGTGACATCTTGGTCATCAGCACCGTGTAGTTGATGTGGGTTAAACTTGTCTGATAACCTGTACCGGTATTGATGTGATGACTGTAGTAGTGTGTAACTTTATTAGGGACAGGGATGAGGTAGGTGCCTCGGGACTTGAACTAAGGTGCTATCCCGGCATTTGCCTGGAGGGAGTGTGGAAAATCCTGGGGGATAAACCATACTCTGGATAGCCGCAGTCAGCGCCGGGATTCGACCTGCGATATCGGAGCGTGCTGCATGATTTAACGAGCACGGCTACGCCGCTGGGTGCCAGCTGTATTGGGAAAATGTATGTAATCAATCAAGTCTGTGTATTTTAGGTCATATATTTTAATTCTTACCCGCGAAAAGATAGTCTGTTCCCTTTTCAAACCTCCGACTGCAATTGTAAGCAGCGCAAGATATAACCATTTTCGCTATATAACTTCACATTCAGCCTCTTACATAAAGGAAAAGGCGTATTTTACATATTTGTAATATATTGTTACGGCTGTGAGTTTGTGTCATCGCTCGCCGCTTGAGTCACAACTGCCCCAGGGGCTGGGCTGTGGCATGCCTCCTGTATTGCGTGTGCCTTATGCAACAGGGCTACTAAGACAAAGGGATAGTCCAGAAGATTCGTGACTGGACCAGCGATGGAAACCTCGAGAAGCCGTGGACCCTGGATGGATCTAGAACCATTTATTGAGTCACCGGCCTGCTATATAAGAGTGACCCGTGAAGCAGTTGTTGTTGTTGTGTTTTACGAGCTAGTGTGAGCGTTTATTCTGAGCGACAGAAGTGTGGTGACTTGCGAAACCCCTAGTGTAGCGGCGAAGTGAGGAACATACAGGGGACTGCCGTGTTCTGAGTAAGTGTGCTTTCACTGAGTGTCAGATATTGTGGTGTCGAAATCCAGTGACATTGTTTCTTCCAGCTGGTGAACAGCGCGCAGCAAGTGCTCGTAAGTACTGTAGTAGGCGCACATTAGAAAGAAGTTGCATGTAGTTCTGTCAAGGCCACTAGGCTCATTAGCGGCAGGATTAACTTCTGTGGTTTGTTGACAAGTGAAAGGGGCAAGAGCTCTCCACAAGCAAGAGACTTTGTAAACTGGAGTAAGGTTCCTAATTGCTTGTATTTGCTGATTAGTGTAATTTTCTGGCCGCAATAAAGTTAATTACTTCTTTAAGCGGTAATTGGTATTGTGCTTCCTACCCACCGTAATCCAGTTAACAAAAGTGCCCTAGGGGGGTGGCACGTAACAACTGGTGTCAGAAGTGGGATTACGAACTCAAGCACACCACCTGACGGTCCTGGTTTCAAAACCCGAGCAGGTCATTTTCTCTAATTTTCCTGTGAGTGCATGCCCTTTACAAGACAAACAACTAAAATGGAGGAGAAATTGGCAGCATTGCTAGAAAAGTTAAATGGCATGGAAACCAAGATGGAGGACGGCCAGAAGAAGTTAGCCGAGGACCTAACTGCCAAACTAGAAGACGGTCAAAATAAGCTAGCGGAGGACCTGAAGAGGATAGAGGACGGCCAGAAGAAGATGGAAGACGGTCAGAATAAGTTGACACAGGACCTGAAGAAATTAGAACTGGGTCTGCGTGAGGAAGTCACGGCAGTGGAAAAGAAGTTCGACGCCTTACAAGTGGAAGTTGCCGAGCTGCGCCAACGCCCGCTGATGGGGGTGGAGGAGAAATTCAACGTCTTACAAAAGGAAGTTGCCGAGCTGTGCCAACGACCGCTGATGGGGGTGGAGGAGAAATTCAACGCCTTACAATTGGAAGTTGCCGACCTGTGCCAACGCCCGCTGATGGGGGTGGAGGAGAAATTCAACGCCTTACAAAAGGAAGTTGCCGAGCTGCGCCAACGCCCACTGACGGGGGTGGAGGAGAAATTCAACGCTCTAAGAGAGGAAGTTGACGAGCTGCGCCAACGCCCGCCCACCGTTACACCGGGAATATCAGGAACGGGACATAGCAGAGTGACGCCCCCAACCTTCGACGGAAAGGTCCCGTGGAGCACCTACTTACGTCAGTTCGAGGCGGCCTGTTCCATAAATAACTGGAACACAGAAAAGGCTACAGCTCTCATTGTAGCGCTGAGAGGTGACGCCCTTAACGTCCTTCAGGCCATCCCGACTGGATCCCAGGACTACGCTTCCCTGATCGCCCATATGGAGTCCCGATATGGAGATAGCCATCTTCGGCAGGCCTACCAGATGCAGCTCCGGACCCGGGTACAGAAGAACGCGGAAACCCTGCAGGAGTTCGAGATGGACATCGCACGCCTCGTAAGGCTTGCCTACCCAACAGCGCCGGCCGACTTTCTGGAGCAGATAGCGACGCAGACCTTCACCGACGGGCTACGGGACTCTGACACTCAACAGGCGCTGCGACTCGCGCGCAATAAGACCCTGGCAGATGCGCTGAGCCACGCACTTGAATTCGAGACGGCAAAACAGGCATCTAGAATGCACGCGCGGGTGCGTCAAGTGGACGTCGACGAACCAGCAAAAACCAACGAGACCAAGCCCCTGGCCGACGAATTGATGAAGGCGCTAAGCCGTTTCTTCAAGAATCGCAGTACCACCAACATAAACGTAGCCGAAGGACATCCGGAGAGGCGGCCCGGAAGAGGACTACCGACCTGCTGGACCTGCCGTAAGAGAGGCCACCTGAGCAAGGACTGCGGTGATCGCCGCCGCCAGTCGGGACAGTCAGTCGTAGGGAAACCGCGCGGCCCAGGAAAGCAAGTATCAGCCAGCCTAGGGGGGCAAAGGTTGGCTTGTGACAGTCGTCAAGCCCCGGCAGTCCAAGTTCGTGTGACGCAGTTACGGAGGGATAATAGCAGCCTAATGGTCGACGGAGTCGTCAACGGAGAGAGCTGGCCCCTGCTAATCGACACGGGAGCATCGAGGACCATCGTCAGCCCCACCGTGATCCCGAAGTGGAGAGTTCAACCCACACAAAGGAACCTCCAGCTAATAACCGCGACCGGAGACACCGCACCGGTACATGGCGAAGCATCACTGGAGTTCGTCATTGGTCGACGGGCGATAAAGCATCCAGTGCTTGTGGCCGACGTATCAAATGAAGTGATCATTGGACTGGACTTCCTGGACCAGAACAACATCATCTTGGATCTGAGTACCAACACTCTGCACTTCGGAGGTGAGGAACTTGCTTTGCAACCAGCACACGAGGCCGTCACCGCACAACGAGTAAGGCTAGGAGAGGACGTCATCGTTCCTGCCAGGACGGAGGTCAGCGCCGCCGTAATTGTCGACGGAACTGCTGAGGGAGTGGCTGCTGTCATCGAGCCAAAATATGAGGACATCCAGGCAAAAGGATTGCTAGTTGCCAAGACCCTCATCAACACGACGCCTCGGCCGTACGTCCGCCTGTCCAACCTGAACGACTACGATATTACGGTTCACCGGGACACCAACCTAGGAGTCTGCGAGCCCGTTACCTGGATTGCCCGCATCACAGAAACGACGGACGGACACCTGCAGACGGACAACCGAAGAAGACGCGCCCTGCCAGAAGAACTACGGAAGCTGTACCAAGGATCCCAGGACCATTTAGACGAAGAGCAATCACGCCAACTTCAGGACCTGCTACGCGAATTCCAGGATGTCTTCTCCGTGGGGAGCAAAGACTTCGGCAGGACAAGCTTGGTCCAGCACAGAATCGACGTTGGGGACAGCGCACCGATTAGGGCCCCATTCCGACGTGTCCCGCTCGCCAAGCAAGCCGAAGTCGACCGGATGGTAGAAGAGATGAAGGAGCAAGGGGTGATCGAGCCATCACATAGTCCTTGGAGTTCTCCGGTCGTGCTTGTGAAGAAGAAGGACGGTTCCACCAGGTTCTGCGTGGACTACAGGCGGGTGAACGACGTCACGAAGAAGGACAGCTACCCTCTACCCCGGATCGACGACACGCTGGACACCATATCAGGGTCAAGATGGTTCTCCACCTTGGATTTGAAGAGTGGCTACTGGCAGGTGGAGGTCCACCCTAAGGACCGCGAGAAAACGGCGTTCTCTGTGGGCAGCGGGCTCTGGCAGTTCGCCGTCATGCCATTCGGTCTCTGCAACGCCCCTGCGACCTTCGAAAGGCTAATGGAGTCCATTCTGAGGGGACTACACTGGAAGACCTGCCTGGTATACCTAGACGACGTCATCGTTCTGGGAAGGAGCTTCGAGGAGCACTACAGCAATCTGAAGGAGATCTTGTTGAAGCTACGGGCTGCCCAGCTGAAGTTGAGCCCCAAGAAGTGTCAGCTCTTCCAGAAGCGGGTACAGTACCTTGGGCATATCGTCTCCGAGGAAGGGGTGCGCACCGACCCAGAGAAGACCGCAGCTGTGAGGGAGTGGCCAGTTCCGAAGGACAAGTCCCAGCTACGAAGCTTCCTGGGACTCTGCACTTATTACCGTCGCTTCGTGAGAGGATTCGCCGACATCGCCAAACCTTTACATCGACTGACTGAGAAGGACCAACTCTTCACGTGGACAGCAGAATGCCACAGTGCCTTCGAACAACTCAAGCAAGCTCTGTGCACCGCGCCTATTCTGGCCTACCCCAGACCTGGAACAAGGTTCATCGTCGATACCGATGCCAGAGACTTTGGCATAGGGGGAATCCTGTCGCAGGTAGTGGACGGCGAGGAGAGAGTAGTGGCCTACTTCAGCAAGGCCTTGTCAAAGCCAGAAAGGAACTACTGCGTCACCAGGAAGGAGCTGCTCGCCATCGTGAAGACCATTGAACACTTTCACAAGTACCTGTACGGGCAAGAATTTCTCATCAGGACCGACCATGCATCCCTGCGGTGGCTCCTGAACTTCAAGCAGCCCGAGGGTCAACTCGCGCGGTGGTTAGAGAGGCTTCAACAGTACAACTTTGAGATTCAGCACAGGAAAGGCCAACTGCATTCTAACGCCGACGCCCTGTCACGAAGACCGTGCCCCGAAGACTGCACCTTCTGTGCCCGAAGGGAGGAGAACACCGGGATACTGTGCCGACGGACTACTGTGGAACTTCAAGGGAACTGGAGCCGCGAATCTTTCACGCGGGCACAAGCAGAGGATGATGACCTGGGACTGATAGCCGAATGGAAGAGGGCCTGTGTCCCCAGACCCGGGTGGAACATTGTGAGTGACTGCAGCCCAAAGTTTAAGTCCTACTGGGCACAGTGGGACTCGCTGATTGTAAGGGATGGCCTCATCTGCCGTACCTGGGAGAGCACCGACGGGAAGACATCTCGGGAACAAGTCGTCGTTCCAAAGGCTATGACGGAGGAAGTCCTGAAGGTAGTTCATGGAGGATCATCTGGTGGACACCTAGGGATAAAGAAGACCCTGGAGAAGCTGAGAGAGCGGTTCTACTGGATCGGATGCCGAACAGACGTGGAGAACCACTGCGCGAGGTGCCACGATTGCGCAGCCAGCAAGGGCCCAGGACGAAGACGACGGGGTCCACTGAAGACCTACAACGTGGGCGGCCCCATGGAGAGAGTGGCCATCGATGTTGCTGGGCCATTCCCGTTAAGCGAGGCAGGGAACCGCTACATATTAGTCGTCAGCGACTACTTTACCAAATTGCCGGAGGCGTATGCGCTCCCTAACCAAGAAGTCGCGACGATTGCAGAGACCCTGGTGAAAGAATTCGTCAGCCGGTACGGAGTACCCCTGGAGCTGCACTCCGACCAAGGGAGGAACTTCGAGTCGCAGGTGTTCCAGAACCTATGCCAGCTGCTGGGAATCCGGAAGACAAGGACGACGCCGCTACACCCTCAGTCCGACGGGATGGTAGAGCGATTCAATCGCACCATCGAGAACCATCTCCGAATAGTCGTCAGCGAGCACCAGAGGGATTGGGACAAACATATTCCACTATTTCTCCTGGCCTACCGCGCCGCCGTGCATGAAGCCACCGGGTGCACACCAGCCCGGGCCATGTTTGGGAGGGAGCTCCGTCTACCTGTCGATCTTGCCTTCGGCCGACCTGGGAATGATCCGATCCCGGTAAGCCAGTATTGTCAAGAACTGGTCGACCAACTGGAGGACGTGCACGCGTTCGCGAGGAGGAAACTGCGGATCGAGACCGACCGAATGAAGACCCGATACGACCAGCAGACGGATGCCGGCGGATTCCACGAGGACGACCTGGTCTGGCTCTTCAACCCATTACGGAAGAAAGGCCTGTCACCCAAACTGCAGAAGTCCTGGGAGGGCCCGTACCGAGTCGTGAAACGGATCAACGATGTCGTCTACAGGATCCAGCGGAACCCGAGGGCGAAGATGAAGATCGTGCATCGAGATCGCCTGGCAGCCTACGGAGGGACACAGACGGACCAATGATTGATCGGGACGATCAGCCTTTTTAGGAAGGGGGTGGTGTTACGGCTGTGAGTTTGTGTCATCGCTCGCCGCTTGAGTCACAACTGCCCCAGGGGCTGGGCTGTGGCATGCCTCCTGTATTGCGTGTGCCTTATGCAACAGGGCTACTAAGACAAAGGGATAGTCCAGAAGATTCGTGACTGGACCAGCGATGGAAACCTCGAGAAGCCGTGGACCCTGGATGGATCTAGAACCATTTATTGAGTCACCGGCCTGCTATATAAGAGTGACCCGTGAAGCAGTTGTGTTGTTGTGTTTTACGAGCTAGTGTGAGCGTTTATTCTGAGCGACAGAAGTGTGGTGACTTGCGAAACCCCTAATGTAGCGGCTAAGTGGGGAACATACAGGGGACTGCCGTGTTCTGAGTAAGTGTGCTTTCACTGAGTGTCAGATATTGTGGTGTCGAAATCCAGTGACATTGTTTCTCCCAGCTGGTGAACAGCGCGCAGCAAGTGCTCGTAAGTACTGTAGTAGGCGCACATTAGAAAGAAGTTGCATGTAGTTCTGTCAAGGCCACTAGGCTCATTAGCGGCAGGATTAACTTCTGTGGTTTGTTGACAAGTGAAAGGGGCAAGAGCTCTCCACAAGCAAGAGACTTTGTAAACTGGAGTAAGGTTCCTAATTGCTTGTATTTGCTGATTAGTGTAATTTTCTGGCCGCAATAAAGTTAATTACTTCTTTAAGCAGTAATTGGTGTAGTGCTTCCTACCCACCGTAATCCAGTTAACAAACGTGCCACTAGGGGGGGGGGGGGGGGACACGTAACAATATTATACGGCAAAAATGGGCTCGTATATCGATAAATATTAAGTATAATCCGTACACTCACGCAGACAACTTGGGCATAGGCGCCATATTATACCAACATCAGCTGATCTTATTCTGGCCCCATGTTCCGCTGGTCAAGGCCTCTCTATCCTATTGTATGCTCGAAGTATATTATTATGTCTGCCATATTGGATTTCTGGCATTGGGACAAGGGCCACCTTGGAACTGCATAGGATATTCAAACGTAATTTTCGAGGCGTTAGGGTCGTTTTGGAACTGTAAGTCAAATATAAATCAGTAGATGATGCACAGACGAAGCCATTGATACCAAAACATGATTTTTTGATATAGGTGGACAAGGAACTCTTTGGATATGGATGCCACGCTATCTTCGAGAAAGCGCCACTGTCGCTAAACAGTCGACCTATTTGAGAGTGGTCTGTTGCTATGGTAACACGGGCAAGGTAGCCTATATAATGATCAAATGAGTCGCTGAGAGGAATATTAGTAGGCATACAAGTCAGTTCGGAATGACGCGCAAGTCAAAACATTTATAGCCAGCAAGCGTAGCTCAGGGTTTGGGTTGGTGAGAGAGTGTGTGTGTCGCTAACGCGCTAACTCGAGCCTCGGGAGAGCGAGGGTTCGAATCCCATCTCGGCCGCCTTGAAAATGGTTTTCGTGGTTTCCCAGGTTTGCCTCATAAGGCTGAACGCAATTTTATTCATTTCTGCCTTCAGACCAGAATTAAATTTCTTGACGGACCTCAGGGGTATGCTAGCCACAGCGCCACGAGGCGGACTGTAAACATTTGTCAGCACTCAAGACCGCCAGACCATACAAAAAACGGGTAGGCTTTCGCTACTTGAAAATATATATCATGTATCCATACATGAACCTGACCCACTGCATTTTTTGGAAAATGTGAATGTGGCTCTCGTTAACAGAAACTTTGGCTACTGTTGGAATGCCGGATCAAGACGGATTTCGACATTATCGGAAGATAAATTTATCTCCTACAGTAGATAAACATTCCCTAAATACACCTCGGAGTTGTTTATGGTTCCAAGCAGTTGAAAGTTATTCCAGCCCCCATCCACAATTGGGAGGTTTAAATTTTGAAGATCCCTCCTTCCGTCTCGATGTCTAATTGTTGTTTATTAATTGAGGAGCTTTGCGACATCGTAGTCATGTATTAGCCCCGTGTACTTGGGAGTATGAAACATTTTGTCTGTTTTATCGTGATGGCAGTATTATTGTATGTACCGGTATATGTAATTTTAGGTGAGGATTGGGAAGTGGCCTTCAGTTAGGAATCATCCCGGCATTTGCCTGGAGTAGAAGTGGGAAATCAAGGAAACCCACTTTCCAATATGGCGGAGGTGGGAATCTTTTTATTTATTTATTTATTTATTTATTTAAACCAAATCTACTTGTTAATTGTCACTTTAACTCAAGAGAGTCATATCGTGACATACAGACAAACACATACATAAATTTACAGTATGGCGCTAGATAATTAAACCAAATGTTCATTCGGCATTTCATAGCTTCCTAGTTATTTCAAAACTTATTAATGCTTTGCAGTATCACTGGGCAACTTTCTGATGGAGACTGCACAAAGTTCTTTCTTAATCATAAATGTGGACACAGTGTTCTTCATTTTTTGACAGTTCTCCATGGGAGACACATCACAGAAATAATTACTTTTATTTCCCTATCGAGCCCTTACTGGTTGTAAGAGTCTGATAAGTTTTGTAGTAAGGAAAAAAAAAACCATCAAACTCACAGGAAAAATCTACATACAGCAATATGTGGCTGTACTGTAGTAATCGTGTACCTAGTTAATACAGATAGGCTCTCCTAGGCTTTAACAAGATTTATAGCTTAGGAAGCCATCTCCTGTACTTGAATGCTTAATTTAAATGCATCTTTGTTCTGAATCTCATCAGACGCTTTCTTATTCCACATTGCCCTGATGGTATTAAAATATTTTGCTAATTGGGAGGTGGGAATCGAACCCACCTCATTTCAGTTTTGCCTCATGAGGCTGAGTGTACCCCGTTCCAGCCCTCCGACCTGATTTTCTTTCAGAGCCGGGAATCGAACCCGAGCCTCCACGGTGACAGTCAAAAGTGCTAGCCGCTCCTCAACGAGGAGCAACGATGTCTAATCGTCGTCGTAATCAAAGGTTCAACTGATCCAATGGCTTAACACCTAGTCAGCGATCAATATACACTATTGATAATTTTAATCACAGTAGCCTAGTTCAACCATTTACACTTTGAAAGAAGACACTACTCTCCCATAAACTGTCTTATCTTTCTGTGCATGTCAATAAAAACAAGAGTTTTTTTCCACGAACTCAATGCAAGTGCCACTCAAACTTTGTACCAGAACACGATCAATGAACCAAGCATATATAACAGCTTCGAGCTACTATCTTGTTTTCATTTAAGATACACAAGACAGGATGTTAGTCAGAAATAGCAATGATCATATATAGGTATACATACTGTATATATAAACGCTAAAGTGTTTGTTTCACAAAACTCAAGACCTAATTAAGATATTGATTTTACACGTAACGAAACTACTGACCAACTGACACGATGTTGACCATAAACAATCCTGATCTATAATAACACCATCTTAAAGAGAGGCACAATGCCTGTTTTCAATTCGGGAGGGAAGGAAGGAAGGAAGGAAGGAAGGAAGGAAGGAAGGAAGGAAGGAAGGAAGGAAGGAAGGAAGAATTGTGTAGTTTTAAATTATGCAACGATAAGTAGTTAAAAGGGACATAAACCAATAACATTGTTATTCTTTTTACGCGTAATCCAATAATAGGGCGAATATTGCTATCGAACCTGGGGCCGCCTTAGCGAGAAACTAGTGCTAGACCACTAGGCCCATATGCCTCATCGCCATTAGTAATCTCGCGAGTCTGCATTATGAATTTTCATTCCAAGTATTTTGTTCTAATAAAAAAAAAGAACTCTTCACGCCGGAAAGCGGAGGAAGATTTCAACGGGCAAAGAAAAATATTTCGGATTCCCTAAATTTGCCAATTCTTATATACCTACAAAAGTTCCACGTGTTAGGTGTACGGAAACATTTTATTTAGCGTAAGGGTGGGTCATATCAAAATATATTTCAGACGTAAGTTTTATTTTAGAGGACCATTGACCATTTTAAACGGTTATGATTGCGCCTATTACGGGAGGTATGAAGTTTTTCTCAAAAAATTTGGTCGATGATTGGTGCTATCAAAAACTATTGAGATAGTATTTGACCCTTATCCGAAAAATAGTATGAACTTTGAATTGATTCGATTTTTCACATATTAAACAAGTTATAGCGATACTTGACTTTTTCGAGAAAAAAAAAGGCCTCCTATTTCTGCCCCCTAGGTCAGATTTTGCCCATTAACGAACTCGGCCGAGACTTTACAGTATATGGTAATATTTTATGCATACATTTGAAAGTGATTGGTGGAAAATGGCGGTAGTACATTGGACAACAAATTTCAACTTTTTGTTTTTACAAAGGCAAAAGTAGTTGATTTATATTGAGTTAAGTGTGCTAAAGTTGAAAATGACAGTTAAAAATCTAGATTAGCTCTAGTTTGGAAGTTATTGAAACTTTTACGTCTTCAGATATTATGTTGCGACAAAAATTGCTGAGGTTATTAGCACATCTGCGTGGCATTGTAACAGAAGTTTTGATTACAGACTGTAACTCAAAAACTCACGTAAAAGTCACAATACAAAAAGGAGCAGTTTTGATTCCACACAGTAACGCAGAAACTCGTGTCACAATACACAATGTATTACTATGGGAGGCAAGCAATTTTAGACTGTGTAAGATAGAAACAAAACACAGCATTCATTGGCATTCCTGAAATAAGAAAATACACGAGAGCTAAGACAGAAATAAGGAAGTTAACTTCATATAGCACGAAAACGGGAGCTTAAAAAAAACTATTCTCATTTTCGAATTCAGCGTACCAAAATCTATGAAGATTGGGTGTTTTTGTTTATGTAAAAATTTCATTGTCGAACAGTGTTATATATAAACTTTTGAACTGACGGTGGTTTTGGTGTCTGGAGGATGTGAAACGCGAAGATATGTAGAAATTTTCCTGAAGTCGAAACATGGTACCCATTGCAATAGGTAGCTTTCAGATTAAATCTACCGAAAAATCCGTAAATCAGTTTCAGAAGACGAAATCTGTTAACGATCCTGTATCCTCCCAACCCAGACACTTTCCTTCCTAGTGGCCAAGGCTCTGTCTTCCCTAATGGGCCTGTGACCTTGAAATAGAGCCCATTAAACTTCGACTAACGCAAATGGTGTTTTCAAGATAACCTGAGAAGGAATTTTTGTCCTGTAGACTTTTACAGCCGGAGCTAATACTGCTTTCCATAGAGGCATAACAGAAAGCGAAAGGTCGGCAAACAAACGTTTCTAGAGGCAGTACAACGATCGATGATGTGGTTACATCAAGATTTCTTACGAACAATTGAAATGAAAGAGATAACCCAAATAATATGCTAAATATAACAATAATAATTTATTTCATATTTTATGGCCAACAAACGACAACTAATATAAATTACACAGACAATTTTTCTTTCCCATGGTTCCAATATTTCTTCATCCTCTCAGATGTGAGCAACCGTTTTTTTTTTTTTTTTTTTTATTTATTTATTTATTTAGCGTAGAACACCCTTCCTTTTGCTCTTTTATTTCGATTTGGAGTCTCACGTGTGAGTCTTGTTTAGCTATTTTAAGTTATTTTATAGCCTCCTTAATTTCTGTAATCCATATTTCTTCTTCTACTAATAAACCCCAATGGACGTCGAAATAGCAGGTGAAAAGCTAAATGAAGTGGGAGACTTCTGTTACTTAGGAAGCAAAATAACCAGTGAAGGACGAAGCAAAGAGGACAAAAAAAGTAGGTTAACACAGGTAAGGAAAGTATTTCGGCAGAAAAAGAATCTGTTGACATCGATAATAGATTTAGGTATTCATTTTTGAAGGCCAGTGTCTGGAGCGTGGCGCTCAATGGAAGTGAAACTTGGTGCATATTGCTTTCTTCTGAGAACACAACCTGCAAGGAGCCAGGCCAAAGTCAATACTGTAGATTCCCCGCCTCATTGCAACCCTTACGCATTCCACAGTAGGCTACAAAACAAAACATCGAATTTTCCTACTGGAAATTTATCTACTCAGTAAATAATTTGTTCGCAAGTTTCAGCGCCGTGCGATTTTTACTTGTGGGGGAACCTCAAACAAAAGGTGTACAGAGAAATTCCGTGTACTCTGGAGAACGAAAAAACAGCACTCGAGGATGAATTATATGAGTGTACCATAACTTCCTACGTTGGTGCAAAAGTGTGTGTTTAAAAAGCGAAGGACTGCATTATTAGCAACTACTTGAAATTCATGTACTGTAGGTTATGATTATTATTAGATACGTTAAAAAGAGTAAATTTGGTAAACTAGTAGGGCGCTGCAGTGCTGCTAGCGGTGCCTTGCACGATAGGATGCTACGCACAGTAGCCCGTCCGCCACGCGACCCTTGCGTGGGGACGTTCTATAGAGAAGGCCCTCACCGTCGATGGCATATTGTGCCAATGATATACAATAATACGTCATAGATGGAGTTTACATGAAATAAAAATTTATGAATGTTCATCAATACGCGTTACTTTAATGGTTATGTTGTGTGGTGTTATCTGACAAAGACATTTCCAAACAGGCCGCGCTACCTCGTGCCTCGCTGGCATCGGGAGAGCGTGGGTTCGAATCCCACCTAGGTCGTTTCCATGGTTTCCCCTTTTTACCACCAGGCAAATGCCGGATCGGTTCCTTTCAATAGGTCCACTGCCGATTTCCTTCCAAAATCCCTTCCCTGATCCATCCCGATGAAAAGAAAAATACATGGCCATTGGCTGCATTAAGTTTTTCATTTGTGTATTTTTAAATTTCCAAGTCTTAGCTATGACCACTCAAAGTCTAAGTTCGGTGATAATGTTATAGTTTTAGAGATACTATCCTGAAACATCGATTTTCCACTTTAAATGGCTCCATTTAAAGTTCTCCTTTATAACTCATCTATTGATCACTATACCTCCGTTCAGAATGAATAAACACTGTACTACAATCACCTTCCAATAATGGAATTGCCTGCCACGGTGGTTGAGTGGTTATCGCGTCGGACTACCAACCCTAAGCTTGCAAGTTCGCTCCTGGCCATGGTAAGTGATTTTTGAAAGGGGAAAATAATCACGGCACGCATGTTATACGTTGTTGGCATGTTAAAGAACCGATTTGAATTCAGTAGGCCGTGTTACTGGCAAAATTAATCTAGGGATTTTCCGCCAACACAAAGTTCCTCCTTTCTCTACTAAGCGCTAGTGTCAAGGAGCTTAGATATCCAACCTCCTTTAGTTTCATAGCGCTCCAAGGAACGGCAACATTCGACATGCCAGCTGCCCACTGGGTGTCAAATAACAAAGCTTGCACCCAGCACCAAGGCCATACGATATTGTTATTAATAATAATGGAATTATACAAATCTTATGCAAGAAACGTCAGTGTTGCGTTGTTCCACTAATGGAACTACACTGATGACTCAATTAAGGAAACGGTAAGTTACATGCTCACGCAATCCAATGCTGAAATCACATAGGCTACTCGATGAGGCTATTCTGTAACCCTGCCATTAACTGAGGGCTAAATACTAAGGATGGAGGGTTGAGAGTCCCCATTTGACTATTATCAAAATTTAAAACTAACTCTAATGTAATAATAATAATAATAATAATAATAATGGAACCTATCAGTTATTACTAGAGCCCAGAAGTTCAGGCATTTATTTTAGTTAAATAGGCAGGCAAAAAGGCACTTAAAATACTGAAAAGAGACAGTAATATTATTAAAATGGGCATGTGTTTTTACCGAACTGAATACGCCAACATAGCCATGTAATTGACCACTCAACAATGACATTTCGGCATGATAAATACTGTACAGTAAGTCGGCGCGAACACTCGAGTTGCCTTTAACAAGTTCAACAGCAGACTAACAGCTTCTTTTAGGTTTGACCTGTAAGTGATTTTCTTCTTTCTCTGCATTATCTATCTTTTCGAAATTGGGAATACTAGGCAATTACGCATTATCACAGCAAAAGGGGTATGAGGAAGGGGAATAGACATAACCTGCTTCCCGCATCCTTTCTCTTTCCTGGTATTCATTAACCCCATGCATTCCTTTCAGTAAAGAAGATTCTACTATTTAAGGAGCTTAAATGGATGAGTTGAGGAAATAACCTTTCGAATGCTTGAAAACAAATAAACCTTTTAAGTTACAGGGAACAAGCTTCTAAATACTGTATAGCCTATATTTTTGTGACGTCAATGTGTAATTTAAATTGTGTACCCTTTTTTTTAAATCTTCGATACATGGAAATTCGTTATGCGCTTTTTAAAATTGCACAACGATCGAAAACTGGCAAAAATAAGCTTTAAAACTAAAAATAGGCTTCGGAAGCCAAAATAGGCAAAAAAAGGCATAATTACAACTGGCTTTACTGTCCCCTAATGCACTGAAACATACAGTATTTATCTCTATCTAATTCTTTAGAATATCCAGCCATAAGTAGAAAAGACAATTTGCCTAACTTCCGGGCTCAAGTTATCATCATGTATATTATTTCAGTAGTATAGATTCCTCCTGCGGAGCTCACGAGCGACCGATCGTGACAAATGAGCATTCAAATGAAAGAGAATATACATTAGCAGTGACGAATTGCACTCTAACTTCATAAATATCTAAAATTTCTTTATTAAATGACTTAAAAAATGTACGAAATGTGCGATTTGTAGATACTGTTGGTGTAGGAAAATACGCTCCATAATTGCTGTTCACTTCACACTTTGGCCGCTGTGACGCCTGTTTCATGTCATTTTAACATTCTAAGTTTTTTCCTTTATCATTTTGCATGGATTTCAGAAACAGTAAATCAAAGGAATGAGTACCGGTACTTAAATCGTATAATTTCATAAATATCGAATAACCGGTGAGTGTTATGATACAATGCGAGATTTCTCGCACGGGTCCGCTAGTTACTCATAAAACCATACCAGCAAATCGGCCAGATTTGTTAGTTCTTGAGTATTAACAGAGCCAAATACATTGGTCGGTCATCTTAATAATCACATTTCTCAACAACTATACGAATTAATTACCAGAGTTCACTATGCACAACAAAACTTTTCCTTTTAACATAAATACATTGGTCGGTCATCTTAATAATCACATTTCTCAACAACTATACGAATTAATTACCAGAGTTCACTATGCACAACAAAACTTTTCCTTTTAACATGTCAAGAAGTTATTCTCAAGAAGTTCCTTCGGCCGTATCACTTATTGC
This sequence comes from Meconema thalassinum, assembly GCA_946902985.2. NCBI lineage: Eukaryota > Metazoa > Arthropoda > Insecta > Orthoptera > Tettigoniidae > Meconema > Meconema thalassinum. Next base: position 96,042,099 of record OX336400.1, on the reverse strand, counting down.
TCAACCAACTGATGAAGTAATTAATATATCAACAAAACAATTGAAATTATAAATTAATAAATTGAGAATTATGACAATATAGGTTAGTGTAATTCAGGTTAACCCGGGTTTCCAAATAGTAAATTTATTACCCCCTCATAAATTTTCATTTGTCCTTCTTGGGACTTGGGAACAATCTATGCAATAAAGCCATAAAACGGCAATAAAGTTAAGATGGATACTGGGAGGTGCTACCCTTGTAGCAGACAATTGAACCTTCCTGCAGCAAGGGATCAGATTCTAAAAGGATGGTCAAGACAATGGAGGTGACAAACAGAAGTGCGCCCTTTAGGACAAACTGCTTTATAGCTCTAAAGCAAGGACTTGTTTATTGCAAAAAGACCCTTCACCAGAAAAAATAGCTGGCCATGTAACTAAAGAAGGGTTTCAACCCATTGTAAAACCAAGCCACTTTTGGAAATATTGTTGGAGGGAAGAATAATTGCAGTATATATAGATTGACAAGACCATTGTGAACTTACTAGCACCCATATTACCACTGCTTATTTTAGAATACTAGTCTCTTTGAACCAGCAGATGGTAAAAATTAAACATCTGTGAAGATCATAATTAGGATGTTTCTAGCATTGCTGAATATCTACACGAAGTCAAATAACAAGACTTTACACGGCTAGGCGTCCAGTATCTGTCAATTTAGTGATCAGATATCTTTGATAGGTAGGAAAAAGTGAAGTTTGTAGGTTTAGCTGACCGTGGATTTCGCGATCATGTGCCACAGGACCTCCTTTTAGTACGTGGAATCCGAACCACAGGACATGCCATTTTACTTTGAAAATCTCACATGCATTGACCGGGAATCCAACCCGGTCCACCGTGGTGAGTAACCAACAGTGGCAACCGCTGCGCCACCACGCCCCCTTGGATAGGTAGGACTGATACTTGGAAGGAAGAAGCACAACCCCAGATGTCGAACCCAGGAACGAGACAGTCACTGCAGTACCGGCGACAATCTGTACCTTCTAGTCACTTATGCATGATTTTGTATGAGATGTCCTGAAACCATTCAGCTCTCACTCCCATACAGCAAAATACATCTGAATAATGAGCAATGTAGGGGAGAATCACGCCGCAGCTTTACTGCATTGGCGCTTCTACACCTTGACTATCGTAATTATGTGATTAAGCTTTTGACATTATTTGTTCCCCACTTGAAAACACTGGGTATCACCTCATGCCAAGGAAGAGAACAAAGCCCACGGATGAACAGAAGTGCCAAGTCTGAGGTGTGACCTTGTCTCCATATGCATGGAGAGAGACCAAAAATATACGGGACACACATCAGTGGTCCGGTCACTGACCTGCAACACAAGCGCAGCTGCGCAAAAACTAACAAGCATGAATCAGTTCGCCATTTCTAATTTGCCAGTGCAACACGCAAAGCCGTGGTCTTCCAATACTACAACGTCTAGACGGGTTCAACATGGACCATATAAGAAGTAAAATGCAAACTTCCAACAGTCTGAGAACGAATTCTCTTCAAATAAAATTCATTTTAGAGGCATAAATACAAAATGTTAAAAAGACCTACCCGAGTTAGGCACAAGACTTATGGAGTTAGGCTATCCCGGGACTCTGTACAAGAGTAGGCTCGAACATGGTCGTCAGCCGCCCGCTGACGATGTACCAGAAACAGACGAACATAGTTGCTGTTGTCTCTTGTGAGAGTCATTGACATCGTGCTCATTTAGCCCCGCACAGTTGGGAGTATATACAATTTTGTCTGATAAGGTGTTATTGTAGCGACTGTATATTTGTAATTCAGGAGAGGAATGGGAAGGAGGCGACCGTGGGCGTGGCCTTACGTTAGACGCCATCCAGGCATTGCGTGGAATAGAGTGGGAGGCCACATAAAACCACTTCCAGGATGTCTGAGGTAGGAATCTGACCCACCTCTTCTCAATTTTGCCTCACGCGGCTGAGAGTACCCCGTTTCAGCCCTCAGACCAGAATTAAATGTCTTGGCAGAGCCGGGATTCGAACCCGGACCGCCAGGGCGACAGCCAAGGATGCTAGCCGCTACACCACTAGGTGGTCTTACACACGAACACCTGGGGGTCACCTAACAGGCCACGGCCTCTACCAACTCATTTTAAGTTTTAAGTAACTTGATGCAATTCATTCATAACTCCTCTAACGAGGTTGGCGAGAGGAAGGGCAACCAGTCGCGAAAACCATCCGCCACATAAAAATATTTTTAACCCCACCCGCGAAGAAATGGCAATAACAAGGGGTAGAAAATCCATCCAAAAGTGTTTATAAAAAAGAGAACCTACATTAAGTTATAGTCTAGGATACGGTCATGAAGAAAAACACCCATACACACTTTATTGTTCGAGTCTTCAGTCTTTTGAATGGTTTGATGCAGCACTCCCAATTCTCCTGTCCTGGGCTGATCTTTTCATCTCTACATAGCTACCACACCTTACATCCGAGGCAATCTGTATAACATATTCTAACCATGGTCTTCCCCTACAGTTCTTGTCCTCGACCATTCCTTTCATAACTAAGTTTGATATTCCTGGGTGTCTTACAAGGGGATCGCGCCTACTAGTCATCACCGATTTCGTCGTAATGTATGTGGTATATGCAGAGTTTGGTCAGAAACGAAAGTGACAGAATTGGGAACTCTAGATGACCTAAAGGTTAGAAAAAGAGAGAAAAGCATTTTTGGCGAGGCATGTACCACATATGTTAAGCGTTGTTTCCAGGCCTCTTTGGCGAAGCGGAAAGAGTACAGAACGGTATTACGAGGGTCGAATCCCTAAGCGGAAACATTCTGTGTTTTTTTATTTTTTTATTTGTACGTTACTTACACTGCGAATAAACTGAAATAATGCTCAATATATTGTATCTATTAATATATGCATAAAAGTCATGAAACAGGAAGGCAAATAAATTTCCCAGAAGGGATTGAAATTACTGTACAGTATAAGGCGTACACGAGAGCATCTTATATAACATTAGATACATTTATGATTTACACGTGCTGCATCGTAAACACAGGGGAAGTAGTAATTTTCTCGGTATGATGTTTACACACGCTACAAACGCCGCATTTTTAGAATTACATGATTGTTTTCAAGTGGCTATATATATATATATAAACACACTGTAAATATTAAAAAAAACATACGTGGCTCATGCCTCGCCCGACCGCTACCAAAAATACATTTTTTTTTCTAAACGCTTGGCCATTTGGAGCTTCCACTTATGTCACTTTTATTTCTGACTAAACCCTGCTTATACCATAGATTTGGAGGAAAACGGTGATGAGTAGGCACGGTGCCCTTGTTAGTATAGTACTACCATCTCTTCTCCCCGTTAGCAGTCGCCAAAAACATATCACCTCTTCCACTCGTCTTAATACCTCTTCATCTGTGACCCTATCTAGCCATCAGATCCTCATTTTAGGACAAATTAGTTAAATTGTTAGTAAGGAAGAGAAATTATCGTCAATAAATAGGTGGTAAAGCACTATTCACAATTTTATCCCTGCCTGAAAAATGAGACCAAATTTGGGACAGAAAGGAGTAAATTTTAACATCGTTCCAGGCGGGGACTTGACTAATGGTGTGGGTGGGTAGCGGTGTACAGAGATAAACTAAAAAAATATTTAAAAAGAAACGTTGCCCCTCCCCCGTAAAAGAAACTTTCTTTTCTACAAACGCTTGGCCATCTGGAGCTCCCACTTCTCTCTCTTTTACCGAAAATGATTTTAATACCACACAGAGCAAGTAAACAAATATTGGTCGTTCATATTCACTTGTCAAGTCCACGATATTAATTCCCCGGTTCCAAGATACCGCACTGAATAGTGTGATCCAACACAGAGTATGAGGGTTAAAATGGCAAAAGAATCGATATTTGCATAGCCAAGGAATCACAGGATTCACACATATTCTAAACAAATCCACAGTTCTAGCCCTTCAGGCATACAAGTCAATGTTGAAAACATCCGTTAATGTTATAGACTAAATCTTCCATGAACACAATTCCCTTAGGGGATATGAACTTGGGAATTTACGTAGCCTACATTGTGACCTTTAGGAGTTATAGACTTTGTAACTTACGTACCATCAACATGATTGTTCACCGGAAACTCGAATCATATTAGATCGATTATATTAGCAGTTTATCTATACTACCACTTACGATCGCTAATGTGAGTCAATGCAGAGTTTCACGTAAGCCTTTATAACTGCTTCCGGTGTGAAGATTTTACAAAATATCAAGAACCCCTCAGGGAATTTAACCAAGGAACGCATTAAAGAACGAATTATGCAAGTTAATATAGCTAGGAATTGAATCAAAAAGAAAACTAGGAAAGAAACAAGTAGGAGTCCACGCAGCATGACCTGCTTTGGATTAGACGGTCGCGCAACATTGCGGCGAGCGAGATGGGTAATAATCTCAAACAACAACTTCGTTGCGGCAAGGTCTGCGGAATTGCATTTCGGACATTCGACCCGATTGCGTGGATATGTAGGAAAATTATAAAATGTTATTCTAGGCAATGCTGACACCATCACGTGGCACAGTGGTCATTTTAGGGTATCTGGCCGCGCAAAATACCTTTGCATATAGAAATGGTCAATAAACCTTAAAATAACTGTTCAGAATTATGTAAAACAATTTCCTTATTCTCATTTATAAGAATTTAAGTTTGACTGTCGCCCCGGAGGTCCAGGTTCGATTCCCGGCTCTGCCAAGAAATTTTAATTCTGGAGTGAAGGCTGGTACGGGGTAAAACTGAGAAGAGGAGGGTTCGAGTCCCACCTCAACCATCCTGGAAGTGGTCCCGGAGGTCCGGGTTCGATTCCCGGTTCTGCCAAGAAATTTTACTTCTAGTGTGATGGCTGGTATGGGGTAAACTAAGCTTACTGAGAAGAGGAGGGTTCGATTCCCACCCCAACCATCCTGGAAGTGGTTTTCCGTGGATTCCCCCACTTCTACTCCAGGCAAATGCTGAGATGGTTCCTAACTTAGGCCAGGGCTCCACTGGCAGTATTTTGCTGCTTTTACGAGCAGTATTGTACTGCCTGAAAATGAGAAGCATGCTTTTCCCTGGGTGCGGCTACATGGGCAGTATTTTACTGTGACAGTATGAATTGTGGCGGCAGGTTCAAGGCCGTACTGCAGAGAATAGGCCGGGTTCTATTTTCTTGCAGTAGTTTACTGTGCGTGCTCTGGCTCCACTGGCAGTAGTTTACTGTTTGCCGCTTGGTAGAACACAGCGCAATAATTGCCTTCGTCTTCAGTTGTGTTGAATTGTTGGAATTGTGTTTCGTTTCGTTGTTGTTGTTCGTTTGTTGAAATGGAGTTTGATGGTGAGCGAATTATTATGGAAGTGGAGAAATATCCGGTTCTCTACAATCCTATGGATGACAATTATAATTATAAGAACAGGAATGCAAAAATTGAAGCTTGGAAGAAAGTCACCGAGGCTGTCGTCGGTGAACTGTACCAGACATTAGATGAGAAGCAACAAAATGACACAGGTAAGTAAATAAAAGAACATTGCTTATTATTCTTGGAAATTTACTTAAGAGATTACATCTTGTACATTCGTACATCAATGTATAAAACATTTCCATTAATGTTTATGTACCTCTAATCGTTAACTTAAGCATACTTGTTTTGCCAAGGAACTGACCCCTCATCAGAAGAAAAGTAATTCATAAACATGTCTCTTACTTCAACACCATCTTTTGTAGCTCTCAAACCTTGTGCGGGGATACTTTCCATGTCACACGTCAAACTTTCTTGAAAAATATATCCATCTCTTTGTCTAACAAAGTTGTGCAAAATGCAGAACGCTTTTACAATACAATCAGCAAATTCAATGTCAACATCTATTGGACGATGCAAAATCCTCCATTTATTAGACATAATCCCAAATGCACACTCTACATAACGTCTGGCTCTGGAAAGTCGGTAATTAAAAATTTTCTTTTCTGCAGTAAGTGCCTTTTTAGGAAATGGTCTCAATATATTTGTGCTCAGTGCAAAAGCTTCGTCAGCCACAAAAATAAAAGGGCAAGGGGCTACTCAATTAGTCGATAGTGGCTTTGGCTTAGGTATGTTAAATTACCCAAATATAACTGTTGCCCGAAAATTATAGATTTTAGCACATTTGAGTCATTTAACCTTCCGTATGATCCAACATTTATATAAGTAAAACAGTACCCTGCATCTGCTACAGCCATTAACACCAGAGAAAAAAATGTTTGTAATTGAAAAAATTGCTTCCACTTAATGATGGTTTCACTATCCGAATATGCTTGCCATCGATTGCGCCCAAGCAATGCGGAAAATTTGCCTTTGTGTTGAACTTTTCTTCTATTTCAATCCAGTCCTCTTCTGTTGGTTGTTTCATGTAATCACTGACCAATCTGTTCCATAATGCTTCACATGTGTCTTTAACAATGTTTCGTATTGTTTTACGGCCCATGAGGTATTGGAAGTGCCGTGATCGAAAAGAACATCCTGTAGCCAGATACCTGCAAGTACGTAATTAAACAGGATTAATATGCGCCCATCAAAATACTGTATTTAGTTGTTTGTCTTTTTAGGTAAAGAAGTTCAAAAAAGATGGAAAACCATGAAAGATACGTATTTGAGATCCTTAAAAACTCAGGTTTGGAAAACTGGGAGCGGAGCTTCCAAAAGAAGGCCATACGTTTATCACCTCCAGATGTCATTTCTTCGACCTACAATTGAAAATCGGAGGTAACTTTCTACAAATATTAATAAAATAAATTTTAGGAAAAGAACTTTAAGACAACATTCTTCTATATATTATTATTATTATTTACAGAGGTGTTGCCTGTATTTTTCTAGGACCACTGGGTCAGGGGAAGGAAATACACATGCTGAAAGAAATGATGATGACGACGAACACGTTTCAGAAGAGGGTCCCTCACCTGCAGTAATACCGAGAATTCCATGTGCCAAGAAGAAAAAGGAGGGGTTTGAGACAACTTATCAACTTGCTAAAGGAGAAACAAGCATCATCGAATGAAATGTCATTGCCTCCCATAGACAATGACGCCGACAAAATGTTTTTGTTATCACTACTGCCAAAAATTAAAACATTAAATGAATGTGCTTCATTTGATTTCCAGATAAAAGTAATGCAGTTACTGCAAGGTTATCTCTCAGATTGCAACAATTTACGTAACCAGCCATCTACCACACGACAGCCTTCTAATTTCTGTGGATTACTGAACCTTCCATCAAGCGCACGAAATGTAAATCAGTCAATTCCTCCTGAACAAGAAAGAACAAGTTTAAACCCCCTGCTTGTTCAAACTTCTTCTTCTTCTTCACAGTCAGCAAGCCAATCAGTGGTATCGCCAGTAAATGATGTAGCGTTATCTCCAACTGATGACACTACGTTAAATTCTGAAGACTCAGTGCTCTCATTTTACCAATGGTAGTTTGTGAACGGACACAGAAATACTATTTAAATTTGTATCTCAGCGTTGATTATGAATAAACTTACCTTAATGTAACAGAGTTTTTCTTCAGCTCCTATACAGTCTCTTAACTGGGTGTTCTTCTTTTTAATACTGTCGGACAAAACTGACAAGAGATAATCAAACGAAGTTTCGGACATCCTATAATACTCAAAAAACTTCTCAGGGTACTTTCTGAGTTTGTGGTGTAAAGTGAAGAATATTCCTTCACGTTTTCTATTACTTAGTAACGGATGTATCCACCATTTTCTCTGACGCAATCTTTTACGTCGAATCATCAAAATTACACACATAATGACAGTTGCAAAAAAGGACAATCTTGTCATTTGTACGATATGCCTCAAACAGCGAATAAAATATCAATACAATCTCGTTTTTATCGGCTCCCACTTTACTGGACACTGCCTCCTGCTCCAGTGTAGCCAGAAACATCTGTCTTGGCAGTTGTTTAAACACGCAGTAAATGTAGCCACTCTGTTTTACTGCAGAAAATATGCAGTACAATACTGCTCGTAAGAGCAGCAAAATACTGCCAGTGGAGCCGTGGCCTAGGGCCACGGCCGCCGTCTTCCCAATCCTATCTCAAATGAACAAATAGTAGTACAGGCATCACAATAACACAGGTTATCACACAAATTACACATACACACCCAAAACACATGGGACTATACGACCACGATGTCGCAGTCCCTAAAATAAGCAACAACAACAAGAATTGAGGTTAAACTTCTCTTATTAGCCTAATAATAATAATATTTTTCAACTGAATTTGGATTTTTCCTTACGCCGAGAAAATTCTGCATTTTTTCAATAAGTTCAGTGGTGTCTCTCTTTTCTTCTAAGCGTATACTCACTTGACCGGCTAATGCTAGCTCCTCCCTGCTGAGTTTTTGTATTAAAGTCACAATTTCCTTCGTTTCGAAAATTCACTCCACTCCACGAATGATTGAGAAGGACGACCCACATTACCTGTATTCCCTCTCCATGTTCCCTTTCAGGCTATTCTTATTTCGTGACAAACTTTCTTAAGATCCTGCGATTGGCAAACCACATTTTTCTTAACTGCGCGGAAAAATGAATAAGATCTTTTTCTAACATTATTTTAACAGACTGTACAAGGGATTTCAGATCGCTGTTTTCTATTAGATAGGTTCAAATCCTTTCGCTTTTCCATCTGCATGGCGCCAAGCATCGGAAAGATCGTTCCGCGAAAATCCTCCCGACAACACTAAAAGGAGAGCAAAAGCCAAAGTTGCAAATAATTTTTACACAGAAAACATAATAGGGTGTAGGCTATAGGCTAATGGAAAGAAATTCGCCAATGGTTGACAATTGTGAATTTCCTGGTCTGAAAACCCACAAAAGAAGAATTATTTTATAACAAAAATTCACTATTTTCAAACGTTTATCAGATAAACACAGCGATTTCTATAAGATTTTGCAAATTTCATAAAGAAAGATCATATCCTAGTCTGTCATATCCAATGGCAAACGATGAAGATAGCTGAACTAACAAGTCTTTACAAGCACAAGATTCAAACACAAATAATCAGCTTTGCTTCCTGCTGTGGATGCGATAAGATACGTCGTACTTCAGCGGTCTTTCACAATCCAGGGGGTGAACAAATAAGACTTAAGTGCAGTTCTGAGGTCCTCTGACATTGCTGATACTAAAAATGTCATACAAGATGAAAATACAAGACATTTATTTTTTACATTTTGAGCGCCCAGATCGTGCAAAAGGACCACTGTGCGTGGTTATGAAACAGGCCTCCAAAAAAAATGTGAGAGATCAAAAAATCATACGGGTTAAAACAGTTGCTAATCACTGAGATCTTACTCCTGTAGATGTAGCTATGTTCGATACGACCAACCGTTTCCCATATATAACGATTCGAAAAAAATAATGACATTCAGGGCCCCAGAAAATGAACACGGTGAGAGAGATCAAAAAATCATAAGGGGTAAAAAAAAGTTGCTAATCAATGAGATCTTACTCCTGTATACCAAAGTCTTTTCGATACGACCAACCGTTTCCGATGTAAATCAATTTAAAAATAAGGATGAAATTCAGGGCCCCTTAAAAAGGTCCGGCGCTGCACCGATGTTAACGCCCAGCAATAGGGATTCTCACAGGCCGCAACCCTTTCGCCGTACCAAATTTCAGCTCGATATCTTGAAACGTGCGACCTGTACTTTGCTAAACGCATAAACGTCACGCACATACGTACACATTCAGGGCCCCAAAAAAGAAAACGGTGAGAGATATTAAAAAATCGTATGAGATAAGAAAGTTGCATACCGCGGAGATCTTATGCCTGTACATTTAACGTTTTTCGATACGACCAGCCGTTTCCGAGATAAATTGATTAAAAAAAAAAAAAAGGGATGAAATTCAGGGCCCCCAAAAAAAGGTCCGGCCCTGCACCGATTTTAACGCCCAAACATGAGCGTTCCTCACAGGTCCTAACTCTTTCACCGTACCAAATTTCAGCTTGATATCTTGAAACTTGCGACCTGTACTTTGCTAAACGCAAAAATGTCACGCACAATGGACATTTTCAGCCCCCCCCCCCCCAAAAAAAAAATGTGAGAGATATCAAAAAATAGTTTTGAGTAAAAAAGTTGCATACCGCGGAGATCTTACACCTGTACATTTAACGTTTTTCGATACGACCTACCGTTTCCGAGATATATCGATTCCAAAAAAAAGTTTGAAATTCAGGGCCACCAAAAAAGATCCAGCCCTGCACCGTTTTTAACGCCCGACAACAGGTTTCCTCACAGGGTCCAACTCTTTCACCGCTCCAAATTTCAGCTCGATATCTTGAAAATTGCGACCTGTATTTTGCTAAATCCAAAAATGTCACGCACAATGGACATTTTCAGGACCCCAAAAAAAGAAAACGGTGAGAGATAAAAAATCGTTACGAGTAAAAAAGTTGCATACCGCGGAGATATTACACCTGTACATTTAACGTTTTCGATACGACCAACCGTTTCCGAGATATATCGATTCAAAAAAAAGTTTGAAATTTGGGGCCCCCCAAAAAGATCCGGCCCTGCACCGTTTTTAACGCCCGACATCAGGTTTTCTCACAGGGTCCAACTCTTTCACCGCTCCAAATTTCAGCGCGATATCTTGAAAATTGCGGCCTGTACTTTGCTAAATCCAAAAATGTCACGCACAATGGACATTTTCAGGGCCCCAAATAAAGAAAACGGTGAGAGATAAGAAAATCGTTACGAGTAAAAAAGTTGCACACCGCGGAGATCTTACACCTGTACATTTAACGTTTTTCGATACGACCAACCGTTTCCGAGATATATAGATTTAAAAAAAAAAAAAAAAAAAAAAAAAAGGAAATTCAGGGCCCCCAAAAAGATCCGGCCCTGCACCGTTTTTAACGTCCGACAATAGGTGTCCTCACAGGGTATAACTCTTTCACCGCACCAAATTTCAGTTCGATATCTTGAAAATTGCGACCTGTACTTCGCTAAACCCAAATATGTCACGCACAATGGACATCTTCCGGGCTGAAAGAAAAAAAAAAGTGTGAGATATCAAAAAATCGTTTTGAGTAAAAAAGTTGCATACCGCGGAGATCGTACAGCTGTACATTTAACGTTTTTCGATACGACCAGCCGTTTCCGAGATATATCGATTCAAAAAAATAGGATGAAATTCAGGGCCCCCAAAAAAGGTCCGGCCCTGCACCGATTTTAACGCCCAACAACAGGGTTCGTTACAGGCTCCAACTCTTTCACCGTACCAAATTTCAGCTTGATATCTTGAAAATTGCGACCTGTACTTTGCTAAACGCAAAAACGTCACGCACATACATACATACTTTTTTTTTTTTTTTTTTTCAACTCCGATTCGATTGGTAAAGGTTTGAATACTGGGCAATGCTTAGTTTCCGAGATCTCGAAAAATCCTACCACGGCTATATGAAAGCCTATAGGGTCTAGAGCCGGCTTTCATAACAAGCCTTATGGGCCTTTTAGCTCTTCAACGTTTGGCACAATTGAAAAAATTGCTTAATTTTACGTCTTTGCAAAGATGGGGACCCCTAATTTGTCTCCTAAGATATGTTTTCAACACTGAAATTAAAAACAAAGAAGAATAGACGCATTGTCTCCAAGTTTTAATTAATATTGTCTAGTGGCCTGTTTGCCATCTCTTGATGAATACAGTACATTTGCATTTGTCAGTTGGCACAGGCTAGAGTAAAAGGTGGCTTTTCACCGATGTCTCAGTCTCACTCATGGCTGTGACTATATGGAAGCTACTGAGGTATGGGTGGTGCTTAGTAATGGCATTCGGGGTACAGTCAGTGCCCGTGAATGCTGTGAAAGGTTCTACTCATGGGGTTAGGACTACTGTTCTGACTCAGTGAGGAAAGCAATGGCAAACTACCTCACTCCTCTTCTTGCCTAGAACGCCTCAAAATAGCGCTGCCTTGGATTTTTGTGGGTATCTACTCACATAACGTAACGGCGGTACTTTTTGAGGATCCAAACAACTTTTGGGCTGACTACCTAACAGAACACAATCATCAAATATGACCTTTTATGAGCCGATACCGTACAACTTCAGGTTTGCTGTCCTTCAAAAATCCTACTTTCTCAGCCCGAGATCGAACTAGTGTCCTTGGGGTTACAAAGCGGCAACTTTGCTACTGATCCACCGAGGAAATTACCAATTAGATTAACTATATGCACAGGAATCGCCTTGTGATTGACAGAGATATTGATTTAGCCCTGAATTCATACGGGGTGGAACGGAGCCTAATATTATGTCACATGACGCAACCCGCAACACACGCAAGCCATCTCGCGCCAAATTATATGACGCAACCCGCCGGTCACCTAAATTCAACGCTCCGTTGCTCTGGTGTGCGTTTCCTGCTTTCAATCTAAACTAGCGGTTCTCAAACCTCGCAGTCCAGGAACGAGGAACGAAATTAAAAATGGTCAAGAACCTCATCAGACTATTCTAAAGAGGACAAAATAAAGACCGATACTAAGCCGCTACAAAAAAAAACTATTTTCCAAGCCTTTCTTTCAAATTGTTTCCCCAAATTGAAAGCTTTTACTACGTGTTGATGGGAGTAACATCTTATAAACTTGTGCTCAGAGTTGAGGAGTAACACGTTACTTAAAGCATTCCGAATAGAATACCTAGTGCTATCAGTCACTACAGAAAGATTAGTTTTTTACCTATTTTTTCCTTACTTCTAAATACAAAAATATTTAATACTTATCCAAATCACACTCGAGCCATATCCATGAATTCTGTAGTACCAAAAAAAAAAGCCTAAATGATATGCGGGAAGGCCTACCTAGAAATACCTAATTGCAGTTTTGTTCCAAGTATATTTGAATCCTTAGTCCATACTTTCAAGAGAAACCATACTTTGATATTTATTGATACCAAGAATACTGATATCGCGCCAGGAGTTGGCAGTTGGGTTTGAACTGCAGATGTCTTCCCGCTCACTGCGTATCGCGCATTCCGAAAACATTCAGTTAGTCACTACTTGTTTCACTCACTCAGCACATTCCTTCTTTCACTGGCTGCGTGTCGTGTGCTGCAATAACAGCGATTGGCATGCGCGAAGCCGATATATTTAAGTTTGGAATATGAGGGCCGCGCATGCGTACTGCAAGACCCCCCGCACCCCGTCGCAGCGTGTTGGACTGCCATCTCCTGACGCGATATCAGTATATGTAATATTCTGTAGGGAAGTGGGGATAAATCTCTTATTGTTTTCAAGTTCCCTATATGCTAAATAAACAAACTTAATTAAACGGGCTCGAGTGTGAAGATCACCTCTGATGTCCTTGGTTTTATTTAATTTTAATAATTAACAATTTTAACGAGAGCAAATATTGCATAAACGTGTGACGTTCTCGGTGATAATTTGATTTAAAAAAAATACGTATCATTATATCAAATATTTAGGCTACACTCTTGTAGCAATCAGATTTTCTACTAACAATTCATTAATTTCAAGATTTGCGCAGTTTATGTCAACTTTTGATACGCTTTAAATATAAAAATACCTATTTAAAATCCTATTTTACCTATTAAAAACGTAAAATGACAATTCTGAAACCTAAATATCCGGTCTCTAGTTATCACTGACTCTATTCGTCATGCTTTAAGTATTAGAAGTCATTTTCAGTGTTCACTAGTTCTATTATAGAAAGCTTTCCAGTCGGTCAACACAAATTGTTCCCAATTACATTAGGCGAGAAAAAACAAGTATGTATACACAACCTGAAATAAATATTTAATAAGATATTTATCAGAAAATAACATGCTTTTATTTAAAAAAATCGGATGGTGTTTTCATTTCCATCTGATTTGCATTTCAGCGTCCAGTCTAGACTGAACGCCTCCGTTTGCGAACAATTAGCCTCTATTATCCCCTATTAGCAGTTAGCACTGCGGTCTCTTCTGCATCTACACCTCTCATTTCCAATATTTGTTTCATAAATTTCAGCGGCCCCAGCTCCTGGATCATTGCTTTACGTGTAGTGCCTGCGATTCCAAACGGACTGAAAAGGACGGGCGGCAGCAGTTGTTTACAATGATTCTCCTCTCAGATTATTAGTCCTCTATTATTTATTTTCATCAAACACTTCCGTTGCGTTATTCAATAAATATCCTGGCAAGTCGAATAGCGTTGTCAACAGCTCTCGAGCGGCATCAATAGTGACAGATAAACCAGCCGTTGCTAATATCCATCTCAAGTAATTTCGCCCTGTAAAAGTCAGGCAGGGCAGTAATTCACTATGAAAGGCGTTTGACGTCAGGTAACAGTAACAACTAAGCCACCATGGGATTTACAGTGAGGGCCCTCCCTATAGAACGGAGCTGTCCAAAGGCCGTGCCGCGGAGATGTCGCAATGACTCACCGTCAGATTCAGTCTATAGCATGTAATGATTACAACAGTGGATCGTTCAGCCCTGGATGCTGCCATAGCGTTACATTACATACGCAGCTGGCAAGATAGCTTAGTTGTGATAATGAAGTCATGCTGTGAAGTACTGTAGCCTGCTTCGTATTGTTACGGCTATGAGTTTGTGTCATCGCTCGCCGCATGAGTCAAAACTGCCCCAGGGCTGGACTGCTCTCCCTCGGTGTATTGCATGCGCGTTACGCAACGGACTGCGAAGTGAAAGGGATAGTCCAGAACATTCGTGACTGGACCAGCGCTGGAAACCTCGAGAAGCCGTGGACTCTGGATGGATCTAGAAGCATTTATTGAGTCACCGGCCGGCTATATAAGAGTGACCCGTGAAGCAGTTGTTGTTGTTGTGTTTTACGAGCTAGTGTGAGCGTTTATTCTGAGCGACAGAAGTGTGGTGACTTGCGAAACCCCTAGTGTAGCGGCGAAGTGAGGAACATACAGGGGACTGCCGTGTTCTGAGTAAGTGTGCTTTCACTGAGTGTCAGATATTGTGGTGTCGAAATCCAGTGACATTGTTTCTCCCAGCTGGTGAACAGCGCGCAGCAAGTGCTCGTAAGTACTGTAGTAGGCGCACATTAGAAAGAAGTTGCATGTAGTTCTGTCAAGGCCACTAGGCTCGTTAGCGGCAGGATTAACTTCTGTGGTTTGTTGACAAGTGAAAGGGGCCAAGAGCGCATAAGGAAGAGACTTGAGGAAACTGGAGAAGGCTCCTAATTGCTTGTATTTGCTGATTAGTCTAATTTTCTGGCCACAATAAAGTTAATTATTTCTTTAAGCAGTAATTGGTGTTGTGCTTCCTACCCACCGTAATCCAGTCAACAAAAGTGCCACTAGGGGGGTGGCACGTAACAACTGGTGTCAGAAGCCGGATTACGAACTCAAGCACAACACCTGACGGTCCTGGTTTCAAAACCCGAGCAGGTCATTTTCTCTAATTTTCCTGTGAGTGCATGCCCTTTACAAGACAAACAACTAAAATGGAGGAGAAATTGGCAGCATTGCTAGAAAAGTTAACTGGCATGGAAGACGGCCAGAAGAAATTAGCCAAGGACCTGAAGGATGACCTGAAGAAGATGGAAGACGGCCAGAAGAAGATGGAGGACGGCCAGAAGAAGATGGAGGACGGCCAGAAGAAGTTAGCAGAGGACCTGAAGGACGGCCAGAATAAGTTAGCAGAGGACCTAACCGCCAAATTTCTGGATGGCCAGAAAAATCTGGAAGAGTGTCTGCTGACGAAATTAGAGGAGAGCCAAAGGTTAATTAGAACAGGGCCTACGTGAGGAAGTCGCAGCAGTGGAGGAGAAGTTCAACACCTTGCAAGTGGAAGTTGCCGAGCTGCGCCAACGCCCGCTGATGGGGGTGGAGGAGAAATTCAACGCCTTGCAAGTGGAAGTTGCCGAGCTGTGCCAACGACCGCTGATGGGGGTGGAAGAGAGATTCAACGCTCTACAAAAGGAATTTGCTGAGCTGCGCCGACTCCCGCCGACAGGGATGGAAGATAGATTCAAAGCCCTACAAGAGGAAGTCGCCGAGCTGCGCCGACGCCCGCCGACCGGGGTGGATGAGAGAGTCAAAGCCCTACAAGAGGAAGTTGCCGAACTGCGCCAACGCCCACTCACGGGGGTGGAAGAGAAATTCAACGCTCTTCAAGAGGAAGTTGTCGAGCTGCGCCGACGCCCGCCCACAGGTACACCGGGGACATCAGGAACGGGACAGGGCAGAGTGACGCCCCCAACCTTCGACGGAAAGGTCCCGTGGAGCACCTACTTACGTCAGTTCGAGGCGGCCTGTTCCATAAATAACTGGAACAACACAGAAAAGGCTACAGCTCTCATTGTAGCGCTGAGAGGTGACGCCCTTAACGTCCTTCAGGCCATCCGGACTGGATCCCAGGACTACGCTTCCCTGATCGCCCATATGGAGTCCCGATATGGAGATAGCCACCTTCAGCAGGCCTATCAGATGCAGCTCCGGACCCGGGTACAGAAGAACGCGGAAACCATGCAGGAGTTCGAGATGGACATCGCACGCCTCGTAAGGCTCGCCTACCCAACAGCGCCGGCCGACTTTCTGGAGCAGATAGCGACGCAGACTTTCACCGACGGGCTACGGGACTCGGACACTCAACAGGCGCTGCGTCTCGCGCGCAATAAGACCCTGGCAGATGCGCTGAGCCACGCACTTGAGTTCGAGACGGCAAAACAGGCATCCAGAATGCACGCGCGGGTGCGTCAAGTGGACGTCGACGAACCAGTAAAAACCAACGAGACCAAGCCCCTGGCCGACGAATTGATGGAGGCGCTAAGCCGTTTCTTCAAGAATCGCAGTACCACCAACAAAAACCTAGCCGAAGGACATCCGGAGAGGCGGCCCGGAAGAGGACAACCGACCTGCTGGACCAGCCGTAAGAGAGGCCACCTGAGCAAGGACTGCGGTGATCGCCGCCGCCAAGGGTTTCCGTCGGGACAGTCAGTCGTAGGGAAACCGCGCGGCCCAGGAAAGCAAGTATCAGCCAGCCTAGGGGGGGGGGGGGGCAAAGGTTGGCTTGTGACAGTCGTCAAGCCCCGGCAGTCCAAGTTCGTGTGACGCAGTTACGGAGGGATAATAGCAGCCTGATGGTCGACGGAGACGTCAACGGAGAGAGCTGGCCCATGCTAATCGACACGGGAGCATCGAGGACCATCGTCAGTCCCACCGTGATCCCGAAGTGGAGAGTTCAACCCACACAAAGGAACCTCCAGCTAATAACCGCGACCGGAGACACCGCACCGGTACATGGCGAAGCATCACTGGAGTTCGTCATTGGTCGACGGGCGATAAAGCATCCAGTACTTGTGGCTGACGTATCAAATGAAGTGATCATCGGACTGGACTTCCTGGACCAGAACAACATCATCTTGGATCTGAGTACCAACACTCTGCACTTCGGAGGTGAGGAACTTGCTTTGCAACCTGCGCACGAGTCCATCACCGCACGACGAGTGAGGCTGAGAGAAGACGTCATCGTTCCCGCCAGGACGGAGGTCAGCGCTGCCGTAATTGTCGACGGAACTGCTGAGGGAGTGGCAGCTGTCATCGAGCCAAAATATGAGGACATCCAGACAAAAGGATTGCTAGTTGCCAAGACTCTCATCAACACGACGTCTCGGCCGTACGTACGCCTGTCCAACCTGAACGACTACGACATTACGGTTCACCGGGACACCAACCTAGGAGTCTGCGAGCCCGTTACCTGGATTGCCCGCATCACAGATACGACAGACGGACACCTGCAGGCGGACAACCGAAGAAGACGCACACTGCCAGAAGAACTACAGAAGCTGTACCAAGGATCCCAGGACCATTTAGACGAGGAACAATCACGCCAACTTCAGGACCTGCTACACGAATTCCAGGATGTCTTCTCCGTGGGGAGCAAAGACTTCGGCAGGACAAGCTTGGTCCAGCACAGAATCGACGTTGGGGACAGCGCACCGATAAGGGCCCCATTCCGACGTGTCCCGCTCGCCAAGCAAGCCGAAGTCGACCGGATGGTAGAAGAGATGAAGGAGCAAGGGGTGATCGAGCCATCACATAGCCCTTGGAGTTCTCCGGTCGTGCTTGTGAAGAAGAAGGACGGTTCCACCAGGTTCTGCGTGGACTACAGGCGGGTGAACGACGTCACGAAGAAGGACAGCTACCCTCTACCCCGGATCGACGACACGCTGGACACCATATCAGGGTCAAGATGGTTCTCCACCTTGGATTTGAAGAGTGGCTACTGGCAGGTGGAGGTGCACCCTAAAGACCGCGAGAAAACGGCGTTCTCTGTGGGCAGGGGGCTCTGGCAGTTCACCGTCATGCCATTCGGTCTGTGCAACGCCCCTGCGACCTTCGAAAGGCTAATGGAGTCCATTCTGAGGGGACTACACTGGAAGACCTGCCTGGTCTACCTAGACGACGTCATCGTTCTGGGGAGGAGTTTCGAGGAGCACTACAGCAACCTGAAGGAGATCTTGTTGAAGCTACGGGCTGCCCAGCTGAAGTTGAGCCCCAAGAAGTGTCAGCTCTTCCAGAAGCGGGTCCAGTACCTTGGGCATATCGTCTCCGAGGAAGGGGTGCGCACCGACCCAGAGAAGACCGCAGCTGTGAGGGAGTGGCCAGTCCCGAAGGACAAGTCCCAACTACGAAGCTTCCTGGGACTCTGCACTTATTACCGTCGCTTCGTGAGAGGATTCGCCGACATCGCCAAACCTTTACATCGACTGACTGAGAAGGACCAACTCTTCACGTGGACAGCAGAATGCCACAGTGCCTTCGAACAACTCAAGCAGGCTCTGTGCACCGCGCCTATTCTGGCCTACCCCAGACCTGGAACAAGGTTCATCGTCGATACCGATGCCAGCGACTTTGGCATAGGGGGAATCCTGTCGCAAGTAGTGGACGGCGAGGAGAGAGTAGTGGCCTACTTCAGCAAGGCCTTGTCAGAGCCAGAAAGTAACTACTGCGTCACCAGGAAGGAGCTGCTCGCCATCGTGAAGACCATAGAACACTTCCACAAGTATCTGTACGGGCAAGAATTTCTCATCAGGACCGACCATGCATCCCTACGGTGGTTCCTGAACTTCAAGCAGCCCGAGGGTCAACTCGCGCGGTGGTTAGAGAGGCTTCAACAGTACAACTTTCAGATTCAGCACAGGAAAGGCCAACTGCATTCTAACGCCGACGCCCTGTCACGAAGACCGTGCCCCGAAGACTGCACCTTCTGTGCCCGAAGGGAGGAGAACACCAGGATACTGTGCCGACGGACTACTGTGGAACTTCTGAGGGAACTGGAGCCGCGAATCTTTCACGCGGGCACAAGCAGAAGATGATGACCTGGGACTGATAGCCGAATGGAAGAGGGCCTGTGTCCCCAGACCCGGGTGGAACATTTTGAGTGACTGCAGCCCAAAGTTTAAGTCCTACTGGGCGCAGTGGGACTCGCTGATTGTAAGGGATGGCCTCATCTGCCGTACCTGGGAGAGCACCGACGGGAAGACATCTCTGGAACAAGTCGTCGTTCCAAAGGCTATGACAGAGGAAGTCCTGAAGGAAGTTCATGGAGGATCATCTGGTGGACACCTAGGGATAAAGAAGACCCTGGAGAAGCTGAGAGAGCGGTTCTACTGGATCGGATGCCGAACAGACGTGGAGAACCACTGCGCGAGGTGCCACGATTGCGCAGCCAGCAAGGGCCCAGGACGAAGACGTCGGGGTCCACTGAAGACCTACAACGTGGGCGGCCCCATGGAGAGAGTGGCCATCGATGTTGCTGGGCCATTCCCGTTAAGCGAGGCAGGGAACCGCTACATATTAGTCGTCAGCGACTACTTTACCAAATGGCCGGAGGCGTATCCGCTCCCTAACCAAGAAGCCGCGACGATCGCAGAGACCCTGGTGAAGGAATTCGTCAGCCGGTACGGAGTACCCCTGGAGCTGCACTCCGACCAAGGGAGGAACTTCGAGTCGCAGGTGTTCCAGAACCTATGCCAGCTGCTGGGGATCCGGAAGACAAGGACAACGCCGCTACACCCTCAGTCCGACGGGATGGTAGAGCGATTCAATCGCACCATCGAGAACCATCTCCGAATAGTCGTCAGCGAGCACCAGAGGGATTGGGACAAGCATCTTCCACTATTTCTCCTGGCCTACCGCGCCGCCGTGCATGAAGCTACCGGGTGCACACCAGCCCGGGCCATGTTTGGGAGGGAGCTCCGTCTACCTGTCGATCTTGCCTTCGGCCGACCTGGGAATGATCCGATCCCGGTAAGCCAGTATTGTCAAGAACTGGTCGACCAACTGGAGGACGTGCACGCGTTCGCGAGGAGGAAACTGCGGATCGAGACCGACCGAATGAAGACCCGATACGACCAGCAGACGGATGCCGGAGGATTCCACGAGAACGACCTGGTCTGGCTCTTCAACCCATTACGGAAGAAAGGCCTGTCACCCAAACTGCAGAAGTCCTGGGAGGGCCCGTACCGAGTCGTGAAACGAATCAACGATGTCGTCTACAGGATCCAGCGGAGCCCGAGGGCGAAGATGAAGATCGTGCATCGAGATCGCCTGGCAGCCTACGGAGGGACACAGACGGACCAATGATTGATCGGGACGATCAGCCTTTTTAGGAAGGGGGTGGTGTTACGGCTATGAGTTTGTGTCATCGCTCGCCGCATGAGTCAAAACTGCCCCAGGGCTGGACTGCTCTCCCTCGGTGTATTGCATGCGCGTTACGCAACGGACTGCGAAGTGAAAGGGATAGTCCAGAACATTCGTGACTGGACCAGCGCTGGAAACCTCGAGAAGCCGTGGACTCTGGATGGATCTAGAAGCATTTATTGAGTCACCGGCCGGCTATATAAGAGTGACCCGTGAAGCAGTTGTGTTGTTGTGTTTTACGAGCTAGTGTGAGCGTTTATTCTGAGCGACAGAAGTGTGGTGACTTGCGAAACCCCTAGTGTAGCGGCGAAGTGAGGAACATACAGGGGACTGCCGTGTTCTGAGTAAGTGTGCTTTCACTGAGTGTCAGATATTGTGGTGTCGAAATCCAGTGACATTGTTTCTCCCAGCTGGTGAACAGCGCGCAGCAAGTGCTCGTAAGTACTGTAGTAGGCGCACATTAGAAAGAAGTTGCATGTAGTTCTGTCAAGGCCACTAGGCTCGTTAGCGGCAGGATTAACTTCTGTGGTTTGTTGACAAGTGAAAGGGGCCAAGAGCGCATAAGGAAGAGACTTGAGGAAACTGGAGAAGGCTCCTAATTGCTTGTATTTGCTGATTAGTGTAATTTTCTGGCCACAATAAAGTTAATTATTTCTTTAAGCAGTAATTGGTGTTGTGCTTTGTACCCCCACCGTAATCCAGTCAACAAAAGTGCCACTAGGGGGGTGGCACGTAACAGTATCTCGTGAACAAGGTTAGGTATAGAACAAAACATAGAATTTCCCTACTGGAAACTTGATGACTGTAGTACTATGTGGAACTGTACTTGCAGGGTCTACGATTGGGGTACGTACGCAGGGACTTAGAAATAAAGTACAGGGTCATTATCTATGTGCGCCCCGATAAACACGGCAAGCTAAGCCGGCTTTGACTGGCGCAGATCGCGGGCGCGCGTGCACGGTTCAGCCGGTACAACTCGGGGATATACTAACCGCTGTCAGCAAGGTTAACGTTAACGTATTGGCCTCCTTGATTAGAGAACCTTTTATTGTACCTGACACTAAACACCCACAGCGACAGGTTTATGAAGGATTATTTTTTGTGACAACTGTCGACATGTCAAACGGTTCTTTGGAAACCTTGTTACGTCCTATTACTGATAGGCAGCATGAGCCAACTAGGCTTTGGTCAGATTTGTGGCTTTATTGGCTCAATGTTTTTACTCTACGAGGCAACCTATTTCTATGTGCGCGCGAGTAAACACGGAAAGCTAAGCCGGTTGTGACTGGCGCAATCGCGGGCGCGCAATCGCGGGCGCGCAAACGCGGTTCAGTCAGTGTTTAGCGCGCTCCGCAGACTCATATCGTTAGTTCACATGTGTTTTGTCATTGATATGGACGTGTATCTGCAGAGCATAGACGTTAGTGCTGCACGTTTAGTGAGTATTGTTGATCACTCCTAGACACCAATTCACATTTCGCGAACGAGTATCTATAAGTCGTATATAAAAACCAGATAATCTTGTTCAGATACGAGACGAAAATTTCGAATAAAGTTTCCAGGAAGACATGTGCCTAATGCCAGAACAATTACGAGGCTCGCTAAACGATTCAAGGAAACAGGTTGCGTCAATAATAAACGAGTTGACAGACATTCTTTCATCAGAAGATGTCAGATGTGTGTTACAAAGAGAGGGACAACATTTTCAGCATCGCCTATGAGCACTGTAGGTACATATTATTGAACATGTTTGGTAAAAGTACGAAAGTGCGCAAACCACCGGCTGAACAGGCTACGAGCGCCCGCGATCTGCTCCAGTCACAGCCGGCTTAGCTTGCCGTGTTTACTGGCGCGCACATAGATAATGGCCCGGTAGGTTCTGACTGTACCATTTATAAAGTGATATTCAAACACACAAGCAAAACGGACACACCCATACAGAACTCCCTGTCACGAGAAATTCCTTGTACACGTCTTTATCCCTGGTACACATATTACCCATTTAACATTTGATTGCCGCTGAGCATGGCTGCGCCAGTGTTAGTTGATTATTGTAGCAGGAGCCCCGCGCGGTACAGCGGAGGACATAGTGATGACAGAATGAGTTCTGCACATAAGTCAAGCAGCATTGCGTGAGATAAGCGTCACAGGAGCACATGTCACCACGGACAGTTGTTAAACGATGACCAGGGTACTGGATCCAGTGGCGGATCCAGAGGGGGGCACCAGGGGCAAGTGCCCCCTCCGAAAAAACAGTTGTCTGCTAAATTGATATTGCCGATACAAATGATTGTTCCTCCAAACTGCACTGCAAGTAAAATCTTTGCTGTATTGCCTGCATTCATGAATGTGGTCAATGTTGTTATCATATAGTATGTAATGGCAACACTTAATATAATCGCTACATCGACAGTGTTGCAAGTGCAGAGAGATCTTTTACCAGCCTGCAACTTGTTAAATCATGGTTACGAACGCGAATGACAGAGGAAAGGTTGAATGGCTTGTGACTGGTATTTGTTCACCGTGATATAAATGTTGACGTTGAAAAAGTTCTAGAACGTTTCTCTAAAGGGGGTAAACGAATGATCGCCTGGATTTTATTTTGCCTTGGATAGTCACCAAATAGAATCCCAATTATTATTCAATACAATTGTTTTTTTGTATTTACATTTATGTGACTAGTAGTTACTCAGTGATGACAATGTTGGTACTATGTACATATCTTGTAACATTTGTATAGTAGACTTGTATCATAACGAATAGAATATAAAGTGTGATCTCTTCTCCCTCAATAGCATGTAATGAATACGGATCGGGTTGGCACTCGCCGCTACGCAGCGCTACAGTCGATTTGAGATTGTTGATTTCCACATATGTTTATGTGTTTATGTGCGATATTTTTTTATATATTAAGTATTTAATCGGTCGGAGTGTTTTGGTGGTGTTCTGTGCAGACGTTTATTGATATACAAGTGCTTACACTATTACTTCATAGTATTAATACCTGAAATGCTATTGTAGGAAGCATTAAATGAAATGGAATTTAATTTCTTCTCGTGTGTTGACGTTATCTTCCTGTGTTAATTTTATTGTTATTTAATGTAAGTAAACAGTAGTTTAGCCCTTACATTTTCATGACTGCTTAATGTGAGTAGTGAAGATGCCTTGCTCTTTTGTACCAGGATTCAGATCTAGCTATGGGGACTGTAAAGAGGTCAGACGGTTTTTCAAACCTCCTAAAGATTAGGAACGTTTTATCAAGTGCAAAGGGGCCATACCAGGGAAGGATAGGGAACTTACTGAAAAGTCCTACATCTGTGATGCTCACTTTTCGGAAGATTTAATTGTTAAATTTGACAAATTTGTGATAGAAGGGAAGGAAGTATTACTTCTCCCAAGAACCAACTGGCGATTGAAAGACTATTCTGTTCCACCTATATTTCCTAATTTGCCTAAGTACTTGTCCAGTATGGTGTAAATAAAAATGCTCTTGATGCCATTAAAGACTACTTCTGTGAAGAAAGGGATGAGCATAAAAAGACAATGAGTAATGCTGAAGGAGGCGTGATCAGTTTTAGACAATAGCCTACTCTATGAAGGAGTCATGACTATGCCTTCTATGTCTGTTTAATGTTAAGTTCTTCTGACATTATGGTAGTTTACTGATTTTGGTGTTTGTGGACTGAAATTTATGGTTATTATTGAAATTTATAGTAATGTACGGTAAAGTTGAAAGTTGCGTTCGTACCGCTTTTTTTTTCTGTGTTGCAAGTCTGTTAAGGGAATGTAAAATGTGTAACAATGTGAAGAAATCCTTTCTGATAGCGAGGTTAATTGTTCCGTTCTTTTTTTAAATTTACCGATAGCTGGCAAAACTAATTGCATTTTGAACTTGCTCTCTGTCTTCGCTTATTGTCGAAACTGGACTATTGCAGGAGACGACTTATTAAATTATAATTGGGCACAGTAAAGTAAGTGGAGATGTCGAACTTATTAGCGCCTATGAGGATATCTTGCGGTGTTTTAACATGTAAAACAGGTCGCAATGTTTAAAAGTCTCGTAAGCACCAATGCTAACTTACATCACAGATCGGAGCCAGCGCTGCGCTGCGGCGGACCAGGCGTACTAGGCCAGTGATATCACTTCCGTATATTGTCTTCAGATAGTCACTATGATTGCAAATGTTTTAATACATATTAGACTGTGTAATGTGCATTAAAATGTGGAAATGTTCATATTCTGTAGATTTTTTTTTCCATAATGACAATGACTTGAAACTGAAACCAATAAACCATTTTAATAAAATGAATTTCTTGTAGAATTATAAAATCTGGTGGTTGGATGTTATGTGTAGTGTGTGTAGATTAAATACAAATTTAATAATTTTATTACATATTTTCTGTTGCTACTCTGAAATCCTAGAGTGCCCCCTCCGAGGTGAACCCCTGGATCCGCCACTGACTGGATCTGAGTCATATCCTACTCGCGCAACTGTACCTGTCAATGAAGCAGGCTGACTTGTGACACAAGTAAATAAAGAATAGTTCCCATCTCGACCGCCGGCAATCAATTCGTGAAAGGGTAATAACAGTGTACCTGTGTTGTAGTGACAACTGCTGAGCTATAGCCGTACACCTCCGCCTATTACAATGTTCTTGGAAATTTCCATAAACAATAACACTGAAGGACGGGCACAGCTGTCATCCCAGAATGATTCAATGACTAGATCCAAGGTTAAAGAAAGAGGGTAAAGTCTTACTTACCCCATTTAAGCGACTGCTTCGACCCTCATCAGCTGGAGGACCCATCTCCATTACCATTCGGATATCAGCGCATTCCTTCTGGGATGTTTTAACGAGAACGTTAGTTCGGCTCGATTTGAATTGGTTTAATCACACGGAAATCATCGCTATTATAGAGGCATTTACTATCAACTCACTGTACTGACAAATCTTTATGGTCCATTTAAACAATTCACATTGTCATTTTATGAAGCACACATTTCTTGTGATGAACAGTAAAGAAAGATGCTGTCAAATACATTCTATAGTAGGGATAAAGCTGCTACCAAAATGAGAAATTAGCACTTTAAAAAAGCACATAAATCCATTGGTAATATTATGATAAATGCGATGCAGTTATCAGAAAGAAAACACTCGAATGGGTCACATTACCGCTACCGTATGTTGATTAAGTGAGAGGCAAATGTCACCTTTGAGCATTGCTACCAAACAATTCCATCGTGATGAATGTTGAAGAGCCCCTCTATACATTGATACTATTAACCAACAGCTTATAAAAAATAACCGTCAACTAGAGCACATAAATTTAATAGTAAACTCAGAATGGGAACATCGATGTTATTGCGCTGCAGTAGTGAACGAATTTCCCCGCTACGACTGCAATATCAACATGCCATGAGAATGCGCCGTTACGAGAAAACACGAACATAAAAAACTCGCGCAGATTGGAGGTGTGAAAGCGGGCACGCAGACGCGCATGCGGCTGTGCAGGGGAGCGCTTGCCAGAGAGAGATTGTAAACAACATTGTAGAGCACGTGCTATCTCCCGCAAGCTCGTCCAATAGCGCTCAAGGGCACCAGCTGACGTGCACCAGTCACAGAACCTTATGGGGGCCAAGCCAGACTACGGGCCCCAAGCAAACCGCCTTGTTGACAATACCCGCGTCACGCGCCAGTAGGGGGTAAACGAAGGTCAGGCGGGTTGGCAGGAAACTCATCCTGACCGCAAATAAATCATCACATACCAGTGCACTTGTTCTTTAGGGTGTTTGAGACATCAACATGGTGGGTGTAGAATTTGCTGATAACCTGTGATACTGTGACGGTTGTATTAATGTAGGTTATTTGTACGTGAATCAGATTGGGTACGAGGCGGCCGTGGCCTTAAGTTAAGCACCATCCTAACATTTGGCTGGTGTAGAAGTGGGAGAAAACTACTGAGGCGAGAATCGAACCCACCTCTTCTCAGTTCTGCCTCACGAGGAACTTCTTTCTTGTATTACAACCAGTGGCGTAACTAGGATTTGCTTCTGGATGGGGATGAGCCGAATCAAAATTACATTTGGGTGGGGGCTCTGACATAATGAGACAATCAATTGAAGCTAAAATATACGGCCCCGAAGTTTTTCAACCTATCTATATTTGTTTCGTGTTTGATTTTATTACCGCTCGATATGTTGCATTTGCACTTCCTGTATCATTGTACAAATTCTCGATAGTTAACAATTTTGTTGATATTAAATTATAAAGTCCAGTTTTCTTCAGGAAATCATCTGGTCCTTTCTATTCCCCGACACTGAAGGCCTATACATATTAATAAACTACAGCTTACAAGTAAAGTTTAACTTAAAACAGCAATACAAGTGAACACAATATTACTCACTTTCCAAAATGACACTAGGATACTAACAAAATGCCAAGTGGCGTATTTAGGAAAGGGTTGAGGAAAGATAGTGCCACACCCATCTCTCTGCCACCCTTCTGGCTAACTGAACAGATGACCATTTTGTTAATTCAGTAAGTGTTAAGTTAGTGTAACACTAAAAAATTTACTCGAGTGAAAATAAATGTTTTCCAACACAATTCAATCATTTATCATCAATGCGATGATGTGTTTTATTCAAAATTAAAATGTCATCAAATTTCATATTCTTATTATTTGGCTCTGGGGAGGGTTGATCCCCCTGATCACCTGCCGTAGTTACGCCACTGTTTGCAACTCTTACTCCTACTTGACGTCGATTATTAAATTAACCCACTAGTTTCTGCAACAGGATGCTTTACGACATGTGTCTTGGGGGAGGAGATTAGATTAGCACATACATTTGAGGAGTCTTAACAGAAAGGTCATCAGCGCGATAATGTGGCCTTCAGTAACGTGTCTTTAGAGGCATAAGACAGTCATTATCCCAATGTATTCAGGTAGACAGCAATTATTTCCTGATGGCACATGCGTACGCAACGAGCTCCATGTGCTGCAGTGTGATTGGCAGGGGAGAAACGTTCACTTCGCTAGTTGCTACGGAAATATTCACACCGGCGCGCGGCCGCCTACTGCTATGTAACTGTATTGAACGTTAGTGTGTCCCCATGCAAAATTAAACTTCTCTGCAAAACTGGGAATCCTGCTAGGGAGCAAGGGATAGGATTTTCAACCTTAGACCAGTGGTATTCAGTCCTTATACTTTAAGTACCTACGTATTCCAGAAGTATACTGATATATATACCATAAATAAAAGCCATAATTTTCTCTGGATGAACAAATAGTGATTTGTGTAGCGAGAAATGTAAGAAGAACAAATGTGAATGACTTTGGGTAGTCTTCTCGGAATCCGGTTGGATCCTTAAACAGCACTACCATAGCCTATGAGGGTGGGAACCGATACAAACCCCAGGCAGCGCTATAATGAGGCGTACTGGACAAGGCGAGGTGTAGTTTGTCATTGCTTTCCTCACTGAGTCAGTACAGCAGCACTGACCCTGTGAATTACAGAACCTTGCACAGCATTAACAGGCCTCAAATACCCTTACTCAGCACCACTCATGATCTGAAGTAGCTTCCTTATAATCGCAGCCATAAAGGAGATAGACATAAGTCATATTTCCAGGGCTTCCAGCGCAGCAAAAAAAGTACAAAAAGTAAATATTCCCTTTTTTTGTAGTGAATAAAAGTAAATATTTTTTCAAAGAAAAGTAAACAAGCAAAACATTAAATACGAGCTTCCCTCGAGGTAACGACGCAGTGCAAAGACCTTTAGTAGAGAAACGCATGTTCCCGTTACCCGTCAGAAGGCCATAAGTACTGTCGCGATCATAAGTAATGGGATACCCAGGCTACTTCAAACGCTTGTATATGTTAAGAGGCA
Organism: Meconema thalassinum; assembly: GCA_946902985.2. Taxonomy (NCBI): domain Eukaryota; kingdom Metazoa; phylum Arthropoda; class Insecta; order Orthoptera; family Tettigoniidae; genus Meconema; species Meconema thalassinum. The sequence continues at coordinate 96,013,508 of OX336400.1, read as the reverse complement.
CAAAAAAGTTCCCTGAATCCAAGTAACACATCTTAGCAAGATCTCCAACTTTAGTTCTTAACAATATTTTGTACGTCTTACTGTGTGAGAGTTACACGCGTTTGAAGTAGCGAGTGTGTCGCATTACTTACGATCGCGATAGTACCATACTGACAAATTAAAAATTACAAAATTGACCCATTACAGCTTATCGCGGTCATATTAATAGTTGTTTCAAATATTTAAAATACCGGTAGCTGCATGTTTTTCCCCCGTAGCTAGTTGAAACATTTCTTAATTACTGTATATACACTGTAAATACATAAACAAATATTTGAACGGCGTGGTATGCAAAATACACTCTTTCTATTTAAAACAAAACAAAATATACCTATATTTATGCACAATTCTTGGATAAACAATAAGGCGCCTTGTTACAAGGTATGGAAAAACGGAGGGGAAAAAATACACATTCAAACGTTATACATATTTTATTATATAAAATAAAAGAAAATAAAATGGAATTAAATAAAATAATTCAAACTACAATCTTACCCTATGAGAGTAGTCTCATACTGACAGAATTAAAGTAAAAAAGTAACATTGGTTTTGGACTAGCATTAGCAATCAGACATTAGCCTGTCTTCGGTTTCTTCGAAAAAAAAAAAAAAAAAGATATGAGTGACGCCTTTCCCTTGTCCAATTTTTTCTGAAGAGCTTCTGTCTTTGTCTCCTTGTCTTTCCCTTCCTTCTTCAGAGCTTGCGCTCCTTCCAAAAGCCCTTGTGCAACTCTCCCTCCTTCCGAGTCATTCTTCTTGATAGCTTCTTTTAATCTGTTCGTCGCTTCATCAAGAAGAGTGTTGGCCGCTTTTACCTGTTTTGCGTCCTCAGTCTTAGCTTGTTTCACCTTTTCTTCCAGCCTTTTTATTTCCAATCTTCCTTCCTCCATCTTTTCGTTTGCTTCGATTACAAGTCTCTTTTCTTCTTTAAGTTTCTTCTGATCCTCTGATTCCTCTTTAGCTTTCCTCTCTTTCTCAAGTTTTTCCTGGTACTTCGAATGAGCAAATTTGGCTGCGGTGATCAAATCGGGAGTAATGGGAACGTTCTGTGACTTGTTCTCAAACTGTTTCAACACGTGGCAAATGTTTAGTTTGGCGTTGAGTGTTGCGCACGACATTGCTGAACGGTCAGGAGACAAAACTCTGCCGGACAGAGAAAATCATCTTTCCACTTCACTAATGCCATGAGCAAACTACCTCACTCCTCTTCTTGCCTAGAACGCCTCAAAATAGTGCTGCCTTGGGTTTTTGTGGGTATCTACTCACATAACGTAACGGCGGTACTTTTTGAGGATCCAACCAGCCTTTGGGCTGACTACCTAACAGACAATGCCATGAGCTAAAGACTATGAGGCTTTGACAAGCCGCTGAATCGTTGGATACTTCGCTTCGTTGGATGCGTTTTTAAGGGAAAATACTTTTTTCCAATATTCCTCCACAGGTAATTGTTCATCGGAATTATCAATTTGCTGTTCTACCTGCAGCAACGTCCATTCATCGTCAAGGCGACTTTCGGCCACCTCAAATGGCATGCAGCGGGCAACTTTAGCCACGCTACGAGAAGTGGATTTGGTTCTCTCGGAAGGTTTCAGAAATGTGAAATGTTTCGCGGCATCGTAAGCTGGTACAGATTTCTGTCGTAAATATTCACCGGCAGCAATGAAGTGCTCCTGAACATCCTCCTTGAATTGTAGGGCATCGAAGCCTTTGACGTTTTTCAGAGCTTCTTGCGTTTCCTTGTCCAACACAATGTCTCCTAATGAAAGGAGGTTTTCTGAAGAAATGGTCAGGCTTTTGAGGTATTTTAAGCCATCGCCCTTCACTACTTTTCCGAACAGAACAGTGTTAAGAGACAGCATCTCTTCGTGCAGAATGTGGATTAACGGTTCTTCTCTCTGGAAAAGTAATGAAAATCTTTAGAAGATTTCGGCACTTTCGATAATAAAGCAGACGTCTGCCTTTGTACGAGGTCTTTTCAAGACATTTAAAATACTTCTATAGCGGGTGCTCATTAGAAGCTGCTTGCTGCCCTTTGGGGGGGGGGGGGGGGGGGCAAAAACTCTATGAAATAAACCTTGAGGGCAGCCCACTGTTCTATCAACCTTTTTGCTGCCGGTGCCAAAGTGATCCATCGCCATCCCACGTGCTTGATGAATCTGTGATTTGGCAACTGAAGCTTGGTTTGGATCATCACAAAGTCTTCCCAGCGACTAGGAAAGTCATTAAAAAACAAATACACTTTCACTGCAAAATCACTTATGTCCATGCCGAATTTTTCAAGTCCTTTCAAAAATGCATTGTGTACGACGTGCAGATTGCAAGTTCCAATATCGACAAGTCCCCCCCCCCCCCCATTTTTTTTACAAGTTAGTTCATTAGTCTTATAACAGCCTTATTAACAAAAGGTCCATCACAGCTCAACATTAACAGCCGTTAGTTCATCGCCAAGATCCACCCAACCAACAGTCATTTTCAAACAACAATAGCCCACTACAAACCGTTACCCATTATTTCAAGCCTCTTCCTCATTCCACTGCTGACCAAGGAAAGGAGCGGAACCCTTGATAATGCCGGACGCAGTTTCCGGTGAAACGTCGGGAGATATCCTATCTGGACCACCGCCTACGAGCCCGAAAAACTTGTACTTAATTATGAACGCCGGCCGTGAAAGCCTAAGCTGTTATAGCAGTCTAGAAATGGCTAGATCTGCATTTTCTAAAGCCTTTACCAAGAGTTCAACAATAATTTCTGCAGTTGCATGGCCAATAAAAAAAAGTCTCAAAATGACGCCCTACGATCCTATCTTCCATTTTCGACCAGAAACGAATCAAAGTCTGCAGTTCTTTCAGTCCTTCATTATTCGTTGTTTCGTCAAAACACAGGGAGTAGTCAGATTGCATGGCATCCTCGAACAACATTTTTCTAAAGTGTGGACCCAGTGCTTCTGTCATCAAATACCCTACTTTAGTTCGACCTAAACTGAAATCCTCGCCTACTCCCGAACCAAACATATGTTTAAATAAGTCCGAAATATGATCACAAGAAGATGCGGAATAATTGGACACCATACATTTCATAACCCACTGGAGCTCTTGCCTGTACGTCTTGTCCTTAACCCTCCAAGTGATAACTAAAAGCTTGTTAAGTGATGAGCGACTTTAACGTCTTTGTACAAGTTCTTTTAAAAATTGATAACAATACATAAATGACAGTAAAATATATCATATGACATATATTTTTGTTCAGTATAAACTAGAGTATGTGATTATGTAATAATATTGGATACATATCTTGATTCCATTTTATTGGAGGTGATGAATTACAAATTTTCACATTTGAAAAATAATTTTTCAACTTTAAACTGCACGTAGCTTCAAAACTACAAAAGAACGAAACAAAAGGTAAATGGCTAAACTGTTTTCCATTTTGTTAGCAACAAAAGACTAAGAGTGCATATTTACTATAAAACTAAAGAACAAAAACTTAAGTACAAAAAACTATAACAATGTACATCTCCTCTTCGGGCATAATTCTTTAGTCCGAGTCACTTGCAGGAGTTTTTCTTTTCCTCCCCTTTACTATCGGCCTGTAGAAGTGTTTCAGCTTATGGTAACAAGTAGGATGAATGCCACAATTACACTTAGGGCACCAGAAGTTGCTTCGCTTTCTTTTTATGGCAGGATCTTCCGAACAAACTACGCATAATCTTTCTTTTCGCCCAGGTAAATGTTGAATACAATGTTCATCTTGTTGGCTAAGTCTTGGATGTTCAGGCTGAATTCCATCTGCTAAATCTAGTACAGAGAGTTTAGTTTGGATGTATCTGAGACCCTCGCTAGCCCGCTCGCCCGCGGCGCGAGCCTGTCCCCCGCCAGGCACTTTGCCGTTATGCGCGTTCGAACGAGTGATGCCAAGATTTGTTTAGACAGAAAAAAAACCTATTCGATAATTCAGCAAGGTAGATCGAAATAGCCAATGAACTGAACTGTCGATTAGTGCAAAGTTCGATGACATTCATGAAATGGTTGCCTTGAAACACGGCTCTAAAGAAATGAGTCGTTAATAACGACTTTATCATTTCACAAAGGCATAAATGAGTCGTTATTAACGACTCATATCACTTGGAGGGTTAAGGGAAACCACACCCACTTGATGATATTTTTCAGTCGAGATACCCGTTGAAGCCGGAATTCCAGAGCTTGAAGATGTGGCTGAGCCCTTTATAAATCGTTGCTGGATTGTATCCCATCTTGCCTCTGCATTTTTTTGTGTTTTCCGGTCAGCATATGTGGTTGACAGCGTTTACTCCCTTCTTGACACAGTCAATTGAGCAATCGCAAATTTCGCAAAAAGCTGTAGTTCTTCCCTTTGATCGACAACCACAGAGACATCTTGTATCCCAGCGAATCACCCAACTACAACCAGGAGCTCTTTGTGTGGCACGTCATGACCCTAAAAATTACAAGAAATAGCTATGAGAATACCAAAGCTCATAAAGGGGTCAAACAAAAATAACAATGGCTCTGGAGGACCACATTCAAATTTGTAACATGTCATTCGCAACGCTAGAAAAATCAGTTTAAAAAGTCGCAGTTCGACCCCCCCCCCTTTTATTTCGTAATGTACGCCTACAATGTCACTTTTTGGCTCCCCTTTCCATCCTAGACAACTAGTAAATAAATCGGTAGCCATTAAAGCAAGTAGCCTATTGCGGGATTAGCTGACATACCGCCCACCTTGGACGAACAATATACCATATGGAAGTTTTTCAAGGAAGAAGTTCTAAAACAATTTTAGATTTCCCTAATACGAAAAGGCTTTGACGAAACATAATGAGACTATGCTACACTATCAAATCAATTCCTCCCCCTCACCCCTCCCACTCACCTACACCACAAGTCCAGCGTGGTTGGGGAAATAAAGTTAAAGCACAATGAAGGGAAGTGATCGTTACTATAATATAATTTAGGATAGAAGCGTACTTACCTCGTAATAAAATTAAACTACACAAATCATCGCTAGGTATGCCACGCCATAATTTCTCTCACCGGAAACGAACCAACGACCCAACCTTTTCCCCCCACCTCCAACGTTACAATGCTTAAAAGACAGCATGTAAAATTCGACCTAATTTTCTTAACGAGAATATAATAAAATTTAAATAGTACTACCCTAGACATATTCCAACTACAAAAGGCATCCACACCAAAACGAACCAACGATCCGTCCCCTCCCCCATCTCCAAAGCTACAATGCTCAGAAAACAGGTTAAAATCCGGCCTGATGTTCCTTATCAGAATACAAACATTTTAGGGAACATTTTCTTTAAGAAATTACAAAAAGCATGGATAGTTTGTACCGCATTATTGTCACACTAACTTTTCTCTCACAGATAGCGAAACAACGACTCCTCCCCTCCCCACCACCATCAATACTTAGAAAACAGGTAAGAATTCAATCTTTAGTGTTTGTTAAGAGAATGGAATATACTGTAACTTTAGATAGTATAATACTTCTCTTAAGAAATTTCAACTTCACAAACATCGCTAGTACGTATTGCCACACCATTATTTTTCCAACAGAAAACGAACCAATGACCCCCTCCTCTCCTAAACGCGACAACGCTAAGAAAACAGGTTAAAACCCGACCAAGTGTCCCTTACAAGAATAGAATATAATTTTAGATAGAATTTCCCCACATTAATTTAATCAAACCATATTTAGTACATTTACACCGACAGGATTTCTCTCAGAAAACGAACCGGTGACTCCCCCCGCCCCTTTCCCCAACTCCAACGCTACAATGCTTAGAAAATAGGATAAAACCCGATCAAGTGTCCCCTTCGAGAATACTGTAATTTCAGGTACCGAGTAGTGTTGTACTAAGAAATTCGAAGTGCACAAAGCATCACTACGTATTGCCACAACAATGATGCTCTTGCAGAAAGCGAAATAACGACCCCTCTTCTTCCCCACCTCTACAGCTACAATACTTAGAAAACAGAACGAACATATACTCGAAAAGCCCTTTGAATCACTGTAAACCACAAAGATGTGTTATAAAATAAATGGTATCTACATTTAAACAACTAAAGCGAATTCCCATGCAATGTAGGCCTAATCTTGACCCAGGCTTAGATTGTTCACCGACAGGAAGCATATCTTCCTAAACATAAGTCTTTGGTCCTAAACATCAGTCACTAATAGGTATCACATAAATTACACTTACGTACTTACCGAGTTGATAATGCACTTGCCGCCCACACTTTCCACCTCACAAAACCACGCTTGTCCGTGTGCAACAACAAACACAGCGCTCGGTGTAAACACAACACGACTCGTCACGGTAAACCCAACGCCGTCAGAACGAGGATCGCGAGCTCTATTCTACAGCCGGCTGGTAGTTGGTTGGTTGGTTCCTCAGTTTAGGGGCTGCGACAACGCAGTCATGTAGCCCCGTGTACTTTGGGTGTGTGTAGAATCTGTCTGATAACCGGTGTTAATTGTGATGGCTGTATTAGTGTGTGTTTCTGTTTTTTAAATTTAAGTACAGACTCCAACTTAGAATTTTCCAAATAGTTCCTACTTTTGCCGCCAAACGCCACCGTCAATGACTACTAGGCTTAGTTCAGAACTTAGCTACTAGACGCCACCGCAGTCGGCTCTTGGCAAAGAACGTAGAAACCTAAGAGCGTTGTTTACATTCTTAACCTATCCAATTTAGCTTCACACAGGTGCAATTAGTGGAAGGTTCTTTAACATGCCATAAATCTATGACATGGGACCGCCAGCTTTACTTCCCCTCCGAAGGAAGGCATACTGAGGGATTTTTAACGCTCTTCAAAAATCCGACGGCTTTGGCCGGGGTTGAACCCGCGATCTTGGGCATAGAAGGCTGGTATTTGGCGCGGCATGGTCTGAAGAGGTTCGAAAACCTTAGTCCGGCTGGAGAATCTATTTCTTGATTTATAACTAGAGCGCGTTGCACACGCGGCAGAGAAGACGCTATGGCTAGCGCGGCGCAAGGTATACATAATAATTGCACAGCAGCGATAGGCAAAAAAGAAAAAAAGAAAATGAATTCCGTAAAAAGTAAATGAATTTCAAAAAAAGTAAATAAAAGTAAGTATTTTAAACAAAAGTAAATAAAAGTAAATCGCTGGAAGCCCTGTATTTCCCCTCTAGCTTGTGCCAACAGACAAATTCATCAGTATTGCATTCATCAAGAAATGACAACAGTTGAATAAATAAGACCTAACATGACAGCGATTCTTATTTCATACAAATCTCGTTAATGGAATGGAAGAGTTTGATTGTCTTTAGGGTTTGCAGTATATTAAAAAAAAAACAAATACTGTATAAGAATTTATATTGGTTAGAGTTAAACGCTATCTGGAAATTTTAAAATCCCTAATTAGCCCACACTCTCCCACTCAATGACCTAAATCTGGATGCAAGAGTAAAATCCCGCAGCGGCTTACAGGTGGACAAAGACCAAAGGCACCTAGGCACATCAGACAATACTACACATTGTACCATCCTCCTTTCTTTAAAATCTTTGTCTGACTTACTTGACCATCTACGGACATGCACTATTAGATTGTATCATTTTTCGTAAGTCGAATGACCAGATCCAAGCTTCTCCAGCGGTCACTCGCCGTTATTATATTTATTTAGACGAGTTTTCACGTCGTTCGTAAATTAAAATTATTGAACAGGGAAGCAAACTTATCCTTTTAAGTTTTTGTTGATTCTTTAGGGGCTTTGCAACATCGCGGTCTTGTAGCCCCGTGTACTTGAGTGTGTGTGAAATTTGATAACCAGTGTAATTGAGAATGGCTGTATTAGTGTGTTTATTTCTAATTCAAAGGAATATGGGAAAGAGAGAGCCGTGGACTTACCCATCCAGGCATTTGCCTGGAGTAGAAGTGGGAAACCACTTCCAGGATGGCTTAGGTGGGAAATGAACCCGCCTTTCTCAGTTTTGCCTCACGAGACTGAGCGTACCCCGTTCCAGCCCTCAGACCAGAATTAAATTTCCTGGCAGTGTCGGGAATCGAACCCGCACCTCCGCGGTGACAGCATGCTAGCCGCTACGCAACGAGGCGGACACTTTTAGTTTTTACACAATAACCTGGTGATCACAATCCCCGGAAACTTAAAAAACCACCACACACAATAACGTAGGATACGAACCATTGGATGTGACTTCTTACCTCGAAAATCCCTGGAATAGTAGGTGGGAGGCAAGTAGGACGAGAGTCAACTGTGTCCGTAAAATAGAGGTTAAATACCATACTGTGGAGACTTGAATATTTGGCACCGTAGTGGAAAATAAACTCTCAATAAAACCGATCCATACGGTAAAACATGAATACCTGCCAACCTTACAAAATCAAAAATCAGGAAAACTCAGGAGATGCAAATAGTGCATATCAGCTCAATCAAATGGCAAATTATGCTTCAATTATCCCATTACTTTCACTTTTAACACCAAATCTTTAATTTTTGCTACACTTTACATTTTCTTGGTGCATCTTTGTTCCCACGGTTTTTGAAATATTACTTTTTCCACCATGTGATATAAAAACCATAACATCGACAAACAGTACAAAATGCTGGATTCAATTATGCACGGAAATTGTTCCGAAAACTGTTTAAAAAACAGTAATGAATTTTTCTGGCCATAGTGAAGTGTCAAATACGGAGCAAAAGCACTAGTATGTGACGAAAATGTTGCAACAAGGCCATTAAACAAGCGCTTACACTGAAACAAAACCCATTTATGAATTCAGGTACCCAAATAATATTCATTACCTGTACACTATAAACACTTGCAATAAATACTGGAAAATATTTGAAGTTCGCCAATAGTTTAAAAACATCGGGAGTGCTGCAATCGTGAGACGGGAAAAAATATGGAAAATCGGGAAAGTTGGCAGGTATGAACATTTATTCCAAATACGGTGTGTATCTCGTCAACAACCCAGTCACTACCTTAAGCAGCAGTGACTGCATACAGTGATCCGAGACTGTGGTTCGCGACAGCAGAACTTCACCCAGTCTAGTCTTATCTAAGGTCAACATGCACTGGGAGTGGAAGGGCGAAGGTAGGCCTATCGCGTCCATAACGATAGCTGGGTACATAGCAACTCACAAGTTGACTACTTGCAGGAATTGTCACTATTGCTTAATTTTACAAATAAGGAGTATTTGGAGATCATCCCTATGTAAAGTAAGCTTCCTGTCAATACATTTCGAATTTCCAGCTGAAACGTTCTATGACTATCTTGTAGCTCATTTAAGAAGAAAAGGCATATACTCTCCAGTGAGTGCACAATACTGGATGTCAATCACCGAAGACTATTATTGACAAGGATCATCTGCTGCATTGGCCTAATCTGAACGCTGACGCAAGTTCTCAAACTCTACTGGGACGCCACAGCGATGATGCGAAAAATCATAGACTACTCTCAAATTTTAATTGGGTCTGTTAGGGTTTGCAACAAAACTAATGGAGCGAGTGCCATAAGATTAGTCTACTAGTAGAAGCTATCCAGTGATCAACACGAGTGCGCCCAATTATGATGATGATGATAATTGTTGTTTTAAGGGGCATAACATCTAGGTTATCGGCCCTTAATGGTTTGGGTGACCGTGAAGATGGTAATTAAATGCAAACTACAACTAAAACCAACCACCAACTTATATATTAGAAGAAGAAATGGAAAACAAGACGAGAATAAGGCAAATAAAATACAGGAGGAAAAGAAATGCCCTCAATCCTCGAAGAATGCGGATTGAGGGACTTAGAAGGAAGGAGAGCCATGAAAGGCAGATAGGGAAGTGAAAGAGGAGAGGGTCCGTCCCAGAGGCAATGGAAGGGGGAAAAGCGGACCCAGCTCAGGAAACCCTCGGGGTCGCCAACTCACCAGCCGTGAGTCCCTGAGGATGTAGCAATATCCAGGGTGCACCAGAAGTGGAGGGGCTACATACAACCTGCCTCCTTGAGGGCCTTGAGCAGAAGGCAAGAGATAACATGAAAAGAAAAAGGAGGCTGACCCCTCGCAGAAGGAGGGTATCAGAAAAGATGAGACATTGGCCAATTAAGGCGGGAAAGGAAGACTCCCTAGGCCTCGGATACCCTAATACCCTTGGGGTCGGAAGAGAACAAGAGTTGACCAAGTGAGGTCGAAAGGAAAGAAGACGTAGAGGAACCCGGCACAAGTAAGTGGAAGCAATGCCGGACTCAGCTGGGGCCCCGTGGTCGCCAACCCACGTCCCACTAGATTTGAGCCCCTTAGGGGGGCGTACCCAATTAGATTGAATAGGGAGTCACAGTTAATTTCCTAGTGCCTGAAATAAATTACATGAAATATCCGCTAGGCTGCATAGGTGATGAAGGTCTGATCAGGTTATTTCACTTGGTGTGTAGGAATTATGAGACAGGTGAGGTACCCTATGATTTCAAGAAGAAAACAGGAGCCGGCAGATGTGAAGATGACCGTACTATCAGCTTGATCACTCATGCTTCGATGATCCTGACTAGAATAATTTACAAGAGGATGGAAAGACGGAAAGAGAGTTGGGTGAAGACCAGTTTGGCTTCAGGAGAAACGTAGGAACAAGGGAAACTGTACTGAGTCTTAGACTGATTTTGGAAGCTAGAATAAGGAAGGATAAGAGAATGTTCATGGCAATTGTAGACTTAGAAAAGGCTTTTGATAATGTTGATTGGAGTAACTTGTCATTTTGAAAACGATTGGAATAAAGTACAGGAATAGGAGGGTGCTCTACAATCTATACAGAAACCAGACAGCAGTTATTCAAGCAGAAGACCATGAGAGAGAAGCTGGTATTCAGAAAGGTGTAAGGCAAGGCTGCAACTTATCACCCATACTTTTCAATCTTTACATTGAATAAGCAATTAAGGAAATTGGAGAAAAATTTACAGTGGGAGTAAAGATTCAATGAGAAATAATTTCCACTCTGAGATTTGCTGATAACATCGTCATTTTAGCCGACATACCAGAGGAATTGAATGAGTTTTTAAACGGTAATGCCTTGAGGAAAGAATTAATGATGAAAATTAATAAATGTAAAACAAAAATATTGGAATGCAGTCGTGGTTAGTTAATGTTGTTTTAAAGGGCGGAATCACGAGGTCATCTGGCCCTGGAATGCAGTCGAAAGAAATCAGAAACCCCTAAGGATGTCGAATCGGCAGGTGAAAAGCTAAAGGAAATATGAGACTTCTGTTACTTAGGAAGCAAAATAACCAGTGATGGATGAAGCATAGCGGATATAAAAAGTAGGTTAGCACAGGCAAGGAAAGCATTTCCACAGAAAAGGAATCTGTTGATATCTCGATATATAAAAATCGATTGACGTGCATTAGTCTCGCAAAAACTCGAAAAACTACTGGTCCGATTTCACTAAAAATTTTACAATTTGTTCTCATTATGGCGGACTGTTTAGCAAGTGGTTTGAACGAAATCGAATACGTAGTTTCTTAACCCTTTATAGGTTACTGGTAAGTATACTTACCACTTGCTCTCTAGGTCCATATTATGTGCAAAAACCTATTTACACTAAACATTATAGTTGATCACCAGAGCTCTAAATGGTCTCTGGTATAAATACTCACCACTTTTTGGAATTCGCGCTCCACTGCCACATTGATCACGTCATGACTAAAAGTGGTAAGTATGTATACCAGCGTGCTCTACCGGCTGTGTATTGGCGCGTATTGAGGAGTAACATGCTCGTATGAAGATATCAGCCACAACTTTTTCTTTGAAAGGTAAGAATATCATACAGTATATATTATAGTATTCATAGTCAAGTAATATTACACATTACTGAACGTACAGACAACAATATATTTGAAAGAAGCGCAGTATGCATGGTTACCGAAAAATCACGGAGTTTTCTGCCGTTTTTCTTACTTTATTTACGTTTCCTACCGGAGTATGTTTGGTTATGCGGATTATTATTTGCATTTTATGAAGCTTCTAGTTCCTTATTAGCATAGTCCCGCTAAGATGTTATATTGATGTAATGAGTAAGGTGTTCCGAAAATGGAGATTATGTGCAATGACTTATAAAACGAAACCTAGTAATTGTCATGTATAACCTCCAAATCATTCATAAAGCATGCCAGTGTTTATTTGTAACATAATTTGATAGTTCAGTGTATGGTTCTATCCCTTCTTGTCTTTATTACAGGCATGGCATACCAATATAGAAGATGGTTAGCAGAGGATGAGTTAGTGGAGGAACTGAACCGGGTTACGGATGAAATGGCTGAAGATTCAGATGTAGGCGGTGATGAAGATGCAGAAGACTGTCTACCTGTAAATTTGAGCAATTCGGTCGGTTCTGAGAGTGCAGAGGCAGTCCCATTTGATATCAATAATGCGCCAATTGTCGATACAGAAGATGAGGAAGAGGAAGAAGAGGCAGAAGATAACGGAGGTGAAAGTGATCCTTCAAATGATAGGCGTAATGAAATACGGTGGTCAAAGCATTGTAAGGTACCACAGCAATTTTCTTCTACAGCTTTTTCTGAGCCATTCGGTTTATCGCATAAAGCTGAAGTAGATATAAACAGTCCGTTGAAAATGTTCATGTTGCTCTTACCTACAACGTTTCTGCAGCTCATTGTTCTTCAGTCTAATTTGTATGCTTCACAACATCATTGTGAACTTGGCTTATTCATTGAGGAACTGAAAGCATTTCTTGGGTTACTAATTATAATGGGGTTCAATACTCTACCTAGCTTCAGACTTTATTGGAGCAATGACAGCAACTTCCACAATAATAGAGTTTCAGCAGTTATGTCAGTGAAGCGGTTCCTCAAGATTTTGAGATTCCTACACCTGAATGATAACTCAAAAATGCCAAAGAAAGGAGAACAAAATTATGACAAAATGTACAAGCTGAGACCCTTGTTGAATCATCTGAATGCTGTTTTCAAGGACGTATTCCATCCTTCACGTTTCCTTTCGATAGATGAATCCATGGTTAGCTTCAAAGGTCGAAGTTCTCTAAAGCAGTATATGCCAATGAAACCTATAAAGAGGGGATTCAAGATATGGGTAATAGCGTGTGCAGTAACAGGGTATTGTTTAGGTATATCAGTGTATGAAGGCAAGCATGAAGGGGATAGCACTGAGTTTTCATTAGGTGAACGTGTAGTAACCAAACTTTGCCATGCATTTGAGGGTTTAGGGTACTGCTTGTTCTTTGATAATTTCTTTTCTAACATTGTTATGATGAAGAGACTCCTAACGAAAAGTTTCTTCGCTTGTGCGACAATCAGACAAACAAGAAAATTTTTCCCCAAAGACAAGCTTCTTCCTGACAGAATGTTGAAAATGGGCGAAAGTGATGCAGTTATGGCTGGTGATGTTGGTGTTTCAAAATGGAAGGACAGAGGTAAGAAGTGTGTAACTGTTATCAGTACAATGCATGATGCTCAATCCAAAGCACAGGTGCTGAGGACTAACAAAGAGGGAAAAAGAGATCTTGTTTCTTGTCCAGAATCTGTGAAGGATTATAATGCCTACATGGGTGGAGTTGATCATTTTGATCAACTTCATTCTACATACAACATATCCTGGAAATCTCGCAGGTGGTGGATGAAAATTTTCTATTATTGCATTGAAGCTTGCATTGTCAATAGTTATATATTGTACAAAATCACCTTGAAAGAATGCAGTCCGAACACAAAACCACTCACTCACCTAAAATACAGGTCATTGTTGGCAACGGAACTCATTGGGTCATTCTGTGGACGAGTGAAGAAAGGTCCAGTGGCAATGGTCGGGAGAGGAAAAAACAGAAACCACCCAGACGGGCGAAAAACAATCCCAAATGCTACAAGACTTACTAATGTAGGAAATCATCTTCCAAAAAAGGGTCCTACTTTTCGAAGATGTGCTCACTGTAGCACTTCAAAAAAACAAAAACGTTCCATAACAGTGTGTGTTCTGTGTGATGTAGCTCTTTGTTTGAAATGTTTTATACCATTCCACAAACCTGGCATATAAAGTCTGAAGTTCATTCTGTCTTCAGTGTCCACTACATTGTAAGGCTAATTTATGCAATTCGCAGTGTTATCTGATTATTTATTTGTGTTTTTGCAATTTATAATCTACTAACAAATTATTTAGATATCCTCACTTACAATAAATTTCAGTTATGATTGTAAAATAAATATTTAGAAGACTAGATTTTGTATATTTCATTGTATCAAAGAAATGGTAAGTATTCTTACCAGAGACCATTGACTGTAATATAGTGCTATAAACGGTCTCTGGTAAGTATACTTACCATGCCTTATCATTGAGGCAATAACAAAATTAGGCCAAATAACTTCAAAATCATTATTTTCCTTCCCTTACGAGATGATTTATCCATTTTTCAAATTTTAGTTTTGTTCCCCAGAGTACTGCCCTACAAAGGGTTAAATTAATTTTAATTAAAAACCCACACCAATATTGAATAAAATAATTTGACGGACAGATGGCGACATAGTGCATCAACTTCAAATCTTCTTTGAGCAATGAAAACATCCCATACTACACTGACCGACACGAAAAACGCAACACCCAATAAATGATGTGAAATTATTGTGTAATTTATCTATTTAATCAAAGTGAAGCACTTTAACCTATTTTTTTTAGACGGGGTATGTTATTGGTGTTGCTTTGCAAGCAAACAATGAAGTGTAGATTGTTGATTGCACTAGCCTCAATTTATTTTTACCGCGCAACTTGGAAAACACATCACTGGATGTAACCCAATAATGTGTTCCCGCTCTTATAGCGCCTAGTGTTGTACTTTCAATTGTTCCCTTTTCAACCACATGTGTTTGTGGGATATTTCTGTGATTGTTGTAATTAGCTTTCTGGAACAAACATGCCCTTAAGCCCTGAACAAGCTGCAAAAGTTGTAGCTTTGGTGGAAGATGGTCGCAGCATGCATTACATTGCAGAAGTGTTGAGGATTACAGCTTCCACGATTTCCAGAACCGTACGAAGGTACAGGGAAACTGGAGGCTTTGCAAGGAGACCAGGATCAGGCCCGAGAAGAACAAAATCGAAGAGAGATGTCCGCTTCTTACAACTTCAAGTTCTTCACGACCGTCACTCCACCGCCATTGAAGCACAAAATCGACTCCACCAAGTTCGAGGGGTCGATGCTAGTGAGAGAACCGTCCGAAGAAGATTGGAAGAAGCCAATCTTCAATCCAGAAGACCAGTTACAGACCCAGAACCTACCAGAGAACATCGCACAGCTCGACTACGTTTTGAAAGGGAACATCATGGCTGAACAGTACAGAAATGGGAACAAGTGTTGTTCGCCGATGAGTCGCGATTTGGCCTCCGATCACCTGACGGAAGAGAGAGGGTCTGTAGAAGGCCAGAGGAAAGGTATTCCCCTTGCACATTCTCATCCAGGACGCCATTTCAGGGTGGTTGTGTGATGGTGTGAGCAGGAATCAGTATGGCTGCAAGGGCGGATTTGGTCTTCGTGGAGAATGGGAGCCTCACTGCACATCGGTATGTGGAGGAAATCCTTCTGGAGCATGTCGTACCTTTCGCTCCATTTATTGGTGATGATTTCACACTAATGCAAGACAATGCACGCCCACATGTTAAGAAAGTTCTTGGGTGAAGCAGGGATTCATGCTATGGCTTGGTCTGCTCGAAGCCCTGATTTGAATCCTCTTGAGCACGTTTGGGACCGGCTGGGGAGAAGAGCCCATCAGTGCTTTCCAGAGACCCTACAGGACCTACGGAATGTCCTCCTGGAAGAATGGGAGATGATTCCTCAACAGCATTAATCAGGAGCATCCCTGAAAGGTTGAATGCCATCATTGGTACAAGAGGTGGCAAAACACACTTTTAAAGATGCGAACAGAGGTCTCCGAGATCATCTCCGAGGTCTGTGAAGTAATGTGTGAAGTGTATAAAATCAAAACAGAAGTGAGGACCTTTAGGACTTGACTCAAAATTTCCCGCTCTTTTAGCGCTCTTTCCTTGAAGTGTGCATCACTGGTTTAATTTTTAAATTTGTGTATAATTATCATTTATTTTCCATTGTTAGACACCTACATGGGACAGAACTACAATATTTCATCATCATATAGTAGATTAGTGTTATAAAAGTGTCATAAAAGTGTCATAAATTTGAAATAAATTTAAGTTTTTTTAAGAAATTGAAGTGTTGCGTTTTTCGTGCCGTCAGTGTATAATCCCTTTGATCAATACCTGCAATAAATTAATACTTAACAAAACAATCATTCATATCTCTATATACTGTATATTCCAATTCAGCAGATATATAATAATAAGCACATAACATCCCTTTTAACCTCTATCTGGGTTGGGGACGTTGTGGCGGAGCAGTCAAGCTGTTTGCCTCTCACCAAGGTAGACCGGGATCGATTCCCGGTCAATATGAGATTTTCGAAGTGAAATGCCATGTCCCATGGTTCGAATTCCACGTAAAAAGGAGGTCCCGTGGCTCAGGGTCGCGAAATCAATGGTCACAAAAAAAAACGACAAGCTACCTTGCTTTTCTAACGATTTTGAGACCCCCAGAGGGCTAGTATTTCGCTCTGATCAGGTTTTATAACTGTCAAGAGAGGCTGGCATAGAAACACCGTTAAAACACCGATCTCCTATGCTGGGATTCGATCCTGCAACCTCGGACTAGAACTGCAGCATTCGATTAGAGACTGAGGGAAGGGGAAGGCACAAGAACAAAAGCATGGGTGCCTGGGAGAGGGGTGTAACCAGTTTCCTATTCAAATGTTGTGAGACCTTGAAACCCTTCCACCATAATGGGCCACAGCAATACGGTTTACAAAGCACTTCGGGATTCTTGTAATCAACTCACGCTACAAGCATGCGGTGGAGATAGCAGCAAAACCAGCCGAATATGTCAAGGAAGGCGCGTATTATGAGAAAACGTTTGTGGTTTACAACATTTAAAAATTCAGCATATCTAATTTAGCATTTGTGTAGCAAATTGGTTAGAAGTGAAGATTTCATTCAACCTCTATAAATGAAGTATGCTTTCTGTCGGAGCATTTCGAGTTTTCGGTTGAAACTGGATTTACTCCCGATTAACCTCAATTTAATTTTTGTCCGTTTTCTATGGGTTGACGTCTAAACCAGTGGAGCAAACTGCGAGATTCGTATTCCACAGTGGGGGCTTTCCCTGCGCCGTGTGACGGAAGAAGCATGTTGAGTCAGCACCAGTTGACTAGCATCTACCATTATACAACATCGCATCGGGAAGCCCCGCATGCGGCCACAACTTGTTTACATTCCCAGCTGGCAAGTTACCTTAATTGAGAGAGACTTTTGAAGTACTGTAACTTGTCTCGTATCCCATGAGCATGGTTAGGTATAGTACAAAACAACAAATTTTCCTGGTGAAAACTTATATTCTCAAGAAGTGTTCCAGTAAATGTGTTCGTACGTTTCATTGCCAAGTAATTTTTACTTGTGGGGGATCCTCAAACAAAAGTATACAGAAGCAACCCGCATACTCGGGAGGCTCACGAGAAAGAAAAAACTGCACAGATACGAAATAACCGTGAGGATGAATTACAGCGAGTGTACCAAAACTTCCTCCGTTGGTGCAATGTGTGTTTAGAAACTGAAGGGCAGCAGTCCCAGCAACTATTCTGAAATTCATGGAAGTAATGTTGAACTAGTTAGGCGCTAAGCTGTTGCTAGGCAGAGTGCCCCGGCCGTCTCACGGTGCATCCGAGGCTGCGATCTATAGGGAGTGGCAGGTACACTAGACAAATTATATTTATGTAATACAAAGGGGTTAGGTGATTAGGATAAAGCCTCAAATCCCGGCAGTTTGTATCCATATCTTGACACGAAACTAGTCTCAGACACGATTTCGTAAAACGCGCACGAGACTACTACAAATTAATCACCACACCAACGATAAGACGAGAAGCACATCCTCCAGACATGAGTGTATCTCCAAGTATCTATCATTCACTTCTCACAGATCACAAAATAAGTCCATAGCACGCTGCTTAAACAATCTCCAGCAACGAGTTAGATGATCGATTCTCTTCAGTTATTATATGTTTATTGCTACTCCACCTTTACTCCACAGGAGATTTTCGACAAAGGATGTGCTAATATTGATTTCCTGTGTTTTATTACAATGGTTATATAAGTACTTACCTCATCACGGGACATGGAGTTAATATAGCTTACTCCACGATTAGCGGTTTAGATACCGAAGATGTCTTGCATTTTTCTGTCACAGAACTTTTCTGCGGTGAATGGGGTATGACCTAGACATTGTCGTAATAAAATTATTTCTTTTACTCTGTAAACTTGCCAACGACAGGTATTGAGAGCTAGTTAAAACATAATTTAACCACACAATATTGCTCGTCGTTTACGAAAGTAAACAAAAAGATACCTTACATTAAAAAAAAAACATTGAATCAAGGACAACCAAAGATTGGTTTCGAATCCACTCATTTTCCGTTTTCGAGGCGCACGCGAGGCGCCCTCGGCTATTCCCAAAACTTATGTTCTAACAGACGGCTTAATCATTCGAGATTTACCCTACTGATAGGGGTTTTCCTCGACCTAAGCATTTGACATAGTCTCACTCATCCGAAAGAGAGCTCCCCAATTGCAGAGAAATCTCATATAGGTCGTTGTATTCTGCAATGGTGGGATCTTAGCTATAAATATCGGTCGTATGTAGTGGGAAGACTTGACCATGGCAAATGCCTCGCTGCCCCACAACACAAATCTTTTAAGGGTATTGCAAAGCGCTATAATTGGGTATGTCCGGGTGTCGATAAAAACATCTATTCTACAGAAAGACTCTGTATATAAAGTCGAAGTTCCAGCTGCGACGATCCTGAAATTCACATTTACCGCACACGTTGAACAGCAAGAAGTAAGAGCAGCCACTTTAAAAATAAAACTTGCAAAGGCATTTAACAGCTATGGAGGTACGTTTGTATTATAAATAATATCACTGAACATTCAACGAAGTTGCGAAGGACCGACTAATTCCACACGATTGACGGAGGAAGGCGTGGCAGTGGTACCTTAAAGAGAACCTGATAAAGATTTAACAAGCCGACGAAAGTGAAGCTATGAAGCAATGCTTCACCAGGCTGGGGGCACAATCGTCATTACATCCGCATCCGGGTACGGGCCCTCAGGGAAATGATAGAATGGAAATACGAGGAAAGTACCACAAGGAATTAACATCTAAAACAAAATGTACGAGTCTGCCGATCATGTTATCAGCAGAAAGGCTGGTTAGGTCCTGAAGTTCTGTACATAAAAAATATGTATCCACCGAAAGTAAGCAAATTACGTGGCTCCTAAATGAGGAAACACATTTATAGAAATGTCTTGAACGGAGCGGTGTAGCTCGGCCATGGGGCCATGCTACAGCCTCAATTTGTAGACGAAAGGGTTCGAAGCCCACCATCGGTCATTCTTGAATGGTTTTCAGTGGTTTTACAATTTTCAACTCCAAGGAAATACAGAGATGGTGCCCTCCAACAGGCCTGGCCCCAGTTTCTTCTCCGTAACTTTTCTAACGAGGCGGCAAATTACTGTAAAAACCTATGAGCCAAATACAGTAAGGTCCCTATAGAACGGAGCTTTCCAAAGGCCATGCCACAGACAGGTCGCAATAACTCACCGTCAAATGTACAGTCTAGCATGTGCCGATTATAACAGTGGGATGCTGTCATAGCATTTATTACACATGCAGCTGGCAACCTTAGTTGTGATAATTAAGCCTTATGTGAAGTAATGTAGGCTGCCTCGTATCCCGTGAACATGGCTAGGTATAGAACAAAACATAGAATTTTCCTAGTGGAAACATCTTCTCAAGAAGAAGTTTGCAGTAAATTTGTTCGAAGCTTCAGCGCTGAGAGATTGCTACTTGTCCGAACCACAAACAAGAAGTATACAGAAACAATCCGCGTACTAAGGAGGCTCTCGAGAACGACATTACTGCACTAATACGAAATATCAATGAGGATGAATTACAGCGAGTGTACCAAAACTTTCTACGTTGGTGCAACGTGTGTTAAGAAAATGAAGGACAGCATCTCTAGCAACTACTATGAAACTCATGTAAGTAATGATTATTAGATAAGTTAAAACGTGTAAATGTATTGAACTAGTTGGGCGCTACGCTGCTGTTAGCGCCAGTGCCTTGCTCGACAGGCGGCTAACCAGAGTGCCCCGGCCGTCAAAAGGCTGGAAGTTCCGTTCTGTAGAGACTCATTTACACTCGTTACCTGCCTTTAACAAATCTGAAATCAGTGCTCCAGAATCCGTCAAGAGTCATAATACAGTAATTTCAATATCACTAAAGTATGAGGGTAGGGGAGTTGAGCTATTGTTGATATGGCCCAGTAGCATTGAAACATTTACAACGAAAGGGAAAGTGACTTCATCTAATTCTTGTTTATGGAAATTAAAACTTGCGTGCGTGTGCTTATTATGATGCATGTGCGTGTTCAATTACCTTGATCTTTCCCTGATGGGCATGCACCAAGTACTGTACCAAGGAGATTTTTAATTTTCGGACTATTTAATACCAGTGAATGACCATGTCATATGTTGTATTTATACCTTTAATTATTCCTGTTTTTACGGAGTCTGGGATGAGTTCACTATGTGACGGATGGTCTTCAAGGCCGGATGCCCTTCCCGACGCCAAATTCGTTGGAGGAATTAATGAGAGATTAAATGAAAACAAGTTGTTTGAGTCTTCCGTTTTTTCACTGGTTTGATGCAGCCCTCCATGGCTCCCTGTCCTGAGCTAATAGTTTCATCTCTACATAGCTACCTACATCCGAGGCATCTGTTTAACATATTCTAACCTAGGTCTACCCCTACAGTTCTTGTCCTCGACCCTTCCTTCCATAACTAAGCTTGCTATTCCTGGGTGTCTTAATGTGTGTCCTACCAACCGATATCTTCTCTTCATTTGATGTCGCCAGAAACATCTCCTACTTGTCTTAATACCTCTTCATTTGTTACCCTATCTACCCATCTGATCATCATTCTCCTGTATAAATAATACCACATTTCAAAAGCTTCAATTCTCCTATTTACTGCAGCACCAATAGTCCAAGTTTCACTTTCATATAGTGCCACGCTCCAGACAAAGCTTTCAAAAATGACTTCGTAGTACCGAAATCTATATCGGTGTCAAATGATTATTTTTCTGTAGAAATGCTTTCCTTGCCTGAGCCTACCTACTTTTTATATCCTCTTTGCTTCGTCCATAACTGGTTACTATGCTTCCGAAGTAACAGAAGTCTCCTATTTCCTTTAGCATTTCACCAGCCAATTTGATGTCCATAGAGGTTTCTGATTTATTTCGGCTGCTTTCCATTTATTGATTTTCATCACGAATTATTTCCTCAAGACGGAGTCCATACCATTCAAATCCTCCGGCGTGTCGGCCAAGATGAGGATGTCATCAGCAAATCTCAAGAGTTAATACACATGAATGAAAATATGCCATGGATTAGGAATGACGCATCGTGGAAGGGACCGCGAAAACAATCTCAAGAACGGCTGACTAACTGTGGGATTCTGGTCTTCAGTCTCCGGAGATAGCCTTGTGCCTTAGAGCGCGTGGCATAATGACGAGTTTAGGTTTAATGACCAATTCAACAATTAACAGTTAATTGAGAAATCTAAGGTACCGGTAGAATAACAAATAATTAACCATACATTGTAGTACGAGTGCGCACTTCGCGACTTTTAACAAGTATACTAAGTGCTTTTAAGCAATTTAAGTGGGTAACAATTTCAATTCAATTTCATTTTTTAAGAATTTTGAATCTCAATTGCATTTGGGAGGTATTTTGAATTTCAATTGCATTTTGTGAGTATTTCGAATCTACATTACATTTTGTGAGTATTTTGAACCCAAACTACATTTTGTGCATATTTTTCAATTGAAATTCCTTTTGGGAGTATTTTCCTTCTAAATTACTTTTTGTAAGTATTTCCACTCTACATTTTGTGAGTCGTGTCAATCTGAGTTCCTTTTTGCAAGTATTTTCAGTTATGGTTTACATTTCATTGTCATTTTCGCTATCACCCAGACCATTAGGAGCCGATAACCTAGATGTTAGGCCCCTTAAAACAACAAACATAATCATGGCTGTCACCCCGGAGGTACAAATAATACACACAAACACACTAGTACAGTCTTCACAATAACACATGTTATCACACAAAATACGCGGGGTCTACATTGGTGTTAAAAAATAATAATAATATTGTGCGCTGAGAAGGGCCAAGAAAGTTTAATTCCGGTGTGAGGGCTGGAACGGGGTACATTCAGCCCCGTGGGGCAAAACCCATCTCAGCCATCATGTAAATGGTTTCCCCACTTCTACTCCAGGAAAATGCTGGGATGCTTCCTAACTTATGGCTACGGCCGCCACTTTCCCAATCTTACCTCCAATTTATAAATACACTAGTATAGCCATTACAATGACACTGGTTATCACGCAAATTTCACACACCCAAGTGCACGGGGCAACGTTGGGGGGGGGGGGGTGTAAAAGGAAGCAACAACATAGCTTGAACTGTGTGCTGAGAGGGGGATGTGGAATGTTGGCTGTAAATCTCTCACGCGATTGTCGCATTTAAAACGAGGAAATGCGTGAAAGGCTCATGAAAAACGCGAAAATGAGTCTTCCTAAGCCTTGAATGCCCTACTATTGTCGAATCGGAAGAGAACAAGGGTTGGCATAGGGAGGTTGAAAGAAGCGTAGTCTGGCAATGCAATGCCGGACCCAGAAGATGATCCGTAGTTGCTGAAAGGTGTGAAATTTCAGCATGCACAGAGGTGGTGTGTAAGTGATGAGACTCGTTTTACAACTAAGCGGGAAGTATTGGGAACATGTTAAATCTAGGTCAGCTGCTCTAGTGACAACTATTCTTTGCCGGTAAGTGGGCGTTGAACTACTGTAGTTGGTCTGCTTCCTTGTCGTTCATTATGCAGTTGTGCGAGGTCTGGCCAGTTCTTTCTTTTTTCCTCTCTTGGAATGGTCAGGGACTGGGGTGAGGTCACGGAGGCCTTTTTTTTTACTGCCTTTCCTGTAGTAAGAATAACATGACCCTCACCTTGACGATCGTCTTTGTTGGCTGCTCTTCAGCTTTTTATATATATATATATATATAGATGTTAAGTTCATCGGTAAAATAGCCCTCCAAGGACGTTCTCTTCAGTGCGGGAATCTCACGGTTTTTTTTTTCAGCCGTAGCTTCTTATTAGATTTCCTTTGGAGAAGGAGTATTTTGCTTGGCTTGGGGAGAAGTCTTTATTCCAATCCAGTGTCGGCTGGTGGCCTTTTATTTTTGTTTGTTTGTTTGGGTGTAGCATACTCTTTAAGAGTTCCAAGGAATTTATACTGAATTGTACTAAATAATACACAATGCAATTTAGATTGAAAATGCCATGCTCAGATTCAAAATACTCACGAAATGCAATTGAAATTGAAAATTCAGTAAGTCACTTACAAAATGTAATTTAGATTAAAAATACTCACAATATGTCAGCCCGCTATCCAAAATACTTACAAAATGCTTACAAAATGTAATTTAGATTCAAAATACTCACAATATGCCAGCCCGCTATCTAAAATACTTGCAAAATGCAATGTAGATTGAAAATACATACACAATGAGGTTGAGATTCAAAATACTCACAAAATGTAATTTAGAGACTCGGAGAGCCAATTCATAAAAACAGGGCGGGAATCTTAAAGAAAAAAGGAACTATAATGAAAAGAAAAAGAAGGCTGATCCCTAGAAGAATGAGGGATCAGGAAAGATGAGAGAAGGGTCAATTAAGGTGGGAAAGGAAAATACTCCCTAGGCCTCGGATACCCTAATACCGTCGGGGTCGGAAGAGAACAAGAGTTGACCAAGAGAGGTCGAAAGGAAAGAAGACGGAGAGGAGCCCGGCACAAGTAAGTGGAAGCAATGCCGGACTCAGCTGGGGTCCCGTGGTCGCCAACCAACGACCCACTAGATGTGAGCCCCTGGGCAGGGACAGCCAAGAACGAAAGCCGCTACACCACGAGATGATCTCAGCTCAAGTAACTTAAAAGAGACGAAAGTGCGCCGACAATGACTTCGGTAATAAAAATGTTTTTAATACCATCTCCTGCTGACACAGCACACCATAGGCCCTATACACTAACAAGCCAAGACATTATGACCACCTGCATAATATAACTGCTCTTCTCCTGCATGCTACCAAAACAGTTCCGACCCGCCGAGGCCAAATACGTTATGTAATACATAGGCCTACTGTAGTTTCAAAACTGACGTGAGAACCTTGCTATTTTCTCGTCACAAACCAACCAAAATGCCCTAATAAGACAGTCCTTCAGAAAAGATCGTCAAAAATTAATTCACATGTAATAAAAGTTAATTCATTTACACATTTGAGAAATCCCACTCATCAGTCTCGTCCACTTTTCTGACAAAAATTTGTCTGATAACCCATGTTATGGTGATGACGGAAATACTGTTATGGAACTGGGAAACTAGATGCAATCTCGGCATTTGTCACGATGCATGTGAAGAAATCTTCCCACACACACATACAGTACATGATGGCGACTTAAGCGTCGGGATTCAAACCTCCAATATCCAGCTACCCAGTCCAATCATTGCACGTGCCGTAAAAAATTCGGTTATGTTGGTGGGTAGAAATATTTAAAAATGAGCATGTTTACAGATAGTATCACCCAGAGGGTAAATTTAAAACATAAATATAAATGTCCGCCACGCCGACGAAATTTTTGGGCATAAAACAACAGAGTTTGTGACTGTCGAGGTCAGAAATTAACGGGAAATCTGTAGATATAGCCTTGTATGGACCTCAGCATATGCCCCTGAAGTTTTTCATGAAACCCGATATGTTGTCAGTCTTTTGCGGGATGAAACGTCAATAGAATGTTTGGATATAGTCATGTCAAAACCATACGGCTGCACAGGGCTGGGAGAAGAGGGGAGATGGCCTTAGTGACATACGAGGGACAGCTGGAATACGTAATTTATCTTACAGCTCATTTAATAACCACACTTACTAGCACCTGCTTCATTACAGCCACACTTCCGGCAATCCCAGTAAACTGACATTCCCTGTGTGAATTAGTGGAAAGGATTTAATTATCCAAATGCCACGTTAACTTTGAGCCATGCGTACCCAGGAAAATTATCAGGCCGTCCTGTTAATTCCATGGAAAGTGACACTGCCGTTTTTGCCGAAATCAACAACGGACAGAATGACAGGGGATTTGCCATTCAGTATGCCATTTTGTTGCAGTCCTCAAATGCCGATTTCCAATTGAAATTCAAAGGGGGCGTGGTCAAGCTGCCTGCCTCTTACCAAGGCGGACTGGATTCGATTCCGGGTCAACGCGTGTAGTATTTTGGGGTGTGAGATTTCACGATCCTGTGGTTCGGATTTCACGTAAAAATTCACAGATGACCTCGCTGTTCCGATGTTCATGATCGCGAGGTTAACGATCATGCAGAACTACAAGCTTCAGTCCTTTTTTTTTTTTTGAACATTTTACCACCTATGGATATTCTGCATTAATTATTTCTTTTTGTCATCAGTCTCTGGCGCACCCAATCTACACATATAAAAAAAAAGTTTTGCATATTGGCATGGAGTACAGTGAGGACGGAATTATTTCTCAATTAGTGTCCACGCCTGCTCTACACAATACATTGAGATCGGGAGCATAGGCAAGCAATTCCATTCTGTGAATACCATTCTCCGGAAGAAAGCTCTGTGCGGGCGAGCGTTGTCGTCTACGAAAGTGAAATTTGGGCCGAAATTGTCAGCATAGCTTTTCACTACAGTTGCCAGGATAGTATCCCTGTAACGTATGCCTGTCATACGCCCTGGGATGTACACGAGGGGTTCGGCGAACATACATAATGCCACATTGCCACCCCAGAACATTGCACCACCTCCTCCCTGTTGGTAACTGTCTTTGATGTATTGGTCGTGCATACGTTCAAAGGGTCGTCGTCTCCACACTCGCACAGATCTTTCCTCATTGACACAAGCGATATAGCCTACACGCACCCAGGAACGTATAATGAAACCATTACGACTCTTAGTCAGCAATACGCATAACTTGTTTTGATGTGCGTATGATAAATGTTATCTAAAAAAAAAGAAACAAGAGAGCTCAGTTCAACTGCAAAATTAACATCAAGTGAGTAAAAACAAGGACAGATGACCTCGGTTCCGCCCCTTTAAACAACTAAGTAAAATAAAGTTCACATTATGTAGGTCTGGTCTAAATTTTATAAACCAGTTTCAATTCAAGTTGAGAAATATACAAATCCCCATCATTCCATTTCAAGAAGACAGTTTTTGTAATTTTTTTACTGATCTGTAATATGCAACGTGGAGGATTTCAGGCTAGGCTACTCGGTCATGCATTATGTAAATATTTTTTTAAAATAAAAAATTATCATCAAGGAGAGGGGAAACCCAAGGTAATTCAATTAGTTTTAATTAATTTTATAAGACAGTTACTGAAGAGGTCAACAAAGTGGCCGAAACTGGCATAATATTATATTTTCAAAACTATTTATTGACGTAGGCCTAGGTGTATAAATTTAATAAACACTAACGGTATTTTACTTATGATTATGTAAATAATACAAGTCATTGAGATGTCTGAGCACGTGGGACTCAACAGAAGTTGTCTTTGCTAGCCATAGTGATTTGTAATCAAAGTGGTCATAAAAATTAATTTCTAGGATACTTTTTTTTTAATATAGTTCTAGCTGGCAAAATAAATTACCATAGTTGTATGAGATAATTTTTTTTTTGGGGGGGGAAGACTTTTGCAATAACATTAACAGAAAACCTTGAGTGATTCTTTAGAAGCAAATTTACAGCTGCCCAACTGCAAGCATGGTTAATGGCCTGGTGGACAACCTGTCCCATGGTTGCAAGGAAACACACAGCTCCATCATTTTATTGTCACTCTTTGCACCTAGGTAACCACCATGAAGCCTACATTTCATTCTTATAATTCTTAATTAACAATCATCCCACCCCTCTAAGGATCAAGAAACTCTTCAGCTGCAAGGAAACACACTACTGTACTTCACCTCTTCTAACCCTTATAGTGCCAGGGACCAATATATCGGCCACGTTATTTATAAAATTTTTATCATCATCCCCAGCCGTGCAGTGCAATCAATGTTGACAAGAAAACACGGGTATCACTCTCTCTCTGGATATATCGATGTTCCGTGAATAATTGGATCCATAATAAGTATACTTTCAACATGCTGCAATCAGCTGACTGCCTGCGCTTGTTATCTTTTGAAGTAGTGTTTATTTACGTTCTTCCTCTGAGCTAATTAAGATAGGCCCTCCTAGGTTGCATAGGCTATCAAATTATATGAATGAATGAAAATCCACAGCCTGCTTCCAGTCTCCGACCGGGTCAGGAATGGAATGAATGAAGCCCCGATCTAGCGGCGAGGATATGAACTGTGCCGGCTGCCGAGGCCTGGCGCACTCCTCTGGGGTGATGATTAAATGAATGACAGATGAAATGAAATGATAGTGGAGAGTGTTGCTGGAATGAAATATTGACAGGGAAAACCGGAGTACCTGGAGAAAAACCTGTCTGCCTCAGTTTTGTCCAGCACAGATCTCACATGGAGTGACCGGGATTTGAACCACGAACCCAGCGGTGAGAGGCCGGCGTGCTGCTGCCTAAGCCACGGAGGCTTCTATCAAATTATATGAAAATTTCTAATTTAAATCTTATAAAATTTGAAGTGTTTTAGTGAAACAAATGTATCAAAGTGGCCTATTAATTATTTAAAATATATTTAATAAACATTTATTGCAACCAATGGCCATATCAAATAAATTAACATACAATAAAATATAAGGAAATGCACCGTGTGCGGATTGGAAAATAGAATCTACATTCTAGGAGATAATTTTTATTAAAACATTGTAATGTCACTATAATAGCTTGGCATTTTACTTTTTATTCTCGAGTCAGAAAACATCAAATAAAACACAGATACAAATTCTATGACTACAGACATTATATAATATTAGACCAAAACTTTGCCACTTTCACTGTATACTGTGATGCTTCATAAAGTTCATCTTCTGTGCAGGAGGTCGGACACAGTCTACACTGAAGCAATGTTTCACAGTGTGATATTCTCCAGTCACACTGAATGCCATCTTCCTTAATGTAGCCCCACTTTGCAAGATTGGTCTTAGATCTGCCCACTCCTGATCTTAATCTATTCAAGGATTTCCATGTTAACCAATCTTGATCATGACCATGAGGTAAAGTTTCGGCTATCCTTTTCCAGCCCAGGAGAGGAGATTCCTTAGTTTTCCATAATTCTAGCTACACCTAGGTAATCACTAATCACTTACTTACGTAGCCCACATTTCTTTTTCACATTTCCTAAGCAAACTTTTCACCACTCAAAAAGTCAAGAAACAAGCCAAATGTATTTTTGATGCTGTTATAAAGGTCAGAACACAGATCATCTGCTCCTTGTAACACAGTTAATATACAAATTGTGACGATTCACAAATTTGAGATGGATGCCTAAAGAGAGCAAACAGCCTATTTACTATAAATAAATATTTGTTTGCTCGTCCCTTATGCGTACATATAGGCTACCATTCATACGATTGCGATAAAATGTTGGCAAGTTATTGTGCACACACCAGGGATGGTTATAGACATAGTAAATCCAATTTACAATAGATAGCGCGAGAGTAGTTTCAACGAATTCCCATATGCGTTCATAAACCATTCATATGAATGCATTGGAACTTTGGTGAGTTGTTGTGTAAATTCCTGCGAAGGTTTCTGGCATAGTAAATCCATTTTCCAATAGGTAGCACACAAGTAGATTCAATAAATGTGGGAAGGCGCACGATTTGTTTAAAAAAAATCCTTTATGCGTTCATATACCAATCATCCGAATGTGATGAAACTTTGGCGAGTTGTGTACACTCCTGCAAAGGTTTTTGCCTTAGTAAATCCATATTACAATGGGTAGCGCACGAGTAGATTCAACAAATGTGTGAAGGCGCACGATTCGTTTCAACAAATTCCCGTATGCGTTCATGAACCATTCATACGATTGCCATTAAACTTTGGCAAGTTGTTTACACTCCTGCAAAGATTTCTGACTTAGTACTGTGCCCATTTACGATAGTGTGGCCCGGCGTGATTTCAAAGGGGGCGCGCTAATGACGTCAGCGAGCAGGTTCCGAGCTGTCAGCACAGCCGAGTTTGAACGAGCCGCGTGTTTCACATGGTGCCAACAGAAGTTTAAAGCTATTATTCTTATAAAGCTGTTGTTATGGAAGAAGGTTATACCAGCACTTCAGAATGAAGTTAGGGGTAATTCACCTGCTTAGTCCTGTTGTTTTATTGGAATTTACCAACCTTCTCGATCTTTCTATGGATATAGCCAATGAGACGTAAGATCCAACATTACGTAATGTGAGTTCACAGATCGATATGTGTCCTTGGAACAGTATATAAGCCAGAACTGGAAGAGGTCAGGTATCTCTCACATCTCACACAGACACAGTCATCGAGTTGTCATAATAGTCCACGTGTGTACATGACAGTGAAATACGCCGTTATTCTGAACGAGCGCTCCTTGGAGCTAGTCAACATATACAACGCCACTATGCCCGAGTGGACATAGACTTTGTGCTTCGTTTGTGGAAATATAACAGTGCTTTGAAACTTATAATATTCGCTGGTTGAACACTTCACCATATTCCAAGGTATGTGAGTGACTTGTAACACAAGTATATGACTTTGTCTTGTGCTATTCCCACCACTTATATCAAACGTAAGAACTGGGACCACCACATTGGACATTTGCAAGTGAGAGTAGGCTACCCTACCAACATACTTTTTCACGGGGAATTATCAGGCCAGATTCCACCCTTGATTTATCAAAGACATTATCAACAGGAACTGTTACCCATTTTCTTGTCCAGTCAGCAACTGGATTACATAAGTGGACTTCATTAATTGCAATGGGCCACGCTAGTAACATGACTTGTATGTATGAAGAACAGCCCCATGATAGAACAATTTCACTGCCCCAGTTAGTGAATATGGTTAGCAGCTAAGGCGGCGGAATGTGAGGAGATCATGCCAGAATGACCCATTAGGAACGAGGAGCAGGGCCATCTGCGGCATATTTCTGTGGAAACAGGAGAGCGGCGCGCTATAAGCATGTCCCATGTCCAGCGTGTAGAATTCTCAGATCCATGTTGCCCTGATTAGATCTGCGCCGAGGGAGTTGAATGCTTCATATGTCCCATGTCCAGCATTTTAGAATTCTCAGATCCGAGGTGCTTGGGTTCGATCTGCACCGAGGGAGGTCAACTCGCCACAGAAAACATGATCCGTAGACTTCCGAAAAGCCTGAATAACTTCTCGAGCCATGAATTTTCCGCCATTCCGATAAAACCATTTCACTTTCTCTATTATTAAGAGCGCATTTATATTTAAATGATTACACATTTTTAGGAGTAATTTTCCTTGCAGTCAAGTAGACTTGTAGCTAAGGTGCATCCTCAAAATTTTGTTTTCGATATTGCAGTAATAAGATGGGAAGTCGTACCCCATTCAGAATGCAGCAGAGTTATGACACAGTTTATGAATTAATAATTTTCTTACAGTATATATTTTTCCAATAATAATAATAAATGTCTATGCATGAATATTGATAAATAATGAAATAATGAAATATATGATCAGTTATGGAAGTAATATTCCTTTAGAATGACATAAATGAAAGACTATGATAAAAGTGTTGAATATGAGTAAACAATTAATTGTTAATGTAAAAATTGAGAGCATACGATTTGTTATCGTCTAGGGTTTTGTTAAATGAAGCTGTATTGATGTTGTGTTGTGCCAGTGCACTTTGTGAAAAGTTAATAGAGGCTTCGATCCTCATATGTAGTGGGAGTAGGCCTAATATCCTGAGAGCCACAGAAAGCTGTATGCTTGTTAATAGGAAATAAAATGGGAGATTTCGGGAGTCAGATCCTGTCCCATAAGCTTCAAAATGTTTCAAATCTTAAAGATTTACCCTATGATATTATCAGCTCCAATGATTAATTATTACATGCAATGTTGTCATGCCAATTTTTATCACCTGAATTCATGTCCAGTGATTTAAAATCCTGAAATTTATAAAGGATATTCCGAGCAAACTTCAAAGTAACCAAACTTTATTATTATTGTTGTAAAATTTCAAATGTAAAGATTTAACTGCTGTGCCCAAGAATAATCAATATGCGGTGTATTTAATTACGTTAAGAATTGTGTCGTTTTCTGAGAAAATCCAGAATAAAAATAAGAAACTTCGAGTGTGAAATTAATCCATCCTAGTGTCAGGATTGTAAATAAGTGAATAGGACGATTGAACAATATAACTTAAAAGTGCGAAGTGAAAATATAATTTTATGTCGTCTCTAAAATGTATAGATTAACAAATGAAAGTATAATTCATGAACATAGTCTAGCTCATCGGACAATATTAAATAAGACTATAGTGTATTTTGTTTGAGCGACATAGAATCCATTAGGGAATGCGTGTGTTATTTTTTTTACTTCTTCCAGTCGGCAGAAATTTTCTGAATAAATTTTTTTGGTGAATTGGTTTATTTTTAAATATGTTTTTAATTCTCTTGTTATATGTCATGACTCTTTCCTTTTTCCTTTACGGGGAGCATGAATGCAGTGTCTAGTAATTACAGCCCAAGCCCAGAACGCCTTGAGAGAGATCTCGTGCTAACACTGCATTTACTGCTACCTCGCATGTGGTTGTCTGTCACTCCAGGTGTACAGACGGGCACAGTACATTCATGTTATAATAGGTAGCGCACGAGTCGACTCAACAAATGGCAGACGGTGCGCGAATCGTTTAAACAAAGTCCCGTTTGAATTCATATACCATTCATCCAATCACGATGAAACTTGGGTGAGCTGTTGAGCACGCTCCGATATATGTTTCCGAGATAGTAAATCCATTTCACAATAGTTTAGAGGCTGTTAACGGAAAAAGAAAAAAATAATTTGTGTATCCAAAAGCATTACAACAAACAAAGTTACAACGCCAACACTTTCTTTGATTTCCCCTGCAACGCATGCCGGGTACAGCTAGTAAAATATAAAATATGAATAACAAACAAAAAAGCATCTCATTACTTGTGACCATGGAAATTAAGAGTTGTGTACGTAAAGAAATGATTGAATATTTTAAATGTACAGTAGCCTACCTATTTTCATTAAAAATTCAAGGGAAGAGAGAACTGAGACCAACGATCTATAAAAGAAAAGCTAAATTCACAGGCCACATCTTGCAACTTAACGCTTTCCTAACTATTCTCCTGGAAGGAAAAATCACGGTGAAGAAAGGCCAAGAACATTTTTCCTGCAAGACATCACACTAACTCTTCATATTAATTGTCGGGAAGAGGTACTTTTCCCTTTTCACAACCTTTACAAGGCAGATTATTGAAAATAATATATTATTTATGATTCACATACCTTTCTGGGAGTCTGGTCTAAGCAAAACCATTGGCCCGGATAAAGATTGTTGATGTGAGACTACCCCCACTGTGCGTGACAAAAACTAGGGGTGTTTATATTAGCTAATGCGACCCCCTAGGGCCGTGCTACCTAACAATTACTGGGCTAGGCGAAAACCATTGGTCTGCCGGATGCGATATAGTACCGAATGCATGGGGTTGGCAATACGGTACACGATGCAAAAAATTGCTGAAACAGCTGGAATTTCGCCTATATAAGTCGTGTTCTTATTTGGGATGGCTGGGTGGGTTACAGACAGTGGAGGAGTAAACAGTATTACTACATCATCTCCAGATATTTTCCCGACTATTAATTCAGGTAATTTGGTGAATTTCAATACTTTAAGAATTTTGTACCGAAAAGTACCTCTTCCTGATTTTTCCTATCTTCATTATGGTTCCTACTATGAAATGAAATGAGGTGCTGAAGACAGAGAACAATGCTTGCAGAGACAAGGCATTGCCTTTAGAAGTTGATGATTTTCAATAATAAGTGAGATTACTCTCTGCTTTCACTTTTAATAAATGCCTATTTTCAGTATTTAAGTGACTTTTTGCCTGCCTATTTTAACCAAAATAAATGCCTGAAGTTCCAGGCTCTAGTAATCACTATGAAGCCCACATAAGTAAAATTCACCATTAGCCTACTTATCAGTGATTAAACCTGTAGCTATTCATGTTTCAGAAACACTTAATCTACAACATAACAAGAAGTTCCGTGAAGAACTATACAGCCTACTTTTCATGCCAATGATTATTCTACAGTATATGAACCTATCTAAAATAATGACGAAATTAGCCTAATAGAGCACTACAGTTGGCAGCCCTGGTGACTGAATATATTCTTAGTTCCATCTCTTAAGGTAAGTTACAGAACACAAAATTTGGTTGAAGTCCAACGGACGTTACATGTAGTTAGACACTGGATCTATCAGCACGCGTAAAAGCTTGTTGCCAACAATACCATGCGTGTGCTGGTCAGAAATAATCTGAAATATTATGATATCTTGTTGTGCCAATTTTGGATGAAATCCATTTGTTAGTATAGAAGTTACATGTATTTTAAAATTGGACATATCAGCAGGCATAGAATCATGTTGGCAGCACTGCCTTGTATTAATTACTCCAAATTAATCAAGAATGTCAGGTGTTATACGTGTGCAAAGTATAGAGGTGTTGGCTTGCATACTTTCTGATATATTGATATTAGGGTAAAAAAATATAGACAGCATTTATTAACAGTTGGCAGCCCTGATTGCTCTTAACAATACTTATCGACATATCTGTTATGGTACACAAAGCACATACGAAATTTGATTGAAATCCAACTGATAGTATAGAAGTTACATGTATTTAAAAATTGGTACTATCAGCAGCCTTATAATCATGTTGGTAGAACTGACATATATAAGTTACTCCAAATTAATCTAAAATTTCAGAATATACTGTACGTGTGCATAGTTTAAAGCTGTTGGCTTGCATACTTTCTGATATATTGGTATTTGGATTTAAAAAAATATAGAGAGCAATTATTAACAGTTGGCAGCCCTGGTGGCTCTTAAGAATACGCTCAGTCATATCTGTTTATGTACAGATATTACATACAAAATTTGGTTGAAATCCAATTGATAGTGTAGAAGTTATATGCATTTAAACATTGGACATATCAGAAGGCTTAAAATTATGTTGGCAACACTGTCATGGTTGGCCTCCTGGAAATTAAACTGAAATAGTATTATCTACATGTGTGCCAATTTTGGAATAGCTCCCATGCATACCTTGCAAGATATCCAACATGGAGCACAAATTTCTAGTGCGTTTTTTCAGCAGTTGGTAGCACTGACATTTTCAAATATGGACGTGAGATATTCCGGTGCACATCTTTACTCATACTAAATTTGGTTTTGATTGCTGCAGCCGTTTTGGAGTTGATAGGGACACACACACACACACACACACAGACAGACACACATTTTCCCGGATCGATCTCCTAAGTCTACTTTTTCCTCATTTTTGCAAAATGTGAAAAGTAGGCTAAAAATTAAAGGAACTAGGCCTATTACATATTAAGGAAAGGAAAATTAAGAGAAACATCCTAAGGCCCAGAATTAAAGATGGAATACACTACCCCAAACCCAACTCGGAAAAATATTAAAGAAATTCTAAACTTACGCCTACTGATACAATGAGAACGTGATGAATTCAATTTTTAGGCCTTTAGGAA
Source organism: Meconema thalassinum (assembly GCA_946902985.2). Lineage (NCBI taxonomy): Eukaryota > Metazoa > Arthropoda > Insecta > Orthoptera > Tettigoniidae > Meconema > Meconema thalassinum. The sequence goes on along the minus strand of OX336400.1, from coordinate 95,978,507 downwards.
AGAATGAATCGTACCAGATTCAATTATTGAATTCACAAATTTTCGGGTCTATAGGTTGTGATACCACACTACAAAATTCCCCTAAACACAAAATGGTAGCATCCATGACATGATGGAGGACACTAAAGGTTTAAACGATGCATGCATGTTAAATTCTAGATTATATCTGTTAATAAGGGAAAATCCGAAGAGAAAGAAGGTTTCAGATGCTGGATTCCATCAAGATTGATAAATCGTATGAGTTGATAAAACGTGCTGCTGAGGACCGGATAAGGTGGAGAGACCGACCATCAGGAAACCTGCCATCAGGCAGATAAACTGTTGATGATGATGAATAAGGCTTTACATTCTAACACAAACCTAACCTGGGGCATGTGCCGTACGTAGACCCCTTTGCTTGTAGTACAAGCAGTAACATTCGTCCAAAATGGTAAAAATGGTCAACATAATAACTAGGCCTATGCAAAATAATGTAGTTATAACTATGAGCGCAATTCCCAGATTATTTTCTTCTATAGAACATGCAAAACTAGCCCTTAGCAAATTGGGCCACTGTTGTGCTCATAGCCTCATAACTCTACAGCCGGATAGCTTACATACTTGACACAGAAATTTCAAATGGGAATGGGTATTTTTAGGCCTAAATCCATTTACAAATTGCACCAGAACGGATTACAACTGACCAAATATCCCCCACATAGAGAGAACATCATTCTGAGGAAGCCTCGCCACCACAGAACCTGGTCACACATTTCCATTTCCAAATAACTAACAGGATTTTTAAGAACTACATGGGTTGGCAACAAATTGCAGCACCAGGTGAGCAAGACACTACAGCACCCTCAAATAATTCAATCAAAATGGTTCTCCAGTATAATAGTGCTAACCATTGCACAGCAAATATTAAGAACTGAAAAGCTTGTTGTTATTCAAGTAATACAGGATGAATGAAACCTAATACACAGGAAAAATTAAGGATAGCTTCCAGGTCGCTGGTGGCATATCTGACCGCAGCTTGGCCAAAGGATAGCCGTAACAACATACTGGAATAGAATAGGCTAGGCCTACTGAAAGATTTGTAGAATCTGTACTTTTCAGCAACGGTTGAAAAGCGTTTATTCAAGCACAATTCACAGAGATGCAGGAAGTTATGGCAAACGCGTTAATTTGGTTTCATAGCCATATGATGTAACCTTAATAATTTAAAAATATAAAAGACTTTCAGAAGGAGGAACGATTTTAATGAGGACATCTGTTCTTCACTGGAAAGAAATTGCAATTAGGACTAAAGTCTGTATTACGAAAGAAGAACGCTGACAGTTGTCATCAACTCTTAAGTTGATATGTGTATAGGAGGCGAGTGGAGAAACTGTCTCCAGGGTAACAAGCCGTGCTGCAGTATATTCACGAACAGCGACGAGCATATGGCTTGACACGGTGTCCTTGTGTGACGTGTCTTGTCATCCACTGTCACTTATTCTGTGTACCTACTGATGTGTAGCCTATTTTCTTATTCATTCACAGGAGAGAAGATCCTTTACGCAACAGCAAAAACTCCATAAAAATCGGTCCAGAGGTTCTTGTGTTACACGTGCATATGGCAACAGTCGCTTAGACAACCCATCACATTGGCAATTCACCAACACGCCAGCGCACTGACAGCTGCCATCAATGTTCTTTCACAATACAGAGTATACAGTCCAACAATTCAGGGACATTGTCCAGTTTATGCCACAGATTTTTTTAAAGAAAGTGGGAATTATAACCTAGGTTTATACCTTAAGAGAACAAATTATGATTTGGACAACTGTAGTAACATAAGCTTTCTTTAATCTATAAGAATGTGAATTAATTATTTTTGGTAATACAGAAATCACAAAACCATCATCAGTGAAGTATCCTAAGGCATGATAATAAAATATAGGCTACAACAAATTCAAAATTTTCTCAATATTCACTTGAAATTAAGTTTGCAATTTAACTGAAAACATAAAATAAAAAAGTATTGGACTGGATGAAGGAAGAAAGGGACATCAATCATTACCTTTACCTACGGAGTTCAATAAACAATAAGAGAAAAGGGATCCAGTCTTGTCTTCCAAAATTACGGGTGTAAATGAAGAGCTAATCAGACGTTTTTCTACAATTTTGTGTGCTCTTTCTTGTTAGTTCCCTATAAACACACCCGCTTTCAAAACCTACACCCAGGATACAGCAAAATTGTATCTAAATCTATATCCATGGTATTACATGCCAGTCACTGTGCATAAAGTATTAATGCATGGTACAGATATAATTGATTTTTGTATTATACCTATCGGGCAATTGTCAGAAGAAGCCCAAGAATCATGTAACAAAGATTTGAGAAAATACAGAATTGGACATTCTAGGAAATTCTCACGAAAACATACAAATGAGGACATATTACATATGCTGCTGATATCTTCGGACCCCGTAATATCTCATAAAACCAAAATTCAACATAAAAAGAGAAGATCATTTTCCAGTGAAGTATTACTACTCCTGAAAGAAGAAGATGTGCCGGCTCATCATGAACAGCATGAGGCAGTGAGTGACGATGATGCTTCAGATGACACATGTGATGAGTCATCAAGGTCAGGGTCATCGAGTGATTAGTGATAGTGACTGAAGTGCTGTCTGCAATTATCCACAACTGCAGTCTTCCAAATTAAAGGTAAACTGAGTACAATCTATTGTAGTTTAGGCTCTATCCAACTCCTAGTCATAGACAATTTCTTGCACGTGTACACGTATATGTAGCTTAAAAAAGGTCTTAACTGATGTTTATTATGAAGTAAACGCATTATATACGTTGCTTTCACTCTAAATTCATGATTAAAACGTAAAAATAATATTAAAACTACAGGAGAGGAGACCGAGCCGTCGTAACATTCAACAAGGTATATTACTGAAAATATAGTATTTATGATTGACAAACCTTTCTCGGAGATGTTGGGAGTCGTTTTTCTTTCTCAATTGCCACTGCTGCACCGGAATAATTCCTTTTAATTGATTATTTACGAAAATAATGCTTTTAGCATTGTCTTCATTTCACTATGGACGCCATCTTGGACACTACGTCATACGTCATGTGACACCCGAGAAACGAACATCTGAGTACGTTACCAACATGTCAAATACAAAATTCACCATATGACACGTAAAGTTTGAAATTGTTACAAATTTCCACTAAGTTAAGCACTGTCTTGCGGAAAATTACTGCTAGTACCACAAGCAAGGGGGTCTGGGGCGTAAGCCCCAGGTTAGGTTTGTTTTTGTATGTAAAACATTAATAAGATAGAATTTATGTCCGCTACTAGGTTAGGTACTGCCTGGTCGAAAATTACTGCTAGTACCACAAGCAAGGGGGTCTGGGGCGTAAGCCCCAGGTTAGGTCTGTTTTTGTATGTAAAACATCATAAATACATAATTTTTCATTACATTACTTTATCGATGCTCTTTTGTTTACTCGTTCTATACCCGATGTGAAATAGTACCAAATGCGTGGGGTTGGCATTCCGGAATTAGTGAGCAACATGGCGCCGAAAGACTTCATTTCTGCTATATAAGTCGTGTATCTATTTGGGACGGTTGGGTGGGTTTATGGCAGCGGACGAGTCAACATCTATTATATTAACGTCTCCGGATACCATTACTAAAGGTACTTTGGGAAATTTCATTTCCTAAAATTTTTTATACCTTTGGTCTCCTCTCCTGTAGCGCTACCAAAATAATTTTGTCCCCCTAGATTTTGATTTTGACCCACTGTGCGGCGTGCTGCCGCCTAAGCCACGGAGGCTATGCTGCTTAATAGTGCATATGGTTAAATATCCAATTATTAGTTAGATCTTAAATATTGATTGGAATGCATTCATTCTGTACCAGGCATATTTTCAAATGTACTTAAAGCAAGTTACACGACCGCTTTGCGTTAATAATGCAAATCGACTGTAAATGTTACCCCGAAACGACAACCGTCCTCCATGTTTTATTTCTTTCAACTTGGCGCACGAAATGCTGGCGTGTGATACACTACAGTCATAAAAGCTGGTGTTCGGACGAGGATGAACAGAATTATACAGGAATGAAAGACAAGTACGCAGGTGGGATAATTCTTGTAGGTAACAATCACACAATGAGACCAAGGTAACTAGAATACTATGCAATGAGACAGCGAGGAGCATTTCAAGTCGGCGCTATTCAAAACTTGTGTCTCGGGACAGTCGGATGAGGAGCCAGAAAGATGCGCGCGCGCACCCGGCAGGGAGGAGCATTTGAATAGCGCAAGTTTTAAGAAATAAAATATGGAGGACGGTTGTCGTTTCGGGGGTAACATTTACAGTCGATTTGCATTATTAACGCAAAGCGGTCGTGAAACTTGCTTTAAGTACATTTGAAAATATGCATTCCAATCAATATTCAAGATCTAACTGTAATAATTGAATATTTAACCATACGCACTATTAAGGACCGTAACAATATGCAGTAAAGTCTGTCGGAAAAGTGTGCGAGTGGTATCAAGCTCGCTTGTTGTCTTGATGATCCCGGGTTCAAGGCTACCCAAGGGCGGAAATTTTTACTTCTTTTTAATTATTTTATTATTTCCTCCTCACGTCGTACAACAATACTGCAACTTAGTTTTGTCTACATGATCTACGAGGACGATAGTAAACATGTTTTCTCTCATTTAAAATTCTATTTTCCCTAAATACTGTTTAAGACCATGGACGGATATTATTTAAATAGTTCAAAATTTATCCCAGAATAATAATATTAGCCTATGACACGTTCTGTATTTGGTTGGTTGGTTCCTAAGTTTAGGGGCTGTGACAACGCGGTTATGTAGCCCCGTGTACTTTGAGTGTGTGTAGAATCTGTCTGATAACCGGTGATAATTGTGATGGCTGTATTAATGTGCGTATCTGTTTTTTAACTCAAGTAAAGACTGCAACTTTGAATTACAAAAGAATTTTAAATGAGAGAAAACATGTTTACTATCGTCCTCGTAGATCATGTAGACAAAACTAAGTTGCAGTATTGTTGTACGACGTGAGGAGGAAATAATAAAATAATTAAAAAGAAGTAAAAATTTCCGCCCTTGGGTAGCCTTGAACCCGGGATCATCAAGACAAGCGAGCTTGATACCACTCGCACACTTTTCCGACAGACTTTACCGCATATTGTTACGGTCCTTAATAGTGCGTATGGTTAAATATTCAATTATTACAGTTAGATCTTGAATATTGATTGGAATGCATATTTTCAAATGTACTTAAAGCAAGTTTCACGACCGCTTTGCGTTAATAATGCAAATCGACTGTAAATGTTACCCCCGAAACGACAACCGTCCTCCATATTTTATTTCTTAAAACTTGCGCTATTCAAATGCTCCTCCCTGCCGGGTGCGCGCGCATCTTTCTGGCTCCTCATCCGACTGTCCCGAGACAAGTCTATTCAAATGCTCCTCGCTACCGGGTGCGCGCGCATCTTTGCGCCGTTTTCTGGCTCCTCATCCGACTGTCCCGAGACTGAAGTGGCTACAGCTCTGTCGCATAAAAGTTATTATTTTCTACGCATTTATCATAGACCATAGACCAATAAGTATGATTGCTTCAAAGGAACTCTGTGCATTGCTCAAAGTTCCCGCGTCAGCTTGTAGCAAAGCGTTCAGGCGGGCTCACGCTTGCTAGCCTAGCAACAAGTCAGCAGGCACCTAGCAGGTTAGCAGATTGCTGAGCCCACTCATAGGTTTAACGTATATTTTCGGCATCAAGAGTTTTTAGTTTTGTGTGAAACATTTTTCTTTGTTATTAGGAAACCTGACTTTTCGCGACACGTTTATTCGCGAAAACTTTCGAAACAAAACAGAAGCCTCTCGATACCTACTTAGAACGTTCATCCTCCAAAATCACATCCTAAAGACGACCGGCTGACCACACGACTTGCTTGCGGGAATTTCGTAAACCGGACCTAGATCGACACCAGTTGGGTAAAATCATAAAACCCGTTCCCGATCGCGAACTTATGATCACAATGACGACCGGGTGCGGCGCCGATTGCATGTTACCGCGTTCTCAGTGTCCAACCGCGAGGACAACGTGAATCTCGTAAATCAGTCGAGAGCGGCAGCGATTGCGATATTTCGCCGCATTCGATGAGGAGGTCAACTGGATTCTTGTCAAACGGACAGCAGGCGGCGCCGATTGCGTGATAATGCAATATTTTCCCGTGCCCGATCCAAAGAACAATGGAAATCTCGTCGAACGACGAAAAGTGACACCGATTATGTAAATCGCAATTCGCGATTTTCTCCGTGTTCTATCGTGAAAACTACGGGAATCTTGTCTAACGACTGAGACCAGCGTCGATCGTTTAACATCTTGATATTTCTCCGTACTTGACTGAACACAAAATGTGAACGGATTTTTGGCCTGATTAAGAACAACAGAACACAGTTCAGGTCATAGATGTCCAATGGAACTCTGGAAGCCATTTCCATTTTGAAGACCAGAAGTTCTGAAAGAATACTAACACATATTGTATTGACTTTCTGAAGAAACCCAAGCAAGCCACAACTTAAAGCTATTAAATCGGACCCTTATGATGTCATTGGTTACTGTAGCGTTTTATATTAATTCTGTTGAACTCTCTAATTTTTCGAAGTGAAGAAAATGCATGAATTTTGTCCTGAATGAATCTCTGTAGCCTACTTCTATTTTGAAGTCCAGGAGTTCTGGTCCCTGTTATGCCAGCACCTTTTCTCCAGACTTTTTGCAGGAAGCTAAAAAATCCACCGCTTGATTTAAAAGTGCAAGTAATTTCCAGTGAGTGATGAGTGTATTACCTAGGTATATTATATCAAGGAAGTCCTGTAATATCTATGCTCCAAACCAAAATTGAGTGTCATCATTGTTACATTGCGATGCGGCCGCGTCTAGGGAATTTTTAGGGACATCAGTGACGTCACCGTGATGCCGCGCGCGGCCACGGATGTCGCGGCTGACGTATTGCCACTTTGCATGCTTGTCAGCTGATTAATACGTCAGTTTCGCGCGCTGTTTTGTTCGAGAAAAGTCGCACTTTTTTCACCTTTGAACGTAATTTTAACGATTATTATTCCTGTGAATAACCTATAGAACAAGATTTTGACATTAGCAGTGTCGTCTGCGCGATTTGTAATAAAATTGTTGAATTCCCGATTCAAATAAAATGCAGTTACTTGTTACGTGAGGAGAAAGTGTAGTCGAAAATGACTGGTTCTTATTGTACATGTGGAATAATACGAACTGTGGGACCTATCGGTGAGTTTGTTTTTTACGTTGTTCATATACTTATTTTGTTTTTTTGCATTTAATTGAAAAGTTGCACTGTATTCTTCTAAAGCCATAGATAATGCCATTTGTACAAACGATAGTATTACGTCAGGCAAGGTGGGAGGGAGGGAATACGCCTGGGTAAAATATAGAGAAAAAATGGCATTTACAAGAACTCTTGCAAAGGCATATAACAGTCTTTTGTACCAGACATATATTGGTCGGTTTTTACGTTTCATACAGTATGTTGGTGTGGCGTTATTAGACAGTCTGTAAAGGATGGTGATTTTTAATGAAGTATTTCCAGTCAATATTCGAAAACATAAAAATACCGAAGTTTTTTTTTGGGAGGGGGGAGGGGGGGCACAGCCCCCCTCCCACCCAAAAAACCCACTATTGACCACAATGTTTTATACGGAAATTAAAATGCTTTAGTTTTTGGTTGGTTTTGCGTATGTTTAAAAAAATCTACATAACCTAATCTTGCTATACACAATTCGTTTTGTAGTTTTTTATAATGCTTATTTCTGTTACCGAGTTGTCACCACTCAAAATAATATATAACCAATGTTTTTCCCGTAAGCTTGCCAGAGAAGCATTTCGTAAAGTCGTTGATAATATCACAGAAGCCGACAATTTTATAATTATCAATTTCAAATAGTTACGATATGCATCGTAATATGTAAATTGAGCTATATATGCCAATTATAGATTTCGATGCGAAAAATTAAAAATATAAATTGAAATCGCGAAATTTTTCTACGCATTGGATTCTATAATTGAGCTATGTAGGTCAATTGGAGATTTCGATGCAAGGTTTTTTTAATTATAAAATTACAAGAATTACGATGTGTATTGGAATCTGTAATTGATCTACGTAGGCCAATTATAGATTTCGATGCGAAAAATTATAAATATCAATTTGAATCCCGAAATTTTTCTACGCATCGGAATCTATAATTGAGCTACGTAGGTCAATTGCAGATTTCGATGCAAGGTTTTTAAATTATGAAATTACAAGAATTACGATGTGTATCGGAATCTGTAATTGATCTACATAGTCCAATTATAGATTTCGATGCGGAAAATTATAAATATCAATTTAAATCGCGAAATTTTTCTACGCATCGGGATCTTTAATTGAGCTATGTAGGTCAATTACAGATTTCGATGCACACCTCGTTACGAAGGGTTTTGTGTTTCCCCACCCAAAACCCTCTATTACCCAGGCTTTTCCCGTAAGCTTGCCAGAGGAGTGACGTCGCTGATGACGTCATGGTAGACGCCATTTTGTTTTGGGGGGAATTTTATACGCGGCCGCATCGCAATGCAAAATTATCCCGAAATTTGTTAGATTTTTGGTGCGCGCGAGTTTTACTGAAAGCCCTTTCCGAAAGTAGGCTGATATGTGATTGTGTATAGTGCTGTAATGCCTGATGTGAAATATTCGTTGCGTGATCGTGAATATAGGCACAATACATACAGGTACATAAAGTAATAATAATAATGTTATTGGTTTTACGTCCCTTTTAACTACACTGGCTTTTAGAGACGCCGGGGTGCCGGAATTTTGCCCCGAAGGGGATCTTTAACGTGCCAGTAAATCTACTGACACGGCTCCCTCGCATTTGCGCACCCTCAAATGCCAGCTGACTGCGCCAGGTAGGTACATAAAGTGCAGGAAATCTTGCACTAGAACAAGACAAAAGTTTCAACTGAAATTTCCAGGGAGACCCATTTCTATAAATCAGACAATAAAAAAACTGGCTAAAAGAGATTCTAACGTACAGGTTCAGTAAACAAACAAACAAAAATAGACCTTGAGATCTTTATTTACTTATTGAAGCTAAATTAACCAGAGTAACCGGAAACTTCATAGGGAGATGCCGCGGATGGGGACCATTTTCAGCATCTAACTTACTGTAAACATGGCGAGTAAAAATCATGACACTGATTTTAAGCACCGTCTTCTGCCGTACATATGCGCGTGCGGTCCATGGCAACCGAGCCGTCACTAACGGAGAGCGTGAGTGGGATGTCCTTGCCAAGCAAATATAAAGACCATGTAAAACCAATCCCAGTGCATGGCGTTAAAGATGCAATCAAAATAATGAAACTTAATACCAGAAAACTTGTTACACCCCACTGATCAGACAATTATAATTCACATATTCACAGTGCATATGTTACTACAAAATACTTAATCGTCAGCTACCTCGAACAATACCTGACCACCAGGTGAAGAGAGAAAATACACACAGTAACTTATTGACATTTAGGCCTATATTAGGATTTACCAACTTTTCCTCAAATTCTAATACATTGTAGCCAGTTATAAAGTTTATTTTAAGAAAAACTTTGAATTGTTTTACCTTAAAACAATTTAAATAAAGCATTACATTAACAACAGAAGGTTGACCTAAGGATAGTCAGAACAATCATTAATAAAAAAACACCAGGTAGAAGGACAATGGAGATCCGATTGTTGCCTAATGCAGTGTCTATCTGGAAAGTGATTCAATAACAGACACTATGAGATAAAGGATAATTGCCTTTTTCTGTCATTTATCGAGATTGCATGACAATCGACTACTTCACCTATTTAAATACTTTTGGAAAAATAAAACAAAAAATATTTGGTTCAGAGAAGTTCAAAATGATTTAGAGGAGTTGAATATTACAATGAAACAAATTGAAAATAGAGAAGAAAAGGGGATTCTTAAGAACTAACATATAAAACTTAAAATATAAATGAATCAACGAAAATGTCATATCTGATGAGGAAATGGCAGCCAGGTTAGACAGAATGAAGAAGTCTTGCAAGAGGAGGAAGACTAGGTGAGCTACTGTAAATTCCCTGTCAATCGGTAATGACTTAAATATATTTGGTTTGATTTAAGTGCTCCAATGTGGCGTGAACTGTGTAAGTAACAATAGGGGGTCTGGTGTACAATTTAATTCCTAGGTATAAATGAGCTGTTCCTTCTAGACCCGTACAATTAGTGTGCACAATGGCATATTCGCCACAGCAAACCTCGATACATTTGTGACCCATGCAAATGAAGTGCTTGATGTTTCCTCGCGCAGGGCAAACATATAGTCTCAGTGTTCTTTTGAAGCTGTCCAAGTACTGATCATGCAGAAAACAAAGCAACGAGAGAGCACCAAGAATAGGGACCGACGAGGTGTTGGATGGGGGAGCCGGAAGACTGTCAAGTGGATGTAGTGTATAAGTAGATCCTAAAATTCTAACATGCATAGGATCACCACAAATGGTCAGCCCATTTATAACTAGAACAGTTTGAGTTGTGCTTAACCTAACCCAAGGAGGGTAAATAATTTCTCCCTTTTGTATTTAATGTATACACCTCATTTATTAGGCCCCCAGTATAACCTAATTACAGTACCTAGATTTTCTTTATTTTTTATTAAACATGTATAATTCCCAGATCAGGGAAAATATGCTCACCTGACCTTTATCTAATGTTCCCTTTATACATATCACTGCTTTTCTTATGCCATTTAAATAAGTCTTGAGCCCCTGAAGAAATAGTAGAACTACAACTTTCAACACAAAGCAGGCTAAAAGATCTAATCTATTTTTATTTTTAACTGCAGAAACATAAAAACGAAACAAACTGAAAGTTTGGTGCCCTATAAAACTACGGTATGTATAGAATTCGGCCTAGTTGAAAAGTAACTACAAACAGTTTTATTTTTAAAGCTGCATTTTGGCAGAACAGACCTCGCAATAGCAATTTCTGAAGGAGACTCAACACCTTGTCCATGTCCCCAAAATGTCAGGAAGAGTTTCCCTCCCTCTAAAGGAATTAAGCTAACTAGCCTTCAGAGGTGCATTGTTAAAAATCACATCAGATATGCTCACACAGAATCTAGAAAAGTACATCAATCAAAATATTATGCCCTGACGGTTTTCTCAAGGATGTTTCACCAAAGAGTAGAGGTAGAATCAAAATTCTAGCTAATGGTCAATGTTGCAACAATCGCTAAACAGTCTAACAATCTAAAGGGCCGGCGAGGTACGGGGCCCAGCAATGAAAAACAACGTGAATAATCTGAAATTTATGTGTTAAGAACTGCCTAAGGTTTATTTCTAAAATACATAAATAAATAAATAAGAATCGTCAAACTTACGAGCATACAAACAGCTTCTTCAGTGATGCATAACTTAAATGACGTGATATAGGCTATATTTATCTTAAAATCTTACCGCAAAAATTTACTATGTCATATTTTGTAGATAATCTTTCAGACTTTATTTAAGATGACACTTCATCGGTGTAATAAATAGAACATACAAAAAACGATACACACACGCAAGCTAATTCTAACCACAGATTAGACAAGGGGGCAGGACGGTGCCGGTGGTCAAGTAAAATACAACACGAAAGTGAAAGTATTTATAGATATATCAAACCTTTATGTATATATTCGATGCAGCATAATCACTTCATGGCTCGGAACAGAGATGAGCTACTTCCGCTGAAGAAAGACACACGACTCGAATTTCACTAAAACTGCGTTTACTGCACTGTCTAAGTAGGATTTGGCTTCACTGATGTGTGCAGCCCTTTTTAAACTGAAAGTTCTTAAATATGACCTCCAATATGTCCTTTCCACAACCCCCATAAGTCAACAACTGACTAGGTGCAGTGTTGCCATAGACACAAACACTGCATCACCCGCTTGTCAAATTAATGTTAAACCCACATGCAGCATCACTAGAGTCGATGGAAAGAACAGAAAGTGAAATAAAAACATAATTTAAAAGACACTTATATTATATCACCTGTATAACCTTGGGCGTTAGCTAAATGCCAGATCTGTCATGTTCCACATGGAATTAAAATTAAAACATGGCCTCTTACTATTCGGTTTATCGAACCCATGTTGTATTCAAATTGCTGATTCGAGCACGCTACTTACTCTGTACACTGTCTAAAAAATAGCAATAATATAAAAATATTTCTAAAAAGCTACTCGTGCTCTTCCGAAATCATCCTTCATAAGCCGCTGGTACAATCTGACCGAACCCACTTTTAGTATTTAACAACAGATAACTAAATATATAACTATTCACAGCGTAATTATTATATTAGTGAATTGCACTCTATGAAATTACATTGATTTACGTACCTAATTACACAGACGCTGCACACATACTGCTTTATTTTCACTCATTCGAAATACATCACAATCCCGAACATCTCCACGATCTCCAGTCAACAAAAACACTGTGCTTGTGACGTCATGATTGGATATCTTCGAAAATATCCTACCCTTGAGTTTTATTTATTTTAACAAAACTTAAGTACCATACGAAAAACATTAATCCTATCAGTTAATGTTGGATGTTTTTAATTTATTTAATAAAATTCTGTTATGAGTCAATTATATTCCACTGAAACGCACAGAAATTAGAAAATAATAGCACGTAGGGCTGCGTTAACTTCATTTGTTCCGGATGAAACAGGGCGTGTTCATTTACAGTACCACAGGGTATTTCACAAACAAGTACTATTAATATCGAAAATTGAAAATGCGTAGATGAGAAGATGTGTCAATAAATCAGCTGTGTTGGTAAATAGGCGTATCATGTGAAGTGAACGACAGATGAATTGAAAACTTAAGAACTGTTTAATTTGATGGTTGTCAATAATTAGGGGTATATTTGATCTCATCCACGGTATTGACCGTTGGTCATGAAATAAATTTGTAGGATTATTACTATACGGCAGGTCAAGATAATAAAATTCAAGATGACAAGTGACGTTTTAAATTTGCTTTGTAGCTCAAAGAAACTAGAACGCGATAGGGGAATTGCCGAAGTACATAGGGTAGTACCTAATTTTAGTGAAGCTCATAAATTAGAATTGCAAGCCCGACTTCTACAGCTTATCGGCGATTCAGGAAGTCCATGGGAAACCAAACAAGGGTGTCTCTTAGGAGCAAAATGTCTTATACCATATTTAAGCTTGGATGACGAACAAGAAGCTGAATTTATTCATAGGATTAAAACTGCAGCGGAAAAGCTATTGACTGATATTGAAGTTCGTGTTCGTATAGCTGCAGGTTTGTTGAACTAATTTTATTAATAATTTGCCCTATAAAAGTCAAAAACTATCAAAATTGAATTAGTCTTGGTACAGATTCGAAGGTAAGCCTCCGTGGCTTAGGCGGCAGCACGCCGGCCTCTCACCGCTGGGTCCGTGGTTCAAATCCCGGTCACTCCATGTGAGATCTGTGCTGGACAGAACGGAGGCAGACAGGTTTTTCTCCGGGTACTCCGGTTTTCCCTGTCAGAATTTCATTCCAGCAACACTCTCCACTATCATTTCATTTCATCTGTCATTCATTTAATCATTGCCCCAGAGGAGTGCGTCAGGCCTCGGCAGCCGGCACAGTTCATATCCTCGCCGCTAGATGGGGGCTTCATTCATTCCATTCCTGGAAGCAGGCTGTGGAATTTCATTTCGCAGAATCGAACTTAAATGGTATTGGATGAGGGTTGGTATGGACAGCTTTAATTGCAGGCACACATTGCATTGAATGTGAAATACAGTACCTCTGATAGAATGGGATGAAAAGTTGAAAATGAGGCATGAATCCCCTGCATTCAAGGTATGTGTGCACCATGAACTATCAGTATGCTTAACGGGGGCTCATTCGTCGACTCAATGGAGTGGTTGAAACTACTTAGTGCCATGCACTCGCCTACCGTACCTATAGTTTGGTATGGTGGTGATATTTCTCTTGTAGCTATTGTCTTAGCCAGAACTTGAAAATTTTAAATTAATGACAGCATAATCAAAGGGTTACTGATCGCTGATAGTTACCAGCGTACACAATTATATCATCGTTGACTGTATGAACTTTGTAGCATCATTCATTACATCGAACATGGACCGTTCATGGTAAATAAGTTCACACACCTGCCTGGAGTGTATGGTATGAGTCCTGATAGCTGTCTTACATCCCAAAATATGTCCACCATAAGCGAGGATATATTCCATTTCTCAGTTGTCTGTGTGGCTCAGCGGTAAGGTTCTCGCCTGCTGTTTCGAAGGTTGCAGGTTCGAATCCTGGGGCAGTCAGCTGGCATTTGAGGGTGCACATATGCGAGGGTGCCGTGTCAGTAGATATACTGGCACGATAAAGATCTCCTTCGGGGAAAAATTCCGGCACCCTAAAAGCCGCAGTAGTTAAAAAGGACGTAAAATCAATAACATCAAATTATTATTATTTTTATTATTCCATTTCTTTAATACTATTTGGGCTGTTATATGCAAAGGCAATATAAGTGTGTCCTGTGATTTTAGGGGAAGTTCTTGGAGCACTATGTGCAAAATGTGGTCCAGAGGTGTATCAAGAGACCAAAGATTATTTACTGCATCTTGTACGAAGTAATTTGGAAAGGCAAACAGCAGAAGATGATTCTTCAAAGCAAGAACAGTTGGAAACAGAAAAATTGATGGAGAAACTAGCTGGTCCATCCCAAAGGGTATGTTATTAAGGCTCTGTAGAAATACTGGGATGATTTGTATATCATGATCTGTAGTAGGCTATATTCAGTACACCACCTAATATTCTTACTTATTTAGTAAGCTGAATATCAAATGGTGAAAGATTACCGAGTTCGGCAAAGCGCTGGCTATAGTGGCTGCTATAGTCCATGTCAACTTAAATAAGTTTTTAACAATGAAGTGGAGGCCGACAGACTCTTGGGTCAGGAGGCCGGTCACAGTAATTTGTTCTCGCACCTCTTTATAACTTGACATAAGAAAAAGTTAGGAAAATTGAGTTACTTTAGTATGCAGTGAAAATATTGCGTTATTACTCAATATTCTTTATGTCGGATCCTAAGGCTGCTCTCATCAGTGGTATTTATAATTTGGTAATACAACAATGATTTCATAGGGTAACAACACTGAGAATCCGATGTGAACATTATGTATAGACAATAACGCAAAACGTGAATCCCAGGGAGCTTGTATTCGGGTCTTTTCCTTTTTTATCATTAAATTATCCCTGTGAGCTCAAAACTTGACAAATCCCTGCTTGCACGAATGCAACATATCGCTATCTGAGAATAGTAATAACAAAACACCCTGTTTTTGAGTGCATGCTTTCGTTCTACCAAGAAGGTTGCTTCAGTTAGGGACAGCAAATACTGTTCGGGTTATGTCTCAGGCCAGTGCAGACAGTGTGTCGCCTTATCCCCGCAAGGCAATCGAGCCCAACTCTGCTTGAATGAAACACGTTTAAGCGACCGCCAATTCACCATCTTGTAGCCTTTGCGGTTTTTAATTACAGCTAGTTTTGATGTAGTGCTTTTCTTCGCTGCTGATAAGGCACTAGAAATTCTGCTTAAATTTCCGTCGGTCGCAACGTTAATGTTTCACGAAATGGTTGCAATGTATCATAATGATACATTCAAACAAGACATTCAGTCATGGCTTAAGCACTATCATCTTTTTGTGGCAGCTGTTCTGGATATATGGCATTTCATGTTTCCTTATAGGTATCTACAACATCATCATCATCATCATCATCATCATCATCTTGCACAGTTTCCAGCCACTGGCCGGGTCTGTTTGGAACACAAGCCTCTCCAACGTCTTCTGTCTTCCCACCATCTCTCAGCCTCCACCCTTGTCCAGTCTTCTCCTCTCTTCTTCACGCTTTCTTCCACCCCCTTCAGCCACCTGTCTCTCGGTCTCCCTCTTGGTCTCTTTCCTTCCCACTTCGTCTCGTGTATCCTCCTTGGTATCCTCTTCTCCTCCATTCGTTTTACATGTCCATACCATCTAAGTCTAGATTTCTCTATACCATCCTGTAATGGTTCCTCCTTCATTAATTCTCTGGTCCTCTCATTTCTTATTCTGTCCCTCTATGTAGCTCCAATACTGCTTCTCAAGAACCTCATCTCACTGGCCTGTATTTTGCTCTTCTCCCTTCCTTTCATAACCCAGGTCTCCAAGGATAGGGACATAGTATGTCCGATATATGATCTTTTTGCTGTTCTGAGGAACATCCTTGCTCCATAACATGCTTCTCACACTCCTCCGGAATGCTTCTGCCTTTCTCCCCCGCTCATTTATTTCTCTATCGTTTCTTCCATTATCTTGTATCAGGCTTCCCAGATACTTGAAACTCTCCACTTTCTTCAGCTGTTCCCCACCAATTGTTATTCCTGTTGTGGTTCTTTCCTTCTTCCTTGTTGTGATCACCATCTCACTCTTATTTATGCTAAATTTCATCCCATACCCTTGTATTATTCCTTCCCACACGTCCAACTGTTCCTGTACCTCCTCCTCCTTGTTTCCCCTTATCATCTGCAAACACCATTGCTTTCATCTTTCCTTCCCCAATTACTTGTGCCACCCGGGTCATTATGTCATCCATCACCACAATGAAAAGTAACGGTGACAGTGCACTTCCTTGTTTCAGGCCGTTTCTCTGTTCCAACCAGTCCGATCTCTCTCCTCCCATTTTCACACAGCTCACGCTTCCCTTGTACATGTCCTTTATCCTCCTTATAGTCCATTTTTCTACTCCTCTATCCTCCAGGGACTTCCATACTTTGTTTCTGCATACACTGTCATATGCTTTCTCAATGTCCAGGAAGGCCATCAGTAGATCTGTTCCATACTCATAGTACTGTTCTTGTAACTGCCTTACAGCAAAAATCAAATCCACTGTGGACCTTCCTGCTCTGAAGCCATGTTGTTATTCCGCCTTCTATCCTTGTCCTAATTCTCCTTTCCAAAACTTTCTCAAACATCTTTGCACAATGACTCATCAGTGTTATTCCCCGATAGTTTCTGCATTCTGTTCTACTACCTTTCTTGAAGATTGGGACAATTATTCCCTTTTTCCAGTCCTCTGGGGTCTTCCTTTCCTTCCATGCTGTCTTCATCACTCGGTACAACCACTGTATCCCCACCTCTCCTGCTGCTCTCACCATCTCCACACTCAACTCATCCACACCTGGTGCCTTCCCTCCTTTCATCTTCCTCACTGCATCTTCCACTTCTTTCCATGTTAAGTCCTTTTCTGTTTGCAGTTCATCTTCCTCTTCCCCGATTTCTTCTTCCTCGCCGTGGTTTCCATTTGGGTTCAGGAGTTCTTCAAAATATTCTTTCCACATTTTCTTCCATCGATATTCCAGCTTCTTCTGATTGTTCTTCGGGTGGTCTGAACCTCTTAAGACCTTCAGAAAGAGAGTGAGTGATACCTTTAGCCTGAAGACTTCTTCACTGAAGCTGGGGTAGTAGTTGTTCGTGACAAAGCCGTGGAAGGAACAGTTAGCGTCGCATATTTTCTTGCCCATTTCCTATCCAAATAACTTGTGCGTGATACCTGCAACGTTCAGCATAGAAGAAAACACTACCATTGGCCAACAACACGTGTTTCTGGCAACGTCGTATGCAGCACTAAGTTTGTCCACTACATCGACTCCTTATTTCGTTTTATTATAATATGTAATCATCACTGGTTTGGCAGATTCACCTGATTCTTCGTCTATGGCATCATCGAAGTGTTGAGAGGATATAACAATAACATTTCGATTTTGTTCTTGGCATATAGGACGCAATCGTACAACTCTCCCCAAAGCCAAATATGCTAGATTTCAGAGGTCATTTCTTCACATTCAATAAATCGGGTGGGAGCTACCTCTTATTTTTCTTCGTGGTTCCTACAAATGAGATCCTATTTTTCTTCAACTCGGTAACCAATTTCACATCCAAAACCCAGTTATCAGCAGTTATATTTCGCCCAGTCCCGTTAATTTGTTGTGCTAATCTCTTAACAACATCCACCGGTTTGTTGCTCTGTTGATAAGGTCCTTCGGGCTGTTTTCCAGTACACCCAGTATCATCATCATCATCGGCTTTAACTCGAATCCGTGTATAAATCTTCTTCCTTCAGTCCAGTTTGTGAATATGTTTACGGTGACTAAAGAGTCCAATCCTGGCATGGAACAAGCGTCCACACAAGTCACATAGTATTGCTGGAGGAGGACGTGGTTGGGCTGCTCGAAGTTTCCTAGCTTGACGCTTGGCTTCTTCATGTGTGCGTCGATCCCTTTCAAACGTCTTTACAGTATCCGAGATGGTACGGCGTCAAGTTGAGCGGTCTTCAGCCAGCATGTTCCAGGTTTGTGAATCAAGACCTGTCAATTTCAGGGTCTGCTTAAATTGGTCCTTGTAGCGCCTCTTAGGACCACCATGAGGTCTGGTGGCATAGCACAACTCACCATATAACATTTGACGAGGTAATCTCACATCATCCATCCGATGGACATGACCAATCCATCTAAATTGGTGACCTATTATGGATGATTCTATGCTGAGCCTTTTCCAGAACAGCAATATTGGTAATGCGGTCTTCCCATTTAATCCTCAGGATTGATCGAAGTTTTTGTAGCTGGAAACGCTCAAGCTTCCTAAGATCACGTCGGTAAAGGGTCCACATTTCACAGCCGTACAACAATGTAGAAATGACTACTGCTTTGTACACCATAAGCTTTGTACTCATGGACAGATCTTTATTCATGAAGACCCGGTGCGCTAATCATCCATATGCTGCATGGGCTGCGCCAATTCTCTTATCCACATCCTGCTCACAGGTACAGCTTTCAGAAATGGTACTGCCCAGGTACGAGAAGTGGTCTACCTGTTCTAATGGCAAATTTGAGATGGAGATATTGAACTGAGGAAGAGGTGTACCTGGTGAAGGTTGTGCCAAGACTTTAGTCTTATTGACATGGTAAGACCAAAGCGATCACATGCTCTTTTGTAACAATTAACTGACTCTTGCAGCTCTTCTGGTGTGAGAGTTGGTGACGCAGCATCATCTGCATACAACATGTTAGTAACCTTAGTAACCTGAGTTTTCCTCAAGGAGCGGAGACAAGTTAGGTTGAAAAGCCCTCCATCAAAACGATACTTGACCTTCACACCTGGGATGTTTGCAGCCAAGTACAGCGCAAAAAGCGTTGGAGCCAGCACACATCCTTGTTTCAGTCCATGGGTAAAGGGAAATTCATCGGACATCTTATTCTGATGGCAAACCTGACCTGTCATGCCATCATGGAGAGCCTTGATTAGATCTACAAAACGCTGACGGCAACCAAACCGCTTCAGCACCGCCCACATGGCTGGTCTTGGAACTGAATCAAATGCCTTTTCCAAGTCATAAAAGACTAAGAAGAGTGGATTCTGTTGTTCTCTACATTTTTCTTGTAGCTGTCTCACACAGAAAATCAAGTCAATTGTGCTTCTGGAAGCTCTAAATCCACATTGTGACTCTGGGGGGATCCTCTCAGAGATAACCTTGCGACGGTTAAGTAGAATTCTAGCAAGAATCTTCCCCACAATTGATAGCAGTGATATACCACGGTAGTTGCCACAAACACTGTGATCACCCTTTTTAATGATAGTGACGATAGTGGCATTTTTTAGGTCTCCAGGTACCTTTCTTGATTCCCATATTCTGAGGATAAGGATGAAAATTCTTGTTTTGAGGGAATGACCACCGGCTTGAATTAGTTCCAGAGGAATGTTATCTGGGCCAGGTGCTTTTCTGGGTTTCAATTGGGTGAGAGCCGCACTGAATTCATGATAAGTAGGAGGTACTGCCAACCACAGTTGTTCAGGTTGTTGCGGCACATCACACAGGAAGTCTTCAGCAGCTGCCCACCCCCCATGGGGAAGGCCCTAGAAAAGGTGGGCTAAACATCGGAAGTCACAATGTTGGTCCGGCTGGGCAACCGCACTCGGCAGGTCACCCCTCATGCGGTCGAAACTCAAAAACAGTAAAGAATCACAAATTGATTATTGGATCATGGAACATCAGAACCTTGCTTGATTTGGACAATAACGTTAGATCTGAGAGAAGGTCAGCTCTCGTAACCCATGAGTTATCAAGACTCAACGTTGACATTGCTGCTCTCAGTGAAACTAGGCTGTCTTCTGAAGGCAAGATTACTGAATCTGGAACAGGATATACCATCTGCTGGAAAGGAAAGGAGGAGGGTGAATGTCGTATTCATGGTGTGGGCTTCGCTGTGAAGACCAAACTGGTAAATTATCACCAACTTATGCCCATTGCAATCAGCGAAAGGCTCATGACTCTCCGCATACCACTCTCAGGAGGTTCCTTTATGACACTCATCTCTGCCTATGCTCTTACCTTAGATTCTGATGTTGAGGTAAAGGCTCATTTCTATAATCAGCTAAGTGAAATCATCTCCAAGGTACCATCTGCAGATAAACTCTTGCTCCTCGGTGACTTCAATGCCAGAGTTGGGAAAGATCACAGGCTATGGAATAATGTGATGGGCAAACAGGGACTTGGAAAATGTAACCCCAATGGACTGTTGCTTCTTGGTCTTCGTGCAGAACACGAACTTTTCATTACCAACACGCAGTTCCGGCTACCTGACCGCTTCAAAACCACGTATATGCATCCTCGTTCCAAACATTGGCACATTCTTGATTATATCATGACCTGGCAATGTGATAAGAAGGACACTCTCATTACCAGAACAGAGACGATTGTTGGACACCCAGTATATCTCAAGATTGTAAGTATAAAAAACTGCTGCATTGCACATGGCATATATTTTTACACTGTACTTTGCCGGCTTCAAAGGAATAAATTGCTTGAAACGACACCATCCTCGGAACCGCTCAAGCTTTTCATCAATGGTTACACACTGTCCAGGAGAGTAACTCTTATTGCAACTCTTTTCTCGAATTTGCGCTATGTTATCAATGGCTTTCCTTTCGCGTCGGTTGCTGCGATCGTTAAAACGAAGGCATCTCATAATAAACTTGAACCTCCTCAGATTCATTGTCAAACAAAATATTTCAACTCCATGTCCATCTGCGCCATACAGATCTTCTAACATCATTCTGTTCACGCATGTGGAGTTCCTGATATGTATAGAAGACCGATGAAAGATTTTATTTCAGTCAAATCTGTAAGATTTTCATCACATTCTTTACTCTTTACTTCCGAAAGAATATACTGATTCGTGTGCTCAACAATGCTCTGAAGCATTTCGTCAGAAAAGAAGTTACTCCAGCATTCTATTGGTAACTTAGCTTGTCGTGCATCATGAATGACACTTGGGAGACGGGTGATGTGTTTTGTGTATGTGTGCGACGCTTCTCTTGACGGGGTACTTTATCCAGGTTGTCATTTTGTCTTTCCCAAGATGAAACAAATTGTCATTCGGATCACTTTCTTGGTCGCTGCCACTTTCTTCAGTTTCAGAATCCCTTATTCTTTGTTTTTCCGGCCCATCTTCAAAATCTTCCACCGCAGAACATCCGCCTTCTTTATCTAAAATTAGTTTCTGAACAGCTCCTATATCCCAAGGATCTTCCAGATTTTATGTCTGCTTCTGTGTCATTATATCATATCAGATGTAAAATCCACGAAAAAAGAAAGAGATATAATAATAAGTGTTGCGCCGTATGTCGCAATGTATCAGTCTGATACATTTGCTCTGAGGAGCTTGACAGTGTGACTGCATGAAGGCTGTGAAGTGACTGGCTGGAAATGGAGGGTGAAACAGGAAGGTACTGTTGCCTAGCACAATGACACGAAAAAGACGCGTGCTTGTATCATTCTGATAAACATGCGACCAACAGAAGGTAAAAAAAAAAAAACCAGCCACAGACGTTACAACTGCTGATTATTACTACCACACTCATTCAAGTCTTCAGCGCGAAAGCAAAATAACTCACTGGTGCCAACCTTCACTAACCGCAGGATGCTAGCCAGAGGTCTGTGTTACTTCACCCGTGCAATATAAATCGAGATTCCTGGTCTCAGATGCTACAATTCATTATAGCCTATATATACTGTGTTTTTTTTGTCTTCAAAGAAAAACAAAGGCCACATCAGCTCATGGATTATTGTTATTTAATTTTTATTTTTATTATATGCAACCGTGGAGATTTGGCTGGTACATGCTCGTAGAAGGGTTTGTGAGGAAAAGCTACTGAAGTTCACTGTTGTCATTATTTTGACACAGCGGGTTGTGATCACGCCACAGTGCTTGCCTAATGAAGTTCACTGTGTGGCAGCTGACAGCGGAATGACAATAATGAAACAATCTGACAACGCTGAACGATCTACTTCTAATTGGCTTCTGATGTTAGTCACACCTTTCGCAACAGCAAATAGTAGTAGATCCTGTTGCCTGATGACTAGAGGGGCAAGGGGAGATGAAATATTTTCCAGTGCTACAGAGCTGTAAGGACTTCGCCAGGCTTAAGACAACTGCCCGCACACTTCGTCCCTCCTAAACTGCCTACAAGCGCGGCAGTTCCCTTATGTCTCATCTCCTCTCACCTTGGCACATCTTCGGACGGAAAGCTGAGAGTCCGTAACTCCATCCTGACCAGGGAACTGCACGCTGAGTTTGGTATCACCAAACACAGTCTTCCTTATTGATAGAGCTACAGATTCACAATGACAAGTAATTTTCTTAGCATTATTAGAGTTAAATTTTTGATTTAAAATATCAAGAGAAAATAAAAACCATTTTTCGTTATCTAGGAAGGACACCGCCTGGGAGTCCATATGGGCCAGCCGCTACTGTAACAATGTAAACCTGACCCCTATCACTACAAGTATACTTTCTTGATTTTAGGTTGTTTCAAAATCACCATGTTTGCAGACTCTCATGATTGTATAATGTTAATTGAAAGTTGGCAGCTGGGGTAATAAGTTATCGGTCTGGCTATCGACTGCTATATGGTGCCATGTTTCAACAATTAGTGATTTTGTTAGCATCACTCTGAAAAAGAAGGCCTGTTTGCCATCTCTTGATGAATGCTGTACATTTGCATTTGTCTGGTAGCACAGGCTAGATTAAAATGTGGCTTTTCACCGCTGTCTCAGTCTCACTCATGACTGTGATTATATGGAAGCTACTGAGGTGTGGGTGGTGCTTAGTTATGACATTCAGGGCACAGTCAGTGCCTGTGGATGCTAAGAACGGTTCCACTCATAGGGTTAGTACTGCTGTTTTGACTCAGTGAGGAAAGCAATGACAAACTATCTCACTCCTCATCTTGCCTAGTATGCCACACTATAGCGCTGCCTTGGGTTTCTGTGGGTATCTACCCACATAAGCCCACCGCTGTCTCAGTCTCACTCATGACTGTGATTATATGGAAGCTACTGAGGTGTGGGTGGTGCTTAGTAATGACATTCAGGGCACAGTCAGTGCCTGTGGATGCTAAGAACGGTTCCACTCATAGGGTTAGTACTGCTGTTTTGACTCAGTGAGGAAAGCAATGACAAACTATCTCACTCCTCATCTTGCCTAGTATGCCACACTATAGCGCTGCCTTGGGTTTCTGTGGGTATCTACCCACATAAGCTAACGGCGGTACTTTTTGAGGATCCAACCAGCCTTCGGGCTAACAGACAGATTATGAAAGATGTTTGAGTAACACTGAATGAGACACGATCGTACGATAACATTTTCTTTAAGTACTGAAATTAGCCAATATACCTTTCCAAATGATGAAAATTAAATCCCTTTTTATGTGGAAGCGCACAGTTCACTACTCCTGTGGGGGTCCGGGCACGGACACCAAGAGCCCGCTTATGAGGCAGCTTGGTGTTCCTAGGTGAAACCCCACACAAAACACGGCATAAACCTAGAAAAATTGCTTAGTTTTAATGTAGAAATAGATGTTTGCTCCTCCGCTGACCATAACCCACCTGCCATCCCCCTTTTAGATCATCATCATCATCATCTTGCACAGTTTCCAGCCACTGGCCGGGTCTGTTTGGAACACAAGCCTCTCCAACGTCTTCTGTCTTCCCACCATCTCTCAGCCTCCACCCTTGTCCAGTCTTCTCCTCTCTTCTTCACGCTTTCTTCCACCCCCTTCAGCCACCTGTCTCTCGGTCTTCCCCTCGGTCTCTTTCCTTCCCACTTCGTCTCATGTACTCTCCTGGGTATCCTCTTCTCCTCCATTCGTTTTACATGTCCATACCATCTAAGTCTAGATTTCTCTATACCATCCTGTAATGGTTCCTCCTTCATTAATTCTCTGGTCCTCTCATTTCTTATTCTGTCCATCTTTGTAGCTCCAATACTGCTTCTCAAGAACCTCATCTCACTGGCCTGTATTTTGCTCTTCTCCCTTCCTTTCATAACCCAGGTCTCCAAGGATAGGGACATAGTATGTCCGATATATGATCTTTTTGCTGTTCTGAGGAACATCCTTGCTCCATAACATGCTTCTCACACTCCTCCGAAATGCTTCTGCCTGCCTCCCCCGCTCATTTATTTCTCTATCGTTTCTTCCATTATCTTGTATCAGGCTTCCCAGATACTTAAAACTCTCCACTTTCTTCAGCTTTTCCCCACCAATTGTTATTTCCGTTGTGGTTCTTTCCTTCTTCCTTGTTGTGATCACCATCTCACTCTTATTTATGCTAAATTTCATCCCATATCCTTGTATTATTCCTTCCCACACGTCCAACTGTTCCTGTACCTCCTCCTCCTTGTTTCCCCTTATCATCTGCAAACACCATTGCTTTCATCTTTCCTTCCCCAATTACTTGTGCCACTCGGGTCATTATGTCATCCATCACCACAATGACAGTGCACTTCCTTGTTTCAGGCCGTTTCTTTGTTCCAACCAGTCAGATCTCTCTCCTCCCACTTTCACACAGCTCACGCTTCCCTTGTACATCTCCTTTATCCTCTTTATAGTCCATTTCTCTACTCCTCTATCCTCCAGGGACTTCCATACTTTGTTTCTGCATACACTGTCATATGCTTTCTCAATGTCCAGGAAGGCCATCAGTAGATCTGTTCCATATTCATAGTGCTGTTCTTGTAACTGCCTTACAGCAAAAATCAAATCCACTGTGGACCTTCCTGCTCTGAAGCCATGTTGTTCTTCCCTCATCCCTCCTTCTATCCTTGTCCTAATTCTCTTTTCCAAAACTTTCTCGAAGATCTTTGCACAATGACTCATCAGTGTTATTCCCCGATAGTTTCTGCAATCTGTTCTACTACCTTTCTTGAAGATCGGGACAATGATTCCTTTTTTCCAGTCCTCTGGGGTCTTCCTTTCCTTCCATGCTGTCCTCATCACTCGGTACAGCCACTGTATCCCCACCTCTCCTGCTGCTCTCACCATCTCCACACTCAACTCATCCACACCCGGTGCCTTCCCTCCTTTCATCTTGTTCACTGCATCTTCCACTTCTTTCCATGTTAAGTCCTTTTCTGTTTGCAGTTCATCTTCCTCTTCCCCGATTTCTTCCTCCTCACCATCTTTTCCATTTGGGTTCAGAAGTTCTTCAAAATATTCTTTCCACATTTTCTTCAGTTCTTCCCTATTTTCTGTCTCTTGTCCCCTTTTGTTCACCATTCTAACATAATCCGTAGGATCCTTCCGCCTCTTATCTTTCACCATCCCATACAGGACCTTTTTTGTACCTTCACTATCCTCCTCCATCATCTTTGTCCACTCTTCCATCCACTTCCTTCTCTCCTCAGCCACCACTCTCTTCGCCTCCTTCTTTCTTTCCTGGTACTCTTCCCTTGTCTCTACCGTCCTATTTTGATACCACCTCCTAAAGGCTCTATTCTTTTCCCTTACTATATCTTTTGTCTTCTCATTCCACCATGGTGTTTCCTTCCACCTCTTCTTACTACTTGTCCTCCCACATACTGCTTCTGCTGCACCCACTAGTGTCTTCTTAAATCTAGCCCATTCCTCTTCCACCCCTCTTTCTTCATCTGTTGGAATTCCTTCCTTTACCATTTTGAGGTACTCGACCCTTCTATCCCCTTCTTTCAGTTTCCATATCCTTATACGTCTTTC
The DNA here is from genome assembly GCA_946902985.2 of Meconema thalassinum. Lineage (NCBI taxonomy): Eukaryota > Metazoa > Arthropoda > Insecta > Orthoptera > Tettigoniidae > Meconema > Meconema thalassinum. Next base: position 95,952,271 of record OX336400.1, on the reverse strand, counting down.
CTGGTTCTCAGTCCCTTTTAGATAACGACTTATATAGTAAAATTCCAGCTTTGTCTGCCATAATCCACGTGAATTATGCACAAGTGCAGAATTTCCAACCCCAACAAAACCCCACCTACACGGTACTAATTGTATAGGATGGTCTAGATAGCATTCTGTGAGGGTTTCAAAAGAAAGGAACAGTGGTTTTGACAACGGTTACAGCCTCACGTGTCGTCAACAATGCCCCACTAGCTTCCCATGGCCAAGGCCGCACCTAGTGATCATGGTTAGTAATTTGAATTGGTAATGTCCCCCAGAGGATGAAACAAGGTATACAAATTATATACATTATCGAAATGCAAGTATAAAAGCCACAATGAATTCTCATTTCGAATTAATTTAACTGCTTTCAAGAAACGCCACATTCACACTTTAAGACAGAAATTATCAACATTTTACCCTTGCATTTATAAACTGACAAAAAAAATACAGTTGCCATGTTGGATTCCAGCAGAGTCCATCATTGTACACGTGAATTATCATCAAATACAGTATTGCCAACCCCACAAATATGGTTAATTATTTATTTATTTAATAGTTATCTAACACGGAATTCATAAGCCCAGTTCCAAGTTATTCAACCACACAACAGCACTTTCTGAAAGATGAAACAGGTCGCTGGGGCTTCCCGAGTAGGCATGAAGAGGGCAGCGCAGGATGACATGGTCAATGGTCTGCTCCTCTTCTTGCATTCACACATTGGAGAATCCATCCAGCCCCACTTGCGGCGCAAGAAATTACAGCGTCCATGCCCAGTTCTCAGTTTGTTGAGGCGACACCATAGTTATCTATGCAGACAACATTGCACTGGTAGCAAAAATCAGAAATTTTGAGGATTGAGAAGGCATTCTTTCAGCAGACTTGGACAAAACGGCAACATTCTTTAGTCCGAGTTGGATTTAGAGCATGAGTGCTGTACCCGAATTCTCTAATCGCCACCTGTTATCCACTAAGAAGGAAAGGATTGCAAGGACGATGATACCCAACTCAAATTTAACCACCGTTCCCTGCTAGGTGAAGAATTAGAAATTCGTGGTCTCATACAGAATATAGGATAGTAGGTACTACTAAACTAAACTAGTTACATACTTTAACTAACATTTAAGATAAAATAGCAAAACGAGAAACTCGGAACTCGAGGGGTGATAAGTTAATAGTAACTATAGTGGGCGTCTGTATCTGACCAGTAGTACTATCCTATGCTGATTATTAAATGAGTAGGCGTTCGTCTTCTTTAAAAAATATAGACAAGCAATCTAAAACAGTGCCTGTATCGATTTATTAACTTCGACAATACACGTATGTCCCTCACACACATTAATAAAAACTGTGTCCATTGACACCCAAACAAAATCAAAATCATTTGATAAGAACTTCTATCTGATCATCCAAATTATAACTGAGGAATTCGGCACTCCACTGAGCCCTCCTTCTCTCAACATGAAACTGTACGTGAGAATTGTACACGGAAAAAATATTTTAATAAAGACTATTTAGACATACTGTAGTTCCTCTGAACTAAGATCAAATTATGAGAATGATGAAACGTCGGCATCTACAAACATTTCCCTACTCTATACATCGCGTTTCATTATGTTGAACCGTGGTTCCAAATCTAAATTAAATAATTCAAAAATATTAACACTGGATATTTACATGAATATAAAACATCGCGACTGGCACGATCTCTCTCCAATTAATCGCTTTAAATCTCAAAAGATTTTCCTTTCATAATCATTTTCTTATGGGTTTATGAAGTATCCACATACTTGTCACGGTCAAAAGAAAATAGGTAACAAACGTTTAAGTTAATTACTGCTCAAAAGTTACACAATTATTTCATAAATTCCGATAGTGATGAATATCAATGCTAGACTCTCAGTTACAAATTTGTTAACGTTAGTAACCGAAAAATAGGTGCGTGGCATTAATTCTCACTCCACACCTTCGTCTTCACACTCACACAAATAATCAATTAACTTTAACATCCTGTACAGAATTTGCTTCACTGCAATAAAAACGACCTCACACTCTCTCTGTGAACAAACTCTAAGAACGTCTTCAATACGCCTCCTTTATTAACAATACACAGACTTTATTAATGCCGATGCACGGTATCTCCAAATATTTAAACCATTCCATTACATTCTACCTAATGTAAGAAAATCAGTAACACGATTCAATTGTCAAGTCACATTACATCATAAAAACTTCTATCGCTTATACAAAATTTCCTCGTGCCTTATATTTTCTCTCACGTTCTGTTCACAAACCTTAAATAATTCTGTACGATTTCTTAAACACCTTGTGGTTTCAAATTCTTTCTCAACTTTCGTAAATTCAAATCTTAACTTCCATTAGCAATGTCAACGTAACTTTCAGAGTTTCAGTCTGTGTGATTCCGTTTAAAAATACAAATAAAGTCATATCCTCCCTTTCTTGATTAACAAAAATTATGAATATAATTCATACAAGTCCATCCTGACTTATTTTCGACAAATAGGTAGATTTACAATATCTCACCTTGTCATTCATTCATTTTTCCATTACAATGTCTTTACAATGAACTTTCCAAGTTCTTATCATGAATGTTTAATAACAATATTTATTGAAAAGCTTAATAACGCTCTAGTTATTTTTCATGTTAGTTTATACATAATTTGTTAATGTTCCCTGAAAATTATTCCTATCTGCTTCTTTTATTTCTTTACTCAACAATGACGAGTATATATTCAGTATAATTCACAATAACTATCTGATTTAATAATGTAGTTGTGACGTTGCATTAACTAATATTTTCCATTGAAATTACATAATATCTTTTACAAAGCATTTCTGACGAAATATAATGAAGCAATTATTACATGAAGTAATTCTGAGTATATTCAAAGCATTCAAATCATTCTAAACTTTCGAAATAATTTTAAGCTTTCAAATCTTACTAAATTTTCGAAACATCCCACTCTCATATAAAACAGATTTATCTAGAATCGCAAGTTTACTAAACTGTATATCGAAGTTCTAAAATAAGAAATCTATAACTTAATTCCTCAAAATGTCTAAAACAAAACTCGCTGACGAAAAATATGAATCTGTCTAAAATTTACATGAAAAAGGCAATACAATAACTTGGGTTATGAATAATGATCTCTACACAAAATATATGTTGGTCAACACTGAATCACTCACAATACATAGCTAACTACTGAAATTGAACAATAAGAAACACTCATCTACCTTATATATGCGCCGATCTCGCTTTAACTGCCAGCGACAAGCAATTAAGAATGCCTGCATTCCTCTGAGACAGCTGGGAATAGCTATGACACATGCACTCCCCGTCCTACCGCGTCTACCTGCGACAGGTCGTTCGAGGTCACCGCTGCTGGAAACTGGGCCACAGCTGGCTATCTCGGTTCCGCTCGCTGCTTGAACTCGTCCTCGTTGTTCTGCATTCCCGCTGGGCATCTTGCTTCTTCACGACATTCACTGTCTAGAAACTCATACTTTCCCGAATCGTAGATTCTGATGTTAATCGCTTCTATCTGGTAGTGAGTCACGGAAATCTCCGACTGTAGATAGTGTTCTATATGACTTCCTAGATATAGATGGAATCTCATCATAGCGTAGCATATTCTGTGAATTCATTGTATTGCGGATGTAATTGGCAATGAAATCCATATCGTTGTTGTTATTCTGGATCTCATACTAATGCTGGTGTAGACTAATTTCCCTTCATGGTGAGAATTAGAACATATTCACACCTTCAATAACGATATTGCAGTTGCTTCTTCCCCTTTGACTGGGTTGAAATAGCATCCTGAATAATTTTGAAGTATTCGTAGTATAATTGTAGTATAATCGTAGAGTATTACTGTTATAATGTTTCCGTATAATCTCACATATATATCTGCTGTAATTCTGTAGAACTATGAACTGGTAATATCATGGAGTTCTATTGTTGAAATCTCGTTTGTAAAAATGGTCAGTTTCAAACAAGTTCTTTCTCTGTAGTATATTTCAATGTAATTCACCAGGCCTCCAAATCTCTTGGCTTGTGGAGATCGCTCTCCATTGGTCAGACTATGCCCTCTCCTGTCGCTGCTTCAATTCTATGCGTTCTTGATTTTGGAGTGACTACTTTTGTAAGGTCTTAACTTGACCAAGCGTATAATAGGAATGACTGGAATGGAGTCGAATAAAGCTGAGATTAATAGGAATGACTCTCCGTCCATCGAGACTGGAGCCTCCTCACACTTCCATTTTCTCTCCGTGATGTGACGTAGACCAAAACTTCCCCCTCTCTTCCTTTGACACGCGCGGACCTTAAGTCTCCGCTGCTAGTGACTCCACCACCTGAAACCGGTTCTCGAACCTCCCTGCTCGTAATTTGTCATAATCCTAGCCACTTTCAAAAGACATTCTCTCTGTGTTAAATAAATCAGAGTGTTTCAATTCCATTCTGGCTTCTAATAAATGTTCATGCATCCTTCTGCAACTCATAATATCCCTTCCTTTACCATATATAAACCTTTGGTATAGAAATTTTAACTCATATAGAAATTTTATTTTCACGCATATAAAAGTCATGCGTCCCAAGGCATCTTCATAGTCACAAATAAATTCAGGTGCAGTACCAGTTGTTGAATTTGACCACTCTTCCCGTCAGCTCCGGTTTAGGTCAAAATTGTCCCTTTAGAGTCGGCCGGCTGGTCTCCTAGATCGAAGTCGTTGTGACGATGGGTAACAAAATTCCTGGTGAACTGGTAATGACCGGATCTTCTTTGCTTCTCTCAGCAGAGCTTCCTTTCTCCTCAGTGGGATATGACTAAGATCGGATAACCAGTGGCGAGGTGTAGACTTTACAGTACCAGTTATGCAGCGCATGGTTTCATTCAACTTAGTATCCTCTTTATGCACATGTGCACTTTCCAGCCATACAGAGGCACAGTATTCCGCTACAGAGTAGACAAGACTAATACCCGTTAATCGTAAGCAGTCAGCCGAGGCTCCCCATGAACTACCACAAAGCTTGTGTAGGACGTTATTCCTTGTAGTAATTTTGTGAGAGAGCCTGGTGAGATGTTCTTTGTAGCGAGTTCTGTCCAGGGTGACTCCTAGATATTTCGGGAAAGGGTTGTACTTTAGTTTATCCCCAATGAATATTTCGGGAAAGGGTTGTACTGTAGTTTATCCCCAAGGAATAAAACAGATGACTCGTTGTTTGCGAGTGGTTGCTAAGATGGAATCATGAAACCTCAGTCTTAGAAGCGCTTGTGATCATTCGCCAAGACTTGAAGAATGTTGCCATTTTGTCCAAGTCTGCTGAAAGAATGCCTTCTCCATCCTCAAAATTTCTGATTTTTGCTACCAGTGCAATGTCGTCTGCATAGATAAACTTACTAGCTGAGGTTGATGGTAAGTCATGGATGTAGAGGTTGAAGAGAACTGGGGCCAGTACTGTTCCCTGTGACAAACCATTATTTAATTTTCTTTTACGACTTTTAGAATCACCTACGAATACTACAAACTCTCTCTCACAGAGCATGTTGGAAATTAGGTTTTCAATTTCCAAGAAGGGATTTACTTCCAGCTCTTTAAGAATTAATTAGTCCATTTCGCCAGACAGTATCATATGCACTTGTCAGGTCAATAAGGACATCTGTTGATTTTTAACTTCTTTTGGAAGCCTGCCTCGATGTGAGTGGTAAGAGCCAAAAAATTGATCAGTACAGCTACGATTCCTTCTGAAACCAGCGTGATCTGGAGGGATTACATCTTCAATGAGTGGTGCAATCCTAGTGAGGAGGACTCGTACCAAGAGTTTATAAATGCAACTAAGAAGTGCTACTGGACGGTAGTTTTCAGGTCTATGCTCCGACTTCACAGGTTTCAGAATGGCTATCACCTTTGATCGTTTAAAGTGCTTTGGCATTTTGGTCGGTTCCTCAGTTTAGGGGCTGCGACAACGCGGTCATGTAGCCCCGTATACTTTGGGTGTGTGTAGAATCTGTCTGATAACCGGGGTTAATTGTGATGGCTGTATTAGTGTGTGTAACTGTTTTAATTCAAGTAAGGACTGCAGACATTGAATTTTTTCAAGTAGTTCCTACATTTGCCGCCAAATGCCACCGTCAACGACTACTAGTTCAGAACTTGGTTACCAGATGCCACAGCAATCGGTTCCTGACGACGAACGTTGGAACCTAAGAGCGTTAGTCAAATGTTTAACCTATAATTCAGCTTCACGCTGGTATAATTAGTGGAAAGTTCTTTAACATGCCGTATATCTATGACATGGGACCGCCGGCTTTATTTCCCCACCGAAGGAAGGCATACTGAGGGATTTTTAACGCTCTTAAAAAATCTGACGACATCGGCCGGTTGTGAACCCGCGATCTTGGGCCTAGAAGCTCAGCATGCTACGAACTACGCCACCGAAGCAGCTGCTTTGGCAGTTTGTTAGTCTGAAGGATGTAAGAAAAAAGAGAAGTGATTCACTTTATACTATATGGACCCATATAACGAAGGAATTCGTTGTAGATATTATCTGGGCCAGCAGCCTTACCGGTCTTCAGCATTTTGATAGCAGCTTCAACTTCCTGAATAGAAAATGGCCTGGACAAATCCTCATTCTTCTGTGATCCATGTTTGAGCTCAGTGAGCTTACGCTTCACATTTTCGTATGGCATTTATCTCTCTTGGTTCGGGTGACTTCAACCATTCTATTTGCTATGGCATCTGGACTCAAGTTATTGCACTGCTTTTTAGAATAATGTTTTCCAGTAAGTAGATTAAAGACTCTCCAAGCTTTCCTGCTCGATTTTGCAAAGTCCATGTCTTTCACTGTTTCTTCCCACTTTTCTCTCCTTTTCTTGTCTAATGACTGCAGAAGCTGTGAACCTACTTCATGACTACCTGTTGTTTGATATTCTTCATTCCAACCAGGCACATAATATTTTCTGAAACCTCTCGGAACATTTGATTTGACAGTTGAAATGACCAAGCTGAAGAATTCATCATAGTTGCTGGTAGTTGGTTCTAGATTTATAGCAGACAGCTTCTGGTCAAGGATCTTTAGAGAATTTTCCCCAGTTTGAACGATTAAAATTCCATCTGGGTAAAGGTACTGAGGTCACCAGGGGTATCTTTATACCTGTTTCCAACAAAACTGGTCAATGCTGGCTGTTTGGGAAACTCGACAATATTGTACGTGTGATACTGAGAGGCTGATCAAAGCAATCCTTGGGACATAAATGTTAGGTCAGGGTTGTAGTCTCTCTCCAGCGAGCAAAATGGAAAGTGCCCTTGTCTTTCGCATCAAAACCTAGGTGCGGATCGGATATTTCAACCCACTGAGATAATGCCTCACCATCGTCATCAACAGTGTCATATGGCCAGTTAGTATGATGGCTGTTAAAATCTCCAGTGTAAATGGAGAGATGGCTGAAGGTTGGCAAAATGCTAGGAAACCAACTGATGCTAGGAGGTTAATACACGTTAACAACTATTAAAACTGTTATGCAAAACCCCGTCTAAGGAAAACAGCCCAACAGTACTATGGTCAGGCTTTGAAACATTTTGTGTCGCTACAGCGAAACGTGAGGTAGGTATTAGCAAAGGCGCCCTACATAATGCAAAGGATTCCATATGGTGGAACAACCACGTCAAGAACAGCGTAGCTGAAAAGAAACGCTTGTTTAGAATTTGGCAGAATACTGGTGCTAAGGAAGATAAAGAGAATTACAAACAGGCAAAGAAAGCTGCAAGGAAAACCATTGCAATTGAAGGAGAAAAAGCTGATTTTGATTTCTACCAGCGTTTAGACTTAGCCAATAACAACGGTATATATATAAGGTAGCTAAGCGCAAACATAATGACTGCAAAGACTTTATAACCCCAAAATACATTAAAAATAAAGAAGGCAATTTATTAACAAACTACAAGGACATTTTTGAAAGATGGCATGAGTATTATTACGATTTATTAAATGAAGAATTTCCCAGGCGACAAGAAGTGGAACTACCTATGACACAAGGACCTATTAATGAAATCACAGAAGCGGAAGTTAAGAAAGCCATCTCTAAAATGAAGAATCATAAAGCAACGGGCCCAGATGAGATACCTGCTGAACTCTGGAAATGTCTTGAATCGAATGGAGCTGAATGGCTTTGAAGGTTATTCAATGCCATCTTAGTTCACGAACAGATGCCAGATGCCTGGAGAAAGAGTAGGTTGGTCCCGTTCTACAAAAACAAAGGAGATGTTCGATCTTGTGGAAACTTCCGTGGTATAAAACTTACATCGCACACACTCAAGGTCTGGGAACGAGTCCTTTGTGAGCGCCTTCAAAATTTGATAAAGTTAACAGATAATCAGTTTGGCTTCACTGCTTGGAAAGGAACCATTGACGCAATGCATGCAATAAGGCTGCTAATTGAAAAAGCTCGTGAAAAAAAGCAGAGTTCATGTATTGTTTTTATAGATCTTGAGAAATCCTTTGACCGTGTGCCAAGACCGTTAATATGGCAAGCACTAAGGTCGCAAAACATTCCTGAACTATACATAAAACTCATAATGGATATGTATAACAATGTAAAGACATGTGTCAGAAGCCCAGCTGGTTTGTCTGAAAGCTTTGATGTCAAAGTGGGGGTTCATCAGGGAAGTGCACTGTTATTCAATATTATAATAAACTACCTAACAAAACAATTTCAGAAACCCTTACCATGGAATCTTTTGCATGCTGATGATTTGGCACTAATATCTGACAGTATTTATGACCTACAGGAGAGTTTAGACCAATGGAGGAGATCTCTGGAGTCTAATGGACTGCACATTAGTAGAACCAAGACTGAATATATGGTATGCGACTTCCACAACAATAAACCCAGTATGACAAATAATGAACTTAAACTAGATGGTGAAACCTTACCAAGGATAACAAAATTCAAATATCTAGGTTCTGTCATTGCTGAAGATGGCACGATAACCGCCGATATAATCCATAGGGCCACATCAGGGTGGAACAAATGGCGCGAACTAACAGGAGTTTTATGTGATTCGAAGAGGAAAGTTTATAAAACTGCCATAAGACCCATCCTACTCTATGGTAATGAAACATGGGCTACTACAAAGGCACATGAGCAAAAGCTACATACCACTGTAATGCGTATGTTACGTTGGGCAGGTGGAGGTACTCTCAAAGATAAAATCTATAATGAACATGTGCGGGGCAGTTTCAAAGTAGCGCCTATAACAGAGAAACTTTTAGAAACCAGGCTAAGGTGGTATGGACATGTTATGCGAAGACCGGAGAATCATGTATTGAAGAAGTGCCTTTCCATGACTACGCAAAAGAGAGGGAGCGGCAGACCTCAAACAACATGGATGACGAATGTCCAGAGGGACATGAGAGTATTGGGCCTATCTGCTGATGATGCTTTACAAAGAAATGAGTGGCGCCTCAGGATTAAGAAAGCTGACCCCGCATAACGGGAAAAGGCGAGGAGGAAGAAGAACAACAACTGTTGGGTTATTAACATGAATAACTATAGAGAAGATGAGATCCTTGACACTTGACTCAACAACTTGAACTCCTGTAAGACTGGATTTGGCATAGGTGGTAATCCCATACTGTTGATGGTGGATAGCATCGGCAAGGGTATAGCCCAAAATTCGTCCTCTTCTATCAAAGTGCTGTTCGTCTGTGGTGTGCGTCTCCTGAATGTTGACGATATCAATATCGAAGTTGTTCAGCTGTTTTCCGAGATATTCACACTTGGCATGACATATGCCTTCAATATTTAGTTGTAAAATACGGACTGAAGGTCCAATGTCTATTGTTGATTGGTTCTGAAAAGAACCGATATTACCAAAAGTTTGAGACATTATGTCATTCACTTGTATCACCTTATGTCACTGTTGCTCGTTTAGCACCACCCGGGGGACATGTGCAGGGCAATCAATAGGTAAGATCCTGTGGACGTGAGCAACGGTCATATGGTACTACTGTCTCTATAGGCGGTACTGTAATCCTCCCACCCGCGAAAAGGAAATTCCGCCGCTACTGAGTAACGTCCACCGCATGGATCAGGCAATGCTGCCAACTTCACTTCACCGCTCTCTCCTGTAGTCATTTTCAGAGCAAAACTACACTCCCCTATAGCCATTGCTGGTTAGATCCGGTCGATACTAGAACCATTGGTCCATGCAGGTTAGGTCTGCCGAGATTAGTTGTGGTGGGTGTTAAAACCATTGGTCTATGGAGGTCTCAATTTGCGGAGCGAGCCTAGCATAAGGGTTAGGCCCTTTCAAAGCGCAACAGTTATACTTGCTAGTATGCCAATTCACATGAAATTGATACTTGATAAGGGTTAGGCCTGTGGGACACGAAGATTCCACGCTGATCTCACAAATTGCCTCCACTGAACTCTGTTTTGGGCGAGTTCTTGCCAGTTGTCCACATTCAGATGTATACGAGGTTTGGAGATTTCATTTTTCTAGGAACTTCGTGGTCTTCCTACTGGCCTTTTTCCTGTTGGTTCTTCTTTAAAGATTTGTAAGACCATCCTATCATCTCCCATCCTTAGTAAATGACCAGCCCATTGAAATCTTCTGCAGTTAATGATATTGAGTATTGATGCTTGCGGAGCGCTATTGCTTCTCAATAATTGTTCTTTATTTCAACTTTATTTACTGACTATATGGTAGTTTTGATTTTCAACAATTAATAACTTACCAGTGTTTCATCACTAACAAAACCGACAGAAGTGGCTACGCTCGCTAAAGCGCAGCGTTAGGTCATGGGGCCAAGCTCTCTGCTGACTCGGTAGACGTGTGGGTTCGAGCCCCACCGTCGGCTGTCCTTGAAATGGTTTTCCGTGGTTTCCCCATTTTCAACACCAGGCAAATGCTGGGACGGTACCTTCTAACAGGCCACGGCCGCCTCCTTCCACATCCTTGCCCAGTTTCATTCATCTTCATCCATTCCATCTCTCATCCCGACGCGCAGGTCGCCCACGGGCGTCAACTAGAAAGACCTGCACTCGGCCTCCCTGGAGGCCACACGAAAAAAAAAAAAGAAAAAAAAAATCTCTAACAAAAAGATTCCAACATTCAAATTAAGTTTTAGTATTCCTAATAGTCCTTACAACACCAGGTTGTTTTGTCAGAATATTGTGGGACCGTGTCTGAGTAACCATCCATGGTTCCTTGTTCCACTTCATGCCATCCTTGCCTAAAACGAATAAGAATGTAATCTGTCCTAATAATAATAGTTGTTGTTGATTCTTTGGGAGCTTTTTGACATCATGTTCATGTAGGCCCGTGTACTTGGGTGTGTGAAGAATTTGTGTGGTAACCTGAGTCACTGCGATGTATGTAGTAGTATGAGTATTTGTAATTGCGGTAGGATTTGGGTCGGAAGTGGCCGTGGCCTTCAGTTAGGTACCATCCCTGCATTTGCCTGGAGTAGAGGGGATAACCACAGAAAACCACTTCTAGGATGGCGTAGGTAGGAATCGAACCTGCTTATTCTCAATTTTGCCCTACAAGGCTGAGCTTACCCCGTTCCATCCCTCAGACCAGAATTAAATTTCTTGGCAGAGCCTGGAATCGAACCTTGGCCTTTGCGGTGACTGCCAAGAATGCTAGCCAGCACGCATACAATAATCATAATGATTATAATTATAATAATGACCTACTTACCAATAAAATATAAACGACCATCCAATTCTTCGCTTCCAATACCGCCCTACTGAGCAATTTCATGGTCAGTATCCGAGTGTTCAGATCATGTTTCAAATTTGTCTTCAGTATCAGAGTCACCAATTTCTTGAAATTATCATCAACTAGTGATTTGTTATCTTCCAGCTGAAGGCGACATACTTCATCTACAACCTTAGGTTTTCTTTACTTTTGTTCACTAAAGGCAACGGTACCAAACCAAATAATCACTTTAACAGCACACCTGCAACTCACTGACGGCTCACTGACAAAATGTTACATCATTGGGCGTGCTGGGGCTACCAGTCAACATGACACAGCAGTTGACAAAAGTTACATGAGTGGAGTTATTTTTAGGCTCGTCATTTCACAACTACAGGAAAATACTTACTAAGGTATGGTGTAAGATGTCCCAAGACGATAAGATCATAACTTGAGCACTGTTGGCTTGATATTAAAACTAAAACGAACCATGGGGCTGACTACAGCATGTTCAAAGAATACTTATTAGGAACCCAGTTATTCATGGAACACAAACATATCGATATCCAGAGAGAGAATAATTCCTACATTGTCTTGGTTACAACATTGATAGCACTGCTTAGTTAGAAGTAGTAGCCTAATAACAACATATCTAGCGCCCGTGGCATTTTTTAGCAGAAGCGCTCTTGGCAGATATATCGCCCCCTGGCACTATAAGGGTTAAAATACAAAATACAATCAGAATATGAATACAAAACCTAAAACAATAATTGGCAACGTCGAGCTAAAGACCCGAACACTGACTGCCCGCAGGAGCACATACAGAGTATTATTTGGGAAGAAGGGGGACAACCGGGAGTTTGGTAGCATGGAATAGTCCCCAATGATGTGGGGGTCCAAGGTCCTCCCTGGGAAACTTTTGATAATTTGGTGCAAAATTATGAGTTTTAAGGATGTCAGGCATCACTTTTTCAACCAAATTGTTGTGATGTTTTATGTTTGATTATTGTTAAACACAACTAAGAGAATTTCATGTTACTTTTTTATTAATACAGACTTTATACTATTTGGATAGAAAGAATGAACATTACCGTTTGGATTTGGGGCACATGACCTCGCTCTTCCTCAGCTTAAAACCTCAATAACTGTTTTGATTTACAACTTAAACTATAATTTTATAAAGTCAAGGTTTCTTGAAGCATTACCAAATTGGTTTATAGCTTCGTAGGTGATTTGTATGTCTCAGAGAATAGATTTAACAATGCAAGACCGATGAGTCTGTTTTTGGAAGTAGAATTTCTTTATGTTTTCAACCTATTCAAACTCCAACTCTATTCGGCAGTAGCTACAGAGGCAGGCAAAATTGCCGAAAGTTTGATAAGAGTATACAAGTTAGGGGGGAGGGTAAACCTTTTGTCACATGTTTCAAGGGCACTTATTGATGTTCTTGTTAGGTTCTTACGAGCGAAGGCACTGGAGAGTAATAAGAGGTAAATAATAATATCGTATGGCCTCGAGTGCCGGGTGCAAACTTTGTTATTTGACACCCAAAGGGTAGCGTGCATGTCGAATTTCGTTGTTCCTTGAAGCACTATGAAAGTCAAGGAGGTTAGATAGGTTGGTTGGTTGGTTCTTAAGTTTAGGGGCTGCGACAACGCGGTCATGTAGCCCCGTGTACTTTGGGTGTGTGTAGAATCTGTCTGATAACCGGTGTTAATTGTGATGACTGTATTAGTGTGTGTTATCTGTTATTTTAATTTAAGTACTGCAACTTAGAATTTTTCAAATAGTTCCTACTTTTGCAGCCAAGCGCCACCGTCAACGACTACTAGGCTAAGTTCACAACTCAGCTGCTAGACGCCACCGCAGTCGGCTCTTGGCAACGAACTTAGAAACCTAAGAGCGTTGTTTACAATAACCTATCCAATTTAGCTTCACACAGGTGCAATTAGTGGAAGGTTCTTTAACGTGCCATAAATCTATGACATGGGACCGCCGGCTTTACTTCCCCTCCGAAGGAAGGCATACTGAGGGATTTTTAACGCTCTTAAAAAATCCGACGGCTTCGGCCGGGTTTGAACCCGCTATCTTGGGCATAGAAGCTCAGCAGAGGTTAGATATCTAAGCACTTTGAACACTATAGCGCTTTCTAGTAGAGGTATGAGGAACTTGGTGTTGGCGTAAACTCCCAAGATTAATTTTGCCATTATGAACATGGCCTACTGAATTCAAATGGATTATGTTATGAGATCAGAGCAAACTGATAGACACACTGTTTCGTACATCACGCTACCGTCGCCTCGCTTTGCTATGTTGCCATATGTCGCTTAGTAACAATAGTGCATTATAAGTATATTAGTTTTTAATGTTTTAATTCATAAACAAATACTATGTGTGACAAATTTTCGGGGGGAGATGGACGTTCCTGGACTGCCGTCAATCTTTGTTTACAAACTCTTGAGCAAGACGCGAGTCATTGAGCTTGTCAACCATTTCCGAGTAGGTGGCTAGTAGACCGCAATGATTCCCTGTTCCGTCTAATTTGTCACATCGTAGATCGGAGGTGGTCTCATCACCGAAAAACTTCTCTCTGCAGACCAGCTTGAAGTAGGTACGCCGAGCAGATTCACGGTCATCACAGTGACAAAGTACAAACTTCACAAATTTAAACAAAGTAATCAACAAAGTTTAGACAGAAACTGATGTAATGCTGGAGCTCCACTGATTTGGATAAATACGGCACAAGCTTAGCAGCAAATGTCTAACTTCTAGAGTCACGTGCAGCGTTGCATTTCAAACCTTGTTGGTGCAACGCAGGGCGCATGCGTAGGGTGTGCTTAAAAAGCGAGATGCGTCAGGGAAGAGTCGTGTTATTTTACCTTGTTCATTTGAAGAAAAAAAAAAGAAACTTGCTGTTGTTTCCGGGCAGGAGTAATGATTTTGTGTGTCCCAGTACCTTACCTCAGTTTTAAACCAGGGCTCAGAAATAATGGTTGGAAAATGTACCTTTTCGGATCGTCGTGGACAAAGCTCAAAGCTCTCAGCTCAGTTTGTGCCTCGGCGGGAAGCTGCAAAGGGGGCAAAAATAGGCTGTTTGTTCGGTAGAATAAAGAAATTACGACTAAGAAGACAAGATGACTTTTCCCATTTAAAGCCTAGCTTAGTATTAAATCGTTTATAGAATACTTTCTGTTTTTACGCCCCTGTTCTAAAGCTTTACTTTTTGAGTTGCCATCCCATTTACTATTATTTAAAAAAAAGTGTCTAAGCCACCTATGAAAGGCAGAGATTTTAGGAAACATTTCATTGTATTGACTACTCTAATATAATTGTTTATGTTGTTTAACAGCTAGTAGTAAATTGTGTTCCATTGTATCAAGTGGATGTAGGACCACACAACTAACCAGATGCTTTCTTTCCCAAATAGCGTAACAGTGCTGAAGCAGCTCAGATATTCCATGACACTGCTGGATGGAAGAATTTGGAAACAAGTTTGAAGTGCCTGCAATGTATGATCGAAGGGTGCGGAACAAACTTCCAACCATTTGTCGATGAAGAGTTACTGGGGCTGGTCTTTCAGACACTAATACATATGAACCGGTTTGTTCGAGAAACTGGCTTCTATGTGTGTTCATCGTTAGTGAGCTGTGGAAATATCCACCAAGGTGAGGAAAAATTATTTATTGTTATTTGTTGTTGTTTTTAAAGTCTTCAGTCTTTTGACTGGTTTGTTACAGCCTCCCTGTCCTGAGCTAATCATTCAATCTCTACATATCTATCACACCTTACATTCGAGACAATCTGTTTAACATATTCGGACTTTGGTCTACCCCTACAGTTCTCATCCTCGATCCTTTGTTATTTATTTGTTGTTCCAAGTGGCAAGATCTACAACTATGCATTCAATTATAATTCATTATCTAACCTAGAGAAATCAAACCAATTGTAGTCATCATCATCATCTTCATTTCCCCTTTTCCAGCTGACACTGGTTGGGGGCAAATATGGTTCCTCTCCACTTTGTTCTGTCGTTCCACCATTCCTCTTCCGACACGGTGTTCCAATCCCCGTTTTTTAATGCCATTCTTCACTGAGTCCATACAACACATTCTTGACTGGAAGAAACTTCACTGTGGATAATTATTTTTCATCGGTTTCCCTGGCTTTAGACTTGTTGAGAAGGATTGACAGTAGTGGGAACTGTTAGAAGAAAATAAGGCAGAGTTTGCCCAATAGTCTTCTACATTCACATGAGAAACCTACAAAACGCCAGAGAGATAGAATAGGCCAAATAGCTCAGTTATTTTTTCACTGTCAGTACGAGCTTCCCCTTCTCGTGCGTAATTTTCACGCAATTTTGACATTTGCTTGTTAGTGCAGTCTACAGTTTCTTGAATAGTTTCCTGATGATAAAAACAATCTTCACGCCTCACTGCGCGAGGTCACAATCTTTGCCTCATCTTTTACTCCAGGAAGGCGTCGAACAAGGTTCTTGGTTCTGGTTTTTGCAACATATTGTGGGCAATGGATGTACCAGGATGTGCGTCCATCTCTCCCCGAGTACTGTGTACCAGCATTATTCAGTTCACCGCCAGAAATATCTTAAGCACTGAATCGCTAAATTCTATATTATCCTCTTCGTCTTCACTAGCACTGCCAACTTCCAACAAATCATCATCTACCTCACTATTTCTTCTTAATTCTTGCTTCATCTCATCCTACTATATCATAAGCTGTTCCTCTAGTTTATTAGCCATCTTTAAAATTCACTTGAGAACAAACTATGCAACGAAAAGTAACAAAAAAATAGTTACGTTCATAGTCGCTGGTGAGGGAAAGCCTTACTTCTATGCAAGTGGGCACAATAATACTAACCGTGCGAGTGTTTCAAGTGTTAACTTGCTATTGATGTGGGAGGTGTCTCGTTATGCCCCCTACTAGGAATACCTAGGAGGCTAGGTGAATCCGTGTGTGGGCTGCCAAGTTACATGCAAGACATTTCCAAAGTGAGACGATGCCTCCCCCCCTCCCTGCGCCCACTGCCTGGTTAAGGGGCTTCCGGAATGCCCAAAATCTTCAAAAATTCAAAAATTTTTGTTTTTGTGTCATATTAATCTATGCGCCTTTAGCTTTATACGGTTCATTTTTTTTTTTTTTTTTCGTATCTCATTCCTTAGGCTACTTTCCTTATGCTTTCCCTCAATCGTGCACCTTATTAGTAAACCCACCGAAGAGCATTTTTATTTTTAATAGAAATTGGATTGGAAGCGACTGCTTGCATTTGAAGTTTGGTACTCATCATCATCTTGCACAGTTTCCAGCCACTGGCCGGGTCTGTTTGGAACACAAGCCTCTCCAACGTCTTCTGTCTTCCCACCATCTCTCAGCCTCCACCCTTGTCCAGTCTTCTCCTCTCTTCTTCACGCTTTCTTCCACCCCCTTCAGCCACCTGTCTCTCGGTCTTCCCCTCGGTCTCTTTCCTTCCCACTTCGTCTCATGTACTCTCCTGGGTATCCTCTTCTCCTCCATTCGTTTTACATGTCCATACCATCTAAGTCTAGATTTCTCTATACCATCCTGTAATGGTTCCTCCTTCATTAATTCTCTGGTCCTCTCATTTCTTATTCTGTCCATCTTTGTAGCTCCAATACTGCTTCTCAAGAACCTCATCTCACTGGCCTGTATTTTGCTCTTCTCCCTTCCTTTCATAACCCAGGTCTCCGAGGCATACGTCAGGATAGGGACATAGTACGTCCGATATATGATCTTTTTGCTGTTCTGAGGGACATCCTTGCTCCATAACATGCTTCTCACACTCCTCCGAAATGCTTCTGCCTGCCTCCCCCGCTCATTTATTTCTCTATCGTTTCTTCCATTATCTTGTATCAGGCTTCCCAGATACTTAAAACTCTCCACTTTCTTCAGCTGTTCCCCACCAATTGTTATTCCCGTTGTGGTTCTTTCCTTCTTCCTTGTTGTGATCACCATCTCACTCTTATTTATGCTAAATTTCATCCCATATCCTTGTATTATTCCTTCCCACACGTCCAACTGTTCCTGTACCTCCTCCTCCTTGTTTCCCCAAATCATCAAATCATCTGCAAACACCATTGCTTTCATCTTTCCGTCCCCAATTACTTGTGCCACTCGGGTCATTATGTCATCCATCACCACAATGAAAAGTAACGGTGACAGTGCACTTCCTTGTTTCAGGCCGTTTCTTTGTTCCAACCAGTCAGATCTCTCTCCTCCCACTTTCACACAGCTCACGCTTCCCTTGTACATCTCCTTTATCCTCTTTATAGTCCATTTCTCTACTCCTCTATCCTCCAGGGACTTCCATACTTTGTTTCTGCATACACTGTCATATGCTTTCTCAATGTCCAGGAAGGCCATCAGTAGATCTGTTCCATACTCATAGTGCTGTTCTTGTAACTGCCTTACAGCAAAAATCAAATCCACTGTGGACCTTCCTGCTCTGAAGCCATGTTGTTCTTCCCTCATCCCTCCTTCTATCCTTGTCCTAATTCTCTTTTCCAAAACTTTCTCGAAGATCTTTGTACAATGACTCATCAGTGTTATTCCCCGATAGTTTCTGCAATCTGTTCTACTACCTTTCTTGAAGATCGGGACAATGATTCCTTTTTTCCAGTCCTCTGGGGTCTTTCTTTCCTTCCATGCTGTCCTCATCACTCGGTACAGCCACTGTATCCCCACCTCTTCTGCTGCTCTCACCATCTCCACACTCAACTCATCCACACCCGGTGCCTTCCCTCCTTTCATCTTGTTCACTGCATCTTCCACTTCTTTCCATGTTAAGTCCTTTTCTGTTTGTAGTTCATCTTCCTCTTCCCCGATTTCTTCCTCCTCACCATCTTTTCCATTTGGGTTCAGAAGTTCTTCAAAATATTCTTCCACATTTTCTTCAGTTCTTCCCTATTTTCTATCTCTTGTCCCCTTTTGTTCACCATTCTAACATAATCCGTAGGATCCTTCCGCCTCTTATTTTTTACCATCCCATACAGGACCTTTTTTGTACCTTCACTATCCTCCTCCATCATCTTTGTCCACTCTTCCATCCACTTCCTTCTCTCCTCAGCCACCACTCTCTTCGCCTCCTTCTTTCTTTCCTGGTACTCTTCCCTTGTCTCTACCGTCCTATTTTGATACCACCTCCTAAAGGCTCTATTCTTTTCCCTTACTATATCTTTTGTCTTCTCATTCCACCATGGTGTTTCCTTCCACCTCTTCTTACTACTTGTCCTCCCACATACTGCTTCTGCTGCACCCACTAGTGTCTTCTTAAATCTAGCCCATTCCTCTTCCACCCCTCTTTCTTCATCTGTTGGAATTCCTTCCTTTACCATTTTGAGGTACTCGACCCTTCTATCCCCTTCTTTCAGTTTCCATATCCTTATACGTCTTTCCTGGTTCTCAGTCCCTTTCTTCTCCTTACTCCCTCTCAGGTTCATTACCAGTAATCGATGGTCGCTATCCAGGTTCTCCGATGGTATAACCTTGATGTCCGTGATGTTCTTATTTAGTTCTTTCTCATACAGTATATAGTCGACCACCGACTTCCTGGTCAAGTCATCACTGTACCATGTGATTGTGTGGCTCTCTCTTTTCTTAAACCAGGAGTTCCCAACTAGCAGGCTGTTCCTCTGGCAGAAGTCCAACAGTCTCTTTCCTTCCTCATTTCTTCCACCCCAACCCTCTGGTCCTAGAACACTCTCATAACCTTGTCTTTCTCTTCCTACATGGGCATTGAGGTCCCCCATAACAATCATATTTTTTCCTACCAGCTGCTTCTGCAATTCCTCTTCAAACTCCTCCTTCTCTTCAGAAGCGCAGCCTACTTGTGGAGCATATACTTGCACTATTTCTACGGTCTCTCCCCTCAGTGCTACTTTCACTTTCATCATCCTATCACTTATTCTCCTCACTTCTTCTTTTAAACCATCTCGTACTACTACTCCCACTCCATTCCTCTTTCCCTCTTCGTTCCCACTCCAGTACAGTCTATAGCCTTTTCTCAGTACTCTCCTTCCTTCCCCTTTCCACTTTGTTTCTGCCAATCCCAATAAATCCAACTTCCTTCTTTCCATCATATCCACTATCTCCTCCACCTTCCCCGTCAGCGTTCTTAGGTTTAAAGTTCCAAATCTTAGTCCGTGTGTACAGCCGTGTCGTCGTCTATTAAATCCATCCTGTCCGAGGCTCGTTCCATTTTTGAAAGCATTTGGTTTTATCCACTACTGGCTTGCTGGGCCTATCGTAGCTTCACCAGAGCCCCGTTAGCCGTCACTTTTCAGGGTTCCTGTAGGACCTTCACAGCTACCGTAACGGTCCCGGGGCACACGAAGTCCCCACTGTACTTCGCCCCTACAGGCAATCCCCTACTTTGTGCCGTTGCCCGTCTCCCACGACGTGGACGAGGGGTTGGACTTGGTACTATAGAAGGTTATTGAATATAAGTTGGAGAGAAATGGTTACCAATGTTGAGGTCTTTTGCAAAGCAAGAGAAGGGAGATGTTTCATGACCCAAATAAAAAGGAATCGAGACCATCTCATTGGACATATACTGCGGCATGATGGGTTATTAAAGATAATTATTGAGGGTTCCATAGAGGGGAAGACCACGACAAGAATACATGACTCAGATAATAGAAGACATGAGGTGTACTACCAACTAAAAAGGAAAGCAGAGAAGCGAGAAGAATGGAGAGCTGCTGCCAATCAGCTTTACAGCTGATAACTAGAGAGAGAGAATAGACGATGGATACAATTTATTTTTTTAAGAAATGGGCTGCGTTAGAAGCAAGGCAAAGGGACATAGAACAACAGCAACAACAGCAAAATGGTTGCTAGTGCTTCAAATTGTAGAAGAGGAATTCTATGGTTCTAAAACCCGGAAATATCTTGATTCCAATTTCTTACTAAAATGTTGCTCTAGATATAATTTCTCTTCTTTCTGGAAATTTTCAACGTACGAAGCTGAAATTTTTACAAGTAGGCCTAATTTCTCCTTTGTGTTATTTTTTAACATGCCCTTTTTTCAAAATTTACTTTAGTTTCATTTTGCCAGGTGGAAATGTTCATGAAAGTGCTGTTAAAATTATGCAATTTTTTATTAAATTCTTGAAAATTTTAAAATACATTTTTATTTTCAAAACGCCTGTGTCAAAGTAAAAAGAGAGTCTTGAAGAACATCCTTGGAAACAATCGATTAGTAGCCTACCTGTGAATAGTTTCTGTGAAAAGGGCAAATTAAAAGTTGGAAATTAGCGTGAGCAATATGACATTCTGGGCTTCCTAAGGACTATGTTAATTACACAAGTCAAAACGAATTTTGGGGGCGTGGTGGCTCAGCGGTCTAGCTGAATGCCTCTCACCAAGGCGGTCCGGGTACGATTCCCGGTCAATGCATGTGAGATTTTCGAAGTGAAATGCCATGTCCTGTGGTTCGGATTCCACGTAAAAAGGAGGTCCCGTGGCTCATGATCTCAAGATTAACGGTCACGTTAAACTACAAGCTTCCTTCCTTTCCTTCCAAAACGAATTTTGAGTCTGGGTTCTATACTGTTTGTCTAATTTTGACTTGGCGTGCCTAACTAATGAAAGGAAAAATAGTTTGGTTGGTTCTTAAATTTAGGGGCTGCGACAATGCGGTCATGTGGCCCCGTGTACTTTGGGTGTGTGTAGAATCTGTCTGATAACCGGTGTTAATTGTGATGACTGTATTAGTGTGTGTATCTGTTTTAATTCAAGTAAGGACTGCAGACGATCAATTTTCAAGTAGTTCCTACTTTTGCCGCCACCGTCAACGACTACTAGTTCAGAACTTAACTACCAGACGTCATTGCAGTCGGCTCTTGGCAACGAACGTAGGAATCTAAGAGCGTTGTTTACATTCTTAACCTATACAATTTAGCTTCACACAGGTGTAATTAGTGGAAGGTTCGTTAACATGTCATAAATATATGACATGGGACCGCCAGCTTTACTTTCCCTCCGAAGGAAGGCATACTAAGGGATTTTTAACGCTCTTAAAAAGTCCGACGACTTTGGCCGGATTTGAACCCGCGATTTTGGGTATAGAGGCTCAGCATGCTACTGACTACGCCACCGCAGCTGCCGAAAAAAAAAAAACTGCTTTTGTAGCTACCACAACAAAAGTTCAAATTTGAAGGAAATTCTCTATTTTTCTAAGTTCAAGCGAAAACAAACCTTAATTTATATATTTGCAACATGTTGATTTACAAAACATAGTTAACATTAATTTACAAATAACAAAAAACAATACAAACAAGCTTTAAAAATAAATATTTTTGCTACTTCTTCTGTGTGGGTGCGAATTTTCTCATATTAGCCCCCAAATGTAATCGCCCATCATTGTCCTTGATAGCGTTGCTCAAAGCCCATCCATCACGTCTTGGAGAAAATATTCCCCTTGCTCTTCTGAATATGCCGCCAAGTTATCTTTTAATTGGTCCAAGTGACCATGTAACATGTGTACTTTAACCTTTTCGCTGCTGAATTGTTACAGTGTTAGCGTACCCTCTGTGCTGGATTCTTTTAGGCAACCACTTTCACACAGAAATTCACCAATTTGAACATAAAATACAAGTGGTAACTGAAAATAATTTAAAGTTATTTACTCACCAGTGTGTTCATAAAGTATTGGCCATGGTTGATGTTTGGGATCCAGGGTTCGATTCCACATGAGTTGGTGAAATTTTGTCCAGTAGAAAAAAAATTAAAATTGGAATTTACACCGTAGACTATGCTCACTAAATGCACGCACTATATACATCCCATACACACACACTTCCCAACAGAAACATTAAATTAAACACACGATATCACTAAATAAACACCCGAATCCAATATTACCTCAAAGCAGAAATATCTAAAATAATTCTAACACATACATTATCCTATACCTAAACTTTCGCGAAAAAAAAAAAAAAAGCCTTGCTTCAACTAAATAGGCTATACAATTTATCTATACTAATAATTGAACACTAAATATGTGCAAAGATAAAGTTTACGCTTCTAAACATTCTAATAATTCCTGCGTGAGTGGTAGTCTTCAAAGCAAGGTACGACACAGAGTGCAACACCACATGGTTGACACATGTATCGGGACTCTTTCCTCTTCCTTTCCCTCCTGACAGTATTGCTACATACATGGCAGTGACGAGTTGGGTTAGATTTCTTATCAGTTGGCGGAACTAAGCAGGGAAAATGTCTTTCAGTTAGTCGAAGAACTGGATCCGTAGATGTCGCAGATGGTCTTCCAGGAGTTGATTTTCTGGGGTTGTGGTATCTCTCCAAAATCTGTCTTATAATTTGAAGCTGAAATTCTGCCAATGAAGGACGCTTACCTGATGATAGACAGTATAGGGCATATGAATTTAGAAGTGCTAAGTCCAAAATATGAAAGAATAATTTCTTGTGTCACTTGATACTTTTACGCACGCTATGGAGTGAACTAAGGAGCATGTCTGCCTTATCGACAGACCCCATGTTCATGTTATATTCAATGACGGCCTGAGGCTTCAAGATAGATGCTCCAGACTTGCGATCCTTTTTCCCAGTCACTTCAAATATATTTTTGTGCATGGTTGTAAGCACGAACACATCCCTCCTATCACGCCACTTGAGTGCCATCATTTTTGTGCTAGATTTCATTTCCAATTCCTCTCTTCCCAATTTAGTTCCCAGTGCAGGCATTCCTTTCCTGTTCTTTCGCACTGTTCCACATGGATTGGTGGCTCGGTCATGAAGCAAAGAAAACAGCTGTGGGCCAGTGTACCAGTTATCTACAAATAAGCTATGGCCTTTAACTAAATAACCATGTAGAAGTGTTGTAACAACTGCACCAGAAATACCGAGTTTATAGGGGTCTGTAATTTCTGTTGATGAGCCAGTATAAGTGATAAAATCTAAAATATAACCAGTTTTACAGTCACAGAGAACAAACAGTTTGATGCCGAAACGATGGCGCTTGGTTTTTATATACTGCTTGAAAGCAAGACGACCCTTGAACAAAACTAGGCTTTCATCAACACACAAGTTAGCAAATGGGGTGAGATAGGTTTTGAATGTTTTCCTGAAGTGGTCAATAATGAATCGAATTTTGTTCAGACTGTCAGTTTTGATTGGGTTTTCATTGTCGGTGAAGTGGAGCATACTGAGTAAAATTAGATATCTATCACGAGACATAACTTGCTGAAAAATTGGGGCATGCAGAAGGGGATCACTGGACCAATGTTCCTGAATAGACAGATGTTTATTTCGAACCATCAGCAGCGTCACTGCTATTAGCATAAAAATCTCCTTATAATTGGTATCAACCCATTTCCTGAGCCTGGAATGTTGACTGGGTGGCTTAGCGTCAACAGTCTGTTTATAAAACTTGTTTGTTTCGTCCGCTACCTTTGTCAACACCTCTTCATTGACAAATAACTCGAAATAATCTATTTCGTGGGATTCAGGGGTCAAATTAGTATTTGACATACCTGGGTTTGGCACTTGGAATGCATCCACGTTTGGCGCGAACTCGTCCTCGGACCACGTGGGTAGGCCTAGGTCAGGTTAATTTCTTCCCCTCTCTATCGGAATATCTTCAACACTATCACTATCACTGTCACTTCCAAACAGTTCCTAATATCCCCATCGTCACTTCCGACACTATCTAAATCCACATCAGACTCAATCTCCTCTAAAAGCGCAAGAATTTGCTCTGGACGCATTGATCTGTCAATGCGAGACCTCCTTTTTCGGGAAGGACTAGAAGTGAAGCTTCTAGTCTAATAAGCAAATGAACTTTACTAAGTAGGAACAGATTGAACATTGATGAGTAAATAGCAATGGAAACAGTTTGCCAATAACAGTGGTATTTTATTCAAAAACCAACTTTCAAAAGATTAACAAAATATATAAACATGTAATGGAAATGTGACCTTTGACAGGCCAACAACAAGCGAACAAGATTTCATAAGCTTTCAAAAGATTAACAATAAATATATAAATATGTAATGGAAATGTGACCTTTGACAGGCCGACAACAAGCGAACAAGATTTCATAAGCTTTCAAAAGATTAACAATAAATATATAAATATGTAATAGAAATGTGACCTTTGACAGGCCGACAACAAGCGAACAAGATTTCATAAGTTTGAATGCCAACAACCCTGAGAATAAGTAACCACTTTGTGGCCAGTAGTCTAAAGTAGAACAATGCAGGGTAAATTAGCGAGTAACTAAAGTACTCAATAATAGCTTAAAATCTAGCCTAGGACTGCACACCGAGAGTAGGCTAGTTTATTTACAGAAAAATCAACATTCACATGCCAGTAGGGATAACATCCCACTAGTCGCCTGATAGTTACAAGGCGAGGTTGTTTACAATTGAAATGGGAGCATTCCCAAAAACACCTTGATAGATTAAGTATAGAACAAGCCATTCACTTCGTCAGAGAGGTGAACTGGTGTTAAGCCCAATAATTTATACAAAAATAGAGAAAAGGATGATTTGTTTTGAAGGATAGTTAACATGTGAAAGAGAGAACAGTTGTTTTCTCATAGCCCACAATTTAAAGGCATAATACATGCTTAATCCACTTAATAGAAGGAAATAAGTTTAGTTTGGCATGGTTTGACAAGTTATTTAAGCCATGTGACATAACCCTAAAAAAAAGGAAAGATACATTTTTAAGTTTAGAAATGTTTTAGGTTATAATAAACACTTAGCTTGTTGGCGTTGGTGTAGAGGAATTTCCACATAATAGAAATGGAGGAAGAACGTGTTGATCACTTTTTTCCGTCTTGGAAATGTTGAAGACTTCGTGCCCAGCACAGAAGAAAACTTGTTTATCGTTTTTGCTCACGACAAACTGACGTAGGCCAAGTAACGATGTTAACTTATGTAGATTTCGTAGATTATAGAATGCACTGCTGGTTTGACTAGAAGCATTTTGCGATGTATTAGCACACAGCGTTGAGACACATTCAAGCGTGAAGACGGCTAAAGATGAGTGACTGGCATTGTGACTTGCTGGAGACAGACAGTTGATGTAGGCCAGGGCAGGCTATATACCGGAGATCACACGGAATGCGTGATGCGGACAGGTGGCGTCGGCCAATCCGAGAGCATGGAAAATTCTCGAAAACTGCTGAGGCCAATCAGAGCAAGGGGCCAACTGAAAATGAACCTCGTGACCAACATTAGTTCCGGAAATCATTACAGTGTCATGGAACACATGCTAGCAAGAACAGATTGAAGAAAAATGGAATGACATGACAGGTGAGAGGTTATGTTATAATAAAAATAAGTGAACTTTGTAAATTTCACTGAAAAGTGAACATACTGCCAGAGGGGCATCAGAGAACAAAAACGAAACAAAAATAACATGAGAGAGAAGAGCTAGAGTGGCAGAGGGCAAATGACAGAAATAGGACGAACACAGTGTCCTGATGAAGTTTTAAGTTTGACCACTCGAACTCTAGCATCTCTGCCATAATAGCATTTTATAACACGACCAGTTTTCCATACAAGAGGAGGACTAGGGTCTTTGAGAAGAACCAAATCACCCTCC
Organism: Meconema thalassinum; assembly: GCA_946902985.2. Taxonomy (NCBI): domain Eukaryota; kingdom Metazoa; phylum Arthropoda; class Insecta; order Orthoptera; family Tettigoniidae; genus Meconema; species Meconema thalassinum. The sequence goes on along the minus strand of OX336400.1, from coordinate 95,925,913 downwards.
TGAAGGTTAGGCTGAGAGAGCTGCCACTTGTTCCTCCTTTGGAGCGAGTGAAAATACTCAAGTCTCCATCTCTTCCAAAATTGAGCCTTAAGGGATTCTATCTTTCTCCACAAGATAGGCAAAGACAGATCAAGTTTACGATCAAGCAACGGAGGAGACGCAGCTAAGGAACTGCCCACCAGAAAATGACCTGGAGTCAAAGGAAGGAAATCACAAGGATCGTTGGAAAGAGGAGAAAGAGGTCGTGAGTTGACAATTCCCTCAATGAGTATAATTAAAGAATTGAATTCTTCGTAAGTGGCAATACTAGAGCCAAGAGTTTTCTTTAAATGATTTTTTGTGAGTTTCACACAAGATTCCCATCGTCCGCCATGATGGGGAGCATAAGGAGGGATGAAATGCCATTTGAATTGGTTTTAGTGCGAGTAATTGGAGATTTGTTCTTTCGCACGAGGGGAACAAAGGGCTTTATACTATTGCTGCGAAGCTCCAACAAAGGTTTTGGCATTATCAGAGAAGACTTCTGAAGGAATGCCTCTTCGTGAAATGAATCTAGAGAAAGCGGAAAGAAAGTATGAGGTGGAGGCACTAGTTACGAGCTCAAGATGAATAGAGCCAGTGACCATACAGACAAATAGAGAAACGTATAGTTTTCCAAGGATTTTCCTTTTAGCACTGGGGTGATTTTGTTGATACACAAACGGACCGGCGTAATCAATGCCGGTGAAGGAAAAAGGCCTGCAGGTAGCTGAACGAAATGGGGGAAGGTCAGCCATGAGTTGCTGATTAGGTTTAGGCTTAGCTTTGAAACAAGTAATACATTTATGTATAACAGAAGTGACTTCGTGTAAACAATTAATAGGCCAGTATTTTTCCCGTATCAAGCATAGAAGGGTTCTAGAACCAACATGCAAGTTTTGATAATGAAACTGACGAATGATTATCCGAGTAACATGATGTTTAGACGGAAGGATAATAGGGTGCTTTTTTTCATCAGAGAAGTCAGAAAGAGAAAGTCTGCCGCCCACTCTTAACAAACCATCGCCATCTAGAAAAGGGCATAAGGCAAAAAGCCTGCTGTGTTTCTTGAGAGTTTTACCTTTAGCCAATATGTTTATTTCGACTGAGAACGCCTCTCTCTGGGTGAGCCAAAGAACTTTGATGGTGACAATTTGCAGTTCAACAGCCGAAAGAAAAGGCTGAGGGAATAGAGGTTGATCTAGTACTAAAAATTTCCATCTGAGCACATAAGCAGTGATGCGCACTAGTTTTTGAAAAGAAGAGTAACGTTCCAACAAGGAAGGAGTGTTGGCAGTTACAAAGGCAGAAGCTTTTTTGCTGATTTCAGGAATATCCTCTAACGGGAAATTAGAGTTGGAAGGTCGGTTTTGAATTCTTTCAGAAAGCCATGAAGGGCCGTGCCAGTACAAACAGGATTGAGATAGTGACTTAGGTGAACAACCACGAGAAATGAGGTCGGCGGGGTTGTCTTTGCTAGAAACGTGGTTCCATTGTTCTGGTTTAGAAACAGTTTGAATTTTCTCAATTCTGTTAGCTACAAAAGCTTGCCAATTAGAAGGAGGTTTAGAAATCCATGCCAAAGCAATAGAGGAATCTGTCCAAAAATATGTGTGCGAGAACTTACAGTTGAGTGTTTGTTTGAGTTTGTTAGCTAATTCGGCAGCAAGTAGTGCGGCACAGAGTTCAAGACGAGGTAATGAAACGGGTTTCAAAGGCGCAACCTTAGATTTAGCACATATCAAATTGGAGAAAAAGGGGGAGCGGCTTACAATGTAAGCACAACATCCGTATGCTTTGGTCGAACTGTCAGCGAAAAGGTGCAAATCCAGGACAAGAGAGCAAGAGAACGGAACTAGCACTCTAGGAATGTCTATTAATGAGAGATCACAAAGACTGTGCCGAAAGGTAAGCCACTTTTGTAAAAGCGGAGGAGGAATGGGATCATCCCAATCCGAGTTCGATGACCATAGCTCTTGCATAAAGATTTTAGCTAGAACAATTACGGGTGCAATGAACTGAAGCGGGTCATATATCTTAGCTATTTCTGATAGCACTTGTCTTTTGGTTTGAGGAGGTGAGGAAGACAAATTTACTTCGTAAAAGAATGAGTCAGCTTTAGGATACCAGTGTATTCCCAAAACTTTAGTAGCATCCTCCAATTGACAAAGCTCTACTGGAGTATTAACAGGATAATGTGGCAAGAGATTGGATAGAAGTTCCTCAGAATTTGAGTTCCAACGATGAAGTAAGAATCCTCCTCTGCTAAGTAAAGTTTTTAAACTTTTAGAGAGTTCGATAGCCTCAGATACATTCTTAAAAGAAAAAAGAAAGTCATCAACGTAGAAGGAATTTTTTAACAAAATAGGAGTTTCAGAAGGAAACAAATGACCATCTTGGTCGGCAAGATGTTTCAAAGTACGAATGGCAAGAAAAGCCGATGGTTTAAGCCCATACGTTACGGTTTTTAATTTAAAGATCTTTATGGTCTTAGTAGGAGCATCACGCCAGAGAATTCGTTGAAGATTTTGTTGTTCGGAATTAATCAGAATTTGTCTATACATTTGTTGTACGTCGGCTATGATTCCAATTGGAAATAGACGAAAATTTAAAAGAATAGACGGGAGATCAGACTGAATGGCAGGTCCAGATAGGAGAGTGTCATTTAAGGAAATGCCATTGGCATCAGGGGCAGAACCATTAAAAACAACTCTTATCTTTTCTTTGGTGGAGGGATTCTTCCAAACGGGATGGTGATTTAAATACACTGAATCTAAGGAAGGGTTGAAATCTTGAACAGTCTCCATATGGTTAGAAGCTTCATAATCCTCCATGAATTCAAGGTATTGTTTGCGAGTGGAAGGATCTTGCTTGAGTTGATTCTCAACTGCAAATAAAGCTTTAAGAGCTTTCGGATAGGAATCACATAAAGAAGGAGGAGAAGAAATGCGTGGCATTGTGACAATAAATCTGCCATCTGGGTTACGAACAGTGGTTTCTAAAAAATGTTGTTCACAAAATTCATCTTCTGATGAAAGAGAAGGAGCAGATTCAATGGACTCGATTTGCCAAAATTTTTCCAGACGCTGATGAAGATCTGCATTAGTGAAATGGCATTGAGAGGAACCTTGAACAGTTTGAAGAGGAATATAACCTGTGATAAGCCAGCCAAATTTAGTATGGTGGGCGTAGATACCAGATGAAATATTAACCCTTGACGGAAGAAGATTTTGCCAAAATGTGTTAGCGCCAAAAAGAATGTCAACGTGAGAGCTTTTATAGAATTGAGGGTCAGCCAGTTTTAGATCATAGGGAAATTTCCATTCGTCAATGGAAAAAGAGCGACTGGGAGTAGGACTGCCAATACTCGGAATGGACAGACAGTTTAGATGAAAGTTAGTGCCATATTGGACTGAATCTTTCACCTGCAGCTTGACATAATTTAAGGAAGTAGACTTGCTGTTGTTGATACCAGATATTTCAATATTGGTGGAGAGAGGTTTGAGACCTAACCTTTCAACTAATGATGAGGTTATGAAGTCATGAGTTGCCGCATTGTCGAGCAAGGCTCGTACTAAGTGCCAATTGCCGGAAGAATCTTTAACTTGGACCTGGATCGTAGATAACAAAACTTGAGCACTACGCCATGAGGGGGTTGTTTGATTGTAGGATTGGGCAACTGTATTTACAGTAGAAACAGAAGAGCTAGGTGGAGAAGCATCACTAGTGAGGCTCAGCGCAGGTTGGGCACTAGGATTTGAAACTGTTCCAGGAATAGACCGTGGCTTTTCGAAGCGGTGCAAGGTAGAATGATGTCTTAGCTTGCAATGCATGCAAACTCCTTTCGAAGCGCAGTCCGCTAAGATATGCCTTGAAGAAAGGCAGTTAAAACAACATTTGTTTTGCGACACAGCTTTTCTACGATCGTCAACTGAAAGGCCTTTGAAGGTATTGCAGAAATATAAAGGGTGCAAATTATTGCAAAGAATGCATGAGGTTTTGTTACCTTGTATGGAGAAAACATGAAAATGTGAAGCTTTTTTCGAGAAATGCTTGATGGGTTTACTTTTGCTGACATCGGTGGAACCTTCAGCTTTATTGATTAAAGCAGAAAGAATTTGACAACGTTTCTTTATGAAAGAGATCAAAACTTTAAATGTGGGTTCAGGTTTGTCCACTAAATCGGATTCCCATGCTTTACGAGTATTAAAGTCAAATTTGGAGGTAGTGAGATGTATAAGAAAAAGATCCCAATGTTCAACAGGTTGTTTAAGATGTTCTAGGGCTCTTACATGAAGTTCAACGGTGTCTCCCAGACTTCTAAGGGATGATAAATTATCAGGGTGTGAAGCTGGTAAATTAAATAAGGCGTTCATTTGGCGTTGAATCCTAAGTTTGGCATTGCCATATCGCTGTTGGATGAGGTCAATAGCTACCGAGTAATTTTCGGTTGTGAGAGGCAAAGCTTCAATTAACTTTAAAGGAGGACCTTGAAGAACAGACTTTAAATAATAAAATTTTTGAATCTCAGGGAATGATCTATTATCATGTATTAGCGAAGAAAAAAGTTCAAAAAAGGAATCCCACTGTTTTTCTTCCCCTGAAAAGGTAGGAAGTTGGATTTTAGGAAGAAACGGTTTGCTAACTTCGGTGTTTTGATGGGTTGCTAATTGCTTAATTAAATCCTTAGCTTCGCCATACATATTGTAATACAGTTCTTCAACAGAACTCCGATCCTGTTCTTGATCAGGTTCGATTGTTTCAATTTCGGTTTGCAACACATCATACTCTTGAAAATGTTGCTGATAAACGTTAAAACGTTGAACTAGAACGTCATAATTGTGATCATCAAAAGATTTGGAACCTAAAAACTGCTGAAAACGAGTAAGTTTATTTTTACAAGCAGTTCTTTTGGCTACAAGCTCCTTAGGAAGAGACATGGCGGAACTTTGAGTACTTTCACTCACCGATCTGCTAGACTGCCGAGCGTCTGAAGTGGTAGTAGTAGTATTGGTACTGGTAGAGGTGGTAACAAGGGACATCTCCGCTCACCCCAACACAGCTTTCATAGCGATAGCTGAAAAATACAATTATCATTAGTGACAGAAGTGAAAAGCTGCAATAGCTTATCGAATGGCTTGGCAACCTGTTTCATACAATAAACAATTATAAAGGTTATTTAAAGGTCCCGGGTTTCGGCACCAACTTGGTTAGGATCTGTCAATGCGAGACCTCCTTTTTCGGGAAGGACTAGAAGTGAAGCTTCTAGTCTAATAAGCAAATGAACTTTACTAAGTAGGAACAGATTGAACATTGATGAGTAAATAGCAATGGAAACAGTTTGCCAATAACAGTGGTATTTTAATCAAAAACCAACTTTCAAAAGATTAACAAAATATATAAACATGTAATGGAAATGTGACCTTTGACAGGCCAACAACAAGCGAACAAGATTTCATAAGCTTTCAAAAGATTAACAATAAATATATAAATATGTAATGGAAATGTGACCTTTGACAGGCCGACAACAAGCGAACAAGATTTCATAAGCTTTCAAAAGATTAACAATAAATATATAAATATGTAATAGAAATGTGACCTTTGACAGGCCGAAAACAAGCGAACAAGATTTCATAAGTTTGAATGCCAACAACCCTGAGAATAAGTAACCACTTTGTGGCCAGTAGTCTAAAGTAGAACAATGCAGGGTAAATTAGCGAGTAACTAAAGTACTCAATAATAGCTTAAAATCTAGCCTAGGACTGCACATCGAGAGTAGGCTAGTTTATTTACAGAAAAATCAACATTCACATGCCAGTAGGGATAACATCCCACTAGTCGCCTGATAGTTACAAGGCGAGGTTGTTTACAATTGAAATGGGAGCATTCCCAAAAACACCTTGATAGATTAAGTATTGAACAAGCCATTCACTTCGTCAGAGAGGTGAACTGGTGTTAAGCCCAATAGTTTATACAAAAATAGAGAAAAGGATGATTTGTTTTGAAGGATAGTTAACATGTGAAAGAGAGAACAGTTGTTTTCTCATAGCCCACAATTTAAAGGCATAATACATGCTTAATCCACTTAATAGAAGGAAATAAGTTTAGTTTGGCATGGTTTGACAAGTTATTTAAGCCATGTGACATAACCCTAAAAAAAAAGGAAAGATACATTTTTAAGCTTAGAAATGTTTTAGGTTATAATAAACACTTAGCTTGTTGGCGTTGGTGTAGAGGAATTTCCACATAATAGAAATGGAGGAAGAACGTGTTGATCACTTTTTTCCGTCTTGGAAATGTTGAAGACTTTGTGCCCAGCACAAAACTGACGTAGGCCAACTATCGATGTAAACTTATATAGATTTCGTAGAACTCGGTTTTGATCACTTTTTTCCGTCTTGGAAATGTTGAAGACTTCGTGCCCAGCACAGAAGAAAACTTGTTTATCGTTTTTGCTCACGACAAACTGACGTAGGCCAAGTAACGATGTTAACTTATGTAGATTTCGTAGATTATAGAATGCACTGCTGGTTTGACTAGAAGCATTTTGCGATGTATTAGCACACAGCGTTGAGACACATTCAAGTGTGAAGACGGCTAAAGATGAGTGACTGGCATTGTGACTTGCTGGAGACAGACAGTTGATGTAGGCCAGGGCAGGCTATATACCGGAGATCACGCGGAATGCGTGATGCGGACAGGTGGCGTCGGCCAATCCGAGAGCATGGAAAATTCTCGAAAACTGCTGAGGCCAATCAGAGCAAGGGGCCAACTGAAAATGAACCTCGTGACCAACATTAGTTCCGGAAATCATTACAGTGTCATGGAACACGTGCTAGCAAGAACAGATTGAAGAAAAATGGAATGACATGACAGGTGAGAGGTTATGTTATAATAAAAATAAGTGAACTTTGTAAATTTCACTGAAAAGTGAACAGCAGCCATTACTCATACACGATGTTTATAACTGTGTGACGAAAGAAAAACATTTTTCCCGCAACGTTACAAGTGCGTATTTAAGGAACTAAGTGGTTGAAAATGTAGCTAACAGATGGCGTAAGAATACACGACATTTACAAAGCAGATCGAGTATACTCGATCGCAGCACTGATGGCACAAAGTTCTGATCGAGTATACTCGATCGCAGCACTGACGGACCGCTTGAGGCAGATCGAGTATACTCGACCGCAGCAGTGAAGCGGTTAAGGGACATTCTGCAACCCATGAGTTTAAAGTTTTCAACCATAGTGGAAATAAGCTCTCTGTAATTCTCAGCTTTCTTATTTCCAAGGAAGCCGTGGGTACTGCCATAAGGCTGTACATTGCTTGTTTTTCGTAGGTGTTGAGTAAATGTGGAAATTCTTCACTGGCCATTTGTTTCTTTATTTGAGGGAAATTATCAGCTCTAATTTTAGCTTCTGACTATTTTGGGGAAAAAAGTCTTTAAATATTGAAAAGCTTCAGAATTTTGTCAAAGAGCCTTTACAAACTGCTTCATGAGGCCTAATTTTATATGCAACGGAGGCATCAAAACATGATAATTACATATAGACTCAACACAAAATGTTTTGTTTATTGACTTTTCTTATTTGTAGCCCAGTTTTATTTCAGATATCTGATATCTAACCTCCTTGACTTTCATAGCTCTTCAAAGAACGACAAAATTCTACATGCAAGCTGCCCTCTGAACGTCAAATAACAAAGCTGGCACCCGTGGCCATACAATATTATATTTAAAAAAAAAATTGTTATGCCCAACTACGGAGCGCGCTTGAACTTATTTTGCACAATGTTCCTTCTTCTTTTCTTCCCAATATCTCTTCATTCGTTCACTGTGTTACTTTCTGCGTGCTTCTGTCCAGCCTGTATTTTTCCTTTCAGGTTTATCTGCAAATTTATGTTTGTTTACTAGGCTTCTAAATTTTACTCTATCTGGAATGGTTTTCTCAGCAATACCCATTTCTTGTAGATCTTCATGCACTTCTGTTAACCAATTGTTGCGGATTTTTCAGCGTTAGCGCTAGATTTAGAATTCTCTTTGTCAGCCTGTCGTTACCCATTCTGTGAAGGTGTCCGTAGAATTTTAATCGTCGTTTTCGGATAGTATCTATGATTGAATATACGATATTATATTATTATTATTAGTATTTCACCGATGACTTCAACTTATATACCATCTAACAACCCGTCACGGCTTCGCCCGGTATCATTAATGGTTTACCCAGCGTAAGCTTAAAAGGTGTATTTTTTCCGATTCCAATGAACTACGACCTATATCTGTTTTCCGTCTCGGCATGATGGGTTAAAATCACTGACTGGACTATTAATTATATTATCATGGAGGTACCATGTGCAACGAACTCTTGTCAGACGTAATTTAAGAATAGCGAGGTGCACGAAACACAAATCCCCCTTCAGTCCAATCTAAACTTGACTGTGTATTCTGCGGAGCGAAGGCTAAAACTGGGGTAATAGGCTAGCTCGTCTCCGAAGCTAGTAATTGAATGGAGATTGTTGGAAGAAATGAAAACGTAAAAACACTTATAGTGAGCGATGTATTGAAGACAGAGATATGCTGTCGCTGACTTTTTTGTAGAACTTATCATGCTGAACAATTCTTACACTCATAGTATATATAGATATAGTGTGATAGTACTACAGTTCATGGAGCAGTAGTGGTACCTTGTATAGTATAGGCACTAGCAAGTGTGCCTGTATAACTTACAGTGTGTATAATACAGTGTGATAGTACTACAGTACATGGAGTAGTAGGGGTACCTTGTATAGTATAGGCACTAGCAAGTGTGCCTGTATAACCTACAGTGTTACAGTATATATATATATATAGTATGATCAAGTAGGGAGTGATAGAGGAGTAACACCTCTTTAAAAAACCCTTGTCCAGCTGGCCCGGCTGGTAGTACCTTGTTAGGGTCCCTTGCCAGGGTTACGGTGAAGTCCTCAACGGTACCTGCAGTGAAAGAGGTGAACTCTGGCACAGTGTGGTTGGTGGAAGGGGCAGCCTATTTCTCAGGTTTAATAGGGCAAACTATTGTCCATAGTTATGATGGGCACATTTTGGCCCAATGGCAAAATGAGCGGAGGAGGAGCCAATCATTCGCATGGCTCCCAACGGTCATAGAGGCGGAAGAGGTCAGGCCAGACGGACTGGCTGTAAAGGCGCACCTCAGTAGTACTTGAGTATGTGGCAGTTCGTTGCAGTCTCTGTGTTCGGTCCTGCATGTCTCATTCTTCGTGAGCCGCAGGATAAGGCTCAGAGATCATAGTGTGTGGGTCTCGTCCTGGCAAGCTGAGATCCACCCTAAACAAATTCACGCCAGTGGCACTTCTTCTGAACGTCACTTACTTTCAAAGTCCAACGGCGATGGGATATGGACGGTGGGGGCAGGTTATGGGTGTAACTGGAAGCCCCTAGTTCGGACCTGCACGTTGGCAGCAGATGTGTGATGGTCATCTTCCGGAGACTCTGTGACTACTCAGGAATTCGGTCCTGCATCTGTGTTTGGGCAGGCCTATTTAGGATCACCGCTGCTTACCCCACATGGGGAAGGTCCTAGAAAAGGTGGGCTAAACATCGGAAGTCACAATCTTGGTCCGGCTTGGCAACCGCACTCAGCAGGTCACCCCTCATGCGGTCGAAACTCAAAAAACAGTAAAGAATCACATATTGATTATTGGATCATGGAACATCAGAACTTTGCTTGATTTGGACAATAACGTTAGACCTGAGAGAAGGTCAGCTCTCGTAACCCATGAGTTATCAAGACTCAACGTTGACATTGCTGCTCTCAGTGAAACTAGGCTGTCTTCTGAAGGCAAGATTACTGAATCTGGAACAGGATATACCATCTTCTGGAAAGGAAAGGAGGAGGGTGAATGTCGTATTCATGGTGTGGGCTTCGCTGTGAAGACCAAACTGGTAAATTATCACCAACTTACGTCCATTGCAATCAGCGAAAGGCTCATGACTCTCCGCATACCACTCTCAGGAGGTTCTTTTATGACACTCATCTCTGCCTATGCTCCTACCTTAGATTCTGATGTTGTGGTAAAGGCTCATTTCTATAATCAGCTAAGTGAAATCATCTCCAAGGTACCATCTGCAGATAAACTCTTGCTCCTCGGTGACTTCAATGCCAGAGTTGGGAAAGATCACAGGCTATGGAATAATGTGATGGGCAAACAGGGACTTGGAAAATGTAATCCCAATGCACTGTTGCTTCTTGGTCTTTGTGCAGAACATGAACTATTCATTACCAACACGCAGTTCCGGCTACCTAACCGCTTCAAAACCACGTGGATGCGTCCTCGTTCCAAACATTGGCACATTCTTGATTATATCATTACCCGGCAATGTGATAAGAAGGACACTCTTATTACCAGAACAGCAAGGAATGTAGACGATTGCTGGACAGATCATAAACTTCTTATATGTAAGCTCAGGATATCTATCAGACCTAAACCACCTAGGAACATCAAAAATTTGCCAAGAAAGAAGTTTAATACATCCAAACTTCAGGATGAATCCATGTATAAACATTTTGGAAACAGGATCGTCACCCAGTTATCAGAAAACCCAGTAACAAATGACATTCAGCCAGAATGGGCCACACTACAGAAGATTATTACACAGTAAGCTGAGGAAACCATTGGTTTTATAATGCGGAAAAGACAAGACTGATTTGATGACAACAATGAGGAAATTCTGTCTCTCATCAATGCCAAAAGGAATGCCTATCTTGCCCATCTTCAAGACTCAACTTCCAACACAAAGAGAGATAAACTACTGGAACTCAAGGGTAAATGCCAGACGCCGATAAGGCAGATTAAAAATACTTGGTGGCAACAGAAGGCTCAGGAACTGCAGAGACTATCGGATGCTCGAGACTTGAGGAACTTCTATGCAGTACTCAAGGAAATATATGGACCATCTCGCTCATCATCAGGTACACTGAAAAGCGCTGATAATTCTACTACCTTTACTGATAGTCAAGAAATCTTGGAATGCTGGAAGGAGCACTTCTCCAATCTCCTAAATCGTCCATCAGCAGCTGCTGAAGACTTCCTTTGTGATGTGCCGCAACAACCTGTGGTTGGCAGTACCTCCTACTTATCATGATTTCAGTGCAGCTCTCACCCAATTGAAACCCAGAAAAGCACCTGGCCCAGATAACATCCCTCTGGAACTAATTCAAGCCGGAGGTCGTTCCCTCAAAACAAGGATTTTCACCCTTATCCTCAGAATATGGGAATCAAGAAAGGTACCTGGCGACCTCAAGAATGCCACTATCGTCACTATCTTTAAAAAGGGTGATTGCGGTGTTAGTGGCAACTACCGTGGTATATCACTGTTATCAATTGTGGGGAAGATTCTTGCAAGAATTCTAATTAACCGCCTCAAGGTTATCTCTGATAAGATCCTCCCAGAGTCACAATGCGGATTTAGAGCTTCCAGAAGCACAATTGACTTGATTTTCTGTGTGAGACAGCTACAAGAAAAATGTAGAGAACAACAGAATCCACTCTTCTTAGTCCTTTATGACTTGGAAAAGGCATTTGATTCGGTTCCATGACCAGCCATGTGGGCGGTGCTGATGCGGTTTGGTTGCCCTCAGCGATTTGTAGATCTAATCAAGGCTCTCCATGATGGCATGACAGGTCAGGTTTGCCATCAGAATAAGATGTCCGATGAATTTCCTATTACCCATGGATTGAAACAAGGATGTGTACTGGCTCCAACGCTTTTCGCGCTGTACTTGGCTGCAATGCTTTATGATTCACCCACAAACATCCCAGGTGTGGGGGTCAAGTATCGTTTTGATGGAGGGCTTTTTAACCTAACTCGTCTCCGCTCCTTGAGGAAAACTAAGGTTACTAACATGTTGTATGCAGATGATGCTGCGTTGCCAACTCTCACACCAGAAGAGCTGCAAGAGTCAGTTAATTGTTACAAAAGTGCATGTGTTCGCTTTGGTCTTACCATAAATGTCAATAAAACTAAAGTCTTGGCACAACCTTCACCAGGCACACCTCTTCCTGAGTTCAATATCTCCATCTCAAATTTGCCATTAGAACAGGTAGACCACTTCTCGTACCTGGGCAGTACCATTTCTGTGAGCTGTACCTGTGAGCAGGATGTGGATGAGAATTGGTGCACCCCATGCAGCATATGGACGATTAGCGCACTGGGTCTTCATGAATAAAGATCTGTCCATGAGTACAAAGCTTATGGTGTACAAAGCAGTAGTCATTTCTACATTGTTGTATGGCTGTGAAACGTGGACCCTTTACCGACGTGATCTCAGGAAGCTTGAGCGTTTCCACCTACAAAAACTTCGATCAATCCTGAGGATTAAATGGGAAGACCGCATTGCTGTTCTGGAAAAGGCTCAAATCAACAGCATAGAATCATCCATAATAGGTCACCAATTTAGATGGATTGGTCATGTCCATCGGATGGATGATGTGAGATCACCTCATCAGATGCTATAAGGTCAGTTATGCTATGGCACCAGGCCTCATGGTGGTCCTAAGAAGCGCTACAAGGACCAATTTAAGCAGACCCTGAAATTGACAGGTCTTGATTCACAAACCTGGGATATGCTGGCTGAAGACCGCTCAACTTGGCGCCGTACCATCTCGGATACTGTAAAGACGTTTGAAAGGGATCGAAGCACACATGAAGATGATGATGATGATAATTGTTGTTTTAAGGGGCCTATCATCTAGGTTATCGGCCCCGACACACATGAAGAGGCCAAGCGTCAAGCTAGGAAACTTCGAGCAGCCCAACCACGTCCACCTCCAGCAATACTATGTGACTTGTGTGGTCGCTTGTTCCATGCCAGGATTGGACTCTTTAGTCACCGTAAACACATCCACAAACTGGACTGAAGGAAGAAGATTTATACTCAGATTCAAGTTAAAGCCAATGATGATGATAGATATTTTTAATGGTTTACCCAGCTTAAGCTTCAACGGCGCACGGTCGACAGGTTTTTCTTCGACTCGATTCACTGGAATCGTTACTGCTTGGCTTCCTTTGGTCATAAATAAATTATTTTCTACACAAACCTTCCTCTAGAAATCCTTTACAGAATGATGAAATCCGCATTAAAATCCATCCAGTGGTTCTCGTGATTACCCATTACATCCAAGAATCGTGGACTTCGTTTTATATGAAGTGGAGATTCATGTCATTCACTTCAGTAGTTTTCACACCAACTACATAACAAATAGACAAAAAGTAAACTGAGGGTATATTTGGACATTCTACACCTCGTCCGTGTTAAATACAAAATTTCAGCTGAAAATTCAAAATGTTCAGACAAATAGTTTAGTTTATTTGTAAAGTCTTTTCGCCGAGTCTAGATAGCGCTCGTAAATACATGCACATGGTCATTTGACTGCCTGGACAGGGATACACGCCCAGTTCACGTCGTCGGTTCTGCCAGATAGGGGTAGCCAAGAAGCTCCGAGATTATTAGTCATGCGGTAGCCCCAGAAAAGACAAAACTTGCTGCACTGTATAATGTTGCCTGTCATAAGCAGTTAAGAACTAATTATTTAATTAATTAAATAAATATATAAACAAACAATAAATAAACCGCGCTGTAGCATGTAACCAATAAGTCTGCTTCACATGTAGGCTATACACAGCACTGAAGTTGGCGTACAATCAACAGGCACAGCTCAATACACCCCTTGCGGGCAGCGCTGCAATCACATGTATAACTGTGTTTACTTCCATCATCTCGTCTCGGCGAACAGACTTTAGAGATACTGTAGTTGCACTCACTACAACAAGATGCTACATGGATTTGAACAATAGCTCAAGATTCCTCTCTTTAAACTTCAGAGTGCTATCGACGAAACGGTACGTCACCAATTCTGCCACACGGTGGTGTTAATGAAGAAACGGTCCTTCACTACGCGTGCGCTTTTTAGTTCCATGTTCGAGCCGTTTGAGGCGATGTTATTTGCAAGTAGACTTACCTGCTCTTCGGTGATAGTCCATAGAACCATTTACTTTACTTTTTTAATCTGTATTGTGATGCAAATTATGCTAATCATTTGTCCAAAGAGATGGAAAAGTTTCACTTCTGTGTGTTATAATGGCTGACAACAGACCTAGTAGTAGTTTGAGTAATGGTGATTCTAAACATTTGCCGTACCCAGAAGAGGACATAGGGGATATATCCGTCTTAAAACCCCTAGTGTAAGACAGTTTAGTCAGTCACTACATAAGGCAGTCTTTCCCTACATCCAGTTCAACTATAACCCCGGAAATTATTTTGCAGGTGCACCCCTAAAGAAAATGTCTTTGAGTAGGCCTACATATGTGTAAAATGTAACCCTATGTAATATATGGAACCAATAGGAAAGGAGGGAATATGTTAAATTGATTTAGGGCCTTGATGTAGAATGTGGCTAAGATGTGTGAAAATAACTCAGCACATCTGGAAATACATAGCAGTTAAAAGGTTAAAGCTGTTGGCTTGGCATATACACAGAAGAATATGAAGAGTCTAACTAATACACAGCTTGGATGTATAATAAAACAAGCATCAGTATCTCTAAAAGTCATCATCATCATCATCTTGCACAGTTTCCAGCCACTGGCCGGGTCTGTTTGGAACACAAGCCTCTCCAACGTCTTCTGTCTTCCCACCATCTCTCAGCCTCCACCCTTGTCCAGTCTTCTCCTCTCTTCTTCATGCTTTCTTCCACCCCCTTCAGCCACCTGTCTCTCGGTCTTCCTCTCGGTCCCTTTCCTTCCCACTTCGTCTCGTGTATCCTCCTGGGTATCCTCTTCTCCTCCATTCGTTTTACATGTCCATACCATCTAAGTCTAGATTTCTCTATACCATCCTGTAATGGTTCCTCCTTCATTAATTCTCTGGTCCTCTCATTTCTTATTCTGTCCATCTTTGTAGCTCCAATACTGCTTCTCAAGAACCTAATCTCACTGGCCTGTATTTTGCTCTTCTCCCTTCCTTTCATAACCCAGGTCTCTGAGGCATACGTCAGGATAGGGACATAGTACGTCCGTTACATGATCTTTGTGCTGTTCTGAGGGACTACCTTGCTCCATAACATACTTCTCACACTCCTCTGGAATGCTTCTGCCAGTCTCCCCTGCTCATTTATTTCTCTATCGTTTCTTCCATTATCTTGTATCAGGCTTCCCAGATACTTGAAACTCTCCACTTTCTTCAGCTGTTCCCCACCAATTGTTATTCCCGTTGTGGTTCTTTCCTTCTTCCTTGTTGTGATCACTATCTCACTCTTATTTATGCTAAATTTCATCCCATATCCTTGTATTATTCCTTCCCACACGTCCAACTGTTCCTGTACCTCCTCCTCCTTGTTTCCCCTTATCATCAAATCATCTGCAAACACCATTGCTTTCATCTTTCCTTCCCCAATTACTTGTGCCACTCGGGTCATTATGTCATCCATCACCACAATGAAAAGTAACGGTGACAGTGCACTTCGTTGTTTCAGGCCGTTTCTCTGTTCCAACCAGTCCGATCTCTCTCCTCCCACTTTCACACAGCTCACGCTTCCCTTGTACATCTCCTTTATCCTCCTTATTGTCCATTTTTCTACTCCTCTATCCTCCAGGGACTTCCATACTTTGTTTCTGCATACACTGTTATATGCTTTCTCAATGTCCAGGAATGCCATCAGTAGATCTGTTCCGTACTCATAGTGCTGTTCTTGTAACTGTGCCTTACAGCAAAAATCAAATCTACTGTGGACCTTCCTGCTCTGAAGCCATGTTGTTCTTCCCTCATCCCTCCTTCTATCCTTGTCCTAATTCTCCTTTCCAAAACTTTCTCAAACATCTTTGCACAATGACTCATCAGTGTTATTCCCCGATAGTTTCTGCATTCTGTTCTACTACCTTTCTTGAAGATCGGGACAATTATTCCCTTTTTCCAGTCCTCTGGGGTCTTCCTTTCCTTCCATGCTGTCTTCATCACTCGGTACAACCACTGTATCCCCACCTCTCCTGCTGCTCTCACCATCTCCACACTCAACTCATCCACACCCGGTGCCTTCCCTCCTTTCATCTTCCTCACTGCATCTTCCACTTCTTTCCATGTTAAGTCCTTTTCTGTTTGCAGTCCATCTTCCTCTTCCCCGATTTCTTCCTCCTCACCATCTTTTCCATTTGGGTTCAGAAGTTCTTCAAAATATTCTTTCCACATTTTCTTCAGTTCTTCCCTATTTTCTATCTCTTGTCCCCTTTTGTTCACCATTCTAACATAATCCGTAGGATCCTTCCACCTCTTAATTTTTACCATCCCATACAGGACCTTTTTTGTACCTTCACTATCCTCCATCATCTTTGTCCACTCTTCCATCCACCTTCTTCTCTCCTCAGTGTTTCTTAAATGATGCAACATATGTTGATTCTGTATTCCACCTCTGGCAGAGAGTTGTAAGTTGTAAATTTCTCACAATATCTGCATGATGACATTGCTTACACCTCGAAGAAGTTGTGACAAAGTGTACAACTCCAACATAAATGTGAATTAATGGTACTATCTGCAAGAAAAAATTGATCCTATGAACCTATCCATCAACATGCACACCACACATCCACATTCGTGCTCAACCACGGCGTAGGGGTTTTCCTTTCCTCATAATTATGCGGCTGTTGTGTCTGTTCACCTTCCTGGAAACGTAGAGAGTAGCCTCATCAGTAAAACAGAGCATATCAAGGAATGCCTTATTTTTGTCAATTTTTCTAGGAATGCTTCCGCAAATACAGGTCTGACATTGGTTTTTGGCCGGTACTTGCTTGTTGCTTAGAGCTCACCCGCCAGCCAGGAAGCCTTTCTATTGTGAGCATGCACAGTACCAACTGCATGCACTTACACTCAGAAGGAACTAAGGAAATAGGTTGAACAGCACAGTGAATGCGTGGATTTCACTGCCACTGGCCGTTGCAGCTTGTTGTCAGTTTTCTGACAAAGCTGTTCAGAATGTTAAAACATTTTGTGTTTCTCTACTTGTAGAATCAAATTGCCAATAATTATCTCAATTAGTTTTCAAGATATTTTATTATACATTCAAGCTAGGGTGTATTCATTCATGCTGTTGAAAATTACTTTTTTTTTCCTTTTAAATCTACAGATACTGAAGCTAGGGACAGTGTTGGTGTGATCAACCCCATCTATGCTTATGGTCATGAGTTCAGCAAGCACTTGGCTAAAGGGCTCGCTGATAACTGGAGCCAGGTGAGTAAAACCAAATTCAAAACACTTCTTGTGATCTAGAGAAAACTTTGAAGTCATTTGCAGTGTTGCCTAATTAACTATTAATTGACAACTGTAAGCCAGTCAACACAAATTTATGTCCGAAGATACAATGTGACTCACAAATTTTTCTGTTAACACGTTCACTGCGTATTAGTAGAGCATGATATATTCACCAAACTGAGCGAGATATTTGCGTGGAAGTCGTAATAATTGGAGTTTTCAACGTTGATAAGGCGACTTCTACCAAGCTTATCCTACTCATGCGCCTGGTGAGTGACCCGCTCGGTGGTTGAAATGGAGAGGTAATGCTGTTCGGCTGTCGGGCCAGGTGATGTTGATGGGACTTCATTGTCGGCCAACTGAACAGAAAATATAAATAAAATGGTACCATAAGCGTCATGACGCAGCCAAAATTATTTATTACAAGTTATTTCATGTTACTCAAGAATATGATGTAGCAATAAATGTCAATTACAAATTTAGTCCTTTTATGAAGTTATTGCAGTACTGGTACTTTCAGTGAGCAGTGAAAATAATATATTTACAATTATAACAAAAATTGATAGTGTAACAATAGTAAATGTATACAAGCCTCCTGAAGTAAACTGGACAACCCCTCCTTTTCCATCTCAGCAACACCCAACTCTATTCCTGGGTGATTTCAATAGCCATCATAGTCTCTGGGGATACTGCGAGAGTGACAGTAATGGCGAAGCTCTCTGTGATTGGATGGAAACTGAAAACCTAAAATTAATTTTTGATGGTAAAAGTTTACCCACTTTTCATTCAGGTCGCTGGAACAGAGGATATACTCCTGATCTGTGTTTCACAACTCAGCTTCAAAACTCCTATAGCCAGGTACTTAATGATTTCCCCCACAGTCAGCACAGACCTATTATTTTAGAGACTGGAATATGTGTACCAATTGTACAGTCCCATCCAAAACCAAGGTGGAACTTTAAGAAGGCAAACTGGTCTGAATTTGCAAAGCAAACAGACTCCAACATCAGATGGATCAAGCCAACATGTAGTAATTACACACGATTTATCGGCATAATTAAAGGAGCAGCTAGACGATGTATTCCTAGAGGTTATCGTAAAGAATACACACCCGGTTGGAGTGAGGATAGTGAAAGCTTACTGAAAAAATATGAAGCAAATCCATCTGCTGATAATGCTACTGGCCTCCTACATTCACTAGATGAGAATAGAAAAAAGATCTGGCATGAAACTGTGGAATCATTTGACCACACACACTCGAGTCGGAAAGCTTGGTCTGTTATTAGAAAACTAGACCCAACAAATTCAACACCAATCAGATCGAAAACTGCCATTAAGCTAAATGACTTTGCCAATCATCTAATCTCAAATTCCATGAGCCTAAAAGATAAGCAGACAAGAAGGGAAATCAAATCTCAGCTGAAAATCAAGAAAAGAGCAGCCCAGAATTCTTCAAAACTCTCCACTCTATTCACTGTAGAGGAAGTCAGAGTCGCCATCACAAACATGAAACTTGGGAAAGCAGCTGGATTCGATGGAATATATCCTGAATTCCTCGCTCACTGTGGACCAGCTACAATTAAATGGCTTACTAACTTCTTTTCAGATATCCTTAATACTGGAAATCTCCCTGTATTATTCAAGAAAACAAAAATATTAGCGATCCTCAAACCGAACAAAGATCCGACAAAAGTCGAAAGTTATCGCCCCATAGCTCTACTAAGTGTCACTTACAAACTACTTGAGCGACTCATCTACAACAGAATTTTTGATACTATTATCAACCACATCCCCATAGAACAAGCTGGATTCAGACCTGGCAGAAGCTGTAATGATCAAGTGTTTGCATTAACAACTCATATTGAAAATGGGTACGAGGAGAAATCTGTAAGCCTAGCTGCTTTCTTGGATCTATCTGCCGCTTATGATACAGTATGGCGAGAAGGCCTCCTTCTGAAATTTGTGAGCATCATTCCGTGTCTCAAACTCACAAACCTAATTAACAACATGCTGTGCAATAGACTTTTCCAGGTTTACTCTGGCAATGATAGAAGCAAGTTCTTCAAATTAAATGACGACTTACCCCAAGGATCTGTCCTAGCTCCTCTCCTTTTCAGCTTGTACATATACGACCTGCAAGAAACTTCTTCAAGGAAATTCATATATGCTGATGACATCTGTTTGGTAACCCAGAACTCCAACTTCACCGATGCTGAAAATACACTAACTGCCGACTTGGAAGTCTTGGAACACATATTTCAAGAAATGGTGCCTACGCCTAAATTATCAGAAAACTGTTGTATTCGCATTTCACTTACGCAATAGGTTCTCTAATTACAAACCAGAAGTCAAATTCAGAGGACAAACTTTGCAGTTCTGCAGCATGCCTAAGTACCTTGGGATA
Organism: Meconema thalassinum; assembly: GCA_946902985.2. NCBI lineage: Eukaryota > Metazoa > Arthropoda > Insecta > Orthoptera > Tettigoniidae > Meconema > Meconema thalassinum. The sequence goes on along the minus strand of OX336400.1, from coordinate 95,906,197 downwards.
ACACTTGATAGGTCCTTGACCTTCAAACAACATCTCACGAACGTGGCCGCAAAGGTGAAGACCCGTAATAGCATCACTCAGAAGCTTGTTGGTACCTCCTGGGGTTCCAGCGCTCAAACTTTACGATCAACTGCTCTGGCACTGTCATACTCTGTTGCTGAATACTGCTGCCCATCTTGGCTAAACAGTGTCCACTCCAAGAAGATAGATGTACAACTTAACCAGACAATGCGACTGATTACGGGCTGTATACGTAGCACACCCACTATATGGTTACCTGTTCTAAGTAACATCCAACCTCCAGCTCTTCGAAGATCAGAGGCTCTCCTGAAGATCTGGAAAAACATTCAGAAGAACCCCCAGCTACCCATTCATACTGATGTAGCAAAAGCAGGCAATCAACGGTTGAAGTCAAGAAAACCACCTTGGCGCTCTGCAGTACTCCTTGAAGACTCTTCATTTAACATCTCAGAAGCATGGAAAACTATGTGGGAAGAATCATCAGTATTCAATGCACATCTGATTGAAAACCCTTCCAACCGGGTAGAAGGTTTCAAACTCCCCAGACGCCAATGGAGAATTATTAACCGGATCCGTACAGGACAAGGCAAATGTGGATTCCTGCTTCACAAATGGGGTTGGGTTACTTCTGCTAACTGCGATTGTGGAGCTACCTTGCAAACCATCGGACATATTGTTGGTGAATGTCCGCAACGAGCGTTCCAAGGATCAGTAGGTGACATTCACCATGGATCTTCTGAGGCACTTCAGTGGATTGATGGCCTGGACATAGAAGTTTAGAACTTGTGTTTATGACTTTGTATATAACTGTATATATAACTTGATATGTAGTGTATATTTTAACTCTGTATCATCATACGATAAATAATAATAATAAGTACTGGAATTTAAGTTATTTATTACAAAAGCGGAATCATATGTATGAGGTGCGGCTATAAATAAACCGGACTGGAATGCTCACGGGTCTCCAGTTGCCGGCAAGCATACGTGGCTGTTGGAGCATTGACCTTGTTCCCCCCACTACTCACGTTTAAAATTTCAACCACCAGAGACGGTTAGTTGAGTAGAGCAGCCTTTGTTGGAAGCGGAAAGTGTGTTGCACGCCCGTCCAAAAGATGATCACTGTTAAGGTAGAGCAGCATGTTAATTTGAAATTTCTAGCAAAACTTGGAAAATCTACCACGCAAGCATACATCTTGTTGACTGAAGTTTATGGTAATGAGTGTTTATCATGTACACAAGTTTTTGAGTGGTTCAGAGGGAAGACGTTAGTGATGATCCACATCCCAGCCGTCCTAGAACTTCGATAACAGCTGAGAACATTCAAAAAGTCTGTAGAATTGTTTGAGGAGATTGTCGTCTGATCATTCGAGCAATTGGTGAACTATTAAATTTGGATAAAGAAACTGCAGCGAATTTTACATGACGATCTTGGAATGAGAATTGTGTGCTGAAAGATGGTGCTGAAACTCCTCATGGCAGAGCAACAGGAAAATTGGAGGAACATTTGTGCTGACATCCTGGAGAACATCGAACGTGATCCAGACTTTCTCCATAACGTTATTACGTGAGATGAGACTTGGATTTTCCAATATGATCCTGAAACCAAGCGCCAATCCATGAACTGGAAGAGTCAGACATCCCCGAGAAAGAAAAAAAGCACAGATGAGCAAATCGAAATTCAAGGCCATGATGATAGTGTTTTTCAATATTAGAGGGATCATCTACATCAATTGGGTACCTGAAGGCCAGACAGTGAACTAGATCTACAACAAAGATATTCTGGAGACCCTTCGTGAACAAGTGAGGCGATGGCGACCGGAAATGTGGAAAATCAGTTATGTATTCTTCTCCAGGACAACGTACCTGCATACAATGCTTTGTCTGTTAAGACGTTTCTAGTGAAACACAACATTCCAGTGATGGAACATCTACCCTACTCGCCAGACATGGCACCCTGTGACTTTTTCCTGTTTCCGAAGGTCTAATCTGCGTTGAAGTGGACCCGTTCGAGTCCGTAGATGCAGTCAAGGCAAAAGCAACAAGACTTCTGGACACTATTTCAGAAAATGACCTGCAACATTGTTTCCAGCAGTGTGTGCATCAGTCTGGTTTATTTATAGGCACACCTCGTAATTCTCTTGAAGTAATAATAAAAAGAAAATGCTGCATCTTATTTAGCATAGAAGTTGTCTTGCTGCTCAGAGATCCTAAAAAAGAATAGTTAGTTTGTATAACGTATGACGAAAATAGAGGTGAGTAAATGCGCAGGATATCAAATACACATGCTCAAATCTGGCAACGGATGAACCAGGTAGTATGGTATATTGGACTTAAACAAAGTGCGGGATGACGAGGAGAGCCTTTCTTACCGTGAGAAGACTTTGATTCACATTTTCTAACACTCGTCCTATGACGCATTAGGCGTGTTCTCCACAACTGCTTGTAAACTATACCTTATTCCATATAAGTTGAGAGTCAAATGAAAACATTAGGCGTATTCGGTATCATATTGGTCCGTATTGACCGAAGCCGTCGGATTTTTTAAGAGCGATAAAAATCCCTCAGTATGCCTTCCTTCGGAGGGGAAGTAAATCCGGCGGTCCCATGTCAGATTTATGGCATGTTAAAGAACCTTCCACTAATTGCACCTGTGTGAAGCTAAATTGGATAGGTTAAGAATGTAAACAACACTCTTAGGTTTCTACGTTCGTTGCCAAGAGCCGACTGTGGTGACGTCTAGTAGCTAAGTTCTGAATTTGTCCTAGTAGTCGTTGACGGTGGCGCTTGGCGGCAAAAGTAGGAACTATTTGAAAAATTCTAAGTTGCAGTACTTAAATTAAAAAACAGATAATACACACTAATACAGTCATCACAATTAACACCGGTTATCAGACAGATTCTACACACACCCAAAGTACACGGGGCTACATGACCGCGTTGTCGCAGCCCCTAAACTTCAGAACCAACCAACCATTGACTGATATTCCTATTCGACTAGTAATTATACATTTCCGTCTATTCAATACAATTTATTGTTAAATTAACTTGTTTGAACCTTGGGACATGTTTCGAGCTTAACAATTAGCTCTTCTTCAGTCAGGTGCACTCATTATATTATAAAAAATTCCTCTCGGCACGCCGGAAGGCGGAGGTAGATTTCACCGGGCAAACTAGGGGATAGGCTATAATAGGCAAAATATGCAGGTTTTCGTAGGAGGATGAGACCTCATTTATTGCGAGAAAGTATTTTACAATTGGAGGTTAGTTAACATTTTGTCGTCTTTCTATGCATATTTTTAACATTTTACTGTCTTATGGGGATGGTAACCTTCTTGTCATTTGGGGTTCATTTTTATACTTGTGATCACACTGTCCTTATGCAAGGTTTGGAACTAATGTGTAACTATCTAACAGTCTGTTACTTCTTCACGCAAAATTTTATCTCCCGCAGAGATGTTGGTTAGTTCCTCAGTTTAGGGACTGCGACAAGGTGGTCATGTAACCCCGTGTACATTGGGTGTGTGTAGAATCTGTCTGATAAACGGTGTTATTTGTGATGACTGTATTAGTCTGTAATTCAGGTAAGGTCTGCAGACGGTCAATGTTAAGTAGTAGTACCTAATTTTGTACCAAATACTAACGTCAACGACACCTAGCTGTGAACTTGGCTGCTAGATGCCACCGCAACCAGCAACTTGCAACGAACGTTGTAACTTCCCCTCCGAAGGAAAGCATGCTGACGGATTTTTAGTGCTCTTAGAAAATCCGGCGACTTTGGCCGGCTTTGAACCAGCGACCTTAGGCATAGAAGTTCAGCATGCTACCAGTTAGCCGCTTCCCTAATAGTCAGATGGAACAAGAAGTTCCGTGACGAACTAAAGAGCCTACTTTTCTTAAAATTAAGATTCATGCCATAGATTAATCTACAGTATATGAAACTATCTAGAATAATGACGAAATTAAGTGGGTAATATCGAAATGTCTTAATTAGTTCGAAATAAGGTATACTAGGCATAATGTAGCCTAATAGAGCAATACAGTTGGCAGCTCTGGTGACTGAATATATTCTCACTTCCATCTCCTAAGGTACAGAATACAAAATGTGGTTGAAGTTCAAAGGACGTTACATGGATTTAGACATTGGATCTATTAGTACACGTAAAAGCATGTTGGAAACAATGTCATGCGAGTGCTGGTCAGAAATAATCTGAAATATTATATCTTTTTGTACCAATTTTGGATGAAATCCATTTGTTGGTATAGAAGTTACATGTATTTAAAAATTGATCCTATCAGCAGGCTTAGAATCACGTTGGTAGAACTGACGTATATAAGTTACTCCAAATTAATGTAAAATGTCAGGTAATTTACGTGTGCATAGTTTAAACCTGTCGGCTTGCACACTTTCAGATATATTGGTATTTAGATAAAATAATAGAGATAACATTTATTGACAGTTGGCAGCCCTGGTGGCTCTTAAGAATACACTCAGTCATACCTGTTTATGTACACATATTACATACAAAATTTGGTTGAAATCCAATTGATAGTGTAGAAGTTATATGCATTTAAATATTGGACTTATCAGAAGGCTTAAAAATATTTCGGCAACGCTGTCATGTATGGCCACCTGGAAATTAAACTGAAATAGTATTATCTACATCTGTGCCAATTTTATAATAGCTCCCATGTATACCTTCCAAGATATCCAACATGAAGCTCAAATTTCTAGTGCGTTTTTTTAGCAGTTGGTAGCACTGGCATCTTTTTCAAATATGGGCCTGAGATATTCCGGTATACAACTTTACTCACACTAAATTTGGTTTCGATTGCTGCAGCCGTTTAGGAGTTGATAGGGGGGACACACACACACACACACAGCCAGACTGACAGACAGAAGGACTGACAGACAGACAGAAGGACAGACACATTTTCCCGGATCGATCTCATAAGTCTACTTTTTCCTCATTTTTGAAAAGTGTGAAAAGTAGGCTAAAAATGAATGTGAACTCGTCAATGGCGTTGTCTTGGCAACCTCTGATAGATCAACCCTTATCAATTTAAAAGCGTTGTTATGGTAACCTCTGATGGCACTTGGCATTTTTTAAAATTCCGAAATCATTTTTCTCATCCCTTGGCGTAATGGTGGGTCATGACAAAAATTCTTTCAGACAAAAGTTTTAGGTAATTATTAGGGGAATATTTTCCATTTTGTACGGTTTTGATATTGTGCCTATTGAGAGAGATATGATTAATGTTTCCCGAAAAACCCACTTTTTTCCACCCCTTTGGTCAATGGTTGGTGCTATCAAAAAACTTATTTGACATAAATTTTTGGCACTTATCCGACACATATTATGAACTTTTAATGGATTCGATATTTCACGTATTAAGAGAGTTATAGCGAAATTTCACTTTTTCGAAAAAAGCCCCCCATTTTCACCCCCTTCGACCGATTTTGCCCATTAACGAACTCGACCGAGATTTTATAGGGATACATATTATGTAAAAAATTCAAAGTGATTGGTACAAAATTACGGCAGTTATCGTGTCCACAAGAAACTGATATATATACATAAATTATATATAAACATTTGAACTGACGGTGGTTTTGGGGTCTGGGGGATGTGAAACGCGAAGATATGTCGAAATTTTCCGGAAGTCGAAACATGGTACCCATTGCAATAGTTAGCTTTCTAATGAAATCTACCTAAAACACTCATTTAAAAACACATAGTTCATAATCAAATACATCTTAAAATGTTCATTAAAGCAGACATATAGTAAAACTTAGCATACCTATAGTAAAAAATTAACGTTATCGGTGAAGAAAGCCGTAAAAGAGAAGAATGAAACCAGGAAAGCCAGAGATAAAGAAATGCAAAAAGGAAGTGGAAGAAATGAATCCAGTGTGAATGAATTACAGCAGAAATACAGAAATCTGAAGCTACAAGTTAAAAGAATTGTGGCCGAAGAAAAACATAAAACTTGGACTGATTTCACAGATAAACTGGAACAGGACAGCAAAGCCAACTCTAAACTACTGTACCGAACAATAAGAAATATAAGAAGAGACTTTGAATACATAACAGCAATAGAGAAACCAGATGGCCACATAGTCAGGGAAGAGACAGAAATAAGAAAGGTCATGAAATCTTATTTCGAAAAATTATACAGTAGTACAGGAGTAGACCCCAACGATGGAACCACAAAGGTCAGTTTATGCTGTAATGATGAACTTGATCAAGAGAATCCACCAACATGGAAGGAAGTGGAAACAGCCCTTAATCGACAGGATTTGATGAAGTCAGTGCGGACATGATCAAAGCAGCTGGTCCACTAGGAATACAGTGGCTTCTTAGAGTAATAGGTGCAATATGGAAGGATGGAAAAGTTCCAGATGATTGGAAAAAAGGAATAATAGTACCTCTCTTCAAAAAAGGAAGCTGGAAGAAATGTGGCAATTATAGAGGGATCACTTTATTGTCTCATGGCCTGAAAATTTTTGAAAAAATACTTGAGAAAAGGCTAAGGAAAATAATAGAACCGCAACTGCAGGAAGAGCAGTATGGATTCAGACAACACCGTGCAACTATAGATCTCATATTTTCCCTCAGAATGCTGCTAGAAAAGCACTGGGAGAAGGGTAGAGACCTAACACTTGTATTTTTAGATCTTGAAAAAGCATTTGATAATGTCCCAAGAAAGACTATATGGGAATGCCTAAGAAAGAAAAACATACCCGCGGGGCTAATTCAGGAAGTTAAAATGCTTTACGAAGGTTGCCACAGTTGTGTTCAGATAGGAAATGGTAATTCTGACTGGTTCCAAACAACTAAAGAAGTTCAACATGGCAGTGCTCTCTCGCCATTACTTTTTATCACTGTAATGGACGAAGTTATGAAAGGAATAAGGCATAACAACAACACAGAAATCAGCGCATTTGCATTTGCAGATGATGTAGTAATTTGGGGTAATACAGAGAAAGGGAGGGTGTAGAAAGAGTGATTGGCCCATTTGGTTATGGAAACAGAAATCTAGAAGGGGAAGACCTGCTTGATATGTGCAGTCGAAATAGTCTTCAAATTCAAAATACCTGGTTTAAGGAGAGAGAAAGCCATAAAGTAACTAGATACAGCTGGGATGGAAGACATAGATCAATGATAGACCTTGTAATAACAGCGGGTGAAGCAGGAAAACAAGTTGTGGATGTCAAAGTCGTTCCCAGTGAAAGTCTCGACAGTGACCATAGGCTTGTTCTAGTTAGTATAACTGGTGTTAAACTGATTAATTATAAGATGGAAAAAAAACAAAAGATCAAGGTCTGGGAGCTAGAGAAATCTGATAAACGTGAGGAATTTCAGAAAAGAATTTTAGGAAAAGTTCCAAAAACTGATACCAAAAGTGCAGAGGAAGAGTGGCAAAATTTTCGAAATGTCTTAGTTGAAGAAGCTAGAGAATTATGTGGCGAAACAAGTAGTAAAGTTCGACATAAAGAGACTGCCTGGTGGAATAAGGAAGTCAAGACAATAATTCAATTAAGGAACAAAGTAAAGAAAAAATTAGAAGTGGAGAGACAAAAGAATGACAGAAATGAGGATAAAATCAGATCACTTGCTCAAGAATATCGAGAGCACAAATTAAGAGTTAAACGCATAATTAATGAAGAGAAGGATAAGATTTGGGATGAATTTGCAAAGAAACTGGAGGAAGATACACAAGGTAATAATAAATTATTATATAAAACTGTGAAAAACAATAAAAGATATCAGGAATCAGTTACAGCTTTGGAAGGAAATAATGGAGAAGTGATAAGAAGCATAAATGAAATCGGGAAATTAATGGGACAGTATTTTGATCAACTGTTAAATGATGCATCTAATAATGACAGTGGGGACACGAACATCAATTTAGGGGCCAATGATGAAAACCACCAAGAACCACCCCCAACCTGGTCTGAAGTGGAAGAAGCTTTAAAAGCGATGATCAAAGGGAAATCCACTGGAGCTGATGAAGTAAGTTCAGACATGATAAAAGCAGCAGGAATTATGGGATACATTGGTTGTACAGAGTATTACATGCTATATGGAAGGACAATAAGATCCCTGATGACTGGTCTAAAGGTGTAATAGTGCCATTGTTTAAAAAAGGAAACCGGAAAAAGTGTGAGAACTATCGTGGAATTACTTTGTTATCCCATGGTCTAAAGATCTTGGAAAAAATAATTGCAAAAAGACTATGCAGACACTTAGAAAAGGTTTTAGAAGAAGAACAACATGGCTTTAGACCAGGAAGGAGTACTATTGACTTGACCTTTGCTGCAAGAATGCTTATTGAGAAACATCTTGAAAAAGGGAAAGAATTAGTAATGGTATTTCTAGATATAGAAAAAGCTTATGATAGCATTGCAAGATCAAAAATTTGGGAATGTTTAGAAAGGCACAATGTCCCAAAAGGCTTGATAAACAAGATCAAAATGCTGTATGAGAACACAAGGGCATGTGTAAGAATAGGTAATGGGGAAAGCAGATGGTTCACAACAAAACAAGGAGTCCAACAAGGAAGTTCACTGTCTCCATTACTATTCATCACAGTGATGGACATAATCCTGAAGAGGATAAAAGAAGAACAGGGTAATGAAACAAATGCCCTTGTCTTTGCAGATGACATCATGATTTGGGGAGAAAGTGCCAGAGAGGTACAAGAAAAACTGGATTCATGGGACAAGCTGTTCAAGGAGTATGGGTTGAAAATAAGCCAAAGTAAGACAGTAGTGATGACAACAGGACTGTCTAATGCAACCATTTACCTGAATAATCAGCCTCTACAAATTGTTGATCAATTTAAATATCTTGGTAGCACAGTGTGTAAGGATAACAACAACAACAGTGAAGTAACAAATAGAACTAGTAATGCAGCCTCCTTCTATGCACAAGTTAGAACACTACTGTGGGATAATAAAGTGCCCAGGAAGTGTAAACATGTACTGTTCAAGACATACTACATCCCAATTCTAACTTACGGAGTAGAAACATGCACCCTGTCCAGAAGAGAAGAAAGTAGGATTCAGGCATCCGAAATGAAGTTTATAAGAACAATGCATCAAAGGACAAGGAGAGACAAAGTAAGGAACGAAACAAACAGGACAGAGGCTGGCATAGATATCAGTGCTACAAAATATTTGCAGAAGCAACGATTAGGATGGTATGGGCATCTTCAAAGAATGGGAGATGAGAGGACACCAAAAGCTTATTTCAACAAGATTATCCCAGGAAAAAGACCAGTAGGAAGACCAAAGAAGAAATGGTTGGACCAAATCAAGGATGATCTTGAAGACAAAGGGCTAGACTGGAGAAGGACCCATGAAGACAAACTATTCATGGACAGGAAAAGGTGGCGAGGGATCGTTAACAGCACCCGGGCGACTGGAGCTGGAATTTGATGATGATGATGATGATGACAGAGAAAGAAGTACAGGAGAGGTTGGCCACCTGGAATAACTGTCGAAAAGCACACGGATTAACAATAAACAAATCAAAAACGGTAGCGATGTCAGTCAACAGACAGAACAAGAAAGGAGAAATAAGGCTTGAAGGTACACAGCTTGAAACAGTAGACCAGTTTAACTATCTTGGGTGCATTATTTCAAGCAATAACAGGATACAGCATGAGATCAATAGCCGAACCCAAAAAGCAACCCAGTTCTACCATCAAGTTCGGAACCTACTCTGGAACGAACAAGTCCCCTTGAGATCAAAACAGACGCTCTTTCAATCGTACTTTACCCCCATAATAACATATGGCCTAGAAACCTGCCCAACAACCAGACAGATAGACAGCAAACTACAAGCTGCAGAAATGAAGTTTCTACGAACAATGGTCCAAAAAACTAGGAGGGATAGGGTAAGAAATGAAAAAATTAGGGAAGATGCTGGAGTGTACCCAACTTTGAAAGAAAAAGTGACAAGGGCCCGTTTGAGATGGTTTGGCCATGTCAAGCGAATGGACGAGGGAAGGATAGCAAAACAAAGACTACACACAGATGTGGTTGGTAGAAGGCCAGTAGGAAGACCAAGGAAGAGATGGCTAGACCAGGTGAAGGAGGACATAGGAACAAGGGGAGTTAGCTGGGATAGAATCCTGAAAGAAGAATGGTACATGGACAGACGCAAGTGGAGGGCGCTCGTAAACTACACCCGGGCAACTGGAGTAGAAGACAGATGATGATGATGATGATGATATTACACAGGAGACCCATAATGTTTATCAATAAAATTTTTCAGTGTCTTCCCTCCAGCAGACTTCCTCGTCCCATACACGCAAAACGGCGAAGCTATGACATTCCCAGTTACCCTAATTCACATGGATTAAAAACTTACGTTATATTCAGTAAAAATCCCCTAGTTGTATGTAGCCTGTTATGAGCAGCATTTCATCTAAGGAAAAACAAAAACTATTGATCCCTTGAAATTTGATATAAAATCCTAACCGATCGAAAATTCATCGCTCACCTTCAACATGGATCCGTGAGTGTGGCGTGTGTGTATGCCTTCACAGCTGTCACAAGCTGAATTAACTGCTACAGAGCAAGCCTGTACTAGCGATGACGCGCCTCTGTGGAAAGGAGGGGGTGCGTATATAGCACGCGCCTGAACCGTTGTTTTCGGGCGTACAAGTTTGATACGTCCTATTGCATAGGATGTACTGAAAAAACTTAATCCTTATTGTTAAATATTGCGAAACAATACTATGCCAATTTATTTTTACTTGTAAGTTGATCCATTAGTATATCATACAAAATATTGGTTTCAAAATTGATCTCCTTAAGATTATGGGTCGGATTAGTTCTTTGAGCAGTGTTGATTTCTAATTGTTCAAAGATATTCATTATGGATCCTTTATTTTCGTAATGAAGTATCTTTAAATCTGTTTCAATGTTGGTGAATTTGTGACCCATATCATTCATGTGCGTTCCCATGGCAGAAAATTTTCTTCATCTAATTGCATTACAATGTTCAGCATATTGCATGCTAAAATTGCGTCCTGTTTGACCTATATAATCAGCTTCTCATTTTGTGCATGAATTTGTATATATCTGATCTATAGTATTTATATGTTTGATTAATTAGTTATGAATTATTTTTTTTTTTGTGGTTGCTATTGTCTGTTTTATTTCTTCAACGCACTCGTAACATTATAAGTTATTATTGGTGTAGGTAAATGCTGCGTAAACTGTTTTCTCTTTATTTTCTCTTACTAAGTTGGATTTAGGTTTGTTGGTAAATTTACTGATGATTTTATTCACATACATTCTGTTGTAACCGTTTGCTTCCGCAATTTGATATATTTTGGAAATTTCCTCCTTGTACGCTGTTACAGTTAAAGGTAAATTAACAGCTCTATTTATGAAACTTATGAAAGCTGCTCTTTTATGACCTTCTGGGTGGTTCGAATGTTTCTTTATAACTATGTTGGCTTGCGTTGGCTTTTTATATATTTTATGATTTAACCTATTGTTTTTCTTCGTGATTATGAGATCTAGATAGTTCATGGAGTCATTGTTTTCTGATTCTATAGTGAATTTGACGTTTGTGTCTATTTCATTTATAGTGTTTAAAAATGTGTTCTCTTCTATGATATTTTTGTCTAGAATGACATAAACATCATCAACATTTCTCCCTCAAAATGTAATGCCCTTAATTTTATCCACTATTTTACTGTGCACTTATTTAGTTGCAGTAGTAATTAAACTAGCTAACTAAATAAGTGTATATATTGTATATACCATCACCCATACTTGTAGGCATAGATTTGATTGCCTATGTGTAAAGGATCTGATGATGATCGCTTGATGATCAAAACTGGTCATCCAAGTGTGTTTATTTATTAATGCCATGTAAATTTTTTTCAAGATAAGGGAACCACCCATTACAATTGGGTACAATCCTGTTGACCGACTGAAAAACATAACATATCAATATTTTTAATGAAACAAGTGAAATAAGGTTTTAGTTATTTAGCATATAATACGTTTACCTGCTACAGGAAAAATATTAACATTTTAACTTAAAAGATATAGATAGAAGATAATTTTTATAAAAAAATTGTAGTTCCATTAAACTTAGCATTTTTAACACAACCACTCATAATAACTTGGTATCGAATGGATTAAGGTCTTACATGATATAGTTACTGCCAGTTCTTATTCCCTGCTATATTTTAATTGCTTGTGTGCAGGTACGTTTGGCTGCATCTGTTGCTGCAAGGAAATTCCTCATGTCTCTGCCAGATGACAAAGCCAGAGAGATCTTCTATCCTGAACTCTTACCCAGGATGTGTCTGAACAGGTGAGGTCACTAGTGAATTATTGGCGAGTGTGAAGGGTTGATGTAGTTTCATTTGAGTACTACTTTCAGTATCATAAGTAATATTTTTTACTAGCAGGTAGCCGCGGCTTCGCTCGCGATCAAGACAATGGGGACGATGCATTATTGCTGATAATCGGTCTATTCTTTTACAGCAATCGCGGCTACAGGTGGGTCCATTCTAATTCTGAAAATTCTGATACATACAGTATATTGATATGAGTAGCAAAGTAGGAATTTTATAAAGTTGTGAACACATTTGAAAATTTTGTTTTTGGTTTTGCCATCTTCTGTTGAGACATAACGATTTTGTTGTCCGGATACTCGCGAGCACGCCTCATACAGTTGCCCATGGGTAAAAATGGTTTTGTCTAAATGTACACGTGCTACTGTTAAGTGTGTGTCATTGCGCTTTGTTAATAGGAATTGCGAATATTGTTTGAAGAGGGAACTGCACTCTTGCACACTGGAATGGCAAATCTATCGGAATATGGGGCATTAAAAGTATTTTTCCTTAAGCTATTCTGTGTGTAATTTTGCCATACTTATTGATGATTTGAACATCAACATATCGCTATTAATAGACCTATAGTAAAATATCCCTCACCTTGGCCGCTGATGTACATTATGCAGTCTCTTCCAGTGTTACATCCCAGGGATTGAAATTCTCCAACAACCCATTTGCCTCACATGCCTCTCTAAGTAATTAATTTCTGATTGTTGTTGTTTGAGTCTTCAGTTTTTTTAACTGGTTGGATGCAGCCCTCCATGCCTCCCTCTCCTGAGCTAATCGTTTTATCTCTACATAGCTACCACACCCTACATCCGAGGCAATCTGTTTAACCCTGGTCTACCCCTACAGTTCTTGTCCTCGACCCTCCCATCCATAACTAAGCAGCTTGCTATTCCTGGGTGTCTTAATATGTGTCCTACCAACCTATCTCTTCTCTTCATTAGCAGTCGCCAGAAACATCTCTCCTCTCCCACTCGTCTTAATACCTCTTCATTAGTTACCCTATCTACCCGTCTGATCTTCATCATTCTCCTGATCACCACATTTCAAACGCTTCAATTCTCCTCTTTTCTGCTGCACCATTAGTCCAAGTTTCACTCCCTTATAGTGTCACGCTCCAGACAAAAGCTTTCAAAAATGATTTCCTAATACCTAAATGTACGGCCGGGGTTCGAATTCCGGTGACAGCGGGATGGAATTTTCACCTGGAAAATAACGTGGCGTCAGGAAGGGCATCTGGCCTTAAATCCCCGGCCAAAACCAAAATGAGCCTGGTTGGCTCCTGCGACCCCAATTAATTGGGAAAAGCCGAAGAAAAATATTCTATGTCAACAGATTCCTTTTCTGTTGAAATGCTTTCCTTGTCTGAGCCAACCTACTTTTTATATCCTCTTTGCTTCGTCCATCACTTGATATTTTGCTTCCTACAGTCCGGCCCTGACGTTTGGCGATGGTGGGGGAAGAGGGGTAGAAAGAACAATATAGCCAACCTACGGCAGTGAGAAGCTGTTAATAGTTCCTTGAAACTTGCTATCATTGTAATTCTTCACTAACGTCTTAACTATGTTACATGGAAGTCCCACACCCCGGTTCCAATTTTATGCATCATTTTGTTATTCCGACGGTTTGCGGTTACAAAACCTAAGTTCTTCGATCGCAGTGGAATTCTACCTGTGTAGGCGAGGCTGGTAGTCTCTCTTTCTACTCTGAAGAATGTTGTCACCTAGCACCAGTTGTTTTCCTGGTAAGCGGGTCTTTAAATTTAGCTCGTTGTTGCCAAAGCTCTGTTCTGTAGTCAAGTCCAGTTGCTCCTTGTTTAGTGCAGTGCAGGTCACGTTTGGTTGATTATGTTATTGTCTTGCGTGTGCAGAATTACCGGTTAACTGTGTGTAAGGCTATTTACTTTAGTAATATGGCCAGCGGTTCATCAGAATCGAAGAAGAAAATATGTGCTTATACGAGCCAAAGCCGTGAATTAATTTATAGGCTGCGTGAATACTTTGAGAGGGAGCGAGACAATGGAAAGTGATAGATAGAGTTTGTGATGCTTTGAAGGTGGGGAAAACAACCGTGAAAAGCGTGACTAAAGAAAAATGTCCAGTTGAACATGATACACCGTCTGTAGTGCTACGCACTCCGGGTAAGCAAAGACCGCGAGCTAGCCCGAAAACATCACCCGATACATTTGATAAGGACGCGATTAGGCAGCATATTTATCGGTATTATATGAGGAAAGAATTTCCCACTCGTGAGAAGCTTCTCGTTTCTTTGAAAGAAGCTGGTTTATTCGAAGGGGGGAAAACAAGCTTGAGTCAAGTCCTAAAACAACTTGGATTTAGGCATAAAACATTTTCAGGGAGGAAAGCTGTGATGGAAAGAAGCGAGATTGTTGCCTGGCGTGGCAGATTTTTAAGGGAAATTCTGCAGATTAGTCCCGAAAAAGTGATATGGTTAGACGAAACATGGGTCAATGCTGGACATACAAAATCAAAGACATGGACAGACGACACCGCAGTAGGGAAAATGGGAGTACCAATTGGGAAGGGAAATAGACTGATTTTGCTTCATGCAGGTAGTGTGAACGGATTTGTTCCAGGGGCACTGCTACGTTTTAGATCTAAGAGCACCCGTGATTATCACGAAGAAATGAATGGCATCACTTTCAAGACTTGGTTTCAAAGTGCTCTTTCACCTAATATCAGTGCTAATTCTGTCATTGTTATGGACAACGCACCTTACCACTCTGTGCAGTTAAACAGAGCACCCACAGCGAACGATAGAAAACACCTTATTTTGCAATGGCTAGTAGCAAATTATGTTAAAGGGATAACTGCTGACATGACGAAAGCCGAACTGATGCAGAATGTGAAACTCTACAAACCACGTATCTGCACTTACGAAATAGAATCAATCGCCACTGCTCACGGCCACACTGTTATTAGGCTACCACCTTACCACTGCCACTTTAATGCCATTGAATTAATTTGGGCACAAGTCATCATCATCTTGAGCAGTTTCCAACCGCTGGTCGGGTCTGCTTGGAACATAAGCCTCTCCATCGTTTCCTGTCCATCCACCATCTCTCGTCATTTACTGTGTCCCAGCACACTCCTCTTTCCTCCACACTCTTCTTAACTCCTTTTGTCCATCTGTCCCTTGGTCTTCCCCTTGGCCTCCTTCCCGTCATTTCCATTCCAAACATCTTCTTCGGTATCCTCTCCTCTTCCATCCTCCTCACATGTCCATACCATTGTAGCCTAGATCGCTCTATTCTATTTTGCAATGGTTCCTCTCTTACCATCTCGCTGACTCTCTCATTCCTTACTCTGTCCATTCTTGTCACTCCTACCCTACTCCTCTGGAACTTCATCTCCACTGCTCGTATTTTATTCTTGTCCCTTTCCTTCATCACCCATGTTTCTGAACCATATGTCAAAATTGGCACAAAGTAGGTCTTGTAGATGATTCCTTTACATTTTTGTGGTACATCTTTATTCCATATCATCCCCCTAACACTCTTGAAAAATCCATCTGCGCACCTTCCCCTCTCATTTATTTCCATCCTATTGCCTCCCTTTTCTTCAATTATGCTTCCCAAGTACTTGAAGCATTCTACTTTCTGCAACTGCTGTCCTCCAAGTGTTATGCCCATATCCAGTCTGTTCTTCTTCCTCGTTGTGATGACCACTTCACTCTTTTGTGCTGAGAACTTATCCCATATGATAACACTACCTTCTCCCACTCATCTAATTGCTCTTGTACTTCTTCCTTATCCTCTCCCCATACCAGAAGGTCATCAGCAAACAACATTGCCTTCATTTTCCTTTCCCCAATGCTATTTACCACTTTTCGTATGATTTCATCCATCACCACTATAAATAACAGGGGTGAGAGGGCACTTCCCTGTTTCAGACCACTCTCCAGTTGAAACCATTCCGTTCTCTCTCTTCCCACCTTTACACAGCTTTTGCTTCCCTCGTACATTGCTTTCACTCTTGCCACTGTCTCCTTGTTCACTGCTTATGCTCTCATTGCTTCCCATACCTTGTTTCTATTAATACTATCATATGCTTTCTCAATATCCAAGAAGGTCATACCTCTCGCGAACCAAAAACAGGCCCCTCGCCAGGGTTATGGTGAAGCTACGTTAGGCCTAGCAAGCCAGTAGTGGATATGAAACTGCTTTTAAAACGGGAGCGGGCCTCGGAAAGGACAGATCTAAAGGAAGCAGACCTAGCTATGGAAATGGACTACGAATCGGAACTTTGAATATAACATCATTGACGGGAAGAGTGGAGGAGGTTGTGGATATGATGGAGAGGAGAAAACTGGATGTACTCGGACTGGCAGAGACCAGATGGAGAGGGGAAGGAAGAAAAGAACTGAGAAATGGCTTGCAGCTATACTGGATAGGAAATGAGGAGGGGAAGAGAAATGGAGTGGGAATGGTGGTGAGAGAAGGGCTGAGGGAGGAAGTAAAGAGGGTAAGTGATAGAATAATTAGAGCCAGAATCACTGTGAAAGGCAGAAACCTGGACATTCTGCAAGTCTATGCACCACAGGTGGGATGCACAGAAGGCGAGAAGGACGAGTTTGAAGAGGAGTTGCAGAAGCAGCTAGTGGGGAGAGACCTGATAGTCATGGGAGACCTAAATGCCCATGTCGGAACTGATAGAAGAGGTTTTGAGGAAGTGATTGGTGGTGAAGGATGGGGAAACAGGAATAAGGAAGGAGAGAGATTGTTGGAACTGTGCAAGATAAATGGGCTAATGGTTGGAAACACATGGTACAAGAAGAGAGAGAGCCATAAAATTACTTGGTACAGCAGGGATTTGACTAGGAAATCAGTGGTGGACTATATTCTATGCGGGAAGGAGACAAAGAAGAGTATCACGGATATAAGGGTAATACCTTCAGAAGCCCTGGACAGTGACCACCGTCTGCTGGTCGCCAAGGTGAGAGGACTGAAGGAAAAGAGGAGAACTGAGAACCAAGAAAGAAGAATAAGGACATGGAAGCTGAAGGAGGATGGAAATAAGGAGAAGTTCCAGATATTAGTGAGGAACAAATTACCGAAGGATGATCCGAAAACAGGTGAAGAAGAATGGAATAGGTTCAAGGACGTGTTGGTAGAAGCAGCGGAAGTCGTGTGTGGCAGAACTAGTGGAAAGAAAAGGTGGAAGGAAACACCATGGTGGAACCCCAGAACTAAGGAAGCAGTGAAAAAGAAAAATGAAGTATTCAGGAAATGGTTCCAACAGAGGACAGACAGAACAAGAAAAGAATACCAAGAGTGGAAGAAAGAAGCAGGAGAAGTAGTGAAGGAAGAGAAAAAGAAATGGCTGGAGAAATGGACAGAAATGATGGAGGAGGACTGTGATGGCAGTAAGAAAGTGTTGTATGGAATGATAAAGGCAAAGAGAAGAGATACAGGGGAAAATGTCAGAATGGTGGACAGGAATGGAAAGGAGGTCGAAGATATGGAAGAAGTAAAGGTTATCTGGAGAGAATACTTCAAGGAACTCCTAAATCCAACTAAAACCAGCGTAGTGGACATTGTGGAGGAAGAAACAGACAGTGACCAAGACATTTCAGAGAAGGAATTGACATGGAAAGAAGTGGAGGAAGCATTAAAGAAGATGAAAGGGGGAAAGGCACCGGGAATAGACGAAGTGAGTGTGGAGATGGTGAGAGCAGCAGGGGTGATAGGAACACAGTGGCTCTTTCGAGTAATGAAAGTGATATGGAGGGAGAAGAAAATACCAGAGGACTGGAAAAGAGGGATAATAATACCCATATTTAAAAATGGAAGTAGGAAGGAATGCTAGAACTACAGGGGAATTACACTCATGTGCCACTGCGCCAAAATATTTGAGAAGGTACTGGAGAGAAGAATTTGGACAGAAGTTGAAGATGGGCTGAGGGAAGAACAGTATGGATTCAGGCCAGGAAGGTCAACAGTTGGGCACAAGTAAAAGGGTTTATAGGAGAAAATAACACGACTTTTTGTCTCACCGATGTCGAACAATTAGTGCGCAAAGGGATCGAACAGGTGTCGGTGGAGAAGTGGAAAAGTGTTGTAAATCATACCTGGAAACTTTTGCAACAAGCCAGGGAAGCCGACGGTATAGTGGAATTGCATGTGGAACAGTTAGTTATTTCGTTGAATGAAGATGACAGCAGTGCCGTCAGTGATGAGGATGAAGAAAGTGATATTTACAAAGACTGTGGCGTGTCTCCACTTGATTAACAAAATGTGAGTTATGCAATTTCTTTATTTTATTATATATGTATATTTACTATTGAGGTTAGCATAACTATCTCCCTGTTTTAATATGACGTGGTAATATATAGACTTGTATGAACGAGTCTACAGTAACGAAGGATCTCATTTAAAAACGTGTGAAATATTTTGTGTAGTCCGCGTTCTTTTATATTTCGCGGTAGTGAACTGGCAACGCTGTCTCCCTCCCTCACGAGAAACGTCAGGGCCGGACACTCGGCGGCTCTACTGTAAGTAACGGAAGTCTCCTACTTCCCATAGCGTTTCACCTGCCAATTTGATGTCCATAGAGGTTTCTGATTTATTTTGGCTGCATTCCAATATTTTTTTTTTTTTTTTCATTTATTGATTTTCATCATGAATTCTTTCCTCAAGACGGAGTCCATACCATTCAAAAACTCGTTCAACTCCTCTGGCGTATTGGCCAAGATGACGATGTCATCAGCAAATCTCAGAGATGAAATTATTTCTCCTTGAATCTTCACTTCCACTTTAAATTTTTCTCCAATTTCCTGATTATTGTGTTTTTAGAGATCTTGGTAATGCGTTGCCCTCGCACATGGTGTAGATGCATTGTCAAAGGAAACATTCCATGTTACGAACATGGGCCGCATAACCTGTACCAAAAGCTTCTGCAGATTTAACACAAGGCCTATTCTGAACAGCAGTTCCTTGAACTCAGATTTGCCAACATTTTATTGTATCTTTCCATGTGGTATATCTCTGTACCTCAACATACATAAGAGTGATTTAAAAATCATGTCTTGTGTAAATTTTGGAAAAGGTAGTGAGTGTGGTTGTTGCCGGGCTCGTAGGAATTATTTGGAGTAAAATAGACTGGTTCACAATTTTGTAAGTGCACATTGAGGTATATGATGGCGGGATGTCTTCAGTGTTACGGAAATGGCAATAGCCGCCACAGAGCTTCGTTGCTACTGAAATAACGACCAGACTGATATTTGTACTTAACTATACGGGATTTGTGAGCCCAGTGTTTATGAAATTGAACGTAGCTATATCGCTACCTTTATTTAGTAGACGCTACTGTAGTGTTTAAAAATTAAAGGTGGTATTAGAAGGCACTTCCCCTAATTTTTTTTACCCCTGGCACTACAGCCCATGAAGGGCCTAGGCCTATCATGCGACCGTTTCCCAGCCATTTGGCCTGCAGATATTGTTGTGACGCGTGGTCAGTGCATCGTGTCACCTCGGCCGTTAATCTTGTTCTTCGTGACCGGGGCGCTGCCTCACTATTAAACAGCTACTCAATTGTCCTCACGAAGCTGAGTGCACCCCATTGTAGCTCTCACGTGTAACCGAATTTATTTGGTTACAGCGTTCACCCTCACGATTTCAGTTTGTTTAATGTTGTATTTAGGTTCGGAAATGGCTACCTCTTGCTGGGCACTGCAAGGAGTCTTATACTTGTGCTTATTGGATTATTTGTGGTGTCCTAGCAATGAGGTAGTAGGGGGCTTTGCCCAATGAAGTTTCATTGCAGGATATATGTTCCTTTTATGATAGTCGGTTGTTCAGATTTCTTCTTGTTGAAAAAAAAAAGATGACATGGACAGGTAACCATGGTGATGATGTTGATTTTTTTTGTTGGGATGAGGCATTGAAAATGGAGGCCTGCTCAGATGTGTAAAATAATTATTATTAATAAATGTGTATGTTTAATAGAAGTTGGTGTCCTGTGTCTTTGTGTGGATATTTAAGCAAGTATATTGCCCCACTATCCTGAGGTGGCTAGCTCAGTATTATTGACATTACATTGGCGCCCAATGTTTGAGCAAGAATTTATGAATCACACAAAGACAGGAGCACGAATAACGAAATAAGAAATATGGGGGAAAACAAGTTAAGTTTTGAAGCTGAAGCTGAGATGATAGCCATAATGAAGAAGATCTTAGAGGTGCAGGATAGGATGATCAATCGGCAGAAGGTTGCGAAGGAGAAAGAGAAGTTAGAGCAGGAGGAGAAGGAGAAAGGCAAGTTGGAAGAACAGAGAGTGGAGGTCATATGTGTTGTAGAAGAGAAAGTCGAAAGAGTAGAATCTGTGAGTGTGTCTGTTGAGGAAGAGGAGAAGATCTATGAAGTACTTGATGATAGGGGACGTATGAAAAATAATCAAGAAGTGGAAAAGATAAGGCGAGGTTGTAGAGGTATATATCTGAGAGACCATAGCAGGCGAAGAAGAGAGAGCAGTTGTGGGGGTAGACACAGAGGTCGCCGCCAACGTAACAGAAGAGGACGTCAAAAGAAAGATGAGATAGAACATAACGTGAAGAAGCATAGGAGAAAGATGAGGATACGCAGGAGAACAAGTTGGAGGAAGAAATGGACCAGATGGAATGCAAAGAGAAGGAGTAAGAAGAGGAAGAGAATTCAGGCAGATCGAGATAAGAGAGTGAAGGATCAGAAGAAGAAAAAGGAGAAGATAAAAGGGATCAAGGCAAAGAGAAAACAAAAGATGAGAAGAAAAGAATTGCTGAGCAAGATAAGGCAGATGAAGAAAAAGAAGGGAAAGGAGAAGGAGAGAATGAAGACTGAAGGCAAGTGGCTGACGCACATGCAGAAGACAGACCGTGCGCGTGCTCAGGCTCGAATGGCCCATGGCCAAGACCAAGCAGCAGCTAGCTATTGCCGACCAAGGAGAACGGAAGGTAAAGGTGGAGATTGTGGATCAGGTACCCCTGCCGTCAGAGGGCAGCATGGAACACAAGAAGGAAAGGAAGAAGCAGAAGAAACTGGAACAGAAGAAAGAGGCAGCCAAGATTGTAGCAGGAGAAGCACCTGCAGAAGGAGACGATGCGGAAGGAGACAGACCAAAAGAAGAGATAGAAGAAGAAGGAAAAAACTCGATGATGATGAAGACGAAGATGATTATGATGACGGCACAGACAGGTCTGATGACGATTCTGCTATTTCTTCTGACCATGATATTGTTGTCGTTTTTTTCTGATGCTGCAGGAAGGTCTGATAGACTCGATCAGATAGCTTTGGCTACTCTATCAGAAGAAAATATTCATGCTGGTGTTTCTGGTGACCTAGAATAATTGTTTCTGCGATGATTGTGTCAATGGTTTTTCTGGCTATCATGTATATTTGTTCAGTTTGTGATTTTTGTCTCAGTGTTTGCTTTTTTTTTTGTATTTTTAATTTATGTTTGGTGTGCATTTGTTTTAGTGTTATGTACTTGTATGAGGGTCGAGGATGAATCTATTACCCTGAGTTAGAAATTTATCCTCGGGGGCGTTCTGTAACCAAATTTATTTGGTTACAGCGTTCACCCTCACGATTTCGGTTTGTTTAATGTTGTATTTAGGTTCGAAAATAGCTACCTCTTGCTGGGCACTGCAAGGAGTCTTATACGTGTGCTTATTGGTTTATTTGTGGTGTCCTAGCAATGAGGTAATAGGGGGCTCTGCCCAATGAAGTTTCATTGCAGGATATATGTTCCTTTTATGATAGTCGGTTGTTCAGATTTCTTCTTGTTGAAAAAAAAAAAAATGACATGGACAGGTAACCATGGTGATGATGTTGATTTTTGTTGTTGGGATGATGAGGCATGGAAAATGGAGGCCTGCTCAGATGTGTAAAATAATTATTATTAATAAATGTGTATATTTAATTGAAGTTGGTGTCCTGTGTCTTTGTGTGGATATTTAAGCTAGCTAGCTGAGGTGGCTAGCTCAGTATTATAGACATGACACACGTCACTCGTCTAAAATCTGCGCTACCCTGTTCTTATTGTGTTTATATATCTTGAAAAAGATAATAAATGGATTGGCATTGCCTCCTACAGGGATATATAGAAAATCGGATGTCATACCTTGAGGTAGTGTTGCCATGGAAACAGACTTTCGATTAGTTCATCAATCAGAGCGAAGATAGTTTTCTGGGATTATCTTTGAAACTGTTGGTTTTAGGGCCTTAAAATGTAGTTTTCGGTGTCCCATAGGGACATACCGAGAATTGTTTCTTGCATCAAGGGGCGTAAAATGAGCTTTGTCCGGTCTTTATGCGACAACTTTGATATTTTGTCCCGGTTGAGTATTTTTGGTGACTTTTAAGGTGGCCATATACTCTATTTTTCTGAAATTTCACTTTTTTTTAAATATCCATTTTGTAGGAAATTTCTTCTAGTTTTAGAAAATGTATGGTTCATAAATATACCATTAATCTTTCATGTCAAAATAAATTATTTACTGTAAGAGGGCGCAACCGTTCTGACTGACAGCTGTCATGTCTGGCATATCAGCAGATCTATAAAATTCCTTTCGAGCCTAAATTGACTTTCTCTTTCTCTATCCCACTGGTTTCGCTCCTGGCCGTGGTAAGTGATTTTTGATAGGCGACAAAATTCACGGCACGCCTGGGATTTGTTGTTGGCATGTTCATGAACCCATTTGAATTCAGTAGGCCGTGTACATAGTGGCAAAATTGACTTTCTCTTTCTCTATCCCTCTGGTTTCAGTCCTGGCCGTGGTAAGTGATTTTTGACAGGCGACAAAAATCGCGGCACGCATGTGATTTGTTGTTGGCATGTTAACCCCTCAAGCCGGTTGGCCGTACACTGTACGTCCGCTGGACTCTACTCGTTCAGCCGGTTCGACGTACCACAAACGTCCGGTGCAGGCGGAAGTTAGAATACCAATTACGCATGAAACCCTGCGGCTTCGCCGGATCTTCTTTCACATTATAAACCGAGAAGTTATGTACATTCATGCCATCTCTGTTTCATAATTAGAACTAATACGAAGTTGATCGATATCCGATGCTTTTGACGACTCATATCGATCAGCGAAGGAACATGAAACGCTCTCTATTGAGTTTCAGGTTAGTTGCTTTAGAAGGTACCACATCCTTTCCTGCCATCTCGAGATTGTTTTGTGAACTATATCTAACTTGACAGTTTTAGTCACTTATGAAGGAAAAGCACCGATAGCAATTACTTAGTAGATGACTTTTGCTTCGTAGGCTAGAGGCTACTCAGTCGCAGATGAATAATTGCCGGACTGTCTCATTCTCTTACGGGTGCAGATATTATTGGTTTGATAGATGACAGTAGTGGAAGTGATGTATAGGGAGCTATATTTTCGGTAGTGATACGGACTATGCACAGCATGATGTTATTGGAGAAGTGGGAGACAGCCCAGACGAAGAAGAAATAGCTTCAGCTGTAATAACAAAGATCGCTGTTCAGTGTTTGTGGCGAGAGGTAGACTTCGTTACAAGCACACAAAAGATCCCCTTCACGGGTATGCCAGGTACAAGAAGGCATTTCACGTCCGTTTTTTGCTGCTTTCGACAATGTGATTGAACTAGTTTGAGAAACAAATATGTGGGCCTACGCGGCAGAATGTATGGTGGCGCGCCCTTGAAACCAAGGTCGCGCGCCAGGAAGTGCGAGTCAGTGACAGGGGACAACATTTATATGTTCAGAGCTTGTATTGTTGATGGGGATAATGCAGAAACCTACCCTAAAGAGCTATTTCACCCGTATATTCGATCAAACAATGCCAAGGAACAGGTTTGAAATAATATTGCGATATTTACATTTTGTTGACAGTTCGACACGGGGCCTAAGAAGCTTTTCAAAATTCAGCTTTTCCTGAAAATTATACCCGAAAAATATGTATATGTGTAGATTGAACATTATCATGTAAATATCTTGCTTTCATTGTAAATATACCTGAAACAAATACCAAAAGTGGAACTTATCAAATTATTATACGGTACTTTTGTAAATATTGCGTGTGATTATGGACAACCCTGAAGAGCGGTCGTCACATATATTACTGAGAAACATTGGACATGATTTCGGTAAGTAATCCTAAAAATTTCATTACGTTATATTTCGTAGATTTAACATTATTAATTTTTTACCTTGTTGGTGTCCAAACTTCTGTTGAGCTTCAATTTAAATACCGCCGGAAAAGTGAAAACCTCCAGATTAAATAGCCGGCCTGAGGGGTTAATGAACCCATTTAAATTCAGTAGGCCGTGTTCATAGTGGAAAAATTGACTTTCTCTTTCTCTATCCCACTGGTTTCACTCCTGGCCGTGGTAAGTGATTTTGATAGGCGAAAAAAATCACGGCACGCATGTCATTCGTTGTTGTCATGTTAATGAACCCAATGAATTCAGTAGGCCGTGTTCATAGCGGTAAAATCAATCTCGGGATTTTCCGCCAACACAAAGTTCCTCCTTTCTCTACTAGAAAGCGCTATAGTGTCAAGGAGCTTAGATATCGGACTTCCTTGACTTTCATAGCGTTCCAAGGAACGACAAGATTCGATATGCAAGCTGCCCTCTGGGCGTCAAATAAAAAGATGGAGGACCATACAGCTTTCAAGGAAGGATCTGTGTATGTCCCAGGAGATTTCTGATGTGATCAAAACAGAATGTGAGTGAAGGCATACTAAGTAAACTTTAAATGCGATTTACTCATTAATTCGTTTCCTGACATTTGAAGTCATTCATAGTGATTTAACTTTTGTCACAGAAATGGTATCTGCTTGGTTTTTATTTCAAATTAAGGCTAATACATGTATCGATGTTCCCTACCACTAGGAAAATGATATTCATAAAAATGTAATTTTAACAACTTTTTAAACAATTTTGTTAAACAAAATTTCAAGAAACTTAGATTTTAATATAATTTTAAAACCCTTACTTGTGACTAATTCAGACAAGAGTGGTAGGGAACATTCCCCATGTAAGTTAGATTGTTTTTGTTCAAGGTTCATGGATTTTGGTTAAAATATGTGAGAGATAGAGGACTCTAAGTACCCCTCTGTAAATAGCAACAAATAATTTTTCATAAACAATTAACATAAAATTTGTGTAAAATGAAATTCAAAATCTCTTAGTTTGATCATGATAAAACAACAGAAAAAATTAACATTGCTAGAGATTATTCTTTAAAAAAATTATTCCTAGTGTATATGACCAACTTAAGTTATGTTGCCCGTCCCACGGGAACAATGATTTATTTCCGGACGAAAGGCAGCCTATATGTTATCCCAGGGTATAAGCTGTCCCCATTTCAAATTTCATCCAAATCCGTCCAGCCATTTTAGTGTCGAGAGGTAACAAACTCATCATCATCGCCGGCTTTAACTCGAATCCGAGTATAAATCATCTTCCTTCAGTCCAGTTTGTGGATGTGTTTACGGTGACTCAAGAGTCCAATCCTGGCATGGAACAAGCATCCACACAAGTCACATAGTATTGCTGTAGGGGGACGTGGTTGGGCTGCTCGAAGTTTCCTAGCTTGACGCTTGGCCTCTTCATGTGTGCGTCGATCCCTTTCAAACGTCTTTACAGTATCCGAGATGGTACGGCGCCAAGTTGAGCGGTCTTCAGCCAGCATGTGCCAGGTTTGTGAATCAAGACCTGTCAATATCAGGGTCTGCTTAAATTGGTCCTTGTAGCGCCAATAAGGACCACCATGAGGTCTGGTGCCATAGCATAACTCACCATATAGCATTTGACGAGGTAATCTCACATCATCCATCCGATGGACATCACCAATCCATCTAAATTGGTGACCTATTATGGATGATTCTATGCTGTTGATTTGAGCCCTTTCCAGAACAGCAATATTGGTAATGCGATCTTCCCATTAATCCTCAGTATTGATCGAATTTTTTGTAGGTGGAAACGCTCAAGCTTCCTAAGATCACGTCGTTAAAGGGTCCACGTTTCACAGCCATACAACAATGTAGAAATGACTACTGCTTTGTACACCATAAGCTTTGTACTCGTGGACAGATCTTTATTCATGAAGACCCGGTGCGCTAATCGTCCATATGCTGCATGGGCTGCGCCAATTCTCTTATCCACATCCTGCTCACAGGTACAGCTCACAGAAATGGTACTGGCCAGGTACGAGAACTGGTCTACCTGTTCTAATGGCAAATTGAGATGGAGATATTGAACTTAGGAAGAGGTGTGCCTGGTGAAGGTTGTGCCAAGACTTTAGTTTTATTGACATTTATGGTAAGACCAAAGCGATCACATGCACTTTTGTAACAATTAACTGACTCTTGCAGCTCTTCTGGTGTGAGAGTTGGCGACGCAGCATCATCTGCATACAACATGTTAGTAACCTTAGTAACCTGAGTTTTCCTCAAGGAGCGGAGACGAGTTAGGTTGAAAAGCCCTCCATCAAAACGATACTTGACCTCCACACCTGGGATGTTTGCAGCCAAGTACAGCGCAAACAGCGTTGGAGCCAGTACACATCCTTGTTTCAGTCCATGGGTAATAGGAAATTCATCGGACATCTTATTCTGATGGCAAACCTGACCTGTCATGCCATCATGGAGAGCCTTGATTAGATCTACAAATCGCTGAGGGCAACCAAACCGCTTCAGCACCGCCCACATGGCTGGTCTTGGAACCGAATCAAATGCCTTTTCCAAGTCATAAAAGACTAAGAAGAGTGGATTCTGTTGTTCTCTACATTTTTCTTGTAGCTGTCTCACACAGAAAATCAAGTCAATTGTGCTTCTGGAAGCTCTAAATCCGCATTGTGACTCTGGGAGGATCTTCTCAGGGATAACCTTGAGGCGGTTAAGTAGAATTCTTGCAAGAATCTTCCCCACAATTAATAGCAGTGATATACCACGGTAGTTGCCACAAACACTGCGATCACCTTTTTTAAAGATAGTGACGATAGTGGCATTCTTTAGGTCTCCAGGTACCTTTCTTGATTCCCATATTCTGAGGATAAGGGTGAAAATCCTTGTTTTGAGGGAATGACATCCGGCTTGAATTAGTTCCAGAGGGATGTTATCTGGGCCAGGTGCTTTTCTGGGTTTCAATTGGGTGAGAGCTGCACTGAATTCATGATACGTAGGAGGTACTCCAACCACAGTTGTTCAGGTTGTTGCGGCACATCACACAGGAAGTCTTCAGCAGCTGCTGATGGACGATTTGGGAGATTGGAGGAGTGCTCCTTCCAGGGTTCCAAGATTTCTTGACTATCAGTAAAGGTAGTAGAATTATCAGCGCTTTTCAGTGTACCTGATGATGAGCGAGATGGTCCATATATTTCCTTGAGTACTGCATAGAAGTTCCTCAAATCTCGAGCATCCGATAGTCTCTGTAGTTCCTGGGCCTTCTGTTGCCACCAAGTATTTTTAATCTGCCTTATCTGCGTCTGGCATTTACCCTTGAGTTCCAGTAGTTTTTCTCTCTTTGTGTTGGAAGTTGGGTCTTGAAGATGGGAAAGATAGGCATTCCCTTTGGCATTGAAGAGAGACAGAATTTCCTCATTGTTGTCATCAAACCAGTCTTGTCTTTTCCGCACTATAAAACCAATGGTTTCCTCAGCTGACTGTGTGATAATCTTCTGTAGTGTGGCCCATTCTTGCTGAATGTCATTTGTTACTGGGTTTTCTGATAACTGGGTGACTATCCTGTTTCCAAAATGTTTATACATGGATTCATCCTGAAGTTTGGATGTATTAAACTTCTTTATTGGCAAATTTTTGATGTTCCTAGGTGGTTTAGGTCTGATGAATATCCTGAGCTTACATATAAGAAGTTTATGATCTGTCCAACAATCGTCTATATTCCTTGCTGTTCTGGTAATAAGAGTGTTCTCATCACATTGCCGCGTAATGATATAATCAAGAATATGCCAATGTTTGGAACGAGGATGCATCCACGTGGTTTTGAAGCGGTTAGGTAGCCGGAACTGCATGTTGGTAATGAAAAGTTCCTGTTCTGCAGAAAGACCAAGAAGCAACAGTCCATTGGGATTACATTTTCCAAGTCCCTGTTTGCCCATCACATTATTCCATAGCCTGTGATCTTTCCCAACTCTGGCATTGAAGTCACCGAGGAGCAAGAGTAACAAACTAACACACACACAAACTTTCACAATTATAATATATATATATATATATATAGCGATATATAGGGATTTAACTAAAAAATGATGTGAGACTTGTTCAAGTAGAACAATCTCTTAATTATATCTGTGTTGAAGTCAGGCTGAAATGGTTCGGTCATCTCAAAAGAATGGACACACAAAGAACAGCTAGAGTGTGGTTTGAGAAAGAAGTGAAAGGCAAGAGACCAAGAGGTTGACCGAGGAAGAGATGGATCGACCCGGTTAGAAATGATCTTGCAGGGAGAGGTCTGGATTTGCAGCAGGTCGTGGAGGGGGAGACATTCTTGGAGAGAACTAAATGGAGAGCGCTCATTATCCGCACCCGGGAAACTGGAGCCAGTTCATGATGATGGTGATGATTTTCTATTTATTTACATATTTTTGCCGTTATAAATAAATACATATTCAGGCGTATTTATTCATAAGAACATATTTCCTCTATTCCGTGGTATGTTGCGTGTATGTTACAACTTGGAAATTATAAATTTCTATTTAATTTTGTGTGTACCGATATGTGTTTTAACACCTCAAGCCGGTTGGCCGTACACTGTACGTCCGCTGGACTCGACTCGTTCAGCCGGTTCGACGTACCACAAACGTCCGGTGCAGGCGGAAGTTAGAATGCCTATTACGAATAAAACCCTGCTGCTTCGCCGGATCTTCTTTCACGTTATAAACCAAGAAGTTATGTACTTTCATGCCATCTCTGTTCCATAATTAGAACTAATACGAAGTTGATCGATATCCGTTGCTTTTGACGACTCATATCGATCGGCGAAGAAACATGAAACGCGCTCTATTGAGTTTCAGGTTAGTTGCTTTACAAGGTACCACATCCTTTCCTGCCATCTCGAGATTGTTTTGTGAACTATATCTAACTTGACAGTTTTAGTCACTTATGAAGGGGAAGCACCGATAGCAATTACTTAGTAGGTAACTTTTGCTTCGTAGGCTAGAGGCTACTCAGTCGCAGATGAATAATTACCGGATTGTCTCATTCTCTTATGGGTGCAGATATTATTGGTTTGATAGATGACAGTAGTGGAAGTGATGTATAGGGAGCGATATTTTCGGTAGTGATACGGACTATGCACAGCATGATGTTATTGGAGAAGTGGGAGACTGCCCAGACGAAGAAGAAATAGCTTCAGCTGTAATAACAAAGACCGCTGTTCAGTGTTTGTGGCGAGAGGTAGGTCACAAGCACACAAAAGATCCCCTTCACGGGTATGCCGGGTACAAGAAGGCATTTCACGTCTGTGTTTTGCTGCTTTCGACAATGTGATTGAACTAGTTTGGGAAACAAATATGTAGGACTACGCGGCAGAATGTATGGTGGCGCGCCCTTGAAACCAAGGTCGCGCGCCAGGAAGTGCGAGTCAGTGACAGGGGACAACATTTATGTGTTCTTGTGGCTTGTATTGTTGATGGGGATAATGCAGAAACCTACCCTAAAGAGCTATTTCACCCCTATATTCGATCAAACAGTGCCAAGGTACAGGTTTGAAATAATATTGCGTTATTTACATTTTGTTGACAATTCGGCACGGGATGCATACACGGGGCCTAAAAAGCTTTTCAAAATTCAGCTTTTCCTGGAAATTATACCCGAAAAATATGTATATATGTAAATTGAACATTATCATGTAAATATCTTGCTTTCATTGTAAATATACCTGAAACAAATACCAAAAGTGGAACTTATCAAATTATTATACGGTACTTTTGTAAATATTGCGTGTGACTATGGACTACCCTGAAGAGCAGTCGTCACATATATTACTGAGAAACATTGGACATGATTTCTGTAAGTAATCCTAAAAATTTCATTACGTTATATTTCGTAGATTTAACATTATTAATTTTTTACCTTGTTGGTATCCAAACCTCTACCGCCGGAGAAGTCAAAACCTCCGGATTAAATAGCCGGCCTGAGGGGTTAAGTGTCTTGCACATGAAAATACGGCTGTAGTTTTCTTTCTGTAAAAATATAAGTTGCTGATGAAAACCAAATAGTGAATTTTAGCGCAACTGAGGGCTATTAATGATTAAAGGTGTTGCTGTTTTTAACTGTCTAACTGTGTGCAGGGTGTCGAGCGACACGGAAAATGTACGGGAATTTTAGTGACCAGGAAAAATGTGGGAAATATACTGGAGTTTCGTATTTGATCTGGGAAATCTTGAAAAGTCTCATAATGCCCAACTTCTTAGCCTCCGAACGCTCGGCAGAGTCCTGCCACTCTGCCTTCTATTTCGCCTGCAGACCGCGCCACCGCTGCTTAGAGTGCTAAGCGGGGTGAGAGCCCAGCCAACGTCACGATGCGACAGTTCAACTTTCTTGCGCAAGCTTATTGCGCACGCTACGGACTTTGCCTGAATCTCGCAATCTTTCCTGTGGAAGTATCTGTCCAAACATCCAGTTGAACCTACTCTAGAAAAGCTTGATTCGTGCCTTAAGATTCATTTTTCAGCCATTCAATATGCGAATTAGTCTCAGAGAGTTCTAAAATCTAACCAAATTTTGTCAATTTTATTTCGGGACATACAGGAAAATATATGGGAAATTAAAAGAATTTTATAGGTGTGCCGGGGGCGAAATTTAATTTACTTTTCACGTCAATCGAGCATATTGATGCACTGAAATAGCACAAATAACACAAAACAATCAGTGCTATGAAAATTTCTGAATTGACCTTTTCTTCTGCTCTTTAGAATGAAATTTGAAAACAGCACATATATGATTTAGTATCTGACATTTGAGGGGGCGCAAATGCTAGGGAGCTGTGTCAGTAGGTTTACTGGCACGTTAAAGATCCCCTTCGGGGCAAAATTCCAGCACCCCCGCGTCTCTAAAAATCAGAATAGTTAAAAGGGGCGTGAAACCAATAACATCATTATTATAACATCATTAACTGAACGATTCTCTTCAGTCGCATGCAAATGGCATATGAAATTTTATGGATATTTAACACGAATGGATGATTCACGTCTGACTAAGAAAATATTTCTTATTATCAATGGGAACCGACAAACCAAAATTTGCTGGCTAGTAGATACACAAATGGACCTTACTGAATAGGGATGTATAGAACTAGCACCGATAGAGCGCACTGCTGTTGTACTGGGTAAGCGCAAGGCGCTCTTCATTTGTCTCCTGTGTTCTCATGCCGCTAATATGTACGAATTTAAGTTCTTTAAATTGTTATTTTCGTGACTATGCCGAGCTATTGCAGTGTTCCTCTTTGCAAAAATCAGGGAAGCCCATTTTCGTTTTACAATTTCCACAAAATAAAGAAATGAGGAAGAAATGGTTACGTGCTATTAGAAGGGAAAATTTCAGTGAGAAAAATCTGACCGATGACTTCACGAAAACTGTGTTGAATAAGTATGATTTACAAAGGGAAATAATTCCTATTTTGTACCTATAAACTGATTAGACATTTCGATAACAACCACTGAATTTATACGTTTATATTTGAAGGTGAGAGAGCAAGATTAAAATCGGGCGCTGT
Source organism: Meconema thalassinum (assembly GCA_946902985.2). NCBI lineage: Eukaryota > Metazoa > Arthropoda > Insecta > Orthoptera > Tettigoniidae > Meconema > Meconema thalassinum. Next base: position 95,874,087 of record OX336400.1, on the reverse strand, counting down.
TCCATAGCTTCTTCCGTGGACCACGAACACGACATAAATAAGGAAGAGTCTATACACAAGAAAATTGGCGGATTATCACGATAAGCCTACACGGTCGGAATCTGCAGAAATCATCTCCATTGAAGTACGGGAAGAAATCGTCAATATAGGCCTAGACGAAGAAGTGAATGTAACATTTCTGACTCCCATTTTCAAAGACATCAATACTCTGACAAATACTTCACGAATAAATATCGCAACATTAACAGTCACAAACGTATTATGGTTGGTTCCTTGAAATCATAATTAATCGTCAACTTCCATCTGCCCGACGGAGAATGTGGTAGCGACTGACTTCTACATTCTTGAGACATAGATGAATGGAAACAGTTCGTGGCCCTAAAGCAGGAATTCTCAAACTTTAAAAAATTGTACCCCCAAGTCCATTCCCAGGGGTACGGGAACGATTCTTATTGAGAAATTGACAAAATTACATATGAACCAAACGTTGCGATGCATTTTCGAGGTATATCGGTACAATACCGGTAGGGTATCAACTTTCTTTGATTATGTTTACCTTAAAACATGACAGTTTCATGTAAGCTATCAACCTAAAAAAAAATCGAAGTCTGTAAGCAAGGGGAGCAAGTAAATATTTAAATCTCTATTTATGATTTAAGTCTTACGGAGATATATTCATCAATATAGGCCTACAATACTCAAGTAATTGTAATCTTTAGGAGAAAACATGCTGACTCATATTCAGTATTTGAATAATATAGCGTGTTAGAATGTTGTTATTACCGCTCTATTAATTCTTCCTTCCACCCGCTAGTTTTTTAGCGCCTCTGGTCCGTAGCCCATTTTGCAGCTGTTTAACGCTTAAACGCTGAAAATCGTCCATATTATATTAGGAGATGTACCCATAGAATTAATTAATATAGTCTTGAAGTAAAATTAGAGAATATATAATTTACTTTAGCTTAGAAATCTAGGTCACAATTTATACATTCCTCGCAGCTGACTGGGAGAAACATAAGACGATCGCCTTGCGCTTACCCAGTACTACACGAGCGCTATCTGGCGCGAACTTTCTCCAGCTACATCCCTATTCAACATTGATCCAATGACTACAACAAGGACTACATATAGTCAAAAGATCAACACCCACAAATTTGCACACAAGAAACCATCCGAGAAAAGCTTGAAACTCCAAAACTCGTGGACACAAGAAAGACGGCAGGTCCAGAGTGAAAGAATGAAGAAATTTTGGGCGAATAAGAAGTTCAAAAAGATGAATTCCAGTGCCATCTAATGGTTCCACCTGCTCCTTTGGGGGCTGAACAAATATAATAATAATAATATTATTAGATAAAAATTACACAAATCAAACGTTGTACTGTAACACACTTTCATGTTTGAAAGAAGACTCGAGACTGCAAACTCACTCAGACCTCTCATTATTGATCTAAACAAACGACAGGTCTGTGCATGATAACAATACTGTAATCACCGACTTCAATATATAGAATGTCTGTGAGCAAGATGCCATTCCTACAACTTCAAATTACCGAGGGGACCAAATTACATTGTTATTTTTCAATTTATCGAGTACTTTTAAAACTATATGATCTGCCCACGTAAACAATTATGAAACTAAGTTTTAGAGTCAGTAATGGAATTTGCACAGTTTTCACAAACTATACACATATATACATTGTTTACCGTTGTTTTATTTCCTGAGGTCCCTGGTTCAGAACCACTTCAGCATCTTTTTATTTCTCCAGGAATTAGTCACATTGGCCCATACTACAACAAGTAGTTCCGTGAAGAACTATACAGCCTATTTTCATATATCCTGCTCAGGTTAATTGCCTCTATCAACATACAAAATTTCAGTTTAATTGCTGTAACAGATTCGTAGATATTGAGAACCGTCTAAATATTTCAGATGGTCGCCAGGTTGGATTTTTATTTTTGTACTCTTATATTAAGATTATTGTGTACGTGTGGTATTCAAATTTCAATCGCACGATTAGAACACAATAAGTAAAAACGAGATTTTAAAATTACGCACAGCAGCCATCTTGTGATTATGCAAACAATTGAAATAAATTAGATGCCAGTGGATCAACATTTGTGTAAGCATTTAACGTGCAACGTTTCGCGGCACTCGGATAGTTAATTCGCGAGAAACGTCCATTTAAATAATTATACTTCGCGACGCCGCCATGTTGGATTCGTGCTCACCAGGTTACTGAAAGTCCTATAGGTGAACATATGTTCATAGTCTCTATGAACATAAAAATTTCAGTTTGGTTGCAGTAAAAGATTCATAGATATTGAGAACCGTCTAAATATTTCGGAAGCTCGCCATTTAGGATTGTTATATGTATAGGCCATAGAGTTATGTACCATTCAGGGACACTTATTGCCTAGGTTCATTATTCAAACTTGCACTTCGATCGCATGATTACGACACAAGAAATAAAAACTTAATTTTAAAATTTCGCACAGCCGCCATCTTGAGGTTATGTAAACAATTGAATTAAATTGGATGGCATTACATTACAATCTGCAAAATCATTTACTGTACCACATTTCACTGCGCTCAGAGAGTTAACTCACGAGAAAAGTGCATTAAAATATTTCAAATTCGCTTGGTCGCCATGTTCGTTTTGTACTTTACAGGTTTATGAATTATACATAAACTTGTATCGGTACCCTTTATCACCGTACAAAATTGCAGGGTGATATCTGTAATAGTTTCGGAGATATAGAATGTCAGTGAAATATTTCGCACAGCCGCCATTTTGAGGTTATGTAAACAATTGAACTAAATTACACTCCAGTGCATTGCAATGTGTATAAACATTTGCTGTACCAAGTTTCATTACGTTTGGATAGTTAAATCGCGAGAAAAGTCTATTTAAAAGTCTCAACTTCGCTTGGCCGCCATGTTGATTTTGTAGTCACCTGATTTTTGAAAGTCACATAGGTGAACTTCTAGTAGTGCCCTTTATCACCGTATACAATTTCAGGGCGATATCGGTAATAGTTTCGAGATATTGAATGCTAGTGAAATATTTCGCACAGCCGCCATGTTGGATTGGTGAGACGTAACAAAATTTGAAGGGCACGGTCGAGGTCGCCGGGAATAGTGCTATGAACTTACCGAGTTTCACTGAAATCGCTCCAGCCGTTTAGATTTTATTAGGGACACACACACACACACCTCACACACACACACACACACACGCACACACACACGGACAAAAGGTGATCTCATAAGCCTATTTTTTCAAAATTGAAAATAGGCTAAAAGTTGCCAAATGTAAGAGGATATAAGGAAACCAGAGATATATAAGCAAAGCGAACTGATGTGAGTTTAATAATAATAATGAACTGATGTACATGGATGGCAATAGCAGAACCGTGCAAACCAAAGGATATGGCGCAAACTAAACATGTGCGAACATGGCGCGAGTTTTAGACAAACTGAAACATAAAGGGCAGGTGGCAGCACCTTACATATATAGAACCGCATACTTGATAAATAAGAATAAAACCACCAAATTTACAACACTTCCCCTCAAGTACAGGTTCATACAATCTTTACACTCTCCAAACCAGCAAACTTCAAGCAACGTTCATGTTTCATTCGACTTAAACTCTTCGTGAGAAAGTCAGTAACTTGATTGTTCATAGAGATATACTTCAAAACAAAAAATTTACACTCAAAGACTTCACGAACAAAGTGATGTTTGATATCGATATGTTAGTTTCTACTGTGATACATCGCGTTCTTTGCCAAATTAATTGCACTTTGATTATCACAAAAAATGAACATAGTGGCTAAGTCTTTGAAGCCTAACTTGAGCAGAAATCGACGTAAGTACACAGCTTCCTTGGCGCACTCTGACAACGCCATGTACTAGGCCTCCGTGGTGCTAAGGGCCACAGTATAGGGCATCCGCCGAGCAGGAACACCTACCCCGTGTTGGGCCTCCTTTCTTCTTGGCAGCTTCCCCAGTCGGCGTCGACAAATCCTTGGATCGGTTCGGTGTCTGCTTCGTAGATCAGCCCGATGTTCGAAGTCCCCTTCAAGTACCGCAGCACTCTCTTGGCAGCTTTCCAATGTTCGACTCCGAAGCAATTGTTGAACTGTCCCAGGTAGCTGACAGCGAACGAAATGTCCGGGCGTGTAGTTTTCGACAGGTATGTCAGGGCGCCTACCAATTCGCGGTAAGGCAACTTCAACTCGTCAGTACTGGGATTCTCATTTTTGCTCAATTTCGTTCCAGGGTCGAGTGGTGTGACTACAGGGTTGCAGTCGGCCATCTCGTAGCGTTTGAGAAGCTCTTCAATGTAACCTTGCTGTTGCATGGCTATACATCCGGTCTCCTGGATTAGTTCGATGCCTAGGAAGTGTTTGGCCAATCCTAAGTCCTTGACCTTGAAATTTTTACTCAGGACTCTGGAAATCTTGGCGATCGTCTTTTTGCATTTTGATAGCACCATCATGTCGTCAACGTAAACGGCAATCAAAGTTATGTTATTTCCGGAACCAATTTGGAATAGACAGGGATCCGATGCGGTTGGTTTGGCACCGCACTTCCTCAAGACCTCACGCAGCTTGGCATACCAGTTTCTCCCGGCCTGTTTCAATCCGTACAGTGATTTTTGTAGTAAGCAGACCTTGTCGCCTCCCTGCAACTTGCGAAGCATGTTCTTGGCCTTCTCCTTGGTTTCGTCGTCAGTTCCAGACATCGCAATGCTCTCTAACATCTCCCTGAAGTTCTTCGGTTGTTTCAAGAATATTTCCTCGTCTAGGTCACCATACAGATAAGCCGTTGTGACATCGTACTGTCTGATTTTTACACCGAGCTTGGCAGCGAGACAAACCATCAATCGAATTGATTCTATTCGCACCACCGGTGCGAACGTGTCAATGTAGTTGATTCAATACTCCTGGTTGAAACCTTGCGCCACCAGACTGTCCTTTCTCTTCTCAAGTGTTCCATCAGGTTTTAGTTTGTCGCGCAGCACCATCCGGCATCCGATGTTTTTTTGGCATCACTGGGAGGATCCACCAGCACCCATGTATTGTTTCTCAGGATAGATTCCATTTCCATGACCATGGCACCATGCCACTCGTTAGAGTTTGGTCCTGTTATTGCCTCCTTGAATGGAATCTCTGCTAGAAAAATCTCCTCGTCTTCTTCTTGCTCCTCCACATCTTGGAGATTTGTTTGAAAAAGTTTCTTTGGTCTTCCCCTTTTTCCAGTTCGCAGAATCTTGGGTCGACCAGGTCCTTGCATCAATTGAGGCGTAGTATCGGATGTTTCGACAGTCGTTCTATCATTATCATCCACTGGCGTCACATCGAAACCGAGGAAAGGTTCATCATCTTCTCCGATTTCGGGTTGAGAGACTGGTTCCTCCACGACAGCTGGTTGATCTTTTTCTCTTGGTGATTGCGGCGGTGTTTCTGCAAAGAACAGCTCCCAACAAACATCTTGCTTCGAGGATTCCGGGCGCTCCGTCCTAGGCTCTTCCAGTGGCTTTTCATTCTCGAAGAATTTTACATCTCGGCTAATCAAAACTTTGTCTTTGTCAGGGGAGTATATGCGAAAGCCCTTGGTTTCTTCGGAGTAACCCATGAACACGCCTTCTCTGCCTCGTTGATGCAGTTTCCCTCTTCCGGGATCCCTGTCCAGGAAGTAAACCTTGCTTCCAAACGTTCTGAATTGCGAGATGTCAGGAATCTCTCCTGTCCACAATTCGTACGGTGTTTTGCCTCCGATACTTTTTGATGGCAGGCGATTACGGATGTAATTTGCAGTATTCACTGCTTCCGCCCAGAAGCGGTGAGGTAATCCAGCGTCGAACAACATGCACCTGGCAGTCTCCATCAAAGTCCTATTCATCCTCTCCGACTTCCCGTTTTGTTCGGGGTTGTGAGGGACTGTGAGGCGTCTTGTGATTCCGCGCTTCTTCAGGTAGTTGTCGAACTCTCGATTCAGGTATTCCCTGCCGTTGTCAGACTGGATCACCTTTACTAGTTTTCCTTTCTGATTCTCCATCCTGGTAACGTACTCGACAGTAGCTTCGTAGACTTCTGATTTTGCCTTCAGAAATCTCACTTCACACCAATGAGAGTGATCGTCGATGAATTCCAAGAGGTACCTTGAACCTCCCATAGATGGAGTCGGCATCGGTCCACACACGTCCGTGTGGATCAAATCGAGTAGCTCCGTCCGTAGATTGGATTTCTTTGGAAACTGCGTCCTGGACATCTTCCCCTCGAGGCAGACTCTACAGTCCAGAGTCGTCGATGGATTCCTCAGCTCAACGCCAGAAACCCTCCCTTTTCTCACAGCTACCAAGATGTCGCCCACGTTGACATGTCCGAGCCGACGGTGTAGCAATTTTAGATCAATTATTTTGGGCGATGCAGCCATATTTGCACGTTCTTGACTCTCACTGACGTAATATAGGTTATTCTTCCTCTCAGCTCGCATCAAGACTTCTCCTTTTTCGTTCATGACGACTGCACCTTCCTTGTCAAAAATCACCTCGTGGCCGCGGTCGGTGATCTTTCCCACCGACAGCAAGTTTGTCCTGAGGTCTGGAACTTGAGAAACATCTGAGAGAGAGACATCTATCTCTTCATTCGCAATGCGGGTAGATAAGTGAACACTGCCTTTTCCCACGATCTCTGCCGTTGAATCATCAGCCAATTTCACCACACCCCTTCGTGACTCATCGTTCTTCGAAAAAATCTCAGGGTCGCCACAGATATGTGAAGTGTGCGCCACTGTCGAGACACCATATTCTGCGTACGCCACTGCTCTGAGTTGTCGTCGCCTGTAAGCATAGTTCTCGAGTGAAATTTGCCGATTGAGTATTAGAACTGTCTTTACCTTTGTTCTTCGATGGATCTCTTTGTTTAAATCTGCACTGACTGGCTCGATGACCTTGCTTTTTGTACACGTGGCACCGGAACTCAGATCCGCCTCCTTCTGTTTCACTATTGTTGTTTAGTTTGGGTGTTTGCTTCCTATAGTTCTTGTTACCTGGACCAGTCTTCTTCTTGACGAACATAGCTCCCGCTATTTCACCTTGTGTGCTCGATTTTCGTGCATCATCCTCTTCGATGATTTTGGTCCGAAGAGCCTCGGGAGTCGGTAGGTTGTAACGTGACTCTATTGCACACCGAAAGTTCTCGAATTGTGCCGGTAGACTGTATAAACACATAACTGTCACAATTCCGGATTGATCGTGATGTTCATATCTCCCAATTTGTCCACGGTGTCGAAGAAATCGTTCAGATGGTCACGCACATCGCCATCGTCCGCCAATTTTTTTAAGGTTAGCCTTTTCAGTAAGGTCGCCTTCCGAGCCGGTCCCTGGGATTGGTAGATCAGTTTCAGTCGTTGCCATGTATCACGTGCCGTGGCATAATTCTTGACTTGCTTTATTTCACTTGGCGACATCGACAAAATGATCAGCGACCGAGCCTTTTGATCCTTCTTGTCCCACTCTTGAATTGCCGCCGCGTTTGCATTTCCAGCCGCTGTTTCTGGTTTCGTAGAATTCCCGCCGACGAATTCCCACAAATCGCCCGTAATGAGGATAGCCTGCATCTGCACGGCCCACGTGTCGAAATTGTCCTTACCGAGGGGTTCAATTCTCCCAATACTTCCGGCGTTCATTTTTGAGGTTAACTTCTGGCACGTTTTTACGAATAATTACGATTTGTTATTTATGCACTTAGTCACGCGCATCTGGGTCCATAACCTGTAAGAGGATATAAGGAAACCAGAGATATATAAGCAAAGCGAACTGATGTGAGTTTAATAATAATAACGAACTGATGTACATGGATGGCAATAGCGGTACCGCGCAAACCAAAGAATATGGCGCAAACTAAACATGTGTGAACATGGCGCGAGTTTTAGACAAACTGAAACATAAAGGGCAGGTGGCAGCACCTTACATATATAGAACCGCATACTTGATAAATAAGAATAAAACCACCAAAGTTACAACACCAAATCCTAATTTAAATATGCTAATACAGTGTATAGGTACATCTCGGTAGCCTGCTCCATGAAGTCCTTAGTTCCCGAAGTCTACTCCTATTGCCAGAACATACACGGGCACTTAAGCAGGGAGCCGTGACTTTCATTTCCGGGCGCTTTCGGGCGCTTTGAAAAGGAAAGGGTTCAAGTCTTGAATAACCACATAAGCCATTGAAAAGGTGGCCAGGCAATAAAATCAGCAAAATGAATGAGAATTCTGTACTCTTGCTTTAGTATTCTGCTCTATATTTCATGCAAGAATTTTTCTTTTGTTCTTCAGGTATTATGTTGCAGAAGGGGTAAGAATTTATTCCCAAGAAACTTGGCGGCAAGTGACAGGTGTGAGAGGCAAAGAACTGGTGGAGAAGTATATCTCGTACACGGTCGACTACTACATAGTGGCCACCGAGTCGGATAACCACGCTGTCCGTGAGGCAGCTTGTGCATGTATAGCGGAACTGGCAGCCAAGATTCGTCCTGAATCCGTCAGACCCAATGTGGAGCAGCTCTTGCACACTCTTCTCATCTGTTTCCAGGACGACAGCTGGCCTGTGCGTGATGGTATGTGTCTCTCTATACTGCTCTGTATAAATAACTAGTTTTGGTTACCCATTGTCAATGGGTTCATAGAGTCAAAGGACAACTCCTATAGAGCGTCCAGGGTTATGCAAAAACTACAGGCCTTACGGGCTAGCTACACTCCGCATTTGCCATATCTCTTCGCACACCGCTGCCAGGCACTTGTTGAGAGGTACAGTGACGACATAAAATTATACTTCGTGTAGTGCAGCTGTTTTAGCGACTGAAATAAGTTAGATAATAATACTACTACTAATAATAATGATAATGATCAGAGTGGATTCCGAAAAGGCAGATCTTGCGCAGAACAGATATTCAACCTGAAGTTCATAATCCGTCACAGGATAATAAACTCCAAGACAATAGTAGTGACATTTATAGATTTTAAAAAAGCTTTCGATTCCGTTGACAGGGAAACTCTAGATAAAGTAATTCGAGAATTTGGAGCTAAATCTAAACTGGCTAATCTAATCCTTGAAACCCTCACAGAGACCATATCAAAAGTAAAATTACGGGGGAGAATATCTAAACCATTCAAAATAAAGACAGGTGTAAGGCAAGGTGATGGTTTATCTCCACTGCAATTCAACTGTGTCCTGGAGAAAATAGTAAGAAATTGGAATCAAAAACTGAGGGAACACAAGATATCACCCATAACACTAGGGAATAAAAACAGAGGTATTGAAATAAACTGTCTAGCATTTGCAGATGATTTTGCCATACTTTCTGAAAATCTGACTGACGCAACAGAGAAAATTAATCTCTTAGAAGAGATAGCCAACAGAACAGGTTTAAGAATTTCTGTAGAAAAAACCAAATTTATGACAAATATAAAAAATACTCCTGAAATCCTAGTCACAGAAATTGGTAAAATTAAGAGGGTAAAGAAATTCAAATATTTGGGAGAAATCATTCAGGAAAATGGTTTAGAAAAATCTGCTGTAGAAGAAAGAGTACACAAGATGGAAAGAGCATATGATATAACTAGGAACACCTACAACAAAAAATGTTTATCCAGAAACGTGAAAATACAACACTACAGAACAGTAATCAAGCCAGAATGCCTATACTCAAGCGATTGTCTAGCAGATCTAGTTAGATAAATTGGAAGTATTAGAAAGACGAATTGTACGGAAAATATTAGGTCCATTAAGAATTACAGAATTCTGGAAATTAAGAAGTAATGATGAAATATACCGCAACATTGAAAACATAACAGACACAATAAAAAAATAGGCGATTGCTATTTTTTGGACATTTATATAGAATGAATGACAACAGGTTAACCAAACAGATATTCAAATATCTTTGGAACAAGAAATTAATAACAACTTGGATTCAAGAAGTTAAAAAGGATTTGGAAAGAAACAATATAAGAGAAGAAGATGCAATAGAGAGAGAAATGTTTAGGAAAAAAGTGTTGGGAATGGAAGGGTTCCAAGAAAGGAAGGAAGGAAAAGAAAGAGGCTCAAAATGGTCCGAAGAGAGAAAGAAGATGCATAGTGTGAAGATGAAGGAGTCCTGGAGGAAGAAGAAGGAGACCTGGAGGAAGAAGAAAGAACACCAAAGGACTAAACATTGAAATTGGTTCGTGGTCCTTAGAAGACCGTAACGGAGAAAGAAGAAAGAAGAAGATAATAAAATATGGCCAATTCGTGTTGTAGCGGCTATCATTCTTGTCTGCCACTCCGGAGATCCGAGTTCGATTCCCTACTCAGCCAAGAACTTATAATTATAGTCTGAGTACTGAAACGGAGTGCACAGCCACTGAGAAGAGGTGGGTTCGATTCCCACTTCAGCCATCCTGGAGATGGTTTCCCCACTTCTACTCTAGGCGAATGCCGGGATGGTTCAGAACTTAAGGCCATAGCCCCTCATTCCCAGTACTCATCTGAATTACAAGTACACACCAGTACATACACCACAATAACATCGGTTATCAGGCAAATTGAACGATACCGAGTACACCGGGTTTAATGAACCTCTCAAATGAGACAACAGATAATACAAGAACAAATAATCACATGTGTCCAGAACCGGAAGCGAATCCCCTGCTTGCATCGCATTGTTCCTTATCAGGAGGGATCAGAACACTGAGGTAATTAGTTTCCGGAAACATTTCACAACAAAGACAAAGTATGCGTGAGTGACAACTGGACCTGTTTTCACTAGCTTGCTATAAATATCGTACCTCGAGTAATGTTGATTTATTCATAACTGTTGACATTTTGATCTCAACAGTCAATAGATATTCTTTCTACACAACGTAGCGTAACGAAAGGAAAGCCGAATGTCCTATTTGTATGAAAAGCACATGACCGACAAATACTAGTATAAATTAAATAACTTTTAAAATAAACAAAAGCAAACAAACAATGTAAACTATATACACACCGAAAAGTAAAACTTACACTATGTAGCACAATACAAGGTATTTATAACACTATGCACTCTCCAAAGCACTTGGACCTGACAAATAATTTCCATGTTCTTTTATGTCCACTACTGTACCCTCACTCGTCTCTCCTCTCGGAGTTGTGGCGACAACTGACATTCCTGCTTGGCTGTTCCTTTAAGTAAGCCCACTATTGTAACACTTTAAATTATAAACTGAAATATATCATAATGATTTTACGTCTTCTTCAGTGTGTACTGCACAACCGATACATGTTTCATAAGGAGACTAATGCATTTTCGTAGGACTTCATTATAATACTAACTTGAAGTTTGAAGCAATACGGGTGGCACCAATAGAAGTAAAAGCCCATAAGGCTGTAGTTTTTTCATAACCCTGGATGCTCTCTTGATCACATCCCCGTCACTTAAGAAAAGAAACATAAACCCCATGACTAGGGACGCTGACTTTTTGCGAGACTCTTATTCGTGGAATCTACCGAATCTTAACAGAAACGTGTCATTTCTGTCATAGACCACTTAAATTGGAATATATCTCATTTGAAGTTCCGAAATAGTGCAAAATTATCTTATTTCATGAATACGCGAAATAATACCATTTAGAAAAATTATTCGTGAAATAACACCAAAGTATATTAAGAAGTTCTCCATCTCTAAGTTAGTGACATCTTTCATCCCACGTAAGGTGTTATTAATTTGAAATTCCAATTGAATTATCCTTCAACTTTTGATTTCATCGGATATATAATTTATATAGGGAGTGTACTCTCACCATTGCTATTAATACTGGTGATGAATGATACTTTATGTGAAAGACAACAAAGGAGGCATACATACAGTAGGTACAAGAATGAACATAATCCTATTTGCTGATGACGTTCTGATTTGGGGAGAGAATGGGAATGAGGTCCAAGAACAGCTGGATGTGCTGAAGGAAAATATTGAGAAATGGGAAATGAAAATCAGTGTAGAGAAAAGTAAGACAATGTAATGACAAGAGGAATGAAAGAAGGAAAAGGGATTGCTAAAATTGAAGGTGTAGCTCGGGAAGTAGTAGAGCACTTCAAATATTTAGGAAGTAAAGTGATGGCTAATGCAAGATTGGATATGGAGATTAACAAGAGAATACAATGTGGGAGTGTTTTCTATCATCAGGTTCGGAGTTATATTTGGGATAGAGACATACCACTGAAGGCTGAAGAAGTGATGTATAAGACCTAATACTTACCAATAATGACGTATGGAGCAGAAACCTGGCCGATAATGACGAGAGATTAATGTAGAATACAGGCAGCCGAAATAAAATTCCCGAGGTTATGTTACAGAAGACTAGAAGAGACAGAGTGAGAAATGAAGACATTTAAACGGAAATGAATGTACAGAAGCTGAATGATAAGCTGGAGCAGAACAGATTGAGATGGTATGGACATGTGAAAAGGATGAATGATGAAAGAATGCCAAAACAAGTGATGGAGAGACGGATGACTGGAAAGAGAGGACGGGAGGACCTTGAATACGGTGGATGGATTTGGTGAAAGACAGTGCGAGGGAACGGAACCTGGAGTGGAGGTCAGTGGTTGAGGAAGGATGGTGGACAGATAGAGTAAAGTGGAAGAGTGTCATACCTGCTCCGACCAGACCCAAGCTGGAAAACTGAAATTGATAATAATGATAACATGATAAGAAATAAAAATGTACCTTGGTGGGTTTACTATTAGGACGCACGATTGTGGGAGAGTATAAGGAAAGTAGTTTCAGAAACAAGATATGAAAAAAGAAAATATACCCTTAGAAAGCTAAAGGTCTGTAGATTAATATGTTGCCAAAATTAAATTTTGAAGACTTTGGGCATTCCAGAGCCCCTTAATCTTTGCAAATAATAATTAATCGCATGTAAAAATTGTTTCAGGTAGAATCTCATATTTCCTATGTAATTGGTCATAAATACGTTTTTGATCTACTGAAAGTTATCAAGGAATTCAGATAGTCTATGGTAGTGTTTATGAGAATCGAACAAGCCTTCAGGCTGACAACCTAACAGACAAAGTTTTTATTTTATTTTAATAGAGTTAAAAATTCCTTCAGTATGCTTTTCTTCGGAGGGGAAGTAAAGCCGGCGGTCCCATGTCGTAGATTTATGGCATGAAAAAGTACCTTCCACTAACTACACTTGTGTGAAGCCAAAATTTGTAGGTTAGGTTTGATTAATGCTCTTAAGTTCCAACATTCGTCACCGGGTGCTGGTTGCTATGGCATTTATTATTAGCGAAGTTCACAGCTAGGTGTCGTGGACAGTAGCATTTGGTAGCGAAAGTAGGAACTACTTGAAATTATCGTCTGCAGTCCTTACTTATATATTACTTGAATTAAAAACAGATAACACACTATACTCTGCATTTCGAAAGAAGGAACGTGAAGGAAATGGCGGGAGCTTGGAACAGCTGAGCTGTGTTGCCAAGTTTTTATGGTTGATATAGATCAGCTGATTCAAATATACACAGGGCTGCACTTCGGACATTATTTCGGTACTATTATGCGCAATATAATGTAAATGTCGATCCTGAGTCAACGTCGAGGACATTCAAATAGAGAAATACGGTCGTCGTCGTCGGCCGATACTCGTATCCGAGTTTACGCTTCTCGCCTGCAGTTCCATAATCTTTAGTCCAGACGATGAAGATGGCGCTGATGGCTTATCAGGCCAATTCTCGCATAGAACATGCGACCACATATGTTGCATCCGATGGAGGGTGGAGGACGTGGTAGTATTTGACGTATCTTCTTCCTCTGGCGAATTTCCTCTTCCTGTCTACGACGTCCCTGCTCAAACTGCAACTGCAGCTGAGATGGTAGCACGCCAGCGAGGGCGATCCAGTGCAAGAGTATGCCAAGTATTTGGGTTTATCTTTACTCTCCTCATGGTCTGCTTGAGTTGGTCTTTATATCGTTTTAAAGGAGCACCACATGGCCTCTTGCCAGTGTTGAGTTCACTATACAGGATTTGCCGAGGTAGTCTGCTGTCACTCATACGATGGATATGGCCTGCCCATCTAAGCCGATGACCAACAATGGAGGCTTCAATACTGTTTATCATTGCTTTCTTAAGGACTGCTATATTAGTTACTTAGTCATCCCATTTGATGTTCATGATTGATCTAAGTTTTTGTTGATGAAAGCGTTCTAGTTTCTTGATGTTCCGGCGATATAGGGTCCAGGTTTCACATCCGTAGAGTAGCGTAGAAATAACAACAGCTTGGTACACCATTACTTCCGTGCAGATACTTAGATCTCTGTTCAGAAACACACGATGTGAGAGATGTCCAAAAGCCACATGGGCAGCCTGTATTCTGTTTTCCACATCCTTCTCAGAGGTACAGTTCGCTGATAGAATACTACCAAGGTACGAGAAGTGTTCCACCTTTTCCAGAGCTGAGCCAGATATGTTGATATCAAAATCTGGAGGGATGGTTCCAGGAGCAGGCTGAGTTAGCACTTTGGTTTTCTGAATGTTGACAGTCAGGCCAAAACGTTCATACACTCTGTTGAAACAGTTGGCAGACTACTGAAGCTCTTTTGGTGTGTGGGCTGGAGAAGCATTGTCATCTGCATATTGCAATTCTGTGACTCGAGTGGAATAGGTTAATCTTTAGGAACGGAGTCTGGCCTGGTTGAAGAGCCCCCAATCATATCGATATTTCATTTTCTCACCTGAGTTGTTTTCAGGCGATGTCTCATAAAGCATAGCTGCCAGGTACAGGGCAAAAAGTGTAGGTGCAAGTACACATCCTTGCTTGAGTCCATTTGTAATTGGAAATTCCTCTGAGATATCATTCTGATATAATACCTGACCAACCATGCCATCATGGAGAGCTTGGATCAAACTAACAAAATGTTCGGGGCATCCAAAGCGCCTCAAAACCATCCACATAGCGCTACGTGGAACCGTATCAAAGGCCTTTTCAAGGTCATAGAACACTAAGAACAGAGGTGTCATTTGTTCCCTGCACTTCTCTTGGAGTTGTCTTGCGTAGAAAATCATGTCGATTTTACCACGAGAGGCCCGAAATCCACACTGAGATTCAGGTAGTAACTTCTCCGAAACAACCTGAAGTCGATTTAGTAAGATTCGAGCAAATATTTCTCCAGCTATGGCAAGCAGGGAAATACCACGGTAGTTGCCACAGATACCGCGATCACCTTTCTTGAAGATTGTAACATTTCTGGAGTTTTTCAGGTTAGCAGGAACATTTTTGGTTTCCCAAATTAGAAGAATGAGATAGAAAAGCCTGGTTTTTAGAGGTAACCCTCCACATTGAATAAGTTCAAGGGGAATGTTGTCTGATCCTGGAGCCTTCCCTGTTTTCATTCTGCTGAGAGCTTTGATAAACTCTTTAAAGTTTGGAGGAGTGTCCATCCAGGGTTGGGGAATATGTTGAGGGACATGCTGAAGAAAATCATCATCAGCAGCAAAACTGCCGTTCAAGAGCGAACTGAAGTGCTCCTTCCATCTTTTCAAGATGTCCTGGCTGTCTGTAAGAATGGTGGAATTATCAACAGCTTTCAAGGTTCCTGATGATGATCGGACCGGTCCATACAGCTCTTTCAATCCAGCGTAGAAGTTGCGTAAGTCCCTGCTATCTGAGAATTTCTGAAGTTCCTTAGCTTTTTGCTGCCACCAGTTGTTCTTTATTTCCCTGATTTCAGACTGACACTTCCGTTTTAGTTCTTGAAAACGCAATTTCTTCTCTCTGGAGGATGGATCTTTAGAAACAGATAGATAGGCATCCCGTTTAGCTTTGATGAGGTTCAAGATTTCCTCATTATTATTTTCAAACCAGTCTTGTCTCTTCCTTTCCTCATAGCCAATAATTTTTTGTGCAGACTCTGAAATGATATTTTGAAGTGTGGTCCATTCACATTCTACATCCTTTGTGTTGATTGGATTATGAGTTAGTTGTTCTAGAACAGAGGTTTGGTATTCTGTGGCAACGCTATCAAGTTGAAGCTTAGAGGTGTTGAACTTCTTCCTTGTTTGATTCATGAAATGGGTACGTGGCTTTTTATGGATAGAAATCCTGAATCGACTAATTATTTCGGGCTGTTTTCGTGATCAGGACATCATTCTTGTCACACTGTCGGGTAATGACATAATCAATCATATGCCAATGTTTTGAGCGTGGGTGCATCCATGTAGTCTTGAAGCGATTTGGCAGTTGGAACTGGGTATTGGTGATAAAGAGCTCATGCTCAGCACACAGGCCAAGAAGTAACAGACCATTAGCATTGCAGTTCCCAATTCCATGTTTACCCATGACTTTCCCCCATGAGAGGCTGTCCCTCCCCACTCTGGCGTTGATATCTCCTAGTAGTGCAAGCTTGTCTGTAGCAGGCACCTTAGTGAGGACTGTGTTCAGTTGGTTGTAGAAGCGGTTCTTAAAATCCTCGTCATCCGTAAGAGTAGGAGCATATGAAGAGATGAGAGTAATGAACCTGCCTCCTTCAAGAGGTATGCGGAGAGTCATGAGTCTTTCGTTTACTGCAGTGGGAACGAGTCGATGATCATTCACCAATTTGGTCTTTACTGCAAAACCCACACCATGGATGCGTCGTTCATTTTCCTCCTTTCCTTTCCAGAAGATGGTGTATCCTGATGAAGCCTCAATGAGTTTTCCCTCTCCCGCGAATCTGGTTTCACTCAGGGCAACGACATCAAAGTTAAGTCTGTTCAGCTCATGGCTGATGAGAGCTGTTCTCCTTTCTGGTCTGTTATCGTTGTCTAATAATGTCCTGATGTTCCATGCACCAATAGTAATGAACTTAGTTATCTTTCTTTCTTGATTTCGACCGCAAGTTGGGGTAACCCTCTTGAGTGCGGTTTCCCAGACAGGTTATGGAAGTGACTACCGATGTTTAGCCCACATTTTCTAGGGCCTTCCCCATTCAGGGTGGGCAGTGGTAATCCTAAATAGGCCTGCCCAGTCACAGATGCAGGACCGGATCCCTGAGTAGTCACAGGTCTCTGGAAGGCGACCATCACACAACTGCCGCCAACGTGCAGGTCCAGACTAGAAGCCTCCAGTTTACCCAAACCTGCTTCCGTCATCCTTATCCCATCGCCGTTGGGCTTGTAGAGAAACAGCAGGAGAGAATGCCATAGGCATGAATTTGTTTAACGTGGATCTCAACTTGCCAGGGAGTGACCCACACACTATGGTCCTATAGCCATTCACTGCGGCACATAGAGCATGAGACATGCAGTTTCCAGCTCCAGAACTGCAATGGAATGCCGCAGACTCAAAATATGATTGAGTTGCGCCTTTACAGCCAATCCATCTGGCATGACCTCTTCCACCTCCACAGCCGTTGGGAACATAAGAATAAAAGGTTCCACCTCCGCCTGCTTTGCTGTTGGGTCGCAACACATTGGCTTTCAGTGGCATTTCCTCCACTGGGGGGGCCAACATCCAATCCTAAGAAGGCTCCTCCGCCCAAATCCGTTGGCCTACCTAGGGAGTTGAGTTATTTACCGCCGCTCAACACTCAGCGTTAGCCGTTTTTATAAGCTGGTTGCCAACCCAGCTAACCCTCCTCCTTTCTCAATCCGGACTTGGGACCGGACAACGGTGGAGTTAGAAATACGGTACATAAACAAATAAATAACACACCGAAACTATGCATCTTCACATGATCTTCCGAGTCCAGCATTCGCGCAAGTCAGCCACCACTGCTTCAAGCTCCGACTTCTATCGAGAAGTGATGTCAATTGATGATCCGCCAGCCTTTCCACCAAACCTGCACCTCGCTATCGCCAAGCTATTCAACAGTAGAGCTATTCCGCTAGGATACCTATAGGCCGAATTTAACTCCGCGGGGTTAAACTGCAGAGTACGCCATCCCGCTTCCATTCCGTTATTCTTCACCAAACCCATCTTCTATCCATCTAAATCAAGCAATTCCTGTCTCCCCCGAGTTTTAATACAAGGTAAACTTATCCCTCCTCCCTACCAAGCAGCCAATAATTAATTATTTAATTAATTATTCAAGTAACTTCAATCTTACCAGTGTGCCCATCGTAACAGCTCCAACTGTTTTTAAACTGGATAATCTTCGCTGACTTAAAGTCGCAGGTCTTCTGTCTGTCTGCTACTTTTATCACTGTTATTCAATAAATACGAGAAAAAGGCCAAACAGCTATACAAATATAGACTACCGGTAATACAAAATACAAAGTAGTCTGATGATGGATGGATATATCAACATTCACCATGCAATGATCCTTCAAGATGAAACAACATTCTGTGTGGAGGTCATTCACAGTTTACAGCAGTTGAACACAGAAACAACATCATGATAACACCAAGCTCACTCACTCACTGTATCACGACACAGTACGGTCAATACCAAATAGCTTTTGTCATTCCACAAACGTAAAGTTAAGGTAAAGAAGTATTTAGCCGAGCACACAAACAAGCCGCTCTGTAGCGTCTTTATTGCCGTGTTTCCACATTGTCGATTTGTAGGCTATTGAAAGACAGACGGTAATTTGAACACTACGGTATGACAGGAAAAGTAAGTTGGTATCGACTGCCACGAACTGACACCAATAATCCTCAATCACTTGGCAAGGGTTCAACTCCTTCCATCCCGTCACTGTCCCTATTATCATCAGTATCATCGTCTTCAGAGCTTGATGAATTGCCGAGGTTGATGATCATTTCATCCACCACGATATCCAGAACTCCTTCTCGTTCAGAAGCCTTCAGAATTTCTTTCTGTACATGCTGTACAACATGTGTCCAGTCCTCTGGTCGAAATAAAAGAAATAACGAAGTAAAGTGGAAACAAAAATATTAAAGCTCGATGCTAAAAGTAAACGAAATGATGACAATGAAACTAACTCAGACACAGACAGCGGCTAACAAGCGACTGAATCGTGAGCAACGCGCTGGCAACGTGTCGTTCTAATTGACAAAATCCCGCCAATAGTAGCCCGCGGCGGCCATTTTACTATCGTTCCCGCCAAATATGCGAGGTTCTTTCTTTTGAAATCATCATCATCATCTGTCTTCTACTCCAGTTGCCCGGGTGTAGTTTACGAGCGCCCTCCACTTGCGTCTGTCCATGTACCATTCTTCTTTCAGGATTCTATCCCAGCTAACTCCCCTTGTTCCTATGTCCTCCTTCACCTGGTCTAGCCATCTCTTCCTTGGTCTTCCTACTGGCCTTCTACCAACCACATCTGTGTGTAGTCTTTGTTTTGCTATCCTTCCCTCGTCCATTCGCTTGACATGGCCAAACCATCTCAAACGGGCCCTTGTCACTTTTTCTTTCAAAGTTGGGTACATTCCAGCTTCTTCCCTAATTTTTTCATTTCTTACCCTATCCCTCCTAGTTTTTTGGACCATTGTTCGTAGAAACTTCATTTCTGCAGCTTGTAGTTTGCTGTCTATCTGTCTGGTTGTTGTGCAGGTTTCTAGGCCATATGTTATTATGGGGGTGTTCTCCGGTTTTCCCTGTCACAATTTCATTCCAGCAACACTCTCCACCATCATTTCATTTCATCTGTCATTCATTTAATCATTGCCCCAGAGGAGTGTGTCAGGCCTCGGCAGCCGGCACAGTTCATACCCTCGCCGCTAGATGGGGGCTTCATTCATTCCATTCCTGACCCGGTCGGAGACTGGAAGCAGGCTGTGGATTTTCATTCATGTTATTATGGGGGTAAAGTATGATTGAAAGAGCGTCTGCTTTGATCTCAAGGGGACTTGTTCGTTCCAGAGTAGGTTCCGAACTTGATGGTAGAACTGGGTTGCTTTTTGGGTTCGGCTATTGATCTCATGCTGTATCCTGTTATTGCTTGAAATAATGCGCCCAAGATAGTTAAACTGGTCTACTGTTTCAAGCTGTGTACCTTGAAGCCTTATTTCTCCTTTCTTGTTCTGTCTGTTGACTGACATCGCTACCGTTTTTGATTTGTTTATTGTTAATCCGTGTGCTTTTAGACAGTTATTCCAGGTGGCCAACCTCTCCTGTACTTCTTTCTCTGTATTACCCCAAATTACTACATCATCTGCAAATGCAAATGCGCTGATTTCTGTATTGTTATGCTTTATTCCTTTCATAACTTGATCCATTACAGTGATAAAAAGTAATGGCGAGAGGGCACTGCCCTGTTGAACTCCTTTAGTTGTTTGGAACCAGTCAGAATTACCATTTCCTATCTGAACACAACTGTGGCAACCTTCGTAAAGCATTTTAACTTTCTGGATTAGCCCCGCGGGTACGTTTTTCTTTCTTAGACATTCCCATATAGTCTTTCTTGGGACATTATCAAATGCTTTTTCAAGATCTAAAAATACAAGTGTTAGGGATCTACCCTTCTCCCAGTGCTTTTCTAGCAGCATTCTGAGGGAAAATATGAGATCTATAGTTGCACGGTGTTCTCTGAATCCATACTGCTCTTCCTGCAGTTGAGGTTCTATTATTTTCCTTAGCCTTTTCTCAAGTATTTTTTCAAATATTTTCAGGCCATGAGACAATAAAGTGATCCCTCTATAATTGCCACATTTCTTTCGGCTTCCTTTTTTGAAGAGAGGTACTATTATTCCTTTTTTCCAATCATCTGGAACTTTTCCATCCTTCCATATTGCACCTATTACTCTATGAAGCCACTGTATTCCTAGTGGGCAGAGTATAATACAGACATCACAATTAACACCAGTTATCAGACATAGTTTACACACACCCAAAGTACACGGGGCTACATGATCGCGTTGTCGCAGCCCCTAAACCAAGGGACCAACCAAACAGAATTTGTTTCTTTTCTTTTTTCCAGCTGCTTGTCTGGCTTGTGGAAACTTCATCCAGTGTTTCCCTGAGGAATCTCGAGCTGCTATGCCATCACTGTATCCAATGTTCTTCCGAAACTTGGAAGATCCCATCCCATCAGTCAGGCAAGGAGCTGCATCGTCTCTCTGTAGTGTGGTGAGGGCTTATGGAGAGGAGGCCCTCACCATAGTTACAGAGCGCATTGCCACTGGACTGAGGGGCATGAAGTCCCAGCCTCCAGAGTCGGAAAAGTATCCGGAGATGGACAAGGGACCATCACAGTTCAGTGTTGTAAAGAGGATAAGAGATAATGATCTCGATTTACATACTGACAGACAAGTAAGTATCTCCTGATACAGTATTTTCTTCAGTTTTTAATCTTCAGAGTGCTATCGACTAAATGGTTCGTTATCAATTCTGCCACGCGGTGGTGCTAATGACGCAATGGTTCGTCGCTACGCACGCACCGTTTTAGTTTCACATTCCAACGGTTTGAGACGATGTTATTTGGGAAAGTAGACTTGCCTGCCCTTTGGTGATGGTAAATTGTATAGGTTATGAATGTAAACAACGCTCTTAGGTTCCTACGTTCGTTGCCAAGAGCCGACTGCGGTGGCGTCTGGTAGCTAAGTTCTGAACTAGTAGTCGTTGACGGTGGCGTTTGGCAGCAAAAGTAGGAACTATTGAAAAATTCAAAAGTCTGCAGTCCTTACTTGAATTAAAAAACAGATAACACACACTAATACAGTCATCACAATTAACACCGGTTATCAGACAGATTCTACACACACCCAAAGTACACGGGGCTACATGACCGCGTTGTCACAGCCCCTAAACTTAGGAACCAACCAACCTAAAGATACGAGAAAATAGCATTTTGAAATTGATTTTTTAGCATTTTCATTTTGAAAAATAGCATTTTGGAGCATTTTGAAATTTGACAATTAGCATTTTGTAGCATTTAAAAGTTCGTCACCAGGTACCATAAAAATTTAACAGGTTCAAAATTAATATGCACGGAAACTAATTCAAACATGAGCAGGATTGGAAATATGGGTGTTTCTGATAACGGCTTAAGCACACGTACATTTACTTAACTTGAGGTAAATACCATACATAGGATAATTAACTAAATAATGAAATGTACGTTTACTCCCTCATAATTCCCTTTTCAATGAGGGCCAGGTATGAGGTGCTTTGAATTTCTATTTGCCGGGTGGTTTAATGGTTTAATGAATCCAACCTCATAAGACAAGTTATTAAAAGAAATGAATGGAACTTGGCAAGGAGTTAGTAGGGAAACCACACAAATGGATTTCATAGACATCTCACAGAATTTGAACCAATTCTTCCACCGAGTCCAGGACAGCCCGGTATTGTCATTCCACCTGCCACACGGTAAATTTCATAAGACAAGCATTGTCGCCTGACCACAGCTCACTTTATTCTAACAAACGGCACCTTGGTGTCGACGAACTAATACAACTCTCCGCCGGTCCTCAACGTTCTCTCCATCTCACTTGTGGAGTTAGCACTGTACCGATAACACCAGCAGCTCAGGGTATTTTGAGTTGCTGCACAACACCTGATCCTGTTGATTGCAGAATGAGAACATGACCTTTGGATCGTGCCAGCATAGCTCAGGTGCCTTCGTCTCAAGTCATACAACCAACCAACAGCACTTGAGCTTAATCTTACTAAGTAGTCAGGCTGATGACTTGATTTTCAGAGATCTCACATTTCTGAAAAATGTATAGTGTCAAGTTTCTTCATTTCTTTAATACTGATATTGAGATTTTAGTACTTCTAACACTCCCTTAGTAAAATACCGTATATACTCGAATACCACCCGCACATTTTTAAACAAATTCGGACGTGAAAAATTGGGGTGCGGGTCTTATTTGAGTCATCCAAACTTGAAAGATCTAAATTGCCCGCCGCGTGCGATATCGGGTGTTGCGAGTATCCGCTAGATGGTGCTAGCCTTCTTCCGGCTATAACTTTGTTTTACCGTAAACACGCGGCGTCATAGTCACACGCACGTTCTCCGAGTGTAAACATGAATGCTACGAAACGTTTGCGGTCATTTACTGTGAGTGAGAAATTGAAAGTTGCGAGGGAAGCTGAAGTTATTGGAAATCGTGCCCGGTAGGAAATATGATATTGACGAGTCATGTATTCGTGATTGGGCGGGATGACGTCTATGCTGCGTGAACCGCCCGTTCAAAGCAGCCTTGAAACAGCTGTGTACGGAGGGGATGGCGGCCGATAAGCACGCACCGACTCCAACTGGTCGTATTCAGCGCCCGAAAGATCAGCTGCTGTGTTCGAGGATTTTGACGGCATGGAATCGTATCTCTGGAGATCTCATACGGAAGAGCTTCAAGAAATGTAGTATTTCGAATGCTATGGATGGCTGTGATGACGACATTTAGTGGGAAAGTGATGGTGATAAAAGTTCCGAAGTTGGTACTTCTGATGACGATGAATGAAGTGTTTGTGTACTTTTATTTGTATTTTTAATCGTTTGATGTGTGTTATTTTAGGACGACTTCAAAACTGTTGGAAACTATTTTGGATAAATGCTATTCTGTTTATTTAGTTAAGATAGTAAATAATTTTGAGTAAAAATTCTTTTTTTTTTTAAATTTTGTTCTTCAAAATCATGGTGCGGGTCTTATTCGGGGGCGGGTCGTATTCGAGTAAATACGGTAAAACACACACACAACTGGAGACTTAACACTGCTGCCAATGCAACTTGTATAGACGAATGTTGACAATCATGTGAACTTCGTTGTGCACCTTTCATATCTACTCCAAAGATTTAAATGATCACATTTTATCAGTCTCAAAGGTTTTCTTAAGTTAAGTTAAACAGAATATGCAAACACGCAATTACTGATATACCTTTTTGCAACTCTTGACTGACAATCTGTAAAACAGTATCCGAATTCAAGGAGAAATCGTCGGACGATATGTAACATAACCTATAACTCACACATTGTAGAGAATACTTTCATCATATTATACAACAATCCCCAAAGCGAGGAGAACGCTTAACAAACATTGTCTATTCATATCAAGATACGTACTTTACAGTTTTATTTATAATGGTCATCATCATCATCTTCCTAGCGTTTGTCCCGCTTTGGAGCAGGGTCCGCTTCTTTACATGCCAATCTCCATTTCTGTCGGTCAAGGGCATCGTGCGGACACAGATTAACTTGTCGCATGCCGTCTCTAATCAAGCCACCTCTTCTTAGGTTGCCCATGAGGTCGTTGACCATCCGGGTTGAGGCACAAGGCAGTTTTGGCCACTGATTGTTCATGACTACGTATGACGTGGCCGTACCAGCGTTGACGAGCCTCCCGCAGTTTATCCTGTATGGGAGCAACTCCCATCCTCCCTCGGACATCGCAATTCTTGATACGGTCAAGTCGCGTCAGACCAAACACCTAACGAAGCATGCGCATCTCTATAACATGCAGGGCTTGCTCGTGTTTAACAGAGGCCGGCCAGCATTTAGAACCGTAGAGGGCGACTGGGCGCACGACGGTCTTGTAAATCTTGGCCTTAAGTTAGGTGGGTATCTTGCGGTCGAAGAGGACTCCAGTTACCTCCCTCCATTTGAACCAACTGGCACTCACACATCAGGGAGGGTGTTACCATCTGAATGAGTCAAGGAGCCAAGATACCTGAATTGGTCGAATCTTGGAAGATCTTGACTACCTACAAGGATGGTGCCAGGCGTCGGTGACCCACACTCCATATATACGGTTTTCTGGACATTCAGCTTCAGACCCTTCTCAGCCAGCCTCGTATTCCACTCCTGCAGTTTCTATTCAAGAACGTTGCATTCTTTTGCAGCCAATAAGACATCATCAGCATACAGAAGCGTGTCGGATGCGTTGCGATTGGATATCTGATGTTATTGTATCCATGCAGAGAATAAACAGAAGTGGTGACAGGCCTGAACCTTGATGGACACTGACTTGAATGGGGAAAGGAGATGTGATTCCCTGATGTTATTGTTGGTAATTTTCTGTATTTGTACAATTTGCCACCGGGGAATTACCCCCATTTGCAAATATTATATAATAATAATAACATAGTCATAATAGTTACCAAATGGTAGAAAAAACTAGAAAAAAGTAAAATTCGTATTGATCGCAATTGTGATTTTCCCCGTATCTCTAGTGGAAATTTACTTTGCGTTTTTAATCTCTTTGGTGATGGGAATTACGCTTTTCATTTGTTCAAATAAATGGCATAGTTTGACTTATGTGTGCTGTAATGGCTGACAACAGACCAAGTAATAGTTTGAGTAGTGGTGGTTCTAAACGTTTACGGTACCGAGGAGGGTGCATGGGGGATAAATCCCCATGAAAGTCTGGTTTGTCACCCCTAGTGAAAGGCCGTTTAGCCAGTCACTACACAAGATCATCTTTACTTACATCCAGATCCGATATACAGATCCGTTTCTGAAAGAAACTTGAGTACATGTGTGTAAAAATGAAACCCAGTGTAATATATGGAACCAATAGGAGAAGGGAGAATACGGGAAATATGGTCTGGGTCCTTATTGTAGAATGGGGCTAAGATGTGTGAAAATAACTCAGCACATAGGTGTTTATTCATCTGGAAATACATAGCAGTTAAAACGTTAATGGTCGTAATGGAATTGTAGACTACTTCTATTTCCTGTATTGTGTGCATATTGGGATCCAAATTTTTGACGAGAAATACAGCACTGAAATTTACAATACCATCATTAGGCCAGTTCTAACTTATGGTGCAGAATTATGGAGTTTAACAAAACAGGAAGAACACCGGTCGCAGGTTTTTGAAAAAAAATGTATAGGAACAATTTTGGTCCATTTTTTGACTCCGCATTTCAAAGCTGGATAAAATATCAAATAAAGACAGAGACTCACTCTCACAGCAAGCACCAATACTCAACATCATTAACTCCAGAAGACTTCAATGGGCTGGTCATTTACCAAGGATGGGAGATAATAGGATGGTCTTACAAATCTTTAAAGAAGAACCAAGAGGAAAATGGCCTGGGAAAATGAAATCTCCAAACTTTGTAGACATCTGAATGTGGACAACAGGTAATAACTCACCCAAAACAGAGTTCATGGGATCAATATAAATTAACACCAAGAAGAGAAGCTGTAGCCTTCTTCAGACTTAACACTGGCAATGACTGCCTTGCAGCCCATCTGAAACGAATCAACATCCTGAGATCTGAAAAATGCACACTTTGTCACGAACCTGGAAGTAAAATGGATAAGGGGCACCTGCCACACTGCAACAAACTTGATGTGACTGCTAGAACTTCAGGAAACCTCACACAACTCTATTGGAACACAAGAAAGATGATGGATTGGAATCCGGGCTAGCCATAAGAAACAACAACATATTTTGGTGTGATGTCAGTACACTAAAAAACTATCTATGTCGGCAGATGTTGTAATTAAATATTTTTTTGCAATCAATTGCTACATGTTTCCCGCAACACCCCTTAGTGCAGCGAATCCACGGCCTGCTAGCTGGGTTGTGCTGCGCTGACACTCGAATCACCTTTCTGTGGCTTCCAGGCCTCATGGGAATTGCGGGAAATGGGTTAGCGGATCAGGCTGCAAAAGAGGCGGTATCACTACTATTTCGACCGATGGAGGTACCCGCTAGATATATTCGCTTTCAGTTATGCCGACAAGTACTTGCTTTCTGGGAGACTCAGTGGCTAGCTGACCCAATGCCCAGTAAGTTGAGAGCGATAAAGGAAACTATAGGTACTTGCGTGTGGCGGAGCTCTTTCCAGTCACGGAGGGAGTCCGTCATTTTGTGTAGGCTAAGGATAGGTCATGCAAGATCCACCGACTCGTACCTAATGAGAAGGGAAGAACCCCCACTTTGTACCTGTGGAGCCGTATTTGCAGTGGCCCACATCATAACCGAGTGTGTGGATCTTGCTGATCTACAGAGAAACCTTGGTTTGCAGATGACACTCCATCTTATAGTAGCCAATGACGAGTTGGCTGCTGATCTCGTCATCCACTTTATAAGTGAGAGTGGGTTAGAGCCAACAATCTATATTTCCCAGTGTACATTTACTCAAAGCCTTTTTTTAATTCTGAATTTTTGTTTTCCGTAATTTTTTGTTTATTGTTATAATTATTAGTTTTATTTAATTTTTTGTTTTATTAATTTTCGGTCTTTTATGGTGACCACCTCAAAATTTTTAATTCTATTAAAAATTTGTATAATTTAATCTGTGTTAAGAGGGGCGGATAACCTCACTGTTCAGCCCCTTAAAACGACAATAACTAACATTTTTGGAAAAAGAAACCACGCTAAAGAAGGGGGGGGGGGGGGGGAATGGCCGAATCTTGTATATTTATGTGATTTAAAATAAAACACAATTTGTATTGATGAGGTGGAATATTTTTCAAAAGATAAATACTATTTGTCATAAAATACTCCAGTCAAATCAAATGGTGCTCCTGGCACTATCCTTTGTGCACCCATATCACTTGTTTCTATCTTCATGTCTAATGATTGCTTGTTCGGTGTGTTTACATTTGGTATCTTCCTATAAATATATATTTTTCTTTTCACAGATGTTCTCGTGTGGGTCTCTGGCACCTAAGATGGGTCGTGGAGGGTGCTCTGATCACATGTTCAGGAGGCCTCCTCAGCCATGGGAAATGGCAGATGGGTATGTAGTCTGTAGTAATGACACATTGGCTGCCATGCTTATTGTTCATTTACTGTAACTTGGCACTTATTGACAACTGCTGTTGCCATCTTTCCTAAAGACCAGCATTCTAAGATTTTTGATACCACCTACCACTGACCAAAGGGGGGAAAATGGAGTTTTGAGAGAGGAAAAAAAAATGCCTCGCTTAATAGGCATAATATCAAAACCATTTAAAATGGTCAATACTCCTCTAAAAATTACCTAAAACTTTTGTCTGAAAGAATTTTTGATATGACGCACCCTTACGCCAAAGGATGAGCAAAATGTTTTTGGAATTATAGTACAATTAGTAAATGAATTTGAACCATTTTTCTTTGCCCGGTGAAATCTACCTCCACCTTCTGGGCATGCCGAGAGGGATTTTTTCTTTTGTTTCTTCCCTACCGATATAACCTTCGTCTTTAAAATGCTGATCTTCATACCATACTCCCTACATTTCTATTTAAGTTCAAACATGTTGGCTTGCAAGCTATTGACAGGGTCCGTCATTACAACCATTTTCTGTCTTATAGAATTGTAGAAATATTTGCTCTCTGTTGTCTAGATGTGTGCACTTACTGACTGAGCTCTCTCAGATCCCAGAAGCAAAACGCTCTGTTATGATTGCGCTGCCACTGGTGGCAGAGGCTTGCAATTACCGCCACTATGCTCACCACGTGACTTTCCTTGAAACTGTGTGCAAACAGTTACCCATGCTCGCCAAGGGAGTTGGAAAAAAGATGTTTAAGACTGTCGTGGAGGATTTCTTTGATGCTGTATTTTATGCTTTGGTGAGTATAAGGCTAAACTCAGCTTGTAGATAGAGTTTGTAGTATTTGGTATCCAACATCCAACAAAGTGCAACCCTCTTTAGAACTCACTTGTTAACTTGTTAACTCTGACTTGAGAGATTATTTGCAATAGTAGGTAATATAGAAGACAATGAGTACGGCAAGGAGGTACATCTGGTATACATTGACCTGGAACAAGCATTCGATCGAGTCCCATGGAAGGAATTATGGAAGGCGCGTGGGGTCGAAAACAACCTGATACAGACTATTCAAAGTTCCTACAGCACCTGTAGGAATTACGTGAGGACAGCAGGGAAGAACTCTATAGAATTCACCACCAGCGCAGGTGTAAGACAAGGAGACAGCTTCTCACCCTAACTCTTCATCTTGCTCAGGATGATGTCATCAAAGAGACAAAACGAAACACCAGGAAAATCCCTATTGGCAACTGGAAAATGCAGCCTGTCCAAATGCCAGAAATGGCATTCGCTGATGATGTCACTCTCCATGCCAGGACTGGCTCTCAACTCCAGCACAACCTACACCTGTGGAATAGAGAAATGGAGAAAAGAGAAATGACAAATGACCATCAATGGGCAAAATCCAAGACCATGGTGATCTCCAGGAACAACAAGAAGCACAACATCCAACTGAAGGGGCAAATTCTTGAACAGGTAGAAGACTTCCAAGTACCTGGGTGCCACGATCAACGAAGGGGGGAAGAATTGGCCCCGCAACCAGAGGCTGGCTGCTGCTGGCAGACTCATCTTTGGGATCAACCGCAGATTCCTCAGCAAAGCAGAAGTTAGCAAAAAGACCAAGATGGCAGTCTATCGATCGATGTACATTCCAATGCTTACCTACCTAGATGCAGCAGCGAGTCGTGGGCACTCACCTCCCGACACCAGAGTCGGCTACAAGCGATGGAGATGAGGTACTTGCGGAAGATCGAGTAGAAGACGTGACGAGACCGGGTATGAAATATGACAATCAGGCAGAACTTGCAGATCCGGCCACTGAGGACTACCATCGAACTGGGGCAACTATGATGGTTTGGCCACATCAACCGAATGGCTGATACTAGGATGCCACGGCAGGTGTGGGAGGCGCGGGTAGGAAGCAAGAGATCCCGAGGCAAGTCCCGTGTCAAGTGGCGGGATAACATCAAGGAGGCAATCAAAGCCTGTGGCAGTAACCTGCTACAAGCCATGGTGCTATCACGGGATAGGACCCGATGGCGTTCCTTTGTGAAAACCTCATCACCGCAAGGTAGAAGAGGAAGTGATTAAGTAAGGTAACAGAAGGATTCAATTGTCCGAAACAAGAGGGGGGCTAGGACATAATCAGACATAATTAATGAAAGTAAGTATACAGTCCCGAAGTTTCAATACCTCCTATCTATATTTTTTCCCTGTTTGATTTCATTAGCATTCTATTGCACTTAGGTGGCTTCGGTGGCATAGTTAGTAGCATGCTGAGCTTCTATGCTCAAGATCGTGGGTTCAAACCTGGCCGAAGTAGTCGGATTTTTTAAGAGCGTTAAACATCCCTCAGTATGCCTTCCTTCGGAAGGGTAGTAAAGCCGACGGTCCCATGTCATAGATTTATGGCATGTAAAAGAACCTTCCACTAACTACACCTGTGGAAGCTAAAATTTGTAGGTTAGTTTGATAATGCTATAGTAGTTCCTACATTCACCGCCAGGTGCTGGCTGTGATGACATCTAGTAACCAAGTCCACAACTAGGTGTCGTGGACAGTAGTATTTGGTAGCAAAAGTAGGAACTACTTCCACCTAAATAACAGACTAATACAGCCATCACAATTAACACCGGTTATCAGACAAATTCTATGCACACCCAAAGTACACGGGGCTACATGACCGCTTTATCGCAGCCCCTAAACTAAGGAACCAACCATATTTGCACGTATCAATGTGCCAGTGCTCTAAAATTAACGATTTTGTTGATATTAAATTATAAAGTCTAGTTTTCTTCGCGAAATCATCTGGTCCTTTCTATTCCCCTGACATTGTACAAATATTAATAAACTACAGTTATCAACTGAAGTTTAACAACTTCTCACAATATGGTTCACTTTCTACCATGATACTCACTGTCAGTTACTAACAGAATAGTAACTGGCAAGTGGTGTATTTTTCGAGAGGGATGAGGGATGGCTAACTGAACTGTTGACCATTTTGCTCATTGAGTAACTTAACCGCTTCACTGCTGCGGTCGAGTATACTCGATCTGCCTCAAGCGGTCCGTCAGTGCTGCGATCGAGTATACTCGATCAGAACTTTGTGCCATCAGTGCTGCGATCGAGTATACTCGATATGCTTTGTAAATGTCGTGTATTCTTACGCCATCTGTTAGCTACATTTTCAACCACTTAGTTCCTTAAATACACACTTGTAACGTTGCGGGAAAAATGTTTTTCTTTCGTCACACAGTTATAAACATCGTGTATGAGTAATGGCTGCATCTAGCGCGTGCATTATGC
Organism: Meconema thalassinum; assembly: GCA_946902985.2. NCBI lineage: Eukaryota > Metazoa > Arthropoda > Insecta > Orthoptera > Tettigoniidae > Meconema > Meconema thalassinum. The sequence continues at coordinate 95,843,158 of OX336400.1, read as the reverse complement.
ATCCGGAGCAAATTCTTACGCTTTTAGAGGAGATTGAGTCTGATGTGAATTTAGATAGTGTCGGAAGTGACGATGGGGATATTAGGGAACTGTTTGGAAGTGACAGTGATAGTGATAATGTTGAAGATATTCCGATAGAGAGGGGAAGAAATGAATCTGACCTAGGCCTACCCACGTGGTCCGAGGACGAGTTCGCGCCAAACGTGCATGCATTCCAAGTGCCAAACCCAGGTATTTCAAATACTAATTTGACCCCTGAATCCCATGAAATAGATTATTTCGAGTTATTTGTCAATGAAGAGGTGTTGACAAAGGTAGCGGACGAAACAAACAAGTTTCATAAACAGACTGTTGACGCTAAGCCACCCAGTCAACATTCCAGGCTCAGGAAATGGCTTGATACCAATTATTAGAATGTTTAGAAGCGTAAACTTTATCTTTGCACATATTTAGTGTTCAATTATTAGTATAGATAAATTGTATAGCCTATTTAGTTGAAGGCAGGCTTTTTTTTATCGCGAAAGTTTAGGTATAGGATAATGTATGTGTTAGAATTATTTTAGATATTTCAGTTTAAGGTAATATTCGATTCGGGTGGTTATTTAGTGATACCGTGTGTTTAATTTAATGTTTCTGTTGGGAAGTGGGTGTGTATGGGATGTATATAGTGCGTGTATTTAGTGAGCATAGTCTACGGTGTAAATTACATTTTTTTTCTACTGGACAAAATTTCACCAACTCATGTGGAATCGAACCCTGGATCCCAAACATCAACCGTGGCCAATACTTTATGAACACACTGGTGAGTGAATTACTTTAAATTATTTTCTGTTACCACTTGTATTTTATGTTCAAATTGGTGAATTTCTGTGTGAAAGTGGTTGCCTAAAAGAATCCAGCACAGAGGGTGCGCTAACACTGTAACAATTCAGCAGCGAAAAGGTTAAGTGTTAAGTTAGGGTGATGCAAAATATTTTACATGAGTGAAAAGAAATGCTTTAAACTTACATAATCCAGTCATCTGTCATCAGTTCAAAGATTGGTTTTATTCCAAATTTAAATCTTCAACAAATGTCACATTTTTATTATTTGGTTCTGGTGGGAAGTTGATCCCCCTGATCACTCCCAGTAGTTACGCCATTGGTTCGAAGAATCATTCAAGTCAGTTGGGACTAGATCATCAGAGATTATTGTTACAAGTGTTGCAGCTTAGTGATAGATATGTATAGGCTCCATGCGTATACTGACGTGCTGCTGTAGGCGGACATTCCAAGAAGTTGTTGCGGAGACGTGATCAGCTGAGTTCATCGAAAAGGTGTGAGCAATTATTCATTATTTTGTACAGTAAAGTGATGCAATAATAGACACAATGAGAAATGACTGTCATTTATCGAGATTAAATGACAATTTACTGTACTATTAAAACAACTATTTAACTATTTTTGGAAAAGTAAAGTAAAACAAAACAAAATTGGTTCAAAGAAGTTTAAAATGATTTTGAAGAGTTGAATATTTATCAGAAAAAAGAAAAAAAAATAATGCAACAAATTCCAAATAGAGAAGAAAAGAGGATTCTGAAGAACAAACACTAAAAGTTATGCAACGAAAACAATTATGTCATATCTGATGAAGGAAGGGCAGTCAGAAGGAAGAGGTTTTGGGAGAAGAGGAAGAGGAGGAAATTCATAGATGACTTAAATGTATTTGGTTTGATTTAAGTGCTCCTATGTGGGCGTAAACAATGTAAATAAATGAGAGATGTTAAAATTTTGTGTAGTGTTGTTGGCTGCAATAATAGATATTGTAACACACAACATAAAGTTCTACATAGCTTTCCTTCTCAAACTCTCGAAATGGATTTGAAAAGACGATGGATATTGAAGGTGAATCACAAGCAGCAAGTTTCAATTGTGTAGTTGGGATTTAATTAACCTATCTTTAACTTGGTCTGTTGATAGTTAATTTAGACTTTCAGGAAACGTTTAAACTCACGAAACTTATAAGTCATCACTTTGAAAAAAATATTAACTTTGAACTGCTCCTGAACTCCAATTTCAAAGCTCATCAGTTCGATCCCCTCACAAAACTTTAAGATATTTGGATTTTTATAGGAATTTTGGGGACATCAGTTTCCCTGGTACGTACTGTCGACCAAAATATTATGTGCACTCGAGTTTGAAGATTGTTTGTGAAGTAACCAATAGACCTACATAAAATCCAATAACATCATCATTTTCGTTGTTCTATTTTACGTTAGTTCATGTAGGTTTGGAATTTTAATTTATATTTTAATATTTTTTATCGCAGCTGAAACACAAAGAGTGCCCGTTTTTAAGCGTGTTTCAACCATGCATCACATTTAAGAATTATTATCTCACAAACCCGTTATCAGATCGAATCCAAATTTTAACACAATATACATCGGAAAGTTGTATAACTGGTTTATTAATTTCAAAATTTTGTGTGTTCAAGAACTAAAGTTGTTATCATTTTTGTAAGGTAACTTTTTCTCGGCTCGGGGTCGTTGGAAAATGTAGTTCTTGGTTGCGTTGTAATCCTTATACATCAAAAAGTTATGCTGTATGACTGTGAAATACGTAAAATTAATTCACTTATTTTATATCGTTTTGTATTTGTACGGGGAATTAAGACATGGTTCACCAGCTAGCCGCTCCGGGAAATGCTGTACAGCGTTGCTGATATGGAGCCCATCACTTCCGAGCGAGGCGAGCCATGACATGTGATGGAGCCCATCTTGGCAACGCTGTTCAGCTTTCACCGGAGCGGCTAACTGGTGAACCATGTCTTCATTCCCCGTAAAAATACAAACCGATATAAAATAAGTGAATTCATTTATGTATTTCACAATCATACAGCATACCTTTTTGATGCATGAGGATTAAAACGCGACCAAAAACTACGGTACATTTTCAAACCACCCCGAGCCGAGAAAAAGTTACCTTACAAAAATGATTAAGACCTTTGTTTCTTGGACACACAAAATTTTAAAACTAATAAACTAGTTATACAACATTCCAATGTATATTGTGTTAAAATTTGCATTCGATCTGATGACGGGTTTGTGAGATAATAATTCTTAAATGTGACGCATGTTTGAAACACGCTTAAAAACGGGCATTTTTTGTGTTCCAACTGCGATAAAAAATATTAAAATATAAATTAAAAATTCCAAACCTACATGAACTAACGTAAAATAGAACGACGAAAATGATGATGTTATTGGATTTAATGTAGGTCTATTGGTTACTTGACATACAACCTTCAAACTCGAGTACACATAATATTTTGGTCGACAGTAGTTTTAAGTTTCTAGGGTACCTGGAAATGGTTCATTAAGTCAAGTCTATTTTCATTCTAGATGGATTTCATGAGAAAGCTACCTATTGCAATGGATACCATGTTGTGATTTCTGGGAAATTTTGACATATCTTTGCATTTTACATCCCCCATACCCCAAAACCACAGTCAGTTAAATATTGTATTTATAATTTATATAGGTCGAGTTCTTTAATGGGCAAAATTAGACCTAGGGGGTGGAAATGGGGGGCGTTTTTCGATAAAGTGAAATATCGTTACAACTTTCTTAGTATGTGAAAAATCAAATCCATTTAATGTTCGTACTATTCTTCTGATAAGGGCCAAAATCTTATCTCGGTAAAGTATTTTGATAGCACCAACCATTGACCAAAGCAGTGAGAAAAATGGAGTTATGAGAGAATGCCTCCATTAATAGGCGGATAGGGGGGTCCTCACCGGTTTACCGGTGGACTTGAGCGAAATAAAATAGCTCTCGCGGACCAAACACACTCCACAATCTCATGTTTCATCATATCATATTTCTTTCATCACCTTCCCAGATCACATCTGGGATTGTAAACCCTGACCACAGTCAGATTCTTGATCATTGATCTGATAATCAAATGAATATGGAGAGTCTTCTATTGAAATCCACCGGTTTGGACAGTTACATTATTAACCAAACGAAGACACCATTCGGATACGGTGGGGTGTCAGGTAGAGGATTAAGGCGAGTCGGAGCGCCTCGAGATACAATGACCAAACATGCAGACTAATCACACTAAGAACCTACTTAAATTCAACAAGCCGGGAAAGTTCTCATATTTGGCAACATTAAATGTTAATTCTTTGATGAAGGTTGGTAAGTTAAAGCATCTAACTGATATCTTGGATCAACACAAAATTGTGATCACTGCTCTTCAAGAATTACGTAATACTGATCAGAACCCAATTGAATCAGGTGAGTATCGAGTTGCATTGTTAACAGTTAACGTGGAAAACAAGATATACACATTGATAAATGTTCATGCACCAACAAATGACAAAAATAGAACTGATACTGAGGGAACGGATCAATTTTGGGATGAACTTGACCAATTGGTAACGAATATACCTGATAGTAATATTAAAATTTTACTTGGGAGATTTTAATGCAAAGATTGGTCGTGAGAGGAAATTTTGTCTAGTGGTGGGGCGATGGCCAGCACATAACTTGACAAACAGGAATGGTGAACGGTTAATTGAATTTTGTATTAACCATGGTCTAATTATGGAGACAACAAGGTTCAAGAGGAGACCACATAAATTAATGACTTGGAAATGTCCTAATATTAAGTTAGCAGAGTTTCGGATAGATCATGTGGCCATGGATCAGAAATTTCACAAAGAAATTTACTATGTCAAAGTCCTTCGTGGTGTTGATGTTGATTTGGATCATTACATTTCCAAGATTAAAATCAAATTGACTCCTAAAAGGAAAAATAAACCACAAAAATTCAATAGCAAAAGATTGTATGATCCTAGTTCAGTTATCAATAATCCAGTATATTTTGAGCAATCCATCACGCTTTTGAGTGACATCTTGGGGACCACTGTTAACAAATTAAAAGCCATAGCAGATGATGTTGCTCCCATTAAAAAATGAAAGAAACATGCATGGTGGAATGAGGATTGTGATATAGCAATTCTACGCCGGCATACAGCTTGGTTGAGGGACCAACAAGAAAAAACTGAAAGTTCTAGGGAAGAATTAATCAATGCTAGATGGATAATGACCAAAGAGATCAGGAGGGTTAAAAGGGAATATCAGAAGGAATCATTAAAATCTATTGATGAAGCTTTCAATCGCCATAACACAAGAGACAGTTATAGGACATTTAAACAGTACCGATCAAAATTTACTCCCCCTACTCTTTTGATGAAGGATAAGAACGGGCAGGTGGCCCATAATAATTATGACAATGCAATAATTTTGGCTGATTACTTCATAATACCGACAGCAGTGGCTTTGCTGGCTAAAGCGCAGCATTAGGTCATGGGGCCATGCTCTCTGCTGACTCGGTAGACGCGTGGGTTCGAGCCCCACCGTCGGCTGTCCTTGAAATGGTTTTCCGTGGTTTCCCATTTTCAACACCAGGCAAATGCTGGGACGGTACCTTCTGATAGGCCACGGCCGCTTCCATCCAAATCCTTGCCCAATTTCATTCATCTTCATCCGTTCCATCTCTCATCCCGACGTGCAGGTCGCCCACGGGCGTCGACTAGAAAGACCTGCACTCGGCCTCTCAGGAGACCACACGAAAAAAAAACAAAAAAAAACAACATAAAATTACTTAATGGTGATGAACCTGAAAATTCTTTTGAATTCGATCCCTATCCTAGAAATAAAACACCCCTAGAAAAGATCATACCGCCGGTTTACCATGAAGTGCGTACAGCAATTGATTCACTTAAGAATTTTAAAGCGGCAAGAGAGAATAAATTAGTAGCAGAACTTTGGAAGAATGCTAATGTAAAGACTATTCATAACCTACATAAACATCTTATTGACATTTGGAATACAGGAAAATTGCCTGAAGAGTGGAATATTGCAATTATACACCCCATACACAAAAAGGGCGATAGATCAGATCCTAGCAATTATCGAGGGATATCGTTGCTGGATGTCACGTATAAGATTTTTTCAAAGATTTTATATTCCAGAATTCACGAACAACTTGATAATGAACTTGGTGAATATCAGGGTGGTTTCCGTCCAGGACGAAGCTGTCCAGATCAAATTATCAGTCTCAAATGGATTATTAAACATCACAGGATTAGGAGCAAAGATTTAGTGATCACATTCGTTGATTTTCAAAAAGCTTATGATAGCATCCATCGCGAATCTCTATTAAATGTCCTTACTGAATTTGGTTTACATCGAAAACTTGTTAACCTCATTGCGGTCACTCTTAAGAATACTAAATCTAGAGTAAGGTTTAGAAGTGAAACCTCTGAGTCATTTGAAATCCATACCGGTCTTCGGCAAGGAGATGGATTATCGCCATTGTTTTTTAATTGTGTGCTGGAAAAAATTATGCGTCAATGGAATAAGGTTTGTCCACCGAATGTGAAAATTGGAGAAATGGTGCAAGCAATGTACAACAACTGTGTTAGCAGGGTACTGACCCCAGTTGGAAAGACAGATTGGTTTAGGAACAAGACTGGACTAAGACAGGGGAGTGTGCTGTCACCTCTTTTATTCATAATGGTAATGGATGAAATTGTAAAGGAAACAAAGGAAGCATATGGACATAAAGAAATGAAGTTACTATTATTTGCAGACGATATTGTGGTCTGGGGAAGGAACACTGAAGAAGTGCAAAAACAACTAGATGCACTGAACGAAAATATTCAGAAGTATGGCCTGAAAATCAGTATAGAGAAAAGCAAGACCATGGTGATGACAAGAGGGGAAAGACAAGGAAAGGGCACTGTGAAAATTGGAAGTCAGAGTTTGGAAATTGTGGACACGTTCAAATACCTAGGAAGTGAATTGATGCAAACTGGTAGGTTGGACATGGAGATTGACAGGAGGGTACAGCAGAGCAATGCATTCTATCAAAGTGTAAGAAAACTTGTTTGGGATAAGGAAGTACCAAGGAAAAGCAAGGAGGTAATGTATAAAATGTACTATGTACCCATATTAACTTATGCAGCTGAGACTTGGACCCTGACGAGCAGGCAAGAGAGTAGAATCCAAGCCAGTGAAATGAAATTCCTAAGAAGTATGATAGGTAAGACAAGGAAAGACAGAGTGAGGAATGAAGATGTTAGGAAGGAAGTTGGGATGGCAAAACTAAATGAGAGAATTGAGAAGAATAAACTAAGGTGGTTTGGACATGTAAAGAGGATGGAGGAAAATAGAATACCAAGACAGGTGCTGGAGGCCAAGTGCAAGGGTAAGAGAGCAAGGGGAAGACCTAGAACAAGGTGGATCGATTCAGTGAAGAACAGCGTGAGAAAAAGGAATCTGGACTGGGACAAGATCGTGGAAGAAGAATTGTGGAAGGAAAGAGGAAAGTGGAGAAGTGCCATAAATACCCCGACCCGGCAGGAGCTGGATAAGGGGAAATGATGATGATGATGATGGATTCGACTAAATTGTCTCGCATTTGCAGATGATCTAGCATTATTAGCAACTAGTATCGAAGAAGCTAAATTTCAGGTAGAGGAATTGGAACGATTAGCAGCAAAGGTTGGGTTGAAAATTTCTTTTTAGAAAACAGAAATGATGCCATCTTTTCAAGTTGACACATCATGTTATATTGTACAGCATAATGTCCAGAAAATAAAGATTGTGAAAAAATTTAAATATCTTGGTGACATCACCACTTGGAATGCCAATGAAAGAGCATCAATAGATAGTAGAACACTAAAATTGCAACGAGCACAACAGATTACCTGGCCAACATATAAGAAGCAGTCTCTTTCGATTAATGCTAAACTTCGACATTATTTCTCTGTCGTTAAGCCAGAAGCAACATATTCAAGTGAAACTTTATTTAAACTAAACACCCGATCAACAACTGACAAACTACAGAAGGTTGATAGACGGATTCTTCGGACAATAATCAATAAAATACACCCGGTTGAGGGCCAGTGGAGACTTTTGCCCATTTCAATACTTTACAAGGAAAATGAATCTATCATTGACACGATGCGAAAACAAAGGATTGAGTTTTTTGGACACATATCCCGCTTGCCAAATACTAGACTCCTGAAACAACTTTTTGACTTCTTTTGGAACAGTAAAACAAAAATCACGTGGTTTAAAGAAATACAAATGGATTTAGACGAATTGAAAATTACTAAGCATCAAATTGAACATAGAGAGGAGAAACGGCTTCTGAATAACAAATACACTCGACTAACATTCAAAATTTCACAGCGTAAGCAATATGTTGTATCTGCAGAAGAACGGGCTGCAAGATCTTCCAGAATGAAGAAGTATTGGAAAAGGAAAATATTATCAAGAATTAAGAACTGAACTTAGTATTTGAAGACTATGTATATAAGGTTTGATTTTTGGCGCTCCAATGTGGCCGTAAACAGTGTAAATAATTAAATAATAGGCACCACATCAAAACCGTTTAAAATAGTCAATAGTCCTATAAACATTATCTAAATTTTTTGTCTGAAATAATTTTTGATATGACCCACCCTTACGCCAAGGGACGAGCAAAATATTTTCGGAATTATAAGACGACCATGTGGAACATTTGTAGGTATACAACAATTGGCAAATTTAGTGAATTCGAAACATTTTTCTTTGCCCGGCGAAATCTACCTCCGCGTTACGGCGTGTCGAGAGGGATTTTTGTCCTGATTATACATTGTTACACCACGACATTACCTCCTTAATGTTTGTGCCCGAGTATCAGCTACTCTGGTATCAAGTTTCATGTGTGTAGAATGTCCAGAAATGCCTCATTAATTCATTTCATTTTCAGAATGTACCTACATATGTGTAAAACAAAATATGTCAGCCATGTAGTATAGAAGATGTTTCCAAAGCAAAAACTTTGAACATTATGAACTCGAGGGTGAAAGAGTTTCAACTATCTTGGTACTGAATTAAATTGTGAAAATTCCTTGACGGAAGAGATCAATAAGTGGAAACCGAGCATACTTCGCTAATCTTAAGCTCTTAAAACCAGCACTTTTATCTAGGCACCTGAAAGTCAAACTTTACAAGACTCTCATTAGACCGTTTGTGACATACGGATCAGAAGCATGGACTATATCAGTTGCTGATGAGAATGCTCTAAGAGTCTTTGAATGGCAAGTTACAAGGAGGATTTATGGCCCTGTGAGAGGGAGAAGGATAGAGAATAAGGTCAAATAGAGAAATAGAAGAGATTCTCAGAGGCAAAGACATAGTGAGGTTTGTGAAGTCCCGACGGTTAGCCCGGTTAGGTCATGTGGAACGAATGAGTGATGACAGGTTACCAAAGAAGTTGTGCACTGGGGCCATGGATGGAAGGAAAAGATGTGGGAGGCCAAGAAAGAGGCGGAAAGAGGACCTGGAGGAAGATTTGAAGATTATGCAGATTGGAAGATGGTGGGAAATGACACAGGATCGAGGAGTGTGGACGAAAATCATGAGGGAGGCCAGAGCCTTTCCTTGACTGTATCGCCGAGGAAGTACCTACATACATACACGCACAGCTCCACCTCGACCATGGTAATAATCGAGATCTTGTAAGTTTGGCCAATCATAGCTCGGCGTTACATTTCTTCCTTCAACACATGGAGCCTATGGTAACATTTAAGTCTTCTTTTGTTACGTCCTACTCTACACTTCTCGTATCTGGACAGTCTGCTATCTGTACACGGCAATTGTGGGCAGGATGTTGAGAAGAGAATCGGTGCTGCCCATGCGGCATTTGGTCGACTATCGCACCGGGTCTTCTTGAATAAAGATCTGACCATGAAGACGAAGCTCATGGTGTACCAAGCTGTTGTTATCTCAACATTGTTGTATGGCTGTGAATCCTGGACCCTCTATCGACATGACTTCCGAAAGCTTGAGCGCTTCCATCAACAGAAGCTTCGATCCATCCTTAAGATAAAGTGGGAAGACCACATCACCAATCTTGATGTTCTTGAGAAAGCGCTTGCTAATAGTATAGAATCATCCATCATTGGTCATCAACTTAGATGGATTGGACATGTCCAACGGATGGATGATACGAGACTACCACGCCAGGTTCTGTATGGTGAACTCACCTCCGGCACCAGACCTCATGGAGGCCCTAAGAGACGTTACAAGGACCAATTCAAGCAGAATATGAAGTTGACAGGTCTCAATCCACAAACCTGGGACCAGCTTGCTAAAGACCGTTCAACTTGGCGCCAGACCATCTCGGCTGCTGTCAAAATGTTTGAAGAAGAACGTCGTAGAATTGTTAAGGCCAAGCGACAAGCACGTAAGCTCCGTGCAGCACAGCCACGCCCTCCACCAACAGTTCTTTGTGATCTGTGTGGACGTTTGTTTCATGCACGCATTGGGCTGTTCAGTCACCGCAAACATGCCCACAGACCTCAACCTTAGATTATTTTAGACTGTTTTGGAAGAAGATGTATACTCGGAAACGAGTTAAAGCCGACGACGACGACGACTCTACAATACATGTGTTTATCGAGTACTTGTCCCAGTAATATACTCTTCTTCTGTATTTCCCTCATGTTTGCTGAATTTCATTGTCTGTATTTTACCTTTTTAGCACAATTGATGTGTTCTATGCTGGGTGTTTTCGAAATGGATGCCCAAAAAATTAAGCTTAAGAGTTAGTGGCTTTTGAGATTTGCGATGGATCTGATAAACTTTCATATTCTATGACCTTTATGAGTGGGTTTCAGTAGTATTGAATTAGCGATACAATGTGAAATTGGCCCAAAATCCAAATTTGTTTTCTGCAAAAATAATGGTTGTACCTTCATGAAAACAGAAAAAGTTTAAAGCCTTGTTAGCAAAAATGCCCCTCACCAAGGCAGACAGGGTTCGATTCCCGGTTAATGCATGTGAGATTTTTGAAGTGAAATGACATGTCCTGTGGTTCGGATTCCACGTAAAAAGATGGTTCATGATTGCGAGATTAACAGTCACGTTAAACTACAAGCTTCCTTGCTTCCTTTGTTAGCTAAAAATTAGCTATCTTTAGGATGAACTGTGTTTTCAGTTTTTCGACAGCCAAAATGCTAAATTCTGACTTAACTGAGTACCTTCATTTTCTGTAGTAATTTGTAAATATACTGTGACACAAAGGAAAAAAGACGCACCGGAAAGGCGTTGTCCGATTGTAAGGAAATTGCGTATGCAAAGACATTTGGACCAAACATGCAACTAATTAAAGCTTCGTGTCCAATATAGCGGGAGCTCCCACACATCCGAACTGTGCATGCATCCGGTGTATATAAGGCACGATTCTGAAGCGTATGCTCAAAGTCGCTGTTGCATTTGACTGCAATATCTGAACGTCGGCTTTAAGAATGCCACGCCGAAGGATTCGTGCTCATTACGAGCAGATGTCAGAGTTTGAAAGAAGTCGTGCGATCGGATTGAAAGAAGCTGGTTGGTCGAATCGAACTGTCGCTGGACATTTGGGTCGAAGTGATGCGGCGAGCAGACGATGCTGGCAAGCGTGGGTCAGCAACGGCAGGCATCAGTGTCAGGACGGCAGTGGTCGACCAAGGGCCACATCAGCACGGGAAGACAGAGCGATTGTCAGAACAGCTGTCACAGCACCGAAGTCATCATTATCAACGATCAGCATGTGACCCGCACACGTGTCCACTATGACCATCTACAGACGCCTGAGCCACAGGAATTTGCGCTTGCGCCGCCCGTTACGTCGCTTACCACTCATGCCTGTTCACCATCAAGTCAGATTACAGTGGTGCCACGCTCGAGCAACGTGGAATTGTGCTGACTGGGGATGTATAGTCTTTAGTGGCGAGTCCCGTTTCCAACAGTGCCCTGACGACAACCGCAGACGTGTTTGGAGACGTCCAGGCCAGCTTGGGAATCCTACCTTGACTATCGCACACCACACAGCCCCACAATAGCGGGTGATGGTCTGGAGTGCCATCTCCTTTGATAGCCGGACCCCTCTGGTAGTCATTCCTGGCACACTGACAGCACAGCAGTATGTTGATGACATTCTACGGCCGGTTGTGTTACCTTTCCTTCAGCGACATCCAGGCCTTACTTTCCAACAGGATAATGTCCAGCCGCACACGGCACGTGTTTCTATGGACTGTTTTCAAGTTTGACCTATCCTTCCTTGGCCAGCTCGGTCGCCTGATATCTCTCCCATAGAGCACATTTGGGACGTCGTGGGAAGGCGATTGCGAACATCCCGGAATGTCGCCGATTTAGCCCAACAGTTGGTGACCATTTGGCACGAAATTCTGCGGGACACCATACGGGAACTTTATCAGTCCATGCCACGTCGAGTGACAGCTTGCATCCAGGCCAAGGGTGGACCAACACCTTATTGATGTCCTCACTTTGTAACGCTCTAACTCTGCAATAAATCATTCTGTTGTTCTGCATTTTTGATAGTTTGTTGTTCTATGTCTGTTCCTCACATCCACCGATTTTTATCGCCATCGGACAATTTCTTCCTGGTGCGTCGTTTTTCTTGTTATACAGTGTAATTTGTCAAACTATAATATTATTGAACTATATTATTGGAGTTTATTGACAGTGATAAAGTTTGCATTTATTTTGTTGAAATGATCGTGGCGACCAATGTTGAGAATTACAAAGACGACACGTCTCTCATCAAGACAGAGGATAGTGTAGAATCTATATGACCCAGCTGACTAGGAGTTTTCTGATAATAAGAACAGTGCTGAAAATAAAATTAGTCCCTAGTCTGTCATCTAATGTTGCATTTCAACTAAAATACCATTTGAAGTATACTTATCTATTAATTCAATAATAATGAATTTATCAATGAATCATGTTTCATTATAATACAAATGAGTTCATTGATGTACTGGATGTAATATTGCCGATGTGAATTTTATTCACCAACAAATCTGATTTTATTTGAAGGTTCGAGAAAATGCAATATTGTTGATTTTCTGAAAATAAAGAAATTTTAAATTTAATAAATTTTGTACCTTCGTAAACACAGTAAAATTGTTTGAAGCATTGTCAGCAAAAAATTAGCTGTCTTTAGGATGAATTGTGTTTTGAATATTTCAACAGCTGAGTAGGTACATTTATTGTGTAAATTTGCATATTTCTGTTAATTTTGTTTTTTATTAATGCAGCCAATGGCCTTTTATTTTATTTTCAGGGTGGGTCAGGGAAGGGATTTTGGGAGGAAGTCGGCTGTGGACCTATTGAAAGGAACCGTCCCGGCATTTGCCTGGTGGTGAAAATAGGAAACCACGAAAACCATTTTCAGGACGGCTGAAGTGGGATTTGAACCCACGCTCTCCCGATGCCAGCGAGGCACGAGGTAGGGCTTTAGTGCTCTCGCTCAGCGCTGCCGGTATATTTCTGTTAAGCATGCACGTTCTTCTGTCGGCCCTGTGGTGTTGGGTTAGTGCGCCTGCCTTTCACCCGGAGGCCTCGGGTTCAATTCCCGGCTCTGTCAGGGGATTTCATAAACTGACGTGAGGGATGGAACGGGGTTCACTTAGCCTCGTGAGTACAATTGGGTCTCTGTCTGACAGTGAAGCAGCGCCCCAGTCACGAAAACCAAGATTTGGGCACCCGATGCACTGACCATGCGTGAACCCAGTATCTGCAGGCCAAATGGCTGGACAGTGGTTGCTGGGTAGGCCTAGGTCCTTCATGGACTGTAGCGCCACGGTGTTTTGGGGGTTTGCATGTTCTTCGGTCTTCATTTTTTGTAATATTTTGTAAATACTGTGACAAACTATAATCGTGTTGAACTATTTTATTTTAGACCCCATTGCCAGTTATGTATAATATTGCACAAACCTTTTAGCCATTTTCCTACAATATGCTAAATCTGAAAATTATAGATGCTACAAAACTCTAAATTTAGAATGCAATTGCAAAATTTTGGATCTTTGAATGCTAAGAAACGTAGACTTTGAGCATAATAGAAGAACCAGATGTAGTAATTTGACATAGATTTCAGAGTCTATCCTACTCAACTTGGGATTCATTTGAAAATATGTCATCTTATCACATTTGATCGTTAATGACATGATTTTTGTATCTTCAAATATTTTCAAAACTCCCTGCATGAAAGAAAATTCTGGTTTCCTGTTGAAGTGTTGTGCTGGCAAGGTCGTGTGTTAGTGTTGCCCTTTGTTCCAGGAGTGCGAGAATGCATTAACGTCTAGTGCAGCAAGTCAGTGTCTGAACCAGATGGGAACTCTGCTTGGTCCTAGCATCTTGAGAGCCAAGGTGCAACGTCATAATCCTGGGTAAGAGCCTTTCTTTTACTTAGCACACTCTCTTCACACAGTTGATAACTTCCTAATTAACCCCTGCATTTATAGTGGAGAAAAATAAGCTGAAGAAAATTATTCTGATAATTTATAAAATTCATGCAATGTCGTAGATAACTGTAGTAGCAGAAAGCCACAATAAGGTGTAAAAAAATAGATTTAAGGCTTTATGATGACATTTAATTTTGTTTGTTTATGACCTTAGCTATACTCCTTTCTTTTTCACGTATTGATTATGATATCTATTATAATAAATTTCCACTTTACAATACAACACTTTTTTCAACCACTACTTCATTTGATACATGTTTCGGCCTATCGAGCCTTCTTCAGTCAAAAGGACACATAATATTCTCAAAGTTCAATCTAAAACATAACATAACATTTTCAGTATAATTTTTGCAATTTCACAAGCGCCATCCACAATTAAAACAGAGATAAAATTCTCAAAGAATAAGTAAAAATCTCCGTAACAGCCCTTCGTCACTATAATCTATAAAATGAACAGAAGCCAGGTTGAATTTCCCATCGAATCTTCATTGTGCATCTGTAAAACAAAATGCCCAATAAAATCAATATTAATCCGCGTGTTAAAAATTTGAACCTCTATATAAAACATAAACTTACCCCATTATAACTTCTGCATATTTATCACCTGATTTGATTGTTTGGAATGTGCAGGCACTTGGTTGTTATTAATTCTTTATAACTTATTTTGTATAATAGAATTGACGTCCTGTCAAAGAAAGAGATAATAGTATAGTAAAAACGAACGTGAAAATATTTGCTCCTACCAAATATTGTGAAACACCAAGTGAAAAAGATTTTTACATACCGTTGATGAAGTTCATGTTCATCAAACCACCAGTTGTAAAGTGAAAATTTATTATAATTGACATTTAATTTGTCTAAATTGTGCCGAAGTTGAATTCGGACTTAAAATATGAGGGGCAGTGAAAAGAAAACAGAAACCCACCATAACACACATTCCACGCAGAATGTGGCAACACTGTTGTTATGTATTGATTCTGCCATCTCTGTGGTAGGAGAACTGCATAGTGACAACTCTCAGGTGCACACAGGTGTTGAGGTATGTCTTTGTAAGTGCACAGAGTGCCTAGTGTGTTCATCCCGCTGTAGAAATGGTAGCAAGCAAATTTTGATGACAACGGATTGACGTGGAGAGATGGCGCGGCAATGCACTTCTGCATGCGATTCATCCATGACCTGTCCTACACGACTCCCCGTCCCTCCCGCCGGATGATTTTATATACCCCCCCTCGATTGCTATTCCATTCCATCCTCTACTTCCCCCCCCCCCCCTCCCCCTTTCCTTTCCCTCCCCCGCCACTTAAAACGGGTACCTCCCCTTATTCCTTGTCTTGCCTCACATCTAGCCTTCAATTCTTGTGGATAGTTTTACAATGCTAATTATATCATACAAGGGGCTGATAACCTTGATGTTTTGCCACTTTAAACAGTCACCATCCCTTATTCCTTATCTTGCCTCACATCTGTCAACCAAAATATTATGTGCACTCGAGTTTGAAGGTTGTTTGTGAAGTAACCAATAGACCTACATAAAATTCAATAACATCATCATTTTCATCGTTCAATTTTACGTCAGTTCATGTAGGTTTGGAATTTTTAATTTATAGTTTTAATATTTTTTATCGCAGTTGAAACACAAAAAGTGCCCGTTTTTAAGCGTGTTTCAACCATGCGTCACATGTAAGAATTATTATCTCTCAAACCCGTCATCAGATCAAATCCAAATTTTAACACAATATACATTGGAATGTTGTATAGCTAGTTTATTAATTTCAAAATTTTGTGTGTTCAAGAACGAAAGTTATCATTATTGTAAGGTAACTTTTTCTCAGTTCGGGGTCGTTGGAAAATGTAGTTCTTGGTTGCGTTGTAATCCTTTTACATCAAAAAGTTATGCTGTATGACTGTGAAATACCGACAGTAGTGGCTACGCTGGCTAAAGCGCAGCGTTAGGTCATGGGGCCAAGCTCTCTGCTGACTCGGTAGACGCGTGGGTTTGAGCCCCACCGTCGGCTGTCCTTGAAATGGTTTTCCGTGGTTTCCCATTTTAACACCAGGCAAATGCTGGGACAGTACCTTCTGACAGGCCATGGCCGCTTCCTTCCACATCCCTGCCCAGTTTCATTCATCTTCATCCATTCCATTTCTCATCCCGACGCGCAGGTCGCCCACGGGCGTCGACTAGAAAGACCTGCACTCGGCCTCTCAGGAGGCTACACGACAAAAAAAAAAAAAAAAAAAAAACTGTGAAATACGTAAATTAATTCACTTCTTTTATATTGGTTTGTATTTGTACGGGGAATTAAGACAAGGTTCACCAGCTAGCCGCTCCGGGAAATGCGGTACAGCGTTGCTGATATGAAGCCCATCACTTCCGAGCGACGCGTGATGGAGCCCATCTTGGCAACGCTGTACAGCTTTCACCGGAGCGGCTAACTGGCGAACTCTCTTAAGTGACAAGCTAGAAACGATGGTTGACACACTGAAAACCGTTGCTGTCGAAATTGCCCCTATTAGGAAAAGGAAAAAGCATGCATGGTGGAATGCGGAATGTGATGCTGCAATTTGGAAAAGACACACAGCATGGCTCAATGATCAGCAAAAGAGGACCACACAATCGTGAGAAGAATTAACCATTGTTCAAAGGGAAACTGCCAAAGAAATTAGGAGAATTAAAAGAGAAAATCAAAAAAAATCCATACAAATTATTGATGATTCCTTTAAGCAACACAAAACAAGGGACTATTACAGGACATTTCGTCAATATCATTCTAAATACAGCCCTCCTACACTATTAATGAAAGATAAATCAGGTAAACTAGCCCACAATGATACTGATAATGCTAAAATTCTAGCAGATTATTTTAGAGAACTACTAAATGCTGATGAACCTAAGGAATATCTTGATTTTGAGCCTAATCCAAAAAATAAAACAAATTTTCAGAACATTATTCCTCCTGACTTGACTGAAGTATGTGCAGCGATTAATTGGCTCAAAAATTATAGAGCAGCAGGAGAGAATTCATTGGTAGCAGAACTATGGAAATATGCAAATGAACAAACCATCTCCAACCTCCATAAACGCCTCATCGATGTATGGAATTCGGAACAAATACCAGAGGAATGGAGAATGGCTGTAATCCACCCAATTCATAAAAAGGGTGATAGATCAGACCCGAACAACTACCGTGGGATTTCTTGGCTTGATGTAACATACAAGATTCTATCTAGAATTATCTTGACAAGAATTCAACAACAACTCGATCAAGAACTAGGAGAATATCAAGGAGGGTTCCGACCAGGTCGCAGCTGTCCGGATCAGATCATCAGTCTGAAATGGATAATGAAATATCATAGAATGAGACAAAAGGATTTGGTCATTACTTTTGTGGATTTTAAGAAAGCTTATGACAGTATCCATCGAGGGTCATTACTTAACATCCTTAGGGAATTTGGGTTACATCAAAAGCTTATCAAACTCATCGGCGTTACTTTGAAAGATACTAAATCAAAGGTTAAATTTCGAGGCGCCTTGTCTGAACCATTTGATATCCGGACTGGACTTCGACAGGGAGATGGTCTATCACCGTTATTATTTAATTGTGTTCTTGAAAAGATCATGCGTGAGTGGAACAAAACTTGTCCTCCAAATGTAAAGATTGGTACTAATATAAAACTGAATTGCTTGGCCTTTGCGGATGACCTTGCACTGCTTGCAACCAGTATAGAGGAGGCTAAACACCAAATTGAAGAACTTGGGTCTATTGCAGCAAAAGTAGGACTTCAAATTTCATTTGAAAAGACTGAAATAATGGCATCCTTTGATGTGGAAACACAAGCTATTACATTGATCAACAATAAAGAAATTAAAGTTGTACATAAATTTAAATATTTAGGGGAGATTATAACATGGAATTTGAATGAGAAAGCGTCAATCGAAAATAGAACAACAAAGTTAAGACAAGCGCAATATATTACTTGGTCTAGTTACAAAAAAAAAATCACTCTCCATAAATGCCAAATTACGACATTACGAATCAGTTATTAAACCGGAAGCAATATATGCTTGTGAAACACTTTTCAAGTTAAACACTCGAACAGTTACTGACACATTACAGAAGATTAATAGAAGAATTCTCAGAACTATAATTAATAAAAAACATCAAGTGGATGGTCAATGGCGTCTATTACCAAATTAAGTGGTTTATAAAGAAACTGAGTCTATAGTCGATACTATGCGAAAAAGGCGAATTGCTTTTTTTTCTGTCATATCTCACGCCTGCCAGATAACAGACAATTAAAAGTATTATTTAATTATTTTTTCAAAAGTAAAACAAAGAACTCTTGGTTTATGGAAATTCAAAATGATCTGGATGAACTCGGCTTGACAATGTCCCAAATTGCTAACAAAGATGAGAAGAATATCTTGAAAAACAAGAACATCCGACTTCCCTTAAAAACCTTTACCCGCAAACCTTACACCATAAGCGATGCAGAGAGAGCGGCAAGGTCGACTAGAATGAAAATGTTTTGGGAAAAGAAGAAAAATAAGAAGCTGAATCTTTAATATTGTTTTTGAGATGTACTTATTTTGGTTAAGTGCTCCAATGAGGGCGTAACATATGTAAATAAATAAATAAATATTGTGTTAAAATTTGGATTCGATCTGATGACGGGTTTGTGAGATAATAATTCTTAAATGTGATGCATGGTTGAAACACGCTTTAAAACGGGCACTTTTTGTGTTCCAATGCGATAAAAAAAATATTAAAATATAAATTAAAAGTTTCAAACCTACATGAACTAACATAAAATAGAATTACGAAAATGATGATGTTATTGGATTCTATGTAGGGCTATTGGTTACTTCACAAACAACCTTCAAACTCGACTACACATAATATTTTGGTCGACAGTAGTCTTCCTTTCTTGTTTTACAATGCTATTTATATCATACAAGGGGCTGATAACCTTGATGTTTTGCCACTTGAAAACCGTTACTTCCCCTTATTCCTTATCTTGCCTAACAGCTACCCTTCCTATCTTGTTTTACAATGCTAATTATATCATACAAGGAGCTGATAGCCTTGATGTTTTGCCACTTAAAATAGTCACCTACCCTTATTCCTTCTCTTGCCTCACATCTACCCTTCCTATCTTCCTCAGATTCTATTAGATGCCACCAAAGAAGCATGTGAATTGGCAAGATACTGGTCACCTTACATATAAATATCATTTTTGGAGGTTTAGCCAAAAGAAATGTTGTACTTATAGTACCAATTCATCATCATCATCTTGCACAGTTTCCAGCCACTGGCCGGGTCTGTTTGGAACACAAGCCTCTCCAACGTCTTCTGTCTTCCCACCATCTCTCAGCCACCACCCTTGTCCAGTCTTCTCCTCTCTTCTTCACGCTTTCTTCCACCCCCTTCAGCCACCTGTCTCTCGGTCTTCCTCTCGGTCTCTTTCCTTCCCACTTCGTCTCGTGTATCCTCCTGGGTATCCTCTTCTCCTCCATTCGTTTTACATGTCCATACCATCTAAGTCTAGACTTATCTATACCATCCTGTAATGGTTCCTCCTTCATTAATTCTCTGGTCCTCTCATTTCTTATTCTGTCCATCTTTGTTGCTCTAATACTGCTTCTCAAGAACCTCATCTCACTGGCCTGTATTTTGCTCTTCTCCCTTCCTTTCATAACCCATGTCTCCGAGGCATACGTCAGGATAGGGACATAGTACGTCCGATATATGATCTTTTTGCTGTTCTGAGGGACATCCTTGCTCCATAACATGCTTCTCACACTCCTCCGAAATGCTTCTGCCTGCCTCCCCCGCTCATTTATTTCTCTATCGTTTCTTCCATTCTCTTGTATCAGGCTTCCCAGATACTTGAAACTCTCCACTTTCTTCAGCTGTTCCCCACCAATTGTTATTCCCGTTGTGGTTCTTTCCTTCTTCCTTGTTGTGATCACCATCTCACTCTTATTTATGCTAAATTTCATCCCATATCCTTGTATTATTCCTTCCCACACGTTCAACTGTTCCTGTACCTCCTCCTCCTTGTTTCCCCAAATCATCAAATCATCTGCAAACACCATTGCTTTCATCTTTCCTTCCCCAATTACTTGTGCCACTCGGGTCATTATGTCATCCATCACCACAATGAAAAGTAACGGTGACAAGGCACTTCCTTGTTTCAGGCCGTTTCTCTGCTCCAACCAGTCTGATCTCTCTCCTCCCACTTTCACGCAGCTCACGCTTCCCTTGTACATCTCCTTGATCCTCTTTATAGTCCATTTCTCTACTCCTCTATCCTCCAGGGACTTCCACACTTTGTTTCTGCATACACTGTCATATGCTTTCTCAATATCCAGGAAGGCCATCAGTAGATCTGTTCCATACTCATAGTGCTGTTCTTGTAGCTGCCTTACAGCAAAAATCAAATCCACTGTGGACCTTCCTGCTCTGAAGCCATGTTGTTCTTCCCTCATCCCTCCTTCTATCCTTGTCCTAATTCTCTTTTCCAAAACTTTCTCGAAGATCTTTGCACAATGACTCATCAGTGTTATTCCCCGATAGTTTCTGCAATCTGTTCTACTACCTTTCTTGAAGATCGGGACAATTATTCCTTTTTTCCAGTCCTCAGGGGTCTTTCTTTCCTTCCATGCTGTCCTCATCACTCGGTACAACCACTGTATCCCCACCTCTCCTGCTGCTCTCACCATCTCCACACTCAACTCATCCACACCCGGTGCCTTCCCTCCTTTCATCTTGTTCACTGCATCTTCCACTTCTTTCCATGTTAAGTCCTTTTCTGTTTGCAGTTCATCTTCCTCTTCCCCGATTTCTTCCTCCTCACCATCTTTTCCATTTGGGTTCAGAAGTTCTTCAAAATATTCTTTCCACATTTTCTTCAGTTCTTCCCTATTTTCTATCTCTTGTCCCCTTTTGTTCACCATTCTAACATAATCCGTAGGATCCTTCCGCCTCTTAGTTTTTACCATCCCATACAGGACCTTTTTTGTACCTTCACTATCCTCCTCCATCATCTTTGTCCACTCTTCCATCCACTTTCTTCTCTCCTCAGCCACTACTCTCTTCGCCTCCTTCTTTCTTTCCTGGTACTCTTCCCTTGTCTCTACCGTCCTATTTTGGTACCACCTCCTAAAGGCTCTATTCTTTTCCCTTACTATATCTTTTGTCTTCTCATTCCACCATGGTGTTTCCTTCCACCTCTTCTTACTACTTGTCCTCCCACATACTTCTTCTGCTGCACCTACTAGTGTCTTCTTAAATCTAGCCCATTCCTCTTCCACCCCTCTTTCTTCATCTGTTGGAATCCCTTCCTTTACCATTTTGAGGTACTCGACCCTTCTATCCCCTTCTTTCAGTTTCCATATCCTTATACGTCTTTCCTGGTTCTCAGTCCCTTTCTTCTCCTTACTCCCTCTCAGGTTCATTACCAGCAATCGATGGTCGCTATCCAGGTTCTCCGATGGTATAACCTTGATGTCCGTGATGTTCTTATTTAGTTCTTTCTCATACAGTATATAGTCGACCACCGACTTCCTGGTCAAGTCATCACTGTACCATGTGATTGTGTGGCTCTCTCTTTTCTTAAACCAGGAGTTCCCAACTAGCAGGCTGTTCCTCTGGCAGAAGTCCAACAGTCTCTTTCCTTCCTCATTTCTTCCGCCCCAACCCTCTGGTCCTAGAACACTCTCATAACCTTGTCTTTCACTTCCTACATGGGCATTGAGATCCCCCATAACAATCATATTTCTTCCGACCAGCTGCTTCTGCAATTCCTCTTCAAACTCCTCCTTCTCTTCTGAGGTGCAGCCTACTTGTGGAGCATACACTTGCACTATTTCTATGGTCTCTCCCCTCAGTGCTACTTTCACTTTCATCATTCTATCACTTATTCTTCTCACTTCTTCTTTTAAACCATCTCGTACTACTACTCCCACTCCATTCCTCTTTCCCTCTTCATTCCCACTCCAGTACAGTCTATAGCCTTTTCTCAGTTCTCTCCTTCCTTCCCCTTTCCACTTTGTTTCTGCCAATCCCAATAAATCCAACTTCCTTCTTTCCATCATATCCACTATCTCCTCCACCTTCCCCGTCAGCGTTCTTAGGTTTAAAGTTCCAAATCTTAGTCCGTGTGTAAAGCCGTGTCGTCGTCTATTAAATCCATCCTGTCCGAGGCTCGTTCCATTTTTGAAAGCATTTGGTATCATCCACTACTGGCTTGCTGGGCCTATCGTAGCTTCACCAGAGCCCCGTTAGCCGTCACTTTTCAGGGTTCCTGTAGGACCTTCACAGCTACCGTAACGGTCCCGGGGCACACGAAGTCCCCACTGTACTTCGCCCCTACAGGCGATCCCCTACTTTGTGCCGTTGCCCGTCTCCCACGACGTGGACGAGGGGTTGGACTTATGGGAGACCAATTATTGGTGTATATTTGTAAATATCACATTGTTATATGTTTTCTGATATGATTAAATAAATCTTGTTGATGGCTTTGCGACGTTAATGGCTAATGGCAATGTTTTCTTTGTTTCTTTCAGCTACCTTCATCATCTCGATGCCAACGTGTTCATAGCTCCCTTTTGAGAAGGTTATTTCTCAGCTTCTCCGCTTGGAACTGGAAGGATTCTTTAAGAATTTATCTCTGTTTCTGTGATATAGATTCACTCCTTTTGTTGGATGTACTCTTAGAAATGTAATTTGTTTCTAAATGTCTTATTGCCTATGAAGCACAGTAGGCTATATCCTATGTTTTAGTTTTAAAGGTATCATATGATGGCTTGCTAATAGGAGCAGCTTTCTTGTGGTACATTTATAAGTTATGATGAATTATTTTTGTGCTACTGTTGAATTATACAGTACCTGGCCATATTATTAGACTTGGGCATGTTTCTGTTAATTTAACTTTTCTATCAATAATCATCATCATCATCTTCAATTTCTGTTTCCAGCTTAGGCCGGGTCGGAAAAAATATGACACCCCTCTACTTAACTCTGTCCACCACCCTTCCTCAAGCACTGTACTCCACACCAGGTTAAAAATCCCTTCCTTTGGAGGGGAAGTAAAGCCAGCGGGTCCATGTCATAGATTTATGGCATCTAAAAAAACCTTTCATTACCTAAACTTGTGTGAAGCAAAATTTGTAGGTTTGATTAATGCTCTTTAAGTTCCAACGTTCGTCACTGGGCACTGATTGCAATGGCATGTAGTAGTAGCCAAGTTCACAGCTAGGTGTCATGGATGGTAGCATTCGGTAGTGAAAGTAGGAACTACTTGAAATTATAGTCTGCAGCCCTTGCTTGAATTAAAAACAGAACACACATTAATACAGTCATCACAATTAACACCGGTTATCGGACAGATTCTACACACACCCAAAGTACACGGGGCTACATGACCGCGTTGTCGCAGCCCCTAAACTAAGGAACCAACCAATCTCTCACACTGTGTTTCACTACAGGATCGGATTTTATAATGGAGAAGTTCTACTGAACCTTCACGTTTACTTCGCACAATAATTACCGTATACACAATTTGAGAAGCTTACTTCCATGTTATGTTTAACTTCTCTGTTGCTATCAACAATCAAAGAACACAAAAGAGAAAGAGGTCTTGACCTGCATACCACAGCCTCCTTGATCATTTCTGACATCCTCCCAGCATGTGCTACTTGGAACACAAGGTGGGCCAACCACGAACACCGCTGGCCATACTTAACAATGCATAATATTTTCACAAGAGCGGAGTAGCCACATTCAATGAAGAAACTCATTCATCACAAATTAACATCACCCTCTTGCGAACCTGCCAAAAATATCACTTCATTTCCTTCTCATCGTTCTTTCTTCTTTCCTCTTCCTCCAAATTTCCTTTATTCTGTAAGTGTGTTGTGCCTTTCTCTCTCTTATCCATCCCTCTCTCCTGTGCTCTCTATTTTCTTCCACAAGAACCTTTATGTTACAAAGTCTTTCCCTGAATTATTGTTATCTGTCTTGACAGTCTTCATCTGCGATTCCTAGCCTCCTGAGTTCTTCCTTCATCTGGGTAGTGTGGCCCCACCTGACTCTTCAGATTGTATATTTTATCAAAAATTTGTCTATTCATCGTTGCTGTTATGTTATTTTACGGTAACGCCGTTATTAATAACCGTTACTTTACGGTAACTACGTAATAATCACTGTTACTTTTGCGGAAACGCCGTTACTTTACGGTTACGCTTTTACTAATAACTGTCCATTCTTACCATGTGTCCATAGAAACTCAGTCGTCTTTTCCTGATCATTGTTTCCAGATCTTCCCCCCTTGCGTATATCTCCTTGTTTGATCTTATTATTATAATGGAAAACAAAAATTTTATTTACTAATTAAGAAAAACGTATTTACTTCCCATTTTAATGGGAAATTTGGCCCTTCGTGATCTGAACCAGTCTCTGAATGCTCAGTGGTACAATGGATGTTCCAACGTGGAAACTGTATTCACAGAGGAGATCAGTTATCTTTCCCCTCTCTTCGGATTTCATCTGCTTCATGCGCGAGAAAAGTTGCTCACATAGATAAGTGCTGCCAAACAATGCCATCCGTCTTAGGTTAGAGTACTTCTTGCATGGAAAGTATTTCACATAAAAATCTTGTAAGCAGGTGTCCGTAAATACTCCTTTTAAAGCCACATCCTCCTGAAGTTCAGTAAGTTCCATTTGCAAATTATCAGGAGCACTTCTCACGTCAATGCTGAATGGTGGTGAGAAAATATTGAAATTTAACTTGCTCTTTTCTGAAGTCGCGAAATATGACTTAAAAATTCTTCAAGCTTATAGAAAGCTTTTCGGTCGGTCAACACTGAAAAACGGTTTCTAATACTTCAATACCAAGCAAATCCACCAACTTACAGAATGATTTATCCTGCTGCGATGGGGTTTGAAAGTGACAGGTAATTTAATTTCTCATTTGATTTTCCCATAGATTCAGTTTCCAAGGTCGAGAAGGAGAGAGGTAGAGAACTGTTGCTGGTGCCAGCCCTTGTCTTAACAGGGTTGTCAAGCCCAGAGAGAAAACTTTCGCACTGCATTGTCGAATGCTGGAAAAATTAGCTTATTATGTAAGAAATACATTGATCAGCGGGCCAGATAAAAGGGTTCAGCGGGCCGGCTGTTGCACATGGTTGCTTTAGGTTCCTCGTCCTCCCTTTCCAGTCATCTGTCTCTTCGTCACTTGTTTCGGCATTCTTTCTTCATTCACTCTTTTTACATGTCCATACCATCTCAATCTGTTCTGCTCCAGCTTATCATTCAG
Source organism: Meconema thalassinum (assembly GCA_946902985.2). Lineage (NCBI taxonomy): Eukaryota > Metazoa > Arthropoda > Insecta > Orthoptera > Tettigoniidae > Meconema > Meconema thalassinum. The sequence continues at coordinate 95,817,481 of OX336400.1, read as the reverse complement.
CTTCTGTACATCCACTTTCTTTTGAATGTCTTTATTTCTCACTCTCTCCTAGTCTTCTGTCCCATACTCCTCAGGAGATGTATTTCGGCTGCCTGTATTCTACTTTCATCTCTCCTCGCCATCGGCCAAGTTTCTGCTCCATATATCATTATTGGTAAGTAATAGGTCTTTTACATAACTTCTTTAGCCTTCAGTTGTATGTCGTTATCCCAAATTAAACTCCGAACCTGTTGATAGAAAACACTATTGACATAGCCAGAGTGATTGACCTAGAGGCGTACTGACGTTTATTTACATTCTCCAAGTTTGGACTCCAGCAGTATTGCTGTCTCCTTACGTTCAACCATTAAGTTTTGTAATGATTTTTTGCCATCTGTTGGCAACTCATTGTTACTACGTAGGAAGTTCCATGAAGTTTCAAAATAATCTATTGGATAGATAATATCGTACTGTTCCTGCAACTGTTGCTGCCTATTCATTCTTCTTTGCCACGTTGTATGCAATAGCGCTCAGAAACTGTTTGTATCATTTATTTCTCGCAAGGTTATCTATGCACATCATCAAATTTCAACGATTGTCTCTGATTTATTATGCTTAGGGATTGGAATTTTTCGGTGATTTCAGAGTGAAGAAAGCGGTATTTTAAAGTGGCAAATTCGGTGGTTTCAAGTGCACTTTTCGGTACTTTCAAAGTCATAAATTTTAGGCGGGATTTTTTAAATATCATGGATAACATGCATAACATAACACATTTCGGTCATCCTTCAAAGTATGCTTCAGTGAAGAGATCCAAATTCTCTTGTGACAAACGGTGACGAATATCACTTAACGTGCTAGTGCAAGCTGAAAAACAAAAGTCCACCGCGTTTGAACAGGGGATCCAAATGGTTTTCAACACGGATTCTGAGAACTTTGGAAATACAAATGGCATTCCTTGCAAAACTCCAACAATGTCTGTCTTGGTCCTGGCATGCATCTGCTTTTAGATTAAAGTTTTCAGTTCTTTGTATCCTCTTAACACCTTACTTTCTTCCAGTGTTCCACAGAACGGCAACTTCTTAATTTTCTTTGCAATGTCCTCATTGATGTTCATTGGCACTATATCTGCTGGATCAAACGCACACATTTGTAAATCCTGTTCCCAGGGTGAACGGATCTCAAGCTGATTGATTTTCCACGAGCATGGGACCCAGCGTTTACTAAAACTGAATGTATTTTCCCTCTTTTTAACAAATTTCCACAACCCTCCAACTGCTCCTTAATGTTGGTACCGTACTTTCCAGAAAAAGCAAGTTTAAGGGCTTGCTGAATTCTCCGTAGATGTCCATCAAGAAGGTGAACAGTTGGATGTGGCCTTCTAATAAGGGAATGAGTTCAGTGATGTCTGTGCCAAATTCTTTGAATCTCAGGTATTTCGTCATGTGAAACATTGTTGAGAAAATCAACACCAGAGTTATCAGTCCCTACTACTTCACTCATAAATTGCAAAATATCTTTCAAGTACTCGGACAGGCATACTACAGAAGAAGACCACCTGGTTAATACTGGTTCAGGAAACAGTGCACATTTTGATCTGGATACTTGCCATCTAGATATTCATGTCTGAAAGGCGCACTATATGACGCCACGCGTCGAGTAGTTACTAGGATGAAGGGACACATGACCTCGCTGTTCCGGCCCTAACCTCAATAACTAAGTACTGTAACTTACTAGGATGACTTCCCAGATTGATAGAGATCGCTGTATGCAGAAAGTGAGGCCTGCTATCTTCCGTTAACTATCCAATCATTCCGTGTTTGTTGGATGCTCGCCATGCAGTCAAGTCCTGGGAGAAGATTACCGCTAATACACTCGCACAAACACAAGCGTTTGTCAGCTTCTGTGACGAAGATATTTTAAACGGGCAAGGTGGTCTCACTACGATGACATTAAGGCAAAACCAGGATGAATATCAAGATGCAGAAGAGAGTGATATTCAGTAGTTAGACTTCGATAAAGACGATCATGGTTTCAGACTTGAGGATATTGTATGGAATTTGACTGTCGGTGAGGTAATCTGAGATCCAGTACATGTCGAGTGCAGGAGTGATGCAACGGACATCCCGAAAGTTCCCACAGTCAAGCTAGTGTGTCTATAGTCACACTTATCTCTTATATAGAAAATCAAGATGAATTTTCGTTCTCAGACATTGTTTTCTTCAGAATTGAACAATCTAAAATTAGAAAAAATAAACCATCTAAGAAACAAAAAGGGATGAGTCATTTTTCTTAGTTTTTAATATTGGTAAAATCCACATAGTGTGTCTTACACTACTTTGTTATAAAGTATTATATATTTTTTTGCGTGTTCAAAAAATACATTTCTATATTTTAACCATTAGTTTTCTTTTTGCTAGTCTTAAAACCATTTCTGTGGATAATTCGCGGTTTTCAATAATTCGTGGAAATTCGTGCATTAATTGCCGCGAATTATCGGAAGTGTACTGTAAAGAAAGAAAAAACGAAAAAAGCTAAAATTCGCGTTTTCATGCGAAAATCATCCATAATTCGCGAAATTCGCGTCTTCATGCGAAATTCGCGTCTTCATGCGAAATTCGCGAAATTTCGCGACTTCAAAAACTATATTTTCGCCATTTTTAGGGTTATTAAAACACATTACCATCTGTGTATTACTTCATTTAATAATTCGCGAAATTCGCCATCGCGAATTTTTCCTATCCCTATGCTCATTCGGAGAGAAAAAAAAAATCCTGGATCCTATGTGAAATAGTTATTTCAATTCCAGGTTATCTATGAGTGAGTTTATGAAATATATTGCTGAGGCTATATTTTATTTTCTTTCCCAAAACCTTGTTCTAAATAAAGGCACACTTCTTGCAAACAAATACACGTGGACTTGGTAAATGGCGAGTTCAAGTAGAGGTGGCGGACTTGCTCTTCAGAACATCAGTGATATTTTGATTAGAGAGTGACAATGAAGTTGATATTTATTATAAAAATAAAAATAACCCCTGGCACTACAGCCCATGAAGGGCCTACCAAGCGACCGCTGCCCAGCCATTTGGCCTGCAGATATTGGGGTGATGCGTGGTCAGCGCATCGGATCCCCTCGTCAGTTAATCTTGGTTTTCATGACCGGGGCGCTGCCTCACTGTCAGACAGCTACTCAATTGTCCTCACGAGGCTAAGTGAACCCCGTTCCAGCCCTCATGTCAGTTTCTAAAATCCCTGATGGAGCCGGGAATCGAACCCGGGGCCTCCGGGTGAGAGGCAGGCACGCTACCCCAACACCACGGGGCCGGCTTGATACTTATTATAGTTATAGTGAATATAATGTACCTAGTGAAGCTCAAAATTGTTTAAAAATTTGCCTTCCTATTTTTTTGGAGAAAAACTCATTCCAGAGGGTTCAGTAAAAGCATTGGAAACTCGCTGATCAATAGGCAGACATGAGTTTGGAAATGAAAGGGATAGCTATTTGGCTAGATATCAGATAGTCGGCCGAACATTGCCACGGAGCATGTCGTAACATTGCGAGTCCGCGGAAGTAAGGCACCGAGTTTGGTGAACTCGGGCATTGTCGTTCATGACTGAAGCGAGTGTATGATATATTAATTGTTTGACTCAACTATTTGCATTTGTTGTGACACAATTGCAAGTGACATTGACTATTATTTGAAGACGGTTCGAATCTCTCTTATAGTTTGTAGTCAGCTATTGCGACGCAGCACCCAAATTTGACAAAGTTTGCCAGAATTTATCTTTCAGCACCTTGCAGCAATATAGCGCAAGACTCTTCTCTGAAGCTGGCCTTGTTTACAAAGACGAGCAAAATCGCTTATTACCTCTTAATGCAGAGAAATTGGTGTTTATTGATCATAGTTTAAGTGCCTTGGGTGCAATATGAATGAACAATGGGAACTCGGTTAAAAGATCAAGGCAAGAACTGAGCATGCGAGAAGAACCTTCATTAAAATGAAACAGCTCCTCAGTAATTGGAGTCGAAGTCTAGATCGTAGGGTTCAAATGGCCTGGGGATATATATTTTCTCCACTATTGTATGGAATGGAAGGGTCGACTCTAACCCAGGCCTAACTGCGATCTTGTGACTGTCTCTCTGCTAGGACAGCAGTAATGTTGTCAAACAGACAAAGAGTGGCATCGATAATTTATCATCGTGATACTTTTCTGTTCCCAGTCGCAAACTGTAAACCAGAAAGCTGCATGATATAGGTGTTACCGTAAGTGGACGGGCACAGATACTACCCACAGCTAATTAGTTCCTGTGACAAGCGAGATGTTTTTCGGCCTCAAGTAGGCCACTTACATATACTGTGTGCAATACATTTCTTCTTGTGATGAGTATGCGAATGATTTGCTATAATTTACCCAGTGTTCACTGTGAGTACAGTGTCTCATCCCATGTATTCTGTGTATAGATATCCACAGGATAAATAAATCTGCAAACAAAATCCGTGAATCCTGTTCAACCGGATAAGATTCGTTAAAACAGCAGTAGGGCATCGATTATTATCTGATTACCGATTACTGTAAAATGTAAATTCAAATTTGAGCTCCTGTGAAGGACATCACAATAGCAATAAGCTCCTTCCATCAGATGGGTCTGTCACTACACCTGAAGAGCCAACGAATTACCAATTTGTATCAAAGTTGTCTTGGCTGATTAAGGAATCTTCAGCTAGGTGTCATAGACAGAAGCAGTTGGTAGCAAAAGTAGGAACTACTTGAAATTGATCGTCTGCTGTCCTTATCTGAATTGCAGATAACACACACTAATACAGCCATCACAATTAACACCGGTTATCAGACGTTGTCGCAGCCCCTAAACTGAGGAACCAACCAAGAATTTGAAGAATCCGAACAGGGAAAAATTCAAGCTGGTTCGAATGTGATGCCGATGACCCTGGCTGTCATGTTAGTGGCGGCTGGGGGATAATGATTGTGCTGTGTGTTGCACTATTTTCATCAAGGTGGGGGGGGTAAAAGACTGCTTGATATGGTGTTGCACTATTTTTCACTAAGGTGGAGGGTTTAAGAGACTGCTTGATATACCGTATATACTCGAATACCACCCGCACATTTTTAAACAAATTCGGACGTGAAAAATTGGGGTGCGGGTCTTATTTGAGTCATCCAAATTTGAAAGATCTAAATTGCCCGCCGCGCGCGATATCGGGTGTTGCGAGTATCCGCTAGATGGTGCTAGCCTTCTTCCGGCTATAACTTTGTTTTACCGTAAGCACGCGGCGTCATAGTCACACGCACGTTCTCTGAGTGTAAATATGAATGCTACGAAACGTTTGCGGTCATTTACTGTGAGTGAGAAATTGAAAGTTGCGAGGGAAGCTGAAGTTATTGGAAATCGTGCCCGGTAGGAAATATGATATTGACGAGTCATGTATTCGTGATTGAGCGGGATGACGTCTATGCTGCGTGAACCGCCCGTTCAAAGCAGCCTTGAAACAGCTGTGTATGGAGCGGATGGCGGCCGATAAGCACGCACCGACTTCAACTGGTCGTATTCAGCGCCCGAAAGTTCAGCTGTTGTGTTCGTGGATTTTGACGGCATGGAATCGTATCTCTGGAGATCTCATACGGAAGAGCTTCAAAAAATGTAGTATTTCGAATGCTATGGATGGCTGTGATGACGACATTTAGTGGGAAAGTGATGGTGATAAAAGTTCCGAAGTTGGTACTTCTGATGACGATGAATGAAGTGTTTGTGTACTTTTATTTGTATTTTTAATCGTTTGATGTGTGTTATTTTAGGACGGCTTCAAAACTGTTGGAAACTATTTTGGATAAATGCTATTCTGTTTATTTAGTTAAGATAGTTAATAATTTTGAGTAAAAATTCTTTTTTTAAAATTTTGTTCATCAAAATCAGGGTGCGGGTCTTATTCGGGTAAATACGGTAGGAGGATGATACACTCATGCGTGCGCAGTAAAACTGATGTAACTCATCTGTCACGAATGCTACAGTTCAGATAACATCACATTCACCTTGGGAATAAATCAATTCTAAGTTGATAAAATCTACGAGAACAAAGCGTCGCACTCGCATGCAAATAACAATGAGAGTCAATGTTATCGGCAGTAGAAGGGGCATCTCGGATGTCTTCGTCCGCTCCTCTCCTCCATTATTTCAATCAGCAGGCAACGACCAGCCGAGTTTAACTGTTGGGATAGGACTTACTCAGTCTAGCATCTCTGCGATACCCTTCACTATTGAGATCTGGTCAATGCTCGAACTTGGCAACGACTAAACGGCGAGTGCTCCTGTTGGCGTACTTTGCTTTCACAATTAGTTCCCAGTGCTACAAGATTTCTCAAACTATGAATTCCTATGCATGTAAGAGAAAACTCATAACTTTTTGTTGCTAAAAGGTTATTGCGGTATTATTATAATTTTTTTATTGAATACATCTGGTCGTTGTTTAACACTGCAACCTTCTTACCGGCCACCACTGCGTCAAGTATCGTCAGTGTCGTCGACAACCAAGACACTGAGCCTAACAATGATGACTGTGCTGAGAAAAGACCATCCACTGAGAAAGCTTTACGATGCTCTGAGATGGTCATGGAGTGGTTAGAACAAGAAGAATGTGATGCTGTCCTATTGCTGTATTTAAAACTTGTGCGAGATTTAGCGGCAAAACAAGTTTAGTCTCAGCTCTAAGCAAAGAGACAATTGTAGCCGTACTTTAATGTACTGAACTACTAAATTCATGTTGACCGACTGAAAAGCAACACTGAAAAATGGTTTTTATCACAAGTACTGTACTACAGTATGTAAGGTACATACCGTATTTGTAAGATGAGTGATATAAAATATATGCAGTTTATTGTGTTGAATGTCACTGCTTCATTGTTTCATATTGTTCTTACGGCAATATTTTTTTCCGTAAATAATCGGTTATCCAAAAAATAATAACTAACTAATAACAAAAGCAATTTCATGGGTGTAGTGATTGCATATTCATAATTTGGAAACAAATCATTTTATTGAAAAAATATGTATTTAGGAATGCAGCAATTCATTTTGGATTCATAGTGACTCAGTATATTTGAGGATATACAATTGAAAATAGTTTCCGCCTAGTCAATACCATTACATAGCAGGGCATTTCAATTGAACGCCCATGGGCTCCCAACAAGTTCAATTTCAAGTAGTTCCAACTTTGGCTACCAGACGCCACTGTCACTGATACCGAGCGGCGAACATTAGAACTTGATAGAGGGTTTCTAACTAAATAACCTACACATTGGGGCTACATGACCGCGTTGTCGCAGCCCCTAAACTTAAGAACCAACCAACCTACACATTTTGGCCACACACTAACCAATTGTAATGGTAGGTTCTTTTACATGCCATAAATCTATGACGTGGGCCCGCCGGCTTTACTTCCGCTCCGAAGGAAGGCATACTGAAGGATTTTAACGTTCTTAAAAATCCGACGGCTTCAGACGGGTTTGAACCCGCGATCCTGGTCATAACTGTTCAGCATGGTACCGACTATGCCACCGAATGTGAATGCTAGTAGGCTATAAGTATGAGGGTGATGAAGAGAGCATTCATTATAGCTCCCAAAACGTGTACCTGTGATACTGGTATTTGTTAAATCTTAAATATAATGGTATTGACTAGTGGTTGGTTGGTTGGTTCTTAAGTTTAGGGGCTGCTACAACGCGGTCATGTAGCCCCGTGTACTTTGGGTGTGTGTAGAATCTGTCTGATAACCGGTGTTAATTGTGATGACTGTATTAGTGTGTGTTATCTGTTTTTTAATTTAAGTACAGACTGCAACTTAGAATTTTTCAAATAGTTCCTACTTTTGCCACCAAGCACCACCGTCAACGACTACTAGGCCAAGTTCAGAACTTTGCTACTAGACGCCACCGCAGTCGGCTCTTGGCAACGAACGTAGAAACCTAAGAGCGTTGTTTACATTCTTAACCTATCCAATTTAGCTTCACACAGGTGTAATTAGTGGAAGGTTCTTTAACATGCCATAAATCTATGACATGGGACCGCCGGCTTTACTTCCCCTCCGAAGGAAGGCATACTGAGGGATTTTTAACGCTCTTAAAAAATCCGACGACTTCGGCCGGGTTTGAACCCGCTATCTTGGGCATAGAAGCTCAGCATGCTACCGACTACGCGATATTGACTAGGCGGAAGCCGTTTTCAATTATTGTATACCCTCAAATGATAAAATGAGGGCGGTATGTGAAAGTCCCCGGGCTTTCTCCTAGAAAACTAGCATTCGTATAGGGACTTCTGTTGCATAGTTATCAGCAATAGTAGCTGGTTCGGACATATCTCAGACTTCTGTGCATTGTATTATAATTCAGAAAAGGAACATTTTTATGTAGAGTCTATTAAATTGGCCAGGTACTGTGTATTGAATACTGACATCACAGAAGTTGGATGCATTCTAAGGATTTTTAAATTTATGATTTATTTATGTATATTTATTTATTTATTTCTTTCTTTATTTATTTATTTATTTATTTATTGAAATTAATTTGGTAATCCAAGGGTTGCCAACCAGTAACAATTGTTGTGAACATGTTACAATCGAATTACAAATATATTTTTATGTTGAGTAATTATTTCATATATAGGCTATGTATATATTCTTAAGGAAGAGTGGCATACCAGGGTAAATAGAGGATAGATGTACACAAGTAGTGCAGCAGGACAACACAAAATTTCAACTTTATCCTCAATAACGGACAGAAGACGAAAGAGTGAACTTTACCCTGGGTTAACGCTCCATCAAGTGATGGAGAGGAGAATTGTTAGTATCAGAACATAAATTTTGAGTTCAATGCATTTGTAAGCATTGTACAAGGAAAGCTACAGCTTATTAATTCATTTCAAATTCTTCCCTCATTTGAGGGAATACTGTTTTCCTTTTTCTTCTTTTAAAGAGGTAAAATATTTGAAGAATTCAAACATTAAGGGGTAAATTTAAAAAAAAAATAGCAACAATTATCTTTTGCTATAGGTTGTCTGATGCTGCGCAGCTAGTTCCTTAAAATAACTGTGGAATGCTTGAAAGCAGCTTTGGTGATAACTCATAGATGATGTTTTGGGAGGCCTGCAGAACTCTAGAAGTATCGCTAGCTTGCCATCTTTAGTCCCATTATTGAGATGTTGTCCAAAGAATACTATTTCCTGTAGTGTCCTTAGTGTTTGAGTGTAACTAGTTAAAAAGGGCAAATGCCATCTTAAATACATAAAATACATACCTACTGTATATCATGTAAATTTTAGATGAATAAGGAGATGTTATGGACAAAATTCAGTGTTCCGTAAATGTACCGTAGTTTATAATTTTATGTCTTAAGCATGGTGTCTATGTGGCCCTTTCTTGTGTAATCTATGTAACTCTGTCAATGGATGTTCAAGTGGTTTTACAAGAAACCAAATAAATAAATACTCAACTGATGTATTCTTTACCATTAAAAATGGCCATACCATATAGTAAGTATGTGAATAGTTAGTTTGGTTCACAATTTATTGAATTATTCTGTATTATTACAAATAGTATTGACTATTTGTAATATTTGTAATAGTCAAACATTTATTGTAAAATAAATTCCAAGTCGTAAGTTGCCGATAACGACCCAAATGTGTGGTTTCGCCACACCATTATACAGGGTCATCGAAAAAGGTGGCCTTATTTTTATTTGTAATAGCTCAGGCTGTAATAAAGATAATTTAATTATTTTTACACCAAAAGATAGAGAACAGCATAAAGTTTTGTTTACCTATTTAGTAGGTTTCGATGTGAGCTCCGCCTGTGGCACGAATCATCGATACGATAGCAACTGTGACTCCTGACATGATTCGGCAGACCTGGACGGAGGTGGACTATCGCTTGGATGTGTGTCGTGCCACAGGCGCCGCACATCGAAACCTACTAAATAGGTAAACAAAACTTTTATGATTTTCTCTGTCTTTTGGTGTAAAAATAATTAAATTATCTTTTTTACAGCCTCAGCTATTACAAATCAAAATTAAGGCCACCTTTTTCCATGACCCTGTACATCAAGAATGCTATATAATTATGTAACAGATCAGGTTGTATGGAATTAGCTGAATATTACACTATTAATCCAAAATGAAGTGTCTCTTCTGACGAGGGAAGTACCCCAGATCGAACGGCTAAAACCGACTGGCAGTGCGCTTATCATACGAAGATATGTCTGTTCTACTACCCATCACGGGCATTTATCTGTAAAACCCCGCATTAGTGTACAATCAAGGTTTGGAAGTTACGGCGCCCAAAGATTGCAGAAACAATTCGCAGCAGAAACTACCGTGCAACAGGCAATTCGGACCATTATATTAGGGAAAATCCATTCCTAGCAATTGGTTAGACCTTCAGCATATAGCCTATGTGGTAACATTACAAAAAGATTGCAGAAACACAATTCACAGCAGAAACTACCGTGCAACAGGCAATTCGGACCATTATATTAACAAGAAACAGATGTGGTGCAGTATCATCTGGCAAAAGGTTGAACACTTGCTAACAACAAGAAATCTTAACACATGCAGTACCGTGTTGACATAGTCATCTTTCCCACAATAGAAGATACTGTGTTGTCCTTCATTCGACGTCGAAGTGTAAATGTGGAATTTCAATGAAGTGATTAAAACACAGCGGAATGGAATAGTACGCACACTTAACAAGGGCAACATGTAGGCATACTCCATTATTTACAATGTTCCCGCATTGCAATAGTCCAAACTCCAATCACATTATCACATACTCAGATGGCGCTGGCGACCGAACACGTACTTTTACAGATGAATGGCATTGATAGCTATTGACATAGGTACAACTGTATACTTTAAACCCACTTTCAGTAGGTTTTCGCCGTTTGAGCTGGGGTACTTCCCTCATGAGATATGAAACTGATGATTATTATGTATGGCATTTTATTTTTTAAGGAACAATGCCTCACAAAATATGATGTTCATCTGTTTCTCAATTTCCAATCAGCAGTGTCACCAATTCATAGCTGGGATTCAAGTTAACGAAGATACACAAGGCTTTGAGACAACAAGTGTAAAGCATTAATTTGCTAGTGATTTTGACTGACTAATTCTATATTTTGTGTGCATCTAAAAAACAACTCTCAATCTTGAAGGCTGCGCTTGAACTGTTGAATCAATGGTGGATTATGAGTTGAAATGGTCCCTCCAAAGTCATTGGAAAATGGAGTAAATATTGCTCTGGTGGCAAGATCTACTAGCCATCAAGTTGTGTTATCTAACTTGAAAGTGTCCTTCAGAGGAGAGGACGAAACATCAGTTGTCAACTGAAATATTCAAAAATAAACTTGAATAACTAGATTCTTGCTTGGAGACTTACTTGAGTCTCCAATCGGAGAGCTGCATATGTTGTTGCCATATGATCACTCTGTACATCTAATTCTAGCTACTCAGTGAATAGGGTGAATCATCAGGGAGGCGGTTGAAATACGTAAACACCCAGATAATTTCAACCGCGACACCGGCTACAATCTCAGTGAATCCTGGCTACCTATTATCAGAACCCTGAGAAAGTAATCCACTGCTGCTTTCCGTTGTCCCTAACATGGGGCTATAATGGCGTCCATCTTTGGGCACCTTCTATATGTTCTTCGTTGCTTTCTCTTAGCAACATTGTCGTATTCCAGATTATTCCTGACGATGAAAGACATGGTTTCTTTCGAAACGCGTCGAATTGCAATATAATAAAACACGGCATAAGCCCAAAATTCAACATTATGAAGGGTGAATCTTTGTCACATAAGAAGAAGCTGGAGATTGTTTCATAGAGACTCTGTCTTAAATGCAGTATGAGTTTAGAAATTGGTCATAGAAATAGTTTTTTTTGTGTGTATACGTGTCATACGGTATAATATGTAAAGTGTAAGATCTCGCTATAGAGACATGAATTTTATCGAATTATTGTGCTGATAGTTGAAGGGCAGCATTTCAAATTATATCAAGTATACTTTCATGCTCCAAAGTCAAATTGTTTTAAATGACATTATTTTGTGCTTTGCTCAATGTGTGTAGCAGCATGGAGAAAACAACCTTCATAGAATGCAATTTTTAACAAAATACCCTACCTTGAAAAACAGAAAATCTAGAAGCCTGAATATGTCTTGATTTTAAAATGTTGATGTGCTGGATTCCCAAAGTTACAAGACAAAATCGAGATCAGTAAGCTAAAATGGTATGGACATATGATGCGAATGGGAGAACACCTAGTCCCGAAGCGATTATTTACTCAGAAAGTCACGGGAAGGCGCCAAAGGGGAAGGCCGAGGATGAGGTGGATGGATGCAGTGAGGGAGAGCGTTGAGAAAAGAGGAGTGAAAGTGGAGGATGTACTGTAAGAGGGACGAGAGTGGTGAAGAGACAGAAAAGTATGGAGGTCCTTGATTCACACCCCGACCCAGATCACTAGAACCGGGAAAAGAAGAAGGTGTTCTAACTGACCGCACTACAGTGATCCACCACAGAAGAAGGCTCATCAACTCTTTTATGTATTGCTTGAAGCTCAAGGGTGTTATGTGAGCCAGTGCTTGTGCATCTAGTAGTTATTGTCTGAACTAGTGCACAGAGAAAATGAATAAAACTATTCTACTACCTCCAATTCCATGGTTGCCAAATTGATGAAGTTTACAAAAGAACTACATCAATTTTATAATTGAAAGAAAATTCATGCATGTACTGTGCAAAGAGACAGGTGAGCAGGAACCAGGCTTGTTAAATGAAATTTCAAAGAAGCAGATTAGGAATAACAAGAAGGGAAAGAGTAAGAAATGATAGAGTGAGAGGAGTTAGTTATAGTTATTGTTGTTTTAAGGAGCAGAACTGCGAGGTCATCTGCGCCAGAGTGAGAGAGATTGTGGAAGAGAGACATTTACAAGAGAGCATAGAGAAGTCAAGAATGAGTTGGTATGGACATGTTAGGAGAATGCAGGATACCAAGGAGGATGCATGAGATGGAAAAACGATGGAGAGGCTCATGTTCCAAGCAGACCCAGCCAGGGGCTGGAAACTGTAGATGATGATGATGATGATGATGACTGTTCAAAGAGCCCAAGTCAGCAGATGCCCATAGCATGATATGTGCTATCTGTGAGAGATTTCCAAAACCTCGTAACTCCACCACATGACCAGTCGTCCATTGCCCTGTAACTGCAATAGACTTGAAGTTTTACTTATCGAGGTAATAGGTTATGGTGGGCTTGGAAGTCTCATACCGTACTTCTCTTGGTACACCTCAGCTCACACATTTCATTTCTGATGGTTGGGTCAATAATGATGCTATATTCTGAATGGTATTCATGTTGCTATGTCTGTAGGTGCCATTCACTGCCAATCTATGGACCACTTTTTCCCGTGGATCCTTTCCTTCTTGAGGATTGATGTTATTAACCTTTTCCGCTCGTGTGTCGACCTGAGGTCGACAGCCTTCACTTAGCGTTATAGGTCGTGTGTCGACCCTGAGTCGACACAATGTTTGGCCGCTCGTTTCTAGGTTACCTGGCATGCCAGGGTTTTTGTACTTCGTTTGGTAAGTGCTGGCCCCTTCCGGAAACTGGAAGGAACCAAACGGGAGTATTTTAGTTTCTCTTTACTCAGCAAAATTGCTCCGTTTCCTTGACATGGAAAGCATTCTCGGTGAAGCAACATGGCAGCGCGGCACCTCGTTTGTAGGTTACCTGGCATGCCAGGGATTTTGTACTTCGTTTGGTAAGTGTGGTTCCGGAAACCGAAAGAAACCGAACAGGAGTGCTTTAGTTTCTCTTTGCTCGGCAAGACTGCTTCGTTTCCTTGACATTGAAAGCAGTCGCGGTAAAACAACATGTCGTTATAGCTCGTGTGTCGACTCTGAGTCGACACATTGTTTGGCCGCTCGTTTCTAGGTTACCTGGCATGCCAGGTCTTTTGTACTTCGTTTGGTAAGTGCTGGTCCCGGAAATCGAAAGTAACGAAACACGAGTGTTTTGGTTTCTCTTTGCTCGGGAAAACTGCTCCGTTTCCTTGACATGAAAAGCAGTCGGCGGTGAAGCAATATGGCGGCGCACAGTCTGACCGAAGCTGAGATCCGGGCGTCTATTTCGGCTGATTTTGATGATGGTGACCATAAGAGCGATGCAATTTCTGAATCTGGCGATGAAAATGATATATTCGTGAGTGGTTCAAGTGACGATATTGATATCGGCGTCGCAAGAAATCATGGAGGAGGCGATAACATTATGTGAAGCAATCAGGGTCAATCCAGGCATTTGCTTTGAATGCTTCCACACACTCAATACATACCGTTAAGAAAGTTAAAAACATTATTTTGTGTCATGTAAATGCCATACTTTCATTAATTTTGTACTTCCTTCCTGTATATATTGTTACAACCAGTACTTAATACCAGGTTTTAAAATATGAAGAATGCTGACAGAAATAAATACGAGTTGGGAGAAACCGGGACTTACAATAATTCGAGTGGAAAGGGTTAAAGATCTAACCTTATAGGGCTGAGGGTTCCTAAGCAATTCTTACACAATTTGAAATGATGCTCTTCTTATAGAAAATACTGTTTAGGTTTCATAGCTAGTGAAGTGTTTTACTCATTGGTAGTACTCAATTCTAGGGGAAACTAGATATAAGGTGAGCTATCTCCTTATGTATGCATATATATGTATGATAGGTTGTTTTTATTTGTGATTTTGTTGATCCATTGCTGAAGGCTTAATCGTAATTTGATGATGTTTTAAGTGGCAGAACTTTGTGGTCATCTGCCCCTTTTAGCACATTGCAAATACAGACTTTAGTTATTTAAAATGGAAAGTTCTAAAAATTTAAATAATTTAAAATTATTACAATAAAACAAAAACAATCAAAAATTGAAAATTAGGCTAATAATTATAATAACTTGACAAACCAAAATAATTTCAAAGAAATCAGTATTGACCCACTGACAACCACAATAACTACCTATAGACAGAAAATCAACTCACACAAGTTCATACCGAAGGAATATATGGCAAAAAATCTGAAATAAAAAATGCTTGGACACAAGAAAGGTGACCGAGATCCACACACTCTGTTAAATGGTTTTACCATGGTAGATAGCACTATAATAAATTAATAGCCTTGGTATTGTTAGAATATTTGACACAGTGAAATAATAGTATTTCATTATTTATTCTGTTCTGATATTTATAGGAAACACATGTATTATTATTTAAATTCTTTACTCTTGATCAAGTCCCCCACTTGCAGATGTAATTTCTCTCCCCTCCCATATTGTTTAAAAAAACAATTTGAGGGTTTTAGGAACCAATGATAATTTAAAGGATTTTGAAGGCAACATCTCGTTGATACCTTCTCATTCATCTACAACTACAGTTAAGTGAAAAGAGGAAATTTTGCATGTTAGTGATTTAGCAATGGGTCAACAATTTGTAATGTACAGGATAGGTTGGTTGCTTTAGACGTTGTGCTCTCTAGATCACTTGTACTATAGTTTTGAAGAGGATAGCAGGATAAGACTGTGCAAGTCCCACTGAATAGAGTGGTCATCAAGACAGCATTTGGATAACAGAAAAAGTTTATTTGCTAGTAATAAAGTATTAAACATAAGATTCAAATATTGAAGAAAAGTTTGTGCTGCCATAGATGGGTGGCCCCAGAGACTTTGAGGCAGAATGAGGGTCAAAATCATATTGAAAAGAGGATTGGTGCTATATGTTTAAAATGAATGTGATACAACATATCATAAGACAGAGAAAGTGTCATATTTACTTGTTTACAGCGTGCACCTCAAATTGAACTGATTTTCTTAGTAGAGATGATGATGATAGTTGTTTTAAGGGGCCTAACATCTAGGTTATCGACCCCTCTTAGTAGAGAGAGCTCTGTGCAGTGAACAACAACAAAAAAAAGTATCTCAAATATTTAGTATGGCAAATCCGGATCAAAGTTTGTATTCAACAAATTCATAACTATTTTGTTTGACTGTTGTTTACCTATATTATAACTTCTTGAGAAGCACATGTCATCTTTTTAGACTTTCATGACCATTATCGAAAGTTTATTTTTTACCTTGTACTATCTTTCAATTAATAGCATACATCCAAAAATGCCATAATTTTGTAAGAATAAATGATTTGTTGCTCCGAGTACTATATTTAACTAAATATGGATAGAGTTTCTTTCCAAATTATACTGTAAAATACAGTTAAGAAGTTGCATGACCACACTGCATGCATTGTAAATGATAAATGAAAGTATCACAGTTAACACTTGTCAAATATTTTGATAAAATAATGTGAAGTATCATAACTTCCTCTCCCTACAAACTTATGGCAGTTACTGCGTCGTAGGCTTTGTACTTTCTTTCATGAAAATAACTACTGTAGGAAGTAATAGTAACATAATATTCTGGATTTAATTCCCAGTTCACATCATGATTTCTGGATGGGAACTATATTTATGGAGAGGAACTTCATGCTGTGCACAAGTAAATATCTCATCTTCAAACATATTTTGGAATGTCATCAAAATATTTCTAAGAATCTTTGTTATAAGATTGTATATTTTTGAGGCTGGAAGGTTGTCAGTAAAGCATAAAAGTGCTTGGCATGTTGAGTATTTTACTAAGAAGATAGGAACTTCCCTGATATCATTTATATGCACTCCAGACTTCACTCGCAGCGCTCGCAATGCCGACAATGGTGACACACACCTCTTGCAGCATGTAATAAGTTTTTCAATCTGATACCCATTAAAAGTATTGTTAATTGATTATTTCAATTTGAATATTACTGAATGTTTTTGCACATAGACACCAAACACTTCATTGTTCTGTACAAAGAAATTGAGGCGATGGGTGCAATAACAACTTAAGTCTGAAAACACTGTTTTGAGAAAATCGCTCCTAAAGTTTTGAAACACTGTAAATGTCTGAGTTTTTCATTTATGGATACATTGATTTATACACACCATTTAAAGATAGTCCTTAACAATATATCAATTTTCACTGTGAATTTAAACTTTACCAGTTCTTAAATATTTTAATTCAAATATGGATTGACTTAAGTCGTTATTGCAGAGACTGACAATCAGCATTTTAAATTACCATTTATGGATAGTAGATTCGTTCAAATTAATTTAATTCAAAAAGATATCTAACGTGTACTGCACAATAAGTATATTTTTATAATAAAATTATAATGTATATAGCCTACAGTATATATAAAATTAACACCAAAAACGTAATTTTGAAACGATTCTTTTCATAAGGCACCTTTGAAAGTATCACTGCAATTATTTTACCTAAAAAATAAATAAAAAGGTGTACAAACACAGCCTTTTTTTTATAATCCTGTGTAATTAGTACATTTAAATGCAAACGGATATTCAGATAAGGCTTAGTATGGTTACATTCATGCATGAACTCTGGTTCTGTTTACCCAATTTTAATCAGAAAATAATGATTAAATGAATAGATATGCATCGGCATTGCCTTGATAGGATAGACTAAGTGAGGTAAAACTGTATTTATATAATAATAATGATAATAAAACAACAGGAGTTTATGGACATTCAATGGTTTCCTCAGCCTCACTGATTTCACTTTGCAGTTCACTTTCTTCCGCAACAGTCTCTTTCTTTAATATGTGCTTAAGTGCATCTGCATTCACCGATGATTTTCTTTGGGGAAAAAATGAGTGGCAGTTTCTCTTGCAACAATTTTCAGTGTAACTAAATACTTTCTTGGAAACCTTCTTGCCACTAGAACTCACATAGCTATCACCACGATTCCTCTTGGCTTTGTTCTGCACGCGTTTCCAAGAGTCTCGCTAAAGTAATCTCTTCTTTCCTTTATTCTGCATTTCCAAATCCGATCCTTCATTTAACTTCTCATGTTTAATATCATCAAACTGATCACACATCTTTACAGAATAACAATAACAAAACCACACGCAAGTCACAAGACAACACTCACTGATTTCCGCGCGTGTGCGATACCGGCGCTCCAAACGCCTAAGTCGGCCCAGCTGTTCGCCGGAAGAACGACTTGCTACACAGCTGTATATAATGCAAGCTTCTGCCATCTAGAGTTGATATAACGAAATAATATTTGGAGGATAGATGAAGAACACATTGGGGATTACAAAACTGAATTCGCCAGAAAAACGACTTGAGTCGACTTAAGTGGTTATTGCACCCAGCGCCTCAATTATGGATTTTCATTTAACATGTAATGAACTATGTTGCAAGTCTTTGGTGTGGTAAGTGTATCAAAATCTGTATTACTTTTATTATTTGTAATTACAGCAAGCCCTCACTATGTGACAATTTGGACTGCTTTTCATTTCTACGGTCCATGCGAAGTAAATGATATATATCTTGTGATTTCTTATATGCATGATCGAGATACATGTATTAGAACTGTGTTATGGCAATTGCGTTAGGAAGGTATCCTTTTCACTTCGAGATATCTTCAGAATGGTGGAAGCAAGTGAGCCACCAAGACTTTCTAACACCTGGCCTAGTCATGTCAAGAGATGGATACATATTGTGCAATAGCCTTACTGCTGGGACTTTAGGTTTCCTCTTTACCCCTCACAAGCAGTGAGTTCCTTTCAAAACCACATCTGTCCCTGACTCGTATGGTTTTAACACAGAACACATGATCCGACCATGATGCATTCATACAGGTTGATTTTTCTAACATTTTGCAGTGGCCAATACAATCTCAAGCCATTGAGACAGATACAGTATATGATAAAGTAAAATGAATGTGTTTTGCATGAATTGTCTTTTGTGGTGGAAAAATATGCAGTGATTGGAAGTCATTTTTGAAAGCCTTTCTCTGGGCGTGGCACTCTATGGGAGTGAAACTTGGACTGTTCGAGCAGCAGAAAAGAGGAGAATTGAAGCGTTTGAAATGTGGTGTTACAGGAGAATGTTGAAGATCAGATGGATAGATATGGTTACAAATGAAGAGGTATTGAGACGATTGGGAGAGAGGAGATGTTTCTGGTGACTGCTAATGAAGAGAAGAGATAGGCTAGTAGGACACATACTAACAAGGGGACCCTACGGCAATCGGATTTTTGTAATTTTTCCCGCTTCGGGAACGTAAAGTTCAGACCTCGAACAATAATTTCTCAAAGCTGTTCGATGCCATATTCATAAATTCTCGAGAAAATCGACTTCGAAGTTTTCCGAGCGCTTCATATCCCGTAAAGATGTTACCGAGTTTGAGCAGGACGCATGGGTCACCCGGTAAGGTTCGGGCCCAGTAATCGCTGGGACTCTAGTTCAAGTCTCGCTTCGGGCGCTATATATTTTTTTTCTTTCTTTCAATTCATATACCACTAATGTGATTGAAATATAAAAATCATCAAGTCTGTAATAATTCACAGATATGTAATTATAATTTCCAATGAAAAAACGCACGTCTCATTTCTAATTATATCCTATTTGAAATTGCGAATAAGCGACAAAAATAATATCCAGCAATAGTATTCACACCTTGTAGATTACCGTAATAAAAATACAAATAGAAGATTAAATTAATGTGAACAATGGAATGAGTAAAATTGAATGTGATGAAATATTTGAATATGGCGGTTTCTTCGAGATCTGTCATTATTTCGAATAACAGTCCTGCGTGTATCGTTTGCCTTTGTCACGTTTTTCTACCTGCGAAGTGGGCACAGATGCTCTAGCACAAAGGATTTGTGGGTGTTCCAGGACGGGTGGAAGGGATACATACCACGTCATTCGCAAGGGATGCATGATCGAAGTAGCATTTGACCGTTGGTTTCCAGAGAAGCAGATATTTTTTCTTTGCGTGGTGGGTGATTTTTTCTAACATACGATCAAGAGGACGACAATCCGCCTGATGATGATTTATATATTTCAATCACACTAGTAGTATATGAATTGAAAGAAAAAAAATAGCACCCGAAGTGAGGCTCGAACTAGCGTCCCAGCGATTAGTGGGCCCGAACGTTACCGGGTGAACCACGCGTCCAGCTCGAACTCGGTAACATCTTTACTGGATATGAAGCACTCTGAAAACTTCGAAGTCGATTTTCTTGAGAATTTATGAATATGGCATCGAACGGCTTTGGGAAATTATTGTCCGAGGCCTGAACTTTACGTACCCGAAGTGGGAAAAATTACAAAAATCCGATTGCCGTAGGGTCCCCTTGTAAGACACCAAGGAATAGCAAAGTTAGTTATGGAAGGAAGGGTCGAGGATAAGAACTGTAGAGGTATACCAAGATTAGAATATATTAGATTGTCTCGGATGTAGGGTGTGGTAGCTATGTAGAGATGAATCGATTAGCTCAGGACAGGGGAGCATGGAGGCTGCATCGAACTAGTCAAAAGACTGAAGACTCAAACAACATACTTATTGTTAACGAAATACAATGCCATTAAACATGTGGCAAAATGGTTTAAGTATTTTGAAATCACATTTTGAAGTCGGCTATGAAAAAGCTATAAGCTGTTTTTGATTCCGAAATAAAAATAACCATATAAATTGATGGAAAACTGTCATGTATTTAATGCAGCAACAAAAAATATAAATTAGCTGAGAACTGTTGTTGTTACAACATGAGTGCAAGAAAAATATTTTAAGGTAACATGAAATGAGATAACCAACATACTTTGCTTTGTAATAAAATATACTAATTTATGGACACCCTATCAAAATTTCACAGAAGTAACTTAAGATGGATTAACTATAGGGAGTTTTTTCTCAAAACTTTCTTTCTGTGACTTATTTAGTATTACAAATAACCGATTCAATTGTAGCTCTTGAAAACTATTTTAGAAAATGTTTCTATAATTTGGACTTGAACTAATTCGGGTCAGGTCTCATCACCATTAATCTGAAATAGTGAGAGTTTGCTGTACAATTTTTGGTTAACCAACATTCCATTTTATCTGCTGTATCGTATTGCATGTTGTTTCCATTGTGGAGTACGCAGCAGTGTAGCGAGCATGTTAAGTCATGCTACACAATTGCAGTGGGGCAAGTGTGATCGTAAACAAATGTTTTCACTCGTTCTAAAAGCCATGGCACTGAGAAGTGAATTTAATTTCTTTAAAGTTTAAGTTTTGTCTCTACATGATTAAAATGACTGTTGAGTAAAGCTGCATATTCATCAGGCGAGCCAAGCCTGTAATGTAACAGGGAATGAGGTTGAGTGCATAATCCAAGTCATAAGGTGGCACGACACAATAAAACAGTTAATGTCAACATTTTCAGCAATACACTAAAAGTAAAATACGGGGTGTTTGAAAAAGAACTCCCTAGTTTTAATGTGTCCTAGAATCTGTACAAAGAGACATACACTATTCTAGCTTGTGGTGTGTGATTTATCAACTCTCCAAGTTCGACTCCCCTGCAGTTGTCAGGTCTGCTTGACCTTGAGATGGCCCCAGTGCTGTTTGTTTCCTCTGTTCTCTCAGTTCAGTCCAGGCGTGCATGCATGCAGTGCAACTCAGTAGCAATGTGTACTCCGCAACAGAAAAAGCAGTGTGTTATTTGGCTTGTGAAAACTGAGTCAGTTATAACAGTGCAATGTAATTTTAGACGGCAGTATGGTGGTGAACCACCTACAGCTAAAACTATCCGTCATTGGCTAAAGTCTTTCAAGGAAACCGGTAGTGTTTTACAAGCAAAATCATCAGGTAGACCGAGAACTTCTGAAGATGTTGTTGAACAGATCCGTGTTTTGTGTGTTCGGAGCCCGAAGAAGTCATTGGTCAGACGTAGTCCACAATTAGGAGTGCCTAATGGTACTGTGTATGATGTACGAAAAAGACTTAAGTTGTGCCCCTACAAATTGCAACTGTTACATGAAATAAAAACTGCTGATAAAATCAAAACTTGGAGAGTTGATGAATCACACTCACAAACTAGATTAGTGTATGTCACTTTGTACAGATTCTAGGACACATTAAAACTAGGGAGTTCTTTTTCAAACACCCTGTATGTTTGATAACAAGAAGGCTGCAGCTTTACTGTTATGCAGTGGTATGTTGCTACTTATGGTGGCATACTGAATCATGGAAAAAGGACCGGATCAGAATTACTGGAAGATTTAAAGTCATCTTATATGTATCTGGCCAGCTGACAAGACTATTATTTTCTTTCCATGCATTCTCAGTAATGTCTCTTATAATTATAATAGTTGGTCACTAGGATCCCAGAGAAAGAGCATAACACCCAATTCAATCAGTATTGTCTGAGTCATCTTACTTGAACCGTTAAAAAGCAAGTTATTTATCGATAAATGGATGACGATCAGCTCATGCTGCCAATTTTCAAGTTACCATACTTTACAAGTACCAGTTTTGGTGCCTGGTAACAATGAATACCCTAATTCAAACCAACAGCAAGAAGTTTTTCTATAAATCACCATGTTTGTAGTTTTTATTTATTTAGCACATGACATTTTAACACTCAAAGCACATAGACATTAAAAATAAACAAAGAAAAATACATGATGGACACTGTTCCAGCAACCCTTGCAGAGTGTAGTCAAGGTTCTAGAGGCAGTCGACTACATCAGGAGTCGCATCAATAAAATCTTGCCTCTCGCCTGGGTAACATCTGATGGGACACTCGGGGGCGTAGTGGTCAAGCTGTTGGCCTCTCACCACGGTGAACTGGGTGCAATTCCCAGCCAATGCGTGTGAGATTTTCAAATTGATATGCCATGTCTTGTGGAGGTCCCGTGGCTCATAATCGCGAGATTAACGGTCACGTAAAACTACAATCTTCCTTCTGATGGGACACTCAAAGGTAATGTGATGAATTATATCATTATGTCTGTAGTAATTTGATACAAATGGTAAGGTTACATTGTTAGTAACTTATTTAAGGTGATGCAGACTGTAGCAAGGAAATTTCCTCTGTGTCCTGTCCATCATGCTCGGATGAGGCTTGTGTCATCTGTAAATGCAACGAGCTCCATCCCATTAGATCGAGGAATCCCTTTGTGTTTGTTCTAAAAATTAACCTTTGGTAGGTCAGAATAAGCCTTTTACGAGGGTGCAGAAACATACAGGTTCCTTATATGCGCCTTATGACTTGAAAATGAGACTGCATAGAATTCAAACTTGAACCTCTTACATTCCAGCCACTCATTTCCAAGTTTTAGATGTAGTGGGCATAGGGAAAAACTTTCAGGATATCATTGAGATTAGATCATCATTATCTACTGCCCTCTTCATCCGAGGCTTGGTCATTTTAAGGTCTCGGTGATATAAGCGGCTTAACATCTCTGTTAAAGAAAGCTTTCCAGTCGGTCAACACAAATGAATTAGTATACCGGTACGATGTTTATGAATTACACTTAAGCCTAAATGAACAGGATCTGAAAAGAGCGCTTGACATTCGAAACATGTCATCCAATTAAGTACCCCATTTTGTACATAAAAGCGTGTTATTTTGTAATATCTCGTTTCTTTCAGGTTAGGGCATGTAAATACTTGTTTCCCGCCTAATGTCATTGGGCACAGTTTGTGTTGACCGACTGAAAAGCTTTCTTTAATAGAATTACGCAACACTGAAAAATGGCTTCTATCACTTCAATCAACATCTCTGCCCAGAATGTGGAAGATTCGAGTTAGAATTCTGATTGTGATCTCTTTTTTTGAAGACTTACTCAATAATTATGACCACTCCAAGGTGAG
The DNA here is from genome assembly GCA_946902985.2 of Meconema thalassinum. Taxonomy (NCBI): domain Eukaryota; kingdom Metazoa; phylum Arthropoda; class Insecta; order Orthoptera; family Tettigoniidae; genus Meconema; species Meconema thalassinum. Next base: position 95,793,708 of record OX336400.1, on the reverse strand, counting down.
CTATTATTCTCTTCAGTCATTTACATGTTAAGAGTGTCATCATGTAACATAACAGCCTTGGTTGCTAGTAGACAGATAGATGTGAGGTATACAATACATACTGTCACATACTGCTATGGTCCTACTAGGCCTTCCCCATCCTCCCCACCATTTTTTTTTTTTTTTCTCCATCAGATGCTAGAAGAGGATTGAGTATAATGTCTGCCTGCTAACAGTGTCTTCATAGGATTCGAATGCATGAGAGGGGGGTAAATAATCTTGTTACTTTCAAGATTTAATGAAGATTTGGGTTTGATTCAGCATATTTCTTGCAGAACATCTGCCTCTTTAGTGTGTTTGACATCCTAAGTGTATTTATAATATGTGTCTATTTAATATTAATATTGGCTGCCCAATATAATTGGGATTATGTTCATGTGCTGATCTATGTATAGGATAGAAATTGTAATTGTATACACTCACTGATATACAGTATTGCAAAAAGAAAGAAGAGTTGGATCGTGGCTATTGTGCTATTGACTGTTGATTGTATCGACTAAAGTGTACTGAAGTTTCTATTATATTGTAATTGCTATAAGATAAGATATGTAAAGCGATTTCATATGGTTGTTGAAGATACGAAGGCTGGAAAGAAAGTCATCACCGTCATCACTTTGCACTCGGGGAACAATTGAGGGCATTGTTGTTAGCAGTATGCTCCAAGTTGGAACAAGGGGATACTACTACAGATTTCTAGAACATCATCTTCGTCTTACACTGCAGAGGAAACACATCCACCCATTGTCTTGGACAATAATGCCCACTGTCAAAATGCCGCTCCTGTGAGGGAATTGTTAGCATGATGGAAATGGGAAGTCCTGCAGCATCCACGCTATTCACTGTGCATGAATCTCTGCAACTTCTATATTTTCCCCAAAGTAAAGAAACTGCTCCGAGGGAAGTGGTACCATACAGGAGACTTCATGCAGTAGAACGTTGAACCTTATTATCCTCACATGTTTTACGACCAAGCTTTTGTTTTCTTCTTTAAATCCATTTTTACTGGATCCTCATTTCCCTATTCTCCTAGAATATCAATGCCATGGCTTAGGCATCATCATATTCTAGTTTTCCCTTCCAAACTTGGTTTTATGAAATTCAATAGCATTATTCAATATGTTGCATAACATAATTGTATGGTTTTGTTGAAAAGAATAATATATCTGGCAGAAAATGAAACAAGTACAAAAATGGTGCAGAAAAAAAGGTATTACGTTCGTAATTGATTTATTTATTCCCCCCCTCCCTCCAAAAAAAAAATTAATGAGTATTCTGTATATCTCTACTTAGTATAAAACAAAGTACCCGATTTTTGGATGTTACGGGTAAACTTGAGAACCACTGGATGGATTTTGATGCGGTTTTCATCATTCTGTAAAGGATATCTCGAGGATAATTTCTGCAGAAAATTATTTATTTATGATCAAAGGAAGCCGAACAGTAGCGATTTCAGTGGAAAAGTAAAAAAAAAAAACTGGCGTCCGAGCGCTTTGTAAGCTTTCGCTGGGAAAACCATTTAAAATATCTAAATACTATGAGTGTAAGAATTGTTCAGCATGGAAAGTTCTACAAAAAAGTCAGCGAGAGCATATGTCTATCTTCAATACATCGCCCACTATAAGTGTTTTTACGTTTGAATTTCTTCCAACCATGTCCATTCAACTACTGAGGCGACAGTTTACGAGCTAGCTAAGGGCGAGTCTATCACCCCATCATCCCTGTTACAGCCTAGCTAGCAGGCGAACCTATTGCCCCAGATACAGCCAGCAGCAAACCGTTGAGTCGTGTTGAGTTAAGACTTCTGAGAAGGGTGGTTGAGTTTGGAGTTTCCCTGGAAGTGCTACTCGGGTTTTCTACATTTCGCCTGTGAAACACAGTCAAGTTAAGATTGGACAGAAGGGGGATTTGAGTTTCATTCACCTCGCCATTCCCTGGAAGTGGACGGAAGGGCGATTATATTATATTATACTGATTGGGATATAATCTCTGCTTAGTAAGTCCCCGATTCTTGGATGTCACGGGAAACCTCGAGAACCACTGAATGGATTTTGATGCGGTTTTCACCATTCTGTAAAGGATATCTCGGGGAAGGTTTCTGTAGAAAATTATTTATTTATGATCAAAGGAAGTCAAGCACTAACGATTTCAGTGAAAAGGTCGAAAAAACTGGCGTCCGTGCGCTTTTTAAGCTTACGCTGGGCAAACCGTTAAAAATATCTATATACTATGAGTGTAAGAATTGTTCAGCATGAAAAAGTTCTACAAAAAAGCCCGGGAGAGCATATCTCTATCTTCAATACATCGCCTACTATACCGTAAGTGTTTTTATGTTTTCGATTCTTCCAGCAATCTCCATTCAGTTACTGAGGCGACAGTTTACGAACTAGCTAAGGGCGAGTCTATCACCCCATTTACAGCTTAGCTAGTGGACGAGCTTATTTCCCCAGATACAGCTAGCAGCAAACTGTCGAGTCGTGTTGAGTTAAAAACTTTGGAGAAGAGTGGTTGTGTTTGGAGTTTCCCTGGAAGTGCAACTCGGCTTTCCTTCATTTTGCCTGTGATCTTTTCGTTCCGCAAAATTCACAGTCAAGTTAAGATTGGACGGAAGGGGGATTTGTGTTTCATGCACCTCGCCAGTCTTAAATTACGTCTGACAAGAATTTGTTGCACATGCATCTCCATGATAATATAATTAATAGTCCAGTCAGTGATTTTAACCCATCATGCCGAGACATAAAACGGATATTGGTCGTTGTTCATTGACATTGGAAATAAAGCGTTTCTCACGTAATGCATTCATAACTGTTCCCGGGCGAAGCCGGGTCGGGTTGCTAGTATTTGATAAATAGACTTAATACAAATCATCACTGTACTTTCTATGGCTCTGTATTGACTTGAAATAACATTTTTTTAAATTCATAAAGAATAATTTTAGCAGATCAGCATTTTCAACATTAAAATGTCTAACATTCACATTCTTAAAATGAGTACATATTTCATACTAACCAGTTCTTCTTCAGCTTGCACATTCATGTCAATTACGGTACATTGATTAAAACTGTACCTTATTTAGTTCTTTTTGCATGCACTTAAAAAAAAAACATTATTAAAAACCACATTTTAAAATTATAACATATTTATGACTTGATAACTTTGGGGAGTTCACCTGTCTCTTCCTGCCAACTTCTATATTTGCTAATAGCAAATCCCAAGATAAACTTGGTAGTTTGAAATATGTACTCATTTTAAATGTGTGAATGTTATAAATTTTAATGTATTGACAAGACTGATCAGCTTAAAATATCCTTTATGGATAATATATATATATATATATCGGATAATCCAAACAAATTGAAAATCTGAATTACTCCTGGTTCCAATTAGTTCAGATCGATCTTCTACTCTACTTCTGTTACAGACATCAACAAAGGTGTCATTGCTACTGGTATCCTGCACCTTCTGCTGAAGGCCCGTAGAGGTATGCTGATTTAACAATAAATGGTTCGGTGTGTATACACACATGTAGCTACTATTGTACAGTACTTACTTTCCAACCCTCGTACCATATATAAATCTTGAAATACTTGCTTGTGCATATGGATAGTGTACTTGTAACCATAAATGTATTTTACTCTACTTAATAGATTCACTGATATTGGTCGTTTAAAGAGAAATGAATTTACTGTATTTTCAACTGTCATAGATTTAGGATGAAGATTGTGTTTTATTTAATGGTGTATACAAGCTGTATTAGCTCAGATGGTTAGAGCATTGGTTACTCCAATGATTGCACTCCCTCTATGCTGCATAATTTAATATAGCAACAATGGATGCTTGCTGTATTGATTATGTAGGTTGCTTGGATCTACAGAAGTAAAAAGCTTATTTCCATAATTTTGGCTTGATATTCCAAGACTTGCTTCCTATATAAATTAATGGAAATCTCTACAGGACACTTCAAATAACTGCAGCGTTATATGTTTTCATATTTGATATCGAAAAATGTGGTGGTATTATGGTGTTTTGACATCATGTCAGTTTTATTAAAGGAAACCTAGAGACTAGCTGCTTCTGGTAATGTTTCAAACTAGAATCGAATGTCATTGAGACCATCTGCCAGTAGGATGATATCTTTTGCAGAAGTGTTTTTTCCTGAAACCCTTTGAATTTATCAGTCTTATCTCAAAATTTACTTTTATTCCAATTTCTTTTGGATTGATCCCAACTTTCTCCATATCCTTCCTCATTGCCTTGTCGCCTTTACCTATAGGTAAAGATTTGATTATTTTTCTTCTTTCTTTGAAGAAGAAAACAGTAAATCATTGGTTTGCTGGATAGTCCTTTCTCCTCCTCCTAGAACTTCATACTTTCACTCTGATTCCTACTTCATTGACCAAGTAATCTTGCCCCTATTTACTTTGGTTTTACTTGAAACCCTCTGAATTTATCATTCTTATCTCGAAATGTATTTCTATTCCCGATTTCTTTTGGATTGATCCCAACTTTCTCCATATGCTTTCTCATTTCCTTATCGCCCTTATCTTGGCGATATAGGTAAAGATTTTCTTTATTAGTCTACTCTTGCTAATTCTTGTGAGATGAAAGGATTAGGCACTCCGACATAAAGATTATTTATAATTCACGAATTGTTTTAGGAACTACATTAAGTTTAATTACAGTCCAGCTGCTGAGTGTCCGGCTCTGACGTTTGGTGATGGTGGGAGAAGAGGGGTAAAGAGAACAATATAGCCAACCTATGGGAGTGAGAAGCAGTTAATAGAAGCTTGAAACTTTCCATCAGTGTAATTCTTCTCTAGCGTATTCACTATGTAACGTGGAAGTCCCACACCCTATTTGCAATTTTATGCATCATTTTGTTATTCCGACGTTTTGCGGTTACAAAACCTAAATTCTTCGATTGCAGTGGAATTCCATCTATGTTGGCAAAGTCTCTTACTGTCATGAAGAATGTTGTCACCTGTACCAATCAGCGGCTTTTCCAGCAAGCCGGTCTTTAAATTTAGCTCGATGTTGCAAGGGCTCTCTTCTGTTGCTCTTTGTGCTAGTACAGGTTTGTTGTTTTATTGTCTTGTGTGTGCACACTTACCGGTTAACTGTGTGTAATTATATTACTTTAGTAATATGGTCAGCGGTTCGTCAGAATTCATTTAAAAACATGTGAAATGTTTTATGTAGTCCATGCTGTTTAATATTTCACGGTACACAACCGGCAACGCTGTCTCCCTCCCTCATGAGAAATGTCCGAGCCGGACACTCGACGGCTGTACTGTATAGGGGCAGATGACCTCGTAGTTCTGCCCCTTAAAACAAAACTAAGTTTAATTATACATTTTATTCATTGTTTGATCAAACTGGCTTTCATTGATAAAATGGGCATTATCAATAAAATAGTTTTCATTAACTCAATGTGTTCATCTGTCCATTTCACAAAAGTTGTCTGTCTCTCATTTCAGAAAGTCCCAGTTCTTAGTGGGCATTCAATTCTCATAAAGGCATTCCGGCACATAGAGAGATAATAATACATCGTATGGCGTCGGGTGCAAGCTTTGTTATTTGACGCCCAGAGGGTAGCTTGCATGTCAAATTTTGTCATTCCTTGGAATGCTATGGAAGTCGAGGAGGATCTAAGCTCCTTGACACTGTAGCACTTTCTAGTAGAGAATGGAGACTTTGTGATGGCGGAAAATCCCAAGATCAATTTTGCCATTATAAACACGGCCTACTGAATTCAAATGGGTTCTTTAACATGCCGACAATGTATAACATGCCTGTTGTGATCACTTACCATGGCCAGGAGCGAATCTGCAAGCTTGGGGTTGGTAGTCTGACACAATAACCACTCCCCACTACCTATGCCTCAATTTGAACCATGTACTCTCCATCTGAGCTACATCAGTTTGCGAGAGAAGAGAGAGAATATAGGGAGTTAACATAAATATGTAGTTCTTATAGATGTGTGTGCCAAATATATTGGATGTGTACACTGGATGTTTAAAGCTTGCTATTGAGGTTTTATTTTTAATCTGCAACTCATGACAACAAACCTTGCTGAGTGATATTCAATAAATAGCTCTTCTGCAAGAATACAGTACTTGTGTTTCATATTTCTTCCCTTCATTACTCCTATTTCTATGGGGTCAGGGATGAGTTCCTCAAGTGGCAGTTTTTATGGCTGGTTGCCATCAGATCAAAAGAGATGAGAAATGAAATGAATAAAACATTGGAAATTCTGCCAAGAAATGAGCATTGAGCATGAACTGCCTCCATGCAAATGAGCCACTGCAGCTGAACTTTGGGCTCCATTTGGTCCATGCTTATGTCTTTCCATCATTGCTACAGGGCGCCTGGTAATGTTCTCCGCAGTGGCTACGTGCAGCTGCGAGAGGTTGCGTCATCAGTTTAGTTGGCAGCACTGTGTCCTAGAAAGGGGGACTACCGCGCGTGTGGGCTGTAGGCTGTGTGTATGTCTTCAGTGTGTAATGTAGTAAGCGAGCGTTCAGATAGATTATTGGAAGAGTGCAACAGTATACAGGCGGTAATGTTTACTACTGAAGAGCGAGTTTTTTTTGATGGAATACGTTTTTCGCAAAGGCGATCGGTTTACAGAAAATGTAAAATTGAGATTTCAGGCACGGTTTCCTAATTCAAAGTGTCCAAACCATGATACCGTTCGGGATTTGACAAGTGAATTTTGTATGACCGGCTCAGTTTACGATGTACCGGCCTACGCTTTTAATAGACGAAAAGCTTGATGAAATATTCCGCAGTAAACTTTAGTGAAAGTTTTCGACAATATGTGTAGACGTGTTGATGTCTGTCTTCGAACACTTCCAGCATCTGTTATGAATGGCTGTGGCGAGTACCAAGTTTACTGTTTGTTATGATGCAAGCGGCAGCCGTGCTGCCAACGTAACTGCTGTAACTAGCTCTCGCAGATGCATCTAGGCCCTGCGGAGAACATTCCCGGACTCGCTGTATAATATGGTATGGAACGTTGAACCATTTTAAATGTGGGTGTATATGCAAATGCATTGCATTTTATGGATTGAAATAATCCTGAATACCTTGGTGTTGAATCACCTGGGAAAGATGATGGAAGTCCAGTTGGCTATCAAGAAATGTAAAGTTGGAGTATTTCGGCCATGTAATGTGGAATGATAAATACAGAATCCTTGAACTCATCATCCAGAGCATAGGAATTCTAGCCATTTGTAATCTTTTCAGGATGGGTCATGGAAGGGATTTTGGAAGGTAATTATAGAAATGATATTCCAACATGCCTGAATTACTCTTACCTGAACCTTGTGCTTGAAAAATCTATTATACTGGTATGGACTCATAGCTTTGTCCTTGTTCTGCTGCTCGCCAACTTTCGCTAGGAGATGGCACATAAACACTACTAATGAAAACCAACGCATACAATAACATAATATGTCAAAATCAACCATAGATTACAACACAACAATTATTTTTGAATCAAGGACCATCAACATTTTCTATATCGCATCAAAAATTTTCATGGGAGCAGAGGATAATAATTACAATAAACATTCCAACCTATCCTCCACTCAGCAAAGAGTTTTTTTCATCTCATAGAAAAACCATATCAAGATTTTTAAAGAACAATGTTTAGTCTATTTATGAGAATCTTATTAATATAATACGCTAAGGTGCATGTTTCACAAAACTCAAGCTCCTAAACCAGAGGGAGTAAGAAGCTGTGGTTTGTACCAAAATCTACCAAATCGTCTCAATAGTACAGGAAAAATCTTACATTTCTTGAAACGTCAACGGAAATATTTTTGTTTGTTAAAAAAATGCTTTTAAACAAATAAACAACACGATAGCCCCTGCGAGAATTGTACCGCGTACAGCCCGCATAGCACTAGAGCCGTGCGGGTAGTCTGTACACATGGGGCGCACACAACCCATTATGCGCGAGTTCTCGCACGTGTCTGCTAGTATAAATAAATATAATAATCCCTGGCACTACAGCCCAGGATGGCCTAGGCCTACCAAGCGACCGCTGCCCAGCCATCTAGCCTGCAGTTATTGGGGTGACGCGTGGTCAGTGCGTCGGGTCCCCTTGGCCGTGAATCTTGGTTTTCGTGACCGGGCCGGGGCGCTGTCTCAATGTCAGACAGCTACTCAATTGTCCTCACGAGGCTGAGTGCAGCCCGTTCCAGCCCCCACGTCAGTTTCTAATATCCCTGACATAGCCGGAAATCGAACCCAGGACCTCCGGGTGAGAGGCAGGCGCGCTACCCCAGCACCACAGAGCCGGCCTATTTGTGAGAATACAAACACAGAATGTTTTTTAGATTTGTCATTTTTCAAAAAAATATTTTATATTTTCAAATTAAGACCATATTTGTGACAGATCGGTTTTAAAAAATATATATTTTATAAGAAATGATAATAGGAAAGACAAAGACAAAAGCTTTGCTCGTAGTTTTCCATTAGTTTCTTCTTGTTTTCTTTGAAAAACTGAAGGAAGGCCATACATAGTGTGGCCGAAACTAGTATTTAATTAATAAATATTAATTTAACAATTTTATTGACTTGTAAGGTGTATTAGATTTATTAAATACCTGTAGGTATTTCTTTTTAGATTGTCAATAAGGAAATAATAAATATGATTAAGTTCATATCATTACGAATGTAAATGGGTTAGGAAATAAAAGAACCCTTTGTTTGTTAAAACTTAAAATAAATACATGTTTATTTTTTTCTTAGACATACATCAACATAAATAAATAAGACTTTAAGCTTCCAAGGATAAATCTCTAAACTCATAAATTTAATTTCTTTAGTAAGCTATTGACAACATATTACCACACAACTGCTCTAAATTTTTTATTGACACAAATGCTCTAATTTTTTCGTTGACATCAAGTTTCAATGCACTACATAACAAAACATGTACTGTATATAGCTCAAAGATGAACACAATCCCATCTCTTTGTTTTCCCAATTTTGTATGAAGCGAATATTTCTCCAACTGTCTGTAGCCTAACTTTGGGAAATTCATATTCCTTACTAATTACTGGAGCCTAGCTGTTTGGGCATCACTAGGATAGACTCCAACTTTGTATGGGCAGTGCACGTATTGAGTAGAAAAGAAGTTCCACATAGTAAAATTGGGTTTCCGTTTAGCTATTACTCAAGAAACAATGGAGTGCCGTACACTAAAATGCTCGTATTCTTAGAAGTTGAAGGAAAGGTAAAGTTTAAGGAGTAATAACTTGATTAATGCATTTATATTCTTTTTACGAAGGGTCATGAAAGGGATTTTAGAAGGAAATTAATGAAATTATATTCCTAAAGGTCTGAATTACTCTGACCTGAAGTGAAGGATAAAGTTTGAAGGAGCCTTATGCATTTATAATTTTTCAGACAAAGAACACACATTAAATCATTAAATGATGTTTTTTGTGGAATTCAATGTTTTTCTCTTATTTATACATGAATTTATGAGACCTTAGAAATCAATGGTTCTAAAATAACTTCATTTCAAGTGAATGAATTACAGAAATATTCTTTGCTTAACCCTTGTGTGGTCGCTCAAAAAAAAAAGAAACTTATTTGGTTGTGCTCTGTCAAAAAGACCTGGTATTATTAAAAGCAGGTAGTTACTGACTTTTCTTTCTTAACCCATAGTGCAATACGTAATAACAAATAAATGAGACAATGAAGCTTAGTTATGGAAGTCATTTATGTATAAGAAATCACTTACATTGTTTTAAATAAAAATATAATGAAATAATGGGAATATACAGTATATATTGAAAATCGGAGAGTTATAGCTAGTCCCATATGCTTGCATTTAGACATCCATTAAATAACTATTTATGATGATCTCGCACTCAACTGCAGAAACGAAAAGACACGGTCGCGCACAGAGCTTTAGACCGGTTGTCGAAACATTTGCTTGTAGCAACAGAGCGCATTGAGTGAAACTGACAAAGAGTATCACGGTGTTGTTGGGCGAGGGGAAGGGGGAAGGTACTCGAGAGGGGAAAGTCTTGGTGCCAAATCGAGTATGCACAGCACAAATAAACATTAAGCCCGTCTAAAAGGCCGTGGCGCGACCAATTGAGGGGTAAGAAACCTTTTAACTGCTATGTATTTCCAGATGGATACACACCCCTGTGCTGAGTTATTTTCACACATCTTAGCCCCATTCTACATCAAGGCATTAAATCATTTTACATAATTTCCCTTCCCCTATCAATTCTATAGGTAATTGCATTGGATTACACTTTACTCAGTGCTTTCTTTCAGGAGGAATGAGTACCCCGTAAACATTTGAAAACTGTCGAAGAAAAAATATTGGTGCATTTGTATCTAGTCCGGCAAATATAAGTTCCAACTTGAAAGTTCATCGATCAGCTGGCGTCAACGCGCTGTTCACAACAGCTGGAGGAGTTTTTGAGTAATCATCGATTTATCGAATCAGTTTCTTTTGGTCGGCAACTCGGCACTCCGTTCTTATAAGCACGCAGGCTATTGTTTGGAGGCGGGGCAGGTTGTTATTTTGTGCGTATGGTTAGTTTTGAAGGATGAAGAAAATAAAGAACTATTTAACATCCGCCCTGGCATGGAAAAAGCTACAAGTTAATGATTCGAACACGAACAATGACCGGACTTTGCAAATTGCCGAAAATTGCAAGACCGTGATGTTTTGTCTACTACAACTGAGAATACACCTTAATTTGTTTTTAGAAAAAAAAAAAGCACTGATTTTACTCATGTACTCAAATAACTTCCCTTCAGGGACATACTCAGAAAATATTGGGGGGGGGGTAATGGATTTGAATGTGTGGTAAGTAGCTCTAGGGCCTCCCACAGTGAGTGGCAAACAAGACTTTTCGGCCTCATTCCACACAAAACCCTAAAGTGAATTTAGTATCTTCTCTCCCCTACTAGTTGTACTTATTATACTAGGCTATATTTTATACACACACACTCAAAATAGTTCAGGGGTGTTCCATGAGAATAATTTCGGGGGGGTGGAAGGATAGTAAATCAGGATGTACAGTATGTATAGACTACCTTATGTAGGGATTGGCTAAATGGCCACTCACTAGGGGGTTACAAATTAGACATTACCCCTTCTGGGTATGGTAGATATTTAGAAGCGCCAATTCTCGAACTACTACTTGGTCTGTTGTCAACCATTGCAGCCCACAGAAGTCAAACATTGTCATCTCTTTGAACAAATTAATAATGTAATTCACTTTACCAGAGAGATTAAAATATAAAGTAAATGTTTCCATTTTTCCAAGAGCAGATAAGTCTACTTTCAAATGACATTGCCTCAAACAACTGGAATGTGGAACTATAAAGGCACACGAGTAAAGACGAACCGTTTCACAATTAGCACTCTGAAAGTTAAATGAAAAAAGCACATTGAGAACTGAAATGTATATAATGTGTTATAATCTATCCTAATACTGCCCAAACATCCAAGCTCTACTAATTACAAATGCTTGAAATGAAATATAATTTTACTAATTGATTATTTTTAGATGCTAAAATATTTGTTCATAGTTTAACTGTCAGAAAGGTATTAAATCATTTGAAAAAAGTTCCAGCAATGAATTTTCATGACTACTAACAACAAACTGAAGCTTTCAGCTATAGGCTACGTAATGTACAGAAAATACAAGCCATTTACATGAAAGGTAGAGAAATGAAATGTCTGACCCACATGGGACTCAAACTAGTGACCTACAGCTTACAGCTTTATACGCCCTTGTTCTGACGGTCAAACTACTTGTACTTTCTAATTACATGACACAATCGCTGTTCCAGTTATACAGATGTGGTCATGTTAGAATAATATGTTATATTAGTTTTCCACTCGGAGGAATTAATTCTGAAGCAGCATGGTAATGATTCACTTTCATACCAGCATATCTTTAAATAAATACATTCCTTGATTTTGTTTGTACATTTGAGGTACCTTTATATTAAACCGCAAAAGTTGGAAATACATTAAAACAATCACGGTAAATTAGAAGTGAGATGGGCCTGCCATATAATCACTCACAATTGATTGTGTTACTGGATTATAAATATTTATATATAGTCAATGTTGCACATAATTGCTTAGTTACTGAAATGTCTTATACAATTGTTTGTTTACGTATGAGTGTTTTCTACAAAGAAATACAGTAAATCCGGATTAATTGTGTCCGGACCCTGCCGGGACATTTTATAATATTTGTTAAAATATATTAGCTCAAACGGACAATTTACAACATGTTTTCATTCGAGAACATTCGACTCTATATCGATACCAAGGTAAGGTTTTATTGCTTTGGAAAGAGAGTTTGACTCCCATAGTGCATTGGCATTGCTCGTGACGCGGGTACACATGTATCGGGTGTATTGCAATGGCCTTCTCAGTATGTACTAGCCACGCATCTGGGTTAGGTGTACCATAACCAACTGAAGAGACCATTGGTACACTGGGGCGAAACGCTGGCAATTTGCTTGAGCTAGCCGGTACATTTTATAATATTTGTTACAAGGAAATGGGTAAACTGTCGATGATTATTCCATTATTATTGTTTTTGATCAGAACTTGTATGTGCTTTGGGAACTTTAACAAAGACCCGTTGTTAAGAAAGAAACAGAAGAACAGAGCAATGACATATTGACAGGAAATGCCATTTTTATTTCGTCTGGTAAGAAGATTACGAGAATAAGGTAGGCGAGACAATTCGGACGTCTGTTAGAAGGTCTCGCCCGAATTACCTATGTCTTCGCATTTCAACGACCTTTGATAAAAATTAAAATGTATGGATATGACGGGAGGCTATGTGATCTTGTGGTCTGATTCACTACTGAGAGTGAACAGTATGAAGGGGCTTTGATCACCCTTTTCGTAGTATACTCCAGGAGGCTTATTATAGGCAATTTAATTATGTGAGTAAAGTGTTCCTGGTTGATGTAATGTGCTTTCTACCGCTTAGGTTCTTGGTTTAGAATTCATACGTTCTTGTCTTTGGTGACTGCTAAGATTAAGTGGGATTTCACTTTCATTTTCTTGTTTCTCCTTATTTATTATGTAATTTGTCCCTTTCATCTTTAATGTTTTTATTCCCTTTTCAGGGATGTGTTTCTTTCTTTTGTTGCTCTCGTGCTGTTTCTATCCCTTAAGTTTTTTCTCTACCCCAGCACAGAGAGAGTAGTTTGGTCTCATATGGATCCTGTATTATTTATTTTATTGGTTAGAACATATTTGCATATTTGACTTTCTGCCTTCATTTGTGGGGATTGTCACCTATGACAATAGAACCAAGATGGCGGAGGAATTATTTCTGTCAATTTGACTTACCCGATCTTATTTAATGATTTAATAAATTATATTTCTCCTTTTCTTCCTATCCCTTAAGATTCCCTTAGGTTGATACTGGTATAGTTGTGATTTTATTCGTTCCCAAATGCTTACAGTCTGCGTTAAGGGTAAAGGTACTGATGTGATGTGGATCCGAGGAAGGATCAGTGACTGAGTCCTATTTTATGGTTTGTAAATGTTACATTATGTTAAATTCTCAGTGTTAATTAACCAGTTGATTGCTATGCCCATCTATAGATGGTGCACAAGAACTTCACTTTTTTCACAGTCCTCATTCACTCCACAGTAGCGAGTCGATCTCTGGCAGATTCTGCCATCTGTTGGACATTATTAGTACTACTTTAGTTTGGATTTTTGCTACCAGAAATATCTAACAATTCTTCTCGTTGCGTTGTGATTTTAGATCAAAGAATATTAAATTTTTGTACAACTAGAAGCAACAAGTATTACTTGCCTACTGATTGTAGGAAATAATTTTATTTGGGGCCCTTTACCTGGTTTGGAGGTAAAGCAAGCGTGGGCACAAAAAATGTAATTTTGATTTGTCTAAAATAAATCTAAACATAGGTTTTTGATTTTGCATTAGGTTAAAAAAAATACCCAAGTCGTAAAGTGTGGACTGTGGGGCTGTATGGACTTCACGGAGAAGTGTGCAGCCGCTGACCTTCCTTGTATAGTTACTACAAAGATGAGAGCCGTATTGACAAAGTCAAATAAGGGAAGAAGATTCCATAAAACCACAATTCAATAAGATGACATTTTCTTCACACAAATGAAGTTTTCAAACAAATTTCCAAGATTAATTCAGCTAAAATATACCAATATTCGACAGATGAATACTCTGTAGTTTAGAATTGAAAGATTCACCTAAGACGTTACTTACAGTAAACATTAATCATGTATATATATTTAAATAAATAAAAAAAATCAATTTGAAGAACAGTTAATAGACTTTCATATCATTGTTTATGTTTTAAAATTTGAAAATATTAAATAATTTTATGGCATATAATTACAATGGTCTTTTGAGTTTTAAATTGACAAACAATGATAACCTGAAGAAGAGTTATAGGCTACAGTGGCTTGACACATGTACACACAATAATTTCTTAACAAAATATTTAAATATCGACTAGGCTGAAACCTGTGCTTTTTTTAATATATAATTCATAATAATTGTAAGTCAATAAGGAATTTATCTAAGAACTACCCAAAATGGTTTATTTTAAGGCATACTATGCTTATACACACATGGCCAAATTATTAAAATTAAAGTAAAACAAAAAATAATTGGTTCAAAATGATTTAGACGAGTTGAATATTACAATGCAACAAATTGCAAATACAGAAGAAAAAAGGATACTGAAGAACAAACATATAAGACTTATACTAAAAATTAATCAACAAAAACAATATGTCGTATCTGGTGAGGAAAGTGCAGCCAGAATGAAGAAGTTTTGGAAGAGGAGGAAGTTGATAACAGCTAAATTCCCTGTCAATCCGTATATGGCTTAAATGTATTTGGTTTGATTAAAGTGCTCCAATGTGGGTGTAAACTATGTAAATAATAAATAAAATAAAACTTCCCAGTTCATTAACAATTTGTAACTCGAATTAAGATAGTAACTAGTGTTTCACCTTGGAGGCTGGATTTAGACAGCTCCTTAACCCGGTCCATGAGTCAATCCTAATTGGCTACATGGATAATTCTTGCCAGGCGCGTCCACGTCGCGGGGGTGGGCAACGGTACTGTAATATACCATGGAACTACAGTACCGGCTAAGTTCTGGTGAGGACCCAGTCCTATGGGGTATAACATAGGCCCCGTGCACAGGGTTACGTGCGAAGACCTCAACGGAATCTGCAGCGGAGAAGATGGACTTCGGAACGGTGGAGATTGCGGAAGAGGCAACCCAGTACTCGGGGAATAGTATGAGTACAGCATCAATCGGCAGCGTCTGTTTCCCATGTTAGGGGCGGCTGCAAGGGCGTCTGTTCTCTATGTTAGGGGCGGCCTGAATAATAGCTGGCAGTAGCTTCATAAAATGCCTTTGGGAGTGGCGACCCCATCGTAATAATAGCCTAAAATGGAAATGGCACTTCCCATGATTCGGAAAAGGTTAGGGCGTACCCTGCAGGCGACGCGCAGTTCCTTTGGTACTGGGGGAACTGTGAGAAATGGGCGACCAGTAACCGAAATGAAAGTGGGAATCATGAATGTCATGACCCTGACAGGCAAGGTGGAGGAGGTGGTAGACTTCATGGAGAGGGAGAAGGTTGGAATGATGGGGCTGAGTGAAGTGAAATGGAAAGGTAAAGGAAGGAAGAAATTGAGGAAAGGATATACATTATACTGGAGTGGTGGCCAAGAGGCAAAAAATGGCGTGGGACTGATAACCTCGAAACAACTGGAGGAGTATGTTGAAGTGGTAGAGTGTGTGAGTGACAGAATAATGAAAATTAGAATGAAGATGAAGAATGACGTGATGGACTTCATACAAGTGTATGCACCACAGACTGGAAACAGAGAAGAAGATATTGAAGTATTCCTGGAGGATGTAGAAAGAGTAATCTCAGATGTAGAAGTGGTGATCATGGGAGATATGAATGCACAAGTCGGAAATGAGAGACAAGGAAAGGAAGAAGTCGTTGGACCATATGGATATGGGAAAAAGAACCGGGAAGGAGAGGTACTTGTAAACTTTTGTGAAAGGAATGGACTGATAGTGGGTAATTCATGGTTTCGGAAGAAAAACAGCAGGAAAATTACGAGATATGGGTGGGGTGATAGAAGAACAAAATCAGTAATTGACTACTTCCTGGTGGAAAGGACAAATCGCAGAAAGCTGATGGATGTGACAGCTTTACCAGGAGAAGCATTTGATGGGGACCATAGAACTGTGGTGGCAAAATTTAGATGGGGAAAATTGGAAAACCTAAAGGAGATCAGAGAAAGTAAAATAAAAGTATGGAAATTGAAAGACAAAGCTGTACAGGAAGATTTTCAGGAGAGATTGAAGCAACAAATCCCAGTTACTGAAGTGGAAAATGTAGAAGAGGAATGGTCCCACTTTAAAAAGGCATTTGCTGGTGCAGCAGAGAGTGCTTGTGGTAGGACGTCAACAAGAGTGAAAGAGAAGGAGACACCTTGGTGGAATGAGGAAGTGAGGAAAGCAGTGAAAGAAAAGAAGTTTGCATGGAAAGAATGGAACCGAGATCAAACAGAAGAAAGCAAAAGGAAGTATCACAACAGCAAACGGAGGTGTAAGAAAGTGGTAGGAGAAGAAAAGAAGAAAAGTTGGGAAGAATTTACACGAAGAATGGAAACAGGTGTAAGTGGCAGTAAAAGGATGCTGTATGGGCTTCTAAGAAGTAAGAGGAAAGAAAGGGTTATTACAAAGCTGGTGAAAAAGGAAGATGGAGAGTTGTTAACACACCCGGAAGAGATAAAGGGACGATGGAAGGAGTATTTCGATAAGCTATTGAACGTGAGCAATTGTACTGGTGAGATCGAAGTGACACAGCCTGACGACTCTATAACAGAAGATGATATAACAATGCTGGAGGTAGAATTAGCAGTACAGAAAATGAAGATGGGAAAAGCAACAGGGGTGGATGAGATCAGTGTAGAAATGATAAAGGCTGCTGGACCTGTTGGTATGCAATGGCTGTATCGACTGCTAAAGTGTGTGTGGAAACGGAAATGTGTACCAGAAGACTGGGTGAAAGGGCTAATAATACCAGTGTTTAAGAAAGGGGACAAGAAAGTGTGTGATAACTATAGAGGGATCACCCTCATATCACAGATAGTAAAAATACTGGAAAGGATATTGGAAAGAAGAATGAGAAGAAAGGTGGAAGGAGAGTTGCAAGAGGAACAGTATGGCTTCAGGAGTGGAAGATCCACAGTGGACCCAATCTTGAGCTTGAGGCAGGTGATGGAAAAGAACTGGGAATATGGAGAGGATTTGATCATGACTTTCATAGATCTAGAAAAGGCATATGATAGTGTCCCCAGAGAGAAGGTATGGGAAACCATGGTTAAGAAGAGACTGGGAAGAGAAATGTTGGAAATGGTGCAAGCAATGTACAACAACTGTGTTAGCAGGGTTCTGACCCCTGTTGGAAAGACAGATTGGTTTAGGAACAAGACTGGACTAAGACAGGGGAGTGTGCTGTCACCTCTTTTATTCATAATGGTAATGGATGAAATTGTAAAGGAAACAAAGGAAGCATATGGACATAAAGAAATGAAGTTACTATTATTTGCAGACGATATTGTGGTCTGGGGAAGGAACACCGAAGAAGTGCAAAAACAACTAGATGCACTGAACGAAAATATTCAGAAGTATGGCCTGAAAATCAGTATAGAGAAAAGCAAGACCATGGTGATGACAAGAGGGGAAAGACAAGGAAAGGGCATTGTGAAAATTGGAAGTCAGAGTTTGGAAATTGTGGACACGTTCAAATACCTAGGAAGTGAATTGATGCAAACTGGTAGGTTGGACATGGAGATTGGCAGGAGGGTACAGCAGAGCAATGCATTTTATCAAAGTGTAAGAAAACTTGTTTGGGATAAGGAAGTACCAAGGAAAAGCAAGGAGGTAATGTATAAAATGTACTATGTACCCATATTAACGTATGCAGCTGAGACTTGGACCCTGACGAGCAGGCAAGAGAGTAGAATCCAAGCCAGTGAAATGAAATTCCTAAGAAGTATGATAGGTAAGACAAGGAAAGACAGAGTGAGGAATGAAGATGTTAGGAAGGAAGTTGGGATGGGAAAACTAAATGAGAGAATTGAGAAGAATAAACTAAGGTGGTTTGGACATGTAAAGAGGATGGAGGAAAATAGAATACCAAGACAGATGCTGGAGGCAAAGTGCAAGGGTAAGAGAGCAAGGGGAAGACTTAGAACAAGGTGGATTGATTCAGTGAAGAACAGCGTGAGAAAAAGAAATCTGGACTGGGACAAGATCGTGGAAGAAGAATGGTGGAAGGAAAGAGGAAAGTGGAGAAGTGCCATAAATACCCCGACCCGGCAGGAGCTGGATAAGGGGAAATGATGATGATGATGATGATGATGATGAACTAGTGTTTTCATTTTTGTCAATGATGAGAGAGGAATTTCTATATTTTGAGCTATATAATGTTTTATGCAATTACGGCTTGTTGAACCACAGGGATCCTTTCTACCCCATTGTTTTGTGAGAAATTATCAATTCTTCCCACCGTAATCAAAAAATACTTTCATTCAGGAAATAAACAAACATGTTACAGTATTCATAAAGGCAAATAAATAAGATGTTTTATTAACTAAGCAACATTGACTACATATAAATATTTATAATCCAATAACATTAATAATTGTGACCAATAATGTGGCAGGACCACTTCTTATTTTTTTTAGCCTACTTTCGATTTTTGCAAAAAATGAAAGTAGACTTATGAGATCAACACAGGGCGAAAAAAGTGTGTCTGTCTGTGTGTGTGTATGTGTGTGTGTGAGTCTGTGTGTGTGTGTGTATGTGTGTGTGTGTGAGTCTGTGTGTGTGTGTGTGTGTGTGTCTGTGTGTGTGTGAGTGTGTGTACTCTGAATGTCTGTCCCCCCCTATCAATTCGAACACGGTGAATGCGAATTGAACGAAATTTGGTACAAAGGTAGCACTAGCAAAGGACACCTCAGTGTCATGTTTTATATCGCCGCCATCTTGACGGAAACGTAATGGCGGCCACACAAATGTTCAAAGCTTAAATCAAATTACGACTAACCTAATCATCCGATCTCTACCAAATTTTGCAACAACATACCTTTATGGGGGGGGAGCTTCCTTTGACCAAACCAATAGGCCATCAGCGTAATAGTTTGCGGATGGCGGCCATCTTTGTGTGAAAATCGATTCCCCCTATTAATTCGAACACGGTGCAACCGAATGGAACGAAATTTGGTACAGAGGTAGTACTAACAAATGGCACCTCAGTGTCATGTTTTATATCGCCGCCATCTTGACGGAAACGTAATGGCGGCCACACAAATGTTCAAAGCTTAAATCAAATTACGATCAACCTAATCATCCGATCTCTACCAAATTTTGCAACAACATACCCTTATAGACGAAGCATCCTTTGACCAAATAAATAGGTCATTAGCCTAAGAGTTTGCGGATGGCGGCCATCTTTGTGTGAAAATCAATTCCCCCTATTAATTCAAACACGGTGAAACCTAATGGAACGAAATTTGGTACAGAGGTAGCACTAGCAAAGGGCATCTCAGTATCATGATTTATATCGCCGCCATCTTGACAGAAACGTAATGGCGGCCACACAAATGTTCAAAGCTTAGGTTAAATTACGACTAACATTACCATCCGATCTCTACCAAACTTTGCAATAACATTCCTTTATGGGGTGAACATCCCTTGACCAATCTAATAGGTTATTAGCCTAATAGTTTGCGGGTGGCGGCCATCTTTATGTCAAAATTGATTCCCCCTATTAATTCGAAAACGGTGGAACCGAATGGAACGAAATTTGGTACAGAGGTAGCACTAGCAATGGGCACCTCAGTGTCATGTTTTATATCGCCGCCATCTTGACTGAAACGTAATGGCGGCCACACGAATGTTCAAAGGTTAAATCAAATTACGATTAACATAACCATCCGATCTCTAGCAAATTTTGCAACTACATACCTTTATGGAGGGAGCATCCTTTGACCAATCTAATAGGTTATTCGCCTAATAGTTTGCGGATGGCGGCCATCTTTATGTCAAAATTGATTCCCCCTATTAATTCGAACACGGTGGAACCGAATGAACGAAATTTGGTACAGAGGTAGCACTAGCAAAGGGCACTTCAGTGTCATGTTTTATATCGCCGCCATTTTGACGGAAACGTAATGGTGGCCACACTAATGTTCAAAGCTTATATAAAATTACGATTAGCCTAATCATCCGATCTCTAGCAAATTTAGCAACAACATACCTTTATGGAGGGAGCATGCTTTGACCAAACTAATAGGTCATCAGCCTAATATTTTGCGGATGGCAGCCATCTTTGTGTGAAAATCGATTCCCCTTATCAATTCGAACACGGTGAAACCGAATGGAACGAAATTTGGTACAGAGGTAGCACTAGCAAAGGGCACCTCAGTGTCATGTTTTATATCACCGCTATCTTGACGGAAACGTATCGCGGCCACCCAAATGTTAAAAGCTAAAATGTAATTACGACCAACCTAATAATCTAGTCTCTACCAAATTTTGCAACACCATATCTTTATGTGGGAAACATATTCAGACCAAACTGCAAGAACATCAGCCCAATAGTTTGCAGATGGTGGCCACGTATGTGTGCAAATCGATTCCCCCTATCAATTCAAACACGGTGAAACCGAATTGAACGAAATTTGGTACAGAGGTAGCACTAGCAAAGGGCACCTCATATTCATGTTTAATATCCCTATAGCACGTTGTATTTCAACAAGCTACTACAACCAACATTCAATCATACTCCTTGAAAAGGACAAAGAATTATAACAATACCCATGCATTTAGGAGAAAGTAGGCTATATGTTTTTTACTGAACATCTTGTATTATTTATTTCTGGTTCAAATGCACCCGAGATATACAAAAATATATTCAAGGAATACATTTCCTTCAAAATATACTGGTATAAAAATGAATCATTAATATTCTGCTTAAGAATTAATTTATCTACCTGGAAAATTAAAATAGAACATTATTCTAATAAAATGAGCATGACTGTATGTGTCGATAGATAGTACTCGCAAGCATAGAAAAGTTTAATTAAATTTGGTTATGTTATAGCTAAGAGTTTGTGGTTTTTAGCATTTAAAAAAATCTTTATGTTTCGAATTCTGAATTCAGCAATTTCAGATTTAGCATTTTGTTGTATATTTATTACAAATAAGGATTTTGTGCAATTAGCATGTAGCAATTAGGATAATATAAAATTGCTCTAAAATAATATGAGTTTGAAAATACTATAGAAAACTCAATCTGAAGTACATAACATGCAAGTACACATTGTGGGGTTTGAAGCCATTTTTCAGTGTCGCCTTAGTAAACAAGAGTTTAGTGCTTTTCAGTCGGTCAACACGAATGTACCCAAAAGAGCTGGGTTATGCCCTAATTCTGAAATAAATTACATGAGATCCTAATGTACTTATTAATCTCATGTAATTTATTTCAGGATTAGGGCATAACCCAGCTCTTTTGGATACATTCGTGTTGACCAACTGAAAAGCACTAAACTCGTGCAAGTATACATATATGCTGTAATTGTACATAATACATTCAGTTTAATAATAATTTTCTATTTTGTTCTTTGGCTGTGACAGAAATCCCTTTCATTGAAAAATTCCAAACAGAATCCACCCCCCCCAAAAAAAGTTAATTTTAGCTAACAAATAAATATTTCAAACTTATATACAGTTCTTGCAGAAGGTATTTCATTTAAAATTAGTTAACTTGGTGGAAAATGAACAATTTTGAATTAGATACCACTAAAATCAAATCAAAGGGCCATAAGAACATGAAGATACATTACTTGATGATTTTTGGACAAATATTTCCATCTATTGTAATTGATATTACAAGTTTTCTTCCTCTTTTGTATCCATAACAATAGGCCTACATATATATTTTAATCACATGTATTTTTTTTGAAGTGTAATTTTGTTTCAGGTTATTTGTCACAATTGGAATTATATTAAGTTGGCCGACTGAAAATGTATAATATCATTTCTCAATAAGGAAATGCTGAAAAATGGCTTCAAAGCTATCATAATAAATTGGTATAAACCACAAACTCTGGTAAAGGTATATTTGGCAAAAACATTAACCAACCATATTGGAAAATGTGTTGATCCTATGTATAAACTTCAATAACTAATTAAATTCGTTTTAAGCACCTGTTAATACTTAAAATAAGTATTAACAGGTGTTCCAAGCTAATTTAATTAAAGGTATATTTAACACGCAGAGTTAGTAAACAAGTAAAAGTTAAGGTCTGCATTAGAGTCACATGAAAATGGTAATTGGTTAATTTATCAAACCTAATTTTCATCTAAACTAAAGCTCTTTTTTATCATCATCTAATAAAATATGACATAAAAATATATACCGTATATTTGAGAGTTTTTGCACAAGAAAAAAAAAGTCACTAAGTGATTATTGCAAATATATTTGGCAATATTGGAAGAGTTAAGAAAATGAAATTTCATTCTCAAAATTAAAATTTTCTTTGCATATACCATCACCCAAAATATGCAAGAAAAGTGCTCTACTATGAGCATAACTAGACAGCATCTTTCAGTCAAGACATTGTAATAACAGCTGGTTTCATATTAATATCATCAATGTTTCTCAACCTTAATTTGAACACAGCCTGGTAAGTTTTGTTTCTATAACCTAGGTGCTTCAAATGAGCTTTGTCCTGTCTTTCTCTATGACAACTTTGATATTTTGCAAATTTGAGCCTGTGCAGGTATGCCAAAGGGCCTTAATTGGGGAAGGAGATGGCTGCTTGGACTCCATACAGCTAGGATTTAAATAGTAAATATGGAAATCTGTCAAATTTGGTTCAGATTAGTTGAACAATATAGAATTATAGAAGAAACAGACAAACAAATAGACTTTATACGAAATATTTAAGCACCAATTTTAAATTTTGAAAATACTTGACGATTCCATCTTCTTCTAACCTGATGGTTGAGAAACACTGTATTACATTACATTTTTCCCCCTGTTTAAAACTTAAAATATCAATGAAGAATACAATTCTATGTTTTAATACACTTAAATATTCCTTCTTCAAACCCATATTACCACCGAAACATTCTGATCTTTTCTCAAAACCAATACAGAAACTAAACTAAAGGCACCATCCTATTTTAGCACTTCAGTAATAGTTTGAAAATATTTAGAAATGCAAAGTTTCCAACAATGCAGATTACTACTGTACTACCTTAATAAATACACAATAGTATTAGTAGCTTTCCATGACGAGTGGACCACTAACGATTAAGGATTGACATAAACACAATATTACTTATAACTTCCAACCAAAATACACTCTCACAACGTTGACATTGAAATTGATCGAGCTCATTTATACTGGACCGTACTTCAACATCACGGCAGCCATACACTATTTACAACATCCTTACAACATAATTCAAGTTGAAGTTCATCACTGTGCCAGCTTGAAGAAAAATTTTCATTCATGATAAACTAGAACATTTCAATGGAAAAAATTTACCATAACAGATGAACAAAGGGCAGCCAGGTCAGACAGGATGAAGAAAATTTGGGTGTAGAAGAAGAAGCTGAAAAGCCATCTCTAAATACTGTTCATCATCATCATCAAATTCCAGCTACAGTCGCCCAGGTGCTATTAACGAGCCCTCGCCACCTTTTCCTGTCCATGAATACTGTAGTTTGTCTTCACGAGTCCTTCTCCAGTCTAGTCTGATATCTATGCCAGCCTCTGTCCTGTTTGCTTCGTTCCTTACTTTGTCTCTCCTTGTCCTTTGAAGCATTGTTTTTATAAACTTCATTTCGGATGCCTGAATCCTACTCTCTTCTCTTCTGGACAGGGTGCATGTTTCTACTCCGTAAATACAGTTATTAGACTTAATTGTACATAGATTGATTAAAGTGCTCCAATGAGGGCGTAGACTATAAAAAAACAAAAAAACAAAACAATTTTTAAGAACTATTAGACATTTGAAAATTATTTTTTTACAAATTTAATGACATCAGAATACGCTACAATTTTAAGGATTTTTAAAAAGCTTCATATATTTTTTTTATTTCATTTTAACACATTTTTAAAGTTTTTAAGAAAATTATTATTAATTATTATTGTAACAAATCTGATTTATTAACATTTCTAAATTTTAAGAACATTTCAAATTTGAATTTATAGTTAATTCAATACTTTACAAAGAAAATGAATCTATCATTGACACGATGCGAAAACGAAGGATTGCGTTATTTGGACACACATCCCGCTTGCCAAATACTAGACTCCTGAAACAACTTTTTGACTTCTTTTGGAACAGTAAAACAAAAATCACATGGTTTAAAGAAATACAAATGGATTGAAAATTACTAAGCATCAAATTGAACATAGAGAAGAGAAATGCCTTCTGAATAACAAATACACTCGACTAACATTCAAAATTTCACAGCGTAAGCAATATATTACATCTGCAGAAGAATGGGCTACAAGATCTTCCAGAATGAAGAAGTATTGGGAAAGAAAAAAATTATCAAGTATTAAAAACTGAACTTAGTATTTGAAGACTTTGTATACCGTATAAGGTTTGATTTTTGTGCTCCAATATGGGCGTAAACAGTGTAAGTACATAATAATAAATAAATCAATTTTATATTTAAGTTTATATCAATACTGTACTCGGAATTACAAACCACTTGTCTCACTTGTAAAATATTACGTATGCTGAAAAAGACCACAATGTGGTTGAAACTAGTACATCATTAAAGAACTTCTAGTACTGAATTTATTGACTTTTGGTGGATAGCTCCTAATATTATTATGTATTAACTAATATATTTGTCATTAAGGACCAATTTGAATCAAATATGATTAATTTCATATCAATACATACTGTATCACTTAATAACAGACAAATTGACTGAATAACACACTGTTACCACAAATAAGAGGAAGACAGTCATATAAATAGGAATTTGATCGGTTTTTGTTTTCAATATTATGTTCTTAATTCAGTGTTGCTTGAAGATATCCAGTTTATATCGGTTTTAAAATAATACTGATGATAATAATTTTGAATATTCTTTGTACAAAAATGAAGATAATATTCAAGTAGATTCTTCTATATTAACTGCAAAGATGTTCAAATCAGTTTTTACCAGTTTGCTTATAAAATAATCAGTTTTTTTGGTGTTCTTTTTTTTTGCTGAGGAAATAATACCCAGATTTAAAATAATGAGATAGCAAGGGTAGTAAAATATAATAAATAAAGCTAAGACAAGAGACTTGAAGAAATACAAGTCATAAAAAAAGAATTTATAAAAATAATTGCACATAAAAATGTACATATTTTTCCATTTACACTAATGAAAGACTTTTTACCCCATTTACCTTACAAAGAAAACAACATCATAGCCAAACAATGACTCGAGATTTTCAGTGAGGAATTTCCTTGTTTTATAATGCCTTACAGACAAAGATATTCTTTAAAGACAAGATTTACTAAGATATTTTCTTATAAAGTTTCTTCCCCTGAGCTATCCTGCGACCCAGCAAAACAAGATGGTGCCCTTAGTTGTCAAATTCCTAGATGACATCTTTACACAGTGACTCAAAACTACACATCCAACAAGCTCCGATAGAGGAGGCTATCCAAACACAATCCAGAGGGGGGTTCTGTACTTCTTTATCCCTTATTTTGATTATGTTACAAAAACAGAAACAGTACATCTAGGTGCAATAAGTACATCAGTCGTCACCCATATGCTCGTCAATGCCATCACTCTCGGTGACCAAGGCTCTCTCAAGTATGACGCGGCCCTCTTTGTAACGCTGGTTTTCCTCGGTAGCAAATTCGTAGATCCAACCCAATTTGGCATCACAGTTTTTGCAAGACACATCACGAACCATGTGTCTTCCGGTCAACATGACTCGATCTTGCACTTCACTGAAAGAAAAAATAAACCATTATGATACTTGTCATTAATGGACAGGAAAAAGATTTAATTTTGCTGATGGAATCTACAGTTTCCTTCCAATTCTTTGCCGAGTTTCATTCATCTTCAGTAACTCCCCTGATGAGGTTGGCATCAGAAAATAAATTTCACTTGCCACATAGATATTCATGGCATCTAATTCCTGACCAGCTAAAATGGGAATAATAAGGGGTAGACATATGCACTGAAGAAATCTTATTGGTAGGAAAAAGTACTTAGGTCACAAATTGCCATTTTACATTATGAACAAGGATCAATTCATAGTTAAATCATGACAAATATGTGCCAAAAGAGGAAATATAATATACAGAGTGTTTCAAAATTATGGTACAACATTTACAGGGAGTCTCCAGTGAAAAATTTTCAGTCCAAATGCGAAGTTTGTTGCATTGCTGTTGCATAGATAACAGCAATATTCTATACAACTGTTTGGTTATCTAACATGGACATAGCTTACAGAAATCTTGAGGCAATATCAACTACAGAACCTGGTCAATTATATTAGAAAGTTACCGTCCAATAGCACTTCTCAGCTGCTGCTATAAACCCTTTGAGAGACATCTACTGAACAAGATAGGCCCAAAAATCTTGGCAACCATCCCGATGGAACAAGCAGGTTTCGAACCGACAGGCCTACTTGTCCACAATGCAACAGACGGACAACAAACACTGTGAAAGAAAGGAAAGCATCGCCCCAAAAACGAGCAATAACATCAAGGGCAAGACGTGTTTTAAAATTACTACGATCATCTTTATGATGGCGTCAGAAATTAATGCGAGATATATGTGAGGAATACTTTTTCCTGCAATTTCCAATTTAAATGGGGGTGCAAGATATACGCGGGGGCGAGATATATGCGAGCAAATACGGTAGTTACATATTAAAACAAAATGGTCTTCTTGGTCCTTTATAATTTCAAATATTTTTCTTTCTAATGGGGTCATTTATATTTTTACAGAAACACGTCAAATGTGCTCAAGATTCATTTGGACGTTTAAAATCGATCTTTCAAGAAGTCATTCAAGAGGTTCATGACACAAAAACGTTGACAAAGGATTGTTTTTCCGATTTTAATCCATTACATTATTCACTTTAAGAATTTTATTCTAAAGAGAGTTTTGTTGACACACTGTTTTACACAGTTTCACCCATGTAAAGAACATTGTTTTTAGAGAAAGTGTTTATTTTTATCTTTTATAATCCATAATTAAGCAGCGTTGATCACTGTTTAATAACATATGCCGAAACATGCACCTGTAGTATGAATTAATAAAATTGAAATATTGTAAAGTGGATAAGCATAATTAAAGAACTAAAATGCTATGTAAAGAAGTCTTAGATATGTTTCAACTGATTGTCAGGCAGGTTGAAGAAAGAAAAGAGCTTGTTGTAAGGAAATGCTGAACATTGTGAATGCAGGTCCTGTATTCTTTTTAATACTTAGTTTAACTTTCTTTTAGCATATATTTGTTAATCTGGGAGTGTACGGTGATTTAGACTTATGGCACGATATTTTGTTGAGGATCTACAAGAAAGCGATTGCGATTACTACCTGATGGTGAAATCTGTGCGAACCCGAGAGCTTACAGGGGAAAGAAGGTACTGGAGGCGGTCACTGCTGCTTTGCTGCTGGGAGAGACAATGAACACTAGCCCCTAAAGAATCAACAACGACATTGTTTGATTGATGTATGGTTTTGGTATGTTCACTAATGTAACCTATCACTTGTCAACCAATGTAATCCGTATTCAAACCAAATGCATGTCATAAAATACATATGTTGCCATAAGAATGAAAACTATTTACTGAAGTTGCAATGGGTGAAGAAGAAGAAAAGAAGAAACTATGCAGTTGCTAAATGGGAGATGATGATTGTTGTTAAGTGGAAGATACAGAATCTAGTTAATGATTAGCCAGAAGCTTTTAAGAAGGTTAGTAACAGTTTGGGAGTGCTGAACCTAATACAAAACTACTTAAATTAACCAAAATACCTTTTGTAATGATGAAGATGAATAATAATATTGTGAAAATGCTGTGGTAATAGATGTTTTCTCTTCCGTTCTCTATAATCCACCCGCCATCCCCTTTAGATCATGACATATACAGTAATTCCAGTTGTGCCCACTATAATGCGCGTGAATTATGGGACAAATACAATATTGCCAACCCCACGCATGCTGTATTACTCAACAATGATCTTTCTCCAGAACAATGGTTTTTGACTAGACCAAGGCAGCACCCCTGTTTTTTTTCACGCACAGTGGGGGTAGTCACGCATCAATAACATTTATACAATTAAATATTTTTCAGATACAGTAGGCCTAATTACAAAGTGTATTTTGTATCCTGTATGTTGGAAACAGTGATGTGACATCAATGTGAGTGTACCGGTAACTGTTGAAGAGACCTGATGCGCCTGACAAACATGGCAATTGTCACTGAATGAACAAGAAAAAAAAAACTAACACATATTTCCAGTGCAGTAGTGATAAAGGACAGTAATTTCAATTGGTAATGACTCCCAGGTTATGAAATAAGGTAAGAAAATCATTCAAATGACATCAATTTCTGCATGAAAGCACCCCCATGTTCATGACATCAAAATTAAGTTACTTGTCCACATCATAACTTAAACACTCAATATGGCTCTTCCCTCGCCATCCCCATCAATCACTCATCTATGTCCAATCGTTCTTTTGCTGTAGCCTACTGTAGCTGGGTCTCGACTATGAAATTCAACTCCTGCCGATTTAAGAAATTCTAAAACAATAAAGAAATTTAAGGCCGCATGCTGAGATTGCCTGTTGAATACTGCTGATTGACCTGTGTAAATGGTGATGGATGGAAGGACGTATGACTGAGCTAGGATAATATTTAGGAAATTATAGAAAGGTTTCCAACATTGTGATTATTATTATTATTATTCTAATGCCACATTCATTAATATTAGTATTTAACATAATTAATTTACTCTTTAGTAAATACGACCCATCCAAAATATCTGGGAGTAACTCGGGATCGTACTCTGAACTACAAGCAGCACTGCAATAATACGAGAATGAAGGTAGAAGCCGGAAATAATATCTTTCGCAAGATCACTGGTAGTACGTGGGGCTCTCGACCACAAACCCTGCAAACGACGGCACTAGCAACATGTTACAGTGCTGCCGAGTATGCGTGCCCTGTTTGGTACAAATCCACCTACGCAAACATAGTTGATAAGGCTCTGAATGAAACGTGTAGGCTTATTACTGGTTGTTTGAAACCTACGCCACTTGCAAAACAGTACCAACTTGCTGGCATAGCGCCGCCAGATATCCGTCATGAAGTACAGTAGCTGCCAACGTGGAGAGAACAAATCAGGCCCATCAGACAAACCCCCCATTACATGGGCGCGTTCAAGCAGCCCCAAGGTTGAAGTCCAGAAGAAGCTTCCTCAAGACCAATTCAGTCTTGCAAACAACTCCAGCTACAGCAAGGAAACAATTGTGGATCTCGCGACTTGAAAATAACTCTGCCTTTGGAAACCCTCCCACCTGGGAATGAACAGAATTGGATCGTGTGGAGGGTATTCAATCGGCTTCGTTCCGGAGTTGGAAGATCCAGATGTAATCTCCAGAAGTGGCACTTTGCTGTGGATTCTATCAACTGTGATTGCGGAGAACCACAGACCATGGAACACGTACTGGATTGTCAGCTATGCCCTTCATCTTGAACAGATCTTCTGCGTGCAACACCGAGTGCAATTGAAGTAGCGAGACTCTGGTCAAGATTAGAGTAGTCTTGTAAGTCTTTCAGTTAATTTTGATTTAATGATACCATACATTGTATTTGTTTCTGATTCGAATATATATATCATAATGAACTTGTAAGGTATTTATTAAAATTCAAAAATTGTTTCATACGTACTGGTACCATATTGCGTGGGTAAGGGCCGTTTTCACCAATGTCAATCTCCTCTTAATTCATCATTAAAGATTATTTAACTTCTGCACGAGCATTTCATCAAACAGAATCGCTCATTAACTTACCACTAACAATGAATTACGTTAAATGGCCAAATCTGACCACTCAACTCTCTAAAGCATCGTTAAAATGGAGGGAAACAGCCGAACTCTACCTCGTGCATCCCTCAATGGCGGTTTGTTTCCGAGTTTCACACAAACTTTTATCCATGTTGTACCCGTTCGTCCGAGGGATGCGATGAACCATCTGCTATTACATCGCATTCCTGGATTTCCAGGAGAGAGTGGAGTTAAATGAACATGAAGTCAAATAAGGAATGTGTCGGAAATTCAGTTGAAATATCATAAAAGCAGAGGGTAACACGAGATAAAGTATCTCCAGGGTCGTTACGGGTTTAAATTTAATAAAAAAAATATACAAATAGAAATGGGTGCCACCAACTGAATCCTTAGCAAACCACATCCTCCCTGGTTAAGCCTTAATTAAGACAAGGAAAGAATTAGGAAAATCACATCATCATCAGATCACAATTAAGATAAAAACAAATTTATTCAAACTTTGATAGTCAGACAGAAATATTAAACACACATCCTACCTAAGAGTATGGTCGAATGCCAACGTTAAATTGTCATTGTCCTGAAAATCGAACCATCTCTATGCTATTCAAAGTGTACTTCATCCACATAAAATATGAAAATTTTCTAAAGTTCGCTTGGGTTCTCAGGTTCACCGTAGCACTATGTCTATGCGTCACTGACATTCATGATACCTGAGACCTAACTTCTCTTTAAGTTAACATCATGAATGTGGATGTCAAAAATAATGAATCTGTCTAAACACATATTCTAATCACATATTTAAATATCAACTAATTTTATGGCTTGAATGGCATTATTCAAATGCTGAAAATCTTAGTAAATGCTCCTAGAAATCGAATAATTAATTTACACTATATTTACACTGTCATTAATGATTGCTTGTTTGTGAATCAAAGAAACTCCACTACTCATTGGTTATCATCATCATCATACCAAAATTAAATATCTCTCACATTAGTTCTCATCTCAAAATTCATTATATTCAAGTCAGAATAATTAACTTATTACCATCAAATCATTTAAATGAATATTATAATCATCAATTCATTATATTCTCTAATTATCCACACACTCTCATTTCATCATCTCATTCAGATTAAATCATCTCAAATCATCCATCTAAATTGTTTAATTCATTAACTCAAGTTGCAATTCTTCAAATTATTTAAATCATATCTCTCATTTAAATTTATTTAAATCCATTTAAATTTATTAATCATCAGCTTCTTTAATTAATTATCACCTTCTAATTCAGTTATTCATCAGCTATTTAATCATCTATTAATTTATTTAAATCAGCTTATTTATTCAATCTTTAATTCATTCATTTATTTAATTCATTGATTTATTCCAAATTTTAATTTATCAATATATATAAATTTTATTCATCTGGTTATTTAGATTTTTATTTCATCTAGTCATTTAGATTTTTATTTCATCTAGTCATTTATTTCATTGGGTCAGATCATTAATATGCTTAAACTTCAGATTATTATTTTATTAATTACAAGCTGTACCTGGCATGCGTTGCAATGCCAATCAAAGAAAGTGTTGGCGTTGAAATTCTGTTTCTTGAAGTGCTTTTGGATACACAACATGTTAACTGCCTCTAAGCTATCATAAAATGGATTTTCTAATTTAGAACCATACTTGGAAGCGTGCACAACAACTTTCAAAAAGTTTCATCGCTGTCACTCATTTGTTGAATCTAATCGTACGCTACCTATTGTGAAATGGATTTACTAAGTCGAAACCCTTCCCTGGCGTGTACACAATGACTCATCAATGATTCATCGCAATCGGATGAATCGTATATGCACGTATAGGGGTTTTTGTTTAAACGATTCGTGTGCTGTCACTCATTTGTTGAATCTACTCGTGCGCTACCTATTGAGAAATGTATTACTAAGTCGAAGCCCTTCCCTGGCGTGTACACAATAACTCATCAAGGTTTCATCGCAATCGAAGAATGTTATATGAACGCAATAGGGAATTTTGTTGAAACGCTTCGCGCGTCGTCACCCATTTGTTGCATCTACTCTTGCGCTACTTATTGTGAAATGGATTTACTAAGTCCCCTTCCCTGGCGGGTACAAAATAACTGATCAATGTTTCATCGCAATCGGATGAATAGTATATGAACGCATACCTAATTTTGTTTAAACGATTCGCACTCCGTCACTCATTTGTTGAATCTACTCGTGCGCTACCTACTGTAAAATGTATTTACTAAGTTAGAAACCGTCACGTAAGTGTCCACAACATCTCACCCAAGTTTCATCGCTATCGTCGTTCATTTGTCGAATCTACTCGTGTGCTACCTACTGTGAAATGTATTTACTAAGCCAGAAACCTTCCTTGGAGTGTCAACCATATTTCACCCAAGTTTCACCGCTAACGGCAGAATGGTA
Source organism: Meconema thalassinum (assembly GCA_946902985.2). Lineage (NCBI taxonomy): Eukaryota > Metazoa > Arthropoda > Insecta > Orthoptera > Tettigoniidae > Meconema > Meconema thalassinum. The sequence goes on along the minus strand of OX336400.1, from coordinate 95,761,041 downwards.
TATGACCTTATACGGGACTTTGTTGAAACGCTTCGCGCGTCGTCCCTCATTTGTTGAATCAACTTGTGCGCTGCATATTGTATAGGGGATTTACTAAGCCAGAAATTTTCCATGACGTGTACACAACATCTCACCCAAGTTTCATAGGTACGGACGAATGGTACATGTATGCATACGGGACTTGGTTGAAACGCTTCGCGTGTCGTCGCTCATTTGTTGATTCTACTCTTGCGCTACATATTGTAATATGGATGTACTCAGCCAGAAACCTTCCCTGGAGTGTACACAACATCTCACCCAAGTTTCATCGCAATCGGATGAATGGTATGTGAACGTATACGGGACGTTGTCGAAACTCTTCGCGCGTAGTCACTCATTTGTTGAACATAAACGTGCGCTTCGTATTGTAAAATGGATTTACTTAGCCAGAAACCTTTCCTGGAGTGTACACAACAATTCACCAAACATTTATCACTATCAGACGAATGGTATATGACTTTATACGGGACTTGGTTGAAACGCTTCGCGTGTCACCGCTCATTTGTTGAATCTACTGGTGCGCTACCTATTGTAAAATGTATGTACTAAGCCAGAAACCTTCCCTGGAGTGTACACAGCATCTCACCCAAGTTTCATCGCTATCGGATGAATGGTATATGAAATTAAATGGGACTTTGTTGAAACGCTTCGCGCGCCGTTGCTCATTTGATGATTCTACTCGTGCTCTACCTATTTTTAAAGGGATTTACTAAGCTAGAAACCTTCCCTGGAGTGCACACAAAATCTCAGCCTAGTTTCATCGCTATCGGACGAATGGTATATGAACGCAAACGTGACTTTGTTGAAATGCTTCGCGCGTCGTAGCTCATTTGTTGAATCTAATCGTGCGCTGCCTATTGTAAAGTGGATGTACTAAGCCAGAAAATTTCCCTGCAGTGTACACAACATTTTACGCAAGTTTCATAGCTATCGGACGAATGGTATATGAACACATACGGGACTTTGTTGAAATGCTTCGCGCATCGTCGCTCATTTGTTGAATCTACGCGTGCGTTACCTATTGTAAAATGGATTTACGAAGTCAGAAACCTTCCTTGGAGTGTACTCAACATCTCACCCAAGTTTCATCGCAATCGGACGAATGGTATATGAACACATACGGGACTTTGTTGAAATGCTTCGCGCATCGTCGCTCATTTGTTGAATCTACGCGTGCGCTACCTATTGTAAAATGGATTTACTAAGTCAGAAACCTTCCTTGGAGTGTACTCAACATCTCACCCAAGTTTCATCGTTATCGGACGAATGGTATATGAACACATACGGGACTTTGTTGAAATGCTTCGCGCATCGTCGCTCATTTGTTGAATCTACGCGTGCGCTACCTATTGTAAAATGGATTTACTAAGTCAGAAACCTTCCTTGGAGTGTACTCAACATCTCACCCAAGTTTCATCGCTATCGGACGAATGGTATATGAACACATACGGGACTTTGTTGAAATGCTTCGCGCATCGTCGCTCATTTGTTGAATCTACGCGTGCGCTACCTATTGTAAAATGGATTTACTAAGTCAGAAACCTTCCTTGGAGTGTACTCAACATCTCACCCAAGTTTCATCGCAATCGGACGAATGGTATATGAACGCATAGGAGACATACATACCCACCCACAGACAAACTATCACGTTACATTGATTTTTATATATATAGATTATTATCAGAAAATCTTGTATTATCAACATTATTTATTTGCTTAATTTCCTAACAAATTGTTTAATATGGGTTATAGAACGTTGTCTTACAGTTTTATCACTTCCAAGTTATATCTCGTATTTAATTATCATGCCAAAAATATTATTGCCTTCACAAAATCACGTTGGATCTCACTATCCAAAACTTCATCATATACTCTCACTTTATCAAATACCATATTTGAATACCATAATTATTCCACGTAACACCATAACTACTCCACATAACACCATAACTATTCAGCGCACAGCATGAATCTCAAAAATTATGCTAGACTGGGTTCGACAACCTCATGTCTGCCTCAAAATACATTAGCAATATTGCAACTTCCACTTGGCAACTTCCAGAAAATTCCTATCACAAACTTCACTTAATCACGTTGCATGATCTACAAAAATATATAACTGGCTTCAAATTATTAACGCACACAATCTCCAAGAACTGTAATTAATCTGATCACATCTAGACAACTTCTTAAACAATAAGGAAAAATTACCTTAGTAATCGAAATCCAATTCAAGATCTGCTTCCAAATAGAGCATAAATTCTCTTAAAATTCTCAAAATTCACTTCACAGAAAAACACCAATGTGTTATAATCTCTCACATCAAAATTATGTAATACTGATCTGCCTCAAAATAAATCTGACCATTAATGATTCATCTTACAAGATTCAATTACTTGAAATCCTTCTCAAAGGTATCAAACTCACTCACAAAAGAGTATCAAAAGTATCAAAAGTATATGTACTCTCAAAAGAGTATAGCAACAAAATATTGGATTGGCAAACAAGAATTACAAAATGTAACCCTGCTGACATTTATTTTTAATTTATTTAACAAAATTCGACTAATGTGTGACTAGTAGTTTCTTGTTTAATCCTCTTACAATCTTAAGTACACTCGGATGATAAAAATGAGGCCCTCGACTGGCAGGTCAGGTGAGTACCACCAAGCAATCGCCTAAAGCGAAAGGCCCTGCCCCGTAGACTATCATGATAATGCCCTAGACGATGGGTCAGGTGTGTACCACCACGCAATAGTATAAAACGAAAGGCCCCATCTCGTAGACTGATGAGTGAATGTACCAGATTGGAATCAACAAGACTCTAGTTGTCACATAAAAGCGATATTCATTCACTTGAGTGAATAAAATTTTAATATCTCCAAACAATCCAATAGAAAAAATCCCTAGTGATGAATAATACATACTCGCTAGTATGCAATGAACTGACGAAGTAATTTAAATAATCCAATTGCAGATCACGAGTTCGAAACACTCGCCACAAAAAAAATAACTATTCAAGAAAACTATCCTTACTGAAAAATGTCAAAAAGACCAAACATCTGCTTAATAAAGCCAACCAATGGTGAGAATGTCGTATAATGGTGCCTGCCATATCATATGGTAACGCCATATTCTAGCAAATTGGAGCAAAAAATATCTAAGCCATGTCAAAATAATCGTAGAACTCCTACTAGAAATATATACAAGTATGCCCAGTGTTCATGAAAAATCATATCAGGAAAGGCATAACTCTTACAATACCTTCTTATATCAGCTGTTAATATAATTCAAAGATCGTCGATTATCCTCATGTGTGCCACAAATTTCTCGAAAGATCGACGAAAACATCGTATCACCCACTGAACTAACGATTGACTTCATATTCCAAGTGAATCTGATGTTGGATATCCTCTTCTTCAGGAACCGAATCCATCGCTCTGTGGTGCCATCACGTCTCCGTATTCGCCTAGCCCAACATGATGAACTGCATATTATCCATCACGGATATTGTCCAAACTCTTCCATAAAAGTCCATAAATGTAGAGTACCCCATACTCTTCGACTATGTCACGCCACTGTCCCATACAATGTTCAGTTTGCATATGACAAAAGTTAATCTCCACAGCGGCTGAATTTCACTAGTAGAAAATAAATTATTTAGAAAAGTGTATAGATTTCTTAAACACCCTGTATCTGTGTTCGTAACTGATATTTCATAATTGTTCCTGAAAAACAACTATAATGCTGCACGTGCCACTGTTCATAAAGTGCATATTCTCTTAACTGTTCATTTGCCTAAAAGCATTAATGTTGGCCTGACCCCATGGTCGCCTTAAATATTCCGGTCTGAAATGCATTATTTAATAAGCCGTAATACCATTGGAATATATCTAAGTCCATTTGAAAGTTCACAATAGCAGTGTATAATTGCTATCTGCCTGCACAATTAGACTGTTGAACATAAATCCAAACTTATAAAGTTTTAACAAAATGTCGAAATACTGTTCAGCTGCTTGCATGTCGCCTGCTTATAAAATGTCGGACCCAGCACGCCCTGTTCTGCCTCACTGTTCTCGAATAATGCAACGCTGAAAAACTGGCCTCATTATATCGCTTCGCTGTGCTGTCCTGTATTAAGAATGTGGCTCGAAATAATGTTCTCAATTCTATCACAATGCTGCGTATTACTTTAACGAACTGTGTTCACTTTTCAGTGAAATTTACAAAGTTCACTTATTTTTATTATAACATAACCTCTCACCTGTCATGTCATTCCATTTTTCTTCAATCTGTTCTTGCTTGCACGTGTTCCATGGCACTGTAATGATTTCCGGAACTAATGTTGGTCACGAGGTTCATTTTCAGTTGGCCCCTTGCTCTGATTGGCCTCAGCAGTTTTCGAGAATCTTCCATGCTCTCGGATTGGCCGACGCCACCTGTCCGCGTCACGCATTCCGCGTGATCTCCGGTATATAGCCTGCCCTGGCCTACATCAACTGTCTGTCTCGTCTGTCTCCAGCAAGTCACAATGCCAGTCACTTGTCGTAAGCTGTCTTCACGCTGTTTGCACAACGCTTGAATGTGTCTCAACGCTGTGTGGTAATACATCGCAAAATGCTTCTAGTCAAACCAGCAGTGCATTCTAAAATCTACGAAATCTATTTAAGTTAACATCGATACTTGGCCTACGTCAGTTTGTCGTGAGCAAAAAACGATAAACAAATTTTCTTCTGTGCTGGGCACGAAGTCTTCAACATTTCCAAGACGGAAAAAAGTGATCAAAACAGAGTTCTACAAAGTCTATATAAGTTTACATCGATGATTGGCCTACGTCAGTTTTGTGCTGGGCACGAAGTCTTCAACATTTCCAAGACGGAAAAAAGTGATCAACACGCTCTTCCTCTATTTATATTATGTGGAAATTCCTCTACACCAACGCCAACAAGCTAAGTGTTTATTATAACCTCAAAAATTTCTAAACCTTATAAATGTATCTTTCTTTTTAGGGTTATGTTACCCGACTTAAACAACTTGTCAAACTATGCCAAACTCAACTTATTTCTTTCTATTAAGTGGTTTAAGCATGTATTATGCCTTTAAATTGTAGGCTATGAGAAAACGGCTGTTCTCTCTCTTTCGCATGTTAACTTTCCTTCAAAACAAATCATTCTTTTCTCTATTTTTGTACAAACTACTGGGCTTAACACCAGTTCACCTATCTGACGAAGTGAATGGCTTGTTCTTCATTTAATCTATCAAAGTGTTCTTGGGAATGCTCCCATTTCAATTGTAAACAACCTCGCCTTGTAACTATCAGGCAACTAGTGGGATGCTATCCCTACTGGCATGTAAATATTGATTTTTCTGTAAATAAACTAGCTTACTCTCTGTGTGCAGTCCTAGGCTAAATTTTAAGCCTTCATTTGAGCACTATAGTTACTCACTATTTTACCCTGCATAGTGGTTACTTATTCTCAGGGTTCTTGGCATTTCAAACTTATGAAATCTTGTTCGCTTGTTGTTGGCCTGTCAAAGGTCACATTTCCCTTACATATTTATATATTTATTGTTAATCCTTTTCAAACTTATGAAATCTTGTTCGCTTGTTGTTGGCCTGTCAAAGGTCACATTTCCCTTACATATTTATATTGAACCCTTATTGATCTTCGATAAATAAGTATTCATATTTATTATTATTATTACTACGGCCCAGGCAGCACATAAGGAAGTCGACTTGGATATTAGGGAGGCCAGCATTTCGTAATGGTTGCAACAGAAGCTGAGTTGGTAGCTATTCCTGGGGACGGCCAGAATTAGTCGAGTTCAAGGCCAAATTGTGCAACTACTGTACCAAAATTGGAGACATAAAGGGAGAATCACGAGGTCCTCTCAACGAACATACGATTGAATCAGCCAATCGCAAGAGACCAAGCCGTGACCACGAGGTGGACGGCGTCAGTAGTAAAAAGCGCGCGGAAGTGTGTATCTAAGGAACCGCCGAACGGATTAATCTCCGCTCGAGTAATTTGAGACGTTGGATTTATTTGGAGAAGAATGACACTAGCCCCATCTTTGTGAGACATAAACTCTGGAAGTTTTTATCCGACTCCGCCCCACTCCACCGCCCTTGTCAGTTTCTCATAAATAGTCTGGCCTGACGCCCATCTAAGTACTATTCTTGTGGAGCCTTCAGAGGCATACTCCACGCCAGTTTGAAGTGTGATTTTGACGCTCGAATTTATCTGAGTACTATTCTTGTGGAGCCTTCAGAGGCATACTCCACGCCAGTTTGAAGTGTGATTTTGACGCTCGAATTTATCTGAGTACTTATCTTGTGGAGCCTTCAGAGGCATACTCCACGCCAGTTTGAAGTGTGATTTTGACGCTCGAATTTATCTAAGTCTTATTGTGTGGAGCCTTCAGAGGTATACTCCACGCCAGTTTGAAATGTGATTTTTACGCTCTAAAATCAGTGAAGCTAATTTTATTTTCTGAGCTCTGGGGAGCTAAAGTCGCAGCGTTGGCAGTACCGAATTTTATAAGCTATAATACATTTTGTTCTAAAATCTACTAAATTGTGTGATCTAAATATTTCACGCCAGCGCGTGATAAACTGTAACATTCTTTTAAAGACGACGAGTTCAACTTTAAGGGGGAAGTATCGTATCACCCTCATTAGCGCTTACCAGAACCGAAGTCCATAAGACGGGACGGAAATACCGGACGAGATAGCGACTGCGAGTGCAGCCAGGATTTTGAACTTGTTAACGAGCCAGTGGCGCGGACTCGAGATGTATATTTTATGTATAAATTGTGTGTATTGTATGTGTTTTTATAGTGCGTATGTGCGATATAATTAGGGCCAGTCTTCGCTATTAATCGCAGTAGGACAATTGTGGGTGAACTGAGTAGCCTGCAAGCGATTATAGATAGGCAAATATTTAACATTGAACTTTTCTGCCAAGGAGTCGAGACCAAGATGATCAGCACGTGGTTTGAAGTTGGGATGAGCTTCAAGAAATCAACGCAGACGACTACTATGGAGTGCTAAATTGTCCATAGGGCAATGGGTTGAGAAGGATGTCCTTAGTCCTACATGCAGAAGCGGTGATGTACTAAAATTGGATTATTTCAATTATGTAGTTAGATTTGGCCGGGGAACTTTGTAAATAGTCATGTTTTTCTTTCTTGTTTTTAGCTGTTTTTCTTGTACCGACACTATATGTTTAAATGTCCGTTGGCGCGTGGCCAAAGTGTTTGTTGATATTTTGATTTTTTCTTGAGTCATATGTAATGTACGCGGCGTGCGTGCGTGATTTTTATCCTTGCAATTGCGGAACCCGTTACATTCGATAAATGGTGCTTTATTAACGTTAATTTTTTTTTAAATAGGAATGGGAGGAAATGATTGTAAAACATTTTGCTGAACAGGTTATTATTCATGTTAGGGTAGCCGAGTGCACCAACTTAAAAGTAATTGTAGAACACCTTCGTTCTAATTTTGATAGATTTTTCTTGAGTCCTTTTCAGGTGACTAGTCACGGCATAGAACGATGGCGCCAGCATGTGGATATTATTTGTGTCTTTTATTTCAGGGTCTGTCACAACCCATACGTGTGATTCAGTGTGTGTTGATGTGTCTTGTGTGTGTTGATTCTACGTGAGGAGGGGGTAGTTGTCCTACCGCCCTTATATATTTTTGCTGCTGTTGTATTTTTAGATGGAAAGACAGAGTGCTCTTGGGAGACTGCTGATTCTTGTCCATATGTTTTTCTGACACACACGTATTATTGTGCTTTGGGGCACATTTCTTCGAGGTTCGACCCCATGTTCTGGGAGGTCGAGGTTATTGACACGTGGGTTGACAGACATGCAGAGTTCCACAAACCGCCCGTTTTGCCTGTGACTTATTTTTGATAGGCAGTCCTTTTTGTCCGACTGAACCCTGTAAGCTTTCATGTAGCAAACCTGTTCATTGTGATGGCTAATTTTTAAGCCATAATTAATTGGGGAGTTCGCCATGTGTGTAACGGATTGTTGTACCTTGTATGGATAAGAATATTGTGATTAACGTAAATGTTGGCTGTTTGCCTATTGCTTTGTTGATGACTCGATTTCATGTAATTTTGTTTGTCACACCCGTGTGGTGTAGTGGTAGAGTATTTGTAAATTTGACAGCGGTCATTTGAGTATTTTTTCTATTGGTCACGTGTTAATGTACTTGTGTTGATTTGTGTGAGAAGTCCTAAGTTTTTAGGCAGTAAATGTTGCTACGGCAATTTAAGTCCAATTTCACACGGAAATTTTGTGTTTGTTTATAGTAGATTTAGGAAGTGTCGATTTAACTTAAGTATTGTAGTTGTGTTCCCTTGTGTCGGTCTAGCTCTAGGAAATGCGGATTCGTTGTTTGAAGGGTCATTCTGGATGATAACGAATCATGCATTCAAAGTACACATCGTGTTGCATGTAGAACGGCGTACGCACTTATATGGTCATTTTTTTTTGTATCTTTATTTAAGGACGCTTGGTCCAGGTAATTAATCTCTCCAGAGATATCGCCTAAGTTTTTGGCATTTTTATTAAGCGGGAGTCAAGTGGGAGTTTTTGTTGTTAATTGTTTATGTAAATATGGTGATTTGTTATTAAATTCAGTTGTTTTAACCCTGGCTTCACTCTTTCCTGCATGTTATTTTGTTATATGTTACCCTGCAAGTTAATGAAGCGCCCTGACAGCAACTTACGAATATGACCTGTTACGCCCCGAATCTGAGTCTCATATGCTTCTTTGCAAGGGTTCATAAAACAAAAATGGCTGCCCAAGTGGGGATTGTTGTTGTTGTTGCTTCGCTGATCTCATATTTATTTCGTTGAGAAATGATGCCAGGTCAAGCGGACATGTAAATTCAGTAAATGGAGGCGATGTTGTACCGCCATGTGCATTAGTAAAATCACTGAGTTCCTAAAGTTAGAAATATTGAACAAGGTTAGAATTTGATTTGGTATTTGTTATAAACTTGTTCTGGCGCCCACATTAAAATTAGAAATTTGCATTATTAATGAACTCAGTCAAAGCAGGAAGATGTTGCCTTATATTTGACATTTAATTGACTTCGGTTAATTGGTGTTTCGTAAATTCTGTTGGTTAGGAATTTAAAAGCAGATCACTAGGGGTTATTTTGTTGTTTGGGAATAAATGTCATTGTATTCAGTAAATTTTGTTACTGAAATTTTCATTAAATTAGAGCCAGTAATATTTAAATGTGTGACATGTATGTGCGTATAGGGCTGAAACCTTAGCCCATAACCCTGTTTTTCTCTGAATATATTTTGTGTGTGATATGGCGAGTGTTGATGAGATAAAGGCATTGTTAGAACAGATGTCGATCCAAATGTCCGCGAAAACGGAAGAACAATTAGTGCAGATGTCCGTAAAGACGGAAGAACAATTAAAAGAACAGTTAGAAGCTCAGCGTGAGCATAGTGAAAAACAATTAGAACAAATGTCCGCGAAAACGGAAGAACAATTAAAAGAACAATTAGAAGCTCAGCGTGAGCATAGTGAAAAACAATTACTTGATATGAGCGGTAACATTTCGGTCCAGTTAGAAGTCCAGAAATTAGACACGGACAAACAATTCAATGAACTAAACCACAAATTGTCACAACAGGCGGTAACACAAACCGAACAGTTAGGAAAAATCACAAATGATATTAATCAGAGCGTTCAAAAAGTAGAGAAACTGGCAGGCGAGGTTGCGGAAAACAACATCAAACAGTTAGGCGAAATGAAGAAATTGGAGGCGAAATTTGATAACAAATTAGTACAATTTGACGAGATGGTGGCAGATAAACTCAAGCAGATAGAGGCAGCATGTGTCAGTAACACCGCGGGAGTGAAGAAAACCCAAGAGAAACTACAGCAGCAAATTAATTCGGTAGATAACAACGTGCTGGAATTAATAAAGGAAATAGATAAAGTCGAAGTTAAGGCTGAAACCGAGCGGATACACTTGCGGGAAAATTTAGAGGAGCAATTAGGCAGAACACAAGAGATCATAAGAAAAGAGATGGAAGGCCAGCTAATAAACACACAGGAGGTCATAAGACAAGAAGTAGGGGAGCAGCTCGTCAAAACTCAGGATAATTTGGAAGAACAACTAGTGAAAACGCAGGAACGGATACGTGAAGAGCTAGAGAAAAATCAGGAGAGGAACGAGGAGAAAATAAATAGCTTAAAAAGTAGGATCCGGCGAGATTGGGACCAGCAGGCTCATGCGAATAAGGAAGACAGGCTGGCAGTTTTAAAGCGAATGCAGGCACTGGAGGAAAATATGAAGTCGAAATTACAGGAACACTCAGAATTAATCATAAAAAACGAGATTAGATCGTTAGAGAATGCGACATTATTTTCAAACGAAAATATTCCGGAAAAGCAAACAAGTATTGGAAGTCCGGCAGGTTCGAAGTTGGCTGAGGACACGAGTCGGGGTCAAAGTCCCAGACTAACGACTAATGCATTCCAGCAGTACAGGGGGGAGACTTCAACTCCGCAACCGAACTTGGCACCAGCCCAAGTCATCCAAGTCATTCGGGGTAATGATTTTAAGCCCGATAAGTTTAAAGAACATTCAGGAACTACTCCCAAAGCATTTCTACGGCAATTAACTGACTACTTTAATGACCAACACATCGGCCCGGAGAAACAATTAAGACTGGTGGAGAAATTTTTAGAAGGACCTAGCCTGACCTGGTTTTTAAGTTTCAAGTACACGTTTACAGACATGGCTCAATTCCGCGAGGCGTTTTTGAAGAAGTTTTGGAGTCCTTCGTTACAGCAGGGGTTAAGAATGGACCTGTACACGCGCAAATACCACAGTACACATCCAACCCGTTTTTCAGAATTCTTCAGTCAGCAATTGGTAAAATTCAGGGATTTTGATGACCCGCCTAGCGAGCCGAATATGGTTCTAACCATCGGAAAACAACTCCCAATGCATATCCAACAATTATTAGTCGCAGGAAATATTCAGACCGCAGTCCAAGCCGAAGAATTACTCAGACACTTAGATGAGACGAGTATGGTAAGCCCACAGACAGGAAGAAGGAATTTGAATGTGTCAACACGGCAGAGGTAGTTCAGGGACTCCAAAATAACCACGGCCAGGGGAACCAAAGTAAGACACAGTCCACAGGGACACAGTTCACGCCAAGAAGACAAGATTTTGACGGCCGAAACCAGTTCCGTAACAACAATCAGAATTATCAGAATAACCGCGGGAGATATTATCAGAATAACCAAAATCAAAATAATCAGTGGACGTACCAGCGGGAATACACGAATTGGAGGGGAAACCAGAGACAAGGTAGACCTTACCAAAGAAATGGAGATGGTAGATGGAGTAACGGCAGGGACTATCGCCAAGAAAACAGAGGGGATTATAGGAATAACTGGGACGAACGATATATTGAATCCCGTAAATACTTGGATCAATTAAGTAATGAAGAAGCGGAGAAGGAGAAGTGGGGGCGTGCCATGGCGAACAGACAGAGCCCAGACAACCATCAAGGAGAGGGGGCAGAGAGTTTACTGAGGCAACAGGAGCGACAGAATGATAACCGGCGAAACACATCTAATGGGGCCCGGGATAAAAAAAAAACCCAAATGAACTGAAAGGAGACAGGCTAGAAACGGAGATCGCCAGGGAGCAAGAAGAGATGATAGTGGCCAATATAGAAGAGTGGGTAGCATTCCCAGACGACTGCCTGGAGGAAGTGGTGAAGAACCGTGAAAATGTTATCAGACAGCTACCAATTATTTACGCGCATATTGGAGGTATGAGGGTGAGATGTTTGATTGATACAGGTAGCCAGGTGAGCTTAGTCACTGAAATTTTGATAAAAGAAATAGCAAGAAAACAGACTGTTCCTATTATGCCGGTACCGCTAATGAAAGTCAGAGGTGTCATTCCTGACAAAACTATGAATTGTAAACAGCAAGCATTTCTAGATCTGGAAATATTGAACCATACTTTTTCACAAACATTCATTGTTATTCCGAAGATGAACTACAATATAATTTTAGGAGCCAACTTCATCTGCGATTTTCATGCTGTAATTGATTTACATAACAACACTGTAAGCTTCAAACAAGTAGAAGGATTGGATCATGTGGGTTTAAATATGGAAGAGAATCCGCTGGAGAGAGAGGCAAATACTTGGGTTGTTGAGGAATGCACTAATGAGGCCGGAGATAAGATCTTGAGGGGAGAGCAAGTTAACCAGACAGCAGTGCTAGAGATGGATAGCCGAGATATTTCGCAGGAACTTTGGGTGCATTTGGCGGAAGAAGAAATGGGCGGAACCAAATTCGAAATTCTACTTCAGGAGCGACTTAAGGAAGCCATCGTAGGGGAATCTGATAGAAGAAGATTGGAAGAAATTTTAAGATTACATAAAGGAGCGTTTGACACCGTACCTGGGAAAGTTTTAAATTTTCAATATGCGATGCAGGTCACAGATTGGACCCCATTTAAAAGTAAATTGTACCCGATCCCAGAGAAGCATTTTTCCCAGGTGAGGGATATCATTACTAACTTATTAGATTCTGGCATGATAAGGAAAGCTGCAACTCCTTATCTGAACGCAATATTGGCTGTGACCAAGCCAAACGGATCAATTAGGCTGTGCCTAGACGCGCGAGTTTTAAATAGCAAACTGCTAGTTGAGCACGACCAAGCACCGAGGATCAAAGATGTTTTGAAAGGCTTCCGTGGGAAGAAGATATACTCAAGTGTTGATTTGACGAATAGTTTCCACCATCTTGAACTTGAAGAAAAATCCCAACTGTTGACGGGATTTTTATTCGATAATCAAAGTTATATCTGGTGTCGAATGCCCTTTGGCGTGAAAACTGCGGGATGTGCACTCATTAGAGCACTCGATAGAAATCTGACTGAGGAGGTCAAGAACTTCACCACGAGATATGTTGATGACATATTAATCGCTTCTGAGACAATGGAAGAACACTTGGTAAATTTAAATAAACTGCTGGACAACCTGAGAACCATGAACTTCAAGATCAACTTAAAAAAGTCACATTTTTGCCAGAGCGAAATTTTATATTTGGGACATATAATTGATGTCGAGGGCGTGCGGCCTAATCCAGCCAAGATTGATGCTATTAAGAAATTTCCCACACCTACCAAAGTCAAACATGTTAGAGCATTTTTGGGAGTGACAGGTTTCTTCAAAGAAAATTGCCCTGGTTACACAGAAACAGTAGCGCCCATGCAGGAGATGTTGAAGAAAGCGAATCGATGGTCGTGGAACGAGGAGTGCGACAGGTCTTTTAAAGCAACGAAGGATTTATTGGAAAACTGTGTGAAACTTGGATATCCGGATTTTGAGAAACAATTTATCATTCAAGCAGATGCTTCGTTAATTGGGATTGGTGCTATGCTGTACCAAGAGGACGCTGAAGAACCCAAGAAGAAATCCTATTTGGCATTCACGAGTCGTAAATTACGGAAACATGAGAGGAACTACACAGTTACGGAACTTGAGCTACTAGCAATTCTATATTCTCTCCAACAGTGGCGCAAGATGATCTATGGTTATTCCATCATTGTTAGAACCGACCACCATGCACTGACATTTTTATTTAAGACAACAATAGCAAGTGAGAGAGTTACGCGCTGGTCCATCTACATACAGCAGTTTGACATCACAATAGAGCATTGTCCTGGGAAATTGAACGTCATACCAGATGCCTTGAGTAGAAACCCTGAGGACGGAAACGAAGTAACAGCGGAAGTTCACAATATTACCTTGACACCTAAGGCTCGTGAGTTTTTGGCAAGATTGAAGGATATTCGGAAGGAGCAAGAAGCTGACCCATGGATGATGATGATGATAAAATTCTATAGGAAGGAGTTACAACCAAATTCACCGGAGTACCGGGAAGCCAGTGCTAAACAAGCGAGATTTCACTACTTGAATAACTTGTTACATAAGTACGTGGATGAGCATCATACTAAACTGCGGATCTTAGTTCCAGCATCACTACAGAGGGGATTAACTTGGCATGTTCACGAGAGCCTAGCACATATCGGCACGGATAAGACTGAAGCTACGATAGGGGAGACCTTTACTTGGCCCAAGATGAGATTCACCATTGTTGAAGTAATTAGAACGTGTGACGCTTGTCAGCGCACAAAGCCGAACAACTTTATTCTGAAACAACCTCCAAGACCACTATTACCGCAGAAACCATGCGAGATGCTCGCGATTGATTGCTTTGGTCCTTTAGTAAAAGGAAAGCGTGGATGCCGACACCTCTTGGTATGTGTCGATGTATTTTCGAAGATGGTCGTGCTATGTCCTATTCAGAAGACGACATCAAGACAAGTCCTTAGTCGAATTAAGAACAAAGTCATTCCGATGCTTGGGAAGCCGGAATCCATTCTATCAGATCACGGTACCTATTTCACAAGCAATGTTTTTAGGCAAGGTTTGGAGAGCCTAGGAATCAAACACATATTTTCAAGTATTCGTCATCCTTGTGGAAATCCGAGCGAAAGAACAATTCGCTGTGTCGCTAAATACTACAGAGTAATGATTCCTAACGAACACAATAAATGGGTAGACAAAGTAGGGGAAATTGAGATGTGCATGAACACTACTAAGCACGAGTCGACGGGTCAAGTCCCACTGATTGTACACCACAACATATTGCCGGAAAGAACTTGGGACAAGATCATTCCTTGCCCAAGGGATCCATTATTAGCGCATGATTTGCGAATCCAGCGAACGAGGGAGCACATGAGGAACCAAGCGGACCGAAGGCTGAGACGGTACCGAGGAAAGAAGTTTCACCGAGAGTTACAAGAACAAGAATTAGTGCTGGTTCGTAGACCACCGATCTCCGACCCTAAGAACAAAGTCTTCGCCAAGTTCTGTCCGAAATTCATTGGCCCGTTCCGGGTAATTAAGAATCTGGGTAACAATGCCTACAGATTAGAAGAAGTGAGCACTGGTGCAAAATCTGTTTTTAATAGCGCCAATTTGAAACCGTACTACAGAAGGGAACCATTTGATGATTAGGAAAGATGATTATGCAGAATCTGTATTGCCAGAATTTTTTTTTTTGAAAGCAAACACTCAAATCCACGGGGAGCGCGTGAGTAGACACTTTGTTTGTAAACAACGAGCAGCTGAGACGACGGGAGTGGCAACTACGGGGGGAGAAGGGGGAGACCTAATGAAAATATGAATGACATTCCAGCGAGAAGGGAGCACACTAATTGAGTCAGAGGGGCATACACTCGAGCAGCTGAGTGAGATTTAAAGAGATGTGTTGTTACTACAGTGGATTTTGTTTTTGAAATCCAAACCAATAAATTGTTTCGAATTTCAAAACCTTGCTGAGGATAAATGAACCCTTATTGATCTTCGATAAATAAGTATTCATATTTATTATTATTATTACTACGGCCCAGGCAGCACATAAGGAAGTCGACTTGGATATTAGGGAGGCCAGCATTTCGTAATGGTTGCAACAGAAGCTGAGTTGGTAGCTATTCCTGGGGACGGCCAGAATTAGTCGAGTTCAAGGCCAAATTGTGCAACTACTGTACCAAAATTGGAGACATAAAGGGAGAATCACGAGGTCCTCTCAACGAACATACGATTGAATCAGCCAATCGCAAGAGACCAAGCCGTGACCACGAGGTGGACGGCGTCAGTAGTAAAAAGCGCGCGGAAGTGTGTATCTAAGGAACCGCCGAACGGATTAATCTCCGCTCGAGTAATTTGAGACGTTGGATTTATTTGGAGAAGAATGACACTAGCCCCATCTTTGTGAGACATAAACTCTGGAAGTTTTTATCCGACTCCGCCCCACTCCACCGCCCTTGTCAGTTTCTCATAAATAGTCTGGCCTGACGCCCATCTAAGTACTATTCTTGTGGAGCCTTCAGAGGCATACTCCACGCCAGTTTGAAGTGTGATTTTGACGCTCGAATTTATCTGAGTACTATTCTTGTGGAGCCTTCAGAGGCATACTCCACGCCAGTTTGAAGTGTGATTTTGACGCTCGAATTTATCTGAGTACTTATCTTGTGGAGCCTTCAGAGGCATACTCCACGCCAGTTTGAAGTGTGATTTTGACGCTCGAATTTATCTAAGTCTTATTGTGTGGAGCCTTCAGAGGTATACTCCACGCCAGTTTGAAATGTGATTTTTACGCTCTAAAATCAGTGAAGCTAATTTTATTTTCTGAGCTCTGGGGAGCTAAAGTCGCAGCGTTGGCAGTACCGAATTTTATAAGCTATAATACATTTTGTTCTAAAATCTACTAAATTGTGTGATCTAAATATTTCACGCCAGCGCGTGATAAACTGTAACATTCTTTTAAAGACGACGAGTTCAACTTTAAGGGGGAAGTATCGTATCACCCTCATTAGCGCTTACCAGAACCGAAGTCCATAAGACGGGACGGAAATACCGGACGAGATAGCGACTGCGAGTGCAGCCAGGATTTTGAACTTGTTAACGAGCCAGTGGCGCGGACTCGAGATGTATATTTTATGTATAAATTGTGTGTATTGTATGTGTTTTTATAGTGCGTATGTGCGATATAATTAGGGCCAGTCTTCGCTATTAATCGCAGTAGGACAATTGTGGGTGAACTGAGTAGCCTGCAAGCGATTATAGATAGGCAAATATTTAACATTGAACTTTTCTGCCAAGGAGTCGAGACCAAGATGATCAGCACGTGGTTTGAAGTTGGGATGAGCTTCAAGAAATCAACGCAGACGACTACTATGGAGTGCTAAATTGTCCATAGGGCAATGGGTTGAGAAGGATGTCCTTAGTCCTACATGCAGAAGCGGTGATGTACTAAAATTGGATTATTTCAATTATGTAGTTAGATTTGGCCGGGGAACTTTGTAAATAGTCATGTTTTTCTTTCTTGTTTTTAGCTGTTTTTCTTGTACCGACACTATATGTTTAAATGTCCGTTGGCGCGTGGCCAAAGTGTTTGTTGATATTTTGATTTTTTCTTGAGTCATATGTAATGTACGCGGCGTGCGTGCGTGATTTTTATCCTTGCAATTGCGGAACCCGTTACATTCGATAAATGGTGCTTTATTAACGTTAATTTTTTTAAAAATAGGAATGGGAGGAAATGATTGTAAAACATTTTGCTGAACAGGTTATTATTCATGTTAGGGTAGCCGAGTGCACCAACTTAAAAGTAATTGTAGAACACCTTCGTTCTAATTTTGATAGATTTTTCTTGAGTCCTTTTCAGGTGACTAGTCACGGCATAGAACGATGGCGCCAGCATGTGGATATTATTTGTGTCTTTCATTTCAGGGTCTGTCACAACCCATACGTGTGATTCAGTGTGTGTTGATGTGTCTTGTGTGTGTTGATTCTACGTGAGGAGGGGGTAGTTGTCCTACCGGATCGTAGTTCTGTTGAAGAACTGTATTACAATATGTATGGCGAAGCTAAGGATTTAATTAAGCAATTAGCAACCCATCAAAACACCGAAGTTAGCAAACCGTTTCTTCCTAAAATCCAACTTCCTACCTTTTCAGGGGAGGAAAAACAGTGGGATTCCTTTTTTGAACTTTTTTCTTCTCTAATACATGATAATAGATCATTCCCTGAGATTCAAAAATTTTATTATTTAAAGTCTGTTCTTCAGGGTCCTCCTTTAAAGTTAATTGAAGCTTTACCTCTCACAACCGAAAATTACTCGGTAGCTATTGACCTCATCCAACAGCGATATGGCAATGCCAAACTTAGAATTCAACGCCATATGAACGCCTTGTTTAATTTACCCGCTTCACGCCCTGATAATTTATCATCCCTTAGAAATCTGGGAGACACCGTTGAACTTCATGTAAGAGCCCTAGAACATCTTAAACAACCTGTTGAACATTGGGATCTTTTTCTTATACATCTCACTACCTCCAAATTTGACCTTAATACTCGTAAAGCATGGGAATCCGATTTAGTGGACAAACCTGAACCCACATTTAAAGTTTTGATCTCTTTCATAAAGAAACGTTGTCAAATTCTTTCTGCTTTAATCAATAAAGCTGAAGGTTCCACCGATGTCAGCAAAAGTAAACCCATCAAGCATTTCTCGGAAAAAGCTTCACATTCTCATGTTTTCTCTATACAAGGTAATAAAACCTCATGCATTCTTTGCTATAATTTGCACCCTTTATATTTCTGCAATACCTTCAAAGGCCTTTCAGTTGACGATCGTAGAAAAGCTGTGTCGCAAACCAAATCTTGTTTCAACTGCCTCTCTTCAAAGCATATCTTAGCGGACTGCCCTTCAAAAGGAGTTTGCATGCATTGCAAGCTAAGACATCATTCTACCTTGCACCGCTTCGAAAAGCCACGGTCTATTCCTGGAACAGTTTCAAATCCTAATGCCCAACCTGCGTTGAGCCTCACTAGTGATGCTTCTCCACCAAGCTCTTCTGTTTCTACTGTAAATACCGTTGCCCAATCCTACAATCAAACAACCCCCTCATGGCGTAGTGCTCAAGTTTTGTTATCTACGATCCAGGTCCAAGTTAAAGATTCTTCCGGCAATTGGCACTTAGTACGAGCCTTGCTCGACAATGCGGCAACTCATGACTTCATAACCTCATCATTAGTTGAAAGGTTAGGTCTCAAACCACTCTCCACCAATATTGAAATATCTGGTATCAACAACAGCAAGTCTACTTCCTTAAATTATGTCAAGCTGCAGGTGAAAGATTCAGTCCAATATGGCACTAACTTTCATCTAAACTGTCTGTCCATTCCGAGTATTGGCAGTCCTACTCCCAGTCGCTCTTTTTCCATTGACGAATGGAAATTTCCCTCTGATCTAAAACTGGCTGACCCTCAATTCTATAAAAGCTCTCACGTTGACATTCTTTTTGGCGCTAACACATTTTGGCAAAATCTTCTTCCGTCAAGGGTTAATATTTCATCTGGTATCTACGCCCACCATACTAAATTTGGCTGGCTTATCACAGGTTATATTCCTCTTCAAACTGTTCAAGGTTCCTCTCAATGCCATTTCACTAATGCAGATCTTCATCAGCGTCTGGAAAAATTTTGGCAAATCGAGTCCATTGAATCTACTCCTTCTCTTTCTTCAGAAGATGAATTTTGTGAACAACATTTTTTAGAAACCACTGTTCGTAACCCAGATGGCAGATTTATTGTCACAATGCCACGCATTCCTTCTCCTCCTTCTTTATGCGATTCCTATCCGAAAGCTCTTAAAGCTTTATTTGCAGTTGAGAATCAACTCAAGCAAGATCCTTCCACTCGCAAACAATACCTTGAATTCATGGAGGATTATGAAGCTTCAAACCATATGGAGACTGTTCAAGATTTCGACCCTTCTTTAGATTCAGTGTATTTAAATTACCATCCCGTTTGGAAGAATCCCTCCACCAAAGAAAAGATAAGAGTTGTTTTTAATGGTTCTGCCCCTGATGCCAATGGCATTTCCTTAAATGACACTCTCCTATCTGGACCTGCCATTCAGTCTGATCTCCCGTCTATTCTTTTAAATTTCCGTCTATTTCCAATTGGAATCATAGCTGACATACAACAAATGTATAGACAAATTCTGATTAATTCCGAACAACAAAATCTTCAACGAATTCTCTGGCGTGATGCTCCTACCAAAACCATCAAGATCTTTAAATTAAAAACCGTAACGTATGGGCTCAAACCATCGGCTTTTCTTGCCATTCGTACTTTGAAACACCTTGCCGACCAAGATGGTCACTTGTTTACTTCTGAAACTCCTATTTTGTTGAAAAATTCCTTCTACGTTGATGACTTTCTTTTTTCTTTCAAGAATGTATCTGAGGCTATCGAACTCTCTCAAAGTTTAAAAACTTTACTTAGCAGAGGAGGATTCTTACTTCATCGTTGGAACTCAAACTCTGAGGAACTTCTATCCAATCTCTTGCCACATTGTCCTGTTGATACTCCAGTAGAGCTTTGTAAATTGGAGGATGCTACTAAAGTTTTGGGAATACACTGGTATCCTAAAGCTGACTCATTCTTTTACGAAGTAAATTTGTCTTCCTCACCTCCACAAACCAAAAGACAAGTGCTATCAGAAATAGCTAAGATATATGACCCGCTTCAGTTCATTGCACCCGTAATTGTTCTAGCTAAAATCTTTATGCAAGAGCTATGGTAATTGAACTCGGATTGGGATGATCCCATTCCTCCTTCGCTTTTACAAAAGTGGCTTACCTTTCGGCACAGTCTTTGTGATCTCTCATTAATAGACATTCCTAGAGTGCTAGTTCCGTTCTCTTGCTCTCTTGTCTTAGATTTGCACCTTTTCGCTGACAGTTCGACCAAAGCATACGGATGTTGTGCTTACATTGTAAGCCGCTCCCCCTTTTTCTCCAATTTGATATGTGCTAAATCTAAGGTTGCGCCTTTGAAACCAGTTTCATTACCTCGTCTTGAACTCTGTGCCGCACTACTTGCTGCCGAATTAGCTAACAAACTCAAACAAACACTCAACTGTAAGTTCTCGCACACATATTTTTGGACAGATTCCTCTATTGCTTTGGCATGGATTTCTAAACCTCCTTCTAATTGGCAAACTTTTGTAGCTAACAGAGTTGAGAAAATTCAAACTGTTTCTAAACCAGAACAATGGAACCATGTTTCTAGCAAAGACAACCCCGCCGACCTCATTTCTCGTGGTTGTTCACCTAAGTCACTATCTCAATCCTGTTTGTACTGGCACGGCCCTTCATGGCTTTCTGAAAGAATTCAAAACCGACCTTCCAACTCTAATTTCCCGTTAGAGGATATTCCTGAAATCAGCAAAAAAGCTTCTGCCTTTGTAACTGCCAACACTCCTTCCTTGTTGGAACGTTACTCTTCTTTTCAAAAACTAGTGCGCGTCACTGCTTATGTGCTCAGATGGAAATTTTTAGTACTAGATCAACCTCTATTCCCTCAGCCTTTTCTTTCGGCTGTTGAACTGCAAATTGCCACCATCAAAGTTCTTTGGCTCACCCAGAGAGAGGCATTCTCAGTCGAAATAAACATATTGGCTAAAGGTAAAACTCTCAAGAAACACAGCAGGCTTTTTGCCTTATGCCCTTTTCTCGATGGCGATGGTTTGTTAAGAGTGGGCGGCAGACTTTCTCTTTCTGACTTCTCCGATGAAAAAAAGCACCCTATTATCCTTCCGTCTAAACATCATGTTACTCGGATAATCATTCGTCAGTTTCATTATCAAAACTTGCATGTTGGTTCTAGAACCCTTCTATGCTTGATACGGGAAAAATACTGGCCTATTAATGGTTTACACGAAGTCACTTCTGTTATACATAAATGTATTACTTGTTTCAAAGCTAAGCCTAAACCTAATCAGCAACTCATGGCTGACCTTCCCCCATTTCGTTCAGCTACCTGCAGGCCTTTTTCCTTCACCGGCATTGATTACGCCGGTCCGTTTGTGTATCAACAAAATCACCCCCGTGCTAAAAGGAAAATCCTTGGAAAACTGTACGTTTCTCTATTTGTCTGTATGGTCACTGGCTCTATTCATCTTGAGCTCGTAACTAGTGCCTCCACCTCATACTTTCTTTCCGCTTTCTCTAGATTCATTTCACGAAGAGGCATTCCTTCAGAAGTCTTCTCTGATAATGCCAAAACCTTCCTTGGAGCTTCGCAGCAATGGTATAAAGCCCTTTGTTCCCCTCGTGCGAAAGAACAAATCTCCAATTACTCGCACTTAAACCAATTCAAATGGCATTTCATCCCTCCTTATGCTCCCCATCATGGCGGACGATGGGAATCTTGTGTGAAACTCATAAAAAATCATTTAAAGAAAACTCTAGGCTCTAGTATTGTAACTTACGAAGAATTCAATTCTTTAATTATACTCATTGAGGGAATTGTCAACTCACGACCTCTTTCTCCTCTTTCCAACGATCCTTGTGATTTCCTTCCTTTGACTCCAGGTCATTTTCTGGTGGGCAGTTCCTTAGCTGCGTCTCCCCCGTTGCTTGATCGTAAACTTGATCTGTCTTTGCCTATCTTGTGGAGAAAGATAGAATCCCTTAAAGCTCAATTTTGGAAGAGGTGGAGACTTGAGTATTTTCACTCGCTCCAAAGGAGGAACAAGTGGCAGCTCTCTCAGCCTAACCTTCAGGAGGGTGATTTGGTTCTTCTCAAAGACCCAAGTCCTCCTCTTGTATGGAAAACTGGTCGTGTTATAAAATGCTATTATGGCAGAGATGCTAGAGTTCGAGTGGTCAAACTTAAAACTTCATCAGGACACTGTGTTCGTCCGATTTCAGTCATTTGCCCTCTGCCACTCTAGCTCTTCTCTCTCATGTTATTTTTGTTTTGCTTTTGTTCTCTGTTGCCCCTCTGGCAGTATGTTCACTTTTCAGTGAAATTTACAAAGTTCACTTATTTTTATTATAACATAACCTCTCACCTGTCATGTCATTCCATTTTTCTTCAATCTGTTCTTGCTTGCACGTGTTCCATGGCACTGTAATGATTTCCGGAACTAATGTTGGTCACGAGGTTCATTTTCAGTTGGCCCCTTGCTCTGATTGGCCTCAGCAGTTTTCGAGAATCTTCCATGCTCTCGGATTGGCCGACGCCACCTGTCCGCGTCACGCATTCCGCGTGATCTCCGGTATATAGCCTGCCCTGGCCTACATCAACTGTCTGTCTCGTCTGTCTCCAGCAAGTCACAATGCCAGTCACTTGTCGTAAGCTGTCTTCACGCTGTTTGCACAACGCTTGAATGTGTCTCAACGCTGTGTGGTAATACATCGCAAAATGCTTCTAGTCAAACCAGCAGTGCATTCCAAAATCTACGAAATCTATTTAAGTTAACATCGATACTTGGCCTACGTCAGTTTGTCGTGAGCAAAAAACGATAAACAAATTTTCTTCTGTGCTGGGCACGAAGTCTTCAACATTTCCAAGACGGAAAAAAGTGATCAAAACAGAGTTCTACAAAGTCTATATAAGTTTACATCGATGATTGGCCTACGTCAGTTTTGTGCTGGGCACGAAGTCTTCAACATTTCCAAGACGGAAAAAAGTGATCAACACGCTCTTCCTCTATTTATATTATGTGGAAATTCCTCTACACCAACGCCAACAAGCTAAGTGTTTATTATAACCTCAAAAATTTCTAAACCTTATAAATGTATCTTTCTTTTTAGGGTTATGTTACCCGACTTAAACAACTTGTCAAACTATGCCAAACTCAACTTATTTCTTTCTATTAAGTGGTTTAAGCATGTATTATGCCTTTAAATTGTAGGCTATGAGAAAACGGCTGTTCTCTCTCTTTCGCATGTTAACTTTCCTTCAAAACAAATCATTCTTTTCTCTATTTTTGTACAAACTATTGGGCTTAACACCAGTTCACCTATCTGACGAAGTGAATGGCTTGTTCTTCATTTAATCTATCAAAGTGTTCTTGGGAATGCTCCCATTTCAATTGTAAACAACCTCGCCTTGTAACTATCAGGCAACTAGTGGGATGCTATCCCTACTGGCATGTAAATATTGATTTTTCTGTAAATAAACTAGCTTACTCTCTGTGTGCAGTCCTAGGCTAAATTTTAAGCCTTCATTTGAGCACTATAGTTACTCACTATTTTACCCTGCATAGTGGTTACTTATTCTCAGGGTTCTTGGCATTTCAAACTTATGAAATCTTGTTTGCTTGTTGTTGGCCTGTCAAAGGTCACATTTCCCTTACATATTTATATATTTATTGTTAATCCTTTTCAAACTTATGAAATCTTGTTCGCTTGTTGTTGGCCTGTCAAAGGTCACATTTCCCTTACATATTTATATATTTATTGTTAATCCTTTTCAAACTTTTGAAATCTTGTTCGCTTGTTGTTGGCCTGTCAAAGGTCACATTTCCATTACATGTTTATATATTTATTTATTGTTAATCTTTTTAAAGTTGGTTTTTGAATAAAATACCACTGTTATTGGCAAACTGTTTCCATTCCTATTTACTCATCAATGTTCAATCTGTTCCTACTTAGTAAAGTTCATTTTCTTATTAGACTAGAAGCTTCACTACTAGAAGCTTCACTTCTAGTCCTTCCCGAAAAAGGAGGTCTCGCATTGACAGATCCTAACCAAACTGTAACATTGGAAAAGCATTGCTGTTTCGCATAACTGTAACCACGATGTTGAAAATACATCTGTCCGAACACCGGCTCTCTTTTCACTTTCACGGCCTGTATAGCTTGCCTTGCTAACCGCTTCTCGCACTGCACACCGTGCTTCTCTCGTCTTGACTGACTGACCTACTTTCGTTCTCCTAGCGTATGCTGCTATCAGCCCCGCTTGCTGAACTAATACTGTTGTTTTCTCCACGCACCATGTGCTGTACTCAGCTCGACTGGCTGGACTACTAATGCTGTCCTCAGACTGTGTGATGAACTCCGCTCTGCGCTGTCACGTGACGTTCCCCTACCTTCTGTGGTCATACGTCACAATTATAATCTCGACCACAATCATATCGGCAACTAAGTTATACCATAACTTAAGGAGTTATCTGCCTTACTTCAAGTTATCACCATAAAGATTTCTTGATATTTCTTCTGAGATGATATAATATTATATTCCATATAGATCTTGATAAACTTCAATATTCCTCCCATAATTCCATCTGCTTGACTGGTAGTGCCACCTTCATCCTCGGCCTCCTACGTCATTTCCTACCATTCTTCTCGACTCGATCTGAGCGCTATCTTTTCTTCTTTTCCCATAAATCTCAACTACGGCTCGATGTCAACTGGCGTAGCCGATAGCCTCAACTAGGTATCGGGTACAATGTGAATACAACAATGAAAATGCATTATCTTTAGTTGAGAGTTTACAATCTCCAATTTCAATCAAGAATATCATAACGCATCAATAATTTTCATCCATACCAATGGTTTTTGCCTAACCCAATATTTTCATCCAGACCAATAATTGTTAGGTAGTGCGACCTGTAGCCAATATAAACACCCCTGGTTTTTGTCACGCATCAATAATCTTTATCCAGGCCAATGGTTTTGCCAATTATTTCTTTTTCACATAATTACAACATTATGTGTGCCTGTGGTGTATTTTGTATTGGACATGGTGGCAACTAGTGACATCAATGTGTGCTTTGGCGGCAGTTTAAACATACTAAATATGCTGTCGAACATGGCTGCAAACACATATTTACATAATTTAGCACATATTTCAGGTGCAGTAGTGACCAGGGTTACTAATTTCAATAGGTAACGTTGCCCAGAAGACGAAACAAGGTATGTAAAAGCCACTAGATGAAGTAAATAATGGTCTGGAAGTAATGAAGAACTGAGCTTAAAAATTTACATACAGTACGAAACCAAAATATTAAGACTTTGGGATTGGAAATCAGTACCGGTAAGGTATTTATTTTTATAACTGACGTCCAATGCAAGTGTAAAAGCCACGTTCTGGACTCAGAATTAATGATCCCCCCGCAGGATCTGGTCTCCTCCAGTGTTACTACATGTATGCTATAGATGTATCTATGATTTCATTTCATCCACCCCTTCTATATACTGTACGTGCATGTAATATTGTCAAATCTTAAAAATTATGTACGATTTATCAAAATCTATTGTTTGGTAGGAGGAAGGAGTTGAAATCTTCAGATCTAACCAAGTTAATAAGGATAATGAAGAGTGTTAGGGCCGATTGCAGAAACGATGACTAGTTTTAAGACTTAGACAATGTCTACCTAGACGACGTCTAAGTAATGATCGATGTTCCGTTGCTTAGACAGTGTTTAACCGGTGTCTAGCTAGACATCGTTTATGTTTCGATTTCAGTACGAAAACGGAAATAGAAGTGTCTTCCATGCTACTCATTGCCAGCTGCGACCAATGAAAACTCATCGACGCTGGCACCATCATTAATCAGCTGATGATGAAAGAAATCCATTCCAAGCAGCTGCGAGTTGAGTTACAGGAGAAGAAGGCTTTGTTGGACATATATTTAATCGAGAAAGAGATTATAAAGAAAGGGCATAACCTGCCCCAATGGCACGAATCAGTGAATTAAACAGTGAACAGAATAATGTAATTGAAATAATAATTAATAAATATATTTTTCTTTTACTTGAGGTGATCTTGTCTTAGCATGATTTCTAGCGGTTGAAGTAATTATCAATTACGAGCTGACGCCATCTGTTTTGTCATATCATCAGCTATCGGATCAACAGGCACTTCATCATCTGGTAAGTCTGCTTCCAGGTCAAGTTCACCGCGCTGCACAGCGAGGTTATGTAGCACAGCAATTGCAATGATGATTTTCAGGGTTTTTCGTACTTTCGTTCGCAGACCATGTGCAAGACAAGGAAATCTTCTTTTCCACGAACCAAAAGTTCTTTCTACTACATTTCTGGCCAGGACATGCGCTCGGTTATAACGCGTATCAGCTGCGTTCCTTGGATTCAAAATCGGAGTAAGTATTTCTTACAAGTGTAGCCAGAATCTCCGACAAGATGTCCCCTAACCTCTCCTCTTTCCAGGCGGTCGTGAATAGTGGAATTGCGAAATATTCTGCTGTCGTGGGTCGAGCCAGGCCATCGAGCAACAAGACTCCTTATTTTCATCTTTGTGTCACATATCACCTGAAATTAAATAAAAATCCGCTGTATAGAGTAGTAGGTTTAAACCATAGTGGTAGTAATACTTTATTTTGTTGCCGCTGCTGCTACGTGTTGTAAAG
This sequence comes from Meconema thalassinum, assembly GCA_946902985.2. Taxonomy (NCBI): domain Eukaryota; kingdom Metazoa; phylum Arthropoda; class Insecta; order Orthoptera; family Tettigoniidae; genus Meconema; species Meconema thalassinum. Next base: position 95,734,180 of record OX336400.1, on the reverse strand, counting down.
GAGCGTTAACATGAACTCGTTAATCCGTATTTTTATCCACTGTTGTGCATGCCGTATAATGAAATGTAGTTTTGATTATATTGTTGTCGTAGGGTGAGTACAAATAACAGCGACAACGGAAAAAAGAACTACTGTGTAGTAGTGTTGTGTGTACTTACTTGGCAGTTAATACACACATCAAAAAAAGTTTTGCATCACCTCGGTTCCCAGATCTCCGGCATATAGACGTTGACTGTGTATATTGTATCCAAGATACAGTCCCTTTGACTGTTCATAGATGTCACTAAAACTGCTCAAAGATGTAAACAACCATGCATGAGCAGGGCCTATTAGACGGAGGGGGTACGACAGCCGATCAGTTCCAGTCATTCCACCAGGACGAAGGTACGCTGCTCATGTTGTCTGTAGTTCTACCATGCCTAGAAGGTCAATACCGCAGTTCGATCGCGTCCGCATTGTTACTTTGTGTCAAGAAGGGCTCTCAACAAGGGAAGTTTCCAGGCGTCTCAGAGTGAACCAAAGCGATGTTGTTCGGACATGGAGGAGGTACAGAGATACAGGAACTGTCGATGACAGGCCTCGCTCAGGCCGCCCAAGGGCTACTACTGTAGTGGATGACCGCTACTTACGGATTGCCGCTCGGAGGAACCCTGACAGCAATGCCACCATGTTGAATAATGCGTTTCGTTCAGCCACAGGACGTCGTGTTTCAACTCAAACTGTGCGCAATAGGCTGCATGATGCGCAACTTCACTCCCGACGTCCATGGCGAGGTCCAGCTTTGCAACCCCGACACCATGCAGCGCGGTACAGATGGGCCCAACAACATGCTGAATGGACCCCACGGAATTGGCATCACGTTCTCTTCACCGATGAGTGTCGCATATGCCTTCAACCAGACAATCGTCGGAGACGTGTTTGGAGGCACCCTGGTCAGGCTGAACGTCTTAGACACACTGTCCAGCGAGTGCAGCAAGGTGGTGGTTCCCTGATGTTTTGGGGTGGCATTATGTGGGGCCGACGTACGCCACTGGTGGTCATGGAAGGCTCCGAAACGGCTTTACGATACCTGAATGACATCCTCCGACCCATAGTGCAACCATATCGGCAGAATATTGGAGAGGCATTTGTCTTCATGGACGACAATTCTCGACCTCATCGTGCACATCTTGTGAATGCGTTCCTTCAAGATAACGACATCGCTCGACTACAGTGGCCAGCATGTTCGCCAGACATGAACCCTATCGAACATGCCTGGGATATGTTGAAAAGGGCTGTTTATGGACGTCTTGACCCACCAACCACTCTGAGAGATTTACGCCGAATTGTCGTTGAGGAGTGGGACAATTTGGACCAACAGTGTCTTGATGAACTTGTGGATAGTATGCCACGGCGAATACAGGCATGTATCAATGCAAGAGGACGTGCTACTGGGTATTAGAGGTAGTGGTGTGTACTGCAATCTGGACCACCAATGCTGAAAGTCTAGCTGTATGATGGTACAACATGCAATGTGTGGGTCTCATGAGCAATAAAACGAGCTGAAATGTTGTTTGTGTTGATCTCTATTCCCTTTGTATTTAACGGTTCCGGAACTCTTGGAACCGAGGTGATGCAAAACTTTTTTTGATGTGTGTAGAATAGAATCCCTTCCGATTGATGTACGTGACAGCCCTCTCACGATCGGGACAAGTTATTCTGATATGGGTACAGTCAATAGCACCTGTTATTCCGGGGAAGTTAGCCGTAGAAATAATAAAATAATCACGTTCCACAGCGTAAGAGATAACACTGGAGTTCGCATTATATATAGTCTATACACGTTATCAAGGAGAGCTAATAGTTAACAATCCACAGAAAGAACAATTATTTACCTGGATAGGACAGTGAAATCATGCCTGATAGTGGGTAACTCATCATTATTAGGGAAGTTGATAAATCTCCTCCTCAAACTATTGATGGCAGTCACAACACGATCTACTGTCCGGCACACAGTCGCTGCGTTGACATTTATAGTATCGCCCTTCATAGTATAAAATGCACCGGTTGCCAAAAATCGTAATGTCAGAAGGAGCTGTAGGGTGACAGGTAATGGGCAACCCCTGGTGTCGTGCTCGAGAAAATCTCCCACGTCACGCAACAAGTCCCTCACAGTTTCTTTTAGAAAGCGAAATCTTATTTTAAACTGTGCATCTCCATACATTTCAAAAGGATTGCTCCGATCTCGCAGCATCCGACGTACAGGAGGCCGTCTGACTAACAGCTCTCTCCTGAACCGTCTCAACATAGAGATATAATTTACATGCTCCATAGTAAACAACCACCAGCTGAGAGTCGCTCCTACATTAGGGGTTAAACAGTGTTTAAACATGGATCCTTAAACGCCGACTTTAGACGATGTCTAAGTGATAAATAACGTCTTCGTAATGCGGAAGCCATATTTAGACATTGTTTAACCTTAAACAGCGTCTAAATACCGTCTCTGCAATCGGCCCTTAGTGTTTACACTGGTATGCCTACCTGATTTTTATTCTCAATGGAGAACTGTTGAAGATATGTACCTGTAATTTAGATTGACAACCTTGTTGAAGAGAAAGGCTCGACCAGTGGCTCCGGTGAAGCGGGTGCTGATCAGCTCACTCCTGTTTGTCAGAATAGTGTCACATGATGCACAGGAGAAGAGTCGTGACCCACCAATGTGATCCACAAAGATTCTGCCCATGGCGAGTTCTCAACTGTCTTCAGCCTGAAAGTAAATTATTTCAGTTAACATTGTGGAAGAAGCCAGTGGTATTTTCATGCTTCTCTTACTTTTTCAGAAAATAGTGGTTGTGTTCTAGGATTGGCAATCGATTCCCCATGACTTGAAATAAGGTACTAGCCCTGCATTTTCCTTGAATGTTTGTAAAAATCTGGGAGAAAACTATACGAAGGATGGTTGCTCTCAGCGCCAGGATGTAGGCTAAACATCGATCTTCAAATGCCAGCAACCCAGTACCGTAGGGCTAGTCATGAAGCCTGCTTAGATCGATTGGCTAGGCTTGGTAGGTAAAACTAAATCCATGGAGTGGTACAAACCAGATGAAACACCCAACTGTGGTCTTAAGTTGGGCACCAACCAGCTTTAGCCTTCCCACTTCTAGCATGACAGAGCCAAGAATCAAACTCAGGACCTTTGGAATATAACTCTCAATGCATAGGACTTACAGACATCAAAGGCAGCTTTAATGTTGGGCTACTGCAAGTTTGATTATCGTTTTACAAATTTCTTAGTGTATGCACAAAATTGTACAGTTGTGATAGTCAGGCACATTCAATGAGAGTGGGAGGGTGGAAATACTGAAAGTATTGTTACAGTAAGTCTGAAGGAGGGGATAAAAGGACAAAACTACAAGTTCATAGCTCAAACGAGGAGAGGGGCAAGGTATAAGTTAAATCCTTTTAACTTAAGTAAATGAATTTCACTGATCCATAACCTGGTGAAATGTTAGGCCTATAGCTTACTTATCGATTTATTCGACTTCCTGGTGTAATGTTATAGCTTACGGCTGAAAGCAACGGGAAACTACAGCCGTATTGCTCTTCCCAAGGATATGCACCTCTCTCTGCATAATTACATGTGACGATGGCCTCCTCCCTTGTAAAATTCCAATCCGGAGGTAAAGTAGTCCCCTATTCGGATCTCCGGGTGGGGACTACTCGAGAGGGGATTAACATCACAGAAATGACAAAGGAAATCTGACATTTTACGGATCGGAGCGTGGAATGTTAGAAGTCTGCTAGGCAGTGGAAGGTTAGAAAACTTAGAAAGGGAAATGGATAGGTTGAGGTTGGATTTGGTTGGGATTAGTGAAATGCGCTGGCAGGAAGAACTGGACTTTTGGTCAGGAGACTATAGGATCATTAGCACTAAATCAAACAACAGCTATGCGGGGGTAGGTCTCATATTAAGTAGGAAACTTGGACAGCGGGTGGAATATTATGAGCATTATAGTGAACGGAATCAATACAAAACCTATGTGCACCACAGTGGTACAAGTCTATATGCCTACCAGTCAAGCTGATGATGAAGATGTTGAAAAGGTCTACGAAGAAATAGATGAAATTCTGAGGTAGTCTATGTCAAGGGTGATGAAAATGTTATAGTAATGAGAGATTGGAATGCTGTGGTAGGAAAAGGAAGAGAAGGGAATATAGTAGGAGATTTCGGATTAGGTGATGGAATTCTGCACCGAGCATGAGTTGGTCATAGCTAACACCTCATTCAATAACCACAATAGAAGAATATACACATGAATGAAACCAGGAGATACAGGGCGTTACCAAATCGACTTCATTATGGTCAAGCAGAGATTTTGAAACCAGATTTTGGATTGTAAAACATATCCCGGTGCTGACATAAACTCTGACCACAATCTGGTTGTTATCAAATGCAGATTAAAGTTGAAGAAACTGAAGAAAAGTCAAAAGCCAAAACGGTGGGCAATAGACATACTGAAAGAGAAGGATGTAAACGAAAGATTCAAGAAGAGTATAAAGGAAGGACTAATGAAAAACCCTCAACAAACTTCAATTGCAGACGAATGGGCACTTTTGAAGAATGAAATAACAAAATCCGCAGAAGAAAATATTGGTAGGAAAGAAAGAATACCGGTAGGTAGTAAACTGTGGATCACTTAGGATTTACTAGAATTAATGGACAAACGGCGGAAGCAGAAGAATGAAAGAGATGAAAGGGGGAAAAGCAGAATACAGACGTCTGAGAAATGAGGTTAGCAAGAAGTGCAAGGAAGCGAAAGAAGAATGGTTGAAAGAGAAATGTGCAGGTATAGAAAATTGTCTGAAATTAGGAAGTGGATACAGCTTATCGGAGGATTAAGAATACTTTTGGGGAAAAGATGACCAAGTGCTTTAATATTAAGGACACAGATGGAAAGCCTCTAACAGAAAAGGTTGAGAGATGGTAAGCTTACATCTAGTGTTTGTATAAGGGAAAGGAGATGGAGAATCATGTAATGGAAAGGGAAGAGGAAATTGATGGGGATGCGAAAGGAGATTTAATATTGAGATCAGAATTTGACAGAGCATTGGAAGACTTAAGCAGGAACAAATCACCAGGCATAGATGATATACCGATTGAGTTGCTACACTGCATAGGAGATGATGGTCTTGTCAGGTTATTTCACTTGGTTTGTAGGATTTATGAGACCGGTGAGGTACCCTCTGATTTAAAGAGTAATATTATCAGCTTGATTACTTATGCTTCAAAGATCCTGTCTAGATAATTTACAAGATTTTTTTTTCGTGTGGCTTCCTGAGAGGCCGGGAGCAGGTCTTTCCAGTCGACGCCCATAGGCGACCTGCGCGTCAGGATGAGAGATGGAATGGATGAAGATGAATGAAACTGGGCCAGGATGTGTAAGGAAGTGGCCGTGGCCTTTCAGAAGGTACCGTCCCAGCATTTGCCTGGTATTGAAATTGGGAAACCACGGAAAACAATTTCAAGGACGGCCGACGGTGGGGCTCGAACCCACGCGTCTACCGAGTCAGCAGAGAGTTTGGCCCCATGACCTAACGCTGAGCTTTAGCCAGCGTAGCCACTACTGTCGGTATTTACAAGATAATAATAATTTTATTGGTTTTACGTCCCTTTTAACTACTCTGGCTTTTACAAGAGGATGGAAAGCAAGATAGAAACGGAGTTGGGTGAAGACCAGTTTGGTTTCAGGAGAAATGCAGGAACAAGGGAAGCTGTACTAAGTCTTAGGCTGATTTTGGAAGGTAGAATAAGGAAAGATAAGAGAACGTTCATGGCATTTGTAGACTTAGATAAGGCTTGATTGGGCTAAATTGTTTGACATTTTGAAAACGATTGGAATAAAGTACAGGGATAGGAGGGTTATCTACAATCTATACAGAGACCAGACGGCAGTCATTCGAGCTGAACGACATAAGAGAGAAGCTGGTATTCAGAAAGGTGTAAGGCAAGGCTGCAACTTATTACCCATACTTTTCAATCTATACATTGAACAAGCAATGAAGAAAATTGGAGAAAAATACAAAGTAGGAGTAAAGATTCAAGGAGAAATAATTTCAACTCCGAAATTTGCTGATGACATCGTCATCTTAGCCTCCACACTAGAGGATTTGAATGAGTTCTTAAATGGTATGGATTCTGCCTTGAGAGAAGAATTCATGATGAAAATTAATAAATGTAACTTAAAACAAAAATATTGGAATCCAGTCGAAAGAAATCAGAAAACTCTATGGATGGTGAAGAGCAGGTGAAAAGCTAAAGTAAATAGGCGACTTCTGTTACTTAGGAAGCAAAATAACCAGTGATGGACGAAGCAACGATGATATAAAAAGTAGGTTGGCTCAGGCAAGGAAAGCATTTCTACAAAAAAGGAATCTGTTGACATCGAATGTAGATTTAGATATTAGGAAGTCATTTTTGAAAGTCTTTGTCTGGAGCTTGTCACTCTATGGAAGTGAAATTTGGACCGTTGGTGCAGCAAAAAAGAGGAGAATTAAAGCTTTTGAAATATGGTGTGTTACAGGAGAATGATGAAGATCAGATGAGTAGATAGGGTTACAAACGAAGAGGTATTAAGACACGTGGGAGAGATGTTTCTGGTGACTGCTAATGAAGAGGAGAGATAGGTTGGTAGGACACATTCTAACACACCCAGGAATAGCAAGCTTAGTTATGGAAGGAAGGGTGAAGGACAAGAACAGTAGGGGTAGACCAAGGTTACAATATGTTAAACTGATTGCCTCGGATGTGGGTTGTGGTAGCTATGTAGAGATGAAACGATTAGCTCAGGACAGGGAGGTATTGGAAAGCTGCATCAAACCAGTCAAGAGACTGAAGACTCAAACAACATAGCTTACTTATTGATTTATTCGACTTACAAACATCACGAATGGGGGAAGAGCTGAGAACAAAAGCTGGCTGTGAAACAGAACAAAGAAAAAACACTTTCAATGAAAACTGTGACACTCGGCATCTAGAATTAAAGAATATTTTTGAAAATCAAGTAGGACCTAATAAGAATTCGTCAGATCTTTCCCTTGAGACCTTATTTGGGTTTATGAAGAAGAATTTCTACGGTATCTATGTCTATTGATTGCAGCTGATTTAATTGTTCACCTAGTTACATTTTCCGTACTTATTCTCTGAGGGACGACACAAAATGTATTTAAATTATTCGGGATAAGTCTCCAAAACACACGCGTTTGTATTTGTATCTATCACCAAGCAATGTCCAGTTTCCAACCTTTTGGTAAAGAGCGAACAAAAAAGCACATATCACAGTGTCATAATATTGTTGATGATTTTTTTCCACATTTAAGCAAACATATTGATTAACCAGTTTAAGTTTACGTAGGCTATATGTCAACACGGAGAAAAAGAACTTTGCCCTACATAATAATGATCAATAATTTCTAGCACATTACTTACGCAAAATATACTCGATTCTGCAAGTTATAGTAGCACTTGCTTAAACCATCAATTTTCTCTGTGTGTTTTTTTTATATCTACGACTGAAATTGCAAATACCCATGTTTGCTTCGCGACACAATAGACACTTGAAACACAGAAAATTTGATAGATTAAGAAGGGAACTGTCGCCGTTCTCACCTCAGAACCCAAGGAATATACCGTCACGCAATCGTACACCAGCTTTTATTATTGTTCTATTTCGATTATTTTGATTACAGATGACGTATTCCATATGATAGAAAGGTAAATAAACATCAGGTTAAAGTTATATTAATTTCAGTTATCGGAAAGGTGAAAGTGCATATTTCTAAATTTTATCAAATTAAATTCGAGAAGATTTAAAATCAATGTGAAATACAAATGTTTACTTCGAATTTTACTGTATTAATTTTCAGTCAACTTGGGATGGATATAATTGATGAACGTAGTGTCAACGTTTGCTACCAACATCACATGCCAAATCAATTTTAATCAGTCTGATCATTTCGTAATAATTTAACTCATATATAGCAGATATAAAGCAAAACTGAAAAAGTAGTTGTGGTAAAAAAAATCCGCTCATCACAGAAGAGATGGTCGATTTTGGGTCAGTCTTACGCTCTTCGACACCTCAAAAAACAAAACAAAAAGCATTATTTGATCATAAGTTGTCGAACTTGAGAACAGCTGTGAAGACGGGGAAGTGGAGTATAAACAAAATACTGTACTGTGGAACCTTATAAGCTTATGATTTTGTGATATTATTTTCATAACGAATTTATGATTGATACTTTGCATTAATAGCTAAGACATTCTACTGAGAATATACATAATGACTTTTCATACTTCAGTTTTCATTTGAACTATTACATATCTAGTAACCATCAGGGAAATGGCTCGTTTCTGGATTCAGGATATAACAGGAGTACTACGAGGGGTGCAAAAAGTGGTTTATGCTGTCATAAAACTTGAGGAAACCGAAGTAAAACAAATTTGGGATAACTCTAGTATAAAGGAAGCGACTAAGGATTTGAGCAGCAAAATTGGAAAAAATCTTTTGGGAGCAGAGACGATAACAGACACTCAGGTTAGTGGTATTACACAGAGTTACCCTCATAGTATGCTCCTTTTCCCAATCATTCACTCCAGTTTAATTTTATCATTAATTTTCTTAATTCCTTACCCAAAAGAATGGTTGGAAACGCACGAGAACACGGTTTATATTATGATATAAGGAAGCTTGCGGTTTTATGTGACCGTTCACAGAACAGATTTACATTGTTGTCTGGCTACACAAAAGCCCACACACACACGGTTGCACTCACATATTGCCATTTAAGAGTACTTACAGTTAAGCTTCCAAATTATTAGATGGGTGACTGTATTCACTGTGCGGTCCGCACACTTTGATATAAGTATAGGCTCCAAACGGCCGAACCCTTCAGTGTTCATCGAGACGTCGCCGGGACCACTTCAGGCTTGAAGCCCCGCAGTGGCAGCCTGGCCCCTACCAGAGGCCTCTGAGAAGCCGAAGCCTGGCGTTGACCGCCGTGTTCGACCATCATCACACAAACATCGGCATAGCCGCTCAGCCCCACACAGGTTGCGTGCCTTTAAGACGTCCCACCGAAACCAGCAAAACATTCCGTCTTCAGCAGCAGCCACAGCATCAAGAAGACACTGGCCTAGCCGGGCTGCGTGATTGGCCAGCCACCTACCAGAAGAACGGTCCCTCCGCCAGGCCAGGAGGTCTCTCCCTAATGCCCTAACATTTACCAGACAGTGACCACTTCAAAAAGAGCAATCTGTACTTTGGTTACTGCTGTTCTGGTTATGTTACCCTGACTAGTTTTATTGCGGACCACGGCAAGTAGGCACACGATTAAATAGAGCCATGTGCCGCGCACCTACAGTAGGTTTACCCTTAGCCCCCCCCTCTCAGTTGTCTTCAACGGTCAACCTAACTCTCTCCTCCCTTGCTTGCTATCCGTAACGCCAAAGGATTAGCCAGAGCCCAGATCGCCTTCTGGTAGCTTGTCCGGCACCAACCGACCAACTGGTAACCTGCTGCGCAGTAAATTATTTAGCTTCTTTTGACTTTCCTCTCGCCCTCACTGGCACTTCCTGCCACCATACCTCTGCACCTGATTAGGGACTCCACTGCCTGTCCTCTTCTACACAAACTAGGCAGCCCCTGCCACAGCAAAGTGCTGAGAGCTCCCACCCCGTCATGTCAATCCATCATGGCAAGCGAATTGTACTCTGTTCCAAGCTACTTAAGGTGCCAAGCAAGTCGACTGGCGCCAGGTCTGAAGGCAAGATGCCCTCAGCTAGGAAGAGTGCTGCGCGGGATGGTCCATCCCTCCCTCCATTGCCCCCCCTCCCCCCCCCCCTTAAGTCTCTCCCCCTCCCCTCACCGCAATTGTGGCGAGAAACACACTGCCAGCTACAGGGGCTGTGAAACCCATAGGAAACTCCCAGCAACCTTCGATGCGCAGAGCACCAGCGGGTCATGCTCCTAACCGGAACCTCATCAGAGGAGATACCAGCTTTGCAGGGACCACTTCCCTTCCTCTTCCCACTCCCCTCATCCCAGCTCCCTGCCATACCGCATCCCCACCCTCTGCTATGACTAGCACCAACTTCCCCACTCTCTCCCATCCTAATTCAACCCCAAGTACTTCTGTTCAGACCTCTTCAAACGATAAGTTCGAAATCTTTAGGCTCATTATTGACCCATCCCTTCGCGATCTCCTCACCATGGTGAAGGGCATCCTCCGACGCCTCATCAGTGCACCCGACACCCCATCCAAACTTCAAATTATTATTGAAGCCTGCACCCAATATCTCTTTAATGGGAATTAATTTGCAAGCTGGTACCAAAATTAAGATTATGGCCTGGAACGCCTATCGCCTTAAATCCCAGGAAGGTGAACTCACGGACGTCCTGCAACAGGAACACATCCAAGTTGCCCTATTAGATGAAATCGGCATCAAACTGACGCTAAGTTCTATGTCCCAGGGTGCCGCATTTACTGCGATTATAGGACGTCCTAGTGGTGGAACGGCCATAATCGTGCATTCAGACCTGGCACATCAACGCATCCCCACCCCTAACAACTTGAGGTTTGTTGAGGCCAGAATCGTACAGATAGAACTTAACAACGGTCCATATCGCCTAGTCTCCTGCTACTTGCCTCCAGACGCACCGTTTATATCATCCGATCTGGAGTTGCTCTTGCCCAGTGATATTGGTGGGTGACTTCAACTCCAATAATAGGCTATGGAATAGTCGATGTACTGAGGCAAAGGGCAGGCTGCTTGAGAAATTCTGTGATGATCACGGGTGCTTGATCCATTCGCCTCCAGGGTTCACCTATTTTCAGTTTGATCCAAATAGAGCTCCAGATGTCCTGGACATTGCCATCAGTAAAGACCTGGACATCCCAATAGATGTCTCTAACTTCAATGTCCTAGATTCTGACCACGATCCCATCCTTATCAAACTCAACACTAGCTACAGGCCTTCCCGCTCCAAAATTCCTCTTCGCTTACGTAAGATAGACTGGGAACACTTCCAGCATATCCTTTAAACTATATTCGCTGCAAAGAAGACATTGACTCCCTCGTACAGAACTTCACTCAATCCATCCTACATGCCGCCCGCACTGCAGCTACTGGCCCTAAACATAAAACACATAAGCCCTTTTGCATCCCTCCTGTTCTACAAGCAACTATCAAACGGAAAAACATGGTCAGGTGGCGATGGCAAATGTGACATCAAAGTGACGTCATGTCTCGTCATTGTGTCCGCCTAGGTAACAATTGAAAGAAGCTCTTGCGCTTGAGGAACATCGTTCATTGAGCAATAAACAAACACACATATTTCCAGTGCACTAGTGATAATGGACGGCAATTTCAATTGGTATTGTCCCCTAGAAAGGTATGAAAATCATGTATTATCCATATTAATGAGGCGGCTTCGGTGGCGTAGTTGGTAGCATGCTGAGCTTCTATGTCCAAGGTCATGGGTTCAAACCCGGCCGTAGTCATCGGATTTTTGAAGAGCGTTAAGAATCCCACAGTATGCCCTCTTTCGGAGGGGAAGTAAAGCCGGCTGTCCCATGACATAGATTTATGGCATGTAAAAGAACCTTCCACTAATTAGGCTACACTTGTGTGAAGCTAAATTATAGGTTAGATTTGACTAACACTCTTAGGTTCCAACGTTCGTCACCAGGAGCTGTCTGCAGTGGGATCTAGTAACCAAGTTAACAACTAGTTGTCGTCGATGGTGGTGTTTGGTAGCAAAACTAGGAACGAGTTGAAAATTGAATGTCTGCATTCCTTACTTGAATTAAAAACAGATAACACACACTAATACAGCCATCACAATTTACACCGGTTATCAGACAGATTCTACACACCCCCAAAGTACACAAGTCTACATGACCGCGTATTCGCAGCCCCTGAACTGAGGAACCAACCATCTGTAATAACGTAGTTGTGAGTATCAAAGGCAGGTTCTCGTCTTGACTTACTTGACTTAAGTTCTGTTGTTCACATCGCTGGAACATAGGGCTTACACGAAGCATCGCCATCGGACTCGGTTGCGTGCCATTGCCTTCACTTCTCCCCACGTTCTCCCCGCTTCTGCATCTTCCCTCTCCACTGTCCTCCTCCAAGTTTTCCTCGGTTTTCCTCTTCTGCGATGTCCCTGAGGATTCCAACTCAGGGCTTGCCCCTCTATTGCCGTCTGGTTTTTGCGCAGTGTATGTCCAACCCACTTCCACTTTCTTGCCTTCAACTGTAAATCCACGGGCTTCTCGTTTGTACGATTCCATAGTTCTTCATTGGATATTACATTTGGCCAAAACACCTTCAAGATTCTTCGTAAGCATCTGTTTATAAAGGTCTGGATTTTCTTTATGATTGATTTTGTTACTTTCCAAGTCTCACATCCGTATAGCAACACTGATTTTACATTGCTATTGAATATTCGGAGTTTAGTACGTGTGGAAATCTCATTGCTTTTCCAGATAGGATGCAACTGGATAAAGGCTGCATTTGCTTTCTTGATCCTAATGCTCACATCCTCTTCTGCTCCTCCAGTTTTAGAAACTATGCTACCAAGATACGTAAATTCTTTAACATCCTCTACGTTTCTTCCGTTCATTTGAAACTGCCCATCGCTTGTTACGTTTAGTCTTAGCGATTTGGTCTTCCCTGAATTTACAGTAACTCTAGCCTTCTTGCCTGTTTCTGTAGATCTTTCAGTTTGGCATTCATGTGCCAAAAGCTTTGTGAGAGGAGACACACATCATCAGCAAAATCTATATCTTCTAGTTGATCTGTTAAATTCCAACTTACTCCTCTTCTTTTACCTTCATTTGTTTTCCTCATCACTTCATCTATCACAATTAGGAAGATTGATGGAGAGAGAACACACCCCTGTTTTACACCTGTTCTTACTTCAATAGATGGTGTCAATTTCCCTTGGTGCATTACTTTGCACGAGTATCAGTTATACATTTCTTGCATAACTCAGATAACCTTTCCCGGAATACCATAATTTGCAATTATTTTCCACATGCTTCTTCTCTCCACTGAATTGAAAGCCTTTTCAAAGTCTATAAACACTAGTTATAGACTGGCCATAAATTCCATTCTCTGTTCAAGGATAATGCGGAGTGTATTAATCTGATCGACACACGATCGGTTTCTGCGAAACCCAGCTTGTTCTCTTCTTAGGTGGATTTCAAGGCAGTCCTTCATTCTGTTGAAGATGATTCGTGACAACACACTGCTAGGAATAGATAACAGCATTATTCCCCTCCAATTATTGCAATTTGTCAAGTCGCCCTTCTTCGGAAGTTGGACTAAAGTGCCGGTCTTCCATTCTTCTGGTATTTCTTCCCGGTTCCAGATTTTTTCAAACAGGGGGTACAGTAAATCTACTGTTGTTGCTAGATCTTCTTTCAAGAGCTCTGGTGGGATGTTATCTGTTCCCGGCGCTTTGCCACTTTTCGTTTGCTTTAGAGCAGCTCTGATGTCTTCTCTACTAGGTGCTCCACTCTTGATTCTACCAAGAACCTCATATTCATTTCGATATCCATCTTCCTCTGCATTTTCATCTATGCCTCCCTGTTCTTCTCCGTCCTGTTGCTCTTCTTCCTCTGATCGTACCTCTCTATTCAGCACTTCTGCAAAATGTTCATGCCATCTTTCCAACTGCTCATCTTCAGTAGTCAGCAACGCTCCAGTTTTACTTCTCGTCTGCTTTACTGTTAATGACAAAATCTATACACACCCACACCCAAGTACATGGGGATAAATGTCCATAATGTCCAAGCCTCTCAAATGAAACAGCAACTACCTACACATGAAAGTGACTTTCCATTTAGAAAATAGGCCTATCACTTGCATTGACCAGACAGGATCAACCTCAGGCCAGGTGGAACGTCAAAGATTCGCTGTTTTATATGAATACTGAACGAAGTGCTAATTGACAGTAAGTTACTGTAATTTCAATTGTTAAGTTAATTACTCCCAGAATGGTACGAAAATCATATTTTATCAATAATTAACCAACTAGAAGTGTAAAAGCCAGGATTTGGTCTCCTCCAGAATTAATTATTTATTTAATGGTCTGTTACATACTGGATATGAAGTTTTGGACCACGAGGATTGTGGGAGGGCTAAGTTTTCCAGTCTGAAGTTAGGAGATTTATTAATTCTTGCCTTGACCAGAACCTCGCTTTTACATTTGTACCAGGCATATTATTGAAAATTTATGATTCACATTCCTTTTTGGGAGTCCTTAAGAATTGAAAATACTGTCAATTATCACAGCAGTACCGGAAATATTTGTTTCTTCTATTACATAAATAAAGTTTTTATTTCTTGCTCATTCAACGATGGCAGCCATGTTTGAGGCGCACACATTGACATCAAATCACGTTCTATCACTGTTGCCAAGCTTGCCATGGTGGGTTAGTGGTTATTGTGTCTGACTACCAACCCCAAGCTTGCAGGTTCACTCCTGTCCGTGGTTAGTGATTTTTGAAAGGCGACAAAAATCACGGCATGTCTGTCATATGTTGTTGGCATGTTAAAGAACCAATTTGAATTCAGTAGGCCGTGTTCATAGTGGCAAAATTAATCTTGGGATTTTCCGCCAACACAAAAGTTTCTCCTCTTCTACTAGAAAGCGCTATAGTGTCAAGGAGCTTAGATATCTAACCTCCTTGACTTTCATAGCACTCCAAGGAACAACTAAATTCGACATGCAAGCTGCCCTCTGGCCATCAAATAAGAAAGCTTGCACCCGAGGCTATACATTATAATTATTATTATTATTATTATTATGGTTGCCAACACGTCCGATACAAAATACACCAATTGGTTTCAGCACAAACCATTGGTCTGGATTAAATTATTGGGCTAGGCAAAATCTATTGGTTTGGATGAAAATTATTGATGCGTTATGATATTCTTGATTGAAATTGGAGATTGTTAACTCGCAAC
This sequence comes from Meconema thalassinum, assembly GCA_946902985.2. Taxonomy (NCBI): domain Eukaryota; kingdom Metazoa; phylum Arthropoda; class Insecta; order Orthoptera; family Tettigoniidae; genus Meconema; species Meconema thalassinum. The sequence continues at coordinate 95,719,167 of OX336400.1, read as the reverse complement.
TCACACAATCCAAGTCTAACTTAAGACTGGAACTTGGCACACTTTCACATTAACTTGACAGCGCTCTTTTGTTTACCCAAGATTGCTCGAAGCCGTCAAGTTAATGTTCCAGTCTTAAGTTAGACATGGATTCTGCGAGTTGTGAGTTATAAATGTATTGATTGGAAGGAAGTATTTTTGGCTTTTTTTTTTTTTTTTTCATTTTGCTTCTTTGTTTCACGACCTGGATATGAATTAGTACCAAATGCATGGGGTTGGCAATACTGTACTTGTTACTAATGGCGGTCTCAGCTGGAATTTCATGTATATAAGTCGTGATTAATTGTGAGACGATTGGTGGGTTTTAGACAGTGGAAGAGTAGACAACTACATCTCCTCCAGATTTTTCCTGACCATTATTACAGGTATTTTGGCTAATTTCAGTAGTTTAAGATTATTTTAATTTTTTTCTTCTTTTTTTTTCTTTCTTTCTTTCCTCCAAGGTTCTAGTCATGGCAATTTCTACCAAAGTTTCCCCCAGAGGCTCACATCTAGTGGGACGTGGGTTGGCGATCACAGGACCCCAGCTGAGTCCGGCATTGCTTCCACTTACTTGTGCCGGGGTCCTCACCGTCTTCTTTCCTGTCGACCTCCCTTGGTCAACTCTTGTTCTTTTCCGACCCCTACGATATTAGGGTATCCGAGGCCTAGGGAATTTTTCACTTTCCCACCTTAATTGGCCCTTGTCTCATCTTTCTTGATCCCTCCTTCTTCTAGGAGTCAGACCTCTTGTTTTCTTTTCATTATATTTCCTTCTCTCTTTAATATTCCCGCACTGTTTTTGTTAATTGGCTCCCTGTGTATCTAAGTTCCATTTAGCGATTTTTTATTTTTTTTTCCATCTACACCTCATTTTGTAGATATTTTTCAATGTATGTTGCAAATTTGAAAGTCTTTTCGATCTACATTGCATTTTGCGAGTGTTTTCAACCTCAGTTGCATTTTGTAAGGATTGGCAATCTAAATTGCTTTTTAGTAAGTCTTTCAATATAGGGGATGGGACTTTTGTGAGTATTTTGAATTTCAATTGCATTTTGTATTTTCAACCTAAACCACTTTTTGCAAGTATTTTCAATCTAAATTGCATTTTGTATGGTGTGCATTTTGCAAGTATATTGATTCTCAATTGCATTTTGTGGGTATTTTGAATCTAAATTACATTTTGTAAGTATTTTCAATCTAAATTGCATTTTGTAAGTATTGTCCATCCAATTGAGTACCGTAGTTTGAATCTCCCGTGCATATTGTAAGCATTTTCAATTTCAATTGCATTTTGTCAGTATTTTGACTTTCCATTGCACTTTGTGAGTATTTGGAATCTAAAATGTGCGTTTTTCAATCTCAATTGCATTGCGTATTTTCAAATTCAATTGCATTTTGTAAATATTTTGAACCACAATTGCATTTTGTACGTATTTTCAATCTCATTTGCATTTTGTAAGTATTTTGACTTTCACTTGCATTTTGTAAGTAAAGTATTTCGACTCTACATTGCATTTTGTATGTATTTTGAACCTAACCTACAGTTTGTGCATACTTTTCAATCTATTCCTTTTGTGAGTATTTTCGTTCTAATTTCCCTTTTGTAAGTATTACAGCTCTCCATTTTGTGAGTAGTTTCAATCTGAGTTCCTTTTTGTAAGTATTTTCCTTCTCACTTAATTTTCGTTCTGGTTTCCACTTCATTGTCATTTTCGCTATCACACAGACCATTAGGGGCCGATAACCTTAAAACAACAATTATCATCATCATCATCATCATCTACCAGAGTTTTTTGGCCAGCCCTAGAACTGTTAACCATCCAAAAACACAGAACTGATAACCATAATATCTCAAGTCCCAAAATGAAACTAAAACATAAATATGTAACATTAATTTTCTAGACCCTGCTGACGAAGAATGTGTCCGAAACCCTGCAGAGAGCAGCGATGGTAGTCGAAGGTGTTAAAGGATATGTGAAATACGCTGGAAACATGGAAGCTCTTGAAAAGGAACCATTCGTAACCGAAGAAGAATTAACCGAATTAAACCTGTATAAGAAACCAGATGTTGTGAAAGATCCTGAAGTGAATGAACCAATACCCAAATATTCAACAGAAGCTCCCAGTGTTGAAGGACTTAAATTGGAGGCACAGAGATTGATACAAGCCCATAAAAGAACCGCTAAGCCATCCACGATGAATGTACCAGGAGTAGATGAGAAAGTTTTGAAGGGTTCAGTTGTGCCTCCTGTGGTCAAGCGAATTGAAAGAATCGAACAAGTAGAAACAAAACCAATTGGCGGAGAAGAGGAGAAGATGGCCTCAGAGCCAAGGATCAAGACACGACAGTCAGTGAGTACTTAATTTCTTCTTTGTTTTATTTATTTCTTTAATATTCATACTGTTATTGATTGAACTTTCAGTCTTTCAACATGAACTTATGCCCAATTAAGTTATTGTTGTTGTTGTTTCTTATGGCTAGCCCGTATTCCAATTCATCAGCTTTCTTGCATTCCAATGGAGTTGTGTGAGGTTTCCTGAAGTTCTAGCAGTCACATCAAGTTTGTTGCTATGTAGCAGCTGTGCCCCTTATCAATTTTACTTCCAGGTTCGTGACAAAGTGTGCATTTTTCAGATCTCAGGATGTTGATTCGTTTCAGATGAGCTGCAATGCAGTCATGGCCAGTGTTAAGTCTGAAGAAGGCTACAGCTTCTCTTCTTGGTGTTAATTTATATTGATCCCATTTAGCATCAATGTCCTTCCATAATTTGGTTTCTGTTGTTTTCTTTGCCATTTCTTCATTCCTGTTTTTGATAGTAATTTTCAAAATCCTTTTTGCTGACATAAAATCAGTCCGACTGACAGGTTGTTGTAGTGTGGTACCTTTTTTTTTTTTTGCTAATCTGTCTGCCTCTTCAATAAGTTATATTACATGGAATATATGAAATTCTACCTGAAATAAAAATCTACAATTTTTTAATTTTCCCCTACTGAAGATTTCCGTTTTTCCATCTAATCAAGACTCTTATTTAAAAACAACACTTACGAAAGACAAACTGCACAGATTCCACAACAAGACTCAACTAAATTTAACTTTGTGAATCAAGATAAATTAAGTAACAATCAACAGCTTCAAATCAAATATGGATATAAGACTTCGATATGAACCATTCCAACAAACTATAACAGGACCCCTACATGACACAGTTTATTTAAGATTACTAGGAAATTGAGATACACAATATTTATATTGAAAAATACTCCTATTTTTGCATTTTGGATTTGAGTACATGAATATTTTTCTTAATTTAAATTGTAAGGACGTCCATTTCAAAATATATGTCAATTTATAACTTATTGTAATTCTGTTCACATACACCTACTGTAATGTCTAATTAACAAGCTGAAGAAGGCCCCACTGAAGGGCCGAAAACATGTTTCTACACTGAAGAAAATGGAAATTGCAACACCCAGAAGGAGTGGTGCTACATTGCTGCAATTGAACATGCAGGACGAGTGTTCGGTTGTGATTCGATGATTACACTTTCAGGTCCCTCTGACCGCAAGTTTGGACAACAATCAATACAGAATGTGTCCACCACGAGCTTCAATACATTGATGAATTCGGTGAGGCATGGAGTCAATAAGGGCCTGGATCGCTTCCTGAGGAATTGTAGCCCATGCTTGCTGAACTGCACGGGTCAGTCCCAGACTTGTGGGTGGCTGAGGACGGTTGGCCAGTTGTCACCCATCATGTCCCACACATGCTCAATAGGACTGAGGTCCGGGAATCTGGTGGGCCATTCTAAGGTTGTGATGTTGTGGAGAGCTTCTCTGGAGATGCGTGCAGTGTGAACCTGGGCATTGTCCTGCTGAAACATCCCATTAGCAATGTTCGCCATCATAGGGACAACCACTGGATTGAGTACCCTATCAACGTACTGTCGAGCAGTCATAGTGCCCTCAACAAGCACTAATTGTGATTTTACATTAAAGCCAATAGCTCCCCAGACCATAATGCTTGGTTTTGGCCCTGTGTGCCTCTCGACAATAAGGTCTGGGCGGCCCCTCTTCCCGGTACGTCGGCGCACACGATTCCGGCGATCACTGCGGGCAAGACAGAAGCACAATTCATCACTAAAGACAACCCTATGCCATTCGTCGACCCACGTCGATCGTCCTCGACACCAGGCCAGCCTTACACGTCGCTGTTGTGGGGTCAATAGAACACCTTCTGCAGGGACGGGATCGTAAGCCAGCTGCACGCAGGCGATTACCAACTGTTGGTTTGGTAACGTGGGGTGCCACAGCTGCTCGAATTTGTGCTGCTGTTGCATGGGGTTCCATCCGGGCCATCCGAATGATGCGGCGATCCTCTCTCACAGTTGTCTGTCGCTCTGGGCCTGTGCCAGGTCTACGAGTGTGGGTACCTTCATTTGACCACTGCTGCCATACGCGTTGTACCGTAGATGCCTGTTGGCCAACACATGCAGCGACAGTCGTTAGCGATAATCCAGCCTCACACAGCCCATTATCCAAGCCCTCTCAAATGGCGACAGTTGATGATAGCATGCTCTTCTCTGTCATCGAGGCATGTTTGATGGGGAACACTTCACTGCACAGACTGCAAGTCAACTACGCTACACCAGAGTCCGTATACTGGAGTTGATTCCTCTGCGACCAATCACGTGGGGAGACCTGTAGCAACAATCCAATGGGTCTGAAACTTTGATCGTTTACATACCTACATAGCATCGTTCCATATCTTGAAAATCAACACAAACGACCAATGCCTTCATGGTGTTGCAGTTTCCATTTTCTTCAGTGGTATAAAGAAGTAAACTTAATGGTATTAACTTAACAGGTGTTCAAACAAATGTAATTAGTTCTTATTTTCTTTATTTTGTGTACACACGCCACAGTTTCTGGCCTGTGAGCCCCCATTGCGCAGTCGTACAGAGGACAGGTGGCGAACCTCAGGCATGTACAATTGATATATGAGTTGCTTTCCACGTGACTGAACACTCAGGTATCAATTGCACATGCATGAGGCTTGCCGACTGTCCTCTGTACAACTACATAATCGGGGTTCACAGGCCAAACACCATGGCATGAACTGTAATTATTATTATTCTTGTGTAAGAAACATACATTTTTTTTTTTTTTTTTGCGTATGGCTTTTATTGCCAGGAATGTCCGAGGACATGTTCAGCTCGCCAGTTTTGTAGCTGCTTTGAGACGGACACCCGATGGGTGAGCTACAAGTACCGTTGGGGAGAGAAGTTGGAATGTAAGGACGAGGAGTTGGAAGGTAGCGGCTGTGGCCTATAGTTAGGGACCGACCCCGGCATTTGCCTGGAAGGAAGATGGGAAACCACAGAAGACCATCTTCAAGGTTGCCGGCGGGGGGATTCGAACCTCCTCACCTCCCGGATGTGAGCGACTGCCAGCAGTCATGCCGTAACGACCACGGCTAACTCACCTGGTAAACATACAGTGAGATTCTTTTGCTCGAGCAAAAGTACATTAATTAATGGTAAATTCACCAGCAATAACTTATATTGTAATTCTACATAGGCCTTCACCTAATGTATTATTAGTCTAATTAACAAGCTGTAGAAGGCCCCACGGTTGCACGAGGTGGAGGCGAACTTACCAGGGCCATTAAAGTCATTATGTCACTAAACTTTCATCAACTAGGGTGTGTAGTGTCAGCGCACAGATAAGAAGGTAACATAAACAACAGCTGCAAGATTTAATTAAAGAAGCACAGATGCTTTTTTTATTTCTTGGGAATCTGGATGACCTCAAGTCACCAGTATCTTTTCACAGAAGATACTAAAAATGTTCTCCTTCAGCTGACAGGCAGTAACTTTGGAAGTTACATTATGTAGCGTGTCTACTGTAATTAATCGAAGCACGGACCTAAGCCCGTTTGATGTTCAATTGTGGGTTAATTTAAAATACAAAGTGTATAGATCAATTACGCTTACCCTAGTGTAGCTCGAGAACAATATACGGCAGCAGATATCCCTCACAACAGAAGGGAATTACAACGTGTAAACACTAATTTATTTACACGGTACAACCCGCCTGTATGTCAGCTGAAGGAGAACACTCTCAGCTTCTCCTGTGATAGGTAAGTTTTTTAATCATGATTTGCTGGTGAATTTACCATTAATTAATGTACTTTGTTACGGTTTCCACCAGCGCGCAATCCGCGGTGCGAGCTCAGTTGGCTGGCGGAAGGCGCGCGCGCCCTGTCGCCGGCACGGCTCCAGCCAAAGAATCTCCCTGTACGTGCATACACAGTTATAAACATTATATTATGAACATTGCACCTAAATTTGGCCACTGTCAGTGCTTTCTCCGAGGCCTGACGTAGATCATCTCTTGTACAGGAGAATGGACACAGTCCACAGTGGAACATGTGTGTTATGGTCTGTTCTCTCCACAATCACACTTGGTGTTATTGTCCTTAATGGAGCCCTATCTTGTCAGATTAACCGTGGATCCGCCTACTCCTGATCTCAACCTATTCAAAGACTTCCATATTAACTATCCCGTGTCATAGCCAGGTGGTAAAGTTTCAGATACTCTTTCCCAGTCAGAGGGAAGGGGAGGCTTAGCCGTCCACAATTGCAACCTTGCTCTCCCATCGGTGGGTTGAAGTGGTGTTGACAGTGACGTGCGGTGGTAACTACACTTGCCCCAGCTATAAGACAAACTTTCGAACTCACAAAAATACCATTTCTTATTATGCTGTACACCACAACACTGTCATCACTGAACATTGAAATTTAACTTGTTAAAAATTGCATTTTCTTAAAAGTAACTGTTTCACAAACAAAGAATGTCATTCACAACAAACTCACCTGTAGTCTGTAAGACTCGCAATTTACGAGCTGCAGTGCCCTTTAAAGTTAGATCTATGTACAGAGTAACCAACATAGACTTGTTGTTAACTGCAAACATACACTCAATGTCCATGCAATGTGCGTGTAGAAATTCTCTAATTATTGAACCAAATATTTAGTATCGGTATTGAATTAGTCTGTATCACTGACCTTAGCCATAATATATTCTTTTTCCCGTATTGATTACGATTTCTGTGCAACAGTGTCCACTTTACAATGCTTTTATTCAACCACTACTCCACTTTACTCCTAGTTATGATTGTGATACATGTTTCGGCTCCTCCTAAAGCCTTCATCAGTCAATAAGCAACATAAAAATTCATAATGTTCAATTTAAAACTATTACACATGACATGTACGATTAAAATTGTACAAATTCACAGGCGTCATCAACATTAAAATAGAAATAAAATTCTTAAAGAATGGGTATAAAATCCGGGCAAAGGCCCTTTGTCACTTATAATTTACAAAAACAAATTGAAGCATGGTTGATTATCCACTCCAAGTTTCATAGTTGCGTCTGTAAAACCAATAAACCCCATTAGAATGAATATGTATCAATGTGTTGAAAATTGAACTTCTTTTATGTTTAAATAGACCCTGAACTGGGCCCTCCATATTTATAACCTCTGGTGATAGGGTGTCCTAACATTGTAAAGCCCCCAGGAATTGGGCTACCTGTTGGTCCGTGGGTTTTATTAGAGGGTATTAGATCCAACCCTAAACAATACAGTTAGGGCTCCCCTATCCGCCACGTAGGGAAGTATTTTTTAAAACAAAATTGATCACTTTTATTTGGAAAACTTACATGGATAATAATGCTAGTTTTTTTTTTTTTTCCATCCAGCTAAGTTCCACTGCAAAACAGAGGAAAGTTCCTGCTTCTCGCATAGGCCGAATGGCATCTTTCGGCAGCCTTGCAGCCGGGCTGGGTCTCGGCACAGTGGCAGAGATGACACGACGCACTCTAGGGATCACTCGAGAAGCTCCAAGTGTAGGGACTGCCTTGGATAGTGTCTTCCTAACACCAGCCAATGCTGAAAGGATTGTCAACACATTGTGCAAAGTGAGAGGTAGCCTATACAAAAATATTAATGTAAAACCATGCTCATATTAAATAGTTCTTGAGTATTTTTTTTTCCTGTTTATACAGTATATTTAAGAACACTTGGTTGTAACAATGGCTTATTTAATCAAATATAAAGGGAACAGAATTCCGCCTGATCAATACAACACTTTCAGTTAAGGGGCTATATTAAACCCATTTGGATGGTACATGTTTCGAGGCCTCCCTTGGCCCCTTCATCAGCCATACATATAAACATATTGTCAGTACCATTATCAGAATAAAATTGAAAAGTTTAAAACTAACATGAGATAACAGGATGAAAATAAAATATAAAAACCATGAGGACAGTGTACAAATAAATTAAGTAAAACTTATCCTAAGAATTTTTTTTCAAATATCACAAACAAATGGAAAAACACATTAAAAAACAGTATATGTTAAAATGTGAACTTAAAATATAATTTGTATGACTCTAGTAAAATTTTCTGTTTGTGATATTCGAAATTTTTTTCTTAGGATAAGTTTTACTTAATTTATTTGTACACTGTCCTCATGGTTTTTATATTTTATTTTCATCCTGTTATCTCATGTTAGTTTTAACCTTTTCAATTTTATTCTGATAATGGTACTGACAATATGTTTATATGTATGGCTGATGAAGGGGCCAAGGGAGGCCTCGAAACATGTACCATCCAAATGGGTTTAATATAGCCCCTTAACTGAAAGTGTTGTATTGATCAGACGGAATTCTGTTCCCTTTATATTTGACTTTTAATCAATACGGAACCATGAATGATTGTACGAATAATGGCTTATTTTACACGATTAAATGAGCAAATTTCTGTTATATTCGTTTTGTCAATGGTTGTTAATTTTACACTAAACAAAGATATTACTTTTCTAAGTCACTTGCCAACAATAAATATCAAATTGAAATATTGAAAAATTTGTCTGATTTTTTACAGGGTGTTCAGAAACAAGACCATAGGAAACAATCCCGCAAGTTAAGATTTTAGAGATTTTGGTACACTTTTCTCAGGAACTACCTAAGTTACAGGCCTAATCTTTTTTAATGTGTTGGTAACCATCTAGTTTTATAGAATGAACATAAAGATTTATAATAATCTTTATCTTTTCAATTTATAAAGAATCATACATGTTTCTATATTCTGGAATGTTTTTGCCAAAATTGTTACTCATTTAGCACCACCCAGGGGACACGTACAGCTTAAGGTATGCTGCGGACGTGAGTAACTTCATCAAATGCAGTCATCCGAGCCGTCTCGTCAAATTATAAGCCTCAAAATAAAGAACTGTAATAAATTTTTTGTATGATGATAACCCTTCAAAGACTCCACAAACAGATCTCATTTCAGTGGATCCCTTCTCATGTTGGAATAGCAGGTAATGAAGAGGCAGACAGATTAGCAAAAAAAGGTACCACACTACAACAACCTGTCAGTCAGACTGCTTTTATGTCAGCAAAGAGGATTTCAAAAATACTATCAAAAACAGGTATGAAGAAATGGCAAAGAAAACGGCAGAAACCAAATTATGGAAGGACATTGATGCTAAATGGAATCAATATAAATTAACACCAAGAAGAGAAGCTGTAGCCTTCTTCAGACTTAACACTGGCCATGACTGCCTTGCAGCTCATCTGAAACGAATCAACATCCTGAGATCTGAAAAATGCACAATTTGGCATGAACCTGGAAGTAAAATGGATAAGGGGCACCTGCTACATTGCAACAAACTTGATGTGACTGCTAGAACTTCAGGTAACCTCACACAACTCTATTGGAACGCAAGAAAGCTGATGGATTGGAATCCGGGCTAGCCATAAGAAACAACAACAGAATCATACAGTTTAACATGCAAAAATAATTTTTGAGTTTGATAATTTTTAAACGGCTCAGATAATTATTCTATTAAAACCAATCTGTTAATTTTGTCAAGCCACAAGTTCTTTACATTCCAGGAAAAGATTAAGTATCCTTGACAAGAAAGTTTTAAGGACAGTGTACCAAACTTGAGAAATGTAGGCTATATGCTAGAATTGTTTACTGTGACCTTGTTTTTGAACACCCTGTACAAAATCAGACAATAATATTTCATATTTATTGTTAGCAGGTGGCTTACAAGGGAACAGATTGTGGTGTAAAATTGTAATCTGGTTGAAATTTAGTACACAATATTCCTAAAAAGTTGTACAATGACGTAGTGAAAACCGCACGGGCCACTTTCAATTTTGAACGCCAATAACCTGCCGGGCGACGGCATGAGCGAGGTGGCGGGAAGAGGTAAAGCTGACCTTGAATCCAAGCAGCACGCGATGGATCCCGGCTACCAGGCAGAGATCTGCCGTGCTGCATTACATTCCCCACCTTCCACCTTCCCCTCATCCCGTCACTCCCATATCAGTTCGGTAGGACTATGCAAAACAAAAGTGATGTTTCGGATGAATAGATCCCAAATCGTTCCGTCATAAAGCCATGTAATTGTGACAATTTAACTTTGTCTGTTTTTAATTATACTGGCACAGAAAACAATTACAGTGGAATCTCGTTAGTACGTTTTTCAAGGGACTGAAAAATTTGGACGTCATATGCGGGAAAACGTACTACCGAAAAACGCCATACTGCATTTACAACGTATAAGAAAGAACGCGGCGTATATATGGACGTCAAATCGCCGGCCTTAGTAAGTGATTGTATGCACTACTAGTCACGACATAAACATAGGTTATCAGTAACTTTCACGCAATAAATAACATAAAAAAGAATTACTGTACCTCTACACCACAGTATAATACAGGGTCTTTATTTCTGCTTAGCAAGGACATTCTCGCTCTCGCGCTCCGCCAGTGACGGCTCAGTTACCGGCGACCGCGCACGCATATGTAGGCCTACGGCAGAATACGGTGCTTAAAATCAGTAGCCTACCATGCAGTTTTACTGGCCATGATTTACAGTAGATGCTGAAAATGTTCCCCATCAGCTTCCAAACACATATAATACAGGGTCTTTCTTTATATTTGATCAGCAAGGACATTCTCGCACTCGCGCTCCGCCAGTGACGGCTCTATCGCCGCCGACCGCGCACGCATATGTTTGAAGCACGGGCTTGCTTGAACCACTTCAATAAAGCGCTTTCTAGTTCAGGAAACTGTCCCTCTCGCACACGTTTCCTTTTGCCACTCACCCCTTCTTCAAATGCACGTTCAATTTCCTTCCTTTTGCCGAGAATCGTGTTCAGTGTAGTCGGAGGAATGTTCCACTTTCGCGCTATATCCACACGCTTCAAGTGAGGATTGCATTCCACGTCTCGAATGTATTTCATCTTCTCATCATTAGTTATCTGCCGTACTTTCTTCTTATCCATTATGAAACACGCAATAAAATAGGTCATAACTGGACGTGGACACTAAGAACTAGAAGACAATAGTGCGGAACACGAAGACATTAATGTGCCTACGTGAGAAATAACCAAAGGGAAGGGGGTGAAGGACAGCGGGAGAGAGACACGTCACCTGTGTTGCGTCATAGCTATAGCCACTTCTACGCCGTCAAACACAATAAAAACATCTACACTGTCAATAACTATCAGAGAATATGAGGCAATATCGTGTCGTGTTTTCCAGAAGCCGTATTTTATAATGAAATAAGAATAAAATCCGGTTCACTAAGAAATAGTTAAACGGAAATGTGATCGTTGTAAGCTGGAATAGAGAACGTATTAAGGGGATATATCAACATGAATTTAGTAGGTTTGGGTCTGGGACTTGAGAAAGGAGAGAAAGGGCAGCGGGAGAGAGACACGTCACCTGTGTTGCGTCATAGCTATAGCCACTTCTACGCCGTCAAACACAATGAAATCATCTACACTGTCAATAACTATCAGAGAATATGATGCAATATCGCGTCGTGTTTTCCAGAAGCCGAATTTTAAAATGAAATAAGAATAAAATACGGTTCACTAACATAGTTCAACGGAGATTTGATCGTTGTAAGCGGGAATAGAGAACGTATTACGGGGATATATCAACATGAATTTAGTAGGATAGGGACTTGAGAAAGGATAGAAAGGGCAGCGGGAGAGACACACGTCACCTGTGTTGCGTCATTGCTATAGCCACTTCTACGCCGTCAAACACAATGAAATCATCTACACTGTCAATAACTATCAGAGAATATGAGGCAATATCGCGTCCTGTTTTCCAGAAACCGAATTTTATAATGAAATAAGAATAAAATCCGGTTCGCGTACAAATAGTACAACGGAAATTTGATCGTCGTAAGCGGGAATAGAGAACGTATTAAGTGGATATATCAACATGTATTTTGTAGAATTGGGACTGGGACTTGAGAAAATCATCGCGCTAAGCGGGAAAACGTCGTAACCGAGAACGTGCTAACGAGATTCCACTGTAATGTTAAAAACTTAAAAAAGATGGTATATTGGCATTCACGGCCTGTGAATTAAAACTCAGCAGTTCTTCTAGGTTTATGCCGTGTCTTGTGTGGGGTTTCGCCTAGGACACCAAGCTGGCTCATCGGCGGGCTCTTGGTGTCCCCGCCCGGACCCCCACAGGAGTATCGAACTGCGCGATACCTCCCTTTATGTAGAGTGCAACTGCACTCCTTGACTGCGAGAACCAAAAGCTCAAGCAGCCTCAACCTCCCTATGAAGGCTTCCAAAAAGATGGTATATTGGCATTCACTGCCGGTGATTTAAAACTCAGCAATTCTTCTAGGCGAAACCCCACACAAGACACGGCATAAACCTAGAAGAATTGCTGAGTTTTAACTCTTAGAGTGCCGGGGAGCGCGTTAGCGCTCCTCTATATGCTAGCTAAAAGTGCCAGGAGCGCGATCACGCTCCGTGTTGCAACTGTCCAAATAAGTTGTAATACTGTAGTTAGCAAATAATATGACAGATGGCAGCTCCAGTCGATACCGCACTGTGGAAGAAACTACGTAGTTTCTAAATCTACCACTAGAATCTCTGTGTGGTGTGTTGTGTTTATGTTACGAATTTTTCAATTTCACTTGTTTGGCGCCTACCTGCAGTCCATGTGTTTGTAATAATGGCGACTAGTTCTCGTGTTGTGTTTGAAAATGATGATGATTTGGTAGAGTATGTTAATTCACTGAGTGATGATTCTGATTATGTCGAATCAGGCGATGATTCAGATTATGCTGAGAGTGATAATGATGCCGGTAATAATTCAAATAATGACGACAGTGATGATGTAAACAAACCTACTCGTGCGACAATGGTTCATGAAATTTCTGATTCAGACAGTAATGATAGTGATGGGAATAATGCCAGAGTTGACGGAGATAATAACGATGATGACCAGGTTCCCGATTTCCGTGAAATTAAATCTGATCACGACGTCCAATTTCAACCCTCTCTTGTATTTCTCGAGACGCCTGGCCCTAAACGTACATATAACAGATGTGAGTGGTGATAAGGAAAAGTTGTTTTTTGGAAGAACTATCTATCTCAAGATAGTGATATTTTGTAAAGTGGTAAACAATAAGTCAATGTGCACAGAAATATAAAAATTTAGGTGAGTACAATCAAAATACTAGGTAGTATAGAGATCCAAATTTGATTTGTTTATTTTTTTTTTCAAAATTGCATGAGAAAATTAATTTTTTACTTGGGACTGTGAATTATTTTTATGATATTATTACAATGAGTAAAGAAAGGCATCACTTAGCTACAAGGAGGTGTAAACTACAGTGAAATATCTTGAAAAGTGAGGGTAGTACATGTTATTTTCTTCAGTGCTGCATAATACGCATATTCTCTCTGGCAATCTTAGCACACGTGAATATAAGGAGGCCGGCACTAAGAGGGTTAAAAACTTAACTTAACAGTCAAAATATTTACAAATGTCAGAAAGTGACAACGACGATGTTCAATTGGAACAAAGCTAACTATTGCAATTGGTACCATGTTTCGACTTCCGGAAAATTTCGACATATCTTCGCGTTTCACATCCCCCAGATCCCAAAACCACCGTCAGTTCAAAAGTTTATATATAATTTATGTATATATGTATATATCTCTATTAAATGTCCTTACTGAATTTGGTTTACATCGAAAACTTGTTAACCTTATTGCGGTCACTCTTAAGAATACTAAATCTAGAGTTAGGTTTAGAAGTGAAACCCCTGAGTCATTTGAAATCCATACTGGTCTTCGGCAGGGAGATGGATTATCTCCATTGCTGTTTAATTGTGTGCTGGAAAAAGTTATGCGTCAATGGAATAAGGTTTGTCCACCGAATGTCAAGATTGGAAAAAATGCTCGACTAAATTGTCTCGCCTTTGCTGATGATCTAGCATTATTAGCAACTAGTATCGAAGAAGCTAAATTTCAGGTAGAGGAATTGGAACGATTAGCAGCAAAGGTTGGGTTGAAAATTTCCTTTGAGAAAACAGAAATGATGCCATCTTTTCAAGTTGACACATCACATATTGTACTGCATAATGCCCAGAAAATAAGGATTGTGAAAAAATTTAAATATCTTGGTGAGATCATCACTTGGAATGCCAATGAGAGAGCATCAATAGATAATAGAACTCTAAAATTGCGACGAGCACAACAGATTACCTGGCCAACATATAAGAAACAGTCTCTTTCGATTAATGCTAAACTTCGACATTATTTCTCCGTCGTTAAGCCAGAAGCAACATATGCAAGTGAAACTTTATTTAAACTAAACACCCGATCAACAACTAACAAACTACAGAAGGTTGATAGACGGATTCTTCGGACAATACTCAATAAAAAACACCAGGTTGAGGGCCAGTGGAGACTTTTGCCCAATTCAATACTTTACAAGGAAAATGAATCTATCATTGACACGATGCGAAAACGAAGGATTGCGTTTTTTGGACACATATCCCGCTTGCCAAATACTAGACTCCTGAAACAACTTTTTGACTTCTTTTGGAACAGTAAAACAAAAATCACATGGTTTAAAGAAATACAAATGGATTTAGACGAATTGAAAATTACTAAGCATCATATTAAACATAGAGAGGAGAAACGGCTTCTGAATAACAAATACACTCGATTAACATTCAAAATTTCACAGCGTAAGCAGTATGTTATATCAGAAGAAGAACGAGCTGCAAGATCTTCCAGACTGAAGAAGTATTGGGAAAGAAAAAAATTAGCAAGAATTAAGAACTGAACTTATTGTTAAAATATTGGAAGACTTTGTATATCAGGTTTGATTTTTGGTGCTCCAATGTGGGCGTAAACAGTGTAAATAAATAAATAAATATATGTATGTATCTATATATATATATATATATATCAGTTTCTTGTGGACACAATAACTGCCGTAATTTTGCACCAATCACTTTGAATGTTTTACATAATATGTATCCCTATAAAATCTCGGTCGAGTTCGTTAATGGGCAAAATCGGTCGAAGGGGGTGAAAATGGGGGGCTTTTTTCGAAAAAGTGAAATTTCGCTATAACTCTCTTAATACGTGAAATATCGAATCCATTCAAAGTTCATAATATGTGTCGGATAAGTGCCAAAAATTTATGTCAAATGAGTTTTTTGATAGCACCAACCATTGACCAAAGGGGTGGAAAAAAGTGGGTTTTTCCGGAAACATTAATCATATCTCTCTTAATAGGCACAATATCAAAACCGTACAAAATGGAAAATATTCCCCTAATAATTACCAAAAACTTTTGTCTGAAAGAATTTTTGATATGACCCACCATTACGCCAAGGGATGAGAAAAATGATTTCGGAATTTTAAAAAATGCCAAGTGCCATCAGAGGTTACCATAACAACGCTTTTAAATTGATAAGGGTTGATCTATCAGAGGTTGCCAAGACAACGCCATTGACGAGATCACATTCATTTTTAGCCTACTTTTCACACTTTTCAAAAATGAGGAAAAGTAGACTTATAAGATATATCTGGGAAAATGTGTCTGTCCTTCTGTCTGTCTGGCTGTGTGTGTGTGTGTGTGTGTGTGTCCCTATCAACTCCTAAACGGCTGCAGCAATCGAAACCAAATTTAGTATGAGTAAAGATGTATACCGGAATATCTCAGGCCCATATTTGAAAAAGATGCCAGTGCTACCAACTGCTAAAAAAAACGCACTAGAAATTTGAGCTCCATGTTGGATATCTTGGAAGGTATACATGGGAGCTATTCTAAAATTGGCACACATGTAGATAATACTATTTCAGTTTAATTTCCAGGTGGCCATACATGACAGCGTTGCCAAAATAATTTTAAGCCTTCTGATAAGTCCAATTTTTAAATGCATATAACTTCTACACTTTCAATTGGATTTCAACCAAATTTTGTATGTAATATGTGTACATAAACATATATGACTGAGTGTATTCTTAAGAGCCACCAGGGCTGCCAACTGTTAATAATTGCTCTCTATTTTGTATCCAAATATATCAGAAAGTATGCAAGCCGACAGCTTTAAACTATGCACACGTAAATTACCCGACATTTTACATTAATTTGGAGTAACTTATATACGTCAGTTCTACCAACATGATTCTAAGCCTGCTGATAGGACCAATTTTTAAATACATGTAACTTCTATACCAACAAATGGATTTCATCCAAAATTGGCACAAAAATATATAATATTTCAGATTATTTCTGACCAGCACTCGCATGACATTGTTGCCAACATGCTTTTACGTGTACTAATAGATCCAATGTCTAAATCCATGTAACGTCCTTTGGACTTCAACCACATTTTGTATTCTGTACCTTAGGAGATGGAAGTAAGAATATATTCAGTCACCAGAGCTGCCAACTGTATTGCTCTATTAGGCTACATTATGCCTAGTATACCTTATTTCGAACTAATTAAGACATTTCGATATTACCCACTTAATTTCGTCATTATTCTAGATAGGTTCATATTGTTAAGGATGTTTTTGATTGGTGCCTTAACCACCATTTATTAAGGATGTTTTTGATTATTCTTACCCGCGCCTCCCAGTATTTGTTAAGGATGTTTGATTGGTCTGAGGGCTGAGCTGATCCGTTTTAGAGGGATTCACTCCGTGCCTTCAGCCTTTGTTGAGGATGTTTTGATTGGGTGGCTCACCAGGGTTAAGCAATAAAAGTACCCGGTGACTCGCACCATTTGTTAAGGAGGTTTTGATTGTTGGGCATCCTTGCATCTACGGGGATTTACTAGGATGTCTTATGAAGAACTGCGGACACGTTTAGAGAGCAATTTACATACAGGGGAACTGGCGGGAGGAATACTCACCTAGCTTACCTCTACGTGGCTTAGTAGGCCGCACGCTTTGCAACGCCTCCTGCAGGGCAGCGTTCAATGGAGATCTTAAAACTAGGTACTAATCTAAAGGGAAGGGCTTCTTAACCTAAACGAAATAAAAAGGTAATCATTAGACTGTTCAAAAAGGGGGTTTATTATAAAATAGTGGCAATTGCAATAGGGGAGGATGGAAATAATAATCTAGGGGGAAAAAGGAATCTATCAGGCACGCTATCACTCACCCCACCGTTGATACCGGTCTTCTATGATGTTGGTGGCGTTGGGACTCGATATGGGGCGATGCCCCCATATCGGTCCGGCGCGTGTTCGTACCTCTATTTATAGGTAAAATGTGCGATGTCAGTCCACTCAGCGGTATGTTGGGAGTGTAATGTCCTCTGTGTCCTGTCCAAGTGCTTGCTGTTGGAGCCTAGGTCTATGACCTACGGCTTACTCCGTAGTCGCGTTGCCATGTCGTCTTTTACGTAGTTACTTCTGATTATATTTTATGTATTTATAGGCACAGTCCTTTTATAAAGGGCTGGGGCTAGGACAAGTCGCCTTCCTGTTTTAATAATCGTCCTCGATTATTGGACTAGACGTGGGGGCGGAAACTTTTATTTTCTTCTTTCTTCTTCTTCTCCTTTTTATTTCCTTTCGTCGATGTGAATTTGTTTTCGATTCGTCGTATCGTCGTTCGTCGCTTCTGGTCTTCTTCGTAGGTGGGAGGATGAGCGAAATTGTACCGTGCTAAGGGTTGGAAGGCGTGGCAAGAGTGTTGGGGTGGTTTGTCTTACAGTCATTTCATAGCAGATAGTTCTCTGTATCTGTCTACATCCCATATTGTATGATTGACATAATCTGTATTGCCTATTTGGCAGAGTTGAAATTTGCATAAAAGTATTGACATCGTTTTGTTAAAATTGAAGAAAAAATTTATAAAAAATGGAATTTCAGCGTAGATATAAATTGAAATAAATGAAGCTGAAAGATATATCTTTAATGAAATCGCATAGGAAATTTACATTATTAGCACTGTACTCGGACTAGTGCGTGACTTGCGTACGATGCCGTCAAGCCGAGCCTTGCCGCGAGGATGCATGCATAACTGTAATTTTCCTACGATGGAAAATGATGCTGTAAGGAGCTTAAATAATGGCGAGCCCTTATGAGCTAGTACGCGACCTTTGTAGTGTGTGTAAAAAAGGGAAAGAAAAAAATGTAGTGTATTGTACTCTAGGCCAAGTGTAGCTATGAGGGTGCGCTACTATGATTAACCTCCTTACAACGTGGGGATGATAAAAGAAATGAAAATTGTAGAAATATCCTAGAAAACGTGAAATTCCGTCAAAGTTACTTGATTATGTGCGTAAAAAAACATGTAGTTATGTTATTAAGAGAAAAAATTAACATTGAAGTATTGGAAAGAAATAGCTGAAGGCTCCTGCCTAAATCGGCTGACATTCTAGTATGGTTCGTAGGTTTTGACTGTTGTTGCTGCCATGCGTGTTGGAACTTTGGTCTTGCGTCACGTTCGTCCGGGGGGTATCCTGCATGAATGTCCTACTGGGGGATTACAGGATTGTACAGCGTATAATTAGTCTGAAATCAGAAATCTCTCTTAACGTTTTGTACAGAGGGATTGGTTCACCCTGGTACCGTTATTATTATTTTTTTTTTCACTGAAGTTCGTTACGTCGTACGAGTTAATCTCGTTACTTAACGTCTGCATTATGACATATATACTAATATCCTTATAAACTAACGTGCAATATGTATTCATTGACATATTGGTTATTGTGGTCATACACTATACCACGTCCTATATGCGTCGTTGTAAAACTGCAACATGCTTCCTTAAGCATTTAGCTGCGTATATACTCTTATATTTCGTAGAACTTGAATCCTTTATATTTGTAAAAATTCTTTCTTATACATCGACGTAGACCTTTGCTATAGCTGAGAATTAATCCTTAAGTGTTACTTTTGCACTTTCTCAGCGTGAGTTAAGCGATGTATTCGCTTCTTAATCTATAGATATGCAGACATTATGTAAGGATACTCGCACTACGTGTACACTGGATCGTTAAGTTTAAATGGATTATCGTTAAAATGGCGACCGTTTCGTCGGGAAGTTATTGAAATTGGAAATTATTTATTGCCTCTATGGGCTAACTTGGAAATTCTGTGCACTGTATAGAACTTCAGGAAATATAAATTAACACGATAATATTATCTGAAAAAAAATGACATTTATTATTGACATGTGATAATTGCCTGAAAAAAATAACACTGTTAATGACATGGTATGTAAGGCCCTTTTGTAAAACTTGCCACGTTATATAGGGGGGGGGAGGTGATTCACTATCTAACTTAATTCTTAATGCTAAACCTAATATGACTACCTTTTCTTAGCTAAATATACTATATACATGGGGTAAAGTGGAATAACGTGTCTGGACAGGGGTGAAAAAAAATCTCTTGAAGGGAGGGGGGGGGGGGGGGGGCGATATATATTAAAGGTATTTCTTAAATACTTAAGCTCTCTCTAGAGTGTATCCGCAGCCATGATAATTTTCTAAAGTGCGCCTTCAATGAGGTGGCTACTTTTGCTCCTTAATAAAATTAATAGGGCTGTATCTTCACTGAAATGCCTATCTTTGCTCCGTAAGAAAAATAATGCGGTTTTGTCTTCACTGACATGATAATTTTTGCTCCGTAATCTTAATATATTGAAAGATTATGAATTTATCACAAATAATCATAATACATTGAGAAAAAATGTATTAATTCAATTTTATTTATTAGTTTCAGCATACGTGTAGTTTCCTTTTCAATATTGGTTACTCTTTATATAGAAAATCAGCAAATGTGTCCAGCGGTGTAGGTTTCAGATTACCTACTATGCTACAATATCATAAAACGTGTCACTATTTCCTCATGTTAAACATAATACCAAAGAGATATCGCCTGTTGGTAGACTGTCCGTACTTCGATACAGGACGCATTCCATCGGACGTTAAATCCATGATGTATTGGGTTTATTTTAATATAAATATCTCCTAATATCTTATCAGAATACTATAAAGTTATTGGCTGTTGGCAGGCTGTTCGTACTTCGATACAGAACGCATCCCAGTGGCCGTTAAGTTCATAATGTATTAAGTTTATTTTAATATAAATATCTCCTAATATCTTATCAGAATACTATAAAGATATCGGCTATTGGCAGGCTGTCTGTACTTCGATACAGAACGCATCCCAGTGGCCGTTAAGTTCATTATGTATTAAGTTTATTTTAATATAAATATTTCCTAACATCTTATCAGAATACTATAAAGATATCGGCTATTGGCAGGCTGTCCGTACTTCGATACAGAACGCGTCCCAGCGGCCGTTAAATTTACTATGTGTTAAGTTTGAATTGACCGCCACAAGATGTATAACGTGGAGGGTTTAATTCCCTGAAAGTATTAAAACGAACGTCATCTAGGCGAAAGGGTTGGCTATTTCCTTTCAAAGTTCAGTAGCGTTCTAATATCTGGACTACTTCTTACGTGTTCAGCGGGTTGGCTAGGTCCCTGAATCTGAAATGATAGTCGTCGGTCGCCGGTTGTCATTATTATATTGACCAATATACCTGTAACTAATTACTTCCCTCTGGGTGTGACGTTTCTACTTTTAAGCATTTGGCTTGCGTAATTTGCGGGCTTTGGGGCCACGGTGTGGATACTAATCTTATTTATTAATGGCATTTGTTATCAACGTAGGTGTGTTAATATCTCCTTAATCTCCTCCATACTTCTCTTATCTCAAAGCGAGGTGCTCCCTTGGACCTGCTGCAAGATATCAATAACGTCGTGTTCTTGAGGCTGTGCTAACCATTGTACCAGCTCAAGATATCTATAATATATTTCTTCAACTTCACTTAATACTTCCCTTATCTCAAAGCGAGGTGCACCCTTGGACCTGCTGCAAGATATCAATAACGTTGTGTTCTTGAGGCTGTGCGAACTCTTGTGCCAGCTCAAGATATCTATCAACTTCACTTAAAAATACTTAATACTTATTACTAATATACTAACGATGATACTCTTGATAACAATTGTCGTACGTTGCGATGTTGCCCTGCTGTGCCCAAGTCCGTGCTTACGCATGTATGCTATACTGATATCGCCGTGCATTTGTCGGCGTTATTCATAAATTCCTACTGGATTACTTTCTCACCTATGTTACTTCGTGAGGGAACGGTGTTTTCTTTGCTAACTGAATGTCCTGTTTGAAATGTACTGCTGGAAAAAGAATTCTACCTTAAGAGTGTATTCTACGCTTACATCTTTAAAATCATTAGTGCGTTTTTCTACTATCGCACGCTTCGCAATACGTGAATGAATGTATGGAAAACCAAAAAGAATAAAGGCAAACTTATGCACAGTCATCTGGAGTGTGAGTGAATAGTGCCAGGAATTGAACTCAAGGTGTCTGGCTTCCGCTCGAGTGCGTCTGCACGCTGAGCTAGCGAGATAGTGTCGGGTTTAATGTCCTTGCGGCGGACGGTGTGCTCAGCACGTGTCTGTCATATGGCATATTGGATTGTGTTACAATGGACAAATAAGCATTTCCTCTGGGGTCGGCTTTCATAACAAAAGAGAAACTGTAGTACGTCTTGACTGAATGCGTTTACAAACTAATTAATGCGGCACCTTGCAGAAATGTGATTGCAAGGTCTCCTAACTCTATGTAAGCATGTAGCCAATACTACCTTCCGCTAAGTTATACTAAAATGGATTCAGAAGAAAATATTATAGCCTACAATCATATACAATGTATAGTTGCACTGCTCATCCCGACGCGCAGGTCGCCCACGGGCGTCGCATAGAAAGACCTGCACTCGGCCTCCGAGGAGGCCACACGACAAAAAAAAAAGACAAAAAAAACTGCTGTAAAAAAATACAAAGTTATTTACTTATTCCAACTTATCCTATGGGATATCAGAATCTTATTCCTAATAGAGCTTCATTGTGGGGGGTTTTAATCTGAAATAAGGAGCAATTTTCTGAATATAGTAGGGTAGTTATCAATATCTCTTCCTACTAGGCTTCCGTTAATATTCCTAGTGACTTATTAGATAGGGGTTGTTAATATTCAAATTGCTTGGCGTAAGAGGTGTCTATCGCGAAATCTTAACAGGGTGGGGGTGGGGGTATTATAATTATTGTGTAAAAAAAATATCCTCTAACTTAATCTACTAAAAAAATTCTGCTCGGGGGGGATTTAAATTGTCTCACTCGCTTCGCTAATGTAATGAGTATAGGGGGCGTTTAAATATGTATTAGTTACTGGGGCGGGAGTGGGTGGGTACCAAAAATAATATTTGACCCGTACTTCAAAAATTTTTCTTAATTTTGGGTAAATTTTGCTTGGCTGCATAAGAGGGTTTTAGGGACCTGTACCGTAGAAATTCGTTGTCTGAACTCCTGTAGGCGTTGTCTTACGACAACGTCACGGTACCCCGGTGCCTTCACCATTTGTTAAGGATGTTTTTGATTGGTGCCTTAACCACCATTTATTAAGGATGTTTTTGATTATTCTTACCCGCGCCTCCCAGTATTTGTTAAGGATGTTTGATTGGTCTGAGGGCTGAGCTGATCCGTTTTAGAGGGATTCACTCCGTGCCTTCAGCCTTTGTTGAGGATGTTTTGATTGGGTGGCTCACCAGGATTAAGCAATAAAAGTACCCGGTGACTCGCACCATTTGTTAAGGAGGTTTTGAGTGTTGGGCATCCTTGCATCTACGGGGATTTACTAGGATGTCTTATGAAGAACTGCGGACACGTTTAGAGAGCAATTTACATACAGGGGAACTGGCGGGAGGAATACTCACCTAGCTTACCTCTACGTGGCTTAGTAGGCCGCACGCTTTGCAACGCCTCCTGCAGGGCTGCGTTCAATGGAGATCTCAAAACTAGGTACTAATCTCAAGGGAAGGGCTTCTTAACCTAAACGAAATAAAAAGGTAATCATTAGACTGTTCAAAAAGGGGGTTTATTATAAAATAGTGGCAATTGCAATAGGGGAGGATGGAAATAATAATCTAGGGGGAAAAAGGAATCTATCAGGCACGCTATCACTCACCCCACCGTTGATACCGGTCTTCTATGATGTTGGTGGCGTTGGGACTCGATATGGGGCGATGCCCCCATATCGGTCCGGCGTAGCACAACTCCGATAGAGTGTAAGACTGTAACTGCCTCCAAGTAAGATGTAGGTTAGGTTAGCTTAGAGTGTCAAAGCTAGAGCCTAAGAGCTTAGAGACCGCGGCGCGTGTTCGTACCTCTATTTATAGGTAAAATGTGCGATGTCAGTCCACTCAGCGGTATGTTGGGAGTGTAATGTCCTCTGTGTCCTGTCCAAGTGCTTGCTGTTGGAGCCTAGGTCTATGACCTACGGCTTACTCCGTAGTCGCGTTGCCATGTCGTCTTTTACGTAGTTACTTCTGATTATATTTTATGTATTTATAGGCACAGTCCTTTTATAAAGGGCTGGGGCTAGGACAATATACTGTAGATTAATCTATAGCATGAATCTTAATTTTAAGAAAATTAGGCTTTTTAGTTCGTCACGGAACTTCTTGTTCCATCTGACTATGAGGGAAGCGGCTAACTGGTAGCATGCTGAACTTCTATGCCCAAGGTGTTGGTTCAAACCCGGACAAAGTCGCCGGATTTTCTAAGAGCTCTAAAAATCCGTCAGCATGCTTTCCTTCGGAGGGGAAGTTACAACGTTCGTTGCAAGTTGCTGGTTGTGGTGGCATCTAGCAGCCAAGTTCACAGCTAGGTGCCGTTGACGTTAGTATTTGGTACAAAATTAGGTACTACTACTTAAAATTGACCGTCTGCAGACCTTACCTGAATTACAGACTAATACAGTCATCACAAATAACACCGTTTATCAGACAGATTCTACACACACCCAATGTACACGGGGTTACATGACCACCTTGTCGCAGCCCCTAAACTGAGGAACCAACCAACATCTCTGCGGGAGATAAAATTTTGCGTGAAGAAGTAACAGACTGTTAGCTAGTTACACATTAGTTCCAAACCTTGCATAAGGACAGTGTGATCACAAGTATAAAAATTAACCCCAAATGACCTCCAATTGTAAAATACTTTCTCGCAATAAATGAGGTCTGATCCTCCTACGAAAACCTGCATATTTTGCCTATTATAGCCTATCCCCTAGTTTGTCCGGTGAAATCTACCTCCGCCTTCCGGCGTGCTGAGAGGATTTTTAATTCTTGGAATGTGGTAGTTTGTCTACAAAGCTGTTTTACTGAAAGTGATCACTATGAAAGCTGGTGGCCGGGAGCCATCGCGTGCTGCTAGGATTCTTACCACCTCCTCGCTCATGCCGTCGTCTGGCAGGTTGTTGGCGTTCAAACTTGAAAGTGGCCTGTGCTGTTTTCACTACGTCATTGTACAACTTTGTAAGAATATTGTGTACTAAATTTCAACCAGATTAGAATTTTACACTGCAATCCGTTCCCTTGTTAGAAAGGTTAGATATTTGCTTAGTGTAAAATTAACAACCATTGACCAAATGGAAATAACAGAAATTTGTTTTTAAAATTTGCTCATTTAATTGTGTAAAATAGACCATTGTCACCCATTGTCCTTAAGGGGGCTCATACACCGTCAGTGGAAATTTTCGCATACAGTTACGAATCATATCATAACTTCACAAATATGTAACGTAGAGTTATGAAAACTGACACATGTATAGTAAATACATAGAGCTTTCATCTAATTTAAAGAGAGGAACATTATATAAAGTATTTTTTGATTTATTGAGAGGTTCATACCGTATATACTCGAATACCACCCGCACATTTTTAAACAAATTCGGACGTGAAAAATTGGGGTGTGGGTCTTATTTGAGTCATACAAATTTGAAAGATCTAAATTGCCCGCCACGCGCGATATCAGGTGTTGCGAGTATCCGCTAGATGGTGCTAGCCTTCTTCCGGCTATAACTTTGTTTTACCGTAAGCACGCGGCGTCATACAGTCACGCGCACGTTCTCCGAGAGTAAACATGAATGCTACGAAACGTTTGCGGTCATTTACTGTGAGTGAGAAATTGAAAGTTGTGAGGGAAGCTGAAGTTATTGGAAATTGTGCCCGGTAGGAAATATGATATTGACGAGTCATGTATTCGTGATTGAGCGGGATGACGTCTATGCTACAACCACGGGATGACTGCGTGAACCGCCCGTTCAAAGCAGCCTTGAAACAGCTGTATACGGAGCGGATGGCGGCCGATAAGCACACACTGACTCCAACTGGTCGTATTCAGCGCCCGGAAGTTCAGCTGCTGTGTTCGTGGATTTTGACGGCATGGAATCGTATCTCTGGAGATCTCATACGGAAGAGCTTCAAGAAATGGAGTATTTCGAATGCTATGGATGTCAGTGATGACGACATTTAGTGGGAAAGTGATGGTGATAAAAGTTCCGAAGTTGGTACTTCTGATGACGATGAATGAAGTGTTTGTGTACTTTTATTTGTATTTTTAATTGTTTGATGTGTGTTATTTTACGACGACTTCAAAACTGTTGGACACTATTTTGGATAAATGCTATTCTGTTTATTTAGTTAAGATTGTAAATAATTTTGAGTAAAAAATTCTTTTTTCTTTAAATTTTGTTTTCAAAATCAGGGTGCGGGTCTTATTCGGGGGCGGGTCGTATTCGAGTAAATACGGTATTCATGATTTTTTTAAACTCCGTGAACCACAAAAAAACACGGTTTAACAAGAAATACCAGTCTGAATGGATTTTTTTTTCATGTAAAGTAAACACATAAGTACCGAGGACAAACCACCATGACTGTTATATTGTAAAAAAATTGTCTTTCAAAAAAATGAACAGTTTATGTTTAATTTCCCAAGTATATTTCAATTATTTTTTATTTAAGATAATTTCGTGAATGAGGTTCATCCTCTAGGGATCATAGGTTGGAATGTATCTGCCGAGTGTCATCCAGTTTCATCACATAGTTCACGAGATATTGTGTTCTTCCTACCAAAAAACAAACTTTCGGGTAAACAGCTTTGAATATTAAACACTCCATTGACAGATAGGTGCATGGTCTCAAGTAATACGCTATATCTCTGCCAAAACACTAAATTTAGTTATAAAACTTAACAGATACATCTTTCATTTAAATGTAAAAAAAAAAAACTAAAATTTTGTCATCCGAGGGTGAGTGAGCCCCCGTAAACTAAATGGTGATTTTGAAAGGAATTTACACAATGGTAGAAACTACTGTCCAAAACAGGGATGAGGAGTAACATATTACTTGTAACACTGTTACATTTTGTGATAAAGAGGGGATAACTACCTTACTAATTAAATCAAGTAGCTTTAGCTGTAACGCTGCTTCTTTGAACAAATGAAAATCCCCATTACTTTTTCAAGATGGAGCAGTTTGGGGATTATCCTGGATACATGAAGCAAGAGCCTCCGTGGCTTAGGCCACAGCACGCCGGCCTCTCAACTCCAGGTCCGTGGTTAAAATCCCGGTCACTCCATGTAAGATTTGTGCTGGACATAGCGGAGGCAGACAGGTTTTTCTCCGGGTACTCCTGTTTTCCCTGTCACAATTTCATTCCAGCAACACTCTCCATTATCATTTCATTTCATCATTGCCCCATTGGAGCGCGACAGGCTTCAGCAGTCAGCACAGTTCATATCCTCGCCGCTAGATGGGGGCTTCATTCATTCCATTCCCTGACCCGGTAGGTCGACTGGAAGCAGGCTGTGGATTTTTTTACATGAAGCAAGTAGAGAGTGAACACAAATTTACTTGAGGCGGCTTCGTTGGCTTAGTTGGTAGCATGCTGAGCTTCTATGTCCAAGGTCGCGGGTTCAAACCCCGCCGAAGTCGTCGGATTTTTAAGAGCGATAAAAATCCCTCAGTATGCCTTCCTTCGGAAGGGAATTAAAGCCGGCGCTCCCATGTCATAGAGTTATGGCATGATAAAGAATCTTACACTAATTTCACCTGTGTGAAGCTAAATTATAGGTTATCTTTGAGTAACGCTCTTAGGTTCCAACGTTCGTCGCCAGGAGCCGACTGCGGTGGCATCTAGTAACAAAGTGCAGAACTAGTTGGTCGTTGATGGTGGCGTTTGGTAGCAAAAGATGGAACTACTTGAAAATCCAATGTATGCAGTCCTTACTTGAATTGAAAACAGATAACACACACTAATGCAGCCATCACAATTAGCACCGGTTATCAGACAGATCCTATACACACCCAAAGTACACGGGGCTACATGACCGCGTTTCCGCAGCCCCTAAACTGAGGAACCAACCAACCACATTTACTTGACAGAACAGAGGTGAATAACCTTTAAACAAAGTGGGCCTGAGTGATTTGTTGTTGTTGTTTCATTTAACCTTCTGAGTGCTATTGACGAAACAGCTCATCTCTAATTCTACAATGTGGTGGTGCTGTTGGACGAAACAGTTTGTCGCTACATGCGCGCGCCTTTTTAGACGAAACTGAGAAATGGAGGGTTCGATTCCCATCTCGGCCATCTTGGAAGTGGTTTTCCATGGTTTCCCCAATTCTACTTCAGATAAATGCCGGCATGGTTCCTAACTTAAGGCCATGGACGCCTTCTTCCCAATCCTCATCTTAATTACACATACACACACCCTAATATAGTCATCATAATAACACAGGTTATCAGACAAATTTCACATACACCCAAGTACACAGGACTACATGACCATAATGTAGCAATGCCCCTAAATTAATCAACAACAACAATGTAACTTAGTTCATTTTGAATCTTAAGTAATTTCTATGATTCTTAATTATTCAGCCGAGTTCTGACTCTCCCAACTTCTTTTTCTAGTACTTTTGTAAATATACAGCACTAATGCTCAATCTTTGTGAACAAATCAGTGCTATACTCTGTATTACCAATAATGAACGCTGACGTCTGTCAAAGCTAGCACGTGGGGAAATGCTGCGTTGCCACTGAGAGGCTTGCAGGAAGACACAAATAATGGGGAAGTTAGCCCCCATGCCTGGTGGTCTAATGACAGTGACGAGTTGAACACAGCCTCAACTACATCCATTGCCATGGAGACCGTTACCCCTCTCGTATCCTCTCCTCGCCTCACTCTTCAAGCGAATGACAGCCGTCACCGTTCACCTTTCATAAATCAGAGTATAGGTAGGATCTCTTTGGTAAGGGCTCTCTATGGTATTTGTGACCTCTGTGGATAATCTTTTGTCTTTTTTTCCCCCCACCCGCCTTGCTAGGTGCTGCTTTAAAGATCGGACAGGTCCTCAGCATCCAGGATAATTCCATCATTAGCCCGACAATGCAGAAGGCATTTGAAAGAGTTCGACAGTCTGCAGACTTCATGCCTTCCTGGCAAGTGGAGGTAGGTATTACCAAGCACATTATAAAACTATTTACGAGATCTTTTGATAGTCAAAGATATAGTGTAAGTGGCAGTCCTAGTGTTTCGACCTTTCAGTACTACAGGGTAGCGGCTTCGGTGGCGTAGTTGGTAGCATGCTGAACTGCTGTGCCCAAGATTTCGGGTTCAAACCCGGCCGAAGTTGTTGGATTATTTAGGATCATTAAAATCCTTCAGTATGCCTTCCTTTGAGGGGAAGTATAGCCGGCGGTCCCATGTCATAGATTTATGGCATGATAAAAGAACCTTCCACTAATTACACTTGTGTGAAGCTAAATTATAGGTTATATTTGACTAATGCTCTTAGGTTCCAACATTCGTAGCCCGGAGCCGACAGCGGTGGCATCTAATAACTAAGTTCAGAACTAGTTGGTCGTTGACGGTGGCGTTTTGTAGCAAAAGTAGAAGTTACTTGAAAATCGAATGACTGCAGTCCTTACCTGAATTACAGATAACACAAACTAATACAGCCATCACAATTAAGATCGGTTGTCAGACAGATTCTACACAAAGCCTAAGTACACGGGACTACATGGCCGCGTTGTCGCAGCCCCTAAACTGAAGAACCAACTATCTCCCATCCTTAGTAAATGACCAGCCCTTTGAAGACTTCTGGAGTTAATGATGTTAAGTATTGGTTTTAACAGTAAGAAATTTTATCATTTTGTGAAATAGTATTTCTTAATCTACAGTAAAATGAATTGGACAACCCTATTTTATGTGTTAACACGAAAGATGCTGATTGCACTCTACTGCCCACATGTATATCTTCCAGTTCTGTTAAATTTTTTGTTTTGTTTTGCAAGTCATCCAAGGTTATTTCTAATTCTTTCATATCTTCTCTAATTTCCTTAATCCATCCTACTTGTCGTTTCATTATCCAACATTTCACTACAATTTTTCTAGATAATCCGGTTTCTGGTGTCTTCATATTATTATTATTATATATACTGTATATATAAAAAAACTGCGCCATTACAACGCAGTTGTTTTGCCTGAAGCCTTGTACGCGGCAGAAATCACAGTCATTAGAGGAATGACGAGAATTCATGATTTTGAGAAACAGGAACGAAAAATTCTTAGGTAAATCCATGGCGCTGTTTTCCGTGATGGAATTTGGGTCAGGAGACCAACAAAGGAACTTTATGAAAATACAGACACCATTATAGATAAATTTAGGAAGAGACGTCTGCAGTTCTATGGACACATATATAGGATGTATGAGAACAGACTCACTAAAAAGATTTTCAATATCGTGAATGCAAGTAAAAAAGAAGTACATGAAGACATGGAATTACTTAAAATCTCAGAAGACGACATTAAGGACAGAGAACAATTTAGAAATAAAATCAGAAACACGAAAATTGTACAAGTTTCAAGGAAGGACACATCAGGGAAAAAATGGACAGAGGAAAGGAAGAAAAAGCACAGTGAACTAATGAAGAGGTTTTGGGAAGAAAAGAAGAGAGGAAAAGGAAGTGAAGCTGTGATTGGCTCAAGTTCTCACGCTCTCCTGAAGGGGAATAATCAGAAATAATAATAATAAATTTATTAAAGCACAAAATATGCAGTATGAAATTACAACTAGTATGCACAGAACTCAGACTGAGATAACCTCCTCTGCCCACACCACATCACGTGGTATTGATCACATCTTCTATCACATAGGGCACATATACAATTTAAGTCTGGCTGATGATATCTTCTGTTACTACACACTTTGAAGTGAAAACCATGTACCGAGAATCTCGTTACCAGGTGCCTCAGCTCGTAGGAGCTCTCTGTTCTGTCATAGCATCCGTCGTGTAAAATTCTTGCCAGATGCTATCTTTCTTAGACTTCATTTCCTGAAGTAATGTCTCAGATGGCAAAAGCATCTGTAGTCTCAGTTCTTCGACAATGGGAAGCTCACTTGAGAGTTCATAAACCAAACGAGAAAGAGTAAATCTGGAGAGGCATAAGACTTTTTTTTAGGTAGACGGCCTTGACCTTTTCTATCTCCACTAGATGCTTATACTTTAGGTGGGACCAAATGTTTTCCAGACCATATAGTCGTTCTGGAGGAACAATGACGCATTCTGCAAAATTTGGTTAAATGGAGTTACGTGGTCATCTGGTTTCAGAAATACCTAGCGCGCACGTGTGAATATTGTTCGAACTTTAGTTGTGCTCAATGCCGCTAGATGGTAATTGCGTCGTTGTAGAAATGTAGCTGTTTGTGACCACGCTTCAGAGCAATATCGCCGCATGTCTCAGTGCTGACTTTTGACTTCGTGAGTGATCCCTCGTGTCCATTGGAACAATGACGTAAGTGTGCTTGGCGTCCTTGTTCATATAACAAATTGAAAACTTTGCGTCTTAAGTGTTCTTTTCACCGTTGTTGAACTCCACAGTCCGTTTAATAGTACGTCATAACTGTTCTTGATGCCGATGTTAACAAGAACGAGATGGCTTAACCTTCCTAATACCAGGTGCTTATTGTTACACTGAGTACCAGTAAGGGTCATATTGACCCCAATCAGTGAATAAACCTTTATGTGTTGAAAATAGAAAACATAATGAAATATCTTTGAATATTGTTGATATAATAATAATAATAATAATAATAATAATAATGTATGGCCTCGGGTGCCGGGTGCAAGCTTTGTTATTTGGCACCCATAGGATAGCTTGCATGTCGAATTTAGTCGTTGCTTGGAACGCTATGAAAGTTATGGAGGCTAGATATTTAAGCTCCTTGGCACTATAGCGCTTTCTAGTAGAGAAAGGAAGTTTTGGTTTGGCGGAAAATCCCGAGAATTTTGCCATTATTAACACGGCCTAATGAATTCAAATGGGTTCTTTAACATGCCAACAACAAATGACATGCATACCGTGATTTTTGTGAGCGAACCTGCTAGCTTGGGGTTAGAAGTCAGACACGATAACCAGCCACCCACCGTGGCAAGCAATACAGTTGATGATCCATCATTGTTGTTTTAAGGGGCCTAACATCTAGGTTATTGGCCCCTAATGGTTTGGGTATTACTGAAAATGTAAATGAAATGATACTACACCTTAAACTAACTACATACTTATATACTAGAAGAGGAAATGGAAAACAAAAATACGAATAAGGGAAACAAAAGACAGGAGGAAAGGAAATGCCCTCAAGCCTCGAAGAATGAGAATTAAGGGACTTCGAAGGAAGGAGAGCCATGAAAGGCAGATAGTAAAGGGAAAGAGGAGAGGGCCCCCCTGAAGTCACAGGAAAAAGGGGACAAAACGGACCCAGCTCAGGAATCCCTCTGGGTCGCCAACTCCCAAACTCACCAGCGGTGAGCCCGTGAAGGTGTAGCACTATTCTATCCAGGGTGCACCAGAAGTGGTGGGGCTACATACACCCTGCCTCCTTGAGGGCCTTGTGCAGAAGGCAGGAGATAACATGAAAAGAAAAAGACGGCTGACCCCTCGAAGAATAAGGGTATCAGGAAAGATGAGACAAGGGCCAATTAAGGCAGGAAAGTGAAAGACTCTCTAGGCTTAGGATACCCTAATACCGTCGAGGTCGGAAAAGAACAAGAGTTGACCAAGAGAGGTCGACAGGAAAGAAGACTGAGAGGAGCTTGCACAAGTAAGTGAAAGCAATGCCGGACTCAGCTGGGGTCCTGTGGTTTTTCAGATGCTACTGACAAACTTCATTACATATTGATCACAGTTTCAGAAGAACAATGACGCATTTGCAGGAAAGGGGTCAAATTTTAGTGAAAATAAATAAATTATTTTGAAAATTTGTATATGTTGCAATTTTCCCTGGTAAAAATTTCCTACAGAAGAAATCTTTTGCGTAATTAAATCTTAACAAAAGATTAATCGTTTTTTCGCGTCTCCTGTACAATTGCAGTTTTGACAGTTATGTCATTGTTCTCCCGGAATGACGATATGTAATTATCGGAGAGATGTTCAGCTAGAAGAGTCTCATTGCAGTCTTTAAAGAAAATGTTCTGAGATGCCGTATGTCGCTCATGGCCTTTATAGCCACATTTAATCTGTCCTTGATGTGGATTGTGAAAATGTTGCCATGCGTCTAAAAAGTCACCGCAAGATAGTTGAAGTGTGTCACACATGCCAGTGGTTTATCTCCGCAAAAAATTGTTATATATTTACACAGATGACATGGTTCTAACGGCAACCAGTGAAGTGGTGCGACAACAGGCTTTTAATAAATTGGCGGAGTGGGTGAAATCGAATGAACTTCAGTTGAATGAGAAGAAGACAGTTTCCATGTCTTTCAGGAAAGGAGGAAGAGGAGCAACAATTATTATTATATACAATTTAATGGTACATGGGCACTTGGTATGGCATGGAGGTGGTGCTTACAGTCTCAAAAAGGTTTAATATACGCCTGGTTTAAAATATCAAAATGAGGCATTCGCTTGATTGTTAAACCTTTGGGGTGCTATTGACGACAGCTAAGGTAGTTCTGTACAAAGGTTTCTTCTTGCCGATCACCACCTACAGCCTTGAAACGTGTCCCTACCAGAAAGGATGCCTGTAAGCTTCAAGCAATGGAAATGAAGTTCTTAACACATTGATGACGTGCTACGTTAATTTACTTAGTTTTGTATTGGTTTCGCGGGCGACCAACTATGGAAATTAACGTTTTTCACAGTGCTTCATTCTTGTGTAATTTTCTTCTCTCCGCCACTACTTGTTATTTGCAAACTAAGGTCTTTGTTGATCGTAATGCAGATAGGTATATTGTTGTCTTGATAATGATTTCGGTACAGGAAGTGAGGTTTTATAACACTCAGTTACCGCGTGTATTGTCAAGTGTTAGCATGGTGCACGCGGAACTGACAATGCGATAATCAGTTCAGACGAGTCTGTTGACGGTAATAATATGAGTGAAAATGACAATGATAGCAGTGTCGATGAGGTTGATGGATGGACAAGTAAGTAAAGTTACACGCATTTATTTTTTATCTTAGTTCTCATGCTAGGTGTGCTTCAGTTTCCCGGTCCGCAGTAAGGAATAGAGTAGCGTGCCCGGGCAACAATGTGTTAGAACAATGGTTCAGAAAACTAAGAGAGACAGGATTAGAAATTGAGAGATACGATGTCAAGTAGACAACAACCAATCGCTCTGTAAATCCGTAACCAATGCCAGGCAACGATGGTTTGGACACCTGAAGAGGATGGACAATCAGAGAACAGCCCGCAGGTGGTTGGGTAAGAAGATCAAAGGTAGACTAAGGAAGAAGTGGATCACTAAGATTCAACAAGATCTGGAAGGCCAAGGATTGGACTGGCAATGGATCCTGGATGAAGAGATCTACCTGGATAGACAACGATGGGGAGCACTCATATACCGCACCCGGCTAGCCGGAGAAGGTTATGGATGATGATTTGGTGCAATTGAGCCAGTCTATTTGTGCCACTGAATAATTCTCAATTCTTGTACCAACTCCAAATTCAGTTGCTAACCCTTAAAATTCCTGGAAAGTGACACACATTGAAATAAATACATGTTTAACCGATAACAATCATCACACACATTAATTACCAATGAATAACAGTGCACAGGATCTAAGAGTAGACAACGAATAAAATCTACCATATGTTGTACGTATGTTATCTGTTTTTATTCTTTGCAGAAAGTGCTACAAACTGAATTAGGCAACGATTGGAGAGAGAAGGTAGCTTCATTTGAAATGAAGCCCTTTGCAGCAGCATCCATCGGTCAGGTCCATTTGGCAGTTCTTCCGAGCGGAGAGGAGGTTGCAATGAAGATACAGTACCCTGGAGTGGCTGAGGGGATCGAGAGTGACATTTCTAACCTGGTGGGCATTCTCAAAGTATGGAATGTATTTCCAGAAGGTGAGTAATTTCTGTTTGATGGTTTCATACTGTAGGTTAACAAATTCCATGACCACCTTGTGGTTTAGCAGCCAGCATTCATGGCTGTCGCTCCAAGGCATGGGTTCGATTCCCGGTTCTGCTAAGAAATTTAATTCTGATCTGACAAAGGGTGGAATGGGTTATACTCAGCCTCGTGAGGCAAAACTGACAAGAGGTGGATTCGACTTCCATCTCAACATCCTGGAAGTGGTTTTCCATTGTTTCCCCCATTTCTATTCTAGGCAAATGCTGGGATGGTTCCTAACTTTAAGGCCATGCCTGTATCCTTCCCAATCCTCACCTGAATTGCATATACACACACTAATACAGCAATCACGATAACACACGATATCAAACTAAATTCCCCACACGCAAACACACACCCAAGTACCTGGGGCTAAATGTCCAAGCCCCTCAAATGAAACAACATTCAAAAATATTAGTACGGTATTGAATGGACAGGAAAATTAAGTTAGAAACACAAGAATAGTAAATTGAATCACAAGGAAAGGAAGATAGAAACACAAGAATAGGAAGATAAAAACACAAGAAAAGGAAGATAGAGACACAGGAGAGGGAGGATAGAAACACAAGGTGAGGAAGATAGAAACACAGGAAAAGGAAGATAGAAACACAAGAACAGAAAAATAGAAACACAGGGAAAGGAAAATAGAAACACAAGAAAAGGAAGATTGAAACACAGGGAAAGGAAGATAGAAACACAAGAATAGGAAGATAGAAACACAGGAAAAGGAAGACAGAAACACAAGAATAGAAAAATAGAATCACAATAAAATTAGGATAGAAACACAAGAATAGGAAGATAGAAACACAAGAAAGGGAAGATAGAAACACAAGAATAGGAAGATAGAAACATAAGAAAAGGAAGATAGAAACACAAGAAAGGGAAGATAGAAACACAAGAATAGGAAGATAGAAACATAAGAAAAGGAAGATAGAAACACAGGGAAAGGAAGATAGAAACACAGGGAAATGAAGATAGAAACACAAGAATAGGAAGATAGAAACACAAGAAAGGGAAGATAGAAACACAGGGAAAGGAAGATAGAAACACAGGGAAAGGAAGATAGAAACACAAGGATAGGAAGATAGAAACACAAGAAAGGGAAGATAGAAACACAGGAATAGGAAGATAGAAACACAGGAAAAGGAAGACAGAAACACAAGAATAGAAAAATAGAATCACAATAAAATTAAGATAGAAACACAGGAATAGGAAGATAGAAACACAGGAAAAGGAAGACAGAAACACAAGAATAGAAAAATAGAATCACAATAAAATAAAAATAGAAACAAAAGAATAGGAAGGTAGAAACACAGGAAAAGGAAGATAGAAACACAAGAAAAGGAAGATAGAAACATAAGAAAAGGAAGATACAAACACAGGAAAAGGACGATACAAACACAAGAAAAGGAAGATAGAAACATATTAGCTACAGAAATAACATTTCAAGAACTTTTACTGATCTTGCGATTGTAAACACTACTATTGTATTTCAAATTATATATTGTGATGAGGTTCGGACAAATTTCACGTTTATCACAAGTGCTATTAACCATAAGCTCTCCTTATCCTATATTTGTTCATTATACTCCTCATCTGGTCATGTAATGAGAATGGATAACACAAGAATATCTAAGAAATACTTCGAACTTAACATGAGAGGAAAAAGACCAAGAGGAAGGCCAAGGAGACGGTGGATAGAGACAGTACGATCAGAGGTGGAGAAGGACGGTCTTAACTGGGACGATGTTCAAGAATAAATCGTGTACCACGATCGGAAGAAATGGGGAGCACTTGTTTACCACACCCGGGAAACTGGAGATGGGAAATGATGATGATAAATTATTGTCTTTTGAGTGGCGAAGTTAGAGCACTCTGTCATCTCTTACTCTTAACCACATATTGTGTTTATGGATATTAATTTAACATAAGCATTAAAACATTTACGAGTAAATTACACTACATTAGAGTTTGCAGAAACAAAACGCAAATTTACATTAATATAAGGTGCGTTCAAAAAGTAACGAGCCGGAGGCTATAATGCGCTAACCGGTGACGACATCGGCTAATCGTGGAGTGTGTAACGAGGTGTGGTTCTGACCAGACGGTGGAAGGTCACAGCCTGTCGCTAGAGGGCACGGGTGCACATCACGTGACTATACAAAGCGAGCAGCAGCATGCATCATTCGTCCAACCAAGACCAAGACTGTAGGCCATTCAACATGCTTCCTGGTGTGATTGAAGATGTGGGGCACCCATTGGGCACACACTTTGCGCAAGTGCAGTCGTTCCTTCATGATGGTGTGCACACTTCCGACGCTCAATCCAACCACGGCGGCTATGGCGTTCACTGTCACTCGGTGGTCCTGGGTAATGAGTGCATCAACCAGCTGGACGTTGTCATCGGTAATGCAGAGGGGTGCCCCAGACTGGGCATCATCGGCTAACGACACCCGTCCTTCCCTGAAGCGCTTGTGCCACGCCTTGACCCTTGCAAGGGACTTGCAGTGTTCGCCGTACACTTGTGACATTCGGTGATGAATGTCCGTTCCCCCTACTCCTTTCGCTGTCAGAAACCGAACAACACCTCTTTGCTCTTCGTTTGACGTCTCCATGTCACTGATTGCAATGCGACTGTCAGCATTGGACGATTGATGCATGCTGATGGTTGCTTTGTATCGTCACGTGACGTGCACGCGTGCTTTCTAGCGACGGGCTGTGACCTTCCACGCTCTGGTCGCACCCACACCTCGTTACACACGCCACGATTAGCCAATGTCGTCACCGGTTTGCGCATTACAGCCTCCGGCTCGTTACTTTTTGAACGCACCTTATATCTATCTCAATATCGAAACATAATTGCATACTCATCATCATCGTCATCCACTCCAGTTGCCCGGTTGTAGTTAGGGTTGCCAGAGATTCCGTTTTTTCTTGTTTTGTTCCGCGTTCCATTTCAATCTTTAACGGAATGCCAAATATTCCGTTTTTTTTTCTGGTGATACAGGCGCAAGTTTGAAAGAGAAAATGATTTCTATGTCTGTGTCAGATAGATGGGTACATGTTAAAGATTTATTAGGGGCAACAAAATTAAGGAATATCTTAGTCCTTGTGAAGTTAATACTCAGTATTTTCCCCTCCAATGGTTTTACGGAGAAAGTTTTTTATCTCATGAATATCAAATGGATAGATGATAGAAACAGAAGCTCCATTAGTTTGGTTCACATATTACAATTATGACGAAAATTGTAGTGAATATTATCAGAAGGTACTTACAAATAAAACATCCTTGCAAAGGTTCGTTCAAATGAAAAGCATTTGTAAGTAGCTGGTGTCATAGGCCTATATGATATGTCAGCAATATCTAGTTTTAATTTTGTGTATTTGATTATGCAATGCTTATTTAATACATATGTGTATTATTTAACAACCTTGATATAAAAAATAACCACAATATTTTGGGACGTGTGTTCCTTTTTTCCATTCTTGAAATCTGGCAACCCTAGATGTACTATGCAAGCGCTCTCCATTACTGTCTGTCCAAGTACCACTCTTCTCTCAGGACTGTATCCCAGTTGACTCCTCTTGTTCCTATATCCTCTTCCACTTGGTCCAGCCATCTCTTTCTAGGTATTTCTACTGGTCTTTTTCCAACCTCCACTGTCTGAAACCAATGTTTTGCTGTCCTATTATCGTCCATTCGTTTGACATGGGCGAACTTTTTCAAACGAGACCGTGTCACTCTTTCATTCAAGGATGGGTACACGCCTGCTTCTTCCCTTATTCTTTCATTCCTTACTCTGTCCTTCCTTGTTTTCTGGACCATAGTTCGCAAGAACTTCATTTCTGCGGCTTGCAGCTTGTTTAGTTGTTGGTCAGGTTCTTTCTATACCATATGTTATTATGGGGGTGAAGTATGACAGAGGATCTGTTTTGATCATAAGGGAATTTGTTCGTTCCAGAGAAGATTCTGTCTCCCACAAATCCAACCCCTCATCCTCGTCGTGGGAGATGGGCAACGTAATGAAGTAGGGGATTGCCTGTAGGGGTGAAGTACAGTGGGGACTTTGTGTTCCACAAGACCGCTACGGTAGCTGTGAAGGCCCTGCAGGAACCCTGAAGAAATTACGGCTAATGGGGCTCTGGTGAAACAACTGCTGCCTTGTAGTTTGGAGTTGGTTCTTCAAAGGCTAAGGGAAGAAACCCTGACAGAAAATCAGCCTGGTGCCTCAGGCCTAAGGTGGCAGTCCCTCCAAGGCACTTGGAGGCAGTGGGTTAATCACTCGCTCCTCTTAAATAAACTGATTACTGAAACTGAAGTGAAATTACAAAACCGGACGGATAACCTGATGACGACTTTTGGCATGAAGAGGACTACGAAAATCGGTTTCTGGAATGTGAGGACCTTGATGGAGAAAACCAGACTGAAACAAGTGACACGGGAGATGAAGAACTATGGGCTGGATATCCTAGGATTGAGTGAGGTGAGGTGGCCAGGATTTGGTGAAATACAGACAACAGATGGAATTACATTTCTCTATTCTGGGGGCGATGAGGAAGAACACAGGGATGGAGTGGGGTTGCTGCTCAACAGAAATGCAAAGAGGAGCCTTATGGAGTGGAAGCCAATTTCTAGCAGGCTCATGTTTGCTAGGTTCAAGACAAAGATCAGGAATGTGATCATCATCCAATGCTATGTGCCTACAGAACAATCGGAGCCAGAGAAGAAGGAAGAATTCTACCAAATGCTGCGAGATGCCACAAGACAAACAAGTAAGTAGGACATTCTCATTGTTATGGGAGACTTCAACGCGAAGGTGGGATCAAACAATGAGGGGTTGGAGCAGATCATGGGTAAACATGGCCTTGGTGAGATGAATGACAATGGGGAGAAATTTACGGAATATTGCGCCAGTCAGGATTTGGTGATGGGTGGCACGGTGTTTCCTCATAGGCGGTGCCACAAGGTCACCTGGGTGTCTCCTGATCAAGTCACAGAAAATCAAATTGATCACATCGCGGTGAGCAGGAGGTTCAGAAGAAGCTTGGAAGATGTTAGGAACAAGAGAGGAGCGGATGTTGGTAGTGACCATCATCTTGTGGTTGCCAACTTCCGCATGAAGATCGTGGCAGTCCACCGAACGTTTATCACTTGGCACAACAAGTTTGATGTGGGCAAGCTTAAGAACCAGCAGAGATTGGACCAATTTAAACTGGAGCTCAGAAATAAATTCCAGGTGTTGGACTCCGAGACAGAGAAGGATGTAGAGACTGTGTGGAGCGAGGTAAAGAATATCTTCGTGGAAACCAGTGAGATGCAGCTCGGGTACAAGAACTACCTGCGGAAAGAATGGATATCCGATCAGACCTGGGACAAGATAAATTATAGAAAGGAGATTAAGGCCAAGCTCAACACCTGCAAGACTAGGCAGCAGAAACCTCTCACACAAGCAGAGTATTCAACAGCAAACAGAGAGGTAAAGAGGAGTGTGCGGAAGGATCATAGGAGGTGGATTGATGAGCAGGCGGTGAAAGCAGAAGAAGCGGCAAGAAGGGGGGACGTTAAGGAGCTCTATGGCATCACAAAGATGCTTTCGAAGAAAGGTTTTAATAAAACTAGGCCTGTGAAGAGCAAGACGGGCGAGATCCTCACGACGTGTGAACAGCAGCTGACTAGATGGAGAGAACACTTTGCGGAGGTTCTTAATAGAGATAGAGGACCAGAAAGTAAGCAGCGAGGAGAAGATGAAGAGGAAGCAGAAAGTGACCCGGACATCAGCCTTGACTCCCCAACTCGGGGCGAAATACGGACAGCGTTGAAGCAGATGAAGTGCGGGAAGGCACCAGGTCTGGATAATATCCCAGCGGAAGTATTGAAAGCAGACCTGGATATCACGATCAATCTGCTGCACCCGCTGTTGGAGAAGATCTGGAAGGAGGAGAAAATACCAACCGACTGGAAGAAGGGGTTGATCGTTAAGTTACCGAAGAAATGGGACACCACAAACTGTAACAACTGGAGGGGAATCGCCTTGCTGTCCATTCCAAGCAAAGTACTGGCGAGAGTCATCCTGAATCGTATAAAAGACTGCGTAGAAAAAAGGCTTCGGAAGGAACAGGCTGGATCGACAACATCGCAGCTGTGTGGATCTCATCAACACCCTCCGTATCATCCTGGAGCAGAGTGTGGAGTGGCGGAATACCCTTTACCTCACATTTGTTGACTTTGAGAAAGCTTTCGACTCCGTAAATCAAAGAATCATGCGGAAGACCCTCGAGGAATATAAAATTCCAACAAAGATCATCAGAATCATGGAAGAGATGTACGAAGGGTATGAGTGCCAGGTTCTACACGAAGGCAAATTAACAGAAAAGATAAAGGTCAGTTCCGGAGTGAGACAGGGGTGTGTCCTTTCCCCCACTTTGTTCCTGTTGGTCCTGGATAGTGTGATGAAGAAGGTAATGGGAGGACGGAAGAGGGGTATTCAATGGGGTATAAATGACAGGCTTGAAGATCTGGATTTCGCGGACGACATTTGTCTTATGGCACAACGGTACCGAGACATAGAAGATAAGCTGGGGAGGTTGCAGAGAGAAGCAGAACGTGCAGGACTGATGATCAACACCAACAAGACCAAAGAGATGAGGATAAATTCTGACGTCACGACTAGCTTGACAGTCAACGAAAAGGAAATTGAGCGAGTTGAGTCCTTCCTCTACCTTGGGAGTATAGTCACAAATGATGGGGGAGCAGAGGAAGATGTTCGAAGCCGTATCAGGAAGGCAAATGGTGCCTTTGTCCAGCTCTACCCCATCTGGAGAAATAGAAACATTTCCAGGAAGACCAAGCTCCGCCTTTTCAATAGCAACATAAAGTCGATTCTTCTCTATGGCTGTGAAACATGGAAAGTCACAAAACCGATCAACAACCAGCTACAGGTGTTCATTAACAGATGTCTGCGTCGCATCATGAATGTGAGGTGGCCGGACATAATCTCAAATGAAGATCTTTGGACCATTACCAATCAATAACCGATTAGCATCCAGATCAAGGAGAGGAAATGCTTCTCACACTCCTCCGGAATGCTTCTGCTTGTCTCCCCCGCTCATTTATTTCTCTATCGTTTCTTCCATTATCTTGTATCAGGCTTCCCAGATACTTGAAACTCTCCACTTTCTTCAGCTGTTCCCCACCAATTGTTATTCCTGTTGTGGTTCTTTCCTTCTTCCTTGTTGTGATCACCATCTCACTCTTATTTATGCTAAATTTCATCCCATATCCTTGTATTATTCCTTCCCACGCATCCAACTGCTCCTGTACCTCCTCGTCCTTGTTTCCCCAAATCATCAAATCATCTGCAAACACCATTGCTTTCATCTTTCCTTCCCCAATTATTGTTCGGCTATTAATCTCATGTTGTATTCTGTTATCACTTGAAATGATGCACCCAAATATTTGTACTGGTCTACTGTTTCCCAGCTGTGTACCTTCCAGCATTATTTTTCCTCACATTATTGCATCTCATTCACACAAATCAGTCAGCAGTACTCATCAGATGGTCGTGGCATACTGTTCTAAATTTCTTCAGTTGGGTGATATTCCTGATATTGACTGGTAGGGAATTCCAAGAGCCTCATCTGGGATAATACAAAGTGTTATTCTTCTTAGTGTTTGTCCTGTTTAGATGTAAGGTTCGTTCTTCGCCATCTCTGCCATCGTTGGGGGAGATTGTGAGCGAGTCTCATATCCTTCATCAGACGCTCCAGCCATTGCTTGTTAGGTCAGTCAAGGCTGTCTTGGCTAGTGATTGCTCCTCAGTGTGTGTAATGTGCCATACCTTTGGAAAAGGATCTCCAACATTTTATTCCTTACTAGCAGTAGTGCCCGGCTTCGCCTGGTGGATTTATTTGTTTTATGGATCATAATGAATACTACTACAGAACTGGAGCGCTGAAGGATAAGGATCGGAATGCACCAACACTTATTGCAGCTGATAACCTCAGTATACTGCACCAACACTATCGCTCTTATACAGAGGCATACTATTGTCATGATGATAAATGTTTTAAGGGGCCTAAGAAATCTTTTTGCACTAATTACTCCCCTTGACTGCAATTTATAAGCAGCTCGCAATTCTTCACCAGAACACTGGTAGGGGCGATGTGATGCAGCCCGCATTTCCAGGCAACAATAGACTTAGGCATTATTGAAGCTGTTCTGGAGCGCTAGTTCTTCCGACTTCATCATCATCATGAACCGGCTCCAACCCAATGCTACATAGCCTAAACTATTCATCTTGAATCAGGCTATCATATACAAAAAGTGCGTTTAAACACACAAACAAAATAACTCTTCAGCTTTATTGTATTAGTATAGATGGGCACCACTCCCATGACCATCTAGATATCAACATTCCTGATGTGGTTCAAATGAGTGAGGCCCAACATTCATTAGAGCATGCAAATGTTCATGTTTAGTCGAGACTGGCCAACATTCACAACTGTACAGAGGGATAGGGTACACAATGCTCTTGTAAATCTTGGCCTTCAAATAGATTGGTATTCTGCAACCATAGAGGACTCCATTGACCTGTCTCCACTTTAGTGCTCACGGCTGGTGAGTTTTGAAGTTGGGGACCCTGAAGGATTCCTGAGCTGGGTCCAGATTTTCCCCTTTTTCCATTATGTTTGGGGTGGACCCTCTCCTCTTTCTCTTTCCTATCTGCTTTTCATGGCTCTCCTTTCTTCCAAGTCCCTTAATTCTCATTCTTCGAGGTTGAGCGCATGTCCTTTCCTTCTGCTTTTGGTTTCCATATTCTTCATTTTAGGGGCTGATAACCTAGGTGTTAGGCCCCAAAATCAGTGCTGGTGAGTCTTGAAGTTGGGGACCCTGAAGGATTCCTGAGCTGGGTCCAGATTTTCCCCTTTTTCCATTATGTTTGGGGTGGACCCTCTCCTCTTTCTCTTTCCTATCTGCTTTTCATGGCTCTCCTTTCTTCCAAGCAATTTCTAATTTGTTCAATTTTATTCCGAAGATTTAGATAAATTTTATCCGGATCTGAGACAGTTCCAGCATTATTATAAATTACAATGTTCTTTAAAAACTGATTTCACTCATTCTGAACTTTACGAAATTCTTAATCGAGACAAGCTTGAGTCTGTTTTTCCGAACGTTGAAATTGCTTTTCGCATTTTCCTGACCCTCATGATAACGAATTGTTCTGCGGAGCGCTCGTTTTCTAAATTGAAACTCATCAAAAGTGCGCTAAGTCATGTCACAGGAACGATTAGTCATGCTAAGTTTAATGTATATCGAGTCAGATGTTCTGCAGGAATTTGATTTTGATGACATTGTAGAAGATTTCATTGACCGAAAAAACAGAAGAAAAAAAATTGATTACATTTTACAGAGGTAAAAAATAGTATGATTTGTTAAATTGTTCATCAAATCATCT
Source organism: Meconema thalassinum (assembly GCA_946902985.2). Classification (NCBI taxonomy): domain Eukaryota; kingdom Metazoa; phylum Arthropoda; class Insecta; order Orthoptera; family Tettigoniidae; genus Meconema; species Meconema thalassinum. Next base: position 95,674,983 of record OX336400.1, on the reverse strand, counting down.
GAAATGTTTTCAAATAACGATGATCGTTTCAATTGAAATGTATGTATATATGTAGGCCTATGTATGATTTAATAAAAAGTGTATTATTCATCTTGAGAAAAAGAACTCTTGTATATACTTTATTAAATGTACAGGTGCTAAAAAATAAAAATTATTTGAAAAAAATAAAGAGGCCCCAAAAATCTGAGGGACTTGGGCCTCATTTTACCTTAATCCGGCACTGCTTAAAATGAACAATTATCATCATCATATTCTTCTTTTTGTTTCCATTCCCTCTTCTAGTATATGTGTAGTTAGTTTTAGTTATAGTGTCCATTTCATTTTCACTATCACCCAGACCATTAGGGGCTGATAACCCAGATGTTAGGCCCCTTAAAACAACAATTATCATCATCAACCACTTCAGCTAGGCTGCATTCACAACTGTATGTATAATTTTAGAAGAATGGCACAGTTAATATAAGTCACATATACTGTAATCTGAAAATTAACACCATAAGTAATTATTATAGTACCGGTTGTGGCCACATTTCCTCAGTGGCAATATATAATAAACGAAGGGCATTCAATATATAATGCAACACATTTTTTTTCTCTGCCAATTTCTGTTTTTAAAAATTGAAATTTTGTTTGAGACATCTTTGGATATTCCTGCTTCGTCTCGTAGAGTTTCATTACTTTCCGATAGGTGGCAGCACTATAACTAGCCTTGAAAATGGCGTCTGTAACAGAGGTGCTTGCCAAACAGAGAGCAAACGCGACCAAAGCAGGCAAGCAGCAATGCTGCCTATCTTTTGGCGTAAAACCAGGGCATCACAGATATTCATAGGCGCTTGCAGAATGTCTATGGAGATCAGTTGGAGTATTCAATGCTTTGTTCACACTGGGTTCCTCGATACCCAACGGAGGACCATAAAGACCAAAGAAGAAGCATCTGCGCGGAATTGCTTGCTCGTTATGAGGCTGAAGGTGACAATTTCTTGTCAAACATTGTCACAGGTGATGAAACATGGATTCATCACTTCGAACCGGAAACTAAACGGCAATCCATGGAGTGGCACCACACCAACTCTCCCACGAAGAAAAAGTTCAAAACCGTATCCTCAGCTGGTAAAGTCATGGCTACAGTCTTCTGGGACTCTGAAGGGGTTATTCTGTTTGTTGGCTCCGACATCGACCAGTCGAGTGGTATCATGCAGGCATACAGGCCTTCACATTACAGTGGCGTAAGGCCATAGCATTGAACGGAGACTATGTTGAAAAATAGGGTATTGTTCCAAAGGATTGGCGAATAACATGGTGTATTTGAATCCTCAATAAAACCAACCTGCTTTCAGAAAAAAATCTGTTGCATTATATATTGAACTTCCCTCGTAAGTCAAGTTGCATGTCTTACATTCAAATATTTTTTCCTTACTAAGGTTGTTTTCAAAAATATTTCTAAAAATACTAATTGTCTAAAGGCTAAACACACATTAAAATTCTAAAAATTCAGATCTGTTACAAATATACTGTATATTAAAGTCACAAGATATACAGGGTCATCGAAAAATAATGCCAACATTTAAAATAATTGTTATAAAAAAAACTATTAGAGGTAATTCAATTTTTTTAATCCTAAAATGTTCGGAAAAAGATAGATTTTTTTCATACCTTAGTCTTTTATTATCATCAATTTCGTTTAACATCAAACTAGCGAATTCAGCACACTTAGGACGGTCGGTAGGTTTGATTTGCTGCCTTATCTGAATTTTATAAGCATGGAGTCTTAGCCCTTAGAGCAGTACATTTTGAATTGTTGATTTTGGAATGTGTAGCTCGGCACTTCGTCGATCAATAGATTTTTTGGGGTTCCTGACAGAAGATTGGGGGATACGTTCGATATTCTCTTCTGATGTTGGTGGTTGGCCTGTCCTAGATATTTTCTCTACAGTCTCTGTTTCCTTAAACTGATTAAACAATCGAATGACAGCTTTGTAATCAGATGCAGTTTGTCCCGGATAAGTCCTCTGAAACAACCACCGTTGACTGACTGGTAACTTTGAAACTGCGTACCAAATCACGCGCTGTGCTTTTTGTTGAGCGGTCAACATGGTACTGAACTGTGTGGCGGTCGGACAGTATGGCAGCCTCCGGCCGACCTTGGCTACTGCGCATCTAGTTTGCGCATAGCAAGGTGACGCCCGCCCCACAACAAAACTTACTTTAACCAGCTAGCGTTCAGTGAAAGAATTACACGTTTAACATAAAGGGTTTCGGTGCTATAGTTTTTTTAAATGTTGGCATTATTTTTCTATGACCCTGTACTGTAGTTCATAAAAATAAAAAAAATGACTATAATAGCATCATCGACCACGTTAGAAATGATCTTGCAGGGTGAGGTCTGGATATACAGCAAATTATGGAGGAGGAAACATTCTTGGAGTGAAATAAATGGAGAACGCTCCTTCATCGCACCCGGGAAATTGGAGCTGGAACAAATGATGATAATCATCATCACAAAGAGATTCATTCTTGCTCAAACATATGATCTTATCATTCTTAACCTCAACATTTCTACGCATATATAATATCCACATTACTGATACTTTCAACTTCAAGCTGGTTTTTTAGTCTTTCTTAGTAAAAATTTTTGAATGTAAGACTTGCAACTTGACTTACAAGGCCTGTCGAATTAATATCCGAGCTTAAATTTTCCCACGCTACGTAGTAATGCGAAGGCGGTGCCACTCACAACAGTGGAGGGAGAAACCGTACTGCGCATGCTTGACTTTTTCTCACCGCTTTTGTGTATCTCATTCGCTGGCTAATGGCCGCCAAGTGAGGTACTGCTACAAGTGTTCGTCGGATTGAAGTTGCTCGCAAGATGACCGAATGAATTGAGCAAAGATACTGCATCAAATTTTGTGAAAAGCTAGGTGATTCTCAAAGTGAAACAATTCACAAAATTCAGCAGGTATTTGGAGACGATGTTATGGGGGTAACGCAAATTAAAGAGTGTTCAACCAATTCAAAAATGGCCGCACATCGGTGGAGAGTGATCAGCATCCTGAGAGGCCACAACCACTCCAAATGCATCTGTTGTTTAGAGAGTGAGAAATCTGATAATGGAAGATCCACTTTTGACCCTACGAGAGATTGCCAAAGAAGTTGGGATCAGTTAGGATTCCGCACATGCAATGTTGCGTGATGATTTGAACATGTGCATAGTGGTTGCAATGTCCCAGCATATTCATCACAATTGGTCCGGACTTTCTTGACGACACATGCAATTCCAGTCGTTCGCCAACCTCCCTACTCTCCGGACATGGCTCCTTGCAACTTTTAGTTGTTTCCGAAACTGAGACGCCATTGAAAGGGTCCCGTTTTGAGAGCAGAGAAGAGATAATGAGGAATTCAACGGCAGAGTTGAACACCATACCAAAAGAAGCCTTCCAGAAATGTTTTCAGATAAGGAAGGAGCAGTGGGCTAAGAGTGTGCACGCGCAAAGGGCCTACTTTGAGGGGGATTAGGGTCCTAATCCCATCAGGCAAATAATAGTTTTTCACGGCCAAAGATAGGATAGTAATTCAACAGGCCTCGTATATTATATTTTGCCGCTAAGGAAGGTCACAATTTTTGACTTCCTTTGAAACAGTAAAACAAAAATCACATGGTTTAAAGAAATACAAATGGATCTAGACGAATTGAAAATTACGAAGCATCAAATTGAACACAAGTGGCACAAGTAATTGGGGAAAGAAAGAGAAACGGCTTCTGAATAACGAATACACTCGACTAACATTCAAAATTACACAGTGTAAGCAATATGTTATACTGTATCTGCAGAAGAACGGGCTGCAAGATCTTCCAGAATGAAGTAGTATTGGGAAAGAAAAAATTATCAAGTATTAAGAACTGAACGATAGGCCCAGCAAGCCAGTAGTGGATGAAACCAAATACTTTCAAGAATGGAACGAGCCTCGGACATGACGGATATAATAGACAACGACACGGCTGTAAACACGGACTAAGATTTGGAACTTTAAACATAAGAACGCTGACAGGGAATGTGGAGGAGATAGTAGATATGATTGAAAGAAGGAAGTTGGATTTATTGGGATTGGCAGAAACAAAGTGGAAAGGGGAAGGAAGGACATTTTGAACATGTGCATAGTGGTTGCAATGTCCCAGCATATTCATCACAATTGGTCCGGACTTTCTTGACGACACATGCAATTCCAGTCGTTCGCCAACCTCCCTACTCTCCAGACATGGCTCCTTGCAACTTTTAGTTGTTTCCGAAACTGAGACGCCAGGAAGTTGGATTTTTTGGGATTGGCAGAAACAAAGTGGAAAGGGGAAGGAAGGAGAAACAAGGAGGAGGAGGTACAGGAGCAGTTGGACGTGGGGAAGGAATAATAAAAGGATAGGGGATGAAATTTAGCATAAATAAGAGTGAGATGGTGATCACAACAAGGAAGAAGGAAAGAACCACAATGGGAATAACAATTGGTGGGGAACAGCTGAAGAAAGTGGAGAGTTTCAAGTATCTGGGGAGCCTGATAAAAGATAATGGAAGAAACGATAGAGAAATAAATGAGCGGTGGAGACAAGCAGGAGCATTCCGGAGGAGTGTGAGAAGCATGATAAGGAGCAAGGATGTCCCTCAGACGTACTATGTCCCTATCCTGACGTATGCCTCGGAGACCTGGGTTATGAAAGGAAGGGAGAAGAGCAAAATACAGGCCAGTGAGATGAGGTTCTTGAGAAGCAATATTGGAGCTACGAAGATGGACAGAATAAGAAATGAGAGGACCAGAGAATTAATGAAGGAGGTATAGAGAAATCTAGACTTAATTAGATGGTATGGACATGTAAAACGAATGGAGGAGAAGAGGATACCCAGGAGGATACACGAGACGAAATGGAAAGGAAAGAGACAGAGAGGAAGACCGAGAGACAGGTGGCTGAAGGGGGTGGAAGAAAGCGTGAAGAAGAGAGAAGACTGGACAAGGGTGGAGGCTGAGAGATGGTGGGAAGACAGAAGACGTTGGAGAGGCTTGTGTTCCAAACAGACCCGACCAGTGGCTGGAAACTGTGCAAGATGATGATTAAGAATTGAACTTAGTATTTGAAGGTTTGATTTTTGGTGCTCCAATGTGGGCGTAAACAGTGTAAATAAATAAATAAATAAATAATTAAAAGTACTTATTGACTTAAGGTATTCATTTACAGATTATATTAAACTTTGTCAATAAGGATTTGGGCAGACATGCTTATATACGTGTCTTTTCATAATATACTGTAAGTCATAGTTAGTTATATTCAATACAGACAAATTATGACTTACAGTATTTCAAAGATATACATTAGAATACCGCCAAGGTAGTCATAAGTCATAGTTATCGGTCAGGGTGCCAAGTTAAGATATACTAGATTAGAGCCGTGAATGGCTGGAATTTGAAAGAGTTAGTTAGTTAGTTATTGTTGTTTTAAGGGGCGGAACTACGAGGTCATCTGCCCCTAAAAAGATTTGAAAGATGATACCCTAGCATTGGGTACATACCGTACTTGCTCCCATTTCTTTCAGGTTTCTTCATCGATAACCTTGTGGAAGTTGCTAAACGAGAGCTGTCGTGGGAAGTGGACTATGTCCGCGAATCAGAATGTACAAAGAAGTTTGCGGAGCTATTGAAGCCCTATCCTGACTATCAAGTACCTCGAGTCATAGGTAAGGTATCCTTGGGAATATTAAATAAAAAATTATTAAATAGTTATTAATTTAGATGATAAGCAAAATGCCACTATCCCTCCCTATATTATTCTGCTAAGGTCCCATTCCAGTTTTGTACCGAAAATAAGGTCCCATTAACACCAACCTACACATATGGGGTACCTACAGGTTCAGCAAAACCCAATGCGTAAGCGAAACGCACTCACTTACTCTTTAAATGCCTCACAATTAAAGAAATACCTTAAAACATGTATATTTACAATGAAATAATGAAAGAATGCAACACGGTAACCATGGTAACAGAATCTCACAGGTCCATCTATTTCTGTAAGATGCAATGTAATTCCAATTATTACATTACTGTGAAAGTTTCCAGACGGTTATAAGGTTATTACTGAACCAAATTAAGCTGTAAAATTCATCAATACAATATAATGCGCTTAAGGGGGTCAAGGGGCACTCTAGAATTTTTTCACGCAAATTTCACGTGTGAGTGTGGCACGAAAGGTCTTTTTCACCCGACTATAAAGGGTCTCCGAAAACCTCATTTAAAGGCCCTTAAATTAACAGTGTCTGTGATATTTCCAGAAAAATAACTTCGCTCTGATATACCTATGAAGGAATGACAAACCCCTAACCACTGTACCAGTAGCTGAATTGATAAAGTCTAATTATTCATACCAAGGATAAATCAGTCATAGCATTCATGATTGATATTTTGCCAAGTGTAATCTTTACAACTAGAATATTCGCGGGCGAAGCTGCGACGGGTAATGCTAGTATCCATTATTAGGATACAGATGTGCTCTCAACTACAGTCCATTACTAAGCTTGGCTGCAATGGGAAGCCATTGAAATCCACAAACACGCGGTTTGGGACCCATATCAGGTAGGGCTCATCAATGAGCTGGAGATGGTACAAAGGAAGGCTTCTAGGTGTGTGCTCAACGATTTTAATCCTAGAAGTAGTGCAGGACTCGAATGATAGAAAAACTAGGGAGGGAATCTCTGAAAGATAGAAGGACGAAATCCAGACTATACGCTATGTTTAACACTTACACTAATCGGCCAGCATGGGGAGAACTAAGCAGGGCAGATCATCCACATAAGGTTAAGGTCCGACCACAGCATACAAATTATGGGGAATATTCCTTCATTAACCGTGGTATTGATAATTGGAACTCATTACCTGCCTGAGTCTCAGACGCTTTCCCCAAACATATTGATGTGTTTAAGATAAGATTGAAATTTTGTGTAAATACTACGATGTAATTACTATAGTTCCTAAATTGTGAATTGTGTATATTGTGTTTGATTTAATGTTGGTAATTTTCTGTATTTGTACAATTTGCCACCGGGGAATTACTCCCATTTGCAAATATTATTTATAATAATAATAGTAGTAAATTAATATGATTTTTTTTTTAATGATCTGCCTAGCCAATACACAAAGTTCTTATAATCGGTTGTCAATATTGATTCATGCTCGGTGAATCTGATTATCTGACACTGATAATGACCAACATTCAGCATCACAATACCATGTTTATCTCCGATGGCCTTCAGTTCTCAAATGCTATGGAGCAGATAAATGGTGTCCTGCAGGTTGACCCAATCAGTCCGCTGCTGTTCATTCCTTCAATAGTTGTCATCACTGGTATCTTCGAGTCTTTGGAAGAGAATATATCTCTTTATATATATGCAGATGATGTAGTAATTGGAGGTTGGCTTCGGTGGCTTAGTCGGTAGCATGCTGAACTGCTATGTCCAAGATCGTGGGTTCAAACCCAGTCGAAGTCGCCGGATTTTTATGAGCGTTAAAATCCTTCAGTATGCCTTCATTTGGAGGGGAAATAAAGCCAGCGGGCTCATGTCATATATTTATGGCATGTAAAAGAACCTACCACTACTTATTGGTCGTGTGTAGCTAAATTTGTAGGTTATTTGGTTAGAAACACTCTATCAAGTTCCAACGTTCCCCGCTGGGTGACAATGGCATCTGGTAGCCAAAGTTGGAACTACAGTAGAGTCTTGCAAACTCGGCACTCGGTAACCCGGCACTCCGGATTTCTCTGCCACCCTGACAGGAGAAAAAAATCATGATTTTTGTTTGTTTATGTATTTCCGCACTGAGCGTTATTATGTTCTCTTTCGTCTTCTCCATCAATGGAATTATCGACAGTTAAATACGACGCGAAACAAGTTGACCTACAGTACATAGTAAGAAGAGTAACGATGACCTGATAAATACAGGTAGTGTACAGTACAGTACTGTAAATGCACAAACTGTTGGCAGTAAGAAGTAAACAAACAGTTCTCGCACAGAGCGTTGTATTTATTTGATTGCTTTATTCTCCGCAATTCTGTTTCTTCGCCGTCTTCGTGACGAGGTTTCAAAGCGAAAAGCAAAAGAACATTACTGTCTTTTTTGCAAAAAAGGTAAATGGTAATTTTCATTAAGCGAAAAAACTATTTGCCTATGGGAATTGTTTTGTACATACTGTAAAACGAGGTGAATGGGATCACTTTTGAACTTTGACTGTCTGTAACTTTTGAACCACTTACAGTATCTTTATTTCGTGTTCTATTAATTGAAACATGAGTCCGCATCAATAGATTGTATATTGTTGGTAAATATGCCTCTTATCCAGAAAAATTAAGTGCATATACCTAATTAAGTGCGTGATCCCATTCACCACACCAGGTGGGGTGAATAAGATCACTCTTTCATTTCTATGACTAATCCTATTCAGATGAACTGTAGGGTGAAAGGGATCATTATTTAGGACACTGGACTACTCCTATAAATATCAGATCATATTAAAATTAAACTGCCAATGGTGAAAAGACCTGTAAAACAATTTATTACTTAAAAAATATACATATTTAGTTGAATGACAACGTATTCACTACGTAAATTATAAAATTGGTGATAAACACAACTATATGGTGTTACAATTGAATGCAAACTTAAGTTGCCCCCTACGGATATTTTCTGGGCCCTTCAGTCTCCCAACTATTTGCTCATAAGAGAAGCAAGTAATGTACTCCACAGCTGGAAACACATAGATGTGTCCTTGGAAGTCTCTTGTGGATTTGCATCAAACAAATGTCCCTTCGAATTTCTTCTCAACTTAACTGTTTACAGACCGCAAAATTTGGCCTACAAAATAAAGCAGCTCGCTTGTGCCTTGTTTCCTGGTATCTGGAGGAAAACTTACTAGGACCCAGTCTCCTTCAGCACTTCATGGAGTTGAGAATTTATTTGCCGCCTTTCTATACTTGGTCCTTATTCCTTATAGCTAACCTAGCTCTTTCTATAGAGTTAAGGTCGGCTTTGCGGTGTACCTTGCTGTGTGGATCTGGTTTGTAGTGCCACGGAATACTCAAACTTACCATCAAAGTATCTGATCCTATTCACCTGCCAGTCAGAAAAATAAGGCAGGGCACAAAACAAATAAGATTTTGTCACAACTGATAAAATGCAAACTGAAGATGATACTTGAAATGAATTCACTAAACATACCTTATCAAAATATAAAACACAAATTTTGCAAAATGCTAGTGCAAGCACACGTTCCACACAAAGTAATTTCACCAAGCTAATTTCGAAAAACTTGTAGCTTCTGGTTGAATGTGTATACTGTTAAGTACTGCCAACTTAAAAATTGGAAAACATGTTTTAGCATAGCGTTGTACCAACACAAGTAACACCAACTGCTAACAACCGCCTTCCGGTTTATGTGGTAAATGTAATATACGTTTATGTTTACCAACAAAGTTTTGATCCCTTTCACCCCACTGATCCTGTTCTCCTCTTTTACAGTATACTGTACAGTGTATATATTATAAAAATAGTTTGTAGGCCTAGTTTTTCTAAGTTTTCTTTTATAATTTACAGTAATTGTTTTCCTTGATTTCTAACAGTACAGTACTGAACTATATATCCAAGTACTGTAATTATAGTGGCTTAATCGTTATAAAACTTGTGTTTCTGTTAAAAACAAATAAATATACTGCATTGCATTACTTTTGAACCAATACAAACAGCTTATTTCTTCTTTTTAACACATTTCCCTATAAATCGGCATTTTTGCGAACTCGGCCACCCTTCGGTCCACATTAGGCCGAGTTTGAGAGACTCTACTGGACTTGAAATTGAACTTTCATTCATCTTCATTCATTTCATCTCTCATTAACTCCTCTCGTGAGGTTGGCGTCAGGAAGGGCATCCTGCCATAGAAACCATCAGCCACATGGAATTTCATCGCTTCTCATTCCCGACCCCGTTGGAAACTGGATTACCTTAATAAGGGGCAGACATAGTTAGATAGATGTAGTAATTGGAGCAAAGAGTTTAGAAGTTCTGCAGGAATGTAAGGATCATCTGCTTCTCTGGGCTGAGAGGAACCAACTACAGATTCACGAGAATAAAACAGCCAACATTTTTAACAGACCTGGAGATTTAGCAATAACAACAGTCAAGAATTTTAACTATTTCGGTTTAATTTTTCAGACGACAGTAACTTCTTTCACAATACAAACGAGAAACAGTGAGCTGCACTAATAGCTTTGAACAACATACAGTATTTGCGTAAACTATCTTAAGTTGCTGCTATGAAGCTCTATGTTTCCACATGGACACCTATTTTAACCTACAGTATGGAATTGATCTGGCCTCATATGACCAATAGCAACTTAAAGTAAATAGAACAAGTTAAGTCTATCTTCCTAATAAAAGTGATGTGCATATCAAAATTTACTCCATCCCGACTAATGTATGAGCTGGGTGCAGAGCCATTCTGTACCAAAGAAATTAGACTGCAAATGCAGCTTCCAACTAGCACTGCCTATCAGGAACTTCTTGCGGAACTTCATTTAAAAAAGAAATATAGTTGGACTTGTATGGGACAAAAGCAATGTTATCATCGGACTGGAAGAGAGCAGACTATAATTTACGTCACACTGTAACGCGTTTCGCAGTCCATGGATTTCACTTCAGGAGCTTCTTCTTTCCTAGTGTATTTCCCGCGTTGGCGCAATGTCCGCTTGCTTGGTTGTTTTTCGCCACTTCTTCCTGTCAAGGGCATCTTCAGGTTAGAGACCGCACACCAGTAGGTCTTCACTGATTCTATCCATCCATCGTTTCTTTGGGCACCAATGAGGTCAATGCCCTCCTGGATCAAAAGATTTTACCATGTTGCCAATAGAATTGCCGAGGCAATGACTGATGAGTCTAGGCTGAAAACAGAGTGAGAACCAAAGGATGCCACTGTCTCAGTAGGATCTTACAGATCTCATGGAGAGACAAAGTTCTCAACTCAGATGTCCTACCAGCTTGCAGGCATCTCTAGTATACATGCCTTGTTCAGTCAAAGGCGGTAAGATGGATGGGTCATGTACGGCGAATGGACCTCGAGCAAGTTGTTGATGTATGGAGAACTGCTTGAGAACAAAACGCCTGTTCTGAGACTACATCTTTGCTTCAAAGATTTGAGTCAGTGATGACTTGACCAGGAAGTCGGTGGTCGACTATATACTGTATGAGAAAGAACTAAATAAGAACATCACGGACATCAAGGCTATACCATCGGAGAACCTGGATAGCGACCATTGATTGCTGGTAATGAACCTGAGAGGCAGTAAGGAGAAGAAAGGGACTGAGAACCAGGAAAGACGTATAAGGATATGGAAACTGAAAGAAGGGGATAGAAGGGTCGAGTACCTCAAAATGGTAAAGGAAGGAATTCCAACAGATGAAGAAAGAGGGGTGGAAGAGGAATGGGCTAGATTTAAGAAGACACTAGTAGGTGCAGCAGAAGCAGTATGTGGGAGGACAAGTAGTAAGAAGTGGTGGAAGGAAACACCATGGTGGAATGAGAAGACAAAAGATATAGTAAGGGAAAAGAATAGAGCCTTTAAGAGGTGGTATCAAAATAGGACGGTAGAGACAAGGGAAGAGTACCAGGAAAGAAAGAAGGAGGCGAAGAGAGTAGTGGCTGAGGAGAGAAGAAAGTGGATGGAAGAGTGGACAAAGATGATGGAGGATAGTGAAGGTACAAAAATGGTCCTGTATGGGATGGTAAAAAATAAGAGGCAGAAGGATCCTATGGATTATGTTAGAATGGTGAACAAAAGGGGACAAGAGATAGAAAATAGGGAAGAACTGAAGAAAATGTGGAAATAATATTTTGAAGAACTTCTGAACCCAAATGGAAAAGATGGTGAGGAGGAAGAAATCGGGGAAGAGGAAGATGAACTGCAAACAGAAAAGGACTTAACATGGAAAGAAGTGGAAGATGCAGTGAGGAAGATGAAAGGAGGGAAGGCACCGGGTGTGGATGAGTTGAGTGTGGAGATGGTGAGAGCAGCAGGAGAGGTGGGGATACAGTGGCTGTACCGAGTGATGAGGACAGCATGGAAGGAAAGGAAGACCCCAGAGGACTGGAAAAAAGGAATAATTGTCCCGATCTTCAAGAAAGGTAGTAGAACAGATTGCAGAAACTATCGGGGAATAACACTGATGAGTCATTGTGCAAAGATCTTCGAGAAAGTTTTGGAAAAGAGAATTAGGACAAGATAGGAGGGATGAGGGAAGAACAACATGGCTTCAGAGCAGGAAGGTCCACAGTGGATTTGATTTTTGCTGTAAGGCAGTTACAAGAAGAGCACTATGAGTATGGAACAGATCTACTGATGGCCTTCCTGGACATTGAGAAAGCATATGACAGTGTATGCAGAAACAAAGTATGGAAGTCCCTGGAGGATAGAGGAGTAGAGAAATGGACTATAAAGAGGATAAAGGAGATGTACAAGGGAAGCGTGAGCTGTGTGAAAGTGGAAGGAGAGAGATCAGACTGGTTGGAACAGAGAAACGGCCTGAAACAAGGAAGTGCACTGTCACCGTTACTTTTCATTGTGGTGATGGATGACATAATGACCCGAGTGGCACAAGTAATTGGGGAAGGAAAGATGAAAGCAATGGTGTTTGCAGATGATTTGATGATTTGGGGAAACAAGGAGGAGGAGGTACAGGAACAGTTGGATGTGTGGGAAGGAATATTACAAGGATATGGGATGAAATTTAGCATAAATAAGATTGAGATGGTGATCACAACAAGGAAGAAGGAAAGAACCACAACGGGAATAACAATTGGTGGGGAAGAGCTGAAGAAAGTGGAGAGTTTCAAGTATCTGGGAAGCCTGATACAAGATAATGGAAGAAACGATAGAGAAATAAATGAGCGGGGGAGGCAGGCAGAAGCATTTCGGAGGAGTGTGAGAAGCATGTTATGGAGCAAGGATGTCCCTCAGAACAGCAAAAAGATCATATATCGGACGTACTATGTCCCTATCCTGACGTATGCCCCGGAGACCTGGGTTATGAAAGGAAGGGAGAAGAGCAAAATACAGGCCAGTGAGATGAGGTTCTTGAGAAGCAGTATTGGAGCTACAAAGATGGACAGAATAAGAAATGAGAGGACCAGAGAATTAATGAAGGAGGAACCATTACAGGATGGTATAGAGAAATCTAGACTTAGATGGTATGGACATGTAAAACGAATGGAGGAGAAGAGGATACCTGGATACCCAGGAGGATACATGAGACGAAGTGGGAAGGAAGGAGACCGAGAGGAAGACAGAGAGACAGGTGGCTGAAGGGGGTGGAAGAAAGCGTGAAGAAGAGAGGAGAAGACTGGACAAGGGTGGAGGCTGAGGGATGGTGGGAAAACAGAAGACGTTGGAGAGGCTTGTGTTCCAAACAGACCCGGCCATTGGCTGGAAACTGTGCAAGATGATGATGATGATGATGATTTGAGTCAGGCTGGTTTGTCCCTCATTGGGTGGGAAATGATTGCTTATGACTAGAATGTTTACTTGCTGGCTGTGCGAAAAAGGATTAAAATATCAGAAATATATTGGTATTGTTATTATTGTTTTGAGAGGTGTAACAGCGAGGTCATCTGCCACTAAAATATCAGAAAGGAAAAGATATGAAGATCTGATGACTTCTTCCCGCACCCCATCATGTTTCGTTGGATTATTGATCATTGTGGATCCGTATTGACAAACAATTAATTAATGATATCAAAAACTGAAATTTTCCACCTAGTCGATACTTATGGCATCTGTATTTTAGATAATCAGGTACATGTTTCAAGGCTTATTAAGTTTTTATTTATTTTTTGGCCCCTTCATCGCCTTTACATTCATATAAGCAAGCATAAAAATATAGACAATTATGTACATAACTAGCCTCCTTGGCTTAGGCAGCAGTACGCCGGCCTCTCACCGCTGGGTCCGAGGTTCAAATCCCGGTCACTCCATGTGAGTTTTGTGCTGGACAAAGCGGAGGCAGGCAGGTTTTTCTCCGGGTACTCCGGTTTTCCCTGTCACAACTTAATTCTAGCAACACTCTCCACCATCATTTCATTTCATCTGTCATTCAATTAATCATTGCCCCAGGGGAGTGTGATAGCCTTCGGCAGCCGGCACAGTTCATATCCTCGCCGCTAGATAGGGGCTTCATTAATTCCATTCTCTGACCCGGTCGATCGACTGGAAGCAGGCTGTGGATTTTCATTTTCATGTACATAACTAAACTTAAAATTGTGAAACAAGCGATGTTAAAAATGTTATTTCTTCACCATCTTTATCATCTCTTGTTTCACAATTTTAAGTTTAGTTATGTACTTAATTGTCAATATTTTTATGCTTGCTTATGTGATTGTAAAAGCTGATGAAGGGGCCAAAGAGAAAAGAAAAAAATTTATAGGCCTTGAAACTTATACCTGTTTATCTAAAATACAGATGCCATAAGTATTGACTAGGCGGAGAAATTTCAATTCCCCATCATGTTTTGAGAGTCTGAATTGCAGAGGAAACTGCCACTCTCAAGTTGGTCTCTTGAGACACTCAAGATGCTGTAGGAACTGAACCAGTGTCCTACACCATTGTTCTACAAGGATGGAAGGAAGCCTTCTCCAGCAGTGGCTAGTTTAGGTGAAAAAGCTGTAATGGCCAACGCGGGAAGTCAACAACCCACCAAGAGTATCCTGGTAATAGCGGACATGTATAAGGGTTTGTTGGCCAAAGCATTAGATAAAGTTGTAATGATAAAAAGGGTTGACTTTATAAAAGGTCGCATAACAATTTAGCAAACATGTGGAGGACCAGACAATATCATTGTCACCAAGTAAGGAGGTCCAGGAAGGCATAAAGGACACAACACAAACAATTACTAATAATAAGATATATTATCAAATAGGTGGCACATAAAATAAATATTCAAAGGTGGCACACAAATATATGAGAAACACTGGCACAAATTTACACAATTGAAGAAACACTCGCATGGAATTAACACACGTAAGGCTTGAGCCTAAAACACATAAATTGTCTTGAACGTAGCTGCAGATCAATACATCAAGGAACGGCATGCTATACTAGGCGGTTCCAAAGAATGGTATAGTTTAAACATGCAACGCAAGTGGAGTTGCAACACATAATGAAAACAGGTCGCATGGAACGAGAATGTGTCGTCGAACCAGGACTGACTTACAGTGATGCGCCGATACCGTAAGCCCAAAAATGAATTGTTAATAAAACAAATTATGTGTGAAACACAGGAAGTCAAAGTAGGTGCTGTCATACAAATACCGGGATATGCCAATCGCACGGTATTGTCACAATAGTAAAGTAGTTGAGCCCAGTGTCAACCTCCAATTCAGTGATGGTGCAGGAAGATAGTGCATGGCCTTGTAGCACATGCCTCAAGACAAACAATGAATTACTTATCACACGAAACAAAATCATATTCATCGCGTGATGACAAATTGTTAGGCAATAGGTGAAGATCAGAATTAAACATGTTACAACAAACTATCCGACGTCGCGGATTGAAGGATTCGTCAACATGGCACGTAGCGCTAACAACAAGCATGGTCTGATGAGACCGAAAATCACCAAAATGTCACTGCCCTAACAAAAATATGAATCATGTGCAGGATATGATCACTAAGCACGGTTACTATGAAGACAGCACCAATTACAAAAGTGATTAACTGGATATTCGTCGATAGATCACAACCAGTATCAAAGCACAACATTCTGTCATGGCTACAAGCTTAAAGACGAAGAAGAAACACGTGATTGGTCGCTACAAACAGCAAGGAGGCCTCTGATAGGCTGAAAGCAGCCAATCACAGCAGAGAGTTCAAAGACAAGTCAAAGAGAATACAAAGAGAAAGAAGAAGAATCAAAGTGGCCAACTTAGAATACCAAAATATCTTCTAAGCAAAAATATCCCACTGGAAACACCAGTAGTGGGAATACAACATGTAATCAAAACAAATGAATCATGACAACTAACCAACATAAACAAAACAAACTTGGCAATGAATAAATACAATGAAGACAAATAATAAAGATATGTACAACCACACAGAGTGGAAACAAATAGGGAAACACAAAACTGGTTTGCCAAGACAGTGGCCGAACCATATTGCCCGCACAGAAACAACAGGCAGGTTGTTTATGAAATACAAGAGGGTTTAGTTCTGCGGCAACAAGGGAACCTTGACGATGGGACGTTTCAAGAGTCCAGAGGTGGTATGTAGAGAGACCACACGAGCTAGGCCGTCCTTACCACAGTGAACCTCAAGAATGCGTCCAAGTCGCCAGTAAGTAGGAGAAACATTGTCATCCATAATAAGCACAAGCGTGCCAACCTCGAGGTTAGGAGACACACGGTTCCACTTGTGACGTTGTTGAAGGGAGAGTAAATGATCTGTGGACCATTTACGCCACAATGAAGTCATAATCTGTTGAGTAATTGCCATCTAGACAACCTATTGATGGGCACTTCAGAAACGTCAGGAATGGGCAAGGCATTCAAAGGTCGTCCAACCAGAAAGTGACCTGGCGAGAGATAGCACAAGTCAGTAGGATCCTCAGTCATAGGCAAAATGGGTCTAGAATTTAGAATGGCTTCAATTTGCACCACGAGAGTGGTCAATTCTTCATACGTAATTACTTGAGCCTTCATGATTCTTATTAAATGAGATTTCAAAGATTTGATGTTTGCCTCCCATATTCCACCAAAATGCGGAGAACTAGGAGGAATGAAGTGCCACTGAATTAGTAGCGATGAGGTAGAATCTTGAACAACAGATTGAAAATCTGCAGAGGAGAGCAACGAACCAAGATCAGCAAGGTCAGACTGTGCGCCTTGAAAGTTGGTACCATTGTCGGAATACACTTGAGCGGGAACACCCCTTCTACTGCAGAAGCGAGTAAAATCTACAACGAAAGCATGACTGGAGAGGGAAGTGACGACTTCAGTGTGCACAGCCTTCGTAACCATACAAACGAACATTGCGATGTAGGCCTTAGTAGAGACCTTTGACCTGGGGCCACCGTACCTGATAGTAAATGGACCACAGTATTCAACACCAACATGATTAAAGGAAAAGGTTTGATGGAGGCGAACAGCTGGGAGTTGACCCATTAACTGTTCAAAAGGACGTGCAGCGTAGCGCACGCAAGTAACACAAGAGCGAGATAGGCTACGAACAAGTTTTCGTAGTGAAGGTATCCAGAAGCGTTGTCGGATAGTCGCAATCACAACCTGGACCCCGCCATGAAGCAACTTTAAATGGGTATGTCTGACCAGGACTTCAGTGAAATGATGGTCATTGGGCAAAAGTATCTGGTGTTTTGTATCAAATGGAAGGTCGGCCAATTCCAAACGGCCTCCCACACGAATAGTGCCATCAGAGTGAAGCAAAGGGTGCAAATTGCTGATGGTGGAAGTGGATGGCACTTGCTCATTCTTCATTAGAGCAGCAAGTTCAGTAGAGTAGCACTGAGCTTGAATCATTTTCACACATGTAAGTAGTGCAACATCAATTTCAATGGCAGTGAGTGGACCACTGATCCTAGTGGTATTTCTACAATTAGAGACAAACCTAATACAGTAGGCTATGACCCTCAACAATCTCGTGTAGGAAGAAAAATTGTTTAAAAAATCAATGTCAACCGGTTTAGATACATTTGCACACGAAATTCTACACTCAGGCAATTCGGACACAGGAGTGTCAAAGATATCTAAAGTACTGGAGCTTGTAAAGGCCTTCAACCATGCTGGACCATACCACCATAGCTGATTATTTTTCAATTCCGAGGGCATACAGCCTCGGGAAATTATGTCGGCTGGATTGTCACGGGAAGAGACATGTTTCCAGGCGCAGTGAACAGTAAGCCTTTGTGTTTCAGCAACTCTATTGGCTACAAAAGTTTTCCATTTTGAGGGGGGCGAAGCCAACCAAGACAAAACAATAGTGGAATCTGTCCAACAATAGACGGATTCAATAGGCAAGTTCAAAGCGGGTTGCACCTTTGCAAGCAATTTGGAAAGCAAAAGTGCACCACATAACTCAAGTCTGGGCAAAGACAACTGTTTAAGAGGAGCAACCTTCGACTTAGTGCACACAAGTGCAACAGTGACGATGCCGTTGGTATCAATTGACAATAAATAGAGACAAGCTCCATAGGCCTGCCGACTGCTGTCGCAGAAGCCATGAAGTTGCATAGATTTGATTTCTGAAGCAGGCTTAATCAAACGTGGAGTAGAAATCTCAGAAATCGCAGGTAAATTGTTATAAACATTCAGCCAAGCTTGCGCGATTTCCATTGGAAGGGGGTCATCCCAACCGAGTGTGTTAATCCACAAATCTTGGAAGAGAATCTTACAAGCAACCACAATAGGTGACACTAAACCCAAGGGGTCAAAGATAGAGGCAACAATGGACAAAAATGAACGCTTAGTAAAGGTAATTGAAGTGTCACAGTTCACGATAGGTGACTGAATCCGCAACAAGTCATCGATAGGTTGCCAATAAAGTCCTAGCGTTCTGGCGACTGTTTCTTCACCATCGCCGAAACTACGGAGTTGTTGTTTCTCTTGATGATCAAGAGGAATGTTATCTAATAGAGTCATGGAGTTTGAACTCCACTTACACAGTTCAAAACCACCTAATCTCAAAAGAAGGGTCAATTCATCATACAGAATGAGTGCGTCATGCACGGAATCACATCCCGAGATACAATCATCAACATAGAAGTCGTTTAAAACAATCTGAGTGGCAGCTGGAAAAGCTGTGCCATCAGTGAGGGCGAGCTCCTTTAGCACACGAGTGGCTAAGAAGGAAGCTGGGGCAGTACCATATGTAACGGTGTTTAATTGATATTCTACTATTGGGTCTGAAGGAGAGTCTCTCCAAAATATTATCTGTAAGTCACGATCTTTGCGATCTACAAGAATCTGTCTGTACATTTTACTCAGATCAGCTGCAAACGCTATCAAGTGAGTACGGAACCGAAGCAAAATAGAGAACAAATCCTGCTGAATTACAGGGCCCACCAACAAGGTATCATTAAGGGAGCACCCAGACGTAGTAACCATCGAAGCATCAAATACCACTCTGAGCTTTGTAGAAGTACTGTGCGGCTTGAAAGCAGGATGATGGGGAATGTAGTAAACTTCACCATCAATCGGGTGGGAAGCGACTTGCATATGGCTTAAGGCTAGATATTCATGCATGAATTCAGTGTATTCTAACCTTAACTCAGGGTTACGAGCCAAACGTCTTTCGAGAGAGTGAAAACGATTTAGTGTAGCGTAGCGAGAGGCACCTAGAGGCTCTGAGTCTACCTTGCGAGGGAGTCTAACCACAAATCTACCATCGTCTTGGCGAGTGGTAGTAGCAACAAAGTGTTCTTCACACATGGATTCGTCAACAGACAACACTGGGGTTTCAACTTCAACGTTCCAAAACGCTTCCAGCTGTTGTTCTACATGAGGGCGTGAGAGTGTAAGTGCTGATACCACGTGCGATGGTTGCGAGGTGCTTGCACTGGGCAGCCTCCCAGAAAACACCCAACCCACAGAGGTATTTTGAATGATGGGCAAATCACCAACTGGTATGATTTTACCAGGACATAACAGGTCAAAGAAATATTCTGCACCAAGAACAAGGTCAATAGATTTAGTGCAATTGAAATCAGGATCAGCTAAATCAATATGTGATGGAATGTTCCATTCAGAGGTGTCGAAACCAGCAGCGGGTAGCTCAAGTGCAATATCGGGAACCACGAGACATTCAAGCTTAGCAGACCAATTATTAGCACAGGCAAAAACGTTCACCTCAGCAACAACAGTAGCAGTGCTTTGATTTTGACCAACACCGCGAATGTGTACCTTCATAGGTTTGGTGTGGAGTCTTAATTTCTTAATTAAGTGTGACGAAATTAAGTTACAATCTGATGCAGAGTCAAGTAGTGCAGTGACAGGTACACGTAAGCCATTGCCAGCTAATATATTCAACTTGGCAGTGGGTAATAGCGTCCTTGAAGATTGATTGTCACGAGCGACGTTACTGCAACTCGTGTTTACCACGTTAGCATGAGCTTGAGAAGCATCATTACCAGTGCCACTGGAGGGCTCATAGTGAAGAAGAGTGTGGTGTTTTCGGGAACAAGTGTTACAAGAGTACTTCGAACAGTGATGATTAGGCTCGAAATTACGCAAACAATTGTAACATAATTTTCGAGACCTGACAAAATCCCATTTGGCTGTGGACGAAAGTTTAATAAAGGTACCACATTTCGACAATTGGTGATCAATGCTCCTACAATATGTACAACGAAATTTGGTAGTAGTTAACATGGGTTTCTGAGGCGAATGACCTTCAGCTTTAAGTTTGGTTACAGCAGTATGTAATGCAGGCCTGGACCCATTCCTTTCAGTTATTTCCAGTACCTTGCATTTTTTCTCTAAGAAGCTAACCAAGTCCTGGAGAGTGGGAATTCTCCCAGAATCAACATGATTCTCCCATTCTCGGATGCTATCATTATCTAGTAGCTCCAATATAAAATGTGGCAATAACAGGTCTTGAAGGGTGACCCCGTTAAAGTCCAAAGCTTCTCACGCATTGACATGAGAAACAAAGTGGTCGATGATGGCACGCAAGGACACTGCATCATTACCGTATGCGGGGGGCTTGAAAAGCTTGGTGACATGGTTGTGCGCTATGAGCCTAATGTTATTGTATCGAGTTGTCAGCAAGTTCCATGCGACCATAAAGTTATCATCTGACACAGTAATGTTCTTTAGGAGGAGCTTAGCCTCGCCACTAAGACTAGAATTAAGGTAGTAGAACTTAACAACATCAGAAAGAGCATGGTTATCAATTACTATGGCCTTGAAGCTATCTCTGAAATTCAGCCAGTCTGTGATGTCGCCACTGAACTGCGGAATTTGAATTTCAGGCAACTTTATATGCGCTGCAGCTACGTTAGCATTAGGAAATTGTGCACTCTGCAAATTATTCAAAGGGTTATCACTGTCTGTAGTGTTGGATTTTTTGAAATTGTCACAATGTAGTTTTCATCAACTCAAAATACTTATCTTCGAAGTCACAACGTTCGGCTGTTTCTTCGTCGATATTGTCTGTAATATCCTCTAAAGCGACTTGCGCTTCGTTAAATTGTTTATAAATTTCCTCGCATTTATGTTTGCGTAACACTAACATTTGATATTGCTCTTCTGTAATGTCCTGAAAGTTGCTAATTACTTTTTCTTGTGAGGTAAGCATGCCCTTAGCGACTGCACGCTTCCTAACTAAAGCTCGGTTTTGGGCATCCTCCATAATAACTTTAGGATTGCCCGCCTCGATGTAATTACCAGAGTTGCACACCTAACTAACACAACCAACTAACTAACACAAAAAATAAACACTGAGACAATGGTCTCGATTAAGTTGTAAACAAACATCTGAACATAGAATACTGTATTGTGTCCTTGGGAAGTTAATGGGAACGTATACAATGTTAAATTTATGGCCTTCCTGGTGAAATAGCAAGAAACAAGGGCCCAACATGGCCAAAACAATGCTTAATAATTCAAAGTAGTAAACAGCTCAATATCCGGCCCGGAGGACCAAATAATGTAATGGCCAACGCGGGAAGTCAACAACCCACCAAGAGTATCCTGGTAATAGCGGACATGTATAAGGGTTTGTTGGCCAAAGCATTAGATAAAGATGTAATGATAAAAAGGGTTGACTTTATAAAAGGTCGCATAACAATTTAGCAAACATGTGGAGGACCAGACAATATCATTGTCACCAAGTAAGGAGGTCCAGGAAGGCATAAAGGACACAACACAAACAATTACTAATAATAAGATATATTATCAAATAGGTGGCACATAAAATAAATATTCAAAGGTGGCACACAAATATATGAGAAACACTGGCACAAATTTACACAATTGAAGAAACACTCGCATGGAATTAACACACGTAAGGCTTGAGCCTAAAACACATAAATTGTCTTGAACGTAGCTGCAGATCAATACATCAAGGAACGGCCTGCTATACAAGGCGGTTCCAAAGAATGGTATAGTTTAAACATGCAACGCAAGTGGAGTTGCAACACATAATGAAAACAGGTCGCATGGAACGAGAATGTGTCGTCGAACCAGGACTGACTTACAGTGATGCGCCGATACCGTAAGCCCAAAAATGAATTGTTAATAAAACAAATTATGTGTGAAACGCAGGAAGTCAAAGTAGTTGCTGTCATACAAATACCGGGATATGCCAATCGCACGGTATTGTCACAATAGTAAAGTAGTTGAGCCCAGTGTCAACCTCCAATTCAGTGATGGTGCAGGAAGATAGTGCATGGCCTTGTAGCACATGCCTCAAGACAAACGATGAATTACTTATCACACGAAACAAAATCATATTCATACACGTGATGACAAATTGTTAGGCAATAGGTGAAGATCAGAATTGAACATGTTACAACAAACTATCCGACGTCGCGGATTGAAGGATTCATCAACATGGCGCGTAGCGATAACAACAAGCATGGTCTGATGAGACTGAAAATCACCAAAATGTCACTGCCCTAACAAAAATATGAATCATGTGCAGGATATGATCACTAAGCACGGTTACTATGAAGACAGCACCAATTACAGAAGTGATTAACTGGATATTCGTCGATAGATCACAACCAGTATCAAAGCACAACATTCTGTCATGGCTACAAGCTTAAAGACGAAGAAGAAACACGTGATTGGTCGCTACAAACAGCAAGGAGGCCTCTGATAGGCTGAAAGCAGCCAATCACAGCAGAGAGTTCAAAGACAAATCAAAGAGAATACAAAGAGAAAGAAGAAGAATCAAAGTGGCCAACTTAGAATACCAAAATATCTTCTAAGCAAAAATATCCCACTGGAAACACCAGTAGTGGGAATACAACATGTAATCAAAACAAATGAATCATGACAACTACCCAACATAAACAAAACAAACTTGACAATGAATAAATACAATGAAGACAAATAATAAAGATATAGACAACCACACAGAGTGGAAACAAATAGGGAAACACAAAACTGGTTTGCCAAGACAGTGGCCGAACCAAAGCTGTGTTTCGTTAATAGCTCTTGTTAGTTATCTTCTAATTGTATTCTCTCTCACTCAGATGAATTGAGCACCAAGCAGATCTTCACCACAGGGTTCATGGAAGGCATCCCCGTGGACAAAGTCGCTGATTTGGATTATAATAATCGGGAACACATCTGTCGACTGATCATGGACCTGTGCCTGCGTGAACTGTTCGAGTTCCGGTATATGCAGACAGATCCTAACTGGAGTAATTTTCTCTACAACCCTGAAACAAGAAAGGTACATAATTTCCCTTGAACCATCCTGTTCCTTTGATTTTAATTTTCATTATATGAATTCTTGCCTATATTTGTACTAACAAAGTATTTTTGCTATCTTTATGTTTTTTTGTTTATTGACGGCTTCGGTGGTGTAGTTGGTAGCATGCTGAGCTTCTATGCCCAAGATCGCGGGTTCAAACCCGGCTGAAGTCGTCGGATTTTTTAAGAATGTTAAAAATCCCTCAGTATGCCTTCCTTTGGAGGGGAAGTAAAGCCGGCGGGTCCATGTCATAGATTTATTGCATATAACAGAACCTTCCACTGACTACAATTGTGTGAAGCTAAATTTGTAGGTTAGATTTGATTAACGCTCTATTAGTTCCAACGTTCGGTGCCAGGTGCCAGTTGCGGTGGCATCTAGTAGCCAAGTTCACAGCTAGGTGTCATTGACTGCCATCATAATTAACACCGGTTATCAGGACAGATTCTACACACACCCAAAGTACACGGGGCTACATGACTGCGTTGTCGCAGCCCCTAAACTGAGGAACCAACCAACCTATCTTTATGTTTGTTACTTCTAGTTTATGAATGTGAAGAGAGTAGCATTGTCAGTAATTCTTGGGTAAAAAGAGAAATGCTTGAGTTTGAAGAGAAAATTCTTGGGTAAAATATAAAAATTCTTTTGTAAAAGAGAGGAAATTTTTGGATAAAATAGAATATTTTCGCGATAATTATTCCCACGGCCATCAAATATGTGCCCTAATGATGGCCAGCGGAATGCATATCTTGGTGCGAACTCACTAGTTTAGTCGTGGTAATAATCGCAATGAGCCCTAACATTGCAATACCGACTGCCACAGCTGCCGATACTGTTGATGACGACCAGTGGAATGAATATCTTACTGCAGACAACATCGAGGGGGTAGTAGCTTGGAGGGGTTAAAATTTCAACTAAGCTGAGAGTGGTGCCATAACATCGTGGTACTGGTTCTCACGGCTGCTAAAAATCACTAAACTTAAAAAAAAAAAATCCTTCCTAAAAGTCGGGTGCGAACTTTTATTGCAGCCAGTGGCCATAAAGTTACACATTCAGATAGGATAAGCACTCTCAACAGTTACACTGAAGAAAATGGCATTGGTCATTTGTGTTGATTTTCAAGATATGGAACGATGCCATGTAGATATGTAAACGATCAAAGTTTCAGACCCATTGGATTGTTGCTACAGGTCTCCCCACGTGATTGGTCGCGGAGGAATCAACTCCAGTATACGGACTCTGGTGTAGTGTAGTTGACTTGCAGTCAGTGCAGTGAAGTGTTCCCCGTCGAACATGCCTCGATGACAGAGAAGAGCACGCTATCAACAACTGTCGCCGGCCGTTTGAGAGGGCTTGGATAATTGGGCTGTGTGAGGCTGGATTATCGCTAAGGACTGTCGCTGCACGTGTTGGCCGACAGGCATTTACGGTACAACGTGTATGGCAGCAGTGGTCAAATGAAGGTACCCACACTCGCAGACCTGGCACAGGCCCAGCGCTACAGACAACTGTGAGAGAGGATGGAACCCCATGCAACAGCAGCGCAAATTCGAGCAGCTGTTGCACCCCACGTTACACAACAAACAGTTGGTAATCGCCTGCGTGCAGCTGGCTTACGATCCCATGTCCCTGCAGAAGGTGTTCCATTGACCCCACAACAGCGACGTGTAAGGCTGGCCTGGTGTCGAGAACGATCGACGTGGGTCGACGAATGGCAAAGAGTCGTCTTTAGTGATGAATCACGCTTCTGTCTTGCCCGCAGTGATCGCCGGAATCGTGTGCGCCGGCGTACCGGGGAGAGGGGCCACCCAGACCTTATTGTCGAGAAGCACACAGGGCCAACACCAAGCATTATGGTCTGGGGAGCTCTTGGCTTTAATGTGAAATCACAATTAGTGCTTGTTGAGGGCACTATGACTGCTCGACAGTACGTTGATAGGGTGCTCAATCCAGTGGTTGTCCCTATGATGGCGAACATTGCTAATGGGATATTTCAGCAGGATAATGCCCGGGTTCACACTGCACGCATCTCCAGAGAAGCTCTCCATGACATCACAACCTTAGAATGGCCCGCCAGATCCCCGGACCTCAGTCCTATTGAGCATGTGTGGGACATGATAGGTCGACAACTGGCTAACCGTCCTCAGTCACACACAACTCTGGAACAACTGACCCGTGCAGTGCAGCAAGCATGGGCCACAATTCCTCAGGAAGCGATCCAGGGCCTTTTTGACTCCATGCCTCGCCGAATCCATCAATGTATTGTAGCTCGTGGTGGGCACATCCTGTATTGATTGTTGTCCAAACTTGCGGTCAGAGGGACCTGAAAGTGTAATCATCGAATCACAACCGAACACTCGTCCTGCATGTTCAATAATTGCAGCAATGTAGCACCACTCCTTCTGGGTGTTGCAATTTCCATTATCTTTAGTGTATTAACACAATTGTGTCATGCTTCTTTGTCTATGAACACATGTGAGTCGTCCAGTTGCAAAACTCGTTTAATCCACTTGTGAATAAGAATCATTTTCATGAGAAACGTTTCTCTGGACTTTGCCTCAGGTATCTTTTGTGTTTGTTGTTTTCTACTTTTTGCTTTGTGTTTTTGGTTTTGTGTTTGTTTGTGCTTTTGCTTTTGAATTTTACATTTTGCTTTTCTTTCTTGGTTTTGTGTTTGTTTTCTGCTTTTGCTTTTTTTGAATTTTGCTTTCTGCTTTGTGTTTCTTGTTTTTTGTTTTCTGTTTTGTTTTTGAATTTTGCTTTTGGTTTTGTGTTTGTTTTCTGAAAAATCAAAACAAAATCAAAATAAAACAAAATAAAATAAATCAAAATAAACAAAACAAAAAAAAAACAAAAATAAAAATAAAAAATGAACAATTTGAAACAAAATAAAACGAAATAAAATAAAATAATAAAATAAATAAGGAAGCATAGTGTATACATGAGAGGTTTTTGTAAAAAATGAAGAAAGGGCCAGAGTAAAACATGAAAATTGATTGTGTTGTAACGCTCCCCTTATGGGGAATTAACGAATAAATAAATAAATAATTTTACGACATGATCCTTATTCATAAGTGGATTAAACGAGTTTTGCAACTGGACGACTCATTTGATAGCATAGTATATATCACATCGTTGGTCACAGTGAACACACACACAGCCTGGACCTGGCTCGTGGAATCCCAAAGTTCTGCATACTTTATGGTGAAATCCATGCACGGAAAACCTGATGACTGTATGCCTCAGGTTATACCCTCCACGTGTGCATTCCCGGTTGTTCAATGCATCTGTGGAATAAAATTCATCCCATATCGTATCTCTCTTCATGTGTAGTTCCTGCAGTATTTCTGTGTAGACCCTTGTCTCCAGAAGTAGAAGTCTGAGTCTTAAGTCTTCCACAAAATATGTCTCCTTTGCAAGAACATAGACTAAACGAGATGGTGTATATTTCGACACACATAGAACTCACCTCAGAAATCTTGCCTTCAACCTTTCCAAATCATATAAATGTTTTTTCAAAATGTGTGTGAAGATTAAAACAGTGGGTAGTATTCATAGCTTTCCCCCCCCCCCCCCCCCCTACCTAGGTCAATCCTACTGCCTTAAATTCTGTTTTCCATTACATTGTTAGATTACCCAGGCCTACAAAAAACTTTTTGGTGCCGGGGATTTTGTAACTGATTTTAGGTATACTTGGGTTGTTGAATCTAAATATGAAATCAATTTTTCTCTAACAGCTCTATTTTTTAAGATATCAGTTTTCCTATATCACTATTTGTTTAGATGTGCAGTTTTACACGAAGTGTGCAGTTCTATCTCCATTTTGTGCAATTCTCAATCATGTATATTGTGTCGTATCATCAGTCTGATATCCTTTCTTCTTGTGCCTATGGGATAGCAGAGCACTGGGTTAGAAAAGAGTGGCCTAAGAGAGAAAACATGGATGTTGGGGGGGGAAATGTTGAACGAGAGAAAATCATCTTTCCTCCACTGCATATCAAGCAGGGCCTTATGAAGCAGTTTGTGAAGGCTCTTGATAAGAACGGATCATACTTTGCATTTGTAGGAAATAAAATGCCTCACTTGAGTATGCAAAATCTTAAAGCAGGGATATTTGTTGGCCCACAAATAAGACAACTCATTAAGGATCCTGACTTCGTAAATTCGATGAATGAATCTGTGCTAAAAGCCTGGACTTCATTTGTGTCAGTTGAAAAACATTTTCTAGGCAAACGCAAAGCTGAAAACTATGTTGAACTGGTAAACGAGATGCTTAACAGTTTCAAATCTCTTGGGGGCAACATTAGTATTAAGGTGCACTATTTACACAGCCACTTAGACCGTTTTCCTGAAAATTTAGTCGACACCAGTAAGGAACAAGGTGAACGAATTCACCAGGATATTAAAACTGTGGAGGACCGCTACCAAGGAAGATGGGACATGCACATGATGGCAGATTACTGCTGGAGCTTAAAAAGGAACTGTTCCAAAATACATTCAAGAATGTCACGGAAAGGAAGCTTCCGAAGTGTCCAGTGACTGGTTGGTTTCATTCATGACATTTTCTCTATGTTTGTATATAATAATATTTGTATAATATAATAATGCAAATTCTGTGTTTAGTTTTTTATTACCATGCGATAGTGTAATGTATATTTCACAAAAATGTCATATCTCAAAAACTAGAGCTGCTAGGCAAAAACTAATGGCATATTTGAATCCAGGGCATCAAATTCATATCAAATCAGCTTAAAAAGCCCCGGCACCTAAATCACTGTTGACCAGTGTTATTTTTAGAGCTAGGGTATGGTATTTATTCTTTATAAAGGCATGCGTGATTTTTACATTTCAGTTGTTATTGCTGGATTTTGGAGCATCTCGATCATATACTAAGGAGTTCATGGACCAGTATATCAAGATAGTTAAAGGAGCAGCTGATGGTGATAGAGATGTAGTGCTCAGGATTTCTCGAGACCTTGGCTTCCTTACGGGTTACGAGTCTAAGGTAGGAATACTTTCTTATTCTTCTTAGTTGTAGTTTGTTTCCAAATGTTCTGACCCTTCATATGCAATTCTACGTACATGCTACAAGGAAGTCTTGCATTCCAATCGATGATATTTTTCCTACAGTATTTGTATTCATCTTCTTCTTCTTCTTTTATGACCACATAGGATCACTTTAGTCAATCCATTATTTAGTCAGTCTCTTTGAAGGAACTGTTGGAGACTTGCAGCCTTTTCTCATATGTTCGGATCTTCGTACCCTTTCTTGTTTTGAAAATATGCCTGTTGTGATTTTCTTTCTTGTGAGTGTAAAGCGGAGGTTGATATTAATTTTATTGTGTAACCTTTTAAGTGCCGAGTTATTTCATTTGAATGTAAAACTTCTAAGACTTCTACATTGGGATAATAAGGTACCCATGAGAACCAAAATGACATTTTACAGATCATACTTTCTACCTATTCTCACATACAGTGCAGAGACATGTAGGTTTAAAAAGAGAGAGCTCAGTAAACTCCAGACATGTGAAATGAAAAGATGGTATATTGGCTTCCACGGCCGGTGAATTAAAACTCAGCAATTCTTCTAGATTTGTGCCATGTCTTGTGTGGGGTTTCGCCTAGGACACCAAGCTGGCCAAGATATCTCGGTGAAGCCGCACACAAGACACGGCACAAACCTAGAAGAATTGCTGAGTTTTAATTCACTGGCCGTGAAAGCCAATATACCATCTTTTTGGAAGCCTTCATAGGGAGGTTAAGGCTGCTTGAGCTTTTAGTTCTTGCAGTCAAGTGGTGCAGTTGCACCTAATATAAAGGGAGGGGGCGCGCAGTTCGTCACTCCTGTGGGGGTCCGGGCAGGGACACCAAGAGCCCGCCGATGAGCCAGCTTGGTGTCCTAGCGAAACCCCTCACAAGACACGGCACAAACCTAGAAGAATTGCTGAGTTTTAATTCACCGGCCATGAAAGCCAATATACCATCTTTTTGGAAGCCTTCATAGGGAGGTTAAGGCTGCTTGAGCTTTTAGTTCTCGCAGTCAAGTGGTGCAGTTGCACCTAATATAAAGGGAGGTGGCGCGCAGTTCGACACTCCTGTGGGGGTCCGGGCTGGGACACCAAGAGCCCGCCGATGAGCCAGCTTGGTGTCCTAGGCGAAACCCCACACAAGACACTGCACAAATCTAGAAGAATTGCTGAGTTTTAATGTGAAATGAAGTTTCTAAAAACTATCGTACAAAAAGCACGGCGGGACCGGGTAAGGTTTTATTTTTGAAAAAAAAGGAAGCTAGTCTCTCATAGTACATTGGCACTGCTCGAGGCATCATTTGAGCCTTGCAGTGGTCTTCTCAGTATGTACTAACCATTCGTCTTGGTGAGGTGTACCATACCAACTGATGAGCCCAATGGTGCACTTCTTTTTGAAGTTTTATTAAAGGGACCGAGTAATACATAATAATATCGTATGGCCTTGGGTGCCATGTGCAAGCTTTGTTATTTGACAACCAAAGGGCAGCTTGCATGTCGAATTTCGTTGTTCCTTGAAGCACTATGAAAGTCAAGGAGGTTAGATATCTAAGCTTTTTGAACACCATAGCGCTTTCTAGTAGAGGAACGAGGAACTTTGTGTTGGCGGAAACTCCCGAGATTAATTTTGCCGTTATGAACACGGCCTACTGAATTCAAATGGGTTCCTTGACATGCCAACATCGTATGACATGGTGTCGTAATTTTTGCTGCCTTAAAAAAAAAAAAAACACTTACCACGGCCAGGAGCGAACCTGCAAGCTTGGGGTTGGTAGTCTGACACGTTGACCACTCACCCACCGTGGCAAGCTAAGGGACCGGGTAAGAATTGAAAACATGAGAAAGGAATTCGAAGTAGATTCGGTGGATGAAAGATTAAGGATTTCAAAACTGGCATGCTATGGACACATAAAGAGAATGCACAACACAAGAACACCACATGCATACCTAGGTTGGTTGGTCGGTTGCTTGGTTCTTAAGTTTATGGGCTGCGACGACGCGGTCATGTAGCCCCGTGTACTTTGGGTGTGTATAGAATCTGTCTGATAACCGGTGTTAATTGTGATGACTGTATTAGTGTGTGTATCTGTTTTAATTCAAGTAAGGACTGCAGACGACCAATTTTCAAGTAGTTCCTACTTTTGCCGCCAAATGCCACCGTCAACGACTACTAGTTCAGAACTTAGCTACCAGACGTCACCGCAGTCGGCTCATGGCAACGAACGTAGGAACCTAAGAGCGTTGTTTACATTCTTGACCTATACAATTTAGCTTCACACAGGTGTAATTAGTGGAAGGTTCTTTAACATGCCATAAATCTATGACATGGGACCGCCGGCTTTACTTCCCCTCCGAAGGAAGGCATACTGAGCGATTTTTAACGCTCTTAAAAAATCCGACGACCTCGGCCGGATTTGAACCCGTGATCTTGGGCATAGAAGCTCAGCATGCTACCAACTATGCTACCGAAGCCGCCTATGCATACCTAGAAAGATGGCTTGTTGGAAGAAGACCCGTGGGAAGACCTAAGAAGAAATGGCTTCACCAGCTGAGAGAAGATGTGGAGAGAAGAGGAGGAAACTGGGAGTGCATTGTGAGGGAAGAGACATTCCTGGATAGACAATAATGGCGAAGACTCGTTCTACACCACCCTATTGGCACTCTGGAAGGATTTCATGATGATGATGATGACAGGAACACAGACCAATAGTACCATTAACATTGAAAACCATCAACTCAATAAAACCACTAAATTTAAGTACCTTGGTTCCCTCATCACTTTGGATGGCAAGACCATTCTCAATGTCCGAGCACGAGTGATTGCTGCGTGGTTGAAATGGCATCAAATCACTGGAGTACTGTTCATTAAGAAAATTCCTATTCACCATGATAAGGCTGGTGGCACTCTACGGCACAGAATGTTGGCCAGCTTCATCCAAACATGAAAAGCCCTGCATGGTATGGAAATGAAAATGCTGCATGGGTCCATGGGCGTTACAAGGCTTGACCATGTCAGAAATGAACATGTAAGGAAGCAAATGAGAGTTGCGACAATTAAGGACAAAATGAAGGAAGCGCATCTTCGTTGGTATGGGCATGTCACTAGAAGTCATGAGTGTTAAAAATGGCCCTCCGATACGATCCAGGATGGCATTGACCCCGTGGGCACCCAATGAATGAATGGATGGATGGATTGATATAGTCAGCAAAGACCTCCTGGTATGAGGCCTCAAACCTGAAGATACCCTTGACAGTAAGAAGTGGAGAACGGCAACCAAGCAAGCGAACCCTGCGCCAATACGGGAAATACTTTAGGAAAGAAGAAAAAGGGGAGAGATAGGCTCAAAATGTCTAGGTTTTGGGTCTTCATTAATCCAAATAATGCCTGCCCCGTGGTGTTGGGGTAGCGCGCCTGCCTCTCACCCGGAGGCCCCGGGTTCGATCCCCGGCACCGTCAGGGATTTTAAAACTGACATGAGGGTTGGAACGGGGTGCACTCAGCCTCGTGAGGACAATTGAGTAGCTGTCTGACAGTGAGACAGCTCCCCGATCACGAAAACCAAGATTAACGGCCGAGGGGACCCGACGCGCTGATCACGTGTCACCCCAATATCTGCAGGCCGAATGGCTGGGCAGCGGTCGCTTGGTCGGCCTTAGCCCGTCATGGGCTGTATAGTGCCAGGGGTTGACTTTTTTTTTTATTAATCCAAATAGCGGCTTCTGTGGCGTGGTAGCATTCTGAACTGCTGTGTGCAAGATCATCATCATCTTGCACAGTTTCCAGCCACTGGCCAGGTCT
This sequence comes from Meconema thalassinum, assembly GCA_946902985.2. Classification (NCBI taxonomy): domain Eukaryota; kingdom Metazoa; phylum Arthropoda; class Insecta; order Orthoptera; family Tettigoniidae; genus Meconema; species Meconema thalassinum. The sequence goes on along the minus strand of OX336400.1, from coordinate 95,642,657 downwards.
GTTTGGAACACAGGCCTCTCCAACGTCTTCTGTCTTCCCACCATCTCTCAGCCTCCACCCTCGTCCAGTCTTCTCCTCTCTTCTTCACGCTTTCTTCCACCCCCTTCAGCCACCTGTCTCTCGGTCCCTTTCCTTCCCACTTCGTCTCGTGTATCCTCCTGGGTATCCTCTTCTCCTCCATTCGTTTTACATGTCCATACCATCTAAGTCTAGATTTCTCTATACCATCCTGTAATGGTTCCTCCTTATTAATTCTCTGGTCCTCTCATATCTTATTCTGTAACAACACTACTGGCGGATTTTGCCGCGCTAGGCATGCGTGTTTTGCCCTTGGCGCCGCTTTCTAATATTTATGGCGAATCAGACCTTACTTTTGGAATTACCCTCGTATTTTGAATTCTATCCCTTCTTGTCTTTTTAACTGAAGTTCTTAAAAATTTCATTTCTACTGCTTGTATCTTACTATTTTGCCTTTTATTCATTACCAGTGTTTCCAGTCCATATGTTACAATTGGTATGAAATACTGTTTATATAATGTTAATTTTGTACTCTTGGGTACTTTATCATTCCATAAAAGTTCCCTGACTTGATAAAATGTGGTACCTTTACTTAGTCTGTTATTAATTTCAATGTTGATGTCATTACTTCCATTTATAGTGCTACCTAGATTTGTAAACTGTTCTATATTCTCTAACCGTACCCCATCTATGTTCACTTGACTTTTCTTTTTCTCTTTTCACAGTAAATGACTACAGTTATGGTATCAGTAATAGCTTCCAATTCCTTGTACGCAACTTTGTTGGGCACTATCTGCCACTGTCCATCTTTCTGATATTTTTTGTTGATGCAAATTCTTCCAAATTCGTCTTACAATCTTCCGTAATCTATTGGTCTTGTGATTGTTCATGCAAGTGGAAGAGTGCTTCTGCTGTGTTTTAGTGTTTTGGGTTACAATTTTAATTTCATTACAGTACCAAAGCAAGATCCAGGCTTGCAAAATGATATTTTAAAGAAGCAGATTAGGAATACGAAGGGATGAGTAAGAAATGAGAGAGTGAGAGAAATTGTGGAAGTGAAACCCTTACAAGAGATCATAGAGAAGTCGAGAATGGGTTGGTACGGACATGTTAGGAGAATGCAAGAGGGCAGGATACCAAGGAGGATGCATGAGATGGAAATGGAGGGCGAGAGACCAAGAGGAAGGCCAAGAGATAGGTGAATTGTGGGTGTGAAGGAAGGAGTGCAGAAAGGAGGAGAGGAGGGGGACAGATTGAAGAGTAAAAACGATGGAGAGGCTTGTGTTCCAAGCAGACCCAGCCAGGGGCTGGAAACTGTAGAAGATGATGATGATGATGATGATGATGATGATGTTGATGACCAGAAATGTTTATTTCCTTTAATGATGTTGGTTTTTGGGACATAATCTTTGTTAGTATTGTTGTTGTTTGAGTCTTCAGTCTTTTGACTGGTTTGATGCAGCTTTCCATGCCACCCTGTCCTGAGCTAATCGTTTCATCTCTACATAGCTACCACACCCTACATCCGAGGCAATCTATTTAACATATTCTAACCTTGGTCTACCCCTACAGTTCTTTCCTTGACCCTTCCTTCTATAACTAAGCTTGCTATTCCTGGGTGTCTTAGTATTTGTCCTGCCAACGTATCTCTTCTCTTCATTAGCAGTCGCCAGAAACATCTCTCCTCTCCCACTCGTCTTAATACCTCTTCGTTTGTAACCCTATCTACTACCCATCTGATCTTCATCATTCTCCTGTAACACCACATTTCGAACGCTTTAATTCTCCTCTTTTCGCTTCGATAGAGTGCAATGGTCCAGACGAAGGCTTTCAAAAATTACTTCCTAATACCTAAATCTATATTCGATGTCAATTGATTCCTTTTTTGTATAAATGCTTTCCTTGCCTGAGCCAATCTACTTTGCATATCCTCTTTGCTTCATCCATCACTGGTTATATTGCTTCCTAAGTAACAGAAGTCTCCTATTTCCTTCAGCTTTTCACCTGCCAATTTGATGTCCATAGAGGTTTCTGATTTATTTCGGCTGCATTCCAATATTTTTGTTTTAGATTTATTCATTTTCATCATGCATTCTTTCCTCAAGACGGAGTCCATACCATTCAAATCCTCAGGCGTGTCGGCCTAGATGATGTTATCAATAAATCTCAGAGTTGAAATTATTTCTCCTTGAATCTTCACACCCAAGGAGTATTATGTTATGTAATTCTTTTTATTTTTTGTATTTATCCTTGTGTGTGTGATTCATATCTATTTCCAGGTTATGGAGGAAGCACATGTTGATGCCGTCATGATCCTTGGGGAGGTGTTCCGTTCTAACAAGCCCTTCGATTTTGGCGGACAGAACACGACGCGGCGCATACAGGGGCTGGTACCTACCATGATAAAGCATCGTCTATGTCCTCCGCCCGAAGAGATCTACTCGCTCCACCGGAAACTTTCGGGTGTCTTCCTGTTGTGTGCCAAGCTCAACGTCAAGATCAACTGTCGTGACATGTTTGAAGAGGTCTATGAAGGCTACATGCAGTCATCATATTAATGGCAGTTTGATTATAAAATACCGTACTATATTTTCTCAAGTACCCTGCATCACAAAAACCAAGATTAACGGCCGAGGGGACCCGATGCGCTGATCACGCGTCACCCCAATATCTGCAGGCCAAATAGCTGGGCAGCGGTCGCTTGGTCGGCCTACCACCTTCATGGGCTGTATAGTGCTGGGGTTGGGTTGGGGTTGACTCTGCTCCATTGTATGAGATGCTTCCTAGTGAGATGGATCTGAAGGTTTCGCTCGAGTGCCACGGTAGTTTGCACATGGTATGGCAGATAGTGCTCTGAGATGAGAGGTATTCCTTCGCATTGTATAATAAATGTGAATAGATAAATAATAATCCTTATAATTCTAGATCTGCCTAGTCATTAATTTTATTAAAATGTAATCATAGATCACATATTATAGTTACAAGTACATGTTTCGAGATCCTACATAAAATGATCTCTTCATCAGCTTACAAAGTGATAGGCCCAACATTCATGATAATTGCTCCATTCGGGCACGGATCTAGAGTTTGGCTTTGGGGGGGGGGGGGTGGTCAGAGAATCGAAATTGTTAAGAAAAATGGTATCACTAAAAACGCAATCACAAAATAACCAAACGTACAAAACCAGACCAATTTTATTTGCAAGCTACATGGATAGAAATTTGATGCGTTTAGCACACCAAAAATATTCGTACAAATTGCAAAGGCGTGTTTTGCGACTTTTACATCGAGCTTAGAAAAAAGTATCAAGGTACGTTACAGTTTCGGCAAGTCGAGATGGTACCGACAAAGGGAGAAAGTGACAGCTTAAATTGCCAACTAAGCTTGTAGTTTGGACGTCGGCAAAATTTTTTGGTGCGAAGAAAGCCCCAAATTCCTATCCGTGCATTGCTGCCCATTCATCGTGACATCACTATAAACATCGATTCGGTAATCACAAGGTTTGCTAAACAAAATAGACGAGTTGATTTTGTTATATAAATAATCGTTTTTATTGTGGTGTTTGAAGCCATATTTTCAGTGTTGCCTTAGTAAACAAGAGTTTAGTGCTTTTCAGCACTTTTCGTGTTGACCGACTGAAAAGCACTAAACTCTTGTTTAATCGTTTTTATATAATAGGTATGAAGTTGTAAATATGTACAGTTGTAACAGAACATAATAATTCCAATAAAGATCATCATCATCATCGGCTTTAACTCGAATCCGAGTATAAATCTTCTTCCTTCAGTCCAGTTTGTGGATGTGTTTACGGTGACTAAAGAGTCCAATCCTGGCATGGAACAAGCGACCACACAAGTCGCATAGTATTGCTGGAGGAGGACGTGGTTGGGCTGCTCGAAGTTTCCTAGCTTGACGCTTGGCCTCTTCATGTATGCGTCGATCCCTTTCAAACGTCTTTACAGAATCCGAGATGGTACGGCGCCAAGTTGAGCGGTTTTCAGCCAGCATGTCCCAGGTTTGTGGATCAAGACCTGTCAATTTCAGGGTCTGCTTAAATTGGTCCTTGTAGCGCCTCTTAGGACCACCATGAGGTCTGGTGCCATAGCATAACTCACCATATAGCATTTGACGAGGTAATCTCACATCATCCATCCGATGGACATGACCAATCCATCTAAATTGGTGACCTATTATGGATGATTCTATGCTGTTGATTTGAGCCTTTTCCAGAACAGCAATATTGGTAATGCGGTCTTCCCATTTAATCCTCAGGATTGATCGAAGTTTTTGTAGGTGAAAACACTCAAGCTTCCTAAGATCACGTCGGTAAAGGGTCCACGTTTCACAGCCATACAACAATGTAGAAATGACTACTGCTTTGTACACCATAAGCTTTGTACTCATGGATAGATCTTTATTCATGAAGACCCGGTGCGCTAATCGTCCATATGCTGCATGGGCTGTGCCAATTCTCTTATCCACATCCTGCTCACAGGTACAGCTCACAGAAATGGTACTGCCCAGGTACGAGAAGTGGTCAACCTGTTCTAATGGCAAATTTGAAATGGAGATATTGAACTGAGGAAGAGGTGTGCCTGGTGAAGGTTGTGCCAAGACTTTAGTCTTATTGACATTTATGGTAAGACCAAAGCGATCACATGCACTTTTGTAACAGTTAACTGACTCTTGCAGCTCTTCTGGTGTGAGAGTTGGTGACGCAGCATCATCTGCATACAACATGTTAGTAACCTTAGTAACCTGAGTTTTCCTCAAGGAGCGGAGACGAGTTAGGTTGAAAAGCCCTCCATCAAAACGATACTTGATCTCCACACCTGGGATGTTTGTGGGTGAATCATAAAGCATTGCAGCCAAGTACAGCGCAAAAAGCGTTGGAGCCAGTACACATCCTTGTTTCAGTCCATGGGTAATGGGAAATTCATCGGACATCTTATTCTGATGGCAAACCTGACCTGTCATGCCATCATGGAGAGCTTTGATTAGATCTACAAAACGCTGAGGGCAACCAAACCGCTTCAGCACTGCCCACATGGCTGGTCTTGGAACCGAATCAAATGCCTTTTCCAAGTCATAAAAGACTAAGAAGAGTGGATTCTGTTGTTCTCTACATTTTTCTTGTAGCTGTCTCACACAGAAAATCAAGTCAATTGTGCTTCTGGAAGTTCTAAATCCGCATTGTGACTCTGGGAGGATCCTCTCAGAGATAACCTTGAGGCGGTTAAGTAGAATTCTTGCAAGAATCTTCCCCACAATTGATAGCAGTGATATACCACGGTAGTTGCCACAAACACTGCGATCACCCTTTTTAAAGATAGTGACGATAGTGGCATTTCAGTATTGAATAAATAAAAAAACAAAAAAAAACTATTTTTCAGTTAAAATTCGTTAAGTTTTATTTGTCTGGTTATTGTGTTTTCGTTTTTTGAGTTAGCAAATAAAATTTGGTCTCCATTTGGGGGGGGGGGGGGGGAGGTCATGACCCCCGTGACCCCCCTTGAATCCGCACCTGGCTCCATTGCGTGAAAACATGATAAAATAGGGACAATGACATGACATGAAAATGAAATGAATGGTGCACCAAAACATAGGGGCATGATATAAAAAAACACCATATATCAGTACACTCAAAAACAGAATTAAAAACATTAAAAAACACTGAATACTAAGATAACTTGTCCCAGTTCATTAAAAAATTATATAAAAAGTTGCATTTAAAATTCACTGTCTCTTCTTGAAGCAGTTGCTTAATGTCATGATCACCAAAAATACTTCTTTTGTGTCCAAACTGTGGTCAATTAAAATTCTTGATTGTTGTAAAATCTTGAAAATGTATGTTGTTCGTTTGAAATATCACAATTCACAAATTACTTGGCAGCCGTTATTCAGGTGTACCATTAATAGGTTGCCTTTCCAATTACTAGTGGGAAGAATGGGCCAGGGTAATAAGCCAAGGGGCGTGGTGGCGCAGCGGTCAAGCTGTTGGCCTCTCACCACGGCGGGCCGGGTTCGATTCCCAGTCAATGCATGTGAGATTTTCAAAGTGAAATGCAACGTCCAGTGGTTCGGATTCCACGTTAAAAGGAGGTCCCATGGCTTATGATCTCGAGATTAATGGTCACGTAAAACTACAATCTTCTTTTTTTATAATAAGCCAAAATCAGAGATATTGTAGTGAAACTGTGAAATAGAAAAAAAAAGGAGAAATTAGCAGAATATTAAAAATAGTAAAATCCTACTAGTAAAGCCATTGTTACTTCCGACTTGACGTTTCAGTGCTACGCTATAGCTATCTAGCAGTCAGAAGTGAAATCAATTTAACTAGCCAATCACAGACAGCCATTCAAATCGATATATCATGACAAATCACCGGGTGAGATAGCCATGGTCGTTACGGCGTGGCTGCAGGCAGTCGCTCACATCCGGGAGGCGAGGAGGATCGAATCCCCCCGCCGACAACCTTGAAGATAGTCTTCTGTGGTTTCCCATCTTCCTTCCAGGCAAATACTGGGGTTGGTCCCTAACTATAGGCCACAGCCGCTACCTTCCAACTCCTCGTCGTTACATCCACACTTTCCTCCCCAGACAACACTCCACACGTGACGGTACATGTAGCTCACCCCATGGGTGTCCGCATAGAAGCAGCTACAAACTGGCGAGCCGAATATGTCCCTCGAGCACTCCCGGCATAAAAGCCATAAGCTAAAAAAAAAATAATGATGACAAATCGAGTTACGTTCGCTAAATTGTGACACTGCGATTATAATCTCCGTCCAACGGGATCGGGGATGAGGTGCGATGAACCACGTGGCTGATAGTTTCTAAGGCCGGATGCCCTACCTGACGCCAACCTCACGAGAGGAGTTAAGGTAAGACCGAACGCCAAAATCTGAAAAAAAAATTGCTTTTTTCGTTTATTGACTTATGTTACAATTTGAACTTAAAACGAACATTTTGGTGTATCATTTATATAGAAATTGGTCCTGAAAATATTTTTAATTATTTTTTAAATTTACATCTACACTGCATGGATTTTCGTTTCATGTTGCACTGATTGGTATAGTCACTGATATATCAGGAACTTCTTGACCTAGAAGGCTGTGGTTAGACTCATTTTAAAGTTCCGGAAGTGGGCTATACTGTTGCGCGACATGACTTGACAGTTTGATGCTGACTGAAACTGGGGTGATAGGCTCGCTCCGAAGCTAGTATTTAAATTTCCAATGATTGGAGATTGTTGGAAGAAATGAAAACGTAAAAGCACTTAATGCTCTAATAACCTTCAATCATGGGAATTCAGGCAGACTTAGGTTCTTGAAGAACTGGGGGTAGAAATAGGAAAGCATACAGCATCTGGATTGAAAGTGCTTGACAGGTTAAGGGTGCGAAAAGCAGAATTTGCGGCAAATCTGGCAACAAAAGAAGCAAGAAAAAAAGGAACAGATTAGCCAGTGATGAGTCAGATTATGGTGCTGGATGCTTCTAATTGGTCTTGGAAAACATATATGGAAAGTTTAAGATACTTTTTTCACTCTTCAAATTTGGAGCTGATTTTCTTGAAACTTAAAAAAATCTCAATAAATGTTCCTTTTTCTTCAAAACTATACAATGTATAACCATGAAATTTTGACAGGTACTGAATGTGTATACAATACAGCTGGGGATCTACAATCAGGACATTGTGACTAATTCCTTGAGAGTTATGCCTCATTGTTCATGATTTTTTAAATGGAATATATCTTTAAAAAAATAAAATAAAAAATAAAAAAAACATTATTCCCACATTTATTGAACCACAGTTCCAATTGTAGATCCCAGCACTTAGTATGAGTTGAGAAATATACTTTAAAAATTTCATGCATTTATCTTTAGCAGTTTCTGAGAAAAAGGAACATATAGTATACAAAATTAACATTGGCGAGATAGGGCATTCGGTCTCACCTTAATGAGAGATGAAATGATTGAAAATGAATGAAAGTTCAATTTTAAGTAGTTCCAACTTTGGCTACCAGACGCCACTGTCACCAATCTAGCGGCGAACGTTGGATCTTGATAGAGTGTTACCTAACCATCCAAATATAACCTACAAATTTTGCTACACACCACCAATTGCAATGTTAGGTTCTTTTACATGCCATAAATCTATGACATGGGCCCGCCAGCTTTACTTCCCCTCCGAAGGAAGGCATACTGAAGTATTTTAATGCTCTTAAAAATTCAACGACTTCGGCCGGGTTTGTACCCGCAACCTTGGGCACAGCAGTTCATGATGCTACCGACTATGCCACCGAAACAGCTATTACATTCTTCTTCTTCTACTTCTGCTTTTACTGCCTCAATGGACCACTTCAGTCAATCATTTCTTGGTCCTCTTCTTCAGTAAGTTTTCTTTCCGTGTTGCCCAGTAGCTTTTCATTCGCTCTGATTTTTATAATAACAAAAGTAATTAATTTTAATATAATCAAATAATATCAGAAATAATGCCGACCTTCAAAGTTACAGCAGCAGCTATTGTATTAAACAATGACAAACAAATTAAAATGGTAAATAAATTTAAATATCTTGGTGAAAATGAAAAATCGTCAATAGAAAGTAGAACATTTAAATTAAAGAAAGCACAATTAATTACTTGGCCAACATACAAGTAGATAAATGCTAAATTTCAACATTACAGTTCCGTCGTTAAACCTGAAGTGACTTGCGCTTGTGAAACACTATTTAAATTAAACCCCAAATCAACAACAGATCAACTGCAGAAGGTTGACAGAAGGTTAATCAGAACAATCATTTATAAAGACACCAGGTGGATGGACAATTTAGATTGTTTCCTAATGCAGTTATCTATCGGGAAAGTGATTCAATAGTAGACACGATGAGAAAAAGGAGTTGCCTAATGCAGTTATCTATCGGGAAAGCAATTCAATAGTAGACACAATGAGAAAAAAAGGAGTTGCCTAATGCAGTTATCTATCGGGAAAGCAATTCAATAGTAGACACGATGAGAAAAAGGAGTTGCCTAATGCAGTTATCTATCGGGAAATTGATTCAATAGTAGACACGATGAGAAGAAGGAGAATTGCCTTTTTCTGTCATTTATTGAGTTGCATGACAATAGACTACTAAAACAACTATTTAACTACTTTTCGAAAAAATAAAACAAAAAATTATTGTTTCAAAGAAGTTCAAAATGATTTATAAGGTGCGTTCAAAAAGTAACCAGCCGGAGGCATAATTACAGAAACCAGTACCTGTATGTTAGAAGTATTGGCCCTGGCTGTTGAGGCACTTGTCCCACTGTGACACGAGGCGGTGAATGGCTGTCTCATAAAATTCCCAGGGCTGCGATGTGAACCAGTTCCGCACGTACAGATGGACGTCGGCGAGGTGAATCGTTGGCCCCGCAGAACCCTTTTCAGGGTACCAAACATGGCGTAATCACAGGGAGAGAGGTCTGGACTGTATGGAGGGTGGCAGAGAACCTCCCATTTGAATTCAGGAGTGCCGCGACTGTGTTGGCCGTATGAGGTCGTGCATTGTCGTGGAGCGACCACGGCAGCTATGGCGTTCACTGTCACTCGGCGGTCCTGGGTAATGAGATCGGTAATGCAGGGGGTGGGGGGTGCCCCAGACCGGGCATCATCGGCTAACGACACCCGTCCTTCCCTGAAGCGCTTGTGCCATGCCTCGACCCTTGCAAGAGACATGCAGTGTTCGCCATATACTTGTGCCATTCGGCGATGAATGTCCGTTCCCCCTACTCCTTCCGCTGTCAGAAACCGAACAACACCTCTTTGCTCTTCGGTTGAGGCCTCCATGTCACTGTTTGCAATGCGACTGGCAGCGTTGGACGATTGATGCATGCTGCTCCTCGCTTTGTATCGTCACGTGACTTGCACGCTTGCCCTCTAGCGACGGGCTGTGACCTTCCACGCTCTGGTCGGAACCACACCTCATTACACACTCCACGATTAGACGATGTAGTCACCGGTTTGCGCATTCCAGCCTCCGTCTCGTTACTTTTTGAACGCACCTTATAGATGAGTTGAATATTACAATGAAACAAATTGAAAATAGAGAAGAAAGAAGGATTTTGAAGACTTACACTCAAAATTAATTAACAAATGCAATATGTCAGAGGCAGGGTAGGCAGAGCAGAAATACAAATGATCAAAGCCATGTATGAAAAGTGTGTAAGTAGTGTGAAGACCAAGCTAGGACAAACAAACTGGTTCAGTGTTGAAACAGGACTTCGACAAGGATGTGTGTTTTCCCCTATACTGTTTATAACTGTCATGGATGAAATCCACAAGAGTGTGAAACGAAGAATGGGAAGCAAGGAGACCAAGGCCTTACTCTTTGCAGACGACTTAGTAATATGGGAAGAAAATGAAATAGAAGTGCAAGAACAAGTCACTGTATGGAATCAAGAGATAGAGAAATATGGAATGAAGAGTAAGACTGTAGTGATGACAAGAAACAAGAGAAAAGAGAGAAGGAAGACAGAATATTGAAGTCAATGGAAATCCATTGGAAATGGTAAAAAGCTTTAAGTATTTGGGGAGCATACTCACAGAAGGTGGTACAATAAATGAAGAAATTGGAAAGAGAATCCAACAAGCTAATGGGTTTTACCAGTGTGTGAGAGGTTTAGTATGGAACCAGGAAGTCCCAGAGATATGCAAGAAAGTTCTATTCTATATGTATTACACACCAATTTTGACATATGCAGCAGGTACTTGGTCCACAACAAAACGCGATGAAAGCCGAATCCAAGCAGCCGAGATGAAGTTCCTTAGAGGAATAATTGGGAAGACACGGAGGGATAAAGTAAGAAATTTGGACATTAGGGAAAGAACTGGGTTCCCAAAACTGCAAGACAAGATAGAGACCAGTAAGCTGAAGTGGTACGGACACATGATGAGAATGGAAGAATATAGAGTACCAAAAAGAATATTTATGGAGAAAATACCAGGAAAGAGACCACGAGGAAGGCCCAGAAAGAGGTGGATAGATACGGTGAAGGAAGGCATATAGAAAAGAGGAGTAAAAGTAAAAGAAGTATTGAAAGAAGGAAATGAATGGTGGAGGGATAGACAACTGTGGAGGTCCTTGATTCGCAACCCGACCAGGGAACGGGAAATGGGAAATGAAGAAGAAGAAGAATATGTCATAACTGATGAAGAAAGGTCAGCCAGAATGAAGAGATTTTGGGAGAGGAGAAGGTTGACAGCTAAATTCCCTGTCAACATCCGGAGGGCCACTGCTGCAGACGCCGAGAGAACAAAGCAGGAGAATGACCATGGACATCCACTATATTGTCACCAGACAGCAAGGTCTCGCCTTAGATCCTGCAAGAGGTTCCCTGCTAGGACTCGGCCGCTCGAGAGAACACCAGAGACAACTCGTCTCAACAGATGGAGGAGCTCACTGCCCACAGACATGTCACCAAAGGAAGAATTGGCTCCTGGCGCCGACCTACCTCATCCTGTGTGGAGGTCCCTCAACCGCTTAAGAGTGGCTGTCCCTTGATGCAAGACCAACCTGCAAAAATGGGGGATCCTTCCAGGAGACGCAGACACCTCTTGTGAATGTGGGGCTGAACAAGACCCAAGCCACCTACTTATCTGCCCCCTCCTGGACAACCCATGCACAATGGAAGATGTTTTTAGAGCAAGTAACAAGGCCCTCGCAGCTGCAGTTTTTTGGAAATGTTGACCGGACATGGAAATGAATGAATTAGTAGAGGACTTAAATGTATTTGGTTTGATTTAACCCCACATTATTATAAACTTACAATAACTTGATTATCCCTGGTCAGTGGCACGTCACCCCATGTGCTTTTTTTTTTTTTTTGGCGTATTATCACAAATTACATCGTCAGTGTCACTATCTTCACTGGAAGTTATAGTGAACTGATCCTCTATATCGCTGTCATACTCTGAATCACTTTCGTGGCCACTATTATCGAGCAAATTACTATTTCTTCGTCATCAATAACTCCGCCAGGACCTGCCATGTTTACAAACAAACTCTCGGTCCGCTAGAGTGGAAACACGTGTGCAGAGATTTGAAAAATAAATGGCTGTGAAGATATGTAACACTTCCTGGCAATAATAAGTAGCTCGCAGTGTAGCCAAAAGTTGCCTCTTCCTGTCATCTTACGACAAAATAAATAACTATCTTTCGACCAAATAAATAACTATTACGAAATCCACGTAGCAGGCGTTTCAAATTCGGTGGTGTTCCAGGGCGCCGTACACGCTGTGAACGTAGCAGGTTAGTGGGCGCACCGTTGCGCCGTACACTCTAAGGGGGTTAAGTACTCCAATATGTAAATAAATAAAATAATATTTTTAAAGACATCCCCATGCAGTGCAATGCCACAATTTCAGAATTAAAAATGTGATGAAGGGATAAGTTAACCTTTCCAGTGTTGCTGAATATATTTTGTATTTTATTTTAAAGAAAATTCCCCAAAAATGTCATTTTTTTTATATTTTATTTTTGATTGAAAATGCATTTGAAAAGAGAAAAACGTTACAAAATACGAAACAGTTCAGGAAAACAATGGTTTTTACACTTGCTAAATTCAGACTGCAAAACAGTTTTTTTTTCTTGTTGAACAAAATTACACTGCTTGTATCACTAAAAAAAAAAAAAAAAAAAAAAACCACCACATTATACTATGAAGAGAGAAGCTCACTGTTTTCAATATCAGAGGTGTTTCTTTTTGTGATAATCTTCAAAACACCCCTCTGGATGAAGATATGGCTGGCCTACCTTGGAGAACTGCACTTGTATCTGCACCATTATCACTCTCATCTTCATCAACTGCACTTTCACTTGATTCTGAACCGTCGATCTCTTCAACACTCTCTTCAAAGTCACTGTAATCGCTATCTGATTCCTCCAAATAACTTGATATCGTAGCCACATTTTTGTCGTACGAGCACGCCATTTCACTGTTTACAGCGGCTTAAAGATGCATCAGCTGATACCGTCAAACTCAAGTATCCATCAAACAAATACTAAAAAAAGTAAACGAAATGATTCAAGTATTCATTTCCGATTCCGAGCGAGTTCATATACTTTATTTAATACCATACTGCCACCTGCCGTAGTTATCTGTAAACTTATGACAGCTCGCGGAATATTCCGTAAACGACCCGCTGGAGCGGGAAACATGTTGCGGAATATATCATAAACGACACGCAACGAAAAAGTGCTGGCGCGGAATATTCCGGAAATGACACGGGAAGAGTTAATACATAAACTGGGTACTGTAGCAATATGGGGCGGGTGATAAAGCTATTTTCATGTGAATTTATACTTAACAGCTCTTTTGCATAAAAATCTTATGATTGAGATGCACCCCCAGAAGGTTACTGTGGGTGTGGAATATGCTATCTCCTGTTGACATACAATGTATATATGACATGTTATAATATGTTCACCTCTATGCTGTTCGGAGCAGCCTATTCGTGGGGTCGAAGTGAAAGTTTGCTCACCCTTTATTCAGTGTTGTTCTCGCCCTCAGACAATGCCTGCTGCTATCTGTTAGAGACGAAAGAAACTAGTACGTCTTGGAAGCAAGATTACCTTACCGTGGCACACATTCTCTTGGAGTGTGTGGACCTGGCCGATCTGCGAAGGACTCTTAAACTGCCTAACACCCTCTCCCTTATTCTCCGTGATGACGGGCCGTCAGTAGACCTCGTCATCCGGTTCATGAGGGAGAGTAGTTACTTCTTTAAGTTTTAATGTACGTTAAGACTTTTAATTCAGGTTAAGTCTGTTGTATGTTTTTTATTGCGTTCATCTATTTTATTGTTCACTATGCTTTTTTTGTTTTAATGTGTTTTAACATCCGCCTTTTATTATTTTTATTCAAATAATGCATAATTGTTGGGGCTCACTGTCTGTTTTATATAAACCATTTTCGTTTCATCCATGGCTGTGAGCTGTTTTTATCTTCATCCTTTCATTTGATAACCTCGATGTTAGGCCCCTTAAAACAACAATTATCATCATCATCATCATCGAAGCAAGATGATGCATGCTTCAGTTCGACCTGCTGGCTTCAATACAAGGCAATGCTTTGGGAGTGTAGGACTTGTAGGAGTACATGCTATACCTTAGCTATGTGACCTCTAGTGCAGTGGTTTCCAACTGGAGGCAAGTTTTTGCAGCTCGGGAAAGCTTTTAGAAAAGAAAAAAAGACATTAAAAAGTCATGAAAAAATATACCTATTTCATTGGTCGTTTTAAAGTATTTCTATTCGGCAAAAATGAACAATTTGATAAAGAATTGATGGAGAAACCGTTATACAACGCGCTGCATTGCACAGTGCAGGACCCGAGGACCCAGCAACAGCAGGTCACTGACCTCCCTCCCCTTTACTCGCCCCCCCCCCCCAGGGGCTCACATCTAATGGGTTGGCGACCACGGGGCCCCAGCTGAGTCCGGCATTGCTTCCACTTACTTGTGCCGGGCTCCTCTCCGTCTTCTTTCCTGTCGACCTCACTTGGTCAACTCTTGTTCTCTTCCGACCCAGACGGTATTACGGTATCCGAGGTATAAGGAGTCTCTTCCTTTCCCGCCTTAATTGGCCCTTGTCTCGTCTTTTCTGATACGCTCCTTCTGCAAGGGGTCAGCCTTCTTTTGCTTTTCATATTATCTCCTGCCTTCTGCTCAAGGCCCTCAAGGAGGCAGGGTGGATGTAGCCCCACCTCTTCTGGTGCACCCTGGATATTGCTACACCCTCAAGGGCTCACAGCTGGTGGGTTCGGGAGTTGGCGACCCCGAGGGATTCCTGAGCTGGATCCGGTTTTCCCCCTTTTTTCCATTACCTCTGGGGCAGACCCTCTCCTCTTTCACTTTCCTATCTGCCTTTCATGGCTCTCCTTCCTTCCAAGTCCCTCAATCCGCATTCTTCGAGGGTTGAGGGCATTTCTTTTCCTCCTGTCCTTGATTTGCCTTTTTCTCTTTTTTTTCCATTTCTTCTTCTAGTATATAAGTTAGTAGTTAGTTTTAGTTTACATTTCATTATCGTCTTCACGATCACCCAAACCATTAGGGGCCGATAACCTAGATGTTAGGCCCCTTAAAACAACAATTATCATCATCATATTCCTTTACTCGCGGAATAATGAACCCATTTTTAATATTGATCCAAAGAAAACTTTTTGCTACCAAATTGTCCTTTTGTAAGTATTCTTTTCATAACATTAGTAATTTCAGTGTGTCTTTAATATTTTAGCTCTTTGCAGTTTTTATATTAATTCAAATAAACTTACATTGTTGAGTGTTCTTTATCAAAACTAAATCTTTCTTGGTATCTTGGTATCTTTAATTTCACTCCTTTGTGGAATTGTACAATAGTTTTTGAGCAATACAATCGATTCCCTCAGATTGCTGGGGTAGGATTTTCAGTTGAAACATTCTGTGGTATCAGGAAGGGCATCCAGCCTTAAGTTTTATGAAAATTAGTCTATTATTAAAGTGCGGCCCGCAACCATACTTGAAGTTCCCATTTTGGCCCCCAAGCCCTTACAAGTTGGGAACCACTGCTCTGGCACAAGCTGAAGCAGAGCTTCTACTCGCGGACAAGAGGAAAACTGAGCCCTGAAACAAGAGGGAATGTGGCAAATGACTAATAGAAAATAATCAAATTTAAGGGGGAATTTGGGCACTGAAGCAGTGCTTCCCTTGCCATACCAATGCACACCACTGCACTGAAGGTAAGGTGGGCAGAGTACTTGAGAAACTATGGTATTATCTGTAGAATATGTAGAGCTTATTGAAAGTCTGTGATAAATGTGTTCTTGGCAGGGAATGTACAAGTTATGAAATAATATTATTGCTGTACTGTACTGTTTTCAAGGATTATAGCACAATCGTTAATTATATATAGCAGAATCGGCTTTCATTGGGAAACACAACGGACCTCTACTCCATCCTCTAATGAGCTCTCCCTTGACACCACTGGAGTCGCAGACGGCGGTGGTTTGGGATAAGTGTAATGCACTCCACAGGGCGTCTGGCTCGGAGCTGTCCTTCAAGTAGCGTATATACCTGAATGTAAGACGAGGTTTTTTCCCACCTTTTGTGTTAAAAAAAAGTGGGGTCGTCTTATATTCAGGGTATAAAAAATATGCGATCAAAGTTTTTAAAAATTATTATTTGCAAAGTAGTATGGCGGCGGCATCTTGTAACTCACAACGAATCAATGCATTAATGAACATTAAAATATGCTTGGTTATGTTTAATTACCATGCATTTACGAATTGCATACATTTTGAGGTTAGGATTTACGTATACACGTAATTTTAATCGGATAAATAACATGTTCGAAAACATACGGAGATATGTTTTAAAAGCAATCTTTACAAGGACAAAACCCATCAAAGTTTTACGAACAGTAATTGCGTGATCAACGTATCTTAGTTTAATAACATTAGCGCTCGTTCTAAGTTGATCCCGAACATCTGAAGGTCGTGTCGTCGTACGGTAATTTAAATACTAAACACCTTTTTTTGCTGAAGCCGGTATGTGCTCATACGTCTTGTGAGAAATGTTACGAGACACCAGAAACATAACGAATTCTTGTTTTGTGTGTCGTGAAATTGCAAATCTAAGATACAGGTTATAGCAAGTTCATTATTAGAAAATTACGATCGTTAGTCATCTCAAATAGAGTTTTGAATTCTTCCTTCCGCAGTTGGTACACAGAAAATCACTGTACTTTGTTACAGTGGGTTGGCATTAGTGACTGCTTGCCGCTGTTCGCTTGTTTTTGTGTGGCTTGACGCACTCACATCTTCACGGGGTCTTCACTTGTGCTCAGTGCGTGCCGTATTTTAGGTTGAATTTGCGTCTACTGGTAGATTACTCATTGTGATGGCAGAAATTCGTGGAACGAAGAAATTTCAAGTTCCGACGGGTGAAAGGAAGAGTTACGATGCGAACTTCAAGTTGATAGTGATTCGTTATGCTGAAACAACATTGAATGTTAAAGCAGGACAGAAGTACGGAGCGAGCGAGTGCAATGTGCGTGGATGGTGGCAAACTAAGGACAAACTTAAAAGTGCGCATACAAAAAGAAAATCTTTCCATGGACCTAAGAAAGGACGCTTCCCTGACTAGGAGAAAGAAATTGTGGAGTACGGTATGTCTTGGAAAAGCGGGCAGAGGGATTTTCCGATAACACGAGACGTTATAAAAAGGAAAGCCTTGGATATTTCTTGACAAATGTGTGGTACGTGTTTCAAGGCGAGTCAAGGGTGGTGCACTCGAATGATGAGACGTTCTGGATTCGCTCTACGGTGGCGCACTACACTGGCGCAGAAGCTGCCAGAGGTATATTCTGAAAAGCTGTTAGCATTTCAGAGGCACGTCGTTAAATTACGAAGGGACAAACATTATTTGTTGAGTCAAATGGGTAATGCCGACGAGACACCTGTTTATTTCGACATGCCATGCAACACGACAGTGGATACGAAGGGCACTAAGAGTGTCCTTATGGGAATCACAGGCAATGAGAAAACCAGGGTGACTGTGATGTTATGTGCACTTGCCGATGGGTGTAAAATGCCTCCTTTTGTAATTCTTAGGCGAAAAACCATGCCTAGGGAAAAGTTGCCAGCCGGCATCATCTTCTGATGCAACGAGAAAGGTTGGATGACCCAGGACCTGATGGTTGATTGGGTCAAATCAGTTTGGCACCGCAGACCAGGTGTCATTCTCAAGCAGCGTGGACTTCCTGTTCTAAATGCATTTAAAGGGCATCTCACTGACGAGGTTAAGTCAGTGATTGGAACGGGAAACACTGATTTGGTGGTTATACCTGGTGGCATGACGTCACAACTCCAGGTAATGGATGTAGTGGTGAATAAAGCATTCAAGGATCATCTCAGTCAGCTGTACATCGAGTGGCTTTTGGAGGGCAATCATGCACTTACTCCAACTAGCAAGTTGAAGAAACCCAGTACTGGCATACTGGGAGAATGGATTGCTACTGCCTGGGGAAGGATTTCGAGTGACTATTGTTTCTGGTTTTAAGAAATGCTGCATTTCTAATGCAATGGATGGTTCGGAAGATGATTTGTTGAGGCAAGCAGAATGTGGTGCTCGGGATGAAGATGACCACGATGGTAACAGTGATATTGAAAGTGATATTGAAACTGACAGTGATTAATGTGAGATAGAGGACCTACAGCATTTAAAGGATGTGATAATTTTAAACATTTTTGGTACAAATAGGGAGTTGTGTGACAAGATGTGTAAATCAATATTTAAAAAATGTTTTAGTTGTAGATAACCCTGTATAATAATAACAATAAAAAATTATGTTTTTCATTACTGGATACAAGGAAACAAAACATATTGATTTAAAATAGCTTCAATTAAGTATTGAGCAACTTCTAAAATACAACAAACCTGCCAGTCACGGTAAGCTAATTTGCAAGCACAACCTTAAGGGCAAATATTGTGCAAGTTATGAGTTCATGAGTATTTTTTTGAAAAAATCTCCAAGAGGCAGTTGATAACTAGGCCTCGTCTTGTATTCAGGGTCGTCTTACATTCAGGTATATACGATAACTGATTTCAAACAGTTTGTTGCATCACTGTGGTGCCAACTGCCATTCAAATTGCTGCTGCAGATGGCATCCGATGCGCCAAAGTCATACGCCGAATATGGCGGTCCTCCCTCTCTGTGGTGCCATGCGGACATCTGGAGCCCAGTCTTCTTGCGACCGTACCTTCTCGTGACCACTGCTGCTAACACACATGCACAGTGGAAACATTCCTGCCAAGTCGTTCTGCAATAGCACGCAAGGAAAATCCACCTTCACGTAGACCTATTACACGGCCTTATTGAAACACAGTGAGCTGTTGATACTGGCCTCTTCGTTGTCGTAAAGGCATTCTTGACCCACTCACAGTCACTCCTTTCATTCTCACAGGTAACTAACGCTCTCGCACAGTACAGTCCGTATTTGAAGCAAACCTGATGTGCAACGTCATGGGTCCACTGCGATTTTACAGAAAATCTGAATCAACGTCATCTTGCAGATGTATTAACACACCTATCAGCGTTCGTTAATCTAGCACAACCCCTTCTTGGTGTTGGAATATTTTTTTCCGCCAGTGTAGTAAAGAAAATAACAATTCAGCTGTGTTTAACAGGACCGAGCACAATAGATGTTTTCAAATGAATCATAAGCAAATTCTTTATATTCTGTATCTGGCCAAGTTCAACATCAGTAAATGTGAGATCCTGTTAACGACCAGGAAAAGGGACAGACCAATGAGTGGGATAACACTTGGAGGTGGACAGCTGAAGAAGGTGGAAAGTCTCAAGTACTTGGGAAGTATAGTGGGAGGAAAATGGGAGAAATGACAAAGAGATCACGGAACTTGGCAGACAGGCAGAAGCATTTCTGAGAAGCATTAGGAGCTTAGTGTGGAATAAAGATGTCCCACAAAAAAGCAAGGAAGTGTTATACAGAAGCTACTATATCCCGATACTGACATATGCATCAGAAACGTGGATAATGAAGAAAAGAGACATAAGCAGAATACAGGCAAGTGAAATGAAGTTCCTACGAAGTAGGATCGGAGTAACAAGAAGAGACAGGGTGAGGAATGAAAAGGTCAGGGAAATAGTGAAAGAGGAGCCCTTGCAAGATAGGATTGAGACATCAAGACTGAGGTGGTATGGACACTTAAAGAGAATGGAAGAGAAGAAGATTCCCAAGAGGATACATGAGATGCAGATGCAGAAGAAACGACCAAGGGGAAGACCAAGAGATAGATGGCTGAAAGGAGTGGAGGAATGTGTCAAGAAGAGAGGCGAGGACTGGACCAGAGTGACAGCGGAGAGGTGGTGGGAAGAAAGGACTAAGTGGCGTGGCTTATGTTCCAAACAGGGGTTGAAAACTGTACATGATGATGATGATGATCTGGCCATTGTGCTGCAATTAAGTTATTATGAATTGTTTTTACTGTATGTACTGCAATTATGGAAGATTTCCAGATTGAGAAGAGTTGTAAAAGGAAGTAAGTACACATGTTATTTTTTAACAGCAATGAGGAAACTAGTTTTAATTTAGGTTAATTTCCAAACTGTAGTTTATGCATAAATAAATTTCAGGTTAACACACATATTATTATTTAAATCTTACAATCTTCACCGTTTACAAGATTAATATATTGTTGCAGACTGTTTTCAAATCGAAATGGTTCTGAGTGAAACATTCCCGGCACTGAAAGCAATACCAGTAATGACATCGAGAGTTCCAATCAGCATAAAAGTGAACAATTGCGAGAACCTTTACGGCTAGTTCCATATCCAGATCCATCTTGTGAATCAGAAAGTGACAAAACACCTACCAGGAAATGTCGAACAAGGACTAGGCAACGTCACCTGTCTCAGTGGAAAAGTATGATAAGGAAAGACTGTCATCAACACGGAAAGGAGTATATTTCCAAAATACGTAAGCTGGTGAAAGAGAAATCAATGTTAACACTGAAAGACTGCTCAAATGCTTGTAAGTTCCATTGTGCCTCCAACTTTACAGAAGATGAAAGACTTGACATTTTCAATTCTTATTATCAGTTAAGCCCAGGGCTTCCAGCGACTCACTTTTCTCACTATTATTCACTATTTTCAAAGTGGCCTCACTATTTGATAAAATTACTGTACTCACTATTCTCACTTTTTTAACAAAACTGATCACATTCTGCTTTAAAAATTGTCTCATGCACAATCAAATTGCTAGAAACGACCCAAAATATACCCATGAATGGGTAGTTCGTTTTTCTGCCACCGGTGCCTGATTTTATATTCAATGCCAAGGTAAGGATTTTATTGCTTTGGAGTGGAGGTTTGACTCCCGTGGTGCACTGGCTTGCTCATGACGTAGTTACACATGTAGCGAAACGTCTTGCAATGGCCTTCTCAGTGTGTGCCAGCTACGCGTCTTGGTAGTTGTACCTTTACCAAATGAAGAGCCCAATTGGTACACTGGGGTGAAACGCTAGCAATTTTTTGAGATATGCCAGACATTTGTATCACATTTTGTGTTAATATATAATGGCTCAATGGACAAAACACGTTTTCATTCCAGAACATTTTGATTTTATATTAGAATGACATAACACCCAGAAGAGATAAAGGGTCGATGGAAGGAGTATTTCGGTAAGCTATTGAATGTGAACATTGTACAGATGAGAAGGAAGTGACACAGCCTGACGACTCTACAACAGAAGATGATATAACAATGCTGGAGGTGGAATTAGCAGTACAGAAAATGAAGATGGGAAAAGCAACAGGGGTGGATGAAATCAGTGTAGAATTGATAAAGGCTGCTGGACCTGTTGGTTTGCAATGGTTGTACCGACTGCTAAAGTGTGTGTGGAAACGGAAATGTGTACCAGAAGACTGGGAGAAAGGGCTAATAATACCAGAGTTTAAGAAGGGGGACAAGAAGGTGTGTGATAACTATAGAGGGATCACCCTCATATCACAGATAGTAAAAATACTGGAAAGGATATTAGAAAGAAGAATGAGAAGAAAGGTGGAAGGAGAGTTGCAAGAGGAACAGTATGGCTTCAGGAGTGGAAGATCCACAGTGGACCCAATCTTTAGCTTGAGGCAGGTGATGGAAAAGAACTGGGAATATGGAGAGGATTTGGTCATGACTTTCATAGATCTAGAAAAGGCATATGATAGTGTCCCCAGAGAGAAGGTATGGGAAACCATGGTTAAGAAGAGACTGGGAAGAGAAATGTTGGAAATGGTGCAAGCAATGTACAACAACTGTGTTAGCAGGGTACTGACCCCAGTTGGAAAGACAGACTGGTTTAGGAACAAGACTGGACTAAGACAGGGGAGTGTGCTGTCACCTCTTTTGTTCATAATGGTAATGGATGAAATTGTAAAGGAAACAAAGGAAGCATATGGACATAAAGAAAGAAGCTACTGTTATTTGCAGATGATATTGTGGTCTGGGGAAGGAACACCGAAGAAGTGCAAAAACAACTAGAAGCACTGAACGAAAATATTCAGAAGTACGGCCTGAAAATCAATTTAGAGAAAAGCAAGACCATGGTGATGACAAGAGGGGAAATACAAGGAAAGGGCACTGTGAAAATTGGAAGTCAGAGTTTGGAAATTGTGGACACGTTCAAATACCTAGGAAGTGAATTGATGCAAACTGGTAGGTTGGACATGGAGATTGGCAGGAGGGTACAGCAGAGCAAGGCATTCTATCAAAGTGTAAGAAAACTTGTTTGCGACAAGGAAGTACCATGGAAAAGCAAGGAGGTAATGTATAAAGTGTACTATGTACCCATATTAACTTATGCAGCTGAGACTTGGACCCTGACAAGCAGGCAAGAGAGTAGAATCCAAGCCAGTGAAGTGAAATGCCTAAAAAGTATGATAGGAAAGACAGAGTGAGTAATGAAGATGTTAGGAAGGAAGTTGGGATGGGAAAATTAAATGAGAGAATTGAGAAGAATAAACTTAGGTGGTTTGGACATGTAAAGAGGATGGAGGAAAATAGAATACCAAGACAGATGCTGGAGGCAAAGTGCAAGGGTAAGAGAGCAAGAGGAAGACCTAGAACAAGGTGGATCGATTCAGTGAAGATCAGAGTAAGAAAAAGAAATCTGGACTGGGACAAGATCGTGGAAGGAAATTGGAAAGTGGAGAAGTGCCATAAATACCCCGACCCGGCGGGAGCTGGATAAGGGGAAATGATGATGATGATTAGAATGACATACCGACCCCGCCGATCTGGACTGTCATGGTACAAAACTTTTTCTGCCACTTAAAAAGGGAATGGATGCTGAAAAATTACTGCAATCAAAATGTTATCAGGCTATTGCTAATGCTCTAAAAGTTGATGCTTTCCCCGCTCAGATTGTGTTTGTAGTAAATAGTGCAAGTCTTTTTGAAAGATTTTCAAAAGTATTTCAATTACAGCAACCTATGGTACATGTTCTGTATGAAAAAGTGTCAAATTTATTCATATTGCTCGAGTAGCTTCTGCCTGGCAGAAGCATTGAAGAGTACCAGTGAATTTTTGAAAGAATCTTCCATCATAGATGGCAAACATTTTTTGGAATTGAAAAATGTTGACATTAGGAAGAGTGCTGAACGTCTCCTGATCGATAAGCGCTGTAGTGAACTGCAAGTGGGGCAGATGACCTCGTAGTTCTGCCCCTTAAAACAATAACTAACTAACTGCAAGTATTGAAGTATCATCAAGAGGCGGCGAAGCAAGTGCTTAACAAGTCCATCCTTAGTACTGGAAAGGATGCCAAGCACTTGAAATGCTTGCAGCCTCAGGCCATCAAAGAAAGTCTCTGTTGAGCATTGTCTTTGTTTACAAAATATTGCAGCTGCCTTTGAAAGATGTGTACGAAGAGAAGCTTCGCGATGAGTGGAAGCTGTTTGTTGTGTTGGCAGTAAGCACAAGAGTGTAGTGCAGTATCTTTGACATAGTCTTTGATATCAGTGAAGTTCAGTGTCAAAAACAATATGGTGTGTGTCGTGTGAATTGTGAATCTTTCCACAACAAATAATAAAATATGCATTCTAGAGGAGTCTATGTGATTTATTAAGAAGTGAACCTAACATTTTATGGCGACCGTGACAGGACTCATTCATAGTAAAAGGCTCCCGTGAATAAAGAAGATGGAAAGACTCGCTAAAGAAAGAACCGTAAAGCGGCGGTTATTTACGCGCTCACACAATCAACTAATGGCGTTGTTAGAAGATGATCAAACTGAAACTGAAAAAGTGCAAGTGCAACTTGAAATCCTTCAAGAAAAGTATGATGATATCTCTAATTTAGATGGATTAATATTTCAACAGATGTTAGACGACGAGTGTGAGGATGACGAAATAGAAACAGAATGTGAATCAGCTGATGATTACAAACACAAATTCCTTAGCTGTAGAACAAAAGCAACACGTTTTATGAATCCCGTTGTTTCCATGACCCCTCCACAAAGTGTAGTGAATGACAATGTTTGTGATAAAAAGAAATATAGACTTCCAAGAATAGAATTCAAGAAATTTTCTGGTGAAATAATTGATTGGTTATATTTTTGGAGCCAGTTCCGTAAAATTCACGAGGATGAGGACATTGGGAAGGAAGATAAATTACAATATTTAATTCAGGCTATGACAGAAGGTTCCAGAGCATATGAATTAGTTACTAGTTTTCCACCCACTGCCGAGAATTATGACAAAGCTATAGAGAGTCTTCAAGCTCGATTTGGTAGAGAGGACTTGCAGGTGGAAGTTTATGTTCGTGAATTGCTCAAACTAGTATTGACGAATGCAGTCAATTCCAAAGAAAGGCCAACACTGAGTAGCTTGTATGATAAATTAGAGTCACATCTCAGATCGCTGGAAAGTTTAGGCGTTACTACAGAAAAATGTACTGCAATGCTGTATCCCCTCATTGAATCATCTTTGCCAGAAGACCTATTAAGAGCATGGCAGAGGAATACTTCCTTCAGGTGTGATTCCGTATCCAAAGATCGTTTGCAGCAGCTCATGGCTTTTCTTCAAAATGAAGTAGTAAGTGAAGAAAGAATTTCATTGGCTATGAAAGGGTTTAGTATTAGCACATCCCAAGGATCTAAGATTAAGGGAGACAAGAAACCAAGGGATGTCATTGAACCAAATATACCTACTGCTTCTGCTTTGTTTGCTGATGTTTCTAAGAGACAAGAGTGTGTTTTTTGTCTTAAACCTCATTCGAGCCCAGAGTGCATTAAAGCTCAAAAAATGACTGTAGGGGAGAAAAGGAAAATCTTAACAGATCAACACTGTTGCTTCAATTGTTTAAAGAAGGGCCATGCAAGTAGAGCTTGTAAATCGATTGTCAGGTGCATTGTTTGTGGTGGTAAACATGTGGTATTAATGTGTTATAAGCTCCGTGACAAAGAAAATGAAAGTGTGTCCAAACAGAATTACGAGGGAGACAGGAATTGGGTTCACCAGGATGGCAATAACGTGGATAAGGCTTTAGCTAATGTGTCTTGTTCTCCTGAGGTGTACTTGCAAACCCTGGCAGTTGTCGTTAAAGGAAAGGGTAAACAAAAAACTGTACGAGCTGTCATTGATACTGGGTCTACTAAATCCTACATTGCACGTGACCTAGCCGAAGAAATGGGGTATCAGTCAATCAGGAAGGAAACGTTAATACATTCCTTGTTTGGTGGAGTACGTTCTCGAGAAGCAAAACACGACTGTTACAGAATAAGTTTAAAGCGATTGGAGGGAAACTATTCCAAGGAGCTGGAAGTTTTAAGCCAAGAGATAATTTGTGAAGATGTCCCATATATTAAGAATGGTTCTTGGAGTGAGGAGATAAGGGATCTGAAAATATGTTTAACTGATGTACGAGAGAGAGGGCCTGTGCAGATTCTGATTGGGGCCGATAAGGCGGGTGAACTGCTCACTGGGAGGAAACATCAACTAAAATGTGGCCTAGTTTTGGTGGAGACTTCCCTAGGGTGGACACTAATGGGAAAAGTCATAGGTAACAAGGCCCAAAGGGATTCGGCATCATTATTAGTGTCATCATTGTTTTCCCAACATACAAGAATTTCTGATCTCTGGGACTTAGAAATTCTTGGAATTACTGACCCTGTTGTGAAAGAATCTATCGTCGAGAGGAATGAGCGTGTTAGAAATAACTTCCTTGAGACTGCACGACTAAATGAAGATAACAGATATGAAGTGTGTCTGCCTTGGAGTGAACAACATCCACCTCTCCCTGACAACAGAGAAATTGCTCAGCACAGATTAGAAATCACTACAAAGAAACTACAAACTGAACAACATTATCAGGAGTATGATAATGTCTTACGAAGTTGGTTGGAGCAAGGAATCATCGAGAGGGTACCTGAAGAAGAACTGAAGAATAGTGGACACTATCTACCTCACCGACCTGTCTTCAAAGAAAACAGCACCACCAGGATCAGGCCTGTTTTTGATGCCTCGGCGAAGCAGAGAAACGCTCCATCTCTGAACGAATGTATTGAAAAAGGGCCTAACTTCATAGAGTTGATCCCTAGTTCGCTACTGAAGTTCAGAGAAAATGAGATCGGTGTGACGGCCGATGTAGAAAAAGCATTTCTTCAAATAAGTGTCAATCCTAGAGACCGTGATTTTCTGAGATTCCTTTGGTGGGAGGAGGAATGTACAGGGAAGGTAGAAGTGTTCCGTCACAATAGAGTTGTCTTTGGACTTGCATGTTCTCCGTTCCTATTGTCGGCAACCATCAAACTCCACTTGAACGAGTTGAAGAGACAAACAGTCGATAATAGTTCCTACTCAACTTCAACAATAGAAAGATTGGAAGAATGTTTTTATGTGGATAACTGTGCTATTAGTGTTAACAACAGAAATGACCTTCATTCATTCATGCGAGAGGCAAGCATAATAATGGATAAGGCATCTTTCAATCTCCGAGGGTGGGAGTATTCTCAGGATGGTACAGCTGAAAATCTTACTCATGTGCTAGGGCTCATTTGGAATAAAGGAGAAGATACCATTGAACTGAATCTAACTCATGTTAACGATTTCAAATATGATGTAATCACTAAAAGAGCTATACTAGGAGCTGCACATAAGGTGTTTGACCCTATTGGCTTCGCATGTCCGGTATTTCTCTGTCCAAAATTAATCTTGCAAGAACTATGGGCCACTGACTTGGGTTGGGACACCAGAGTAGACGAAACAACAAAGAGAAGATTCATGAAGTGGTTGGCAGAACTACCTCAGCTGTCTGAGATTAAGATTCCTAGATGTTTGATCGGTAGTGTCCAGTCGGTTGAAGATATATCTCTTCACGTGTTCTGCGATGCCAGTCAAACTGCGTATGCTGCAGTTATATTCTTGCGAATACAGAGGGTTGACAATATAGAGCTACGATTTGTACAAGCCAAGACAAGAGTGGCACCCAAGAAGAGTATCACCATACCACGCCTGGAATTATTAGCAGCTACAATAGGGGTTCGACTAGTGACGTCAGTACTGCCAACATTAACTGCAAAAGAAATCGTTACTTATTATTGGAGTGACTCGTCGACTGTGTTGTCCTGGATCAAGTTAGACGAACCTTGGGGGACCTTCGTGTGGAACAGAGTGCAAGAAATTCGAAGACTGTCCAGAATAGAACAGTGGCGGCATGTTCCAGGAACCATGAATCCGGCTGACCTGGCATCAAGGGGATGTAGCACAAAACAGTT
Source organism: Meconema thalassinum (assembly GCA_946902985.2). Taxonomy (NCBI): domain Eukaryota; kingdom Metazoa; phylum Arthropoda; class Insecta; order Orthoptera; family Tettigoniidae; genus Meconema; species Meconema thalassinum. The sequence continues at coordinate 95,615,342 of OX336400.1, read as the reverse complement.
ACTTCAACAGAGATGGTGGGAAGGGCCAAAATGGCTAAAACAATCTACTACACAATGGCCTAGCCCCGAAATTTCAACAAACGATGATGAAGTCTTCCAAGAAAGAAAAAAGAAAGTCAACACTATGACGGTGTTAGAAGACAAGTCCAATACCCAAGAATGGCACCTTGACTATTTCTCAAGTTTCCGTAGAACAGTTCGTATGATAGGATGGATCTTGAGGTTTCTGTATAATTGTCGACAGAAAAATAATAGAAGAACTGCCGAACTATCCATTGAAGAAACCACAGAAGCAGAAAAAGTCTTGATGAAGTTCATACAAAAGAAGTGTTTTGTTGGTGAAAAGGATGAAAGATTCAACTCACTATGTGTTTTCATGGATGATGAGGGAGTGATGAGACTGAAAACAAAAATTATATCGCGCAAAGATGATTATGCTTTCCGTTGTCCTGCTATCCTTCCTGCGAAGCATACAACAGTTCACGCTCTCATTAGGGAGAAGCACAAAGACTTATGTCATGCTGGAACCCAGATTCTGCTCAGTGGGCTCAGACAGAAATATTGGATCCTTGGAGGAAGGAGAACGGTGAAGGGTGCAATTAAAACATGTGTTGTCTGCAGGAGGTACCATGGAAAACATCTTGAAGCAGAACAAACTCATCTCCCCATAGACAGAGTAAGAGAAGCCTCAATTTTTGAAATAACAGGGGTCGACTTTGCCGGGCCTCTGATTTTGAAAGGTGGAGAGAAAGCCTGGGTCTGTCTGTTCACGTGTGCGGTTTTTCGTGCAGTACACCTGGAGCTAGTAACATCTTTGGCTACTGCAACATTCCTCGAAGCTTTTCGGCGCTTCGTGTCCAGACGTGGAAGGCAAATGATTGTCTATAGTGACAATGGGACAAACTTTCAAGGCACCTGCAATATGTTGGAGACAATTCAGTGGGATAAAATTGCTGAATATAGTTCTGTACACCAAATAAAATGGAAATTCAATCCTCCCACTGTAGCATGGTGGGGAGGATGGTGGGAGAGGCTGATTGGTGTCCTCAAACAAATGCTCAGGAAAGTTCTGGGAAAGTCATGTCTGTCGTACCAAGAAATGATGACTGTTCTGTGTGACATTGAAGCTGTCATGAATTCACGAACACTTACTTACCTGTCCAATGATGGAGAAGACTTGATGGCTATCACCCCTGCAATGTTCCTACAGGAAGTCAAGGAGATTGGAATGCCCGATATCGACATGATAGAGGACATAAAACTTGACAGAAGATTCAGGTACAGACAGAAAGTAAAGGAAACATTAAGGGTAAGATTCAGGAATGAATATCTTGGACAGCTAATACAGAAGAACCACATTAGGAAAAGTCATCACATACCCTGCGTAGGTGAAGTAGTACTGGTAGCCAGTGACAACACGAAGAGACTAGACTGGCCGCTGGCAAGAGTGACGGAGGTCATCCCTGGCAAAGGTGGTGTCGTGAGAGTTGTTCGCTTGGTGACTACAAAAGGAGAGCTACTGAGGCCAGTACAGAGGGTGTATCCACTTGAAGTGACATCTGGAGAAGATCATGCTTTAAGACTGCAAGTTGAGCGGAATGAAAATGAGAAGAAGGAGAAAAATCCAAAGACTGTTAAACCATCTACTAATACTTCTGATCTCATCAAAACCAGTAGTGGGAGAGTGGTGGTTAAACCAAAGAGATATTTTGAGTGACTTATTTATTTATGTGTTCATTTATTTTGTGAAAATATATGTGTTATGTTATTTTATTGTTTTGTTGAGTTGTTTCCACAACTCAAGGTGGGAGAATGTTGTGTTGGCAGTAAGCACAAGAGTGTAGTGCAGTATCTTTGACATAGTCTTTGATATCAGTGAAGTTCAGTGTCAAAAACAATATGGTGTGTGTCGTGTGAATTGTGAATCTTTCCACAACAAATAATAAAATATGCATTCTAGAGGAGTCTATGTGATTTATTAAGAAGTGAACCTAACACTGTTGTAGCTAGAAAATCTCCCACATATTGAGGAAAGTCCAAGAATTAACCATTTTTTGGCATCAAATTTTTGACATTTTAGACTTTACTGGGCAGGCAAAATATCCGCGTGTGAGCAAAGTCGTGAAAGCCATCCTACCAGCAGCTCATGGAAGCTCAGATGTGGAACGTGGATTTTCGGAATCAAGAAATCAACTTCCGGCAGATAGAGCCTCAATGGAAGAGTGCACCCTGAATGCTCAACTGAAAATTCATGACGGAATGAGGGTGTTCGGTGGGCGGGCTGAAGCGGTTCCCATCACAAAGCGCTTCTAAAAGCGGCATCTGGTGCTCACATCAAATATGAAAACTATTTAGAGGTTAAGAGCAAGGAGGCAGAGGATGAGCAAAGGAAAAAGGAAGAGGCGGAGGACATTCGGCGCAAGCAAGAAGAGCAGGAAAAAACTCAAGTTAAAGAAAGAAAGGAGATAGGAAAATTCAGGAAGGCAAAAGAAGTGGAATTGATGAGGCCAACCAAAAGCTAAAAGCTGCTTTGGTAAAGGGTGATCTGAAAAGTGCAAAAATTGCCAAGGTATGCTAGAAGGTGCCCGCAGGATGCGATCCCGGGCTGAAGATCTCCGCAAAAAGCAGGCAGAGCCACTAAGGAAGAAAGTCAAGAAATGCACCTCCAACCTACTTGAAAAGCTCTTCAAGAATCCTGGGAAACGACGGCGCGATGAAAACAGCGACGATCCAGATGACCTCGACACTTGAATTTATTTTTAAGACTGATGACAACTTGTGAATTTTATCTTAAGACTGATGATATCTCCTTTTTTTTTATGTGGCAGTACAACAGTATTATTTGTTTTAGGTGTTTTTTTTTTCTAGTAAGGAGTGCATTGTGGCATAAACAATGTTTTATCTTAAGACTAATCATCATCATCATCATCTTGCACAGTTTCCAGCCACTGGCCGGGTCTGTTTGGAACACAAGCCTCTCCAACGTCTTCTGTCTTCCCACCATCTCTCAGCCTCCACCCTTGTCCAGTCTTCTCCTCTCTTCTTCACGCTTTCTTCCACCCCCTTCAGCCACCTGTCTCTCGGTCTTCCTCTCGGTCTCTTTCCTTCCCACTTCGTCTCATGTACCCTCCTGGGTATCCTCTTCTCCTCCATTCGTTTTACATGTCCATACCATCTAAGTCTAGATTTCTCTATATCATCCTGCAATGGTTCCTCCTTCATTAATTCTCTGGTCCTCTCATTTCTTATTCTGTCCATCTTTGTAGCTCCAATACTGCTTCTCAAGAACCTCATCTCACTGGCCTGTATTTTGCTCTTCTCCCTTCCTTTCATAACCCAGGTCTCCGAGGCATACGTCAGGATAGGGACATAGTACGTCCGATATATGATCTCTTTGCTGTTCTGAGGGACATCCTTGCTCCATAACATGCTTCTCACACTCCTCCGGAATGCTTCTGCCTGTCTCCGTTTCTTCCATTATCTTGTATCAGGCTTCCCAGATACTTGAAACTCTCCACTTTCTTCAGCTGTTCCCCACCAATTGTTATTCCCGTTGTGGTTCTTTCCTTCTACCTTGTTGTGATCACCACCTCACTTTTATTTATGCTAAATTTCATCCCATATCCTTGTATTATTCCTTCCCACACGTCCAACTGTTCCTGTACTGTGCCCAACTCTAGGAATGGGTATTCCAAGTTTCAGACACCTAGATATCAAGGGAAAGGCTGTAGCCGCTTTTGAAAGTTCAGATATTTGAATATCGCGCTACATTGCTTCGAGAAGCATTTAGAAGAATTTTACCGATAGTTGGATGTCAAGTGACGTAGCGAGTAACAGCAGAGGTGGAGGCTATTTATTGATTAAATAGTTAACTACGGAGTAGAGCCTTGAGACTGGGATCAGATTACTGGCACGGCCAAATAAAAGAGAATGCAATTAGTATCAAGTAAATCGGACCAGGGATTCAAGAGATATGAGGATTTCTAGATATCAGGCGATGACGCGTGACCCTGACCGTTTTTGTATAAAAGCCAGCTGGAGCAGGCATAGGTAGCTCACTTCAACACAAGCACTTGGCAAGCAAGTTGCGTCTACGCTGAGCCAAGGCACATGGTTGCCGAATCTACGCAGAAGTTCTTTTCAAATCGTGATAGTCACGAGAAGTGCTGCGCAAACGAGTTGGAACTTAGTAAGTTTCTGGTGAGGAGAATCACTGAGGTGATTGTTTTTCTACAGACATTGGTGGAAATATTTATATATATTTCTAAAAGGACATATGCTAGACTTTGTCTAGAAAATAGTATTTTGTCACAGTCCAGTAGTAACTTAATACTTGGATGTTTAAATCCATTCAGTCAGTTTTTCATATTTTGTAACTAGTTAACCACTTCGATCTGTCAGTACAGTGAAGACTAGTCTATAACGGTGGCGTTCATTAGTCTACGCAAGGGAAACTGCAAGTTGTCTAGCGCATGGCAGATGGTGATATTAATAAACCATGCCCAGGGAACGATCTTCAGAACAGCCGTTAATTGCTTAGACTGTCAGTGTTTTTCTTGTACTGATGAGATTACAGTGAGTTATGTTACAACTGACATATTTAAGAAGAGATCACTTAGATCTGACCCTATTTCAACAAACTGTTATGGCTTTGATAGAAGCTCATATTAAAATGGAACCACAATTTATTCAAACGTCGAAAGATACTACCACTATGTCTGACTAGACGATTTGTGGGTCTACAATGGCGGCCGATACAAGGATTATACGTGCTTGTCCGATAGGGCATGTCTACGGATAAATCTGGTACAGACCAGGTTTACTACACTTCAAGACCATCAAGAAATGTAAGCCACATTTGAATTATATTATGCCTAGCTAATTGGAACAAACTATTTTTCTGCAGATGACCAACACATTTTTTTCGTCGTATTTAAAACTTGCAATGATTTACGCAAGACTTATTAGAGTTATTCTGAGCATTTTCAGCACTCAGAACAGTTTAGGATCGATGACCGAGCATTTCGAGCATTTATTTGAATTTTTCATATTTTTGGGAAATCACGGTAATCAGCCGATGTAACTGTAAAAGTTAAATTTATTTTTGTTGAGGAATGGATATTTTTTCCATATTCGAAGGTTCGAACATGTGGATTCTCACATAATGAGATGATAATTAAACACATTTAAAATGATATAACAAATAATAATAATAATAATCCACTAATAATAATAATAATAATTTTTATAATTTTTCTAAATAATTCTTGGATATTATATTTTATAATAATCATATGTATTGAGAAAGAGCCTATGAAGTAGTTTAATCATTTCTAGTCTGGAACAGGAGATTTTCCGAAGGAGAGTGGTTAGCGCAAGCCCGCATTCAACCAACATTTCAGTTCTGGTTGAACAGTTGATATTTGCAATGAGCAAAGTACATTTTTCAGATAACACGGAGAGGCATGAAACGGGAAGCAATTGATATTTGTATCAAATAGGATATTTTTGTATTTATATAAAATCATGACGTAAATACACTCGAAAGTGAAATAAAGATTTTCATAAGTATGGTAAATTCACGCGTTAAACTGAATGGTAAAATAAAATAAACTTGTCAGTTTATTAATCTTCCAGTGTTGATAACAAGCAGAGGCTTGATTTATTGTATAAATTTTGGGAAGATAATTTATGTGTGTGGAGTAGTTGAAATGCCATTCCCAGGTGCGCATGTTTAAGTCGCAGGAATGAAGAGGTTTTTTCGAGCATCAATCAAATAGCAGGTTCGATGGCTCAGGTTTATAGTAGGAGTATTGAAGCCACACATTTCGTCGTATGAATGACCCGAAGGTTATTTCTTTAAAACCATCAGTTCTTATTTCAACCTTGTTTACGAATTCCATTTAGACTTTGATTTTGCTAGAACCCGGATTTGTCATGATAGTAGTTTATTCTTCTTCAGAGGAAGACCTTTGCCGTTGTTGTTGTAATATTGTGTTCTTACACAAATAATAGAATGGGCCACTGCCAATTAAAAATAATTCTTTAACCACGAATAATTTGAAGGATATTTTCAATCCTAGTGCCATGAACTAAATGAATTTATTATGAAACTACAATTCTAATTTCCGCATTCTGTCGAAGAATTGCAAGTTGTAAAAGTTGCTAAGAAATGGCCATAAATATAAATATTTTTTTTTCATAATGATTCCAAGTGGAAAATTGAATAGTTGAATGGTTCAACCATTTATTGATCAAGTTGATGATTCAGAAATCATGTATTTTGTTTGGAACTTGAAGTTCATAATCGAGTCACTTCTCGAATGTTTAATGTCAGAAGAACAATTAATTGTTGTTGTGCTTCGCACAAGTTCTTCGATGCTATGCTCAAGGTCAACTTCATTTCAGATGTTATTAATATGTGTTATTAATTTGTGTTGCTACGATGATAATAATTTTTTCGACGATATATTTTTGAAACTGGAAAAACAAGTGAAAGTTTAAAATTCTATAAACATTTATTCTACGAGTGTTAATATCATGTAAATAGTCAAACAGTGATCTACGTTATTTCCAGTATAGACAATTCATTTTGAGCTGGAATTAAATGTTAATAATTTTGGAACACAGTCCACAGGACTATTAATCGGACTTGTGTTTCCAAAAAGATTGTCAAATGTGTTTGGAAGATTTCTGTATATTGTGTGTAAATAAGAGTGTGGATCGCCACACGTGGATGATGCTGCTTTGAGCATTTTTGCAGTCAGATTTTAACTTTAAAATAAACTGAGATAATTTTACCAGATGTGTTTCACCCAATTAAATCTCCTTCTATCCTTATTGTTGCATTGAGCCAAAAATCAGCAAAGCATTTTTTATAAATTTGATGTCGTTTTTGCGATTTGCTTTAACCCATCTGGCGCTCCGGGATATTTTGACTCTCGTGCTGACTGATTATTGGTAAAATGCATATGTGGTCGTGCGGACTCCGGTCTAAACGGGCACATAAAATAAGATAGAGAGAGAAATGGCTTCGAACGTGGGTCCCGATTTAGACATGGTCAATCGCATGCCGATTTGAAATTGTGATAATTTTTATAGAAATATTTTGGGAGTTGAGAGATGTCTGGTTTGGATGAATAAATTAATAGGAAACCCAATTAGTGGGGAAACTTAAAAATTTAACTTGGTTAATAATTAGAATGGGTTTGATTATTTTTGATAATGGCTTAACCATTAGGGCGTCAAGTAAATTCAGTAGTAAACGTTCGATGACTGGACATACACATTATTAGAATCCAGGTGGAGGATATTTGAGTACTTGCATATTTTCTTGTGATATTGTGGTAAATGTAATTCGTAAAAGTAGAGACTTTTGTTTTTCCATCACGTCGATATTAGGACAAATCTCATTTTATTATAGTGTTCCAATTAGCTATTCATATTTCTTGTTCTAGTTATAAGCTTGTGTTTGCCACTGTTGTATACCCCTAAGTTTTGAATAATAATTGAAATTATGGAAGAAATGATGAGGATGATGAGGAGTTTGGAGGAGAGTTCTAAAGAGGCTGGACTACGTGTAGCAGCCATTATGAAAGAAAATACTGAGGCTTTGGAAAAGAAACTTAAAGAAAATTCTGATAAACTTAAAGAAAGTTTAAACGATAAACTTAAAGAAAATTCTGATTCTTTAGAAAGTAAACTTAAAGAAAATTCTGATAATTTGAAAGAAAGTTTAGATGATAAACTTAAAGAAAATTCTGATTCTTTAGAAAATAAACTTAGAGAAAGTTCTGATTCTTTAAAAGGTAACTTGAAAGAAAGTTTAGAGGATAAACTCAAAGAAAATTCCGATTTGTTAGAGAGCAGGTTAAAAGATAACTTAAAGGAAAATTTAAACAGTAAATTTAATTCAATGGAAAGTAAATTTAAAGAAAATTCTGATATTTTGAAAATGACACTTGAAAGTAAAATGAATAAATTATGCGATAAAACACATGAGCTCGAAACTTCATTAGCTACTAACGCAAGTTTAATGGACGAAAAATTTCGCGATGCCGATCTTCGATCCCAAAGCTTAGCTGATAGGATAGAACATGGTCTTAGGAAAGTTGGTGAAGACATGGTCAACCTGGAAGTCAGAGTGAAGAAGGAGAGTAACGAGATGGGAATTCTAGTTGTTCAACGTTTAACGGAACAATTCAAGGAACTTGTCATGGGAGAAATAAGAGAAGGTGTGATTAATGAGTTGCAAACTGAAATCAAAACCACAGTTGTCAATGAAATTAAAGACACACTCAAGCTGGAGAATCAAGAGGGAATCAAGGAGATTAGGGAATCTTTGTCATCCCATATTGAAGTAATTGCCAAGGATATCCAAGCAACTCAGAAGGACATATCAGATATGACAGGGTCATTGAAAAGTCATGAGGCTGTTATGAACCAGATATCCATTGATGTTAAGGACAATTGTAAAGAAACTGAAGCAATTAAGAAGATGGCAGAAGAAAACCAGAAGGAACTTGAGGCTATGAAAACTCAAATAAAGGATGAGAAACAGTCTGATCATCTTTTGAAAATGCCAAATGTACGGGGAAAGGAACAGATACAGATAAATCTAGGAGCAGCTAGAGAGACTGAAAGACAGGATGAGGTCAGGACAGTATTTCAATCCAACCCCATAACTGTATTTAAGAATATAGAAGATAAGCCTTCTAAATTTTCAGGGCGAGATTCTGTAACACCCGTGGAATTTTTGAGAGAAGCAGGTGATTACCTGAAAGATTCTAAGATCCCTAAAGAAAGACAGATCCGAGTGATAGGGAAGTTCTTGGAAGGTCCTGCACTTCTGTGGTTTAGAGCATTTAGATCCACTCTAACCACTTTTGAGGAGTTTTCTCGTGGGCTATTGAAGAAGTTTTGGTCCCCGGAAACCCAACAGCAAGTCAGAGCAGAGTTATATTCGAAGAGATTCTCGACGTCACAACCTACTCGATACTCTACGTACTTTTCTGGACAGCTGTCTAAACTCCAACATTTAGATCCGCCGATGCCAGATAACGAGTTGATTACTGCATTGATACGTCAGTTTCCAGCAGACGTCCAGAGGACTTTGATCGCTGCTGATATCTATAATATGGAACAATTTGATGAAGTATTACAGAAGCTGGATCATACAAACGCTCAATTCTTCCATCAGAAGGGAGTAAAGAATAACAACGCTGTGTATGCTGTTATGGCTGATAGTTATTCTCAGACACCTCGAGAGATTCGAGAGGAGCGAGAAGAGAAATCGCCGAGGGAAGATCCAAATAAGAGAGGATGGAACCAGTACAGTAACAGATACAGTTACAAACCATATGAGAGACCAGATGGTGGTAATCGATACAATACTCGATGGAGAAGACCACGAGATAGTCAAGGAAGGTACCAGGAAAGAAGATCCTATGGTAGAAACAACTATAATAACAGAGGGAATGTAGATACTCGTCAGTCCAATGAAGAGTTTAACAAGGAGACGAGGAAAAATTTGGAAGCAAGACACCAAGATAACTTGCAATTTTTGGAGCAGAGGCCCAATGAACCAGGTCCATCGGGAACACAACAATCCCGGGGGAATGGTAATGAAAAAAAAAAAAAAACTTCGAATTCACAGTAGAAGATAGAATTTTGAATACTTTCACTTCCAGAATTATTAAATAGCAAGCAGAGGATGATGACTTAATTCAACAGAATGACGAACGAAAAGAAATGGGTACGAGAATTAGAATGCCAATCATATCATGCGAAGTATTCGGTATGCCTGTCGATACTTTGATCGATACTGGGGCTATGCTTTGTCTGGTGAGTGAGAAGCTTTATATTCTGTGGAAGCTCAAGGAGAATTTAGAAGAGATTCCAGTATCAGGAATTAAGATCCAAGGAATAATACCCAATAAAATATCTCTGTGTAAAACACAATTATACTTATGTATTACGATTGGAGGACATGATTTCCGACATGTATTTGTTGTAATGAAGGACATGGCTTTTGACATGATATTGGGAGCAGATTTCATTCAGAAATATCAAGCAGTGATAGATATGAAGACAGAGACGATCAGATTTAAGAATACCGAAGAGATTAACTTCGAGGGAAAAGAAGAGGAAGACATCGAGGGAGATGCTCAATGGTCTCTGATTTTTCATGAAGCTGAAGGAAGAGGAGTCTACACTGAGAAGGAGTCCCCAGAGCTAGGGAAAATTTTGGAAGAGTATCACGATATTTTTGATATTAACCCTGGTGAAATTGAAGATTTTGAATATTGTGGAGGTAAACAATAATGGAAGCTATGAAGTAGCCAATACACGAACTGGTAACATCGTGGGAACTTACAATGCATCGAATCTGAAGATTTATTATTCAAGAACCAGATGATTTAATGTGTGGATAGGAAAAATAAAAATTTTTCAATTTTTATTTTTTGCTAGGTGTGGGGTGGATGTGCCCAACTCTAGGAATGGGTATTCCAAGTTTCAGACACCTAGATATCAAGGGAAAGGCTGTAGCCGCTTTTGAAAGTTCAGATATTTGAATATCGCGCTACATTGCTTCGAGAAGCATTTAGAAGAATTTTACCGATAGTTGGATGTCAAGTGACGTAGCGAGTAACAGCAGAGGTGGAGGCTATTTATTGATTAAATAGTTAACTACGGAGTAGAGACTTGAGACTGGGATCAGATTACTGGCACGGCCAAATAAAAGAGAATGCAATTAGTATCAAGTAAATCGGACCAGGGATTCAAGAGATATGAGGATTTCTAGATATCAGGCGATGACGCGTGACCCTGACCGTTTTTGTATAAAAGCCAGCTGGAGCAGGCATAGGTAGCTCACTTCAACACAAGCACTTGGCAAGCAAGTTGCGTCTACGCTGAGCTAAGGCACATGGTTGCCGAATCTACGCAGAAGTTCTTTTCAAATCGTGATAGTCACGAGAAGTGCTGCGCAAACGAGTTGGAACTTAGTAAGTTTCTGGTGAGGAGAATCACTGAGGTGATTGTTTTTCTACAGACATTGGTGGAAATATTTATATTTCTAAAAGGACATATGCTAGACTTTGTCTAGAAAATAGTATTTTGTCACAGTCCAGTAGTAACTTAATACTTGGATGTTTAAATCCATTCAGTCAGTTTTTCATATTTTGTAACTAGTTAACCACTTCGATCTGTCAGTACAGTGAAGACTAGTCTATAACGGTGGCGTTCATTAGTCTACGCAAGGGAAACTGCAAGTTGTCTAGCGCATGGCAGATGGTGATATTAATAAACCATGCCCAGGGAACGATCTTCAGAACAGCCGTTAATTGCTTAGACTGTCAGTGTTTTTCTTGTACTGATGAGATTACAGTGAGTTATGTTACAACTGACATATTTAAGAAGAGATCACTTAGATCTGACCCTATTTCAACAAACTGTTATGGCTTTGATAGAAGCTCATATTAAAATGGAACCACAATTTATTCAAACGTCGAAAGATACTACCACTATGTCTGACTAGACGATTTGTGGGTCTACAATGGCGGCCGATACAAGGATTATACGTGCTTGTCCGATAGGGCATGTCTACGGATAAATCTGGTACAGACCAGGTTTACTACACTTCAAGACCATCAAGAAATGTAAGCCACATTTGAATTATATTATGCCTAGCTAATTGGAACAAACTATTTTTCTGCAGATGACCAACACATTTTTTTCGTCGTATTTAAAACTTGCAATGATTTACGCAAGACTTATTAGAGTTATTCTGAGCATTTTCAGCACTCAGAACAGTTTAGGATCGATGACCGAGCATTTCGAGCATTTATTTGAATTTTTCATATTTTTGGGAAATCACGGTAATCAGCCGATGTAACTGTAAAAGTTAAATTTATTTTTGTTGAGGAATGGATATTTTTTCCATATTCGAAGGTTCGAACATGTGGATTCTCACATAATGAGATGATAATTAAACACATTTAAAATGATATAACAAATAATAATAATAATAATCCACTAATAATAATAATAATAATTTTTATAATTTTTCTAAATAATTCTTGGATATTATATTTTATAATAATCATATGTATTGAGAAAGAGCCTATGAAGTAGTTTAATCATTTCTAGTCTGGAACAGGAGATTTTCCGAAGGAGAGTGGTTAGCGCAAGCCCGCATTCAACCAACATTTCAGTTCTGGTTGAACAGTTGATATTTGCAATGAGCAAAGTACATTTTTCAGATAACACGGAGAGGCATGAAACGGGAAGCAATTGATATTTGTATCAAATAGGATATTTTTGTATTTATATAAAATCATGACGTAAATACACTCGAAAGTGAAATAAAGATTTTCATAAGTATGGTAAATTCACGCGTTAAACTGAATGGTAAAATAAAATAAACTTGTCAGTTTATTAATCTTCCAGTGTTGATAACAAGCAGAGGCTTGATTTATTGTATAAATTTTGGGAAGATAATTTATGTGTGTGGAGTAGTTGAAATGCCATTCCCAGGTGCGCATGTTTAAGTCGCAGGAATGAAGAGGTTTTTTCGAGCATCAATCAAATAGCAGGTTCGATGGCTCAGGTTTATAGTAGGAGTATTGAAGCCACACATTTCGTCGTATGAATGACCCGAAGGTTATTTCTTTAAAACCATCAGTTCTTATTTCAACCTTGTTTACGAATTCCATTTAGACTTTGATTTTTCTAGAACCCGGATTTGTCATGATAGTAGTTTATTCTTCTTCAGAGGAAGACCTTTGCCGTTGTTGTTGTAATATTGTGTTCTTACACAAATAATAGAATGGGCCACTGCCAATTAAAAATAATTCTTTAACCACGAATAATTTGAAGGATATTTTCAATCCTAGTGCCATGAACTAAATGAATTTATTATGAAACTACAATTCTAATTTCCGCATTCTGTCGAAGAATTGCAAGTTGTAAAAGTTGCTAAGAAATGGCCATAAATATAAATATTTTTTTTTCATAATGATTCCAAGTGGAAAATTGAATAGTTGAATGGTTCAACCATTTATTGATCAAGTTGATGATTCAGAAATCATGTATTTTGTTTGGAACTTGAAGTTCATAATCGAGTCACTTCTCGAATGTTTAATGTCAGAAGAACAATTAATTGTTGTTGTGCTTCGCACAAGTTCTTCGATTCTATGCTCAAGGTCAACTTCATTTCAGATGTTATTAATATGTGTTATTAATTTGTGTTGCTACGATGATAATAATTTTTTCGACGATATATTTTTGAAACTGGAAAAACAAGTGAAAGTTTAAAATTCTATAAACATTTATTCTACGAGTGTTAATATCATGTAAATAGTCAAACAGTGATCTACGTTATTTCCAGTATAGACAATTCATTTTGAGCTGGAATTAAATGTTAATAATTTTGGAACACAGTCCACAGGACTATTAATCGGACTTGTGTTTCCAAAAAGATTGTCAAATGTGTTTGGAAGATTTCTGTATATTGTGTGTAAATAAGAGTGTGGATCGCCACACGTGGATGATGCTGCTTTGAGCATTTTTGCAGTCAGATTTTAACTTTAAAATAAACTGAGATAATTTTACCAGATGTGTTTCACCCAATTAAATCTCCTTCTATCCTTATTGTTGCATTGAGCCAAAAATCAGCAAAGCATTTTTTATAAATTTGATGTCGTTTTTGCGATTTGCTTTAACCCATCTGGCGCTCCGGGATATTTTGACTCTCGTGCTGACTGATTATTGGTAAAATGCATATGTGGTCGTGCGGACTCCGGTCTAAACGGGCACATAAAATAAGATAGAGAGAGAAATGGCTTCGAACGTGGGTCCCGATTTAGACATGGTCAATCGCATGCCGATTTGAAATTGTGATAATTTTTATAGAAATATTTTGGGAGTTGAGAGATGTCTGGTTTGGATGAATAAATTAATAGGAAACCCAATTAGTGGGGAAACTTAAAAATTTAACTTGGTTAATAATTAGAATGGGTTTGATTATTTTTGATAATGGCTTAACCATTAGGGCGTCAAGTAAATTCAGTAGTAAACGTTCGATGACTGGACATACACATTATTAGAATCCAGGTGGAGGATATTTGAGTACTTGCATATTTTCTTGTGATATTGTGGTAAATGTAATTCGTAAAAGTAGAGACTTTTGTTTTTCCATCACGTCGATATTAGGACAAATCTCATTTTATTATAGTGTTCCAATTAGCTATTCATATTTCTTGTTCTAGTTATAAGCTTGTGTTTGCCACTGTTGTATACCCCTAAGTTTTGAATAATAATTGAAATTATGGAAGAAATGATGAGGATGATGAGGAGTTTGGAGGAGAGTTCAAAAGAGGCTGGACTACGTGTAGCAGCCATTATGAAAGAAAATACTGAGGCTTTGGAAAAGAAACTTAAAGAAAATTCTGATAAACTTAAAGAAAGTTTAAACGATAAACTTAAAGAAAATTCTGATTCTTTAGAAAGTAAACTTAAAGAAAATTCTGATAATTTGAAAGAAAGTTTAGATGATAAACTTAAAGAAAATTCTGATTCTTTAGAAAATAAACTTAGAGAAAGTTCTGATTCTTTAAAAGGTAACTTGAAAGAAAGTTTAGAGGATAAACTCAAATAAAATTCCGATTTGTTAGAGAGCAGGTTAAAAGATAACTTAAAGGAAAATTTAAACAGTAAATTTAATTCAATGGAAAGTAAATTTAAAGAAAATTCTGATATTTTGAAAATGACACTTGAAAGTAAAATGAATAAATTATGCGATAAAACACATGAGCTCGAAACTTCATTAGCTACTAACGCAAGTTTAATGGACGAAAAATTTCGCGATGCCGATCTTCGATCCCAAAGCTTAGCTGATAGGATAGAACATGGTCTTAGGAAAGTTGGTGAAGACATGGTCAACCTGGAAGTCAGAGTGAAGAAGGAGAGTAACGAGATGGGAATTCTAGTTGTTCAACGTTTAACGGAACAATTCAAGGAACTTGTCATGGGAGAAATAAGAGAAGGTGTGATTAATGAGTTGCAAACTGAAATCAAAACCACAGTTGTCAATGAAATTAAAGACACACTCAAGCTGGAGAATCAAGAGGGAATCAAGGAGATTAGGGAATCTTTGTCATCCCATATTGAAGTAATTGCCAAGGATATCCAAGCAACTCAGAAGGACATATCAGATATGACAGGGTCATTGAAAAGTCATGAGGCTGTTATGAACCAGATATCCATTGATGTTAAGGACAATTGTAAAGAAACTGAAGCAATTAAGAAGATGGCAGAAGAAAACCAGAAGGAACTTGAGGCTATGAAAACTCAAATAAAGGATGAGAAACAGTCTGATCATCTTTTGAAAATGCCAAATGTACGGGGAAAGGAACAGATACAGATAAATCTAGGAGCAGCTAGAGAGACTGAAAGACAGGATGAGGTCAGGACAGTATTTCAATCCAACCCCATAACTGTATTTAAGAATATAGAAGATAAGCCTTCTAAATTTTCAGGGCGAGATTCTGTAACACCCGTGGAATTTTTGAGAGAAGCAGGTGATTACCTGAAAGATTCTAAGATCCCTAAAGAAAGACAGATCCGAGTGATAGGGAAGTTCTTGGAAGGTCCTGCACTTCTGTGGTTTAGAGCATTTAGATCCACTCTAACCACTTTTGAGGAGTTTTCTCGTGGGCTATTGAAGAAGTTTTGGTCCCCGGAAACCCAACAGCAAGTCAGAGCAGAGTTATATTCGAAGAGATTCTCGACGTCACAACCTACTCGATACTCTACGTACTTTTCTGGACAGCTGTCTAAACTCCAACATTTAGATCCGCCGATGCCAGATAACGAGTTGATTACTGCATTGATACGTCAGTTTCCAGCAGACGTCCAGAGGACTTTGATCGCTGCTGATATCTATAATATGGAACAATTTGATGAAGTATTACAGAAGCTGGATCATACAAACGCTCAATTCTTCCATCAGAAGGGAGTAAAGAATAACAACGCTGTGTATGCTGTTATGGCTGATAGTTATTCTCAGACACCTCGAGAGATTCGAGAGGAGCGAGAAGAGAAATCGCCGAGGGAAGATCCAAATAAGAGAGGATGGAACCAGTACAGTAACAGATACAGTTACAAACCATATGAGAGACCAGATGGTGGTAATCGATACAATACTCGATGGAGAAGACCACGAGATAGTCAAGGAAGGTACCAGGAAAGAAGATCCTATGGTAGAAACAACTATAATAACAGAGGGAATGTAGATACTCGTCAGTCCAATGAAGAGTTTAACAAGGAGACGAGGAAAAATTTGGAAGCAAGACACCAAGATAACTTGCAATTTTTGGAGCAGAGGCCCAATGAACCAGGTCCATCGGGAACACAACAATCCCGGGGGAATGGTAATGAAAAAAAAAAAAAAACTTCGAATTCACAGTAGAAGATAGAATTTTGAATACTTTCACTTCCAGAATTATTAAATAGCAAGCAGAGGATGATGACTTAATTCAACAGAATGACGAACGAAAAGAAATGGGTACGAGAATTAGAATGCCAATCATATCATGCGAAGTATTCGGTATGCCTGTCGATACTTTGATCGATACTGGGGCTATGCTTTGTCTGGTGAGTGAGAAGCTTTATATTCTGTGGAAGCTCAAGGAGAATTTAGAAGAGATTCCAGTATCAGGAATTAAGATCCAAGGAATAATACCCAATAAAATATCTCTGTGTAAAACACAATTATACTTATGTATTACGATTGGAGGACATGATTTCCGACATGTATTTGTTGTAATGAAGGACATGGCTTTTGACATGATATTGGGAGCAGATTTCATTCAGAAATATCAAGCAGTGATAGATATGAAGACAGAGACGATCAGATTTAAGAATACCGAAGAGATTAACTTCGAGGGAAAAGAAGAGGAAGACATCGAGGGAGATGCTCAATGGTCTCTGATTTTTCATGAAGCTGAAGGAAGAGAAGTCTACACTGAGAAGGAGTCCCCAGAGCTAGGGAAAATTTTGGAAGAGTATCACGATATTTTTGATATTAACCCTGGTGAAATTGAAGATTTTGAATATTGTGGAGGTAAACAATAATGGAAGCTATGAAGTAGCCAATACACGAACTGGTAACATCGTGGGAACTTACAATGCATCGAATCTGAAGATTTATTATTCAAGAACCAGATGATTTAATGTGTAGATAGGAAAAATAAAAATTTTTCAATTTTTATTTTTTGCTAGGTGTGGGGTGGATGTGCCCAACTCTAGGAATGGGTATTCCAAGTTTCAGACACCTAGATATCAAGGGAAAGGCTGTAGCCGCTTTTGAAAGTTCAGATATTTGAATATCGCGCTACATTGCTTCGAGAAGCATTTAGAAGAATTTTACCGATAGTTGGATGTCAAGTGACGTAGCGAGTAACAGCAGAGGTGGAGGCTATTTATTGATTAAATAGTTAACTACGGAGTAGAGACTTGAGACTGGGATCAGATTACTGGCACGGCCAAATAAAAGAGAATGCAATTAGTATCAAGTAAATCGGACCAGGGATTCAAGAGATATCGCCGTGCCAGTGCAAGACCACGATAAGTGCAAATTTTTCAATTTTTATTTTTTTACAGCAAGCAGTGTATTTTAATGTGATCTTCAATGTAAAAGTGCAAAAATTGCAAAATTTATATAATTGGGCCCTTGAAGTAAAATGAATTGGTTTTGCATTGGAGTATTTTTTTAAAGATGTTCCGTGCTAAACAGCGTCATCTGCAGATGGATCGGTTTTACACTGGAAATTGAAAGAGAATTCATTTACCTTCAGTGCAAGACCACGATATCTGCAATGACTATATTCCTGATACCAGTAGTTCAGAAGAGGAAGATACCTATGATGATAACAAACCAGACAAGATGAGTATACAAGACAAAGAACTACCATCAACTACCAAAGAACTCAAAAGCTCTGAAACTTCAGCATTTCCTTTGAAGGAAAGTTTCGTTAACGAAACATCAGACATCTGTGTTCCTTTGGGAAGTGCCAACTTAGTGAGCAACTGTGAAGGATCAGGCTCAACAACAACAGAAGCAGCAGCAGCATCACCACCTCAGAAAGACAGACGCCCGAAGAAGCGTCATCGTCAAGAACATAAATAGGCTCGAAACATAAGAAAACTTAAAGTACATACAGGACAGTTAGTAAACAAGAAAAATGGTACCTGTAGGAAGGATAAAACATTAGAGAAAGGATGCCAAGGAAACTGCAATTTTAAATGTCCACTTTCAGAGGAGGACAGGATTTCAATCATTAAGAGCTTCTGGGATCTTGGAGATCTGAACAGGCAGTGACAATTTATTAGTCATAACACCACGCAAGTAAAGCCGTAATATCGAAGAATCACTCCTGGAGGTGGAAGGTCTTGCAACATGAATTAGGTACAGTTTAACCATAAGAGGAGATAGAATAAAGGTTTGCAAGAAGACGTTCATGGGTACCCTTGGCGTGGGAAACACCATGATTTCTACAGTTATTTCCAAGAACAAGGATGGTTTTCTTGAAGAAGAAAGAAGGGGGAAAGTGTGGAAAGCAAAAGAAGCTACCCCCAATGATAAGGGAAGGAGTGAGGCAACACATCAATTCAATTCCAAAAATGGAGTCCCATTACATTCGAGCTGATACAACACGAGAGTATTTTGAAGGTTCGTTGGATATCCACATTAATGTAAGTTAGAAAATGAACCGATTGCAAAGAAGCACGTACACGAAACAATATTTAATACGGAATTCAACATCGGGTTTCATAGACCTAAGAAGGATCTGTGAAGAATATAAGAATTCTACTGAAGAAGGAAAGCGAAAACTTAAAGACAAATATGAAAGACATCATGCAGAAAGAAACAATGAGACGGGAGAAAGGAACTGATATTCATCAGGCCACTGAGGAAAACCGTGGAGTGGTGGCTGTGTTTGATTTTCAAGCTGATACACCTCTGTCAAGTGGTGAAATATCAAGCTTTTATTATAAAAGGAAACTTAATTTATTTAAATTCACTATTTACGAAGCAGTCTCTAAAATTGGAAGATGCTGCATGTGGCACGAAGGTCAAGCTGGAAGAGGGGCAAATGAAGTTGGTAGCTGCATAATAGAGTTTCTCAAAGAATACCCAAATCAAGAAGTGAAGAACAAATTCGTGTTATCTGCATACTTTAACGCTGTTCTAAAGTTAGAAATTCCGTCTATTCAACATACGTTTTTGGTAGTAGGACATACACAAAATGAGGGAGACGCTATGCACTCTCGCATAGTATATGAGAAGAAAAGAGCTCTGAAATCCGGTCCTATTTACGTTCCCCTTCAGGTTGCTACTATCGCAAGTCTTGCAGAAAGGACTGAGAAACCTTACCTTGTAAGACAAAATAATGGAAATAACTGACTTCATAGATTGCAAGTCATTATGCAATGACCTCGGCAACAATTTTTCCATCAAGTTTCGTGGAATGCTGTCAGTGAGATAATGGTGAAGAAGAATTCCCCTGGGGTGTTCTTTTATAAAACTTCCTACCACGAAAAGCAATATAAACTAGTGCATATTAACAGAAAGAAAAAGAGGAGCAGTCCACATCAACATCCCGAACCTCTCAAACTCAAACCAGCTTATAGAAAGTCTCCAAAAATATCAGCTAGCAAGAAGAAAGACCTTATTTCACTCTGTGCAAAAAAACTAATACCGAAGACGCATCACCCATTCTTCGTTACTTTGGAAGCGGAAAAGGACTGAGGTTCTGACTATTGAAGCAAATGACGTGCTCATGCTGAACTTGTGAACTATTTTCCAGCATTCATTCCATCTTTGGCCTCAGGGTGCCTATTTTCAATAACAAGTGTTTTTTTATTTAAAATTATTATTGTATTTAGAATTGTGTATAGAATGTTCAAAAATAGCAGTAAACTAGGGAAAAAATGAAACTGAAGTGTTGGTATTGATTAATTGTCTAACAATTTTCACAGAACAGTCAGTGCGAGACCACGACATCTGCATTTTAGCCCTTTTTGTGGGCCTTAATTACAAAATTTATAATTTTAATTAAAAGGAGATGGTACGCTATGCAATCAACCGAAACATATCCAAAATTTTAAATTCTCTATATATTTTCACACTGTCAAATGGCTAATACAAAGTTATAGAAAACTTCAAACTCGTTTTTCTCAATAAAATGATTTTTGCAGATATCGTAGTCTTGCACTGGCACGGCGATATGAGGATTTCTAGATATCAGGCGATGACGCGTGACCCTGACCGTTTTTGTATAAAAGCCAGCTGGAGCAGGCATAGGTAGCTCACTTCAACACAAGCACTTGGCAAGCAAGTTGCGTCTACGCTGAGCCAAGGCACATGGTTGCCGAATCTACGCAGAAGTTCTTTTCAAATCGTGATAGTCACGAGAAGTGCTGCGCAAACGAGTTGGAACTTAGTAAGTTTCTGGTGAGGAGAATCACTGAGGTGATTGTTTTTCTACAGACATTGGTGGAAATATTTATATTTCTAAAAGGACATATGCTAGACTTTGTCTAGAAAATAGTATTTTGTCACAGTCCAGTAGTAACTTAATACTTGGATGTTTAAATCCATTCAGTCAGTTTTTCATATTTTGTAACTAGTTAACCACTTCGATCTGTCAGTACAGTGAAGACTAGTCTATAACGGTGGCGTTCATTAGTCTACGCAAGGGAAACTGCAAGTTGTCTAGCGCATGGCAGATGGTGATATTAATAAACCATGCCCAGGGAACGATCTTCAGAACAGCCGTTAATTGCTTAGACTGTCAGTGTTTTTCTTGTACTGATGAGATTACAGTGAGTTATGTTACAACTGACATATTTAAGAAGAGATCACTTAGATCTGACCCTATTTCAACAAACTGTTATGGCTTTGATAGAAGCTCATATTAAAATGGAACCACAGTTTATTCAAACGTCGAAAGATACTACCACTATGTCTGACTAGACGATTTGTGGGTCTACAATGGCGGCCGATACAAGGATTATACGTGCTTGTCCGATAGGGCATGTCTACGGATAAATCTGGTACAGACCAGGTTTACTACACTTCAAGACCATCAAGAAATGTAAGCCACATTTGAATTATATTATGCCTAGCTAATTGGAACAAACTATTTTTCTGCAGATGACCAACACATTTTTTTCGTCGTATTTAAAGCTTGCAATGATTTACGCAAGACTTATTAGAGTTATTCTGAGCATTTTCAGCACTCAGAACAGTTTAGGATCGATGACCGAGCATTTCGAGCATTTATTTGAAATTTTCATATTTTTGGGAAATCACGGTAATCAGCCGATGTAACTGTAAAAGCTAAATTTATTTTTGTTGAGGAATGGATATTTTTTCCATATTCGAAGGTTCGAACATGTGGATTCTCACATAATGAGATGATAATTAAACACATTTAAAATGATATAACAAATAATAATAATAATAATCCACTAATAATAATAATAATAATTTTTATAATTTTTCTAAATAATTCTTGGATATTATATTTTATAATAATCATATGTATTGAGAAAGAGCCTATGAAGTAGTTTAATCATTTCTAGTCTGGAACAGGAGATTTTCCGAAGGAGAGTGGTTAGCGCAAGCCCGCATTCAACCAACATTTCAGTTCTGGTTGAACAGTTGATATTTGCAATGAGCAAAGTATATTTTTCAGATAACACGGAGAGGCATGAAACGGGAAGCAATTGATATTTGTATCAAATAGGATATTTTTGTATTTATATAAAATCATGACGTAAATACACTCGAAAGTGAAATAAAGATTTTCATAAGTATGGTAAATTCACGCGTTAAACTGAATGGTAAAATAAAATAAACTTGTCAGTTTATTAATCTTCCAGTGTTGATAACAAGCAGAGGCTTGATTTATTGTATAAATTTTGGGAAGATAATTTATGTGTGTGGAGTAGTTGAAATGCCATTCCCAGGTGCGCATGTTAAGTCGCAGGAATGAAGGTTTTTTCGAGCATCAATCAAATAGCAGGTTCGATGGCTCAGGTTTATAGTAGGAGTATTGAAGCCACACATTTCGTCGTATGAATGACCCGAAGGTTATTTCTTTAAAACCATCAGTTCTTATTTCAACCTTGTTTACGAATTCCATTTAGACTTTGATTTTGCTAGAACCCGGATTTGTCATGATAGTAGTTTATTCTTCTTCAGAGGAAGACCTTTGCCGTTGTTGTTGTAATATTGTGTTCTTACACAAATAATAGAATGGGCCACTGCCAATTAAAAATAATTCTTTAACCACGAATAATTTGAAGGATATTTTCAATCCTAGTGCCATGAACTAAATGAATTTATTATGAAACTACAATTCTAATTTCCGCATTCTGTCGAAGAATTGCAAGTTGTAAAAGTTGCTAAGAAATGGCCATAAATATAAATATTTTTTTTTCATAATGATTCCAAGTGGAAAATTGAATAGTTGAATGGTTCAACCATTTATTGATCAAGTTGATGATTCAGAAATCATGTATTTTGTTTGGAACTTGAAGTTCATAATCGAGTCACTTCTCGAATGTTTAATGTCAGAAGAACAATTAATTGTTGTTGTGCTTCGCACAAGTTCTTCGATGCTATGCTCAAGGTCAACTTCTTTTCAGATGTTATTAATATGTGTTATTAATTTGTGTTGCTACGATGATAATAATTTTTTCGACGATATATTTTTGAAACTGGAAAAACAAGTGAAAGTTTAAAAATTCTATAAACATTTGTTCTACGAATGTTAATATCATGTAAATAGTCAAACAGTGATCTACGTTATTTCCAGTATAGACAATTCATTTTGAGCTGGAATTAAATGTTAATAATTTTGGAACACAGTCCACAGGACTATTAATCGGACTTGTGTTTCCAAAAAGATTGTCAAATGTGTTTGGAAGATTTCTGTATATTGTGTGTAAATAAGAGTGTGGATCGTCACACGTGGATGCTGCTGCTTTGAGCATTTTTGCAGTCAGATTTTAACTTTAAAATAAACTGAGATAATTTTACCAGATGTGTTTCACCCAATTAAATCTCCTTCTATCCTTATTGTTGCATTGAGCCAAAAATCAGCAAAGCATTTTTTATAAATTTGATGTCGTTTTTGCGATTTGCTTTAACCCATCTGGCGCTCCGGGATATTTTGACTCTCGTGCTGACTGATTATTGGTAAAATGCATATGTGGTCGTGCGGACTCCGGTCTAAACGGGCACAGTACCTCCTCCTCCTTGTTTCCCCAAATCATCAAATCATCTGCAAACACCATTGCTTTCATCTTTCCTTCCCCAATTACTTGTGCCACTTGGGTCATTATGTCATCCATCACCACAATGAAAAGTAACGGTGACAGTGCACTTCCTTGTTTCAGGCCGTTTCTCATTTCCAACCAGTCCGATCTCTCTCCTCCCACTTTCACACAGCTCACGCTTCCCTTGTACATCACCTTTATCCTCTTTATAGTCCATTTCTCTACTCCTCTATCCTCCAGGGACTTCCATACTTTGTTTCTGCATACACTGTCATATGCTTTCTCAATGTCCAGGAAGGCCATCAGTAGATCTGTTCCATACTCATAGTGCTCTTCTTGTAACTGCCTTACAGCAAAAATCAAATCCACTGTGGACCTTCCTGCTCTGAAGCCATGTTGCTCTTCCCTCATCCCTCCTTCTATCCTTGTCCTAATCCTCCTTTCCAAAACTTTCATCAGCGTTATTCCCCGGTAGTTTCTGCATTCTGTTCTACTACCTTTCTTGAAGATCGGGACAATTATTCCTTTTTTCCAGTCCTCTAGGGTCTTCCTTTCCTTCCATGCTGTCCTCATCACTCGGTACCTCCTTTTCTGTTTGCAGTTTATCTTCCCTTCCCCGATTTCTTCCTCCTTGCCATGGTTTCCATTTGGGTTCAGAAGTTCTTCAAAATATTCTTCCACATTTTCTTCAGTTCTTCCCTATTTTCTATCTCTTGTCCCCTTTTGTTCACCATTCTAACATAATCCGTAGGATCCTTCCGCCTCTTATTTTTTACCATCCCATACAGGACCTTTTTTGTACCTTCACTATCCTCCTTCATCATCTTTGTCCACTCTTCCATCCACTTTCTTCTCTCCTCTGCCACTACTCTCTTCGCCTCCTTTCTTTCCTGGTACTCTTCCCTTGTCTCTACCGTCCTATTTTGATACCACCTCCTAAAGGCTCTATTCTTTTCCCTTACTACTGTATATCTTTTGTCTACTCATTCCACCATGGTGTTTCCTTCCACCTCTTCTTACTACTTGTCCTCCCACATACTGCTTCTGCTGCACCTACTAGTGTCTTCTTAAATCTAGCCCATTCCTCTTCCACCCCTCTCTCTTCATCTGTTGGAATTCCTTCCATTACCATTTTGAGGTACTCGACCCTTCTTTCAGTTTCCATATCCTTATACGTCTTTCCTGGTTCTCAGTCCCTTTCTTCTCCTTACTCCCTCTCAGGTTCATTACCAGCAATCGATGGTCGCTATCCAGGTTCTCCGATGGTATAACCTTTATGTCAGTGATGTTCTTATTTAGTTCTTTCTCATACAGTATATAGTCGACCACCGACTTCCTGGTCAAGTCATCACTGTACCATGTGATTGTGTGGCTCTCTCTTTTCTTGAACCAGGAGTTCCCAACTAGCAGGCTGTTCCTCTGGCAAAAGTCCAACAGTCTCTTTCCTTGCTCATTTCTTCCGCCCCAACCCTCTGGTCCTAGAACACTCTCATAACCTTGTCTTTCTCTTCCTACATGGGCATTCAGATCCCCCATAACAATCATATTTCTTCCTACCAGCTGCTTCTTCAATTCCTCTTCAAACTCCTCCTTCTCTTCGGAGGCGCAGCCTACTTGTGGAGCATACACTTGCACAATTTCTACGGTCCCTCCCCTCAGTGCTACTTTCACTTTCATCATCCTATCACTTATTCTCCTCACTTCTTCTTTTAAACCATCTCGTACTACTACTCCCACTCCATTCCTCTTTCCCTCTTTATTCCCACTCCAGTACAGCCTATAGCCTTTTCTCAGTTCTCTCCTTCCTTCCCCTTTCCACTTTGTTTCTGCCAATCCCAATAAATCCAACTTCTTTCTTTCCATCATATCCACTATCTCCTCCACCTTCCCCGTCAGCGTTCTTATGTTTAAAGTTCCAAATCTTAGTCTGTGTTTACAGCCGTGTCGTCTATTATATCCATCATGTCCGAGGCTCGTTCCGTTCTTGAAAGCCTAAAGAAAGACTAATGATATCTATTTTTATTCTTATGTGCCAGTATGACAGTATTATTTGTTTTAGTTTTTTCTCTAGTAAAGAGTCTATTATAACATAAACATTGTTTTGTTTTCCACATTTATATTTTTTGTTTTACGATTTAAATTTCTTGAGTGTTGCATTGATTTTCCAATCCATTATTTCCAAGTGTCCTCTCTAACTACATGAAAAATTACGAACAGTACTCAGAGATATTAACATAGGTGCAATTTGGTTGACATTTTTGGGGGGCTAATTTGTTTTTCAGATACACATTCTTAAAAATTTTGTCTATTTCAATACAGTTTTGTCACATTTTTGAGGGGCTACGGTTGGTTTTGGGGAGCTTAGCCACTCAAGCCTCCCCCACCCCTCCTAATTGCACCTACAGATATCAACAAAAGTTAAAATTATGAACCAGATATACGGCCAAAAATGCGAACAATGCTACGAATTTACTCACTATTTACTCACTTTTTCATGCAAAATCTCACCATTTGTTCACTTTTTTGGAAGAAAAACACTCACTATTTCACTATTTTTGGACGAGTCAGTGGATGGAAGCCCTGGTTAAGCCTGAAAGAGAAATATTATTTCTTAACACAAAATTCAGACAGTATTGATTCTGAAAGAGGTGTAAAAGGTTCAAGGAGCACTAAGGCATTCAAATATCATTTTCTAAAATATGATTGCATATTCAGTGTCTGTAAGTCTTTCTTTTTGGGCACTCTAGCAGTAAGCCAGAAACCTGTTTATAATGCCCATAAGCGCAAAAGTAGTGCACGAAGTCTGATGAAAGAGGCAAGTGTACCAGGGATAAAGTCTAACTGAAGGATAAAGTTAGGGATCATAAATTTTTTTTTCTTACTTGTGAATCACACTACTGTAGAGATAATAGTAAAAGAAATGTACCTTGATCCTAATCTAAATTCACAAAAAATGTATGAATTGTTTGTAAATGAGTGTGAAACAGAAGGATTGGAACCAGTTAAAATATCCATGTACAGGCATATATTTTGTTGTGAATTCAATTTGTCATTGTTGCAGCCCAAGCATGACAGATGTGATGAGTGTGAGGAATTGCAAATGGCAAGGAAAGACAGCAGTCTGTCACATGAATGACAAGAAAAATATGAGAATCACATAAAACAAAAACAGTTAATGCATCTAGAAAGACAGCATGATAGAGAATTAAATAGTGATCTTGTTGTATACAAGAATAAATCTTTAAGATGTTTTCCGCCTAGTCAATACTTTAATTTATAAACTTAAAAATATTCACAAATTAGGGTACATGTTTCAAGGCTTTAATTAGCCCCTTCCTCAGCCCATTTTTTCCGTACATTGGACCACATCCCAAAAAACATCGATACTTTGACCTAGAAAATGTGATCAATCTTCCCCAGGCTAATGTTAGTACAGTAGAGTCTCTCAAACTCGGCCTAATGTGGACCGAAGGGTGGTCGAGTTCGCGAAAATGCCGGGTCATCGGGAAATGTGTTGAAAAGAAGGATTAAGCTGTTTGTTTTGGTTTAAAAGTAATGCAATGCAGTACATTTGTTTTTAACAGAAACACAAGTTTTAAAACGATTGAGCCAATATAATTACAGTACTTGGATATATAGTTCAGTACTGTACTGCATAAAAATCAAGGAAAACAATTACTGTAAATTATAAAAGAAAACTTAGAAAAACTAGGCCTACAAACTATTTTTATAATATATACGCTGTACAGTTATGTACAAAACAATTCCCGTAGGCAAATAGTTTTTTCACTTAATGAAAATTACCATTTACTTTTTTGCAAAAAAGTAAGTAATGTTCTTTTGCTTTTCGCTTTGAAACCTCGTCACGAAGACGGCGAAGAAACAGAATTGCGGAGAATGCGCAATCAAATAAATACAGCGCTCTGCGCAAGAACCGTTTGTTTAGTTCTCACTGCCAATAGTTTGTGCATTTACTGTACTGTACAACTACCTGCATTTATCAGGTCGTCGTTACTCTTCTTACTATGTACTGTAGGTCAACTTGTTTCGCATTGTATTTAACTGTCGATAATTCCATTAATGGAGAAGACGAATGAAAATATAATAACGCTCTGTGCCAAACACAAAAACAAACTAAAATCATGATATTTTTTTCTTCAGGGTGGCCGAGAAATCCGGAGTGCCGGGTTACCGAGTGCCGAGTTTGCGAGATTCTACTGTAATGCATTTTATAAGAGAAAACTCATCATCAATTTCCGTTTTTCAGCTTGGGCTGGGTCAGAGAAAATATGACACCCCTCCACTTTACTCTGTCTGTCCACCATCCTTCCTCAACCACTGAACCCTACTCCAGGTGTCTAACTGACAGGAAACTTGCAGCTTATAATATGATAGCTCATGTGTCACCATCTAAATCATGTATTGCGCAATGTGGTCGCTCAGGTAATGGCATAGCGAGTGTAGTAATAAAATTACACCCCCCCCTCAGGGGCTCTCATCTAGTGGGACGTGGGTTGGCGACCACGGGACCCCAGCTGAGTCCGGCATTGCTTCCACTTACTTGTGCCGGGCTCCTCTCTGTCTTCTTTCCTGTCGACCTCCCTTGGTCAACTCTTGTTCTTTTCCGACCCCGACGGTATTAGGGTATCCAAGGCCTAGGGAGTCTTTCACTTTCCCGCCTTAATTGCCCTTGTCTCATCTTTCCTGATACCCTCATTATTCGAGGGGTTAGCCTTCTTTTTCTTTTCATGTTATCTCCTGCCTTCTGCACAAGGCCCTCAAGGAGGCAGGGTGTATGTAGCCCCACCACTTCTGGTGCACCCTGGATATTGCTACACCCTCAAGGGCTCACAGCTGGTGAGTTCGGGAGTTAGTTACCCCGAGGGATTCCTGAGCTGGGTACGTTTTGTCCTCTTTTCTCTCTGACTTCGGGGCAGGCCCTTTCCCTTTCCTATCTGCCTTTCATGGCTCTCCTGCCTTCCAAGTCCCTCAATCCTCATTCTTCAAGGGTTGAGGGCATTTCTTTTCTTCCTGTCCTTTATTTGCCTTATCCTTTACGTGTTTTCCATTTCTTCTTCTAGTATGTAATTCTGTAGTTAGTATTAGTTATAGTTTTCATTTTCATCTCATCTTTCACTATCACCCAAACCATTAGGGGCCGATAGTTAGTTAGTTAGTTAGTTGTTTTAAGGGGCGGAACTACGAGGTCATCTGCCCCTCTTAACACACATTAAAGAATACAAATTTGGAATTTAATTTAAAATTTAGAGGTGGACACCTGAATTTGAAAAGACCTAAGATTAATAAAACAAAAAATTAAATAAGATACGGTAGTTAGTTAGTTAGTTATTGTTGTTCTAAGGGGCGGAACTACGAGGTCATCTGCCCCTCTTAACACAGATTACAGAATACAAATTTTGAATTGAATTTAAAATTTTGAAGTGGACATCTGAATTTAAAAAGACCAAAATTTAATAAAACAAAAACTTAAATAAAAATAAAAATTATAAAAATAAACAAAATTTACGGAAAAAAAACAACATTATCATTCAAAATCGAACAAGTCGTTGAGTCTAAGTTCACTGGAAAATTTAGATTGCTGGCCCTAACCCACTCTCACTTATAAAGCGGATAACGCGATCAGCAGCCACCGCGTCATCGGCTAATATAAGTTTGAGTGTCATCTGCAAACCAAGGTTTCTTCGTAAGTCTGCAAGATCCACACACTCGGTGAAAATGTGGGCCACGGTGAAAACGGCTCCACAGGTACAAAGTGGGGGGTCTTCCCTTCTCATTAGGAACGAGTGGGTGGTTCTTGTATGACCTATCCTTAGCCTACACAAAATGACGGACTCTCTCCGGGCCCGGAAGGAGCTCCGCCACACGCGAGTAGTTCCCTTGATCGCTCTCAGTTTACTGGGCAGTGGGTCAGCTAGCCACTGACTCTCCCAAAAAGCCAGAACTTGTAGGCGTAACTGAGAGCGAATATCTATAGCGGGTACCTCCATTGGTTGAGGTGGTAGTGATACCGCCTCTTTTGCAGCTTGATCAGCTAACTCATTTCCCGTAATTCCCATGTGGCTTGGCAGCCACAGAAAGGTGATTCGAGTGTCAGCGTGGCACAGCCCGGCTAGTAGGTCGTGGATTCGCTGCACTAGGGGGTGTTGCGGGAAACATGTTGCAATTGACTGCAGCGAACTCAAAGAGTCGGTACACACGAGAAAGTGGATTCGTGCATCTTGTAGTGCAAACTGCAGAGCTTCATAGATGGCAACGAGCTCCGCAGTAAACACACTACAGGACTCAGGCAAAGAGATCTTGGTATTTGCACCATCAATAACATAAGCACAACCCACCTTCTCGTCCACCTTCGAACCATCCGTGTAGAGAATGCCAGCGTCCGGAAATTGGTGAACTATGCTGTGGAACTGCCTCCGGTAAACGGAGGCAACCGTGTTCACCTTAGGACCTCGGTGCAGATCTAACCAAATTTCCGGACGCGGGACTTGCCACGGAGGCACCTCGCTAGGTTTCCGGATCATACAGGGACCTACAGCCACTCCTATTTCAGTACACGAGCTATCAAGTCTAATACCAACCGGCCGAGTGGCACGAGGCCGGTTGGCGTACCCCTGGTGGTTTTGGGTACCGAAGAGAGCTTGATAGGTCGGGTGTTGCGGCATTTGACGCACATTGGCAGCATATGTTAAAAGCATATGTTGGCGTCTATAATTTAAAGGTGGAACACCCGATTCGGCGAGTAGGCTGGGTATCGGGCTGGTCCGGAAGGCACCGGTAGCCAGCCTAACGCCACTATGGTGGATACTGTCCAGCATTTTCAAGGTTGCCGGCCTTGCTGAACCGTATGCCGCAGAACCATAGTCTAGCCGGGACAGGACGAGGGCTTGGTAGAACCGTAGCAGCACCGCACGGTCAGCCCCCCACGTAGTGCCACTAAGAAACTTGAGCATGTTCAGTTTCCTGAGACATGTCATTTTCAATTGCCGTATATGGTGCTGCCACGTTAACTTGCTGTCAAAATGAAGCCCCAGGAAGCGATAAGTGTCAACCAACGGCAACGCAGCATCCCTGAGATGTAGTTCAGGGTGTAAATGTAGCCTCCGTAGCCGACAAAAATGGACGACGGAGGTTTTCGCTGCTGAAAAACGAAAACCCCGGTCGTGAGCCCACCTGTCGACCCGGTTGATGGCTAGCTGCAATTGCCGTTCCACGACTGCCATACTTCCAGAGCTGTAATGCAGAGCTAAATCGTCTACATACAGCGATGGAACTACCGCGACCCGGCGGCGGCAACAATGCCATTAATGGCAATCGCGAACAAGGTCATACTCAGCACTGAACCCTGAGGAACTCCATTTTCTAGGGTATAGTATTGCGATAATGTCCTACCGACCCTTACACGGAAGAGTCGGACGGACATGAAATTCGCAATGAAAGTCGGTAAGTTACCACGGAGTCCCCACTTGTGAAGGGTGGAAAGGATCCCGTAGCGCCATGTGGTGTCGTAGGCTTTCTCGAGGTCAAAGAAAACAGTGACTAGGTGCTGCTTTCGGAAGAAAGCCTCCTATATGGCGCTCTCAAGTCGCACCAGATGGTCAGTGGTGGACCTATGAGAGCGAAAACCACATTGGTACTCAGACAGGAGACCTTTATCCTCCAAGAACCACACCAGTCGACGGTTCACCATCTTTTCGAGCAGCTTACATAGGCCATTTGTCAAACAAATGGGCCTATAGCTGCTTACAAACTTGGGATCCTTTCCAGCCTTAGGAATCGGTATCACGATCCCCTCTCGCCATTGAGATGGAAACTCCCCTTCAATCCATATACGATTGAAGAGGATCAACAGTTGTTTTATACTGGCTTCGCACAGATGTTTTAACATTTGATTATGTATGTTATCCGGTCCAGGAGCCGTATCCCTGCACAGTGCAAGCGCACTGCGCAGTTCCCATTCAGAGAATGGTACATTATAGGACTCCGAAGCAGCAGTGGCAAAGGACAAGGGGTGAGTCTCTGCCTCCCGCTTCAGAGTCAGAAATGTAGGATCGTAACTCCCGGAGCAGGATACATCGGAGAAGTGCGAGCCAATGCTGTTGGCAATGGCGAGATGGTCCGTGATGATGTCTCCATTGATGGATACTCCGGGTATCGACAGTGATGTCGGGAGTCCGGAGATCCGGCGAAGCTTAGTCCACACTTGAGATGAAGGAGTATGCGCCGTCATAGACGACACATACTTTTCCCACGTCGTTTTCTTACTCTCCCGAATCAGATATCGGGCTCTGGCACGCATCCTTCTAAAGGTGATAAGGTTGGCCATAGTGTTTTGCCTCCGATAGCATTTGAAAGCACGTCGACGATCTTTAATGGCTGCTGCAATCTCGGCTGTCCACCAAGGGACAAGCTTCCGGCGTGAGTTTCCGGATGAGGAAGGTATTGTTTCCTCAGCAGCAGCCAAAATACCATTCGTTATGTGAATGGTATGATCGTCGACACTCTCAAAGGTATCTTCGGCAAACACCGCACGTGCCATGAAAGTTGGCCAATCAGCCCGACGGAGAAGCCATCGACTTTGTAACTCGATGGCTCTCTGGTTTGGAAGAGTAACGATAATTGGAAAATGGTCACTATTACAAAGGTCGTCGTGTACACCCCACTGTAGCAGGGGAACCAGCGCACGACTGCACAAGGTAATATCGACACTTGAATAAGTGCCGTGTGCAATAGAGAAGTGCGTAGGTTCCCCTGTGTTCAACAAACACAGGTCCAGCCGCCTGATCAGCCTCTCAAAATCTCTCTCTTTACCGCTAGTGGTAGCGGAGCCCCAGATGGTGTTGTGGGCATTAACATCTCCCAGAAGGAGAAAAGGAGGGGGGAGCTGAGAGACTAGATCCTCCAGCTGTCCGTAATCCGGTTGAGAATCAGGCGGGATGTACACGTTACATACTGTTGCCATTACTGGCAACGAAGTACGAACTGCAACTGCTTCTAGCTGAGTACGCAACGGCACCTCTTCACTAAAGAGACTAGAGTGGACGAGAGTGCAGACGCCACCGGCGGCCACAGCTCCGTCCACCCGGTCTTTAGAGAAGAGTTTGAAGTGTCGCATTGTTGTCTCATGTCCTGGACGAAACCTGGATTCCTGAAGACAGAAAATGTTTGCCGTAAACTGAGAAATCAATTGGTGTACTTCAGCGAGATGTCGAAAATAGCTATTACAGTTCCATTGTAATAGTGCCATAGTGTGGACTTAAGTAGAAGATAGTCGTCTACTTATGCTTAACCGTTTGCCAACCATCCCTATCCTTAGGAGTAGGTGATAGGGTAGGAGAGCATTCCTCAATCTCCACATCTCCTTCGGAGGACGAAGAAAACGGAGCGAATGCTCTCTTGGTTGGCGAACGGTTATCGCCGGACTTTCCGGGTCTCGTCCTTGGTGAAGAGCGAGAGCGGTGACGAGGGACCTTCTCCCGGTCCGATGACTGGGAGTCCGTCCCCGGCACGTCCCGACTATTTTTCTTTTTGAACCGGCGTTGACGTCTATTTGGGGAAGTAGTTGGTCCCTTCCCCCCTGACGTCTCCGTCCTGCCAAACAATGCAGCACTTGCTAGCACTGCTCCTCCGGTGGTCGTGGAAGCAGAATTGTCAGCAGGTATTGGAGCTGCCTTTTCAGCAGGAGGGCAAGAGAGACGGCGATGAACAGTCTCTTTCTTACCCGCCGTTCCTGTTCCCTGTTTTATTTGGCTGGATATGGGTCCAGCCGTGGCCGGCGAAGACTTCCTCCTCGAACGAGTCGGAGATTGGTTCTTCACTGGCCTTATCGGAGGAGTTACCTTCTCCGATGGCGCCGGTTTAGTTGGAGGCACCTGCGCCTTTTGTTGGATGCCAGAAGAAGATTCCGTAACCTTCTTCTGGCTAACAGGGATGATAATAGGGCTATTTGTAGCCCCTTTAACAGTGGTAACTCATTTAGAACTTGTTTCCGTTGTCAAATTTGCCGCTTGCTTACTAGATTCTTTTGATACCTTTTGAGCATATGATACTGAGAAAATAGGAGAGGCCATGGAGCGATATTTTCTGCGTGCTTCAGTGTAGGAAAGCTCGTCTAAGGTCTTTATTTCTTGAATTTTCTTCTCCTCTAGGAAGGCAGGACATTCCCTCCAGCGAGGAGAGTGCTCTCCCTTGCAATTTGGACATGCGGGAGGTGGTGTACATTCCGCTCCCTCATGAGTGGCCTTGCCACAGGAAAGACAGATAGGCTTTCCCGAGCAACGAGATGAGGTATGTCCAAATCGCTGACACTGAAAACACCGCAATGGAGATGGAATATACGGTCGCACATCGAGAGTGTACATTGACACTTTGATCCTCTTGGGCAGGCTATCCGACTCAAACGATAAGATGAACGCCCCGGTGTCAACTAGTACACCATTCATCTTACGTTTGATTCGTCTCACCTCGACAACGCCATGCTTTCCAGTTCTTTCCAGGATACGCTCGTCGGTAGTGTTCACCAGGTCCCTATGAAATACTAAACCTTTCGTCAGGTTTAGGGACTGGTGCTTCACTACCTCGACTGGAATACCACCGAAACTTGTCGTCCCAAGAAGACCATCTGTCTGTCTCTTTCCTTGAGTTTTTATCAAGAGTGCGCCGTTTCGCAGCTTTTTTTACTGTGTCTACATCGCCCCATTTCCCCTCAATTGCATCATGTAAATCAAAAGGATCAACGTTTGTAAAATTTTGCCCATCGGTCCTTGTTACCATAAGGTACCGAGGGAAAAACGTTGAATCCTTTTCATCAAGCGGCGAAACTAGAGGCATAAACTTCCTCTTCTTAAATTTTAAAGACGGCTTTGTAAGGGAGCCACCCTGTGAAATAATGGACGCTATGTTTGGTCCCACGAGTAGCTAGGGAACTGAAAGTCAACCCCCGGCAGAGCCCCGCTTGCCCGGGGTAAGGCTAAGGTTCTCCAGAGGTCGCCAGGTATCTGGAGGTGGGTCGCTTGTGACTACTCACCCAGTAGCCATTCATCACCTCGCCACGACCACTCAGCTTGTGACTAGGGGAGGATTCCACCTCCTGTCACGCACACACACATTTACACCAAAGAAAGAAAAGTTGAGACAAGGGCCAACTAAGGCGGGAAAGTGAAAGACTCCCTAGGCCTAGGATACCCTAATACCGTCGGGGTCGGAAAAGAACAAGAGTTGACCAAGAGAGGTCGACAGGAAAGAAGACGGAGAGGAGCCCGGCACAAGTAAGTGGAAGCAATGCCGGACTCAGCTGGGGTCCCGTGGTCGCTAACCCACGTCCCACTAGATGTGAGCCCCTGAGGGGAAGGGGCCGATAACCTAGATGTTAGGCTCCTTAAAAACCACAATTATCAACATCATTATTTGCGTCTGTATTTTTAGCTACTGTCTGTTCGCGTTGCTTGTAGCGAAGCACGTCAGGGTTACATATTGAATTTGTGCCTTATTACATAATATCCTGTAATTTCTGGTGGAATTTAATCAATTATGCGAATGTTTTTCTTCGAATTTGCCACTATTTCGATGGTGCCATGCCCGCCAGTATCAACAACTGTTCCCCTACGACTGCCACCATCTTTGTTTTGATGTTACGGTCTGAGATATTGTAGTTGGTCGGTCTTGCCCCAGCCTAGCCACAGTAGGTATTTCCGAGCTTTTTGTTGGCAGTTCCTTCCTGCCATTCTCCTGGTTCCGAATCGAGACGGTAGATGGTGGCAAGGGGTCACATATGTTCAAACATGGAGAAAGGTTATCGAGTGACGTGTGGATAATATTCGATGTTGAATTGCATTATTAACGTAAAACAGGCATGGAACTTGCTTTAGGTAAAGTTTAAAACTTTCCACCCAGCAAATTAATGCGTTCTAATCAGCATTTAAGATCTAACTGATATCGTTCGACATTTAACCAATTGGATTAAGATGTGTGATAACAAGTCTGACCTGCAAGAGCACATGTGCACGAAAGGACCAGTTGGTCACTAGTCGTGGCCGAGTGAGGTGCGTGTGAGCGCGCTGTGTGACCGCATTGGAAGAGTGTACATTTCCTAATACCGGTGCTTCCGATAGTTCCACGGGTGAACTGACCTTCCGTGTGTCATTCGGACAATACTTTTTCAAGTAGTGTTCCAGATAGGACAACAAAACCAGAAAACCCCGTTGAAAATCATGTCCGGATACCAGAGGAAAAACACCGTACGCTGCCAATGGGACAAGCAGAGTTCTCGCGCCACACCAGGAGAAATTCACCGCTAGATTAGCGATACTCTCCGGTTGACTGTCGACCAAGTAGAAGCCATCCAGTTAAATGCACAAGAAAAAACCATGTACATCAAGGTAATCAGCATATCTACTTATCAGAAATTGTTAAATAATTTTGCAGATCCTATTAAATTTCAGTATGACTCAGGCGAAATGACTAATGTTAAGCTCTCCCCAGCGGATTCCAATTTTACCACAGTGCGTATATTTAATGTCCCACTTGAAGTTCCACCTGAAATTTTCAAATCCGTCCTGTCGAAATTGGCACTGTGAGTGAAGTCAGGAAAGAACAATGGTCTTCTGCTTATCAGTTCCCGGTGTATAATGGAATACGCGCAGTCACTATGGAAATCAAACTAGATATCCCCTCCACTGAGACTTTTGGTGGCCATTCTGGCTACCTATCTTATATTGGACAGAAACAGACCTGTTTAATTTGCAATGCTAACACACATCTACGTATCAACTGCCCACAGAAAATGATTCCCCTCGGTATAACTCCTACACAACAACGACGTGTCCAATACTCGGAAGTTGTGACACAGAAAACGTCACATGAACACATGTTTATTGATCAGTCAGCTGGGACAACACCAGCAGTGGCCTCTGATACACACGACGCAGAACTGGTACCTTACACTGACCAGCTCAGCGAGCCACAGAGTGCCCGTGTGCTGTCGGCAACCTGTATCGCAGCCTTAGAACCAATTATGCCGGCACTACAGGCTGCCACAGAAATTTTGTCTTCACTGCCCCCACCTTCTCTGGTACCTACCGACTCACTTAAGCAGGTTGATCGAGGATCCGAGAACGTATCTAAAAAGATTAAAACAAATGTCTCGATTGCCGTACGTACCAGCCCAGAAGAATCAAACTGGCTCTACAAACGTTCCCGCAGCTGTGAAAAAGAAACAAAATCTTCATTCTACGTCATCTAGGGACCCACGAACGCTCTCAAACGCTGACAGCCGGCCTATGAATGGCAATCATAAGGAACTATCTCAACCTAATTTGACATAGTGCACCAGGATAATTCTCACCTGTGTCTTCTTTCGAGTCCACCTTCCAGTATGTCTAGCACAGCTTTTATACTTCTCTTAATGGCGCAATTTCTCACTGTGGCCACTGTGAATATCAATGTAATAGAATGCCCTCTGAAATTTCAACTGTTGGAGAGATTCCTTCGAGATGCAGACATTGACATTGCCTTCATTCAAGAAGTTGCTATATCGTGTTTACCCATATCTGCCTTCTACAAACAATACATCAATACCGGTAATACGAATAGAGGGACCGGATTCCTCATAAGACATGATATCCCACTCGAAGGTGTGCTATGTCATCCATCAGGACGCATAATATCTGGACACATAAACAATACCACCCTGATAAATGTATATGCCCCATCCGGGTCCAATAAACGTGTGGAACGGAAAATGTTCTTTGAACAGAGTATACTGCCTCATCTGCACGACGTTAAGGAAAAACTTATTCTTGCAGGGGATTTCAATTGTATTCAACGCCCAGAGGATTCCACTAGTCCATACAAAGGTGTCAACCCGGCTCTCAGGACCCTTCTTACCTCCCTACACCTCATTGATGCTGTGGATAGTTTAAGGGTGCCCCTGCCCCATTACACCTGTATTAGTCACAACTCCTCATCACGAATTGACCGCATCTACTTTTCACAGGAACTTATCCAGCCTAGACGATATGAAGTGATACCTGCCAGTTTCACTAACCATCATGCTGTCGTATGTACAATCTCTTACCCCCATCCCATATTTCACATAGGAAGAGGTTATTGGAAACTGAATTGCTCGCTGTTACTGGAGGAGGAATGCCAAGATATTTTCAGACAACTCTGGACTCGATGGGTCCAACAAAAATGCAAATTTCGCGACTGCGCAGACTGGTGGGATATTTTGGTTAAACCAGGGATCCGCCGCGTCTTTAAGAACATATCCTACCAACGAGGTCGGGAAAGACGGGATACAGTTGAATTTTACTATCGAGTTCTTCGCCAGCTCCAGCAAAGATCTGATGCTGGGGAGCGTATATATGACCAGATTCGGGAAGTTAAAACCAAGCTCCTGTCTCTACAGCAACGAACGCTCGCTCATATAAACGTGGCTTTAAAAGATCGTACAGTGCTCCCAGACGAAAGTGCAAGTGTATACCATATCGCCAAAGGACAACGTGAGCGGCAACGTAAATATATCCACCGCCTCCGCACCAGTACTGGAAGTGTCGTCACCTCCCCTGACGCTATACGTAGTGAAATATCACTATTTTATCAACGGTTCTACGCTCAGGCTCCAATTGATCCACAGCAGGTGACCCTATTGCTTTCATCTTGCAGTACCCATCTATCTCCGGACAACAAAACTCGGCTCAGCGCGGATATTACGGATGAAGAGA
Source organism: Meconema thalassinum (assembly GCA_946902985.2). NCBI lineage: Eukaryota > Metazoa > Arthropoda > Insecta > Orthoptera > Tettigoniidae > Meconema > Meconema thalassinum. The sequence goes on along the minus strand of OX336400.1, from coordinate 95,577,249 downwards.
TTCACTCTGTGGTTAAGCACCTCCCAAACAACCGCTCACCTGGCATTGATGGACTGCCATATGAAATGTATAAACACTTCTGGCCTCTCATTGGCAAAGAATTTTGTCATGTCCTGCGTACCATTCTCCAACGTCGTGCTCTTTGTCAATCACATCACGAGGGTACCATAGTCCTCATACCAAAAACATCCTCTCCCATGGCAGTTGGTGACTTCCGACCAGTTACTCTGCTCTGCAGTAATTATAAAGTCCTTACCAAAGTACTTGCATGCCGATTGAAGACTGTTCTACATGATATCACTGGTGATGAACAATGTTGCAGTATTCCTGGAAGAACTCTGTTAACAAACTTAGCGATACTACGGGACCTACACCTAAAAGCCGAAATGCTCCCCACTGAGCCAATGAGTTTTCTCACCTTGGATCTTGATAAAGCTTTCGATCGCATCAGTCATGAATACTTGTACATGGTCTTGCAGCACTTTGAATTTCCTGCAATCCTTATTGACTACATTCGTATGATAAATTGTAATGCTACGTCTCGAGTGCTCGTCAACGGTTTTCTTTCCCCTCTGATTCCAATACAACGATCAGTTAGGCAAGGATGTCCCCTCTCCATGCTACTTTTTGTCATTGGCCTTGAACCGTTCCTTCGGACTACCCAGGTGAAGCTACAGGGTTACAAACTGTCCACACATGTGTTTGGCATGTGCGCCTATGCTGATGACGTATCCATATTGATCCGCAATAATGAAGACATCTCCCACATCGATAGCGTCCTTCAGCTCTACCATATCGCCTCTGGAGCAAAATCGAACCCCCAGAAAACTGCTTTGCTTCCGCTCAATAATAACTCAGTGATTACCCAACAGCCCTGGTTCCGGATAGTAAATGAGGTGAAAATTCTTGGCATTACCTGAGAGCAATCGATTCTGGACACGGTGCAAGCAAACTGGACTAAGGTCATTGCCAAAGTTAGGGGAGTGCTGATCCAATTTGGTCAAAGAAACCTCAATATAATGCAACGGGTCATAGTCCTCAACGTATTTGCGCTCTCTAAAATATGGTATGTCGCACAACTTTTCCCACTTCCCAAAATGTTTGAGAGCCAATTGGCAAAATATATAGGTTGGTTTCTATGGCAAGGATTTTTGTTCCGAGTACAACGGGAACAGTTGTATCTCCCATCCCGGCAAGGTGGGCTAGGGCTAACCGCTCATGGCATGAAATGCCGTGCACTCCTCTGCAAGAACGATATCAGTATATCACCATTCTTTCCCAACATGACACTTTTACGAAAGCGCTATACAAAGATATTCGAAACACAGCCCGTGGTTGTGAGGGAGCTTTGCCGAAGATATTTAGGGACCATCAACAGCACCTTCTGGACACTGTTCGCCAAATGCCTTCAGGGACTGTTCCAACGACGAAAAGTATTTATAACATGTTGCGGCAAGTGGTACACTCCAAACCACGAATCGAGGCCACCACCCTCTACGTCCATTGGCCCACTGTTTGGAAAAATTTTGGGGCTATGACCATTTCTTTTGCTGTACACTCCCGGGTTTTTATCTTCCTCAACGATCTCATCCCAACCACTCTACGGCGATATACCATCCGTCTTGAAGCTTACCCATGGTGTACTATATGTGGTCAAACTGATACGGCGATACACCGCTTCACATCATGCACGCGAGTTGCCTCCACGTGGCTGTGGTGTAAGGGAAACGTATGTCAACTATTAAATGTGCCCACGGATGACCTTGATGACAGGAAGTTGATTCGCTTGTCGGTGACCGCCTTCCCCCAAATTAAACAGACTGCCATTGTGTGGATAATGGGCCAATATGTACACTTCGTGATGGACAATGATCAACATTTCTCATTCCTGGATCTCAGGTATCACCTGCAGAAAGAGCGTTGGAAGCTTAGTGAAAGTGGTCAATTGTACGATAAATATGGACACTATCTGGACTTTCTTGTGATGTAATAGTATGGTATTTATCATATCTGAAAATTCTGTAATTCTGTAAAAAAAAAAAAAAAAAGGTAACGTGTTAGCATTGTAACTTTATGTTCCGTGTTCATGACTGCCTTAGGGCAGAAATTTTTACTCAATTTGAATTATTTTATTCTATCCTCCCTACCTCTTACTGCATGTTTTCTGCCTTGTTTTATTGAAATTATCTGTGGGGGTGATTGAAATAGTAAACATTGTTAGGCGGAATTGTTCCCTTATCTCACTTGAATTTATATTTCTCTACTTACTGTTCAACGCGGCTAGCGTTCTTGGCTGTCTCCCCAGAGGTCCCGGTTCGGTTTCCAGCTCTACCGATAAAGGTGTGAGGGCTGCAACGGGGTACACTCGGCATCGTGAGCCAAAACTGAGTAGAGGTGGGTTCGATTCCCACCTCAGCCATCTTGGAAGTGATTTTCCATAGTTTTCCAACTCTACTCCAGACAATAATGCCGAAATTGTTCATAACAAAGCCACGACCGCCTCCTTGTGATTCCCCACCTGAATAATAAATACACACAATACTTCAGGCATCACAATAACACAGGTATCTGAGAATTTATTTACTTATTTATATACCCTAGTAGGCGGGGCTCAACGAGGACGATGTCCAAGTTGCTCAAATGAACAAGAGCAACATCAGCGTCAACTTCTGCAGTGGTCAAGCTGCTTGCCTCTCCCCAAGCCGCACAAGCCCTTAATAAGCCACAATGGCAAATCGTTTCATATCTTTTGGTGAATACATGTGGAAGCGCAATGAAATAAATACATTTCTCTGATAACCTGTGTTATTGTGGTGTCTGTAGTCTAGTATTGAGTATTTGTTATTCAGGTGGGGAATCACAAGGAGGCGGTCGTGGCTTTGTTATGAACAATTTCATTGGGCTTCCACATTTATTCACCATAAGATGTGAAACGATTTGCCATTGTGACTCATTAAAGGCTTGTCCGGCTTGGGGAGAGGCAAGCAGCTTGACCACTGCAGAAATTGAGGCTGATGTAGCTCTTGTTCATTTGAGCACATCGTGGTCATTGAGTCTCACCTACTTGTAAATAAATAAATTTATCTTATAACCTGTGCTATTGTGGTGTCTGTAGTATTGTGTGTAATTGATATTCAGGTGAAGATTCTCAAGGGGACGGTAGTGGCTTTGTTATGATCACTTTCGGCATTTGTCTGGAGTAGAGGTGGAAATCGAACCTACCTCTACTCTGTTTTGGCTAACGAGGCTGAGTGTACCCCGTTGCAGCACTCGCACCAGAATTGAAATTTCTCGGCAGAGCTGGGAATCGAACCCTGACCTCTCGGGAGACAGCCAGGAACGCTAACTGCGTTGAACAGTAAGTAGAGAAATATAGATTCAAGTGAGAAAAGGGAACAATTCCGCCTAACAATGTTTATTATTTCAATCACCCTCGCAGATAATTTCAATAAAACAAGGCAGAAAACATGCATTAAGAGGTAGGTAGGACATAATAAAATAATTCAAAAGGAGTAAAATTCCAACCCTAGGGCAGTCTTGAACCCCATACATAAAATTACAAAACAAGCACGTTATGATTCGTGCACATGCGCGGTCGGAAGTCGTGCTTATTATAGTCAGGGCCACCTTAAAAAAGTTACTAGAAAACCAACATGGTCGCCACATTTGGTGTTGCCAAATTACGTCTTTTAACACTAAAAAGTGAGCACACACATATCCATGAAAGACGTATCGCAAATGATCCAAACTAAGTTAAGGCCCTTTTACGAAAATACATTTTACATAAAGTTGTGAAGCAGTCCTTGCTCAAGTTAGGGACATCTTGGTCATCAGTCTAACTCTTATGCAGTATTATGGTAGTGAAGTTAACGTAAATTAGCTCTTCTAGATTGATTTTTAAAGCATCATATAAAATGCATAAGAAGAGAAACATTAATACTTACTCAAGGATTTTTCCAGTTTCGCCGGGAAGCTAAAGATGAGCATGTTCATTTCTTCTTATAGGCTACATTTTTATTATTAGTTCAAAAATAGACCATTCTGTTTTAAGATCAGTGTTTAGATAAAGATTTAGTAGTAGGAGAGAAATAGAATAGTAGGGTACATATTAGCTTCTTATTTCTTTATTTTTGATAAGTACCATACTCATTTCTTGCATGTATAGGCTAGGCCTACTTATATGGAGGCAGAATTGAGACAAGTTGTTGAAAGCCTATTGGCAAATCTCTATTGAGATGCAAGAAGATGGTTGATCCAATGGTTAGGCCTAAAACCATTCGAACTAGCCGTGGATTTTAGGGGCATAAGACTGGAATGACAACTCTAAGATTTGTTCTTGGAATGGTAGAAAGCAGCAGCAGTTGGTTGATTTTGGGGCTTTGCGACATCATGGGCATGTAGATCTGTGTACTTGGGCATGTGGAATTTTTCTGATAACCTGTGTTATTGTGATGGCTGTATTAGTGCGTGCATTTATTATTCAGATGAGGATTGGGAACGAGGCGGCCATAGCCTTAAATTAGGAACCATCCCGGCAATTACCTGGAGTAGAAGTGCGGAAACCATTTCCAAGATGGCTAAGATCGGAATCAAACCCTCCTCTTCTCAGTTTTGCCTCACGAGGCTGAGTGTGCCTTGTTCCATCCCTCAGACCAAAATTAAAATTTCTTGGCTGAGTCGGAAATCGAACCTGGACCAACTGCCAAAAAAAAGCTAGCCGCACAGCGCGAGATGGTTGGTAGAATACTCTCCTGACCTCTCGTCACCTGGCACATTAAAAGCCACTTGCAGAAAATTCACTGTCAAATTGACGAGTTAAATACAGGAGTTGAAAGGCAAGCTTTATCGACGGAGTAATATCTCGAAAATTATAATTATAAGATACCAACACAAAACAATTTTCTGTGGAGAGCTGAGATGTTTAACTTGCGAGAGTGGAATAAATGAGAGGGAATACGGTGTCAGCAGTGAACTTAAAGCAGCGTTGCCGCGAATGCTGCTGGCTATGCCTACTATGTGCGTACGTCCTCGACACTTCCGCTCATTTCTACATGATCATAATAATAATAATAATAGCATTATTATGATAGTGATATTCAAATGGTTTCCAAAAAATCAAAGTGCTTAACATTTTCAGTGCATGTTCTAAAATAAAATAATAGCCCATCTACAAGCAAAAATGTTCAAGGCAAAACGCCATACGTAATACAGGTAACACTTCAGGAGTGATGAACCAAGTAGAATACAAAATTAGCCTACATACCTTGTGTAATGATGAATAATAATTGTGGAAATGATGTCCTAATAAATGTTTTCTCCTTCGCTGTCTGTAACCCACCCGCTATCCCCTTTTATAAAACGACATATACTGTAGTGAAATTTTAGATTAAATCTGTACCACTTATCACTCTTTTCCTTTTCGCTTTCACTATGATAATATATCATTTTAATACCTTATTTCATCTTTTCATCTTGTAACTACTAACCTTGATCACTTCTGCACCGGATATATGTGCTAAATCACTTAAATATGTGTTTTTATTTATTGTATATTTAACAACCGCAGCCATGTTCGACAGCATATTAGGTAGATTTCATTAGAAAGCTAACTATTGCAATGGGTCCCATGTTTCGACTTCCGGAAAATTTCGACATATCTTCGCGTTTCACATCCCCCAGACCCCAAAACCACCGTCAGTTCAAAAGTTTATATATAATTTATGTATGTATATATATATATATATGTATATATATATGTATATATATGTATATCAGTTTCTTGTGGACACGATAACTGCCGTAATTTTTCACCAATCACTTTGAATTTTTTACCGAATATGTATACCTATAAAATCTCGGTCGAGTTCGTTACTGGGCTAAATTGGTCGAAGGGGGTGAAAATGGGGGGCTTTTTTTTCTCGAAAAAGTGAACTATTGCTATAACTCTCTTAATATGTGAAATATCGAATCCGTTCAACGTTCATACTATGTGTCGGATAAAGCCCAAAAAATTATGTTTGAAGAGTTTTTTTTATAGCACCAACCATTGACCAAAGGGGTGGGAAAAAGTGGGTTTTTCGGGAAACATTAATCATATCTCTCTTAATAGGCACAATGTCAAAACCGTACGAAATGGACAATATTCCCCTAATAATTACCTAAAACTTTCGTCTGAAAGAATTTTTGATATGACCCACCATTACGCCAAGGGATGAGAAAAATGATTTCGGAATTATAAGAAAATGCCAAGAGCTATCAGAGGTTGCCCTGGCAACACTACTAAATTTATGAGGGATGAGCCATCAGACGTTGCCATGACAACGCACTTGCACGAGATCAGATTCAGTATTTCCATCTGACTAAGTGGGAAGCGGCTTCGGTGACGTAACTGGTAGCATGCTGAATGTCTATGCCCAAGGTCGCGGTTTCAAAGCCGGCCGAAGTCGTCGGATTTTCTAAGAGCGCTAAAATCCCTCAGTATGCTTTCCTTTGGAGGGGAAGTTCCAACGTTCGTTGCGAGTTGCTGGTTGCGGTGGCATCTAGTAGCCAAGTTCACAGCTAGGTGTCGTTGACGGTAGTACCTGGTAGCAACATTAGGAACTACTGCTTGAAATTGACCGTCTGCAGTCCTTACCTGAATTAGGACTAATACAGCCATTACAATTCACACCGTTTATCAGACAGATTCTACACTCACCCAAAGTAGACGGGGTTAGATGACCGCGTTGTCGCAGCCCCTAAACTGAGGAACCAACCAGAGGTAGATTTCATTAGAAAGCTAACTATTTCAATGGGTACCATGTTTCGACTTCCGGGAAATTTCGACATATCTTCGCGTTTCACATCCCCCAGACCCCAAAACCACCGTCAGTTCAAAAGTTTATACATAATTTATGTATATATATATATATATATATATATATATATATATATATATATATGCATATCAGTTTCTTGTGGACACGATAACTGCCGTAATTTTGCACCAATCACTTTGAATTTTTTACCGAATATGTATACCTATAAAAACTCGGTCGAGTTCGTTACTGGGATAAATCGGTCGAAGGGGGTGAAAATGGGGGGCTTTTTTTTCGAAACGTGAAATATTGCTATAACTCTCTTAATATGCGAAATATCGAATCCGTTCAACGTTCATACTATGTGTCGGATAAAGCCCAAATATTTATGTTTGAAGAGTTTTTTATAGCACCAACCATTGACCAAAGGGGTGGGAAAAAGTGGGGTTTTCGGGAAACATTAATCATATCTCTCTTAATAGGCACAATATCAAAAGCGTACAGAATGGACAATATTCCCCTAATAATTACCTAAAACTTTTGTCTGAAAGAATTTTTGATGACCCACCATTATGCCAAGGGATGAGAAAAATGATTTCGGAATTATAAGAAAATGTCAAGAGCTATCAGTGGTTGCCATGGCAACACTACTAAATTGATGAGGGATGAGCCATCAGTCGTTGCCAAGATAACGCACTTGCACGAGATCAGATTCAGATTTCCATCTGACTAAGTGTGAAGCGGCTTCGGTGACGTAACTGGTAGCATGCTGAATGTCTATGCCCAAGGTCGCGAGTTGAAAGCTGGCCGAAGTCGTCGGATTTTCTAAGAGCGCTAAAAATCCCTCAGTATGCTTTCCTTTGGAGGGTAAGTTCCAACGTTCGTTGCGAGTTGCTGGTTGCGGTGGCATCTAGTAGCCAAGTTCACAGCTAGGTGTCGTTGACGGTAGTACCTGGTAGCATCATTAGGAACTACTGCTTGAAATTGACCTCTGCAGTCCTTACCTGAATTACAGACTAATACAACCATCCCTAAGTACACGGGGTTACATGACCGCGTTGTCGCAGCCCCTAAACTGAGGAACCAACCAAAATCTCTGCGGGAGATATAATTTTGCGAGAAGAAGTAACAGACCGTTACATAGTTACACATCAGTGTCGAAACCTTGCATAAGGACAGTGTGACCACAAGTACAAAAATGGACCCCAAATGACAAGAAGGTTACCGTTCCCATAAGACAATAAAATGTTTAAAATAAGCATAAAATGACGAAAAACAAAGTTAATTAAGCTCCAATTATAAAATACCTTCTCGCAATAAATGAGGTCTGATCCTTCTACGAAAACCTGCTTATTCTGCCTATTTTTGCCTATCCCCAAGTTTGTCCGGTGAAATCTACCTCCGCCTTCCGGCGTGCCGAGAGGACTTTTTTGTATGTGAAACTGCGATCACATTGACGTCATTAGTTACCAACATATCCGATACAAAATAGGCCCAAATTAGACGACACATATTATGTTGTAATTATGTGGAAAAAAGAAATAATCGGGCTCTTCTTGGTTAGACGACTGACTGGACGAAACGATTGGTCACTACTTGGTTCGACGACTGTTTGGACGAAAATTACTGATTGCACTACAAGCAAGGAGGTCTGGGCGTAAGCCCCAGGTTAGGTTTGTTTTGTATGTAGAACAGTATTTACTACTGTAATAATGAACGCTGATCGCAAGGATTCAATGTTTCGAACTAATCGGCAAAACCAGCGCCTCACTGCCTAAACATTATTGGTCTAGGCACAAACCATTGGTTTAGATGAAAATTATTGATGCGTGTCTACCCCCACTGTGCGTGACGAAAACTAGGGGTGTTTGTATAGCCTAACGACCTAGACGGTCTAGACAAAAACAGCTTGCACAATCCATTGCAAACTGGTTGAAACTTGGCGCTATTTTGTTTCATGGTACCGCGCTTATACAAATTAGCACCGTAAGTGCGGGATTGGCAATACTGTACTTGTGGATAATTAACAGCGAAAATGGCAGACTAAGCTGGAATTTCATCTATATAAGTCATGATCCTATTTGGGATGGCGGATGCGTTAAAGACAGCGGAGGAGTAAACATCTATTACTACATCATCTCCAGATTTTTTTGGACCATTACTACAGTTATTTTGGTTAAATTTTGTGCGGTACTTTACAAAAGTTACGTGGGATTGATGCGTCATACAGCGTTACCAATTTCAGTTGTGTCGGCTACGGTGGTCGTGATTTATAGGATAAATAAAATGTTGCCATCCCCACGCATATGGTACCATGTGGTGTTATGTGATTGGTCAAAATTGAATTCTGAACGGTAAACGCAAATGCGATCTCTGGTGTCAACTGATTGAAACACAAACCACATGGTCTCAGGCTTCGTATCTGTATTTAAATGATGATGTTTTAATATGAAAAATTGAGGTATCGCGGGCCGCGTTAGCCAATATATAACACCCTTGATTTTTGTCACGCACAGTGGGTGGGGGTAGTCACGCATCAATAATCTTTATCCCGGCCAATGGTTTTGGCCTTTTATTTCATAATTCACGTGTCGTGTGATGAATTTCAAGAATGTCCAAGCTGTGTAGTATACGAGATCTTTGAAATTTTTAGTTTCCTATTACCGTATAATGTATAGCCTACCTGTGTGCGTACCGAAGCTAATAATTCTAGCGCAGCCATCACAGCACTTTTCGATAAACGAAAACAAGCCATGAAATAAAGAGTCATGCAATTAACATACACATCCATGACACAAATTATGGTGTTCACAGCTGGTAGGAGAAATACAACAAGCAACTACGGAGTGTCACTACTCCGAAGGTTTAATGCTCATTCAGCACAAATAGCACCAACTTGCCCACCACATTTATTCCCTTGGCAGCGCTGCCTACCGATTGAAAATCACAATATGGCGTTTGATGTTGGGACGCTACTCTGAACTTTGCCTAGCGATTGAAAAACAGGTCCTTAAGGAGATAAAATACCTAGGAAATACATTCTCGGATCGCAGGATTTAGACTACGTCCGTAGCTTTGACAATACGCATGCGCTAGGAAGTTACCTGGCAGATGGGACGAGAAGGTACCAACAAAAAACAATTTTCTGTGGAAAGTTGAGATATTTAAGCTACGAGAGTGGAATATACGAGTCAACCTCCATCAAAATCTGGAAAATTTTCTACAGTAACTTATGTAATGTGACAGATACAAGAGTTGAACATTTTATCGCTAAAGGGTGTTATTACATTTTTCAACAGTGCCAACATTATTGTTTGGCACTGGTTTTGCCGCTTAGTTCGAGCGTGGTGAACGCGGAAAAAGGCTTTACATACAAACCTAACCAGGAGCGTACACCCCAGACCCCCTTGCTTGTATTAAAAGCAGTAATTTTCATCCACACATTCACCTAGCCTAGTAGCGGCCAATGGTTTCGTCCAGACAGTCGTCTATTCTAGAGTTGAATTTTTCAGAGATGTGTTCTGACAGTTCGGCGGATAAGCATTGAACTGAAGGCAGCGTAGCCATGAATGCTGCTGGCTACACCTACAATGTGCTTACGTCCACCACACATTCGCTCATTTCTACATGATCGTAATATTAATAACATTATTATGAAAGTGTTAGGCCTACTCAAATGGTTTCTAAAAAGTCAAAGTGCTTACATTTTTCGGTGCTTATCTCTACATACTATAAAACAAAGTCCCCGATTCTTGGATATAACGGGCAATCTCGAGAACCACTGGATGGATTTTGATGCGGGTTGCACTAGGCCTATTCTCGAGGGAGGTTATTTTAGAAAAAATATTCGTTTATGACCAAAGGAAGCCGATTTTGTATCCCACATGTTGGCAGCAATGTGTGCGCATCGGCGTGTGCCGCTAGAGTGCACCTTGTTGACAGTCGAACGAGATGCAAGCGCAGTTGGAACATGAAAAATGAAAATCCACAGCCTGCTTCCAGTCTCCGACCGGGTCAGGAATGGAATGAATGAAGCCCCCATCTAGCGGCGAGGATATGGACTGTGCCGGCTGCCGAGGCCTGACGCACTCCTCTGGGCCAATGATTAAAAGAATGACAGTTGAAAGGAAATGATAGTGGAGAGTGTTGCTGGAATGAAATGTGGACAGGGAAAACCGGAGTACCCGGAGAAAAACCTGTCTGCCTCCGTTTTGTCCAGCACAGATCTCACATGGAGTGACCGGGATTTGAACCACGGGCCCAGCGGTGAGAGGCCGGCGTGCTGCCACCTGAGCCACTGAGGCTTTGTTGGAACAAGGCAGAGCAATAAATAAAAACGCATATTTATGTACTTATGCACATACATGAGGTGCAGTAGAGACCAGGGTTCCTAATTTCAGTACGAAATATCGCCCAGAAGATGAAACAAGGACACAAGGTATGTAAAAGTCACATTCATGTCCGATGCAAGTGTATAAGCCGCGTTCTACTTTCATTCAGAATTAATAATAAAAGTAGGCTATAGTTGCGACCAATATTTATAACGTATTGCAAACAGTGGCTTCGCCCAAACTGTGTCATCTAACCAAGTAGTGAACAATGACTTTGTCTCACCCAACTTGAATACATCAGTAATTTTCACCCAGACATTCAGTGGTGCAGTAACTTATGTCGATAACTAAAAGAGAGCTATGAGATATTTTTGGTATTCTCTGAAAATTTTCATCTGTGACTCAAGCTCAGTGATCTGTCGCAACCATGACCAAAACAAATAAAAATAGGCCTAATATAAACATTTTATCTGCCTACTACTAAGTAGGCTATAGGTCAGTAGCCAACTACATATTGTGCCCATCTGGGATTGGCACAAGATCGAACTCCTGACCAGTTATAGAAATATTCTAAAACTTTATAAAGATTGCCAGAAAAGACGAGAGTAAGCCCACTGAAGAGCGACCACAGGAACAAGCTGGTCAGCTCAGACACATAAACTCCAATAGTTGACAGGTTAAAAGGGAAAGGCCATTAGCAGAGCTATTAAAATGTTAGGGGGAGTCGAAGTCAAGAGGCAATAAATACTACTCGAAATTCCTATGTATAAGCAACTTCACCAAAATTATTACGTTTCAAGAGGACAGTTAGAAGAGGAACTATTTCTCGAGAGGCTCTTAAAAGGCTTAGCCCAGGAATTTGTAAGTCAGCAGTTTTCTCACGCAAATAGAAGGGGGCTTTACCATATTAAACATAACAAAATAAACCCACCAGAATTATTAAACCTAGATTGAGGAAGGAAATAGGGACGAGAAAAATCAGTGAGTTGGCAGGTCCGAATAAGGTACTTGAAATACTGCAAGCTAAGAGGAACGCCATTAAAATTCAAGCGGAAGGCTATCCGCGGACCAGAAGGGGACGATAGGCAGGCCCCGCAAAAGGGATATTAACTAATTAAAAATTAATTAAAAATAAACTAGCGAAAGATTTTCATTCCGCCAGCCGGCAATCAAAATATAATTATAAAATACACATTAAATTAAATTATGAAGAAGATTAGACCAGGGAATCAGAAATTCAGCTCCCAGATTTGAAAGGAACTAATTTCTAGACAGAAATTAATAAATAGGAGCAGTCGAGGGAAGTATCATTCAGTTTGAGAGAAGTCTCATTCAGTCGACAGAAGTCTCATCAGTCGAGAGAAGCTGTGCAGAAGTGCACGTCGCACCAGATTCAGTCTACCAGATATAAAGTACAGTCACGTTATAATGACAGTTTATCAGTTGAGAGATAGACTTTGCTAGAGGCAGATTATACAAGAATCTTCAAAGACCACAGTTCGAGTGCGAGACGCAGTTAGCCAGTTTGTTATAATAATAATATCGTATGGTCTCGGGTGCCTGGTGCAAGCTTTGTTAATTGACACCCAGAGGGTAGCTTGCATGTCGAATTTCGTCGTTCCTTTGAACGCTATGAAAGTCAAGGAGGTTAGATATCTAAACTCCTTGACACTACAGCGCTTTCAAGTAGAGAATGGAGGAACTTTGTGTTGGCGGAAAATCCCGAGATTAATTTTGCCATTGAACACGGCCTACTGAATTCAAATGGGTTCTTTAACATGCCAACAACATATGACATGAGTATCGTGATTTTTGTCGCCTTCAAAAATCACTTACCATGGCCAGGGGCGAACCTGCAATCTTGGGGTTGGTAGTCCGACACTATAACCACTCACCCACCGTGGCAAGCTAGCCAGTTTGTTAACAGCCTTTGTATAGGCATGTTACTTAAAAAATAATAAGTACAAACGAGTTAGGTCTAGCCTCGGGAACGAAATGCGCAAGTCAGCAAGAAAATCATAAGAGCTACATTCAGAGACACTATAGTTCGAGTATCACAAGAGACAAATACACATCAAGTGCGATAAACTGTAACTAAATCAAACGAAGTTAGCAAGTAGCATTGGTTCGAAACCAAGCCGTGCTCTGGCAAAGTAAAGGCAGAAGACGCGATAGCATCTTATGAACATTTAAGAACGAAGTGAGGAAAATATAAGGACATTATACGAGATAGGAACTACTAGCATAAATATATAGAGAGAAATTATAGCGCGCAGGAAGAGACAGTTAAATTGAAGAACATTTTTATACGATCTTCAGGGAAGATTACAGTAGGAAGAGAACTATAAATTGCGATAGGCAATGGTAAAGGAAAAGTAAAGCGCGATTGTAGAAGGACATATAGAACATTAATAAGTAGAGAAAAATCTATCTAGAAGGAAGTTCAAGAAATAGACAATTACGACCTCGGGAATAATATGAAGAGAGACTTACCGAAGGGAGGAAGATAGGAGAATCACACATTCAAAGCTGTACAGGGAGAAACCATCTAGGCTGTTTTCCACCACTTTTGTACGCTGAGTATTGGTCCGTGTTCGATTGTAAATAAGTGAATAAGTGAATTTTTATTTATGTTTAACAAGTGTTAAAAGTGAAATAAAGAAAATGTATCAATGTATTGTCGTGTGTCGATATGATGACCAAGTGTTAGAAAATGTATATTGTAATATGAAGATGATTTGCTGAAGAAATTATGTGGGTGAAATCATCCAGAAATCACGTCATGAGCTGAAATTTGGGTGAGTCAAACATGTTTATAATATTAAAGTGAATGTATCATATGCTATTTCAGTGAATTTATGTATGAAATGTGTGCACAATGAGCAATCTAATGATATTAAGATGTTATAAGGCAACCGCCAAGACGGTTTGCAAAAATGTTAAAAATAATGATAAAAGTGCAAAAGTGATAATAATAATAATATTGAAAGCCCGTAAAAATGGTTAAATAACGATGAATTAATGATCTAAAAGGAGGAATTGAATGCAATAACGTAAATGGCAAGTGAAATGTATGCCAAATAAATGAAAGTAACGTAAATGAAACAAGCACCGTTGAATAATAATAATAATAATAATAAATATTGAGTTTTGCACTCCAAAATGAGAAATGTTGAGTTTTATACTCCGAGATGTTAATGTTAAAGTAAAAAAATTGCATTCCGCAAATCACTAATGAATTAATGAATGTCGATCAAAAATAATGATAATAATAAACTCGAGTTGGATGATTAAGTAAGTAAAATAATTGAAGTACGTGGAATAATAAAAATAATTGAAGGATCATTGGGATACCTTAATATGATGATAAAATGACGCTATTCAGCAAGTAATAAAAGTAATATGCTAAAATAATAGGTGGTAATCGAACACCAAAGAAATGATGTATGAAGTTATAAGCTATTGAGCTACGGTAAAGTAAATGCTAATGCGAGTAAAGTTGTTAGAGATGCGATGACGATCCAAGGTATATAAAAGTTTTGTGCCGAAATAAGGCCTATAAAGAATAGATAAAGTAAATGCTAGCAAATGAAGTGAATATATCCTGTGACGTGCATAAGTTTGGAGATAAAAGGTATAATTGTCGGAAGGTCGTCGATATTGTTTGCGCGAGGGTGCGACCCGCTTGGTCGAACAGGGCTACGAGCCAAGGGCATTATAGTTGAGAATTGTTGGTATTGTTTGCGCGAGGGTTCGACCCGCTTGATCGAACAGGGGTTAAAAGCAAGGGCATTGTGTTGCAATCGAAGTCCTGCAGGGCAATTGCTAAGTATGAATATGGAGAGTACTAGTGCTTCTACGATATGTGATTTCAACTGGAGGGCCACAGAGTGTCCCTGAGCCTAGTTTCACATGGCCTGTACTGTGCCAACGACGCTATGTTAACCGACCAAATAAAGTATGTGAAATGAAAGGTAATGAGTTATGATCTCAAATTATGGCACGAGTCACAAGGAAAGTGAAATGAATATGAGTCAGTAAGGGATACTCTTAATGAAGTAATGTGGTAGCTTGGATCAGCATACGCTTTGTTTTAAAGGGAATGAAATATTTGAAAGTTTAAAGTCAGTGAATGGGGCGAGAAGAAGGTAATAAATCACGTTAAACTAGGGAGGTCGAGCGGCCGGCCGACCATTCCTAAACACGAGGGTAGAATACAATGGAGCTTTGTATACAAAAGTTAAGGGTTGCTGAATGGAGATAAAATGTGCGTAACGGAACATGCAAATTTTTAAATAAGAGGTGCTATGTAATTGTGAATTAAATAATTGAAATAGTGGGTTTTTGGAATCATCCCCACATTAAATTTGTGAAAATTGGATAATATTTGACTATAAAAGTCAAAAATAAGTTGATCATTAAATATTCGATTCCTACCTTAAGATACATATTTTATATTTCACAAATTTGAGTTTATAAGATAACTGAATAAGTGTAAATGATAGCATGTGATACATCACTTATAAACCACCCTACTGCATGGAAATGATTTGTGATTGGACGTTAATTCAAAGATGGGCAGGTATTTGTTTTAAAAGTGTTGATTGTTATGAAGACTAACAAGGGAAGTCTCTGAACCGGGGAATCGCGGATCCTGCTGGAACTTAGCAGGTACGTTGCGTGAGCCCAACTAGGCAGATCCGTGAAGAAAAATCTTTCGGAAAATAACTTCTACCCACCATAGACGACAGTACGTACAATAATTTTGAAGTGTGCGCGCTAGTCAAGCGGGAGTGTGCCTCACGCCTGATTGGTGGCTCAAAAGATCACGTTCCAAACGACCGCCCTCCCGTACTCGCTCTCACAAACTGCGCTGGGGCATGGGACATTAATGCTGCATCTTTACAATATATTGCACGTTGTGCAATGTAAGGTATCACAAATACATATTATTACAATACAACACAACCCAGAGTAAACTGAACCAATGGTCACTCAAGTGAGTAAGTGACCAAGCGATATCACATAATTATGACAACAGTGATGTTCTTGGTGATAATGTTGGCAAAACAAACTGGTTTTACACCAATCACACCGTATGAAACACGGGCGAATGCAAGTACTACATTGTATTGCACTGATATCGAAACAATATGGCACAGGGTGTTCAAACTGTCCGGGAATGTCGGACAGATACTGACTTCGGTACCATGCGTATTGCCACATTAAAGTAAAACGAGGGAACGACAATATTGGTGATATGTCAGAGACTGCATTTTCAAGATCGTATTTCTCTGGGGCAAATTGATGTCAAAATTCAATAACCGAACGGTGGTCGAAAATCTACGGACAAAGATTTTCCAGACCCTAAAGCCGTATACATCCAATGGTTGACAATAGGCTGTGGCCCCAGAAGAGATCATCATCAGTCGAATGCGCTCTTCAGTTTCTAACGATTTATGTCCAGAAAAGGAATCCAGAAGGAGTGCCGCATTACCGGATGGTACATGCTGTTTGAAAACATTAAGAAACCAATCCTTCAATTGTGCGGATCCCATTTTGCCAGGTTTTGTGTACACAACGTAAATATTGTCATGTGCAAACATAGTTTCTTTCACCCTCTTACCAAACACACCTTTTGGTTTCTTCGAAATTATGAAGAGAGGTCCAAGCAGCTTGCCGGCTGTTGTTACTGTTGGCTTTATTGTATAACTGTGCGTTGTGGCCCCCTCTGATTTCACTTTGGAGCAAACCGTTTTCGACCGTTTTATAGCCAGTGTCCTACCCATACAAATCTCCAAATTGAACCCACTTTTTTTAAATCACTATTACACATGTTTCCAGGGCCGAGAGAATCTAGAACCGATGTTACCTCTACAAATATATCTGCTGCTGACATAATATTCATTTCTCGATGGTCATTCTTTGATGTCCTCACAGTTATTTTTCGCGAAATGATATTATAGCGATCCTTAAAGTGCTGCACCCAGGAATGGCTGGCTTTAAGCCCCGTCCATGTTACGTCCTGCGCAGCTAGCATTGCCCATTGCTGAATTGTCACGTCATGTATTACGTCATTATTCTATTGGGCAATGTCAATTGGGCTTTTACGGCACATGTTATTCTCCTCAATTTGTCGCGGGGGGTGTAGCCGCTTTTCACGTGCTCTGCCCACAAATATAAATATTTCTTACTTTTTAAACGGTAGAACTTACTTATTACGGACGAAAAGGAAAGCAGACGCCTCTTTCACGCTTTTCCAATACTCAGCAGCATTTTGTTTGTATTTCATACCTACTCCTTCATCTGTCATGTTCCTGGGTGAGCTATCGGTGGCAGTCCAAATAATATCGTTGTTGGTGTTACTGTCATCTGGTAGCTCTTGTGTTAGTTAGTTAGTTATTGTTGTTTTAAGGGGCGGAACTATAGCTCATGTGAGGCAACAGTAAGGGTAGAATAGGTGTCCACGTTCATAGTACTGTTTACAACCAGTTATGATACCTGTAAATATCAATTAGCACAACAAATAAACACACAAGAAACAAACGCCAGAAAGCCAGATAGGGACAAAACCATCAACATACAATCCAATCTGTCTAACAGGTCCTGTTCTTGAATGCTGGGAGGACTTTCCATACATTTTCCATATTTTTCCTCCAGACAACAACTTTTCCAATGCTAACATTCATCATGCAATGCTTGGGATACTCTCCGTATACGAATACAAGCGTACGCCGGGTCTGCCTCTCGTTCGCCGTAGGCCGGGAAGCACAGTACGGTTGGGAAGCAACCTCTGACGCAGCCAATGAAGCTCACGCCGCTGGCGCGCCAATTTAAACGTATAAATCTTAATTTTTCATCTAGTACAAGGGGAAGTTAATTTCCGAAATATTTTTCTTCACGGTTCTGCCTAGTTAGGCTCACGCAACGTATCTGCAAAGTTCCAGTAGGATCCGCGATTCCCCGGTTCAGAGACTTCCCTTGTAAGGCTTACTGATAAAAGTAACAGAATTTAAATGAATGATTATAAAGCGATTTAAAGTAAATAAAATATGAATGAAGCCCAGAAGGGATGTTAATAACACAGTTAAATGTCCACAAAAGCCGTAGGTAAAATAAGCTAAAGTGATAGGCATGCTCTATGTCTAAGTAAATAAAATGTTGCGGAAAGTAAATATATATGAATATTCAATGGTAAAGGATACCTAAGCAAGGTAACGCGATAATATAAGATTATATGAATTTATTATGCATTTAATGTCTTGACTTTTGGATTTTTCCAGAATATAAGTGTTTGTAAATTGTTTCTAATATTTCCTGGGAGTTTTATACAATAAACTCATGTCTTTTGAAACATGTTTTCAATTTGGTCTTGTAGATCCTATAAAAAAGTGCTATCATATCAAATGTGAAATCACGTTGTGGGTTGGACGTAACATGCCCCGAACCGCAACAGCTAGCCAGCACGTGATTAAGCATTTCCATATGAGATATAAGCTACATAAATAATCACCAATACATTTATGCTACCACTAGCCGAGTGTGAATCATAAACTACTTCCAAGCTTACGAGTAACATGAGCAATGTATTATAATATTATGGCTGACGGAACTTGGAAGTCGGGAATAAGATACATTACAATATTAGAAGGCGAATTGAACCTAAGAATATGTTCCTGACAGTGAACTTACAAAGGCTATATTTTAGGTTACGTTTGGTATGAATTATACGAAATATACAGTCAGAAGACTATTTCAACATTTCCAAAGACCATTAAGGTTTTTTATTACGTCATTTGTGCTCTGACTGAATATAAAAATAAATAAATAAAACAACGATTAAATAACTTTGTACTTTTAATTATGTAGGTCTAGGCTACTTACTCTAATCGTAATTGATTCGCCAGTGATCTTCGTAGAGTTTCTCCAATCCATCTCCAATCTTATTCTCGTGTTTTTTAGGCATCATGATGAAATCTAAATAAGAATTTATCCAAAAATTAATTAAATAAAAGCTTCCAAACTTCTCAGACTAGTGAGTTTGAAAACACATATTCTATAATCAAGAGTCTATAATAACTGTAAAAACTGTTTTAATCGATGTATATTAGTAGTACTTACCTTGTACAACTTGTTACAACTTCATTAGACTTGAAATTCCAAAGAAAACTATGAAATTATTCAAATAATAGTCATTAGTGAAAGTCGTAATTATAATGTTGGGGGACTTTGTGGAAAATGCATTCTGGGGGTTATCGCCAGAAAAATGTCAGCAACTGTGTGGTAAAATTTTTTAGTGGTATTATGATCTTTGGAGATGGCGAGATTTTAAGCAGGGTTGGCGACAGTGTGCTGGCACATGAAAACAACTTAACTTCAAGAAATTCAAGCATAAACCAACATTTACGTTGGTATAGGGGATGGCTGTTAATGTTCGCTACACGTTTTTGGTCTAGTAACTTATTATGGTGTCCCGGACTTATATCATAGATCTTATCCATGTGGTTAAATGTCGAATGATTTCAGTTAGACCGTAGGCTAAATGTTGATTAGAACGCATTCATTTGCTGCGTGGGATGTTTTAAACTTGACCTAAGGTAAGTTTCATGCCTGTTTTACGTTAATAATGCAATTCAACATCGAATATCATCTACATTCGCTCGATAACCTTCCTCCATGTTTGAAGGGAAATGAACCCCTGCCACCATCTACCGTCTTAATTGGGAACTAGGACTAGGAGACTGGCACGACTGACCAGCCAATAAGAGGCTCGGGTTGAAATAAAAAATATGCGCCCCGGAGGTCCTGGTTCGATCCACCGGCTCTGCCAATGTAATTCCGGTCTGAGGGCCGGAACGGGGTACACTCAGCCTCGTGAGGCGAAACTGAGAAGTGGTGGGTTCAATTCCCTTCTCGGCCAACCTGGAAGTGATTTTCCACTTCCACTCCTGGCAAATGCCGGAATGGTTCCTAACTTAAGGCCACGGCCGCCTCCATCCCAATCCTTCCCTGAATTACAAATGCACACATTCTACTACTACTACTACAACAAACTCCTTCTACATACACCACAATTACACAGGTTATCAGACAAATTCTACACATACACACACACACACAAGTACACGGGGCTAAATGACCCACGATGCCCAAGCCTCCCAAATGAAACAACTCGCTGACCGTTACGGCATGTCCTTATTACACTTTGACTGTACACTACACGAGTTATAAATATGGCAAGAAAAGATAGAACACATTTTCAATACATTTTTAGGGAATGGTTTTTAATTTTTCGAGCTAAATATGGTTACATCTTACTCTGTTCTTTGGTCGGCTATTCATCCAGAGGGGAGTGCCTTCTAGTTCTTACTGTGTGAAAAGTTATTCTCAAGCATTGATTTTTAACACGATCTTTTAACACATATCGGAACTACCTGAATGAAGATGGTCGCACAAACGGAGGCAAATCCAAGAATGAAAATGAATAGAACGAGGCAGATGGTGCTAAATAATTCCACAACCATGGTGAATGTATTACCTATGCTACAGGAAGAAAAGAAGCAGTGTCATCAGGGGTTCTTAATGTGGTATTTCATCCGTGGGTAAGCAAATGTCCTCCATTCCCCAAAGAATGTATTGATGCTCCCGGACGACAAACTTTTAATTTGGCAACATCGCGAGGAGGCCAATTTGAGTATGCTCTTGTTCTTCATGGTTTATCAAACAACAAGCCTGCGCTTTTAAAATTTGTGACGTTTCCTTCCTTTCGACATTCTTGTTTTTTGGAATATACAGTAGATCTGTTACGTTTCTATAGTAATCTATCCTATCTGTTTCCAGGCAACGATGGCTCACGACGCATGGCCCACCCATTGAACTGATTAATTATGACACAACGGTCACTCTTCCCCCTCCGTTTTTATTTCGATAATATATGTTTTTCACATCTTATTTCATCTTCCCGGGGGACATTATGAATTGTAATTACTAACCTTGGTCACTTCTGCTAGACTATGGTTCTGCGGCATACGGTTCAGCAAGGCCGGCAACCTTGATAATGCTGGACAGTATCCACAATACGCTGCCGAAGTGACGCGCCTAGCAACCGCATGGGCGCAGCCACATTGGACCCAATCAACTGGTTGCTAGGTTTTTTATACATAGGAAGCTGCATTAACGCTGCGCAGCGTCTTGAATTTTGTGGATAAAAGTGTGTAATACGTGTGAAATAAGGCAAACGCCTCCCGTGAAGGTCATCTACAGTGTTGGAGCTACAAAATAGAAGTTAAATTTTATGGATAAAGTACGAGAATTTTGCGAGATAGTATGAATAAAGTTGACTTCACTCCTGAGGCAAGAATTGCATGGCGGGTACTACAGATTATAAATATTTATCATTTAGTGGATAGAGTATATCTAATATAGAGAGATATTTAGGACATATATGTCACATAAATGGGTTTTTGGTTCATGTGGGGAGTGTAGTTGTAATTAAATATGGTTTGTACTATAAGTATTATAAACGACAACCTACATAACCTTACAGCTGATTCACTAACACCAATAAATCTTATCCACAACTTTTCTGAGTGGTGATTTTTCACTTAATTTATTTAAGTAGTGAATTGTGTTTCCAAACAACAATTAGGCCTATCCCAGACTGAAAATTTCTGCCTAAATATTTTATTTTTTGCACTTTCAGAAAACAATTATCATGTAGGCCTACACCCTGCAACAAAGTTACAGTACAGTATAGTGACATTATTCAAGCCAATGAATACTGCTTATTTCTGAAGTGATGGCGTGGCAAGTCTTGTTGTGATTATATTTAGAGCTAGGATAGGAAAAGTGCCCCATTATTTAGAATGAGGTAGGACGATAGGCCTTAATTGTAGACTTCTCTAACCTGTTAGTGAGCACACAGGTTAGGCTTTGTTAATTTGATTCGTTTTCAGACAAACGCGGCGTTGTGGTAAACACACAAATTGTATTGAAATGCAGTCTTTTTGTCTTCTCTAACTGTTGTTGAGATTTGGCCTAAACTCTCATCCAAATATTTTAAACTGTTCCCTTATGCATTGATAGACCTTAAGTTCATTTTATTCGTCACTTACTGGTAGGGCCTATGGTACTTTATTTTCCGTAGTATTGGTCATTCATACGGGACGTGATTCACAATTTCCAGAGATGTTATATTTTCATGTTTTCACTTAATTTAAGGCAAATATCGTAGGCCACATCTCTACGACTTATGTTCTAAGACTTAATGTGCATCTCGTACGCAATATTTTACAACTTTACTGGACAACTATGTTAAATTACTGTGGAAAATATACTTTTCTATGCTTTCTTGCCTCTGGACATCCATGCATGTACAGTTTTATACGATACAAATAGGAAATAATGACGGCTCAAAGACTGAAGCAAGCTACAAGGGAGCCATGTTGTATTGCTCCAGTTGCTTAGCAACGGAGCGGAAGTGACGTTGACTTCGGCAGCGTATAGTGGCGGACCAGCCCGATACCCAGCCTACTCGCCGAATCGGGTGTTCCACCTCTAAATTATAGACACCATGCTGCCAATGTGCGTCAAATGCCGCAACATGCGAGCCATGGAGCTCTTTTCAGTACCCACTACCATCAGAGGTACGCCAACCAGCCTCGTGCCACTCGGCCGGTTGGTATTTGACTCGATAGCTCGTGTACCGTGATGATCGTGTAGCCTCCGGAGAGGCCGAGTGCAGGTCTTTCTAGTTGACGCCCGTGGAAGACCTGCGCGTCGTAATGAGGATGAAGTGATGATGAAGACGTCACATACACCCAGTCCCCGAGCCACGAGAATTAACCCCAGGAGATCAAAATCCCTGATGGCTCGGCCGGGAATCGAACCCGGGGCACTTCGGGCCAAAGCCTAGCGCGCTAACCATTTAGCCACGGAGCCGGACAGCTCGTGTACTGAAATAGGAGTGGCTGTAGGTCCCTGTATGATCCGGACACCTAGCAAGTCACCTGGCAAGTCCCCCGTCCGGAAATTCGGTTAGATCTACAGCGAGGTCCTAAGGTGAACACGGTTGCCTCCGTTTATCGGAGGCAGTTCCACAGCATAGTTCACCAATTTCCTGACGCTGGTATTCTATACACGGATGGTTCGAAGGTGGACGAGAAGGTGGGTTGTGCTTACGTTATTGATGGTGCAAATACCAAGATCTCTTTGCCTGAGTCCTGTAGTGTGTTTACTGCGGAGCTCGTTCCAATCTATGAAGCTCTGCAGTTTGCACTACAGGATGCACGAATCGACTTTCTCGTGTGTACCGACTCTTTGAGTTCGTTGCAGTCAATTGCTACATGTTCCCGCAACACCCCCTAGTGCAGCGAATCCACGATCTACTAGCCGGGTTGTGCCGCACTGACACTCGAATCACCTTTCTGTGGCTTCCAAGCCACATGAGAATTGCGGGAAATGAGTTAGTGGATCAAGCTGCAAAAGGTACCAATGGAGGTACCCGCTAGAGATATTCGCTCTCAGTTACGCTGAAAAGTACTGGCATTTTTGGAGAGTCAGTGGCTAGCTGACCCAATGCCCAGTAAATTGAGAGGGATCAAGGGAACTACTCGCGTGTGGCGGAGCTCTTTCCGGTCACGGAGGGAGTCCGTCATTTTGTGTAGGCTAAGGATAGGTCATACAGGATCCACTCACTCGAACCTAATGAGAAGGGAAGACCCCCCACTGTGTACCTGTGGAGCCGTTTTCACCGTGGCCAACATTCTAACCGAGTGCGTGGATCTTGCTGACTTACGAAGAAACCTTGGTTTGCAGACGACACTCAAACTTATATTAGCCGATGACGCGGTGGCTGTTGACCGCGTTATCCGCTTTATAAGTGAGAGTGGGTTAGGGCCAGCAATCTAAATTTTCCAGTGAACATTGACTCAACGACTTGTTCGTTTCTGAATGGTGATTTTTGTTTTTCCGTAATTTTTGTTTATTTTTATAATTATTAGTTTTATTTAATTAGTTGTTGTATTAATTTTCGGTCTTTTCAAATGTTGGTATCCACCTCTAAATTTTAAATTCCATTCCAAATTTGTGTATTTTTTCTGTGTTAAGAGGGGCAGATGACATCGTAGTTCCGCCCCTTAAAACAACAATAACTAACACTTCTGCACCGACTGCACCAGATATACTGTAGCCTATGTGCTAAATCACGTAAATATGTGCTTTTATTGCTCATTTCAAAAGGGCAGCCATGTTCGACAGCGTCTTTAGTATTTTAAACTGCCGCCACAATGAGGCGCACACATTGGCTTCAATAGTTGCCAACATGCCCGATACAAAATACACCACACGACACAGGCACGGTTGGCAAAACAACATTGATATGGACGCGTTAGGCTGTAACATCGCCGTCTATAATTCTTAAGCCGTGCGGTTGGTAGAATTGGCAACACAGGATGTGGCCTCTAAGTTGTATAAACATGTAAGATCACATGCTAAGTTTTGTTCATAAATATCGTTTATTTTGATATGACAGCGTCTAAAAGCAGTTCGTATTCACTATTTCAACATCCGTGAAATTCCTCGTGGGAAATCAGACCTGCTGAAAGTTGTGGAAGTGAGTATTTCCCGTATTAAGTTGTATGTGAAACCAATACCTGGTAATGAATTTAACCAACACATTTTCTAATATTTCATTAACACGTTGGCTGCCATGAGGATCACCGGTGTTCCTCAAATTAATTTCACTTGTGTGCCATGAGAATCACAGTGGATCCTCAGGCTAGTGCTTTTTCAATGGAACCTAGCATGCCGTGGCATGCTAGGCCTAATAATTGTTTTATTTCATTCATATAAAAAGTAAACAAACCGGTATGTATCTAAATAGTTGATATTTATTGACTTTCATTTATGTATTACATTACAGATTTTCGTCATGGATTCTGATCCCGGTCCCAGTGGTATAAATAGGAACGGAAAAGCCATGACCGAAGATGAAGTTTTAGCTGTACTTGAAGAAAGTGAAGATGACATTAGCTTATTTTCAACGACTTCTTCCATGGATTTTGAACCAGAGGGTATGTCAGACTCTTCGTTCGAATCTGATGATGAGGTAGATGTTGAAACGGCCAACCATCAAGACGATTTAGTTGAAGAGCAAACTGAAGAATGGCAGGAGGTAGATATGAACAAGTTGCCACTTCACATACAGTTTACTGGCTCAGAATCATATAAATATCATGACAGTTACCCAGATAATGTAGACAATTTATCTATCCTTGACGTGTACAGGAGGTTTCTTGATGCCGATGTCCTGAAGCTCATTGTTCATGAAACTAATAGAAATGCCTCAAATACCATTGCAAACACCAGATTAAGTCGCTCTTCAAGAATGAAAAAGTGGGTGGACACAAAACGAAGATGAAATGTGGAAGTTTTTTGCAGTGGTGCTTTATATGGGAATTGCAAAATACCCTAAAATTGCTGATTATTGGTCTAGTAGTATTTTATATAGAAACTGTCTTGTTCCAAAAGTAATGAGTGGAAATAGATTTCAGCTATTACTGAGATTCGTCCACTTCGCTGACAATTCAGCAGCTGGCGACGGTGATAGATTGTACAAAGTTAGAAGTCTGATGGACATAATACAAGAAAGGTTTGTGTCTGAATACATGCCTGGAGAAATGTTAGCAGTTGATGAAACGATGATTCCTTTCCGTGGTAGATTATTATTCAGACAGTATATTCCCAACAAACGCCATAAGTATGGGTTGAAACTGTTCAAATTGTGCAGCTCCATTGGCTATACATTGCGAATGACAATGCATTCTGGACAATCGCCCAACACAAGCACTGGACTTGCTGAAAGAGTAGTTCTTGAACTTGCACAACCATATTTATCTGAGGGAAGAGTTATAGTAGTGGATAACTTCTACACATCAGTGCCATTGGCAACTTCACTTCTTCAGAGAGATACCCATTTGTTAGGAACACTGAGAACGAATAGAAAATACCTGCCAAAGGATGTGATCGCAAAGAAACTTCGAAAAGGAGAGGTCGTAGGGAAGCAAAATTCGAAAGGAACTGTTGTCGGAAAGTGGAAAGACAAGCGTGACGTGCATTTCCTGTCTACTAAACACACGTTGCAGAAGGTAACAACGGGAAGAAAAAACAGACTTGGTGAAGATGTGAGCAAGCCAGTTGCTATTATTGATTACAATCAGGGCAAACAAGGGATAGATCTCTCAGACCAAATGTCGAGTTATTTTACGCCCTTGAGAAAAACGATTAGATGGCACCACAAGGCAGCTTTCGAAGTTCCGCTGAACACATCAGTATTCAACGCACTTCTTATTTATAACCACTTCCAGAGAAATAACTTCAGATCACTTCCTTCAGGGAGCAGCCAGTTCTTCAAATGCTGGGAGTTGTGGAAAATGATATTCCAGCAAAGCCATCAGCTGAAAAGCATTGTTTAGTGCAAAGTCAAGAAAGATAATGTTATTGGTTTTACGTCCCTTTTAACTACCCTGGTTTTTAGAGACGCCGGGGTGCCGGAATTTTGCCCCGAAGGGGATCTTTAACGTGCCAGTAAATGTACTGACACGGCTCCCTCGCATTTGCGCACCCTCAAATGCCAGCTGACTGCGCCAGGTTTCGAACCTGCAACCTTGGGCTCAGCAAGCGAGAACGTTACCCCTGAGCCACGCAGCCAGACAGTCAAGAAAGAGACCAGAATAATCGGAGGAAACGATGAAGATGCACAAACTGCTATACTGAAGCTGCCAAAGAAAGCCGTTCCGTTGCCCAGAAACAATCAAAATTAGTTTCAACCCAGTGCTCTGTTTGTGGGAAGTATTTGTGCCTTTCCTGTTTCACAAAACTACACTAGTTGTAAAAATGTGACTGTGAAATATGGCTTTGTGACTGAGGATCACAGGTGATCCCCATGGCGCTTGAGAAAAACAGATGTTATTGTAGTGCCATGAGGATCACCGGTGAACTCAGAATTTTCCGAATTTTCTGATGTGTATTTATGCTTTTCAAAACATAAATGTGTTAGTTGTCACCCAATGAACCCTTATTTACCATTCCCTTACTGTGGCACCTGCGAAATGTCATCAATGTTTGTACGGTAGCACACAAACATATTTCATATCCCTTGGAAGTGTTGTGTGCCTGGCTGTAAGTCAAATTATGGCAGCACTATTAAAATAACTGGTTATTTTACTACGTTTGGATCACTTACAGCAAAGTGAGGTGGACTTTTCAGTGCCTTGTAATTTAGTTTTGGTATAATCTTCATGTGGCCCTATATTCCAGTAGGCCTACATTATAAACTGTATTCAGTTGGCAAGTGCTTTTAGGTAGATTTCATTAGAAATCTGGAATTCCTATGCGACAAGTGAGATATGTACCATTTCTTATTTACGTGTAATATCGTGTGATGCATTAGGGTATAGCACATGTAGTTAATTTAATAAATGACTACCTAGACGTCAGAGCATCAGTCCTCGTATTTCTTTTTACGTGTAATATCGTGTGATGCATTACGGTATAGCACATGCAATTTAATAAAATAGTTCCAAGACGTCACGGTAACATGAACCAAGTACAATGCTACTTAAATTAGCCAAATTACCTTGTGGAATGATGAATAATAATTGTGGAAACGATGTCCTAATAGATGTTTCCTCCTCCGCTGTCTATAACCCACCCACCATCCCGTTTTATAACACGACTTACCTAATGAAATTCCAGCTGCGTCGGCAATTGTGGGCGTGATTTACAGGATAATAAAATGTTGCCAACCCCACACACAGGCCTACGGTACCGTGTGGTGTTTGTTTTATGCTGCGATCGCTCCTTTCGTTCGCTTCGTTGTGTTTCTATATCAAAAAGGCTTTACATACAAAAACAAACCTAACCTGGGGCTAAAGGCCCAGACCCCTTGCGTATACAGGGTCTTTCATATAAAATAAGAACGGCAAGCGGCAGTTTTGTTATTCGCTGCTACGGCGGCCTTGGCCGAGTTTGTGGCGCGCCATGGCCCCTGCTGTTATATTGAAAGCGCGCTGGTTTTTTTGGTGTTTTTTTCAAGTTCCGATGGACTGTATAAAAATAACAGATTGACATACCAAACTGATTTTACTAGTAAATGTTTGCTTGTTTTATTCTTATGTCTCAACATAATCGCCAAAACGATTGAAACATTTGTCGTATCCTTACACCAGCTTTCCTATGCCCTCGGCAAAATATTCTGCCGCCACTGAGGTGGGTACGACTGGACAGTCTCCTGAAGTTTTTCCTTTTTGGCGAGGCGTTGCCACCCAACCATACCTTCAATTCTAAAAAAAAGGGGGACGACCACACTGTACCAACGTTACGATAGACTTTTACAAAGAATTCAAGTGTGAAGCGTTGGACCATCTACCGGTTAGTCCAAACCTGCACTGAATGATTTTCACCTTTTTCGAGAATTGAAGGTATGGTTGGGTGGCAACGTCTCGTCAAAAAGGAAAAACTTCAGGTGACTGTCCAGACGTACGGCAGAATATTTTGCTGAGGGCATTGGAAAGCTGGTGTAACGATACGACAAATGTTTCAATCGGTTTGGCGATTATGTTGAGACATACGAATAAAACAAGCAAACATTTAGACGTAAAATTAGTTTGGTATGTCAATCTGTTATTTTTATACATCGGAACTTGAAAGAAAAAAAAAAAAAAAAAAAAAAAAAAAAAAAAAAAAAACAGCCCTCTTTATGTACTATGCGCGCGCTTTCAATAGTACAGCAGGGGGCCATGGCTCGCCACTAGTTCTGTCAAGGCCGCCGTAGCAGCGAATAACAAAACTGCCACTTGCCGTTCTTATTTTATATGAAAGACCCTGTAGTACAAGCAGTAATTTTCGGCCAGACAGAAGCCAATAATATTTCACTCCGCTTCGTAAGTCAATAGTTTCTCGCGGAGGTCGTTTTATTACGCATGCTATGTGTCGTGTATTTTGTGTACCATATATTGGCAACAGTAAAATGACATCTCGGTAACAAATGAACACACCTATTGCGCCTCTTTCAGTAGCAGTTGAGCAACGGCAACTCATGACAATTGCCGTCGTTAAACGCACAATTAATAACAACTTAAGTCACATATTTACGTAACTGAGCATATATTTCCTGTGCAGTAGTGATCTTTGACAGTAATTTAAATTGGTAACGACTCCCGGAATATCAAATAAGTAGGGATAGGAATTTTTCGGTGATTTCAGAGTGAAGAAAGCGGTATTTTAAAGTGGCAAATTCGATGGTTTCAAGATCACTTTTCGGTACTTTCAAAATGATACAATTTAGGCGGGATTTTTTAAAATATCATGGATAACATGCATAACATAACACATTTCAGTCATCCTTCAAAGTATATTTCAGTGAAGAGATCCAAATTCTCTTGTGACAAACGGTGCCATATATCGATGATGATAATTGTTGTTTTAAGGGGCCTAACATCTAGGTTATCGGCCCCTATGTGCCACATATCACTTAACGTGCTAGTGTAAGCTGAAAAACATAAGTTCACAGTTAGTGTGACAGACAGTTGGCAACAGTTATTTTTGTTTTTTGTGAGAAAAGAAGGACAAGGAACAGTGCATCCAAGATGGAGTCTTTTGAGTGTTATTTGTAATGTGTGTGCATTTTTCTTGTGAATAAATATCTTTTCATTTTCCCGAATAAGTACGAAGTGACGTTTCTGTTCGTAACATCTGGCGACCGTGACAGGACATAGAAAGGAAAATGAGCGATATTCGAAGTTTGATAAGAAAACGTGGTGTATACCGTGCATCGTTCACGAAAATTGTAGCTTCACTTCAAGTTTTGTTGGAGAAAGAAATAAAGGACATAGTCGCTATCCGAGGAGATTACGCCTTAGTGGAAGAGAAGGCTAACCTCATAAGTAATCTGGACCAGGAGATCTTCCAACACCTCATGGAAGATGCGGTGTCAGAAGAAGACCTGATCACAGAAGTAGACGGAGTAGATGACTATAAACGCAAGTTTCATATGTTAGCAGCGGCTGTTTCCGATGCTCTTGCAATGGAGAGAAAACGTGAAGACGAAGTCCAGTCAACAGTTAGCACCAGTAACACTCATAACCTAAAAAGTAAATATCGCCTTCCAAAGATCGAATTCCGAAAATTTGGTGGAAATCTACGAGATTGGTTAGGTTTCTGGAATCAATTTCAAAAGATTGATGAAGATGAAGGGTTAGATAATGCCGATAAATACGAATATCTTATCCAAGCAACATTGCCAAACTCCAAAGCTCGCGACATCGTTGATAGTTTTCCAGCCACAAGTGGAAATTACCCTAAAGCAATACAGAAACTTAAATCACGTTTTGGCAAAGATTCTTTGTTGGTGGAAGTCTACACTAGAGAACTATTGACAATGATGAATTCTTGTAGTAGTCTTGACATCTCATCATTATATGACAGACTCGAAACTCAACTTGGTGCTTTGGAGAGCCTAGGTGTAACTTCCGAGAAATATGCAGCAATGTTATTTCCTATGATTGAATCATGCTTGTCTATAGATGTGTTACGTGCCTGGCAGAGGAGTGGCGGTGGGAAGGAATGTGAACCTAGTGAACGTCTTAAAGGTTTGATGAAATTCCTGGAGAATGAAGTAGAGAGTGAGGAAAGGATCAAACTGGCCATCCCAAGTAAAGGTAACATCAATGTGAATCCTGACAAGTCAAAAGGTACGAAGAAAATTGACATTTACAGTGAATCGCCACCTACCGCAGCTGCACTTGTGGATTGTAATCTTAAACTAAACTGTATATTTTGTGATAGGTCCCATGCTAGTTCAAACTGCTCCGTGGCAAAGCAGATGGCTTTAAAGGAGAGAGTCTCAATTGTGAAGAATAAGAGAGCATGCTTTCTCTGTCTGAAGAAAGGACATGTTTCAAAGATGTGCAGAAGTCAGTTAAAATATGATTCCTGTAGCAAAAAACATAACAGCCTAATATGTCTAGGCCCAACACATTCCTCTGAAGCTACCAATGAGAAACTTCAGTCTCATTCTTTGATTTCAAATGAAGAACGTAGTGGTGTGCAAGGTGTTATTTTGCAAACATTAAAGGTGAAGGTCATTGGAGAATCCTCTGCAATGGAGGTAAGGGCTCTACTGGATACTGGCAGTCAGAGATCTTATATGCTTGAATCAGTGGCACAGAAGTTAGGTTACAGTAGTCATCGCACAGAAATGCTACGCCATTCACTATTTGGTGGGGTAGTCACCGAAGAGAGCCAGCATATGTGCTATAGGATCTACATAGAGAGTTTAGGAAAGCCTTATGCCTGCAATTTTAAAGTCTTGGGGCAACAAGTAATTACAGGGTACAATACTATGTTAAAGGGCCCATGGTTGCAAGAACTAAGAGCAAAAGGGATACAGAATTATGATACTGAAGGTCCCATTGAACTATTAATAGGCGCTGATGTCGCTGGAAAGTAAATGACTGGACAAACGTGTACACTAAGCAATGGTCTTGTATGTATTGAGACTCTGCTGGGGTGGACTGTGATGGGTCAAGTAGTTTCCGGAGATCAATCAAGCATGACCAACCTCGTCACTTCTCTCTTTATCAGAGATGCTTCAGTTGAAAATCTGTGGGAACTGGACGTGCTAGGTATCAGCGATCCTGCCGTAAAGAAAACTAAAACTGAAGAAAACTTTGCAACAATGGAGAACTTTCAGAAAACCGTGTCTATTAATGGAGAATTTAGGTATGAAGTCCATTTACCCTGGAAAGAAAACAAATCATTTCTTGTATCTAACAGGGTCATGGCTGAGAAGAGGTTAGTCAACACAAGGAAGAAAGTGGACAATTTTGGACTTGGCGAGACGTATGAAAATATTTTCACAGAGTGGGAAAGGAGTGGTGTTATTGAACCGGTTCA
Organism: Meconema thalassinum; assembly: GCA_946902985.2. Taxonomy (NCBI): domain Eukaryota; kingdom Metazoa; phylum Arthropoda; class Insecta; order Orthoptera; family Tettigoniidae; genus Meconema; species Meconema thalassinum. The sequence continues at coordinate 95,545,166 of OX336400.1, read as the reverse complement.
GGAGGATGAAAACTTCAGACATTATCTACCGCATCGAGCTGTTGTGAAGGAAAGTAGTTCAACGACACCTGTTCGTCCTTTATTTGACGCCTCAGCGAAGGAAGCGGGAACCCCTGCTTTGAACGATTGTTTGTATGATGGCCCCAACCTGATTGAGCTAATCCCTGCTATTCTTCTTAGATTCCGAGAGAGGAAAGTAGGAATTATTGCAGACATTGAGAAGGCCTTCCTTCAGATAAGCATGCGGAAAGAAGATCGAAACTATATCTGCTTCCTGATGTGGCAGGACGTTGGGAATAATTACAAGATCTTCAAGCATGCCAGGCTGGTTTTCGGCTTAACTTGTAGTCCGTTTCTCCTGGTGGCTGTCTTGGAGTATCACCTGAAGAAGTACTTGGAAAACCCGCAATTCAATCCCCTATTCATCGAGAGACTTCTACAGAGCTTCTACGTGGACAACGTTGTCACTAGCCTTGACAGGGAATCGGAGGAGGGCGAGTTTATCAATCAAGCTAGTAGGGTATTATCAGAAGGCAGTTTTAATTTGAGGGGATGGCAGTTCTCTCAGGATGATGACCAGTCTGCTACCCTTTCATCTGTTTTGGGACTGTTATGGGATCGACAGGAGGATACACTTACTTTAAATTTGCATTGGTTGAATAGCCTTCAGGTGGGAGAAGTGACGAAAAGGACAATTCTGTCACTCGCACATCGAATTTTTGATCCAGTTGGTGTGACATGTCCTGTCACCCTTTGTGTTAAACTGTTGATTCAAAGGACCTGGAAGACTCATATAAGATGGGATAGTGCAGTTGATGAGAAGTCCAGAGACGAGTTTCTGGCCTGGGTAAAGGATCTACCTCACCTGGTAGAAATCAAGATTCCTCGATGGTTTGGAAGAAGTGACCATGTGCAAATTCATGTCTTCTGTGATGCATACGCAGCAGTAGTCTTCATAAGATGCGATTCCAACAATCAAGTGAGTGTACAGTTATGTGATGCAAGATCTCGTGTGGCCCCCCTCAAGGAAGTGACAATCCCCAGATTGGAATTGCTGGCGACAATTGGTGCACGGTTGCTTAAATGTGTGTTGGAATCTATTTCACTGGAAGTTCATGAGTTTTTTCTCTGGTATGACTCGTCCACAGTTCTAGCATGGATCTGCAGGACTGAGAACTGGTCGGTGTTTGTCCGCAATCGTGTGAATGAGATCAGGAATTTGACCAATTTAAACTGCTGGCGACATGTTCCAGGTTCATTGAATCCAGCTGATTTACCGTCACGTGGCTGTTCTGCTTCGCAATTAGTAGCTCTCGATGGTGGGAGGGACCTGCCTGGTTGTACGAATCTCCAGATTGTTGGCCCCAAACAAAAGTGGTGTATGACGAAGAGAGTATCGCAAAGGAAATGAAGAAAAACCCTGTGAATTCTATGACTGTAACCAATGAAGGTCCCCTCTGGTATGCCAGGTATTTTTCCAGCTATAACAGAATAGTTCATCTAATCACATGGATTCTTCGTTTCTGTAAGAATTGTCTTAGACGTGAGAGGATCTCGCAAGAAAATCTGCAAGTTGAAGAGTTAGAAAGGGCTGAAATTAGACTCATTTCTATAATTCAACGAGAAAGCTTCCACGGATTAGTTGATAAACGTCTATCTTCACTACATCCATTCCTGGAAGATGGTGTTCTCAGGGTTAAAACGAGACTACTACTGCGAGAAGATTTGAACAATTCAGGTTCCCAATGATTCTCCCGGCGAACCATGTCATCACCTCTCGCTTGATTATGGATGAGCACGTGAAAGAAAATCACATTGGAGTAAAACTTCTTCTTAATCATCTGAGACAACGCTTCTGGATCATCGGTGGAAGGAGGACAGTTAGAAAAATTATAAGAAAATGTGTCAAGTGCCGGAGGCATGATGGACAACATACCGAAATCGCTCAGGCCCCTCTGCCCCTGGACCGCATACGGGAAGCATGTGTATTTGAAGTGATAGGAGTGGACTTGGCAGGTCCGGTGTTCCTGAGGGATGAAAGTAAAGCTTGGATTGTAGTTTTCACATGTGCGGTGTATTGCGCTGTTCATCTCGAAATGGTTACTTCTCTCTCCACAGAGGCGTTTGTGCAAGCGTTCCGGCGGTTTGTAGCAAGAAGAGGACGCCCCTCTTTGATTTACTCAGACAATGGTACAAATTTCACGGGTACAGATAACGCGTTTCAAAGTGTTGACTGGGAGAATATTTCCAAACACCATTCGGTTGAACGTATTACTTGGAGATTTAATCCCCCTAGTGCTCCTTGGTGGGGAGGCTTCTGGGAAAGGTTAATACGTCTAATTAAACAGCTTCTGAAACGAGTTTTGGGTAAAGCCTGTCTAACTTACCAAGAAATGCTTACCCTTCTCTGCAGTATAGAAGCCACCATAAATTCAAGACCGCTAACATATCTGACCGATGGATGTGAAGATATAAGTCCACTCACCCCTGCCTGCTTTCTACAAGAAATTAAGACAACTGGAGTTCCAGAATGTGATGCATTGGATGCTATAACCCTGAATCAAAGAAATCGTCATCTTCTGAACCTAAGAATGGCATTGAAAAAAGATTCCAGCAGGAATATCTGGGGCTTTTGGCACTTGGTAAACCGAGTTGTAAACCAACTCTTTTGTTCAAGAGAGGTGACATTGTCCTAGTTGGATCAGATGGCACTAAGAGGATAGATTGGCCCCTTGGAAAAATTGTGGACTTGTTCCCTGGAACTGATGGTAATACAAGACTTGCAAGGGTTGTTACATCTAAAGGAGAACTCTTGAGACCTATACAGCGACTCTACCCACTAGAAGTACCTGATGAAGACAGCACACCTTTAAGGACTGGCTTGAATAAGAAAACGGCTACTGCTTTAGGAGAGCCGACTGGAACTGGTGTTCAACCCCCAAAGACTACACGTTCGGGTAGAACTGTCAATGTTCCTGCAAGATATGTGGAGTAGTTAAGGATGTCTTTCCTCAACGGTGGGAGGATGTGACAGACAGTTGGCAACAGTTATTTTTGTTTTTTGTGAGAAAAGAAGGACAAGGAACAGTGCATCCAAGATGGAGTCTTTTGAGTGTTATTTGTAATGTGTGTGCATTTTTCTTGTGAATAAATATCTTTTCATTTTCCCGAATAAGTACGAAGTGACGTTCCTGTTCGTAACAGTTAGCGTTTGAACAGGATATCCAAATGGTTTTCCACACATATTCTGTGAACTTTGGAAATACAAATGTCATTCCTTGCAAAACTCCAACAATGTCTGTCTTGGTCCTGCCATGCATCAGCTTCTTGATTAGAGTTTAAAGTTCGTTGTATCCTCTTATCACCTCGCTTTCTTCCAGTGTTCTACAGAATGGCAACTTCTTAATTTTCTTTGCAAGGTCCTCATTGATGTTCATTGGCACTATTTCTGCTGGATCAAACGCCCTCATTTGTAAATCTTGTTCCCAGGGTCAACGGATCTCAAGCTGATTAATTTTCTAAGAGCATGGAACCCAGCGTTTACTAAAACTGAATGCATTTTCCATCTTTTTAACACATTTCCACAACCTTCCAACAGCTCCTTAATGTTGGTACCGTAATTTCCAGAAACAGCAAGTTTAAGGACTTGCTGCATTATCCGTAGATGTCCATCTAGAACAGGGGTTCTCAAAGAGGGGGCGCAGAGAGTGATAAAGGGGGGCGCCGGCTTTAATTGAAATATTTATATTTCATATTCTGTAACAAATATTACTATCCTCATATTCATGAAGCTATCCTAGACAAGTAGCTCCCAAGACCATTCAAGAATAATAAACTCGTACCCTTGTTGTCTTATTTCACAAGAACTGACCAGTAGATCCTGCCAGCAGGAATTCTGAGAAAAGGTGACGAGTAACATTTCCCACACAGCTCCCTTTCACTCGCCACCCGCAGTGACATCTCCTTAACAAACACTTAATGACAATAAGCCGCTTGACTATGTGAGCACCACTTCCTTTCAAGAATGAATTCCAAGAATGGATTCTTCTATTTCTGCCCTTGCCGATTCGAATTCAGCTAAGCCTTTCTAGTCAGTTCAAAGACAGTGAGTGAACAGGTGAATTCTTGTGCGGGGTTAGCCAACTTTACAATAAACTGATACGAGTGACGCCATTACCTATGGATAAGTGGCTTATTAGAAGTGGTAGAAATAGATCCCATGAAAGTGCTTCCTTCGGAAAAAGAACTAAGTTCGAATTTAAACGAAGTCCATTATTCTTCCGCGTCTACTTCTGCTCCCATCAGGATTATTAATTCTACACACAAAGTGAAAGTGCGTAAATATCAAGACGATTATCTGACATTAGACTTGACAAGCTTTCTTTCGAATAATAATCAGGAACAACGTCAATGCGTTCTTTGTTTGGAGATTTTAGCAAACGACAGTTTGAAGCCGTGAAACTTAAGAGACACTTGCGACTAAACATCCAGACTGTGTAAGTAAACCTCTAGCATGTTTAACCCTTTCCAGCCCAAATTAATTGGGGTGATAGTAAAAAATATTTTTCTATGAAAAATAACTAAATTCTGTATCTTCTACATGAAACCACCTTGATTTAATTTTTTCAGACTCTCATATGCTGAAAAATGGATGACGCCATATGGCATCACTGGGCAAATGCAATGCAATTCCTCATGATAAGTTATTTAGGTCTTTGTATAAGAATTATGATTATAACACACAATTTATGTTAATAATTTATTGTTATAAAATAGAGTTAAAATGAAAACACATAAATAATAAAACTTATAGGCCAATATGCCTAAAATTGTAGTAACAAAGCGAAACCATAGAAACTATAGTACGTTATCGAAATACTTTTGAAATCTAAGGATACGGTGTAATAAAAGTAATTGAAAAAACAAAGTGTAAACGAAACCGGTGTGTGAATGAACTACTTTACATGGTATGCCATGAAGCAGTTCCTGTCTTTTGTAAAGCAAAATGCTTTGTCACATTTTACACATTTCATCCTTGAATAAGGTTTGATGCATAGCTTGCAACGCTGTTTGGCTTCAAGATACAGAGGCAAGTGGCCAATGCCATCATTCCTGACATCATCGGTAGGTCGTGGAGTTGGTACTCTTCTCTTGGATGGAGGTGATGGTGTTGCAACATTTCCTCGAGGCCTGCCTCTTTTGTTTATAGCCTGCTTTCCTGCTTGCAAAAGACCATGTGCAATTTCTGCACGAAAAATTACAAGATTCTTGTATCTCATCTCCCCCCTCTGAGTGCAATGTCTGCGATATAGTAGCCATCCATTTACTATGCACATATCAATCAGGTGGAACACAATTCGAAGATAGAATCTCTTCACACCAATGTTTATCCGGTACAGGGCAACTAACATATCATGAAGATCAACCCCTCCCATGAAGCAATTGTACTCCTTGACTAATGCTGGACGAGGGACCTCAATATATGCCTTATGTGCCACAGACCATCTCTTGACGTTATCAATAGGATCTATGCCCTTGTACGATGATGTGAGGTGAACAGCTTTGTTGTCGTACCACTTGAGGGCTATGATGTTCCTTTCACCTTCAGTGCGAAAATCATATGAACCACGACCCTCTTTCTTCAGTTCGGCATCGGATTTCAGTATGCATTTTGGTAGTCGAGCCACTCGTACAGTTCCTACTGCTAGGATGCCAATGTCTTTCAATGCACATATCAAATAATATGAAGTGAACCAGTTGTCCATGAACACCTTAAAGTTTTGTCCTTTAGGAAGTCCTTCAATCAGTCTCATAACAATGTCCCCACTAATACCTAAACGAGATGTGTTGGCGATAGTACCCTTACCAACATACACTTCAAAATCATAGACAATGCCACTAGAACCAGCCCGAGCAAATGCCTTTATACCTCATTTATGAGGCTTGTTCTTCACGTATTGCTTCAAAGAACTACGTCCCTTGAATGGAATTATAATTTCATCTACGGAATTGTACTCCTCGGGTTCAATTTCAGCGAAACTAGCTCTGATGGCATCAACGAAAGGTCTGACTTCGAATAACTTATCATACTCGGGATGATCACGTGGCTTCATGTTATCATTATCATTGATATGGAAGTAGTTTCTGAGCTTGTCAAATCAATTTCGGGACATGGTGTCAGTGCAATTGTGGGATATCTGGTTGTTTCTGCCCAGTACATTCTGTAACTTGGCATCCTGACAATACCAGACATAATATTTATTCCCAGAAATTGCTCTATTTCATTCTTACTTGTATTTAGTGAGGCTCCTGTCTTCTGAACACAGTATAAATTTGAATTGTCAACTAAATTGTCTATAACAGAATCAGTGCAGAATTGTTTGAAGTATCCACATGGAGTAATTTCCCCTGGTGGTTCAGAGTGATTCACTATGCACTCAGAATTATTAATTTCTAAGTCATTACACCGCCATCGTATGTCCCTCTGCCTCTCGTTTGGTACTGGTGTAGGCCTATCAGAAATAGGTTCTGCTACCTGGAGCCGAAGAGCTAATGGTATGTCATCTTCATCCAATGTATCTTGTGCTTCCATATTTACTTCATAATCCAGCCCCACCTTTGGATTATTAGTTGGCATTGGTTCTTCAACAGTATTTGATGCAATTTCTTCTTCCTCATCCTCATCACTGATATCAGCATCAGACACATCGCCTTCAAGAAGAAGTATAAGCTCCTTCTCAGATAAAGGTTTTTCCATCAAAGCACTCATCTGAAAAATAAGATATGTTGGATAATAACTTCATATGCAACTTCTAACAAAATATAGGCTAATATTTGTACGGTATAATTTCATGTAGTAAGCCTGCATACTTGAATTATGACACTCATTAGTAAAATGCATAGCCTATAACTAATTATACTTGTTAAATACACCATATAATACAACAAAGTAGCTATTTATGATGTAACAGAACTCAGAGAATGAATTATTAGCAGGCCTCATATTAACATAACCTAATATATGCTTGACGCCCACTGATGCCATATGGCATCATAGGTACTTGAACACTCTTCAAATCTCTAACTCTAAACATAACAATAACTTACATATATCATCTTAATCCAACATCCTTTATCATCATTCAAAAATATTTTGAAGTCAAAATCATTACAACTTACATCAAAATATAACAAAATTCAGGAGACTGCAAGAGTAGGTCCTTCTTCCATGTCGAGTAGGTCAAGGAACATGCATAAATATTTGGCGATGTTTAAGTTCCGATTGCTCCAATGCTACCAACAGATTCCGTACACCATAAGGCAATCTTCCATGAAGGTAAATGGCATACACAATAAATTTCAATGCACAAAAAAAAATAAAAATAAGAAAGATCATGATGCCATATGGCATCACTGGGCTGGAAAGGGTTAAGCGCCACGAGCAACACACGCACCAGTTCCTAAGAAAGCGCTAACAGCATCCTTGGAGGTATCCTATTTAATTGCAAAATCCAAATCACCACATATTATTGGTGAGAAATTACTTCTTCCTGCAGCCGTGAAAATGTGTGCGATCATGCATGAGAAAAGTTCGGCGAGTGTTTGAAGTCGATGCCACTCTCAAATAATACAGTAATTCGTCGTATTGATGCAATAGCCTCTGACGTAAAAAATCAATTGCTACCACGTCTTCTTGATAGCCCAAAATTTGCCCTGCAACTTGATGACAGTACTGATATCGTAAACAGTGCCCAGATTCTTGTTTTTGTACGCTACTGTCATGAAAATGAAATGCACGAGGATTTTCTATTTTGTAAAGCTCTGGAAGGGCAGAGTACAGGCGAAGATATTTTTTCTCATGTGAATTCCTTTTTTATTGACATCGATCTCTCATGGACAAATTGTGTTGGTATATGTACTGATGGAGCGTCGGCATTTACTGGAACTAAAAAGGGTTTCAGAGCAAGAGTGAGTGCTGTTACTAATTCTGTAAAATTCACAGATTGCTTGATACACAGGGAGGTATTGGCTTCAAAAGTACTACAACCGGAAGTCAATAAAGTGCTGAACGATGTAATAAGTGTTGTAAATTTTGTGAAAGCAAGAGCTTTTAACAGTCGGCTATTTTCCATTCTTTGTGAGGAGATTTTATTTATTCGTATCAGAAGCAATACATCATGTAAAATTAGCTAGATAACTTTTTTAAAAATAAAAACACACTAAAGGTACTTTCAAAATAACAATTAAATTACATCGCACCAAAATTTGGCAAGATCTCGTCCATTTGGTGTGGCCTGAACTACATCCTGCATAGTGCAAATGAGAGGGCAGGAGTTGCAATGGAGAAGGTGCGCCATGGTTTGTTCTTCTCCGCAGGCGCAAAAGGTTGACTCATCGGAAAGGCCCCACTTCTTCATATTGGTCTTAGATCGACCGACCCCAGACCGCAGCCTGTTCAGACTCTTCTATGTAGGCCACGACTCTTCATAACCGGCAGGGAGAGTTTCAGATGGAACCATCCATCCGTTGAGATTATTGTTTCTGGATCTCCAGGAAGTTAGCCTTGATGATTGAGGTGAATCCGACAGGCACTCAGTAGAGTGTAGGAAACTTCGCCAAGATTTCAATCGTTGTTGAGCAGGTTGATAATTATGTAGAGGATGTGTCTGGGAAACTTCTACTTTAGATTTTTCATGTTTGGCAGCTACTTCACGTCTAATATCTGGGGGAGCAATGCCAGCCAAGCAATATAACTTGTCACAAGGTGTAGATCTTAGGCAACGAGTTATAAGCCGACAAGTTTCATTTAAAGCAATATCTACCTGTTTGGCATGACATGATCTATACCAAACAGGGCATGCATATTCTGCTGCAGAGTAGCTCAGTGCTAAAGCAGTAGTTCTCATTATTTGAGCTTGCATTCCCCAGTTGGTACCACATAACTTGCGAAGAATGGAATTTCGCGTAGATACTTTGTGCTTCGTGTTAACACAATGTTGTTCATACGTGCACGATCCAGAGTTACCCCTAGATATTTCGGTGTAGAGCAATGATCCAAAAGAGCACCCTCCCAGAAAATCTTCAGTTTTCTTCTTGCCTGCATATTCTTTAAGTGAAAAGCGCAAACTTGCGTCTTTGAGGTGTTAGGCTTTAGATGGTTTTCTCTGTAGTATGGACTCAGTTCATCTAAGGCTGCCATTAATCTCCGTTCAACACTCTCAAACTGATCACCCTGGGTGAGAATAGCTCGATCATCTGCATAGATGAATCTTTTAGTTCCTTCTGGCAAGGGTTGATCATTCGTGTAAATATTAAATAATATTGGAGACAAAACACTACCTTGAGGTAGGCCATTCCGGAGATTCTTCCAACGACTATGTCGCCCTTGGAAATCTACAAAGAATCTTCGATTTTCAAGAAGACATCGAAGAAATTCAGTCAGCTTGTTGTCCTTGGTCATCTTATGAAGTTTACTCAACAGAATTTGGTGGTTAACTGTGTCATAGGCCGCAGTTAGGTCGATGAAGACTGCCCCAGTTATTTTTCGATTTTCAAAACCATCTTCAATATATTGGGTCAAATGGAGTATTTGTGATGTACAATTCTTCCCTCTTCTAAAACCAGCTTGCTCGGGGATCAAAAGTGGTTCAACTATTTTTGCAAGCCTTACCAGAACCATTCGTTCTAAGATCTTGAATAAATGACAGAGCAAGGATATTGGTCTGTAATTTTTAGGATCATGGGGATCTTTTCCTGGTTTGAGGAATGCTATAACTCTAGATTTCCTCCAGATTTTGGGCATTCTGCAGGTTCGAATGCAATTGTTAAATAGATTGAGTACCCATTCTCTAGTAACAGGTCCTAAGTTCTTGATTTGTTGAATACAGATTTCATCTACACCAGGAGCCTTACCATTTTTGCTGATATTTATAGCGTCATTTAGTTCTGCCAAGGTAAAGGGATTAGAAAGTATACTGGTCTCTGGTCTGAATTTTGGCCTATTATCCACTTTTGTTCTAGAACTGGAGTTTATAGACTTGCCATTTTGGACGAGTTGGTGAGCAATTTGGTTTGCAGATACGTTATAAAGAGAAGATGATTTATTAGGATCATTACTGAGACGCCTGAGTAGCCTCCAGGCCTTATGGCTACTCCTATCCATGTTAACTTCTTCCATCAATTTTAACCACTGTTCTCGTTTAGACTCTGAAATAGCAGAGATAAGTTGTTGTCCGCTTGCAATAGTTTCAGCACTAAAAGGATCCCTTTCATACAAATTGAAGTAGTTTGTCAGTAAGGCAGATGTTTCCTGGGAAAGACCTTGTATGTAATTAGTTCTGCATCCTCTTGGAATGGCTTCTTTAGAACACGATCTAATGGCATCAATAAATTGATCATATGCCTCTGGTATGGGACTGATTGTACTCATCTTTGTATCTAAGGAGGAAGTAAAACATTCCCAGTTTGACTTTTTGAAATTGTATCTTCTCTTAAAGTAAACACTCTGTGGCCTGACGGCTGCTACTATCTGGCACATTATTGGACGATGTTGTGAGTTAGGAATAGGAAGGCAAACAGATTTAATACACTGATGGGCAATCTGATCACTCACAAAAATAAGGTCTGGATTATATCCACGTTTCCACCTTCTACTGTTGAAGGATGAAGGAAGTTTGTTATCATGAATGAGGGACAGTTGGTGTGATTCCGCCCAATGCATAACAGCTTCTCCATTCTCATCATCATGTGGATAACCCCATATAATGCTGTGGCTGTTGAAATCACCCACGAAGATGGACACTTTCTCCAAATTCAGATTATCAGGTTGTCTGAATGAAAAGCTTACCTTTGGGGGTTTATAAATGGAAAACATGATTGAGTTACTCAATTCTATCGCAATAATTTCTATGTCATTGTGAGCTGTGATGGAGGTTGCAAGAATCCTGATATCTGGTTTAGTGAAGATGGCACTTCCATATTGGCCATGAGGACGTTCGACTGCCAATCTCATTCCAGGGATTTTAGGACGTCGTTGATTAACATCCCTATGAGTTTCTTGTATACATAAAACATCACAATTATGTTTTAGGCATAATTCACGTAAAAGATCTTCTTTACAAGAAGACAGTCCTTCAATGTTAAAAGAAATAATTGTTAAATTGGGCTCTGATAAGAGCCTTTCCCTACTAGAATGAATCATTTCAGATAGAACTTTAATGATGCTTCTGGAATGCTGACGTTCAGTTCAGTAACGGATATTCAATTCCGACTACCTATGCAGGGGCACCACGAGCAGGAATTAGCTTCACCCCCTGTGAGGAGATGGAATCTACACATGATTCGCTTCTATTACACACGAAGGTACGTTGGTTGTCTCGTGGTCGAATCCTTCGTCGCGTTGTGGAGTTGAAGGATAAGCTTCGTATTTTCCTATTGGACAGCAGTCCTACACTCACAACCCTGTTTCTGGATGAGAAATGGCTTCTAATACTGTGCTACTTGGCTGACGTAAAACTTGAACTTTGGGAAACCCAGAAGGACAAATGAGATGTTTCAATGTCTGAACGAATTCCTGTAAGAAAATGAGTTGGATACTTGTCAAATTAGTGGAATTGTCGTAAGACAGCTCCAAAACCTTCGTCAAAAATCCGAGGGTTGATTTCCATAACCTTCAACTGAGAATGACTGGATTCGCAGTCCGTTTGAAACGAACGTAACAGCCCACCTGACAATGGCGGAACAGGAGGAACTAATAGAACTCTCGAGTGACAGAATACTTGGAAATGAATTTAAGTCGAAGTCACTTGAAACATTTTGGGTGCAGATTCGGAATGAATATCCCATTTTATCAAGAAAATCTGTGGACCTGTTATTACCTTTCGCTTCAACTTACTTGTCTGAGTCAACATTTTCCGCAATGGCGTCTGTCAAGACGAAGCATAGGTCTCGGCTACAGCTGGAAGGGGATCTGCGGGTTGCTGTTTCAAACATACAACCAAGACTGGATATACTTTCATCTCAAATTCTAGCTCACACATCACACTAACTCCGTAAGTGTCGGAGATTTACCGAATTCTGATCCATGTACACTTTTATTCTCCTGTTTTACTTTTTCATGGGTGAAGAGTTTTAACATAACATTTTTCAAATTCACAGTGAAATGTTGAAAATTGTATATATTATTTCCTATTGTCATTTATAAGTCACGAGCTTTCAAATATGAAAAGCATTACTGAACACAGGTGTCACAGCTAAAGAGCTAATTAGTGAAACAAACACAATTTGTTCAATTCCAATAACTGCACGTGCAGCAGTGGTTTTTATTTTTATAAGCAAAAGTAATACATAAGCATGCCATTTTTTTTAGCCTATTTTCAATTTTGAAACAAGATGTTCAGTAAAGAACATATAGCCTACTTTCTCCTAAGTGCATGGGTATTGTTATAACTCTTTGTCCATTTCAAGGAGTATAATTGAATGTTGGTTGTAGTAGCTTGTTGAAATACAACGTGCTATAGGGATATTAAACATGAATATGAGGTGCCCTTTGCTAGTGCTACCTCTGTAAAAAATTTCATTCAATTCGGTTTCACCGTGTTTGAATTGATATGGGGAATGGATTTGCACACATACATGGCCGCAATTTGCAAACTATTGGGCTGGTGACCTTGTAATGAGTCATAAGATGCTTTCCACAAAAAGGCATATTGTTGCAAAATCTGGTAGAGATCAAATTATTAGGATGGTCATAATTTGATTTAAGCTTTTAACATTTGGGTGGCCGTCATTCCGTTTCCGTCAAGATAGCGGTGATATAAAACATGACACTGAGGTGCCCTTTGCTAGTACCACCTCTGTACCAAATTTCGTTCATTCGGTTCTACCGTGTTCGAATTAATAGGGGGAATCAATTTTGACATAAATATGGCCACCATCCGCAAACTATTAGGCTAATGACCTATTAGATTAGTCAAAGGATGTTCCCTCCATAAAGGTATGTTGTTGCAAAGTTTGGTAGCGATCGGATGGTTATGTTAGTCGTAATTTGATTTAAGCTTTAAACATTTGTGTGGCCGCCATTACGTTTCTGTCAATATGGCGGCGATATTAATCATGACACTGAGATGCCCTTTGCTAGTGCTATCTCTGCACCAAATTTCGTTCCATTCGGTTTCACCGTGTTTGAATTAATAGGGGGAATTGATTCTGACACAAAGATGGCCGCCATCCGCAAACTATTAGGTGAATGACCTATTAGATTGGTCAAAGGATGCTCCCTCCATGTAGGTATGTAGTTGCAAAATTTGGTAGAGATCGGATGATTAGGTTAATCGTAATTTGATTTAAGCTTTGAACATTCGTGTGGCCACCATTACGTTTCAGTCAAGATGGCGGCGATATAAAACATGACACTGAGGTGCCCTTTGCTAGTGCTAACTCTGTACCAAATTTCGTTCCATTCGGTACCACCGTGTTCGAATTAATAGGGGGAATCAATTTTGACATAAAGATGGCCGCCATCTGCAAACTATTAGGCGAATGACCTATTAGATTGGTCAAAGGATGCTCCCTCCATAAAGGTATGTAGTTGCAAAATTTGGTAGAGATCGGATGATTAGGTTAATCGTAATTTGATTTAAGCTTTGAACATTCGTGTGGCCGCCATTACGTTTCAGTCAAGATGGCGGCGATATAAAACATGACACTGAGGTGCCCTTTGCTAGTGCTACCTCTGTACCAAATTTCGTTCCATTCGGTTCCACCGTGTTCGAATTAATAGGGGGAATCAATTTTGATATAAAGATGGCCGCCATCCGCAAACTATTAGGCTAATAACCTATTAGATTGGTCAAAGGATGCTTCCTCTATAAGGGTATGTTGTTGCAAAATTTGGTCGAGATCGGATGATTAGGTTAGTCGTAATTTGATTTAAGCTTTGAACATTTGTGTGGCCGCCATTACGTTTCCGTCAAGATGGCGGCGATATAAAACATGACACTGAGGTGTCCTTTGCTAGTGCTACCTTTGTACCTAATTTCGTTCAATTGGCATTCACCGTGTTCGAATTGATAGGGGGGACAGACATTCAGAGTACACACACACACACACACACACACACACACACACACACACACACACACACACACACACACACACACACACACACACAGACTCACACACACACACACACACACACACACACAGACTCACACACACACACACACATACACACACACACACAGACAGACACACTTTTTTCGCCCTGTGTTGATCTCATTAGTCTACTTTCATTTTTTGCAAAAATCGAAAGTAGGCTAAAAATAGGCTTATGAGATTACCTTTTGTCCGTGTGTGTGTGCGTGTGTGTGTGTGTGTGTGTGTGTGTGTGTGAGGTGTGTGTGTGTCCCCCCTAATAAAATCTAAACGGCTGGAGCGATTTCGTTGAAACTCGGTAAGTTCATAGCACTATTCTCGGCGACCTCGACCGTGCCCTTCAAATTTTGTTACGTCTCACCAATCCAACATGGCGGCTGTGCGAAATATTTCTCTAGCATTCAATATCTCCGAAACTATTACCGATATCGCCCTGAAATTGAGTACGGTGATAAAGGGCACTACTGGAAGTTCACCTTTGAGACTTTCAAAAACCTGGTGACTACAAAACCAACATGGCGGTTAAGCGAAGTTGAGACTTTTAAATAGACTTTTCTCGAGATTTAACTATCCAAACGTAATAAAACTTGGTACAGCAAATGTTTATACACATTGTAATGCACTGGAGTCTAATTTAGTTCAATTGTTTACATAACCTCAAAATGGCGGCTGTGCGAAATATTTCACTGACATTCTATATCTCCGAAACTATTACAGATATCACCCTGAAATTTTGTACGGTGATATAGGGTACTGATACAAGTTTAGCTATGTATATTTCATAAACCTGTCAAGTACAAAACGAACATGGCGACCAAGCGAATTTGAAATATTTTAATAGACTTTTCTCGTGATTTAACTCTCTGAGCGCAGTGAAATGTGGTACAGTAAATGATTTTGCAGATTGTAATGCACTGCCATCTAATTTAATTCAATTGTTTACATAACCTCAAGATGGCGGCTGTGCGAAATTTTAAAATTAAGTTTTTATTTCTTGTGTCGTAATCATGCGATCGAAGTGAAAGTTTGAATAATGAACCTAGGCAATAATTGCCCTTGAATGGTAGATAACTCTATGGCCTATATATATAACAATCCTAAATGGCGAGCTTCCGAAATATTTAACGGTTCTCAATATCTAATTATCTATGAATCTTTTACAGCATCAAATCTGATTTTTTTAAATGTTCATAGAGACTATGAACATATGTCCACCTATAGGACTTTCAGTAACCTGGTGAGCACAAATCCAACATGGCGGCGACGCGAAGTATCAATATTTAAATGGACGTTTCTCGCGAATTAACTATCCGAGTGCCGTGAAACGTTGCACGTTAAATGCTTATACAAATGTTGATCCACTGGCATCTAATTTATTTCAATTGTTTGCATAATCACAAGATGGCTGCTGTGCGTAATTTTAAAATCTCGTTTTTACTTCTTGTGTTCTAATCATGCGATTGAAGTTTGAATACAACACGTACACAATAATCTTAATGTAATAGTACAAAAATAAAAATCCAACCTGGTGACCATCTGAAATATTTAGACGGTTCTCAATATCCACGAAACTGTTACAGCAATTAAACTGAAATTTTGTATGTTGATAGAGGCAATTAACATGAGAAGGATATATGAAAATAGTCTGTATAGTTCTTCACGGAACTACTTGTTCAAAACGTTGTTGTATTTTGATGTGCTCTAAGAATAATGAATTGTGTGTTATTATTATTATTATTATTATTATTATTATTATTATTAATGTAACTGGTAGTTGACATCCTAATTAGGCGGTAGCATACACAGTTGATCTTGTGTGGCCGTCAGTAAATGCGTTTTTAATTTTAACATCGGCATTAAGCTCGTTGGCGTTTCACCAGCACATTCACCGATTGGCATTAGCAAACGAAGCTTTATGTTTAAGGGCTGTACAAACCTCATTGAAATATGATGATTGTGGCGGTATTTGTTTATTCTTTGGTGTAATCAAGCAGGTCGTTAACTGAAAAAGCTTAAAAATTACATACTCCTTGGTTAAAAACAAACATGGCTGATGTGGAAAAGAGCAAGAAGAGCCGGGGACTGTGAAATTTTCGTTAAAAGATAGAAACATAACTATCCACCCTTACTACTTGGTGGATGAGTATCGTGAACTCGTTAAAAATAAGAGGACTGATGTTGTGACGTCTAGGTAGTCTTTTATTAAATTAACTACATGTGCTACATCGTAATGCATCACACGATATTACACAAAAATAAGGAATGGTAGGCCTAGGTTCTGTCATCTGTAGAACATTCAACACAGAAGGTTTTGACAAGTGACATCTCATGATAAATTCTGTGTCGTCATATCCATTCAAGTAATTCCTTCATTATTTATAAGTTAGTGGTCGAAGACAATCTAGCATGTCTTCAAACACATCGTCATCGTTCAGAATAAAGTTTAATGCACGACTATTCCGGCTTTCGCCGCACGCCATTTTGGATTTGAATGCTACGTAAATCGACCGCCAAGTCGTTAATTCCATGTTGACAGAGCAATTAGTTTTGACGGCTTGTTAGGGAAGCTAATGGATTTTTATAGTTTGGTGAACCACGACATTTCGGTAATCGTCCGTCAACGGCCTTAATTGGTTTGTTAACATTTTACGAACCATGGTGAACCCCAGGCGTGGATCTAGAGTTTGGCTTTAAGGTGGTCAGAGAATCGAAATTGTTAAGAAAAATGGTATCACTAAAAACGAAATCACAAAATAACCAAACGTACAAAACCAGACCAATTTCTTTGCAAGCTACATGGATATAAATTTGATGCGTTTAGCGCACCACAAATATTCGTACAACCGGCCGCGGTGGCCGAGAGCGTTAACGTGCTGCCTCGTGCCTCGCTGGCATCGGGAGAGCGTGGGTTCGATTCCCACCTCGGCCGTCCTGAAAATGGTTTTCATGGTTTCCCATTTTCACCACCAGGCAAATGCCGGGACGGTTCCTTTCAATAGGTCCACGGCCGATTTCCTTCCAATATCCCTTCCCTGACCCGTCCTGAAAAGAAAATACATGGCCATTGGCTGCATTAATAAAATTATTAAATATTCGTA
The DNA here is from genome assembly GCA_946902985.2 of Meconema thalassinum. Taxonomy (NCBI): domain Eukaryota; kingdom Metazoa; phylum Arthropoda; class Insecta; order Orthoptera; family Tettigoniidae; genus Meconema; species Meconema thalassinum. Next base: position 95,527,914 of record OX336400.1, on the reverse strand, counting down.
CAAATTGCAACGGCGTTTTTTGCGACTTTTACATCGAGCTTCTAGAAAAGTATCAAGGTACGTTACAGTTTCGGCAAGTCGAGTTTGTACCGGCAAAGGGAGAAAGTCACAGCTTAAATTGCCAACCAAGCTTGCAGTTTGGACTTCGGCACAAATATTTTGTGCGAAAAAAGCCCCAAATTCCTATCCGTGCATTGCTGCACATTCATCGTGACATCACTATAAACATCGATTCGGTAATCACAAGGTTTGCTAAACAAAATAGACGAGTTGATTTTGTTATATAAATAATCGTTTTTATATAACAGGTATGAAGTTGTAAATATGTACAGTTGTAACAGAACATAATAATTGCAATAAAGATATTTTCAGTATTGAATAAAATTAAAAAAAAATGAAAAAAAAAACCAACAACCCACCTGTTTTTCAGTTAAAATTCGTTAAGTTTCATTTGTCTGGTTATTGTGTTTTCGTTTTTTGAGTTTGCAAAAAAAAAAATGGTCTCCGTTTGTGGGGGGGTCATGACCCCGTGACCCCCCCGCCCCCCTTGAATCCGCGCATAGTGAATCCGGCCCTTGGTTTGTTCAGATTTTGACGGACTATGGTCTCTGACGATATAACCTAGTTGTAACGGAATGTCTGACATAGGCACTACACGGATGTCCTTGGGTCATTTGACAGGTGAAATGGACAGTGAAGTGCAGCGACAATACGTACGTGATCAGCATGGAGTGGATCATCACGTCCACCCACAACTGCTATTTCCTCATCGTTCATCCAGCTGGCATACTCAGTGCCTTTCTCCTCACTTTCATTTACCAAAAATTACTTATTTAATGGACGAAGCAAACAGGATGGCAAGGAAACCATTAAAATAAAAATATATAAAATTAAATAATTTATTTATTTTATTTAATCGTATGGTGAGTACAACAAGGAATTCATAAGTCCAGGTCCAAGTTCTTCAACCACACAGCAGCACTTTCTGATAGATGAAACAGGTCGCTGGGGGCTTCCGGAGTAGGCATGAAGAGGGTAACACAGGATGACATGGTCCATGGTCTGCTTCTCTTCACTGCATTCACACATTGGAGAAACCATCCAGCCCCACTCATGGCGCAAGAAATTACAGCGCCCATGCCCAGGTCTCAGTCTGTTGAGGCGACACCATAGTTTTCTTCTCTATAGAAGTGAAACTTGGACTGTTGGAGCAGCAGAAAGGAGGAGAATTGAACCGTTTCAAATGTAGTGTTACTGGAGAATGATGAAGACCAGTTGGGTAGATAGGTTAATGAAGAGAAGATATAGGTTTGTAGGACACATACTAAGACACCCAGGAATATCAAACTTAGTTATGGAAGGAATGGTCGAGGACAAGAACTGTAGGGGTAGACCAAGGTTAGAATATGTTAAACAGATTGACTCGGATGTAGAATGTGGTAGCTATGTAGAGATGAAGCGATTAGTTCAGGACAGGGAGACATGGAGCGCTGCATCAAACCAGTTAAAAGACTGAAGACTCAAACTACAACATATCTTAACCCTAGCTTTCATGACGCATCGTTGACGGGGTCATAGAGGCAAGCGAGCTTATGACAACTACTAGGTTATCTCTCCGACACAAAATAATAGAAACAAAAGTTATACGGTATGACAAAAATGGAGGATAGCCTTGGCCTTAAAATTGCTTATCAGTGGATTAAATTACACATCACGATGTTCCGTGAAGATTTATGTATTTATTATCATTAGAATACATCGCAAGAAATCAATGTTATACCTATACTATCCCCAGCAAGAGAATGGATATGCAAGAAAGCGCCACTGTCGCTAAACAGTCGATTATTCCTATTCGAGAGAGGCCTGCTGCTATCGTATCACGGGCTATGTTGCGAATACCAGTAACGCATCTATATATTTAAAACAGTAAGGTGATTTTTGTTACCACGAGATTGAGAGAACGACAGAACCGATTTACTTCGTAGAGCACTCTAACGAAAGCTCTTGGCCTCTAGATTTGCAGAGTGTCTATAAAATAAACAAATATATTACGGTATATTTTTGAATTAATATAGAAAATAGCAGAATTCTCTCCCCTCACGCATGCGCACAATCCGCCTGGGGTCATGACAAAATGGCGGTGAGAAGTCCATTAAAATGTAAGTTATTTAATAAGCTTGCATGTAATTGAAAACATACATTAACCAAGTTCTGGCAATAAAATATAATAACAGTATGAACGTATACGAATGTGCAACATTGATTTATTTGGATAATGAAATGGATTATTTCCTTCAGGCAGCAGCTTTTGAAGATAATGAATGGCTGCGTCTGCTACTGATCAAGATTGCGCGAGTAGCTATGTGGTTAAGGCGACAGACTGTGGTTCCAAGCTTCACCGGTTCGATCCCATCCCTCGCCGATATATTTTTTTTTTTTTTTACCACTGAAATATTGTTTAATCAAGGAGTATTAGTAAGGTTTTATGTCTGTTAAAGATACATATTTCTACATTCCCTCTCGGTATATTTTTGAATTAATATAGAAAATAGCAGAATTCTCTCCCCTCACGCATGCGCACAATCCGCCTGGGGTCATGACAAAATGGCGGTGAGAATTCCACTAAAATATAAGTTATTTAATAAGCTTCCATGTAATTGAAAACATACATTAACCAAGTTCTGGCAATAAAATATAATAACAGTATGAACGTATACGAATGTGCAACATTGATTTATTTGGATAATGAAATGGATTATTTCCTTCAGGCAGCAGCTTTTGAAGATAATGAATGGCTGCGTCTGCTACTGATCAAGATTGCGCGAGTAGCTATGTGGTTAAGGCGACAGACTGTGGTTCCTAGGTTCGCCGGTTCGATCCCAGCCCCCGCCGATATAAGTTTTTTTTTACCATTGAAATATTGTTTAATCAAGGAGTATTAGTAAGGTTTTATGTCTGTAAAAGATACATATTTCTACATTCCCTCTCAATACGTTTTATTTCCGTTTTACCATTGCATTACAGGATGTGATCTAAAGAGCAAACTGTTGTCCTCAGTACGCCGTTTAAATATCTGCAATCAGTTCCTATAACTGACAACAGATGGCAGTACATCGCCCATATACGAGTAGTTCCAGTAACTGATAGCAGATGGCAGAACCATTGCATCGATATATTTAAAACCCAAGACATGGCACGTTTTCACGTGATGGAGAATTATAACGGAGGGGAATATTTAAGAAGTGAAATTTTGAGGAACATTAACCGACAGTTGAATGTGTAGGCTATGTTGTTTATGTACCTTAATATTGCAATTTCTTCCCAATGCTTCGGTGGTCAAGTTATTAGCGTCCTAGACTAAAAGTTATAATTATAAATCGTCGATATACTCTTAAATTATTAAAGAAAAAAGTAGTTTTCCAGGCACTCGCGCGTGTCCACAATTGCTTTCGCCATAAAAGACACTTGGCAAACATAATTCGTTTGAAGGGCTCCGACATCGTGGTCACTCAGCCCCGTGTACTTGGGTGTGTATGTGTGAAATTTTCTCTCATAACCTGTGTTATTGTGATGGCTGCATTACTGTGTGTATTTGTAATTAAGGTGGTAAATGGCAAGGAGACGGCCAAGGCCTTAAGTTAGGAACCATCCCGGTATTTGCCTTAAGTGGAAGTTGGAAACCACGGAAAACCACATCCAAGATTGTCGAGGTGGGAATTAAACCTTCCTCTTCTTAGTTATACCTCAAGAGACTGAATGTGCCCCGTTTTTGCCCTCAGACCAGAATTCAATTTCTTGGCAGAGCCGGAAATGTAACCCGGGTCTCCGGGGCGATAGACAAGAATAGGTGGGCCTCCATGTGTTAATACGATTTTTGACATGCACGGGACATATAATTCAAAAACTGCCTCCATTAGGGTGACTGCCGAAGTGAGTATTGAGTATAGGCCTATGGTCGTTCCAGTAGTTGGCGAAGTGATTCTATGTTCCCCTGCAAAATGTACTGTCATAACCTATAACAGGTGATGGAAATTGCTTATTAAGAGCAGTTTCGTACTGTTTATAACAAAATGAAGAACGTCATTCTGAGCTGCGTTTTCAAGCTATCGCAAAAAATTTCGCTGGCAGGAACAATTATAAGGAATTTATTTTAAGCGATCAGTCTCATCGCATGGTCCTCACCAACCAACTTGAGTATGAAAGTCTCTGGACGGTCATGTTGAACTTCATTGTATAAGACAATTGTTTAATGATTATTTGTTTAGAGTACTGAGTCTAACTACGCAGTTGATTTCGGCAATGGAAGTATTATTTGCCATGTAATATTTAGCGGCTCCGTTATTGCAGGACACTATAGTGTTATCGAATAATACGAAGCCACATTTAAAATCCAATATAAATAGGCTATTTCAGAAACAATTCCAGATATTATGCAGTACAGTGTACTGTAAGGTCTTTGACGATCAAATGTAAACATTGTTCTACATTGTACTTCCCTTGCGTAAAATCTATGCGTGGTTACTTTGGTCTTTACTGTTGTGAGGGTAAAATTGATCTGCTGGAATATAAAATATTTGCCAAGCTGCAACAATGTAATGATATTAATTTAAAAGTCATTGAACTTTCATCCAGTAGTTCAAACACATACATCAGCGTTAACAGATTGGATACTGAAGATGAAAGCCAGCTACTTCATTTCCCTTTTTTGAATTTTTCAATTCCTTGGAATTAAGTGATTCGCCTCCACATACTCCGAACGTTTGAGCCATAGTTATGCTCCTTAGAAATCTGAACGTTTCCCAAGGACTCATATATGGTAATATATTAATTGTAAGAAATATGTAAGAAATTGCTTGGATTCGGATATAATAGGTGCAGTAATATTAGGCAGAGAGATCAAATCCTACGACTTGATTCAACACCTTCCGATAAAACACTTGCAGGTACAGTACATTTTCTTTTAATAGGCAACAATGTCCTATTCGCTCGGCCTACTTTATCACAATCAATCAAGCTCAAGGAGAAACTCTTGAACGTATTGGGCTATTTACCTAATCACGTTTTAAGTCATGACCAGCAGGATAGTGAAGGTACAAACAAGGTCCTGTATGGGATGGTAAAGAATAAGAGGCGGAAGGATCCTACGGATTATGTCAGAATGGTGAACAAAAGGGGACAAGGGATACAAAATAGGGAAGAACTGAAGAAAATGTGGAAAGAATATTTTGAAGAACTCCTGAACCCAAATGGAAACCACGGCGAGGAAGAAGAAATCGGGGAAGAGGTACAGTAGATGAACTGCAAACAGAAAAGGACTTAACATGGAAAGAAGTGGAAGATGCAGTGAGGAAGATGTAAGGAGGGAAGGCACCGGGTGTGGATGAGTTGAGTGTGGAGATGGTGAGAGCAGCAGGAGAGGTGGGGATACAATGGTTGTACCGAGTGATGAAGGCAGCATGGAAGGAAAGGAAGACCCCAGAGGACTGGAAAAAGGGAATAATTGTCCCGATCTTCAAGAAAGGTAGTAGAACAGAATGCAAAAACTATCGGGGAATAACACTGATGAGTCATTGTGCAAAGATGTTTGAGAAAGTTTTAGAAAGGAGAATTAGGACAAGGATAGAAGGAGGGATGAGGGAAGAACAACATGGCTTCAGAGCAGGAAGGTCCAAAGTGGATTTGATTTTTGCTGTAAGTCAGTTACAATAACAGCACTATGAGTATGGAACAGATCTACTGATGGCCTTCCTGGACATTGAGAAAGCATATGACAGTGTATGCAGAAACAAAGTATGGAAGTCCCTGGAGGATAGAGGAGTAGAAAAATGGACTATAAGGAGGATAAAAGAGATGTACAAGGGAAGCGTGAGCTGTGTGAAAGTGGGAGGAGAGAGATCGGACTGGGTGGAACAGAGAAACGGCCTGAAACAAAGAAGTGCACTATCACCGTTACTTTTCATTGTGGTGATGGATGACATAATGACCCGAGCGGCACAAGTAATTGGGGAAGGAAAGATGAAAGCAATGGTGTTTGCGGATGATTTGATGATTGTGGAAACAAGGAGGAGGAGGTACAGGAACAGTTGGACGTGTGGGAAGGAATAATTCAAGGATATGGGATGAAATTTAGCATAAATAAGAGTGAGATGGTGATCACAACAAGGAAGAAGGAAAGGACCACAACGGGAATAACAATTGGTGGGGAACAGCTGAAGAAAGTGGAGAGTTTCAAGTATCTGGGAAGCCTGATACAAGAGAATGGAAGAAACGGTAGAGAAATAAATGAGCGGGGGAGACAGGCAGAAGCATTCCGGAGGAGTGTGAGAAGCATGTTATGGAGCAGGGATGTCCCTCAGAACAGCAAGTAGATCATATATCGTACTATGTCCCTATCCTGACGTATGCCTCGGAGACCTGGGTTATGAAAGGAAGGGAGAAGAGCAAAATACAGGCCAGTGAGATGAGGTTCTTGAGAAGCAGTATTGGAGCTACAAAGATGGACAGAATAAGAAATGAGAGGACCAGAGAATTAATGAAGGAGGAACCATTACAGGATGGTATAGAGAAATCTAGACTTATATGGTATGGACATGTAAAACGAATGGAGGAGAAGAGGATACCCATGAGGATACACGAGACGAAGTGGGAAGGAAAGAGACCAAGAGGGAGACCGAGAGACAGATGGCTGAAGGGGGTGGAAGAAAGCGTGAAGAAGAGAGGAGAAGACTGGACAAGGGTGGAGGCTGAGAGATGGTGGGAAGACAGAAGACGTTGGAGGGGCTTGTGTTCCAAACAGACCCGGCCAGTGGCTGGAAACTGTGCAAGATGATGATGACCTCATCACGTTTTCGGTCATGACCAGCAATATGTTGCAATGCTGAGAGTGCTATCTTTTGACGCCCTTAAAGTTGCAATAGTGCTAAAAAGTAATCGTACAAAGAATGTAACTTATATAAGAAGCTTCTTCAGTAAATTTGTTTTCCATTGTCCGTCATGTTTTGACGGGTTTCATCTAGTTTTGTTTAATTCCTTTGGTTTGCAACCAGGGGCGTATATAAAATCTTTTTTCGGGGGGAGGGGGTGACTATCCTGGAAAACTGTGAGTATTCTCAGGGGATTGTCACCGCAAAATACCCAAAAATATCAACCAATATCTTAGAGCATATGCAGCAGAAAAGAGGAGAATTGAAGCGTTTGAAATATGGTATTACAGGAGACTGACGAAGATCAGATGGGTAGATAGGGTTACAAACGAAGAGGTATTAAGACGAGTGGGAGAGGAGAGATGTTCCTGGCGACTGCTAATGAAGAGAAGAGATAGGTTCGTAGGACACATACCAAGATACCCAGGAATAGCAAGCTTAGTTATGGAAGGAAGGGTCGAGGACAAGAACTGTAGGGGTAGACCAAGGTTAGAATATGTTAAACAGATTGTCTCGGATGTAGGGTGTGGTAGCTATGTAGAGATGAAACGATAAGCTCAGGACAGGGAGGCGTGGATGGCTGCATCAAACCAGTCAAAAGACCGAAGACTCAAACAACAACATAACTTTGTGTAATTATTTTAGATAAGAGTTAATTGTTAAATTCTGCAATTAGTGGCAAGGCAAAACAAGTTGAAGCGGCTTCGGTGGCGTAGTTGGTTGCATGCTGAGCTTCTATGCCCAAGATCGCGGGTTCAAACCCGGCCGAAGCTTTCGGATTTTTTAAGAGCGTTAAAATCCCTCAGTATGCCTTCCTTCGGAGGGGAAGTAAAGCCGGCGGTCCCATGTCATAGATTTATGGCATGTTAAAGATCTTTCCACTAATTACACCTGTGTGAAACTAAATTGTATAGGTTAAGAATGTAAACAACGCTCTTAGGTTGCTACGTTCGTTGCCAAAAGCCGACTGCGGCGGCGTCTAGTAGCTAGTTCTGAACTAGGCCTAGTAGTCGTTGACGGTGGCGTTTTGCGGCAAAAGTAGGAACTATTTGAAAAAATTCAATGTTGCAGTCCCTACTTGAATTTAAAAAAACAGATACACACACTATTACTGTCATCACAATTAACACTGGTTATCAGACAGATTCTACACACACCCAAAGTACACGGGGCCACATGACCACGTTGTCGCAGCCCCTAAACTTAAGAACCAACCAACCAACCAAAACAAGTTGTTAACTACAACACCACACACGAGTAAAATTGTATACTGTGCCCAACTGGTCACGGCAGTCTGGCATCGAACTCAGGCCTCAGCAGAGAAGACCAGGCAAATGGTTATGCCTAAGGTCGAACCAGTGGTCTCTAAGGGGGAGCCATTATATGGAACCCACAGAGCAATGAGAGGTCTACTGACACATAATAGTCTAGCGTGATTTCACGATTATTTATGTGCAAATCATAGCAATTTAAAGGAAAAATTATAAGCAAAATGCAAGGGAATGTACGTTTTCAGTGCATACGAAGTCGAAAGAAGGCTAGTTTGAAGTCTGACAAATTACTTTAGCAAGTAGGCGGGGTAGGCTCGGCGCCAGTAGAACTATTTCCGTCTAGGGCGGTCAGACAGCTCAAAATTAATGACCCGGGAATTCACCAGTCGACAACGAGCAAAGCTTTGGCGGAACCAAGCCCACAAGAAATTAATTAATTACAGATAAATGGAGCATTGTAATGCAATGGAACATACACACAGATGAATGTATTCACGGAGGAGTAATTTAGGAGTGGTTTTTCACCTAAAATTACGCCTATTTCTCAAAATGACCGCATTACAACCTAACTCACGCTCGAGAGCACGAATACTTTAACCAACCAGCGGGAAATCCCCACCGTGGCGTCCCACGCGCTGAACTAAGGCAATTAATTGTAATTAATTGGCCGAAGCGATCGCCGGCACGCGAGTGTTTTTAAAACCTCCACGCCTAAATAAACAAGATGCAGATGTTATTTCGGCTGAAGACGGAGTATTTCAAGAAGGGAGTCGCTCTCACGTGTCCCGTGAACTATTTTGTGCAAGAAACAAATATAAGGGAGAGCAGCCTACGCCAAGGGTGAGTTGCAGGTCAGTTGAAGGCAGTTGAAGACGTCAGACGGTCGCTCGAGTTGGAAGTTAGTCCTTTGTCTACAAGCGCTCTGCAGTAAGCACGCCAATTATTAAAATATCAGCGTACCGCCGTTGAAGACAATGGAAGCAAATTGTAAGCTTCATCTGTAATAATGAAGTGCATCAAAGTAACTCAATGCAGATATTTCTTTATTATCTGACACAGATAGAAATTCGCTACAGCGAATAGGAACTGATAATGTTTGGAACAGTTCGTATACCGGAAGGTATTGTCAATTATATGACATCAGCATCAGGAGCACTCCAGTGATGGGAGAGTGGAAGTTATTGCCACCTAACCAGGACAGTGAGGTGAACGGGAGTGCAGGGAACTAGGATCGAACATCTATAAAAACGCTACTAGATTTCACGGAGACCAGCGGTTATCATAAGTTCATCGCATCTCTGAGGTCAAGCGTAGGTGAAATCCAGATTAAGGATCAACATGTGAAATGATAGAGGAAGTGTGTATAAATTGTGAAATAATAATTTAAAGGGTTAATGTGTTTAATGATTAATATTCAGTGTTTATCAGTGGTAAAGGCCACTTGTGATAATATGTGTATCATGTGTAAAAAGTGTGAATCTCAGTGTTGTGTATTGGATATCATGATGGATTAAGTCAATCATCATGGTAGAGCTCAGGCGGAGATACTGGTACTTTCCAGCCAGAAGGAAACGTGAGTACACATGCAAATAATAGCATTATAATGGCATAGTTCACCATGTAACGATTAATCACTTTGAAATTAAAGATGTAATAGTCACTTACTGAACGAGTTTTCACCACTCGTCTTGAATAAAGTATGACTTTGAAGGTGATTTGCTTAGGACCATTTAGGTCAAAAATAGTGATGGATCTAAACGTTAAAATAATAATAATAATAATAATAATAACTGGGGTCGGCAACCATAAAGTAAGGGCAAAGTTGGCCTAAGTAATGTTCAAATAGTGTCATGTCTAATTTAAGATACTGTCATTTGGTAAACAGTAAAGAATGTAGTGTGGAACATAGCGAAATACGGGAGCTTTTCTCAGTGTCAGTGAAATTTTGAATGAATATTTGAAATTAAAGTAAGCCAGTATATTTATACATTTGTGTTAGGAGCTATGTAAAAGCTTTGGCTTAAGTAGTATAACAGGAAGAACGCAGGTACCTTGATAATGGAGTCATATATGTGAAATATTGTTTAGCCGCATATAGCGTGCAGATTAACGTAGAATCCAGTGATTTACGTAAGATAAGCACGGGAAAGACTAGTATAGCTTGCGCGTGAGGTGAAAATTGGCTTAATCTTCGAGAAGTATCGCCTTTGTGCATACTGTATTTGTTACGCAGCGATTTGGATAGATTCTGTCTATTGCCAACTCTTGCATTGAATTATAGCCACTATGGACGCCCAGCGAGGCGCGGTGTGCATTTATACTTATGGTCTGCCCGAGAGGTAGAATCATATTCGTCGACGAGGAACGTGGTTCCCAAAAATATATGTTAATGACAGCTGCTGATGATAACCATGGGGTTTCATTATGATGCGCGTCTTAAAAGCCACAAGTAATCACCTTAGAACGGCAATGCTATCATTGGAATTTCACCCCTGCCATGAATGTTTAATAGGAGCCATTTGAGCCCAAATACACTGTAAAGTTAGGTGTTAATTAATTAAATGACTCAATTACTTAGGACTATGCCTAGCGGATCTTTACTGTTATATAATTGTAAACAAGTTTGGCCTTGACGGTAGAGAGAGACAGGGAATGTAGACCATTTCCGTGGCAGCCATCTTGGAGAGCCGTCTGGAACGAATTTTATGACCTGCTGAGGGAAGGGGAGGTTGCTCGACCGATCCCTTGTCAATTACAGTCACAATAGGACACTGAGAGATCTCGGTATTCAATATGCAATTAAAATATAAGTATTTTAGTGATACCAATGGAATTAAATGGTGTATGGCAACTCACATATGTGGTTGAACCATATAAATCAGATGATATTTGGCGAAGTTATCCTCTGAGGGGGAAAGCTGAACCAAAATAATGTAGGCATCTTCTTTAAAGTGCATTTGCCAGTTTATGCTAATTTAGGAAAAACGGGTATGTGTTTTTCCCAGAACATGACACAGTTGTAACTATGATAAGTCCGACAAGACCCAGATAATCGTTATATGGTGGAACTATAAATATTCTATCCATGTTTATGTTTATTTTATGATTAAGAAGCATGACTCATTTTCCTAGAGCGTTCATAGGGATGGAAAGAAGGAAGATGATTCGCACGACACAACAAATATTTGCTAATAAATGTAGGAAACATTGAAGTAATGCTAATTAAAGTAAATGCCGTAGGAGACGGAATAATGTCTTAGTAATATCATGTTTATGTGACATGTGGTTTTTGTGTTAAGATATTTCCATTAAATAAAATTGTGTCACATGACGAACACTATGAAAACCTTGTAATCTGAACTATTATTGACAGGATATTAGAAGTAGGTTTGAGTGCATTGTAGCGCTATTTTTAAGGAGAAAGCTCACAGAATAACCCTATTTATTTGTGGGAATTAATTGTAATTTGTCCTTTGTTTTGTATTTGTTGTACAGCCATGATTTTAGACCAGTAAATATTTTATTCATAGGAATGTTGTGTATTTCCTGTAGAGTAGTTACCTGGTAGACTCAAATCCTGAGCATGTGGTCGTATTGTGGGCAGGAACGTCCCATACCTCGAAATACCGTGAGCTAGTTGGGATACGAACACATGGTCCACATGGTGACAATCGGGTACATGGGGGAGTTGTCTCTGTACTTGGATTGAGTCACAGGTAATTACTTAAGTCGGTCAAGGTATTAATGGTAGAAGCAAATATAGCATAGAAATTAGGACAGAATAGGAAGACCGCATCCCATTTGTTAATAAGCCACCACATTAAAAATAATTGTTAATCCTCCATAAGACATGCTTATATATAATTGTAACTTTCATAAACCATAGCCATAGATAACACATATAAAATAACATGACGCTGATATGTGGGGCCAGTTTAAAATACAGGTAACCTCCACTTAAGCATCATGAGCATGGCATAAATAAGCACGTGACCCTAAATTAACATGGCATGGCCCAATGTGGGGCATTCGGCAGTAAAAACCACTCCTTGGACAGTTTTAATAATAAATTAGAATATGGCCGATGTCTTACAATAACCTACCACCCAAATAAATTAACATGGCGCCCGTACGTGGATGGCTTATGGGATTCAGAAAAACCCCATAAATATAGCATGGTTTTCATGGGGAAAACCATAGAAATATTTTTTTTCCCTCAAACTTGGTTTGAGCGATTGTGAGTCTTTCTAGATGATGTTCAGACGTCAGACAAATGTTGTCAGACGGGTACGAGGGTCTATACCCATTCCATAGTTAGTTTTGACATTTTATAATATGTTGTTGTTGTTGTCGCGGGATCGGAATCTTTTCTTTCCAATAGAACGCGCCAGTGTCTTCAGCTAGGGCCTACCTGAATCTCAAATTAAGTAGTACAGGATGGCCGGAACGGAAGAGGTACTCAGGTGTATCGCCGAGTTAAGGGAACATTTCGATGTTACTAATGATAAAAGTAAGGAAGAATCCAAAGCATTTAAAGATGAAATAGCGGATAGGCTAGAGGCCAGTCAAACTGAGGTAAGCCAGATGTTGGCTACAGTAAATACTAGACTAGAGGCTAATCAAGCCGAAGTAAATACTAGACTAGAGGCTAGTCAAACTGAGGTAAGCCAGATGTTGGCTAATGTAAACACGCAGTTAGAATTAAACCTAGGAGAGGTTAATAAGAAAATGGACGACGTTAAAGAGTCTGTCCAGAGACAGGTGACTAAGAATATTGTTAGCGTGATCTCAGAAATGCAAAATGATAACGATAAACGCTTTGAGTCTATTGAATTAAAATTAGAAAGCAATTTGCAAATGTGCAGAGAGTCACAGCGTGAAATTAACGATAATTTAAACAGTATGTCCCGGGAGCTTAAAGACATTCAAAGTCAGAATGAAGCTAACACAAAACGTCAGTTAGAACAATTTAACACGTTTACTCAGACCGTGGATCATAGGTTCGAAGATAATGAAGTAAAATGGAATACGCGAATGGCAGGTTATGCCAAGGCTGTAGACGACGCCTTAAGAAAGCAGGACCGGAATATCCTTGACCAATGCAAGGAAATGCAGGAAATAAAGACGTCTGATCGAGATAATAAGGAAATAATGTCTAATATGAAGATACAAGTTGGAAAAGTGCAGAAAGAGTTGGAACAAACTCAGAACGACTTAGCAGTTATCCATAAAAGACAGGACGAAGACCAAGGAGAAATCACGAAAATAAGGACTGAAATCTCTCATCTACAAGGTCACATTCAACGGGAAGTTACAGGCTTACGCGAAGAGTTAGAGCTTCGAGAAGGCTTAAAGACTGAAGCCAGTGATAAGACTCTTGCCGAAGTAAGAGAAAGTCTAGCAGGGGAAATTATCCACCTGAAGGAAAACCTTAAGGATAATAAAGAAAAGGTATTTTCTATGGCAGAAAGAAACCGAGATCGCCTAGAGAAAATAGAACGAGAGGTATTAGCTCGTTTGGAAAGGACTGAAAACAGGCACAGCCAATTAGAAACTAGAATGATAGCGCAGGAAGAATCCATGTTGCGGAATCCTAGGTCTAGCGAAGGAAGTATAGACGAGAATAGGAGGAATAAATGGGCAGAGATAGAAATACAGCCCACTCCAAAGAATGCAGCAATGCCAAGTGACAGCCCGTATGCCACACCTGGTATGCCAATGGCTATGTCAACACCGCAGGAAAATGCTGTACAGAACCAAATAGTCACAGTTATAAGGGCTAGTGATGAAAAACCAAAGAAATACTCTGGGAGTAATTCTAATATGACACCCAAGTACTGGCTTAAAGAAGTTTCCGAGTACTTGAATGATGCGAAAGTACCGCCAGAGCGCAGGTTGAGAGCGATTGAAAAACTAACCGAAGGGGAGTGTGCTCTATGGTTTAGAAGTTTTAGGTACACGTTCGACACCGTTGAGGAATTTCGCCAAGCATTTTTAAGCAGGTATTGGAACGCGAGCGTACAACAAAACCTCAGACTGGACTTGTATTCCAGGCGTTACAGTACTAGTAACCCGACTAAATACGGAGAGTTTTTTGTGAACCAATTATGCCGTTTTCGCGAGCTCGATGAAGGGCTTAGAGAGTCAGATTTATGCATAGCAATAGCTAAGCAGCTGCCGTATGAAGTGCAGCGCCTGCTAATCTCAGCAAACGCCAAAACTGCAATCGATATGGAGGAGGTGCTGAGACAACTTGATTTAACCACAGTGCAGCACGCAAGACAAAGTCGACATGTGGAACAAGTTAATATGACGAATACGCCGATCGAGCCAACGAAGGTGCAGACGAAATGCAAGTCTACAAGCACCGAAACAGAAAAATCCGACTGGCAGCGCGAAGGACGCGAAAACCAAAATTGGAGGCCAGCGTATCGAGGAGGTTCGAACCGTGGTAACCGAGGAAGGAAAAACTGGAATCAGCGTGGTACCAGAGACCAGCAGCTGGATAACAGAAGAAATTACGGCCGAAATGGGAATAACCAAGGATGGAGATCCCAAGAGCAGAGTCGTGGGTTCGATGAAGAGGCGGAAGAACGCTATCATGCATCTTTAAGATACATGGAAGAGCGCGGAGATGATCCAAGACAATCGCGAGTTCACTGGGATGAAGCGATTCGAAATAGAAGGTCACCCGACATATATCAAAATGATGATGGTGCCAAAAGTCTGGAACTTCAACAGCATGAAGACAGGCAGAAGAACTCCACAAAGAATGGAGCAATTGAAAAAAAAAAAACCACCAATTTTAAATGACCAGAGAGAGATAGGTTCAGGATGGAATACAGTAAATGTCATTAACTGGATTGCCAAACCTGAGGAGCTTATCGAAGACCTCGATGAAAGAACGGTCAATGTAAGAAGGGAACTACCTATTATTATTGTAAACATTGCGGGAACGAAAGTAAGAAGTCTCATTGATACAGGGTCAACAGTGAGTTTGATAACCCAGGCGTTATACAATGAAATCCAGAGTAAAATCCACGTATTGAAAATACCCATTTCAAGCGTGAAAATAAAAGGTGTCATACCAGACAAAGTTATGATATGCAGATACCAAGTATTTTTAGATTTGCAGATAGGGAACTCTACATTCTCACAGAGCTTCCTACTTGTAAATAAGCTGCCATATAACCTTATTGTTGGGATGGATTTCATAAGAGAGTATAAAGTTATTATAGATCTCTCGCAAGACATTGTAATGTTTCGCGCAAGTGAGGGAAAGGAAGACTTAGAACTCTCATTAAGGCATAATGAAGCGAGACAAGAAGAATACGTATGGCATACATACGGAGATATGACTGGGGAGGCAGTGTCGACAATAGAAGATATTGAGGAAGAGTTGGCAACACTGGCCGCAGACATTGAAAAGGATCTCGAACCAAAATTTGAAGAATGCCTGGAAGAGAAGATTGAGGAAGCTAAATTTGGTCCAGAATATAAGAAAATGCTAAGGGAACTGCTATTCGAGTATAAAGGAGTCTTCGATTCGAGACCTGGCCGGATCAAGAATTTCCAGTATGCGTTTCAAGTCAGCGATTGGACGCCATTCAAACAGAAGCCGTATCCTGTAGCTGAGAAACATTATTTAAAGGTCAAAGAAGCGATACAGGAAATGCTAGAAGCAGGCGTCATTGTAAAGACAGCCACACCTTATGTCAGCCCACTGGTAGTTGTACCGAAACAGGATGGAAGTGTGAGGATATGCCTGGACCTACGAAATTTGAATTCCAAGGTCATACCGGAATTTGATACAGTTCCACCCATTAAGGAGGTACTCAGAAGGTTCAAAGGAAAGACTGTATTCTCAAATCTTGATCTAACGGCAAGTTTTCACCATCTTGCTCTGGAAGAGAAAACAAGTCTGTTAACCGGATTTTTATTTGACCAGCACACGTACTCATACGTCCGTCTTCCATTTGGATTAAAAACAGCAGGTTCAGCGTTGATACGAGCGCTAGATAGGAACCTATCCGAAGAAGTAAAAGCTACAACCATATGCTACGTAGATGATATACTACTGACCTCTGAAACAGTTGAAGAACATGTCAGAGATCTACGCAAGTTGTTATATGACCTAAGTCAGGCTAACTTCAAGGTCAATATAAAGAAGTCTAACTTTGCTCAGAGAGAAGTTAAATTTCTAGGTCATGTAATCGATGCACAAGGAGTCAGGCCTAATCCGGGAAAACTGGAAGTCATAAAACGTTTCCCGAGACCAACGAAGGTAAAGAACGTCAGGCAATATCTAGGCGTTATTGGATTCTTTTCGAACCATTGTCCGAAGTACACCGAGACTGTAGCACCACTCCAAGACTTACTTCAGAAGGGAGGAAGATGGCGATGGACGGAGCAATGCGAGGAAGCCTTCGTGAAATCTAAACAGATGCTGTTAGATTATGTGAAATTGGGATATCCTGACTACACTCAGAAATTTATCATCCAGACTGACGCATCCTTCATAGGCATTGGAGCTATGTTGTATCAGGAAAATAAGGACAGGCCAGAGGAGAGAACTTATATCGCATTCATCAGTAGAAGGTTGAGGCCTAATGAAAAGAATTATACGGTCACGGAGATCGAATTACTTGCGATACTGTATGCATTACAGTATTGGCACAAGCTGATTTATGGTTTTAGAATTATTTTGAGAACAGACCATAAAGCCCTAACGTTCCTGCTGAAAACTGACTTGTCGAGTCAAAGACTGACAAGGTGGTCCCTGTACATACAACAATTTCAAGTGGAAATAGAATATTGCCCGGGGAAGGACAATATCATACCTGATTTGCTAAGCAGATACCCTACAGCAGAGGAAGAAGAGACTCTAGCTATTGAGATAGAAGATAGAGATCAGAAGACCTTAGATGATCTGAGGAACATCACCGTTTTTCAACGTGAAGATCCCTGGATACGGTTGATGATAAATTACTTCGAGGGAAAGCTGGATAGAGGAACCCCGATGTATATGGAAGCTGAAGCACTTTCAACGGAATATCTATGGTTTAACCAGATGCTACATAAATGGAGCGACTCTGACCACACAAAACCTAGGATTGTTGTACCACCAGCATTGCAGAGAAGGCTAGTTTGGCTAGCACACCGAGCTTTTGGACACTCAGGTGTAGATAAGACTGTTGCCCTGCTTAAAGAGGCGTTTATTTGGCCTAAACTTAGAGAAACAGTCAGAAATACTATCAGGACATGTGATATGTGCCAACGAGTAAAGCCTAACTCGTACTTAATGAGGCAGAAACCTATACCACTCTTACCAGAGAAGCCATGTCAGCTCCTGGCGCTGGACAACTTTGGGCCCCTGCCTAGAGCTAGAAGAGGAAATAAACACATCCTAGTTGCACTAGACGTGTTTTCCAAAATGGTAGTCCTGTGTCCAATTCAGAAAACCAGTACAAAACAAGTACTTAAGAGGCTGAAGGAAAGAATCATTCCTATATTAGGACAGCCAGAAAACATCTTATCGGATCATGGAAGTTGTTTTACCAGCGTAGAATTTCGCAGGGAGTTGGAAAATCTGGGCATAAGACAGATTTTGTCCACGGTTAGACACCCGGAGTCGAACTCCGCTGAGAGAGTTATGAGGGAGGTGCAAAAATACATGAAGATATACTGCTCTACTGAGAATTGGAAATGGATTGACGTACTTGAGATTATTGAATATTGTATCAACAATACCGTGCACGAAGCTACAGGAGAGGTGCCAGTGAGCCTACATCTCGACAGAAGACCCGAGAGGCCATGGAATAATGTCATCCAGACACCCGTCGATGCACAACTTGGACGTGAGTTGAGAATCCAGAGGACGTTCGAGTATCTCAAGAAACAAGCAGATAAACGACAGCGGAGAAACAGGAGGAAACGCTATCATAGACCGCTACTCGTGGGAGAATACGTCTTATTGAAAAAACCCGCCAGTTCAGATCCAGAGAGCAGGAAATATAAGAAATTCCAGCATGCTTATCTCGGACCCTACCTGATTATAAGGGATCTGCAGAATAATGCATATCGGATTAAAGATGAGGCAACAGGTAGAGAAGTTGTGGTAAATGCAGCTAATCTGAAGTTATATAGTCCACCAGAAGACTATGATGCGAGAGAAGAGCAAGCTACACACATCCAAGTGAACGGGGAATCATTACGTATGCACGGAAAGGTTCTGGGGAAAAGCTTGCAGGCTCGAGACGGGTCGAAGAAAAGCAAACAGCTCGCCAGCCCAGCGGACACGAGGGGAGAGTGCAGCTGTCGGCTGCAGGAGTTTTATGACCAGTTAAAGGGAGCCGCTGTGGAGTTAGGGGAGATGAATGAACAATTGAGACAGGAAAACGAAAGTCTACGAGACAGCAGACAAGAGTGGAGTGGGAAAACGTGAAAGCCCATTGCCGAGAGCAATGACCGCTTAAAGTAAACACTGCAAGGAGTTGATACCAGCTGATAGGCCCGAAAAATTCACTTATGAAATGAATTTTTCGAACTTAGCAGGAGAAAGATGTGCCCAACTGGTCACGGCAGTCTGGCATCGAACTCAGGCCTCAGCAGAGAAGACCAGGCAAATGGTTATGCCTAAGGTCGAACCAGTGGTCTCTAAGGGGGAGCCATTATATGGAACCCACAGAGCAATGAGAGGTCTACTGACACATAATAGTCTAGCGTGATTTCACGATTATTTATGTGCAAATCATAGCAATTTAAAGGAAAAATTATAAGCAAAATGCAAGGGAATGTACGTTTTCAGTGCATACGAAGTCGAAAGAAGGCTAGTTTGAAGTCTGACAAATTACTTTAGCAAGTAGGCGGGGTAGGCTCGGCGCCAGTAGAACTATTTCCGTCTAGGGCGGTCAGACAGCTCAAAATTAATGACCCGGGAATTCACCAGTCGACAACGAGCAAAGCTTTGGCGGAACCAAGCCCACAAGAAATTAATTAATTACAGATAAATGGAGCATTGTAATGCAATGGAACATACACACAGATGAATGTATTCACGGAGGAGTAATTTAGGAGTGGTTTTTCACCTAAAATTACGCCTATTTCTCAAAATGACCGCATTACAACCTAACTCACGCTCGAGAGCACGAATACTTTAACCAACCAGCGGGAAATCCCCACCGTGGCGTCCCACGCGCTGAACTAAGGCAATTAATTGTAATTAATTGGCCGAAGCGATCGCCGGCACGCGAGTGTTTTTAAAACCTCCACGCCTAAATAAACAAGATGCAGATGTTATTTCGGCTGAAGACGGAGTATTTCAAGAAGGGAGTCGCTCTCACGTGTCCCGTGAACTATTTTGTGCAAGAAACAAATATAAGGGAGAGCAGCCTACGCCAAGGGTGAGTTGCAGGTCAGTTGAAGGCAGTTGAAGACGTCAGACGGTCGCTCGAGTTGGAAGTTAGTCCTTTGTCTACAAGCGCTCTGCAGTAAGCACGCCAATTATTAAAATATCAGCGTACCGCCGTTGAAGACAATGGAAGCAAATTGTAAGCTTCATCTGTAATAATGAAGTGCATCAAAGTAACTCAATGCAGATATTTCTTTATTATCTGACACAGATAGAAATTCGCTACAGCGAATAGGAACTGATAATGTTTGGAACAGTTCGTATACCGGAAGGTATTGTCAATTATATGACATCAGCATCAGGAGCACTCCAGTGATGGGAGAGTGGAAGTTATTGCCACCTAACCAGGACAGTGAGGTGAACGGGAGTGCAGGGAACTAGGATCGAACATCTATAAAAACGCTACTAGATTTCACGGAGACCAGCGGTTATCATAAGTTCATCGCATCTCTGAGGTCAAGCGTAGGTGAAATCCAGATTAAGGATCAACATGTGAAATGATAGAGGAAGTGTGTATAAATTGTGAAATAATAATTTAAAGGGTTAATGTGTTTAATGATTAATATTCAGTGTTTATCAGTGGTAAAGGCCACTTGTGATAATATGTGTATCATGTGTAAAAAGTGTGAATCTCAGTGTTGTGTATTGGATATCATGATGGATTAAGTCAATCATCATGGTAGAGCTCAGGCGGAGATACTGGTACTTTCCAGCCAGAAGGAAACGTGAGTACACATGCAAATAATAGCATTATAATGGCATAGTTCACCATGTAACGATTAATCACTTTGAAATTAAAGATGTAATAGTCACTTACTGAACGAGTTTTCACCACTCGTCTTGAATAAAGTATGACTTTGAAGGTGATTTGCTTAGGACCATTTAGGTCAAAAATAGTGATGGATCTAAACGTTAAAATAATAATAATAATAATAATAATAACTGGGGTCGGCAACCATAAAGTAAGGGCAAAGTTGGCCTAAGTAATGTTCAAATAGTGTCATGTCTAATTTAAGATACTGTCATTTGGTAAACAGTAAAGAATGTAGTGTGGAACATAGCGAAATACGGGAGCTTTTCTCAGTGTCAGTGAAATTTTGAATGAATATTTGAAATTAAAGTAAGCCAGTATATTTATACATTTGTGTTAGGAGCTATGTAAAAGCTTTGGCTTAAGTAGTATAACAGGAAGAACGCAGGTACCTTGATAATGGAGTCATATATGTGAAATATTGTTTAGCCGCATATAGCGTGCAGATTAACGTAGAATCCAGTGATTTACGTAAGATAAGCACGGGAAAGACTAGTATAGCTTGCGCGTGAGGTGAAAATTGGCTTAATCTTCGAGAAGTATCGCCTTTGTGCATACTGTATTTGTTACGCAGCGATTTGGATAGATTCTGTCTATTGCCAACTCTTGCATTGAATTATAGCCACTATGGACGCCCAGCGAGGCGCGGTGTGCATTTATACTTATGGTCTGCCCGAGAGGTAGAATCATATTCGTCGACGAGGAACGTGGTTCCCAAAAATATATGTTAATGACAGCTGCTGATGATAACCATGGGGTTTCATTATGATGCGCGTCTTAAAAGCCACAAGTAATCACCTTAGAACGGCAATGCTATCATTGGAATTTCACCCCTGCCATGAATGTTTAATAGGAGCCATTTGAGCCCAAATACACTGTAAAGTTAGGTGTTAATTAATTAAATGACTCAATTACTTAGGACTATGCCTAGCGGATCTTTACTGTTATATAATTGTAAACAAGTTTGGCCTTGACGGTAGAGAGAGACAGGGAATGTAGACCATTTCCGTGGCAGCCATCTTGGAGAGCCGTCTGGAACGAATTTTATGACCTGCTGAGGGAAGGGGAGGTTGCTCGACCGATCCCTTGTCAATTACAGTCACAATAGGACACTGAGAGATCTCGGTATTCAATATGCAATTAAAATATAAGTATTTTAGTGATACCAATGGAATTAAATGGTGTATGGCAACTCACATATGTGGTTGAACCATATAAATCAGATGATATTTGGCGAAGTTATCCTCTGAGGGGGAAAGCTGAACCAAAATAATGTAGGCATCTTCTTTAAAGTGCATTTGCCAGTTTATGCTAATTTAGGAAAAACGGGTATGTGTTTTTCCCAGAACATGACACAGTTGTAACTATGATAAGTCCGACAAGACCCAGATAATCGTTATATGGTGGAACTATAAATATTCTATCCATGTTTATGTTTATTTTATGATTAAGAAGCATGACTCATTTTCCTAGAGCGTTCATAGGGATGGAAAGAAGGAAGATGATTCGCACGACACAACAAATATTTGCTAATAAATGTAGGAAACATTGAAGTAATGCTAATTAAAGTAAATGCCGTAGGAGACGGAATAATGTCTTAGTAATATCATGTTTATGTGACATGTGGTTTTTGTGTTAAGATATTTCCATTAAATAAAATTGTGTCACATGACGAACACTATGAAAACCTTGTAATCTGAACTATTATTGACAGGATATTAGAAGTAGGTTTGAGTGCATTGTAGCGCTATTTTTAAGGAGAAAGCTCACAGAATAACCCTATTTATTTGTGGGAATTAATTGTAATTTGTCCTTTGTTTTGTATTTGTTGTACAGCCATGATTTTAGACCAGTAAATATTTTATTCATAGGAATGTTGTGTATTTCCTGTAGAGTAGTTACCTGGTAGACTCAAATCCTGAGCATGTGGTCGTATTGTGGGCAGGAACGTCCCATACCTCGAAAGACCGTGAGCTAGTTGGGATACGAACACATGGTCCACATGGTGACAATCGGGTACAATACTTAATGAATTTGCTATGGAGTATGAATGCCAAATATCTAAATATTTGTCAATTTATTGAGCAGAAAGGTAAACAGTTTTCTTTTATATTGATAATTTATTTCTCAAAAGTACCATACTGTGGAATTCTCAGTTTTGCCTTACAAGGCTGAGTGTACCCCGTTCCAGCCCTCAGACCACAATTAAAATTTCTTGGCAGAGCTGGGAATCGAATTCAGACCTCCGGAGCGGCAACCATGAATGCTAGTCACTACACCACGAGGTAGTCTAATTTCAATCTTAATATTGTTTATAACTTAGCCAATAAGTTAAGACTAGGGTACAACCAAATTTACAATTATTTTATGCTTTTACCAAAGCACTTAATTTTTTTTGGTCTTTTTTGAGGGGGGGGGGGGTTTGCTGGAGTCCCCACAACTCTCCCCTTATATACGCCTCTGTTTGCAACAATGGCTTGCTGAAATTAAGATATTCATTGATGGGAACAAAGAACATAGACTTCGACTATCACTGGTTATTTTGCTTCCTAACAGAAGTCCCCTACTTCTTTTAGCTTTTCACCTGCCAATTTGATGACCATAGAGGTTTCTGATTTATTTCGACTGCATTCCAATATTTTTGATACATTTATTAATTTTCATCATGAATTCTTTCCTCAAGATGGAGTTCATACAATTCAAAAACTTATTCAAATCCTCTGGCTTGTCGGCCAAGATGACGATGCCATCAGCAAATCTCAGAGTTGAAATTATTTCTCCCTGAATCTTTACTCCCACTATGAATTTTTCTCCAATTTCTTTCTTTGCTTGTAAAGATTGAAAAGTGTGGGTGATAATTTGCAGCCTTGCCTTACACCTGTCTGAATACCAGCTTCTCTCTCATGTTCTTCAGCTCGAATGACAGCTGTCTGGTTTCTGTATAGATTGTACTTTATTCCAATGTCAACAATTTAGTCCAATGAACGTTATTTTCATATTAGTCTGTATTCGAGCTCAAATACAAGTCTAATTATTTTCATAAATTACTTTTAAAGAAAGGTTTATTAAAACGAGGCAAAACTGAAAAATGACTTGTATCACTTCAATAAATTACTTTCGTAAGGACGCCCATTTCCATTGGACTTGCATATTCAAAATTGCATTTTAAGCCTATTTTCATTTATGAGATCACCTTTTATTTGTCGGCGTGTGTGTGTATGTGTGAGAGTCCATGTGTGTCCCCCCATAATAACATCTAAATGGCTGGAGCGATTTCAATGAAACACGGTAAGGACATAGTATTATTTCAGCTGACTCTGACGGTGCCCTTAAAATTTTATTACTCTCTCACCAATCCAACATGGTGGCAGTACGAAATATTTCACTGGCATTCTATATCTCCGAAACTATTACTCATAACACCCTGAAATTCTGTACGGTAATAAAGGGCACTACTAGACGTTCACCTATATGACTTTCAAAAACCTGTTAAATAAAAAACGAACATGGAGGCCAAGCTAAGTTGAAACATTTAAATAGACTTTTCTCGCGATTTAATCATCCGTACGCAGTGAAACTTGGTACAGCAAATGACTATACAAACTTCAATGCACTGACATCTAATTTAGTTCAATAGTTTACATAACCTCAAGGTAGCGGCTGTGCGAAATTTTAAAATTAAGTTTTTATTTCTTGAGTAATGAACGTTCACAATAATCCTCATCTAATAGTGCATAACTCTATGGCTTACATATATTAGAATCCAACATGGCGACCATCCGAAATATTTAGACGGTTCTCAATTATTAATCTATGGCAGCAATCAAACTGAAATTGTGTATGTGTATAGGGGCTATGAACTTAAGTTCACCTGTTGAGCCCAAATTCAAATGACGTTTCTCGCGATTTAACCATCCTAGCGCAATGAAACTTGGTACGGTATATGCTTATATAAATTTTAATTCACTGCATCAAATTCATTTCAATTATTTTCTTAACCACAATATGGCGGCTGAGTGAAATTTTAAATTCTCGTTTTTATTTCTTGTGTCCAAATCATGCGATTGAAGTTTGAATAAAACACCTACACAATAATCTTCACGTAATAGTACATAACTCTAAGGCCTATCTATAAAAATCCAACATGGTGACCAACCGAAATATTTAGACGGTTCTCAATATCTACGAATCTATTACAGCAATCAAACTGAAAAATTGTATGTTGATAGAGGCAATTAATATAAGTAGGATATATGAAAATAGGCTAATTAGTTCTTCACGGAACTACTTGTTAGAGTTGAGTTTTATTAAAATTTCTTGGACAATTCTTACGGCATGACACCTTTCTCCAGATTGTCTTCAAAGGCAAGGTCCTAGGGAAGAAATCGAGTGGAAGACCGCGTCTCTCAATTGGGGTGGCTGGACTAGCGCCTCGCCCAGGCGGCCTCACCTGCAAAGCGAACAGGGGGCCTCAAGAGAAATGGGGTGGGATGGGAAGAATGGGAGGGATATACAAGGAAGGGGGAAGGAGGCGGCCGTAGCCAGACGGTAGGTACTATCCTAGCATTTGCCCGAAGATGAAGTGGGAAACCACTGAAAACCACTTCGAGGATGGCTTAGGTGGGAATCGAACCCCCTCTAATCATATGGACCACCCGAGGCTGAGTAGACCCCGTTCCGGTCCTCATACCACTTTTCAAATTTCGCGGTAGAGCTGGGAATCGAACCTTGGACCTCCGGGGTGGCAGCCAAGTACGCTGACCACTACACAACGGAGGCGACTAATATATATACTTATTCGTTACTGCCAACTATGGACCACGTTTGACAGTTTTTACATTGTTTTTGTCTTCACTCTCTGCCAATATCTCTTCATCCTGTCTTCCTTCTTCTGTTCCTCCTTGTAAGATCTTCCTTTCCTCACTGACAACTCCCCTGTCTCCTGGAAACCTGCAAACTCCTTAACCAGCCGTCTAAATCGCGCTATGTCCATTATGTCCTCTTCTTTCACCCCCCATACGATCCAAGTCCAATATCACTTCCCGAAACCATTTCGGCTCCGTCTTCCTCTTCCTGAAGAATTCAAAAATCCTCTTCGTCAATCTGATGCTGTTCATCCTCACCAAATGTCCATAAAACTGTATTCTCCTTTTTCTCATTAGGGCTACGACTCTTTCTGTCTTCAGGTATAGTTCTTTGTTAGGTTTGAGTCTTCTCTCTCCATCCTTGATATTTGGGCCTAGGATTTTTCGGAGCATTTTCCTTTCCCTCTTTCGGATGTCTTCGAGGCCACCCTTCCCAATCATATAATAAACCTCGGTGGACTTGAGAGAACAGTGCGTATGAAGATGACCAAACACAGACTTCGTCATCCCAAGTCTGCTGTTCAACGCATAACTCTACCACCAAGTGAAGGAGGACTAGGAATTGTCAGTTTGATCCGTCTGTACCACAAGGAAACCTTGAACGTAAGGAAGTACTTCCTACGAAGATCAGAACAGAACGCAAAGCATGCTGCCATTTGTAAGGCTGACAGTGACTCCACACTCCACTTGAACCGGACGATTTCAGCTCACCTGAAAAGCAACTCTTCGGCCAAGTTGAAGAATGGAAAGTAAAGGAGCTTCACGGTGCTCATGCACACAGATGGCTCCAACAAGGCCAATTATTTGGCGAGACCACTGGTTTCATGTTGGCTATACAAGACAGAGTCATTCCTACAAGGAATTATAGGAGGTTGTCACCACTCACTTCTTCAATGACATTCATTACAAAAAAATAAATAAATAAATTTAATTAACTACGAAATGCAAAACTACGGCACTACCAGACAGTTGTTCTTCCGGAAGCATTGTACGCCTCCGAAACTATATATTTAGGAGGCCACTCTCAAATTGGTGAAATCGAAATCCAGGAACGTAAAATTCTCAGTAAAATATATGGCCCCGTTTATTTTAATGGTACATGGATTAAAAGGAAAACCACAGACTTGTACACAGTAATCAATAAGTTCACTGATACCGTGCGTAAGAGACGATTGAAATTTTATGGTCATATCTGCAGAATGGACAACACCAGATATGCAAAAAAAACTGCTTGATATAATTAATTCAAAGAAGGTCAAAATCAGTTGGTTAGAAGAAAGGAAATAAACATTACAGAAGATATCATCATAAATCGCAATACTTTTGGAACTCGAGTTACAAATCACTCTTTCACCGAAAAAGTTAAAAAAGACCACTGGAAATAAATGGACGGAGGAACGTAAGAAGGGCCATAGCGAGTTCATGCGGAGATTTTGGGAGCCGAAGGAGAGGAAAACACCATCAACCCGAGTCAACAAGTTCAAACGCGCTCCCTAAGTGGGCAAAACGAAGAAAGAAAGAAAGAAAGAAAGAAAGAAAGAAAGAAAGAAAGAAAGAAAGAAGAATTAACTACAAAAATTGTCCACATTTTCTAAATTTCAAACTTACAAAACTTCAAAAAATTTAAAAAACCCTAAATTTCAAAATTTCACAAATTACAAACTTCAAACTTTTCAATTTTTTTTAAACATTTCAAAACTTTGATCATGGTCATCCTACTCTCACTACTACTACTAATTCCACACTTCAACACCTCCACCTTCAATACAGCTCCCTTCTCCAACTCATCTGGCCTGGCCTAAAAGATGGTACGATGGCCTAAAAGATGGCCCACCCTTCATGGGTGGGAATGAAATGACCTATTATATATATTACAGAAGGTTCATATTAAAACAGACAGAAATTGAGGAAAAGTGTCGTAAATGTGGCAGGCAGGGTGAAACCTTGGATCATATTATCGGTGGATGTCCAACCTTGGCAAATATGGACTACACTGAGCGCCACAATAATGTTCCTAAGATCGTACACATGGAGATGACTAAAACTACAGGACTATAGTAAAGTCATCATTACTTCCGACGTAACGTTTCAGTGCTAGGCTAGAGTTCCGTTCACTAAATCGCAACATCGCGAACAAAACTCGATTTGTCGTGATTTTCCTGCTGATCGCTAGATAACTCTAGGGTAACACTGAAACGCCATGTAATGATGGCTTTACTATAGATGATTCCTCGTTTCCGTATTACAAGTACCAACCAAAAGATGTTTTGGACAATGGAACCCATATATTATACTGGGACAGAGAGATCAGCACTGATAAAACCATCAAAGCCAACCGGCCTGATATTCTCCTCCTTGATCGACAGAAAATTATTTCGTGGAGCAATGAAAGTTAGCATAAGGAAGAGATTAGTGAAATGTTTTGTTTGGAGTGTAGCAATGTATGGAGCGGAAACTTGGACGCTTAAGAACGAATACGAGAGAAGAATAGAGGTTTTTGAAATCTGGTTATGGAGGAGACTGGAGAGAATAAGTTGGAAGGACAAAGTGAGAAATGAGGAAGTATTAAAGAAAGTAGGAGAAGAAATATTACAGTCAGTCTGAAAGACTAGACGTTGTATCATTTCAAATGACGCATGCTACAAATGCTACACATGTTAGAAAGGCTCAGGAGGGCTTCTCGCTTCGCTCGAAGCCCCAGGACTCTTTCAACAGACTCCATTACCCATTAACTTAGGCTTGCCGCTCGGGCACCTCTTTAAGGGTCACCCTGTATTTGAGTCTGACATCCTGCACACCTCTTTAGGAGGCACCCTGTATTCTTATCTGGCATCTTGTATATCTCTTTAGAAGCCACCCTGTATTCTTATGTGACATCTTCTACACCTCTTTCGGAGTCACCCTGTATTCTTGTCTGACATCTTGTACACCTCTTTAGGAGTCACCCTGTATTCCTGTGTGACATCTTGTGCACCTCTTTAGGAGTCACCCTGTATTCTTGTCTGACATCTTGTGCACCTCTTAAGGAGTCACCCTGTATTCTTCTCTGCCATCTTGTATGCATGACGTCACGCACTCGCCGTCCATTACCCATTAACTTAGTCTTCCCGCGCGGCAGCATCACGTCACGCGGTCGCCGTCTCCGTAACTGCCTAAGAGGAGAAGGTTTGGTGAAAAGTGCATTAGAATGGACAGTCCAAGGGAAAATCCGAAGAGGAAGAAGAAGGTTTCAGATGCTGGATTCCATCAAGATTGATACATCATATGAGCTGATCAAACGTGAAGACCGGATAAGGTGGAGAGCGTCCGTGAGGAAACCTGCCATCAGGCAGATAAACTGACGACGATGATGATGATGATGATGATAATCGACAGAAGAAAGAAGCTGTGATAATCGATACATCCGTACCACTCAACCACAACCTTCAAACAGCCTATGCCCATAAGGCCAACAAATACATCGAACTGGCCATTGAAGTAAAACAAATGTGGAAGCTAAAGCAGGTGTACATCCGGCCTCTCATTCCGTCTGCAACTACAAAAACAGCCATAGTCCAAAAATTGAAATTTTCAGTAGAGTAAAACAAACTGTGTCCAGTCTCTTCGTTCCATTAAATCTTAGTATACTTAATTTTATATCGAACTATAGGGTTTATTTCACTTATCAGTGCACTTTACATTACATTTATAAATTTTATTGAATGTGAAAAAATATAAACTTGTCATTAATTCAGTGGACATTGGTTGCTTTTATGCAAAATCACAAATGAAAATAATAATTCATAGTCTATTGATTTATTGTGGTGCTTTATCACCACTGCTATTATCATCAGGATCAATGTCTTCATTTGCAACACTCCTATAGGCTTCAAGACTCTTGACCTCTAATGTGGAATATTAATTTTATGGTATAGAATACTTGAAGAAGTGAACCAGAGCAGAGAAATCGGATCATAACTTGATTCATGTTCTGGCCCGAAAATCTGTCGCTAAAAAGTATCAACGTTTCAGTTCTAGTATATATTGAAATGCTTAAGTAGCATTGAAATTACATCATTCTATTCATGCTGACCTCCTTCGTCTCCAAGTCATGAATCCCAAATACATAGTGCCAATGTTGGCAGGCATAAAAAAACTCACAAGTATGAATATGAGGTAGGGGAAGGTTTTGCATGAAATGGAAAGAGATTATGGTAACCTTGTTTCTCTGAGCCAATCGTTTAAACAGTCTCCTCAATTCTAAATATTTAACAGCTTTATATAGGTGGACTTGCGTTTCAACTTTGTATCTGTTGATCTCTTCTTCAGTTATAGTTGAATCAATCTGTAGTTGTCGATATGTCGTCTAGATTATTCTGGACATTGGCACCTTTTGCAACAAAGCCAAATGTTATTGTGGACATTGGCACTTTTTGTAACACAGTCGAAGGACAATAGTTGTTTTTGTAAAACAGGGAACATTTTAACATGCATTTTTAATGGAACTATGGGTGGTGTTGTGAAATATTTGTATGACAAACGGTGCTGCATGTAGCAAAGTACCAAATGGTGGTCACCGTTCAAAATTCCCAATTTTGGACTACGGCTGTTTTTTTTTAAGTGCCTTCAAATGTGGAAGTTAAATCAGGTGTACATCCGGCCTCTCATTCCGTCTGCAACTGGAATTGTACCTTCATGACTGGTGGACAGACTACAGACTCTCGGAATGGCGCACAAGCTGGGACAGATCCAAAAGTAGGTGATCTTGGACACTTGCCATGCAGTGCGACGATTCCTAAATGAAGAATGAACTCTGAAAGTGCTTGACATTAGTCCGTATTTCCAGTCGTTGTACCATTGTAAAATGAGGAATTTATGAATCTGTATAACAATAATAATATGTATTAACTAGCGGACCCGTGTGTGTGCGCCCCATGAGTACAGACTACCAGCCCGGTACTATTGTCATGCGGGTTGTACGCGATGCCAGAGGCTATCGCCTTGTTTATTTGTTTAAAAGCACTTTATAAACAAATAAATGTATTTCCGTTGACTTTTCAAGATATGCAAGATGTTTCCTGTACTATTGAGACGATTTGGAAGATTTAGGTAGAAACCACACCTTATAACTCTCTCTGGTTTAGGAGCTTGAGTTTTGTGAAACATACACCTTAGCGTATTATATAATAAGATAATAATTTTTGATCACCATATTTAGGATGGACAACAATAGATTAACAAAAATATTGGTTGGTTGGATCCTCAGTTTAGGGGCTGCGACAACGCGGTCATGTAGCCCCGTGTACTTTGGGTGTGTGTAGAATATGTCTGATAACCGGTGTTAATTGTGATGACTGGATTAGTGTGTGTTAACTGTTTTGCTTGCCACGGTGGGTGAGTGGTTATCGTGTCGGACTACCAACCCCAAGCTTGTAGGTGCGCTCCTGGCCATGGTAAGTGATTTTTGAAAGGCGACAAAAATCACGACACGCATGTCATACGTTGTTGGCATGTTATAGAGTTCATTTGAATTCAGTAGGCCGTGTTCATAATGGCAAAATTAATCTCGGGATTTTCCGCCAACACAAAAGTTCCTCCTTTCTCTACTAGTGTGAAGGAGCTTGCGGAGCCACCACTTTCACAGCGCTTCAAGGAACAACAAAACTCGACATGCAAGCTAACCTCTGGGCGTCAAATAACAAAGCTTGCACCCAGCACTCGAGGCCATACGATATTATTATTATTATTATCAGAAACCACAAGCACCAAGGGAATGGCCAAAATTAAAGACATTGAAAAGCAAGAAAGGAAAATTTACGGTGCCGTTTTCAGAGATAATTTCTGGCAAAAGAGACCTATAGAATAAGTATACAGAAATACTAAATCCATCACGACACTCATCAGAAAACGCAGAGAGAAGTTCTTTACACATATCGCTGGAATGAACGACACCAGACTGTCTAAAAGAATATTCAACATAATTTCTACGTAGAAATTGGGTAATTCTTGGTACAAAGAAACTATGAAAGACTTACATCAATTAAATATCACCATATAATACATTCATGACCGCAGCATTTGTAAAGAAACAAGTAGTTCCGTGAAGAACTATACAGCATATTTTCATATATCGTACTTATGTTAATTGCCTCTATCTACATACAAAATTTCAGTTTGATTGCTGTAATAGATTCGTAGATATTGAGAACCGACTAAATATTTCGGATGGTCGCCAGGTTGGATTTTATATATGTAGGTCCTAGAGTTATGTACTGTCAAATGATGATTATTGTGTACGTGTAGCATTCAAACTTCAATCGCATGATGAGGACACAAGACGTAACAAGGAGATTTTAAAATTTCGCACAGCTGCCATATTGTGGTTATGGAAACAATTGAAATTAATTAGATGCCAGTGGATTAACATTCGTATAAGTATTTACTGTACCAAGTTTCACTGCACTCGGATGGTCAAATTGCGAGAAACGTCCATGTGAATATTTATATTTCGCATCGCCGCCATGTTGGATTTGTGATCACCAGGTTATTTAAAGTTCTATAGGTGAACTTAAGTTCTTAGCCCCTATGAACATAAACAAATTCAGTTTGATTGCTATAATAGATTCGTAGATATTCAGAGCCGTCTAAATATTTCGGATAGTCGCCATGTTGGATTGTTAAATGTATAGGCCATAGAGTCATGTACCATTAAAGGAAAATTATTGCGTAGGTTCATTATTCAAACTTTCACGTCGATCGAATGATTACGACTCAAGAAATAAAAAGTTAATTTTAAAATTCGCACAGCCG
This sequence comes from Meconema thalassinum, assembly GCA_946902985.2. Classification (NCBI taxonomy): domain Eukaryota; kingdom Metazoa; phylum Arthropoda; class Insecta; order Orthoptera; family Tettigoniidae; genus Meconema; species Meconema thalassinum. The sequence goes on along the minus strand of OX336400.1, from coordinate 95,495,845 downwards.
CCATCTTGAGGTTATGTAAACAATTGAACTAAATTAGATACTAGTGTATTACAATGTGTATAAACATTTCCTGTACCAGATTTCATTGCGGTTGGACCATTAAATCGCGAGAAAGGTCTATTAAAATTTTCAAATTCGCTTGGCCGCTATGTTCGTTTTGTAGTTAACCGGTTTTTGAAAGTCTTATAGATGAACTTCCAGTAGTGCCCTTTATCTCCGTACAAAATTTCAGGGTGATACCACTAATAGTTTCAGAGATATAGAATGCCGGTCAAATATTTCGCACATCCGCCATCTTGTGATTATGTAAACAATTGAACGAAGTTAGATGTCGGTGCATTACAATGTGTATAAACATATACTGTACCAAGTTTTATTGCGTTTGGTTGGTTAAATCGCGAGAAACGTCTATTTAAAAGTCGCAAATTCGCGTAGCCGCCATGTTGGTTTTGTAGTTACCAGGTTTTCAAAAGTCACATAGGTGAACTTCTAGTAGTTTCCTTTATCACCGTAAAAAATTGCAGGGTGATATCGGTAATAGTTTCGGAGATATTGAATGCTGGTGAAATATTTCGCACAGCCGCAATGTTGGATTGGTGAGACGCAACAAAATATGAAGGGAACGGTTGGAGTCGTCCAGAATAGTTAATTGAAATCGCTCCAGCCGTTTAGAAATTATTAGGGGGACACACGCACACACATACACACACGCACACACACACGGACAAAAGGTGCTCTCATAAGCCTATTTTTTCAAAATTGAAAATAGGCTAAAAATCAGAAACCAGAAATTTGGAGATCACAACCCAAACGAAATAGGCGTAAATGGACAGATGAAGAGAAGAAGGCACTCAGTGAACAGATGAAAGGATTTTGGGAATAAACTGTATAACGAAGAAATGAGCCACCACCAAAAGCTAGATTGTTGTGTTTTTGGCGCTCTCCTTAAAGGGAATGTATGAAAAAAAAAAATAAAAAAAAATAATAATAAATAAATAAAAAAAAAAAAAAAAAAATAATAATAATAATAATCAAGGAGGCAGTGACTCAGTAGGTCAGCTCGCAACGATGCTCTCGAATTTGTTCATTTTATATGGTTATTTTTCGCTACCAAGGTTATTTTACAGTTTAGATGTTAATTTTGGATGATTTACTACCGGTATACATGACTTTGGAATGTTTGAGAGTGTTTTTTATAATCATATTTGACATATTTGTCTAGCATGACATTTTGTTTACCTGGTTGCTAAGAAATAAGAAGGCCTACAACCAGGTTAGGTTATGTAAGTTGTCATAAGTACATCGCTGTCCCGATCTACGAGTATAAATTGTATCCTTAGTTTACTAGCACAGCTAGTTGCTTTCGCCCCTCCTGTCACAGTGAGTATTTATGCATTTCTATACTGCTTGCATGTGCTCAACTTTGGTGAATTGCGTACCATATTATTTAACACGAAGAGGTCGATTAAGATCTGATAGTTCCAAAGCAGGTTAAGGATAACTCGTCTCATACTCTTTCGTTATCAGCTTCAAAAGCATCGGCAAAATTTACAAGAAATGATTACTAGACTATTAATCATTTAGGGTAGGTAGGACTCTTCAGCCATAGTAAAGGCAACATGACTAGGGGATGAAAACCCCGAAATCAAATTTATTGCAGCAGCGTCTGTCCCGCAGCGGGCGGCTGCTAACGACGTCTGATCCCCATGTTATGGGCGGTCGAAATCATATCCTGGCCGTAGGTATAAAAGGCACACCATCATCATGATGAGACCAAATAAGAAAAGTGGAAATAAAAGGCCGCTACCCGAGGAGCGTCAGGGCACCCTTGGAGCCATCGCTGGGGGGTGATAGCATACAAGCTGGTGGTGATCAGGAGCTGAACAGGCGGACCCTGATCGGGGAACACCCCGAACATGTTACAGCCGATGTTGATAGTAGCATCCTAACAGCATCCAACGCTACACCTGCTCCTAGTGTTTCTTCTGATACTCATGAGACCACAAGAACAGGCAAACAGAGAAAGCGCATGAAATGGAAAAATGAAATGAATATGTACATCATGCGTTCATATCATCAGATAACGAATATGGAAACTGACACTACTGCATATAGACAGAAGTTGCACGCTGCATTCTGCCAGAAATTCCCTGATATTAATGTTACGGAACAGAGAATAGCAGATCAGCACCGTGCTATAGTTTTGAAGAAACTTATCCCAGAACATCACCTCAAGCTGCTAATGGTTGACGTAGCTGCCGACAATACTCATACCTCTGTAGACGAATCCATAGATCAGGAGAGTACACGTCTGGTCAATGAACAAAGGCACACCGATCTTCCTTCAGATGACAAAGATGTAAGTATATCGCCGGAAGCACTCAGAGAACCAGTGCGGAAACAACTCGAAGATGAATTTGGGAAGGCTCTCATAGAATTTGAAGGGACTGATCCAATAGAGCGGCCCATGATCACGAACCAACATTGCTCTAAGAAACTTGCTACCGCTGTTGTAACAATGAACGACATTCTCTCTCAGCATCTCTCCCAGAAATCATATTGCTTCAACGATGTTCAGACTGCAATTTACGCTGGAGCGATAGCTGTGATACGAGTGACAGGATGCAGATTATGGCGACCTAAATATACCTCAGGTCGACATAAGAAGATGCCAGTTTGGGAGATACGTTTACGAAAGTCTGTTGATGAACTGAGAGTAAATATCGGAAGAATGCATCAGTATGTTGCAGGCAATAGAAGTAAGAAGGTTGTTCAATGTGTTCAAATGTTGAGCCATACGAAGAGTAAACATGCAAAGTATAATCCTCTGAACTGTAGCCCCCTTGAGATCCCAGACACATTAAAACAACAACTTGAGGCAAAGGCACAGAGATTACGTCGATATAAAGAATCGAACGAACGAAAGCAACAGAACAAGCTATTTGTTACCAATGAGAAACGGTTCTATAGGAATCTGGACGATCCTGGAACACAAATGGGCAGTTCACCGCAAAAAGAAGAGGTAGAGAATTTCTGGTCTTCCCTATGGTCGAATGCTGGAGATTATAACAGCAACGCTAAATGGATTACGGAGGAGGAGGAAAGAATGTCTGAAATTGACACGATGAGTGACTCTTCGGTATCAACTGAAGATGTGACCCGTGTGGTCAAGGAGACCCAAAATTGGAAAGCGGTAGGACCAGACAACATCCACAACTTTTGGATCAAACGTTTCACTTGTACTCATGAGCATCTTGCCCGCTGCTACACAGATTTCATCCAAAATCCACATCTTATCCCCTCTTACTTGATGCGAGGTAAAACATACCTTCTGCCAAAAGGTGATAGAACCAATGATCCTTCCAAATATCGACCTATCACCTGTCTGTGTACCCTGTATAAGATATTTACATCTTGCATTGCACGTAAGATTTATGAACACACACATCTTCATAACATCCTGGCTGAAGGGGTGCATGAAGAAGTCTCAAGGTTGCAAAGAGCAACTTGTAATCGATGCAGTTACTATGGAACAAGCAGGAAAGATAATGTGTAACCTCTGCATGATCTTTATTGATTACAAGAAAGCTTTTGATTCAGTGCCACATTCCTGGTTAATCCAATCCCTAAAGATATATAAAGTTGATCCTGCCATCATTATAAGTCTGCAACATATGATGTCCCATTGGGGGACCAATTTATTAATGTCTAATGGTGACACATGTATGGAATCGGGATTTATTCAAATCAAAAGTGGTATCTTTCAGGGTGACAGCTTGAGCCCTCTATGGTTCTGTTTGGCGCTCAATCCGCTATCATCAATGCTGAACAATGCAAAGTGTGGCTTTCCAATTAAGCACCATGGTATAGTGAAATACAAAATTTCTCATTTGATGTATATGGTTGACATTAAACTATATGCATGCTCTGAGAAACACATCGACAATCTAATTGCAATTACTGCTTCATTTTCTTCTGATATTGGAATGTCCTTCGGATTAGATAAGTGTCGCACCCTCACCATTCGGCGTGGAAAATTAGAGGCCCGAGCATTTCAACTTGATGACGGTTGTTTCATAAAGCCTATGGAAGGTAATGAGACCTACAAATATCTTGGTCTCCTGCAATCTAATCGAATAGATCATAAAGGTATTAAAGATAGAACCGTAGCTATCTACAATCAACGCCTTAACAAGATTTTAAAATCAAAGTTGAATGGAAAGAACACCTTTAAGGCTATTAATACCTATGCTATTCCTGCTCTGACATACACTCCAATGGGGACTATCTCCTAAAGCAATTTCTATGATTCTAATGGTTGTTAGCAAGTAGATCAGGGGTCAAGTCAAACCCCCCTGGCACTATACAGCAAATGACGGGCTAAGGCCGACCAAGCGACCGCTGCCCAGCCATTTATCCTGCAGATATTGGGGTGACGCGTGATCAGCGCGTCGGGTTCCCTCGGCCGTTAATCTTGGTTTTCGTGATCGGGGCGCTGTCTCACTGTCAGACAGCTACTCAATTGTCCTCACGAGGCTGAGTGCACCCCGTTCCAGCCCTCACGTCAGTTTTAAACTCCCTGACGGAGCCGGGAATCGAACCTGGGGCCTCCGGGTGAGAGGCAAGCGCGCTACCCCAACACCACGGGGCCGGCAGATCTGGGGCGCACAACCTTTTTTTTAATACGTGGGGGCCAAGTTTATTTTTACATAATACGTGGCGGGCCACAAGTTACCTTCCCACATAGGCACTTGCCAAATCCCACCGCTTAAGCTAATTTTACTATGATCTGAATAACCTATTTTAGTTAGTTAGTTATTGTTGTTTTAAGGGGCGGAACTACGAGGTCATATGCCCCTAATAACCTATTTTACCAGCAGAGAAAAACACCGCACTACCTTATACAGACAATTGGAAGAAACTCTTGGACGAAAGATTGGCCAAAAGGAATGACATTTGTATTCACTTCTACTCGACTGAAGCAATGACGAATAGGACTTGGACCTATACTAACCAGGATCTCCGACATTTTGTCAATGCAATGGCAGTTCATGGATACCACCATAAACTCTGCAAAACTAAGATCTTTCATGAACCTGACGATAGTTGTGTGCGTGTGCACTGTGTGATTCGAATTGTCCTCGTTACCATGTTGTGGAGTGCACAAAGCGAAATAGGCCTATAATAGACTTATGTTTACATGAAATGTAATATCTTTATATACACGATTTGTGTGCCTTATTAAATTAAAAATGTGTTTCAATACCTTTTTTGTGTCCTCTAAATGGTTTAAATCCATTTATGAAGGTTTTTTTCCGGCAAATTGCGATATTAAGTTATCAAATTACTGATTTACAATCAACTTACTCCTAATTCGAAAAGGTTTAGGGGTATATAAAATTTTAAAAAAATACTATCACAAGGTTGTACATTTTTTTTACAAAAAAAAAACAACAGAATTCTTAACTAGCTCGCCATCTTGAAACGGCTTTTTTAAATTAAACTCTTTGACACAATAAAACTTGCATTTACCGCAATTTGCGGTTCATCGTTAACCTTACGAAAAATATTTTGTTGAAATTTTAATTTACTTTGCAGTTCTTTTACTTTCTCTTTTCGCATATTACCGGAAAATTCGTTGTATTTTGAAGCATGTTTTAACGAAACATTTTTATAATTTTCTTATTTCAACTAGGGCCTACAATAATGCGCTGCCAGTCGCATTGCAAACAGTGACATGGAGGCGTCAAACGAAGAGCAAAGAGGTGTTGTTCGGTTTCTGACAGCGGAAGGAGTAGGGGGAACGGACATTCATCGTCGAATGTTACACTTGTATGGCGAACACTGCATGTTCCTTGCAAGGGTCAAGGCGTGGCACAAGCGCTTCAGGGAAGGACAGGTGTCGTTAGCCGATGATGCCCGGTCTGGGGCACCCCCCTGCATTACCGATGACAACGTCCAGCTGGTTGATGCACTCATTACCCAGGACCGCCGAGTGACTGTGAACGCCATGGCCGCCGTGGTCGGATTGAGCGAAGGAAGTGTGCACACCATCATGAAGGAACGTTTGCACTTGCGGAAAGTGTGTGCCCAATGAGTGCCCCACAGTCTTCAACCACACCAGAAATCATGTCGAATGGCCTACTGTCTTGGTCTCGGTTGGACGATTGATGCATGCTGCTGCTCGCTTTGTATTGTCACGTGACGTGCACGCGTGCCCTCTAGCGACGGGCTGTGACCTTCCACACTCTGGTGGGAACCACACCTCGTTACACACGCCACGATTAGCCGATGTCGTCACCTGTTTGCGCATTACAGCGTCCGGCTCGTTGCATTTTGAACGCACCTTATATTTATCCGAGGGCCGCATAAACTGACTTTGAGGGCCGCAAGTGGCCCACGGGCCGCAAGTGGCCCACGGGCCGCAGGTCTGTGCACCCCTGAAATAGATGGTCATAAGAACAGGATCTATGAGTTTCACCAAGTGGGTCAATGTATTTTCGGTAGTACGTGTCATCACTTACTGAATGATAATGAGCATGTCGTAACTCTTGGACCATTGTATGCTCGGTAACTTGCTAAGGTTACAGTACACCCTTCTGCCTATCCTGATATGTGATGATCAGGGAGAATGGATTTATATGTTATTCGAGCGGAAGGACATGAGCGAGAAGCTGATATTCAGAAAAGTGTAGGCTAACGCAAGGCTGCAACTCATCACCCATACTTTTCAATCTTTACATTGAACAAGCAATGAAGCAAATTGGAGAAAAACTTAAAGTGGGAGTGAAGATTCAAGGAGAAATAATTTCAACTCTGAGATTTGCCGATGACATAGTCATCGTGGACGACACGCCTGAGGATTTGAATGAATTTTTGAATGGTATGGACTCCGTCTTAAGGAAGGAATTCATGATGAAAATTAATAAATATAAAACAAAAATATTGGAATGCAGACGAAATAAATCAGAAACCTCTATGGACATCAAATTGGCAGGTGGAAATCTAAAGGAAGTAGGAGACTTCTGTTACTTAGGAAGCAAAATAACCAGTGATGGACGAAGCAAAGATGATATAAAAATTACGTTAGCTCTGGCAAGGAAAGCATTTCTACAGTAAAGGAATCTGATGACATCGAATATAGATTTAGGTATTAGGAAGTCATTTTTGAAGGCCTTTGTCTGGAGCGTGGCACTCTATGGAAGTGAAACTTGGACTATTGATGCAGTAGAAAAGAGGAGAATTGAAGCGTTTGAAATGTGGTGTTACAGGAGAATTATGAAGATCAGATGGGTAGATAGGGTTACAAACGAAGATGTATAAAGACTATTGGGAGAGGAGAGATGTTTCTGGCGATTGCTAATGAAGAGAAGAGATAGATTGGTAGGACACATACTAAGACACCCAGGAATAGCAAGCTTAGTTACGAAAGGAAGGGGCGAGGACAAAAACTGTAGTGGTAGACCAAGGTTAGAATATGTTAAACAGATTGCCTCAGATGTAGGATGTGGTAGCTATGTAGAGATGAAACGATTAGCTCAGGATAGGGAGGCATGGTGATCTGCATAAAACCAGTTAAATAATTGAAGACTCAAACAACAACAACAACAACAATAATAATTTGTAATTGAGGTCGGAAGCGACCGTGTCCTTAAGTTAGGTACCGTTACCGGCACGGCATTTGCCTGGAGAAGAAGTGAGAAACCACGGAAAACCACTTCCAGAATGGCTGAGGTAGGAATCGATCCCACATCTTCTCAGTCTTGCCTCACGAGGCTGAGTGTACCCCGTTCCAGCCCTCAGACCAGAATTAAATTTCATGTCAGAGCCGGGAATTAATCCCCGACCTCCAGGGTGTCAGCCAAGAATGCTAGCCAGTACGGTACGCAACTATGTGTTAAGACTGGCTTGATAAAGCCTTCCGTGTTTCCCTGCCCTGAACTAATCGTTTCATCTCTACAAAGGTTACCACGGTGGGTGAGTGGTTAACGCGTCGGTCTACTAACCCCAAGCTTGCAGGTTCGTTCCTGGCAGTGGTAAGTGATTTTTGAAAGGCGGAAAAATTTACGACACGCATGTCATACGATTTTGGCATGTCAAAGAACCCATTTGAATTCAGTAGGCCGTGTTCGTAATGGCAAAATTAATCTCGGGAGTTTCCACCATCACAAAGTTCCTAATTTCTCTACTATAAAGCGCTATAGTGTTCAAGGAGCTTAGATATCTAACCTTGACTTTCATAGTGCTCCAAGGAACAACGAAATTCGACAGGCAAGCTACCCTCTGGGTGCCAAATAAGAAAGCTTGCACCCGGCACCCGAGGCCTTACGATATTATTATTATCTCTCCAAAGCTACCACACCGTACATCCGAGGCGATCTTTTTAACATATTCTATCTTTGGTCAGCCGGCTCCATGGTGTTGGAGTAGTGCGCCTGCCTCTCACCCGGAGGCCCCGGGTTCGATTCCCGGCTCCGTCGGGTATTTTAGAAACTGACGTGTGGGCTGGAACGGGGTGCACTCAGCCTCGTGAGGACAATTGATCAGCTGTGACAGCGCCCCGATCACGAAAACCAAGATTAGCGGCTGAGGGGACCCGATGCGCTGACCACGCGTCACCCCAATATCTGCAGGCCAAATGGTTGGGCAGCGGTCGCTTGGTAGGCCTAGGCCCTTCATGGGCTGTAGTGCCAGGGGTTTTTAACTTTGATCTACCCCTACAGTTCTTGTCCTCGACCCTTCCTTTCATAACTGACTTTGCTATTACTGGGTGACTTAGTATATGTCCTACCAGTCTATCACTTCTCTTCATTGGCAGTCGCCGTAAACATCTCTTCTCTCCTACTCGTCTTAATACCTCTTAATTTGTTACTTTGTCTACCCATCTGATCTTCATCATTCTCCTGTAACACCACATTTCAAATAACAAAGCTTGCACCCGGCACCCGAGGCCATACGATATTATTATTATCTCTACAAAGCTGCCATACCGTACATCCGAGGCGATCTTTTTAACATATTTTATCCTTGGTCTTCCGGCCCCGTGGTGTTGAGGTAGTGTGCCTACCTCTCACCCGGAGGCCCCGGGTTCGATTCCCGGCTCCATCGGGGGTTGTAGAAACTGACGTGAGGGCAGGAACGGGGTGCACTCAGCCTCGTGAGAACAATTGGGCAGCTGTCTGACAGTGAGACAGCTCCCCGTTCACGAAAACCAAGATTAACGGCCGAGGGTACCCGATGCGCTGATCATGCGTCACCCCAATATCTGCAAGCCAAATGGCTGGGCAGCGGTTGCTTGGTAGGCCTAGGCCCTTCATAGGCTGTAGTGTGAGGGTTTTTTAACTTATGTCTACCCCTACAGTTCTAGTCCTCGACCCTTCCTTTCATAACTGACTTAGCTATTCCTGGGTGCTTAATATATGACCTACCGATCTATCTCTTCTATTCATTGGCAGTCGCCGTAAACATCTGTTCTCTCCTACTCGTCTTAAGACCTTTTAATTTGATTCTCTATCTACCCATCTGATCTTCATCATTCTCTTTTACCACCACATTTCAAATGCTTCTATTCTCTTTCCTGCTGTACCAACAGTCCAAGTTTCACTTCCATAGAGCGCCACGCTCCTGACAATGATTTTCAAATACTAATCAATAAAGCTAGAAACCATGAAATAGTTTCAATTTCAAAGAAATGATTTTTGTGTTTAAGGAGAGGAACAGTGCGGTCATCTGCCCCTCGTAAGAGTAATTAAAGTGTATGCTTTGGGGGTAAATTAGTCTGTTATAGGGTTGAATATCACAGTGATGTCTCAGCATGCACAGCTATGGAGTCAGGCAAGTGAAATGTCTAACCTTCACTTTCATTGTCTACGTGAGAGCTTTCAGTGTCGATAGTAATCGAATTATACATTCTCAGGTGGTGTCGATACCATCTGGAGGATCGGAAACTCTCACCTCGTCGCCTGAATGAGGCCAGCGGAGTAGGCCTACTGCGCATAATGCAGTGCAGTACCTCCATATGCCAACAACTCTCGTCAATCCTGTACCTTGTAGTTTATCCCTTTTTAGGTCACAATTCTTTTATTTTTACAAATATATATTTTTTAAATATTTAATTTAAAATATTTTTTTAATTTTTAGCCTATTTTCATTTATGAAAAAAAAAAAGACTTATGAGATCACCTATTGTCCGTGTGTGTGTCACCCCCCCCCACCCCCCTAATAACGTCTAAACGGATAGAGCGATTTAAATGAAACTCGGTAAAATCATAGTACTATTTTGGCCGACCCCGACCGTGCCCTTCAAATTTTATTACGTCTCACCAATCCAACATGGCGGCTGGGCGAAATATTTCACCAACATTTAATATCTCCGAAACTATTACTCATATCACCCTGAAATTTACTACGGTGATAAAGGGCACTACTAAACGTTCACCTATGTGACTTTCAAAAACCTGTTAACTACAAAACGAACATGGCGGCCAAGCGAAGTTGAAACATTTAAATATACTATTCTCGCGAATTAACCATTTGAACGCAGTGAAAGTTGGTACAGCAAATGACCATACACATTGAAATGCACTGACATCTAATTTAGTTCAAATGTTTACATAACCTCAAGATGGCGGCCGTGCAAATCTGTAAAATTAAGCTTTTATTTCTTGTGTTCTAATCATTCGATGGAAATCAACGTTCGAATAATGAACGTACACAATAATCCTCATCTAATAGTTCATAACTCTATGGCTTACATATATTAAAATCCAACATGACGACTATACGAAATATTTAGACGGTTCTCAATGTCTATTAATCTATCGCAGCAATCAAACTGAAATTTTGTTTGTGTATTGTACCCTTGGGAAGATCTTCCCATGGAAAATATGCTCTTGCCTCCAGCCAGCTGCAGCTCTCAGGCGTGTACCGTTCAACCCACCGAGCAGTCGCATATTTTGGATTCGAAACTAAGAGGTATCAACTCCACAATAACAACACCCAACTCTATTCTAAAGACTTTAATAAGAGTTAAATTTCATGACTTCACAAAAACAAACAACCCTTACGTTACATAAAACACAAAGGCAAATAAATTCCAAGCCTCAAATTAATATTCACACTTTATCATGCACCAATCCACGTAATTAGTGTTTTAATCACCTTTAAAAATCACCATAAAATCCCTAGTGCGCAAATGCACTGGTAACATTTACATAAACAAACATTACTCTTACAATTATTCATTAATTCTTCAGTACACTTTCAGCTATACAATATGTGTCATATGCGTACAATCATGTCTTGTCACTGTACTCGCCACCAAAATAGCTACGAGTCTACCATGCAACACACAATCTTTAATTGTCAATCCACTATATGCCGTATACCTTTTATTTTTCCAATAATTCACCTGTTACCGTTGTGTCAAGTGGGATTTTACCGCTACCCTTCCGATTAGGCGTAGCGTCAAGTATCCAACCTCAGAACTAGTCGTTACTGTCAGTATAAAAATGCAACTTAAAACATTTACCATCTTGGCTAAATATTAAGCTATCGGAATGATTCTTAATTAGCAATGTGTCTCAATACACATGGATCCATTATTCAACAATACAAACATCATTATAAATTAATCAGGGTCTAATACAATTTCACTTCAGACATCCTAGTGCCTGCATACAGAACATGGGGTTTCTCCCTCCCCTTTGTAAACATACAATGGATCCTCTCACAGCGGGGTTGTTAATGGCCACACTGCCCCTCTTCGTTTCTCCCTCAGTCGTTCTCGCCACTTGCACACAGCATGTGAAGGCTTCCCTTACTTCTGAGTACGAGTGACCTATTTTCTTTTAGGATACATTACGGAACATGGAATTGTTTAAGTATTTACTCCTATCATTTAGGGTTCATTATCTGACCTCAATAGGTCCATTTACAATTATAAGCGGCACCGAGATTCATCGAACACATAGCCATACAGATAACAGTCGGTGCTATTTCCACAAAGATACCGGCAGGGTCCATCCCCTCCGTACCTGATTCACTCTCACAGAGATGAATCTCTTCATACAATTAGCTGGTCCACGGTTGATATCACGCGTCATGGCAAGGTTTACTAGATCTCCTTCCATACGCCCAAAGTGATTCAAGTCCGGGCCGCTCCAATTCCAGTCCACGAGCTAGGGTCCATTGTATTTTTTAAAATGGGAGGGAGAAATCCCATGTTCTGTATGCAGGCACTAGGATGTCTGAAGTGAAATTGTATTAGACCCTGATATATCATACGTCGCTTGAGCTACCTGACTTTTCTGGCCATTCGTGAAGATGAATTCGTCCATAATTAATAAGACAATCTCTACAAATTAATCTTATAAGCTCTCCAACGAGCTGCAGTTCAATTTTCTATTAAACATTTCCATTTCCGTTATTCTCTGCATATTTCCGTACAATATTTTATTTCATTACTGGCGACATAACGCGTTTTTACAATTACCTTTAGAGCGATCCATTTATTTACAATAACACTGCTTAGTTTCACAGTTACACAAACAGATATATTTTTATACACAGTTCCCCTGATGTTTACTTATTATTATATTACTGACCTATTTTTCCCTAACTTGACACAACGCAACTGTAGTTATCACATCAACAATTGAACATCCGTATTCATTACGTTAATTAATCTCATTTAATTCAAATGCCATCTCTTCCTTACATTTAACGCATTTACACACAACACGGTGTCAAATAACCATCTTAACTTTACTGAATAATCATCACAAAAATACTGACTGAAGGTTCTACCTTCCAACTACAATTTCATTGGCATATCTAAACAACTTTTATCTATTACGGACATATAGTGGATTACATTATTACAACAAAATCATGGTGTATTTACTCACGTTATCTTCTGGCAGATTCGCCCAGTATGATATCCACATCACCCGCCATTTGCATATTTTAGCAGGCCATGTTAACACTATGCACACACTTATAACATGGGGTTTCCATCGAAAAATACACTGCACTTTCACTTAGCATATGGAAGCTAATGCTTCTATTTTTCAGATCACACATTATTGATCATAGATAAAACACTTAATAACACACGTAATTTATATACAATCTTCGCACTTGGCGACACTTCTCCGCATCATCTCAGATGTACAGGTAACGTAGATTTTCCCTACAAGGTTAATCCTGCATCCCGGATGAGAGTTTTGTGACATCTGCCTGCTTCACTAGTGTATCGCCTGCTTTCTGAACTCCCTGTGATCCCAAAGTCTGTCGACTGCTATCACAAAGTAAGTACCTGATAGTACCATCGAAATGTTCTAATCTCAGAGCAAAGTGTTATACTGTGAAAAAGCTTCACCCGTGTGGACTAAATAATTATGTACGCGTACTTCTGAACGTAGAAACCTGTCTACTGAACGTATCCTTTCCTGCACTAGTTCTGCGTACTTAATATCGGTACTGTTTCCACATAACTGTCCCACTGATTTGACTATTACGTTCATGAGCTGTATGCTCCTACCGCCTTGGTACAATCACACGCACATGTAAAACAATCCATTGTCCATGCGTTAATTTAATACTTTCAAATATTTACAAAAATACATTTTACGTCTGTGCAACCGTACATCGTCCCTTCACTGTAAAATTCTACTGACCTATAGTTCAGTCCTGACTTGTACATTACAATGCACAATTACTGTATGAATACCTTATTTACAAGTTAAAGTATAACTTTCTTGGCGCGCTAAGCGGCGTTCCTTCCTGACCTCGGGCAACATACGTCCCACGTCCGGTCTGACTCAAAACTGTTGTCCACTCCTGCCTTGGGGGACTTTATATCCCATTTCAGACGAAAAGTAGGTCCCCAAATCACCTGGAATGTCATCTCCTTATCACGTGCCTATCCTGGCTTGAAATGGTGTTTTTCCTTGTTCATCATGCATCGCCGATTCCATATCTTCCCGCGTGCATGAGAATCGTTCGGCCAATTAATTAAGATTAATTGCCTCTTCCAGCGCGTCTAGACGCTGACTGGGGGTGATTCCCCTAATGCCTGCTCTAAATTCCTTCGCGGCATTCATTCATGCTGTGTTCATCTGGTCTTCATTGAATCTGCATCAATTCTGACGTTTAATGGCTTGATAATTAGCCCGCTTGCATTTGATTTACATTGGTGCAAGTCTCATGTCTCTAATATTCACCATTCGCGAGTAATTATTAATTTCTCTATGCGGTTTCTCATTCCGCTTCCCTCTGTCGTTGTCTAGAGGGGATTTACTTGACCATCTCTCCTCCTACTCACCCTCTCCAGACGTGTAACAAGTCCCAAAATGACTGACACGTCGCCGTGAAAACACGCCTACTTTCAAAACCGATTAGTCTAAATGTCAAGGGCTCCAACTTTTCGTGCTGTCTTCAGAACTGCAGCTTTCTACAGCCAAATACTGTGTATTCTTTCCAATAATATCTGCATTCTGGTAATAAATGATGCCAGATTTTATATCATATCACCTCAGTGATTTATTATGACCTGTCTTTAGGGGTTCCTCTAGCTTAAACTCCCTAAAAGACCCTTTAGGAGTCACGCTGTATTCTTATATGACGTCTTGTATATCTCTTTAGGAGTCACCCTGTATTCCTGTCTGACACCGTGTACACCTCTTTAGGAGTCACCCTGTATTCTTATCTGACATCTTGTACATATCTTTAGGAGTCACCCTGTATTCCTGTCTGACATCTTGCACACCTCTCTAGGAGTCACCCTGTTGTCCTGTCTGACGTCACGTACTCGCCGTCTCCCAGGAGTAAACTCAGACTCGGTGCATATGCACTGAACAACATGATGACGTCATACACGCCGTAACCGTAACGCATAACGTTGGACGAAGTCGACAAGATCATTTGAAATGGTCAAATAAAGAGATTTTTTTTGTAGTGGTGATAAGTAGTATAATGGACGTAACATCCGGATAATTTTCACCTAATGATAAAGATAATAATGAACATGGGAACGGCTATTCACTAACTACTGACACATGTAAATTTATTAACTAATTGAAAAAAGAATATTACAAAGAGGAGTAAGTGAAGTAAAAGACTCGTCATATATTTTATTGGCTGTAAGAAAAGTAGAGAGCAATGGTGTCGTCTTTTGCCGCATAGCACTGTAGGAAAATATTCAGAGAACTTCGGAAAATGTCGGCTGTCCCAAGCTCCTGAGGGTGCAACAGTGTTAGTTTTCACCACATAGCGCTGTTCGATATTTCGTTCATGTGCCAAACGGCCTAAATCTAGGAAATGGAGAGGGCTGTCCAAATTTCAAGTGGACAGTGTTACCCGAAGGGTTCTAAAGAGTAAGTACGTAAAAATTGTTTCAGAAAAGCGAAACGGTGTAGATTTGTATAAATAACAAACAACCAGACAAACAAACAAACAAACATTCAGCTTTATGTATATGACGAATGGGATACTAATGATTACAAATTGGCGTAAGCATAATATTATACATTACATGTAACTTCCACCCATAATATACAACTGTGAAACTGAAATTGGTCAAGAAACATTATAGGTTATAGCCTATAGCTTGTTAGGTAGATTTCATTAGAAAGCTAACTATTACAATGGGTACCATGTTTCGACTTCCGGAAAATTTCGACATATCTTCACGTTTCACATCCCCTCATACCCCAAAACCACCGTCAGTTAAAATGTTTATGCAACAATCACTTTGAATTTTTACATAATATGTATCCCTTTAAAATCTCGGTCGAGTTCATTAATGGGCAAAATCGGTCGAAGGGGGGTGGAAATGGGGGTCTTTTTTCGAAGGAGTGAAATATCGCTATAACTCTCTTAATGTGTGAAATATCGAATCCATTCAAAGTTCATACTATGTGTCGCATAAGGGCCAAACATTTATGTTTGAAAAGGTTAGTGATAGCACCAACCATTGACCAAAAGGGTGCTTCTGTTATCTCCCGAAATGACTCTGCTTTCAAATTAATTCTGTCTCTGTATTCTTTCAGAGTACAATTCCAAGTTTCTGGATGGGCTTCTATGTGTTCAATTAATGTTATTGTTTTTTCGCGACTCCACACAAATTCTGTCATATTCAAACACCATACTAATAAACAAATAACCACAACAATCCACCATTGACTCTACGTATAGCACTTTCCAATATTCAACCGGATGAATGGAGCTAGACTGGGGCCTGTTCCACGAATGAACTTTGCAACTTTTCACTTTTCAGTTTGCACTTTTCAATTCTTGCAAAGTGCAAAGCCTTTCTGTTCCACCATGAGCTATGTATTATATGCCAATTTCTTTGCAAAGTGAAAAGTCTTTGCGTAGGAATGATCCGATTATGTTTATTCCATGAACAAACTGTATAATACTGCATTATTTTTCGTGGTGAACTTGAGGACTTTAGTAACAGTTCTGCAAATAGTTGATTTTGATGTCCCATGCATTGCTGTTTTTGCCGCCAAGCGCCACCGTCAACGACTACTAGGCCAAGTTCAGAACTTAGCTACTAGACGCCACCGCAGACGGCTCTTGGCAACGAACGTAGAAACCTAAGAGCGTTGTTTACATTCTTAACCTATCCAATTTAGCTTCACAAAGGTGCAATTAGTGGAAGGTTCTTTAACATGCCATAAATCTATGACTTGGGACCGCCGGCTTTATTTCCCCTCCGAAGGAAGGCATACTGAGGGATTTTTAACGCTCTTAAAAAGTCCGACGGCTTCGGTCGGGTTTGAACCCGCTATCTTGGGCATAGAAGCTCAGCATGCTACCGATTACGCCAGCGAAGCCGCTCAGAAACTATCTGATGAATGTATCTGAAACTTGGTAGTATCTAAGACACTATATAGATCTACTAGTAGAAGTAAATTATTCATGTATCTTGATTAGTTCATGGAGCCCAGCTTGAGAAGCACTGACAATTATACAGAAAATTTCAGTTTTCAACTAGAATGTAAAATAAAATAAAAAACTCAACTCTTGAAAACAATTGGAAAATACTTTTATCATTTTAAATGATCTTGTCGACTTCGTCGTTACGCTGAGGTCTGGCGTTACGTTACGGTGACGGGACGAAATGTACCGAGAATGCACTGAAGTGTGTGACGTCATAGTACGATGTAGCAGCCGAGTACCAAGAAGTCAGTGCGAGAACAGAGTTTCAAGAAGGCAGTGCGAGAACAATCAAGTAGGCAGTGAAGAAACAAAATAGAATCTTGAAACTTTGTTGTCGCACTGCCTTCTTGGTACTCGGCTGCCAGCATTTAAAATGATATAAAGTCCTGTCTTTCAGACTGACTATCCGTGTCTTTTTACTTTAGTAGCTCTAAATTGGTTTAAATATTATGCATGCAAAGTTTGTTGGGTCTGGTTTGAGTATTTGCTCAGAAAAAGGGACATGAGTTAAGGGAATGTTTAACAATATATTTTGTTTTTAAGATTGTTTTTGTTTTTGCTCTCTCTGACACACAAATATTCAACATAGAAGCTTCAAATTCTACCCAAATAATGACGAATGTACTCTAAATACACCAAATGAACATTCAAGGAAATATCTATTGTAGTTTCTGAGATTTGTAACTAAACATAGGAAGCTATATTTTTCTATCGATTCACACGTCCCGGGTAGTGTATATTAGCCAACAATGCAACTGTTTAATAAAAGCTTTGGCAATTGAGAACAAAAAAGGGAAATTGGAAAGATTAAATTTTTGTACAAAAAATATATACTATAAAAAGAACCTGTCTATCAATGCAAAATTACGACATTTTAATACAGTTGTTAGACCAGTCATCTTGTACGGCATGGAAACTACAAATATAACCGGAATGGAGAATTTGCTCAAGATAGAAAGAAGAATTTTAAGAAGGATTTATGGTACTAGGAAAACACAGGAAGGTTATAGACTGAGATCGAATGCAGAAATTTATTGTAAAATCGACAACCTTGAAGTGATGATCAGAAAACGGCGACTTCAGTTCTACGGACATATGGTCCGCATGGAGTGCTCAAGGTTAAACAAACAAATTTTTGATAAAATCTGGAACTATAAAGGGCAAGGAGGTTATGTAAAACAAATGAAAAAAAAAAACTTCAAAAATTCAAAATTACTGAAGAAGATTGCCTAAATCGAATAGAGTACAGAAAAAAAATTGGCCTCAAAATTCTTGTCGGGGAGAAGAAGAATCTCAATAGAGGAGAATGGACTGCTGAAAGAAGAGCTGCGCAGTCGACCAGGATGAAAGACTTCTGGAAGAGAAAGAAGGAAACTAGACTTATAAATAAGTGCTATTTGCGTGGTCCTTGTTGGCCTCTCCGCGGTGTATATACAGGGTGTTACAAAAAGGTACGGCCAAACTTTCAGGAAACATTCCTCACACACAAAGAAATAAAATATGTTATGTGGACATGTGTCCGGAAACGCCTAATTTCCATGTTAGAGCTCATTTTAGTTTCGTTAGTATGTACTGTACTTCCTTGATTCACCGCCAGTTGGCCCATTTGGAGGAAGGTAATGTTGACGTAATGTTAGAGCTCATTTTAGTTTCGTTAGTATGTACTGTACTTCCTCGATTCACCGCCAGTTGGCCCATTTGAAGGAAGGTAATGCTGACGTCAGTGCTTGTGTTGACATGCGACTCATTGCTCTACAGTACGAGCATCAAGCACAAAAGTACGTAGCATCAACTGGTTAGTGTTCATCACGAACGTGGTTTTGCAGTCAGTGCAATGTTTACAAATTCGGAGTTGGCAGATGCCCATTTGATGTATGGATTAGCACGAGGCAATAGCCGTGGCGCGGCACGTTTGTATCGAGACAGATTTCCAGAACGAAGGTGTCCCGACAGGAAGACGTTCGAAGCAATTGATCGGCGTCTTAGGGAGCACGGAACATTCCAGCCTATGACTCGCGACTGGGGAAGACCTAGAACGACGAGGACACCTGCAATGGACGAGGCAATTCTTCGTGCAGTTGACGATAACCCTCATGTCAGCGTCAGAGAAGTTGCTGCTGTACAAGGTAACGTTGACCACGTCACTGTATGGAGAGTGCTACGGGAGAACCTGTTGTTCCCGTACCATGTACAGCGTGTGCAGGCACTAACAGCAGCTGATTGGCCTCCACGGGTACACTTCTGCGAATGGTTCATCCAACAATGTGTCAATCCTCATTTCAGTGCAAATGTTCTCTTTACGGATGAGGCGTCATTCCAACGTGATCAAATTGTAAATTTTCACAATCAACATGTGTGGGCTGACGAGAATCCGCACGCAATTGTGCAATCACGTCATCAACACAGATTTTCTGTGAACGTTTGGGCAGGAATTGTTGGTGATGTCTTGATTGGGCCCCATGTTCTTCCACCTACGCTCAATGGAGCACGTTATCATGATTTCATACGGGATACTCTACCTGTGCTGCTAGAACATGTGCCTTTACAAGTACGACACAACATGTGGTTCATGCACGATGGAGCTCCTGCACATTTCAGTCGAAGTGTTCGTACGCTTCTCAACAACAGATTCGGTGACCGATGGATTGGTAGAGGCGGACCAATTCCATGGCCTCCACACTCTCCTGACCTCAACCCTCTTGACTTTCATTTATGGGGGCATTTGAAAGCTCTTGTCTACGCAACCCCGGTATTAAATGTAGAGACACTTCGTGCTCGTATTGTGGACGGCTGTGATACAATACACCATTCTCCAGGGCTGCATCAGCGCATCAGGGATTCTATGCGACGGAGGGTGGATGCATGTATCCTCGCTAACGGAGGACATTTTGAACATTTCCTGTAACAAAGTGTTTGAAGTCACGCTGGTACGTTCAGTTGCTGTGTGTTTCTATTCCATGATTAATGTGATTTGAAGAGAAGTAATAAAATGAGCTCTAACATGGAAATTAAGCGTTTCCGGACACATGTCCACATATCATATTTTCTTTCTTTGTGTGTGAGGAATGTTTCCTGAAAGTTTGGCCGTACCTTTTTGTAACATCCTGTATATAAAAGCTTTGTTATTAGATAACCATGACAACTAGGAATTAGAGACTTTCACAAATTATTAACAACATCCATGGCAGTGTTTTAATAGCGAATTATAGAAATTGAAAACATATTTGAAAAATAATGAACATTTGAAAATTCTGGAAATTTTAGAAGAGTACTTGTATTTTGGTACCTTCTTCTCTGGTGTTAAAATATATAATTGGGTGAAATCTATAATTCTTAATATAATGTTATTGATACAGCTTGTGAAGGAAAGTTATTGTTGTCAGGTATTTGGTTTCGATTTTATGAATTTTTGATTTCGTTAATATATTTTAGCCTTTACAGCTTTTTGTGAAGCGTAGGGTTTCTAATTCAATCTCAGAAAAAATACTCTTTACTTCATACATTTTTGGAAGGTATATGAGTTCTTTTTTAATTTTAAATGTTTAATCCTTTTTTCGATTAGTTCCATTTTGTTTCGCAGCTTTTGATTTGTAAGTATCTACAGGTTGTTTCAAAAATAGGGGGCATAATTTCAGGTATGTATTTGTTATATGTCGACAATCAAAATAGTTCATTACAACTTGTGTCCGGAAATGCTTCATTTCCGAGTTAAGGCCTTCACAACACTGAACTTCACTGGAACGTTTTTCTTCCGCAGGTCATTTACAATACAGAAGATGTTCAAAATGTCCACCTCCTGCTTGAATACAGACCTCATATTGATGTCTCATTGACCTCTCCTGGAACAAACGACGAGCCAACACAGCATTGCCGTCTACCTTACCGCACATGAAGTGCATCTCTGCCAGATGCTGATTTGAGTACATGACGCACAGACGAACGCCAAACACAACACTGAATTTAACCTTCGCCTCTGAATGAACCGTCAGAGTGTCCTCTTAATGTCTCCTATCACGGCAACGACCTGCGATAAGAAATACGTTCCGGTGAAGTTCAGTGTTGTGAAGGCCATAACTCACAAATGAAGCATTTCCGGACACATGTTGTAATGAACTATTTTGATTGTCTACATATTACAAACACATACCTGAAATTATGCCCCCTATTTTTTGAAACAACTTCAGACAATTTCAACTTGATCAGGCATGTGGTTCTTGAGAAAAAGGTCCAAAATATCGAAACTTTTAAATCTTGAGAAAATTAAGGTAAAATAATCAGTCGATTCATGTAATTGACGTATGCATGGTTACATTAAAATATCAATATTGATCTCAAATATGGTTTCTATACCTATGTGTTATATATTGGTGAAATCGGGAAAGAATGTAGTATTTTTTTAAACTTAAAAACAAAAAATGGTGTTTTCCGTCATTCCACACTACCTGGTTTCCTTAATAATTCAGCGATGTGGTAATAATTCTGGTTGGTTCCTCAGTTTAGGATCATGTAGCCCCGTGTACTTTGGGTGTGTGTAGAATCAGTCCGATAACCGGTGTTAATTGTGATGGCTGTATTAGTGTGTGTTATCTGTAATTCAGGTAGGGACTGCAGCCGATCAATTTCAAGTAGTTCTTACTTTTGCTACCAAATGCTATCGTCAACGATACCTAGCTGCGAACTTGACTACTAGATGTCACCGCAACTGGCAGCGAACGTTGGAACTTATTAGAGCGTTAATCAAATCTAACCTAGAAATTTAGCTTCACACAATTGTAGTTAGTGGAATGTTCTTTTACATGCCATAAATCTGTAACATGGGCCCGCCAGCTTTATTTCCCCTCCGAAGGAATGCATACTGAGGGACTTTGAACGCTGTTAAAAATCCGACGACTTCGGCTGGGTTTGAACTCGCGATCTTAGGCATAGAAGCTCAGCATGCTAGCAACTACGCCACCGAAGCCGCCTGGTAATAATTCTACTTGAGCATTCTGGCGCGAGTAAATATCCTTGACTGGGCACGTAGTGTTATTGGAGACCCCACATCTCTTTCACGACATGCATAGACCAACATTTACTTCCTAGGATCTAGGCTCTCTGTGACATCTCTTATCTGGTTCTGTTGTGCATAATAGTTGCAATGTCAAGTGTTTGCTCTCAGGGAGAATATAATTACCTATAATTGTGTTATTTCCACAGTTGGTAACAGATACATTTATTTATGTTTAGGTTGGCAGCAGTGACCTAGAGACAGAGAGTGAAGTAGCCATCATGGCTGAATGTGTTTGTGTTTCGGAGCAGCAGCTCCTTCACATATCAAGTGTTGTGTCTTTTGTAACATGTACATTTTTGTAAATACAGTCCACTAGAGTTAATTCGACATTTTCATTTATCCCCTGATGTTTCATCTGGGGCACGTATGTTGCATACAGACATATGTTTTGGTCCTACACGGGCAGGATTCCCGCTATATCAACTGACGCCATGTGGTCTCGACAAACGCTAAAACTGCTGTATTTAAGTGAACCAATGCGAAATACGTATGTAGAGACAATTTTTTTTTTTTGTCGTGTAGCCTCCGGAGAGGCCGAGTGCAGGTCTTTCTAGTCGACGCCCGTGGGCGACCTGCGCGTCGGGATGAGAGATGGAATGGATGAAGATGAATGAAACTGGGCAAGGATGGGGAAGGAAGCGGCCGTGGCCTGTCAGAAGGTACTGTCCCAGCATTTGCCTGGTGATGAAAATGGGAAACCACGGAAAACCATTTCAAGGACAGCCGACGGTGGGGCTCGAACCCACGCGTCTACCGAGTCAGCAGAGAGCTTGGTCCCTTGACCTAACGCAGCGCTTTAGCGCGCGTAGCCACTACAGTCGGTTGTAGAGACAATACTAGTACATTATTGTGAACAATGCAGGCGCAATTGTAGTGTATTTATCAATGTTTGTCTGTTCGATCTAACTTATTTGAAAATTGAGCACAATGGCTGCCTAATACTGCCAACACCGAACCCATGTGCTATGCCTTCGTGTCGCCTCGGCTAGTGTCGTTCAGCTTCGGTACATACATGTGCTTGATCGCAGCGCTCGCCAGTCTGCTTGATTCGTGTTTACAACGCAGCTGTTGTAATACAAGTTTAATATGTGAATAAGTTAATTCATGCAGCGGGACTTGCAAAATTAATCATGATGAATTGTATAGTCGTAAAAGCATATCCAGTATTGTGAACGTTTCGGTGTGCAGTTGAAAGCATCAATGGACGCATGTTTGAGGCCATGCGGAAGTTCTCGCGACTTCCAATCAACAGTGCAGCCTTCGATTCCTGACGGACACAGTTCCATTCAGTAGTGCAGCCTTCGATTCCTGACGGACACAGTTACATTCAGCAGTGCAGCCTTCGATTCCTGACGGACACAGTTCCATTCAGCAGTGCAGCCTTCGATTCCTGACGGACGCAGTTCCATTCAGCAGTGCAGCCTTCGATTACTGACGGACGCAGTTCCATTCAGCGGTGCAGCCTTCGATTCCTGACGGACGCAGTTCCATTCAGCGGTGCAGCCTTCGATTCCTGACAGACGCAGTTCCATTCAGACGTCCTGACTTCGATATCCAACCGTTGGGTGACGACGCAGACTGAAAGAACCTCTACACCAGATAAGTTAACAAAGGCATTTCATAGCAATTCCTTCCCATACCCAGCAATCCTTCCTGTGCATGAACCATTTTAAGCATGTCTACTGAACGTGAGATAAAGTCACTGACCAAGCGCAGAGTTGTTCTCCGAGCATCCCTCACGAGACTCCATACCCAAATTAATGAATTTAATAATGAGACTCCTAATGAAGTATTAAATGTGAAGAATGAACTTGTATTAGCTCTATTACCAGAATTTAATGAATTCAAAGCAAATTGGAGGATTTGGATGACAAAAATCCTCATGAGCAGGTCCGGTGTGAATTCGAAGATGATTATGATGAACTTAGGGCTAAGCTACAACAGTTACTAAATACCCATTGCACACATGCCTCATCTGTCTCTAGCAACGGTAGAGAATCTACAAGTAGTAATACAGGTTCGTACAGTTTGCCCAAGATACGGTTACCAGAATTTTCAGGTAATGTTACACAATTCATGCATTTCCATGACCTGTTTGATTCATTAATACTGAAGAATCAGTCTTTGGGTAATGTTGAAAGGTTCCATTACTTAATGTCAGCACTGCGTGGCAATGCTCATCAACTCATTCAAAACATTCCTCTTACTGCAGATAACTTTGAGCTAGCTTGGGAAACGGTCTGCAAGCGATACCGCAATTCAAAGGTAATAGTAAATACACATATCAAATTACTGTAATCTCCAGATATCGTCCAAAGGGAATCATCTTCTAGTCAACGCACACTTTTGAATCAAGTACAGTCCAATTTAAAGGCTGTTGAGTCTTTGAATTTGAATATTCCCCTACATGAAATCATAATAGGACAAATCATACTTGACAAGTTACCTGAAGCCACACGTAAGCAATGGGAAATGAGCAACAAATCCAAGGAACTATCTACACTTACGGAGTTGTTAGAATATCTTGAAAGGCGGGCTCAAACCCTTGAATTAATTGATTTTTCACCTACTAAGGGTCACAGTGATAAGATCAGCAGATTGTATCAAGATAAAACTTCTAAGCATGGTTTCAAGCATGAGAAACAACCACTTACAAGTAGTTCATACATTGCAATTAACAATAATTGTGAAGCCTGTAAGGGGCAACATCCAATCTTCAGATGTGATAAATTTTTAGGTTATGATGTTAATCGTAGATACAACCTAGTTAAGCAGCATAAGCTTTGCAACAACTGTTTGCATGAATCACACGCTATAAATTCTTGTCCTTCGAAGTCAACATGCAAAACTTGCAACGGTCGTCACAACTCACTGTTGCATTTTGATTCTGGGAATCAGCAATTCAATGCCAACTCGTCTAAACAGTCTCAGCAAGGAGCTATCAGCAGATGCTCAAACCCTGAGTCCAACCAGGCTCACAATGCTCAAGTTCGTGGTAACTCCTCCAGTTATTGCACTATGAAACTCAAACCACAAACTCAAGTTCTACTGTCTACAGCAATAGTAAAGGTAAAGGATAGTGCTGGTAGGCTACACTTAGCTCGTTGCTTATTGGACAGTGGCAGTCAAAGCAATTTTGTAACCGAGAGTTTGGTTCAAAATTTGGGCTTAAGAAAGGCCAAGAATCTCACACCCATCGAAGGTATTTCTCAGTCCATGTCTGAAGCCAAGTATAGTGTGAGCGTTGAAGTGCAATCTTCCATAAGCAACACACGCCACAATGTTGAATGTCTGGTACTATCCAAAATTACAAGCGACATGCCTAGTCAGCAGGTACCCTATGAAGAGTGGGAGCTCCCTAATGATATTCAGTTAGCAGATCCGAGGTTTTATGCCCCAGCCAAGATAGACATGCTTCTCGGTGCTGATGTATTCTTTAGAATTCTACAGAGGGGACACAGGACGAGACCAGGGAAGTTTCCAGTCCTACAAAACACAGATTTTGGATTTATTGTGTCAGGTTCATATGAATCCACCTCGAGAAAGAGAAACAATGCAGCAGGAACGTTTTTCCTTCGTAATGATGTTCACCTTCATAACCAAGTACAACGATTTTGGGAGATCGAGGAACTTCACGAGCCAGTCAAGTCGCAAGAAGAGATTGAATGTGAACAGCATTTTTCTGATCATGTGACACGAGATGCATCTGGGAAATACATAGTCAGACTACCATTTAAGCATGATCCAAGTATATTAGGCAATTCTTTACAAACAGCAACTAGCAGATTTCAATACCTTGAGCGTAGGCTTAACAATGATACGCAACTGAAGGTAGATTATGACCAGTTTCTCACTGAATACAAGGAACTAGGTCACATGGATATTGTTAATTCTAGTATGGCAACATCGGTAGCATACTACATGCCGCACCATCCGGTATTCAAGAAATCCAGCACTACTACAAAAATTAGAGTGGTCTTCGACGCTTCTTGTAAATCGAGGTCAGGAAAGTCACTTAATGATATTTTAATGACGGGTCCTACTATTCAACAATACTTATGTTCGATTGTCGCTAGATTTAGAACTCACGCCATAGGCTTTACAGCTGACATCGAGAAGATGTACAGTCAAGTTAAGGTTGATTCCAGAGACAGCAGCCTTCAACGCATCCTTTGGAGAGCTTCTCCTAATGAGCCTATCAAGCAGTACCAACTTCAGACGGTCACATATGGCACATCATCAGCTCCATTTCTAGCAATAAGATGTTTAAGGCAATTGGCATATGATGAGGGACAACAGTATCCGCAGGCAGCATCTGTCCTTCTTCGTGATTTTTATGTAGACGACTGCATTTCAGGAACAAGTAAGGTTGACAATGCATTACTCCTACAACGTGAACTGATCCAATTGTTATCCAAGGGAGGCTTCAAGCTACGCAAGTGGTGCTCTAACCATCCAGCATTGTTAGAGGCGGTTCCAAAGGACTGCAGAGAGACGCAGCTTCCCCTTCAGATTGATTCTGGAGAAAATATAAAGACTTTAGGTCTACTTTGACATCCAGCGACAGACAAACTACAGATATCCAGTGGTGTGCAGAAAGAACAAGGAAGTGGATCTCCAGTTACCAAACGCAAGGTGTTATCGATTGTGTCGTCAATTTATGACCCTATTGGGCTAATCAGTCCTATTGTCATCGCATTCAAGATGTTTTTGCAGCAACTATGGCAAGAGAAGATAGGATGGGATGATGAACTTCCAACGGAACTTCTTACAAGATGGCGTACTCTGCATTCTCAAATACCCTTGATTGACAATACAGTATATATATTAACAGATTTGTGCTTCAAGAAAATTGTACTCAGGTGCAGTTGCATGGCTTCGCTGATGCATCCTTGAAGGGCTACGGTGCATGTTTATTCCTACGCTCGTCAACAGATCAAGGTCACGTAATAACACATTTCCTGTGCTCCAAGTCCAGAGTGGCTCCACTGAAACAGATCACGCTACCCAGACTAGAGTTGTGTGCAGCAGTACTATTGTCACAAGTGGTTAAAAATATGTGTCATGTTCTCAATATTGAATTCCATAGTATTCATCTGTGGACAGACTCAAAGATTGTTCTCGCATGGTTAGCAGGAGAACCGTCAAAATGGAAAACTTTTGTTGCGCACCGTGTGGCTGAAGTGCAAGGCAATACTTCAGTCAAGGATTGGAAGCACGTAGCATCAGCAGACAATCCTGCAGATCTAATTTCTCGAGGAACTGATCCTACAAACCTTTTAAATAATCATCTTTGGTGGCATGGCCCTGAATGGCTACAGTGTTCGGAACGGAACTGGCCCACTTCCAGTCAACAACCTGAATCAGAGATTCCTGAGCAACGCAAGATAGTGCTTAGTTGTTCAGTCCACTCTAATCCTGCAGACGTGCTCACAAGATTTTCTTCCCATCTCAAGCTACAAAGAGTGTTAGCATACTGTTTAAGATTCGTGCACAACACTAAACACAAACCTTCAGAACGGAAACATGGTCCATTAACAATAGAAGAGTTGCAGCAAACTAACATGACATGTGTTAGACTAGTCCAGTCAATAGCATTCCGCGAGAAAATAGCTGATCTTTTGAAACACAATGCAGTGTCAAGACGTAGCAAACTTCAAAGTTTAGTACCATTTTTAGACAAGGATCAAATCCTGAGAGTTGGAGGAAGACTAGAGAACTCCAATCAAGACTACGATTTCAAACATCAGATGATTTTGCCCGCTAAACATCAGTTTACTGATTTAATAATCAAGAGGGAACATGAAAGACTCCTACATTCAGGAAACTAGTTGACTTTGGCATCCATCAGACAGTGCTACTGGATCATCAATGGAAAGTCGGTGGTTCGAAGAGTTATTAACACTTGTACAAAATGCTTCAGGTTCAAAGCCAAAACTACACAGCAAGTAATGGGACAGTTGCCCTCAGTTCGTGTGTCTCAAGCAAGACCATTCCGCAACACCGGCACAGACTTCACGGGCCCTTTCTACTTGAAGATCGGCAATCCACGTAGCAAGACCATTGTCAAGGGTTACATATGCATTTTCATATGTATATGCACCAAGGCCATTCATTTAGAAATCGTTTCCGACCTAACCACTCAAGCTTTCCTCGCAGCACTCAGGAGATTCATCGCAAGAAGAGGATTATGCAGTAACATGTACTCCGACAATGGTACAAATTTCCAAGGTGCTAGTAGAGAGCTCAAGGAGCTCAAGAAATTGTTCACTCAGGAACGGACTAGAGAGGAGATCAGTAACTTCGCCAGTAGTTGTGGAGTTAAGTGGCATTTCATACCTCCTCATGCCCCTAATTTTGGAGGGCTTTGGGAGGCCGGAGTAAAATCCCTCAAACATCATCTAAGAAGAGTTCTCGGAACACTTCATTTCACATATGAAGAATTGGCTACATTAACTGCGCAAATTGAGGCTTGCTTAAACTCACGTCCCCTTCTAACCCTGTCAAATGATCCTTCTGATGCATCTACCTTGACACCAGGTCACTTCCTTATAGGCAAACCCCTCACTACTCTTCCCGAACCTGATTTAACATTATGTAAACGGCCTTTGTTAACTAGATATAAGGTTCTTCAACAAAGACTCCAATCCTTTTGGAAGAGATGGTCATCAGACTACCTCACTCATTTGCAGCAGCGCAGTAAATGGACGACCTCCTTCTGCAACGTATCACCAGGTGCTGTGGTGCTGATACGGGAAGACAATGTTCCCCCACTCCAGTGGCCCCTTGGTGTTATCACAGAAGTGCATGGTGGTAGAGACAATGTGGTAAGAGTGGTTTCAGTGAAGTGCAACAGTGGTATTTTTAAACGACCAGTTTCCAAGCTACCAATTGAGCAGACACATAATTTTGACTGTTAATATGTCAGTGTTTTAAGTTAGTGAATATTTTAGTGTTTCATGTCCTTGTCATTGAAACATTTCAGTGTTTCCATTTCAGATTATTGAAATCCATGTATTTCAAGGTGGGGAGTATGTTTGCTCTCAGGGAGAATATAATTATATAATTGTGTTATTTCCACAGTTGGCAAGATATACATTTATTTATGTTTAGGTTGGCAGCAGTGACCTAGAGACAGAGAGTGAAGTAGCCATCATGGCTGAATGTGTTTGTGTTTCGGAGCAACAGCTCCTTCACATATCAAGTGTTGTGTCTTTTGTAACATGTACATTTTAGTAAATACAGTCCACTAGAGTTAATTCGACATTTTCATTTATCCCCTGATGTTTCATCTGGGGCACGTATATCGCATACAGACATCAAGTGTTGTCCAGAATACACCACATAACAGGTACCTCTCCGATGGACACATGAAGCCACTGCAGACCACAAGGTATTTTGCCTTCTAGTGTGTTTGTAGTGATTTAATAGGATGTTTTGTTGGTTAGGCAGTGCAATATTAGATGCTGCTTTGTTTACTTGACTTTCAGGTGCCAGTGAAGGAGTGCAATAAATAAGGATCCGTTAAGTCGAAGATTTTAAATATTTGGGGGAATGGATCAGTGAAGACCTCAAGAACAATACCGCATTTGAAGAAAGGATTCTGAAACTGAATATTACATACAGTCGATGCAGAAAAGTTTACCAGAAGAAATCCATATCCATCAATGCGAAATTAAGGCACTATAACGCTGTAAGCAGGCCCGAGATTCTCTATGCATCTGAAACTCTAACCATAAAAGGGAAAAAAAAACTGATACAGAAACTAGAGATCAAGGAAAGAATTATCTTGAGGATGATCTTAAGCCCAAGGATCATAAATGGAGAAAGGTATCACAGGCCCAACGATGATCTATACTTAAAGGAAGAACATCTAATGCAGTGTTTCCCAAACTTTTTTGTGTGTGAACCACTTTAAGAGATGATAATCTTTCGTGTACCACCCAATGGTTCGGAGATATAGTAACTATAACCCCCACCACCACCACTACGTAGCAGACCAAAATATGGATCGTAAATTGTGTTTGTTAGAGTTAGACTGTCGGAGTTAAAGTTCAAATAATAAAAAGTGTGTCCAGTTGTTTTATTATTTATTACAATAAATATTCAATTCAAACATTCAGAAATGCCACTGTACAAATAATATTTATAAAAGAATTAAACATAAAAACTAAAATTCAACTAACAACTTCAATGGGAAGGGTGAGCTTGAAGATTAGAACCCTACTTAGGAATGTCTGGTTTAAGATTGCTGAGTCTCAAACGAAAGTAGTTTTCTCCACTGTATTTATTCTTGAGATAAACAAATGAAGAAAATGCAGTCTCACACAAGTACGAAGTAGTGAAAGGCAGTAAAAATCTAACTGCTTTGTCAGCTATGTCTGGATAGTCTGTACGCCTCTCAACCCAAACGTTCACAAGAGCCATTTTTGAAAAACTTTGCCTTGGTTCTGAATAAAACTTATCCTTATCTTTGACCTTAAAGTCATCCGGCAACATATCAATGATTTTATATTTTTAAATTTTATATTTTATATTTTTATATTTTTCGTAACGTATCTAATATTTTTTATATTTTTCGTAACATCACCGCGTACCACTGCAGCAGAACGAGCGCACCATCAGTGGTACGAGTACCACAGTGTGGGAAACGCTGCTCTAATGGACACAATCATCAAGAGATGCTTCCAATTCTACGGACACCTTGAGAGAATGAACGAGTCAAGATTGACCAGTGCAAACCACAGAGCCAGCTCCTGCAAGAAAACAACATCACTGTGGTACCAGCAAGTTAAACAAGATCTGCAAACCTTAAAAAACTCTGAATCCGTTATACAAGACAGACAAGTTTTCCGGAAAATGTTAAAAGAAGATCCACAGATTAAACTTAAGAAAGGGCAGAGACCAAAGAGGTCAGAAGTAGCTAAACAACTACAAAGTCAGGAAATCAAGGAGATGTGGGCTAGGAAGAAGGCTCTTAAGAATGTGAAACCAATCCCAACTCATCAATCTGAAAACCATTTTGGTTAACCTACGTAGTCCCTAGTTGGCTCATTCGAAGAAAGAAGAAGAATAAGTCAAAGGGAGCCTGGTACAAAAAGATCTGTAAGATATTGGGATCTCATGTGATGATATTGTATTGTCCTGGGGGGTTGTTAGCTCGATTAGGGATGTCGTCGTCTGAAAGACGAGGGTAATTGTGTGCAGGACAAGAATCGAGTGTAGAGTGGTGTTTGAGATAGAGCGATTGCTAATGAATGGGGGAGAGGGGGGGGGGGGCAAGTAAGCAGCGAACGGGTCGTGCTCACTCAGCTAAATGCTGACGCTTGTTTACAAGGTTAAAAGGCAACGCCAGGTAACTAGGACGGTTCACAGCGGCGCAGTGGAACAGAGCTTTGCCGGCTGATGTCTGGTGTTCGAAATAGGAGCTTAAGAAATACCACAAAGTAACTTTAAAAGAATGACTAGAGTTTTAATTAATTAATTAATTTAGTGTGAAAGAATGAATGAGTAAAATTGCTAGGTTTGGATTTGGGAAGGATTATCCAAGGACAAACCGTTAGAGTACACACACCAATCTGCAAGTCGAATCTGACGTTCAGCGGCACCTCGACGTGGTTTACGCGAGACAGCGGCAAGAGACAGAGACCTCAGTTCCTGGTGTAGGTGGTATTTAAGGGAATCGTCGATGTTTGTGTAAATAAGTCAGCACATTATTGTACTAGTTAGCAGGTGCTACCTGTTTAGATTTCCTGTTGTGGAAGTGTCGTAAGGATTACCCCATGTGTGTGGGGCTAGCTTGACAGGCTGAGTGAAAATGTAATGGATGGATGTCTGTTGTTGTTGGTTCCTTTATGGTTGAGGCGTGAAATAGGGGTGAAGGGTGGTGAAGGGGGGATGATAGGGGGTGTCCATACCCTGTGGAACCCCAGGGTATAACAATATCCAGAGCGTGACCGGCTTAAGAGAAATCTCTTCGAACATTGGAGTTTGCAACCTAAGCCGACGCTGAAAACTGGAAAATCGTGGACAAACTAGAGAAAAGAACAACACTTTCTACGTATGAAGGCATACTGGGCTAGTTTTAAAATAAAAGGAAACAATTTAAATTGCATGGGTCTTATACCTGAAGACAGAAGGAGTAGTAGCCCTAATGAGAAAAAGCGAGAATACAGTTTTATGGACACTTGTTGAGGATGAACAGTACCAGATTGACGAAGAGGATTTTTGAATTCTTCAGGAAGAGGAAGACGGAGCCGAAATGGTTTCGGGAAGTGAGATTGGACTTGGATCGGATGGGGGTTAAAGAAAAAGACATAATGGACAAAGAGCGATTTCTACGACTATAGTAAAGCCATCATTACTTCCAGTAAATCTACTCGCACGGTTCTCTCACATTCGTGCACCCTCAAATGCCAACTGACTGCGTCAGGGTTCGATCCTGCAACCTTGGGAACGAGAGCTTAAAACTTTATGCTTGATTATTATTAGGCCTATATACCAGGTGGCCCGTTTGCCCCGTGCAATCTAGTTTTAGGTGTCCCGCATACATTAATGCTGTATGGGATATCTGTTAACTGATTTCCACAGGGGTCACACTGAATGCAGGCCGATTACGTCAGAATACGAAGGAATAACAACCGGACGGCCGCTAGCTGCATGTTCCTCAGCGCCAGCGGTCTAATGCACCCCATTGCCTTTTGGAGCCTCGCATTTGAGAGCGCAATACACACATATGTGGTACAACAACATGACAGTTGCTGGCAACATATTGACGATGGCTGGTGTATTCAGCATCGATGAGTTCATGGACATTACACTAATCTTTGGAGAAGCTGGTCATAATGCCGTCGTAGCTCGTAGACGGTAAGCACTGGTGTTTCCAGATAGACGTCTGCCGTCTGCGCTCGGCAGCGAGGCTTCATACCGCTATGGGGCGCATTGGATGGGAGTACTGAGGAACATGCAGCGTGCGGCCGCTTGTTGGTTATCTCTTGGCAATCTGACGTAACCAGCTTGCATGCTAGGTTACCCCTTAGCAATTCAGTTATTAGACCTCCCGTTCTTCACCCGTACATGCGGGACACTTTTAAGTAGATTCCACGGCGCAAATGGGCCACCTGGTATATTTATTCGTTACGGCCAACTATGGACCACGTTTGACAGTTTTTACATTATTTGTTGTCTTCACTCTCTGCCAATCTCTCTCTTCATCCTCTCTCCCACTTCCTTCTGCTGTTCCTCCGTGTAAGATCTTCCTTTCCTCACAGTCGACTCCCCTGTCACGTGGAAACCTGTTAACTCCTTAACTATAGTAAAGCCATCATTACTTCCGACTTGCCGTTTCAGTGCTAGGCTAGAGTTTCGTTCGCTAAATCGCGATATTGCGAACAGGAGATCTCACGACCAAAAACTGTATTATGAGTTAATTGCAAAAAACGTAGCTAAACGAAATGTAGGTATAATTTGTGTCATTATGTGCACATTGATAACTATTATGATGACTGTGGCAATGAAACAGCCCACGAGCTTCGTACAAAAGAAATGATTTAGTGCTTTTTTCCCTGGAACTGCGACACATTTCCTTGAAGTATTGAACCCTTATCATTGTGTCCAATAATAATGTTTCATATTAATAAAAACGATGGAAATACTAAATACATGATATGCTGGATATTTGAGTAATATTGATGTAGCAAGAAATCTGGACTTGGTAAGACATGCTACGTGCTGGCTGCAAATGACCAATAGTTTCACAACCAATGCTATTCTTGGATTTCTGAGAAAATCAGATATGACGCTGTGGCGTACGTGACCATAAAAGGGCAAAATGCTGCGTACAAGGCAAGGAGTGAGAGAGAGGAGAATAGTCGTGACGTCAATATAAGGGCGGGATTTGTAAGGTCAGAGCTCCAACGCCAACTTATCTGACCAATAAGAAAACATGACGCCAGAACATAGCGTCAGTGTGTTTTGCGCGGCAATCGGATATAAAAAGATCTAGCGATCGGTTTGCTTGTTCGACGGCAGATTCGCGACCTGTGAGAAAATACAAGAATTTTGAGAGGTCACACATAATTATAGGCCCATTACTTAAAATATTGAGGAGCTGTTTTACTCCCACCATTGAAACTTTAGGCTTTCTGTATATATACAAATGTCTGAGATGAATCGGGGCACTCCTAATTATTCTTCGACAGTCATTTAAGACGTCCTTAAGACGATATGGTTTTAAAATTATAGTTGTGTGTCGGCAACGAAGTTGGAAATTTTCATAAATTGTGAGATGGCAATTAGCCATAGAATAGGGAAAGTCGACGATTCTGCATAGGACGATCTGAGGAAATAAAATACTTAGAACGCAGATAGAACAGTTTAAAAACTTTGATTTAATTGTGTTTTAACAGCAGCAAAATGTCGACCATGGAGAGAAGACAGCAAGCTTCATCCTCCATTACCATCAGTGTTATGGGCTAACGGCCTAATGATGGGAATTGACGAGGCGGGAGGCCTCTGGAAAGCAGTTTAAGTGATGAGTATTAAAAAATTGATTTATTGATTTTGGACGAGGGGAATCGCGAGAGATGTGTGGAACTTTGTATAGATTTTATTTGTGTGGTTTAATTTAAATTTCAGGGTTTGATTTCTTAACTGACATGCGTGTAGTAAATTTTGGCATTGCGTGACAATTATGTTGTACAGTAAATTTTGTAATTTAAATGTGGTCCATATGTATACGTAATTCTTATAGCGAAACGGCCGCATCGATTAACGTATCTATAAAAAGTGTAGCCATGAATGAGAACCTAGGAACGACAATGATAAATGGACTGATTTAATGATATGTTAAACTAATTACTACGTGGGGGGAATATTTGCATTTTGTTGCTTTGATAACTCGGGCTAGGACTGATCCTGTTATTAATTCTTTTTTGTCATTTGGACATGTTGTGTGTCATTATCTGAGAGGTGTGCTGATTAATGCTACGACGAGATCTTCGAGAAATGTGCCACGTGTTTTTGGGTGTAAGTGATGATGATGAGGAGAGGTAAAGCCTGTCCATGACTGCGATATCATTCCGGCAAACTAGTTATCCGTGGGGATAAGTTTGACCTGGGAATGTATTCTTAAAAATCCCTGAGAGGATGTTTTGAGATAATGTGTTATTTATTTGTACGCGTTTAACAGGTGGCGATTAGCAAAGGTGCTGTACGCTGGCTATGGGCCAGAATCTATATTTAGCATGGCACTAATTACTACTTGGGGGAAGAAATCAGCCACTCTCTCGGTGATGCGATAACAGGCCCGGTTGTCTCCAGCTCGTTATGACACGTTATGTTTGCTTTAAAGCCTAATGAGTTAAGGTTATTTTATTTGGTTTAATTTGGGAAGTTGCCATGTTGTCGATCCAAGTTTCTTTTATCATTACTACGATTTATTTGTTCATTGTTTTAAAACGCCAAACTTTCCGGCGTGAAAATTAAAAGTTGTATTTTGTTGTTGTTGGCTCTTATTTTCAAGGCCATTGTATTCATATAAATATAATTTGGCAACCGGCCAAACCTGTTCATGTCATGTTATGCCTTCCTAGTGTTTAAGGTATAAGTCGGTAATTCCGCAGCCCTTATTTTAAATAATACACACGTGTATTTGGTTGTGGTAATCTAAGGTTAGAGCATGTCAGTAGTGTATATAATTATGTAATTGTTGTTCCCACATTTCCGTAATTCGTCCTTCGCAGTACGGAGTCCGTTCCCGAACCAACTGTTTTGGTCGGAAACGAGCGCCCGTCAAAATGCTCATTACTTGAACTAGTCTTAAAACCCGTGTCGCTCATAAATATTGAATTTTTGTACTATTTATTTGTTTGTTATATTTGGATCTTGTGATCCGTTTTCTTTTGTTACTTTGACTTAAGTGACATTGCAGTCACTATGCTTGTTGACAGCTGTCATGCCATGTCGTCATGGTACGTCAGGCTGGTCAGTGTTAGATCTGTTCACGCGAGTGAACAATAAAAGGGTGGTTATAGTTTTCCTTTTTGATGTTTGATTCAGTTAATAAATTTCATTTGTTAGTAGATCCTGTTGTTTTTCTTGGCTTTATAATAATAATAAGTTAACCTTATGAACCCTGGAAGTTATGTTGATAGCAAAACCTCTAAATCACATTCACAAGAATCCATTACGACCCCGAAATTTTGAATCTTGTCGACATGCTATTTTCCAAAGGGTTTATAAGAGTTACTTTGGCTTCCGAACGTGTGGCATTTGTGTTTTAGAGTAAAAAAATAGATCACCGGCATGTGATAAGTTTATTAACGTAAGTTAGGCGAAGATAGTACCGCCAAATGTTTGAAAATATAAAGTCATGGAGTTTGCAATAAAGTAAATGTGGAACAAGTTAAGTGTTTGAACTTTGATTAAAATTAGAACAAACTGTTCCAGGCGCCCAATAAAATTAAATTAGCTTTGTGTAGAAAAGCCAAACTCAAAGAATTATTTGACAGGAAGGTTAGACCTTAAAAACTAATTAATACTCTATTAATTGGTTAAAATTTGTAAGTAAAGTAAGGTCAGGAAGATTATAACTGAATCAAAGGGTTAAAATTAAATGGAATAATAAGTAAATTATACTCAGTGATGCTATAGTTTGTGGGAGTAATTTAAAGTAAATGAACTGAGTATGTAAAGGGTTAATGTGTGTATATTTAATATATGTGAGCGCGCGTATCCAGGGCTCCGCCCTTATGTCATTTCCCTATGTCTCAAATATATTATTGTTGTGATGGCAACTCTGGGAGAAATTCGCGAAGTGATTGAACTAGCATCCGCTCGTACGCGAGAACAACTTAGTGAGATGAGAAAGGACATAACCAATGAAATACAGACACAGTTAGCGGCAAATAGTGAAGAAACGCAGACACAGTTAGCGGCAAATAGTGTAGAAATGCAGACACAGTTAGCGGCGAATAGTGAAGAAACGCAGACACAGTTAACGGCTATAAATAAACAATCGGCAGAAACGCAGACACAGTTGGCGGCAAATAATGTAGAAATGCAGAAACAGTTAGCGGCAAATAGTGTAGAAATACAGACACAGTTAAACACAAAACTATCTGAAGTTAACGAGAATATAAATCAGAAAATCGCTACACAAAACATTCTGGTTAGTGAACAATTACATAGGCAGTCTGAGAAAAACAATGAAATGTTAAACGCACAAGACGAAAGGAACACTCAAAATCTAGCTGCGCTAACGGTAGAAATCAAAGAGCACACAAAAGAACAGCTAATCCAATTAGCAAAGGACGTTAGCACTAACAATACCAAACAATTAGGAATAATAAAAGGTATCGAAGATTCGTTTAAAAAGGAAATAAAAGGAATGGATGAGACTGTTATGGCAAAACTAGCACAAATCGAGCAAGCGTGTTTGACCAGCTCATCTGAGATTAAAGAAGCACACACAAACTTAGAAAAAAGGTTTGAGATGATCGAACGAGGGACACAGGGTATGCAAGATCAGATAATTACAGTAGATAACAATATCACGGGCTTAGTGACGGAACTCAACAAATTAGAAATACAATCAATTAAGAAATGGAAAAAGTTAGAAATTGACCAGGAAGAAATTAAACAAACATTAGAACAGAACAACATTTCTCTGGGAGAAAGGATAGATAAACTTGAAGATAATCAGGAGGCTAATCAACAGGAAGTCGAAAAACGCTTTGTTAAATTGAAGGATACTATTAGGAAAGATTGGACCAAGATGAGCGCTGATTCGAAAGATGAACGGCTCGCAGTAAGCAAGAAGCTAGGGGAAAATAACGCGAAAATACAGGCGTTAGAAGAAAATATGAAGTTAAGATTTCAAATTCAAGAGGACCGCATGATAAAATCGGAGTTGCAGTCACTTGGACATAATACGATGTTTGCAACACTAATGGAAAAGGGGAAAGGGGAGAATGCGGAAAGAGAGCACACAATAGACAGCCACGAGCTTGGGCAAAGTCCAAGAACGGTAGACACGCAAGCATTCCAGAATTATGAGGGTCGTAGCTCAACACCTCAAAACACACAACTTCCCACGCAAGTTATACAAGTCATCCGTGGAAACGAATTTAAACCGAATAAGTTTTTACCAGAGAGCGGAGGGACACCTAAAGCTTTCTTAAGGGAACTGACAGAATATTTTTCGGACCAAAATGTTAGCTCAACGCGACAATTAAGAATGGTTGAAAAATTTTTGGCGGGCTCAGCACTTACCTGGTATCTTGGATTTAAGAACACATTTAAATCAATGGAAGGTTTCCACAAGGCCTTCCTAAGCAAATACTGGAGTGGGTCGTATCAACAAAGCTTGCGAATGGACTTATACTCGCGCAAATACCATTCCACGCATCAGACGAAATATGCAGATTTTTTCGCCATGCAACTTGTCAAATTGCAGGATCTTGATAATCCCCCGAGCGAAATGGAGCTAATAACTACTATAGGAAAGCAGATGCCTATTAGCGTTCAGCAATTCTTGGTGGCGGCAAATATTACGACCGTGGTCCAGGCAGAAGAGGTATTAAGGAAGATAGATGAAACCACTAATTACATCAACCCGAGAGAGAAGAGACAGATAGAGTTAGTTAATGCAGTCGAAGTAGTCAAGACACCGAACAAAAACACGAGGTCGCAAGCTACAAACACTGGGGATAACCAAAGACGGCAGAGCACCGAAGAATATGAGCCGAGATCTCAACCGAGATACGAAAATAGGGACAGAAACCATAACAATCAGGAAGAAACTAACCGCTACCGGAACACAAACAATCAGCAGTGGCGAGATAATAGGAGATACCAAACGTCATACAATAGGAATAATAATAACGCACCTTACAATCGAGGATGGCGTGGAGGACACTATAATCAACAATATAGGCCCAGAGACAATAGGCGTTTCAACCAGCAACATAACGCACAAGATAACCAGCGGTTTAACGAGCAATCGGATCCAAGGGATGATCAGAGAAATTGGAACGAGAGACACGCTGAGTCACAACAGTACCTAGAAGAACTACATAACATAGAAGGAAATAATAAGGATAAATGGGAAAGAGCGATAGATCGGCGGAAGAATCCCGACACCCACGAGGAGGAAAACGGAACACATCAAATGTTGGAGGCCATGCATGTAGAAACCCAGAGATATTTGGAGGAGCTGCATGGAGAAGAAGAAAATAGAGCAGCCGACAATAGGAAACAGAAGAATAGCAGGAGAGATTCGCAGACCGTGTCAGGCAAGGGTCTCGAAATATGGTAAAAAAAAGTTATTGTACGGGAATCGGAGAAGAAGAAGGGAGAAGGAAGAAGATGGCAACGCGGGGGAAGAAGAAGGAGATGACATCACGGTAAAATGGAGAAGAGACAGGAGCGGCTTAAGGAAGTTCAACTAGGGGTTACGAACTTAGGTAACAACGCCTACAGAGTCCGAGAGGTGAGCACAGGAAACATGGCAGTGTATAATATCTCATTTAAAATTGTATCACCAGAGAGAGCCATACGAACCGAGAAATAATGTTACTGCAGCAAATTAAACATTCGCGTGATAACATACAACAAAAGATACGGGGGTACTCTAGTGGTTAAAGCGCTCAAAAGACAGCTCTGACGTGTTTACAAGTTCAGGCGGAAGTCGTTAATGAATATGTTGATGTTTTGAAAGAGTGAGAGGGGAGACGAGTAGCAAGGAAAGAGGCCGGAGGGCATAAGTATACAGGAATTTCCTAATGAGTTTGGAACGAGACGGCTACTGAAACAGACAGAGGCGGACAGTCATTATATTTTGAGGGTGACCAGCAACTTCAAATTTGAGCCAGAAAAGTAGGGGATGTGAAATTCGACTTCATTTGAGTTCGAATTTCATCAACTAGGGGTCAGATGAACCCTTATCATTGTGTCCAATAATAATGTTTCATATTAATAAAAACGATGGAAATACTAAATACATGATATGCTGGATATTTGAGTAATATTGATGTAGCAAGAAATCTGGACTTGGTAAGACATGCTACGTGCTGGCTGCAAATGACCAATAGTTTCACAACCAATGCTATTCTTGGATTTCTGAGAAAATCAGATATGACGCTGTGGCGTACGTGACCATAAAAGGGCAAAATGCTGCGTACAAGGCAAGGAGTGAGAGAGAGGAGAATAGTCGTGACGTCAATATAAGGGCGGGATTTGTAAGGTCAGAGCTCCAACGCCAACTTATCTGACCAATAAGAAAACATGACGCCAGAACATAGCGTCAGTGTGTTTTGCGCGGCAATCGGATATAAAAAGATCTAGCGATCGGTTTGCTTGTTCGACGGCAGATTCGCGACCTGTGAGAAAATACAAGAATTTTGAGAGGTCACACATAATTATAGGCCCATTACTTAAAATATTGAGGAGCTGTTTTACTCCCACCATTGAAACTTTAGGCTTTCTGTATATATACAAATGTCTGAGATGAATCGGGGCACTCCTAATTATTCTTCGACAGTCATTTAAGACGTCCTTAAGACGATATGGTTTTAAAATTATAGTTGTGTGTCGGCAACGAAGTTGGAAATTTTCATAAATTGTGAGATGGCAATTAGCCATAGAATAGGGAAAGTCGACGATTCTGCATAGGACGATCTGAGGAAATAAAATACTTAGAACGCAGATAGAACAGTTTAAAAACTTTGATTTAATTGTGTTTTAACAGCAGCAAAATGTCGACCATGGAGAGAAGACAGCAAGCTTCATCCTCCATTACCATCAGTGTTATGGGCTAACGGCCTAATGATGGGAATTGACGAGGCGGGAGGCCTCTGGAAAGCAGTTTAAGTGATGAGTATTAAAAAATTGATTTATTGATTTTGGACGAGGGGAATCGCGAGAGATGTGTGGAACTTTGTATAGATTTTATTTGTGTGGTTTAATTTAAATTTCAGGGTTTGATTTCTTAACTGACATGCGTGTAGTAAATTTTGGCATTGCGTGACAATTATGTTGTACAGTAAATTTTGTAATTTAAATGTGGTCCATATGTATACGTAATTCTTATAGCGAAACGGCCGCATCGATTAACGTATCTATAAAAAGTGTAGCCATGAATGAGAACCTAGGAACGACAATGATAAATGGACTGATTTAATGATATGTTAAACTAATTACTACGTGGGGGGAATATTTGCATTTTGTTGCTTTGATAACTCGGGCTAGGACTGATCCTGTTATTAATTCTTTTTTGTCATTTGGACATGTTGTGTGTCATTATCTGAGAGGTGTGCTGATTAATGCTACGACGAGATCTTCGAGAAATGTGCCACGTGTTTTTGGGTGTAAGTGATGATGATGAGGAGAGGTAAAGCCTGTCCATGACTGCGATATCATTCCGGCAAACTA
Source organism: Meconema thalassinum (assembly GCA_946902985.2). Classification (NCBI taxonomy): domain Eukaryota; kingdom Metazoa; phylum Arthropoda; class Insecta; order Orthoptera; family Tettigoniidae; genus Meconema; species Meconema thalassinum. The sequence continues at coordinate 95,454,414 of OX336400.1, read as the reverse complement.
GTTATCCGTGGGGATAAGTTTGACCTGGGAATGTATTCTTAAAAATCCCTGAGAGGATGTTTTGAGATAATGTGTTATTTATTTGTACGCGTTTAACAGGTGGCGATTAGCAAAGGTGCTGTACGCTGGCTATGGGCCAGAATCTATATTTAGCATGGCACTAATTACTACTTGGGGGAAGAAATCAGCCACTCTCTCGGTGATGCGATAACAGGCCCGGTTGTCTCCAGCTCGTTATGACACGTTATGTTTGCTTTAAAGCCTAATGAGTTAAGGTTATTTTATTTGGTTTAATTTGGGAAGTTGCCATGTTGTCGATCCAAGTTTCTTTTATCATTACTACGATTTATTTGTTCATTGTTTTAAAACGCCAAACTTTCCGGCGTGAAAATTAAAAGTTGTATTTTGTTGTTGTTGGCTCTTATTTTCAAGGCCATTGTATTCATATAAATATAATTTGGCAACCGGCCAAACCTGTTCATGTCATGTTATGCCTTCCTAGTGTTTAAGGTATAAGTCGGTAATTCCGCAGCCCTTATTTTAAATAATACACACGTGTATTTGGTTGTGGTAATCTAAGGTTAGAGCATGTCAGTAGTGTATATAATTATGTAATTGTTGTTCCCACATTTCCGTAATTCGTCCTTCGCAGTACGGAGTCCGTTCCCGAACCAACTGTTTTGGTCGGAAACGAGCGCCCGTCAAAATGCTCATTACTTGAACTAGTCTTAAAACCCGTGTCGCTCATAAATATTGAATTTTTGTACTATTTATTTGTTTGTTATATTTGGATCTTGTGATCCGTTTTCTTTTGTTACTTTGACTTAAGTGACATTGCAGTCACTATGCTTGTTGACAGCTGTCATGCCATGTCGTCATGGTACGTCAGGCTGGTCAGTGTTAGATCTGTTCACGCGAGTGAACAATAAAAGGGTGGTTATAGTTTTCCTTTTTGATGTTTGATTCAGTTAATAAATTTCATTTGTTAGTAGATCCTGTTGTTTTTCTTGGCTTTATAATAATAATAAGTTAACCTTATGAACCCTGGAAGTTATGTTGATAGCAAAACCTCTAAATCACATTCACAAGAATCCATTACGACCCCGAAATTTTGAATCTTGTCGACATGCTATTTTCCAAAGGGTTTAGTATATGCCCTAAGATGTTTGCGCATGACGCCCTTCCACTCATTCACATTACGTTTGCGTTTTCTAGTTACATTTTAATGCTTTAAAACTCTCGTTGTCACAAGCAAAGAAATGTAGAGGATCGAAACGCGTAGCCCAATCCTAAATTTGCCCATTTAATTGTGATAATTAACTAATACATGTAATTTTTTTCAGGAGGGTGTTTACATATTTATAACTCGTACCCCGCCCAAATTATTGGGCACAATCGTGTTGACTGATTGAGAAGCAGCATAAGACAACAAACGAAGAACTATGTTCAGCCATCTTGTACTGGAGTTAGATCCTTATTCCGCACTAGATGGAAGTTCCCCACCCCCTAGCACCGCAACAAGTTCCGAATTCTTCCACATGACTACGCCACATTGCAGAAACGATCATATTGATCCTTATTCCAATGTAAAATCATTTTCGGGAAAATGACGGTTAGATCTCGTTTCGGCAGAGGCTTCAGTGGCGTAGTCGGTAGCATGCTGAGCTTCTATGCCCAAGATAGCGAATTCAAACCCGGCCGAAGGCGTCGGATTTTCTAAGAGCGTTAAAAATCCCTCAGTATGCCTTCCTTCGGAGGGGAAGTAAAGCCGGCGGTCCCATGTCATAGATTTATGGCATGTTAAAGAACCTTCCACTAATCGCACCTGTGTGAAGCTAAATTGGATAGGTTAAGAATGTAAACAACGCACTTAGGTTCCTATGTTCGTTGCCAAGGGCCAACTGCGGTGGTGTCTAGTAGCTAAGTTCTGAACTTGGCCGAGTAGTCGTTGACGGTGGAGCTTGGCGGCAAAAGTAGGAACTATTTGAAAAATTCTAAGTTGCAGTACTTAAATTAAAAAACAAACAAACAGATAACACACACTATTACAGTCATCACAATTAACACCGGTTATCAGACAGATTCTACACACACCCAAAGTACACGGGGCTACATGACCGCGTTGTCGCAGCCCCTAAACTTAAGAACCAACCAACCATCTCTTTTCGGCGCATCGCTTCATTTTAGTAAATTTTCTTAAGTAAGCTAGTAGGATCTTGAAAGACCCAATCGCTCATTCACGTGATTTTTTGACGAACCCAGCCAAGGGCTTAAATATCATCGACTATTCCGTGGTAAGAACATGCAACGTTGTGTGCACGTAGCGAGCACCTAACCTACAGAGCAACACCATACACCGTCCACCAGTGGCGGCTGGCGGATAATTATTCTGGGTGTTGCATTATTTTCATTAAGGGGGCGGGGTGGTAGGGTAAAAGACTGCTTGATATCACAGAAAGCTGTATTCAATTGCGCGGTAAAAACGAATGGACATCATTCAACACGATTGTCGCAGTTCATAAAACATCACATTGTCATCGGATTAAAGTTAGTCTACATGAAATCCTTCACGAGAACAAAACAACGTAAGCTACATACGAGGGCGAGAAAGAACCGCGAGTGTCACAAGTACGCTATTGACGGAGCATCTCGGCTCCCTTGTTGCAATCGGTGGGCAACGATCATCCGAGTTAACTGTTGGGATATGACTTACTATCCCATACCCTTCACTATTGAGATCTGGTCGGTGCTTGGGCCTGGCAACGACCAAACGCACGAGCGCTCCTAGACAGTTGGCGCGCTTCACTTTCTCAGACAGTTCACAGTAACTTACTACACTATTAGATTTCCTGAATTATTAGAGAACAAAATTCTGAATTCCTATACATATAAAAGAAAACGTGCAGTTTTATTACTAAAATAGTACATTATGCAACGAGCCTATAATGGCAATAATTAAGACACGAGTATGTTTATAAAACGAGCGTATGCGTAGACTCGTTGCATACGACTGTTTATGTTCGACGACAATTATTATAACTATTTTATGTTCGAACATAAATATTCATAAATATCTGTTGAGATTTCGCCAGTTTTATGTACTGAACAGAGCGCATGGGACACAGAGAATACCTTGTATTTGACCATGGCCTCCTCGATTACCCCACTATGACACCAGGCCACGCAGTGACATTTAAATTAGAAGGCATTGGAACTCAGCGCAGTTGCGATGCTGTCTTTACCTAATTGGTCAAACAGCTGTTTCTTGAGCTCTGATTGGTGGGAGAAACTGTATCATAATGAAAACTTGTACTATGATGAGCCTCATTATAGTACATTTTTCTGACATAGGCCTATAATATTTACATTTCAACATCGTTGAACATAAATATTATTACAGTATTAATTATGTTTCTTAAATAAATCTGGTCGTTGTGTAACACTGCAATTTTATTACCGGCCGCCTATGCCGTCCACTAACAAGAAGTTGCGGAAATACAGAGACTAAATGAGTTATAGATTCAGGAAGGATTCTGAGACGTATGAACAGCTGTTTGTCACAGCTGACGGAACCTATCACACATATCTCGCCACACTTTCACATGAACGTCACGCATGACTGAATGGACGCATCGTGGCTCCTCCCTGGCGAATAATACGCTGGCTATCTCACCAAAAGCTGACATTTGTGAATACTGAGCAGTGAGATTTCTCCTCGATCTTACATGGTCATGGTATTTTGATCAATCCAAAGGAGTGAAATCAAGACAGGGCTGAAGCTGGAAACTTCAAATTGCGACTCATTCATTGCGATGAACATACCACAGTTAACACGTAGTTCCGTGAAGACTTATATAGGCTATTTTCATACATCCTACTTACGTTTATAGCCTCTATCAACATACACATTTTCAGTTTGATTGCTGTAATAGATTCCTAGATACTGAGAACCGTATAAATATTTCGGATGGTCACCATGTTGGATTTTTATATATAGGGCTTAGAGTTATGTAATATTACATGACGATTATTGTATAGGTGAATTATTCAAACTTCAATCGCATGATGAAGACACAAGAAATAAAATCAAGATTTTAAAATTTCGCACATCCGCCATCTTGTGGTTATGAAAATAATTGAAATGAATTAGATGCCAGTGGGTTAAAATTTATATAAGCATATACCGTACCAAGTTTCACTGCGCTCAGATGGTTAAATTGCGAGAAACGTCGATTTGAATATCTAAATTTCGCGTCGCCGCCATGTTGGATTTGTGATCACCAGGTTATTGAACGTCCCATATGTGAACTTATGTTTATAGCCTCTATACACATACAAAATGCCAGCTTGATTGCTGTCATAGCTTAATAAATATTGAGAACCGTATAAGCATTTCGGATTGTCGCCCTGTTGGTTTTTAATATCTGTAGGCCAAAGAATTATATACTATTAGATGAGGATTATTGTGTACGTTTATCATTCAAACGTTGATTTCGATCGCAAGATTAGGACACAAGAAATTGAAATTTAATTTTGAAATTTCGCACAGCCGCCATCTTGAGGTTATGTAAACAATTGAACTAAATTACATGTCAGAGCATTGCAATTTGTATAGTCATTTGTTGTACCAAGTTTCACTGCGTTCGGATGATTAAATTGCGATAAAAGTCTATTTAAATGTTTCCACTTCCTTTGGCCGCCATGTTCGTCTTGTAGTTAACAGGTATTTCAAGCAAGTTGGGCTGCATACAATATTATTGCCCCCAGGGGCTCACATCTAGTGAGACGTGGGTTGGTGACCACGGGACCCCAGCTGAGTCCGGCATTGCTTCCACTTACTTGTGCCGGCTCCTCTAGGTCTTCTTTCCTGTCGACCTCTCTTGGTCAACTCTTGTTCTCTTCCGACTTCGACGGTATTAGGGTATCCGAGGCCTAGGGAGTCTCTTCCTTTCCCGCCTTAATTGGCCCTTGTCTCATCTTTCTTGATACCCTCCTTCTGCGAGGGGTCAGCCTTCTTTTTCTTTTCATGTTATCTCCTGCCTTCTGCCCAAGGCCCTCAATGAGGCAGGGTGTATGTAGCCCCACCACTTCTGGTGCACCCTGGATATTGCTACACCCTCAGGGGCTCACGACTGGTGAGTTCGGGAGTTGGCGAACCCGGTGGGTTCCTGAGATGGATCCGGTTTTCCCTCTTTTATCCGTTACCTCTGGGGCGGACCCCCTCCTCTTTCACTTTCCTATCGACCTTTCATGGCTCTCCTTCCTTCCAAGTCCCTCAATCTGCATTCTTCGAGGGTTGAGGGCATTTCTTTTCCTCCTGTCCTTTATTTGCCTTATTCTCCTTTTGTTTTCCATTTCTTCTTCTAGTATATAAGTTAGTAGTTAGTTTTAGTTTACTTTTCATTATCATCTTCACGATTAGGGGCCGATAACCTAGATGTTAGGCCCCTTAAAACAAAAATTATCATCTTCAGAAAATGCCTGCAGTGCGTTATTACCATACGGGATGCAAGCAGAGAAATATCGACCATCCTGATAACAACGCAATTAAATATTATTATTAGGAACAGCTGAGTCACCTGGTGTAAATAACGCTAAGGTGTATTAAAATAGAAATCTCTGTTTCGCGGACTTATAGCTTATAGGCCGTGTTCCAAGGACATTTTGTCGTCCTGACGTTTCACTGAATACTGCGTTCAGCATGTTCATAGGTTACATTAAGCGAGGTAAAACAAGTAACCATAAGATATATAAATAGTCAACAACCCACACATAGAGGCTACCATAGCAACGGCGTACCACATAAAAGTAATGCATCAAGGAGAGGGCTGCTCTTCTGTTGCATCTTCTCGTCTACGACGGTCAATGAGGGCAGGCTTGAGGGGATTAAGGACTGGAAACCAAGCTCTGTTCACACGTTCCGCTTCCTCCTTAAGATTGAAGCTGTTAGTATGCTTCAGGATTTCAATGGCCTCCTTTTGTAGCCTGGCATGATAAGACACCGTGGTGGACAGAACTTCGGTGTCTCCATATCTTATGTCGTGACCTGCGAGTAGCGAGTGTGCTGCAACAGTGGATTTATCTGTTTGTCCCAGCCGGCTGTGTCGTTCATGCTCCTTGATGCGAGTGGCAATACTTCTTTTCGTTGTTCCAATATATACTTGGCCACAATCACACGGGATTTTATAAACCCCTGCCGCGGTATGAGGATGTCGCTTATCTTTAGCGGACCTAAACATGTCCTTAATTTTTCGCGTAGGCCTGTGTATGTTTCACAAAACTCGAGCTCTTAAACTAGACGGAGTTAGAAGGTGCGGTTTGTACCAAAATCTTTCCAATCGTCTCAATAGTAGGGGAGCTTCTTGCATTTCGTGAAAAGTCATTGGAAATACATTTAAGTGCGTTTAAACAAATAGCCCGCATAACAGTAAAGCTGGGCGAGTGGTACCTAACTTATACACATGGAGCACTCACAAGTAACCTATGTTTAACTACTGAGGCTTTTAGAGACGCCCGGATGCTGGAAGTTTGCCCCGAAGGGGATCTTTAACGTGGCAGTAAATTTACTGACACGGCTCCCTCGCAATTGCGCACCCTGAAATGCCAACTGACTGCGCCAGGCTTCGATCCTGAAACCTTGGACACAGCAGGTGAGGACATTACCGCTGCACCGCGCAGCGAGTTCACAAGTAACCGATCGTAACAAATGAGCATTCAAAAAAAGAGTATTACCCACAACAGTGACGAATTGCACTCTGATTTCATAATTATTGACTACTAGCTATTTTACCCGGCGTTGCCCGGGGGTGTATTTACATGTTATAGAAAGATACATGCCAATGTATTTCGCAAGTATATTCACTTTGCCCCTAAGTGAGTTTAAAACATAGCTCTCCTGGGCTCTGACGTTAATCAAGTGCAATATTAACTCACTGTAAATCTCGGCGAAAGGTACTGTGGAGTACCATAACGTAGTAGAGAATGCATCAATAACAAAAAAAGGGCTGTATATGCACATTTCTCAAGGACCTAGTCTCACAATTACAGTACTTTCCTGATAGACTTTAATTTTGCTGTAATGGGAGTAATTTAGACGTCTTGTTCACATTGTTCTCTTTCATTTTTAAATTGTTGCATCCACCTTTTTGAAAAGAAACAATATTTACATTATTCAATGTTTGGAATATAAAATCATCATTCTGGAGTCAAATATACTTACGATTCTTAACCCCGCACAAACGGTCTGATTAATGAGAAATGGCTTATTCATGTACATAAGTCAATGTGTAGGCTACTATAGCTGCATATTAGGGAATAGTATTGCTGTATTTGCATGCCTATTATCTCATATTGGGCGGTTTTGGTGGCGTATTGATAGCATGCTGAGCTTCTATGCCCAAGGTCGCGGGTTCAAACCCGGCCGAAGTTATCTGATTTTTCAAGAGCGTTAAAATTCCTCAGTATGTAGGGGAAGTAAAGCCGGTGGGCCCATGTCATAGATTTATGCGATGTAAAAGAACCTTCCACTAACTACACTCGTGTGAAGGTAAAATTTGTAGGTTAAATTTGATTAACGCTATTAAGTCCCAACGTTCTCCGTCAGGTTCTGGTTGCAGTGGCATCTATTAGCCAGGTTTGCAGCTAGGTGTCGTTGACGGTAGCATTTGGTAGCAAAAGTAGGAACTACTTAAAACTGACTGGTTGCAGTCCTTACCTGAATTACAGATAACACACAATTAACACTGGTTATCAGGCAGACTCTACACTTATCCAAAGTACACGGAGCTGCAAGACCGCGTTGTCGCAGCCCCTAAACAGAGGAACCAACCAACCTATATCACATTGTGAAAATAAATGCAACAACGTATAATCCCAGTATAATGTCAAATAAGATGCATTGATTGAGAACACATTGAGCTTCTTTAGTCCCTAAAGTATTTCGTAAGATAAAAAATACTCGTATATTCTCTAAACCCATACCGTAATGATCTCTAAAATGCTATAGCGGAGTTCAGGGTGTTTAGATTTCGTGTTAACTACACCATTATACAATATCATTCGTCAGTAAGCACTGAAATGGCTAATACATGTACAAAGAACTGGACTCGTTTGTCGATAACCAAACTGTAGTCATGGCTAACGCTAGCCATAGTCAACACTTTATTTATATCATATTTGGTCAACAGTAATATCTTTGGATTGTCTCTGTCCGTTGCGGTACCTGGTGTCATTCTGTGTTACTGCCGCCACATCGGTCCAGGTGGCAAACTGTGTTACTACCGCCGCAGTTACTGTTTGGTCCTTATCATCCGAAATTTAATCACAAAGAAAATAATGCTACTTTAAGAACAATCTCCAAGAGTATGTCGAATGCAGGGTTTGCCAATGTATTTCTTTTTTAATTTCATTTCCCTATTACGACCCCTGTTAATAAAAGCGATACTGATTCAGATTTTTATTGCGTAAAGATTTCTAATATTTTTATCGTGCTTTAGATAACAAATGGTGCGGACACTGCCTGCTGGATCGCATCCCTCCTGGCTGCTTTAAACTGCCTGCCCATTAAACGTTTACACTTACAGTATTGGTTTATGCGTACATCCTAGTTTCCAAATATAGACACTAAGAGCTGCAGCAACCCACTGTGATCGCCCCCTTTTCAAGTCACTGTTACAGACATTTGTTTTGTATTGATGTTAATTGTGAAGTTGTGTTTTGTATTTTAATGGCGTAGCCTACTGCTGTGTGCGCTTTTGTAAATCAGAACAGAGCAAGTTTGAATGCCGAGGAATCTCATCTTATGAGTTACCATCGGACAATTCACCTGACTTATAAACACACACACTAATACAGCTATCACAATAAGACGGGTTATCAGACAAATTCAACACACAGCCAAGTACACGGGACTACATGAGCACGATGTTGCAAAGCCCCTAAAGTAATCAACAACCCATTCTCGGCGACCGGAGGCATTCCATTTCCCTGGCTTTTATTGCCCTTATTCTTTTCTTTTCAACTCGCCTAGTATGTAAGTTATGTATTTTTATTAGGCCTATCATCCGTATCGTATAATTACGGGCAAATGAGCTATACATTTCGCCCCTTGAAAACAATCACCTCCACCACCATGTATGTTTCGGTTTCCTGTAAGGGGGCGTGGTGGCGCAGCGGTCAAGCTGTATGCCTCTCACCAAGATGGACCGGGTTCGATTCCCGGTCAATGCATGTGAGATTTTCGAAGTGAAAAGCTATTTCCTGTGGTTCGGATTCCACGTAAAAAGGAGGTCCCGTGACTTATGATTTCGTGATTAATGGTCACGTTGAACTACAAGCTTCTTTTTTTTTTTTGCTTTCTTATACATTGAAAATTTGTCCGTAAGTACGTGCTGAATTAATATCATGTTCTTTATGCGATTGAATAACAAAATAACTAACTTAGTACCATGTTTTCGCGTTTTTTCAATCTCGATATTAAGCCTTCATTGTTAAAACGCCTTAAAAAGCCGCGGTAGGTTGGCGCTGCAACTTAACGGTTAATTAATATACAGTATATCCTGCATGCGTCTGAGTGTTGAATGAACACGCAGTTTTAAGCAGCCAGGAGAGATCGATTCAGCTGGCAGTGAAAATGCTGCGGCAATCACATTGGGTTGGTGCTGCAACTTATCTTATGTTGAATGAACAGGCAGTTTAAAGCAGCTTGGAGGGATGCGATCTAGCTGGCAGTGAGTGTAGCATGGCCTCCTACCGAGATAGATGGAAACTTGGTGGTCCCCATCTTGAGCTACTGTTGCCATGGAGATGGTCTTGCCATTACTTCATCAATTTATTCTAACTTTATTAGCCGTGCTCGAGTGCAAAAAGGCCGAAATCAGAACAAGTAGTTCCCTGAAGAACTATACAGCCTATTTTCAGATATCCTACTTATGTTAATTGCCTCTATCAACATACAAAATTTCAGTTCGATTGCTGTAATAGATTCGTAGATATTGAGTACCGACTAAATATTTCGGATTGTCGCCATGTTGGATTTTATATATGTAGGTCCTAGAGTTATGCAATGTTACATGAAGATTATTGTGTACGTGTAGCATTCAAACGTCAATCGCATGATTAGGTTACAAGAAGTAACAAGAGGATTTTAAAATTTCGCACAGCTGCCATCTTGGTGGTTATGGAAACAATTGAAATAAATTAGATGCCAGTGGATTAACATTCGTATGAGGATTTACTGAACCAAGTTTCACTGCAATAGGATGGTTAAGTTGCGAGAAACGTCCATGTGAATGTTTATATTTCGCGTCACTGCCATGTTGGATTTGTGATCACAAGGTTATTTAAAGTCCTATAGGTCAACTTAAGTTCATAGCTCCTTTGAACATTAAAACATTCAGTTTGATTGCTATAATAGATTCGTAGATATTCAGAGTAGTGTGAATATTTCGGATGGTCACCATGTTGGATTGTTAAATGTATAGGCCATAGAGTCATATACCATTAAAGGAAAATTATTGCGTAGGTTCATTATTCAACCTTTCACTTCGATCGCTTGATTTCGACACAAGAAATAAAAACTTAATTTTTAAATTCGCACAGCCGCCATCTTGAGGTTATGTAAACAATTGAACTAAACTAGATACCAGTGCATTACAATATGTATAAACATTTCTTGTACCAGATTTCATTGCGTTTGTAACAATAAATCGCGAGAAAGGTCTATTTAAAACTTTCAAATTCGCTTGGCCGCCATGTTCCTTTTGTAGTTAACCGCTTTTGGAAAGTCTTATAAATGAACTTCCAGTAGTGCCCTCTATCTCCGTACAAAATTTAAGGGTGATTCAGCTAATAGTTTCAGAGATATAGAATGCCGGTGAAATATTACGCACATCCGCCATCTTGTGGTTATGTATACAATTGAACCAAATTAGATGTCGGTGCATTGCAATGTGAATAAACATATACTGTACCAAGTTTTATTGCGTTTGGTTGGTTAAATCGCGAGAAACGTCTAATTGAAAGTCGCAAATTCGCGTGGCCGCCATGTTGGTTTTGTAGTTACCAGGTTTTCAAAAGTCACATAGGTGAACGTCTAGTAGTTCCCTTTATCACCGTAATATATTCCAGGGTGATATGGTAATAATTTCGGAGATATTGAATGCTGGTAAAATATTTCGCACAGCCGCCATGTTGGATTGGTGAGACGTAACAAAATTTGAAGGGCACGGTCGAGGTCGCCCGGAATAGTGCTATGAACTTACCGAGTTTCATTGAAATCGCTCCAGCCGTTTAGAATTTATTAGGGGACACACGCACACACACACACACACTCGCACACACAAACGGACAAAGGTGATCTCATAAGCCTATTTTTTCAAAATTGAAAATAGGCTAAAAAATGAGAAGGACTATTGAAAATTCATATAGCCAGCGGTTTAATCTGGGTCCTGAACTATGTGTATGCAAAATTTGGTTGCGATTGTTGGAACGGTGTACATTTGTATACGGAACAAATATACCCACATACATACATACAAACATACATACCCACATACAGATTTGTTTATAAAGTGCCTTTAAACAAATAAACAAGACGATAGCCCCTGCCAGAACTGTGTCACTTCGAGCCCGCATAACAGTAAAGCCGGGCGAGTGGTTTATGCACCTGCGAGAGCTCTCGCTAGTTATTAACATTAATATTATTATTATTATTATTTTAGAAATAAGAAGGGAATAAGGAAGGGAAGGAGTTTGTAGTTTTACGTGACCGTTAATCTCGCGATTATGAGCCAGGGGCCTCCTTTTTAGCTTATTTTCATTTATGAAAAACATAGGCTTATGAGATCACATTTTGTCTGTGTGTCCGTGTGTACGTGTGTGTATGATGGAGTGTGTGATGGTGTGTGTCCCCTCTAATAACTTCTAAACGGCTGGAGCAATTTCAATGAAACTCGGGAAGTTCATAGCAGTATTCCGGAAGACTCCGACCGTGCCCTTCAAATTTTGTTACGTCTCACCAATCCAACATGGCGGCTGTGCGAAATATTTCACCAGCATTCAATATCTCCGAAACTATTACCGATATCACCCTGGGATATTTTACGGTGATCAAGGGAACTACTTGAAGTTCACCTATGTGACTTTTGAAAACCTGGTAACTACAAAACCAACATGGCGACCAAGCGAAGTTGCGCCTTTTAAATATACGTTTCTCGCGATTTAACTAACCAAACGCAATAAAACTTGGTACAGTATATGTTTATAGACATTGTAATGCACCGACATCTAACTTCGTTCAATTGTTTAAATAACCTCAAGATGGCGGCTGTGTGAAATATTTATCCGGCATTCTATATTTCTGTAACTATTGGCGGTATCACCCTGAAATTTTGAACAGATTTAAAGGGCACTACTGGAAATTCATCTATGAGACTTTCAAAAACCGGTTAACTACAATACGAATATGGCGGCCAAGCGAAGTTGAATATTTTAAATAGATTTTCTAGCGATTTAATGATCCAAACGCAATGAAACTTGGTACAGGAAATGTTTATACACATTGTAATGCACTGGTATATAATTTAGTTCAATTGTTTACATAACCTCAAGATGGTGGCTGTGCGAATTTTAAAATTAAGTTTTTATTTCTTGAGTCGTAGTCATGCGATCGAAGTGGAAGTTTGAATATGAATCTACGCAATAATTTTCCTTTAATGGTGCTTGACTCCATGGCCTATACATATAACAATCCAACATGGCGACCATCCGAAATATTTAGATGGATCTCAATATCTACGAATCTATTACAGCAATCAAACTGAATGTTTTAATGTTCATAGGGACTATTAACATAAGATCACCTATAGGACTTTCAATAACCTGGTGATCACAAATCCAACATGGCGGCGACGCGAAGTATAAATATTCACATGGTCGTTTCCCGCAATTTAACCATCTGAGTGCAGTGACACTTGGTACAGTAAATCCTTATACATATGTTAATCCACTGGCATTTCATTTTATCATTTCAAATGATCTTGTCGACTTCATCGTTATGCTTGGGTCCAACGTTATGCGTTACTGTTACGGTTACGGCGTGTATGACGTCATCATGTTGTTCAGTGCATATGCACCGAGTCTGAGTTTACTCCTGGGAGACGGCGAGTACGTGACGTCAGACAGGAAAACAGGGTGACTCCTAAAGCGGTGTACAAGATGTCACACAAGAATACAGGGTGACTCCTAAAGAGGTGCACAAGATGTCACACAAGAATACAGGGTGACTCCTAAAGAGATATACAAGACGTCATATAAGAATACAGGGTGACTCCTAAAGAGATATACAAGACGTCATATAAGAATACAGGATGACTCCTAAAGAGGTGTACAAAATGTCATACAAGAATACAGGGTGACTCCTAAAGAGATGTACAAGATGTCACACAAGAATACAGGGTGACTCCTAAAGAGGTGTACACGATGTCAGACAGGAATACAGGGTGACTCCTAAAGAGGTGTACACGATGTCACACAAGAATACAGGGTGACTCCTAAAGAGGTGTACACGATGTCAGACAGGAATACAGGGTGACTCCTAAAGAGGTGTACAAGATGTCACACAAGAATACAGGGTGACTCCTAAAGAGGTGTACAAGATGTCACACAAGAATACAGGGTGACTCCTAAAGAGGTATACAAGATGTCACACAAGCATACAGGGTGACTCCTAAAGAGGTGTACAAGATGCCAGATAAGAATACAGGGTGACTCCTAAAGAGGTGTACACGGTGTCAGACAGGAATACAGGGTGACTCCTAAAGAGGTGTACAAATTTCACAGAAGAATACAGGGTGACTCCTAAAGAGGTATACAAGAAGCCAGATAAGAATACAGGGTGACTCCGAAAGGGATATACAAGACGTCAGATAAGAATACAGGGTGACTCCTAAAGAGGTGTACAAGATGTCACACAAGAATACAGGGTGACTCCTAAAGAGGTGTACAAGATGTCACACAAGAATACAGGGTGACTCCTAAAGAGGTATACAAGATGTCACACAAGCATACAGGGTGACTCCTAAAGAGGTGTACAAGATGCCAGATAAGAATACAGGGTGACTCCTAAAGAGGTGTACACGGTGTCAGACAGGAATACAGGGTGACTCCTAAAGAGGTGTACAAATTTCACAGAAGAATACAGGGTGACTCCTAAAGAGGTATACAAGAAGCCAGATAAGAATACAGGGTGACTCCTAAAGGGATATACAAGACGTCAGACAGGAATACAGGGTGACTCCTAAAGAGATATACAAGACGTCAGACAGGAATACAGGGTGACTCCTAAAGAGGTGTACAAGATGTCACACAAGAATACAGGGTGACTCCTAAAGAGGTGTACACGGTGTCAGACAGGAATACAGGGTGACTCCTAAAGAGGTGTACAAATGTCACAGAAGAATACAGGGTGACTCCTAAGGAGATGTACAAGATGTCACACAAGAATACAAGGTGACTTCTAAACTGATATACAAGATGCCAGATATGAATACAGGGTGTCTCCTAAAGAGGTGTGCAGGATGTCAGAGCAAAATACAGGGTGTCACTTAACGAGGTGTACAGTATGTTAGATTCAATTCAAATACAGGGTGACCTTTAAAGAGGATTGTAAGATATCAGATTCAAATAATGGGTGACCCTTAAAGAATTGTAAAATATGTCAGACTCAAATACAGGGTGACCCTTAAAGAGGTGCCCGCGCGGGAAGCCTACGTTAATGGGTAATGGAGTCTGTTGAAAGAGTCCTGGGGTTTCGAGCGAAGCGAGAAGCCCTCCTGAGCCTTTCTAACATGTGTAGCATTTGTAGCATGCATCATTTGAAATTATATAAAGTATAGTCTCTCAGACTGACTGTATCTTTTTTTCAATTGATTCCATAACCACAAGATGGCAGCTGTGCGAAATTTTAAAATCACTTTTTTACTTCTTGTGTCCTAATCATGCGATTGAAGTTTGAATACTACGCATACACAATAATCTTCATGTAACAGTACATTACTCTAAGACCTACATATATAAAAATCCAACATGTTGACCATCCGCAATATTTAGTCTGTTCTCAATATCTCCGAATCTATTACAGCAATCAAACTTAAATTTTGTATGTTGATAGAGGCAATTAACAGAAATAGGATAAGTGAAAATAGGCTGTATAGTTCTTCACGGTACTACTTGTATCACGTGGAATCCAAACCTTAGGAAATGACATTTCACTTCGAAAAACTCACATGCATTGACCGGGAATCGAACCCGGTTCGTCTTGGTGAGAGGCAAGCAACTTGGCTGCTGCGCCACTACGCCCCCTAGAAATAAGGGATGTGAACAGTTTCATGAGAACTATTTTGTCGCGTCCTATAAATTATGATTGTGACACTTGAGTTGTATCCATCGACAGGTGACCGCCAACTTTATCTGAATGTCAAAGGTTAAACTTGACCTATCATAATAGAATCAATCTACTTTCACCGCGAGTGTGTTGTGCGTGGAAAGCATAACGCACCTTGTGTAGCTTATGTGTAAGGACATAGTGGGCAGGTCTGATTTCTCGGCCTGTGAGAGAGTTAATGCCAGGGGGGGATCTGCGTGACCACCAGCCTGCCAAACAGAAGAAAGCGACTTGTATATAAACTGGATGAACTCTCTCACCCCAAGTTCATTCACTATATCACAGTGATCCAGACACATCAAACTAGACACCAACATGAAGATAATATCTGTGAGTAGTGTCGCTTGTGAACAACAGTACTGCATGGTTTCTTGAATCAGAAGAACCCGAGGGTTCTGGAGAAAAATTGACAACTTGTGTGGTTTAGTCGGTTGATTGCTCAGTTTCAGGGCTACGACAACGCGGACATGTAGCCCCGTGTACTTTGGGTGTGTGTAGAATCTGTCTGATAACCGGTGTTAATTGTGATAGCTGTATTAGTGTGTGTTATTTGTTTGTAATTCAAGTAAGGACTGCAAACATTCGATTGCTCTTAAAAATCAAACAACTTCGGCCAGGTTTGAACCCGCGATCTTGGACATAGAAGTTCAGCATGCTACCAAATACGCCACCGAAGCCGCCTTGTGTGGTTTATATAAAAAAAAACATAATATTTCTACGTGTGTAGCCAATTTTTATGTTGTTGCTTATTATAGGGGTTGCGACTTCATATAGCCCCGTGTATTAGTGTGTGTGTGTTGAATTTGTATGATAACCTGTGTTATTGTGATCGATATGCCAGTGTGTGATTATGTGTAAATTGGGGATAGGATTGGGAAGGAAGCGGCCGTGGAATTAAGTTCGAAAACATTCCAGCAGAGTTCGTCTGATAACCTGTGTCATTGTGTGATGCAGCGGTTGCCAACCTTTTTTCCCTCTCGTACCTGTTTATACATAAGGCGGCTTCGGTGGCGTAGTTGGTAGCATGCTGAGCTTCTATGTCCAAGATCGCGGGTTCAAACCTGGCCGAAGCCGTCGGATTCTTTAAGAGCGTTAACAATCCCTCAGTATGCCTTCCTTCGGAGGGGAGTAAAGCCAGCGGTCCCATGTCATAGATTTATGGCATGTTAAAGAACCTTCCACTAATTACACCTGTGTGAAGCTAAATTGTATAGGTTAAGAATGTAAACAACGCTCTTAGGTTGCTACGTTCGTTGCCAAGAGTCGACTGCGGTGACGTCTTGTAGCTGAGTTCTGAACTAGGCCTAGTAGTCGTTGACGGTGGCGTTTGGCGACAAAAGTAGGAACTATTTGAAAAATTCAAGGTTGCAGTCCTTACTTGAATAAAAGAAACAGATACACACACTAATACAGTCATCACAATTAACACCGGTTATCAGACAGATTCTACACACATCCAAAGTACACGGGGCTACACGACCGCGTTGTCGCAGCCTCTAAACTAAGGAACCAACCATCCAATCTTTATAACTTACATATTTATCTAAAATAATACTCCCTAAGAAGAAAACTTCTAAAACTTAAATTTTTTCGGGCAAAATGTAAGCTACATAACTTAATAAAACATTAATAATAAAAAGTATCTTACAACTATTTATAACTAAAACAGGATCTTGTAGCTCCCCATTGCAGGCGAGGAGCGTGGCTTAACTCTCAGCTACGCTGCTGGATGAAAAGCTCCAAACGCTGTGCTTCAGGTATAATCTTGGTTATTCTACGAAATACACCGTACTCTAGATTGCCGTCATTTCTGGTAAACGACAGTTCTTTTGGGCGTGTTGCTGGAACATAATTTTCTGAATCAGTCACTTGAGAAAGTCCACAGTTGATGAGCGTAGCAATTAACTCAATATACACAACCAGGGCGGGCAGTTTATGTTCAGTGAGCATGACAGTTGCTTTTGTTTGCTCCGAACTAACTTTCACTGCTAATATCCAGAAGAAAACGCCTTTGCTTTTGTTACTTCATTTAAGTTGTCTATGAAAGAAAACACTTATTAGTCTCCCAACAAAATTAATTTGGGCGGGGAATAACAATTATTCATCACATTAACTAACCTGTAACAAGTAGTTCCGTGATGAACTAAAGAGCCTACTTTTCTTAAAAGTATAGAGACCATATATCAACAGTTGGCAGACCTGGCGACTCTAAATGTATACCTAGTTCCATGCACATGTAAAATTTGGTTGAGGTCCAATAGATTGTATGCGCGTTACATGTATTTGGATATTTAATTTATCAGCATGCGTAAAATCAGGTTGCCGACACCGCCATAAGGGGATGCTAAAACTTAAATTGAAGTATTATGATCTAAATTTGCATTGTTTAGAACTGTTAGCTTGCATACTTTCCTATTTATTGAGATTAGGATAAACATGTATAGATTCCTTTTTTTAAGTTGGCAGCCCTGTTAACACCAAAGAGAAATACATATTAATATCTGATCTGGTGCGCAAATCGCATACCAAATTTGGTTAAAATCCAATAGATAGTATGGAAGTTACATGCATTTAAAGATTGGACCTATCAGCAAGCATAGAATCATGTTGGCAACACTTTCATGCATGGGCTCCTGTAAATTAGTCTGATGTAATATTATTTATATGTGTGTCAATTTTGGAACAATGCCCATGCATATCTTTCGAGATGTCCAACATAGACCTTAATTTTCAATTGTAATTTTTGAGCAGTTGGTAGCACTGATGTTATTTTCAAATATTACCGTGAGATATTCAGGTATATGTCTTTACTCACACCAAATTTGGTTTTGATAGCTGCAGCTGTTTAGGAGTTGACAGACAGACACACATTTGCTCAGATCGATCTCATAAGTCAACTTTTCCCTAATTTTTACAAAATGTGAAAAATAGGCTGAAAGAAAACACGTATTACAGAGGTGTGCAAATTATAGACTCAACGCCAGTTTTTTATACTTTTAATGATTTAATGCCTAAATATGCTTACAAGGCGCTGAAATTATTTGAAATACTTAACTAACCCTCTTAATTACATTTTATTAGAAGAAAATTATAGTAAAATGATTTTATAGAATTTCCATTAAAAGAGGAGCCTTGTTAATGCAAAATGCCACACGTTTCGTTTTGATTAACGTATTCTACTTTTCGTGTGAATTTAGAGCTGAGGAACTCAAATTCCTTTTTACTGATCATCCACTCTTAAACTATTCAAAGCTTTGTGGACCATGGTTTGAATTCACCTGACTTAGAGGGTCAATGAAACGAGAGAGAACGGACCCAGCTCAGATATCCCTTGGAATACTCTATTCTTAAAATTTCCAGAAGCTATTCCTAATGGGAAAAGTTATAAGTCTACATGGGAGAAAACAGTAGTGGGATAAACGATGTTAGCAGTTGGTCAATAAAATGATTATGACTGAATTAAATTCATTATTTGATTCTACTAATTTACATCCCCCCCACCTCCCCCCTGTATATACACTTTTCTAACTAAGAGGTTTAATTGTCTGACAATGTTTCGTTCGTTATGCGAACATCATAAGATCGTATCTATTTAGGGCTTTTAAAACTTGTAAATAACACCTATGTAGAACAATATCGCTGAAAGATTCACCATCACCATTTTCAGTGATATTTTTTTGGTGGAAGTATTAATATTTCTGAAAACCAAATATTACCTCTTCACCTCCTTGATCTATAATATAATAAAATATAATTGAAATTAAACATTTTAAAACTATGATAGTAAAAAATATAATTAAAATAAATACGGTTGTAAAATTTAAAATAAACAAGCTTATCAAAGTGGAAATTATAATAATTTTATAATCTTACTTTTAAAGACTATAAAAATAATTTGAAAATTCAAATTTTAAAAATAAATGTTGTTGTTTGAGTCTTCAGTCTTTTGACTGGTTTGATGCAGCTATCCATACCTCCCTATCCTGAGCTAATCGTTTCATCTCTACATAGCTACCACACCCTACGTCCGAGGCGATCTGTTTAACATATTCTAACCTTGGTCTACCCCTACAGTTCTTGTCCTCGATCCTTCCTTCCATAATTAAGCTTGCTATTCCTGAGTGCCTTAGTATGTGTCCTACCAACCTATCTCTTCTCATCATTAGCAGTTGCCAGAAACATCTCTCCTCTCCCACTAGTCTTAATACCTCTTCGTTTGTAACCCTATCTACCCATCTGTTCTTCATCATTCTCCTGTAACACCACATTTCAAACTCTTCAATTCTCCTCTTTTCTGCTGCACCAATTGTCCAAGTTTCACTTCCATAGAGCGCCACGCAACAGACAAAGGCCTTCAAAAATGACTCCCTAACACCTAAATCTAAATTCCATGTCAACAGATTCCTTTTCTGTAGAAATGCTTTCCTTCTGAGCTAACCTACCTTTTATATCCTCTTTGCTTCGTCCAACACTTGTTATTTTGCTTCCTAAGTAACAGGAGTCTCCTACTTTCTTTAGATTTTCACCTGCCAATTTGATGTCCATAGAGGATTCTGATTTATTTCGGCTGCATTCCAATATTTTTGTTTTACATTTATTAATTTTCATCATGAATTCTTTCCTCAAGACGGAGTCTATACCAAAAACTCATTCAAATCCTCAGGCGTGTCGGCCTAGATGACTATGTCATCGGCAAATCTCTGAGTTGAAATTATTTCTCCTTGAATCTTCACTCTCACTTTAAATTTTTCTCCAATATCCTTCATTACTTGTTCAATGTAAAGATTGAAAAGTATGGGTGATAAGTTGCAGCCTTGCCTTACACCTTTCTGAATACCAGCTTCTCTCTCATGTCCTTCAGCTCGAATGACTGGTTTCTGTATAGATTGTAGATCACCCTCCTATCCCTGTACTTTATTCCAATAGTTTTCAAAATGTCAAACAATTTAGTCCAATCAACGTTATCAAAAGCATTTTCTAAGTCTACAAATGCCATGAACGTTCTCTTATCTTTCCTTATTCTATCTTCCAAAATCAGCCTAAGACTTAGTACAGCTTCCCTTGTTGCTACATTTTTCCTGAAACCAAACTGGTCTTCACCCAACTCCGTTTCTATCTGGCTTTCCTTCCTCTTGTAAATTATGCTAGACAGGATCTTTGAATCATTAGTAATCAAGCTGATTGTACGGTAATCTTCACATCTGTCAGCTCCCACTTTCTTCGGTATAGGGATGATAACATTCTTCTTGAAATCAGAGGGTACCTCACCTGTCTCATAAATCCTACACACCACGTGAAATAACCTGATCAGACGTTCATTTCCTATGCAGCGTAGCAACTCAATCGGTATATCATCTATGCCTGGTGCTTTGTTCGTGCTTAAGTCTTCCAATGCTCTGTCAAATTCTGATCTCAATATTTAATCTCCTTTTGCATCCTCATCAATTTCCTCCTCCCTTTCCATTACATGAAGCTTTCCATCTCTCAAACTTTTCTTCCCTACGTGTTAGAGGCTTTCCATTTGTGTCCTTAATATTACAGCACTTAGTCTTCATTTCCCCAAAAGTATTCTTAATCCTTCGATAAGCTGTGTCTACTGTTTTAAAATTAAAATTACAAAATACACCAACTCTATGTATTGTGTATTTCTATGTTCCAGTTGGCCGTAGTTCTAACCGTTGTCTGCACAGTGTCAGCTTCTGCGGACATCAAGTTCAAGAGAGGTCTAGCTGGCGTAGGCTTGGCAGGGTATGGCTTCCCTGCGACCTTGCCAGCAAGTGCTGGAGTTGCCCCACATCCTTCCTTTCTCACCACTAACCCTTTAACTGCAGCAGTTCCCGCCGTGGGATCTCTAGTATCCCCTAGAGGCAGCTATTTCCCCTCACACCACGTTCCTTCCATAGCCTTTGCTGCAGCGCCTTACCTCGCCAAACCAGCCTATGCCACCTCAGCCTACGCACCGGCTTTTGCTGCGCCAGCTTATTCCATGCATGCTTACGCACCGGCTCTTGCAGCAGCTGCTGCTCACGCGACACCTGTGTACTCAGGACATGCTGCGCATGCTGGGATTCCAGCACACCACGCCCCAGCCGCCACCATCCCTGCTGCTCATACCCCAGCTGCCTTTGCTGCGCACGCTCCAGCTGCCTTTGCTGCACATCACGCACCAGCTGCCTACGCGCATGCGCCAGCTCACTTATCTGCGCATGCGCCAGCTGCCTTCGCTGCGCACCACGCTCCAGCTGCCTACGCGCATGCGCCAGCTGCCTTCGCTGCGCACCACGCTCCAGCAGCCTTCGCTGGCCATCCTCATGCTACACTTGCTGCCAGAGCTCCGTTTGGTTTAGGATACTTAGGCTGAAGTATCCTGCAATAAATTTACTTCAAACCATCAACAAAATACTGCGCCAAATAAAGTACAGTCAGTTCGTCAAAATGACGCCTGAGGTAACTAAGTACCAAGAGAAATTCTTGGTGACATTTTTCACTTTTCATTAACGCAATAGAAGAGGCAAAACGGTAGCAAAAGATGATCATAGAAATGCATGAAAATCAATTACATGCAGTAATTCCATGAATAAATAATTACATATGTGTGCGCATTAATTTTATATCATTAACTAATTATTTCCTTTCGTGGGACAGATGATCTTGCTGTTCTGCTCCTTAAAACAACAATCATCATCATCATCGTCATCATCATCATCATCATCATCATCATCATCATCATCATCATCATCATCATCATCATCGCTTTTGTTTTAAGATAGTTTTTAAACTCTTTCGTATCCATGGCAATAACGTTCCTTTAAATTCAAAATACCGTATTAAAAATATCTATTATCTGAAGTCAATATGTCAAGATAAAGGTTTCAGGTGCAATTGCAGAAACTTCTTCGTGGTTTTGCTCGTAGCCTTTTTAATATAAGAGATGAGAACGTTCTATTGAAGCTATAGCGGGATTTATGGGTGCTAGTTCAGAAGTTATAGCAAATGAAAACGAAATGAATTGATCTCCTTAGGAATTATTTTAACACTGAGAGCAGAACGTTACGAAGAAAATTTGCCCAACACATATTTTACTAGACTAAAAAACCCACCACTGGGTGCATCAATCAAAGCCTGGTTTCTAAGTTCCTGAATTACGGAGGAACCTAATAAGGCTACTTTAACTATTTTATGAAGTTAATCAACGACGGAAGGCTTCTACATACTATCACTAAAATTTAGTTTCTTTTCATCACTCTTCTGCACCTCACCGTCGGTCGGCCGTCTTTGAAATATATTTCCGCGGTTTCCATTTTTCTACTCCAGGCAAATGCTGGGATGGGACGGTTCCTTCTAATACAGCACTTCACGGTAATTTCCTTCCAACTCCTTTTATTTCATTCATCTTCATTCATTTAATTTCTCCATAACTCCCCTCATGACACTGGCGTCAGATGGGCAACGGGCAGCATAAATCATTGACTTACAGAAATTCCTCTCACCTCATTCCCGTCAATTGATAAGGCAACAATGACAAATGGCTTCAAGCCTTTCTATAATCCCCGTCCTCATAGAACCAGGGATGTTAAGAGCGTAGTCATACACCCTTCCACATGCATGCCACTTTGTATAGCCACATTAACACAACATTGTATTGCACATGCATTTCTATCCTTTACTGACCTTTATCCGTCTTAAAGATGTGGTAATCTAAAGGTTTTTTTTGCCATGTAATTTCAATCCTGTACACTTCATAACATTTCTTCCTTGAGTTAGCTTATGGTGCGGAAATTACTAGGGTCATAAGCAGATGTTAAGTAAATATTCTTCCCCTTTGTAATATATTTCTTTAAAATCCTATGAGGAAAATAATAATTAAGACAACATGATTCTTTGGATTTCTTTGATATTTCTTCTTTTACTTGAAGTATTAACAAAAAATACTAAATAAATGTAATTTTATTTTTCGATCAGCCATTTCCAGTATTTCACGAATTTGCGAGGCATTTTTCACAGGTAATCCATACTCTTGAATTTATAATTGACTAGCTATTGAAGCCCTATGTGTTTTCTGATTTTTGGGTTTAATCAAACCTCCCCCAAGCGATGGTTTAAGACTTTGGAAGGAGGCGGCATTTTAGGTAGCCTACTTGGAATTAAGTGAAAATCTAAGAAAAGCCAGTTCTACTTCGATGTACTGTATTCAGCTTATCCTGTTTCAACCATCACGCCAGGATATTAAATCTCTCACGGCAATGCCGGAAATCGTGGAAAAGTGGAAAACAAAATCAAAATATTTGAATATAAAATGTTAGTTTTCATTTTGTATTGCCATTGATATTGCTGAAAGATCTGAAGAGTCGACAACTGTATCATCATCATTATTTTCAGAGTAATCGACGAATAAGACTCGAAAATTAATACCACTTCATGAGGCTCTGTTGAATGTTTATTTAATGTTACATGTAAATTACAATAATTCAATCTACCGTAAATTTTCCAGTAATCTTTAGCTCAAAGAGCTTTTTCTCCTTTAATTCAAAATTCCTATTTTTGTATAGTTTTTAAATCGTGAAATTTCGTTCGTTATTATATTAATTTAATTTTCTATTCTATTACAGTAGAAATTCTGTCATATTTAGGTTTCAACCTATACATCATTAAACAATCAAATTTCATTCTTTGACTGTGTCAGCTTGATGTTCCGCTCATTAAAACAACCATCATTATCACCATCATTAACAGACTATCATCCTTTTTTGAGTGCCATATCAGGGAAATCGTGATCTCGATTATCATTCATTACAGCTTCAATATCAACTACCTTGATTTCATGCTTAGACTTTGATCATTAAGACTACGGTGCTACTGTTAATGGAATGAATTTGAATCAATAATAATATCAATCATTTAAAATCATATTTGCAACATTTTCATATGCACACTACGTTCTTTTACACAAAATGTATATTCATCTCGAGTATTGTTATCTCAGTCTTTTAAAAATAGAAACACGGGATTACTTAAGACCTCAGCATTTCCTATCTGTGTTTTGTCCAAATGTATTAGAATAACTAAATGATTGTTACTACTAGTATGTAAAGAATGTATATTTATTTAAGAAACATTGTTGAACTTTAGAAAAAATGTAATAAAAAGTTCAAGATGCCATACTCTTCTTTATGATCTGTCATTACATCCTATTTCCATGTAACCTACTGATGATGAAAACTCGCTGGAAAGGTAGCGGGGAAGCGTCGATTGATTAATTCATATGGACCATTATTTGTACATGTTACGGGGTTCAGAATCCTGAAAATCTACAAAATTAAAAATTTCATTTTTAAGTCATAAATTTCCATAATTTTATACCAGACATTTTGATATTATTAGTGGTTAACAATTATGTAAATAAATAAAATCTTTACTTACTTTCTGGGTATGAAAACCAAAGGAGCATAGATAGTTCACAGAGGTAGAAAAGGAATTAAAAGACGTGGGGTTTACATAAAACGATATTCGGATTCGTACGCCCCTTAAGATGAAACTAAAGGAACACCTGAGTTTAAAAAAACCTAACAACAGGCAAGACGTGGACTGAAACCAGTCAGCTGCAGCATCGAGAATACATGAGGCGTTACTGGGCGAATGTTAAAGCTCAAAGAACAGAACTTGGGCCATAGCTGGCCGAGGAAGAAGAATAAATAAATAAATAAATAAATAAATAAATAAATAAATAAATAAATAAATAAGTAAATAAATAAATAAATAAATTTATAAATAAATAAATAAACAAATAAATAAATAAATAAATAAACAAACAAATAAATAAATAAATAAATAAACAAATAAATAAATAAATAAACAAATAAATAAATAAATAAACAAATAAATAAATAAATAAACAAATAAATAAATAAATAAACAAATAAATAAATAAATAAATAAATAAATAAATAAACAAATAAATAAATAAATAAATAAAAAATAAATAAATAAATAAACAAATAAATAAATAAATAAATAAATAAATAAACAAATAAATAAATAAACACATAAATAAATAAATAAATAAATAAATAAACAAATAAATAAATAAATAAATAAATAAACAAATAAATAAATAAATAAATAAACAAATAAATAAATAAATACATTAATTAATTAATTAATTAATAAACAAATAAATAAATGGAGAAAAGGGCAAATGGAACAAGAAGTTCCGTAACGAACTAAAGAGCCTACTTTTCTTAAAATTTAAGATCTATGCCAATGATTAATCTATATGGATCTATCTAGAATAATTACGAAATTAAGTTGGTAATATCGAAATTTCTAATTAGTTCGAAATACTGTATAACTGGCATACTGTAGCCTAATAGAGAACTACAGTTGGCAGCCCTGGTGACTGAATATATTCTTAGTTCCATCTCTTAAGGTACAGAATACAAAATTTGGTTGAAGTCCAATGGATAGCATGGACGTTACATGCAGTTAAACATTGGATCTAACAGCGCGCGTAAAATCATGTTGGCAACAATGACATACATGTATTGGTCAGAAATAATCTGAAATAATATGATCTATTGTTGTGTCAATTTTGAATAAAATCCATTAGTTAGTATAGAAGTTTCATGCATTTTAAAATTGGATCTATCAGCAGGCTTAGAATCATGTTGGCAGCACTGACGTATATTAGTTACTCGAAATTAATCTAGAATGCCAGGTACTATACGTGTGCAAAGTTTAGAGCTATTGGCTTGCATACTTTCTGATATATTGATATTAGGGTAACAAAAATAGAGACAGTATTTACTAACAGTTGGCAGCCCTGGTTACTCTTAAGAATCGGCATATACATATCTGTTATGTACACATAGCACACACGAAATTTGGTTGAAATCCAAATGATAGTATAGAAGTTACATATATTTAAAGTTGGACATCTCAGCAGGCTTAGAATCATGTTGGTAGCACTGACGTATATAAGTTTCTCCAAATTAATATAGAATATCAGGTACTATACGTGTGCATAGTTTAAAGCTGTTGGCTGGCATACTTTCTGATATATTGGTATTTGGATAAAATAAATTGAGAGCATTTATTAACAGTTGGCAGCCCTGGTGGATCTTAATAATACGTTCAGTCATGTCTGTTTATGTACACATAGCACATACGAAATTTGGTTGAAATCCAATTGATAGTGTAGAAGTTATATGCATTTAAAATTTGGACCTATCAGAAGGCGTATATTCATTTTGGCAACACTGCGATGTATGGCCTCCTGGAAATTAAACTGCAATATTATTATCTATACGTGTGCCAATTTTGAAATAGCTCCTATTCATACCTTCCAAGATATCCAACATGGAGCTCAAATTTCAATTGCGATTTTTCAGCAGTTGATAGCACTGATATCATTTTCAAATATGGACGTGAGATATTCAGGTAGAGAACTTTACTCCTACCAAATTTTGTTTCGATTGCTGCAGCCGTTTAGGAGTTGATAGGGGGGGGGGACACACACACACACACACAGCCAGACAGACAGAAGGACAGACAGACAGACAGACAGAAGGACAGACAGACAGACACACATTTGCCCGATCTCATAAGTCTACTTTTTCCTCATTTTTGAAAAATGTGAAAAGTAGGCTAAAAATAGGAAATCAAAGAGAAGACAATTTTGAGGAAGATTATAGGTCCTAAATTCCAAAATAGCAAACAAGTTTTCTATAGGAAAAATCGGAGAGACTTTCAGATATCAGAAGGAAAAGAAGGATTGATTTCTATGGACACATATTCCGAATGAATCTTGCCCGAATAACCAAGCAAACCTTTGACTCCTTTTCCAAATAGAAGATTAAACCTAATTGGCTTACGGAAATGGAAAAGGACCTGCGAACTCCAGATTACTGAACTCATGTTAATGAATGGTACAGCCAAAACCGTGACCAAGGACAACACTAAGAAGTTCCAAGCCAGAGTCGACACCAGAAAACCGATGCAGATATCAGAAGAGGAAAGGAAGAGGAGATCAGACAGAATTGGAAGAAAAGTAGAGAACAAGCATCTAAAAAGTGTTTGATCTGACGTACCCCAAAGTGGGTGATAGGGAAAGAAGAAGAAGAAGAAGAAGAAGAAATACATAAATAAATAATGCCATCAGAATGGTTAATTTAAAATGTAAGTGGTGCCCAAACTTTATTTTTGTAAAATAAAAAAATAGACATTTTTGAGACCATCTAGCAACTACCACAATATTGTTAGTCTTCAGTCTTTTGCTGGTTTGATGCAGCTCTCCGTTCCTCCCTGTCCTGAGCTAATCGTTACATCTCTACATAGCTACCGCACCCTACATCCGAGGCAATCTGTTTAACATATTCTAACCTTGGTCTACCCCTACAGTTCTTGTCCTCGACCCTTCCTTTCGTAACTAAGCTTGCTGTTCCTGGGTGTCTTAGTATGTGTCCTACTAACCTATCTCTTCTCTTCACTAACAGTCGCCAGAAACATCTCTCCTCTCCCACTCGTCTTAATACCTCTTCGTCTGTAACCCTATCTACCCATCTGATCTACATCATTCTCCTGTAACACCAGATTTCAAACGCTTCAATTCTCATTTTTTCTGCTGCACCAATAGTCCAAGTTTCACTTCCATAGAGCGCCACGCTCCAGACAAAGGCCTTCAAAAATGACTTCCTAATACCTAAATCTATATTCGATGTCAACAGATACCTTTTCTGTAGAAATGCTTTCCTTGCCTGAGCCAACCTACTTTTTATATCCCCTTTGCTTCGTCCATCACTGGTTATTTTGCTTCCTAAGTAACAGAAGTCTCCTACTTCCTTTTGTTTTTCACCTGCCAATTTGATGTCCATAGAGGTTTCTGATTTATTTCGGCTGCATTCCAATATTTTTGTTTTACATTTATTAATTTTCATTATGAATTCTTTCTTCAAGACAAAGTCCATACCATTCAAGAACTCATTCAAATCCTCAGGCATGTCGGCCAAGATGACTATGTCATCGGCAAATCTCAGAGTTGAAATTATTTCTCCTTGAACTTCACTCCCACTTAAATTTTTTCTCCAATTTCCTTCATTGTTTGTTGAATGTAAAGATTGAAAAGTATGGGTGATAATTTGCAGCCTTGCCTTACATATTTCTTAATACCAGCTTGTCTCTCATGTCCTTCAGCTCAAATGACTGCAGTCTGGTTTCTGTATAGATTGTAGATCACCCTCCTATCCCTGTACTTTATTCCAATCGTTTTCAAAATGTCAAACAATTTAGTCCAACAACGTTATCAAAAGCCTTTTCTATGTCTACGAAAGCCATGGACGTTGTCTTATTTTTCCTTATTCTACCTTCCAAAATCAGCCTAAGACTTAGTACAGCTTCCCTTGTTCCTACATTTCTCCTGAAACCAAACTGGTCTTCACCCAACTCCGTTTCTATCTGGCTTTCCATCCTCTTGTAAATTATTCTAGACATGATCTTTGAAGCATGTGTATTTGAGTAATCAAGCTGATTGTACTTTAATCTTCACATCTGTCAGCTTCCACTATTTTCAGTATAGGGATGATAACATTCTTCTTGAAATCAGAAGGTACCTCACCTGTCTCATAAATCCTACACACCAAGTGATATAACCTGATCAGACCTTCATCTGCTATGCAGCGTAGCAACTCAATCGATATATCATCTATGCCTGGTGCTTTGTTCGTGGGGTAAGTCTTCCAATGCTCTGTCAAATTCTGATCTCAATATTAAATTTCCTTTTGCATCCTCATCAATTTCCTCCTCCCTTTTCATTACATGATTCTCAATCTCCTTACCCTTATACAAACACTCTATGTAAGCTTTCCATCTCTCAACCTTTCTTCCCTATCTGCTAGAGGCTTTCCATTTGTGTCCTTAATATTACAGCACTTAGTCTTCTTTTCCCCAAAAGTATTCTTAATCCTTCGATAAGATGTGTCTACTTTTCCTAATTTCAGATAATTTTCTATACCTGCACATTTCTCTTTCAACCGTTCTTCTTTCGCTTCCTTGCATTTCTTGTTAACCTCATTTCTCAGACGTCTGTATACTGCTTTCCCCTTTTCATCTCTTACATTCTTGTGGTTCCGCCTTTCATCCATCAATTCTAGTATATCCTTAGTGATACACGGTTTTCTACCCATTCTTTTTATGCTACCTATGTTTTCTTCTGCGGATTTTGTTATTTCATTATTTAAATGTGCCCATTCTTCTGCAATTGAAGTTTGTTTAGGGTTTTTCATTAGTCCTTCCTTTATACTATTCTTGAATCTATCCTTTAAATCCTTCACTTTCAGTCTGTCTATTGCCCACCTTTTTGGCTTTTGACTTTTCATCAGTTTCTTCAACTTCAATCTGCATTTCATAACAACCAGATTGTGGTCAGAGTTTATGTCAGCACCGGGATATGTTTTACAACCCAAAATCTGGTTTCGAAACCTCTGCTTGACCATGATGAAGTCGATTTGGTAACGCCCTGTATCTCCTGGTCTCATTCATGTGTATATTCTTCTATTGTGGTTATTGAATAAGGTGTTAGCTATGACCAACTAATGCTCGGTGCAGAATTCCATCAGCCTGCTTCCTCGATCATTCCTTTCACCTAGTCCGAAATCTCCTACTATCTTCCCTTGTCTTCCTTTTCCTACCACAGCATTCCAATCTCTCATTACTACCAGTATAACATTTTCATCACCCTCAGAATTTCATCTGTTTCTTCGCAGATCTTCATCATCAGCTTGACTGGTAGGTATATAGACTTGTACCACTGTGGTGCACGTAGGGTTATATTGATTTTTGCTACAATAATCCGTTCACTATATTGCTTATAATATTCCACCCGCTGTCTAATTTTACTACTCAATATGAGACCAACCCCTGCTTGGCCATTGTTTGGTTTAGTGCTAATGACCCTATAGTCTCCTGACCAAAGTCCTGTTCTTCCTGCCAGCGCATTTCACTAATCCCAACCAAATCCTGGCTCAACCTATCCATTTCCCTTTCTAAGTTTTCTAACCTTCCACTTCCCAGCAGACTTCTAACATTCAACGCTCCGATCCGTAGAATGTCAGATTTCCTCTTTGTCACTTGTGCGATGTTAACCCCTCTCGAGTAGTCCCCACCCGGAGATCCGAACGGGGGACTAGTTTACCTCCAGAGTGGAATTTTACAAGGGAGGAGGCCATCATCACATGTGATTATGCATAGAGAGGTGCATATCCTCGGGAATAGCATTACGGCTGTAGTTTCCCGTTGCTTTCAGCCGTGCAGCAGAACGCAGTGTAGCCATGAGTTGGCTTATATCATCAATATCTCAACCGTCTATAAGACAAGTAAAGAATTTATTTATTCTGAAAGGCTGCTACTCCCTTTCAGAATAAGTAATAGAGCAATTCTACTAACAAAAATACTAACCTTCTACTAACAATTAAATACCAAAATTCTACTAACGAAAAAATACGTAAGTTCCACCAACAACAAAATACTACCACTAAAACAGTCTGTCACCAAGCCCACTCACATGCACCCTCCCTCCCAACTACCGCAATGAATTTATTTTAGTTTCTCTTTCACATAACTATTAATATTGAGGGAAAGAGGACAAGGGGAAGGCCCAGAGCAATATGGATAGACTTTGTCAAGACTGGACTGGAGGAATGGTGGAAGGAGAGGCAACGGTGGTGAAGTACCATTGACACCCCAACCTGGCAAGGGGAATTGAAGATGATGATGATAACTATCAACATTAGTGTTTTTGGTGTCCTCTACTTAATGCATTAATTTATCACTGGTATAGGCTACTAAGAAATATAACATAATCTTTCAAAAATGCAAAAGTTTCAATAATAAAAAAAATCCTTTCTTCATACTCAGTTCTTAAATGGGGACATACTTTTTCTCAGCTTTAGTACAGAAGTCGCCTCCGTAGCGTAGCGGTCAGCATGGTTAGCTGCCGCCCCGGAGGTCCTGGGTTCGATTGCCGGCTCTGCCACGAAATTTGAAAAGTGTTATGAGGACTGGAACGGGGTCTACTCAGCCTCGGGTGGCCCAAATGAGTAGAGGGGGTTCGATTCCCACCTCAGCCATCCTCGAAGTGGTTTTCTGTGGCTTCTCACTTCGTTTTCGGGCAAATGCCGGGATGGTCACGTTCGCCTCCTTCCCTCTTCCTTACCTATCCATCCCAATCTTCCCATCCCTCATGAGGCCCCTGTTCGCTTTGCAGGTGTGGCAGCCTGGGCAAAGTACTGATTACACCTCCCCAGTTGTATCCATCCCGATCAGATGTTCCAGGATCCAGGACACTGCCTGTAGCGGCGGTAGTGGTGAGTTCCCTCGCTGAGTCCGTGAAAGCCACCAAATCGACTAAAAACAATAAAATAAAAATAAACAAATTTAGTACAAAACTTTCCTAATTTAATGATCTTTAATATGAAAACTTTTTTGTGTCGATAGGTGACTTGCAACGTGACTAATTGATGTTTGAACCCGAAAAAAAAGAACCAACACAATTCTTATTTATTGAGTAAATTCAGTTTGAAGTTCTGCATTATGATTAGACACATGCGCCTTGGTCTTATTAAATCAATTTTCCGGGCATATTTATGTATGAAACATGTAAAAAAAAACTTTTCAGTAGACGTATGAGATGTACACAGGGCCAAAACATTGTGTGTCTGTCTGTGTGTGTGTATGTCTGTCCTCCCACTATCAATCGAAACATGATGAAACCGAATTGAAGGAAATTTTTTACAGAGGTAGCACTAGCAAAGGGCACCTCAGTGTCATGTTTTATATTACCGCCATCTTTACCAAAAGTTGATTGTGTACTCTCAAATAGTCAAAACTTAACATTAAAATACGTTCAAACTTATCATCGGATCTTTTCGAAATTTGGTTAAAACATACCTTCATATAAGACGCCTCCTGTGCCTAACTACAAGGTCATCAGCCGTACCATTTAAGGATGGCGACCGTGTGAATTACGCAACTATTATAATCAATAGCTTAGGACCCACCAATTCCGATTATTAATCCGAGGGTGGTTTAAGCTTTCCTAAAGGACATGACACGTTATTTATTATAATTCTAAATAAATATATTTCACAACAGTGACTTAAAATAGCTGAGCCGTCTCTGTCATGTGACAAGATGGCAGCTGGCCCCTTGTGCTTTTCCTATATTTCAGCATTTTGAGAATGTTGCATGTGATATAGCCTACTGATAGAAATAATATAAACTTTGTAGAAATGATTTATAATGAAGATGTACTGCAGAGAAGAAATCGTTTATTTCAAGACATTATTTGCTAACACGTTGTATCTAAGTCGGTTAATAACACTGAGACTTGTTTGGCTCTGCGCCAGCGCGTTAGTCTTTCTCGCGGGTGGCTTGGGTTCAAAACCTACTACATGTAGAGTTAACGTTCTTTTTAAATTGAATTCTTTTACAAATGATGTGGACGAGTTCTTTCCACAGATACTAAATAAAATGCTATTTAGCTCAAAGGAGAGAAAAATATATACACTCGTTTATTAATATATTCACAACCCCAGCACCGTACATAAACACAAGACAAAAGGAAAAGGAGAATAGAAGAACAAGATACACGTTGTCAGTAACCACAGCCTTCTCAATATCTCTTTACGGTGCTGTCCTCTCGCGGGTTACGTGGGTTATTATTACAAACATTCCGCTTTGAAAATCCCTGGCCTCCTGAAGTATTGTAATTTTGTAATAGTTCAACTTCTAGCCATGAACGCGCTCCGATTACCTGTAAGCTCTGCCAGCTGGAACGCCACCCTCCTGGTTGCTTTAAACTGCCTGCCCATTTAACGGTCAGAGGTATACGATATAATTAAATCACTGCTAGGTTGCAGCACCAACCTACTGTGATCGCCGCGGATTTTTAAAGGGGAAGATACCTGAAATGAAGGATTAAGTTTAGAGGCTTAATATCGAGATCAATGGACGTGAATGCATTACAATAAGTTAGTAATTTTGTTATTCAATCATCATAAAGTACTGTATATAATTTTGATTTAGACACATACTTACTGGCTAATTATAACAGGTCTGCGATGAAAATTTTTAAAACATTTTTATGGTGATTCTTATGGTATTTTTTGTGCTGAATACAGATAAATTAGTGAAAACATTCCATCACCCTTGGTTTACCCACAAATCGCACATAGAAGTTTGCACTTTTAAGTTAGAGATATGGTTGGAGACTTAGGCCTTCCAAAGGATTCAACGGAGGTTTGAGGGTCGAGGTTGAAAGAAAAAGGGTTGTTGGCTCCAGGAACATCCTTTTCTTGGTACAGGAGTAGAGAAAAAGAGTTTGTGCCTTTTTTCTCTCGAGTGGGTGACCTCGTTTTTAGCCTATTTTCATTTTTGAAAAAAAAAAAAAGGCTTATGAGATCACCTTTTGTCCGCGTGTGTGTGCGTGTGTGTGAGGTGCGTGTGCGTGTGTGTGTCCCCACCTAATAACTTATAAACGGCTGGAGCGATTTCAATGAAACTCGGTAAGTTAATAGCACTATTCCGGGCGACCCCGACCGCACCCTTCAAATTTTGATACGTCTCACCAATCTAACATGGCGGCTGTGCGAAATATTTTACCAGCATTCAATATCTCCGAAACTATTCCCGATATCACCCTGGAATTTATTAAGGTGATAAAGGGAACTACTAGAAGTTCACCTATGTGACTTTTGAAAAACTGGTAACTACAAAACCAACATGGCGGCCACGCGAATTTTCCACGTTTAAATAGACGTTTCTCGCGATTTAACTAACCAAACGCAATAAAACTTGGTACAGTATATGTTTATACACATTGTAATGCACCGACATCTAACTTCGTTCAATTGTTTACATAACCACAAGATGGCGGATGTGCGAAATATTTCATATATCATTCTATATCTCTGAAACTATTAGCGGTATCACCTTGAAATTTTGTACGGAGATAAAGGGCACTATTGGAAGTTCATCTATGAGACTTTCAAACACCGATTAACTTCAAAACGAACATGGCCAAAGCGAATTTGAAAACTTTAAATAGAACTTACTCGCGATTTAATGTTCCAAACGCAATGACATCTGGTACAGGAAATGTTTATACACATTGTAATGTACTGGTATCTAATTCTTTCAATTATTTACATAACCTCAAGATGGCGGCTGTGCGAATTTTAAAAAAATAAGTTTTTATTTCTTGTGTCGTAATTCGATCGAAGTGAAAGTTTGAATAATGAACCTACGCAATAATTTTTCTTTAATGGTACATGACTCTATAGCCTATACATTTAACAATCCAACATGGTGACCATCCGAAATATTTAGACGGCTCTGAATATCTACGAATCTGTTATAGCAATCAAACTGATTTTTTATGTTCATAGGGGCTATGAACTTAAGTTCACCTATAGGACTTTAAATCACCTGGTGGTCACAAATCCAACATGGCGGCGACGTGAAGTATAAATATTCACATGGACGTTTCTCGCAATTTAACCATCCGAGTGCAGTGAAACTTAGTACAGCAAATCCTTATACGAATGTTAATCCACTGGCATCTAATTTATTTCAATTGTTTCCATAACCACAAGATGGCAGCTGCACGAAATTTTAAAATCTCCTTGTTACTTCTTGGGTCCTAATCATGCATTTAAGTTTGAATGCTACATGTACACAATAATCTTCATGTAACAGTACATAACTCTAGGACATACATATATAAAATCCAACATGGCGACCATCCGAAATATTTAGTCGGTTCTCAATATCTACGAATCTATTACAGCAATCAAACGGAAATTTTGTATGTTGATAGTGGCAGTTAACATAAGTAGGATATATGAAAATAGGCTGTATAGTTCTCCACGGAACTACTTGTTTGTACTGATGTTCCTGGGTTGATGGAGACATTCGATATCAAATACGGACCCGATGAATGGAGACTTTTCATTGATTCCTCCAAAAGAAGCTTGAAAGCTGTTCTTCTGCACAATGGCAACCAATATGCATCTGTTCCAGTAGGGCATTCGGTGCATTTGAACGAGTGTTATGAGAACCTTGAATTGATCCTTAACAAGCTTAAGTACTCTGATCATAAGTGGACCGTTTGTGGGGATCTGAAAGTGATATCTATGCTACTAGGACAACAGAGAGGCTATACAGAGTTCCCCTGCTTCCTCTGTGAATGGGATAACCGTGACCGTGAACAAAATTATGTTAAAACAGAATGGTCAATAAGAAAAAGTTTGGTTCCTGGAGTTAAGAACGTTGAGAATTAGAGTTTATTGGATTCTAAAAAATTTTACTCCCGCCACTTCACATCAAGCTGGGACTGATGAAACAATTCGTCCAAGCATTGCCTAAAGAAGGAGAGTGTTTTAGATATCTTTGTGAACAATTCCCTGGCCTCTCTGGGGCAAAAATTAAAGAAGGGGTGTTTGTTGGGCCAGATATAAAAAAAACTTATAAAGGACGAAAGCTTCGAGTTAAAAATGGAAAACCAGGAAAGGAAAGCCTGGAAGTCTTTTAAACAAGTGGTAACCGGCTTTATAGGAAATAAAAAAGACCCAAACTACAAGAATATTGTTGCCGATCTGTTAACTAACTACAAACTACTGGGCTGCAACATGAGTGTTAAAGTTAATTTCCTTCATTCTCATCTGGACTATTTTCCGGAAAATCTTGGAGCTGTCGGTGAAGAACAAGGAGAACGATTCCATCAAGACCTAAAACAAATGGAACGAAGATATCAAGGACGCTGGGACGTTAACATGATGGCTGACTACTGTTGGATGTTAAAAAGAGAAACTCCTCAACTCCACAGCAGGAAAAGTACGAAAAGAAGTTTTGAAGGAAAAAGAAAACGTTACTACAAAGACTTGTGATAGTGTTGTAATAAAACCTTACCAACTTTTCTTACTCTATGTTAAAGATTAACCTACGTTTTATGAGGTTTAATAACATTGTACATAAGTAATACTGATATAAAAATGGCCTTTTTTAAGGTTTTTTCTTGAAAGTTTTACGTCATTTTGTAGAAAAACCTTAAGTTATAGAAAAAAAAACCAATATCATTTCTGAAATCAGGACCATAAACTACATAAAAATCAGTTATCAAAACTAAAACAATTTTCGAAAATGTTTATTTTTTTCAGGCCTGAATACAAAAGAAAACAAAAAAAAACATGGTGGCGGAGGTAATTCATTTAGGGGCTATGACAAAGAATGATAACTAAGTATACCCATATATTTAGGAGAAAGTAAGCGATATGTTCTTTGCTGAACATCTTGTTTAAAGTAATAGAATTAAACTATCATCTGGAAACAAAAAAAGTGAAAATCCTTATACGCCATCGCAAACGTAGACTATATGTATAACTAAAGATAAGGACCTTTAGCTTGCAAAAGGCACATTTATATTCTTCATGACTCAATTTTAACAATACCTCTTGATAATTTCTCAAACCCGTGCATTCTATTGGTAAACCCACAATGTAAATTTTTATTTTTCTCTACCTTTTTCACTACTATTGTTAATCGATGTAGCCTACGATAGCTCACCAGGTTATTAGACTTGGCATAAAAGTCTTTCATATCTTAATTAAAACGCGACGCACTGAAGTCAGAGATATGTCTTAAGTGATTGCTATTTCTTGTTGTGTCTGATTATATCCAACATAACTAGGCCTACTTTAAAATGGCGTGTTTTCTTACTATGCCCATACAGTAATGTCAGTCAGCCATCTGGTGACGAACAGAGGAACGTATCTGTTTTTTATAAGCCGAAACACATTCTTGGCCACATTGTTTTGTTCTATTGAAAAATAACTCAGAAACCTTCGTGGAAGTGTGCACAACAACTCACCAAAGTTTCATCGTAATCGGATGAATGGTATAGGAACGCATACGGGACAACATACAATGAAACCAGAGAAACTGCTGCTAACCGGTGTGAAATATACTCATTTGTTCAAATGATTCGCACGACAACACTAATGAAACTACTCGCGCGCAGTCTATCGTAAAATGAAGTTAATAATTCAGAAACCTCCACGTGCTTGCACACAACAACTCATCAAAGTGAAATTGTTGAAATAATTCGCGCGGCAACACTCACTTGTTGAAACGACTCATGCACCACGTGTTGTAAAATGAATTTTCTAACTCAGAAACCATTGCGAGCGTGCGCACAATAATTCACCAAAGTTTCATCGCAATAGGAGTACTAACAGATATCATCCTGAAATTTCGCACGGCGAAAAGTTAGAAAAACTAGAGGTTTATCTATGTGACTTTCCTAAGTACAAAACGAACATGGCGGCCAAGCGAAGTTTAAACATTTAAATGGAATTTACTCGCGATTTAATCATCCGAGCGCAATGAAACTTGGTACGGTAAATGTTCGTATACAATTTAATCTACTGACATCCAATTCATCTCAATTGTTTTGATAACCCTAAGATGGCGGCTGTGCGAAATTTCAAAATTAAGATTTATGTATTGTGTCCTATTCATACGATCGAAGTGAATGTTTGAATAATGAACCTACGAATTAATCTTCATCTAATGGTACATAACTCTATGGCCTACACATATAAAAATCCAACATGGCGACCATCCGAAATATTTAGACGTTCTCAATATCTACGAATCTATTACAACAATCAAATTGAAATTTTGTATGTTGATAGAGGCAATTAACATAAGTACACCTATGTATCATTCAATAACCTGGTGAGCACAAAACCAACATGGCGCCGACGCAAAATTTAAATATTTAAATTGATTTTTCTCTCGGATTTTCATCCGAGCGCTGTGAAGCTTGGCATAGTATACCTTCATACAAGCTTTTATATCCTGACGTCTAATTTAATGGAATTTTATGAGAACCAACTTAAAAATGGCGGATCTACAATTTTTAAAATCTCGTTTTCATTTCTCTTGTCCTAAATAAGACCAGTAGGTTATATATGACAATAGGCTATTTAGTTTTTCACGGAACTACTTGTCTTATATATATATATATATATATATATATATATATATATATATATATATATATATATATACTAGCAACCCGCCCCGACTTCACCCGGTAACAGTTATGAATGCATTACGTGATGAGCGATGTCAATGAACTACGACCTATTTCCGTTTTACCTCTCGGCATGATGGTTAAAATCACTGACCGGACTATATTATATTATCATGGAGATGCATGTGAAACGAATACTTGTCAGAAGTAATTTAAGAATGGCGAGGTGCATGAAACACAAATCCCCCTTCCGTCAATCTTAACTTGACTGTGTATTTTGCGGAACGAAAAGTTCATAGGCGAAATGAAGAAAAGTCGAGTTGCACTTCCAGGGAAACTACAAACACAACCACTCTTCTCAGAAGTCTTAACTCGACACGACTCGACAGTTTTCTGCTGACTGTATCAGGGGTAATGGGCTCGCCCGCTAGCTAGGCTGTAAGGCTGTAACTGGGGTGATTGGCTCGCACCTAGCTAGCTCGTGAACTGTCGCCTCAGTAATTGAATGGAGCTTGTTGGAGGAAATGAAAACGTAAAAACATTTATAGAGGGCGATGTATTAAAGATAGAGATATGCTCTCGTGGACTTTCTTGTGGAACTTTCCCTGCTGAACAATTATTACACTCATAGTATATTGATATTTTTAACGGTTTCCCGAGCGTAAGCATAAAAAGCGCATGGACGCCAGGATTTCTCTCAACGTTTTCACTGAAATCGTTATTGTTTGGCTTTTTTTGATCATAAATAAATTATTTTGAACAGAAACCTTCCTCGAGATATCCTTTACAGAATGTTGAAAACCGCATCAAAATCCATTCAGTGGTTCTCGAGATTACCCGTGACATCCAAGAATCGGGGACTTTGTTTTATACGAAGTAGATATAGACAAGAAGATTGAAAACTCCAAAATAATTATTGTTGACAATTATTTGGAACGATCCCCTCCGTAGTTACACCACCGCTGCATTTGCCGTTTGAAAGGCAGAAGAGGGGACGAAACAGGCTAACTGGGGATATCGGTGCACTTTCTTTGTAGATGATGAGATAGTGTTAGGTGTCTCACTTGGCAGCGTGGGCTTGATGGACGCGGTCCAGCTCCGAGGTCATAACTCTTCTGAAGGACTGATGTGCCAGAGAAAGCTTTGATTTCAGGGAAACCCTGATAGTTACTGGACATGCGCAGTATAGGAGACCACCAACAAATACACCCACTCCTAGTAGTTCCATGGAACAAGAATACTAGATAGTGAATCTACGACGGCAGCACATGTGTTCGACTAGGGCGATAGGCTATCTATGCGTTTTGTTAGCAGTTGGTCATCAATTAAGACACACCATTGCTGCCAACAGATGTAGATTGACACTAACGGCCCACTGTTGAAAATACAGACAAAATATGATGATGATGATGATGGGTTTATGTTGTTGTTGTTGTTGTTGTTGTTTGAGTCTTCAGTCTTTTGACTGGTTTGATGCACTCCTCATGCCTCCCTGTCCTGAGCTAATCGTTTCATCTCTACATAGCTACCACACCCTACATCCGAGGCAATCTGTTTAACATATTCTAACCTTGATCTACCCCTACAGTTCTTGTCCTCGACCCTTCCTTCCATAACTACAGTAAGCTAGCTATTTCTGGGTGTCTTAGTATGTGTCCTACCAACCTACCTTCCATGGTGTAGTTGGTTGCATGCTGAACTGCTGTGCCCAAGATAGCGGGTTCACACCCGGCCGAAGCCGACGGATTTTTTAAGAGCGTTAAAATCCTTCAGTATGCCTTCCTTCGGAGGGGAAGTAAAGCTAGCGGTCCCATGTCATAGATTTATGGCATGTAAAAGATCCTTCCACAGACTAAACTTGTGTAAAGCTAAATTGTTAGGTTAGATTTCATCGGAATGCTCTATCAAAGTTCCAACGTTCAGCACTAGGTATCATTGATATCTGGTGGCGAAAGTTGGAACTACTTGAAATTGAACGGAACTTGTAGCTAACCCTAAGGGTGTCCGCTGGAAGCAGCTACAGACCCAGGCGAGCTGAACATGTCCTCGGACACTCCCGGTACTAAAAGCCCTACGATAAATAAATAAATAAAATATCTTCTCTTCATTAGCTGTCGCCAGGAACATCTCTTCTCACCCACTTGACTTAATACCTCTTCATTGGTAACCACATCTACCAATCTGATCTCCATCATTCTCCTGTAACACCACATTTCAAACGCTTCAATTCTCCTCTTTTCTACTGCACCAATAGTCCAAGTTTCACTTCCATAGAGTGCCACGCTCCAGACAAAGGCTTTCAAAAATGACTTCCTATGTAACAATGAAGTTTAAAGTGTAGTATTATTACTACATGTAGGCCTATACTCCTAAATGTATACGCTACATACAGTGGCTCATTAGCTCTAGTGGCAGTTCATTGCCAAAAATTTCTATTTCTATAGCTCTTAATGTTCGACCATGGCGAAATGTAAATATTTTAGTGCATCTTCAATGAATTAGTCAGTTACGTCCTATCCCGTGACATAGTTGGAAAATTAGTTGATCTATTGAATTGGGACTCCCATATCACTCGCGGGAGAAATAAATATTTATTTATTTATTTATTTATTTATTTATTTATTTATTTATAGGGTACAGAAACTCCCAGTGAGCTGGGGTAGCTCAAGGGGGGACTGCCCTTTACAAATATGTCTTAGTAACTTATACTAGAACAAGCAATCCGACCCGGCTTTGCCCGGGCACAGTTGTGAATGCATTACGTGATAAGCG
Source organism: Meconema thalassinum (assembly GCA_946902985.2). Taxonomy (NCBI): domain Eukaryota; kingdom Metazoa; phylum Arthropoda; class Insecta; order Orthoptera; family Tettigoniidae; genus Meconema; species Meconema thalassinum. Next base: position 95,413,114 of record OX336400.1, on the reverse strand, counting down.
CTTTTTTTTTCCCAATGTCAATGAACAACGACCAATATCCGTTTTACGTCTCAGCATGATGGGTTAAAATCACTGACTGGACTATTAATTATATTATCATGGTGATGCATGTGCAACAAATTCTTGTCAGACGTAATTTAAGAATGGTGAGGTGCATGAAACACAAATCCCCCTTCCGTCTCATCTTAACTTGACTGTGAATTTTGCGGAACGAAAAGTTCACAGACGAAATGAACAAAAGCCGAGTTGTACTTCCAGGGAAACTCCAAACACAACCACTCTTCTCTAAAGTTTTTAACTCAACACGACTCAAAGGTTTGCTGCTGGGTGTATCTAGGGCAATAGGTTCGCCCGCTAGCTAGGCTGTTGGTTGGTTCTTAAGTTTAGGGGCTGCGACAACGCGGTCATGTAGCCCCTTGTACTTTGTGTGTGTGTAGATTCTGTCTGATAACCGGTGTTAATTGTGATGACTGTATTAGTGTGTGTTATCTGTTTTTTAATTTAAGTACAGGCTGCAACTTAGAATTTTTCAAATCATACTTTTGCCACCAAGCGCCTCCGTCAACTACTACTAGGCCAAGTTCAGAACTTACCTACTAGACGCCACCGCAAACAGGGATGATAGACTCGCCCTTAGCTAGCTCGTAAACTGTCGCCTCAGAAGTTGAATGGGCATGGTTGGAATAAATTAAAACGTAAAAACACTTACAGTGGGCGATGTATTGAAGATAGACATATGCTCTCGCGGACTTTTTTTTGTAGAACTTTTCATGCTGAACAAGTCTTACACCCATAGTATTTAGAAATTTTTAACGGTTTTCCCAGCGTAAGCTTACAAAGCGCTCGGACGCCAGGTTTTTTTTCGACTCTTCCACTGAAATCGTTACTGCTCGGCTTCCTTTGATCATAAATACATTATTTTCTACAGAAATCATCCTCGAGATATCCTTTACAGAATGGTGAAAACTGCATCAAAATCCATCCAGTGGTTCTCGAGTTTACCCGTAACATCCAAGAATCGGGGAGTTCGTTTTATACTATGTAGAGATATACTAAGGTGGTAGGATCATTTATTCAGTGTTTATGGATTCATCTATATTCTTCATAATATTGTTTCAGAAAGTACCTGCGTGCTTCCTTTTTGAATTTGTCTCAGTTTAGGAGGTAGGCCTAAGTTATTATAAGATGTGCTGGCTGAATAGGATTTTTAGCCTATTTTCAATTTTGAAAAAATAGGCTTATGAGATCACCTTTTGTCCGTGTGTGTGTGCGTGTGTGTGTGTGTGATTCGTGTGTGTGTCCCCCCCTAATAAAATCTAAACGGCTGGAGCAATTTCAATGAAACTCGGTAAGTTCATAGCACTATTCCGGGCGACCTCGACCCTGCCCTTCAAATTTTGTTACGACTCACCAATCCAACATGGCGGCTGTGCGAAATATTTCACCAGCATTCAATATCTCCGAAACGATTACCGATATTACCCTGACATCATGTATGGTGATAAAGGGAGCTACTATAAGTTCACTTATGTGATCTTTGAAAACCTGGTAACTACAAAACCAACATGGCGGCCAAGCGAAGTTGCGACTTTTAAATAGACGTTTCTCGCGATTTATCCAACCAAACGCAATGAAACTTGGTACAGTATATGTTTATATACATTGTAATGCACCGACAACTAACTTCGTTCATTTGTTTACATAACCACAAGATGGCGGATGTGCAAAATATTTCACCGGCATTCTGTATCTCTGAAACTATTAGCGGTATCTCCCTGAAGTTTTGTACGGAGATAAAGGACACTACTGGAAGTTCATTTATACGACTTTAAAAAACCGGTTATATACAAAACAAACATGGCGGCCAAGCGAATTAGAAAATTTGAAATAGACCTTTCTCGCGATTTAATGCTCCAAACGCACTGAAATCTGGTACAGGAAATATTTATACACATTGTAATGCACTGGTATCTAATTTAGTTCAATTGTTTACATAACCTCAAGATGGCGGCTGTGCGAATTTTAAAATTAAGTTTTTTATTTCTTGTGATGTAGTCATGCGATCGAAGTGAAAGTTTGAATAATGAACCTACCCAATAATTTTCCTATAATGGTATATGACTCTATGGCCTATATATTTAACAATCCAACATGGCGACCATCCGAAATATTTAGACGGCTCTCAATATCTACGAATCTATTGTAGCAATCAAACTGATTTTTTTTATTGTTCATAGGGGCTATGAACTCAAGTTCACTTATAGGACTTTAAATAACCTGGTGATCACAAATCCAAGATGGCGGCGACGCGAATTATAAATATTCACATGGACGTTTATCGCAATTTTACCATCCGAGAGCAGTGAAACTTGGTACAGTAAATCCTTATACGAATGGTAATCCACTAGCATCTAATTTATTTCAATTGTTTCCATAACCTAAAGATGGCAGCTGTGCGAAATTTTAAAATCTCCTTGTAACTTCTAGTGTCCTAATTATGCGATTGAAGTTTGAATACTACACGTACACAATAATCTGCTTGTAACAGTACATAACTCTAGGACCTACATATATAAAATCCAACATGGCGACCATCCGAATTATTTAGTCGGTTCTCAATATCTACGAATCTATACCAGCAATCAAACTGAAATTGTGTATGTTGATAGTTGCAATAAGTGGGCTATATGCAAATAGGCTGTATAGTTCTTCACTGAACTACTTGTTTTAAATGCCATATCTAGTTGTGTTTGTTGACTCCATGTAGGTCTATAACTGGTTTGCTGATCTTGTGTTATGAGTATGGATGTCTTTCCTGCATTGAAGTTCAGTATTAAGACTAATAAGACCTTGTTTATATCTGAACATAAATAAAGCTTCAGAGTATTTGATCTGGCTTCGTAATGGCAATATGTTTGTCCCCTGAAATACTTGTACAGTTGGTTTCCTAAAATCGTAACCATACATGATTTTAATTCCTCTTTTTTGGAGTACTTCGAGCTCATTTATTGATTCCTGTGTACATTTACCCCATATTATTATATCTTTACATTTCCACGAGACGTAGGCAATTCTAAAATTAAAGCATGGGAATCTGTTATCCCAAATACCTCGAAATTTCGCATACATTAATCATTTAAATCCCGCGCTATATTACGCTACCTTACTCCCGAGAGTGCAGTAAAGAGTAACAGCTGAAGATCGAAATTAGATAGTGATAAATAGGGACTGGATTTCTAGGCTTTAAAAATTGTCATTTTAGGATTACAAAAATAAAATAAAAAATGAGGAAAGAGTAGACTTATGAGATCGATCCGGGCAAATGCATGTCTGTCTGTCTGTCCTTCTCTCTGTCTGTGTGGCTGTGTGTGTTCCCCCTATCAACTCCTAAACGGCTTTAGCAATCGAATCCAAATTTTGTATGAATGAAGATCTATACCTGAATATCTCAAGCCCATATTTGAAAATGATGTCAGTGCTACCAACTGCTGAAAAAACGCAATTGAAATTTGAGCTCTATGTTGGATATCTTGGAAGGTATGCATGGGAGCTATTCCAAAATTGGCGCACATATAGATAATAATATTTCAGTTTAATTTCCAGGAGACCATGTATGGCAGTGTTGCCAAAATGATTTTAAGCCTGCTGATAGGTCCAATTTTTAAATGCATATAACTTGTACTCTACCAATTTGATTTCAACCAAATTTCGTTTGTACTATGTGTACATAAACGGATATGACAGCGTATTCCTAAAAGCCACCAGGGCTGCCAACTGTTAATAAATGCTCTCTCTCTATTTTCTTATCCAAATACCTATATATCAGAAAGTATGCGAGCCGACAGCATTAAACTATGCACACTTATAGTACCTGACATTCTAGATTAATTTGGAGTAACTTATATACGACAGTGCTACCAACATAGTTCTAAGTCTGCTGATAGGACCAATTTTTAAATACATGTAACTTCTATACTATCAATTGGATTTCAACCAAATTTCGTGTGTGCTATAACAGATATGACTATGCTTATTCTTAACAGCAACCAGGGCTGCCAACTGTTAATAAATTCTGCCTCTATTTTTTACCCTAATATTAATATATCAGAAAGTATATAAGCCAACAGCTTTAAATTTTGCACACGTATAGATAGTACCTGATATTCTAGATTAATTTGGAGAACCTAATATACGTCAGCGCTGCCAACATGACTCTAAGCCTGCTGATAGTTCCAATTTTAAAATATATGTAACTTCTATACTAACAAATGGATTTGATCCACAATTGGCACATTAAGAGATCATAATATTTCAGATTATTTCTGACCAACACATGCATCACATTGTTGCCAACATGATTTTACGCTCGATGATAAATCCAATGTCTAACTGCATGTAACGTCCATGCTATTCATTGGACTTCAACAAAAGAATATGTCAGTCACCAGGGCTGCCAACTGTAGTGCTCTATTAGACTATACGATTGTAGGTATATTTCGAAATAATTAGAAATGTTAATATTACCACTTAATTTCGTCATTATTCTACATTAGTATATATGTAGATTAATCATTGGCATCTTAACTTTTAAGAAAAGTAGGCTCTTTAGTTCGTCACGGAACGTTTTGTTAATAGGTAGAATCTTCTTCTTCTACCTTATCCGATACGGACGTTGGCTACCACCATGGCTAACACCTTCTTATCCTGTGCAATCCTGAAGAGTTCCGTGGAAGACAGCCCAAACCACGTTCTTAAATTATCCATCCAAGTTATTCGTCTCCTTCCGGTCAACGCTGACCTTCAATTTTACCCCGAAGTATAACTTGGAGCAGACGGTATTTTGGATTCCTCATCATGTGTCCCAAGTATTCTAATTTCCTCTTCTTAATTGTGTTTAACAGCTCAGGTTGGCTGCTCACACGCTGAAGAACCTCGGCATTACTCACATGTTCTTTCCACGAAATTTTAAGAATCCGCCGGTATATCCACATTTCAAAACCTCGAACCTTCTTTTCTGTAGTGTACCCAATCGTCATCATATGGAACATGTGTTCGTATCCCAGCTAACTCACGGTCTTTCGAGGTATTCTACATGTGTTCATCCCACTATACAAGCACATATTCAGGATTTGAGTCTGTCAGGTGACTACTCTACTTGAAATAAACAACATTGCATATGTATGGAAATAGTGCATCTAATTCAATTGATACCATCATATCAAGCACTCCAGTCTATCATAAACATCCTATTGCTGATACTCTTTGACATTTGCGAGTGTCCATATTGTTCGTCACGTGGCACAATTTAACACAAATTGGAATATCACAACACAATAAACACAAATTATATTTAAATGACATTAAATCTGCAATTATGAAACATTTATCCGTTTTACACGGAACATTTACTTTAAATAACATTAATTCATTAGCTTATGCCTTGTTTAATAAGTGTTGTCTCGTGCGAATTGTATTCTTTTCCCATAAGTTTCAAACGCTGAAGTGGTACACTTTCCCCCTCCAAAATACACATAGATATAGATATTGTATAGCTTCACCATACAACGATTTTCTGGGTCTGGTCATAACATTATCGTTACAAACGTGTCATCTCATTCAAATTACGCTACCCGTATGAATAAATTAGTGTGAACTGGGCAAGTACACTTTACAACAAGATGTTCGGGAAAGAACATATAGCCTACTTTCTCCTAAATGTATGGGTATAGTTTTAACTCTCTGTCCTTATCATCTCCTAATTTCTTCCTATTTGAAGTGCAAATTGCCACACAGGATTTGAACAGTGGCGTTCAAACCATAGTTTGTAATTTACCCCAGCATTTTGCAATTTCATCAGCAAACACTCCAAACACCGACTACTTACAATAATTGAAACTTCGTTGCTCTAATAAGGCCCATCTACAATGCGCAGTCAGCAGTCCGTAGTTGGTAGTCCTCGGTCGGCAGTCGCGATCGACTCCGTGTATACTATAGGCACCATACACAACATGAAGTTGCAGTTGGTAGCTGGCAGTTGGCAGTCGCGAATTTTATCCTTGATTGCCAACTACAGCAATGTAATAGCCAATCAGAGCAGATCAGAAACTGACGTCACGTTGTTGTTCTGTGTAGTATACGAATGATATAGGACTAAGTGAAGTAACTTCGCAACCCGTTAATTTATAGGCTAATCTTAAATACACGGTATAACAAAATAATCCATCTCCAAATCATCCATATTGCAAGTTTTGAGGTTATCAACAACGCCTCTGTGCACAAGGAATAAACGAATGTTACTGTATTATTACTCCTAGCAGTCGTTAAGACTGGGTTCACTAACTGGCCGGTATAGAGCGCTGCTCGAATCTATAGTTTCTGCATAGTACAACTGAAGGCTGTTAGATGTCACTCCGGTGGAGAATGTCGTTTTTTTTAATATATAATTTCCATTGCAAAACGCACCATATAACGCTTTATTTTATAACATCTTAGTACTCAAGAAACAATAAATATATAAAAAAAATCAAGCAAAAAATTTCTACTCTGATAGGATTTGAACCCCGGCCAGCCGCATGAGAGACGGGAGCTCTAACCACACAGCCAATCGTACACTTATAACTCACGCGTTATCGATTAAATACATATAACGTACTGTCTGTCTGTCTGTCTGTTAGGTAGTCAGCCCGAAGGCTGGTTGGATCCTCAAAAAGTACCGCCGTTACGTTATGTGAGTAGATACCCACAAAAACCCAAGGCAGCACTATTTTGAGGCGTTCTAGGCAAGAAGAGGAGTGAGGTAGTGTGCCCGTTTCCCCGACGTCACGTTGGCCCGGCGATTTCAACGAGAAACCGAAGAAGGGACACAAGCGGTACAAAAAAGAAATAAGTCCAGGAAATATTTGTCCAATAAAAGAAAATCAAGCAACTAGCTCGGGCAGGCAAGAGATCGAATATCTCGGGTCGATTAAAGGGAGAGGACAGGACAAATACTTCACAAACAAGAAAAAGGAAAAAAGGTATCACTGACTCGGGAGAAGTTCCAAACTACAGGAATAACCAGAACTTGAAAAATCGAGATCCTAAATTTATTTTTGAGCAGACGGACAAAAAAAAAATGAACACTCCTATTACTCTCTGAATATTAATAGTTTGGGATCATAAAAATCCATAATGTCCATCAATGTCATTGAGCTACCCTGTTTGACTTAATTAGGGAAGTACTCGCAAAAGAAATGATTAGAGTTCAAGTGTTCGATGATTAGCTGAATAATAATGATTAAAAAAAAAACACTTCACTTTCACTTTCAGCTTCTAAAAGAAGAAAAATTAGAAAAAAAATCACTATACTTTTTTCCTTCCCATGAATGTTAACTGAATTAATAATTTACACATAAATTATTCACACATTTCTAATATTTACAGACTTACGATTGTCAATGATGACTGTCAATCAATTTAATTTGACTAAAAGAACTTGTGGAATGAAATTATTATTATTAATAATTTCTATCAACATAATTTAAAGTTTCCTTATGGAAATTACATCAGCTATAAATAACAATAACTTGTTATAGCCGCACAATAACTGGCTTTAAATGACATCCTAATCCCTCATATCATTTTCAAATCATTAGCTGAGTTTATCATATCCTTATGGGATCAATTTAATTATTCAGATTGCGATATTATAACTTTTAGCACATATTAAATTAAGATACAAATGATTCACCTGTGATCTGCAGGAATTATTAATTTTAAATTGACCAGCACTAGTAACTCTGATAACATTGCATTTATCATGACGATTAATTGAACAGTAATGCAGTAACTGCCATTGCACTGTTTTCCAGCGTTGGAACTACTTAATATAATTACAAATATAAAGCACATTCTAATTCCATTGAACCTAGGACTGCATAAGCCCCTATACATCCTGGCATAATCATAATCATTTACTCTATCCTCGAAGAAATTTATTAATTGATTTATTAATCGTATTAATAAGTTGGAATGGTATTTCTCATGTCCAACAGTTGCCACCATAAAACCACTATAAAGTGTCTACAACTCATAATTCATTGTGCTTATACTCAAAGTGCAGTTCCAAAACCATTTGACATAATGACAAATAATCCTCAAATTATTATAAACTCTCGTAATCTGCATTGCTAAATCTGGTCAAAATTTCCCTAATGTGACTGAGCATCATAGGCTTTGTATTCTTGTGCAATCTGAATTAAATTACTGTAAAGTCTAGGATCATAGATCATGAACCATAATTATAATTTCAATGCCATAAATTAATGAATATGCTACAATCTATACCGCTGCAAAAAGTCAAACGTTCCGTTTGCAATCGCTTTCATGGTAAAAATCGCCATGAGAAAAAAAAATCCTAACTTTAGAATTATTAAATATAATAAAACAAAATAATTATTAAATATCGGAATTTATGTGTGTGAAAGATCTCAATATCTTGAAAATAATTTGCTCTCTAAGTTTGGAAATTCATTCGAAATATATTTTAGCCTCCTGGAAGAAAGAACATAAGTAAATCATGGTGTTGGTTTGCCCTAAATGTTCAGAAGGGTGTGGTGTGAATATATGCCCAAGTTGACGATGAATGTGTTTCCCATATTTTCCCACGACGAGTTAATCTTGATTCTGTTCTTTAATTTGCAAGATCGGCGTTTGAGAAACTCGTTTAACGCCAACATCATCGTAATGCCTGGTCTATAGTGTATTCATCCTCTCCGAATCCCGGATTCGTCCTCACCATCAAGTTTCCCTATTAAATGCTTAAGCCATTATCTTGAAGTATATGAAAAGTTCCAAAAATGTTCCCATATTCTTATTCTTGAGTGAAAGTATCATAGTGGATGACATCAGACATCCCCTAAAAAGAATTAGGTGTACGCCACTGCTGAAGAAATGTTCCAAGTATTTCACTGATATGGAATGGACGATGTTGTTTCGATACTGTTAATAATTTATTAATGCTCTTGCTGGCAATCCAGTTATTTCTTGAATGTATTGTATTGTATTGTATTATGTTGAATAAGATGCAATTACTATTGTAGAAATGTTCAACATTGACTGACTATATGCAGGGTTTCGTAGCACGACAAGGTCTGCTATTGTATCGTGTGCTTTAACATGTTGCATATTAATGTCTCCGTATTCTGGCGTTCCACGGTCAATTTGTCAAGTCCGATTTGTAGCTGTGTTAATGTGTTCACTTGATAAAAATACAGTTTCTACTTACATCAGCCTCTTGGAGAAATCACTAATTTTAATTTTACCTGTCACTCGTAAATAAGTTATATCAAGTACCGGTATTTCACAAGCAAATTGTAATGCTAATATCATAGTGTGAACACACGCTTCCCGAAGGTAGAATGATCGTCTCCGCGCACATGTGTTTAAATCAGCAATAGAACATACTAGAAAGGAATGATCCCTCCGCACGTGATACACATAGCACACCGGTTGCCCTGGTCACCTGATCCGTAGGAGTGTGGGGAGTTTCCACCCCTCTTCTATTGCGTCATGACCTGTCAAAGCCGATAGGAGTTGAAGATATTCCACACTCACTTGTGCTAAATTTTAGCTCAATGCCATAAGGATGGGTCCATTTAGCAGCTAGAATAATAAGAAGAATGTTTCTTTAGCTCTGGGTCTGCTACAAACACATGCTGGAATACATTACAATTTGTTACATTCATTAACCACTTCCAAGGTTGCTTTACGAATCTCGGCAATTACAGATCACCAACATGGTGGATTTCGGTCACATGTTCCCCTCTCCTGTTTTTTATAAGTTTTTGGTCAGAGAACTTATAGAACATCATTATGCTAAGATTATGTGAAGAAATCAAACATGTCTGTCCAGAACTAATTCTCAGGTTTGAAATATTTTCTGAGATTTCCAGCGTTGTAGTTTCCAATCACTCGGTCAGTGTGTATTTCTGCCAAACGATAACTGTTGTTGCCGAAAACTCTTACAATCTTTACTGGACCATAATAAAGCTTAGCGAATTTGTTATAGACTCTCATGGGTAAGTTGGATGATACTGGTCTCCTTATCAAGACTAAATCGTTTTCCCGTAGAGGTTCTCTGAATTTTCTTCCTGCCTGTCTTTTCTTTCTCTTTTCGGCGTGGCGTTCCAAGCTCTCTCTAGCCATGTCAATGCGCGTGGGAATTGATTGAATTATTTCCGGTGCTGTGGAAATAATTCCATCCCATACTCTCTCTGGTTTACGTCCATAATGTAACATGTATGGCACTTGCGATGTACTTTCATGTATTGTCGAATTAAGGCTTTCTTCAATGATGGGTATAACCTTCATCCATTTATCATGATTATCCGAACAGTAAAGTCGACAGAATTTTCCAATTTCAGACATTATTCTTTCTGCAGGATTTCCTTCAGGATATCTGATAGTATTGTGGATGTACTTTACATTTAGCCTTACCATTGCCTGCTGAAATTCTTGACTTGTGAATTGGCTCCCATGATCACTTAATAAGAATTCAGGTGTGCCGGCTTCTTTGAAAACACAATTCTCTAGCCGTCTAATGATATATCGCGATGTAGCCTTCTGAATCGGGTGCAACATTACCAGTTTAGAGAATACATCTATTGTAACCAAGATATACTGGTTTCCTCTAAATGATCTTGGAAGTGGGCCATAAATGTCCGTCGCATATAATTCTCTCGGTCGGGACGGAATTATAGCAATCGGTGGTTCCTTAGCAAGCTTCGAAATGTATTTGCTCCGCTGGCAATTATCGCAGGACCTTATAACCTTACGTATGGTTTCCCTCATACAATTCCAAATGAAAGCTTCTTTGGCTGCGTGCAGAGTCTTGTCCAGTCCGGAGTGTCCCGTTGAACGATGGACTAGCCAGATTACTTTATTAACAAGTTTTGGTGGTAAGACTGTTCTCAACTTCGTATGATCCTTGTCCGCATATTTCATGACAATGTCTCCCACGATGTGGTACTCTCCCGCTTGTCTCGAAGTTGGGATGAAATTCGGATCATGCTGGTCCATTCTCTTCTTTAGGAAACGATACATGTTTCTCAAGGGTTCATATCTCTTCTGTGATGCTGCGATTCTTCTAAGTTTATGTAACGTATCCGCATCTTCCGGAACAACCTCAATCAAGTATATGTCTTCCCCACAAGGATTACGACTTAGAACATCGGCTAATATGTTCAATTTGCCAGATCGATGAACTATATCCACGTTAAATTGCTGCAAGAATAAGGTCCATCTGGTAATTCTATCATTAGCGAGGTCTGTTTTCAACATGAATTGCAAAGCTTGATGGTCGGTGATTATTGTGACTTTGTACCCTATCAGTATCTTTTTCCAAGTCTGTAAAGCATATATGGCAGCTAATGCTTCCAATTCTGTCACAGTGTAATTGGCTTCATGGCTTTTAAGTTTGCGGCTGGCAAATGCAAGACAGTGATGTTTTCCCTCGGCATCCATTTGATACAATACAGCACTCACACCAATCTTTGACGCATCCGATTCTATGAAGAAATTCCGAGAGAAATCGGGGTATTCCAATTTAATATGATCAACCAGCATTTGTTTAGCTCTATCAAACGCCTCACTACATGCTTCGCTCCATTTCCATTTATTGTTTAATTTCAACAAATTCTGGAGTGGTGCCATCACCTCCGTATAGTTAGGACAGTGCGTCGAAAAGAATTGACACATTCCTAAGAATTGTCTAACTTGACGTACTTTCTTCGGTTGAGGAAATTCCGCAATTGCCTGAATCTTCGTAGGATTAGGCCTATATCCGTGTCCGTCGATGATGTGACCTAAAAACTTTATTTCAGTTTGAAAAAAACTGCATTTGTCACTGTTGACTTTGAAGTTGGCTGCTTTCAAATTATCAAACAATAATCTGAGGTGTTGCAAATGTTGTTCCCCGTCTGTAGATGCAATTATTATATCGTCTATGTAACATATCACATTCGCTTTGACTTCTTGTTTTAGGTTGGAATCCAATGCTCTTATCATCACAGGACCGCTGTTCTTTAAACCGAAAGGCATTCTCTTGAAAGCATAGGTTATGTTATTAAATAGAAAACCAGTGTATTTGCGGCAATTTTCAGATAACGCTACGTGATAAAATGATGAAGTCAAATCGATGGTAGAAAAATATGTTTTTCCTTCAAATTTCCTCAGAATTTCCCGAATTTTTGGAGGTCTGTCATGTTCCAAGAGCAGACGTTCATTCAATCCCCTCGCATCCAGACATAAGCGTATTTGTCCATTCGCCTTTTGCACAACCGCCAGTGGATTTAGGAAAGGCGTGGGCATTCGACAAATGATGTCATCATCTTCCATCTTCTGGATCATGTCTTCAACTTCAGCTTGCCACTTTTCCGGAATCGGATATAATTTCTTTCGATAAGGAGTAGCATCTGTTAACTGGATTTCATACTCAAAATTCTTAACTAGTCCAGGTTTGCTATTGAAAATATCATCATATTCCTCTAATAAATCATTCAACTTCTGTTGAGTTTCTGGATTGATTTTTCCTCCTATATTCCTATGCTCTGTTTCCACTGAATTGATTATTTCATCCATAACATCCATATTTCCAAACTCCCATACTACGCCTTCACGAGCCTCTTCTTTCAGTCCCTCGGTGGAAGTAAAATATATATATCGGTTCTTCATATCAATGACCAGACCATTGTCAGATATGAAATCAACTCCGATTATGATATCGAAATTTGAATTTGATAAGACTAGGAAGATGTGTTGTATCTTCCTTTCAGCAAGTTCCATTTCTAACATTACCTGTTGTTTACATTTAATTATCCTGTCAGGGATAACTCCTCTAATCTTTACAGTTGATGCCGGAAGAATGTCAAGTTTTCCTTTTGACTGGAGCAATTCCAGACATGACTGTGATATAATAGAAACCATGGCCCCTGTGTCCACTAACGTCTTTATTTGGCATCCCATTATATTTAAAGAAATAGTCGGTAATTCATGTCTGATCCCTCGGCGTACTTCTTCATTTTCAAATATGAGGTCTTCATCCTTTATTTCGTATACTTCCTGAATTTGTACAATGTCCGAGTTGATTAGAATTTCATTACCTATTGTTGATTGGACGTTTTTTTTTTCATGGTTCAGCCCACTAATACTAGGCTGGTTTAACTCCTCTTCTGTTGGTGCTGAAGGTCGTGTATTTCTTAATTGTTCTATATATTCTCGACTTTCCTGATACCTGGTGTCCAAATTGTTACCGTTTTGCTTGTTCCTCTCTTCTTGAGACCTATTATTCTGGTTGGGGTAGCTGTTAAACCTCCCGCGTTGGTACCAGTTATTTTGTCCTCTGTTACGATACCTCGAATATCTTCGGTTATACGGGGTATTTCTCTGATTATTATTATTATCGTTTCTACGGTTGTATTGATAATCATCTTGCTGGTGGTCAGAATTCCTCGATGTCTTCTCTTCTTGTTGCGCTGGTCTTTCTGTTTGGGCTGTCCTATCCATTAAGACCGCATTTATTTCCCGACTTTCCTTTCTGTCATGTCTACCATTATTGCCTAGAGTAGCGTGATCCATACGCCTAAGAACTTCTTCACAATCTTCCAGGGTTTCTACTCCCGATACTATGAGCATGCGCTGTACTTCAATGGGAAATTGCCTCGTTATGGCTCTTATCAGTTCCTGGCGTGGTAAAGGTGGAGTTAGAAATTGTAGCTTTGCGAGCTGCGAGGTGAAGTAATTCGCATATCTAGTCGGATGGGACGTGGCATATTTCTTAGAGTACATTTCCGCTCTAATATCCAATTGTTCATCTGAACTCCAAAAACGGTGTAGAAATGATTGACTAAAGTCTTCCATATTAACAAACGAACATCTAAATGCCCTAAACCAATTTAAAGGAACTCCTTCCAAGTGTCTTTCAACTATTCTGAGCTCTCTGTCCTTGGATATCCTGTTTTCATCCATGTATTCCCGAATATCTCTCAGGAATTCCATCGGTGTCAAGTTATTACCCCCATTAAACTTGCGTGGTCGATCATCAATGTTTCGAATTATTGTGACGTGTCCCTTCGTAGTTGAATTGGCTCTATTCCCTTCCGTATCTAACGTTCCACAAGCATTAGGACTATCTGATGTTCTTAAAACATTGGGACTATCTGATTGTAATATTTGTCCTTGTTGCTCATAAGTGTGGCTAACATTATTTTTCATGTTTGATAGTTCGGTTTCCAGATTCGATATCCGAATTGTGGTCATGTCGTGCTCTAACTTGTGTTTATTTTCCATATCTGCCGCTGTAATAATTACACTATTCCTCATCTGTGTCTGTAGCTCATTACGCACGTGCTCGAAATCATTGTTACATTTCTCTGTTAGCTGGTTTACTTTCTCCTTGATATCAGCTATCTCCGTAGAATTAGTGTCAGTGACTGTTAGCAAATTCTTAACTACCGTTTCGTTTTTCTTCTGTACCTTCTCATTATGTTCTGATAAATCTTTACTTAAACCATCTAAATTGTCGGTCAACTTCTTTTCTAAACCTTGCAATCGGTCTACAAATTGTGCTTTGACAGCGTTAACTTGACCTGATACGTGGGTATGCAATTCCTTTCTAAGAACTTTGAGATTATGGGTAAGTCTTGTATCACAAGCATCTAACTTTTTGTCTAAGGCTAAATTACTTTTTTCAACATCTGCCTGCACTTGCGCAATTTGCGTTTGCAAACGGACATCTAAACTCTTTACATCGCTAGACACCTTTTGAGTATCTGTATTTAAAGATTGAATATCTGATTTAATATCTATTATAGAATAGTTAATACTTTCTATTTCCATATTGGCTTTTAATATATCGGTTCTAACATTTAATATATCAGCATGAATATCCTGTGTATCATCTTTAATCAACTGCACTTTGCTTGATAAATTGTCAATATCGGCTTTTAGTTCCTGCCTACCAGTAGCTAAACTTTCATTTAATGTGGTTATTCGTGCATTAAGTTCCTGCTTATCAGCAGCCAAACTATCTTTAAGTTCCTGCTTATCAGTAGCTAAAGTGTTCTTTACCACATTCAAATCCTCATACAGTCTGTCAAAGCCCCTTTGGATTTGAGCAAGAATGTCCTGGGGTCCTTCTGCTTCTGCTGCATCAGTCATAATTACACAAATATATAAATATACTTAAGACTAGGGAAACTTAATAGTAAGATGACGAACCAAGACCATGCGACCGAATATATTCGAATGAATTCCAAACATGTTTTACGTCTAACAAATCCAGCACAATGATTTCTCAAACCTCCAATTATCCTGACATTTATCTTTACCTGATAAGTTAAACAAACAACATCTAGATTTGAATTTTAAAAAAATCCCGATTCAATGACATTGCAAGATATCAGAACTCGTCTGACTATCCAACTATCCCAAAAAAGTTAATGGACTGGAAAAAAAAAAACCAAACCGTCGAGCTAATCACGCTCGGCATCAAATTGCTGCCTTACGTAAACGTTGCCCACACGTATAGGGTGCCAAATCGCTGTGCCCGTTTCCCCGACGTCACGTTGGCCCGGCGATTTCAACGAGAAACCGAAGAAGGGACACAAGCGGTACAAAAAAGAAATAAGTCCAGGAAATATTTGTCCAATAAAAGAAAATCAAGCAACTAGCTCGGGCAGGCAAGAGATCGAATATCTCGGGTCGATTAAAGGGAGAGGCATGCAAGGTTCAACAGGACAAATACTTCACAAACAAGAAAAAGGAAAAAAGGTGTCACTGACTCGGGAGAAGTTCCAAACTACAGGAATAACCAGAACTTGAAAAATCGAGATCCTAAATTTATTTTTGAGCAGACGGACAAAAAAAAATGAACACTCCTATTACTCTCTGAATATTAATAGTTTGGGATCATAAAAATCCATAATGTCCATCAATGTCATTGAGCTACCCTGTTTGACTTAATTAGGGAAGTACTCGCAAAAGAAATGATTAGAGTTCAAGTGTTCGATGATTAGCTGAATAATAATGATTTAAAAAAAAAACACTTCACTTTCACTTTCAGATTCTAAAAGAAGAAAAATTAGAAAAAAAATCACTATACTTTTTTCCTTCCCATGAATGTTAACTGAATTAATAATTTACACATAAATTATTCACACATTTCTAATATTTACAGACTTACGATTGTCAATGATGACTGTCAATCAATTTAATTTGACTAAAAGAACTTGTGGAATGAAATTATTATTATTAATAATTTCTATCAACATAATTTAAAGTTTCCTTATGGAAATTACATCAGCTATAAATAACAATAACTTGTTATAGCCGCACAATAACTGGCTTTAAATGACATCCTAATCCCTCATATCATTTTCAAATCATTAGCTGAGTTTATCATATCCTTATGGGATCAATTTAATTATTCAGATTGCGATATTATAACTTTTAGCACATATTAAATTAAGATACAAATGATTCACCTGTGATCTGCAGGAATTATTAATTTTAAATTGACCAGCACTAGTAACTCTGATAACATTGCATTTATCATGACGATTAATTGAACAGTAATGCAGTAACTGCCATTGCACTGTTTTCCAGCGTTGGAACTACTTAATATAATTACAAATATAAAGCACATTCTAATTCCATTGAACCTAGGACTGCATAAGCCCCTATACATCCTGGCATAATCATAATCATTTACTCTATCCTCGAAGAAATTTATTAATTGATTTATTAATCGTATTAATAAGTTGGAATGGTATTTCTCATGTCCAACAGTTGCCACCATAAAACCACTATAAAGTGTCTACAACTCATAATTCATTGTGCTTATACTCAAAGTGCAGTTCCAAAACCATTTGACATAATGACAAATAATCCTCAAATTATTATAAACTCTCGTAATCTGCATTGCTAAATCTGGTCAAAATTTCCCTAATGTGACTGAGCATCATAGGCTTTGTATTCTTGTGCAATCTGAATTAAATTACTGTAAAGTCTAGGATCATAGATCATGAACCATAATTATAATTTCAATGCCATAAATTAATGAATATGCTACAATCATTACCGCTGCAAAAAGTCAAACGTTCCGTTTGCAATCGCTTTCATGGTAAAAATCGCCATGAGAAAAAAAAATCCTAACTTTAGAATTATTAAATATAATAAAACAAAATAATTATTAAATATCGGAATTTATGTGTGTGAAAGATCTCAATATCTTGAAAATAATTTGCTCTCTAAGTTTGGAAATTCATTCGAAATATATTTTAGCCTCCTGGAAGAAAGAACATAATTAAATCATGGTGTTGGTTTGCCCTAAATGTTCAGAAGGGTGTGGTGTGAATATATGCCCAAGTTGACGATGAATGTGTTTCCCATATTTTCCCACGACGAGTTAATCTTGATTCTGTTCTTTAATTTGCAAGATCGGCGTTTGAGAAACTCGTTTAACGCCAACATCATCGTAATGCCTGGTCTATAGTGTATTCATCCTCTCCGAATCCCGGATTCGTCCTCACCATCAAGTTTCCCTATTAAATGCTTAAGCCATTATCTTGAAGTATATGAAAAGTTCCAAAAATGTTCCCATATTCTTATTCTTGAGTGAAAGTATCATAGTGGATGACATCAGACACCCCCTAAAAAGAATTAGGTGTACGCCACTGCTGAAGAAATGTTCCAAGTATTTCACTGATATGGAATGGACGATGTTGTTTCGATACTGTTAATAATTTATTAATGCTCTTGCTGGCAATCCAGTTATTTCTTGAATGTATTGTATTGTATTATGTTGAATAAGATGCAATTACTATTGTAGAAATGTTCAACATTGACTGACTATATGCAGGGTTTCGTAGCACGACAAGGTCTGCTATTGTATCGTGTGCTTTAACATGTTGCATATTAATGTCTCCGTATTCTGGCGTTCCACGGTCAATTTGTCAAGTCCGATTTGTAGCTGTGTTAATGTGTTCACTTGATAAAAATACAGTTTCTACTTACATCAGCCTCTTGGAGAAATCACTAATTTTAATTTTACCTGTCACTCGTAAATAAGTTATATCAAGTACCGGTATTTCACAAGCAAATTGTAATGCTAATATCATAGTGTGAACACACGCTTCCCGAAGGTAGAATGATCGTCTCCGCGCACATGTGTTTAAATCAGCAATAGAACATACTAGAAAGGAATGATCCCTCCGCACGTGATACACATAGCACACCGGTTGCCCTGGTCACCTGATCCGTAGGAGTGTGGGGAGTTTCCACCCCTCTTCTATTGCGTCATGACCTGTCAAAGCCGATAGGAGTTGAAGATATTCCACACTCACTTGTGCTAAATTTTAGCTCAATGCCATAAGGATGGGTCCATTTAGCTAGAATAATAAGAAGAATGTTTCTTTAGCTCTGGGTCTGCTACAAACACATGCTGGAATACATTACAATTTGTTACATTCATTAACCACTTCCAAGGTTGCTTTACGAATCTCGGCAATTACAGATCACCAACATGGTGGATTTCGGTCACAGTAGTTTGCCATTGCTTTCCTCACTGAGTCAGAACAGTAGTCCTAACCCTATGAGTTGAACCTTTCACAGCATTCACAGGCACTGACTGTGCCTCGAATGCCATTACTAAGCCCCACCCATACCTCAGTAGCTTCCATATAATCACAGTCATGAGTGAGACTGAGACATCGGTGAAAAGCCACCTTTTACTCTAGCCTGTGCCAACTGACAAATGCAAAAGTACTGTATTCATCAAGAGATGGCGAACGTACTGTATTAGCAAATAATCACTTGGACTGAAGATTTCTTCACTGGAGTATATTTCAAACCGAGTTCATTTCATATTAAGTTCATATAATTTTTATCAGTAGGTTATATTGCATGCAACATACTGAAATTAGTAAAATATAGGTCAGAACGAGAGATCAGCTGCCATCTTGTCAAATAGCCGAGACGATTCAGATTTTTAAAGTCACTTCTAGATTATAATATTACAATATAAACTTTTAATTTCGAACGAACAACGTCGCTTAGAACAGATTAAACGATTCTTGGTTCGATAATCGGAACTGGTGGGTCCCATGTTATGGATTATAAATTTTGCATAATTCACACGGCCGCCATCCTGAAATGGCACGTTTGATGACCTTGTAGTTTGGGCACAAGACGCGTCCCATATGAAGGTAGGTTGTTACCAAATTTGGTAAAGATCCGATGATTAGTTTGGTCGTAATGCATTATTAAGTTTTGACAATTCGATTGGCCGCCATTAGCTTTTGGTAAAGATGGCGGCAATATAAAACATGACACTGAGGTGCCCTTTGCCAGTGCTACCTCTGTACCAAATTTCGTTCAATTCGGTTTAACCGTGTTCGAATTGATAGGGGGGGACAGACATTCAGAGTACACACACTCACACACACACACACACACACACATACACAGACTCACACACATACACACACACAGGCAGACACACTTTTTTTCGCCCTGTAGTGATCTCATAAGTCTACTTTCATTTTTTGCAAAAATCGAAAGTTGGCTAAAAATGCCTCTATTTATTTGGTGCAGTTAATCTCTCCTCAGAGAATAACTGGGCCAAATGTTATCCGATTACTTCATTCCAACTTTGCATATGTATGGAAATAGTGCATCTAATTCAATTAATACCATCATATCAAGCACATCTTAATTACTTTTCGAAATATCGAGATTCTTCAGTGTCCCACTACAATCTTAAAATAAAAGGATCAGGTCTATTGACTTCCTTTTCGTGCGAACAATGAATTATTCATGGGCTGGCCTCGGCAAGATGGCCGCCGGGTTAGTGGACTATACCTGCTACCCCGTCTGACTCCCCGCACGGTCAAGTTCACTCAATGGTGCAGCAGTGCCAGAGGTACCCTGAATGGGTCGTGTCCTTATGAATTGAGTCAATCTAATTATTTAATACCTACATTTAGAGTATTTAATGGTTTCATCTCGGCTCCTAATTACTATTCAAGGCAAGGGATGGATCACGAAATAGCTTTGCCGTTCTGTGGTCGACATCAGTGACTTTTGCTTGCGTCTCAAGTGAGTTTCACAGTTCTCTCACTGGACGGCATGCATATAACAAGAGGAAATCGACGTTTCCTATACGAAGAACCATTAGTCTTACCTCTAAGGGCAGATCAATTAATATATCGGCCTACCTAGGGTCTCTAGCAGTTATCCCTGGTGGCGAAGATTCTGCGAACAGTGGATACAGACAGACTCTGTTCCAACTCTGTGGCGAATACACATGTATGCTCTAAGGCAATACTATATCATCGAAGATTTAGCCGACTAGATTCGCCAACGCGCAAAGTATTTTCGGATGATCCCCGCAACTTATTGACGCAAATCTCTTGATTCTACGTTACATGCTCGCTGATCGCGGCTCAAACAATATTTCTTAGAGATGACTCAATTCTTAAAGCACTCACGCCCTCTATGCAATTACTCATAAGCCAAAGTTCTACGTAGCTCCAAAACAAGTATTACATGCATACATTTGACTATCTTAATGGCTCTCAAATACAACCCTGTAGAATATACCATAATAAAACATTTATTTAACATTTCAATGACACTGAAATGCTCTCTTTATCTCGATATTTATGTTTCTTTCTTACCTTTTACAATAACAAAGTATTCTTACGCTAGATATGACACACTTTGCACGTACTATAGGCCTGACATGCCGATTTATTTATTTATTATTGTTGCCGACCCCAGCTTATTATTACTATTATTATTATTTAACGTTACCGTTACATTCATCAATGTCTTACGCCTAAATGGCCGTAAACAAATCATCCTCAAAGCCATATTTTTTACCAAAATACGAGGGATGTGATCTCGTACACAAATGACTGTAAATTCTTAATCTTTGAGGGAATGCTTCGTTGTATGGTGAGCTATTAAATCATATCAACATATTAAATTTGTACTCACTTTCATTTTAGATGGGTTGGTCCAGCATGCCGGCGTCTTGCCTGCCATGATGCTTGTTTTTAAGCCATCATGATATTTTTCACACGACACATTGCATAAACTTTACACATGGTAATTATATTTTTCACTACTGGCATTTTCACTTTGACACAATACACATTCTTTTACCATATAAACATAAACACTTTTAAAAATCACTGTAATATAACTTTATACATAATTCTCGCACAATTTTCACACATGGATCCTTGATTGGATTCCCACTATCGCCTGACCTCAGAGATGCGATGCAGCTAACTCCTGACAACCGCTGGTCTCCTTGAAAGTCTATCTTGCGTGTGTGTGTTCGACTCCCGTCACCTACAGTTTATGTCTCCTCTACTGCAAAGTTGTTCAATCCTAGGTCACGACTACTTGTGAGCCTCCCAGGCTCCCGTAACTGTAGCGTTCATTACAATAGTATGTTTCATTTTACCCATGATAACACTTCCTGGTTATGTTCATTGTTTGTAAACATCATCCTAAATTATCTCTACGCTGTACTGATTCTATACTCGCGTATGCTGTTGCTTATACGTCTGCTGTAGACTAATTATTATATTAGGCAGAATTACTGTTATTAAGCTGCCTGATGCGCATTTCATTGTTCACCGCTAGTGCATTTGAGCGTCAATACTTTATAAATTCCGCGCGCTTTCTTGCGTGATCCGACAACGTGTTACCCCACGGGTTGAGTCAAGACGAACTGACTTCCCTGCTCCAGATTCTCCCATATAAAGCTTCCCTATGAAAAGTAGTTCACTGGATTTCCAGGAGCGACTCTCTTCTTGATATAATACATTTTCAGACAAGGTGAAGTATGATCCTTAATCGTCTATTCATGGAGGTTCCAAAATCACTCGCGTGCAGGCAATCGCTTCGGCCAATTAATTATAATTAATTGCTTTCCTCCACGGCGTCATGATGCTTCCCCGGTACTTCCCCTCGGCTCCTTTACAAATCCTTACTCCGTAGCGGATTATGTCTGTGCAGAGGTTCCTTTATAGATGCAGGCTTTAATTTAGGCGTGAGAACACTCCTAAATTATCTTTCCTAGAATACATGCATCTGGGTGTAAGTTTCATCTCAATTCATTGCTCCATTTGACCGTAATCAATTAATTTCTGCGGGCGGCCACCCCCACTCCACTGTTTCGCCTTGTTGAAGGGGGATTTCCTTCGTCGTTAATCATGGCCTTCCGCCTCCAGCCACGCCGAAAGTAGTACGTAGGCGCCAGGTCTACTCCGCCCACATTCAACTTCGCTTTGTCGAAATGTCAAGCTGGCTTGCTTTCTTGAGCTCTAACATCTAAAACGTACGTAGGCTTGTATTTTCTGCAATAATCCACCTTAAAAGCTATAATATTCCCGTTCTGGCCGTGAAATCATGCTGTTATAATTATATGCAGTTATAACTCATTGTTCCTCGGGTTCACTGTGGCTGTTCCCCCTCAGAGATCAATGATTCGATTCTGCGCAGAATCATGGGCCTGGTCTGCTTTGTTTAAGAGCCCGGTTCGATGCCAGTCAGCCGTGTCTAATTGGGCGCAGTAGCTACGGACAAGGTCCAAGCTTCAACGCCATAAAGAAGGGTGGAGACAATATACCACTTCACAATTCTTTTCTTAAGCGTCATACTGAGATCTCGACAGCATAGTAGTTGTTTCATTGTCATAAAGAAGGATCTAGCCTTCTCTATACGGCATCTTATTTCAACCGAAGGATCTCAGTTCTCATTAATATTCTGTCCTAAATAAACCAAACTCTTGACTCGTGTCAATCTGATGTCCATCGACTAAAAGGACTTGTGACAATGCTGGTTTTCGCGATATTATCATATATTTTGTTTTCTTAATGTTGAGGTCAAGCCCATATTGTTTACTCTTTTGATACACCATAGTAACAATCTCTTTAAGTCCTTCGAAACTATTTGCAATCAATACAGTATCATCATAGGTAGAATAGGATTTTAAATAGGTTTTTAAGTTTAAAGTGTAGCAATAGTTGACATAAACTGCGCAAAGCTTAAAATTAATGAATTGTTAGTAGAAAATCTGATTGCAACGAGAGTGTAAATATTTTACATAATGATACGTCCTTTATCAAATTATAACTGTTAGGCAATATTTGCTCTCCTTATGTATGTTTATTATTCAAATTCAAATTCCTAACTGAATGCCACGGCCGCCTCCTCCGCAATCCGCCTTTGAATTACAAATACACACAATAATGCAGCCATCACAATAACACAGGCTAACAAACAATTTCCACACACACCCATGAACATGGGGCTATATGACCACGATGTCACAAAGCCCCTTAATCAATCAACAACAACAATAAATTCCATGCCCAGGTTGTTTTGGTTGGTTCTTAAGTTTAGGGGCTGCGACAACGCGGTCATTTAGCCCCGTGTACTTTGGGTGTGTGTAGAATCTGTCTGATAACCGATGTTAATTGTGATGACTGTATTAGTGTGTGTTATCTGTTTCTTAATTTAAGTACTGCAACTTAGAATTTTTCAAATAGTTCCTACATTTGCCGCCAAGCGCCACCGTCAACGATTACTAGGCCAAGTTCAGAACTTAGCTACTAGACGCCACCACAGTCGGATCTTTGCAACGAACATAGAAACCTAAGAGCGTTGTTTACATTCATAACCCATCCAATTTAGCTTCACACAGGTGCAATTAGTGGAAGGTTCTTTAACATGCCATAAATCTATGACATGGGACCGCCGGCTTTCCTTCCCCACCGAAGGAAGGCACACTGAGGGATTTTAACGCTCTTAAAAAATCCGACGGCTTTGGCCGGGTTTGAACCCGCTATCTTGGCCATAGAAGCTCAGCATGCTACCGACTACGCCACCGAAGCCGCCCCAGGTTGTTTTATTCCCCTAATGAAGTTGGCGTCCCGCCCATGGAAACGGGAATGCGTTATTAAGGGGTGGACAAAGCAGACAGGTGCTGATGGAAGTGACGCGCCCGAATATGAATTGTTAAGTGGCCGACCCCGGACGGATCGTGACTCTATGACACCTCATATATCAAAACATTACTTGTTGGCCAAGGTCCATGGCCTCGCAGCAACAGCTGATCTAAGGTCTAACTGAAGGACAGTTACTTTGGTTATTGGTTGGACCCCTGGGTACGTTCATCTATCCACTAGATGGTTTCTTTATGTGGGCGTAACGACTAGGATATCTGACCCCTATAGTATGGATCAATATGAATATGACAAATGATTACTACAAAGAAAGAAAGAAAGAAAGAAAGAGAGAGAGAAGATAAAAAGGAAGGATGAAACGAAGAAAGAAGGAAAGAAAGGATGAAAGGAAGAAAGAAAGGAAGAAAGAAAGAAAGAAAGGATGAAAGGATGAAAGGAAGAAATAAAGAAAAAAGAAAGAAAGAAATGATGAAAGGAAGGAAGGAAGGAAGGAAGAAAGAAAGGAAGAAAGGATTAAAGGAAAGAAGAAAGAAAGAAAGGATGAAAGGAAGGAAGAAAGAAAGAAAGAAAGGATGAAAGAAAGGATGAAAGAAAGGATGAAAGGAAGAAAGAAAGAAAGAAAGAAAGAAAGAAAGAAAGGATGAAAGGAAGGAAGGAAGGAAGAAAGAAAGAAAGAAAGAAAGGAAGAAAGAAAGAAAGGATGAAAGAAAGAAAGACAGGATGAAAGGAAGGAAGGAAGAAAGACAGAAAGGAAGGAAGAAATAAATAAATAAAGGATGAAAGGAAGAAAGAAAGATAGAAAGAAAGGATGAAAGGAAGAAGGAAAGAAAGAAAGAAAGGACGAAAGAAAGAAAGACAGCATGAAAGGAAGGAAGGAAGAAAGAAAGAAAGCAAGAAAGGATGAAAGGAAGAGAGAATGAAAGGAAGAATGAAAGAAAGAAAGGATGAAAGGAAGAAAGAATAAAAGAAAGAAAGAAAGAAAGGATGAAAGAAAGAAAGAAAGGATGAGATGAAGGAAGAAAGAAAGAAAGAAAGAAAGAAAGAAAGAAAGAAAGAAAGAAAGGAGGAAAGAAAGAAAAAAAGAAAGGATGAAAGAAAGGATGAAAGGAAGGAAGAAAGAAAGAAAGAAAGAAAGAAAGAAAGAAAGGAAGAAAGAAAGAAAGAAAGAAAGGATGAAAGGAAGAAAGAAAGAAAGAAAGAAAGAAAGGATGAAGGGAAGAAAGAAAGAAAGAAAGAAAGAAAGAAAGGATGAAGGGAAGAAAGAAAGAAAGAAAGAAAGAAAGGATGAAAGGAAGAAAGAAAGAAAGAAAGGAAGAATGAAAGGAAGGAAGGAAGGAAGAAAGAAAGGATGAAAGAAAGAAAGAAAGGATGAAAGGAAGGAAGGAAGGAAGGAAGGAAGGAAGGAAGGAAGGAAGAAAGAAAGAATGAAAGGAAGGAAAGACGGACAGAAGAAAGAGAGTAAAACAGAAAGTAAGAAAGGAAGAAAGAAAAGAAGTGGCTTTAATGGCAATTGTACGTACTGTATTGTGAGGCAGTAGTTTAGTTGTCAGGCAATTCTAGCTAAGGCAGTAACATTTAGTATTTATATAACCGTTAGTGATTGATACACATTTAAAGAACTTGATGTAGAAATTGGAGCATTTACTCATCTATAACGTTAATCGGGCAGTACAGAGTCTCACTGCTGTAGGACGCGGCTAATGACTATGCTGGACGTATGCCCCGTGTCTTGCGACAACGCCCCCACAACTCTGTGTGATGTAAGATATCTTCTACTGGAATACTAATATCACTAGGGTTTTCCACAACTCTTCCGTAACAATCCGCTAGTGTAGGCTGCGTGACATGGTTGCGGGTTCAAACCCGGCCGAAGTCGTTGGACCATTTAAGAGCGTTAAAAATCCCTCAGCATGCCTTCCTTCGGAGGAGAAGTAAAGCCGGCGAGCCCATGCAATAGATTTATGGCATGAAAAGGAACCTTCCAATAATTACACTTGTGTGAAGGTAAACATAAGTTAGATTTGACTAACGCTCTTAGCTTCCAACGTTTATCGCCAGGAACTGACTGCGGTGGCATCTAGTAACCAAGTTCAGAACTAGTTGGTCGTTGACAGTGGCGTTTGGTAGCAAAAGTTGGAACTACATAAAAATCGAATGTCTGCAGTCCTTACTTGAATTAAAAACAGATAACGCACACCAATACAACCCTCACAATTAACACCGGTTATCAGACAGATTCTACGCACACCCAAAGCCACGGGGCTACATGACCGCGTTGTCGCAGCCCCTAAACTGAGGAACCAATCAACCAACCTACCTAGGCTGCATGATACCATAAATAGTAATTTTAAATACAGAGTGTATGGAAAAAAAATATCGTAGTTTTGAGTAGTGGCCTGCAAGGAGCCCCGGCATTTCTCGGTGTGATTTCTATTTTTTGTGGGGGTGTATGTTAAGAATCACGTTACTTGCCAGCCTTCTGAACTGAGACGTATTCTTGGCTGTCACCGCGGAGACCCCGGTTTGATTCCCGGCTCTGCCAAGAAATGAAATTTTAGCCTAAGGGCTACACTAAGCTTCGTGAGGCAAAACTGAGACGAGGTGGGTTCCATTTCCATCTTAGAAATGGTTTACCGTGGTTTCCCACTTCTACTCCAGGAAAAAAAGAAAAGTCCAATGCTTATTTATTTATTTATTTATTTCAACTTATTTATTTATTTATACCAATTTGATTATTTATTTACTTAATTCAAGTTATTCATTTATTTATACCAATTTGATTATTTATTTATTTAATTCAATTTATTTATTTATTTATATCAAGTTGTTCATTTATTTATT
The DNA here is from genome assembly GCA_946902985.2 of Meconema thalassinum. Classification (NCBI taxonomy): domain Eukaryota; kingdom Metazoa; phylum Arthropoda; class Insecta; order Orthoptera; family Tettigoniidae; genus Meconema; species Meconema thalassinum. The sequence goes on along the minus strand of OX336400.1, from coordinate 95,386,253 downwards.
TAATTAATTCAATTTATTCATTTATTTATATCAATTTGTTTATTTATTTAATTAATTCAATTTATTCATTTATTTATATCAATTTGTTTATTTATTTATTTAATTCAATTTATTCATTTATTTATACCAATTTGTTTATTTATTTAATTCAATTTATTTATTTATTTATTTAATTAATTCAATTTATTCATTTGTTTATGCCAATTTGTTTATTTATTTATTTAATTCAATTTATTCATTTATTTATATCAATTTGTTTATTTATTTATTTAATTCAATTTATTCATTTATTTATACCAATTTGTTTATTTATTTAATCCAATTTATTCATTTATTTATATCAATTTGTTTATTTAATTAATTCAATTTATTCATTTATTTATATCAATTTGTTTATTTATTTATTTAATTCAATTTATTCATTTATTCATACCAATTTGTTTATTTATTTAATTCAATTTATTTATTTATTTATATCAAGTTGTTCATTTATTTATTTAATTAATTCAATTTATTCATTTATTTATGCCAATTTGTTTATTTATTTATTTAATTAATTCAATTTATTAATTTATTTATATCAATTCATTTATTTATTTATTTAATTCAATGTATTCATTTATTTATATCAATTTATTTATTTATTTATTTATTTATTTATTTCAATTTATTCATTTATTTATATCAATTTGTTTATTTATTTATTTATTTATTTATTTCAATTTATTCATTTGTTTACATAAATTTGTTTATTTATTTAATTCAATTTATTCACTTATTTATATCAATTTGTTTATTTATTTATTTAATTCAATTTATTCATTTATTTATACCGATTTGATTATTTATTTATTTAATTCAATTTAGTCATGTATTTATATCAATTTATTTATTTATTTATTTAATTCAGTTAATTCATTTATTTATATCAATTTGTTTATTTATTTAATTCAATTTATTGATTTATTTATATCAATTTGTTTATTTATTTAATTCAATTAATTCATTTATTTATATAAATGTGTTTATTTATTTATTTAATTCAATTTATTCATTTATTTATATCAAATTGTTTATTTATTTAATTCAATTTATTCATTTATTTATATCAATTTGATTATTTATTGATTTATTTAATTCAATTTATGTACTTATTTATTGATATCAATTTGTTTATTTATTTATTTATTTAATCCAATGTATTCATTTATTTATATCAATTTATTTATTTATTTATTTCAATTTATTTAAATCAATTTGTTTATTTATTTATTTATTTATTTATTTATTTAATTCAATTTATTCATTTATTTATACCAATTTGATTATTTATTTATTTATTTATTTAATTAATTCAATTTATTCATTTATTTATATCAATTTGTTTTTTATTATTTCAGTTTATTAATTTATTTATATCAATTTGTTTATTTATTTATTTAATTCAATTTATTCATTTATTTATATCAATCTGTTTATTTATTTAATTAATTCAATTTATTCATTTATTTATATAAATTTGTTTATTTATTTAATTCAATTTATTCATTTATTTATATCTATTTGTTTATTTATTTAATTCAATTTATTCATTTATTTATATCAATTTGTTTATTTATTTATTTAATTCAATGTATTCATTTATTTATATCAATTTGTTTATTTATTTAATTAATTCAATTTATTCATTTATTTATATCAATTTATTTATTTATTTATTTAATTCAATTTATTCATTTATTTATACCAATTTGATTATTTATTTATTTAATTCAATTTATTTATTTCTTCATTTATTGCAATTTTTATTCATTTAAATTTATTTATTTATTTAATATATTTACTGTATTCCAATGTTTTCTCAATATAGTTAATTACCTGGAATGTTTGGCATTCGATAATATTAGTTGTACTTTGTTAGGATTTACATAATAAATAATCATATTTGGGGATTAAAATGTTTTTCATTTTTGAATTCAACAAAGATTTCGGTAAAAAAAGACTACTGTCCATCAAGATATTATATGCACTCGAGTTTGAAGGTTGTTTGTGAAGTAACCAATATGCCTACAAAAAATACAATGACATCATCATTTTCATCGTTCTATTTTACGTTAGTTCATGTGGGTTTGGAATTTATAGTTTATATTTTAATATTTTCCATCGCAATTGGAATACAAAAAGTGCCCGTTTTTAAACTTGTTTCAACCATGCGTCACATTTAAGAATTAATATCTCAAAAACTCGTCATCAGGTCGAATCTCACTTTTAACACAATATACATTGAACTGTTTTATAACCCGTTTATTAATTTCAAAATTTTGTGTGTCCAAAAAAACATAGTTGTTATCAATTTTGTAAGGTAATTTTTTCTCGGCTCGGGGTGGCTGGAAGATTGCGTTCTTGGTTGCATTGTACTCCTGTGAAATACGTGAATTAATTCATTTATTTTATATCGGTTTGTATTTCTACAAGAAAATAAGACATGGTTACGCAGCTAGACGATACGCGTAAAGCTGTACAGCGTTGCCGAGATGCGTCATAGCGCGCCTTGCTCGGAATTGTATGCGCAGCTTTCTTCAAGCAAATGGTATTAAGAGGTCGTGAAAAGCATTTCCCATCAGTTTTTCTCACGAGGGCTTCGGACGAAAATGATGATGTCATTGTATTTTATGTAGGCCTATTGGTTACTTCACAAACAACCATCAAACTCGAGTGCACAAAATATTTTGGTCGACAGTAGACCCAATTTTTTTCTTTTTAGGGTTTCTCAACAGTTGAGAAATAATAAATTTATTTTATGAAATGACATAAAAATAACCATGATAGCCCGATTCCTTATTGACGTATTAATTATAATAAACTATTTACAGGTCCAACCAAAAGTTTACGGACACCTGCAAATTACATTAATTTCGAAGTTACGATTTTTTTTTTTAATATAACTGTGAAAAAAATGTGTATTTTTCATATTTGAAGCATTCTGGACAGAACTCTATGAGGATTACATCCCCAATTTTGGGTATGAAGAAACACAGATGCCTGTAGAATATTTATAACTGCAATAGAACACAATAATGTGTTTCCAATAAGAAATATCACCAGTTTTATAGCCCGAAATATAACCGCAGAAAAAGGTCAACAGACAAGACATTCTTTGACCTAGGAGGAAGCTGTTCTTGATCCAATGCAGTGCTGCAACTGTAGAACTACAACGTGAAACATAAAGGATCTCTGTAGCTTGAAAGGTCTCCCGTCCAGCCAAGGATAAAGAATGTTTGTCTGTTGACTTTTCTCTGTGGGTCTATACTGCTCAAAAAATTTAAAGCACCACTTTTTTCATAGGCCACCAAATTTTGAAAAGTTGACCGCACAAGCTCGAAATCTCAGTATGACGTTTGCCCTGACGCCTACCAAGCATATGCTTCAGCACAACTCCCCAACTTGAGTAGTTTCGGGGTAGCGCCCCGAAAACCAGCCCATTTTCGAATACCGCAAATTGAAGTTTGCGAAAAACGCTGTAGGACTTCTCGCAGGTTGCCAAAGCAGTCAAAAATGAATGAGTCTTGCTCTTAAAGGTTCCACAAACACGTTGAAATCGTTACATTTGACGTTTGAGTATTTTCAACCCCCTTCATCATCCCCTAAACATGGACTACCATTGGGGTGTCTGAGATGGTACCGGGTGTGTTTAACCACCTGAAAACCTGCACACCGTCCTCAGTTGCTGATTGCAGTAAGTTCTTAAGGCCTCCGACAAAGTTCACCCCCCCCCCTAACACCCTCAACTGGCATGGGACCAAACCACCCCCTCTTGATTCACCCCTAAGGAAGGTTTCAATCGAGATGTTTATCAGTGTTGTGAATGGGGGTGTCTTCCCCTAACGTTTCAAAAAAGGAGCTGTGCCTGTGTCACCACCCCTTCCCCTGCTACCCCCGTTTGTATGATTTTTCGAATCAGGCCCTTTTTAAGGGCTGAAACGAGGTCTTAATCGCTGAAAGGGCTGTAAAGGTCCTTAGAAGTAGTGGTGACACGAAATCAACCCCTTTCGATCGTTGATTGACATTCCGTCCCCCAAACTTGAAATTTTTGCACCCCCAACCCTCCCTGTCTGGACGCGTAACGCGTCATGGCAGAGTTTTCAGAGTTGGATGAAAATAAAGCTTATGGCCTGCAATCGAGCCCAAAACAGCAGGTTGGATGGAAATTCATCGGTAGGGTGGGAAACGGGACCAAAATGTTTTCAAAAAAGTTAAGTCTATAGTAAGTACGCCCATGCATAGGCAACCCACATCACGTCCTTGCGTGCGGGTTGCGTACAATTGGCAATAGAATACAAAGGGTGGAAATGGAAGAAAAATGACGTGATGTGGGTTGCCTATGCATGGGTGTACTTACTAGAGGCTGTTAACTTAAAAAAAAAAAATGGTCCCGTTTCTCACCCTACCGATGAATTTCCATTCAACCTGCTGTTTTGGGCTCGATTTGAGGCCATAAGCTTCATTTTGATCCAATTCTGAAAACTCTGCCATGACGAGTTACGCGTCCAGACAGGGAGGGTTGGGGGTGCAAAAATTTCAACTTTGGGGGACGGAATGTCAATCAACGATCGGAAGGGGTTAATTTCGTGTCACCACTATCTCTAAGGACCTTTGCAGCCCTTTCAGCGAATAAGACCTCGTTTCAGCCCTTAAAAAGGGCCTTATTCGAAAAATCATACAAACGGGGTTAGCAGGCGAAGGGGTGGTGAAACAGGCACAGTTCCTTTTTTGAAACGTTCGGGGAAGACCCCCCTATTCACAGCACTGATAAACATCTCGATTAAAACCTTCCTTACGGGTGAATTGAGAGGGGGTGGTTTCATCCCATGTCAGTTGAGGGTGTTAGGGGGGGGGGGGGGTGAACATTGTCGGAGGCCTTAAGAACTTACTGCAATCAGCAACTGAGGACGGTGTGCAGGTTTTCAGGTGGTTAAACACACCCGGTACATTCTCAGACGCCCCAATGGTAGTCCATATTTAGGGGATGATAAGGGGTTTGAAAATACTCAAACGTCAAATGTAACGATTTCAACGTGTTTGCGGAACCTTTAAGAGCAAGACTCATTCATTTTTGACTGCTTTGGCAACCTGCGACAAGTCCTACAGCTTTTTTCGCAAACTTCAATTTGCGGTTTTCGAAAATGGGCTGGTTTTCGGGGCGCTACCCCGAAACTACTCAAGTTGGGGAGTTGTGCTGAAGCATATGCTTGGTAGGCGTCAGGACAAACGTCATACTGAGATTTCGAGCTTGTGGAGTCAACTTTACAAAATCGGTGGCCTTTGAAAAAAATGGTGCTTTAATTTTTTTGAGCAGTATATTTCGGGCTATAAAACTGGTGATATTTTCTAATGGAAACATATTTTTGTGTTGTATTTCAATTGTAAATATTCTACAAAATGATATAAAAATGACCATGATAGCTCAATTCCTTATTGACGTATTAATTATAATAAACTATCTTACCATTTCATAATAACTTCATCACACATATTTTCCCAAGTTCTCTCTTCAATATCTCTCTACCTGTCAAATACACATCAATCATTTATAACCTAACTTATTCAACATATATATTTTCTCATACACATCTCTTCAATTAAACGCTGTTTTTTCATGACTATATTATTCTACAAAATGATAGCTCAATTCCTTATTGACGTATTAATTATAATAAACTATCTTACCATTTCATAATAACTTCATCACACATATTTTCCAAAGTTCTCTCTACAATATCTCTCTACCTGTCAAATACACACCAACCATTTATAACCTAACTTATTCAACATATATATTTTCTCATACACATCTCTTCAATTCAACGCTGATTTTTCATGACTTTATGCTTTATTAACAAAATTTTTGTAACAGATTTGGTTTTTGAAATTTTACTCTGTGAACCTTTGGAACAAAAATATTTATAGTATCCTCTATTATGGCAAAAATATATTAAGTTATATATTACTTATCCAATACCACGCTTAAGAAGGTCACAATGCCCGGTTTAATGTACTAAATATTGACTTAAGGTAAAAAATAGTTTATTATAATAAATATTCTAGAGGTATCTGTGTTTCTTAATCAAAATTGTTGATGTACAGTAATTCTCATAGTTTTCTGTCCAGATCGCTTCAAATATGAAAAATACACAATTCTTTTCACACTTATCTTAAACAAAAGAACGCTTAACTTGAAAACTAACAGTGATGATTTCATAATAGATTCACAAAATGTTCTTCGGAACACGTTCTAGGCCTCTGTAAACATTCGTATGCCTGAGACCAGAAGTATAGGTACAGGAATAATGAACATGAACTTTGCGGGTGTCCGTAAACTTTTGGTAGGACCTGTATTACCTTAAGTCAATATATAGGCCTATTGTACATAGAGACCTTCCTCAGCGTAGTATAGGATAAGTAACTGTGCAATAACATACACTTAATAAAATTTTGCCATAACAGCGGATACTAAAAATAGTTTTGTTCCGAAAGCTCACAAAGTAAACATTTCAAAAACCAGATCTGTTACAAAATGTATTAATAAAAACATGAAAAAGTCGTGATAAAACAGCGTTGAATTGAAGAGATCTAAAAAGAAGAAATTAAACTGAGAAATAAAAACTCGAAAACAGAACGGAAAAAGATATAAACACGTAGGCTACGTGGATGTGAAAATCGACATGCTAGTTATAAATGATGGTTGATATGTATTTGCCAGGTAGAGAAATCTGTGAAGAGAAAAAATAAACAATATAAATAGTCTTGTATATTGAAATTAATGTGATAGAACAGTGTTTCCCAACCTTTTTTTAGCTGGCGACCCACCTTTCCTTATCGGAATACCTCTACGGTCCATCGATCCATGGTGGATTCAAAGACCTTACTTGAATCGTATCTCTTCCTTATGTATATATAACTTACCATCAAATATTGCAAATATATATGTTTTTTAAGATACTGATTGATTATTGTTAAACAATTTGTGTTCTGATTTGAAAATGGTTGTCTAAATATAAGCACTTTGTAGCAAAACAGTTATTTATTTAACAATAGTGAATAGATATATGTTTGCAATATACGCAACAAGGACCTAGGTGAAGATAAATAAAACACTACAACACCATGGTGAAGACAGAATGTCTCTATGCCAGTGAATTTCTGTCTATGAACTACAAGCTGGATAAACTAGAGGTCTTGGAAAGGAGAATCCTCAGAAAAATTATGGGTGCTGTTCAAACCGAATGTGGATAGAAACTTCGAAGTAATGAAGAAGTTTACCGGAAAGTAGAAAGAATCTCTGAGACTAGGAAGAAGAAGAGGTTGAAGTTTCTTGGACATCTTTACAGAATGGACCAAAATAGACTCACCTAACGGATATTTGATTACTTCTGGAGAAAGAAGACCACAACAGCATGGATTAAGGAATAAAAGGCGGATATGGAAAGATTGAACATTTCTGAGGACCAACTGTTAGACAGAAATATATTTAGGAACATACTGAGTAATTTGGAAGGGATTCAAGCCGCAAGAAGACCTAAGAAGACCGGAAGAGCCTGGACGGACGAACAGCGTCAACAGGCCAGCGAACGCATGAAGGAGTATTAGGTGCAGAGAAAACTTCGCACCAAGAAAAAGAAATGAAGTTGTAGCGTGATCTTATGTGGTCCATTCGCGTGTATAAAGGTACATAAATACCATTTTAATTTTTCAGGCAAATAAAAAATTCAAACAGCTTTGATATGATTACAGATAAGAAAATTGTTTTCGCAATCAATATGTAAAGTTGCTGTTTTTAAGTAAGAATACTATATTAATGAGGTCTTTGGGACTGTTTCGATTGGTGTCTGCCCCAGATGCGAGAAATCAAAAACAAAGAAAACAATCAAAACACAATTCGATTTGTTTCGATTTTTTCTGATGGTTTATTATTCGATGGTTTCTGATAGTTTTAGGAACGAGTTGTGACCCACCTGTAACCCTACCGCCACACACTAGTTGGTCGAGACCCACCTGTAACCCTACCGCCACACACTAGTTGGTCGTGACCCACCTGTAACCCTACCGCCACACACTAGTTGGTCGAGACCCACCTGTAACCCTACCGCCACACACTAGTTGGTCGTGACCCACCTGTAACCCTACCGCCACACACTAGTTGGTCATGATCCACCTGTAACCCTACCGCCACACACTAGTTGGTCGTGACCCACCTGTAACCCTACCGCCACACACTAGTTGGTCGAGACCCACCTGTAACCCTACCGCCACACACTAGTTGGTCGAGACCCACCTGTAACCCTACCGCCACACACTAGTTGGTCGTGACCCACCTGTAACCCTACCGCCACACACTAGTTGGTCGAGACCCACCTGTAAACCTACCGCCACACACTAGTTGGTCGTGACCCACCTGTAACCCTACCGCCACACACTAGTTGGTCGTGACCCACCTGTAACCCTACCGCCACACACTAGTTGGTCGTGACCCACCTGTAACCCTACCGCCACACACTAGTTGGTCGAGACCCACCTGTAACCCTACCGCCACACACTAGTTGGTCGAGACCCACCGGTAACCCTACCGCCACACACTAGTTGGTCGTGACCCACCTGTAACCCTACCGCCACACACTAGTTGGTCGTGACCCACCTGTAACCCTACCGCCACACACTAGTTGGTCGTGACCCACCTGTAACCCTACCGCCACACACTAGTTGGTCGAGACCCACCTGTAACCCTACCGCCACACACTAGTTGGTCGAGACCCACCTGTAACCCTACCGCCGCACACTAGTTGGTCGTGACCCACCTGTAACCCTACCGCCACACACTAGTTGGTCGTGACCCACCTGTAACCCTACCGCCACACACTTGTTGGTCGAGACCCACCTGTAACCCTACCGCCACACACTAGTTGGTCGAGACCCACCGGTAACCCTACCGCCACACACTAGTTGGTCGAGACCCACCTGTAACCCTACCGCCACACACTAGTTGGTCGAGACCCACCTGTAACCCTACCGCCACACACTAGTTGGTCGTGACCCACCTGTAACCCTACCGCCACACACTAGTTGGTCGAGACCCACCTGTAACCCTACCGCCACACACTAGTTGGTCGAGACCCACCTGTAACCCTACCGCCACACACTAGTTGGTCGAGACCCACCGGTTGGGAATCACTGTGATATAATATTGAATCATGAGAGCAAAAACTTCTTTAATTATACTTACATTATAGAGAGAACGTTGTGCAATGTAAAGCTGTAAGTGAGACAATATTAAGTCTAAAAGCAATTTCTATTTCCTTCAGCACAAATGAAGCTATACTGTTTTTTTTAAGTTTCTGTACAATTTAATTTATTGACTTGTCTGGTTCTTGGAACGAACCCTTCAATTGGGCACAATCATATTGACCGACTGAAAAGCATAGGCAATAACATACTACAATTTAATTCAGGCAGCTTTGATTTTTTGTTTCGGCATTTGAAACTGAAAGATTAATACACTGGTGGGAGTTCCGACAGACGCTTAGTTCTATCATATCTTTCACTCACTTTAATTTCTTCGTTATACTTCGTTATGAGACACATGAAGGGTAGCAGTATTCAGGCCAAAGAATTGGCAACTTTCACGAACAAATTGGGGATGGTGCAAAGGAAAACTGCAAGATTCGTACTTGGCACATTCTCCCAAACTTACAGTGTCTCTGACATGTTAAAGTCATTGGGTTGGGAATCCCTACACAGCAGAAGACATAAAAGAAGACTCCAGGAGATGTACAAAGCATACACAGGGGAGCCGGCCTGGAATGAGTTGCGAAATAGAATGCATGAGCCAGATTATATGGGTAGGAGAGATCACGAATACCAAATTAGGCCCATCATTAAAAAAGCAATCTTAGCTAAGTATTCTTATATGAACAGGGGTATTCAAACATGGAATGAGTTATCTGAAGAAGTCTTGGAACCTTTTCCTTATAGTTTAAAAGATTTCAAGAAGAAATTAAATGTTGCATTCAGGGAACACAGAGACAATATGGAGAGAAATTGAGATACACAGCATGTAAATATTTTGTTACCACCAGGTTACTCACAACAGGTCTTAAAGCACTATTTGCCTATTATGAAAGCAACTACTTGAAGCCAAACCCTTCCAAAACACAAGTGTGTGCATTACACTTACGGAACAGAAAGGCTTGGAGGAAACTGAGAATAACCTGGAGAGGTCAACAACTAACCCACTGTGACACCCCAAAATACCTGGGAATAAAGTTGGACCGTTCCCTCACCTTCAAAGACCATTGCACAGATACAAAAATGAAAGTTTGTGCTAGGAATAACATTATTAGGAAACTGACCGGCAACAACTGGGGAGCACATCCAGATGTCCTCCGCACATCCGCCCTTTCTCTGTGCTTCTCCGCTGCTGAATATGCAGCACCTGTATGGCACAACTCCAGCCGTGCCAAACAGGTAAATATTGCCCTAAATGATACAGGACGGATTGTAACAGGCTACCTGCGGGCAACCCCTGTTAACAAAATATACCACCTAATGGTCGTAGCACCTCCAGATATCCGAAGAAGAACGGCAGCTGAAATAGAATGAAAGAAGCAGGAGACGGACCCAAGATACCCCCTATTTGGAAGTGAACATCAACTACCAAGACTGAAATCGAGAAAAAAGTTTCCTCCAGACGACACAACCAATTCAGACAACACCTGCACACCGTCGGATACAACTCTGGCGTAGCTCATCATCAGAGAAATATTGGGACAACCCCAAAGAAGAACTTGCTGCAGGTCATCACCTCCCATACGAGACATGGAAGGTCCTTAATAGACTGAGGACTGGAGTATCTCGGTGTAAGATGAACATGAAGAAATGGGGATTCATCTCAGAGGACGAACTATGTGAGTGTGGTGAACATCAAGACCACCAGCACCTACTCAACTGCAGGAAACTATCAGAACCTGTCTCCATGGACGATCTGGTAGCCGCCAGTGATAAGGCAGTTCGTGCAGCGGAATTCTGGGCATCACGTGGAATATAAAGATGCACATATAATTTGCAATCTTTGTATATATATATAATATGTTATGTTCTGGACACGTATAAATAAATAACCACCAGGTTTGGCCTAACTGTAACAGTACCATTTAATAAATAAATACATAATTAAATACAATTCTTTACTCGGGATGCCTTATTCTCCTCGGGCCCGGTCGTGGCCATGACATTCATGTTTCCAAGGGTGTGTTCAGGAGTGGATCACTAGGGTAGGCGAGCCAGGCTGTTACAGTGCAAGGTGAAGGCCAAGAGAATTGGTCTTGGCTGCAAACCCTAGAAACATGGCTGATGCAACCCGACCAAACATTCTCGTCACCTGCCACACCCTGTGTAGGTGGTCCGCTGCCCACAAATAATTCTCTTCTCGAAATTATTATCTAAATCTTCTTCTTCTTAAATATTCAATCCATGGATTGGTCTGCGGCAGTTCTCCAGTCGGCTCTATTTATAGCTTTCCTCTTCATCTGTTCATAGTTTCTGCATCCTACATCAGACATGATTTGCTGTACATATTGTAGGCGTGGTCTTCCTCGACATCTTTTGCCTTCAACCATTCCCTCCAATACCGTTTTCAGCAGGCTATCGTGTCTCAAAATATGTCCTATCAGTCTAGTCCTCCTCCTCTTTATGCTTTTCCATAAGGTATAATTTTCCTCCACCTTTTTAAATACTTCAGCATTCGTTATTTTTTCTGTCCAGCTAATTTTTAGCATTCTTCTATAACGCCATTGTTCAAAAGAATTTATCCCCCTTTTTTCTTCTTTTCCAATTGTCCACGTTTCGCAACCATAAAGGGCAATACTCCAAACATACGCTTTTAATAATCGTTTTCTGGTTTTAACATTAATAGAATTTGTTGTGAATAAACGTTTCTTTTTGTAAAATGCTAATTTGGCTTGTAAAATTCTACATTTGATTTCTTTCTTGCTTCTTCCATCTTTGGTAATTTTGCTTCCGAGATATTTAAATTCTTGAACATTTTCTAGTGTTTTGTTGCCCACCACTAATTTCATACTTGAGTCTGCCTTTTTATCGCAGACCATAACTTTCGTCTTTGACTTATTTATTTTCATCTTGTATTCATTACCCATGATTTCCTCCATTTTTACTATTATTTGTTTGAGATGTTGTTCACTATCTGCAACTATGGCAATGTCATCTGCAAATCTAATCATATTTATTTGTTCACCTTGTATCCTTATTCCTAAATTCAAATCCTCTCGAACCTTATTCAATGCATCCTGGATGTAGGCATTAAAAAGCATGGGAGACAAAGCACAACCTTGTCTAACTCCTTTCCCTATTTTTGCTTCCTCTTGTTCATTTCCAATTTTAATTACTGCAATTTCATTTTTGTACAAATTCCAGATTATTCTTCTATCTCTATATGGGACTCCTATGGTTTTGAGTATTTCAAACATTTTTATCCATTGTACATTATCAAAAGCCTTTTCAATATCCACAAAGCATAAATAAGTTCTTTGGTCTTTTTCCAATCTTTTTTCAAGTAAAAGTCTCAATGCCAATTTAGCTTCTCTAGTACCCTTACCTTTAACAAACCCAAATTGGTCTTCAGTCAGAAATTCTTCAATTTGCTTTTCAATTCGTCTTAATATTATGTTGGTGATAATTTTTAATGCATGTACGACTAAACTGATAGTGCGATATCGTTCACAATGTTTTTCTGCCATTTTCTTTGGTATAGGGATCATTATACTTTTTTCAAAATCAGCCGGTTTTTTTCCGTCCATGTAGATGTTTTGTACAATTTGGAGCAATCTCTCCTTCATACGAGGTCCGCTTTTCTTGAGGAGTTCAGCTTTGAGATTATCAATGCCTGACACCTTATTATCCTTCAGTCTTCGTAGAGCTAATTCAAATTCCTCTCTCAGTACTTGGAAGCCTAAATTATCTTCTGTTACTTCATCTTCTTCCTCAAGAACTTCATTTTCCTGTAAATGTACACCTTCGTATAGGGTTTCAATGTAATTTTTCCACCTTTTTGCAATATCGCTATGATCATCGAGAATTGCTCCCTCTGCATTACTTATGGCATTACTCTTGTTACGTCTCTTACCAAAGAAAATCTTTACCATCTGATATGCAGAATCTACATGTCCTCTAGTAGTTTTTTCTTCTATCATTGAGCATATAGCCTCGTAGTAATTTTCTCTTGCTATTCTTGCTTTTCTGTTTATAGCATTTCGCAATCTTCTATATTCTTCGTTGTCTTCCAATCTTGTTGAGCTCTTGAGTAACCGTCTTTTATCTATCATATCTAGAATTTATTTAGTGATCCATTCCTTTCTAGGAGGTATTTCTGTTCTCCCCAAAATTTCATCAGCTGCCTCCGTCAGATCTTTTTTAATATATCTATATAATTATATAATACGCTAAGGTGTATGTTTCACAATACTCAAGCTCCTAAACCATAGGGAGTTAGAAGGTGTGGTTTGTACCAAAATCTTCTAAATCGTCTCAATAGTACAGGAAGAATCTTGCATTTCTTGAAACGTCAACGGAAATATATTTGTTTATAAAGTGCTTTTAAACAAATTAACAAGACGATACCCACGGCGGAACTGTGTCGCGTAAAGCCCGCATAGCACTAGTGACGGGCGGGTAGTCTGTACACATGGGCTGCACACAACCCATTATGCAACCAGCAGCAGTGATGAATAATTGCTCTCTGATTTAATAATCGACAATTTGTTTAAAAAGTGCGTTTAAAGAAATAAACATATTTATAGAAGCCCGCATAACAGTAAAGCCAGGCGGGTGGTTTATACAAAGGAAGTTAGTAATTTTACGTGACCGTTAATCTCGCGATCATGAGCCACGGGACCTCCTCTTTACATGAAATCTGAACCACAGGACATGGCATTTCACTTTGAAAATCTCACATGCATAAACCGAGAATCGCACCCGGTCCAACGTGGTCAGAGGCCAACAGCTTGACCGCTGTGCCACCACGTCCCGGGTGGTTAATACAAATGCGAGAGTTCTCGCACGGCTCTTCTGGTAATATATGAGAGCGCTGAGGTGTATGTTTCAAACAACTCAAGCTCCTAAACCAGAGGGAGTTAGAAGATGCGTTTTCTACCAAAATCTTCCAAATCATCTCAATAGTACAGGATAAATCTTGTATTTCGTAAAACGTCAACGGAAATATATTTTTTGTGTAAAGTGTGTTTAAACAAATAAATAACCCTGTCAGAACTGTGTCACGTCGAGCCCGCATAAGAGTAATTAATTAATTAATTAATGAATGAATGGATTAATTAATGTAGCTTGCCACGGTGGGAGAGTGGATATCGTGTCGGTCTACTAACCCCAAGATTGCAGGTTTGCTCCTGACCGTGGTAAGTGATTTTTGAAAGGCAGCAAAAATACGATACGCATGTCATACGATGTTGGCATGTCAAAGAACCCATTTGAATTCAGTAGGCCGAGTTCATAATGGCAAAATTAATCTCGGGAGTTTCCGCCAACACAAAGTTCCTCATTTCTCTACTAGAAAGCGCTATAGTGCTCAAGGAGCTTAGATATCTAACATCTAACCTCCTTGAGTTTCATAGTCAAGGAACAACGAAATTCGACATGCAAGCTACCCTCTGGGTGTCAAATAAAGCTTGCACCCGGCACCGAGGCCATACGATATTATTATTATTATTATTATTATTATTAATTAATGTTATTGGTTTTACATCCCTGTTAACTATTGAGGCTTTTAGAGACGCCGGGGTGCCGGAATTATGCCCCTAAGGGGGTCTTTAATTTGCCAGTAAATCTACAGACACGGCTCTCTCACATTTGAGCACCCTCAATTGCCAACTGACTGCGCCGAGATTCGATCCTGAAACCTTGGATACAGTAGGCAATAACGTTACCACTGAACCACGCAGCCAGTCAATAGAGAGGAGAGGTAGGATCTCTTAACTTAAAATCATTGGAACCCTAACAATGTCGAATAGAAATGCTAGAACTCTATTATAGGGATATCGATTGGTAGGCATCACGGCAGATGTGAGCAAGGGTCATTTATTTATACTGTGTTCGGATAAACCGTGTTCCTTAGTCCTGAATATCACTGAGCTACTTTCGTTCAGAAAGGTTGGTTGGTTCCTTAGTTAAGGGGCTGCGACCACGCGGTCATGTAGCCCCGTGTACTTGGGGTGTGTGTAGAATCTGTCTGATAACCGGCGATAATTGTGATGGCTGTATTAGTGTGTGTTATCTGTGATTCAGGTAGAAGGACTACAGACCACCAATTTTTCAAGTAGTTCCTTCTTTTGCTACCAAATGCTACCGTCCACGACTTGATGCCATCGCAGCCAGCACCTTGCGCCGAACGTTGGAACTAATATGGCGTTATGAAACTAACCTACAAATTTTAGCTTCCACAAGTGCAGTTAGTGGAAGGTTCCTTGACATGCCATAAATGTATGGCATGGGACCGCCGGATTTACTTCCCCTCCGAAGGATGGCATACTAAAGGATTTTAACGCTCTTAAAATATCCGACGACTTCGACCAGGTTTGAACCCGCGATCTTGGGCATAGAATCTTGGCATGCTACCGACTACACCACCAAATAAGAGTCAGTGACAGTGAAACGACAAACATCAATCAAATTGGGAAGGGTTTCGAAAAAAGAAAACGAAGATTTTTCAGCAAAGATATGGGAATTCTAGTTCAATGTTTACCACTTTGGACAGGAATATTTTTGTTTTACATTGTTTTAGACTAGTTTTAACAAAGAAGGTACATTATTTAAAAATACAGTATATAATACAATATATTTTAATATTTAATAATATTTAAATTATTTAAATTATTTAAATGCCTGTATTGCCTTTGTAGAGAGCTTAGTTAAAGGAGCGAAGTACTGTACATCAATTAATATGACAAAACAATTAATACATTATTCGACAAAGCGTTTAATCGATTAATCGAAATATCGATTAGAGGCACAAACGATCAATCTTTATTTGTAGCAATTAATCAATTTCAAAGATTCGATTAATCGATTATTCGATAACTGAAATTTATCGATAAAAATACCATCCCTACGTACAATTCTACAGCTTACTAAAGTTTCTTGTGAAGGTAAACGTTGAAATACCTCAACAACAACAATGGATGTCACAAAGAAAGATTTATGAGATAAAGATTCTTACCAAGAAGAAATCAAGGTTCCAACATTGGAATTCCAAGGCCCTCCATGACTAGTGTGTAAATAAGATACCACTTTCTCACGTATTTCTGAGGGGCCATTCCTTAAATTACTGACACCACGAGTAATCAGTATGGCTGGCAGGAGGTGTTAAATGTACTGTATGCAAATGTCCACACTGGCATGGCGCATTAGAGCACCTGATCAGTATGGCACCACTGACCGTAGGGACAAGTAAATAAATAAATAAATAAATAAATAAATAAATAAATAAATAAATAAATAAATAAATAAATAAATAAATAAATAAATAATGGACATGAAAGGAGTAAGGGGGATACATCTGGGAAGAAAAGGACAGAACCTGGAAATTAAATGTTTGGCTTTTGCTGATGATCTTGCCCTCTTAGCCCAAAGCCGAGATGATGCCCAAAAAATGCTGGATACTCTGCACGAAATCGCTGAGAAAACGGGTCTTAAAGTCTCCTATGAAAAGACTGAATACATGGAATACAGACACCTTGGAGAGAGACACATAAAAGTGAAACATGGGACTGTCAAAAGAACTGAGAAGTCTAAATATCTAGGTGAATGGATAGAACCCAATGGGCTGGATAAAGAAGCAAATAGGGCAAGAGCTAGAAAATTGGATTTGGCTTATAGGTTAACCCAGGACAGATACAGCAAACGAGCAATATCCTACAAGGCAAAACTCAGACACTATAGCACAGTAGTAAAGCCAGAGGGTCTGTACGCCTCGAAGTGCTTGACACTGAATAAAAAAAGGGGATCTTCAGGAACTGGATAAAAAAGGAAAGGAAAATTTTGCGGAAAATTTTAGGACCACAGAAAACTGCTGAGGGGACATGGAAGAACAGAAAGGTTGAAATTCTACGGACATTTGGTGAGAATGGACGAGAACCGACTGACTAAGAGGATATTCAAGTATATTACAGAGCTAAAGGCTACAACTAAGTGGATAGAAGAGGTTAAAAGAGACGCCAAGGAAAGTGGACTCACAGTGGATGTGATCCACAACAGAAAAGAGTTTAGAAAGCGAATTGACAACATCAAGATGTTCGAGGAGAAAACACCTAAAATTAGAGCCAAACTGGTAATATCCGAGGAGGAGCGAAAGATCAGAAGTGAACGAATGAAGAGGTTTTGGGAAGAGAAGAGGAGATTAACCAGAAAGCCTTAGGTTCCATGCGGTCCACAGGTGGCCAAATTCGGAAGAAAAGAAATATAAATAAATAAATAAATGCCATTACAACACAGTTGTTTTGCCTGAAGCCTTGTACGCGGTAGAAACCACAATCATTAGAGGAATTACGAGAATTCATGATATTGAGAAACAGGAATGAAAAATTCTTAGGAAAATCCATGGCGCTGTTTTCCATGATGAAATTTGGGTCAGGAGACCAACAAAGGAACTCTATGAAATTACAGACACCTTTACAGATGAATTTAGGAAGAGAGGTCTGCAGTTCTATGGACACATATACGGGGTGTATCTTAATTATACCGACAAAAAATTCAGGGGCGCTCTGCGTGTTATGTAAAAGACGATGCCACAATCGGATTGGCGGAGAAAATTTTTCCCTTCGAGAAAATGAGGTTAGTTTGTTACTTCCGGGCGCGCGATTCAAATCTACGAACTCGCCGTATTTGCTGACCCAGGGAGCAAGCCGCTTGCCACTGCTGTGCTTCAAGGAAGTGAAGGGAGTGTGATAGAAGGAGGTCGATCGCCTAGGCTTGCCGCATGCCCGCCAGCATATCTCTTTCTTGCACACTAGCTCAGCAAATACGGCGAGTTCGTAGATTTGAATCGCGCGCCCGGAAGTAACAAACTAACCTGATTTTCTTGAAGGGAAACATTTTCTCCGCCAATCCGATCGTGGTATCGTCTTTTACATAACACGCAGAGCGTCCCTGATTTTTTTGTCGGTATAATTAAGATACACCCTGTATAGGATGGATGAGAACAGACTCACTAAGAAGATTTTCAATATCGTGAATGCAAATAAATTAATGACCAGTTGGATAAAAGAAGAACATGAAGACATGGAAATACTTAAAATATCTGAAGACGACATTGAGAACAATTTAGAAATAAAATCAGAAACACGAAAATTGTACAAGTCACAAGAAAGGACACATCAGGAAAGAAATGGACCGAGGAAAGGAAGAAAAAGCACAGTGATCTAATGAAGAGGTTTTGGGAAGAAATGAAGAGAGGAAAAGGAAGTGAAGCTGTGATTGGCTCAAGTTCACACGGTCTCCTGAAGGGGAATAATAGCAAATAATAATAAATACAGTAAATAAATAAATAAATAAATAAATAAATAAATAAATAAATAAATAAATAAATAAGGCCTACTGTAAATCTGCACACATCAAAATATACAGCGAAATCAATATACTCGTAATTTTTCATTGTAGGTAACAGTGTTCCTGAATCTGTTGAAGGAAGATTGTAGTTTTATGTGACCGTGAATCTTGTGATTATGAGCCACGGGACCTCCTTTTTACGTGGAACCCGAACCACAGGACATGGCATTTCACTTCGAAAATCGCACATGCATAGACCGGGAATTGAACCCAGTCTACCTTGGTGAGAGGCCAACAGCTTGACCGCTGTACCACCACGACCCAATGAATCTGTTGAACTCCCGGGTGTAGCCGTTCGCGTCAAATTGTTCACCACGATGGCGGTTGGGAGCTGCACTAAAGATTTTAAGCTTAACCATTCCGGAATAAAATAATTTTAAGCTCAACCGTTCCGGAATACAATAAGTTTAAGCTTCACCGTTCCGGAAGAAAATAATTTTAAGTTTTACCGTTCCGGAATAAAATATTTTTAAGCTTGACCGTTCCGGAATACAAAAAGTTTAAGCATCACCGTTCCGGAAGAAAATAATTTTTAGTTTTACCGTCCCGGAATAAAATATTTTTAAGCTTGACCGTTCCGGAATACAAAAAGTTTAAGCATCACCGTTCCGGAAGAAAATAATTTTAAGTTTTACCGTTCCAGAATAAAATATTTTTAAGCTTCACCGTTCCAGAATTAAAGTAATTACTAGAAGACCCGTACTGCTCCGCAGCATTCACTTCAACAATCCTACAGCACTTCTGTCCATATTACATTTGCTTGTCTCCATGCTAGTCACCTGAACAGACCGTCGCTTTTGGGTAAATGATGAAGTAGACTTACGAGATCAAATGTGTGGGTGTCTGCCTGTCCTCTTTTGGGTGTCCCACTATTTACCCAGCGTAAGCTTAAAAGACGCACGGACGTCAGGTTCCAACGCAATTCTGAAAAGCCGAGGTGAACAGCCAACTCCAAACACATAAGCTATACTCTTCTCTGAAGTATTAACTCGACACGACTCGACAGTTTGATGCTGGCTGAAGCTAGGGTGATAGGTCGCTCGCAAACTCGTAAAGTCACTCTGAAGCTAGTAATTTAAATTTCCACTGAATGGAGATTGCTTGAAGAAATTAAAACGTAAAAACACTTACAGTGGTCGATGTGGGAGGTGTCGTGGACTTTCTTGCAGAACTTTTCATGCTGAACAATTCTATATCGATATTTTTAACGGTTTACCCAGCGTAAGCTTAAAAGACACATGACGTTAGGTTTTTCTTCAACTCGTTTCACTGAAATCGTAACTGCTCGGCTTCTTTTGGTCATAAATTAATGTTTTTCTACCTAATCCTTCATCGAGAAATCCTTTACAGAATGGCGAAAACCGGATCAAAATCTATCAAGTTGCTCTCGAGATTACCCGTTACATCCAAGAATTGGGATCTTTGTTTTATACTAAGTAGACAGAGAAATCCACACAATTTAAGGCCACCAGCGGTACAATTTGGTGTTCTGTCTACTTATGATACCAATTATATAAATTTAAAATAAAAGATGGGTCGCTTATATTTGAATTTAGAGATGTAACTCATGGGTAACATATAGAGGTATGCAAATTAATAGAATTAAATAAAATAATTTTAATTAGTCATAATTTCTTTTATTCAAAATCATTTTATTGACCGACTTCTTTTGTTGTCCTACTTAGTAGTGTTTCCTCTCCCGTGGAATTACAGCTTTCCCATATGGAATTACGTCTGGAAACTTTCAGATTATTGGATTCCGAGGTTTATCTGAGCTGGGTCCGTTTTCAATTTTTCATTGACTTTAGAATTTAAGTCACGTGATTTCAATACATAGTTAAAAAATTTGAATAGTTCAATGGGGTTCATCAGTTAAAAGACCCCAAATCCCTCTGCTCTAAATTCACACGTAAAGTAGAGTGAAGTAATAAAAACGTAACGTGTGGCATTTTGCATTTGCAAGGCTCCTCTGTTAGTGGAAATTCTAAAAAATCATTTTAATTTGTGTTTCTTAAATGAAAATATAATTAGGAGTCTTGGTTAAACATTTGAAGTAATTTCATCGCCTTGTAAACATACTTAGTGCATTAAACCGTGAAAAGTAAAAATGCAATTTTGGAAAACTGACATCGAATCTAATAATTTGCACACCTCTGTAAAGACAGCTATCGCCTCCAACTCTACAGATAGAATAGTAAGTAAAGGCGATTGATGAGAAATGAAAGGATAACTCACACAGAAGGAATTAATATTTATTAAGCTGTAAATTTGATGTAGTATATCACAGTTATAGAACTGAGACAATGAAAGAACATGATGTAGGATAGTAATCACCGATGTAGGACAATAGCACTTTTTTCACCATTACCACAGGACAGTTATCGTATTAGGGATGCGGAAGTCCTTGTATAAATGTTATTTAATCTGTGCCCCGTTTACTGAGGTCTGTGCTCCTCCGCAACATTCGTTTTAACATTCTAATAGTAGCCTAATTCCTTCCTTCCATACGACATTTGCTGTTCGCTTGCCTTTTGGTTCTAATTGAACTTTGACGTCATGAAACGATTTTGCTCGCGATAGTGCGACATACAGTTGTCCGTGGCTAAACACCGGTTGAGGTAAATAAATGCCTACTTGATCTAGTGTTTGACCTTGAGCTTTATTGATAGTTATACAAAAAGCCAACGTACTGCAAACTGCCTCCTTTGAAGGAAAATGTCATAGAAGTATCTGATGGCGTAAGGTCAAGGCGAGGAAGTAGGACATTGTTTTCAACATTTGAGGTTATTCACCGTTACCAATTTGTATCAATAAGTTTGCAAAATCACGTTGATCTGTATCCGCTCGCATACTTTTGTTGAGTTTAAAAATTTTGAATAACGGCCACAAAGGAGAGAACCTTACTGACATTTTGGACTGAAGCTGCTCTAGATGATTGAGGCACAACAGGCAATACCTGCCTAAAATCTCCACCTAAGATGATAATTTTTCCTCCGAAAGGCACTTCGTTATTCATGATGTCCTTGAGCAGCCGATTTACACACATCAATGCATGCTTATTAGCCACAGAGGCTTCATCCCAGATGATAAGTTTTTCAGAACGAATATAAAACGCTTCCTTGCTGTTAACTTGTATTCCTGATACAGAACTTTCATGTAAATGTAGAGGTAACTTGAACTGGCTGTGCACATTGCGCCCCTGAGGTAGTAACATTGCTGCGATACCAGTCCATGCAACAGAAACTACATTTAACCCCAAATTTGTGCAACTGTGAATCAAGCATTGGTAAAGAAATGTTTTCCCGGTGCCCCCTGGACCGTCAATGAAATATGCATTACTCATCCTTTCATTGCTGTTTTGTACTAACCCCAAAATTTCTGTAATTATAGCCGTTTGGTCTTCATTTGCTTGGTTTATCATCCGACTTAATTGATCCTCATTAAGTTTTGGATAATTCATGGGTAAATTTGTCTGAGGGAAATTATCAATAATAGCTGGCAATTCGAGAGAAGTAATGGGAAGACGATGGAGCTTTACTGTGTTAGAAATATGTATAAGAGTGAACTGATATGCAATGTTAGGTTCGTGAAACTGCAGACAATCTTTTGATTATGAATTCTTGAAAATGCCCCATAACTGTCTTACATTTGAAGGGATCTGAAAGATACATATGTAAGAAAACAGTTATCGTAACTGAGAAGGCATCTGAAGTTGTGACGCTTTTGCCAAACAACGCTGCCATTCAGAATCATCAATCAGAAAACCTCGCTCCTTAGCTGTTTCTTTAAAAGTAGAATAGACAACGGCTTTGTATGTTCGTAGATCATGGAAGCTGGTAGCACCTAGGACGTGAAGCAATAACAGGCGTAAATAATACTGTACCTTTCTGTTTCTGTAGGCGAAACATTATACATTCTGCCTATAGTTTTTGAAACATTTTTTCTTTTTTGCCACTGGCAGTTGCTCTCAGTCCAGACGTAATGTACTGGTGTTTCAGGATATTCCCCCTGTGGGTGGGGGGTTTAGAATACACCCACGGTATCCCCTGCCTGTCGTACGAGGCGACTAAAAGGGGCGACCTTGGCTATCCTTTTAGGTTTCCGGCTTGTCTTGCGAATTGGACCTCCCGTGGGTGGGAGGGATGGAATACACTCACAGGTATACCCTGCCAGTCGTAGAAGGCGACGTAAAGGGTTTCTTGGCCCAGGTCCCCTTTACGGGTTTGACAGCCAGCTCTAAACGCCCCACTTTGTGCGATATAACTCTCATTAGGTTATATCGCACGCCTTTTTCCGTTCATGTTTTTGAGGTCTGGCACTCAAAATTACATGTGCGTGCTGTCAGGGGAAGGGCCACCTAAGTGTGCGACTACGCTCGAGAGCCTGTTCGGTCTGGCCACACCGACAGGTGGGTGCGCCATGTACTCTGCAGTAGTATCCGCCTGACAACGCAGGTCCCCGCACAGCTGCATGCCTGTGATGGAAAACTCTCTAGTATATGCCAAGGGGTACATGCCTAAATGGCATGTCAAACATCGGACCCCCGGGCAATGCCTTCCAAGCTAGGCGGGCCTTGCCTTGGCTGGGTAGCGCCTACAGAGACAGACCGTGATTGGAGTCGGTGGCATTCAGGGAGGATGAAACGGCCATGGGACAGAAAAGGAATATCTCCCACCAGGGTGGTCCGCCACCCAAGTCTTTAACTTTTGATTCCCTACGGGGATCAACCCCCTGGGAACAGTCTGTTCGTGAGAATCTGGGTGCTAACACCCCCAAGTTTCTGGTCGCAACCAGAACGGATGGGGGTGATTTCAAGATGGTAAAGTCTATTTTGTTTTCTCGGCACATAGAAGGGGTCTATGGCGAGCTTGAGAAGGTACAAAAGATGAGAAATGGTAGCTTGTTGCTCAAGACTAGGACTGGTGAGCAGGTTGAACACCTTCTGAAGTGTGACCACTTTGGCGAGATCCCTGTCAAAGTGTAGAAGCACACGTCTTTGAATCTGGTCCGGGGAGTCATTTTCCACCGGGACCTGATTCTGAACACTGATGAGGAGCTCAAAGAGGATATGCAGCACCGTCACGTGACTGATGTCCGGCGCAAGGTCAATGGTCAAATCGTGGATACTGGTGCTTTCATTATTTCCTTTGAACTTTCGGTGCTCCCGGAGAAAGTCAAGGTAACAAGTTACCGTTGCGACGTTCGGCCTTATATCCCTCCACCAATGAGGTGTTATAAGTGCCAGAAATTCGGGCACATGTTATCCCGATGCTCGAGCCCTGACGTCTGTGGAACATGCGGTAAGGTACCCCACGAAGCGGAAGAGTGCACAACACCATATCAGTGCACTAATTGCCCTGGATTTCATTCTCCTCGGGACAGGAACTGCCCTGTCTTCCTGCGTGAGAAGAAAATCCAGGAGATTAAAACCCTGGATGGTCTCACCTACCAGGAGGCCCGCAAAAAGTACCATACCACGATTTCGCCTTCTCCAACGATTGATTATAGAGCCATAATACCAAATTTGGTACCGGCTACATCATCTTTTGTCTCAACTGTGAAACCTACTAATTTACCACTGCCATCAACATCTCTAGCTACTCCCCAGAATCAGAGAGAGAGCCCGAAGGTGACTTCAACCCCACCTTCGGCCCCAAAGGAGGCTGTGCGAGCGAAGGCTGCTCCGCCCGCACAGCAGGGGAGGAAGTTGAAGACTTACTCCCCACTCGGGAGGAAGTCGAAGACTTTCTCCCCACCCAAACGGTCGGCGAAAGCCGCGCCGAAGCCGGCGGAGGCGGCATCGTCGACCAGGGTCAGGAATTCATCTCCTGACCCGTCTATATATCTTAAAGAGGCGGGTAAGGGTAAGAAGGGCCCTCGCACTACGCATTCCCTTTCTCCCAAAAAGGGGAAGCCATCCGCGCCAACACCTGCAGATGCTTCTGCGCCTGGGGACGTTTCGGTCCCCAGATCTGCGCGCTCCCCACGGAGATCCCCCCGCCGCCGAACTGCGTCTATGAAATCTTCCACCGAGTCGATTCACTCCATGCCCTCGCCTGAGGACATGGAGATTGTAGTCGACGTAGTGACTGTAGATTCTCCAGAGTCAAAGTTGGAGTAGCTTGCTGCTCCAAGTTATTCCCTAAGTTCACACAATGGCACTGTTACAGTGGAATTGTAACAGTTATGACAGGCATTTGACAGAACTCCGTCAGCTTATTGCCCAATACGCAGCGAGTATAGTCTGCCTACAGGAAACAAACCTCAGACCTGATCACGAGACTGTTCTGAGAGGTTTCCGACTATACTCTAAAGAGCGACAAGACGCCGCCCGGGCTTCCGGGGGGCGTTTGTACCTTCGTTCGCTCTGACTGCTATGGTGAGGAGTTTCCACTCGCCACTCCTCTGGAAGCTATTGCAGTTCGCGTGTCCTTGCCTGCTATGACAACTGTTTGTAACGTGTACCTTCCACCGAACCAGCCCCTTGATATTAATGACGTATTTGATCTTGTTGATCAACTTCCAGTCCCTTTCCTACTCGTGGGTGATTTCAACTCTCATCACCCCCAATGGGGATCACCATCTTCCTGCCCCAGAGGAAGGGACGTTGAGGGCTTAATTCAAGGGTTGGATTTATCTCTATTAAATACCGGGGAAGCTACACATTTTAGCTTAGCCCACGGCACGTACTCACACATTGACTTGAGTGTGTGTAGCCGTGCGCTGGTCCCCCTATTTGGTTGGTATGTACACGACGACCTCTGTGTCAGTGACCATTTCCCGATCGTTCTTACCCTTCTGAACCAGTCGCCCGTGGAGTTCCCCAGTCGTTGGGTTCTTAAGCGGGCAAATTGGCCCTCGTTTCAAGAACGAGCTGTGTTCGTTGATCTTGGTTGCCGGAGCGTCGATGACGAGGTACAGCACATCACCGATGTGCTTCTTGCTGCCGCCGAAGAGTCCATTCCATCCTTTTCTGGGACTCCTCGTCGCAAACTCGTCCCTTGATGGACAGAGGATATTGCAGCGGCAATAAGAGACCGTCGTCGAGCTCACAAGCACTACCGTCGGCGTCCAATCATGGCCAATTTGGTGGCGTTTAAGAAATTTCGTGCCAAGGCACGGATTCTTATTCGCCAGAGTAAGAAGCAATCCTGGGAACGGTATGTGTCTTCTATTACGGCACATACCCCCTCCTCTCAAGTGTGGACTAAACTACGACGCATTTCGGGAATTCAGACATCTTCTACTATACCGGGAATTTCCATTGCTAATGAACTGGTTACAGATCCTTATCGCGTTGCAAACCATCTCGCCTCGTATTTTGCGGATATATCCGGTTCCGATAACTATGACCATGCCTTCGTTGCCCTGAAGCGCGAAGCGGAACGTTTCCAGCTTAGTTTTGCTTCCCGCGCTTCGGAGGAGTACAACGTGCCCTTTAAGGAGTGGGAACTCCGCGGAGCGCTGGCGCTCTGCAGGGACACGTCTCCTGGCCCGAATAATATTCACAACCAGATGCTTAAACACCTTAACGATGAGAGCATTCGTTATTTGCTCAGGGTGTTTAATCGTATCTGGTTGGAAGGTGTGTTTCCAGCGCAATGGCAGGAAGGTATCATTATACCTATCCTGAAGCCCGATAAGGATCCCAAATTGACAGGGAGTTACAGACCTATTTGTCTCACTAACGGTCTGTGCAAGCTCTTTGAGAGGATGGTCAATCGGCGCCTGGTGTGGGTCCTGGAGAAACGGGGACTCCTGTCCGAATACCAGTGTGGTTTCAGGGTGTCTCGGTGTACCAACGACCATCTGGTACGCCTGGAGACCGCCATACAGGACGCTTTTCTCCGGAGGCAGCACCTAGTCGCTGTTTTCTTTGACCTCGAGAAGGCCTATGACACCACTTGGCGTTACGGCATCCTCTCTACCCTGCATCAATGGAAATTCCGAGGTAACTTGCCGGTTTTTATTGCGAATTTTCTGTCCCTTCGCCTGTTCCGTGTCCGAATAGGGGGGACATATTCGCAATATCATATACAGGAAAACGGAGTCCCACAGGGATCGGTGCTTAGCGTAACATTATTTGCGATTGTCATCAACGGTATAGTCGCTGCTGCTGGTCCAGCAGTGGTACCGTCGCTATATGTAGACGACTTCGCTCTACATTATAGTGCGCAAAATATGGCGGTCGCTGAACGACAGCTACAACAAGCTATTCGGAGAGAGGAACGCTGGACACTGGAGCATGGCTTTCGATTCTTAACCGCTAAGTCCTCGGTTGTCCATTTCTGCCGAAAGCGCACCCTCCATCCAGATCCTGAGCTTTGTCTGGGGAATGTAGCTTTGCCTGTTGTTGCTGCGCACCGGTTCCTTGGGCTCCTTTTCGATCAGAAATTGACATGGGAACCACACGTACGGTGTTTGAAAACTGCATGTGCTAAGAAACTCAACATGCTGCGGTTTCTTAGCGGCACATCATGGGGGGCAGACCGCGCGGTGCTCTTACGTTTTTATAAGGCACTGATTTTATCGAGATTAGATTATGGCAGTGTAGCATATGGTTCGGCCCGTATGTCAGTGCTTGTTAAACTGGACAGTGTCCACCACGGCGGTGTGAGGCTGGCGACGGGTGCCTTTCGGACAAGCCCAGTCGTCAGCTTGCTCGCCGAGGCTGGCGTACCTCCTTTACACCTGAGGCGCCAACAAGTACTGCTGACCTATGCTGCAACTATTCGACAGATGCCACTTCATCCAAGCTATCCATGTTTGTTTTCCAATCCGAATCGCCGGCTGTATGATGCGCTCGTCCGAGCCACTCGGCCGGCGGGGATTCGCTTGGATGACTTATACCGTCAGTTCCGATTTCCTTCTGTCTCCTGTATCGTCCGAGTACCTAGCAAGGCCCCTCCGTGGATGGTCTCTCGCCCTGATATCATCCTGGATCTGCACACCGGCCCCAAGTCGGACAAGGACTCCTCCGTCCATCGGAGGCTGTTCCAGTCCGTGGTGACGCGGTATCCGGGATCAGGGCTTGTATTCACGGACGGTTCGAGGGTAAACGAGAAAGTAGGCTGTGCATTTGTGGTTGAGGATCGTCGGTTTCTCTTTTCACTTCCCGAGGCCTGTAGCGTGTACACTGCGGAGCTCTATGCCATCTTAGAGGCTCTGCGGTACACGTTATCAGACGATCACCAGCACTTTCTTGTGTGTACTGACTCTCTGAGTGCGCTGCAGGCGATCGATGTGTGTTTCCCGAAGCACCCGTTGGTCCAGCGTGTGCACGATCAGCTCGTCAGTTCGCGTAACGCTGGAACCGGGGTGACCTTTGTGTGGCTTCCTAGCCACATGGGTATTGCGGGAAACGAGCTTGCTGATCAGGCGGCGAGAGAGGCAGTCGCACTGCCCTCGCTACCGTATAAGGTGCCTGCTAGTGATGTGCGCTCTCAGTTGCGGCAATCGATCCTGTCGCATTGGGAGGAGGCATGGCGTGCCACGCCTCCACCCAACAAACTGAGAGGCATCAAGGAGACAACGAAGGTGTGGAAATCTTCCTTCCGATCTCTCCGGAAGGAAGCTGTGGTACTCTGTCGACTCCGGATCGGCCATGGGATTGCTACGCACTCCCACTTGCTAAAGAGAGAAGATCCTCCTGTGTGTACTTGCGGCGCCCACTTAACCGTGGCACACCTTCTCTTGGAGTGTGTGGATCTGGCCGATTTGCGAGGGACTCTTAAACTGCCTAATACCCTCTCCCTTATTCTCCGTGATGACGGGCCGTCAGCTGACCTCGTCATCCGGTTCATGAGGGAGAGTGGTTACTTTTTTAAGTTTTAATGTGTAGTTACGACTTTTAATTCAGGTTAAATCTGTTTTATGTTTTTTTTATTGTGTTATGTATTGTATTTTTCACTATGCCTTATTTGTTTTATCCTCTTTTACCATCCGCCTTTTATTCTTTTTATTCAAATAAGGCATAATTTTTTGGGGCTCACTGTCTGTTTTATAAACACCATTTTCGCTTCCTCCATGGCAGTGAGTTGTTTTTATCTACATCCTTTCATTTCACGCCATTTCATTTCATTAGGGGCCGATAACCTCGATGTTAGGCCCCTTAAAACAACAATTATCATCATCATCATCATCATCATCATGTTTCAGGATATATATACGGACGGCTGGCTTGCGAATCCCGTTCTTCTTATTGTATGGATACATGCGACATTAGCGCCCGAGTGGAGCAGGTAGAAGTTAACGATATCATGACGTAATTAGGGAACTGATCGCCCTATACCAGTGAATGTTATAATTATATTGGATGTTTTGAAACACCAAACGAACGAAATAAAACAAAACAAGTAGTTCCGTGAAGAATTATACAGCCTATTTTCATATATCCTACTTATGTTAATTGCCACTATCAACATACACAATTCCAGTTTGATTGCTGTAATAGATTCGTAGATATTGAGAACCGACTTAATATTTCGGATGGTCGCCATGTTGGACTTTTATATATGTAGGGCTTAGAGTTATGTACTGTTACATGAAGATTATTGTATACGTGTAGTATTCAAACTTCAATCGCATGATTAGGACACAATAAGTAAAAACGAGATTTTAAAATTTCGCACAAATGCCATCTTGTGGTTATGGGAACAATTGAAAAACATTAGATGCCAGTGGATTAACATTTGTATAAGGATTTACTGTACCAAGTTTCACTGCACTCGGATGGTTAAATTGCGAGAAACCTCCATGTGAATATTTATATTTCGCGTCGCTGCCATGTTGGATTTGTGATCACCAGGTTATTTAAAGACCTATAGGTGAACTTAAGTTTATAGCCTCTATGAACATTAAAAAATTCAGCTTGATTGCTATAATAGATTCGTAGATATTCAGAGCCGTCTAAATATTTCGGATGGTCGCCATGTTGGATTGTTAAATCTATAGGCCATAGAGTCATGTACCATTAAAGGAAAATTATTGCGTAGGTTCATTATTCAAACTTTCACTTCAATCGCATGACTACATCACAAGAAATAAGAACGTAATTTTAAAATTTGCACAGCCGCCATCTTGAGGTTATGTAAACAATTGAGCTAAATTAGATACCAGTGCATTACAATGTGTATAAATATTTCCCGTACCAGATTTCAGTGCGTTTGGAACATTAAATCGCGAGAAAGGTCTATTTAAAATTTTCTAATTCGCTTGGCCGCCATTTTCGTTTTGTAGTTAATCGGTTTTTGAAAGTCTTATAGATGGACTTCCAGTTGTTCCCTTTAT
Source organism: Meconema thalassinum (assembly GCA_946902985.2). Lineage (NCBI taxonomy): Eukaryota > Metazoa > Arthropoda > Insecta > Orthoptera > Tettigoniidae > Meconema > Meconema thalassinum. The sequence goes on along the minus strand of OX336400.1, from coordinate 95,356,283 downwards.
CTCCGTATGAAATTTCAGGGAGATACTGCTAATAGTTTCAGAGATATAGAATGTCAGTGAAATATTTCGCACATCCGCCATCTTGTGGTTATGTAAACAATTGAACGAAGTTAGATGTCGGTGCATTACAATGTATATAAACAAATACTGTACCAAGTTTCATTGCGTTTGGTTGGTTAAATCGCGAGAAACGTCTATTTAAAAGTCGCAAATTCGCTTGGCCACCATGTTGGTTTCGTAGTTACCAGGTTTTCAAATGTCACATAAGTGAACTTATAGTAGTTCCCTTTATCACCATACAAAATGTCAGGGTAATATCGGTAATAGTTTCGGAGATATTGAATGCTGGTGAAATATTTCGCACAGCCGCCATGTTGGATTGGCGAGTCCTAACAAAATTTGAAGGGCACAGTCGGGGTCGCCCGGAGTAGTGCTATGAACTTACCGAGTTTCATTGAAATCGCTCGAGCCGTTTAGATTTTATAAGGGGGGGGGGGGGCACACACACGAATCACAAACACACACGCGCACACACACGGACAAAAGGTGATCTCATAAGCCTATTTGTTTTTAGCCTACTTTCGATTTTTGCAAAAAATGAAAGTAGACTTATGAGATCAACACAGGGCAAAAAAAGTGTGTCTGTCTGTGTGTGTGTATGTGTGTGTGTGTGTATGTGTGTTTGTGAGTCTGTGTGTGTGTGTGTCTGTGTGTGTGTGAGTGTGTGTACTCTGAATGTCTGTCCCCCCCTATCAATTCGAACACGGTGAATGCGAATTGAACGAAATTTGGTACAAAGGTAGCACTAGCAAAGGACACCTCAGTGTCATGTTTTATATCGCCGCCATCTTTACTAAAACTGAATGGCGGCCACTCAAACGTTCAAAACGTAAAATCAAATAACGACTAACCAAATCATCCGATCTCTACCAAATTTGGTAACAACATACCTTCGTATAGGATGCGTCTTGTGACCAAATTACAAGGTCGTCCGCCATACCATTTCAGGATGGCGGCCGTGCGAATTATGCAAACTTTATAATCCATATCATGGGACCCACCAGTTCCGATTATCGAGCCGAGAATCGTTTTATCTGTTCTAAAGTAAGAGGCACGTTCGAAATTAAAAGTTTATTTTGTAATACTATAGTGCAGACGTGATTTTAAAAAGCTGAGCCGATTCAGTAATGAGACAAGATGGCAGCGGATATCTTGTGCCTGACTTATATTTCACTAATTTGAGTATTGCATGCAATATAGCGTACTGATACAAAATAAATAAACGTTGTATGAAATGCTTTATATATAAATAATATACTCCAGTGATGAAATCGTTTAGTATAAATCATTATTTGCTAACAAGTTCTATGTAAGTCATTTTATATAGAACGATATTCGTTGACACAATTAGCTCAGTGGTAGAGCGTTAGGCTGTCGCTCAAATGCCTATGGTTCAAACCCGATCAGAGATAGGTTTTTTGCTTGAAATGTTATATGTTTATTGTTTTGTAATGACTCAGATGTTTTAAAATTAAGCGTTATATTGTGCATATTATGGTGTAAAATATATATTTAATTAAAACATAATTCGCCAGCAGATTTACTCGAGACATCTAGCTGCCAAAAAGGTAACTGCACGCAGACCTACTTATTAACTTCCAGATTTTATTGAAAAGTTTCTTCTTCTGGCCGCTAGAATGCACTCGCTCTGTTAGGATTATATTGTTCGATATTTCACCACTAGATGTCACGACTAGTCTACGTGGGGCCCCATTGATTACTATACAATTGGCATTCTATGCGCATCGAATTTGAAGAATGACAAGATGATACTACGATACATTTTTACTTTTTATTTTAAAGGGTTTGTAACAGCCTATTGTGCGTTATTTGAAAATGTTAATTGAAGTAAAGAACAAAACGATTTCACATAGTATCTGAACTCTACCGTTGGTGCTAGTTCAGGATATTAATTAATACTTTTATTTCAGACAAATAGCAATCGAAAATATCCACATAGTTGGTATACAGACGTCTCTGTAGGGTCATGGAAAGATTTGTTAATTCAATTAGGGTTGTGAAAGTCATACGCAGCCAGACGTGTAAAGACATGCCTCAACTCAAAGTTGGATGTTGCCCGCGCCAGGCCGATTATGTAATAATAATAATAATAATAATAATAATAATAATAATAATAATAATTTTAATAATAATAATAATAATAATAATAATGTTATTGGTTTTACGTCCCTTTTAACTACTGTTGCTTTTAGAGACGCCGGGGTGCCAGAATTTTGTCCCGAAGGGGATCTTTAACGTGCCAGTAAATCTACTAACACGGCTCCTTCGCATTTGTGCACCCTCAAATGCCAGCTGACTGCGCCAGGATACGAACCTGAAACATACGGTCCAGCAAGCGAGAACGTTACCGCTGAGCCACGCCGCCAGTCCGGTCGATTATGTCTCCAGATCCATAACATTCTTTAGATACTTCTTATCTTTCTTTCTTTCTTTCTTTCTTTCTTTCTTTCTTCAATGATGGTAGCAGTTTTTATCTAGGTTGTGGCGTTTGGTAGAGGTAAATCGTTTCTAAGGTCTTCAACAAAGAATAGTTCTATTATACTCTTTGATAATAACAACGAGTTATAATTATACTCATACATTTAGGAGAAAGTAGGCTATATGTTCTTTACTGAATATCTTGTTTCAAAATTGAAAATAGGCTAAAAATGCATGAAGAAATATTTTTTTTGGCGTGATTCAAACCGCATAGAAGATTTTTAAGTGAATGCGTTATGTCACCAAGGAAATTTGATCTCTGTTAATATGAAGATTTTTCCGTGGATTCACATTACTACCATGGAAACCACGATTAAGATGTGCACTCTACTTTACCTGACTATCATGATGCGGAGTAAGTCGTTGTCGCCTAGTGACAGTCCATCAAGTGAGATTTATTATTGGGGCGGCGTTGAATATCATGATACGGGGTTAGTCGTTGTCGCCTAGCGACAATATGTCCGTCAAGTCATTCGATTCTATTTTCGTGTGACCTTGAAGGAAGTAATCTTCGCAATTATTTTAATACACGGATTATATAATCAAGTAAGGCGGGTATCAATCGATAATGCCTGACGGGCATTACATTTTAAGACAACCAACGTTGTCGTAGCGCAAATACTTCCCGAGATATTTCAGTTTCAGTAAAGGGTGACATTTTTTGAAAACTATTTTAATATATAAGATAAGCTTCACCATTCCGTAATTAACGTAATTTTAAGTTTCACCATTCCAGAATTAAAGTAATTTCAAGCTAAAGCATTCTGGAATAAAATAATTTTTAGCTTCACCGTTCCTGAATAAAATGATTTTAAGCTTTACCGTTACAGATTAAAATAATTTTAAGCTTTACCACTCCGAAATAAAATAATTTTAAGCTTTAGACTACCGTTCCGGAATAAAATAATTTTAAGCTTCACCGTTCCAGAATTAAATAATTTTAAGCTTTACCGTTCTGGAATAAAATAAGTTTAAGCTTCACCGTTCCATAATAAAATAATTTTAAGCTTTAGACTACCGTTCCGGAATAAAAAAAAGTTTTAAGCTTTACCGTTTTGGAATAAAATAAGTTTAAGCTTCACCGTTACGGAAAAAAAATAATTTTAATCTTTACCGTTCCAGAATAAAATAATTTTAAACTTCACTGTTCCAGAATAAAAGTAATTTTAAGCTTTACCGTTCCAGAATAAAAGTAATTTTAAGCTTCACCGTTCCGGAAGAAAATTAATTTTAAGCCTCACCGATCAGGAATAAAATAATTTTAAACTTCACCGTCCGGAATAAAACTAATTTTAAGCTTTTGTTGCTTCGGTGGCGTAGTTGGTAGCATGCTGAGCTTCTATGCCCAAGATCGTGGGTTCAAACCTGGCCGAAGCCGTTGGATTTTTTTATGAGCGTAAGACATCTCTCAGTATGCCTTCCTTCTGAGGAGTAGTAAAGCTGGCTGGCCCATGTCATAGATTTATGGCATGTAAAAGAAACTTCCACTAACTATACTTGTGTGAAGCAAAATTTGTAGGTTAGATTTGATTAACACTCTAAGTTCCAACATTCGTCGCCAGGTGCTGGTTGTGGTGGCATCTAATAGCCAAGTTCACAGCTAAGTGTCGTTGAAGGCAGCATTTGGTAGCAAAAGTAGGAACTTGAAAGCTAAAGGAAGCTTTTAGTTTTTAGATTTACGTGACAGTTAATCGTGTAATCATGAGCCGCGGGAACTCCTTTTTACGTGGAATCCGAACCACAGGATGTGGCATTTCACTTGGAAAATCTCACATGCATTGACCGGGAATCGAACCCGGTCCACCTTGGTGAGGGGCCAACAGTTTGACCACTGCGCCACCACGCCCCCGCAAAAGTAGTAACTACTACTTGAAATTGATCATCTGCAGTCCTTACCTGAATTACAGATGACACTCACTAATACAGCCATCACAATTAACACCGGTTATCAGACAGATTCTACACACACCCAAAGTACACGGGACTACATGACCGCGTTGTTGCAACCCCTAAACTGAGGAACCACCCAACCAATTTTAAGCTTCGCCGTTCCGCGATAAAATAATTGTAAGCTTCACCGTTCTGTTTTTCTTTTGGATGACCCCTTATCAGACAAATATTTCACAAGTCGGGTCATTGCCTCAATATTTAGCCTCTTCCATTGCTTTCTGTCTCCGGCCATATTCTCGTTGACTCCCAGGGCCTCTAGGCCTTCCCTGACTCAATCCTGCCATCTCAACTTTGATCTACCGAGGAGTCTTTTCCCTTGTAGTTTTCCTTCTAGCACTCTTTTTACCATCCCTTCTTCCCTTCTCAGTACATGTCCCAGCCATTCTATTCTTCTGCTCCTTATTACCGCTATCACATCCGGTTCGTTATACAGTGCGTGAATTTCTGTGTTTTTGATGTGTAACATCTTTCCACTCGGTATCTGGATATATTGGTGGCGCTCGGTAGCTGGACATGTTTGTGGGAGGGATTTTGGGCAAGGGACGGAAATGGATGGGACGGAAGTGCATGGGACGGAAACAATGAGCGTGCGCGGTGGCGGAGATCGGTACAACGACGTACTGTAGGCCATGTGACTATGTGGAATCTATTTCGCATCAACAAACACTCCAATCAACGTAGGAATTCAGTATATTAACACCGACTACTAACAATAATTGAAACTTCGTTGGTCTAAACATATCACTGGGAGAAACACTTTTAATATAATCCCGCACACCTAATTTTTAATCGCGCCTATACTTGGCAGTGCGCTGATCGGCAAAACGAGGCCATTTTTAATAACATCGCTGGCATGGGTTCACTAACTGGCCGGTATAGAGCGCAGCTCGCATCAAATAGGCAGTTGATTGCTTCCACCACGGCAAATAACAATAATGATTCATTACGGTCAGGATTTGGCACTGGAGTCTTACAAGTAGTTATTTCAATGACCAATAGAGTTCACTGTCAACAAGGGATTTGCGCTCCCGGGACACACATAGTTGGATAACATGTCACATGTTACACATCATATGCGACTACTGTAGGGCTCATATATTTTTTCTTCTTCTGAAGTTTCCCTGCTCTAACACCAACCCGAAGGTTTTTCTTAACACTTTGTTTTAAAATCTTAATATTCTCCTCTTCATCTTCTTGCTCAGCGTCCATGTCTCTGCCCCATATATTGATGTTGCAAATTGACTATACCTTGGCAAAACATTGTGTTTATTCTAATATTTTGGCCATGTATTTAGATTAGAGCAGGAAATAATCGATGTACAGTTAATCGATTATTAAATAATCGATTAATCGAATAATTTGAAATTAATCGAAATTGATTAATCGATTAATTGACTGACCGTTCAAACAATTAATACCTAACGGAATAATACACCCTCTGTCTGAAAAGTTCGGTGAATGGGGTATATTACGAACGGATTGTTGGCTTACCTGAATCAGCCGTTACTACCCTTCGAAGTAATCCCCGTGGATGGTTATGCACTTCTGAACACGACTGAACAAGTCCTGGCATAGTCTTCTTAACACTTCAGTTTGGGTCTTCAAAACTCTAAATTGAAATCAAGAGAGAAGCGTGAATTTATGCAACCTGCCTTGCACACCTGATAGACGGGCGGCAGAGAGTAGGGTGAATGTTCCGAGAAAGGAATGGTCCTGAAAACCATCGTCACGGGTGACGAGACCTGGTGCCTGAGGTACGACCTCGAAGGCAAGCTTCAAAGTATGGAGTATCGGGGTCCAGGGTCGCCGTAAAGCCCTGAAGGGCCAGAGGTTTTCGGACATTTCGGACATCCAACGCAGTTTGACAACCTAACTTAAGTCTATCCCTCAGGAAGACTATGCCAGGACTTGTACATTCGTTCTAAGAAGGGCATAACCATCCACGGGGATTACTTCGAAGGATAGTAATGGCTGTTTCAGGTTAGCCAACAATCCGTTCGTAATACAGACCCATTCACCGAACTTTTCAGAGAGAGGGTGTACGTTAATTGACTAACCAATGAATCGAATAATAATCGTAATATAGACCCATTCACCGAACTTTTCAGACAGAGGGTGTACGTTAATTGACTAACCAATGAATCGAATAATTGATTAGTAGACACAGGATAAGAAAAGAAGTTCAAATACGAGGTAATCGCTTAAGTTGAGTTACGCTTATTTTCGGAATGATGTTTAGAAATCTTAAAAAGTGACTTTTTGCCTAAATATATAGTGTGTCCTTCCTTGTTATGAAAGCCGGATCTAGATCCTATAGGCTTTCATATAGCCGTGGTAGTTTTTTTTTCGAGATCTCGGGAACTAAGCGTCGCCCAGGGTTCAAACCTCAACCAATCGAATCAGAGTCGAAAAAAAAAAAAAAAAAAAAAAAAAAAAAAAAAAAATTCAAAAAAGTCTGTCGGTATGTATGTATGTATGTATGTATGTATGTACTGTACCCATGGTACTAGTGCTGACTGGCAACAAACTTGATACTCGAGAGAAGAAAAATCACTCATATGAGTTTTGAGAGTATCGAACCGGAGGTCTCTGGAAGGGAAAAATTTCATAGTAACCAAGACCCACATAATGAAAGATTATTTATGTAATACCAGATTAATTCCAGTTAATTTGAAGGAATTATAAGCAATTTTGTACATAAAGAATGCAAGATTCTAAGCCAAGAGAAACGTTTCGAGAGAAACTAACGTTTGACTAATTACACTGGACGACTGGTTGGACCAGACTGTCTCTAACGGACTTTTTACTGGCGCCGTAGGGGAGCGAGACAGAGAGTAATGGCTCTGGAAACCTCCGAGACACAAGAGGAATACAGTGGAATGGGAACCTCATCAATAGAAATAATTGGATTACTTGGAAAATATGCATCCCAGAGAGTTGAAATAAACACCCAGATGAATGAAATCCTGAGAGGATAATTGTAGACCCAAGTAATACCAAAATCGAAGCATATCAAGCATTGTTGGGACGATGAACGCCGAAATGCGGATGACAGCCCATTAGCGTAAGAACAAAGGGGATTCCCCGGGACATAGCGTCCCCAAGCCATCACCAAAATCAATTAGTATGAATTAATTGAGAGATCAAATAGCTTGCACGAGACTGGAACTGTAACTTCCGTGCAAAATTGGTCCAGATGAAGGCATTTCCAGCCTTGGAAACTGCAGTTATGAAGGAAAGGTCGCTCCGTCGATCTGAAGGGACTTTATTTTTGGAGCAAACCCTTAAATAGAGAAGAGAGATGTGGTGAAGTCAGTTAACTTGGAGAACTCAGACCGGGAGGGTGCTGCCCGCGCGCTCGGAAATTATAAACGACGCCACGCCAACAAAGTATTATTATAAATGTGTGAATTCATGTTAAAGTGAATTATAAAGTATATTGAACTATTCAGGCGGGAAGATGCTATTATTCAGCACTGAAAGTATGAGATAAAGCTACGAGTACGCAGACGTCGTAACAGTAATTAAAGCTAAGTAAAGCTTAGAATTAACACAGCCGCGCAATAAGTCAAGCGAGTATTCAACGAACAGTTAATTACACCAATTACATGGGTAATGTTATGATGCGTGCAAGTCTTGATCTAATTATTAACAATGGTTACACTATATCCATTTACAATAGATCATGGGATGGGAGAATGTCACAGGCATTGTGATTTTATTCAAGCCATAGACAATACATTGAGAATAGATGATGTGGAGGAACACTTACACAATCGAGGATAGACTCATTGTTGATGTAGGAGACATTAGCAGCCGATGGACGAGTATTAGCCAGGATGAACGCGTTGGATAGAGACTTTCAGTAAATGAGATGTCGGAAATCAAGCCACCTGCGGTACTTCCTCGCCTGTGCTCCATAGTTCCTTATCGTATACAAGTGCTGCTCTGCCGCTGATACTGCTGGTCGCGTGGCTGACACGTCCGTCCGGTTCAAGTAGCTGGATAAGAGTCCTCGCTCTTTTCTCCGCGATAGCGCGCGTGCCAAAGCTAGCCTTCCCTTCTAGCCTCGCACGGATGCATTTTAATAGAAATATACTCATAGTCTCTCTACTAGCCAATAATTTCTATTTCTATTTAACCAAATAAATTTCATATTGCATTCTACACCTGTAGATGTGTTCATTTCGCTTTATATATGCCGAATTTATATAAAAGCGATTCCCACAAAATGTATGTGCCTCAATCTGATTGGCTGTTGAAATATCGTGATAGAAGCTGCTGGAACTAGCCTCTTATCAACGGGGCGTGTGCATAATTTTGTTATTGTCGCCTAGCTAACCAAAACTGGTTTTCTGCTGCCTAACACGAAGCCTTGTACAATTTCCAGCCTCAAATGATCCAACACTTCCTTGGTTAAAATCTCATTCACCAGAATATTTCCAAAATAATAATTCCTTAAAATGCTCCAAAATTTTCCAAAATAGTTTCATTATGCATCATTCACTTCCCAAAATGCATATATAAATATTAAATTATTTTAATTCCATAATTCCAATTTTTCACTCCATGGTTCACAAGTCGGTTCGAACCTCAGCTCAGTCAAAGTCCTAAGCTGGACTGAATTCGAGTTCAGTATGTGTTTTCCATAAACATGAATACACCATATACTAAAAAAAAATTGCCAAATGTCTTTTTTTAAAGCAAGGTATGTTCCTAATAGCCGAATCAAACAAAAAAAATATCCATCACATATTGTTGTTGTTGTTAGTTTCTAATAGACCGTATTCACCGTGGTGAATAAAGATTCATAGGTAACGTAAAATAAAGTTAACGAAATGCTTGTTGACGATACGAAGTGGTTCCTTCCTCGGCAGGGAATTTATAAATATGAAAACAAAACATATTTGTTGTTACTGGAAAATAGACATTAAAGAAGGGTTTTGTACATAGCGTGCACCAAAAAAACTGGAAAATCATCCTCATCCGCTAATTTAACAATCACTTGTTTCATCGTTAAACCATACCATGATTTATGAATTACTTCTGTAGATACATTATTGTGAAAATCAAAATTTAGCATACAGGATTTGCAATAGTGATTACTTGGATCATGGAACAAGACATCATCATCATCATGATGATCAATGATGCTGTTATAAAAGTGGTATCAATGCGCACTTTTGTGGTTTATATTCTAAAGGATAGGCCACACGCTGTGGATTATAATTTACCATCGTTGCATATTCATTAAACGTAGTGTGTTTGGTAACAATAAAAGAAGCTTCATCATGGCTCATCATTGAATCTGAAAAATAGTTATAGACGTTTTACTAAGTATATATATATATTAAAAATGTCAATTTATACACTGTCTGTCCCCTAAGTGAATAGAAAAAATAAAATAAAAAATAAGCAAAACACAAAATAAATTAATAACCATCTGTCGGTTGAGGTTTTTTATCCATTAGGTTTAAAAACAATTTATTTTCAAATATTCGTCTGGTGTTGTTTTGTAATACATCACCACTGATAACACACAAGTCATAAAGTGTGTTTGTCCACAATAAAAGTAAGATTTTTTTTGTTCTTGCATCAGGTCTATTAACCTAGTGTGGTCTATTAAGCCACATGTCTTCTGAGAGTGGGCGGTCAGTTTGCTGAAACATGAGGCTTATTAAGCCAGCATCTAGTGAGTCCTATTAAGCAATATGTCTACTGAGGGTGGGTGGTCAGTTTGCTCAAACAAGAGGCTTATTAAACTAGCACCAAGTGAGGCCTATTATGCGTCATGCCTACTGAGGGCGGGTGGTCATTTTGCTCAAACATGAGGCTTATTAAGCCACCACCTAGTGAGGCCTATTAAGCCGCATGTCTACTAAGGGTGGGTGGTCACTTTGCATAAACATGTGGCTCATTAGTCCACGACCTAGTGAGGCCTATTAAGCGACTAGCTAAAATAAATAAAAAGCCAACATGTTTTAATCTAGCCTGTGCACAGTGAGCTATGCAAACGTTGATGAATGCCTCTCATTATGCGTTGACAGGCAAATAGCACAAGACATACAGTTTATATTCAACTATTTACATACATTCACACATCCTTACATACATCCATGCACGTGAACAATAACGTTCAAAAATTTGAAATTTGGTTTAGCAATATATTTTTGAGCACCCCATTGTCCATGCCATGTGTTGACCAATTTTATGTCCCTATACTGCCGCACATTTTCAAGACTCTTGCCATAAATACAATTATTCATCAGTTTTAAAATTTATTTGAAATGGCTGAGTGGCTCTTTGTCTGTGACTGGTATTTAAATCCATGTACGGTTTCAACCACCGTTTCGGACAGAAAGAGATACCACTATGGATTTTTTTTCGGGGTTAAGCCCTGAGCTAAACATTTTACCAGCATATCAATGTGCAATACATAGTGATTTTTGTCATACAAGGTGACCATCAATTTTTTATGATTACCCTTACTCTCAGGTGGCACAATTTTCTATATACAAAAGGGGAAATCACCATGTCACTGTCTGAGATCGGGGGAATAAGCTAAGTCAACGTCAAGGACATATCCTACGTCCTGTTGCTCGCTTGCGCTATGCACATTAAAATCTTTAATTTCATCCTCAGACAGCCAGACAAAGTTTTTGTACGGCAGCGGTCAGCTCATAGTTTTTTTTAGCGTATGGCTTTTCGTGCCGGGAGTGTCCGAGGACATGTTCGGCTCGCCAGTTTTGTAGCTGCTTCGAGACGGACACCCAATGGGTGAGCTACAAGTACCGTTGGGGAGGGAAGTTGGAAGGGAGGGTCGAGGAGTTGGAAGGTAGCGGCTGTGACCTATAGTTAAGGACCAACCCCGGCATTTGCCTGGAAGGAAGATGGGAAACCACAGAAGACCATCTTCAAGGTTGCCGGCGGGGGGATTCGAACCTCCTCGCCTCCCGGATGTGAGCGACTGCCAACAGTCATGCCGCAACGACCTCGGCTAACTCACCCGGTAGCTCATAGTTAAACCGTATAAATTATTTACATCGAAATACATTAGGTAGGAATCTGGTTCTTCAGGACAATAATTAGGCATGTCATGATTATTTGCCTTGGCATGTCGCTGATTGAGCGATACGAACCCCCCACGAATCCCGTTTTCCATCATCAGTACTATATCGGGATCCGCAAGTAAAACAAGCTCTATTTGGGTTTATTTGAGCGCAGCGTCCCAACTTAAGCCAGGACTGGTATAGTAGTGGGCGGGGTCGAGCCCGTATATCGAGTGACATAGCTGACGGAACGTCTCAAATACGTCTGTTAATAACAACACATTTAATTTTAAGTAGTGCATAGTGTACTGACCCATGGTTTTTATACCAAACGCTCGCCAAACATGGTGTGCCTGGGCATATTCTTCTTCACTGATGGTGCTTTGAGTTAACTGAGAAAAAAACTTTTCTCGAGGGGGCAAAGACTTTTCTTTAAGCACGTCATAACTTGCCACGTAATCATAAGGAAAATGACCTTTGCGAACACACAATTTAAATTGTTTTGTATCCGTAAAGTTGGATTAGGTATGTTTCAACTCATCCTTGCTTAAGCCTTTCACAAGGCTATCCAGCGAACTAAACATAAACTTGAATGAGTCGAGAAAACGAATGCTCATTGTTCCTTTTCTCCATGAAAGAGAAATGAAGATCTCATGGTTCTTAGCCAAAATGGTAAATTTGCTTTTATCTCCATGAGCAAATTCCTTAACAATGAAGTGAAGGTCGTAGCGAGAGAAATTGTGTAAGAAGACGGGGAGGAAGCGAGGTGTAGAATACTTCAAATTGCATTCTCTATGGGTGGCACCTCTAAAATGGCCTGTCCTATGGCAGTGATCCCTTACTATTGTTTCTCCACCTAAAATAGACTTTTCGCCTATGTGGTGGCATGAACATATTCTTTTTGCTGTACGTCATTCATCTGAATTGGTACAGGGTTGTTCAAAATATTTTCTACTTTGCCCGCTAAAGCCGCCATTTGATCAACAAACCATCGCGCACAATCCGAATCTTTGTGACTTACATTCTCACATTGGGATTTATCATAGTGACAGACAACATAATAGCCTACAGCGAAAGGCTCATGTTTCTGCACTGGATAGGTTGAGCTTATATGGGGGTTTGGTTCACATCCCTGAAGGGGAACAATGAGGGCCTCAAAAACGGCATAAACAGTAAATGGTGCAATATCTTGTTTATTAGACGCCTTAAATTTCAAGACTGCGTCAATCCCTTCAGGCAGTACAAGCTTTACGGGCGATTGTCCCTCACAGTCTCTCATATGTCGTTCCAAAAGTTCAGCAGTTTTAAATTACTGAAGGCAGCGCTCGCAAATGTGTTTCTTACCATGTGCATTGAACGCTTGGCTTCTTACCTATCTACTCAAATTTTTTACCCAGCAATATTGGCTTTTATTCCCATGAGACAATAATAGTAATTGAATATGAAATTGTTTTGTTTCTTTGCTAGCATACAAGGGGCCGACAATGTTGCTTCCCTCAACGTCATATACCATGAAGGAGAAATTTGGATTATCTTTCTCAAATAAATGAATTTTATCTAAAGGCTTGGGAAATGAAACATGCTCCAGATTCAGAATTTGCTATAAGTGGTTAAACATAGCTTTGTACTTCCCTGGTCTACCAGCATTTTGATGATTTTCACAGGGTTGCAGGCAACTATCCACACTCTATATAAAGCAGTAATCGTCTGTGTTCCATACATTGATCACTGCCTTTCTCGAAGCGATATAGCTACTTCCTGCATTTAATGGATTGTATTTGCAAATATTAATTTGTAAATATGCAATGCTATTCAGAGCCAGGCCACTGGGTCCGTCTTGTAACTTATCAAATTTACTGAAAAGCCCATCAATAGCATTTATCCGATACCACATTTCTAAATTATCGGATATCAGTAATTTCTCCATTTTTGTACAAAGATTAAACATATGTTTTTCTTCAACATTATTTTTTATCAAAATAAATTCACATAGTAACTCAAAATTCATGTTTAGTGCGTGATGCTTGATAAGCCTTGCCAGCTTTCATTCACAAAAATAGACAAACACGATTCGACAAATTCTTTAGGGGATATACAGTTTTTCACATTATAAATTCGGCCTGAACATATTCTACTGTTAAAATATTTGGCTAATGCTTGCAATTCTAATTCTTGACACATTGACATAATCAACAGTAAATGGAATGTTAACTCACCTTATTAATAGGATAATCCAAAAAACCAGCAAATACAGATGTGTTCTAACACTGTGGTACACACTCACTCACACACAAACACAAGTCGTAGCAACTGTTTTTTTTGTTGTTTCTCCAACTGTAGGTGCGGGGCTCCAGCAAACAGCCAATTAGTCGCAATGCGGGATAATGCTTCTTTCTTTCAAAATATATATCTGAAAAGTAAAGCAATAGAACCCTTTTTAGTTATATATATATTCAGTAAACATATGCATGCATTCATTCATTCATTCATTCATTTATAGAACATAATAACAAAACACTCAAAAAAGGTTTAGGGTATGCAATAGGATTATTCAGATGCACACACATACAATAAGACACTCACTCGGGGAATAGTAAGCTAATTTTTGCACAAACAAACAAAAAATATCTTTATAACGTACCTTTTCAATATCAAAATTGTAGCTTAATGGGCTAAGCTGCTACTCCCGATCGTTTGTTGGCACGAACACAGTTTAATTCTGCAACAAAAATAAATATATTCCATAAGTTCATGCATTAGCATTAAATAAAATAGCATTCATTCATTTTAGCCTAAGTCATAAACAATATGTACATACCTTTTGCAAATTAATAATATGTTTTCTTTTTTGAAACTAATATTCCACAGCTGCTTTAATTTGTCCTTTTTTTACTTCATATATACAGCAAATTAGTTTGTGTTGTTGTTGTTTTATCTGCAACAAAAATACATTCATAGCATTAAGTTATTAAATCAACTTTCAAATAATGCACCAAATAACAATAATTTATTCTATAACATTATTATAATCAAATAACATACCTTGTCTTTTTACTTGATGTTCAATATAGATGGTTTTTATTATTAAGTTAATTAAATGAATGAATGAATGAGTTAATTAATTATTTAACGTGCGCAGGCTAATGGCTCAGTAGACCCGTCTGTATCAAACAATATCTTGCAAAGTAATGCTCATGATGGTCTGTCTCGGTACATATATAAACGTGTCTATAAATTGCCAACACGTTATTTCTCACTATGTATCAACACATCTTGCAAGTAATGAGTGACTGAGTTAGAGAACTCTTGACATTAGAAGGTTCACACATACTGTACGCCTACATCACTTTCCCACTACGCACCCTATGAGAACTTCAACATCAGCAATTTGAAGACAAAACTCTCAGAGCCTACTAACCTTGAGCATAGTATCGAGTTTTGGTGGCTAGCAAAAGCTACTGTTGTTATCTAACTTTGTTCCCAACGACAAACTTGCAGCGGCAGCCTTCCCACACACGTGCACCTACAGCATTCTTATTTTGCGATAAGGAGCTTAGGTCTCTCATGCTGGGTCCAACACGCACTCACTTCTGTTAGCAAACTATTTTCTATGCCAGTCAAGCTCAGTATGTATGTTTAGCAAGAATAATAGTGTTTGCCATGACAACCCAACGTCACTTCAAATCTCTTTTTTTTTCACGCTTTCCTCAAATATCTGGAAAACATAATGAAAACACCTAAAACCATGGTTCCACTTTTTCATCACCTGCATTTCCCCTAAACACAACAATTAAACAAAAGGGGTACAACTGGAGTGTGTAACTAACACTGCGCCCAGGCGGTCACACCTGCAAAGCGAACAGGCGTCCTAATAAAGGAATGGAAAGAGTGGGACGGTTAGGCAAGGAAATGGGAAGTGGGCGGCCGTGACCTTACAGTAGGAACCATCCCGGCATTTGCCCAAAGATAAAGTGGAAAACTACGGAAAGCCACTTCAAGTAGCCTGAGGTGGGAATCGGACCCCCTCTACTCATTTTGGCCACCCGAGGCTGAGTAGACCCCGTTCCAGTCCTCACACCACTTTTCAAATTTTGTGGCAGAGCCGGGAATCGAACCAAGGACCTCGGGGGCGGCAGCTAACCATGCTGACCGCTACGCTACCGAGGCGACTAAAACATAGGTTAAACTCCCAAAACGTGCATAGGTTTTTCACCTAGCGACTTCAAATTTATGGTACGGGTAGAGGGAGTAAATCCCTTACCATGGTATCCTCATCTTGTCGTGATGTGGGGGCTTGAGAGCCCAAATGATCCTGCGCGCTATGCCGGCGGGAGCGTGAGTTCCTGGTAGGGCCTCCCATGCTGGACAGGTCAAGGGTGATGGGTCAGACTAAGAGGGATACCCTGGTCCTCCAGGTTGGGGGTTGATCATGGGGCTAACGACCCCATATCGAAAAAATAGCCTGTTATGAAACTCCAATACAATAATAGCCGGACTGATGATAATGATAAACGACCTATGCAAGGAAAAGGAAAATGTAAACGGAAAAATGATATGTACATAGTAACCTGGAATGTGGGAACATTGAACAAACCTGGAGCGTTGAAGGGCCTTAAGGAAGATGTAATAATGTTATTGGCTTTACATCCCTTTTAACTACACTGGCTTTTAGAGACGCCGGGGTGCCGGAATTTTGCCCCGAAGGGGATCTTTAACGTGCCAGTAAATGTACTGACACGGCTCCCTCGCATTTGCGCACCCTCAAATGACAGCTGACGGCGCCAGGTTTCGAACCTGCAACCTTGGGCTCAGCAAGCGAGAACAACGTTACCCCTGAGCCACGCAGCCAGACACCTTAAGGAAGAGATTGAGAAATATAGTATAGGAGTGGTAGCGATCCAAGAGATCAAATGGAGAGGATATATTGAAGGTATATTGAGGAGTGATAACCATACAATAATGTATAGTGGAGGCGACAGTGGAAGGATAGGTGGCACAGGTTTCCTCGTGGATAATAGATATAAAACAGCAGTACTGAATGTTAAGCCTGTAAATGAAAGGATATGTACTTTGAGAATGAAGGCACGATTCTTTAATATCACCTTTATATGTGTATATGCCCCCACAGAAGAGGATGAGGATGAGGTGAAAGACACGTTCTACAGTCAGCTTGAACAGGAACTCGACGGTATAGCAAGGCAAGATGTAAAAATCGTGTTAGGTGATTTCAATGGGAAGGTGGGAAAAGAAGAAACATTTAGAGAGACGGTAGGAAAGAAGAGTCTGCATGAGGTATCAAATAATAATGGACAGAGACTCATCGACTTTGCCATGGGAAATGAAATGATTGTGAAAAGTACATGGCTTCAGAGAAAGAATATAAGGAAATTATCGTGGTGATCACCAGCTGGAACCACATTCAACCAAATTGACCATGTGGTAATTGATAGAAGACACGCATCTGATATACTCGAAGTTGATAGTTGTAGAGGAGCGGATTGTGACTCTGTCCATTTCATGGTGAGAGTAAAATATAGACAGCATATAGCAGTGTACAGATCTGGAAAGATGAGGAAAGAGCCTAGAAGGTATAATGTCTTAAAACTAAAAGAAAAGATAACTGCCGAACAATATGAAACACATTTACGGAAGAAGTTGGAGACTAAACAAAATTGGGATTTAGAGGGAGTAGAAGGAAAATGGAGTATAATGAGGGACGCACTACACGAAGCTGCAGAAGAAGTACTGGGGACAGAAGAAAGGATTAAAAGACAAATCTGGTTCGATGAAGAATGTAAAATAGCTATAATGGAGAGGAATGCTGAAAGGGAGAAAATGATAAGTAGACCGACGAGAAACAATACAGAAGAACATAAAAAGAAAAGGAAAGAGGCAGATAGAATTTGTAGATGAATGAAACGGGAATCAGAGAAGAAATGGATTGAAGAGCTAGAAGAAGAATACAATAATCAAGAAGTAAGAATGTACTATAAACGAATGCAGGAAGTGAAGAAGGGCTTTCAACCCCGAGCAGTTTTCTGCAGAGATAAAGAAGGGAATTTCATAGGAGAAGAACAGATTTTAGATCGATGGGCTGAATATTTCATCGAGCTGATCAATGCTACTGCAGAGACGGTATTGCTAGAACAGGATGGTCAAGAGAATAACCAACCATAGTGCAAGGATAACACTGATGCAATGCCAGTACCCGTGCCGACGCTGGAGGAGGTTAGTTTGGCAATTAAAAGCTTGAGGAATAACAAAGCCCCAGGAGGTGATAATATTTCAGCAGAGATGATTAAGTGTGGTGAGGAACATTTGGCAAAGCTGGTACACCAGTTGATCGTGGAGATATGGGAGAAGGAGGTGATGCCAGAACAGTGGAACACGGACATTATTTTCCCAATCCATAAGAAGAATGATAAAGCAAAGTGTGAAAATTATCGTGTCATAGCACTGCTTAGTGTAGTCTATAAAATCCAGCCAAGGTAATGGCTATGAGACTTACACCTCTTGTTGAAGAGAGACTTGGAGAATACCAGTGTGGATTCCGACAGGGTAGATCGACGACGGACCACATCTTCACAATAAGGCAAAAGTGTTACGAATATAATGTGGATGTGCACCAACTATATGCGATTTCAAACAGGCTTATGATAGTGTAAAAAGAAAAACTCTGTATCAGACCTTGATGGACATAGGATTCCCACCCAACTAATCAGATTGGTGCAAATGACTCTTACTAGCACAAAATGTCGAGTTAACGTTGAAGGAAGACTCTCAAAAGTTGTTGAGGTAAACCAAGGCTTACGGCAGGGAGACATACTGCCCATGCTGCTGTTCAATATAGTACTAGAGAGAGTAATGAGGAAGATAGATATCAGCAATCCAGGAGGCACGCTGTTAAACCGTATGAGCCAAAATCTAGCGTATGCTGATGATGTAGGTATGCTGTCACGAAGACTGAAAGATCTTGAAGAAGGGTTGGGACGGTTAGAAAAAGAATCAGAAGAAGTAGTATTACGAGTGAACTACAACAAAACTCAATATTTATTATTATCTAGGAGAAATACTGTGGAGAAAGATAAATATATACATTTATTTATCAACCTATATGGGGTGAATTTTGAGAGGTGTGAAAGTTTCAAGTATTTGGGAGTACTGGTTACTGAAGATAATAGCACAAGAGAAGAAATAAAAGCAAGAATTGCAGCCGGTGATAGAGCTTATTGGGCACTGATAAAAATCCTCAAAGCGCGCATCCTCAGTAGAAGATCAAAGGTGACAGTGTACCGAACAGTTATAAGACCAGTGGTAATGTACGGCTCGGAAACATGGACTATGACTGTGGCAGAAGAGGAGCTTTTGAGAAGATGGGAAAGGAAAATACTGAGGAAGATTTATGGAGCAGGGAATGAGGCAGGAAGATGGAGAATACGGGAAAACAAAGAATTGGAGGAATTATATGGGCATCCTGATATAGTTTCGGAAGTAAAGAGTAATAGGCTAAGATGGCTGGGACATGTGTTGAGAATGGCAGGTGATAGAGTGGTTAGAAAGACCTATAGAGGAAATTCAGGTGGAAGAAGATGCAAAGGAAGACCTAGGAAACGATGGTTGGATAACGTGGAGGACGACTTACGCAAGATGGGAGTAATAAGATGGAGGAAACGTACAGAAGATCGTCAGGATTGGGCAACGATTGTTGGAGAGGCCAAGGTCCTCCATGGACTGTAGCGCCGAGGAGTAGTAGTAGTAGTAGAGGGAGTAAATACCAACCATTCATCACAAACAAACTTTTTGATGTGTAACATCTTTCCACTCGGTATCTGGATATTTTTGTGGCACACGGTAGCTGGAAAGTTTTGTGGGAGTGATTTTGGAAAAGGGACGGAAGTGGATGGGACGGAAGTGCATGGGACGGAAACAATGAGAACGTGCGGTGGCAGAGATCGGTACAACGACGTACTGTAGGCCATGTGCCTATGTGAAATGTAAATCGCATATGGTTTACCTCAAGGTTTAGAGGCCCCATTAAAGAAATTCCTACAATAAATCATCTTCAAGTTGTCGTTCTTTGGTGTGAAAATAATTATTATATCATATTTGCTGAAAACAATTACGATTTATTAAATCTTCATACTTTTGCTGTATTCATATTTAATGTAAGTTTGCATCAACAAACACTCCAAACAACGTAGGAATTCAGTATATTAACACCGACTACTAACAACAATTGAAACTACGTTGGTCTAAACGTATCACTGGGAGAAACACATTTAATATACCTACTGCACACCTAATTTTTAATCGCGCCTATACTTAGCAGTGCGCTTTATGGCAAAAAAGAGGCCATTTTCAATAACATCGCTGACATAGGTTCACTAACTGGCCGGTATAGAGCGCAGCTCGCATCAAGTAGGCTAGGCAGTGGATTGCTCCCGCATACCGTAGTTCAACTAGTTGAAGGTAAATGTCACTACTGCAGATCCATTGGAGAACTTAGTTTTAATTAAATATATATATTTCCATTGCAAAATGCACAATATAACGCTCAATAATTGTATAACGCCTCAGTACTCAAAAAGCAATGCATAAAAAGATCAAGCAAAATATACAACTCGGTTGGGATTAGAACCCCAGCCGGCCGGTTCGAAGGCCAACGCTGTAACCGACCAAATTATGTCCTCCCAAACTGAATGTTATCGATCGATTAAGATACAACGTCTTAGCCAATAATGACTTCAACTAAACGAATTCTTCACTGGAGTATATTTCAAACAAAGTTCATTTCATACAACGTTCCTATTATTTATAGCCTATCTGTAGAATATGTTGCACGCAACATACTCAAATTAGTGAAATATTGGTCAGAACGAGAGATCAGCTGCTATCTTGTCTGTAACCGAGACGGCTCAGCTTTTTAAAGCCACTTCTGCACTATAATATTACAATATACACTTTTAATTTTCCATTGCAAAATGCACAATATGTTATCTAATAATAATGTTATTGGTTTTACGTCCCTTTTAACTACCCTGGCTTTTAGAGACGCCGGGGTGCCGGAATTTCGCCCCGAAGGGGATCTTTAACGTGCCAGTAAATGTACTGACACGGCTCCCTCGCATTTGCGCACCCTCAAATGCCAGCTGACTGCGCCAGAATATGTTATCAATCGATTAAGTTACAACGTCTTAGCAAATAACAACTATGATTTATTACGGTCAGGATTTGGCACTGGAGTTTTACAAGTAGTTATTTCAATGACCAACAGAGTTCATTGTTAACAAGGGATTAGCGCTCCCGGCACTCACATAGTAGGATAACATGTCACATATCATATGCGACTACTGTAAGACTCGTATAATTGTTTGTTTGTCAAGTTCACCGTTTCCAAAATAGACACCATTTTTGGCCTACACACTTGAAACTTGGTTTCTACCTAGAGGGCATAGGCACCTTTCATTAACGTCAAACAAACTTTTCCCAAAATTCACCGTTTCCAAAATAATCAAAAACAAGTTTAAAAAAAAACTTTTTTAAAATACCAACACATATTCTTAGCAAAGAGGACGTCACCCCAACGCCAACACTACCTCATTCGTTAAAATCCGACCATCCGTTCGCCAATGTTCGCGAGAAAGTAGGCTATCATTTTTTTGCCCTCCTACACACTTCAAACTTGCTGTCCACCTAGAGGGCATAGCCACCTTTCATTTTCTCATCTTCACCGTTTCCAAAATAGCGCCAATTTCAAAATCAACAATAAAAAAAAAAGAAATTAAAAATACCGACACACATTCCTATCGAAGAGGACGTCACTCAAACGCCAACAACACCTCCTTCGTTAACATCCGTCCATGCGTTCGGGAGATATCGACTAAGTTTATATGATAGTAGGGGACGTTTCAGGACTCCTATCATCCTACTACTGAGAGCTATACGTTTCGGAGTAGCGGAGTTTATCATTGCGAGTGAACTATTTTGGACAGGCATCTTTTACGACAAGGACATACAGTACAATTTATTCTCAATATATTGCGTACGTAATAGTAACACGACATTGCTTATGTCCCAGTATGTATCATCAGCTTGTTGCACAAGATACAAACATTGATATAAGTGGCTTTAAAAAGTATTAAGTTTAATGATTACAAGTTTCTTTGCGAGTAATTTGTTTTCTACAGCATCAATAACATAATTAATAAAGACTTCCTAATGTACTGTCAGGTTTCTACGTACAGAGCTTTCTTACGGTGTGAAGGAGAACTTCTTCATTCTACACCTTTCATGTAGCTTTTGAAATAATCCGCGAGAGGCGGAGTAACTTTTCAGAGTCATAAACTTTGAATAGAGCACAAGTCTCCGTGGCTTAGGCGGCAGCACGCCGGCCTCTCACCGCTGGGTCCGTGGTTCAAATTCCGGTCACTCCATGTGAGATCTGTGCTGGACAAAACGGAGGCAGACAGGTTTTTCTCCGGGTACTCCGGTTTTCCCTGTCAAAATTTCATTCCAGCAACACTCTCCACTATCATTTCATTTCATCTGTCATTCATTTAATCATTGCGCCAGAGGAGTGCGTCAGGCCTCGGCAGCCGGCACATTCCATATCCTCGCCGCTAGATGGGGCTTCATTCATTCCATTCCTGACCCGGTCGGAGACTGGAAGCAGGCTGTGGATTTTCATTTTTTCATTCTTTGAATAGAGCCAGGGGCGGATCTAGGGGAGGGTGAGGAGGGTGATCGCCCACGGCCCCGCGGTCCTTGGGGGGGGGGGGGGGGGGGGGGGGGGCGCGTCATGGATTGTTTTAAATTTAATTGATTAATTATTTATTTATTCGTTAATTCCCCACAAGGAGAGCGTTATAACACAATCAATTTTCATGTTTAATTCTGGCCCTTTCTTCTTTTCCCCCCCAAAAACCTCTCATACACACACTATGCTTCCTCTGTCTCTTCTCCCTCCACTTCTTTCCCGGTTGTCTCTCTTTGGGAGTCTGCTCAAACATCTGTTGTCTAAGTCTAATTGATTAATTAATTATACTTTTCAAACTAATTTATAATTCATATTCTTTTTTCAGTGCAGCTATGACCTCCCGTAACCGTTTAGCACGTATAGATTTTAATATTTCATAGTTTACATAATCTTCTTCAAGGGGACTTACAGGTTTCTTTCATATTATTAAAAGAATGTACCGTAGTGTATTCAAAATAATGTAACTATTCTTTATTTTATTATTATTATTATTACAAAACTATTTTCCATTTGATTTGATATTTTTTATATTTTCTATTGTTGAGGGCCCAACCGTATCATATCGCCCAGGGCCCCGCAAAGCCTGGATCCGGCACTGAATAGAGCAGTTTGCTGGTAATTGGTGTTTGCACTGCAGGTCATTGTGCCCAATATATCACGGAATCACGGATTTGGAAATCCCATTGCAGACGAAAGTGTGTACGGTATTCCAGATTACCGAATTATTTTATGCAATTATTGCAGATGATTTGATTTGATTTTGATTTTGATTTATTTTCACTGCTACACTTAGAGCTTAAGAGCTCCTTTACAGTAGCGCCCTACATAAAATAAAGTTAGGGCTTATAAAAATAAAACATTTCACCTACATTACAATATAAATAATCATAGTCTAACAATTATAGTAACAAAAATATAGTAACAATACAATAATAATAATATTACTAATGATAATGGAAAAATTATATACAAAAGAGTGAGAGTGCATACAGACTATCAGCCCGAAAAACAAACACCATATACTGTACAAGAAGAGCTATTGAAGTAGACATGTTGTCAGCTATTGTCCTTGTGTTATAATTGAACTTTAAAAAAGTATTTTAACATAATACAGTAATCAAATGTGAGAGGTATACTGCTCCAAGAAGCGGGATGAAAGATGTCTTTTGAAAGCTGCAGTGCTTGCAATGTTGACGAACTTATATAAATCGAAGGTGTTGAAGAGGCGTGAGGCGGTGCAAACAAAAGATTTATTGAACTTCATGGTTCGGTGTATAGGAATCTGGAGTGTTAATTTTGTGTATCTATTTTCTCGATTATGAACAGAATGCATTGGTGTAAAGGCATTGTAGAGATATAACGGGGTCTTGGTATGTAATATTTTATGTGTCAGAATGGCAACTGATAACTGCCTGCGCTCGTGGAGTTTCAGCCATTTCAGCTGCACGTAGTAAGGTGTGATATGTTCATCTCGCCTTACATCCAGAATGTACCGAACACATGCATTCTGGACTCTTTGTAATTTGATGTTCTGTGTTTCTGGTAAATCATTGTATACAGCAGAGCCATAATCAATGATTGGAAAGATGAGAGTTTGGACGAAGAGCTTACGTATGTTAGGTGGGGTGTAAGAAACAGTTCTTTTCAGGAGATGCATAGTTGATACAACCTTCCTTACCACATTAGACGTATTATCTGCCCACGACAGTGTTCTATCAAATATCACTCCGAGATTATTGACAGTGTTTCTATATTTAATATTATTATCTAGTATCTTGATGGGTGGTAGTGAATTAAAATCTACTGAATTCAGAAGTTTTGTGTATCCAATGGATATAAGTTGTGTTTTAGATATGTTCAAGTTAAGATTATGATTTTGGGCCCATTCACAAAGCCTGTCAATGTCTTCATTAAACAGATTTATACGATCACATGCAGTGTTAGGCGTGAGGTGAAAATAGGCTTGGAGGTCATCAGCGTATATATGAACAGAACTATTTCGGAATTCATTAGAAACATCGTTTGTATATAGCGAGAAGCATAGTGGACCTAAGACAGATCCCTGAGGTACTCCACTTTCTACCGATTTCCAGTCTGAGGAGGAGCCATCCGCGAGGACCACTCTCTGTGTACGCATGGAAAGGTAGGATTTGAACCAGGAAAGAGCACTCTGAGAGAAGCCAAAAGATTTCAGCTTTGCAAGAAGTATATTGTGGTGCACACAGTCAAAAGCCTTACTGAAATCGAAAAGACATAGGATTGTAAGCTGACGCTTGTCCATAGCTGAGCGTATATCATCGCTGACCTTTAACAATGCAGTGGTGGTACTATGACCCTTTTTAAACCCAGATTGGTAAGGATTGAAGATATTAAATTTAGTTAGGTATTCACATACTTGTTCATGAACTATTTTCTCAAGCGCTTTACTAAGGGCACAAAGGATATTTATTGGTCTAAAGTCACTACAGCTAGTGGGGTTTTTATTTTTTGGCACTGGACGTATGTTAGCACACTTCCAAAGAGACGGGTATACTCCACTTTGTAGAGAGAAATTAAATAGATGGATAATTGGGGGTAGAAATACTTCAAGACAGTTAGAAATAAGAGAAATTGGGATGCTATCAGGGCCTCTTGCTTTTGTACGAATTGATTTGATGGCTTTCACAATCTGGTGTGGGTAAACATACATAAAGAAAAAATGTTCATGGGCAGGGGGAGGGATGGATGTGTATTTCGTGACGGTCTCTGATACTCTTAATACATCACCAATTGAGGCAACATTTGAGTAATGTTCATTTAATTGTGATGCAGAGACAGGCATCTCAACATCAGTGACTGAACTGGCACCAACTCCCAATGATTTTGCAGCACGCCATCTGGCGGAGGTGGTTTTACAGTCACTGAAGAGGTTGTACATATATTTCACTTTTGTGTTCCTGATCGTTTGTTTTGTCTTATTACGCAGAATTCTGTACTCTTCATAGTCAATGGTAAGTTTAGATTTAATAAATGTTCTACGTGCTTTATCACGTTTCTTTAAAAGCGTTTTGATTTCTTTACTGATCCACGGAGCAGAGTTATGTTTTATATCCACTTTCTTTTGCGGTGCATGCATATCATATAGTTCATTTACACAATCATTAAATAGAGTCACTTTCTCATCTATGTCAGTGGATTGGTAGAAATTCTGCCAAGGGAGTAATTCTGCATCCGTTTTAAAATCATTTAAATTAAATTTACTGAAGTCACGTACAAAGATTGATTTTGGTCGAAGTTTCGGGGTAGATAGAGAAAACACTGCGTACAGAAGATCATGGGCTGAGAATCCAGCAGCTGGTTCTTGTCCGTAGTCAACAACGAGGTCATTACAGTTTGAAGAGATAATATCGAGAGAGCTGTCACAAGTAGCTGTGTGAAATGTAGTATCGAATGGTAAACATTCAACATTACAGGAACAGAGCACATCACATACCTGTGCAGTTTCAAAGGCTCCACTACCAAACCGAGCATTAACGTCCCCAACAATAAAAACATATTTATAATCAAGAATGAACCTGTACATGTCATTCAGAAAAATATCTAGGTAGCCAGATTTCGGTGGACGAATGAAGACGTGATATTATTCGACCTGGACCAAAGAGGATATAATAGATAGGGATGCATCTTAATGTACAATGTTGACGCAACATTTGCTCGGCCCAACTAGTTCCGACAGACAGCGTAGGATGGCGCGGTGATGCACTTCGAGCGCGATCCATCCAGGACCTGGCCTTCCTTCACGTTCGTCGCGGGTATACTCCTCCAGCAATTTTCCGTCCCACCCACTACTATTTTATTCCTTCCTTTCCCTCCCACGCCTTATTACGGTTATCTTTGGTAATTATTCTCTTCCAGCATATTAATAATAATAATAATAATAATAATAATAATAATGAAACACCCACAGCCTGCTTCCAGTCTCCGACCGGGTCAGGAATGGAATGAATGAAACCCCTATCTAGCGGCGAGGATATGAACTGTGCCGGCTGCCGAGGCCTGACGCACTCCTCTGGGGCAATGATTAAATGAATGACAGGTGAAATGAAATGATAGTGGAGAGTGTTGCTGGAATGAAATTTTGACAGGGAAAACCGGAGTACCCGGAGAAAAACCTGTCTGCCTCCGTTTTGTCCAGCACAGATCGCACATGGAGTGACCGGGATTTGAACCACGGACCCAGCGGTGAGAGGCCGGCGTGCTGCCGCCTAAGCCACAGAGGATAATAATAATAATAATAATAATAATAATAATAATAATAATAATAATAATGGACTGGGAGATTATTCTGCCCACAACAGAACAAACAGAAATGGCGTCAGGCTAATAGAACTTTGCCAGGCACATAATTTACTTCTTAAATCTACAGCTTTCAAAAAACTACCACAAAAACAAAATCATGGGTATCCCCAAATCCCAACTTAGGGGAATTTCAACTTGATCATGTGGCAATCAAGAAGACCTTCCACAAGGAAATCCTGAATGTTCGGGTACTCCGGGGTGCAAACTAGGAACCGGACCACTACCTTTCTAAAATTAAGTTTAAAGTCATCCCAAATAGGAAATGCACCATGAAGCCAATTAAAGGTCGGAAGTATACCACGGAAAAAATACTAAGTTTAGATGACTTCACAAAAGCAACGGAAACAATTCAGACACAAAGTTGGGAGAATATCAGGGAAAACTTACTTACTGAAGCTGAAAAGGTAGCACCTCAAATAAAAATTAGAAAGCATGCCTGGTGGTCTCTGGAATGTGATGCACACATTGAAACAAGAAAACAGGCATGGCAAAAATGGCAATCACAGAAAACAGAAGAAAGCAGATTAGATTTACTTAGGATTAGGAAATTGGTTAATAAAAACATAAAAAAAAGGTTATGATAGCGCATGAAAACAAAAATCTCCTCCAAATTGAAGAATTCACCAGAAACCATACGAGAAACTTCTACAGAACTTTCAAGCAAAGGTTAACAAGGTATAGACCACCAACCCTTCACTTCCGATATGTAAATGGGGCTATCGCTCATAATAACATGGAACATTGTAAGATACTAGCAGAATACTTCGAGAAACTTTTGAATTGCGAACCCATCCTAGAAAAATTAGAATTCACCCCAAATAACTTTCAAAGGCCATACTCGGAACCACCGACAACGGAAGAATTACAAAAGATCATTTCAGAATTAAGAAACAACAAAGCGTCTGGAGAAAACCAAATAGTGGCCGAACTGTGGAAAAAAGCTGACAAAAATTCAATTACATCCCTTCAATGTGTTTTCTATCAAATCTGGAAAGAAGAAACGATCCCTGTAGAGTGGAAAACAGCCCTCATCCACCATATTCACAAGAAAGGCTTGAAAACGGACCCAAACAATTATAGAGGAATATCGTTGCTGGATGTAACATACAAGATTCTTTCTAAATTCCTTTTAAACAGGGCTGAGCCACAAATGGACCCAGAACTCGGAGAATACGAGGGAGGTTTCAGAAAGGGTAGTTCATGGCTCTGATAGCTTGCCACGGTGGGTGAGTGGTTATAGTGTCGGACTACCAACCCCAAGATTGCAGGTTCGCCCCTGGCCATGGTAAGTGATTTTTGAAGGCGACAAAAATCACGATACTCATGTCATACGTTGTTGGCATGTTAAAGAAGCCATTTGAATTCAGTAGGCCGTGTTCAATGGCAAAATTAATCTCGGGATTTTCCGCCAACACAAAGTTCCTCCATTCTCTACTTGAAAGCGCTGTAGTGTCAAGGAGTTTAGATATCTAACCTCCTTGACTTTCATAGCGTTCAAAGGAACGACGAAATTCAACATGCAAGCTACCCTCTGGGTGTCAATTAACAAAGCTTGCACCAGGCACCCGAGGCCATACGATATTATTATTATTATGGCTCTGATCAAGTACTAAATCTCAAAAACATTATGGCATACCAAGAATCAAGGGCAAAGGCGTACGTAATCTCCTTCATTGATTAAAAAAAAGCGTATTATTCGTTTGATAGAGAATCTTTTTATTAGTACTGTAAGAATTGGGTTTGGATAAGAAAACAACTAATATCATAAAAGCGACTATCACAAATACGTCTTCGAAAGTTAAATTCATGGGTGAAATATCCGACCATTTAGAAATAAGAACGGGAGTACGACAGGGTGATGGGCTCTCACCGTTGATGATCAACCGTGCGCTTGAGAAAGTAGTCAGAGAATGGAACACGAATATAAAGAGTGGACTAAGACGGGGTTGCAAAAAGAAGTACCTTAAAATAAATTGTATAGCTTTTGCAGATGATATGGCCTTGTAGGCTGAAACATTGGAGGAAACAAGGGAGCAAATCCTTGAACTAGAGAAACAAGCAGCTAAAATAGGTCTTCATATCTCTTTCGAAAAAACCAAGATTATGACGAACAAGAAACACCCTCGTAAATACTTCAAAGTTATGGAACAAAAAATTGAAATAGTACAAGAATTCAAATATCTCGGAGAATGGATTAGTTGGAATGCTGGGGGAACGTAAAGCAATGTAATCCAGGAAAAATAAGCTTGAACTGGCCTTCCAATTAACAAAAGAAAATCCCTTTCATGGGGGTCCAAAATTAAACATTACAAGACAGTGAGTAAGCCAGAAGCACTGCACGCAGTAGAAACACTAGCTATAAATTTTAAGGGCCAAATGCAAAAACTCGAGCCGAAGGAAAGGAAAATTTTAAGAAAAAATATAGGACCAAAATTTCACGATAACAAGATTATGTACATTAGGAATGAAACTCTCTACCAGAAAATTGAAAAACTCTCAGATACCATGCGAAAAAGGAGGATAAATTTTTAGGGTCATCTTCTGAGAATCTAATAGATTAACGAAACAAATCTTTGACTTTTTCCGTAATCGTAAAACAAAACCCAAATGGTTTAAAGAAATTGAAATAGACCTAGCAGAATTGAAAATGACAGAAACCTCATTACTCGATCGAACAGCCAAATTAATTACTAAAGACGAAAATATAAGGTTCCAAGACAGAGCTACACTAAAATCCAAACCCATTATCTCGGAAGAAGAGAGGAAAAGAAGATCGGAAAGACTGAAGAAGTACTTGGCTCTACGGAAAGAACAGCGTACAGGGAAATTATTGATTCAACGTACCCCAAAGAGGGTGAAACGAAAGAAGAAGAAGGATGGACTGTATCGCTTTGGCAGATGATGTAGCTATGCTAGCAGATTCGGTTGAAACAGCAATATACCAGATCAATACTTCAATCTATAGCCTTCATGACTGGCCTTCAGTTGTCTTACGAGAAAACAGTGTTCATGACAAACGACAAATCTGCACCAGAATACCTTCTTCCCAACAACAGAACCCGTAAAGTCAGAGATTTTAAATATTTGGGAGAATGGATCAGCGAAGACCTCAAGAACAATAAAGCATTTGAAGAAAGGATTCTGAAACTGAATATTGCATACAATTGATGCAGAAAAGTTTACCAGAAGAAATCCATATCCATCAATGCGAAATTAAGGCACTATAACGCTGTAATCAGGCTTGAGGTCCTCTATGTAACTAAAACCCTAACCATCAAAGGGGCAAAACTGATACAGAAACTAGAGGTCAGGGAAAGATTTATCTTGAGGAAGATCTTAGGCCCAAGGATCATAAACGGAGAACGGTATCACAGGC
The DNA here is from genome assembly GCA_946902985.2 of Meconema thalassinum. Taxonomy (NCBI): domain Eukaryota; kingdom Metazoa; phylum Arthropoda; class Insecta; order Orthoptera; family Tettigoniidae; genus Meconema; species Meconema thalassinum. Next base: position 95,326,255 of record OX336400.1, on the reverse strand, counting down.
CCAACGATGATCTATACCTAAAGCAAGAACCTCTAATGGACACAATCATCAAGAGACACCTCCAATTCTACGGCCACCTTGAGGGAATGAACGAGTCAAGATTGACCAGTGTAATCCACAGAGCCAGCTCCTGCAAGAAAACAACATCACTGTGGTACCAGCAAGTTAAACAAGATCTGCAAAGCATTAACATCTCTGAATCCGTTATACAAGACAGACAAGCTTTCCGAAAAATGTTAAAAGAAGACCCTCAGATTGAACTTAAGAAAGGGCAGAGACCAAAGAGGTCCGAAGCAGCTGAACAACTACAAAGTCAGAAAATGAAGAAGATATGGGCTAGGAAGAAGACTCTTAAGAATGTGAAACCAATCCCAACTCAACAAGCTGAAAACCATTTTGGTTAACCTACGTAGTCCATAGTTGGCTCATTCAATGAAATAATAATAATAATAATAATAAGATCGGGGACTAAGTGGTCAGAAGAAAGGAAACAAGCGCACAGTGAAAGAATGAAAGCAATATGGTCTGTTAGAAAGGCGAATCATAAATGTAATGCGTGATCCAATAGGGTCCATACGCACATAATAATAATAATAATAATAATAATAATAATAATAATAATAATAATAATAATAATAATAATAATAATAATAATAATAATAATAACGGGTGATATTTTCTTCCTGTGATATCAGTTGATAGTATGTTGCATTTAATGGTATAATACCTCATTAGGCTTATTGTAAACAAAATGAAGTCGTCAGGATATTGATAACTACATAGGCCTATTTCAAATGAAATAACAACATTGAAAATTGCACCCAATAATTCCTATCTGGTACCAGTACCAGTCTTGATGTGAGGAAACAAATGTTGAAGACCTATGTATGGAGCGTCGCGCTATATGGCAGCGAATCTTGGACAATAGGAGAGAGAGAGAGGAAAAGACTACTAGCATTTGAAACCTGGTGCTATAGAAGGATTATGAAAATCAGTTGGAAAGAAATGGTCACAAATGAGGAAGTATTTAGAAGAGTGGGAGAGAGAAGATGCTTCCTTAAATATTTAAAAAGAAGAAGGAATCACCTCGTGGGCCACATACTGCGACACAATGGACTGATTAAGCTTATAATCGAGGGAACAGTAGACGGCAAGAATTGTAGATGAAGACCCAGACTGGAGTACATGAGTCAAATACTGCAAGATATGGGTTGTGGCTCATACTGTGAACTGAAGAGGAAGACTGAGAGACGGGAAGATTGGCGAGCTGCTGCCAACCAGCCTCACGGCTGTTAACCACAGACAGACCAGTACCAATATTACACCATTGGCAACCAGCGGGGACATGCTTTACCGCACAGGTTGAGAAAAGTAGCCTACACTCCCACTAGCTCCTGTTTGGGGGGTAACATTTGCTGTTAAGGCAATATTAATTCAAAGCAGTCACAATAACTCTTACGTAGGGGGCGGATTTCTATGACCTAAAAATGTATGAAATATGTATGCATTTATGACCTAAAACATAAAAATATGACCTATAAAATTCAAAATATGACTTAATGAATAGCATCTACGTTACATAGAAACACTTTTATTACGATTGCTACAGGCTGAAATTAATTAAGAGTTAAAAAGTTTTATTTCATCGAAATCTTTAACCCAAAATCATCAACAAAAATTTGAACTCTTTAAGGTTACACTGCATACTCCTAGGCAGGGATAGACTCTGTGAAGACATAAAAACTACAGTTACTTTCACTGTTCAATATTCAATCAGTTTTAATTTATACACAAAACATGTTAGAAACATTCCATACACTACTTTAGAATGGTTCTTCAGTAGTATATTCCAGTCTATCCTGAACAATTCTAGAGCTTATTCTGATTTTTAGCCTACTTTTTACATTTTGCAAAAATGAGGAAATGTAGACTTATGAGATCGGGCAAATGTGTGTCTGTCTGTCTGTCTGTCTGTCTGTCTGGCTGTGTGTGTGTCGCCCCTATCAACTCCTAAACGGCTGCAGCAATCAAAACAAAATTTGGTAGGAGTAAAGATCTATACCTGAATATCTCACGGCCATATTTGAAAATGATGTCAGTGCTACCAACTGCTGAAAAATCGCAATTGAAATTTGAGCTCCAGGTTGGATATCTTGGAAGGTATGAATGGGAGCTATTTCAAAATTGGCACACGTATAGATAATAATATTGCAGTTTAATTTCCAGGAGGCCATACATGGCAGTGTTGCCAAAATGATTATAGCCTAAGCCTGCTGATAGGTCCAAATTTTAAATGCATATAATTTCTACACTAACAATTGGATTTCAACCAAAATTTGTATGTGCTATGTGTACATAAGCAGATATGACTGAGCGTATTCTTAAGAGCCACCAGGGCTGCCAACTGTTAATAAATGCTCTCATTTTTTAAAATCCAAATACCCATATATCAGAAAGTATGCAAGCCGACAGCTTTAAACTATGCACACGTATAGTACCCGACATTCTATATTAATTTGGAGAAACTTATATACGTCAGTGCTGCCAACATGATTCTAAGCCTGCTGATAGATCCAATTTTAAAATGCATGAAACTTCTATACACTAATGGATTTCATTCCAATTGACACAAAAATAGATCATAGTATTTCAGATTATTTCTGACCAATACATGTATGTCATTGTTGCCAACATGATTTTACGCGCGCTTTTAGATCCAATGTTTAACTGCATGTAACGTTCATGCTATCCATTGGACTTCAACCAAATTTTGTATTCTGTACCTTAAGAGATGGAACTAAGAATATATTCTGTCACCAGGGCTGCCAACTGTAGTTCTCTATTAGGCTGCATTATGCCAGGTATACAGTATTTCGAACTAATTAGAAATTTCGATATTACCAACTTAATTTCGTCATTATTCTAGATAGATCCATACAGATTAATCATTGGCATGAATCTTAAATTTTAAGAAAAGTAGGCCCTTTAGTTCTTCACGGAACTTCTTGTTATAAAACGAAATTCAAATGAAAATTACCAAAATATGCCGTTCGTAATGATATTTTGTTCAAAATATGCCATAAAACTTACGAAAGCCTAAATATGCATTTGTATGCCCAATAAAACCTGTTTAATTTTGATTATCATGCTTGGAACTGATTGAAAATACAAGGCTATAAGATATAATGTTAAGGGGAAAATATGACTTGTCAAAGAAATCCGCCCCCTACTCATTAGGCTATTGTAATGTAAAAAGTACTATTAGAAAAATGTACTAGTGTTGAGGTGTTGGTTAGTTATTGGAGTCTTAAGGGACTGAACAGCTAGGTCATCTGCCCCTATTAGCCTAATTTGTCAACTTCATAACGCATGAGAACTTAATAAGGCCACAGGCTTTATCCCTTTTAAATTTGTATTGTTTTCTCCCCACTTCGTACTGCAGAAATGGTTTCTAAGTTGTCAGTGTTATTACAACTAAGTTAACTGATACCCGGTAGTAACTTAATTTTGAGACAAATCAAATGGCTTCTTAAGAAAATAGCACTTGATGGTTGACAATATTCAATATAATTGAATTACCATATTATGATAGATAATCCCTCCCTATATTATTCTGCTAAGGTCCCATTCCAGTTTTGTACCGAAAATAAGGTCCCATTAACACCAACCTACACAATCATAAGGTGTACCTACAGGTTCAGCATAACCCAATGCGTAAGCGAAACGCACTCACTTACTCTTTAAATGCCTCACAATTAAAGAAATAAATTAAAACATGTATATTTACAATGAAATAATGAAAGAATCCAACACGGTAACCATGGTAACAGAATCTCACAGGTCCATCTATTTCTGTAAGACGCAATGCAATTCCAATTATTACATTATTGTGAAAGTTTCCAGTCGATTATAAGGTTATCACTGAACCAAATTAAGCTGTAAAATTCATCGATACATACAGTATAATGCGCTTAAGGGGGTCATGGGGCACTCTAGAATTTTTTCACGCAATTTTCATGTGTGAGTATGGTACGAAAGGTCTTTTTCACCCGACTATAAAGGGTCTCCGAAAACCACATTTAAAGGCCCTTAAATTAACAGTGTCTGTTATATTCTCGGAAAGCTAACTTCGCTCTGATATACCTATGACGGAATGACAAACCCCTAACCACTGCACCAGTAGCTGAATTGATAAAGTCTGATCATTCATACCAAGGATAAATCAGTCATAGCATTCATGACTGAGATTTTGCTAAGTGTACTCTTTACAACTAGAATATTCGCGGGTGAAGCCGCGCCGGGTAATGCTAGTAATTATTATTTGTATAATCATCGTTATCACCAATACGAGTATGAAACAAAACATGGTTTCAAAACAAAAAATCAACACGTCATCCTAAAATCTCACTAAAGGAAATTGATCGCAAAGTGTAATTGAACCAAGCTATGCAGATATACTTGTTATTACCCCTTTTTCTCGCCGCTATGTTGCGCCACCGTCTCATCCAAAGCCGGTCGTGCGGCGTGGACTCCTACTTGTTATGAAAGCTGGATATAGATCCTATAGGCTTTCATATAGCCATAGTATGTTTAAAAAAGTCTGTCTGCATGTACCTAGGTACATACGTATGTGCGTGACGTTTTTGCGTTTAGCAAAGTACAGGTCGGAAGTTTAAGATATCGAGCTGAAATTCGGTACGGTGAAAGGGTTAGGGCCCATGAGGAACCCTATTGATGGGCGTTAAAATCGGTACAGGGCCGTACCTTTTTTTGGGTTCCTAAATTTCATCCGTTTTTTTTTTTTGTAATCAATATATCCTGGAAACGGTTGGTCGTATCGAAAAAAGTTAAATACACAGGTGTAAGATCTCCACGGTATCCAATTTTTTTTACCCATAACTATTTTTTGATTTCCCACCGTTTTTGGAGGGGGGCTGAAGATGTACGTATGTGCGTGACGTTTATGCGTTTAGCGGAGTACAGGTCGCACGTTTCAAGATATCGAGCTGAAATTTGGTACGGCGAAAGGGTTGGGGCCTGTGAGGAACCCTATTGTTGGACGTTAAAATCGGTGCAAGGCCGGACATTTTTTGGGGCCCTCAATTTCATCCTTTATTTTTTGGAATCAATATATCACGGAAACGGTTGGTCGTATCGAAAAAAGTTAAACGTACAAGTGTAACACCTCCGCGGTATGCGACTTTCTTACCCTTAACGATTTTTTGATATCTCTCACCGTTTTCTATTTTGGGGCCCTGAAGATGTACGTATGTGCGTGACGTTCATGCGTTTAGCAAAGTACAGGTCGCACGTTTAAAGATATCGAGCTGAAATTTGGTACGGCAAAAGGGTTGCGGCCTGTGAGGAACTCTATTGCTGGGCGTTAAAATCGGTGCAGGGCCGGACCTTTTAAGGGGCCCTGAATTTCATCCTATTTGCTTAGAATCGATATATCTCGGAAACGGTTAGTCGCATCGAAAAACGTTAAATATACAAGAGTTAGATCTCCGCGGCATGCAACTTTTTTACTCATAACGATTTTTTGATATCTCTCACCGTTTTATTTTTTTGGGCCCTGAATATGTACGTATGTGCGTGAGGTTTTTGTGTTTAGCAAAGTACAGGTCGCAAGTTTCACGATATCGAGCTGAAATTTGGTACGGTGAAGGGGTTAGGGCCTGCAAGGAACCCTATTGATGGGCGTTAAAATCAGTTCAGGGCCGGACCTTTTTTGGGGCCCTGAATTTCATTTTTTTTGGAATCAATATATCTTGGAAACGGTTGGTCGTATCGAAAAATTAAATACACAGTTGTAAGATCGCCGCGGTATGCAACTTTTTTTACCCGTAACGATTTTTTGATATCTCTCACCGTTTTCTTTTTTTGGCGCCCTGAATATGTATGTATGTATGTATGTGCGTGACGTTTATGCTATTAGCGGAGTACAAGTCGCACGTTTAAAGATATCGAGCTGAAATTTGGTACAGCGAAAGAGTTCGGGGCTGTGAGGAACCCTATTGTTGGGCGTTAAAAGCGGTGCGGGGCCAGACCTTTTAAGGAGCCCTGAATTTCTTGCTTTTTTCGGAATCGATATATCTCGGAAATGGTTCGTCGTATCGAAACGACTTAAATGTACAGGAGTAAGATCTCAGGGACTAGCAACTTTTTTACCCTTTATGATTTTTCGATATCTCTCACAGTTTTCATTTTCTGGGGGCCTGAATGTCATTCTTTTTTTCGAAACGATATATATGGCAAACGGTTGGTCGTATCGAACATAGTTACATCTACAGATGTAAGATCTCAGTGATTAGCAACTTTTCTACCCCTTATCGTATTTTGATATCTCTCACCGTTTTGATGTTATTAAATGTTTTTGGTTTTTGAAAAAAAGAATTGGGGCCCAAATGTATATAATAACTTGTAACCCTTATGATTTTTTGATATCTCTCACCATTTTCTTTTTTTGGAGCCTTGAATTTCATCCTTTTTTTCGAATCGTTATATCTCAGAAAATATCGTTTCTATCGAAAAAAGTTAAATCTACAGGGGTAGGATCTCAGTGATTTGCAACTTTTTATCCCGAATGGTTATTTGATATCTCTCACCGTATTCTATTTTTGGGGCCAAGAATTTCATCTTTTTTTTTCCGAATCGTTATATCTCTGAAACAGTCGGTCCTATAGAAAAAGTTAAACCTAAATGTGTAAGATCTCAGTAATAAGCAACTGTTCTACCCCTTATCATATTTTGATATCTCTCACCGTTTTGATGTTAATAAATGTTTTTTGTTTTTGAAAAAAAAAAAAAAAGGGGGCCCAAATGTATATAATAATTTGTAAAAATTCAACTGATTGTCTAATTGAATTCTACGGAAAATTACTATCACTAGCCGAAGTACCCGTTCTTCGAACGGCTTTTAGTAGCCTACTTGCTGGCCTAAATCATTAATATATATAATCACACATTCCTAATGTAGTTATGTTATTTCCATGTTACCAACTACATGTGTATACTACATACATTTTCACTCACCAAATTATTAATCAGAGGTAGGAGAGTGAAAATCCTTAGCCTGCTTTCAGTCGACCGACCGGGTCAGGGAATGGAATGAATGAAATCCCCATCTAACAGCAAGGATATGAACTGTGCCGGCTGCCGGAGCCTGTCGCACTCCCCTAGGGCAATGATTTAATGAATGACGGATGAAATGAAATGATAGTGGAGATTGTTGCTGGAATGAAATTGTGACAGGGAAAACCGGAGTACCCGGAGAAAAGCCTGTCTGTCTCCGCTTTGTAGGTGAGAAAGTGCGTTTATATATTGGAAATAAATATCAGCTTCTATGTTGTAAAAGTTAAATAACCTGTCTTAAATATTGAACACCTCTCGTTTAACGTCTTCCTACTATATTTAAACATGTAAACATTATGCCAAAATACATCAAAATTGATAGCAATTATCATATCCGCAATAAATAATATTGCGGAAAGTACGTACCGTCATAATAAAGAGTAACAGTAACGGAACAAACTTCAATCATCCCAAGTAATAATAACAAAAACAAATTAATCACAGAAACATTTTCTAAGTTTATGCCGTGTCTTGTGCGAGATTTCGCCTAGTAACTCCGAGATGGTTCATCAGCGGGCTCTTGTGGTTTATTTGTGGACTACCAAAGGAGTAGCAAACAGTATATATATATATATATACAGTATATATAGCAGTCGTTTCATTCAGCCGCATGGCGATTGCCCCTGCGGCGGCGGGCCCCCTTAGACGGTTTCGCCGTCTCTTCGGGCCAGGGGGTTAAGGCGTTTGGGAGAGGTGAGAATTTTGGTGGTGGGGGAGTTTGATTTTTGGATTTGGAAGAAAGTGTGTGGGGATTGTTTGTGGAGGCATTGTGGGGAGATTTGGAGAAGGGCGCGGGGGGTGAAGTATTGTTTTGAGCAGGAAGAGTTAGGTGCAGGAATGGGGATGTTGGAGAGAAGGGTGACTGCTTCATTTTGTGTAGGGATAATTTTGAAATGTCGGAAATTTCCCAGACCAAGAAAACGCGGAAACACGGAAACAACATGCTGCAAGTGCCAAAGTAGACTAAGGAACTTCTATTGCTCTGAGATTTGAGTAAATTTGTAACGAAGTAAGTTTGGTGGAGAAAAAGGAGAGGGGGGCTGTTATTATGTCCAGATCATAAGTTTTTTTAAAATTATTATTATTATTATTGATACGTGCAAGGGCACGTCTCTACCATTTCAAACATGTATTTAATCATGGATGCTGTTCTTGAAGTTTTGAATCGTCCGCTTCGCCACTCAGTACCGCCTGTGACCACAAGATGGTAGCTGCAGTCGGACTTTGGAAAGATTCAAGTGGTTCCTGTGTCTCCCCACTAGGTTGTGTGGGCTGCGCCTTATTAAACTCTATATACGCATGACATAATTGAAAGACAATCATATTCTTCGTCGTAAAACAAATGCCGGTGTATTCTTGATACCGCCAAATTATGTACTTATTTATGACATTGTTGTTTTGAGGTGTCACTCCGTGATTGGACAATATTATTTACATGAAGACAGTTCGGAAATGACGAGCGTTGCTCCCCCATTTTGTGGAGTCCATGAGCTGTCGAGAAGTAAACAACAAGCCGGCTGCTGGTCCAAGAGTATCTATCCGTTGCGCTAGGGGCATAGCCCCTAGCTTTTTCAAAATGTGAATACTTATTCAAGAAAAAGGGAACGCCTGTGCTACATAAAGTTTAATTTCATCGTTCCGCCGTGAAGAAGAAATATGCAAAGTAAATCGCATCTGGATACAACAGGAGTACTTGTGACATCGAAACGGCACATGGGCGTGTTAGCCATGTTCAAGGCAATTAGTGCCGTAGTATTTATTTATATTGTATGTTAATTATTTTATTATTAGTGTGTCTTCACTGAGAAGGATGTAAGGTACGTTACTTTATTTTTCTTGATTTTTATTGTTGTTATGGAGCTCCGATATCTTCTTATAGTAATATTTTATTTCTGTTCCTCATTTGTTTTATAGGCCTAATTTTTTTCTGTTTTAATTACGTTTCCTGATTCATTTGAACCTTGTTATCTTTCGTCGTACCTCCTGGAGACACATTTCTAGTTTATTTCACGTTTAAATTATTATTTATTTTCTTTTGCCAATCTTATGATTGATATAGTATTCAAATTAATTTATTCATGATCCGTGCCCTTTACACTTGTAATAGTTTTTAGATGTAATTGTTTTTCGCCGTTCATTTCCTTCTGCTAATGTTTAAATTTATCTTATTAATTGTTTGCCGTAATTTCGATCTGGCATGTTTTTTGTGTGGCCATGTTGTTTGCCGTGATGCATTATGGTCTCATGGTCACTCCATTGGCGCGGCCTCAAAAAAGCAAACGTGTTATGTGTTAGCTTAATATTTTTTTAAAATGTAATCTTGTTAATGTTAATTTTGTGATTTTTGGTAAATGTCCTTGTGTTTTTCGCCGGCGTGCATATCATTTATTTATTTATTTTCTATCCCATTTAATTTTTTTTTAAAATTTAATTTAATTTCAATCCTTATTTTTTGGCGTGGCCTCAACATCTGCATGTCGGATCGTGATTGCATTACCTTGCAATTTATCAAGCCCTTTCTCATTGGGTTGTGCATGTAATTTTTATTTTAACATTTGGGCTGTTTAATATTTTTTTATTTTAAATTAAGTCTTTCCTCTTCTTGGCTTTGCAAGCAAGCATGTTAGGCGCTATCTGGCCTTCTTGTAAATTTGTGTTGGTTGATGCATGTTCAGTTTATGGTGAAGGTGTTCTTTAAATTTTTAATATTAAACCTTTTTTTTTTTTAAGCTTTGTTGTGGCATTATTTCACCGACGGCTGTTCCGTTGGTTTTTGGGGGGTGTTTGTACGATAGCCTGTGTGTGTTGTCCCCTTCTCCATCTTCCTTCCACTCCCTTTGGAGCTCTTCTGTTGGGATTTGTCTTCTGGAGGTGATTTTGCTGCGGAAGTGACCCGGACCCCTGAATACAGGTAAGTTGGCCCATCCACGCTCCCCGTACCCGTATCATTCTGGTAAGCAAAGCGTTGGTTATCGAGAAGCCGACGTGCTGCTGGCCAGTGCCGTCCAATGTTGGGGTAGCATTCTGGTAGCAGATCCTGCTCATGTTCACTTCCGTAACTATCCCCTCCCCAGTACCCACAGGCTGTTTTATGGACCCCTCTAATGCCGATGGGTCAGTTGTTGGTGGGATTTTGTCAGGAAAGTGCACTTAATGTTGTGTAAAGCTAATCCTTGTCGTTTATTGTGTTTCATGTTTGCCTCTGGATATCCATATGCTGTATGTAAGTGTCCTGTTATAAGCGAGGTGTTTCCTGCTGTAGTTTTATCCTGTTTGTGTGCAACATCCCCACTGAAGATGAGGCCCGGTGAGTGACTGACATGTGTTCTTGGCATGGGAAATGGGATTTCTTGATGTTCTAATAGCCTATATGCTGCGTGTGAAGGCATCCTGGAGCCCCGTCGGAAGCTGGTAGCCTGATGTTTTGTGCCTATTTTTGTAATTTAGCTCCCTGTTCTCGAGCCAAGCAGGTGGTGACTGTGCAGTTCTGGACAGCATGGTGCATGATTTGGTGTAGTAGGGTGGCTGTGTTCGAGTGTCAGCCTAATCTTTGGTGATGGTAATTGCTGGTTGTGGTACTGTTGTGAAAGTGTAAACTGTCCTTGTAATTCCTGAAATTTTGTTTCTTTCTATATTGGTTGTCTGCATTCTGTGTTTTCCAAAATGGCCGAGAACAATAGTGTTTTCAATTTAATTGACTTAAGCGATAACCTTGTGAATTTGGAGAGTTCTTCTGGGGTTGAACGTGAATCACCTCTGTTTACTAGGTCTGAGGTTTTGGGATCGATTACCAGTAGTAGTTTGCCTGCCCCTCTGTTGCCTGGCGCTGGCTCGTCCATACCACTTAATCCTGCATACGGTCATTCTTCTCATGTTAGGTCACCTAGTGATTTCCTGGGTCCTGCCGACCCATTGCATCCCAGTTCTTTCTCTAGGAATATTAATGTTTTGTCGCCTGTAGAGGGTGTGCGAGCGGGCTACCCTGGTAACAATGTCTCTATTCCTAATGCTACGTTCTCACCTACCGTTAATTATGGGTCGATTCCTCATCCTATTTCTGGTTTCTTAACTAAATTAAAGCATTTCAACCTTGATGACGTTACCCAAGTGGTACAATTTTTAAAGCAAGTGGTCGAGTTGGGTAACCATGCCTCGATTTTTGGGATGTCGGAGGTTCAGATTTTCCAACTTTTGTATCCAGTTGCATCCGGTATGCTGCGCGATAAGCTTGTTGAAGCTATCCACCTCCGCATGTCCTTAGCCATGTTTATTAGGGAAGTGTTGCGGTTTTTTGTCCCTGCGAGCGCCCTAAGTGCTCTCGAGCAAAAGTTCCTTTATCGTGTCCAAAGGCTGGGCGAGTCCCTTAGCGACTATGTCAGCGACATTAAGGTGTATGCCCAGGTTTTTGCATCCCCTTTAACCGAGCGACAGTTGGTGTCATCAATTGTGAATGGGTTTTCGCCTCAATATAGGTCATACATGACTATGTGTACCAGGCCTTCGTCATTCGTCGAGCTGAAACAGGTCGTTATAGAGGCTATGGCTGTGAAGCATGCAGATTCCCTTCGTGTAGCTAATGTTCCTTCTCCTTCCTTGATGTCTTGTCCTCCTCCTTCCTTGATGTCTCGTCCCCCACCTAAGGTTATGTTTCATCCTCGACCTAATATTAAGTGCCACTCGTGCGGTGGAGTGGGACATGTCAAGAAGGTGTGTCCGAGTAACCAGGCTGTGTATCGCCAATGACGGAACGTTGAGGAGACCAATTCGGGTGTTACTTCCAAGGATATTTCTGTGTGTAAGAATTTGGGAAAACCCTGTGAAGTTTCTGGTCGCCCTACCAATGATAGTCTTGATATCTCTATGAAAACTAATTCATCACGTGCTAATTCTGCTTATGTCGCTGACCTACCTAACCTGTCGGTGAGCAATGGCGTGGCAAGTCAGCCTAATTCTAAACGTTGTGTGAATCCTAGGGTGCGGGTGTCCTCGTCACCTAATTGTAATCGTGTTAGAGTGAGTAATGATTTTGGAATTTCTCCTGTGGCTAAAGGAATATCCCCGTTTATTGAAATTTGTGTTAATGACGAGCCCGTTTCTGCATTGCTTGATTCTGGTAGTGTCGCATCCTTTATAAGCGAGGACTGGTTTTTATCTATGAAGAGTGTTTGCAAATTTCCTGAGTTAGAGCCTAACAATGAATCTTTTATTTCGGCAAATTGTTCAAACTTAAGTATTTTGGGTAGTATGACAGTCAAAATTCATATTCTAAAATTTTCTTGGAAATTTAAATTTTTGGTTGCCAGAAATCTTTCTTGTGCTGTGGTCATTGGAGCTAATTTCATGTCACACGTTGGTATGCTTCTTGATTTTGGTGCTCGCAACTTATGGTTTAAGTTTAATCCACAGAGTAAATTATCTTTTAACCCGGGTTTATCTTCTCCTGCTGTCAATTCTGTTACTGAACCTATGACTATTGAGGATCTCGATCTGGAAAATTTAACGAGTCTTCAAAGGGAGGCCATTAAGAGGTTATGTCAGGAGTATGGCGATGTATTTACTGACAAGTTGGGTGTAACCCATTTGATGGAGTACAAGATTGAGCTAACCGATTCTGTGCCGGTGCGTTCCAGCCCGTATCGCCTTGCCCCGCCCAAGATGGCTGAACTTCGTAAGATTATCGATAAGATGTTAGAAGAAGGTGTAATCCAACCCTCTATCTCTGCCTACTCATCCCCTGTATTTCTTGTGCCAAAACCTAACGGTGGTTTTCGGCCGGTGGTCGACTATAGGGCTCTTAATCAAAAAGTTGTTTTGCAATCCATTCCTTTGCCGGACCTTCACACATGTTTTAATTGGTTTCGCAACGCAAAAGTGTTCACGATCCTCGATTTAAATTCTTCCTACTTCCAAATTCCCCTCTCTCCTGAATCCAGGCATGTTACTGCTTTTTCCACTGACTGGAACCTGTTTGAGTATGCCCGTGTCCCGTTTGGCCTATCCACCGGAGCCGCTGTGTTGAGCAGACTTCTGGACAAGGTATTTTCAGAAATTAAATTCATGTTTGTGTACCACTACCTTGACGATGTGGTGATCTATTCCGAGTCCTTCGAGGAACACGTTGATCATCTGAAAATTGTACTTGATCGGTTGCGTGACGCTGGACTTACCGTCAAATTGTCCAAGGTTTCTTTTGCCAAGCCCAAAATTTCCTTCTTGGGACATATTGTTTCTGAATCTGGTATCTCAGTGGACCAGTCTCGCACGCAGGCCATCAGAGATTTTAAACCACCCAAGAACGCCAAGGGTGTTGCTCGTTACATTGGTATGGTAAACTTCTTTCGTAAGTTTATCAGTAACTTTGCCGACCGTGCTGCTCCTCTAAATCAATTACGCAAAAAGGCTGTGAAGTTTGAGTGGGGTCCCTCTCAGCAAGCAGCCTTCGAAGATCTTAAGCTTGCGCTCTCTAACGCCCCTGTGTTAGCCATTCCGGATTTTGGGAAGCAGTTCATTGTGCAGACTGATGCGTCTGGTCGTGGTGTTGGTTGTGTCCTACTGCAGGAATCTGATCTGGGTAGGCAACCCATTGCATACGCTTCTCGTACCTTAACGGACGCAGAGAGGAAGTATTCCATTTACGAACTTGAGGGTTTAGCTGTGTTGTTCGCTCTAGAAAAATTCCGTATGTATCTTGAGCACACCAAGTTTCTCCTTGAGACCGATAACCAAGCCTTGAGCTGGGTCTTAGGGAAACCCCGCAAAACTGGTAGAATTGCTAGGTGGGCAACTAGGATTCTGTCGTTCCAGTTCACTGTCCAACATATTCGTGGGTCCGAAAATGCGGTAGCTGATTCTTTAAGCCGCATGTACGAGGAAACAGCTGAAGAGGATGTTCAGGAATGTGAACCCGTAAACCTTGTATCTGCTGTAAATTGTGTCAATGCCGTTCTCAGCAATTCCTCTGTGCTTTTTGAGGATGTGAGACGATTCCAGAAAGAAGACCCCTCCTTATCTAGCCTTATTGACCGAATCAATTCTGGTGAAGTGATCAAGCCCTACTCTCTGAAGGACGGTGTATTGTGTTGTTCGTCTCGTCATGACCGCCTACCTAGAATTGTGCTCCCGTCGGTCCTCATTCCGGAAATCTTTCGTTACTATCATGAATCTCCTATTGGTGGCCACCTAGGAGTATTCAAGACCCGAGCTAAAATCAGACAGTTTTTCATTTGGCAAGGTATGGATGGCGACATCAGGAGGCTCATTAGGAATTGTGCTGCATGCAGTATTAGCAAACCTCCGGTTTCTACTAAGGTTGGCCTGTTGTCATCTGAACCAGCATCTAGACCCATGGAGAGGCTTTTTATCGACCATGTTGGACCGTTCCCTCGCTCTGGTCGGGGAAACCAATTTGCGCTTGTTTGCACTGACGGTTTCTCCCGGTTTAGTTGGATTTTCCCCACCAGACAGGCTACGACCAGTTCCGTCATAAAGTGTCTTAATTCTATCTTCTCGTCTTTTGGGCCGTGTCAGTATCTGGTGTCAGATAATGCCAAGTGCTTTGTATCTCATCAGTTCCGTCAATTCTTATTTGATTATGCTATTTCGCATGTAACCACCACTCCCTATTTTCCTAACCCGTCTCTCGCTGAGCGAGTCAATCGTAATCTCCGTTCTGCTCTGATTGCTTTCCACCACGACGACCATTTCAAGTGGGATTCTAATTTGCATTGGCTCAATTTTGCTTTCAACACCGCCGTGCATGAGAGCACGAAAGTTACCCCTTTTTCGTTAATGTTTTCCTTTATGGCTAATTCTCCGTTGTCCAACCTGTGGAACCTGCACGATCTCCTTCCTGACAGTTTCACGCCCGAGGATATGAGGGCGAAATTCGACAAGGCTAGAGAGAATATTAAGGTATCCCATGACCAACTTGCCAGGCGACACAATGCCTGTCGCAAGCCAGCTGATTTGGAAATTGGTGATGTTGTGTACGTCCGCAATTTCGAGCCCAAGGGCGTCAGTAATCTAGTCTCAAGCAAGTTAACCCCTCGTTTTAAAGGCCCATGTTATGTAGAGGCATTCTTGACTCCTGTTACTCTTCTTGTTCGAAACCCTAAGGCCAACAAAATTTCTAGAGTGCATCTATCACACATTAAACGAGGTGGAGACGTTTCTAATGAGGAAATGCTACCATAAATTTTGTAAACTGGTTTTGTATAATGTAGAGTATCCCTAACCTTCATTGAAGCCTTCAAGCTTCTGTTCCTTGTGGAATTTTGAACTGGATTTGAAAACTCTGATGGGATACAAACTGTATTGTTGGGAAGTTCCCATTGTAATGGTAAATTGTAAAAGTGTACCTAATTTTGATGTTTCATAGGAGATGCTAACATGTAAGTTGGGCTCGGTGGGAGACCTAACTCATGGTAACCTTGTATTCCTGTTCCCTTTGGGAATTGTAGTGGTCATTCCTCTACCGTAGTTTCTTCTAAATGTATAGTCGTCTAACTCATGTAATCTTGTAATGTACTTCGAATCTGTAAAAAAGGTAAACTTGTTAATGAAATTTTGTAAGCACGGATCTAGGGCATGGTCAAAAATTTTCTTCATTTAAAGTCAACCTTGTTTCTCTTTGTAAAATGTAGTAAGAATTAGTAATTCTGTAAACCTTTTTTGAAATTAGATTAACTTCTATTTTTGTAAATGGCTGCCCACGCGTCGAATCATATCTTGCACATTGCTTCCACCTACTTCGTCTAAAACGACCTACATTAGTCTTGTTGAAAATATTCCTAACGTGTCTCGGACTCTGAAAGCACTGCTGGTGCTGGTGTACTGCATTTCTGACGATTTTTGGACACAGTGATGCTGTTGACTAAGTGGTTTGCGAGGTGATCAATTATCCCATCACTGATAATCTGACCCTGCATTCTTCCTAACCTAAACGATGCGGTTTCATCCATCAATTGGAGTTAACTGGTGAACATTATCTTCGGGAAACATCTCTGGTGAATCGACAAGTTAAGGAGTACTGTCTATGCCTTGGCATATTCGTGAACGGTGTTCACGCTTAAGGGAGGGAGACTGATACGTGCAAGGGCACGTCTCTACCATTTCAAACATGTATTTAATCATGGATGCTGTTCTTGAAGTTTTGAATCGTCCGCTTCGCCGCTCAGTACCGCCTGTGACCACAAGATGGTAGCTGCAGTCGGACTTTGGAAAGATTCAAGTGGTTCCTGTGTCTCCCCACTAGGTTGTGTGGGCTGCGCCTTATTAAACTCTATATACGCATGACATAATTGAAAGACAATCATATTCTTCGTCGTAAAACAAATGCCGGTGTATTCTTGATACCGCCAAATTATGTACTTATTTATGACATTGTTGTTTTGAGGTGTCACTCCGTGATTGGACAATATTATTTACATGAAGACAGTTCGGAAATGACGAGCGTTGCTCCCCCATTTTGTGGAGTCCATGAGCTGTCGAGAAGTAAACAACAAGCCGGCTGCTGGTCCAAGAGTATCTATCCGTTGCGCTAGGGGCATAGCCCCTAGCTTTTTCAAAATGTGAATACTTATTCAAGAAAAAGGGAACGCCTGTGCTACATAAAGTTTAATTTCATCGTTCCGCCGTGAAGAAGAAATATGCAAAGTAAATCGTATCTGGATACAACAGGAGTACTTGTGACATCGAAACGGCACATGGGCGTGTTAGCCATGTTCAAGGCAATTAGTGCCGTAGTATTTATTTATATTGTATGTTAATTATTTTATTATTAGTGTGTCTCCACTGAGAAGGATGTAAGGTACGTTACTTTATTTTTCTTGATTTTTATTATTGTTATGGAGCTCCGATATCTTCTTATAGTAATATTTTATTTCTGTTCCTCATTTGTTTTATAGGCCTAATTTTTTTCTGTTTTAATTACGTTTCCTGATTCATTTGAACCTTGTTATCTTTCGTCGTACCTCCTGGAGACACATTTCTAGTTTATTTCACGTTTAAATTATTATTTATTTTCTTTTGCCAATCTTATGATTGATATAGTATTCAAATTAATTTATTCATGATCCGTGCCCTTTACACTTGTAATAGTTTTTAGATGTAATTGTTTTTCGCCGTTCATTTCCTTCTGCTAATGTTTAAATTTATCTTATTAATTGTTTGCCGTAATTTCGATCTGGCATGTTTTTTGTGTGGCCATGTTGTTTGCCGTGATGCATTATGGTCTCATGGTCACTCCATTGGCGCGGCCTCAAAAAAGCAAACGTGTTATGTGTTAGCTTAATATTTTTTTAAAATGTAATCTTGTTAATGTTAATTTTGTGATTTTTGGTAAATGTCCTTGTGTTTTTCGCCGGCGTGCATATCATTTATTTATTTATTTATTTATTTTCTATCCCATTTAATTTTTTTTAAAATTTAATTTAATTTCAATCCTTATTTTTTGGCGTGGCCTCAACATCTGCATGTCGGATCGTGATTGCATTACCTTGCAATTTATCAAGCCCTTTCTCATTGGGTTGTGCATGTAATTTTTATTTTAACCTTTGGGCTGTTTAATATTTTTTTTATTTTAAATTAAGTCTTTCCTCTTCTTGGCTTTGCAAGCAAGCATGTTAGGCGCTATCTGGCCTTCTTGTAAATTTGTGTTGGTTGATGCATGTTCAGTTTATGGTGAAGGTGTTCTTTAAATTTTTAATATTAAACTTTTTTTTTTAAGCTTTGTTGTGGCATTATTTCACCGACGGCTGTTCCGTTGGTTTTTGGGGGGTGTTTGTACGATAGCCTGTGTGTGTTGTCCCCTTCTCCATCTTCCTTCCACTCCCTTTGGAGCTCTTCTGTTGGGATTTGTCTTCTGGAGGTGATTTTGCTGCGGAAGTGACCCGGACCCCTGAATACAGGTAAGTTGGCCCATCCACGCTCCCCGTACCCGTATCATTCTGGTAAGCAAAGCGTTGGTTATCGAGAAGCCGACGTGCTGCTGGCCAGTGCCGTCCAATGTTGGGGTAGCAATTATTATTATTATTATTATTATTATTATTATTATTAAGAATGATGGCGATGAGAAGGGAGTAAAGAAATATGTTTGCTGGGATGAGAAGGAAAGTGGCATGGCGGTAAGGAGACGGGAAGAAAGAATTATAAAGCTGGTGATTTGAGGACAGTGGCGAATGGATAAGTTGAGCTGAGGGGAGTAGTGAAAGGAAGAAGACAACGAGTAGAAGGAGGGTGATTGGGTCGAAGTTGTAAGATTTGCTGGTGGATGTGTGAGAAGATGAACATGATGAATGATTTTTTTTTAAATTTTTATTTTTTTATTTTTTATTAAGGAGATGAACAATGTTGTTGGGAAGGGGTAATGATTGATGTTGGTTGAGATGAGGATGAGACAGATATAGAATAGAGAGAGAGAGAAAAGAAAGAAAAGTTACAGTAAGAAGAGAGAAAAGGAAAAGAGAATAGTATTGCAGGCGATATGAAAAACTGTGGCGATATAATGAAGTGAAGGCGGGGGGGAGTACGAGATGATGTGAATGAGTAGTTGAAGAGTTATGAAAAGTTATATCGGCGTGAGATGTGCGTGATGGAGATGTTGCAAGTGAGAACCATTGGTTGCTACTTGGACTGTTCGTCGGTGCTAGAGCTGGTGGGTGAGGCTCGTGTTACTGCGTGTTTGTCGCCCAACGACATTCTCAGTCAGGGGCTGGAGGCAGTGCCAAAATACTGTAAATGCCCAGTTTTGTCCGCACCGGGGCGCGATGTGGTTGTTGGATGAGTGGCGTGACTATTGGGTTGCCGGTTCTTCGCGCTCTCGAGAGATATCGGCGATGCCGGAGGTCTCTATAGGTGGTGAGCGGTGGCAGTGGCATCCTGTCCAGCAGGTCTGCCGTTCGATATGTAAAAGGCAACCGCATGGCGACCCTTACGAGGCGGCGCTCCAGTGCAAGATAGGGGCGAAGGGGGCATTCGGGAAATCCTGCCCATGCCGGATGCCCGTACACTAAGAAAGTGCGTATTAAGACCTTGTAAGTATATATTAATAACTTCTCGTTGAGGCCCCAAGTGGTCCCTGCCAATCGCCGCAGTAGATATGCGCGCTTGCGTGCATTGGGGAGTTTTTGTTTGAAGTGAGGTCGGAAGGTGAAAAACTCATCTAAGACCAATCCAAGGTACCGGACAGTGCGGGCGGGGACCAGTCGACGGTTGTGCAGGCGGATGTTGAGGTTGTTGGGATTTCGTGTAGGCACAGAAGCCCTCCGACGGGGGCGAAAGAGAATGGTTTGCGTCTTCGAGAAATTTAGGCGCAGGTGCCATCTGCCACACCAGGAGGAGAAAAGGTCCAAATAGGATTGGACTTGAGTATTTATGTGGGCGGCGGTGGGAAAAGGCGCGACTATTGCCGTATCGTCGGCGAACTGCAATAATTGCATTGGAGGGGATGGTTGGGGGATATCGGCAACGAAGAGGACGTACAGAAGTGGGGAGAGGACGGAGCCCTGAGGGACGCCCTTTTCGAAAAGGATGGGGCGGGAGTAGTGGCCGTTGATGCGGATTCGTGCCGTGCGGTGGCGGAGAAAGGTGTTGAGGAAGCGGAGGTAAGTGTGGGGGAGATGGAAGAAATGAAGTTTGAGGACGAGTCCGTCGTGCCAGACGGTGTCAAAAGCCTTCTGGAAGTCGAAGGCGATGAAAAGGGTGGGAGCAGGGCGTTTGTAATTATCAGCAATGAGGGTGGAGAGACGGAGGAGTTGGTCTTGGGCGGAGAGGTGGGGACGGAAGCCACATTGGGAGAGGGGTAGGAGCTGGTGTCGGTGGAGATGGGTATGGATACGCTTGGTAAGGATTCTCTCAAAGGTTTTTGAAAGGACGGCGGTCAGGCAGATGGGACGGTAGGAATCGGGCGAGGAAAGTGGTTTATCTGGTTTTGGGAAGAGGAGCATCGTGGCTTGCCGCCAGGGGGTAGGGTAGAAACCGGTGCGAAGGAGATGGTTATAGAGGTGGGCTAGAGCGGTGAAGAAAGGGGGTGGTGCTTCCTTGAGGTGGCGGTATCGGATGGAGTCGGGACCAGGGGCGGTGTTGGTGGTACGGGAGAGAGCGATGGTTATGTCGATGGGGGTGATGGGGTCGTCTAGAGGGTGGGGGGAGAGGGCATGGTTGGGTGAGGGCTGCAGATAGGGGCGTTGAGGTACCGTGGAGATGAATTCGTCATCGTCGTATAGAAACGTTGGGTCCGGTGCGTCTCGGAATACTCGGGCGAATTGGTTTGCAAATATAACTAGTTTTGCCGGGTCGTCAGGTGGTGCGACGTTGTCATAGACAATGGGGTATTGCGGAGTGGACGTCTTTCCGGTGAGTCGGTTGAGGTGACTCCAGAAGCGAGAAAGGGAGGGCGATACTCCATTCAGCTTCGAGCAAGTGTTGTGCCAGGAGCTCCGCTTGTGAGCCTCTATGTACGATTTTACCTGGCGAAGAGTCTGTCGACGCCGCTGCAGGAAGTAGCGGTCACGGGTGCGGAGGTAGGAGTTATGATAGGAGTGGGAGAGTGCTAGTAGACGCCTAGCTTTGGGTGGGATAGGTGGTCGGTTTGGGGTCAATGGGGTAAGGGGGACGTGGCGTTGTGCCGCTAGTTGGAGCGTATCCTGAAGATGATTCGTGTAGGCATCGACCGTTTCCTGGGAGCTGAGCGGTAAAGTGTCGGTTCGCAAACGCTCCGTGATCTGCAGGCGATAAGCTGGCCAATTTGCCGAGCAGAAGTTTTGAACCATAACGGGAGGTGGGTTAGGTACATTTCGATTGGGAATGTGAAAAGATAATAAAACAGGGGCATGATCGCCTCCAATGAGAGGTAAGACTGAAACGTGAAGGAGGTGGAGTAGGGAGTTATGCGCTATGATGGCATCAGGAGTGGTTTGGGAGGATGGACGCGTGGGTTGTGGAATGGGGACGAGCGAGGCGTTAATGTGGTTTAGATAGATGTCGTGGCTCCGGAGTTCGGTAGCCGTGCGATCATGTAGATTAAGATCAGCCATGATGATAAAGTGGGGGAAGGATTCGGCCACATGGGCAATAAAAACCTTTGGAAGAGGATGGCGAGGACGGGTGTAGATTGTTGCGAGATGGAGAACGCGGGATGGGAAATAAATCGTGGCGATGAGGCTCTCTGGAAAATGGAGGGGGGAGGGGGTATATGGGGGTGGATGGGGAAGCGTGGTCGGTGGGCGAGTGCAGAACCGCCACGGCCTAGGTTGTGGGGACGGTCCGCTCGTAGAAGGGTATATCCGGGCAGTAGTGCGTGGTGATCGCTCCGAAGAAACGTTTCATTTAAAAGTGCCACATCGACGTGGTGGGTGGATAAGGTGTGGCTCAATAGTGTGCGGCGGGCATTGAAGGAGCAGATGTTCTGGTAGAGGATGGTGATGTTGCGGGGTGTTCTGATCCTCGTTTGTTGTTGGGCCATTGTCGGTTTATACTGCGGTGACGCGGGGGTAGGGGAAGAAAGTGAAGTGAGTTAGAGGACCCGAAAAAGAGGGATGGAATTGCACCCCGAAGATCTGCTGGGCAGCGTACTGAAGTTGAGTCAGTATAAGAGGGCGATTGTACGGCAGAATGTTTTGAATGGATATGACCATGAACCTGATCACATCCTCGATGGTGGAGGGAGGGAATTGGGAAAGAGCGGGTGCGGTAAGAGGGTCAATGGACCTGACCTGGGCCACGGTTTCAGGGCGGTTGGGGAGTGGTGCAGGCTTGGCCTTACACTTATAGGAGTAAGTGGGATGGGGCTCGTGACATTGGTTGCAACGAGGGGGCTGAGCGAGGTTAGGGCACCGTCCGGTGGTGTGCGCGGGTTGGGAACAGTGACCGCAGCGCGGGGGTTCCCGGCATTGGTCAGTAGGATGGGTGTTATATTGAAGACACCGGTTGCAACGAAGTGCGACAGGGGCCGGTGCTTTGGAGGGCTCGACACGTTGGTGATAACGGTATAGAAAAACCCCAGTGGTAAGAAGGCGGTCGACCTCCACCTGGGTGGCCAGGAGGATACGCACCATCCAGGTCGGACTGTCTGCATTACGGATGCGAAAAGCCTTCCTCACATCAATCTGCTCTAGCTGAAGTTCCTGGAGCACTGCCTCCTCGGTGAGGTCGGGGTCCACACCCCGGATGACGCACGAGAAGTGAGGTTGGCGCTGGGGTGGGGGAGGGACTGCGGGGGGTTGGCGGGCGCGAAGAGGCTCCGCGTTGACGTTAGGGCCCAGTTCGCGAACGACGTCCGGGCTGTGCAGTACAGTGGCCGTGGCGTCGTCGTCCGTTTTTACGTACACGCCGTTGGTAGAAGCTGTGGCGGTGAATTTAGCGTGACCAAGCACACGGCGCAGTGCGTCGGTGAACAAGTATTTGTTAGCGTGCGTGTGTCCACGAAAGAGGAAGACATACTTATAAGTTGGTTCGGAAGCCTTGGAGGCATAGGATGGGAGTGTGGAGGGGATAGAAGCTGGTGCGGCGTCGGAGATTGCAAAGTTAGGGATAGGGGCGCTGACAGGTAAGCGAGGATTTTAGCGGAGAAGGATGAACTTTGGGTTGTGGAGAAATACTGCAGTGCCGCCTGGAAGAGGACGGAGCCTCTTCCATCCCTTCATGGACCCTCTGGCGAGAGCAGAGAGCTGCCCCCTCAGTATCAGATGAATCAGATCCGGGCCGCTTTTCAGAACGGCTCGGAGTTTGTCTCACCAGACCCGGTAGGTGGAAGTGGGTTCCAGTGGGAGGTAAGGTGGGAATCCTGGTCGTGATATTTTTGGGGCGGGCGGAGCGTTGGCGACGTTCCCCGGAAGGCCGGATGGGGTAGGAGTGGTTTGCTTCTGTGCCTGACGATGTGGCGAAGTTTTCCCCTTGCCTCGGCCCATGGTGAGATGTTGAGAGTTTTAAGAAAGCGAGTTGGTGAAATATTAAAGGAAAGAAGCAAGGAAACCAGGGAAGTCGACTGACAATGGGTAGAAGTGTAGGGAGGAGTCGAATGGGTCGCTGGGTGAAGTGGGACGGAAGGCTGGATGGCGCAGCGGTATAATGTCGCCTTAAACAAAAAAGGAATGGAGTGGTACGTGAAAGGGAATGCAAGGGAATTATAGACAACAAAACGTAAGATGATGATGAGGATATGGCGAAGACGTGCCTACGTCAGGAGAAGTATATCTCGCTGGCGAGGACTGAACGATAATGGGTGAATGAAAACTGTGTGTATGATGAATGAGTAAGCCTGGAAAGAAATATTTCGCAGACGAGCTGTGTGTATGTCAGTGTAATTGTAATATGGATGATGATGTTGCGTGAAGAATATGAAGTAGAAATGAAAGTGCTATCACTACAGCAGTACTTGAGAAGAAGGCTATATGTCTACAGGCGCTACACAGAAAGAACGTAGCTGTGTATTTCAAGCACTAGGTATTCTGCGTAGCGTGCACTGGCGATGAGAAAACTGCTGGCTCTGGTCAATCTCCTTGAAGAAACGTAGATAGGCAAGCAGCGTTGTTATTACGATGTCACCAGACAGTTCAGTAGAATTACGATGCGAAGAGTAGATGTAGTGGATGTTTAAATGTATGAAATTATGAAGACGAAAGTGCACTGACTGCAATGGCGTGATGTGAGCTCCACGTGGCCAGACGGGGTCGCCTCGAAGGATCCAGAAACTTCCAGAGCTATGACGATGGCGATGACGTGGCGATGACGTGACGATGACTTGATGATGACGTAGATACTTTCTGGAGTTATTCGGCGAGAATGACGTTCCTCTGAATAGTCAGAAATAAGATGTAGCAAACAGTGGGATACCTCAATTCTTATTTAGAACACCTCAGCTACTTTACTGCGAGTGCTAAGGGCTAAAACAGTCTTTCACCTCCCTATAAAGGCTTACAAAATGATTGTATATTGAATTTCAGGGCCAAGCAATTAAAACTCAGCAACTTTTCTAGGTTTACGCCATGTTTTGTGCGGTTTTCTTTATTGGCCGTGAAAGTCAAAATACCTACTTTATTGAAATAAATTTGCCCAGTTCTGCAGTAAGATTAATATGAACTAATGTGACAGTCGTTAGTCTCCGACACATTCGTCTGTGAATTCGGGTTTCTGATCATGGTAAAAAACGACAAAAAGCAGATAAATATTGACCAACTGAAATATTCATTTTACGAAAAACAAATCGATAAAAAGGAAGAAAGCATACCGTGCAAAGTAGAAAGCACTATAACATTGTGAAACAGCGTAAAGATCAAAATAGTCACATACAATAACCGGCACAAAGAGTATAAAATTAGACCCAAAATCACGTCTCTGTTCGGACCCCATAAACTATCTCTATAAATAAAACAGTTCATGTAGAGACTAACATCGCTCGGCGTTAACCGTGTTTTAAAATACATATTTAGGTTTTACTCGCTAACCGTTGGAGATACACGAAAAGTGATAAGGACCTTTCGGATAGAAAATTAAATTCTTAAGCTCGTAGTGGCATCAAAAGTTTGTTATTTCTTAGTGTTCTCTTTTTTATTAGAAATGGAAATATGAAAATAGTCGCCATTTTTAAATAGTGCAAAATATCGAAATCAAAAGTAGCCTATATGTAAGCCTGGTAAATCAGCTACATCCATGCAAAATTTCATTTAAATCGGACCAGTGGTTCTTGCATGATTGAGTAACAGACAGACACACAGACAGACACACACCATCTCATTTATATATATATATTAGTATGATAACCCGTTTTCACCTTTTCAATTAGTTAAATAATGTATTTACAGCTGTAAGATATTTTCCATTTCCTAGGACGTCCGGCTTTCATAACCACGTGATTGTGTCAGCATTGCCTAGAATAATCATACTAATATATAAAAATGAGATGGTGTGTGTCTGTCTGTCTTTCTGTCTGTCTGTCTGTCTGTTACTCAATAACGCAAGAACCACTGGTCCGATTTAAATGAAATTTTGCATGGATGTAGCTGATTTACCATGTTTACATATAGGATACTTTTAATTTCGATATCTTGCACTATTAAAATATGGCGACCATTTTAGTGACGTCACTACACCCTTTGGTTTCAAAATTTCATAATTCCATATCAAATAAAAAGAGAACGCTAAGAAATAGAAAACTTTTGATGGCACATACGAGCTTCAAAGTTTAATTTCCTATCCGAAAGGTTCTTATCACTTTTCGTGTATCTCCAACGGTTAGCGAGTAAAACCCACATATGTGACGTCACTACACCCTTTGGTTTCAAAATTTCATAGTTCCATTTCAAATAAAAAGAGAACGCTAAGAAATAGCAAACTTTTGATGCATACACGAGATTTAACATTTAATTTTCTATCCAAAAGGACGTATCACTTCTCGTGTATCTCGAACGGTTAGCGAATAAAACCTAAATTTGTGCAATAAAACACGGTCAACACCGAGCGGTGCAGTATATCTCTACGTACATAAAAAGTAAAGTTTGTATGTTTTTTTTCGCAATTTCTACGGAAATTTGAGTTATTTACGCGTTTCAGACTGTTTTATTATGGATGCGCGCGAAAATAATTTTTTGGTCTGTCTGTAGGTTTGTTTGTTTGTCTGTGGACAACTTTGTTCCCTTATAACTCGAGAACGACTGGGTGTATCAACGTAAAATTTGGCACAGATATCCATCCGAGGCACGACACTAATCATTGATGTAACCCTTCTCCGTACCTCTCATAAAAGAGGGCCTACCCCCTTAAAATACATGCTGAAATAGGAGGAGAAGGACGAGAAAAAGATCATTTTCAGCCCCTCAATGTGAGAGGCAAAACTCGGGGGCCCCAAAGGGTCCCCGAAATCCACACTTTAAGGCCCTAAAACCAACCATTTTTGAGATATTCCCAGAAAACTAATTTCATTTAATAAACTAATGAACGAATACAAACCGGTAACCATGGCAACAGATTCTCAGAGGTCCATCTATTGCTGTAGGACGCAATGCAATTTCATTAATTACATTGGTGTGAAAGTTTGCAAACGGCTAGAAGGTTATCACGGAACCAAATTGAGCTGTAAAATTCATCAATACGTATAATGCGCTTAAGGGGGTCAAGGGGAACACTAGATTTTTTTCACGCGATTTACACCTGCTGGTGTGGTACGGCAGGTCTATTATATTCCTATCCCTATGTTATATTATTATTATTATTATTAGTATTATATTATGGCGTACAACGAGGAGACAAAGCCCCTCGGTGCCAGAAACAAAACTTGGGGGCCTCGAAAACTACATTATAAGCCTCTAAAACCAACAGTATCTGAAATATTCCCAGAAAACTAATTTAATTTAATTTAATTTAATATAACAAACTAATGAAGGAATGGAAATCGGTAACCATGACAACATTATCTCGAGGGGTGGCATCCAACTTTCCATCTTTTTCTGTAAGAAGCAATGTCACTCCATTTATACCTTGCCACGGTGGGTGAGTAGATAGCGTGTCGGTCTACTAACCCCAAGTTTG
Source organism: Meconema thalassinum (assembly GCA_946902985.2). Taxonomy (NCBI): domain Eukaryota; kingdom Metazoa; phylum Arthropoda; class Insecta; order Orthoptera; family Tettigoniidae; genus Meconema; species Meconema thalassinum. Next base: position 95,299,600 of record OX336400.1, on the reverse strand, counting down.
CAGGTTCACTCCTGGCCGTGGTACAGGCCGGACGTTTGTTTTAGACGAGTGAAAAATCTTAATGGAAGCCTGGAGGCGAGTTACTACAGTACCTGTGTTGTTATCAGCTGCCCCAAGCGTTCCGATGATTGATAAAGCTGTTTCACACTATTGCTGAAGTATAGTCACTGGCAAATATAATGACGTTCTGTTCGTAACTACGTACCGTGTACTTCCGTGTCACACAATACTTCGACGTGGACTGTACTGTCTGCTTAAGTCTGGAATTCCATTACATCAGATCCGTGGTGACAAATGTGAAGTGATAGGGTGAGAGAGTGACTGTGTACAGGCTCACCCGCAGGCTTAAATTTCAAGGGAAATCGTCTAATACAAACGTCCGGCCTGTACGTGATTTTTGAAAGGCGGCAAAAATACGACTCGCATGTCATACGATGTTGGCATGTCAAAGAACCCATTTGAATTCAGTAGGCCGTGTTCATAATGGCAAAATTAACCTCAGGAGTTTCCGCCAACACAAAGTTCCTCATTTCTCTACTAGAAAGCGCTATAGTGTTCAAGGAGCTTAGATATCAACCCTCCTGACTTTCATAGTGATTCAAGGAACAACGAAATTTCGACATGCAAGCTACCCTCTGGGTGTCAAATTACGAAGCTTGCACCCGGCAACCGAGGCCATACGATATTATTATTAGGCTACTCCATTTATTACATTTCTGTGAAAGTTTGCAAATGGCTATAAGGTTATCACGGAGCCAATGTAGACTGTATAATTCGTCAATGTAATTAATGGGGTCAAGGGGTAACCTAAAATTTTTTCATGCAATTTCACGTGCGACATATAGTACAGAAAGTCTATTATATCTACAAACAGAAACATTATTTTCAAAAATTCCTGAATTTCATCAGCATTTTTTGCGGCTTTTAGGAATTTAGTGTGGTGACGAAGTGCCGTGCGAGTTACGAAATCCAGTGACATTGTTTCCCCAGCTTGTGGACAGCGAAACAGCGGGTAGCGGATTATCGTAAGTAACTGCATTTGTTGTACATGAAGAAGAAGAGGTGCAGGTAGCTTCTGTCAAGGCCACCGGACTCATTAAGACGGTTTAACTTCTGTGGTTTGTTGACAAGTGAAAGGGGCAAGAGCGCTCAAGGAAGAGACTTGAAGAAACTGGAGTAAGGTTCTAATTGTTTGTATTTGCTGATAAGTAGTGTATCTTTCTGGCCACAATAAAGTTAATTATTTCTTTAAGCAGTAATTGGTGTTGTGTTTCCTACCCACCGTAATCCAGTTAACAAAAATGCCACTAGGGGGGTGGCACGTAACAATATATAAACTCCTTGACACTACAGCGCTTTCAAGTAGAGAATGGAGGAACTTTGTGTTGGCGGAAAATCCCGAGATTAATTTTACCATTGAACACGGCCTACTGAATTCAAATGGGTTCTTTAACATGCCAACTACTTATGACATGAGTGTCGTGATTTTTGTCGCCTTCGTTCTGATAAACTTATAAAGGAATGACAAATCGCTAACCATTGCAACAGTAGCTCAATTGATAATGTCTGGTGTTAATATATAACACCGTTCGAAGAACGGGTACTTCTGCTAGTATTTTATAATTTTCCTACCTTTCCACGCAATCGGGTCGAAGGTCCGAAATGCAATTCCGCAGGCCTTGCCGCCAACGAAGTTGTTGTTTGAGATTATTGCCTCTCTTGCTCGCTATGTTGCGCCACCGTCTCATTCAAAGCAGGTCGTGCTGCGAGGATTCCTACTTGTTAGCCGTGGTAGGTTTTTTCGAGATCTCGGGAACTAAGCGTCACCCAGGGTTCAAACCTCTACCAATCGGCTAGAAGTCGAAAAAAGAAGTCTGTCTGTCTGTCTATCTGTATGTATGTATGTATGTATGTATGTATTGAACCCGAGGAGGTTATGCTGACTGAAATCGAACGTGGTTCTCAGAGACTGTGATCTCAGTATAAAGGTTCCACCAGGGAACGAACCCGAGGTCTGTGGAGGGAGTTTCATTGTAAAAACCCCTAGAGAGAAGTGTATATTTAATCACTGGTGTGATTTCAGTTGCAATGACATTATTTATTAAAATAATGCAGGGAAATTGAGCAGAATACAGCATTATTATACTACTTGGTGTAGGCTATATGGGGCTTGGAGCACTGCAAGTGCAGAGTTTGACATTTTACAAATAGGCCCAGAATTGTGGGAGGTGTTCAGTGGAGCCAAGTCAATCTTTCTGACCTCATTCTGTCGTCTGGAAGAGGGTGAGGGCCTGAATAATGACCCAGTTATTCCCCGACGGAGAATAGAAATGAGAATGGGGTGGGAAGATCTCAAGGAAAATCATTGATTACTCGTGATTGGAGTAACGAAATGACATGAGAGTTGCCCACAGGTGAATCTTTAGACAGGAGGCTAATTTTAGAGCCTTTAATCTGCGAAATTGACGCATATTTAATGAAGTGCGGAAGGACCGTAGGACTATCGTTGTTCGCGGCTGGATTTGAGGATGGTGCCAGGGAATCCCCGGGAGATAGCGTCCCACGCTATGGAGAAAGGAATTAATATTAATTAATTGGCCGAGCGATTCTTTTGCACGCAGATAGTTCTGGGATCAGTGAAGAAAAAGGGATCCAATGAACATGGTTTGGAGACCAGTATCATGCTGGGAGAGGAACCGAGATCACGCGGGAAGATTTCGCTCTACTTTTTGTGTGAAACCAATATAAGGAGGGCGACCCTTAGCAGAGAGTTCAGTCTTAAGGTCAGTCTTACGCCAGTCTTACGTCAGTCTTACTCTTGTTGGAGCCAGTCTCACACCAGTTTGTCACAGTTTGTCAAGAGAGGTGCAGACAGTCGTCATGGCGGAACATATGTTGGTCCGGCTCATGAAAGGACGCGCGGACAAAGATTTCTACATTTGAGTGAAGCATTTAATGAGCTTTTATTAATAATAGGCGTGCTGCAGGTAGACTCAGCAGTACGAACAATGGCGTGTTCACTTAGGAAGCACCGTGTAAGATGAGTGGCAGAACTATTGTAAATAATAATAATAATAATTTGTGTAAAGTTATGGACAGTGTTAAGCGCAATGTATCAAATGCGACTAATCATTCATGTCTAATTACGCTTGAATGCGCTGGGAGAAACTTTACGAAGCATTTGGTAATGTCTTAAGGATACCAAATAATAACGCTCAGGACGGAAGTTAGCATATCTATGCGACGCAGGAAGCTTACCGTAGGAGTATGGATAAAAACTGTTGGTGAATTCCGAGGGCAGGTAAACCAGACTTTCAATCAGGAGTTGGTAGGAGCACGGGAGATGCCGTCGACACCTGCAATTTTGATACCTTTGCTAGGGAATTTCAAGCAATGAAAAGTGTACAAAGTGACGTGTGTTATGTATAAAGCATATGTAAAATATCTTTTAAAGTAGTGGTTTTATAAGTGTTATAATGTGTCACATGTTTGGGAGCAATAGCTTCCTTATAGAAATGCAGAGTGCCGTGTGGTTAACGGAAGTTATGTGTCATAAAATGTGTGTATTCAAGATAAAAATGTCGCGTTAAACCTGCATATGGCAGGCGACTTGGAAGGATATGATTGGTTGAAGCCACCATGAGGAGCCTATAGATATATGTGAGTACCCCACAAATTATGGATAAGTAGAGAATATAAGCCACTGCATGTCATGTGATTTCAGTAAAGATGCCAGTAAGAATCAGATTAGGAGGTAGACCCTCCAGGTTTAATCATTATTGTATTGATTTTATAGAGTTGAGATGTTAATTTGCATCAATAAGTGGATAATCATTACCAATATTAATTAAGATGGCAATCAGTTATGTAAATGCTACGAGCACAGTTGTTCGAGTTTGAGATGTTTAGTTGTGTCGGATTTGGTAATGTATGTCAGAATAATAATAATAATCATGAGGAATGATTTTGGTAATTTATGTCAGTGAGAATAATAATAATAATAATACTGAGGAATGATTTTGGTTATTTATGTCAGTGAGAATAATAATAACAATTATGAATATTAAAGGTATTAATGAACGCATCAGCTAAATGTTGTAAACAAGTAATAGTTACGCTAATTGCAAGACTTATCGATCCAAGCAGTAAGGTTATACAGTAAGATTACATTACGGGATTAAAGAAAGAGTTTGATATCAGAATATATTGTATTAATGGGAATATAATTATGCCAGGAATGGAAGAGCTTTTAGTGAATTGAATTTGCAGCTTATGTGAGAAGCTTATAGAGTAATTGATAGATTTCTCTTAAGATTATAGGTCGTAAAAAAGGAAGCTTGTAGTTTAACGTGACCGTTAATCTCGCGATCATAAGCCACGGGACCTCCGTTTTACGTGGAATCCGAACCACAGGACATCGAAAATCTCACATGCATTGACCGGGAATCGAACCCGGTCCGCCTTGGTGAGAGGCATACAGCTTGACCGCTGCGCCACCACGCCCCACTATAGGTCGTAGGTCGTAACATTAGGTAAGGAGCCAGGTGGTCTATTCCACGTATGAAATCTCCTACGCCGGGGGCGTAAGCGGAGATATACTTTGTGCCAGAGTGTTTAGTGTTGGACCCTAACTCTGATGATGGATGAAATGTTCCGGATTGGAATCCCATGGTAGCTGCGAGGCAAACGATGGACACCTCGACACTATGATTTCCCGAGAACCTATTGTTGAGTGATTCGGCTTGTTGTAGCGAACCTCAATGTCGGCAGCTTGGACTGACCGCATATTTTATTTAAGACACCGGCTGCCTACTAGACTAATGTTTTACGAACCTCGTACCTTCATGTTGAAATGGGCCGAGTTTGGTGCCAGTAATTAGTATCCTCGGAGTAGGAATAAATATAAAGCTCATTCACTACCTGTGTGCATAATATTCAGTTAAAATCCATTGAGATATGTGTGCCATTGGGAGCACAGCATTTGTCTTGTATAATCTTACAATGCTTTGGAAGTAAGCCTTCAAACATAAAGCGAGGGTCGAGCTAGTGATGGAAACCCATCCCAGTTGTATTGTGCACCGACCGTTCGGGGAGAGGGTCTGGGGACGGTCAAGGCGAACCGTGAAAGCAAGTTGACAAGAACAGATTTTAGACCCTGTTAATGACTTGAAATAAAATATTGTCATGTTGAGTAATGAAGCAATGTGGTTTAAGAACACATTGATAATTATATATCACCCTGATGGTTCATAATTTTAGCTATCTAACGAATGGTTAGACGTTACATTTGTACTGTCACTGACAACTTTTTCTGAAGTTGGTTACTAGATTCCAAAGGCTACGCGCGCAAGGTAGTCTAATTGTACCATCCGACACAGCAATAACATAACATTTTTAATATGAAATCACAAAACGGCATGCAGTGGAACTATATAAATAGTGAAGTAGGGGTAGCTTACATAATTATGGAGTTGCGCGTAGTTTGCTGTGCAACACCAGAATAGGCTAATGCATGTAAAGCATTTGGCGGGAAAAGAAGGATCAAAACCCACACGGTACACATAATTGTCAAATTAAGAAGGTTTAATGAATCAGTAATTTTGTGAAATTAAAGAAGTCACATTGTATGACAGTAGAATCAATGTACAGTTTGTTTCTGAAGTTGTAAGTGCATCAGCGCACTAGAATATCTTTGTGAAGTTCACATAAGGGTAAAGGTTTGTGGTATGATATGATTTATTATGATTATATTATGTTCATATTAGTGGATTGTGGAAGTAAATTTTTGTTTGCTTTGTTTTATGGTTATGGGGATTGTTTGTTTGTTTAAAGCCATGGTTTTATTTACTGAAGGTCAGTAAATAGAATAGAGTTGTGCCTTATCATTGTAGAGTTGATACCTTTTAGCCTCAAATCCAAAGAATGCAACTGCTCAGTGGGAGAACGGTACACCCTCGAGTCCTGAAGCTAGCTGGAGGCAGAAGCATATTTTCCATCGAGATTACTCACATGGGTACAGTATGTATGTAACGTTTCTGCGTTTAGCAAAGTACAGGTCGCAATTTTCAAGATATCGAACTGAAATTTGGTACGGTGAAAGAGTTGAAGCCTGTGACGAACCATGTTGTTGCGCGTTAAAATCGGTGTAGGGCCGGACCTTTTTTTGGAGCCCTGAATTTCAACCTTTCTTTTGGAATCGATATATCTCGGAAACGGTTGGTCGTATAGAAAAAGTTAAATGTACAGGTGTAAGATCTCCGCGGTATGCAACTTCGTTATTCGCAACGATTTTTTGATATCTCTCACCGTTTTCTTTTTTTTGGGGCTCTGAAGATGTACGCGTGGAAGTGACTTTATAGGCTCTAGAAATGTACAGGTCGCAATTTTCAAGATATCGAGCTGAAATTTGGTACGGCGAATGGGACGCAGCCTGTGAGGAACCCTCTTGTTGGGGGTTAGAATCGGTGCAGGGCCGGATCTTTTTTGGGGCCCTGAATTTCATCCTTCTCTTTTGAATCGATATATCTCGGAAACTGTTAGTCGTATCAAAAAACGTTAAATGTACAGGCGTAAGATCTCCTCGGTATGCTACGTTTTTACTCAAAGCGATTTTTTGATATCTCTCACCGTTTTTTTTTTTTTTTTTGGGTCCTGAAGATGTACGTATGTGCTTGACGTTTTTGCGTTTAGCAAAGTACAGGTCGCAATTTTGAAGATATCGAGCTGCAATTTGGTATGGGGAAAGAATTACGGCCTGTGAGGAACCCTATTGTCGGGCGAAAAAATCAGTGCAGGGCCGGACCTTTCTTGGGGGCCCTGAATTTCATCCTTTCTTTTTGGAATCGATATGTCTCGGACTCGGTCGGTCCTATCGAAAAAGTTAAATTTACAGGTGTAAGATCTCAGTGATTAGCAAATTTTTTATCCTTAACATTTGTTTGATATCTCTCACCGTTTTCATTTTCTGGGGCCCTGAATTTAATTCTGTTTTTTGAATCGTTATAACTGGGAAACGGTTGGTCGTATCGAACAATGTTAAAGCCTCAGGTGTAAGAGCTCAGGGATTAGCAACTTTTTAACCCTTATGAATTTTTGATATCTCTCACCGTTTTCTTTTTTGGGGGACCCTGCATATTATCCTTTTTTTGGAATCGACATTTCTCGGAAAATGTTGGTCGTATCGAAACATGTTACATTAACAGGAGTAAGATCTTAGTAATTAGCATCCTTTTTTACCCCTTATGATTTTTTGATATCTCTCACCGTTTTCAATTTCTGGGGCCATGAATGTCATTCTTTTTTTTCGAATCGTATATCTGGGAAACGGTTGGTCGTATCGAACAAAGTTAAATCAACAGGTGTACGATCTCAGTGATTAGCAACTTTTTAACCCTCATGTTTTTTGATATCTCTCACAATTTTCATTTTTTGGGGCCCTGAATTACATCCTTTTCTTTCGAATCGTTATATCTCGTAAACCGTCGGTCCTATCGGAAAAAGTTAAATATACTGGTGTAAGATCTCTGTGATTAGCAACTTGTCTATCCCATATGATGTTTTGGTATCTCTCATCGTTTTCTACTTTTTGGGCCCTGAATTTCATCATTTTTTTTCGAATTGTTATATCTCGGAAACCGTCGGTCCTATCGAAAAAGTTAAATATACAGGCGTACGATCTGAGTAATTAGCAACTTTTCTGCCTCTTATCATATGTTGATATCTCACACCGTTTTGATGTTATTAAATATTTTTGATTTTTGAAAAACAAATTGGGGCCCAAATGTATATAACAATTTGTAAAAGTCCAACTGTTGGTCCAATTGAATTCTACAGAAAATTCTCTATAATAATCCGTTTTCAACTTTTCAATAAGTTAAACAATGTTCGAAATACAAGGGGGGTCCCAAAATGCAGAATTTTCACTATCAGCCTGTGGTTCAAAAAACCAAGAGGGCAGCGATGATTTCGATTGCACCATCGGTTTGTTTCACGAAAAAGTGGAACGGAATTGAGTGAACAGTTTTGCTCTATCTTGATTCGTTTCCGAGATACTCGCTAATACATCGAAAAGTCGCCACACTGTACCGTCGTATTCAATGAAAAAATTCACGAATTAGAATGAGTCTAATAGTTTAACATCCAATTTATTATTTAAGGTTATAATACGACATAGGTTAAACAAACCTTTCTTCTTCTTCTTTTTCGGCATCTCGGCATCTCGAAAACGGAAAAAGCTAGATACAGTGCCGGAATTAGCCTGCGCGGGGCCTGCAGCAAAGGGCAGACAGGGACTCTTTACTTTAGGGGAACAAAATATACAGGGTAGGCCAGCCTATTCGAGGCGGACGAGTGCAAGAAAACTATTACAGATATTTCATAACTATGTGATGGTTTAAGCATAGCTTATGAATTCTCAAAAAATGTGTGGAGTAATGTATTTACAGCAGTAAGATATTTTCATGTTCCGAGTACGTCCGGCTTTCTTAACCACGTGATGGTGTCAGCATTGCCTAGAATAACATTTTATAATTTTGCTACATTTCCACGCAATTGGGCCGAAGGTCCGAAATGCTAGGCCGCAGGCCTTGCCGCCAACGAAGTTGTTGTTTGAGATTATGACCCCTCTTGCTCGCCGCTATGTAGCCGCACCGTCTCATCCAAAGCAGGTCGTGCGGCGTGGACTCCTACTTGTTTATGTTATCTTGGCCGATACGCCAGAGGATTTGAATGAGTTTTTCATTGGTATGGACTCTGTCTTGAGGAAAGAATTGATGATGAAAATGAATATATGTAAAACAAAAATATTTGAATGCAGCCGAAATAATTCAGAATCCTGTATGGACATCAAATTGGCTGGTGAAAAACTAAAGGAAGTAGGAGACTTATGTTACTTAGGAAGCAAAATAACCAGTGATGGACGAAGCAAAGAGGATATAAAAAGTAGGTTAGCTCAGGCAAGGAAAGCATTTCTACAGAAAAGAAATCTGTTGACATCGAATATAGATTTAGGTGTTAGGAAGTCATTTTTGAAGGCCTTTGTCTGGAGCGTAGCACTTTATGGAAGTGAAACTAGGACTACTGGTGCAGCAGAAAAGAGGAGAATTGAAGCGTTTGGAATTTGGTGTTACAGGAGAATGATGAAGATCAGATAGGTAGATAGGGTTACAAACGAGGAGAGATGTTTCTGGCGACTGCTTATGAACAGAAGAGATAGGTTGTTAGGACACATACTAAGACACCCAGGAATAGCAAGCTTAGTTATGGAAGGGAGGGCCGAGGACAAGAACTGTATGGGTAGACCAATGTTAGAATAATATAAAGCTCAGCAATTCTTCTAGGTTTGTACCGTGTCTTTTAATTCACCGGCCATGAAAGCCAATATACCATTTTTTGGAAGCCTTCATAGGGAGGTTGAGGCTGCTTGAGCTTTTAGTTCTCGCAGTCAAGAGGTGCAGTTGCATCTTATATCAAGGGAGGTGGCGCGCAATTCGCTACTCCAGTGCGGGTCCGAGCTGGGACACCAAGATCCCGCCGATGAGCCAGCTTGGTGTCCTAGGCGAAACCCCACACAAGACACGGCACAAACCTAGAAGAATTGCTGAGTTTTAATTCACCGGCCGTGAAAGCCAATATCGCCTACCATCTTTTTAGAATAATATGTTAAACAGATTGCCTTTGACGTAGGGTGTGGTAGCTATGTAGAGATGAAACGATTAGCTCAGGACAGGGAGTCATGGAGGGCTGCATCAAACCAGTCAAAAGACTGAAGACTCAAACAACAACAACAACCAAATAAGAGTCAGTGACAGTGGAAGGACAAATACCAATCAAATTGGGAAAGGTTTCGAAAAAAGAAAACGAAGAGTTTTCAACAAAGATTTTGAATTCTTGTTCAATGTTTACAATTTAGGTCAGGAACATTTTTATTTTGCTTTATTTTAGCTCAGTTTTCACAACGAAGGTTCATTATAAAATGCGAAGACATTCGCCATTAAAATCCGTATTGATAGAAGTTAATCAACTATTCAACTAATACGCCAAATCAATACTCAATTTATATATAATTCTATATAAATAGGACATGTTTCGGCCTTCAATGAGGCCATCTTCAGCTAGACAAGAAATTAATTAAGAATTAAGTTAAACTATTATAAAATTACTTAAATCTAATAACAAAAGAAATATTAATGTTAAAATTGAATAAAATGAATCACTATTAAAATGGATATCCTTACAAATCAAATTTTAAAAATGAAAATAAAATACTTGTCATTTTTCTTTTTTAAAATTCAAAATGTAGTTAAAAACGAGAAAATATTATTGGTAAATGTAAACAAATATTAAACGATATAATAATTCTTATCAAAATAATACACTTAAAATAATTTAAAAGTCAGGTTCTGTAACCAATAATTAAGTAGATCAGTGAAATTGAATATGCACATGGTTAAATGTATAAGTACATCTTCTATCTTCAACATGAAGTTAAAATTCTCAATAGGTTCATTATTTAACAAGATGTTCAGTAAAGAACATATAGCCTACTTTCTCCTAAATGTATGAGTATAGTTATAACTCGTTGTTATTATCAAAGAGTATAATAGAACTATTCTTTGTTGAAGGCCATAGAAACGATTTTCCTCTACCAAACGCCACAATCTAGATAAAAACTGCTACCATCATTGAAGAAAGAAAGATAAGAAGTATCTCAAGAATGTTATGGATCTGGAGACATAATCAACCGGACTGGCTGCGTGGCTCGGCGGTAACGTTCTCGCTTGCTGGGCCCTAGGTTGCAGGTTCGTATCCTGGCGCAGTCAGCTGGCATTTGAGGGTGCACAAATGCGAGGGAGCCGTGTCAGTACATTTACTGGCACGTTAAAGATCCCCTTCGGGCCAAAATTCCGGCACCCCGGTGTCTCTAAAATCAGCAGTAGTTAAAAGGGATGTAAAACCAATAACATTATTATTATTATTATTATTATTACGACCTGCCGTGGGCAACATCCAACTTTGAGTTGAGGCATGTCTTTACACGTCTGGTTGTGCATGGCTTTCACAACCCTAATTGAATTAACAAATCTTTCCATGAACCTACAGAGACGTGTGTATACAAACTATGTGGATATTTTCGATAATATAATCCTAACAGAGCGAGTGCATTCTAGCGGCCAGAAGAAGAAACTTTTCAATAAAATCTGGAAGTTACCTTTTTGGCAGCTAGATGTCTCGAGTAAATCTGCTGGCGAATTATGTTTTAATTAAATATATATTTTACACCATAATGTGCACAATATAACGCTTAATAACATTTTCAAGTAACGCAAAATAGGCTGTTACAAACCCTTTAAAATAAAAAGTTAAAATGTATCGTAGTATCATCTTGTCATTCTTCAAATTCGATGCGCATAGAATGATAATGGTATAGTAATCAATGGATCCCCACGTAGACTAGTCGTGACATCTATTGGTGAAATATCGAACAATATAATCCTAACAGAGCGAGTGCATTCTAGCGGCCAGAAGAAGAAACTTTTCAATAAAATCTGGAAGTTACCTTTTTGGCAGCTAGATGTCCCGAGTAAATCTGCTGGCGAATTATGTTTTAATTAAATATATATTTTACACCATAATGTGCACAATATAACGCTTAATTTTAAAACATCTGAGTCATTACAAAACAATAAACATATAACATTTCAAGCCAAAAACCTAGCTCTGATCGGGTTTGAACCATCGGCATTTGAGCGATAGTCTAACGCTCTACCCCTGAGCTAATTGTGTCAACGAATATCGTTCTATTTAAAATGACTTACATAGAACTTGTTAGCAAATAATGATTTATACTAAACGATTTCATCACTGGAGTATATTATTTATATATAAAGCATTTCATACAAAGTTTATTTATTTTTTATCAGTACGCTATATTGCATGCAATACTCAAATTAGTGAAATATAAGTCCGGCACAAGATATCCGCTGCCATCTTGTCTTATTACTGAATCAGTTCAGCTTTTTAAAGTCACGTCTGCTCTATAGTATTACAAAATAAACTTTTAATTTCGAACGTGCCTCTTCCTTTAGAACAGTTAAAACGATTCTCGGCTCGATAATCGGAACTGGTGGGTCCCATGATATGGATTATAAAGTTTGCATAATTCGCACGGCCGCCATCCTGAAATGGTATGGCGGACGACCTTGTAATTTGGTCACAAGACGCATCCTATACGAAGGTATGTTGTTACCAAATTTGGTAGAGATCGGTTGATTTGGTTAGTCGTTATTTGATTTTACGTTTTGAACGTTTGAGTGGCCGCCATTCAGTTTTAGTAAAGATGGCGGCGATATAAAACATGACACTGAGGTGTCCTTTGCTAGTGCTACCTTTGTACCAAATTTCGTTCAATTTGCATTCACCGTGTTCGAATTGATAGGGGGGGACAGACATTCAGAGTACACACACTCACACACACACAGACACACACACACACACACACAGACTCACACACACACATACACACACACACAGAGACTCACACACACACATACACACACACAGACAGACACACTTTTTTCGCCCTGTGTTGATCTCATAAGTCTACTTTCATTTTTTGCAAAAATCGAAAGTAGGCTAAAAATATATCTTCTTCTTCTTCTTCTTCTTCTTCTTCTTCTTATTCTTCTTCTTCTTCCTAGCGTTGTCCCGCTGGTGCAGGGTCCGCTTTTTTTGGTCATTGACCTCCATTTTGTCCGGTTTCGTGCGTCAGATGGATTTAGGCCGGTAATTCTTAAATCACCATTTATAGTGTCTTGCCAACGCTGCTTCGGTCGTCCTCTGGGGCGTAGGCCTTCAACCTCAAAATGAAGGACAGAGTTAGTAACAGTATCAGGCGCTGCACGCAGGGCATGGCCATACCATCGGAGCCGTCTCTCCCTCATCTTGTCCACAATTGGGGCGACACCCATTTGCTCCCGAATTGTGTCGTTTCTGACATGGTCAATAAGAAAGATATCCATTGTCCAACGGAGCATTCTCATTTCCATGGCGTGCAGGCCACGATCTGAAATTTTGTCGGATGGTCGACATTCAGCGCCTTACAGCGCAACTGGCCGTACCACTGTCCGATATATCTTCGATTTGAGACGAAGTGGCATTTTCTTGTCGCAAAGCACACCCGTGACCTCCTTCCACCGCAACCAGGTTGCGTTTACCCTGGCTCTTACTTCATCATTGAAGTTGCCATCACTCTGAAGACGAGATCCAAGGTACCTGAAGCATTCTGTCTTGACTAGATTTTGTCCAGCGACTTGAATGGTACCGTCGCTTAGGTTTAAAAAAATATATGATACAATGTATTTTAATTAATTAAATATCTGTTCTGCTTCTGTGAAAGCGTAGCTTAATGAATTAAATACATCGATTAATCGACAAAACAATTACGCAATTGTTTGATCAATCAATTAATCGATTAAACGTGCAATAGATTAATCGTTATTTGTATCTACTTTGATTAATCGATTACTCGATAATTAATAATAATATCGTATCACCTTGGGTGCCGGGAGCAAGCTTTGTTGTTTGAACCCATAGGGCAGCTTGCATGTCGAATTTTGTTGTTCCTTGTTGTTCCTATGAAAGTCAAGGAGGTTTCTAATAGAGAATGGAGGAACGTTTTGTGTTGGCGGAAAATCCCGAAATTAATTTCGCCATTATGAACACGGCCTACTGAATTCAAAAGGGTTCTTTAACATGCCAGCAACGTATGACATGCGTGTCGTGATTTTTTGTTGCCTTTCAAAGATTACTAACCATGGCCAGGAGCGAACCTGCAAGCTTGGGGTTGGTAGCCCGACACGATAACCTCTCACCCACCGTGGCAAGCTACTCGATAATTGAAATAAATCGATTAAAAGTACCTGCAGTCGCCTCCGTAGCGTAGCGGTCAGCATGGTTAGCTGCCGCCCCGGAGGTCCTGGGTTCGATTCCCGGTTCTGCCACGAAATTTGAAAAGTGGTATGAGGACTGGAACGGGGTCTACTCAGACTCGGGTGGCCCAAATGAGTAGAGGGGGTTCGATTCCCACCTCAGCCATCTTCGAAGTGGTTTTCCGTGGTTTCCCACTTCGTCTTCGGGCAAATGTTGGGATGGTAGTCTACCTACTGTAAGGACACGGCCGCCTCTTTCCCGCTTCCTTGCCTATCCATCCCAATCTTCCCCTTCCTTCCCATCGCTCATGAGGTCCCGGTTCACTTTGCAGGTGAGGCCGCCTGGGCGAGGTACTGATCACACCTCCTCAGATGTGTCCACTCCGACCAGATGTTCCCAGCTCTAGGACACTGCCCGTAGAGGCGGTAGTGGTGAGTTCCCTCGCTGAGTCCGTGGGTTCCACCAACCTGGTGGGTAAACTCGATTTAAAAAAAAAGTACCTGCTCTACTTTAGACATATTAATGAAGTTATAGTAACTGGAAATCTAATTTGTGGGAATTTAAAATCATTTAGACCGCCCAGTCTGGGTCAAAGACATCTGGATGTCGTCTCGCCCTTCGCTACTGTGCGACACTAATACCGTGTTTCACACTAAGCAGGCGCTGCGTGCTATGATGTAACCACACACATGCACTGTACTCCACATACTAAGAAGGGCTGAAGATGACCAAGCCATCACGCTTGGCCATGTGAAAGTTAAAGCCCGTCTTGGCACGACACACGCCCAGGATTGCACAAGGGGAAAGTTTTGGCCCTCAAGGATTTTTTTCTCTCCTCTGCTTAGCGGTGTATTGTCTCAAGTATATAAGCCCCTGGGCGACGGCTGGAAGGTATCAGTCAGTTCTCGACTAGCTCATCAGTCACTTCTGTAGTAGACAACTACCCCTCCACACACCGCAGTCATGAAGTTCATGGTAAGTCAACTCACTTGGAATTATTAGTATGATAAGTTATCAACTTACGAAGTAAATAGATCTTAACCAAGGATGAAAAACTATTTAGCAGTAATGTGAGATTTTTGAACTAAGCCTAAGTATCAACTCGGCTGGCTGTGTGGCTCAGCAGTATCGTTCTCTCCTGCTGTTGCCGAGGTTGCAAGATCAAATCCTGGTGCAGTCAGCTTGCATTTGAGGGTGCGTAAATTCGAAGGAGCCGTGTCAGTAGATTTACTGGCACGATGAAGATCCCTTTGGGAGCAAAATTCCGGCATCCCGAAGTCTCTAAAAGTCACAGTAGTTAAAAAGGACGTAAAACCAATATTATTATTATTATAATATATATGAAAGCGGCATCGGTGGTGTAGTCGGTAGTATGCTGAACTGCTGTGCCCAAGATAGCGGGTTCAAATCCGGCCGAAGTCATTGAATTTTTTAAGAGCTTTATAAATCCTTCAGTATGCCTCCTTCGGAGGGGAAGTAAAGCCGACGGTCCCATGATATGCCATATAAAAGGTCCTTCCACAGACTAAACTTGTGTGAAGCTAAATTTCTAGGTTAGATTTCGTTGGAACGCTCTACTAAAGTTCCAACGTTCACCACTAGGTATCTTTGTTATCTGGTAGCGAAAGTTGGAACTACTGGAAATTGAACGGAACTTGTAGCTCACCCTATGGGTGTCCGCTGGAAGCAGCTACAGACTCTCGCGAGCCGAAATTGTCCTCGGACACTCCCGGCACTAAAAGCCATACGATAAATAAATAAAATAAATATATATGAAATTTACATAAAAATACATACCCATCACCGTCGGACTCCTTGTGAGCCAAAGACACTGCCAATAGCACTGGATCTCAAGATGTTCAGAGTCACTGAAATATGAACTCTGGAGGAGACCAGATCCTGGATGTGAAACTTCTACCTGACATACAGGGAGTGGCAAAATGATCTGACGGTTTTTAAATCACAACAACACAAACATTTTAAATGATACAAACTCTTTTATTACTTATAACAGCAAGGTGTACATGTCAATTAATGGAAAACATGAAAGAACAATAGATTTTAACTTTTAAGATTTGAAGATAACGTCTTTCAAATGATGCCCATCTTTTGCCATGCATTCTTCCAGCCTTGCACTGAAGCTTTGCATAGTCATTAGGCTTCAACTGCTGGACAATAACCATTTTATACGGATGAAAATGCAAATCAAAACGCAATATTCGTCTCACTGTTCGATCAGACATTTGCAAAGCAGCATCTTGTTTACGAGCCGGCCGCCGTGGACAGGTTTCCACAGCTTGTCTCACTCGCTCAACATTTTCTGGTGTCCTGGCTGACCTTGGACGGCCTGTCGACGTACGTTTTAAGGCTGAACCAGTAGCTCTAAAATTACTCACCCATAACAAAATTGTGTTACGAGATGGAACGCGTCCTCTTCGACTCGCTCAGCCGTACAACGACATAAACCATCAGATCTTTTTGCCGCATGGCAAAAGATGGGCATAATTTGAAAGACGTTATCTTCAAATCTTAAAAGTAAAAATCTATTGTTCTTTCATGTTTTCCATTAATTGACATGTACGTACACCTTGCTGTTATAAGTAATAAAAGAGTTTGTATCATTTAAAATGTTTGTGTTGTTGTGATTTCAGAACTGTCAGATCTTTTTGCCGCTCCCTGTATTTAATAAATCTATTACACCTTACTGTATTAGGTGTATTAGATTTATTAAATAGCTGTGGGTATTTCTTTTTAGATTGATTGTAAATAAGGAAACAATAAATATGATTAGGTGCATATAATTGCGTATCTGTACATAGTATAAAACGAAGTCCCCGATTCTTGGATGAAACGGATAATCTCGAGAACCACTGGATGGATTTTGATGCAGTTTTCACCATTCTATAAAGGATTTCTTGAGGAAGATTTCAATAGAAAAACATTTATTTATGACCAAAGGAAGCAGAGCAGTAACGATTTCAGTGAATCGAGTCGAAGAAAACTCTGCCGTCCGTGCGCCTTTTAATTTTTCGCTGGGTAAACCGTTAAAAATATCTCTATACTATAAGAATTGTTCATCATGAAAAGTTCTACAAAAAAGTCCCAGACAGCATATCTTTATCTTTAATACATCGCCCACTATAAGTGTTTCTAAGTTTTCATTTCTTGCAACAATCTCCACCCAGTGGACATTTGAATTACTAGCTTCGGAGCGAGCGAGCCTATCACCCCAACTTCTGCCAGCATCAAATTGTCGAGTCGTGTCGAGTTGAGACTTCAGAGAAGAGTTTGTTTGGAGTTCCGCTGTTCACCTCGGCTTTTCTGAATTGCGTCTGGGACCTGCCGTCCGTGCGCCTTTTAAGCTTACTCTGGGTAAACCGTTAAAAATACCGGGCGAAGCCGGGGTGGGTTGCTAGTAAACGTATATAAATCAATCATTTGTCATAATTCATCAATCCGATGATTGGATTTACTACAAATTAGAAACGTCAACAATATGATATTCCTACCTTTCTGGGAGTCATTAGGAATTGAAATATTTTTTACACCGGTATTACTTAAATAAATGTTTTTATGTCTTCCTCATTCAACGACGGCATGAGGTCTCTTCAACTGTTACTCAGACGCACAAATTGACGACAGTTCATTCATGCGAACATGTGGGATACAAAATACACCACAATTCACACTTAATACTGTAATTATGTGAAAAAAACATTAATTGGCAAAACCATTGCCCTCGATAAAGATGATTGATGCTGCGCTACCTAGCAATTATTGGTCAGGGCAAAAACCATTGTTCAGGAAGAAAGTTATTGATGCGTTTTTGGGTAATTTCAGTCTTATTGGTTGAGAGGATATAGATCAGATGTTATTTTAAAAATCTGGTGCTCTTGGGTATCTTCAGGGTGATTTGTTTCGAAGAGGTGCTCTGAATGTAACTTGGTGTTTTTTTCTTTTATGATAACGGATATAGAGTAGTACCATATGCGTATGATTGGCTATACTGTATTTGTTCATAAATCACGCGTACAATGGCGGACTCTGCTGTAATTTTATCTAAATAAGTCGTAGCCTAATCTAGAAAGCGGATGGCGGGTGGGTAATAGTCGGCGGAGGGGTAAACATCTATTACTACATCATCTCCAGATTATTTCCTGACCATTACTACAGGCATTTTGGCTCGTTTCAGTAGTTCGAATTTTTGTTGTCCCAGGATTTGATCTCCTCCAGTTTTACCACCTAAGGGTTAATGACCTTAGTTCAAAAAGTAAAACAAGTAGTTCCGTGAAGAACTATACAGCCTATTTTCATATATCCTACTTATGTTAATTGCCACTATCAACATACTCAATTTCTGTTTGATTGTTGTAATAGATTCGTAGATATTGAGAACCGACTAAATATTTCGGATGGTCGCCATGTTGGATTTTATATATGTAGGTCCTAGAGTTATGTACTGTTACATGCAGATTATTGTGAACGTGTAGTATTCAAACTTCAATCGCATAATTAGGACACAAGAAAAAACAAGGAGATTTTAAAATTTTTCACAGCTGCCATCTTGAGGTTATGGAAACAATTGAAATAAATTAGATGCCAGTGGATTAACATTCGTATAAGGATTTACTGTACCAAGTTTCACTGCACTCGGATGGTTAAATTGCGAGAAACGTCCATGTAAATATTTATAATTCGCGTCACCGCCATGTTGGATTTGTGATCACCAGGTTATTTAAAGTCCTATAGGTGAACTTAAGTTCATAGCCCCTATGAACATTAAAAAATGCAGTTTGATTGCTAAAATAGATTGGTAGATATTCAGTATCGTCTAAATATTTCGGATGGTCGCCATGTTGGATTGTTAAATGTATAGGCCATAGAGTCATGTGCCATTAAAGGAAAATTATTGCGTAGGTTCATTATTCAAACTTTCACTTCGATCGCATGACTACATCACAAGAAATAAAAACTTAATTTTAAAATTCGCACTGCCGCCATCTTGAGGTTATGTAAACAATTGAACGAAATTAGATACCAGTGGATTACAATGTGTATAAATATTTCCTGTACCAGGTTTCAGTGCGCTTGGAACATTAAATCGCGAGAGAGGTCTATTTAAAATTTTCAAATTCGCTTGACCGCCATGTTCGTTTTGTAGTTAACCGGTTTTTGAAAGTCTTATAGATGGACTTCCAGTAGTGCTCTTTATCTCCGTACAAAATTTTAGGGAGATACCGCTAATAATTTCAGAGATATAGAATGCCGGTGAAATATTTCGCACATCCGCCATCTTGTGATTATGTAAACAATTGAACGAAGTTAGATGTCGGTGCATTACAATGTATATAAACATATTCTGTACCAAGTTTCATTGCGTTTGGTTGGTTAAATCACGAGAAACATCTATTTAAAAGTCACAAATTCGCTTGGCCTCCATGTTGGTTTTGTAGTTACCAGGTTTTCAAAAGTCACATAAGTGAACTTCTAGTAGTTCCTTCTATCACCATAGAAAATGTCAGGGTAATATCCGTAATAGTTTCGGAGATATTGAATGCTGGTCAAATATTTCGCACAACCGCCATGTTGGATTGGTGAGTCGTAACAAAATTTGAAGGGCACGGTCGAGGTCACCGGGAATAGTGCTATGAACTTTCCGAGTTTCATTGAAATCGCTCCAGCCGTTTAGATTTTATTAGGGGGGGACACACACACGAATCCCACACGCACACACACACGGTCAAAAGGTGATCTCATAAGCCTATTTTTTCAAAATTGAAAATAGGCTAAAAAAACTAAAAAATACTTAAAATCTAAAAGAACACAAAATACAAAATTAGTCATACTTCAAAAGAGAAACAATCAAAATTAGTGAAAACCAGCTTTAAAATTCAAAATTAATAAATAGAAAATTAATCAAAATCCAAAAAAGAAGAAAAATATTAACAAAAATCAAACCAAATTATTCAAAAACAGTCTTCATTCTGTTAGCTTAGAGAGTGAAATAAAATTGACGTGAGGGGTATTTATTAGACTGTCAGTTTCTTGAATCGTAGTCGTCACCGATGCGAAGCGCTATCGTTCTACGGTTAAATACAGTATATTTGTATACATTTATTAACAAATTTAATTGCTTAAAACTATAACTAGCCATGCAAGTCCGAAGATAGCAGTTTGGAATACCGGGGCTGACAGTGGCTATCCTGAGTGTGATTTCTCACCGGGATTTTCCACACTCTCTTCAGGAAAATGCCTAAATAGTACATTATTTCAAATCCTGAGGTACGTACCCCATTGCCGGCCCTAATCATTACAGATACACTCACTACTGCAGTCATGCAGGTTATGAGAAAAGTTCAACACACATCCAAATACACGGGGCTGATGACCATGATGTCCCAAGCCCATAAATCATCATCATCAACAACAACAACGACAATAACAACAAGAAGTTCCGTGACGAACTAAAGAGCCTACTTTTCATGCTAATGATTATCTGCAGTATATGAACCTATCTAGAATAATGACGAAATTAGGTTGGCAATATCGAAATGTCTAATTAGTTCGAAATATTCCTGGTATAATGTAGCTTAATAGAGCACTACAGTTGGCAGCCCTGGTGACTGAATATATTCTTAGTTCCATCTATTAAGGTACAGAATAAAACATTTGGTTGAAGTCCAATGGACGTTACATGCAGTTAGACGTAGGATCTATCAGCACGCGTAAAAGCATGTTGGCAAAAATGTCATGCGAGTGCTGGTTAGAAATAATCGGAAATATTATGCTATCTTGTTGAGCCAATTTTGGATGAAATCCATTTGTTAGTATAGAAGTTACATGTATTTTAAAATTGGACCTATCAGCAAGCATAGAATCATGTTGGCAGCACTGACTAATATTAATTACTCCAAATTAATCTAGAATGTTAGGTGCTATACGTGTGCAAAGTATTGAGCTGTTGGCTTGCATACTTTCTGATATATTAATATTAGGGTAAAAAAATATAGACAGCATTTATTACCAGTTGGCAGCCCTGATTGCTCTTAAGAATACTTACAGTCATATCTGTTATGTTACACATAGCACATACGAAATTTGGTTGAAATCCAACTGATAGTATATAAGTTACATGTATTTAAAAATTGGTCCTATCAGCTGGCTTAGAATCATGTTGGTAGAACTGAAGTAGATAAGTTACTCCAAATTAATCTAAAATGTCAGGTACTATACGTGCGCATAGTTTCAAGCTGTCGGCTTGCATACTTTGAGATATATTGGTATTTGGATGAAGAAAATAAAGAGAGCCATTATTAACAGTTGTCAGCCCTGGTGGCTCTTAAGAAGACACTCAGTCATATCTGTTTATGTTCACATATTACATACAAAATTTGGTTGAAATCCAATTAATAGTGTAGAAGTTATATGCATTTAAAAATTGGACATATCAGAACGCTTAAAATTATTTTGGCAACACTGTCATGTATGGCTTCCAGGAAATTAAACTAAAATAGTGTTATCTACATGTGTGTCAATTTTGGAATAGCTCCCATGCATACCTTCCATGATATCCAACACGGAGCTCAAATTTCTAGTGCGTGTTTTCAACAGTTGGTAGCACTGACATCATTTTCAAATATGGGCTTGAGATATTCCGGTATACATCTTTACTCATACTAAATTTGGTTTCGATTGCTGCATCCGATTAGGAGTTGATAGGGGGGGGGGGGGGGCACATACACAGCCAGCCAGACAGAAGGACAGAAAGACAGACAGACACACATTTTCCCGGATCGATCTCATAAGTTAACTTTTTCCTCATTTTTGCAAAATGTGAAAAGAAGGCTAAAATATTTACTAATGATGAATTAGTCTGTAATATCTAATGTTTTGTTTCCAGTTGGCCCTCGTTGTTCTGGCTGTGTTCGCCTGCGCCGTGTATGCCGCCCCTGCGGAAGAGATTGACCAGAATGTAGAGGCAGTTCCTGTGGACGAGGCCAAGCGGGATAAGCGTGGTTTCCTCGCCGCCCCTCTAGCTGCACCCATTGCTGCCCCTCTGGCCTACCCAGCAGCATACGCTGCTTACCCTGCACCTTATGCTGCCTACCATGCTGCTCCCTTGGCCTACTCTGCTCCATACATCGCATCTCCTTACGCTAAGGCCATTGCTGCACCAGCTCTCGCAGGATACACCTTCCTGGGTTAAGTCAACAGTCAACCAACAATGGGCAACACACACGAACAACAATGGGACACACGACCAAACATGACTCTGAAACCATACACGAAACAATAGTCAACAGTCAACTGTTTTCGAAGGCTGTGAATTTGTTCAGCTGTGATCCATGGCCTCATCAACCTTCAAATTGTTACATCTTTTCACAGCCTGCTTAATACTGGCATACCATTCAAGCAGCAACGACACCTATCATTAGTTTGTACAGCCAACCATTTTCGAAGGCTGTGAATTTGTTCAGTTGTGATCCATGACCTCATCAACCTTCACATCTTTACATCTTCTCACGACCTGCTTAATTCTGATATATCATTCAAGCAGCAACGACACCTATCTGTAGTCTGAACAGTTAACTAATTTCGGAGGCTGTGAATTTGTTCAGTTGTGATCCATGGCCTCATCAACCTTCACAACTTTACTTAATTTCACGGCCTGCTAGATGCTGATATATAATTCAAGCAGCAAAGACACCAATCTGTCGTTAACTTAGCCTCCTTACTTCTGAACAGTCAACAACATTCAGAAGGCTGTGAATGACTTTACAGAGGAATAAATCACTACTTAGCACGGCTCACTTATTACTTAACAATCAACCAATATCAAGAAGGCTTTGAACAAATTCAGTTTATTGTTCGTGTATGGTTAACACGTTGTCTATCATTCTTTCAAACTGACGATCACGTACCAAAATTATTTTGGAATAAATACCTAGAAAATGTGAACTACTGTAAAGCAAAAGAATTCAAAAATGTATTTCTTAAAATTCAAGATATTTTATTAATACTGGTACGGACTTCGAAATCTGTCAAAAAATAAATTTCCATTTGGCACTATTACCAGAAAAATAATTTTCTCTAGTCTGAAGTGTCACAATTGGAAGAGCTTAAATTTCAAAACACGTAGGCTTGTTTGGAACCTGTCCAACCAACTCTCACTGAATAGAATCAATAATAAGAGATGTCACAATGAATTAGCAAACAAAACACATGTTTGGTCCCTAATGTAACTTTTACTTTCTTTCATGAGTATATTATTTGTGTGTACATTGTTCTAAGAGTATTATACTGATGAAATAATGATCGTCATTGCCCATATCAAAACGGACAGAAAAAGGAACCAATGATCTGAAAGAAAAAAGAGGCTGATTTTATAAAAGTCATTACAAATAATTATCATTATTTTTGTACAGTTCGATTAAAATTTGTTAAGTCCTTGTTTGTATAGATTTGTTTGTTATTGTAAATTGTACAGTTTATGTTTTGTTTCAGTTTCCAATAAAATCAAAACTGTTATGCATATATTTGATTTTTCCAATTTGTTTTGCTTATCAATATCCCTAACCACACCCATCTATTCCCCCATGTGAATTATTGAATTAGGAGTTGAACATTATTGATTTCAATTATGCACCACACATAGCAATCACTGCATGGGTTTGATTTAAAACTCTCTACGTAGGATGATTTTCAAAGTAGTTAGGGTTTTGTAAACCACGAAAGGAGACCTTATTTATTTATTTATTTACATATGTTACGCCCTCATTGGAGCACTTACCAAAACAAGTATATACATGTCTCAAAAACAATATTAAAGATTCAACTTCTTATTTTCTTCTTTTCCCAAAATATTTTCATTTTAGTCGACCTTGCCGCTCTCTCTGCATCGCTTATGATGTAAGTTTTGCGGGTAAAGGTTTTTAAGGGAAGTCGGATGTTCTTGTTTTTCAAGATATTCTTCTCATCTTTGTTAGCAATTTGGGACATTGTCAAGCCGAGTTCACCCAGATCATTTTGAATTTCCATAAACCAAGAGTTCTTTGTTTTACATTTGAAAAAATAATTAAATAATACTTTTAATTGTCTGGTATCCAGCAGGCGTGAGATATGACAGAAAAAAAAGCAATTGGCCTTTTTCGCATAGTATCAACTATAGACTCAGTTTTTTTATAAACCACATCATTTGGTAATAGACGCCATTGACCATCCACCTGATGTTTTTTATTAATTATAGTTCTGAGAATTCTTCTATCAGTCTTCTGTAATGTGTCAGTAACTGATCGAGTGTTTAACTTGAAAAGTGTTTCACAAGCATATATTGCTTCCGGTTTAATAACTGATTCGTAATGTCGTAATTTGGCATTTATGGCGAGTGATATTTTTTGTAACTAGACCAAGTAATATATTGCGCTTGTCTTAACTTTGTTGATCTATTTTCGATTGACGCTTTCTCATTCAAATTCCATGTTATAATCTCCCCTAAATATTTAAATTTATGTACAACTTTAATAATTTCTTTATTGTTAATCAATGTAATAGCTTGTGTTTCCACATCCAAGGATGCCATTATTTCAGTCTTTTCAAATGAAATTTGAAGTCCTACTTTTGCTTATAATTGAATTTAATGCCCAAAAACTTTATTTTTTTGAAGTATGATAACAATATTTCCAAAATAAATTTCACTAGCCAATATTTTTATTAATATTATAATTGAATTGCAGCCAATGGTCATAGCAGGGTATTTTAATTGAACGCCCATAGGCACCCCCTACAAGTTCAATTTCAATAAGTTACAACATTGGCTACCAGAAGCCACTGCCACTGACATCCAGTGGCAAACATTGGAACTTGATAGAGCGTTTCTAACCAAATAATCTACAAACTTTGGGTACAGACTACCAATTGTAGTGGTACGTTCTTTTATATGCCATAAATCTATGACATGGACCCGTCAGCTCTACTTCCCCTCCGAAGGAAGGCATACCGAAGCGATTTTTAACGCTCATAAAAATTTCACGACTTCGGCAGGGATTGAATCCGCGATCTTGGACATAGCAGTTCAGTATGCTACCGACTATCCCATCGAAGCCGTCTATCCAATATTTTCATGGAAGTATCCCACAATGATTCTCACACTTACACAGGGGCGGATCTAGGGGAGGGCAAGGAGGGCGACCGCCCCAGGCCCCGCGTCATGGATTTAAAAAAAAATGTAATTAATTAATTAATTAATTATACTTCAAACTAATTTATAATTCATATTCCTTTTTCAGTGCAGCTCTAACCTCCCGTGGCCGTTTAGCAAGTTTAGATTTCAGTGAAATACAATAGAAGATCTCAGCCGGGGAAGAAAGTCGCAAAGTAATATTTTAATATTTCATAATTTACATAATCTTCTTCAAGGGGACTTAAAGGTTTCTTTCATATTATTAAAACAAAATGTACTGTTGTCTAGTGTATTCAAAATATTGTAACTATTCTTTATTTTATTATTATTACCAAACTATTTTCCATTTGATTTGATTTTTTTCTATTTCCTATTGTTGTGGGCCCCACCTTATCATATCGCCCAGGGCCTCGCAAGGCCTGGATCCACCACTGCACTTACAGTTCACATTCTATGAAACTTTGCAAATGCATGACTTTGTAGAGGTTGTGGCGTAGTTGGTAGCATGCTGGGCTTCTATGACCAAGATCAAGAGTTCAAACCCGGCCGATGTCGTCGGATTTTTTAAGAGCGTTAAAAATCCCTCAGTATGCCTTCCTTCTGAGGAGAAGTAAAGCCAGCGGTCCCATATTGGAAATATCTGTTCCCGAAGGAAACAGGATGGAAAATTGTCCGATTAAGCTATGTACATAACAAATTCACAAATAAATTTGATACAATGGTCCGGCTAGCTCAAAACAGTTGCCAGCGTTTCGCCCCAGTGTACCAATGGGCTCTTCAGTTGGTTATGGTACACCTCCCATGTCATAGATTTATGGCATGAAAAATACCCTTCCACTAACTACACTTGTGGGAGGTAAAATTTGTAGGTTAGTTTGTTAACGCTATATTAGTTCCAACGGGCGGGCATCAATTCCACTCGGGTACCTGAGTCAGGTAGCCAGGGTTACCTCAATTCCACTCGACACTCCAGGTAGTCGCCAGAGGAGTCCCTCAACTCCGCTCGGTCACGGTCTCTTTATCCTTATGCATTCTTAGAACGACTCAAGTCTTCCAAGCTCACTTCTACCATTGATTATAATCAACAATGCATACAATTTTTAGAAAAAAAAATAGAAAACTTGGCAGATTTATTGAAAAGAATATTATGATTAATTTTAAATCACTTGTATTTTCTGCCATTTAAGTTATAATGTGCCAAACACTTTATACCTGATTTAACGAATGAGCGGACTTGACATCACAGCGGTTGACCAATGGCACAACAATGTATTGCGAACAACACCACGCCATCGGTCAAGCGCTCTGAAGTCAAATTCTTTCCTACAAATTTTATGCATTGTTTTTAACATGTGCATAATTAAATGTTTGTTTGTTTTCAACCTAGTCAGACATAAAATTAAATTTAGATAATACTGTAATAGGTGTATAATTTGTACCTAAAACAATACTTTCGATATCAGCTGCGGATGCTGAAAATACTGTTTTCCAGCCTAGAACGGAAAAATCTGCTGCATTCAAGAATTCGCTCATGCGCTGCAGAAGGTATGCGAGCAGGAGGGTTATGACATTTGTTTACATAATTGGGGATAACCCCTTTGCCGACCCCTTGCCAAAGCCTGAGCAGAGTTGATGAACTCATTTTTGGGTCCCTTGGAGGACCGAGTGGAATTAAGGAAAATCGAGGGGAATTGATGTTCGACCGTTCCAACGTTACCGGCTGAGTTAGCTGCGGTCGTTATGGCGTGGCTGCAGGCAGTCGCTCACATCCGGGACGCGAGGAGTTTCGAATCCCCCCACTGGCAACCTTGAAGATGGTCTTGTGTGGTTTCCCATCTTCCTTCCAGGCAAATGCCGGGGTTGGTCCTTAACTATAGGCCACAGCCGCTACCTTCCAGTTCCTTTCCCTTACATTCACATACTCCTCTCCAGACAACACTCCACACAAACGGTACGTGTAGCTCACCCTTTGGGTGTTCGCATAGAAGCAGCTACAAACTCTGGCGAGCCAAACATGTCCTCGGACACTCCCGGCTCTAAAAGCCATACGCTAAAAAAAAGTTCCAACGTTCGCCACCAGATGCTGACTGTAATGGCATTTAGTAGCCACGTCTGCAGGTAGGTGCCGTGGACAGTAGCATTTGGTAGAAAAAGTAGGAACTACTTGAAAAAATTAATCGTCTGCAGTCCTTCTACCTGAATCACAGATAACACACACAAATACAGTCATCACAATTAACACCGGTTTTCAGACAAATTCTACACACAACCAAAGTACACGGGGCTACATGACCGCGTTGTCGCAGCTCCTAAACTAAGATACCAACCAACCAACCTTTGTAGAGGTTCTAGGAGATATACTAAAATAATTACAAACAGCAAACCAGTGAACAATTGATATAGGAAATATCGGAAATTTTACCATATTGAAACTTCAAAATATTTAGACTTATTCTGGCTGAATGGCCATAGCGGGGTATTTTAATTTAACGCCCATTGGCTCCCAACAACAATTTCAAGTAGTTCCAACTCTGGCTACCAGATGCCACTAACACCTAGCAGCGAACCTTGGAACATGATACAGTGTTTCTAACCGGCCAAATAAAACCAACTAATTTTACTACACAATACCAATTGTAGTGATAGGTTATTTTACGTGCCATTTATTTATTTATTTACTAGCAGAAGTACCCGTTCTTCGAACGGTGTTCGGTGTTGACACCAGACATTATAATAATAATAATAATAACAATGTTATTGGTGTTACATCCCTTTTAAGTACTGTTGCTTTTAGAGACGCACCAGACATTATCAATTGAGCTACTGTTGCAATGGTTAGCGGCTTGTAATTCCTTCATAAGTTTTTCAGAACGAAGTTAATTTTCTGGGAATATCACACACACTGTTAATTTAAGGGCCTTATAATGTGGTTTTCGGAGATCCTTTATAGACTCGCGAATTTTTCGTCTCACATTGAGAAGTGCAACATATGCTTTGGTCGTCCTTCTGGGATAATTTTTATCGTTCGCCTATTTTAGCATGTATTTTGAGAAGTTTTTCCCTATATCCACCCTTCTACTGTATGAAAAGTACGGTGAAGAGTTTTATAAATGATTGGTGTATTGACTCATATTTACCATACCTAATTTTACGATGCACCAAGCATCCGAACATGAGTTATAGGCGTACATAAGGATACACAGAAAGACAGACAGACAATTCTATTGTCTACAACATATCACCCAGAAATCCAAATATGGGTATATCTACCACACAGTATCAAAGAAAATCATCCTTACGATGAACCCGTATGTCGACAAAAGAAAGAAAAGAAAAATGATTAGTTGAAATGTGCTCTCAAACTAAATTCACCTAACGTGTACTTCCTGACATGAAATAGAATTGAAAGTCTTGTAGATGAAACGCAATACACCTCACATAAAAAATGACCCTCTACGTTGTGTTGGGTCCCCATACACAGGAAGACCTCTATCATAAATTATAAAAGCTTGTGGTGCATGAAAATTCAGGTTCTTTAGTCTCAAATGGCCCAAATTCCTAAAAGCCGCAAAAAATGCTGATTCAATTCAGGAATTTTTGAAAATAATGTTGTTGTTTGGAGATATAATAGACCTTCTGTACTATATGTCGCACGTGAAAATTGCATGAAAAAATCCTAGATTACCCCTTGACCCCCTTAATTGCATTGGTGAATTATACAGTCTACGTTGGTTCCGTGATAATTTTATATTTGAAAACTTTCACAGAAATGTTATAAATGTAATTAATTGCTTCTTACTGAAATAGATGGAAAGTTGGATGCCACCCCTTGAGATAATGTTGTCATGGTCACGGATTTGCATTCCTTCATTAGTTTGTTAAATTAAATTTAATTCGTTTTCTGGGAATGTTTCAGAAACTGTTGGTTTAAGAGCCTTATAATGTAGTTTTCGAGGACCCTGGAGTTTTATTTCTGGCACCGAGGGGCTTTGTCTCGTCGTTGTACGCCATAATATAATACTACTACTAATAATATAATATAGGGATAGGAATATAATAGACCTGCCATACCACACCCGCAGGTGTAAATCGCGTGAAAAAATTCTAGACTACCCCTTGACCCCCTTAAGCGCATTTTACATATTGATGAAATTTACAGCTTAATTTGGTTCCATAATAACCATCTAGCCGTTTGCAAACTTTCACACAAATGTAATTAATGGAATTGCATTGCGTCTTACAGCAATAGATGGACCTCTGAGAATCTGCTGCCATGGTTATCGGCTTGCATTCGTTCAGTAGTTTATTGAATGAAATTAGTTTTCTGGGAATATCTCAAAAACGGTTGGACGTAGGACCTTAAAATGTGTTTTTAGGGCCCCCGAATGTTATCTCTCACATTGAGGGGCTGAAAATGGGCTTTGTCTCGTCCTTCTACTCCTATTTCAGCATGTATTTTAAGGGGGTATGCCCCCTTTTATGATAGGTACAGAGAAGAGATACATCAATGATTAGTGTCGTGCCTCTGATGGATATCTGTACCAAATTTTGCGTTGATACACCCAGCCGTTCTCGATTTATAAGGGAACAAAGTTGTCCAAATCAAACAAACAGACAGACAGACCAAAACATTATTTTCGCGCGCATCTATCATAAAACAGTCTGAAACGTGTAAATAACTCAAATTTCCGTACAAATTCAGAAAAAAACAGACAAATTTTCTATTTATATATGTAGAGATATACTGCACGGCTCGGTGTTGACCGTGTTTTATTGCACAAATTTAGGATTTACTCGCTAACCGTTGGAGATACACGAAAAGTGTTAAGGACCTTTTGGATAGAAAAATGAATGTTAAAGCTCATGTATGCCATCAAAAGGTTGCTATTTCTCAGCGTTCTCTTTTTATTTGAAATGGAAATATCGAATTTTGAAACCAAAGGGTGTAGTGACGTCATGAATGTGGGTTTAACTCGCTAACCGTTGGAGATAAACGAAAAGTGAAGCTCGTATGTACCGTCAAAAGTTTGCTATTTCTTAGCGTTCTCTTTTTATTTGATAAGGAAATATGAAGTTTTGATTAAAGTGTGTAGTGACGTCACTAAAATGGTCGCCATTTTTAATAGTGCAAATTATCGAAATAAAATGTATCCTATATGTAAACCTGGTAAATCAGCTACATCCATGCAAAATTTCATTTAAATCGGACCAGTGGTTCTTGCGTTATTGAGTAGCACACAAACAGACAGAAAGACAGACACACACCATCTCATTTTTACCCGTCCTTCGAACGGTGTTATATATTAACACCAGACATTATCAATTGAGCTACTGTTGCAATGGTTAGCGGTTTTTCATTCCTTCATAAGTTTATCAGAACGAAGTTAGTTTTCAGGGAATACCACACACACTTTTAATTTAAGGGCCTTAAAATGTGGTTTTCGGAGACCCCTTATAGACTCGCGAATTTGGTGTCTCACATTGAGAAGCGCAACATATCCTTTGATCGTCCTTCTAGGATAATTTTTTATATTTCGCCTATTTTAGCATGTATTTTGAGAAGTTTTTCCCTATATCCACCCTTCTACTGTTTGAAAAGTACGGTGAGGAGTTTTATAAATGATTGGTGTATTGACTCATGTTTACCATACCTAATTTTACGATGCACGACGCCTACGAACACGATTTATAGGCGTACATAAAGATACACAGAAAGACAGACAGACAATTCTATTGTCTACAACATATCACCCAGATATCCAAATATGGGTATATCTGCCATACAGTATCAAACAAAATCATCCTTACGATGAACCCGTATGTCGACAAAAGAAAGATTAGTTAAAATTTGCTCTCAAACTAAATTCACCTAACTTGTACTTCTTGACGTGAAATAGAATTGAAAGACTTGTAGACGAAACGCAATACACCTCACATAAAAAATGACCCTCTACGTTGTGTTAGGTCCACATACACAGGAAGACCTCTTTCATAAATTATGAAGGCTTGTGGTGCATAAAAATTCAGGTTCTTTAGTCTCAAATGGCCCAAATTCCTAAATGCCGCAAAAAATGCTGATTCAATTCAGGAATTTTTGAAAATAATGTTGCTGTTTGGAGATATAAAGGATGATTGTAGTTTTACGTGACCATTAATCGCGAGATCATAAGCCACGGGACCTCCATTTTACGTGGAATCTGAACCATAGGGCATGGCATTTCACTTTGCAAATGTTTGGAGATATAATAGTCCTTCTGTACTATATGTCGCACGTGAAAATTGCATGAAAAAAATCTAGGTTACCCCTTGACCCCCTTAATTGCATTGATGAATTATACAGTCTACGTTGGTTCCGTGATAACCGTATAGACATTTGCAAACTTTCACAGAAATGTAATCAATAGAGTGACATTACTTCTTACAGAAATAGATGGAAAGTTGGATGCCACCCTTTGAGATAATGTTGTCATGGTTAGCGATTTCCATTCCTTCATTAGTTTGTTAAATTAAATTAGTTTTCTGGGAATATTTCAGATACTTTTTGTTTTAGGGCCTTATAATGTAGTTTTCGAGGACCCTTTAGGGCCCCCAAGTTTTGTTTCTGGCACCGAGGGGGCTTTGTCTCCTCGTTGTAAGCCATAATATAATAATAATAATATATTATAGGGATAGGAATATAATAGACCTGCCGTACCACACCCGGAGGTGTAAATCGCGTGAAAAAATTCTACTGTATCCCTTGACCCCCTTAAGCGCATTATACGTATTGATGAATTCTACAGCTTAATTTGGTTCCGTGATAACCTTCTAGCCGTTTGCAAACTTTCACACCAATGTAATTAATGGAATTGCA
This sequence comes from Meconema thalassinum, assembly GCA_946902985.2. Taxonomy (NCBI): domain Eukaryota; kingdom Metazoa; phylum Arthropoda; class Insecta; order Orthoptera; family Tettigoniidae; genus Meconema; species Meconema thalassinum. The sequence goes on along the minus strand of OX336400.1, from coordinate 95,267,639 downwards.
TTGCGTCTTACAGCAATAGATGGACCTCTGAGAATCTGTTGCCATGGTTACCGGCTTGTATTCGTTCATTAGTTTATTAAATGAAATTAGTTTTCTGGGAATATCTCAAAAACGGTTGGTTTTAGGGCCTTAAAATGTGGATTTCGGGGACCCTTCAGGGCCCCCGAGTTTTGTCTCTCACATCGAGGGGCTGAAATTGATTTTTGTCTCGTCCTTCTACTCCTATTTCAGCATGCATTTTAAGGGGGTAGGCCCCCTTTTATGAGAGGTACGGAGAAGGGTTACATCAATGATTAGTGTCGTGCCTCTGATGGATATCTGTACCAAATTTTACGTTGATACACCCAGCCGTTCTCGAGTTATAAGGGAACAAATTTGTCCACAGACAATCAAAAAACAGACAGACCAAAACATTATTTTCGCGCGCTTCTATCATAAAACAGTCTGAAACGTGTAAATAACTCAAATTTCCGTAGAAATTCAGAAAAAAAAACAGACAAATTTTCTATTTATATATACAGTATAGAGATATACTGCACCGCTCGGTGTTGACCGTGTTTTATTGCACAAATTTAGGTTATACTCGCTAACCGTCGGAGATACACGAAAAGTGATAAGAACCTTTTGGATAGAAAATTAAATGTTAAAGCTCGTGTATACCATCAAAAGTTTGCTATTTCTTAGCGTTCTCTTTTTATTTGAAATGGAAATATGAAATTTTTAAACCAAAGGGTGTAGTGACGTCACAAAAGTAGGTTTTACTCGCTAACCGTTGGAGATACACGAAAAGTGATAAGGACCTTTCGGATAGGAAATTAAATTTCAAAGCTCGTATGTGCCATCAAAAGCTTGCTATTTCCTACCGTTCTCTTTTTATTTGATATGGAAAAATGAAATTTTGAAACCAAAAGGTGTAGTGACGTCACTAAAATGGTCGCCATTTCTTAATAGTGCAAAATATCGAAATTAAAAGTATCCTATATGTAAACCTGGTATTTCAGCTACATCCATGCAACATTTCATTTAAATCGGACCAGTGGTTCTTGCGTTATTAGGTAACAGACAGACAGACAGACAGAAAGACAGACACACACCATCTCATTTTTATATATTAGTATGATTTATTTATTTATTTATTGACGTGTAACAACTTTCCGCTCGGTTACTGGATAGTGTTATGGGATTGATTTTGAAAATTGGGGACGGAAGTGGATCGGAACGATCGAGGTGGCAGTGGTGGATCAAACGGAAGTATGCACTGCCCGCACGATCGACCAAACGGAAGTGTACTAGCTGCCAGTGGTAGACAACGGAAGTATGCACTGCCCGCGCGATCGATCAAACGGAAGTGTACTAGCTGGCAGTGGTAGACAACTGAAGTATGCACTGCCCGCGCGATCGATCAAACTGAAGTGTACTAGCTGGCAGTGGTAGACAACGGAAGTATGCACTGCCCGCTCGATCGGTCAAACGGAAGTGTACTAGCTGGCAGTGGTACCATGCAAAGGCAGCGTGATTTTTGTACAATTGAAAATGTGTGTATTGGAAACAAGGCAGTGTGTGCTCTGTAGCGCGAGAATGTTATGATAATACAGTAGGCAGTGCATTTAGCAGGCACTGGTTTGACGAGCACAGTGGCAAATGTTTCACCGACTTTCATTTGTCATTGAGCAGTTTATGTAGCTTCACGTTCAAGGTTGAATATCACATAGGGTAGGAAGTGAAAATTTGAGACTAATGTTGTTGAGTGTATGATAAAATAAAGACGACAAATGACATTTAAGTAAGCGGCATTATTGTCAAACTGTGGGTGAGTAATGAAATATTAAATGCATAACAGAATGTTGTTATATGAGTGGAATAGAAGCTGTATTTTCATCATTTGTGAGACTAGGTCATTTCATGATTGTAGGAAGCCATGTTTTGATTGTTTACGACGAATTGTATGAGAGCCTTGAGAATAATGAATGTTATAGTGACTGAGGAATGTGCTCACAGTATTTGAGAGTACTGTCGACGTTGTGTGTCTCTTTGTTATTATGAATTAATAATGTAAAAGGAAGGAAGGAAGCTTGTAGTTTTGCGTGTCCATTAATCTCACGGTCATGATCCACGGTACTTCTCTTTTACGTGGAATGCGAACCACAGGACATGGCATTTCAATTCGAAAATCTCACCTGTATTGACCGGGAATCAAACCCAGTCTACGTTGGTGAGAGACTAACAGCTTGACCGCTGCGCCACAAATGTGACAGTAGCATATCTCCAATTCAATCTATACATTCATCATAGTACCAGTATGAAAACAGAGCGTAAATTAACATCTTAAGAATGTCCAAGCTGTGTAGTATACAAGTAGGATAACATGTCAGATGTTACACATCATATGCAACTACTGTAAGGCTCGTATCTTTTCTTTATTTAGCGTATGGCTTTGCAGATACAAAACTGTATGTAATTTTCCATAGAATAACAGTACTGTATACACAGTAGCATATCCTTGCAAACAATTCTTTTGAATTTCCCCTTTTTCAACAACTGACAAAGTATTCCAAGTTATGCTATTAATTTGGTTTTACACATTTTAAAGCAACAATACAAACATATATTGCTTAAATTTATATTTAACGATCATTAATTCACACAAGGGCACTCCAATAAGTATAACCTCCAACTTGAAGTTTTGGCGTCTTGCTGATTTAAATAGAGACAGTCAGTCTGAAAGACTGGACTTGATATCATTTTAAATGCTACAAATGCTGAAAAATGCTAGAAAGGCTGGAGGCTTCTCGCTTCGCTCGAAGCCAAAGACTCTTGACATGTTAGATCAGTGGTCGCCAAACCGTAGCTCGCAGGTACATTTTTGGTAGCTCGCAGGTACATTTTTGGTAGCTCGCGGGAACATTTCAGACGCAGCGTTTGAGTTGGCTAATCTGCACTACTCATCCCCCTGATTCCCACTACGCGTCCCGCGGGTCTGTCAGTCAGTGTCTGGTGTGTGATCGTCAGTGTAGGTTATTTTATTTTTCTTGTATTTTATGCATACTGCGGACTACGGACTGATCTAATTATGGCAAGTTCCATAAAGAAAAAAAAACCTTATAATGTTCATGTTGAATGGGTAACTGATTATTTTTTACCCAGTAAAGGACAATTGTGTGTGCCTTCTTTGTAATGCAAGTGTAGCAGTTGGGAAGAAAGGAAACGTCGAACGTCATTACAATACGGTTCACTCCAATATTTAAAAGGATTTTCCTCAGAATTCTTCCTTAAGGAAAGAGAAGGTAATACAACTGAAATCTCACTTAAATGCTCAACAATCGAGTTTTTTCAAGAAATTAGACATAAATTTTTCCAAAATTATTGCTCGAAATAAAAAACCTTACGAATATGATGAATTAATCAAAGAGGCATTTTTAGAAGCTGCAGATACCGTTCTTTCTTGGGTAGCTCACAGTAAGGTTTATGAGCTGTAAGGTGGCTCAGTCACTTAAAAGTTTGGCGACCACTGTGTTAGATGATCAAGAATCAATCAGAACGCTAGAAAGTTACAAGTCATCGCGGTGAAAGGAGGGAGCTGGCTGGATGATGTCACGCTCGCCGTGTCGTTGCCGTCTCGTAACGCCAGAGCTCACCAGTGAACTCAGTACACATGCACCAAGCGGTACTATGACGTCACACACCTCAGTGCATTCTCGGTACATTTCGTGACGTTGACGTAACGTAACGGCGAATCGACTAGATTATTTAAAATGATAAAAGCCAAACAGAAGCAGCTATTTAAATTGCTAAATTTCTGATGGCGTTGTTACTGGCGGTTCTTTGGTTATATTCCATGTTCATTATTTTATCTTGGCCGAGAGAGATATGTCCGGTCGCCTGTTCGCTGTTGCTCGCTTACGGGTCACGTGTAGGGTACTTTGAGGTGAAACCTACGGTCGTGAACAACAATGCAGCCCCTTATATGTCATAAATCTATGACATGGGCCCGCTGGCTTTACTTCCCCTCCCATGGAAGGGGTGTCCAGACCAAGGAGGATATATGGGTAGAGCTGCAACTTAATGCAAAATTTTGACCCCAACCTATTGCTCGACGCAAGTAGTTCCAACTGACAATATGAGATGGCGCGACGATGCACTCTCGAGCGCGATCCGTCCCCGACCTGGCCTACTCGCTCCTCTCCCCTCCCGGCCCGTACCTACCCCTCCCTTTCCACTACTCTATCCCCCACCCCTACTTTATATTCCTTTCTTTCTTTCATAGTTTAGTAATTGGTCTGATAATAGGCGATTTCTTCCCCCTGTGATATCAGCTAGAGAAGAAAACATAGGCTCTATCAGAATAGTTGTGGATGTTTCCACAAAGCACATAGCATGACATAGGCCTACCCCACAGATATGTACAAATAGAAAGAGTAGGCTACTATACTACAATATTAAAAATGAATTGTAAGACAAAATTACAGCAGCACTTATCACACACCAGTATTATTTAATTGTCAGTGCGGTACTTCCTATCAGTCGAATTAAGAAATATCACGTTTGAATTACGGGAAGCGTTGGAACAACCAGCCACCAGCTCTTACTTTGAATTATATCGATAGTATCTGATATCGTTTTCGAGCGCAGTGTATCGACTAAATTCGATGTGTGATTCAATATAATTCAATTTCTTTGTATAATATTGTTCTAAACCGATTGTATTTCTTTCTAAGCACTGCAATATGTATTTACTATTGATATATATTCAAATATTCAAATATTAATTAAATATACAACATTAACATTAACAAGAACACTCACCAATTTTCCGATTTTGCTGCCATCTATAGAAGTACAACTCAACTACATCGTCGTTTTTAACGTTGTCAGCAGGTACTACTACAAGGCAAGCTAGCGGTCCGGACATAACGTACCACGGACAAAACGTACCACTTGATTTTCTAGAATATAACGTACCACCTAGGTTGTTACCTACCTAAGAACGGTTTCCCCGTAATCCCTAAATATTTACGCTAGGACATAACGTACCACTTGATGTCAGACGGACATTCCAGTTACAGGTTCATTACCACATAAACATCAGTGGCGATCACACTGTGCGACTTTAAACATTTTGGTAATGTAACATGGAGTTGTGTACAACGAATAAGGGCGGTTTATGTGCGCACTTCGACGGATGAAGTACGAATTGTACATTGAAAGTTCAAAGAGAAAGATGAGATATGCAAGTATGATGAACGGCTTGACAGAATAATGAAGCGGTATGAAGAGAATGGAAATTAGAAATCTTGCTTGAGAGCTCTCCCATATTCGCAGAACTTGGAATGAAACTTCACATGGCGAAATTGCTATTCACTTAGAGTGAAACATACCATGACGAACTTGCAATTCGCAAAAAACAATTTAATTTTTTAAAATAAAAAAACATAGCAAGGAAAACGAAAAATGATCAGAGCTTAACCACAGATGATTTTAAACACGCCAAAATGTTTATTAACATTTTGCCAGTCCAAAGCCTGGATAAAGTGTGATGGGAATCTCAAAACTTATCATATTTTATATTAGTTTATGTTATTGCCCACGTATTTATTACCAGGATTAATTGAGCAATATCGAGCAAGTGGCCGTGTGGTTAGGATTTCATGCACCCTAAATACTTTCCACTCTTTCAAGTGGTACGTTATGTCCTCTCCTAAATATTTTAAGATCATTAGCTGACTCTTCGCAGGTGATCAGCCGGGCATGTGGTACGTTATGTCCTATAACCGATGGAAGGTATACTGAAGGATTTTAACGCTCTAAAAAATCTGACGATTTCGGTCGAGTTTGAACCTGCGATCTTGGGCATAGCAGTTCAACATGCTACCGACTACGCCATCGAAGCCGGTATATACCTAGGTATAGGGGCGCCCGGTGCCTTGGGGTCTACCTGAGACTTGTCACTTAGTGACATCGGACAAGAGTGTTAACTCGCAAAGATTGATCGCCACTGTAGTGGAAAATGCTACACATCAAAGCGGTCTCATCAGGAGGAAAAATATTTAGAGTTATTAGTAACTAGCAGTAGTACCCGGCTTCGCCCAGTGGAATGATGATAATATTTCAGTCTCCTTAACACTCAACGTCATTTATGAAGATGATACTGACGACGACTGCTATTGAACGGGTATAATAAACTTACACTCTAATAGAAATACATATTTTTAAATTACCGGCGAGTAAGACTGTGGTGTTGCCTAGTAGTATAATGGGCGTAACATCTAGGTCATTTTCCCTTTTGATGAGGATGACAATGAAGACTACTACTACTGAACGGGTATATTAAACTTAAAACTAATGGAAATACACATTTTATAAATCGCAGGCAATGAAGACTGTGGTGTTGCTTAGTAGTACTGTATAATGGACGTAACATCTAGGTCATTTGCCCTTTTGATGAGGATGATAATGAAGACGACTACTACTGAACGGGTATATCAACCTTACAAATTAATGCAAATGCATATTTTTTAAATCACAGGCTAGGTAGACTCTGGTGTTGTTTAGTAGTATGATGGACGTAACATCTAGGTCATTTGCCCTTTTGATGAGGATGACAATGAAGACTACTACTACTGAACGGGTATATTAAACTTACAAACTAATGGAAATACACATTTTATAAATCACAGGCAATGAAGACTGTGGTGTTGCTTAGTAGTACTGTATAATGGACGTAACATCTAGGTCATTTGCCCTTTTGATGAGGATGATAATGAAGACGACTACTACTGAACGGGTATATCAACCTTACAAATTAATGCAAATGCATATTTTTTAAATCACAGGCTAGGTAGACTCTGGTGTTGTTTAGTAGTATGATGGACGTAACATCTAGGTCATTTGCCCTTTTGATGAGGATGATAATGAAGACGACTACTACTGAACGGGTATATCAAACTTACAAACTAATGGAAATACACATTTTAAAATCACAGGCCATGAAGACTGTGGTGTTACTTAGTAGTATAATGGACGTAACATTTAGGCCATTTGGCCTTTTGATGAGGATGATAATGAAAACTACTCTTGAATTGACACGACAAACTTACAAACTACCGTGATAGAAAGAAATATTTCAAAATTCACAGGCGATGAAGACTTATTGTGTGTGGTGATTAGTGGTATAATGGGCGTAACATCTAGGTCATTTGCCCTTATGATAATAATAAGGTAATGAAAAATGACTACTAAACGAACATGATGTAATTTTAAATCTGATATAGGCAATTTAGATTTCTACCTTCGATGTCTTCCAAAGTCTGAACGTTATTTTCTGGCTTAGGCCTATACTCGATGCGTGTAGTAAAAGAGCTTATCGAGTACTGCCCGGGTCCAAGCTGCATGAATCGCAGATGATGACGATATATGATGACAGACGTTCGGGGGGTTCCCGGTCCTATTCACATTGACCGGTGAATCACTCATTCTTTCGTAACACTACAGTGGTTTGAGCAACGACCCTGTATGAACATCAGCATAGTCAGCAATACCAGGTAACACGGCGGGGTCTGGACATTCCTCTCATGTCAACTCGCGATGAATCAGCAAGCTATTCTCACACCTGGCCCCCTCTTCCCCCCTCCACCCACCAGGGTCTCTCAACTTGTGGGACGTGGGTTTGCGACCACGGGACCCCAACTGAGTCCGGCATTGCTTCTACTTACTGGTGCCGGGCTCCTTTCAGTTCTCTTTCCTGTCAGCCTCCCTTGGTCAAACTCTTGTTCTCTTCCGACCCCGATGGTATCAGGGTATCCGAGGCCTAGCGACTCTTTCACTTTCCCGCCTTAATTGGCCCTTGTCTAATCATTCCTGATAGCCTCATTCTTCGAGGTGTCAGCCTTCTTTTTCTTTTCTTAATATCTCATGTCTTCTGCTCAAGACCCTCAAGGAGGCAGGGTGTGGGTAGCCCCACCACTTCTGGTGCACCCTGGATAGTGCTACATCCTCAAGGGCTCATGGCTGGTGAGTTCGGGAGATGGCAACCCTGAGGGTTTCCTGAGCGGGTCCGGTTTTACCCCTTTTTTCCATTGCCTTTGGGATGGACCCTGTCCTCTTTCCGGGAATGGAGTGGTCTGTCCGCAATTTCAAGCAGACAATGTTACTCGCAGGGTACCAAAGGGTAAGTATACAAATTTTGGTTCTGAACGGTGAAACGGTGTAGATTTGTGCCAAAGGGCCTAAATGCAGGGAATGGGGTGAACTGTCCGCAATTTCAAGTGGACAGGGTTACCCGCAGGGTTCGAAAGGGTAAGTATACAAATTTTGGTCGGGATCGGTGGAACGATATAGATTTTTGCCAAAGGGCCTAAATGCAGGAAATGGGGTGGTCTGTCCGAAATTTTAGGTGGACAGTAATATATTCACAGAGTTACAAAGGGTAAGTATACACATTTTGGTTCAGATCGGTGAAACAGTGTAGATTTTAGCCAAAGGGCCTAAATGCAGGGAATGGAGTGGTCTGTCCGCAATTTCAAGCAAACAGTGTTACTCGCAGGGTACCAAAGGGTAAGTATACAAATTTTGGTTCTGATCGGTGAAACGGTGTAGATTTGGGTCTAAGGGCCTAAATACAGAGAATGGGGTGGTCTGTCCGAAATTTTAAGTGGACAGGGTTATCCGCAGGGTTGCAAAGGGTAAGTATACAAATTTTGGTTCGGATCGGTCAAACGGTGTAGATGTTTGCCAAAGGGCCTAAATGCAGGAAATAGGGTGGTCTGTCAGAAATTTTAAGTGGACAGTGTTATTCACAGGGTTACATAGGGTAAGTATACAAATTTTGGTTGAGATCGGTGAAACGGTGTAGATTTGGGCCAAAGGGCCTAAATGCAGGGAATGGGGTGGTCTGTCGGAAATTTCAAGTGGACAGGGTTACCCGCAGGGTTCCGAAGGGTAAGTATACACATTTTGGTTCAGATCGGTGAAACAGTGTGGATTTGTATACATAACAGACAGACAGACAGACAGACTGACAGACAGACAGACAGACAAACATTGAGCTTTATATATATAGATAGTCCCACAGTATTTGTAGTCTACTTGTTCATTCTCGGCTACATGTAGTTTGCTGTGCAAAAAGTAAAATTTAAATAAATACAATGGAAAGTTATGCCGAAATCACGTTTTCTTGTGGGACACTACCACAACATTTTGGATAATAGTTTAAACAGTTTCATCATACCAATGAAATACAATTTTGGACAATACAGTAGATGCAATTACTGCAGGCCTCCTTTCGTGGTTTACATAATGCCATGTAGTAGCATTTCTTCTGTCCACCTCATTGCGTAGTGGCTAGCGTTCTTGGCTGTCACCGCATAGGCCCGAGTTCGATTTCCGGCTTTGCCGAGACATTTTAATTCTGGTGTGAGGGCTGGTCCACCTCCTTGCCCAATCCTATCCCCAAATTTACAAATACACTAGTACAGCCATCAAAATAACACAGGTTATCACACAAATTATACACACACACTCAAATACACGGGACTATACGACTACGATGTCGCAGCCCTAAAAATAAGCAACAACAACAATACATTCAATTTCACTAATGTGAAAATCTTTGTGTTTGGATATCAAGGCAACTTCCCTGCCAAATCTGTGCAGCGGGAGTGCAGAGTTCCCAGGCGTTAATAATGTTAGCCAAGGGACGAATATGCGAATGGCTTACTGTGACTGCCGGATATACAGTATTTAGTAAAATATTTAAATAGAAATAACACAGTTATTCCCATCAGCTACCCCAATGGCGCCTCTGTATCCACTGGTTGTAGCTCTTTTGTTGATTGAAACAAAACTGACCTAACATTCTTAATTTTTGCATCATACACCTCGCAAGATAATAGCATGCAATTTGATTAGAACCTTGGACTTAACCTTCACTGGGTGTGACCAAAGCCCCCTGTGTATATAAGATCAAGCGTGTTACACTCTGGTATCACAACTTCTGCATCTGTCACAGAAGCCACTCAACTCAACTCACTCAACATGAAGGTTCTGGTAAGTTCTGACAGATCATGGTTCTAATAACTATATCTGTTTTACATGTGCCGCAACGAACAGATAAAAACCTGATTTACCACATTCCCCGGAATAAATGACTATTAACCATAGCAATATCATGCTATTTTTAAAACCATGGTCTACCAACGGGGGGTATTTTTCTTTTGGTGGGCACGGAAACCTCCACGTTGGTAGTTCATGTGCCTCGTCATACTGCGCACTGTGGTAATTATTTTCTTTTTGTTTTGGTTTCCATCAACAGAGTGCACCGTTAAAATGTTGGATTCCAACCCCCTGGCGGGGGGATGGGGGGTTGTGACAACCTGACTAAATTCTTTTTGTGTGATTGGCATTATCCTCTATTCAACATATCTTGTATTTTGAACCTTAAATGAACATTAAATTTCAAAAATAGAATTTAATTTAACAACAGTTGCAAACTAAAAAAAAGGGACAGTCAGTCTTAAAGACTAGACTTTGTATCATTTTAAATGCTACAAATGCTGAAAAATGCTAGAAAGGCTGGAGGCTTCTCGCTACGCTCGAAGCCAAAGACTCTTGACATGCTAGAAAATTATCTGCATAATACTTATCTTGCTTATCTTGTTTCAAATTACTCGTGAACGGCAAGTGCAAACCAAGAGCAGAGCAAGGTCTAGCGCACGGGATGCCGCACGTTCACTAGAGCACGCGAGGACGTGCCCCTTCCATCCAGTCTAAAAACATTTATAGTGGGCGATGTATTAAAGATTGAGATATGCTCTCGCGGAGTTTTTTGTAGAACTTTTCATGCTGACCAATTCTTACACTCATAGTATATGGATAGGCTATGTTTAACTGAATGTCCAGCGTAAGCTTAAGAAGCGCACGGACGCCAAGCTGTTTTCGACTTTTTCACTGAAATCGTTACTGCTTGGCTTCCTTTGATCACAGATAAATTATTTTCAACAAAATCTTTCTTCGAGATATCCCTTACAGAATGGTGAAAACCGCATCAAAATCCATTCAGTGGTTCTCGAGATTACCCGTGACATCCAAGAATCGGGGATTTTTGTCTTAAACTAACGAAGTAGAGATTGTCGGGGAACACATGCACCAAACTGTACTACGACGTCACACACCTCAGTGCATCTGGGTACATTTCGTCCCGTCACCGTAACGTAACGCCAGACCCCAGCGTAAAAACGAAGTCGACAAGATCATTTAAAATGATAAAAATCATGGATGAACAAGTTCATGGTTGGTTGGTTGGTTCCTTAGTTTAAGGGATGCGACAACGTGGTCATGTAGCCCCGAGTACTTTGGGTCTGTGTAGAATCTGTCTGATATCCGGTGTTAATTGTGATGACTGTTTTAGTGTGTGTTATCTGTTTTTAATTCAAGTAAGGACTGCAGACATTGAATTTCAAGTAGTTCCTACTTTCGCTACCAAACGCCACCGTAAACGACTACTAGTTCATAACTTGGCTACTGAACGCCACATCAGGCGGCTCCTGGCGACGAACGTAGGAACCTAATTAGAGCGTTGTTTAACCTATAATTAATTTAGCTTCGCACGGGTGTAATTTGTGGAAGGTTCTTTAACATGCCATAAATCTATGACATGGGACCGCCGGCTTTACTTCACCTCCGAACAAAGGCATACTGAGAGATTTTAACGCTCTTAAAAAATCCTACGACTTCGGCTTGATTTGAACCCGCGATCTTGGGCATAGCAGCTTAGCATGCTATCAACTACGCCACCGAAGCCGCCAAACAAGTTCAGAAAGTAAATTATTTACTGATCACTGTCTTCGCCATTTTCAAGACATACGACTGTTATTTACTGTGTTTTCCGCATGTGTACCTCTTGTAACCAGAACAAATTATGGCGGTTTCTGTTAACTTTTTTTTATACTTTTACCCTCTGGAATGACATTCCTTGGTGCATAGTTGGCAACGTCCTTTTCCGCTGCCAGCTCATACACTAACAATGTAGTCGGTAAACAGGCCAGGAGCGCTTAATCAAGTTGGAATGCTACATATAATAGAGCACTCTGTTGATGGAAACCGAAACAAAAAGAAAAGAATTACCACAGGGCGCAGTATGACGAGGCACACGAACTACCAACGTAGAGGTGGGGGGTGTTCCGTGCCCACCAATAGAAAATTGTTAATATCTTATACAAGAATTAAAATTAAAAACAAGATGTTCAGCAAAGAACATATAGCCTACTTTCTCCTAAATGTATGGGTATCTTTATGACTCTTTGTCCTCATCCCTAAAACAATCACTCCAACCACAATGTATTGTTTGTTTTCTTTTATATTGATAATAAGCCAGTAAGTGTCAAGATCAATATTATATACTTTATGATGATTGAATAACAAAACTACTAACTTATTGTAATGCATTCACGTCCGTTAATCTCTATATTAAGCCAGCCTGCAAAATTAAGAATCTTCCGCCCCAATCACAGTAGTGGTGCTGCGACCTATCAGTGAATTAATCTTTATCTTGTACGCCTATGCACTGCCATCGTAATGTACTACGATGGCAGTGTTCTATGGGTGTTGAATGAGTAGGCAGTTTAAAGTAGCCAAGAGGGAGGCGATCCAGCTGGCAGTGTTTAAAGGTATTCGGAGCGCGATCGTGGCTAATAGTTGAACTACCAGTATTACAAAATTGCCATACTTCAGGAGGCCAGCTCAGGCATTTACACAGCGTTATGTTTGGAACAATATTACCCACATAACCCACAAGAGGACAGCACCGTACAGAGGCATTAAGAAGGCTGTGGTTAATGACAACGTGTATCTAGTTCTTCTATTCACCTTTTCTAATGTCTTCTGTTTATGTGCGATGCTGGGACTGTGATTTTATTAATATACGAGTGTATACTTTATCCTCTCCTTTGAGCTAAATGACATTTTATTCAGTATCTGTGGGAAGAGCTCGTGCACATCATTTGTAAAAGAATTCAAGAAAAAAACCTAACAGTAGCAGTACTCGATCCCCAGTCAACTGCGTGTCAGACTAACATGCTAGCCCAGAGCTAACCGTATCCATGACGTCAGTTGTTCTTAACTGACATATTAGATACAAACTGTTGGCAAATAATGACTTTAAATAAACGATTTCTTCACTGCAGTACATCTTCATTAAAGATCATTTCATACAAAGTTTATATTATTGTATCAGTACGGTATATCACATACAACATACTAAAACTACTGAAATATAAGACAGGCACATGAGGACAGCTGCCATCTTGTCGTGTGACACAAACAGCTCAGCTCTTTTAAGCCACTCGTACTGTATAATATTATAATATTAAATTATAATAAATAACGGATCACGACCTTCAGGATAGCTTAAACCCCCCTAGGCTCGATAATCGGAATTGGTGGGTCTTAAGCTATTTATTAAAATGGTTGCATAATTCACACGGCCACCATCCTGAAATGGCATGGCCGATGACCTTGAAGTTTGGGTGAAAGACGCGTCCTATATAAAGGTATGTTGTCACCAAATTTGGTAGAGATCGGATGATTAGTTTAGCCGTAATTTGATTTTACGTTTTGAACATTTGAGTGGCCGCCATTCTGTTTTGGTAAAGATGGCGGCGATATAAAGTATGACACTGAGGTGTACATTACTAGTGCTACCTCTGTACCAAATTTCGTTCAATTCGGTTTCACCGTGTTCGAATTGATAGGGGGGGACAGACATTCAGAGTACACACACTCACACACACACAGACACACACACACACACACACAGACTCACACACACACATACACACACACACACACACACAGACTCACACACACACATACACACACACAGACAGACACACTTTTTTCGCCCTGTGTTGATCTCATAAGTCTACTTTCATTTTTTGCAAAAATCGAAAGTAGGCTAATAAATAAATGGGTGGTTAGGTAACTGGATTCAAAATAGACAATATTTATTTATTTATTTATTTATTTATTTATTTATTTATCGTATGGCTCTTAGTGCCGGGAGTGTCTGAGGACATGTTCGGCCCGCCATAGGCTGTAACTGCTTCAAGCGGACACCCATAGGGTGAGCTACAAGTACCGTTCAATTTCAAGTAGTTCCAACTTTCGCTACCAGATATCACTGACACTTAGTGGTGAACGTTGGAACTTTGATAGAGCGTTACACCGAAATCGAACCTAGAAATGTAGCTTCACACAAGTTTAGTTAGTGGAAGGATCTTTTACATGCCATAAATCAATGACATGGGACCGCCGGCTTTACTTCCCTTCCGAAGGAAGGCATACTGAAGGATTTTAACGCTCTTAAAAAGTCCAACGACTTCGGCCCGGTTTGAACCCGCGATCTTTGGTACAGCAGTTAAGCATGCTATCAACTACGCCACCGAAGCCGCAAAAATAGACAGTAACTTTGTGAACCACTAAGCGTAGAAATGGAATAAAATCAATAAATAACCCCCAGCACTAAGGTCCATGAAGTGCTTAGGCCTATCAAGCGACCGCTGCCCAGCCAATTGGCCTGCAGATATTGGGGTGACGCGTGATCAGCGCATCGGGTCCCCTCGGCCGTTATTCTTGGTTTTGGTGATCGGGGCGCTGCCTCACTGTCAGACAGCTACTCAATTGTCCTCGTGGGAATCGAACCAAGGGACTCCGGGTGAGAGGCCGGCACGCTACCCCCAACACCACGGGGCCGGCCGTAGAAATGGAATACCAGGAATGTCTACCCCTTATTATTATTCCCGTTTGCCAACGGGGTCGGGGATGAGATGCGATGGAAGTCTTTGTGGCGTTGGTTTTTTCGGCCGGATGCCCTTCCTGACGCCAACCTCCCGAGAGGAGTTAATGAGAGATGAAATGAATGATGGTGAATGAAACTGGGCAAGGATGTGGAAGGAAGCGGCCGTGGCCTGTCAGTAGGTACCATCCCAGCATTTGCCTGGTGTTGAAATTGGGAAACCACGGAAAACCATTTCAAGGACGGCCGACGGTGGGGCTCGAACCCACGCGTCTACCGAGTCAGCAGAGAGCTTGGCCCCATGACCTAACGCTGCGCTTTAGCCAGCGTAGCCCCAGCTGTAGGTAAAAGGAATACCATGAATAAACCGTAACAAAATGGAACTGGTGGGCACGGAGTCCCCCCCGTTGGTATTTCTAGGGTTACGTTAATTGGGACAATTAGTTCTGTAAGGAACTAGAGTCCGGCTCTATGGCTAAGCTAAGCTTTGGCCGAAAGGGTTCCAGGTTTGATTCCTGGTCGAGTTGAGGGTTTTTTAAAATTCTACATTTGATTATCCCGGTTCGGGGACTGGATATTTATGACTAGGGCTCGGATTCGAGCATATTTACATATTTTTTTCCTGAATAGTACACATTGAAAGAAGCCTTTCGGTGGTATTTTCACCTCTCTGGGACCAATAGAATTGAAATTTATCGAGCACATAAATGCATAAAACCGCGGTTTTCAGAATAGAAGCATATAAATGCATATTCTTGTGGTTTTCGTCTAAATAGTGTGTTTTCCTTCGAATTTCCTCCTGAATTCGGGCCCTGACCATCCTTAAGGTTCGAAAACAGAAATAATTATCGAAAAGCCTATCTGGTGCGAATAATAGAACCGCAGGTTTTAAAGTTTTAGTGAGGTCGTTCTTGTCATTGAAACTTTTATTGACTGATTTAAGAAAATCATTCAAAACTGAAAACATAGAAAAAATTCTTGTTGTACAGACAATGCAGATCTACTTCATTGACTCGCCTAATTCAGAACATTTTTTAAATGAACTTTTAAACTGTAACTTTTATAAGAATTCTTCTCTTATATATACTTGAAAAACTTGAATGCGATTATATTGCAGTCTATCATACATACAATTAGAAAATAAAGCTCGTATATAAAGGTATGTTATTGGTTTTTTCGTTTCACTTTTCTTTCTATAGTTATTAACGGTGTTTTTCGAACATATTCTGCATATTTAACCACATATAATGTTTTTTTTCGAGCATATAATGGGTTTTTCGAGCATATCTATCCTATCGAGCATAAAACACATGGATTTCGAGCATATCTGGAGATTTTATCGAGCATATCGATGCGAGCCCTATTTATGACGTATGCATAAATGAAATTATGAAAGTAAACATAAATAGTAAAGCGATATAAGTAAAGTAAAGGCTATTTTCCCTGAAATATACGATTAAACCAAAGCTACCTATTTAAAACAATAGAGCATTACAGTAGGTTTGAAATTTGTTTCCTTGTTTGAATTGCGGGTCGATAATCTAGATGTTGTGCCCCTTAAATCTACGAAACAGCCTCCGTGGATTAGGCTGCAGCACGCCGGCCTCTCACCGCTGGGTTCGTGGTTCAAATCCCGATCACACCATGTGAGATCTGTGCTGGACAAAACGGAGGCAGGCAGGTTTTTCTCCGCGTACTCCGTTTTTTCCTGTCAAAATTTCATTCCAGCAACACTCTCCACTATCATTTCATTTCATCTGTCATCCATTTAATCATTGCATCAGTGAAGTGTGACAGGCTTTGGCAGCCAGCACAGTTGATATCCTCGCCGCTAGATGGGGGCTTCATTCATTGCATCCCTGACCCGGTTGTTTGACTGGAGGCAGGCTGTGGATTTTCATTAATTTCATTTCACCATTATCTACGACAAGTTGGTGACACTGGTATTTACGTATTTCTAAAAATATACCTGAAATATTGGGCTTAATAGAGCACTACAGTATGTTTGTAATAGTTTCCTTGCATGAATTCAGGGTCGATAACCTAGATGTTGGGCCCCTTAAATCAATAATTATTATCATACATGAAACTTAAGTGTTCAAATGCCCAAGACGAGGTATTATTAGTTTGTAGGATTGCTGTCTCTGAAAATGTGTAAAATTGTATATAGAACTTTTACTAGATACACTTATACTGTATATAAAATTTGGTAGAAATCGTTTTGAATGCTACGGAAGTTGAGAGAAGGAAGGAAGGAAGGAAGGAAGGAAGGAAGGAAGGAAGGCAAGAAGGAAGTTTGTAGGTTTACGTGACCGTTATTCCACGTTTTCCAGGCCGGGGCGCTGTCAGACAGCTACTCAATTGTCCTCACAACGCTGAGTGTATCCCGTTCAAACCCACACGCCAGTTTATCAAGTCCCTGACGGAGCCGGAAATAATTTAATATATGAAACAATATACTGTAATTGGAAACAAATCAATCGATAAAATAAAATGGAACATAATAAATTATTAAAAGTATCACACACACTTCAGAGAGTGGGACCTAAGTGCGATTGTACTTGTTGCCATGGTAACTTGGTGTCGAAAACCTGTCATCGCTAGTTCCAGAGAGACCCCAGTCCAAAAACATATCCATGTTAACAAACAGCACGTAACTAAGAGCTTGTGTTCTTATAGCAATGTATAGATGACGTTACTGACCTAGTATGCATAGATGATCAAACAACACGTAACTAAGAGCTTTAGTTCTTATAGCAACGTATAAGCAAAGGAAGTCGCCTCCGCAGCGTAGCGGTCAGCATGGTTAGCTGCCGCCCCGGAGGTCCTGGGTTCGATTCCCGGCCCTGCCACGAAATTTGAAAAATGGTATGAGGACTGGAACGGGGTCTACTCAGCCTCGGGTGGTCCAAATAAGTAGAGGGGGGTTCGATTCCCCCTGAGCCATCCTCGAAGTGGTTTTCCGTGGTTTCCCATTTCGTCTTCGGGCAAATGCCAGGATGGTACTTACTGTAAGGCCATGGCTGCCTCCTTGCCTCTTCATAGCCAATCCATCCCAGTCTTCCCTCCCTTCCCATCCCTCATGAGGGCCCTGTTCGCTTTGCAGGTGAGGCCGCCTGGGCGAAGTGCTGATCACACCTCCCCAGTTGTAGCCTCCCTAACCAGATGTTCCAAGCTCCAGGACACTGCCCGTAGAGGCGGTAGTGGTTAGTTCCCTCGCTGAGTCCGTGGGAACCACCAACCTAGAGGGTAAATCGACTTAATAAACAAAATAATAAGCAAAGGAAGCTTTTAGTTTTACGTGACGGTTAATTATGCGATCATGAGCCACAGGATATGGAATTTCACTTCGAAAATCTCACATGCAATGACCGGGAATCGAACCTGGTCCACCTTGGTGTGAGGCCAACAGCTTGACCGCTGGGCCACCACGCCCCCAAGCAACGTATAGATGACGTTACTGAATTAGTATACCTATATGATCAAACACCACGTAACTAAGAGCTTGTGTTCTTTTAGCAACGTATAGATTATGCTTCCGACCTAGTATAAGATGAACAAACAACACGTGGCTAAGAGCTTGCGTTCTTATGGCAACGTATATTTCTTGGTACTAACCAAGTAAGCATAGATGAACCAACAACCCTTATCTAAGAGTTTGCGTTTTCATAGCAACGTGTAGATGACGCTGGTTGGTTGGTTCTTAAGTTTAGGGGCTGCGACAACGCGGTCATGTAGCCCCGTGTACTTTGGGTGTGTGTAGAATCTGTCTGATAACCGGTGTTAATTGTGATGACTGTATTAGTGTGTGTTATCTGTTTTTTAATTTAAGTACAGACTAGAACTTAGAAATTTTCAAATAGTTCCTACTTTTGCCGCCAAGCGCCACCGTCAATGACTACTAGGCCAAGTTAAGAACTTAGCTACTAGACGCCACCGCAGTCGATTCTTGGCAACGAACGTAGAAACCTATGAACGTTGTTTTCATTCTTAACCAATCCAATTTAGCTTCACACAGGTGCAGTTAGTGGAAGGTTCTTTAACATGCCATAAATCTATGACATGGGACCGCCAGCTTTACTTCCCCTCCGAAGGAAGGCATACTGAGGGATTTTTAACGCTCTTAAAAATCCGACGGCTACTGATCTAGTGAGCTGACGTGCACTTGTTTCCATGGTAACTAGATGTCGGAGATTTGTTCCAGCTCAGAGATATACTCATTTTAATAATAATGATAATAATAATAACCATAGACCTAATATAATTATTGTACTGTATTTGAGATGGTTCCCATGTTAGGATTATGCGTGGTAAACTTTAATAATCTGATTTGTTTTTTCTTGTTTCAGATTGTCTTCTTGCTAGTGGCCCTGGTCGCCGTGTCGGCCTATCCTCAGGTGATCCTGTCCTCCCCAGGAGTTATCGGCACCACTGTTATCGGTGCTCCCGGTGTAATCTCTACCCACAGACTCGTGGCTGCTCCAGGTCTCGTCAGAAGTGGCGTCGTTGTCGGAGGAGTCCCCAGCGTCCTCGTCGGTTGATCTTCTTCTCACTCTCTTCTGTTATTCTATGCTTCAATAAATCTATATTTTTAGTACAAACTATTTCTCTATTTTAACAAATGTATAACCTTCTCTCACCAATTAAACGTTTAAATTATACGCCAAATCAATACATAAACAAATATATATGTATCACTTTCATATGCTGGCTAATTATGTTTCGTTTATTTATATAATTTTTTTCTGACATGTTTTATTTTCTTATCTGTTAGGTTTTTTCATGTCATCGTAATACTGGTTGGCACCTATTGAAAATTGTTAATAAACTCCGTATTGGAGAGGATTCAACTTATTTAACTCAAGCGCCGAACTGAATTATTTTATTGATTTTCTAAATTATTTTGTGTATATTTTAATAATTTTTTTAAAGCTTAACATTTTTACACTCACCGTTAATAGTTCTTATTTTCTAACTACTTTTTAAAAATTATTGTTAAAAGACCAATCGTATATTTATTTAATTAATACTACATTTGTAAGGATATCCATTTTTTATTACTATATTTTATTACAATTATTATCATTAATTTTTCATTTTAATTTAGATTTAAGGCACATATGCTATTTTTGTTTTTAATTCTTAATTGATTTTCTTTTTAGGCTGAGGATGACCCCATTGTGGGTCGAAACATGTACTAATATATAAAATATATATTAGTTTATGTATTGATTTGGCGTATAATTTAAACGTTTAATTCTAGCATCAATACGGATATTTAAAAACATTTTATTTCAATGGGAAATGTGTTTGCATTCTCTCACCAACCCGTACTGTAGCGGTTAAATGTATTAAATGTTATATTTGGGGTAGTGGCTAGCATTCTTGGTGGTCTTACCCTAGGCCCGGGTTGGATTTTTGGCTCTGCAACAAATTATATCAGCCCATAATCTGAGGTCTGGAAAGGAGTACATTTAGCCTAATGAAGCAAAACTAAAAAGAGGAGGTTTCGATTCCCAACTTAGCCATCTTGGAAGTGGTTTTTCGTGGTTTCTAACCTCTACTTCAGACAAGGCCACTTAAGGCCACGGCCGTCTTATTCAATTACAAATGACAAATATACTAGAACATTATACAACGAGCCTATAATGGCTATAATTAAGACACGAGTATTTTTTATAAAACAAGCGTATGCGAGTTTTATAATTTCCATATGAGTGTCTTAATTACCATTATAAGCGAGTTTCATACGACTGTTTATGTTCGACGATAATTATAACTTTATTATATGTTTTAACATAAATATTCATAAATATCTGTTGAGATTGTCACTAGAATTTTGTGATCGGGTGCTGCGCAGGGTAGGATATCTCTGATTTCCAAGCTCTCTGACCGACCGACGCATGCGCTCTGTGTGTTTCAATGCCATATGTGCAGATTGAGATCAGTATTCAGTAAAAATGTCACCGAAATCGTTTGAAAATAACCCGCTGTGTAGAAATTGGATTTGGGGATATTAAGGTATAGTGTCTCATATTCACCAGTTTATTTACGCGAACATATGGACGGTGCACTTTCGGTAATTTATATAGACATGTTGGATTTTGAACGCATGCGCGAAGGTATCCTTATCTAATTGGTCAAACAACTGTTTCTTGAGCTGTGATTGGTGGGAGAAACTGTTTCATAATGAACAAGTAGTTCCGTGAAGAACTATACAGCCTATTTTCATATATCCTGCTCATGTTAATTGCCTCTATCAACATACAAAATTTCAGTTTAATTGCTGTAACAGATTCGTAGATATTGAGAACCGTCTAAATATTTCAGATGGTCGCCAGGTTGGATTTTTATTTTTGTAATATTACATTAAGATTATTGTGTACGTGTGGTATTCAAACTTCAATCGCATGATTAGACAACAAGAAGTAAAAACGAGATTTTAAAATTACGCACAGCAGCCATCTTGTGATAATGCAAACCATTGAAATAAATTAGATGCCAGTGGATCAACATTTGTATAAGCATTTAACGTGCAACGTTTCACGGCACTCGGATAGTTAATTCGCGAGAAATGTCCTTTTAAATATTTATACTTCGCGTTGCCGCCATGTTCGATTTGTGCTCACCAGGTTCCTGAAAGTCCTATAGGTGAACATATGTTCATAGTCTCTATGAACATAAAAAAATTCAGTTTAGTTGCTGTAAAAGATTCATAGATATTGAGAACCGTCTAAATATTTCGGGAGCTCACCATTTAGGAGTGTTATGTGTTTAGGCCATAGAGTTATGTACCATTCAAGAACAATTATTGCCTAGGTTCATTATTCAAACTTTCACTTCGATCGCATGATTACGACACAAGAAATTAAAACTTAATTTTAAAATTTCGCACAGCCGCCATCTTGAGGCTATGTAAGCAATTGAATTAAATTAGATGGCAGTGCATTACAATCTGCAAAATCAATTACTGTACCACATTTCACTGCGCTCAGAGAGTTAAATCACGAGAAAAGTCTATTAAAATATTTTAATTTCGCTTGGTCGCCATGTTCGTTTCGTACGTTACAGGTTTATGAAATATACATAGGTATACCTGTATCAGTACCCTCTGTCACCGTACAAAATTGCAGGGTGATATCTGCAATAGTTTCGGAGATATAGAATGTCAGTGAAATATTTCGCACCGACGCCATTTTGAGGTTATGTAAACAATTGAACTAAATTAGACTCCAGTGCATTACAATGTGTATAAACATTTGCTGTACCAAGTTTCATTACATTTAGATAGTTAAATCGCGAGAAAAGTCTATTTAAATGTCTCAACTTCGCTTGGCCGCCATGTTGGTTTTGTAGTCACCAGGTTTTTGAAAGTCTCATAGGTGAACTTCTAGTAGTGCCCTTTATCATCGTACACAATTTCAGGGCGATATCGGTAATAGTTTCGGAGATATTGAATGCTAGTGAAGTATTTCGCACAGCCGCCATGTTGGATTGGAGAGACGTAACAAAATTTGAAGGGCACGGTCGAGGTCGCCGGGAATAGTGCTATGAACTTACCGAGTTTCAATGAAATCGCTCCAGCCGTTTCGATTTTATTAGGGGGAGACACACACACGAATCACACACACACACACACACACACACACGGACAAAAGGTGATCTCATAAGCCTATTTTTTCAAAATTGAAAATAGGCTAAAAATAGTGTTGGTTGGTTGGTTCTTAAGTTTAGGGGCTGCGACAACGCGGTCATGTAGCCCCGTGTACTTTGGGTGTGTGTAGAATCTGTCTGATAACCGGTGTTAATTGTGATGACTGTATTAGTGTGTGTTATCTGTTTTTTAATTTAAGTACTGCAACTTAGAATTTTTCAAATAGTTCCTACTTTTGCCGCCAAGCGCCATCGTCAACGACTACTAGGCCAAGTTCAGAACTTTAGCTACTAGACGCCACCGCAGTCGGCTCTTGGCAACGAACGTAGAAACCTAAGAGCGTTGTTTACATTCCTAACCTATCCAATTTAGCTTCACACAGGTGCAATTAGTGGAAGGTTCTTTAACATGCCATAAATCTATGACATGGGACCGCCGGCTTTACTTCCCCTCCGAAGGAAGGCATACTGAGGGATTTTTAACGCTCTTAAAAAATCCGACGGCTTTGGCCGGGTTTGAACCCGCTATCTTGTGCATAGAAGCTCAGTATGCTACCAACTACGCCACCGTAGCCGCCGAAAAATAGTGTTATAATGACCATCATTCAGACACATAATTGTCAGGTTCGAACATAAACATTAATACAGCTGTCACAATAACACTGGTTAGAAGACTAAAAGTAGGTTGGCTCAGTGAAGAAAAACATTTCTGCAGAAATGGAATCTGTTAACAACGAATGTAGATTTAGGTAAGAGGAAGCCATTTTTGAAAGCCTATGTAAGGAGCGTAGCGCTATATGGAAGTGAAACTTGGACTGTTGGCGCAGCAGGAAAGAGGAAACCAGTAGCATTTGAAATGTGGTGTTACAGGAGAATGATGAAGCTCGGGTAGGTAGATAGAGTAACAAATGAAAGAGTATTAAGACGATTGGAAGAGGAGAGATGGGTTGGTAGGATACATACTAAGACTCTCAGGAATAGCAAACTTAGATATGCAAGGAAGGGTAGAGGGCAAAAACTGGAGTATGTTGTGAAGATGGCCTTGGATGTGAGGTGGAGTAACTATGTAGAGATGCAACGATTAGCTCAGGCGCTGCATCAAACCAGTCAAAAGACTGAAGACCCAAACAACGGGCTTGAACATCGTGGTTATTTAGCCCAGTGTACTTGGGTGTGAATAGAATATGTCTGATAACCTGTTTTATTGTGGTATTGTATAGTGGTGTTTATTTGTAATTCAGGTTAGGATTAGGCAGAAGGCGACCTGGGCCTTAATTTAGGTGTAGAAGTAGGAAACCACGGAAATACACTTCCAGGATGGCTGAGTTAGGAATCGAACCCGCTTCTTCTCAATTTTGCCTCACGAGGCTGGGTGTACCCCTTTCCAGCCCTCAGACCAGAATTAACATTTCTTGGCAGAACCGGGAATGGAACACGGGTCTCCGCAACGAGGTGGTGACGACTTGAGTGAGCATGGGTTTTTGGACGCTAATGAAAACGGATGTCATCTCCATTGCGTAGCGGTCAGCGTGATTAGCTGCCACCCTGGAGGTCCGCGGTTCGATTCGCGGCTCTGCCACGAAATTTGAAAAGTGGTATGAGGACTGGTACGGGGTCTACTCAGCTTTGGGTGTCCAAATGAGGGGAGGGGATTTGATTCCCACCTCAGCCATCCTCGCAGTGGTTTTCCGTGGTTTCCCATTCGTCTACGGGTAAATGCCGGGATGCTACCTACCACGGCCGCCTCCTTCCCACTTCCTTGCCTAACCGCCCCACTCTTCCCATCCCTTCATCAGACCCCTGTTCGCTTTGCAGGTGAGGCCGCCTGGGCGTGGTACTGGTCACCCACCCCAGTTGTATCCCTGACTCAGAGTCTCAAGCTCCAGGACACTGCCCTCAGTGGCGGTAGAGGTGGGATCCCTCGCTTAGTCCGTGGGCAAAGCCAACCCTGGAGGGTAAAACGATAACGGAAAACGGAAACGGATGACAACGTTGAGAATAATGAATTCTGGTTATATCCAGAATCTCACTCAGCGGAGACACTTGACCTTGAGTCGGGGGCGGGGTGGCGCAGTGGTCAAGCGGTCTGCCTCTCACCAAGGCGGACTAGGTTCGATTCCCGGTCAATGCTTGTGTGATTCTCGAAGTTAAATGCCATGTCCTGTGGTTCGGATTGCACGTAAAAAGGAGGTCCCGTGGCACATGAGTAGGGGGGCTAATAGGAATTCTTCCCCCCCCCCGCCACTACTCTCAATGCGAGCCGATAACTCCCGAACCCGTGGAGTGTTGTTGGACTCGGGCTGACGGGGCCTTGGCTATGGACCACTCGTTATATTTTCGGAAAAACAAAAAATTGAAAAATTTTGTTTTTGAAAATAGGCAATAGTTTCAAAACCAAACATGATAGAACGTTGTGCCATAGTTGAAACGAATGGCCTTTATGTCCTTTATATTTTATAATAAAACTTTTTTATTTTTTTTTAAACAGTCCAATTTTAAAATTCCTATATTTTGGAAACTAGAAATTTTGTTTGACGTAAATGAATGGTCCCTACCCCCTCTACCCCCAAAATAAATTTCAAGTCTCTAGGATAAAGACTTGACAGTAGTGCTAGAATGACTTAGGAAGTTGTGAGCCCCTGGCGATCTTGGGAAGGAAGGAGTAATGCGAGGGATCGCTTTTCGATATTTTCTATGACGTATGGTCAGAGACCAACAACACTTCATTCGTGTATCTCCGACCATGGGTTCGGGAGTTATCGGCTCGCATTGGGAGTAGTGGGGGGGGGGGGGGGGCTTTTTTGATCTTGAGTGCCCTTGGTGGGAGACGGTATCGTCCAAACGGAAGCTAGTGATATCGAGTGGAACTAGAGCAACTTTGTCCGGCCCTAGTATAGAAGTTTGGTTACTTTGTTGCATTGGCGTCACTAGGGTTGGTGTCACCCTCCTCAAGACAACCCATAGACCTCCTCCAAGTCCGCCAGTGTGTATTTTCCTACAGCAACAGTATTTGCAAATCGCACACGTAATACAAAAATTGATATTTATGAAATTAAAATCCAATTCGTCACTGCTAATGTCATTTGTGTGCTGAATCCATTGATTGATAACTTAGCCGTAACACTCTCCGGTTATTCGATATTTATGAAATTATACGATTTGAGTACTCATTCCTTTAAATTACTGTTTCTGAAATCCATGCAATATGATAAAGGAAAGACCTCAGAATGTTAAAATGACATGAAACAGGCGTCACAGCGGACAAAATGTGAAGTGGACAGTAATTATGGAGCGTATTTTCCTGCAGCAACAGTATCTGCAAATCGCACACTTCTATAGTTTTATAAAAGTCATTTTTTAAAGAAATTATAGATATTTATGAAATTAGAGTGCAATGCGTCACTGGCAATGTATATTTTATAACTAATGAAGGCAGACAAGACGGACACTTAGAAATGGTAAAAAATCGATGTCCCGCTGTGCTAAATTTATTTAAAAATGATTTTTTTTACGAACTGCCCTAATATTGGTGTCACCCCTTGTGATGATGTCCCTCTTTGCGGTCCGCACCCCCCCCCCCCCTCTTGACGCCACTGCTTTGTTGCACAATTTTATATCCTGAGTGAACGTTGCAATGTGAAAGGTTAGGAAATAATTCTATCAATAAATTTAGTAGTAAAAATAGATTTATTAAAAAGAAATGCTCTACAGAAGTGAAATTAACCAAGGAGGACGCTGGGGACTCTTCCAACAACGACGCCACTTCTGACGAGACCAGGAGCAGCCACGAGTCTGTGGGAAGAGATTACACCGGGAGCACCGATAACAGTGGTGCCGATAACTCCTGGGGAGGACAGGACCACCTGAGGTTAGGCCGACACGGCGACCAGGGCCACCAGCAAGAAGACAATCTGAAACAAGAGGCACATGAATTGAGTTACATCCAGCTATTGTGATGTGAAATTCAGAGCATAACAATAATAATATAGTACATCATGCAACGAGCCTATAATGGCAATAATTAAGACACGAGTATGTTTATAAAACGAGCGAAGTGAGTTTTATAATTTCCATACGAGTGTCTTAATTACCATTATAGGCGAGTTGCATACGACTGTTTATGATCGACGATAATCATACACGAAAAAAAAAATCATAACTATTTTTTGTTCAAACATAAATATTCATAAATATCTGTCAAGATTTTGCAATTTTTATGTACTGAACAGAGCGCAGAGATGGTTGGTTTAGGGACTGCGGCAACGCAGTCATGAATCCCCGTGTATTTTTGGGTGTGTGTAGAATCTGTCTGATAACCGGTGTTAATTGTGATGACTGTATTAGAGTGTGTTATCTGTTTTCAATTCAAGTAAGGACTGCAGACAATGATTTTTTCCCCAAGTAGTTCCTACTTTTGCCGCCAAACGCCAACTTGAGCTCTGATTGGTGGGAGAAACTGGATCATAATGAAAAACAAGATGTTCAGTAAAAACATATAGCCTACTTTCTCCCAAATGCGGGGGTATTGTTATAACTCTTTGTCCTTTTCAAGGAGTATAATTGAATGTTGGTTGTAGTAGCTTATGAAATACAACGTGCTATAGGGATATTAATCATGAATATAAGGTGAACTTTGCTAGTGCTACCTCTGTAAAACATGTCATTCAATTAGGTTTCACCGTGTTTGAATTGATATGGGGGATCGATTTGCACACATACATGGCCGCTATCTGCAAACTATTGGGCTGACGACCTTGTAGTTCAGTCAAACGTTGCTTCCCGCCAAAATATTTGATGTTGCAAAATTTGGTAGAGATCAAATGATTAGGTTGGTTGTAATTTGATATAAGCTTTTAACATTTGGGTGGCCGCCATTCCGTTTCTGTCAAGATGGCGGCGATATAAAACATGACACTGAGGTGCCCTTTGCTAGTGCTACCTCTGTACCAAATTTCGTTCAATTCGGTTTCCCCGTGTTTGAATTGATAGGGGGAATCGATTTGCACACATGCATGGCCGCCATCTGCAAACTATTGGGCTGCCGATCTTGTAGTTTGGTCAAAATATGCCTCCTGTATGATGGTATGTTATTGAAAAATTTGGTAGAGATCAGATTATTAGGTTAGTCGTAATTTGATTTAAGCTTATAACAGCGGCTTCTGTGGCGTAGTCGGTTGCATGCTGTGCTTCTATGCCCAAGATAGCGGGTTCAAACCCGGCCGAAACCGTCGGATTTTTTAAGAGCGTTAAAAATCCCTCAGTATGCCTTCCTTCGGAGGGGAAGTAAAGCCGGCGGTCCCATGTCATAGATTTATGGAATGTTAAAGAGCCTTCCACTAATTGCACCTGTGTGAAGCTCAATTGGATAGGTTAAGAATGTAAACAATGCTCTTAGGTTTCTTCGTTCGTTGCCAAGAGCCGACTGCGGTGTTGCCTGGTAGCTAAGTTCTGAACTTGGCCTAGTATTCGTTGACGGTGGCGCTTGGCGGCAAAAGTAGGAACTATATGAAAAATTCTAAGTTGCAGTACTTAAATTAAAAAACAGATAACACACACTAATTCAGTGATCACAATTAACACCGGTTATCAGACAGATTCTACACACACCCAAAGTACACGAGGCTACATGACCGCGTTGTCGCACCCCCTAAACTTAAGAATCAACCAACCAAGCTTATAACATTTGGGTGGCCGCCATTACGTTTCCGTCAAGATGGCGGCGATATAAAACATGACACTGAGGTGCCCTTTGCTAGTTCTACCTCTATACCTAATTTCGTTCAATTCGGTTTCACAGTGTTTGAATTATAAGGGGGGGGGGTTGGGGGGTGGACTGACTGACATTCAGAGTACACACTCACACACCCACACACACACACACACACACACACAATTTTAGGCCCTGTGTAGATCTCATAAGTCTACTTTCATTTTTTGCAAAAATCGAAAGTAGGCTAATAGTGTTATAATGAGCCTCATTATAGAACAGTTTTTTGACATATAATAGTACATTATGCAACGAGCCTATAATGGCTATAATTTAGACACGAGTATTTTTATAAAACGAGCGAATGCGAGTTTTATAATTTCCATACGCGTGTCTTAATTACCATTATAGGCGAGTTGCATACGACTGTTTATGTTCGACGATAATTATAACTTTATTATAATTATGTTTTAACATAAATATTCATAAATATCTGTTCAGTCACTAGAATGTTGTGATCGGGTGCTGCGGTGGGTAGTATATCTCTGTTTTCCAAGTTCCCTAGACAACCGACGCATGCGCTCTGTGTGCTTCAATGCCATATGTTCAGATTGTGTATTCAGTAAAACTGTCACCGAAGTCGTTTCAATACAACGCGCTGTGTAGAAATTGTATTGGAGGATATTATGGTACAGTGCTATTTCTTGTCTCATATTCACAAGTTTATTTACGCAAACATATGGACGGTGCACTTTCGGTGATTTATATAGACATGTTGGATTTTGAGCGCATGCGCGAAGGTATCCTTATCTAATTGGTCAAACAACTCTTTCTTGAGCTGTGATTGGTGGGAGAAACTGTTTCATAATGAAAAATAGTGTTATAATGACCATCATTATGATACAGTTTTCAGACACATAATAGTGAGGGAGTCGCCTCCGTAGCGTAGCGGTCAGCATAGTTAGCTGCCGTCCCGGAGGTCCTGGGTTCGATTCCCGGCTCTGCCACGAAATTTGAAAAGTGGTATGAGGACTGGAACGGGGTCTACTCAGCCTCGGGTGGCCCAAATGAGTAGAAGGGGTTCGATTCCCAACTCAGCCATCCTCGAAGTGGTTTTCCGTGGTTTCCCACTTCGTCTTCGGGCAAATGCCGGGATGGTACTGCCCCCGTAATTGAATTATGTAGAGACCACGGTGGCTATATTTGAAATTATAAGGAGAGTTATGGTTGTCATAGTTATGACGTGGGTAGTCATGACGTAAGCATGGATGACGAAATTGTTATGCCAGCAGGCTACTTGAGCTGAGATTCTCAGTGACGTCAGCTTTTAGTCCAGAATGTTCCAAGATGTACGACGCAGTCGCAGGAAACGAGGAATTCTGATGAGGAAGAAACTATGCTATTGGAGGAGAGGCTTGAACCAATGAACGATAGTTTAAAGGAAGACGGAGATTGCTGAAACTATGGTATTTTTAGTACTTTTGGAATGCAGAATTGTGGAAATCCATTTGCAGTAGAAGCATTGATTTGGAATTTTGGTGAAATTTATTTTCAGTTTTTGAATTTTGAAAATCCGTCATGTATTAACGAAGTTGGAACTTTTAGCGATGACGCAGTATCACGCTATGGAAGGGATGGTAACGCCCCTCGAGAAGTTAATAAAAGGGCTTGCGCAGAAGAGAGGAGCCTCTTTCGTTCTCTGATCATTCTGAGATCTCATTCTCAGATCATCGAAGTATATTTGTGAAAGTTCTTTTCTTATACATTCATTATAGTGAGACGTCGAAGTGAACAGCAGTGAAAAGAATCGTCTTTATAACGCGTGGCGAGGCCACTATATTAACGAGATCCAGGTCAAACTAGGTGAAGTTGAAACGGACCTTAGAAAGCTTCTACAAGTTTAGCTTCGAACAGTTAGCGGTCTCCGATAAGATAATTGTATTGTGCAGTGCTACATGCAGTTATAGAGAAAAGCTGAACAATTTCGACCGATTAGTTTAAAAGATATTAGCAGTTTTATACGACTGGCAAAAGTGATTATCTCGCCACAAGAGAAGCACTTTTGTTTAGCCAGAATCAACGCAAGGCTGACGCTGTGAGTGGAGTAGAAAGACTTCAGATTGCTTGGTTACAGAACGATACAGTATAATGGAGCAATTGAATACGGCAGTTTGTTCTTCTGACACTACAACCGAAGAGCAAATGGAAGGCTAAGAGGGCTTATTGCAATTGGGACATACTTCAACGGAGTAAGATAGCGACATGGAACTTCGCTAATTGCTATTCCACACAAGCGAACATGCGGTGAATACCATCTACACCCATGTTTCGTAATTAAAGGCTGAATACCATCGAACAGCCATAGAAACAATTTCATACTCTGAATATGAATAATTTCTTCGGAAATTTCTACAAAACTTCATGATGATTGTCCACTGGAACTTCAGGGAATTTTTCAAGAGAGGTCAGGGATATCCCGACTCACAAAGAAGATTATTGCCGGAAGGATGTCTATTCGTCTTCGAGGAGCAGAGCGATTCACGGAGAAGGAAGCAGTTCGATTCTCCGAGGGTGTTATTTCCTATTTCGAGGATGGAGCTCAACTTTAACGTGGTGAAATGGATCCATCAGCAGTCTTCTTTGGGGAATTTTCCTCTGGAACGTCAATCGGCAGATAAGGTAGTCGTGAACGTTTATTGTATTTGAGTTTACTAATAATGTTTGAGCAACCATTTTTCCCATATTTTTATCCTCATGTATTTTGCCCTATTTTCTTGTTGAGATTCCTATTCTCAGTACACCTTGATGAGTTTTGCATTTTTCGACGATTTATTAAGACATTGTTATGTCATGGGCATAGTTAATGATTTTGAATCAGTTGAGACTGATATTTAGAATATTTCAGTAATTAATATTTTTGTAGTCACGATTTGACTGTAAGTTAATGATTTTTATGGCAGATTTAAATTCAGAGAGCGTGTCATTTTATTAAAGTAATTCAACCCCAGTTTAATTACTTTGACCAATTTTCTGTCATTATCAAGAAGGAAGAACATTTAAATGATTTTAGAGCGTTAAAATCTCTTACGTTGTCGACGATCTTGGAAATACTAGTCGTTATTGTATTGATTGCAACACAGACATTTATCGTCAGTTATGAATGAACATTGCATCATAGACACTTTTGTGAAAGAGTAATGTTAATAATGAATTATTGAATGCATTAAAGTCAAGTACTTTTGTTAGGAGTTTTTCTCAATTAGAGAATTATATAACGATGTTTGCATTCCCCAGTCTAATTGGATTCTATTCGACTACTTTGCATTTTAGTCGCACTTTATTTGATGATAGTATTTTCATACTACAATTCTTTTAGGATGTTAATCTTAAATTTTGATAGACCAGACAGGCGTATATAAGCGTATTCACTATTAAATTTGTTTGTGATTGGCAAGTTTTGACTTCATTTCGGTTCATGAATGAAATCTACGAAGGTTAAATAGAAAAACAGTTTTGAAACTATTAATGATTATAAAAATTTTTAAGTGGAACTATGAATGTATAATCGCTAGTGCAGCGCGTGTTGAAAGTCGCTGAGGTATAATGCCCTTGAATATGAAGGAAGTTCCCACAGGAATAAATGTTAAAGAATTATTTGTGGAAGTTTTGTAAGTTATGTAGAAGTTTTTAATGCCATATAGATTAATGTATGATGATTTTGGGCATATTTTTAATGCAGATTGTGCATTAACTTGTTAGCGAAGGATTTTCCGCTGGAGTAAGATTGTCATAGTTCGTTGAAAATTAATCAAGTGATTTACTGTTATAATTAACACGAGTTTTGAAAGAATTTGAGATAAGATTTTGAATGAAGGTTGCCGTCACAAATCATTATTAAAACCTTTATTAAACCAGATTGTGACATTAACATGTATAACTAACCTTCATTGGTCGATTATATTAAACAGGATTATAAAATTACCAACCGAATGAACATGTGGTTAATGTATTTATTAAATTAATAATTTAAACAATTTAAATGTTAATATTGTAAATAATTGCTGTAAATATTTTTGAAAATAATGTAGAACGAGAGAGATGTTAAAGGCGTGCTTATAATATTTTTATTGTCTTTGACAAATATTATAAACAATTTCTAATTGTTATAAATAATTTATGTGATTTTGTTATAAACATTTAAGAGCTAATTAAATATTTGGATTAAACTTAACAAGTTTAAGAAATTAATATAATGATCCAATTAGGATGTGAGTAAAGTACTTGAAAGATTTGCGTAAATATAATGTGAGTTGTCTTGTAAGACATTTAAAAGTTTGAGAGAGCAAGCTGTACTCTTACGTAACTTAGCACGTGAGAAGGGTGTGCATTTGACCAGTATGCAACAGGCTGGAAGGTAGCCCGCAGCTGTGCCAACATATGGTTCTCAGGGAGTGAGGTCGTACACACTTTGGCCTTGCGACTATAAATACCATTCTCTTGTTTATTAAAAGGAAACCAAATGCTCTATATATGTCACACCCTGACGTCCTTTTCCAATCCAATAGTGTTATGAATATTACGTTATTTGGAGCTCTTGGGAGCTAAAATGTTTTAATATCATGTTGTATAATAATTTTGCAAGTCCTACTGGAGGACGTAGTCAGATTGACTTGGGCTACTGATAGCCACGTATATTTTGTTGTGTTAGTAAAATCATACCCATTTATTAGAAATAAAGCTTTTGTACAGTTCAAAGTTCTCGTCTTCGTTCTGGTTCATTTTTAAATGTCATGGTGGAGATTATTGTGTGAACAGACTTTTAGTGATCCTGTTGTCAACTCAAACTCCGAGATAATTAAGAGGTAAGTAACGGTAAGTATGAACCCCGTCTATTTTGGTGTGTTCCACAATGATTTCCTGTGAATTTCTGTGCTCTTATCTCGATAGTATCTGTCAGTGCCATTTTCATTGATGTAACTGTGCCGGTGCGATTGATAATTGGCAATCCGATTGAGGGGGCGGATATCTGACAGCCTACTATCCAGGTAAACGGGGACAGAAAGATTGGCGACCCAAGAACGTGGGGCTGAGTCAACAGAAAGATTCGCACCTAAAACGTTGAGGCCTGAATTCGACAAAACTGGATCACCAGGTTGAACAATAGAAAGAGTGGCAAACCTAAAACGTAGGGTTCGATTAGACTCAAATAAAGAGGTTGATTCTTTGTTAGATGTCTAGGCCAATTGTAGTATTTAAGAGTGTGATTATATAGGAATTAAATGTTGTATTGTGTTAGGAAAATTACACTCAGAAAAGATCAGATCTTATACAACTTGAGAAAGGTTAAATAGGCTGGAAACTTAGAAAAATCGCCTATGATCTGGAATCTTATTTTATTTGACCGGCTTATGACATTTTAGTCATATTAAAGATAAAATTAAATTATTTGAATTGTAAATGAAAATTATTTGTGTTAGGATATTTTAAAATGTGCCAGAGAAATTTGAACATGTGCTTGAGTTTGTTTCAACATGAGGTATCTTCGAAGATTAATTATAAGGTAGTTATAAGTTAGATTTAAGACAGAAAATTGATCAAATTTATATATGGTGAAAAGTGTTGCTCAAATGTTGTTATTTTGCTCTTTTGTTGTATGTCCCTACAGCAATCCATTTTTGAATAATATTGTAATGGCAGATGAAAGTTTGAAGAAAATGTTAGAGGAGATGTCTGCTAACATGAAGCAGATGATGGAGGAAAATGCTAGTAATTTGTCTGCTAATTTGAATGCAAAGATGACTAGTAGTATGAAGCAGATGCTGAATGAAAGCATGAAGGAGAATAATAGTAATATGTCTGCTAATTTGAATAGTAGTATGAAGGAGATGGAAGCAAGGAATAATAGTCGAATGGAGGAGAATATGAAGGTTCTTCATACTAGTGCTGCTAATTTGGAGGATAATATGTTGCGTTTACAGATTAATACCCTAGGAATTGAAAATACTGTAAGTGACATCCGCACAAATGTGTCTGATGTTAAAAATGATGTGTCTAAGGTACAGAAAGACCTTACAATGTTAAATCTAGATGTAGCTAATGTCCGAGGGGATATTTCTTGTGCTAGAGCCGAAGTAGTTGTTGTCAAAAACGATGTAGCGACTGTCCAAGACAAGGTCGAGGAAGTCCAAAAAGAAATTCAAAAAGCTAGAACTGATGTATCCAATGTTCAGGTAGACATTAATAACATTCATGCGGATATAACTGAGGTGCAAAGTGACATAACTAAGATTCAGGTAGAGGTCAACACAGTTTTCGTAGATATCACTAAAGTCCAAACTGATGTAAATAAAGTCAGGGAAGAAATCGAAAACTCAAAAACTCTTTGTACGCGTAATATAACTGCATTAACGACTAGGCTAGTCGATGAATCGGTTAGAACAACAACGTCTTTAGCAGAGTTGAAGTATGATGTAGAGGTCATGAGAACCCAGGTATTAGACCACAATAGAGTATTAAAAGAGGATATCGAAGTAGACATAGCCGAAATGTTAACAGCAAACGTAGCGGTATGGAAAGACGAGTGGAATAAGTCAAGTGGGGAACATGTAACCCAAATTCAGGAAAGGATTGAAAGAAAACTTGCCAGTACGCAGATAGAAATTAACAATGAAGTAGTACAGATTAGGAAAGATTTAAGCGTCAGGATAAATTCGTTATCCGAAAAACAAGTTGACGATAGAACACAACTAGATCAGGATATGCAAACTTTAAAATCTACATTAGAGGAACAGATGCATAAAGTTGTCTCGGATGTAAATGAAACGACGAGTAAACTGAAAAATTTGAAGTTAGGAGAGGCTAGTTTAATGGAGAACTACAAAGAAGAGATAGTCAAGAAAATCTTAACAGAAATCACCGACAAGGATACAGAAGGCTTAGCTTGCGAATTGAATAGGAAGTATACCAGAAGATGTCACCTAGATCCAGAAGAAAGAGACGTGACTCCTGAAGAACGTGTATCCAGATTCAGAGAGGAGGATGACGAGAGGAATATGGAACCTGAGTGGAATTATCGAGATAGTGGGAAAAACTATCCGGATTCATATCCGAGGAACGTGACGGTCATCAGGAATTTCGAGGACAAACCACAAAAATTCAGTAACACTGATAGTTTGACACCTATAGAGTATGTAAGGAATCTCAAAGATTATTTCATCGAAGCTCACATTCCCAGAGAGAGAGAGAGATGAAGATAGTAGAGAGATATCTGATTGGAGGACCCCTTGAATGATTTCGCGCATTTAGATACACATTCAGTAACTTTGACGAGTTTGCAGAGGCATTAATCAAACGATTTTGGTCCATAGAAGCGCAGAATTCGTTAAGAGCGGAGGTGTATTCAAGAAAATACTCAGGTACTCTTCCAACGAGGTACGCTGATTTCTTTACGAGTCAGTTGTCCCGCTTGAGATTTTTGCAACCCCCATTGTCCACGGAGCAACTAATAGATGCGATTTCTCGTATGCTGCCAGTTGAGGTCAGAAGACTCATAATTTCGTCCAACATCAGGGATTTATCCAGCATGGATGAGTTACTAAGAAGGTTAGACTACACAAGCCCAATGCCTAACGTAGTCCAGAAAGGTCAAAGGCAGGAGTATAAGGAAATCAATACGGTATACATGGACCAAGTCCAACAAACTGACAAGCCAGAGGAGGAGAAAACTGACAATGTAGGTCCTCACAGAAATAATCAGTTTAGAAATTACAGATCACAAGGTTACCGACCGTATCAACAGAGAAGAGGTTGGAACTACAACCGAGGAAACTACAATGGAAGAGGCAGATATTACAACAATAATGGGTATAACCGTAACTATAATAGGAATAACCAAAACCAAAATAGAAACCAGAATACTCAAAGTCAGGTTATGACACCTGATCAGTATCAGCAAAGAGAAAAAGAAAGCCAGCAATACTTAAAAGAATTAAGGGATAAAGAAGCTGACAATCAAAAGAAAAGGCAGGATGTTGTAATCGATCCTGGGCCTTCTACGAGCCAACAGAATTTTGAGGTCGGTAACACAAAAAAAAAAAACGCCGATTTCTCAACGTCAGTGAGAACCTGTAAATACATTGCCACACCACACCTGATTACGATTAATGAGATATACGAAGTTACCGATGAAGATTTACTAGAAGAGAGGGGTATTGTTAAAGAGGAAAGACCATGTGCCTTACCTATTATTGCTGTACGGATAGATGGACAGCAGTACAAAGCCCTAATGGATACTGGTGCTATTATTTCCATCATTTCAGAGGAATGTTATCAAAGTCTGCTAAGAGGAGAGAACATGACAGTTCTACCTGTTTCTACCGTCAAAGTGAGAGGGATATTCCAAGATAAGGCAGTGAAATGCAAGATTCAAGTGTTATTGAACTTTGAGATCAATGGAAGGAATTATGAACAGATCTTCATTGTGGTGAGCAAGATCAATTTTGATATGGTGCTTGGAATCGATTTTATATCGAAGGTCGGAGCTATTATTGACATGAAGAACAGAAGTATTAGCTTTAATGATGGGTACATAATCACAGAAGAGATAGAAGAACAGGACGTGAAAAACAGTCTGGAAATAGACCTTAGGGAAGAAATTTTGAATACAATAATTAATGAAGTGGAAAATTTAGAAGAAATACCCAGTAGAAAAACTGAAGGATTTGAAGAAATTCAGGGGGAATTTGAGGATCTGATAAAGGAATTCCAAGATATTTTCGATGAAAAGCCTGGATTGATTAAGGATTATAAGTACAAGATAAGGCTGACAGATGAAACCCCTTACCAGAAAAGAATATACCCCATTCCTGAGAAATACTATCAAGAAGTACGAGGGTTAATCAGAAAAATGGAGGTAGACGGGATTATTAGAAAACAGGCGTCGTCTTATATAAACCCCATCACAGTAGTAAAGAAAAGTAATGGTCAGATACGTCTTTGTCTCGATGCCAGGACCATCAACTTGAAGATTCTTCCAGAAAATGACAGACCACCCAAGATTAGAGATCTGCTTCGGAAATTCAAAGGGAGAGCTTGTTTCAGCGTTCTTGACTTGACGTCTTCATTTTATCAAGTTCAATTAGAAGAGGATAGTATGCAGTACACTGGATTCCTATTTGACCAGACGTCATGGGTCTTTGCCAGAATGCCTTTTGGAATGGTTAACAGTGGACCAGCACTTATTCGAGCACTTGATAGTAAGCTCACTGACGAAGTGAAAGAAAATGTAATCTGCTACATTGACGATTTAATCGTATCTTCACCCAGCGCCGCAGAACATTTAGTGCACTTGAGAAAGTTGTTCGAGAATTTAAGGGAGGCCAATATAAAGGTGAACTTTGGAAAATGTCAATTCTTGAAGAAGGAGATAAATTACTTGGGGCATACTATTGATAAAGATGGATATCATCCAAACATGAAAAAAGTAGATGCGATCACGAGATTTCCAAAGCCAACTAAGGTGAAACAAGTCAGAGAATTTGTAGGTGCATGCCAATTTATTAGCAGCCACTGTCCAAGATACTCGGAAATTATGGCTCCTCTGTATGACTTACTCAAGAAGAACAACAGATGGAAATGGAGTACCGCTGCAGACGAGGCTTTTGAGAAAGCAAAAGAGATGCTCAAAAATAATGTGAAACTGGAGTACCCAGACTTTGAGAAGGTGTTCTATATTGAGTCTGATGCATCGAGAATAGGCATTAGTGCAGTCTTATACCAGAAAGACGAGGCAGGCAACAAGCACTACATTGCGTTCACTAGTCGGAAGTTGAAAAAGCACGAGGAAAACTACTTCACGACAGAGCTTGAAGCATTAGCTTTTGTGACAGCTTTACAAGCCTGGAAGAAAATCCTGCTGGGACATAAGGTCATCATTATTACTGACCATAAAGCACTACAGTTTATGTTGCAAACTGACATGTCGAGTGATAGATTGACACGTTGGGCTTTGTTCACCCAACAGTTTAACGCTACTATCGTCCACCAGCCTGGGAAAGATAACTTACTGGCTGATGCTCTATCACGTAACCCCATTAAAAATGTGCAGATACACCATGTACAATTGGAGCAAGAAGATGAAGAAACCGTTAGGAGGTTAGCCCGAATCGGTGTGTCACAGAAGAGACACGCTCCAATAAGGAAAATGTACAGGTTCCTCAAGGGTTACATGGACAATACGGATGTTGACTATGAGGCTACACGGAGAAATTCACGACACTTTGCCTTGAGTGGAGACATTGTATGCAAGTATGCTGACGCAGCGCATACAAAACTCCGAATAGTCGTGCCACCTAAACTTGTTGTCAATTTAGTGTGGGTAGCTCATCACGCAACTGGACATGCCGGTTTAGATAAAACTCTTAATACACTTAAAGAGAGATTTATCTGGACTAACATGCGTTCCAGTATTGCCAAGGTCATTCGATCTTGTGACAAATGTCAAAGAGCAAAGTATGCTTCTGCTTTACTAAAGGGAAAACCGAAGGCGATGATTCCTTCTAAGCCAAACGAACTCATGGCGACGGATATATTTGGCCCCTGTCCGAAGGGATACCAGGGTAACCAGTACTTATTAGTGACCGTGGATGTTTTCTCTAAATTTGTTACAATGAGTCCCATGCAGAAAGCTAACACGAGGAACGTAGTAAGCAGACTGGAAAATGCTGTATTTCCTAAAGCTGGTATACCGGAATATCTACTGTCAGATCATGGAACGCAGTTTACGTCCGTGGAATTTGCAGCGGATATGGAAAGGCTTGGCATTAAGCACTTATTTTCAAGCGTGCGTTACCCTGAATCGAATTCCTCAGAAAGATATATGGCTGAATTTTCGAAATTCTGTCGAATTTTCTGTCCAAATGATCATTCTGGTTGGGTGAGATTTGTACCCCTTATTGAGGAATGTCTGAACTCTACAGTGCAGGAGAGCACAGGAGAAGTGCCAATGCGACTTCATCTAGGAAGAAACCCAGAAAGGCCGTGGGATAATCTTTTCAACCACATACCTAGAGATCCCGACATAGGACGACAGCAGAGGATTGACAAGGCAAAGGAACAACTCCAGAAAGCAGCAGAGAAACGATTGAAAAGAGTAGCTGGAAAACGTTTTGGTACACCCTTTCAAGTTGGAAATCTTGTATTATTACGCAGACCTGTCAAGGCTGATATGACCAAGAAAATCTACCCCAAATTTGGATTAGTGTTCCTGGGGCCGTTTAGGATTACGAACGCCTATGGAAACAACTGTTATGAACTCTACGATGATGAGAATAATGTCGTTTACGGTAAGTTCAATGCTGGAAATTTAAAAAGATACTATCCTAGAGTAAGCCAGTAATAATTCAATTTCGTGTTCAAGCGAGTTGAGATACTTGTAACATTGAGTTTAAAAACAATTTGCAACTGTTTTTAAAACGTGGTGAGAGGAGAATGCCCCCGTAATTGAATTATGTAGAGACCACGGTGGCTATATTTGAAATTATAAGGAGAGTTATGGTTGTCATAGTTATGACGTGGGTAGTCATGACGTAAGCATGGATGACGAAATTGTTATGCCAGCAGGCTACTTGAGCTGAGATTCTCAGTGACGTCAGCTTTTAGTCCAGAATGTTCCAAGATGTACGACGCAGTCGCAGGAAACGAGGAATTCTGATGAGGAAGAAACTATGCTATTGGAGGAGAGGCTTGAACCAATGAACGATAGTTTAAAGGAAGACGGAGATTGCTGAAACTATGGTATTTTTAGTACTTTTGGAATGCAGAATTGTGGAAATCCATTTGCAGTAGAAGCATTGATTTGGAATTTTGGTGAAATTTATTTTCAGTTTTTGAATTTTGAAAATCCGTCATGTATTAACGAAGTTGGAACTTTTAGCGATGACGCAGTATCACGCTATGGAAGGGATGGTAACGCCCCTCGAGAAGTTAATAAAAGGGCTTGCGCAGAAGAGAGGAGCCTCTTTCGTTCTCTGATCATTCTGAGATCTCATTCTCAGATCATCGAAGTATATTTGTGAAAGTTCTTTTCTTATACATTCATTATAGTGAGACGTCGAAGTGAACAGCAGTGAAAAGAATCGTCTTTATAACGCGTGGCGAGGCCACTATATTAACGAGATCCAGGTCAAACTAGGTGAAGTTGAAACGGACCTTAGAAAGCTTCTACAAGTTTAGCTTCGAACAGTTAGCGGTCTCCGATAAGATAATTGTATTGTGCAGTGCTACATGCAGTTATAGAGAAAAGCTGAACAATTTCGACCGATTAGTTTAAAAGATATTAGCAGTTTTATACGACTGGCAAAAGTGATTATCTCGCCACAAGAGAAGCACTTTTGTTTAGCCAGAATCAACGCAAGGCTGACGCTGTGAGTGGAGTAGAAAGACTTCAGATTGCTTGGTTACAGAACGATACAGTATAATGGAGCAATTGAATACGGCAGTTTGTTCTTCTGACACTACAACCGAAGAGCAAATGGAAGGCTAAGAGGGCTTATTGCAATTGGGACATACTTCAACGGAGTAAGATAGCGACATGGAACTTCGCTAATTGCTATTCCACACAAGCGAACATGCGGTGAATACCATCTACACCCATGTTTCGTAATTAAAGGCTGAATACCATCGAACAGCCATAGAAACAATTTCATACTCTGAATATGAATAATTTCTTCGGAAATTTCTACAAAACTTCATGATGATTGTCCACTGGAACTTCAGGGAATTTTTCAAGAGAGGTCAGGGATATCCCGACTCACAAAGAAGATTATTGCCGGAAGGATGTCTATTCGTCTTCGAGGAGCAGAGCGATTCACGGAGAAGGAAGCAGTTCGATTCTCCGAGGGTGCTATTTCCTATTTCGAGGATGGAGCTCAACATTAACGTGGTGAAATGGATCCATCAGCAGTCTTCTTTGGGGAATTTTCCTCTGGAACGTCAATCGGCAGATAAGGTAGTCGTGAACGTTTATTGTATTTGAGTTTACTAATAATGTTTGAGCAACCATTTTTCCCATATTTTTATCCTCATGTATTTTGCCCTATTTTCTTGTTGAGATTCCTATTCTCAGTACACCTTGATGAGTTTTGCATTTTTCGACGATTTATTAAGACATTGTTATGTCATGGGCATAGTTAATGATTTTGAATCAGTTGAGACTGATATTTAGAATATTTCAGTAATTAATATTTTTGTAGTCACGATTTGACTGTAAGTTAATGATTTTTATGGCAGATTTAAATTCAGACAGCGTGTCATTTTATTAAAGTAATTCAACCCCAGTTTAATTACTTTGACCAATTTTCTGTCATCATCAAGAAGGAAGAACATTTAAATGATTTTAGAGCGTTAAAATCTCTTACGTTGTCGACGATCTTGGAAATACTAGTCGTTATTGTATTGATTGCAACACAGACATTTATCGTCAGTTATGAATGAACATTGCATCATAGACACTTTTGTGAAAGAGTAATGTTAATAATGAATTATTGAATGCATTAAAGTCAAGTACTTTTGTTAGGAGTTTTTCTCAATTAGAGAATTATATAACGATGTTTGCATTCCCCAGTCTAATTGGATTCTATTCGACTACTTTGCATTTTAGTCGCACTTTATTTGATGATAGTATTTTCATACTACAATTCTTTTAGGATGTTAATCTTAAATTTTGATAGACCAGACAGGCGTATATAAGCGTATTCACTATTAAATTTGTTTGTGATTGGCAAGTTTTGACTTCATTTCGGTTCATGAATGAAATCTACGAAGGTTAAATAGAAAAACAGTTTTGAAACTATTAATGATTATAAAATTTTTTAAGTGGAACTATGAATGTATAATCGCTAGTGCAGCGCGTGTTGAAAGTCGCTGAGGTATAATGCCCTTGAATATGAAGGAAGTTCCCACAGGAATAAATGTTAAAGAATTATTTGTGGAAGTTTTGTAAGTTATGTAGAAGTTTTTAATGCCATATAGATTAATATATGATGATTTTGGGCATATTTTTAATGCAGATTGTGCATTAACTTGTTAGCGAAGGATTTTCCGCTGGAGTAAGATTGTCATAGTTCGTTGAAAATTAATCAAGTGATTTACTGTTATAATTAACACGAGTTTTGAAAGAATTTGAGATAAGATTTTGAATGAAGGTTGCCGTCACAAATCATTATTAAAACCTTTATTAAACCAGATTGTGACATTAACATGTATAACTAACCTTCATTGGTCGATTATATTAAACAGGATTATAAAATTACCAACCGAATGAACATGTGGTTAATGTATTTATTAAATTAATAATTTAAACAATTTAAATGTTAATATTGTAAATAATTGCTGTAAATATTTTTGAAAATAATGTAGAACGAGAGAGATGTTAAAGGCGTGCTTATAATATTTTTATTGTCTTTGACAAATATTATAAACAATTTCTAATTGTTATAAATAATTTATGTGATTTTGTTATAAACATTTAAGAGCTAATTAAATATTTGGATTAAACTTAACAAGTTTAAGAAATTAATATAATGATCCAATTAGGATGTGAGTAAAGTACTTGAAAGATTTGCGTAAATATAATGTGAGTTGTCTTGTAAGACATTTAAAAGTTTGAGAGAGCAAGCTGTACTCTTACGTAACTTAGCACGTGAGAAGGGTGTGCATTTGACCAGTATGCAACAGGCTGGAAGGTAGCCCGCAGCTGTGCCAACATATGGTTCTCAGGGAGTGAGGTCGTACACACTTTGGCCTTGCGACTATAAATACCATTCTCTTGTTTATTAAAAGGAAACCAAATGCTCTATATATGTCACACCCTGACGTCCTTTTCCAATCCAATAGTGTTATGAATATTACGTTATTTGGAGCTCTTGGGAGCTAAAATGTTTTAATATCATGTTGTATAATAATTTTGCAAGTCCTACTGGAGGACGTAGTCAGATTGACTTGGGCTACTGATAGCCACGTATATTTTGTTGTGTTAGTAAAATCATACCCATTTATTAGAAATAAAGCTTTTGTACAGTTCAAAGTTCTCGTCTTCGTTCTGGTTCATTTTTAAATGTCATGGTGGAGATTATTGTGTGAACAGACTTTTAGTGATCCTGTTGTCAACTCAAACCCCGAGATAATTAAGAGGTAAGTAACGGTAAGTATGAACCCCGTCTATTTTGGTGTGTTCCACAATGATTTCCTGTGAATTTCTGTGCTCTTATCTCGATAGTATCTGTCAGTGCCATTTTCATTGATGTAACTGTGCCGGTGCGATTGATAATTGGCAATCCGATTGAGGGGGCGGATATCTGACAGCCTACTATCCAGGTAAACGGGGACAGTACTGTACCCGATATCCGGATAGTAGGCTGTCAGATATCCACCCTCTCAATCGGATTGCCAATAATCAAACGCACTGGCACAGCTACATCAATGAAAATGACACTGACAGATACTATCGAGATTAGAGCACAATAGTTAACAAGAAATATACGTTTCCAGCCTATTTAACCTCTCTCAAGTTGTATAAGATCTGATCTTTTCTGAGTGTAATTTTCCTAATACAACACAACATTTAATCCCTATATAATCACACTCTCAAATTCTACAATTGGCTAAGACATCTAACAAAGAATCAACCTCTTTATTTGAGTCTTCACAATCCCATTGACATCGATAAGTTGGTAATCCAATGTTATTCGAACACTCCACAAAAATTGCGGTGTCAATTCTACTGCAATAACTTGGTAATCCAATGTTATTCAGTCGAACGTGCCAATCGAGCCAATCGTGCCCCACGTTTTAGGGTCGCCAATCCTACTGTACCCGATATCCGGATAGTAGGCTGTCAGATATCCGCCCCCTCATTCGGATTGCCAATAATCAAACGCACCGGCACAGCTACATCAATGAAAATGACACTGACAGATACTATCGAGATTAGAGCACAATAGTTAACAAGAAATTATTGTGGAACACACCAAAATATACGGGGGTTCATACTTACCTTTACTTACCTCTTAAATTTATCTCGGGGACTGGGTTGTCAACTGGATCACTTAAAGTATGCCCACACAATAACCTCCACCATGATAT
Source organism: Meconema thalassinum (assembly GCA_946902985.2). Lineage (NCBI taxonomy): Eukaryota > Metazoa > Arthropoda > Insecta > Orthoptera > Tettigoniidae > Meconema > Meconema thalassinum. The sequence goes on along the minus strand of OX336400.1, from coordinate 95,223,354 downwards.
TTAAAATGAACCAGAACGAAGACGAGAAACTTTAAACTGCACAATAATTTATTTCACATAAAGAATGATTTTAACAAAAATAAAACAACAAAATCCACGTGGCAATCAGAAGCCATCGTCCATATAATCATGTCCTCCTGTAGGACTTGTATACTCTACATACAATTTTTCAGCTTTCTCAAGCTCATAGCAAAGTAAAAATAATAATGCACTTGGAATGAAAACGGGATTTGGGACGAGACACATATATCAATTGTTTTGCGTGTTTATATACTTCACATTTTATTTATAGCCACAAGGCTAATATGGATACGTCCTTGGCCTCTGTCATACAGTTGTCCGGGCCAGCTGCAATGCACCTGCATCGTCAAAGCGGACTCCCCGTTCGTTCAACCCTAGCATAAGCGAGTTACCTCAGAGCTTGGCTCTCCTTTTCAAAACACGTCAATGTTCACATCTCAACTGAAATATTATCACGCAAATCTTTTAAATGCTCCACTCAAACACCAATGGAATACTCTAATAATCCCACATCATGGCTAATTGTTCAAACCACCTGCTTAATTAGCATTGTTTAGAGTATAAAAACAAAACTCTTAATGTTAATAACAAAAGTTCATTAATTATTTATAACAATAATAAAATTGTTTATAACAATGTCAAATGACAATTGAAAATTTTATACACGCCTCTATTAATCATTATCATTTCAAATTATTATCAAAGATATTTACAAAATTATTTACAATATTATATTGTTTATATTATTTATACAAGAAATACATTAAACCACACGTTTATCCGGTTGATAATTACTTAAATCGTGTTGATATAATCGACCAATGAAGGTTATTTATATTTAAATGTCAAATTCAGGTTTAATAAGGTTTAATAATAATTATTAATATTTGTGACAGTAACCTCCATTCAAAATCTTCATCTCAAATTATTTAACACTCTTGTTAATTTTAACAGTATCTTCATATGAATAACTTTCAAAGAACCAGGACAATACATTCAGCGGAAAAATACTTCGCTCAAAACGCACAAAATTGCACAACAATTGTGGCCCAAAATTCATCATATATCTTCATATATATGGCATAAAAATCTTCCAAACTACATACAAAAATCCTCCACTTATAAATTCATCAACTTCATTTATTACTGTGGGAACCTCCTTCATTATTCAAGGGCATTATTCATCAGCGACTTTTACATGTCCACTGAACTAACGATTATACATCCATTGTTCCTCTTTAAAAATTCTTATATTCATCAATTGTGTTAATGACTGTTATTATTTAACCTTCGTGGGTTTCATTCATGAATCGATATGAAGTAAAAAATTTGCCAATCACAAATAATATTTAATAGCAAATACGATTAGACACTCCTCCCTGGTCTATCAAAATTGAGATTAATATTTTCAAAGTATCGCAGTATAAAAATACTATCTTCAATCAAAGTTCATCTAAACTGTATGAATAGTCGAATAGAATACAATTAGACTGTGGAATGCAAACATTATTGTTCCAATCTATAATTGAGAAAAACTCCTATCAAATGTTCATTACTATAGTGTATTCAATAAATCGTAATCTAAGTTCATATTTCATAAAATTGTCTATAATGCAATGATAAATGTCTATGTTGCAATCATGTTCATAAGACGACTAGTATTTCAAAGATCGTCGATATCGTAATAGATTTTAACGCTCTAAAATCATTTAATTATTCTTCTTTCTTGAGGATGACAGAAAATTGGTCAAAGTAATTTACTGAATAGAATTACTTTAATAAAAATGACACGCTGTCTGAATTCAAATCTGCCATAGCAAATCGTTAACTTAACAGTCAAATCGTGACTACAAAAATATGCAAATTACTGAAAGAATCTAAATTATCAGTCTCAACTGATCCAAAATTAATTAAGTATGCCAATGACATAACAATGTCTCAACAAATCGTAGAAAAAAGGCATAAATCATCGAAGTGTACTGAGTACAGAAATATCAATCAAGAAAATGGGGCAAAAGATAGGACAGAAAAATAAGGGAAAAATGGTTGCTCAGATATCGCTATAAGACTCAAATAATACAAGAAACGTTCACGACTACCTTATCTGTTGATTGAAGTTCTAGAGGAAAGTTTTCAAAGAAAACTGCTGTTGGTTCCAATTCACCAGCGTAAACATGTGCTCCGTCCTCGAACCTGGAATCAGCGTCCTCGGAGAATCGAACTGCTTCCTCCTCCGAAAATTGCACTGCTCCATGTATACGAAAAACATCCTTCTGGCAAAACTCTTCTTTGTGAGCCGGGTCCACACTTGCCTCTCTTGAAAGTTCCCTGAAGTTCTAGTAGGAATTCGCCATGAAGTTTATTGCAGTTATTTCCGCAGAAATATTCATAATCGTGGAGTATGATAATATTTCCACTGCCATTTGATATAATTCAGCGATGGATTCACGATGCATGAGTGTAGTTGGATGTTCACTACATGCTCGCTTTTGTAGAAAGACGATTAACGAAGTTCCATGCTGTTATTTCACTCAATCGATATATGTCCCAATTGCATTAAAGCCTTAGCCTTCCATCTCAACTTCTGTTATAATCATTGAAAGCACTGCAAGATTATAATGTTCCATAGTAGACTGTATCGTTGTATTACCAAACGTATTCTCCAATATCACTGTTGCAATCCACGTGTCAGCCGTAGTGTATAATGTGGAATTTTAAAAGTGTTTCTCATGTGGCGAGAAAATCACTTTTGTTGGCAGCCTTAAAGTGCCAATATCTTTCGAAGTATAACTGTGAAATTGTTCAAATCTTCTACACACCTCAATGTTGTACAGCCCAATTGAATTATAATAAAGACTGAAGTTAACTCTTGATATCTTATCTGGTGGAAACGTTAATGTGAGCGTTTCAACTTCACCTAGTTTCGAGCAGCGTAAAATGGAACTGCTCCGTGTTCGTTCGATGCGCCGGGCTTTAACCACACGCTAAAGACAACTTGCTTCACTTATTCACTCGAAAATGACTCTATGACATCTGAAATATATATGCGGTATCAGCGGTATGATCCGTATGAGTTCTGAGTATGAGTTCTGAGAGCTCCTCTCTTCTGTGCACGACCTTTTATCAACTTCTTAAGGGGCGTATCCATCCCTTCCATAGCCTGTTGCTGCGTCATTGCTAGAAGTTTTAACTTTGGCTATACTTGACGGATTTTCAAATTTCAAAAACTCAAAATTAATTTCTTCAAAATTCCAAATCAATGCCATAACTGAAAATAGTTTTCCACAATTCTGCATGCCAAAAGTAATCAAATATCGTAGTTTCAGCAATCTCCGTCTTCCTTCCAAACTATCGTTCATTTGTTCGAGTCTCTCCTCCAATAGCGTAACTTCTTCCTTAGCACAATACCTTGTTTCCTGTGACTGCGTCGTAAATCTCCGACCTTTCTCGAACAAAATCATGACGTCACCAAGAATCTCAGCTCAATCAGCCTACTTGCATGAAATCTGCGTCATCCGTGCCTACGTCATGAATATCCACGTCACAACTATGACAGCCATAACTTTACTCAATTATGCCAATACAGCCATCGTGGTCTCAATATAATTCAATTTACGGGGGCATTCTCCCTTCACCACGTTTTAAAAACAGTTGCAAATTGTTTTTAAACTCTGTGTTATAAATATCTCAATTCACTTGAACACGAAATTGAATTATTATTGGCTTACTCTTGGATAATATTTCTTCAAGTTCCCAGCATTGAACTTGCCATAAACGACATTATTCTCATCATCGTATAGTTCATAACAGTTGTTTCCATAAGCATTCGTAATTCTGAACGGATCCATGAACACTATTCCAAACTTGGGATAGATTTTCTTACCTACGTCAGCCTTGACAGGTCTGCGTAATAATACCAGATTTCCAATTTCTAAGGGAGCACCAAAACGTTTTCCAGCTACTCATTTCAGTCGTTTTTGTGCTGCTTTCTGGAGTTGTTCTTTCGCTCTGTCTATTCTCTGCTGCCTTCCTAAGTCGGGATCTCTAGGAACGTGGTTAAAAAGATTATCCCACGGCCTTTCTGGGTTTCTTCCTAGATGAAGTCTCATTGGCACCTCTCCTGTGCTCTCCTGCACTGTAGAATTTAAACATTCCTCAATAAGGGGTACAAATCTCACCCAACCAGAATGATCATTCGGGCAGAAAATTCGACAGAATTTCGAAAATTCAGCCATATATCTTTCCGAAGAATTCGATTCCGGATATCGCACGCTTGAAAATATGTGCTTAATACCAAGCCTTTCCATATCTGCAGCAAATTCTAAGGATGTAAACTGAGCTCCATGATCCGAAAGTAAATATTCTGGTTTACCAGCTTTTGGAAATACAGCATGTTCCAGTCTGCTTACAACGTTCCTCGTGTTAGCTTTTTGCATGGGACTCATTGTAACAAATTTTGAGAAGACATCCACGGTAACCAACAGATACTGATTACCCTGATATCCCTTCGGACAAGGACCAAATATGTCTGTCGCCATGAGTTCATTTGGTTTAGAGGGAATCATAGCCTTAGGTTTTCCTTTTAATAGAGCGGAAGCATACTTTGCTCTTTGACATTTATCACATGAACGAATGACATTAGCAATGCTGGAACGCATGTTAGTCCAAATAAACCTCTCTTTAAGAGTATCAAGAGTTTTATCTAAACCCGCATGTCCAGTTGCGTGATGAGCTACCCACACTAAATTGACAACAAGTTTAGGTGGCACGACTATTCGAAGCTTTGTATGCGCAGAGTCAGCATACTTACATACGATGTCTCCACTCAAGACAAAGTGTCGTGAATCTCTCTGTGTAGCTGCATAGTCAACATCAGTATTGTCCATGTAACCCTTAAGGAACCTGTACATTTTCCTGATTGGAGCGTGTCTCTTCTGTGACACACCGATTCGGGCTAACCTCCTAATGGTCTCTTGATCTTGCTGCTCCAATGGTACATGGTGTATCTGCACATTTTTGATAGGGTTACGTGATAAAGCATCAGCCAGTAAGTTATCTTTCCCAGGCTAATGGACGATAGTGGCATTAAACTGTTGGGTGAACAAAGCCCAACGTGTCAATCTATCACTAGACATGTCAGTTTGCAGCATAAACTGAAGTGCTTTGTGATCTGTAATAATGATAACCTTGTGTCCCAGCAACATTTTTTTTCCAAGCTTGCAAAGCTGTTACAAAAGCTAACGCTTCTAGTTCAGTCGTAAAGTAATTTTCCTCGTGTTTCTTTAACTTCCGACTAGTGAACGCAATGTAGTGCTTGTTGCCTGCCTCGTCTTTTTGGTATAAGACTGCACTAATGCCTATTCTTGATGCATCAGACTCTATATAGAATACCTTCTCAAAGTCTGGGTACTCCAGTTTGACGTTGTTTCTGAGCATCTCGTTTGCTTTCTCAAAAGCCTCGTCTGCTGCGGTACTCCATTTCCATCTATTATTTTTCTTGAGTAAATCATACAGAGGAGCCATAATTTCAGAGTATCTCGGACAGTGGCTGCTAATGAATTGGCAAGCGCCTACAAATTCTCTGACTTATTTCACCTTAGTTGGCTTTGGGAATCTAGTGATTGCATCTACTTTCTGCATGTTTGGATGATATCCATCCTTATCAATAGTATGCCCCAAGTAATTGATCTCCTTCTTCAAGAATTGACATTTTCCAAAATTGACCTTGATATTGGCTTCCCTTAAATTTTCAAACAACTTTCTCAAGTGCACTAAATGTTCTGCGGCGTTGGGTGAAGATACAATTAAATCGTCTATGTAGCAGATTACATTCTCCTTTACTTCGTCAGTGAGCTTGCTATCAAGTGCTCGAATAAGTGCTGGTCCACTGTTGACCATTCCAAAAGGCATTCTCACAAAGACCCATGACGTCTGGTCAAATAGGAATCCAGTGTACTGCATACTTTCTTTCTCCAGTTGAACTTGGTAAAACGAAGATGTCAAGTCTAGAACACTGAAACATGCTCTCCCTTTGAACTTTCTAAGCAGATCTCTAATCTTAGGTGGTCGGTCATTTTCTGGAAGAATCTTCAAGTTGATGGTCCGAGCATCGAGACAAAGACGTATCTGACCATTACTTTTCTTCACTACAGTGATGGGGTTTATGTAAGACGACGCCTGTTTTTTAATAATCCCGTCAACCTCCATTTTTCTGATCAACCCTCGTACTTCTTGATAGTATTTCTCAGGTATGGGGTATATTCTCTTTTGGTAAGGGGTTTCATCGGTCAGCCTTATCTTATACTTATAGTCTTTAATCAATCCAGGCTTTTCATCAAAAATGTCTTGGAATTCCTTTATCAAATCCTCAAATTCCCCCTGAATTTCTTCAAATCCTTCAGTTTTTCTACTGGGTATTTCTGTTATATTCTCCACTTCATTAATAATGGTATTTAAAATTTCTTCCCTAAGGTCTATCTCCAGACTGTTTTTCACGTCCTGTTCTTCGATCTCTTCTGTGATCCTGTACCCATCATTAAAGCTAATACTCCTATTCTTCATATCAATAATGGCTCCAACTTTCGATACAAAATCGATTCCTAGCACAATATCGAAATGGATCTTGTTAACCACAATGAAGATCTGTTCATAATTCCTTCCATTAATTTCAAAGTTCAACAGCACTTGGATCTTGCATTTCACTGCCTTGTCTTGGAAAATTCCTCTCACTTTGACGGTAGAAACAGGTAAAACTGTCATGTTTTCTCCTTTTAACAGACTTTGATAGCATTCATCAGAGATGATAGAAATAATTGCGCCAGTATCCATAAGAGCTTTATACTGTTGGCCATCTATCAGTACAGAAATAATAGGTAATGCACATGGTCTTTCCTCTTTGACGATTCCCCTCTCTTCTAATAAATCCTCATCAGTTACTTCGTAAATTTCGTTAATGGTAATCAGGTGTGGTGTGGCAATGTATTCATAGTTTCTCACTGTCGTTGAGAAATCGGCGTTTTTTTGTGTGTTACCAATCTCAAAGTTCTCCTGCTGACTTGTAGAAGGACCAGGATCGATCACTACATCCTGTCTTTTCTTTTGGTTTTCAGCTTCCTTCTCTCGTAATTCCTTCAGATACTGCTGACTTTCTTTCTCTCTTTCTTGATACTTGTCGGGTGTCATAACCTGACCTTGAGAATTCTGATTCTGGTACTGGTTATTTCTATTGTAGTTTCTATTATAACCATTATTGTAGTATCTACCTCTTCCGTTGTTATAATTCCCTCTATTATTACTCCATCCTCGTCTTTGCTGATATGGACGGTAACCTTGGGATCTGTTGTTGCGGAAATAATTATTCCTGTGAGGACCTACATTTTCAGTTTTTCCTTCCTCAGGCTTATCAGTTTGCTGCACTTGATCCATGTAGACTGTATTAACGTCTTTGAATTCGTGCCTCTGACCTTTTTGTACCAAATTTGGCATTGGACTCGTGTAGTCAAGCCTTCTCAATAATTCATCCATACTTGTCAAATCTCTGATATTTGACGATATGAACAGTCTTCTTACCTCCACAGGCAGCATACGTGAAATCGCATCTATCAACTGCTCTGTTGACAATGGGGGTTGCAAAAATCTCAAGCGTTATAGTTGGCTCGTGAAGAAATCAGCGTACCGTGTTGGAAGAAAACCTGAATACTTCCTCGAGTATACCTCAGCTCTTAGTGAATTCTGAGCTTCTATTGACCAGAATCGTTTTATCAGTGCCTCTGCAAATTCGTCAAAATTGCTGAATGTGTACCGAAATGCTCTGAACCATTCAAGGGGTCCTCCAGCTAGAAATCTTTCTACGATTCTCATCTCTCTCTCTCTAGGAATGTGGGCTTCTATGAAATAGTCTTTAAGATTCCTGATATATTCGATCGGTGTGAGACTATCGGTGTTGCTAAATTTTTGAGGTTTGTCTTCAAAATTCCGGATGACTGTCACATTTCTCGGATATGAATCCATATAATTCCTCCCACTATCACGATACTTCCATTCGGGTTCAATATTCCGATCTTCTTCTTCTTCCCTGGATCTGGATATACGTTCCTCAGGACTAATATCTCTCTCTTCTGTAGTAAGGTTACATCTTCTCACGTAATTTCTATCCTCTTCACCAGTCAATCCTTCGGTATCCTTGTCTGTGATTTCCGTGATGACTTTCCTAATCAACTCTTCCTTATAGGTTTCCATCATGCTAGCTTCTCCTAGTTTCAAATTCTGCAGTTTGCTCGTAGTTTCATTAACATCAGAGACAACCTTATGAATTTGTTCCTCTAACGCAGTTTTTAATGCTTGAACGTCCTGACCCATTTGAGTTCTATCCTCTACCTGCTTTTCGGATAGCGAATCCATCCTTACATTCAAGTCTTTCCTAATCTGAACTACTTCATTATTAATGTCTACCTGTGTACTGGCAAGTTTTCTTTCAATTCGTTCCTGAATCTGATCGACATGTTCCCCACTTGACCTGTTCCATTCATCTTTCCAAACCGTTACATTTGCAGTTAACATTTCCGCGATATCTACTTCAATGTCTTCCTTAAGTAAACGATTGTGATCTAATGCTTGGGTTCTCATGACCTCTAAATCGTATTTTAAGCCAGCTAAAGAAGCTGTTGTCCTAACAGTCTCGTCAACTAATCGAGTTGTTAATGCACTAATGTTACGAGTACAAAGTGTTTTTGAAGTTTCAATTTCCTCCCTAACTTTGTTAACATCAGTTTGAACTTTAGCAATGTCTACAAAAACAGTATTGACTTCTACTTGTATTTTATTGATATCGCTTTGCCTATCATTAACATCTGAATGAATATTATTGATGTCTACTTGAACATTTGACACATCAGTTCGAGCATTTCTAACCTCTTTTTGAACTTCCTCTACTTTGTCTTGTACAGTAGCAACATCATTCCTAACAACAATTACTTCAGCTCTAGCACATGAAATATCACCCCGGACATTAGCAACATCAAGATTCAACATAGTAAGATCTTTCTGTACCTTAGACACATCAATTTTAACATCAGACACATCTTTATGCACATTGGATAAATCTTTATGGACATTGGACACGTCTGTGCGCATGTCAGTTACAGCATTCTCGATTCCCTGGGTATTGATCTGTAAACGCGACATATTATTTTCTAAGTTTGCAGAACTGGTCTGAATAACTTTCAAACTTTCATCCAGCCTAATAGACAAATTACTAGCATTCCTAGCTTCCATCTCCTCCATTCGACTAGTATTTCTAGCTTCCATCTCCCTCACACTTTCATTAATGCTAGCTTTCATTTCTTCCAACATCATTCTCAGACTTTCATCTGCCATTTCAATAATATTTCAATAATAAACTGCTTTAGGGACATACATCAAACAGAGCAAAATAACAACATCTGAGCAACATTTTTCACCATATATAAATTTGAGCAATTTTCTGTCTTAAATCTAACTTATAATTACCTTATAATTATCCTTCGTAGACACTTCATGTTGAAATAAACTCAAGCACATGTTCAAGTTTCTTTGGTTCATTTTAAAATATCCTAACACAAATAATTTACATTTACAATCCAAATAGTTTAATTTTATCTTTAATATGACTAAACATGTCATAAGCCGGTCAAATAAAATAAGATTCCAGATCATAGGCGATTTTTCTAAGTTTCCAGCCTATTTAACCTCTCTCAAGTTGTATAAGATCTGATCTTTTCTGAGTGTAATTTTCCTAATACAACACAACATTTAATCCCTATATAATCACACTCTCAAATTCTACAATTGGCTAAGACATCTAACAAAGAATCAACCTCTTTATTTGAGTCTTCACAATCCCATTGACATCGATAAGTTGGTAATCCAATGTTATTCGAACACTCCACAAAAATTGCGGTGTCAATTCTACTGCAATAACTTGGTAATCCAATGTTATTCAGTCGAACGTGCCAATCGAGCCAATCGTGCCCCACGTTTTAGGGTCGCCAATCCTACTGTACCCGATATCCGGATAGTAGGCTGTCAGATATCCGCCCCCTCATTCGGATTGCCAATAATCAAACGCACCGGCACAGCTACATCAATGAAAATGACACTGACAGATACTATCGAGATTAGAGCACAATAGTTAACAAGAAATTATTGTGGAACACACCAAAATATACGGGGGTTCATACTTACCTTTACTTACCTCTTAAATTTATCTCGGGGACTGGGTTGTCAACTGGATCACTTAAAGTATGCCCACACAATAACCTCCACCATGATATTTAAAATGAACCAGAACGAAGACGAGAAACTTTAAACTGCACAATAATTTATTTCACATAAAGAATGATTTTAACAAAAATAAAACAACAAAATCCACGTGGCAATCAGAAGCCATCGTCCATATAATCATGTCCTCCTGTAGGACTTGTATACTCTACATACAATTTTTCAGCTTTCTCAAGCTCATAGCAAAGTAAAAATAATAATGCACTTGGAATGGAAACGGGATTTGGGACGAGACACATATATCAATTGTTTTGCGTGTTTATATACTTCACATTTTATTTATAGCCACAAGGCTATTATGGATACGTCCTTGGCCTCTGTCATACAGTTGTCCGGGCCAGCTGCAATGCACCTGCATCGTCAAAACGGACTCCCCGTTCGTTCAACCCTAGCATAAGCGAGTTACCTCAGAGCTTGGCTCTCCTTTTCAAAACACGTCAATGTTCACATCTCAACTGAAATATTATCACGCAAATCTTTTAAATGCTCCACTCAAACACCAATGGAATACTCTAATAATCCCACATCATGGTTAATTTTTCAAACCACCTGCTTAATTAGCATTGTTTAGAGTATAAAAACAAAACTCTTAATGTTAATAACAAAAGTTCATTAATTATTTATAACAATAATAAAATTGTTTATAACAATGTCAAATGACAATTGAAAATTTTATACACGCCTCTATTAATCATTATCATTTCAAATTATTATCAAAGATATTTACAAAATTATTTACAATATTATATTGTTTATATTATTTATACAAGAAATACATTAAACCACACGTTTATCCGGTTGATAATTACTTAAATCGTGTTGATATAATCGACCAATGAAGGTTATTTATATTTAAATGTCAAATTCAGGTTTAATAAGGATTAATAATAATTATTAATATTTGTGACAGTAACCTCCATTCAAAATCTTCATCTCAAATTATTTAACACTCTTGTTAATTTTAACAGTATCTTCATATGAATAACTTTCAAAGAACCAGGACAATACATTCAGCGGAAAAATACTTTGCTCAAAACGCACAAAATTGCACAACAATTGTGGCCCAAAATTCATCATATATCTTCATATATATGGCATAAAAATCTTCCAAACTACATACAAAAATCCTCCACTTATAAATTCATCAACTTCATTTATTACTGTGGGAACCTCCTTCATTATTCAAGGGCATTATTCATCAGCGACTTTTACATGTCCACTGAACTAACGATTATACATCCATTGTTCCTCTTTAAAAATTCTTATATTCATCAATTGTATTTTTGACTGTTATTATTTAACCTTCGTGGATTACATTCATGAATCGATATGAAGTAAAAAATTTGCCAATCACAAATAATATTTAATAGCAAATACGATTAGACACTCCTCCCTGGTCTATCAAAATTGAGATTAATATTTTCAAAGTATCGCAGTATAAAAATACTATCTTCAATCAAAGTTCATCTAAACTGTATGAATAGTCGAATAGAATACAATTAGATTGTGGAATGCAAACATTATTGTTCCGATCTATAATTGAGAAAAACTCCTATCAAATGTTCATTACTATAGTGTAATCAATAAATCGTAATCAAAGTTCATATTTCATAAAATTGTCTATAATGCAATGATAAATGTCTATGTTGCAATCATGTTCATAAGTCGACTAGTATTTCAAAGATCGTCGATATCGTAATAGATTTTAACGCTCTAAAATCATTTAATTATTCTTCTTTCTTGAGGATGACAGAAAATTGGTCAAAGTAATTTACTGAATAGAATTACTTTAATAAAAATGACACGCTGTCTGAATTCAATTCTGCCATAGCAAATCGTCAACTTTACAGTCAAATCGTGACTACAAAAATATGCAAATTACTGAAAGAATCTAAATTATCAGTCTCAACTGATCCAAAATTAATTAAGTATGCCAATGACATAACAATGTCTCAACAAATCGTAGAAAAAGGCATAACTCATCGAAGTGTACTGAGTACAGAAATATCAATCAAGAAAATGGGGCAAAAGATAGGACAGAAAAATATGGGAAAAATGGTTGCTCAGATATCGCTACAAGACTCAAATAATACAAGAAACGTTCACGACTACCTTATCTGTTGATTGAAGTTCTAGAGGAAAGTTTTCAAAGAAAACTGCTGTTGGTTCCAATTCACCAGCGTAAAGATGTGCTCCGTCCTCGAACCTGGAATCAGCGTCCTCGGAGAATCGAACTGCTTCCTCCTCCGAAAATTGCACTGCTCCATGTATACGAAAAACATCCTTCTGGCAAAACTCTTCTTTGTGAGCCGGGTCCACCCTTGCCTCTCTTGAGAGTTCCCTGAAGTTCTAGTAGGAATTCGCCATGAAGTTTATTGCAGTTATTTCCGCAGAAATATTCATAATCGTGGAGTATGATAATATTTCCACTGCCATTTGATATAATTCAGCGATGGATTCACGATGCATGAGTGTAGTTGGATGTTCACTACATGCTCGCTTTTGTAGAAAGACGATTAACGAAGTTCCATGCTGTTATTTCACTCAATCGATATATGTCCCAATTGCATTAAAGCCTTAGCCTTCCATCTCAACTTCTGTTATAATCATTGAAAGCACTGCAAGATTATAATGTTCCATAGTAGACTGTATCGTTGTATTACCAAACGTATTCTCCAATATCACTGTTGCAATCCACGTGTCAGCCGTAGTGTATAATGTGGAATTTTAAAAGTGTTTCTCATGTGGCGAGAAAATCACTTTTGTTGGCAGCCTTAAAGTGCCAATATCTTTCGAAGTATAACTGTGAAATTGTTCAAATCTTCTACACACCTCAATGTTGTACTGCCCAATTGAATTATAATAAAGGCTGAAGTTAACTCTTGATATCTTATCTGGTGGAAACGTTAATGTGAGCGTTTCAACTTCACCTAGTTTCGAGCAGCGTAAAATGGAACTGCTCCGTGTTCGTTCGATGCGCCGGGCTTTAACCACACGCTAAAGACAACTTGCTTCACTTATTCACTCGAAAATGACTCTATGACATCTGAAATATATATGCGGTATCAGCGGTATGATCCGTATGAGTTCTGAGTATGAGTTCTGAGAGCTCCTCTCTTCTGTGCACGACCTTTTATCAACTTCTTAAGGGGCGTATCCATCCCTTCCATAGCCTGTTGCTGCGTCATTGCTAGAAGTTTTAACTTTGGCTATACTTGACGGATTTTCAAATTTCAAAAACTCAAAATTAATTTCTTCAAAATTCCAAATCAATGCCATAACTGAAAATAGTTTTCCACAATTCTGCATGCCAAAAGTAATCAAATATCGTAGTTTCAGCAATCTCCGTCTTCCTTCCAAACTATCGGTCATTGGTTCGAGTCTATCCCCCAATAGCGTAACTTCTTCCTTAGCACAATACCTTGTTTCCTGCGACTGCGTCGTAAATCTCCGATCTTTCTCGAACAAAATCATGACGTCACCAAGAATCTCAGCTCAATCAGCCTACTTGCATGAAATCTGCGTCATCCGTGCCTACGTCATGAATATCCACGTCACAACTATGCCAGCCATAACTTTACTCAATTATGCCAATGCAGCCATCGTGGTCTCAATATAATTCAATTTACGGGGGCAGTACTGTCCCCGATATCCGGATAGTAGGCTGTCAGATATCCGCCCCTTCAATCGGATTGCCAATAATCAATCGCACCGGCACAGCTACATCAATGAAAATGGCACTGACAGATACTATCGAGATTAGAACACAGTAGTTAACAAGAAATTATTGTGGAACACACCAAAATATACGGGGTTTCATACTTACCTTTTACTTACCTTTTAAATTTATCTCGGAGACTGGGTTGTCAACTGGATCACTTAAAGTATGCCCTCACAATAACCTCCACCATGATATTTAAAATGAACCATAACGAAGACGAGAAACTTTAAACTGCACAATAATTTATTTCACATAAAGAATGATTTAACAAAATAAAACAACAAAATCCACGTGGCAATCAGAAGCCATTGTCATCTTAACCATGTCCTCCTGTAGGACTTGTATACTCTACATACAATGTTTCAGCGTCCTCAAGCTCATAGTAACGTAAAAATAATAATGCATTTGGAATGGAAACGGGATTTGGGACGAGACACATATATCAATTGTTTTGCGTGTTTATATACTTCACATTTTATTTATAGCCACAAGGCTATTATGGAGACGTCCTTGGCCTCTACCATACAGTTGTCCGGCCAGGTGCAAGACAGCCTGCAACATGTTTGCATCGTTTAATGGACTCACCCGTCCATTCAACCCCAGCATATGCGAGTTACATCAGAGCCTAGCTCTCTTTCAAAACACATTAAATGTCCACTTCTCAACTGAAATATTATCACGCAAATGTTTTAAATGCTTCATTCAAACACCAATGGATTACTCTAATATTCCCAAATCATGTTTAATTGTTCAATCCACTTGTTTAATTAGCGTTGTTTAGAGTATAATAACAAAACTCTTAATGTTTATAACAAAAGTTCATTAATTATTTATAACAATAATAAATTGTTTATAACAATGTCAAGTGACAATTGAAAATTACATACACGCCTCTATTAATGCCTTTCATTTCAAATTATTATCAAAGATATTTACATAATTATTTACAATATTTATTGTTTATATTATTTATATAAGAAATACATTAAACCACACGTTTATCCGGTTGATAATTACTTAAATCGTGTTGATATAATCGACCAATGAAGGTTAGTTATATTTAAATGTTAGATTCAGGTTTAATAAGGTTTAATAATTTTTATTATTATTTGTGACGGTAACCTCCATTCAAAATCTTCATCTCAAATTATTTAACACTCTTGTTAATTTTAACAGTATCTTCATATGAATAACTTTCAAAGAACCAGAACAATACATTCAGCGGAAAAATACTTCGCTCAAAACGCACAAAATTGCACAACAATTGGCCCAGAATTCATCATATATCTTCATATATATGGCATCAAAATCTTCCACACTACATACAAAAAACCTCCACTTATAAATTCAACAACATCATCCATCTTACTTAGGGAACCTCCTTCATTATTCAAGGGCATTATTCATCAGCGACTTTTACACGTCCACTGAACTAACGATTATACATCCATTGTTCCTCTTTAAAAATTCTTATATTCATCAATTGTATTAATGACTGTTATTATTTATCCTTCGTGGGTTTCATTCATGAATCGATATGAAGTAAAAAATTTGCCAATCACAAATAAATTTAATAGCAAATACGATTAGACACTCCTCCCTGGTCTATCAAAATTGAGATTAATATCTTCAAAGTAACGCAGTATAAAAATACTATCTTCAATCAAAGTTCATCTAAACTGCATGAATAGTCGAATAGAATACAATTAGATTGTGGAATGCAAATATTATTGTTCCAATCTAGAATTGAGAAAAACTCCTATCAAAAGTTCATTACTATAGTGTATTCGATAAATCGTAATCAAAGTTCATATTTCATAAAATTGTCTATAATGCAATGATAAATGTCTATGTTGCAATCATGTTCATAAGACGACTAGTATTTCAAAGATCGTCGATAACGTAATAGATTTTAACGCTCTAAAATCTTTTAATCATTCTTCTTTCTTGAGGATGACAGAAAATTGGTCAAAGTAATTTACTGAATAGAATTACTTTAATAAAATGACACGCTGTCTGAATTCAAATCTGCCATAGCAAATCGTTAACTTTACAGTCAAATCGTGACTACAAAAATATGCAAATTACTGAAAGAATATAAATTATCAGTCTCAACTGATCCAAAATTATTTAAGTATGCCAATGACATAACAATGTCTCAACAAATCGAAGAATAAGGCATAAATCATCGAAGTGTACTGAGTACAGAAATATCAAGCAAGAAAATGGGGCACAATATAGGACAGAAAATATGGGAAAAATGGTTGCTCAGATATCGCTACATGACTCAAATAATACAAGAAACGTTCACGACTACCTTATCTGTTGATTGAAGTTCTAGAGGAAAGTTTTCAAAGAAAACTGCTGTTGGTTCCATTTCACCAGCGTGAAGATGTGCTCCGACCTCGAACCTGGAATCAGCGCCCTCGGAGAATCGAACTGCTTCCTCCTCCAGAAATTGCACTGTTCCATGTATACGAAAGACATCCTTCTGGCAAAACTCTTCTTTGTGAGCCGGGTCCACCCTGGCCTCTCTTGAAAGTTCCCTGAAGTTCTGGTCGCAATTCGCCATGAAGTTTATTGCAGTTATTTCCGCAGAAATATTCATAATCGTGGAGTATGAAAATATTTCCACTGTCATTTGATATAATTCAGCGATGGATTCACGATGCATGAGTGTAGTTGGATGTTCACTACATGCTCGCTCTTGTAGAATGACGATTAACGAAGTTCCATGCTGTTATTTCACTCCATCGATATATGTCCCAATTGCATTAAAGCCTTAGCCTTCCATCTCAACTACTGTTATAATCATTGAAAGCACTGCCAGATTATAATGTTCCATAGTAGACTGTATCGTTGTATCACCAAACGTATTCTTCAATATCACGGTTGCAATACACGTGTCAGGCGTAGTGTATAATGTGGAATTACAAAAGTGCTTCTCAGGTGGCGAGAAAATCACTTTTGTCTGCAGTCTTAAAATGCCAATATCTTTCGAAGTATACTCGTGAAATTGTTCAAATCTTCTACACACCTCAATGTTGTACTGCCCAATTGAATTATAATAAAGGCAGAAGCCAACTCTTGATATAATATCAGGTAGAAACGTTAATGTGAGCGTTTCAACTTCGCCTAGTTTCAAACACCGTAAAATGGAACTGCTCCGTGTTCGTTCGATGTGCCGGGCTTTAACCACACGCTAAAGACGACTTGCTTCACTTATTCACTCGAAAATGACTATATGACATCTGAAATATATATGCGGTATGAGCGGTATGAGATATGACGATATGAGAGCTCCTCTCTTCTGTGCACGACCTTTTATCAACTTCTTAAGGGGCGTATCCATCCCTTCCATAGCCTGTTGCTCCGTCATTGCTAGAAGTTCCAACTTTGGCTATACTTGACGGATTTTCAAATTTCAAAAACTCAAAATTAATTTCTTCAAAATTCCAAATCAATGCCATAACTGAAAATAGATTTCCACAAATCTGCATGCCAAAAGTAATTAAATATCGTAGTTTCAGCAATCTCCGTCTTCCTTCCAAACTATCGTTCATTGGTTCGAGCCTTTCCTCCAATAGCGTAACTTCTTCCTTAGCACAATGCCTTGTTTCCTGCGACTGCGTCGTAAATCTCAGATCTTTCTCGAACAAAATCATGACGTCACCAAGAATCTCAGCTCAACCAGCCTACTTGCATGAAGTCTACGTCATCCGTGCCTACGTCATGAATATCCACGTCACAACTATGACATCCATAACTTTACTCACATTTGCCAATACAGCCATCAATATAATTCAATTTACGGGGGCATTCTCCCTTCACCACGTTTTAAAAACAGTTGCAAATTGTTTTTTTAATCTCTGTGTTATAAATATCTCAATTCACTTGAACACGAAATTGAATTATTATTGGCTTACTCTTGGATAATATTTCTTCAAGTTCCCAGCATTGAACTTGCCATAAACGACATTATTCTCATCATCGTAGAGTTCATAACAGTTGTTTCCATAAGCATTCGTAATTCTGAACGGACCAATGAACACTATTCCAAACTTGGGATAGATTTTCTTACCCACGTCAGCCTTGACAGGTCTGCGTAATAATACCAGATTTCCAATTTCTAATGGAGCACCAAAACGTTTTCCAGCTACTCTTTTCAGTCGTTTTTGTGCTGCTTTCTGGAGTTGTTCTTTTGCTCTGTCTATTCTCTGCTGCCTTCCTAGGTCGGGATCTCTAGGAACGTGGTTGAAAAGATTGTCCCACGGCCTTTCTGGGTTTCTTCCTAGATGAAGTCTCATTGGCACCTCTCCTGTGCTCTCCTGCACTGTAGAATTTAAACATTCCTCAATAAGGGGTACAAATCTCACCCAACCAGAATGATCATTCGGACAGAAAATTCGACAGAATTTCGCAAATTCAGCCATATATCTTTCTGAAGAATTCGATTCCGGATATCGCACGCTTGAAAATATGTGCTTAATACCAAGCCTTTCCATATCTGCAGCAAATTCTAAGGATGTAAACTGAGCTCCATGATCCGAAAGTAGATATTCTGGTTTACCAGCTTTTGGAAATACAGCATGTTCCAGACTGCTTACAACGTTCCTCGTGTTAGCTTTTTGCATGGGACTCATTGTTACAAATTTTGAGAAGACATCCACGGTAACCAACAGGAACTGATTACCCTGATATCCCTTCGGACAAGGACCAAATATGTCTGTCGCCATGAGTTCATTTGGTTTAGAGGGAATCATAGCCTTAGGTTTTCCTTTTAATAGAGCGGAAGCATACTTTGCTCTTTGACATTTATCACAGGAACGAATGACATTAGCAATGCTGGAACGCATGTAAGTCCAAATAAACCTCTCTTTAAGAGTATCAAGAGTTTTATCTAAACCCGCATGTCCAGTTGCGTGATGAGCTACCCACACTAAATTGACAACAAGTTTAGGTGGCACGACTATTCGGAGCTTTGTATGCGCAGAGTCAGCATACTTACATACGATGTCTCCACTCAAGACAAAGTGTCGTGAATCTCTCTGTGTAGCTGCATAGTCAACATCAGTATTGTCCATGTAACCCTTAAGAAACCTGTACATTTTCCTGATTGGAGCGTGTCTCTTCTGTGACACACCGATTCGGGCTAACCTCCTAACGGTCTCTTGATCTTGCTGCTCCAATTGTACATGGTGTATCTGCACATTTTTGATAGGGTTACGTGATAAAGCATCAGCCAGTAAGTTATCTTTCCCAGGCTGATGGACGATAGTGGCATTAAACTGTTGGGTGAACAAAGCCCAACGTGTCAATCTATCACTAGACTTGTCAGTTTGCAGCATAAACTGAAGTGCTTTGTGATCTGTAATAAGGATAACCTTGTGTTCCAGCAACATTTTTTTCCAAGCTTGCAAAGCTGTTACAAAAGCTAACGCTTCTAGTTCTGTCGTAAAGTAGTTTTCCTCGTGTTTCTTTAACTTTCGACTAGTGAACGCAATGTAGTGCTTGTTGCCTGCCTCGTCTTTTTGGTATAAGACTGCACTAATGCCTAGTCTTGATGCATCAGACTCTATATAGAACACCTTCTCCAAGTCTGGGTACTCCAGTTTGACGTTGTTTCTGAGCATCTCCTTTGCTTTTTCAAAAGCCTCGTCTGCTGCGGTACTCCATTTCCATCTATTATTCTTCTTGAGTAAATCATACAGAGGAGCCATAATATCAGAGTATCTCGGACAGTGGCTGCTAATGAATTGGCATGCGCCTACAAATTCTCTGACTTGTTTCACCTTAGTTGGCTTTGGGAATCTTGTGATCGCGTCTACTTTCTGCATGTTTGGATGATATCCATCCTTATCAATGGTATGCCCCAGGTAATTGATCTCCTTCTTCAAGAATTGACATTTTCCAAAATTGACCTTGATATTGGCCTCCCTTAAATTTTCAAACAACTTTCTCAAATGCACTAAATGTTCTGCGGCATTGGGTGAAGATACAATTAAATCGTCAATGTAGCAAATTACATTCTCCTTTACTTCGTCAGTGAGCTTGCTATCAAGTGCTCGAATAAGTGCTGGTCCACTGTTGACCATTCCAAAAGGCATTCTCACGAAGACCCATGACGTCTGGTCAAATAAGAATCCAGTGTACTGCATACTTTCTTCCTCCAGTTGAACTTGGTAAAACGAAGATGTCAAGTCAAGAACACTGAACATGCTCTCCCTTTGAACTTTCTAAGCAGATCTCTGATCTTAGGTGGTCGGTCATTTTCTGGAAGAATCTTCAAGTTGATGGTCCGAGCATCGAGACAAAGACGTATCTGACCATTACTTTTCTTCACTACAGTGATGGGGTTTATGTAAGACGACGCCTGTTTTTTAATAATCCCGTCTACCTCCATTTTTCTGATCAAACCTCGTACTTCTTGATAGTATTTCTCAGGTATGGGGTATATTCTCTTTTGGTAAGGGGTTTCATTGGTCAGCCTTATCTTATACTTATAGTCTTTAATCAATCCAGGCTTTTCATCAAAAATATCTTGGAATTCCTTTATCATATCCTCAAATTCCCCTGAATTTCTTCAAATCCTTCAGTTTTTCTACTGGGTATTTCTGTTAAATTCTCCACTTCATTGATAATGGTATTTAAAATTTCTTCCCTAAGGTCTATCTCCAGACTGTTTTTCACGTCCTGTTCTTCGATCTCTTCTGTGATCATGTACCCATCATGAAAGCTAATACTTCTATTCTTCATATCAATAATGGCTCCAACTTTCGATATAAAATCGATTCCTAGCACAATATCGAAATGGATCTTGTTAACCACAATGAAGATCTGTTCATAATTCCTTCCATTAATTTCAAAGTTCAACAGCACTTGGATCTTGCACTTCACTGCCTTGTCTTGGAAAATTCCTCTCACTTTGACGGTAGAAACAGGTAAAACAGTCATGTTTTCTCCTTTTAACAGACTTTGATAGCATTCATCAGAGATGATCGAAATAATTGCGCCGGTATCCATAAGAGCTTTATACTGTTGGCCATCTATCAGTATAGAAATAATAGGTAATGCACATGGTCTTTCCTCTTTGACGATTCCCCTCTCTTCTAATAAATCCTCATCAGTTACTTCGTAAATTTCATTAATGGTAATTATGTGTGGTGTGGCAATGTATTCATAGTTTCTCTCTGTCGTTGAGAAATCGGCGTTTTTTTGTGTGTTACCAATCTCAAAGTTCCCCTGCTGACTTGTAGAAGACCACGATCCATCACTACATCCTGTCTTTTCTTTTGGTTTTCAGCTTCCTTCTCTTGTAATTCCTACAGATACTGCTGACTTTCTTTCTCTCTCTCTTGATACTTGTCGGGTGTCATAACCTGACCTTGAGAATTCTGATTCTGATTCTGGTGCTGGTTATTTCGATTGTAGTTTCTATTATAACCATTGTTATAGTATCTACCTCTTCCGTTGTTATAATTCCCTCTATTATTATTCCAGCCTCGTCTTTGCTGATATGGACGGTAACCTTGGGATCTGTTGTTGCGGAAATAATTATTCCTGTGAGGACCTACATTTTCAGTTTTTTTTCATCAGGCTTATCAGTTTGCTGCACTTGATCCATGTAGACTGTATTAACGTCTTTGAATTCGTGCCTCTGACCTTTTTGTACCAAATTTGGCATTGGACTCGTGTAGTCAAGCCTTCTCAACAATTCGTCCATACTGCTCAAATCTCTGATATTTGACGATATGATCAGTCTTCTTACCTCCACAGGCAGCATACGTGAAATCGCATCTATCAACTGCTCTGTTGACAATGGGGGTTGCAAAAATCTCAAGCGTGATAACTGGCTCGTGAAGAAATCAGCGTACCGTGTTTGAAGAGTACCTGAATACTTCCTCGAGTATACCTCAGCTCTTAATGAATTCTGAGCTTCTATTGACCAGAATCGTTTTATCAGTGCCTCTGCAAATTCGTCAAAATTGCTGAAAGTGTACCGAAATGCTCTAAACCATTCAAGGGGTCCTCCAGCTAGAAATCTTTCTACGATTCTCATCTCTCTCTCTCTAGGAATGTGGGCTTCTATAAAATAGTCTTTAAGGTTCCTGATATATTCGATCGGTGTGAGACTATCAGTGTTGCTAAATTTTTGAGGTTTGTCTTCAAAGTTCCGGATGACTGTCACATTTCTCGGATATGAATCCATGTAATTCCTCCCACTATCACGATATTTCCATTCAGGTTCAATATTCCTATCCTCTTCTTCTTCCCTGAATCTGGATATACGTTCCTCAGGACTAATATCTCTCTCTTCTGTAGCGAGGTTACATCTTCTCACGTAATTTCTATCCTCTTCACCAGTCAATCCTTCAGTATCCTTGTCTGTGATTTCCGTGATGACTTTCCTAATCAACTCTTCCTTATAGGTTTCCATCATGCTAGCTTCTCCTAGTTTCAAATTCTGCAGTTTGCTCGTAGTTTCATTAACATCAGAGACAACCTTATGAATCTGTTCCTCTAACGCAGTTTTTAATGCTTGCACGTCCTGACCTATTTGAGTTCTATCCTCTACCTGCTTTTCGGATAGCGAATCCATCCTTACATTCAAGTCTTTCCTAATCTGAACTACTTCATTATTTATGTCTACTTGTGTACTGGCAAGTTTTCTTTCAATTCGCTCCTGAATCTGATCGACATGTTCCCCACTTGACCTGTTCCATTCATCTTTCCAAACCGTTACATTTGCAGTTAATATTTCCGCGATATCTACTTCAATGTCTTCCTTAAGTAAACGATTATGATCTAAGACTTGGGTTCTCATGACCTCTACATCGTATTTTAAACCAGCTAAAGAAGCTGTTGTCCTAACAGACTCGTCAACTAATCGAGTTGTTAATGCACTAATGTTACGAGTACAAAGCGTTTTTGAAGTTTCAATTTCCTCTCTAACTTTGTTAACATCAGTTTGAACTTTAGCAATGTCTACAAAAACAGTATTGACTTCTACTTGTATCTTATTGATATCGCTTTGCATATCATTTACATCTGAATGAATATTATTGATGTCTACTTGAACATTTGACACATCAGTTCGATCATTTCTAACCTCTTTTTGAACTTCCTCTACTTTGTCTTGTACAGTAGCAACATCATTCCTAACAACAATTACCTCAGCTCTAGCACATGAAATATCACCCCGGACATTAGCAACATCAAGATTCAACATAGTAAGATCTTTCTGTACCTTAGAAACATCAATTTTAACAACAGACACATCTTTATGCACATTGGATAAATCTTTATGGACATTGGACACGTCTGTGCGCATGTCAGTTACAGCATTCTCGATTCCCTGGGTACTGATCTGTAAACGCGACATATCATTTTCTAAGTTTGCAGAACTGGTCTGAAGAACTTTCAAACTTTCATTCATGCTATCTTTCATCTCCCTTGCACTTTCATCCAGCCTAATAGACATATTAGCAGACAAATTACTAGCATTCTCCTCCATCATCTGCTTCATTCGACTAGCATTCCTAGCTTCCATCTCCTTCGCACTTTCATCCATGCTCGCTTTCAAGTTAGCAGACAAACTGTTGGACATCTCCTCCAACATCTTCCTCAAACTCTCATCTGCCATTTCAATAATATTTCAATAATAAACTGCTTTAGGGACATACATCAAACAGAGCAAAATAACAACATCTGAGCAACATCTTTCACCATATATAAGTTTTGAGCAATTTTCTGTCTTAAATCTAACTTATAATTACCTTATAATTAACCTTCGTAGACACTTCATGTTGAAATAAACTCAAGCACATGTTCAAATTTCTTTGGTTCATTTTAAAATATCCTAACACAAATAATTTACATTTACAATCCAAATAGTTTAATTTTATCTTTAATATGACTAAACATGTCATAAGCCGGTCAAATAAAATAAGATTCCAAATCATAGGCGATTTTTCTAAGTTTCCAGCCTATTTAACCTCTCTCAAGTTGTATAAGATCTGATCTTTTCTGAGTGTAATTTTCCTAATACAACACAACATTTTATTCCTATATAATCACACTCTCAAATTCTACAATTGGCCAAGACATCTAACAAAGAATCAACCTCTTTATTTGAGTCTTCACAATCCCTTTGACATCGATAACTTGGTAATCCAATGTTATTCGAACACTCCACAAAAATTGCGGTGCCAATTCTACTGCAATAACTTGGTAATCCAATGTTATTCAGTCGATCGAGCCCCACGTTTTAGGGTCGCCAATCCTACTGTCCCCGATATCCGGATAGTAGGCTGTCAGATATCCGCCCCCTCAATCGGATTGCCAATAATCAATCGCACCGGCACAGCTACATCAATGAAAATGGCACTGACAGATACTATCGAGATTAGAACACAGTAGTTAACAAGAAATTGTTGTGGAACACACCAAAATATACGGGGTTTCATACTTACCTTTTACTTACCTTTTAAATTTATCTCGGGGACTGGGTTGTCAACTGTATCACTTAAAGTATGCCCTCACAATAACCTCCACCATGATATTTAAAATGAACCATAACGAAGACGAGAAACTTTAAACTGCACAATAATTTATTTCACATAAAGAATGATTTAACAAAATAAAACAACAAAATCCACGTGGCAATCAGAAGCCATTGTCATCTTAACCATGTCCTCCTGTAGGACTTGTATACTCTACATACAATGTTTCAGCGTTCTCAAGCTCATAGTAACGTAAAAATAATAATGCATTTGGAATGGAAACGGGATTTGGGACGAGACACATATAGCAATTGTTTTGCGTGTTTATATACTTCACATTTTATTTATAGCCACAAGGCTATTATGGAGACGTCCTTGGCCTCTATCATACAGTTGTCCGGCCAGGTGCAAGACAGCCTGCAACATGTTTGCATCGTTTAATGGACTCACCCGTCCATTCAACCCCAGCATATGCGAGTTACATCAGAGCCTAGCTCTCTTTCAAAACACGTTAAATGTCCACTTTTCAACTGAAATATTATCACGCAAATGTTTTAAATGCTTCATTCAAACACCAATGGATTACTCTAATAATCCCAAATATTGTTTAATTGTTCAATCCACTTGTTTAATTAGCGTTGTTTAGAGTATAATAACAAAACTCTTAATGTTTATAACAAAAGTTCATTAATTATTTATAACAATAATAAATCGTTTATAACAATGTCAAATGACAATTGAAAATTACATACACGCCTCTATTAATCCCTTTCATTTCAAATTATTATCAAAGATATTTACATAATTATTTACAATATTTATTGTTTATATTATTTATATAAGAAATACATTAAACCACACGTTTATCCGGTTGATAATTACTTAAATCGTGTTGATATAATCGACCAATGAAGGTTAGTTATATTTAAATGTTAGATTCAGGTTTAATAAGGTTTAATAATTTTTATTATTATTTGTGACGGTAACCTCCATTCAAAATCTTCATCTCAAATTATTTAACACTCTTGTTAATTTTAACAGTATCTTCATATGAATAACTTTCAAAGAACCAGAACAATACATTCAGCGGAAAGATACTTCGCTCAAAACGCACAAAATTGCACAACAATTGGCCCAGAATTCATCATATATCTTCATATATATGGCATCAAAATCTTCCACACTACATACAAAAAAACCTCCACTTATAAATTCAACAACATCATCCATCTTACTGTGGGAACCTCATTCATTATTCAAGGGCATTATTCATCAGCGACTTTTACACGTCCACTGAACTAACGATTATACATCCATTGTTCCTCTTTAAAAATTCTTATATTCATCAATTGTATTAATGACTGTTATTATTTAACCTTCGTGGGTTTCATTCATGAATCGATATGAAGTAAAAAATTTGCCAATCACAAATAAATTTAATAGCAAATACGATTAGACACTCCTCCCTGGTCTATCAAAATTGAGATTTATATCTTTAAAGTAACGCAGTATAAAAATACTATCTTCAATCAAAGTTCATCTAAACTGCATAAATAGTCGAATAGAATAGAATTAGATTGTGGAATGCAAACATTATTGTTCCAATCTAGAATTGAGAAAAACTCCTATCAAAAGTTCATTACTATAGTGTATTCAATAAATCGTAATCAAAGTTCATATTTCATAAAATTGTCTATAATGCAATGATAAATGTATATGTTGCAATCATGTTCATAAGACGACTAGTATTTCAAAGATCGTCGATAACGTAATAGATTTTAACGCTCTAAAATCTTTTAATCATTCTTCTTTCTTGAGGATGACAGAAAATTGGTCAAAGTAATTTACTGAATAGAATTACTTTAATAAAATGACACGCTGTCTGAATTCAAATCTGCCATAGCAAATCGTTAACTTTACAGTCAAATCGTGACTACAAAAATATGCAAATTACTGAAAGAATATAAATTATCAGTCTCAACCGATCCAAAATTATTTAACTATGCCAATGACATAACAATGTCTCAACAAATCGAAGAAAAAGGCATAAATCATCGAAGTGTACTGAGTACAGAAATATCAAGCAAGAAAATGGGGCACAATATAGGACAGAAAATATGGGAAAAATGGTTGCTCAGATATCGCTACATGACTCAAATAATACAAGAAACGTTCACGACTACCTTATCTGTTGATTGAAGTTCTAGAGGAAAGTTTTCAAAGAAAACTGCTGTTGGTTCCATTTCACCAGCGTGAAGATGTGTTCCGACCTCGAACCTGGAATCAGCGCCCTCGGAGAATCGAACTGCTTCCTCCTCCGGAAATTGCACTGCTCCATGTATACGAAAGACATCCTTGTGGCAAAACTCTTCTTTGTGAGCCGGGTCCACCCTGGCCTCTCTTGAAAGTTCCCTGAAGTTCTGGTCGCAATTCGCCATGAAGTTTATTGCAGTTATTTCCGCAGAAATATTCATAATCGTGTAGTATGAAAATATTTCCACTGTCATTTGATATAATTCAGCGATGGATTCACGATGCATGAGTGTAGTTGGATGTTCACTACATGCTCGCTCTTGTAGAATGACGATTAACGAAGTTCCATGCTGTTATTTCACTCCATCGATATATGTCCCAATTGCATTAAAGCCTTAGCCTTCCATCTCAACTACTGTTATAATCATTGAAAGCACTGCCAGATTATAATGTTCCATAGTAGACTGTATCGTTGTATCACCAAACGTATTCTTCAATATCACGGTTGCAATACACGTGTCAGCCGTAGTGTATAATGTGGAATTACAAAAGTGCTTCTCAGGTGGCGAGAAAATCACTTTTGTCTGCAGTCTTAATATGCCAATATCTTTCAAAGTATACTCGTGAAATTGTTCAAATCTTCTACACACCTCAATGTTGTACTACCCAATTGAATTATAATAAAGGCAGAAGCCAACTCTTGATATAATATCAGGTAGAAACGTTAATGTGAGCGTTTCAACTTCGCCTAGTTTCAAACACCGTAAAATGGAACTGCTCCGTGTTCGTTCGATGCGCCGGGCTTTAACCACACGCTAAAGACGACTTGCTTCACTTATTCACTCGAAAATGACTATATGACATCTGAAATATATATGCTGTATGAGCGGTATGAGATATGACGATATGAGAGCTCCTCTCTTCTGTGCACGACCTTTTATCAACTTCTTAAGGGGCGTATCTATCCCTTCCATAGCCTGTTGCTCCGTCATTGCTAGAAGTTCCAACTTTGGCTATACTTGACGGATTTTCAAATTTCAAAAACTCAAAATTAATTTCTTCAAAATTCCAAATCAATGCCATAACTGAAAATAGATTTCCACAAATCTGCATGCCAAAAGTAATTAAATATCGTAGTTTCAGTAATCTCCGTCTTCCTTCCAAACTATCGTTCATTGGTTCGAGCCTTTCCTCCAATAGCGTAACTTCTTCCTTAGCACAATACCTTGTTTCCTGCGACTGCGTCGTAAATCTCAGATCTTTCTCGAACAAAATCATGACGTCACCAAGAATCTCAGCTCAACCAGCCTACTTGCATGAAGTCTACGTCAACCGTGCCTACGTCATGAATATCCACGTCACAACTATGACATCCATAACTTTACTCACATTTGCCAATACAGCCATCGTGGTCTCAATATAATTCAATTTACGGGGGCAGTACCTACTGTAAGGCTACGGCCGCCTCCTTCCCTCTTCCTAGCCTATCCATCCCTATCTTCAATCCCTTCCCTTCCCTCATTAGGCCCCTGTTCGCTTTGCAGGTGAGGCCGCCTGGGCGAAGTGCTGATCACACCTGCCCAGTTGTATCCATCCCGACCAGATGTTCCGAGCTCCAGGACACTGCCCATAGGGGCGGTAATGGTGAGTTCCCTCGCTGAGTCCGTGGGAACCAGCAACCTAGTGGTTAAATTGACTAAATAAAAAAATAAAAATAATAGTGAGAGTCGAACATAAATTTACATTTCGGCATGGTCGAACATAAATAATAATAATAATAATACACAAGAAAATGAAATGCCAGATAGGAGGAACTAAATTGGAGCAAGTGGAACATTTGAAGTACTTGGGCAGTGTATTCTCTCACGATGGTTGTGGGCTATGGGGAAGGAAATAGAGTCAAGGTGTAGAAAAGCCAATCCAGTGAGCTCTAAGTTGCGATCTACAGTGTTCTGCAAGTAAGAAGTTAATGTAACGATGAAACTCTCCCTACATTGCTCAGTATTTAGATTGACCTTGCATTATGGAAGTGAGAGCTGGGTAGATTCAGGATGTCTGATACATAAGTTAGAAGTAACGTACATGGGGGTAGCACGAATGATTGCTGGGACAAATAGATGGGGGCAATGGCAGGAGGGTACTCGTAATCTATATATATAAAACTCAATGTTGGTTTGTTTGTTTTTTTGTCTGTTATTTATACAAATCTACACAGTTTCACCGATCTGCACCAAATTTTGTATACTCACCCTTTGGAACCCAGCGGGTAACACTGTCCACTTTAAATTTCGGACAGACCACCCCATTCCCTCCATTTAGGCCCTTTTGCACAATTTTACACCATTTCACCGATCTAATAACTTGACGGACATATTGTCGCTAGGCGACAACGACTAACACTATATCGTGATAGTCAACGCCGCACCATTGATGGACAGGTTGTCACTAGGCAACAACGATTTACTCTGTATCATGATAGTCCGGTAAAATTTGCTAAAGGACACATGAGAAAACTTACCGATGTAATGCTATCCTGTCAGAGAAACATAGTGGCATACATTCCTACATTCACCTATCACCATTTTGCAGTTGTCATGTGTAGACAGTTGTTATTTCATTTGCGGAGCTTAGACATCGTGGTCATGTTGCCCCGTGTTCATGGGTGTGTGTGTAGAATTTTTGTGATAACCTGCGTTATTGTTATTGTTGCACTAGCATGTGTAAATTGGAGATCAGGTATGGTATTTGAAGCCATTGCTCAGTGTTGCTCAAGGATTTATTGAACTGTAGTATTCTCTATGCATTCGTATAGCCTGCGGGTAACACTGTCTAATTTAAATTTCGGACTGACCACTCCATTCCCTGCATTTAGGCCCTTAGTCTCAAATCTACACCGTTTCACCGATATCAACCTAAATTTGTATACCTACCCTTTGGGACCCTGAGAGTAGCACTGTGTACTGTACCCGATACCTATTTTAGGCTATCGGCTACGCCAGCAGACATTAAGCTGTAGTTGAGGTTTTGGAAAGCAATAGGAGAAGATAGCGCACCGATCGCGTCAAGAAGAAAGCCAAGATGACGTAGGAGGTCAAGAATCAAGGAGGCATTGAAATCTGTAAGAAGATAGAATTATGGATAAAGATGTGAAGCTTTATTGAAACATATATGGGATTATAATAATTAAAACAACTTAGAAGAGGATATATAACATGCATTATATGTGGAAATAATTTTATGGAAATAAGTATATTATAACAGAACAGCCGAGAGGATTCGGGTTCGAGACTATGTTCATGACGCAGGAGCACTGTGGTGGGGGAATGAGCCACGTGCCGCGCGGAGCACAAAAGCCAGAACACAGCACTAGCAAGTCAGTTGAGCCCAAGGAGACGGGCAGTTCAGAGCAGCTCTGTAGCACAAGCGGGGCGCATTGAAGGTCACGCAGCATACGTAAACTGTCACGGCCGGAGTGTAGGGGACAGTTCTCGTATCACCGAGCAGCTAAGGCCGAGCGGGTCATCGATCCAGCCGGGCTGGCCGAGAAGGCAATTGTAGACAGCCGGGGTATTTCAAAACCACACTGCTCGTATTTGAAGACTTTGTTTCAAGCTTCATTTCGACGCTGTTCGAGCACAGGCTTTTACAATTAACCTTATAACTATGCTGTTATATAACACATTCAAAGCGACTTTTACTATTCCAAGTCAACTGAATGTTTAACATAGGCTCTGATGAACATTATATCGTGCATTTATAAGATTTATATCTTATGCCATTTTCATGAGTTACATATTACGAACAGATACAGGGTGTATCGTAATCTTGAACACTATCTAGTAAAATTTTATTTTACTCAAGTGGGACTTTGCAGTAAGTTGAGATTGGACTTACAATTCTCAAACTGAACATTTAACGGAACAGTGGCGTATATTTGAAGAGGAGTAGGGGGTCCGCTGTTTCCATGAACTTTTCGAGAAGGAGTTGGACGATATCCGCTATGGGTAATCCGAGGTTCAACACGACCGAGTAAACGTGAATAGAGACAAGATGGCACCACAGAGCGATGGATTCGATTCCTGACGAGAGGAGTCCAACAGCTGATTCGCTTGGGATTTCGAAGGAAATCGTCATTTCATGGATGAAATGATATTCACGCCGATCTAACGAGAAATT
Organism: Meconema thalassinum; assembly: GCA_946902985.2. Taxonomy (NCBI): domain Eukaryota; kingdom Metazoa; phylum Arthropoda; class Insecta; order Orthoptera; family Tettigoniidae; genus Meconema; species Meconema thalassinum. The sequence continues at coordinate 95,192,364 of OX336400.1, read as the reverse complement.
TTTATGTAGGGAAAATCGACGACCTTGGAAATTATATTACAACTGATAATGAAAGGTATTGTAAGAGTTCTAACTACCTGATACGATTATTTTCATGAATACTGGGCACAAATGTATATTTTTCTAATAGGAGTGATTTGATTATTAAGACATGGTTTGAATTTATATACTTCGAATTTGCTAGAATATGGAGTGACCATATGATATGGCAGGCATCATTATACGAAATTCTCACCGTTGTTTGGCTTTATTAAGCAAATGTTTGATCTTTTAGACATTTTTCCAGCTAGGATATTTTTCATGAATAGTTTTTTTTTGTGTAACGAGTATTTCGAACTCGTGATCTGCAATTGATTATCAGAAACTACTTCGTCAGTTCATTGCATACTAGCGAGTGTGTATTATTCATCAGTAGGGATTTTTTCCATTGGATTGTTTGAAGATATTAAGAAGTTATTCACTTTAGTGAATGAACATCGCTTTTATATGACAACTAGAAACTTGTTGATTCCTTTCTTGTACATTCACTCATCCAGCCTACGAGATGGGGTCCTTCGTATTTATACGATTGTATGGTGGCTACTCACCTTACCCATCGTTTAGGGAACTATCATCCAAGCCGACGGGGCGAGGTCTTTCGTATTTATACGACTGTACGGTGGTTACACATCTTACTCGCCATTGAGGGACTCATTTTATCATCCGAATGTACACGAGATGTAAGTGAATTAAACAAGGAACTACTAGTCACATATCAGTCGAAATTTTGTTAAATAAAGTAACGATAAATGTCAACAGGATTGCATTTAGTAATTCTTGTTTGCCAATCCAATATTTTGTTGCTATACTCTTTTAAGAGTAATTTCAGTTTAACAGCTGTTACAGCTGATGCTTTGATGATTTTTATAATTGTGTTTGATACCTTTGAGAAGGATTTAAAGTAATTGAATCTTGTAAGATTAATCATTAATGGTCATAATTATTTTAGGGCAGATCAGTATTGCAGATTTTGATGTGAGAGATTATAGCACATTGGTGTTTTTCTGCGATGTGAATTATGAAACTTGTAAAAGAATTTATGCTATTTGAAAGCAGATATTAAATTACTGAAGTAATATTTTTCTAATTGTTTAAGAAGTTGTCTAGATGTGATCAGAGTAACTACAGTCATTGGAGATTATGTGCGTTGATAATTTGAAGCCATTTATATATTTCGTAGATCATGCAACGTGGTTAAGTGGAGTTTGTGATAGGCATTTTGTGGAATTTGCCATGTGATAGTTGCATCGTTGATAATGTATTTTGAAGCAGACATGAGGTCGTCGTACCCAGTCTAGCGTTATTGTTGAGATTCATGCTGTATGTGCTGAATATTTATGGAGTTTTTGGAGTAATTCTTATATTCAAATGTGATATTTGAAATATTGAAGAAATATAATGTCGTTGTGGATAGTTAGATCCAACGTGATGTCGTGGAGACAATAATATTTTTGGGCATGATAAATTAAATACGAGATATAACTTGGAAGTAATAAAACTGTAAGACAACGTTCTATAAACCTTATTAAACAATTTGTTAGGAAATTAAACAAATAAATGAAGTTAATAATACAAGATTTTCTGAAAATAATAATTAATGAAATAATAATCTGAGATTTAAGCATATTAACGATCTGACCTAATGAAATAAAAATCAGAATGACTAGATGAAATACTGAAAAACTAAATAACCAGATGATTGAAATTTAAATAAGTTGATAAATTAAAATTTTGAAATAAATCGATGAATTAAATAGATGGATGAATTAAAGATTGATGAAATAAACTGATTGAAATGAATTATTAGACGATTGTAATGATGATGAATAACTGAATTAGAAGGTGATAATTAATTAAAAGAAGCTGACGATTAATGAATTGATATAGAATTAAATAAATTTAATTGAGAGATAATTCGAAGGAATTGCCACTTGAATTGTGAATTTGAATGATGTAATGGTGATGAATTAACGATTCTGACAGGAATATTTGGAATTTTGAAGTGAGAATTAAGGTGAGAAATATTTAATTTTGATAATAATGATGATGATAACCGATGAGAATTTGAATTTTCTGTATTTCACAGATGAGAGATTAATGACGATGTAAATAGTGTAAATTAATTATTCAATGTTTAGGAACATTTGTTTAACATGTTCTACATTCAAATTATACCATGCAAACCATAATTTATGTGATATTTAATATGAGTGATTATTATATGTGTATGTTTAGGCAGATTGATAACTTAATTACATCCACATTGATGTTAAATTAAAGAGAATTAGGTCTCAGGTTTCACAAATGTCAGTGACGAAAGACATAGTGCTACAGTGATCCTGAGAACCCAAGAGAACTTTATACATTTTTCTTGTTATGTGGATAAAATTAATTTTGCATTAGAAAGGAGATGGTTCGATTTTTGGACAATGACAATTTAACTTTGGCATTCGACCATACTCTTAGGTAGGAATTATATTTAAAATGTCTGTCTGACTATCAAAGTAAAATAAATTTGTTTTTATCTTAGTTGTGATCTGATGATGGTGTGATGTTCCTTTTTCTTTCCTTGTCTTGAGTAAGGCTTATCCGGAAAGGAAGTGGTTTTGCTAGGAATTCAGTTGATGGCGCCCATTTAGATTTGAATTATTTTTATTAACTTAAGCCCGTAACGACCCTAGAGATACTTTGTCTCGTGATACCCACTGCTTTTTCGAGAACTCAGCTGAATTTCCGACACATTCCTTATTTGACTAGAGGTTCATTTAACTCCGCTCTGTCCTGGAACTCCAGGGATGTGATGTTATAGCAGATGGGTCATCGCATCCCCAGGACGAACGGGTACAGTACATGAAATTTCGGACGGACCCCTCCATTCATGCATTTAGGCTCTTTGGCACAAATCTACACCGTTTCACCGATCTGAATCAAATTTTACATACTTACCCTTTGGAACCCCTATCTACATGAAATTTCGGACATACCACTCCATTCCCTGCATTTAGGCACTTTGGCACACTTCTACACCGTTTCACCGCTCTGAACCAAAATGTGTATACTTACCCTTGGAACCCTGCGAGTAATGCTATCTACATGAAATTTCGGGCAGACCTCTCCATTCCCTGCATTTAGGACCTTTGGCGCAATCTACACAGTTCCACCTATCTGTTCCAAAATTTGTATACTTACCGTTTGGAACCCAGCAGGTAACACGAGTAACACTGTCTACATGAAATTTCGGACAGACCACTCCATTCCCTGCATTTAGGCCCTTTGGCACAAATCTACACCGTTTCACCGCTCTGAACCAAAATGTTTATACTTACCCTTTGGAACCCTGCGAGTAACACTATCTACATGAAATTTCGGACTGACCACTCCATTCCCTGCATTTAGGCCCTTTGGTGCAAATCTACACCGTTTCACCAATCTGAACCAAAATTTGTATACTTACCCTTTGGAACCCTGCGAGTAACACTATCTACATGGAATTTCGGACATACCACTTCATTCCCTGCATTTAGGCCCTTTGGTGCAAATCTACACCGTTTGACCGATCTGAACCAAAATTTAAATACTTCCCTCATTGGAAACCGAGAGTAACACTGGCTGCATGAAATTTCGGACAGACCACTCCATTCCCTGCGTTTAGGCCCTTTGGCACAAATCTATAATGTTTCACCGATTTGAACGAAATTTTGTTTACTTACCCTTTGGAACTCTGTGGGTATCAATGTCCACTTGAATTTTTGGGCAGACCAATCCATTCCCTGCACAAATCTACACCGTTTCACTTAATTGCACCAAATTTTACATACTTACCCTTTGAAATTCTGCTGGTACTACTGTCCACTTGATAGTTTGGAAAACACTCTACATTCCCTGCATTTAGAAAACAGGCAAAATGAACTTCAAAACTACGTTTTTAGGCCCTAGAACATGTCCATAGTAGTGTACCTCGAAGAATATTTTAATATGTCTATTGTTGGCTGGTAATTCGGGCTGCATCACGTCGCCCCCACCAGTGTTCTGGTGCAGAATTGCGAAACTAGTTAGATCTTGCGCTGCTTATAAATTGCAGTCACGAGGAGATTTCTTAGGCCCCTTAAAACAGTTGTCAGTATGAATATTATGCCTCTGTATAAGAGCGATGGTGTTGGTGCAGTACTTTGAGGTTATCAGCTGCAATAAGCGATGGTGCTTTCAAATTTACTTTCGTATATTCCGATCCTTATCCTTGAGCGCTATGTGCCTATAAATGACACTATTGCTGCCTCAGGAGCTTGGGACAGCCAAGTGCTCTGATTATTTTCCTACGGCGCTATGCGACAAAAGACGACACTATTGGTCTCTATTTTCCTAACAGCCAATGAGATATAGGCCCTAGACCGTGTCTCATTTCACTTACTCCTCTTTCTAATCATAGCCTCTTTTTCAATTCGTTTGTAAATTACTTGTGGCAGTACTGTAGTTAGTAAATAGCAGTTTCCCTATTCATTATTATTATTATCATTACGCAAAAATGTCCTGAAAGTTACGTCCATTATACTGTACTACATATCACCCCTACTACCACGACCACCACAAAAAATATATTTTTAGCCTACTTTTCACATTTCGCAAAAATGAGGAAAAGGTAGACTTATGAGATCGGGCAAATGTCTGACTGTCTGTCTGTCTGTCTGTCCTTCTGTCTGTCTGTCCTTCTGTCTGTCTGTCTGTCTGGCTGTGTGTGTGTCCCCCCCATATCAACTCCTAAACGGCTGGAGCAATCGAAACAAAATTTGGTAGGAGTAAAGATCTATACCTGAATATCTCACGGCCATATTTGAAAATGATGTCGGTGCTATCAGCTGCTGAAAAATCGCAATTGAAATTTGAGCTCCATGTTGGATATCTTGGAAGGTATGAATGGGAGCTATTTCCAAATTGGCACACGTATAGATAATAATATTGCAGTTTAATTTCCAGGAGGCCATACATGGCAGTGTTTGCCAAAATGATTCTAAGCCTGCTGATAGGTCCTATTTTTAAAAGCATGTAACTTCTATACTAACTAATGGATTTCATTCAAAATTGACACAGCAACAGATCATATTATTTCAGATTATTTCTGACCAATACATGTATGTCATTGTTGCCAACATTATTTTACGCGCGCTGTTAGATCCAATGTTTAACTGCAAGTAACGTCCATGCTATCCATTGGACTTCAACCAAATTTTGTATTCTGTACCTTAACCCTAGAACTGCTGCAGGTTTATCTGTCAAATGCTGCAGTAAATTCCCATAAAGTACACACTAAAGGAATTTGGTATCTGTAAGCATACTGTGTTCATGAATATGACTTATCATACACCAATATAAAGCTGAAAGACTGTTCTATATTATATTGATATAGGTGAATCATTCAGACTCGTCACTTTGAATTAATCATAAAAAGTATTTTATAAAAAATTAAAAAAATAAAAAATTATTGACTTTTCTGCTCTAGAAAACCATATTGCCGAGTTAAATGTTCATCAGAGACATCATAAATGAAAAGTTCATAGTTTTTTGTTACTAATTCAAGAACCAGTTTCAATTAATTCCTGTTATTTACTAAAAAGAAAATTATTTTTACTAAAATATGACATTTCTCGATTTTGAAGTACATAATCGGCGCGCGATTACGGGGAGGCAAGTTCACAGGCCCAGGATGATGAACGATAAACGGTACATTTTTACCTGGAAAGTCACTTTCTTCGGGTTGAATATCAGTTTAGTTCACACTTACCACTTCACGGCTAACATTAGACATGTGTACAGGGTCTGTCGGAACATGATAAACATCGCTTGCATTGATGGGGATTTCCATAGCTTGCGTGACATCCTGTTCGCCGGTATCACTGCCACTACTTTCACCATCTTCATTTTTATACGAATCCACACAATAATCACTGTCATCGTCCATACTATCACACGAATCGTCAAAAATCAAGTGCTAAATTTCTGAATCGTCTACATAGTTGGCGGCCATTTTGCTCAATGCAACTTCAATATCAACATGGAAGTACTTCCACTTCTGCAGCCAATTAATAGCTTACATACTGTCATTTGTTTGCCAAAGACTTACACTACAACAGATAAAAGCATCGGGAACCAGCATAACTTGAAATTAGTGCCATCTGAAGGCTAACAGTAGTACTATATTTGAATTCCAAGACCGTCTTTCAGAGAGACGGTCGCACTTGATTAAACAACACACCGTCTTCCTGGAAGACGGTCCGCAGTTCTAGGGTTAAGAGATGGAACTAACAATATATTCAGTCACCAGGGCTGCCAACTGTAGTTCTCTATTAGGCTACATTATGCCAGGTATAAGTTACAGTATTTCGAAATAATTAGAAATTTCGATATTACCAACTTAATTTCGTCATTATTTTCTAGATCCATATAGATTAATCATTGACTTGAATCTTAAATTTTAAGAAAAGTAGTCTCTTTAGTTCGTCACGGAACTTCTTGTTTTCTTTCTGTTAGTTTAAATATCATTTGCCAGTTCTGTTGTGGTATTCATTATCATCCATAAAAAAAATGAATCCACCGGGCGAAGCCGGGCACTACTGATAGTGAAGACATAAAGGCAAAGTTAAAAATGTACACGCTAGATGATGCTGTTCGTATGAGTCGACTCAGATGGTGGGTTAATGTGGGGAGAATGGGGGAGGAGAGATTACTTAGGAGGTTAATGAGTTCGACCGTAGAGGGTAAGAGAAGCAGAGGTAGACCTAGGAGGTGATGGTTCGATTCAATTTTGAATGCTTTCCAAGTGAGAGGTGTAGAATAAGAGAAAGCCACAGAGCTAACTGCTAATAGATAAATAAATCTCTACTTAGTATAAAACAAAGTCCCCAATTCCTGGATGTCACGGGTAATCTCGAGAACCACTGGATGGATTTTGATGCAGTTTTCTCCATTCTGTAAAGGTTATATCGAGGAGTGTTTCTGTAGAAAACAATTTATATAAGATCAAAGGAAGCCAAGCAGTAACGTTTTCAGTGGAAAAGTCGGAAAAAAACCCTGGCGACCGTGCGCTTTTTGAACTTACTCTGAGCAAACCGTTAATAATATCTATATAGGCTACTATGAGTGTAAGAATTGTTCAGCATGAAAAGTTCTACAAACAAGTCCGGGAGAGCATATCTCTATCTTCAATACATCGCCCACCATAAGTGTTTTTACGTTTTCATTTCTTCCATTACTGAAGTGACAGTTTACGAGCTAGCTAGGGGCGAGCCTATCACCTCAGTTACAGCCTAGCTAGCGGGCGAGCCTATTACCCCAGGTACAGCCAGCAGCACTCTGTTGAGTCGTGTTGAGTTATGACTTCAGAGAGGGGTGGTTGTGTTTGGAGATTTCCTGTAAGTTCAACTCGGCTTTTCTTCATTTCGCCTGTGAACTTTTCGTTCCGCAAAATACAAAGTCAAGTTAAGATTGGACGGAAGGGGGATTTGTGTTTCATGCACCTCGCCATTCTTAAATTACGTCTGACAAGAAATCGTCGCACATGCATCCTCATGATAATTAAATTAATAGTCCAGTCAGTTATTTTAACCCATCATGCCGTGACGTAAAACGGATATAGCCTAGATCTAGGGTACCGTTCCAGCATTTGCTTGGTGTTGAAAATGGGAAACCACGGAAAACCATTTCAAGGACAGCCGACGGTGGGGCTCGAAACCACGCGTCTACCGAGTCAGCAGAGAGCTTGGCCCCATGACCCAACGCTGCGCATTAAGCAGCGTAGCCACTAATACGCACAAAGGTCATCCTACATTATTTTCATTATTCCTAACGAATTGTACAGTGAAGGCCTTCTCTAAATGACGGAACCTCGCAGGCACCGAATGTCGGCGAGGGAGGGGGCTGTGTATAACAGTCCGTCAAGAAAAGGCACTGGCGCAAGCAGCAGCGTAGTGCTCAACACATTGACACTTATTAACGTATTTTATAATCATCATTACTGCTTACCACGGTGCGTGAGTGGTTATCGTGTTGGACTGCCAACCCCAAGCTTGCAGGTTCGCTCCTGCCCGTGGTAAGTGACTTTTGAAAGGCGACAAAAATCACGATACGCATGTCATACGATGTTGGCATGTTAAAGAACCCATTTGAATTCAGTAGGCCGTGTTCATAATGGCAAAATTAATCTCTGGATATTCAGCCAACACAATGTTCCTCCCCTCTCTACTAGAAAGCGCTATAGTGGCAAGGAACTTAGATATCTAACCTCCTTGACTTTCATAGCGCTTCAAGAAGCGATAAAATTTGACTTGTATGTTGCCCTCTGGGCGTCAATTAACAAAGCTTGCACCCGTCATTCGAGGCCATGCGATATTATTATTGTTATCATCATTACTTACATGAATTAGAGAGTAGTTGCTGGGAATGCTCTCCTACATTTTCCATACACACATTGCACCAACGTAGGGAGTTTTGGTACACTCGCTATAATTCATCCTCACTGATATTTGGTATCTGTGCAGTTATTTCGTTCTCGAGAGACTCCAGAGCAGCGTTTCCCAAACTGTGGTACGCGTACCACTGGTAGTACGTTCGTACTGCTGCAGTGGTACGCGGTGATGTTAGGGAAAATATAAAAAATATAAAATGTAAATATAAAAACATTGAAATGTTGTCGGAGGACTTTAAGGTCAAGGTTTTATGAATTGAATTGCGATTCAGAACTAAGGCAAACTTTTTCAAAAATGGCTCTTGTGAATATTTGTGTTGAGAGGCGTGCAGACTATGCAGACAAAGCAGTTAGATTTTTACTGCCTTTCACTACTTCGTACTTGTATGAGACTGCACTTTCTTCACTTGTTTATCTCAAGAATAAATACCGGAATAGGCTCCTTACAGTGGAAAACGATCTTCGTTTCAGGCTCAGCAATTTTAAACCAGACATTCCTAAGTTGGCTTCTAATCTTCAAGATCACCCTTGACATTGAAGTTGTTAGTCGAACTTGGGTTTTATGTGTAATTATTATATGTTCTTTTATTAATATTATTTGTACAGTTTCATTTCTGAATGTTTCAATTGAATACTTATTGTAATAAATAATAAAACAACTGGACTCAATTTTTATTATTTGAACTTTAACTCTAACAAACACAATTTACAATCCATATTTTGGTCTGCTACGTAGTGGTGGTGGGGTTATAGTTACTATATCTTCCCAACCATTAGGTGCTACGTGAGAGGTTCTCATCTCTTAAAGTGGTACACACACAAAAATGTTTGGGAAACACTGCTCCAGAGCACTCGGATTGTTTCTGAATACATTTTGTTTGAGGTTCCCCCACAAGCAACAAGAAGTTTCGTGACGAACTAAAGAGCCTACTTTTCATGCCAATGATTATTCTACAGTATATGAACCTATCTAGAATAATGACGAAATTAGGTTGCTAATATCGAAATTTCTAATTAGTTCGAAATACTGTATACCTGGCATAATGTAGCCTAATAGAGCACCACAGTTGGCAGCCCTGATGACTGAATATATTCTTAGTTCCATCTCTTAAGGTACAGCATACAAAATTTGATTGAAGTCCAATGAATAGCATGGACGTTACATGCAGTTAAACATTGGATCTAACAGCGCGCGTAAAATCATGTTGGCAACAATGTCATGCATGTATTTGTCAGAAATAATCTGAAATAATATGATCTATTGTTGTGCCAATTTTGAATAAAATCCATTAGTTAGTATAGAAGTTACATGCATTTTAAAATTGGACCTATCAGCAGGCTTAGAATCATGTTGGCAGCACTGTCGTAGGCCTATATTAATTACTCCAAATACATCTAGAATGCCAGGTACTATACGTGTGCAAAGTTTAGAGCTATTGGCTTGCATACTTTCTGATATATTGATATTAGGGAAACAAAAATTGGGACAGCACATATTAACAGTTGGCAGCCCTGGTTGCTCTTAAGAATACGCACAGTCATATCTGTTATGGTACACATAGCACATACGAAATTTGGTTGAAATCCAAATGATAGTATGGAAGTTACATGTATTTTAAGTTGGACCTGTCAGCAGGCTTAGAATCATGTTGGTAGCACTGACGTATATAAGTTACTCCAAATTAATATAGAATGTCAGGTACTATACGTGTGCATAGTTTAAAGCTGTCGGCTTGCATACTTTCTGATATATTGGTATTTGGATAAAATAAATTAGGAGCATTTAATAACAGTTGGCAGCCCTGGTGGGTCTTAAGAATACGCTCAGTCATATCTGGTTATATACACATACAACATACGAAATTTGGTTGAATTCCAATTGATAGTTTAGAAGTTATATGCATTTAAAAATTGGACCTATCAGCAGGCTTATAATCATTTTGGCAACACTGCCATGTTTGGCCTGCTGGAAATTAAACTGCAATATTATTATCTATACGTGTGCCAATTTTGAAATAGCTCCCATTCATACCTTCCAAGATATCCAACATGGAGCTCAAATTTTAATTGCGATTTTTTAGCAGTTGGTAGCACTGACATAATTTTCAAATATGGCCGTGAGATATTCAGGTATAGATCTTTACTCCTACCAAATTTTGTTTCGATTGCTCCGGCCGTTTAGGAGTTGATAGCGGGACACACACACACACACACACACACACACACACAGCCAGACAGACCGACAGACAGAAGGACAGACAGACAGACAGACACACATTTCCCCGATCTCATAAGTCTACTTTTTCCTCATTTTTGCAAAATGTGAAAAGTAGGCTAAAAATCGCACGGCGCTGAACGTTACGAACACTTTCACTGTATAACTTCTTCTTGAAAAAAATACGTTTCCAATAGGAAAATTCAATGCTTTGTTCACGGCTACAGTACTTCACCAGAAGTCTTAACTCTGTCCACTAAGTTATCTTGAAAGCTGCGTATGTAATCAATGCTACAACAGGATCCAGGGCTTACCAACCCGCTGCTTTGTAATCGGTGCATGCCACGTATCGCGCCGTGACTCATTGAGATCCAACCACCACGCGGCCCCTACGTGGTTCCGTCGTTTATAGGAGGATCTCACTGTATAAATATACCGGCTGGCTGCGTGGCTCAGCGGTAACGTGCACAAGGTGCAGTCAGCTGGCATTTGAGGGTATGCAAATGTGAGGGAGCCATGTCAGTGCATTTACTGGCACGTTAGAGATCCCCTTCGGGGGAAATTCCTGCACCCCGGCGTCTCTAAAAGCCGCAGTTGTTAAAGGGACGTAAAAACAACATTATTATTATCATTATTTACTAGCAACACGTCCCGGCTTCGGCCGGGAACAGTTATGAATGCATTTCGTGATAAGCTCTTTTTTTCTATGTCAATGAACTGTTTTACGTCTTGGCGTGATGGATTAAGATCACTGACTGGATTATTAATTATATTATCATGGAGATTTATGTGCAACGAATTCTTGTCAGTCGTAATTTAAGAATTACAGGAGAAATTAAGAAAAGCTGAGTAGCACTTCCAGGGAAACTCCAAACCCAACCACTCTTCTCTGAAGTCTTAACTCAACACGACTCAACAATTTGCTGCTGGCTGTATCTGGGGTAATAGGCTCGCCTGCTAGCTAGGCTGTAACTGGGGTGATAGGCTTCCCCTAGCTAGCTCGTAAACTGTCGCCTCAGTGATTGAATGGACATTGTTGGAAGAAATGAATACGTAAAAACACTTGTAGCACAGTATAGTAATCATATACAGTATGGACACATCAGACCTTTACCATGTAATTTTTTCGTCAAGATTTTGAAACGGTCGTCACCAGAAGCACCGCACGCATGACGGCGACGGTTCACAATGTACCCGCGAGAGAGCAGTCTAACCCATATTCATTATTGAGTGCGGCCTGTCGATTTTGTCTGAAGGAAACATTGCTTGTAACTATTAAAAACAACTCAGAAATATAATTTTGCAATTTAACCAATAGCATACATTTGGGAAACCAACATCTGTGCGGTATTTTTTGCGCAGTTCTTATCACAGCGGACATACCAGCATTCCGGTGTCCTCGGGCATTGGAGCGGCAAATACAAATATCAAACGTTACACCGAATGATTCTGGTTTTAATACCCATGAAATATCAGTCCCTCAAACACCTATCCATTATTCACAAAACAAGAACCACATTTCCCTCACACTTCCAATAGGCCTATATCGTGATCTTATAATCATTTAAAACATATCATAACCTTTCATCGTTACGATGCAATCACAATGCGACACCACAGGACTGATGGAATGTGGTGTTAAACATTGAATTACACACTTCTTAGAAATAAAACTCAGTAATATTAACACTTTCTATTTTCTTGTTATTTATTTTCTTAAAATACGGTATCTGATTATGAAGAGAGCTAGTGTGTTGAAATCGAGTTAAATAAATTACCGTACATAAAATATTCATTCAGCACCCAGCTGTTTATCATGTGTTTGTCCATAAGTGGTGCTACCAAGCGGCTTACAGGTGAATTGGTGCTTCCTTTTATCAATTGAATTTATGAAAATCCGTTCTTACGGTTTTGCCTAAGTGTCCATACTGTAATTATATCTGTGGGGGCGTGGTGGCTCAGCGGTCTAGCTGAATGCTTCTCACCAAGGCGGTCCGGGTTCGATTCCCGGTCAATGCACGTGAGATTTTCGAAGTGAAATGCCATGTCCTGTGGTTCGGATACCACGTAAAAAGGAGGTCCCGTGGCTTATAATCACAAGATTCACGGTCACGTAAAACTACAATCTTCCTTCCTTCCTTTTGTAATTATATCTACTGTATACTGTGCTTATAGTATCGAGGTATTGAAGATAGAGATATGCTCTCACGGACCTTTTTGTAGAACCTTTCATGATGAACAATTCTTACACTCATAGTACAGTATCTTCTTCTTCTTCTTCTTTCGATTCGGCCATCTAAGGACCACGTCATTTCAATTGCTTCTTGCTGCATTGAGCTTTAACATCCTCCCAGTACTTTCGTATTAGTTCTCGATGCTGTTGTTACCTTTCTGCAGTCCACTTCTTGCCAGTTGGAAGCTTTGGCTTTTCTTGAAAACATCGGTGTGCTGTTAGTTTTTGTTTAAGTGTGGCACGTTCCCAAATATCGTTGCCTGTAATTCCCACTTCTTGTAAATCTTTGTCCACCTCCATGAACCAAGCTCCTTTGGTTTTCTTTTTGAGGAAGTAGGTGAAAATTCTATTTGTCAATCGTGCTGGGTTCATTCTTGTTATATGACAGTAAAAGGCAATTCTCCGTTTCCTCATGGCATCAGTTATTTTTTACACGTGGGTGTAAAGTTCGTGGTTGTGCCGTCTCCTATATTCCCCATTTTCTTTTACCGGACCCAATATTTTTCTTAGAATTTTTCTTTCTTTCACTTCCAGCTTCTCTGTTAGTCCCTTGCGATGCATTGCAAGGCACTCTGCAGCAGTACAGTATATTGATACTTTTACGGTTTCCCAGCGTAAGCTTAAAAAGCGCACGGACGCCAAGTTTTTTTTCGACTTTTTCACTGAAATTATTACTGCTTGGCTTCCTTTGATCAGAAATAAATTATTATGTGCAGAAACCTTCCTCGAGATATCCTTTACAGAATGGTGACAACCGCATCAAAATCCATCCAGTGGTTTTCGAGATTACCCCTGACATCCAAGAATTCGGGAACTTTGTTTTATACTACAGTAAGCAGAGATTATAAATATACCAAGCAACCCTCTTTCTAACCTACGATATAAAATATAAATTAACTACCGGGTCTTACAAGGGAGAAGGGATGAACTTAAAATATAAACCAATGCGATGTTAGTACTCACCAGAACCTTCATATTTGAGGAGAGTTTGGTTTGTTCCGTAGTAACGTAAAGGTACGGTTTGGCTACAGCGATGATCGCCGGCGCTCAAAGTCAGAAAAGCGGTTTCCCTAGCCAGCGATCATCGTCCTTCGTCCACTGCCTCCTACAACAGGATCACTTTCACTTCTCAACAGCTCAGTAGTAGCCTACTCTTTGCTTATACAGGTTCGTGGGGGTAAATAGTAAATACTAATCAGCTGATCATAGTCTGAAATAATATAACGTTGCCAGAATGACCTTAAGCAGAATTACATCAGCGTTAATATTGCTTCTTTTAAAAGAGGAAGAAGAGATGCTGATCGAATTAGGTATATGTACATGGAGCGAAAAGGACTCCAAACTAATAGTAGTGAGCGATGTTTGTAACGGGTGGACCCCCCTTGAGCTACATTCTGTACCCAATAAATAATAACATGTACGAAACTGGGCGTACAGCAGCATGATTCAATGCCCTGATTCATAGACACCTGCTTAATGACCAAATAAAATTTAAGGAATACTCAAGACCAGTGGCGTAACTTCGGGGGGTGATCAGAACCAATTAATGAAAATATTAAACTTATGAAGTTTTTAAGTTTGAATAGAACCAACCTTTGGATTGATGACATCTTTGAATAAGGGCTATGGAATCATCATACTATGTGTTTCATAATAACTTATGTTACCGTGTGTCTGTCCTAAATAATATGTATTAAAATACAGGTGAACAAATAAGCACAAGCAACATAAATTATTAAATGATTAAAAATCATGAGTTTATTTTGAGAAATTACAGAATACTGTCGCCAGCAATGTACGCCCGGCGATCATCGCCATGGCCAAACCGTACCTTAATAGGTTGTGATGTCTTGGGGTCTTGACCGCTGGATCTTATATATATACATACTGGCAAGGGACTCGGAGACACACCCGACATGAAGGTTAAGTTCAAGTTTCACTCAGTTGCTTGTTTTTTTTTAAAATATTTCTTCACGATCAAGTGACGTGTAATTGTTCTGACTGGTGGCTGATGTAAAGGTTTGCAATGTTGGGTCATTTTCTTTCTTGTGGGGAAATTCTATTCTACAATACAAATGGTAAGCAAATTGCCGGTGGCACCTAACTATTAATAATAATAATATCGTGTGGCCTCGGGTGCCGGGTGCAAGTTTTTGTTATTTGACACCTAGAGGGCAGCTTATATGTCGAATTTTGTTAATCCTTGAAGCACTTTGAAAGTCAAGCAGGTTAGATATCTAAGCTCCTTGACAATATGGCGCTTTCTTATAGAGAAATGAGGAACTTTGTGTTGGCAGAAAATCCCGAGATTAATTTTGCCACAGCCTACTGAATTCAAATGGGTTCTTTAACATGCCAACATCGTATGACATGCGTATCGTGATTTTTTCCGCCTTTCAAAAATCACTTACCACGGTCAGGAGCGAACCTGAAAGCTTGGGGTTAGTAATCCGACACGATAACCACTCACCCACCGTGGCAAACTACCTATCTATTGATGATGATAATGATTGTTGTTATAAGGGTTATTGACTCCGGATGGTTAGAGTGATAATGAAAAATTGTAATGAAATGTTGTTTGTTGATGTTGCTGATTGCTTAAGGGGGAATATATAGCTAGAGCCCAGCGCAGATGATCAAAACGTCATCCACATCCGCATCCACACGACTGTCATACGCATCCGCCCCGCATCCGCACGTCTTTTATCCGCATCCGCACGACTGTCATACACATCCGCATCCACACGACTGTCATACACATCCGCATCCACACGACTGTCATACACATCCGCATCCACACGACTGTCATACACATCCGCATCCACACGACTGTCATACACATCCGCATCCACACGACTGTCATACACATCCGCACGTTTGTTATCCGAATTTACTAGCATTGCAATAATACTTTTAATTAGATAAAGTAATAAGGCAACAGGAGCCTCCGTGGCTTAGGCGGCAGCACGCCGGCCTCTCACCACTGGGTCCGTGGTTCAAATCCCGGTCACTCCATGTGAGATTTGTGCTGGACAAAGCGGAGGTAGATAGGTTTTTCTCCGGGTACTCTGGTTTTCCCTGTCACAAATTTCATTCCAGCAACATTCTCCACTATCATTTCATTTCATCTGTCATTCATTTAATCATTGCCCCAGGGGAGTGCGACAGGCTTCGGCAGCCGGAACAGTTCATATCCTCGCCGCTAGATGGGGGCTTCATTCATTCCATTCCCTGACCCGGTCGGTCGACAGGAAGCAGGCTGTGGATTTTCGTTTTCAATAAGGCAACACATTTAGACATTTGAGGAGAAAGCCGTTCCCTTAGACTATGTAGGTCATGTGCTATGTTTAAAATGATTGTTTTACAGCCAGAATTGCAACCCTTTTCAGTTCTGAGTGCTAATTGTGCTTAATGACAGAATTTGAATGATTAGCGTAAATCATCATCTTACATTTGTCATGAAGAAGACTTGACGGAAAATATGATGTCATAAACATCTGGGCCCAGGTAATGATATTCAACAAGTTCGGATTGTATTCTAAAATATATACGCAAATTTACTCCAAACATTATCCGGAGCTTATCCGTTTTCAGCACAGCCATGCAAACTACGGGGTCTTTATATTTGCTTGGCAAGGACATTCTCGCTCACGCGCTCCGCCAGTGACGGCTCAGTTGCCGGCTGCCGGGCGCTCATATGTACGGCAGAATACAGTGCTTAAAATCAGTATCATGCATTTTTATTCGCCATGCTTACAGTAGATGCTGAAAATGTTCCCCATCCGCTGCCAAACATAATCGGTATCTCTTTATGAAGTTTCTGGTATGGAAATAACGACCTTTATGTCTATTTTTATTGTTTACTGAACCTGTACGTTTGAACCTCTTAGTCAGTTGTTTTATTGTGATTGTGTGGAGTTTTGTAATGCCTGATGTGAAATATTCGTTACTTGAACGTGTATATCTCCACAATACGCACATAAAGTGCAGGAAATCGTGCGCTGGAACAAGACAAAACTTTCGAGTGAAGTTTCCAGGGAGACCCATTCCTATAAATTGGACAATTAAACAACTGGCTGAGAGATTCAAACGTACAGGTTCAGTAAACAGAACAAATAGACGTAAAGGTCGTTGGACCTATTTCCTTAATTAAGCTAAATTAACCGGAGTAACCGGAAACTTCATAAGGAGATGCCGGTAATGTTTGGCAGCGGATGGGTAACATTTTCAGCATCTACTGTAAACATGGTGAGTAAAAATGCATGATACTGATTTTAAGCACCGTACTCTGCCGTACCTACACGTGCCCGGCAGCCGGCAATTGAGCCGTCACTGGCGGAGCGCGTGAGCGAGAATGTCCTTGCCAAGCAAATATAATGGCCCTGTATATCCGCGCAGGGCTTTACCTATAAGATAGCTGACAGATTCACTGTTTACCCCTCTAACATGGCGAAACATTTTGCGGATATCCGCACAGGGCTTTACATACAGCTCAAGAAGCCAAAACAATAACGATTCTAATATTATGGATCTGTGCCTGCCATAAATCTTTTACAACAATGGTATCCATTTTCAAAGAAACACACACATCTTGTTATTTGAAGCAAAGCTTTAAAACTTCAAAAATTCAAATCGTAGCTATTTTATATCCATTTTAGCCTATTTTCATATATCCTACTTATGTTAATTGCATCTATCAACATACAAAATTTCAGTTTGATCGCTGTAATGGATTCGTAGATATTGAGAACCATCTAATAGTACGGATGGTCGCCATGGTGGATGTTTATATAAGTAGGTCTTAGAGTTATGTGTTACTAGCTGAAGTACCCGTGCTTCGCTACGCGTCATAAATAAATTAAAATGTGAGGGTGACAGTTAAAACAGGGGATAGGCGAGGTGCTGCGCAGAGGGAGATTAAGGATGGAACATTTTGTCCAACTACACCGCTCGGCGTTGACCGTGTTTTATAGCACAAATTTAGGTTTTACACGCTAACCGTTGGAGATACCTTTCAGATAGAAAATGTAATTTTAAACCTCGTATATGCCATCAAAAGTTTGCTATTTCTTAGCGTTCTCTTTTTATTTGAAATGGAAATATGAAAGTTGAAACCAAAGGGTGTATTGACATGACTAAAATGGTCGCCATCTTTAAATAGTGCAAAGTATTGAAATCAAAAGTAACCTATAAGTTAACCAGGTAAATCAGCTACTTCCATGTAAAATTCATGTAAATCGGACCAGTGGTACTTGTGTGATTGAGTAATACACAGACACACACCATCTCCTTTTTAGCCTCGCATCGCTCGCCTCATAGTCGTGTCATATTGTTATTCAACGAAATGCATGTTTAACCCCGTTAACACCCCTTTATAACCTGAATATCGAAAAATCCCTCCTTAGTAGACGTTTTCGACACACAACAAACATATCCCCAAAATATCATTCTTCTAACTTTAATAGTTTTGGTTGGTCGATGAGAGTGAACATCCAAAATTCCTTCCTTAGTGGACGTTTTTCTTCCAGAATTTCACCCCTGCCCATAGGCCCCTTAAATTGCATTTATGAAAAAACTGTCGAACACCTATTTATTTTATTTTATTTTATTTTATTTTATTTTATTTATTTATTTATTTATTTATAAGCTGATTGATTTCCTCCGAGTTTCAAACTCCTCGTCTATGACGTTTAAGAGATACACGCTCCGTTAGGAATCTTTCAACCCCCACTTTTCATCCCTTTCACCTCATAATATACACTACATCGAAAAACTATTTGACATGTGTCAGCTAATTTTTAATGATTAGTATATATACCAAGTATCACATCCCCAAATGAAACCACTCGTGAAATATTGCTATTCAATGAAATGCACGTTTACCCCCTTAACACCTCTTTAGAACCTGAATATCCACAACTCTTTCCTTAGTGGTTGTTTCCGACATACAACGAACATATCCCAAAAATTTCATAATTTTGGCTGGGCGATGATGAGTGAGTGAGTCAGTCAGGACATTTTCTTTCATTTATTTTTGATAATTTCACCCCTTCCCATGAACCCCTTAAATTGGATTTAAGAAACAAACGGTCAAACACCTATTTACTTATTTAAAGCTGCTTTCCCCCTGAGTTTGATGAGTGAGTGAGTCAATCAGCTAGGACACTTTCTTTCCTGTTTTTCCACCCAGAATTTCACCCCTCTCCAAGGGTCCCTTAAATTGGATTTATGGAAAAACGGCCGAACACCTATTTACTTGTATTTTAAGCTGTTTTTTCCCTCCGAATTTCAAACTTCTCGCCGATGTCGTTTCAGAGGTACATGCTCCGTGAAGAATCCCTCAACCCCCAATTTTCACCCCTTTCACTTCATAATATACACCACATCGATAAAACCTTAGACAAATATCTGATTATTTTTAATGATTAGTTTATATACCGAATATAACATCCCCAAACAAACGACTCATGAGATATCGTTATTCAATGAAATGCACGTTTACCCCCCTTAACACCTCTTTAAAACCCGAATAAACAAAAATCATTCCTTAGTTGACGATTTCGACATACAGCGAACATATTCCCAAAATTCCATGTTTCCAACTTTAATAGTTTTCGCTGGGCGTGATGAGTGAGTGAGTCAGACAGGACATTTTCTTTCAATTATTTTTACCAGAATTTCATCCCTCCCCATGGGCCCCTTAAATTGGATTGATGAAAAAACGCTTGAACACCTATTAACTTAGTTTTAAGCTGTCTTTTTCCCCTGACTTTGATGAGTGAGTTAGTCAGTCAGTTAGGACACTTTCTCTCCTTCCCCCCCCATAATTTCACCCCACTCCATTGGCCCCTTAAATTAATTTATGAAAAAACGGTCGAACACCGATTTACTTACTTTTTAAGCTGATTTTTTCCGCTGAGTTTCAAATTTCTCGCCTATGTCGTTTAAGAGATAGGCCTACACGCTCCGTCAGGAATCCTTCAACCCCCCTTCAACTTTTCACCCCTTTCACCTCATAATAATAAAACACATAGAAAAACCCTTAGACACATGTCTGCTTATTTTTAATGATTAGTTTATATGTTGAGTATCACATCCACAAATGAAACCACTCGTGAGATATTGTTATTCCATGAAATGCAGGTTTAACCCCCTTAAGACCCCTTTAGAACCTGAATATCCCAAAATCCTCCCTTAGTGTACGGTTTTGATATACAACGAACATATCCCCGAAATGCCATGTTTCCAACTTCAAAATTTTTGGCTGGGCGATGATGAGTGAGTGAATGAGTCAGGACATTTTCTTTCAATTTTTTTTCTGCAGAATTTCACCCCTCCCGATAAACCCCTTGAATTTGATTTATGAAAAAAAACTGTCGAACAGCTATTTACTTACTTTAAAGCAGTTTTTTCCCCTGAGTTTGATGAGTGAGTGAGTCAGTCAATCAGTTAGGACACTTTCTTTCCTGTTTTATTTTCCCCAGAATTTCACTCCTCCCCATGGGCCCCTTAAATTGGATTTATGAAAAAAAAAATGGTCAAACACATATTTACTTCTTTTTTATGTTGATTTTTTTCGCTGAGTTTCAAACTCATCGCCTATGTCGTTTAAGAGATACACGCTCCGTTAGGAATCTTTCAATCCCCACTTTTCACCCCTTTCACCTCATAATATACACCACATCGAAAAACCCTCAGACACGTGTCTTCTTATTTTTAATGATGAGTTTATATGCCGAGTATCACATCCCCCAATGAAACAAATCGGGAGATATTGCTATTCAATGAAATGCAGGCCTGCCCCCTTAACACCCCTTAAGAACTTGAATATGCACAAATCCTCTCATAGTGGGCATTTGTGGCCCTTGAGGAAGCTGCATGCCAAATTTCATTCCAATCCGTTCGGTGGTTTCTGAGATCTCGAGATGAATGAATGAGTGAGTGAGTGAGTGGTATTTGACAGATATATTATAGATAGTGTCAAGTCTTTCTTAAGCTAAACTCGGTTGACAGTGCTGTGTGAGCAATTGAGTAACTAACGGGATTTCAAGTAAAGATCCTCATTTTCTATACCGGTAGTGCAGAGCGCAACTTGTATCCAGTCGGCCGTGTCTCGACTTGAGCTATGTTGCCATGGAAACTATCTGCCTTGCCATTCCTTCATGAGTATATTTTATGATTTGATTAGCCTGTGCTTGAGTGCAAAAGGGCCGAAATCAGAAGAATGAGAAAGTCTATCGAAAATTCATGTAGCCAGCAATTCCTTCTGGGTCCTGAACTATGTGTATGCAAAATTTGGTTGAGATTGGTGGAACGGTGTAGATTTGTATACGGAACCAACCCACCCACCCACATACATACATACATACATACATACATACATACAGACTTTCACTTTTATATATAAGATTACATGAAGATTATTGTGTACGTGTAGTATTCAAACATCAATCCCATGATTAGGACACAAGACGTAAAAACGAGATTAAAAATTTCGCTCAGCTGCCATCTTGTTGTTATGAAAACAATTGAAATAAATTGAATGCCAGTGGATTAACATTTGTATACGCATTTATCGTACTGTCCCCGTTTACCTGGATAGTAGGCTGTCAGATATCCGCCCCCTCAATCGGATTGCCAATTATCAATCGCACCGGCACAGTTACATCAATGAAAATGGCACTGACAGATACTATCGAGATAAGAGCACAGAAATTCACAGGAAATCATTGTGGAACACACCAAAATAGACGGGGGTTCATACTTACCGTTACTTACCTCTTAATTATCTCGGGGTTTGAGTTGACAACAGGATCACTAAAAGTCTGTTCACACAATAACCTCCACCATGACATTTAAAAATGAACCAGAAACGAAGACGAGAACTTTGAACTGTACAAAAGCTTTATTTCTAATAAAGGGTCTGATTTTGATAACACAACAAAAACAACGTGGCTATCAGTAGCCCAAGTCAATCTGACTACGTCCTCCAGTAGGACTTGCAAAATTATTATACAACATGATATAAAACATTTTAGCTCCCAAGAGCTCCAAATAACGTAATATTCATAACACTATTGGATTGGAAAAGGACGTCAGGGTGTGACATATATAGAGCATTTGGTTTCCTTATAATAAACAAGAGAATGGTATTTATAGTCGCAAGGCCAAAGTGTGTACGACCTCACTCTCTGAGAACCATATGTTGGCACAGCTGCGGGCTACCTTCCAGCCTGTTGCATACTGGTCAAATGCACTCCCTTCTCACATGCTATGTTACGTAAGAATACAGCCTGCACTCTCAAGCTTTTAAATGTCTTACAAGACAACTCACATTATATTTACGCAAATCTTTCAAGTACTTTGCTCACATCCTATTGGATCATTATGTTAATTCCTTTAAACTTGTTAACTTCAATCCAAATGTTTAATTAGATCTTAAATGTTTATAACAAACTCACATAAATTATTTATAACAATTAGAAATTGTTTATAATATTTGTCAAAGACAATAAAAATATTATAAGCACGCCTTTAACATCACTCTCGTTCCACATTATTTTCAAAAAATATTTACAACAATTATTTACAATATTAACATTTAAATTGTTTAAATTATTAATTTAATAAATACATTAGCCACATGTTCATTCGGTTGATAATTTTATAATCCTGTTTAATATAATCGACCAATGAAGGTTAGTTATACATGTTAGTGTCACAATCTGGTTTAATAAAGTTTTTAATAATGATTTGTGACGGCAACCTTCATTCAAAATCTTATCTCAAATTCTTTCAAAACTCGTGTTAATTATAACAGTAACTCACTTGATTAATTTTCAACGAACTATGACAATCTTACTCCAGCGGAAAATCCTTCGCTAACAAGTTAATGCACAATCTGCATTAAAAATATGCCCAAAAATCATCATATATTAATCTATATGGCATTTAAAACTTCCACATTACTTACAAAACTTCCACAAATAATCCTTTAACATTTATTCCTGTGGGAACTTCCTTCATATTCAAGGGCATTATTTCTCAGCGACTTTCAACACGCGCTGCACTAGCGATTATACATTCATAGTTCCACTTAAAAATTTTTAATAATCATTACTTGTTTCAAAACTGCTTTTCTTTAACCTTCGTGGATTTCATTCATGAACCGAAATGAAGTCAAAACTTGCCAATCACAAACAAATTTAATAGTGAATACGCTTATATACGCCTGTCTGGTCTATCAAAATTTAAGATTAACATCTTAAAAGAAAATGTAGTATAAAAATACTATCTTCAAATAAAGTGCGACTAAAATGCAAAGTAGTCGAATAGAATCCAATTAGACTGGGGAATGCAAACATCGTTCTATAAATCTCTAATTGAGAAAAACTCCTAACAAAAGTACTTGACTTTAATGCATTCAATAATTCATTATTAAAGTTAATCTTTCATAAAAGTGTCTATGATGCAATGTTCATTCATAACTGATGATAAATGTCTGTGTTGCAATCAATTCAAATAACGACTAGTATTTCCAAGATCGTCGACAACGTACGAGATTTTAACGCTCTAAAATCATTTAAATGTTCTTCCTTCTTGATGATGACAGAAAATTGGTCAAAGTAATTAAACTGGGGTTGAATTACTTTAATAAAGTGACACGCTGTCTGAATTTAAATCTGCCATAAAAATCATTAACTTACAGTCAAATCGTGACTACAAAAAAAATTAATTACTGAAAAATCTAAATATCAGTCTCAACTGATTCAAAATCATTAACTATGCCCATGACATAACAATGTCTTAATAAATCATCGAAAAATGCAAAACTCAACAAGGTGTACTGAGAATAAGAATCTCAACAAGAAAATAGGGCAAAATACATGAGGATAAAAATATGGGAAAAATGGTTGCTCAAACATTATTAGTAAACTCAAATACAATAAACGTTCACGACTACCTTATCTGCCGATTGACGTTCCAGAGGAAAATTCCCCAAAGAAGACTGCTGATGGATCCATTTCACCACGTTAAAGTTGAGCTCCATCCTCGAAATAGGAAATAGCACCCTCGGAGAATCGAACTGCTTCCTTCTCCGTGAATCGCTCTGCTCCTCGAAGACGAATAGGCATCCTTCCGGCAATAATCTTCTTTGTGAGTCGGGATATCCCTGACCTCTCTTGAAAAATTCCCTGAAGTTCCAGTAGACAATCATCATGAAGTTTTGTAGAAATTTCCGAAGAAATTATTCATATTCAGAGTATGAAATTGTTTCTATGGCTGTTCGATGGTATTCAGCCTTTAATTACGAAACATGGGTGTAGATGGTATTCACCGCATGTTCGCTTGTGTGGAATAGCAATTAGCGAAGTTCCATGTCGCTATCTTACTCCATTGAAGTATGTCCCAATTGCAATAAGCCCTCTTAGCCTTCCATCTGCTCTTCGATTGTAGTGTCAGAAGAACAAACTGCCGTATTCAATTGCTCCATTATACTGGTATCGTTGTGTAACCAAGCAATCTGAAGTCTTTCTACTCCACTCGCATCGTCAGCCTTGCGTTGATTCTGGCTAAACAAAAGTGCTTCTCTAGTGGTGAGATAATCACTTTTGTCAGTCGTATAAAACTGCTAATATCTTTTAAACTACTCGGTCGAAATTGTTCAGATTTTCTCTATAACTGCATGTAGCACTGCACAATGCAATTATCTTAACGGTGACCGCTAACTGTTCGAAGCTAAACTTGTAGAAGCTTTCTAAGGTCCGTTTCAACTTCACCTAGTTTGACTCGTATCTCGTTAATATAGTGGCCTCGCCACGCGTTATAAAAACGATTCTTTTCACTGCTGTTCACTTCGACGTCTCACTATATTGAATGTATAAGAAAAGAAACTTTCACAAATATACTTCGATGATCTGAGAATGAGATCTCAGAATGATCAGAGAACGAAAGACGCTCCTCTCTTCTGCGCAAGCCCTTTTATTAACTTCACGAGGGGCGTTTCCATCCCTTCCAAAGCGTGATACTGCGTCATCGCTAAAACTTCCAACTTCGTTAATACATGACGGATTTTCAAAATTCAAAAACTGAAAATAAATTTCACCAAACTTCCAAATCAATGCTTTTACTGCAGATGGATTTCCACAATTCTGCATTCCAAAAGTAATAAAAATACCATAGTTTCAGCAATCTCCGTCTTCCTTTAAACTATCGTTCATTGGTTCAAGCCTCTCCTCCAATAGCATAGTTTCTTCCTCAGCAAAATTCCTCGTTTCCTGCGACTGCGTCGTAAATCTTGGAACATTCTGGACTAAAAGCTGACGTCACTGAGAATCTCAGCTCAAGTAGCCTGCTGGTATAACATTTACGTCATCCGTGCTTACGTCATGACTACCCACGTCATAACTATGACAGCCATAACTTTCCTTATAATTTCAAATTTAGCCACCGTGGTCTCTACATAATTCAATTACGGGGGCATTCTCCTCTCACCACGTTTTAAAAACAGTTGCAAATTGTTTTTAAACTCAGTGTTACAAGTATCTCAACTCTCTTGAACACGAAATTGAATTATTACTGGCTTACTCTAGGATAGTATCTTTTTAAATTTCCAGCATTGAACTTGCCGTAAACGACATTATTCTCATCATCGTAGAGTTCATAACAGTTGTTTCCATAAGCGTTCGTAATCCTAAATGGCCCCAGGAACACTAATCCAAATTTGGGGTAGATTTTCTTGGTCATATCTGCCTTGACAGGTCTGCGTAATAATACAAGATTTCCAACTTGAAAGGGTGTACCAAAACGTTTTCCAGCTACTCTTTTCAATCGTTTCTCTGCTGCTTTCTGGAGTTGTTCCTTTGCCTTGTCAATCCTCTGCTGTCTTCCTATGTCGGGATCTCTCGACATGTGGTTGAAAAGATTATCCCACGGCCTTTCTGGGTTTCTTCCTAGATGAAGTCGCATTGGCACTTCTCCTGTGCTCTCCTGCACTGTAGAGTTCAGACATTCCTCAATAAGGGGTACAAATCTCACCCAACCAGAATGATCATTTGGACAGAAAATTCGACAGAATTTCGAAAATTCAGCCATATATCTTTCTGAGGAATTCGATTCAGGGTAACGCACGCTTGAAAATAAGTGCTTGATGCCAAGCCTTTCCATATCCGCTGCAAATTCCACGGACGTAAACTGCGTTCCATGATCTGACAGTAGATATTCCGGTATACCAGCTTTAGGAAATACAGCATTTTCCAGTCTGCTTACTACGTTCCTCGTGTTAGCTTTCTGCATGGGACTCATTGTAACAAATTTAGAGAAAACATCCACGGTCACCAACAAGTACTGGTTACCCTGGTATCCCTTCGGACAGGGGCCAAATATATCCGTCGCCATAAGTTCGTTTGGCTTAGAAGGAATCATCGCCTTCGGTTTTCCCTTTAATAAAGCAGAAGCATACTTTGCTCTTTGACATTTGTCACAGGATCGAATGACCTTGGCAATGCTGGAACGCATGTTAGTCCAGATAAATCTCTCTTTAAGTGTATTAAGAGTTTTATCTAAACCGGCATGTCCAGTTGCATGATGAGCTACCCACACTAAATTGACAACAAGTTTAGGTGGCACGACTATTCGGAGTTTTGTATGCGCAGAGTCAGCATACTTGCATACGATGTCTCCACTCAAGACAAAGTGTCGTGAATTTCTCCGTGTAGCTTCATAGTCAACATCCGTATTGTCCATGTAACCCTTGAGGAACCTGTACATTTTCCTTATTGGAGCGTGTCTCTTCTGTGACACACCGATTCGGGCTAACCTCCTAACGGTTTCTTCATCTTCTTGCTCCAATTGTACATGGTGTATCTGCACATTTTTAATGGGGTTACGTGATAGAGCATCAGCCAGTAAGTTATCTTTCCCAGGCTGGTGGACGATAGTAGCGTTAAACTGTTGGGTGAACAAAGCCCAACGTGTCAATCTATCACTCGACATGTCAGTTTGCAACATAAACTGTAGTGCTTTATGGTCAGTAATAATGATGACCTTATGTCCCAGCAGGATTTTCTTCCAGGCTTGTAAAGCTGTCACAAAAGCTAACGCTTCAAGCTCTGTCGTGAAGTAGTTTTCCTCGTGCTTCTTCAACTTCCGACTAGTGAACGCAATGTAGTGCTTGTTGCCTGCCTCGTCTTTCTGGTATAAGACTGCACTAATGCCTATTCTTGATGCATCAGACTCAATATAAAACACCTTCTCAAAGTCTGGGTACTCCAGTTTCACATTATTTTTGAGCATCTCTTTTGCTTTCTCAAAAGCCTCGTCTGCAGCGGTACTCCATTTCCATCTGTTGTTCTTCTTGAGTAAGTCATACAGAGGAGCCATAATTTCCGAGTATCTTGGACAGTGGCTGCTAATAAATTGGCATGCACCTACCAATTCTCTGACTTGTTTCACCTTAGTTGGCTTTGGAAATCTCGTGATCGCATCTACTTTTTTCATGTTTGGATGATATCCATCTTTATCAATAGTATGCCCCAAGTAATTTATCTCTTTCTTCAAGAATTGACATTTTCCAAAGTTCACCTTTATATTGGCCTCCCCTAAATTCTCGAACAACTTTCTCAAGTGCACTAAATGTTCTGCGGCGCTGGGTGAAGATACGATTAAATCGTCAATGTAGCAGATTACATTTTCTTTCACTTCGTCAGTGAGCTTACTATCAAGTGCTCGAATAAGTGCTGGTCCACTGTTAACCATTCCAAAAGGCATTCTGGCAAAGACCCATGACGTCTGGTCAAATAGGAATCCAGTGTACTGCATACTATCCTCTTCTAATTGAACTTGATAAAATGAAGACGTCAAGTCAAGAACGCTGAAACATGCTCTTCCTTTGAATTTCCGAAGCAGATCTCTAATCTTGGGTGGTCTGTCATTTTCTGGAAGAATCTTCAAGTTGATGGTCCTGGCATCGAGACAAAGACGTATCTGACCATTACTTTTCTTTACTACTGTGATGGGGTTTATATAAGACGACGCCTGTTTTCTAATAATACCGTCTACCTCCATTTTTCTGATTAACCCTCGTACTTCTTGATAGTATTTCTCAGGAATGGGGTATATTCTCTTCTGGTAAGGGGTTTCATCTGTCAGCCTTATCTTGTACTTATAATCCTTAATCAATCCAGGCTTTTCATCGAAAATATCTTGGAATTCCTTTATCAGATCCTCAAATTCCCCCTGAATTTCTTCAAATCCTTCAGTTTTTCTACTGGGTATTTCTTCTAAGTTTTCTACTTCATTAATTATTGTATTCAAGATTTCTTCCCTAAGGTCTATTTCCAGACTGTTTTTCACGTCCTGTTCTTCTATCTCTTCTGTGATTATGTACCCATCATTAAAGCTAATACTTCTGTTCTTCATGTCAATAATAGCTCCGACCTTCGATATAAAATCGATTCCAAGCACCATATCAAAATTGATCTTGCTCACCACAATGAAGATCTGTTCATAATTCCTTCCATTGATCTCAAAGTTCAATAACACTTGAATCTTGCATTTCACTGCCTTATCTTGGAATATCCCTCTCACTTTGACGGTAGAAACAGGTAGAACTGTCATGTTCTCTCCTCTTAACAGACTTTGATAACATTCCTCTGAAATGATGGAAATAATAGCACCAGTATCCATTAGGGCTTTGTACTGCTGTCCATCTATCCGTACAGCAATAATAGGTAATGCACATGGTCTTTCCTCTTTAACAATACCCCTCTCTTCTAGTAAATCTTCATCGGTAACTTCGTATATCTCATTAATCGTAATCAGGTGTGGTGTGGCAATGTATTTACAGGTTCTCACTGACGTTGAGAAATCGGCGTTTTTTTTGTGTTACCGACCTCAAAATTCTGTTGGCTCGTAGAAGGCCCAGGATCGATTACAACATCCTGCCTTTTCTTTTGATTGTCAGCTTCTTTATCCCTTAATTCTTTTAAGTATTGCTGGCTTTCCTTCTCTCTTTGCTGATACTGATCAGGTGTCATAACCTGACTTTGAGTATTCTGGTTTCTATTTTGGTTTTGGTTATTCCTATTATAGTTACGGTTATACCCATTATTGTTGTAATATCTGCCTCTTCCATTGTAGTTTCCTCGGTTGTAGTTCCAACCTCTTCTCTGTTGATACGGTCGGTAACCTTGTGATCTGTAATTTCTAAACTGATTATTCCTGTGAGGACCTACATTGTCAGTTTTCTCCTGCTCTGGCTTGTCAGTTTGTTGGACTTGGTCCATATACACCGTATTGATTTCTTTAAACTCCTGCCTTTGACCTTTCTGGACTACGTTAGGCATTGGACTTGTGTAGTATAACCTTCTTAGTAATTCATCCATGCTGGATAAATCCCTGATGTTGGACGAAATTATAAGTCTCCTCACCTCAATTGGCAGCATACGAGAAATCGCATCTATTAGTTGCTCCGTGGACAATGGGGGTTGCAAAAATCTCAAGCGGGACAACTGACTCGTAAAGAAATCAGCGTACCTCGTTGGAAGAGTACCTGAGTATTTTCTTGAATACACCTCCGCTCTTAACGAATTCTGCGCTTCTATGGACCAAAATCGTTTGATTAATGCCTCTGCAAACTCGTCAAAGTTACTGAATGTGTATCTAAATGCGCGAAACCATTCAAGGGGTCCTCCAATCAGATATCTCTCTACTATCTTCATCTCTCTCTCTCTGGGAATGTGAGCTTCGATGAAATAATCTTTGAGATTCCTTACATACTCTATAGGTGTCAAACTATCAGTGTTACTGAATTTTTGTGGTTTGTCCTCGAAATTCCTGATGACCGTCACGTTCCTCGGATATGAATCCGGATAGTTTTTCCCACTATCTCGATAATTCCACTCAGGTTCCATATTCCTCTCGTCATCCTCCTCTCTGAATCTGGATACACGTTCTTCAGGAGTCACGTCTCTTTCTTCTGGCTCTAGGTTACGTCTTCTAGTATAATTCCTATTCAATTCGCAAGCTAAGCCTTCTGTATCCTTGTCGGTGATTTCTGTTAAGACTTTCTTGACTATCTCTTCTTTGTAGTTCTCCATTAAACTAGCCTCTCCTAACTTCAAATTTTTCAGTTTACTCGTCGTTTCATTTACATCCGAGACAACTTTATGAATTTGTTCCTCTAATGTAGATTTTAAAGTTTGCATATCCTGATCTAGTTGTGTTCTATCGTCAACTTGTTTTTCGGATAGCGAATTTATCCTGACACTTAAATCTTTCCTAATCTGTACTACTTCATTGTTAATTTCTATCTGCGTACTGGCAAGTTTTCTTTCAATCCTTTCCTGAATTTGGGTTACATGTTCCCCACTTGACTTATTCCACTCGTCTTTCCATACCGCTACGTTTGCTGTTAACATTTCGGCTATGTCTACTTCGATATCCTCTTTTAATACTCTATTGTGGTCTAATACCTGTGTTCTCATGACCTCTACATCATACTTCAACTCTGCTAAAGACGTTGTTGTTCTAACTGATTCATCGACTAACCTAGTCGCTAATGCAGTTATATTACGCGTACAAAGAGTTTTTGAGTTTTCGATTTCTTCCCTGACTTTATTTACATCAGTTTGGACTTTAGTGATATCTACGAAAACTGTGTTGACCTCTACCTGAATCTTAGTTATGTCACTTTGCACCTCAGTTATATCCGCATGAATATTATTAATGTCTACCTGAACATTGGATACATCAGTTCTAGCTTTTTGAATTTCTTTTTGGACTTCCTCGACCTTGTCTTGGACAGTCGCTACATCGTTTTTGACAACAACTACTTCGGCTCTAGCACAAGAAATATCCCCTCGGACATTAACTACATCTAAATTTAACATTGTAAGATCTTTCTGTACCTTAGACACATCATTTTTAATATCAGACACATTTGTGCGGATGTCACTTACAGTATTTTCAATTCCTAGGGTATTAATCTGTAAACGCGACATATTCTCTTCTAAATTAGCAGCGCTAGTTTGGATACCCTTCAAATTAGCAGACATATTACTAGCATTCTCCTCCATTCTTGCATTCAAATTACTAGCATTCTCCTCCATTCTTGCATTCAAATTAGCAGACAAATTACTAACATTCTCCTTCATGCTTTCATTCAGCATCTGCTTCATACTACTAGTCATGCTTGCTTTCAAATTAGCAGACATCTCCCTCGCACTTTCATTCATGCTAGCTTTCAATTCTTCTAACATCAACCTCATACTTTCATCTGCCATTACAATATTATTCAAAAATGGATCGCTGTAGGGACATACATCAAAAGAGCAAAATAACAACATTTGAGCAACACCTTTCACCATATATATAATTTTGATCAATTTTCTGTCTTAAATCTAACTTATCACTACCTTATAGTTAATATTCGAAGATACTTCATGTTGACACAAACTCAAGCACATGTTCAAATTTCTCTGGCTCATTTTAAAATATCATAACACAAATAATTTACATTTACAATCCAAATAATTTAATTTTTATCTTTAATATGACTAAAAAGTCATAAGCCGGTCAAATAAAATAAGATTCCAGATTATAGGCGATTTTCCTAAGTTTCCTGCCCATTTAACCTTTCTCAAGTTGTATAAGATCTGATCTTTTCTGAGTGTAATTTTCCTAATACAATACAACATTTAATTCCTATATAATCACACTCTTAACTACTACAATTGGCCTAGACATCTAACAAAGAATCAACCTCTTTATTTGAGTCTAATCGAGCTCTACGTTTTAGGTGCGAATCTTTCTATTGTTCAACCTGGTGATCCAGTTTTGTCGAATTCGTCCCACGTATTAGGGTCAATCTTTCTGTTGACTCAGCCCCACGTTCTTGGGTCGCCAATCTTTCTGTCCCCGTTTACCTGGATAGTAGGCTGTCAGATATCCGCCCCCTCAATCGGATTGCCAATTATCAATCGCACCGGCACAGTTACATCAATGAAAATGGCACTGACAGATACTATCGAGATAAGAGCACAGAAATTCACAGGAAATCATTGTGGAACACACCAAAATAGACGGGGGTTCATACTTACCGTTACTTACCTCTTAATTATCTCGGGGTTTGAGTTGACAACAGGATCACTAAAAGTCTGTTCACACAATAACCTCCACCATGACATTTAAAAATGAACCAGAAACGAAGACGAGAACTTTGAACTGTACAAAAGCTTTATTTCTAATAAAGGGTCTGATTTTGATAACACAACAAAAACAACGTGGCTATCAGTAGCCCAAGTCAATCTGACTACGTCCTCCAGTAGGACTTGCAAAATTATTATACAACATGATATAAAACATTTTAGCTCCCAAGAGCTCCAAATAACGTAATATTCATAACACTATTGGATTGGAAAAGGACGTCAGGGTGTGACATATATAGAGCATTTGGTTTCCTTATAATAAACAAGAGAATGGTATTTATAGTCGCAAGGCCAAAGTGTGTACGACCTCACTCTCTGAGAACCATATGTTGGCACAGCTGCGGGCTACCTTCCAGCCTGTTGCATACTGGTCAAATGCACTCCCTTCTCACATGCTATGTTACGTAAGAATACAGCCTGCACTCTCAAGCTTTTAAATGTCTTACAAGACAACTCACATTATATTTACGCAAATCTTTCAAGTACTTTGCTCACATCCTATTGGATCATTATGTTAATTCCTTTAAACTTGTTAACTTCAATCCAAATGTTTAATTAGCTCTTAAATGTTTATAACAAACTCACATAAATTATTTATAACAATTAGAAATTGTTTATAATATTTGTCAAAGACAATAAAAATATTATAAGCACGCCTTTAACATCACTCTCGTTCCACATTATTTTCAAAAAATATTTACAACAATTATTTACAATATTAACATTTAAATTGTTTAAATTATTAATTTAATAAATACATTAGCCACATGTTCATTCGGTTGATAATTTTATAATCCTGTTTAATATAATCGACCAATGAAGGTTAGTTATACATGTTAGTGTCACAATCTGGTTTAATAAAGTTTTTAATAATGATTTGTGACGGCAACCTTCATTCAAAATCTTATCTCAAATTCTTTCAAAACTCGTGTTAATTATAACAGTAACTCACTTGATTAATTTTCAACGAACTATGACAATCTTACTCCAGCGGAAAATCCTTCGCTAACAAGTTAATGCACAATCTGCATTAAAAATATGCCCAAAAATCATCATATATTAATCTATATGGCATTTAAAACTTCCACATTACTTACAAAACTTCCACAAATAATCCTTTAACATTTATTCCTGTGGGAACTTCCTTCATATTCAAGGGCATTATTTCTCAGCGACTTTCAACACGCGCTGCACTAGCGATTATACATTCATAGTTCCACTTAAAAATTTTTAATAATCATTACTTGTTTCAAAACTGCTTTTCTTTAACCTTCGTGGATTTCATTCATGAACCGAAATGAAGTCAAAACTTGCCAATCACAAACAAATTTAATAGTGAATACGCTTATATACACCTGTCTGGTCTATCAAAATTTAAGATTAACATCTTAAAAGAAAATGTAGTATAAAAATACTATCTTCAAATAAAGTGCGACTAAAATGCAAAGTAGTCGAATAGAATCCAATAAGACTGGGGAATGCAAACATCGTTCTATAAATCTCTAATTGAGAAAAACTCCTAACAAAAGTACTTGACTTTAATGCATTCAATAATTCATTATTAAAGTTAATCTTTCATAAAAGTGTCTATGATGCAATGTTCATTCATAACAGATGATAAATGTCTGTGTTGCAATCAATTCAAATAACGACTAGTATTTCCAAGATCGTCGACAACGTACGAGATTTTAACGCTCTAAAATCATTTAAATGTTCTTCCTTCTTGATGATGACAGAAAATTGGTCAAAGTAATTAAACTGGGGTTGAATTACTTTAATAAAGTGACACGCTGTCTGAATTTAAATCTGCCATAAAAATCATTAACTTACAGTCAAATCGTGACTACAAAAAAAATTAATTACTGAAAAATCTAAATATCAGTCTCAACTGATTCAAAATCATTAACTATGCCCATGACATAACAATGTCTTAATAAATCGTCGAAAAATGCAAAACTCAACAAGGTGTACTGAGAATAAGAATCTCAACAAGAAAATAGGGCAAAATACATGAGGATAAAAATATGGGAAAAATTGTTGCTCAAACATTATTAGTAAACTCAAATACAATAAACGTTCACGACTACCTTATCTGCCGATTGACGTTCCAGAGGAAAATTCCCCAAAGAAGACTGCTGATGGATCCATTTCACCACGTTAAAGTTGAGCTCCATCCTCGAAATAGGAAATAGCACCCTCGGAGAATCGAACTGCTTCCTTCTCCGTGAATCGCTCTGCTCCTCGAAGACGAATAGACATCCTTCCGGCAATAATCTTCTTTGTGAGTCGGGATATCCCTGACCTCTCTTGAAAAATTCCCTGAAGTTCCAGTAGACAATCATCATGAAGTTTTGTAGAAATTTCCGAAGAAATTATTCATATTCAGAGTATGAAATTGTTTCTATGGCTGTTCGATGGTATTCAGCCTTTAATTACGAAACATGGGTGTAGATGGTATTCACCGCATGTTCGCTTGTGTGGAATAGCAATTAGCGAAGTTCCATGTCGCTATCTTACTCCATTGAAGTATGTCCCAATTGCAATAAGCCCTCTTAGCCTTCCATCTGCTCTTCGATTGTAGTGTCAGAAGAACAAACTGCCGTATTCAATTGCTCCATTATACTGGTATCGTTGTGTAACCAAGCAATCTGAAGTCTTTCTACTCCACTCGCATCGTCAGCCTTGCGTTGATTCTGGCTAAACAAAAGTGCTTCTCTAGTGGTGAGATAATCACTTTTGTCAGTCGTATAAAACTGCTAATATCTTTTAAACTACTCGGTCGAAATTGTTCAGATTTTCTCTATAACTGCATGTAGCACTGCACAATGCAATTATCTTAACGGTGACCGCTAACTGTTCGAAGCTAAACTTGTAGAAGCTTTCTAAGGTCCGTTTCAACTTCACCTAGTTTGACTCGTATCTCGTTGATATAGTGGCCTCGCCACGCGTTATAAAAACGATTCTTTTCACTGCTGTTCACTTCGACGTCTCACTATATTGAATGTATAAGAAAAGAAACTTTCACAAATATACTTCGATGATCTGAGAATGAGATCTCAGAATGATCAGAGAACGAAAGAGGCTCCTCTCTTCTGCGCAAGCCCTTTTATTAACTTCACGAGGGGCGTTTCCATCCCTTCCAAAGCGTGATACTGCGTCATCGCTAAAACTTCCAACTTCGTTAATACATGACGGATTTTCAAAATTCAAAAACTGAAAATAAATTTCACCAAACTTCCAAATCAATGCTTTTACTGCAGATGGATTTCCACAATTCTGCATTCCAAAAGTAATAAAAATACCATAGTTTCAGCAATCTCCGTCTTCCTTTAAACTATCGTTCATTGGTTCATGCCTCTCCTCCAATAGCATAGTTTCTTCCTCAGCAGAATTCCTCGTTTCCTGCGACTGCGTCGTAAATCTTGGAACATTCTGGACTAAAAGCTGACGTCACTGAGAATCTCAGCTCAAGTAGCCTGCTGGTATAACATTTACGTCATCCGTGCTTACGTCATGACTACCCACGTCATAACTATGACAGCCATAACTTTCCTTATAATTTCAAATTTAGCCACCGTGGTCTCTACATAATTCAATTACGGGGGCAGTACCAAGTTTCACTGAACTCAGATGGTTAAATCGCGAGAAACGTCCATTTAAATATATATACTTCGCGTCACCGCCATGTTGGATTTGTGCCCACCAGGTTTTTGAAAGTCCTATAGGTGAACGTATGTTCATAGTCTATAGATGCTAGACCACAGTGAGGCTTGTATTGAAAGTGTTCATAGTTTATAAGACTTTTGACATCATTTATATTACTTTAGACGTTAACAATTTTTCAATCTATCTTTATGGTTCACCATGCAGGATTTAGTTTTTAGGAACTTGTTAGTGTTATGCCAAACAATTATCTTGTATCGTTTTCTATCATCGGCTGATGAAGGGGCGGCCAAAACTATTAATTAGGCCTCGAAACATGTCCCACTAATGACCACACGGTGATCTTAATTAATACAAGTATTGATCAGGCGGAACCTTTTACCTGTTTATACTAACTACTTTATCAGTACTGTACCCGTTCGTCCTGGGGATGCGATGACCCATCTGCTATTACATCGCATTCCTGGAGTTCCAGGACAGAGTGGAGTTAAATGAACCTCTAGTCAAATAAGGAATGTGTCGGAAATTCAGCTGAGTTATCGAAAAAGCAGTGGGTAACACGAGACAAAGTATCTCTAGGGTCGTTACGGGCTTAAGTTTAATAAAAAATATGCAAATATAAATGGGCGCCATCAACTGAATTCCTAGCAAACCACCTCCTTTCCGGTTAAGCCTTAATCAAGACAAGGAAAGAAAAAGGAAAATCACACCATCATCAGATCACAACTAAGATAAAAACAAATTTATTTCACTTTGATAGTCAGACAGACATTTTAAATATTCATCCTACCTGAGAGCATGGTCGAATGCCAACGTTAAATTGTCATTGTCCAAAAATCGAACCATCTCTTTTCTAATCAAAAATATTTCATCCTCATAAAACAGGAAAATTTTCTAAAGTTCTCTTGGGTTCTCAGGATCACTGTAGCACTATGTCTTTCGTCACTGACATTTGTGATACCTGAGACCTAATTTCTCTTTAATTTAACATCATGGATGTGGATTTGAAAAAATTATTAATCTGTCTAAACATACACATAATATAATCACATATTTTAAACATCACGTAATTTTATGGCTTGCATGGCATAATTCAAATGTTAAATACGTTAGTAAAATGCTCCTAAACATCGAATAATTAATTTACACTATTTACATTGTCATTAATAATTGCTTGTTTGTGAATTACAGAAAATCCACTTCTCATTGGGTCATCATTATCATCATCATCATCAAAGTTAAATATTTCTCACATTAATTCTCATCTCAAAATTCAACATATTCCTGTCAGAATCATTAACTCATCACCATTAAATCATTTAAATCCTCAACTCAAGTTGCAATTCCTCAAATTATATCTCAATTAAATTTAATTTTAATCCATATAAATTCATTAATCATCAGCTTCTTTAATTAATTATCACCTTCTAATTCAGTTATTCATCATCTATCCAATCGTCTATTAATTTATTTAAATCAGTTTATTTATCCAATCTTTAATTCATCCATTTATTCAATTCATTGATTTATTCCAAAATTTAATTTATTAATTTATTTAAATTTTATTCTTCTGGTTATTTAGATTTCTATTATTTCATGTAGTCATTCTGATTTTTATTTCATTAGGTCAGATCATTAATATGCTTAAATTTCAGATTATTATTTCATTAATTATTATTATCAGAAAATCTTGTATTATCAACTTTATTTATTTGTTTAATTCCCTAACAAATTGTTTAATATGGGTTATAGAACGTTGTCTTACAGTTTTTATCACTTCCAAGTTATATCTCGTATTTAATTTTCATGCCAAAAAATATTATTGCCCTCACGACATCACGTTGGATCTGACTATCCACAACTACATTATATATCCTCAATTCTTCAAATATCACATTTGAATACCACAATTATTCCACAAAACTCCATAAACATTCAGCATACAGCCTGAATTTCAACAATTACGATAGACTGGGTTCGACAACCTCATGTCTGCCTCAAAATACATTAGCAACATTGCAACTATCACTTGGCAACTTCCACAAAATGCCTATCACAAACTTCACTTAACCATGTTGCATGATCTACAAAAAATATATAACTGGTTTCAAATTATCAACGCACACAATCTCCAATAACTGTAATTAATCTGATCACATCTAGACAACTTCTTAAACAATTGAAAAAAATATTACCTTAGTAATTCAAGATCTGCTTTCAAATAGCATAAATTCTCTTACAATTCTCATAATTCACATCACAGAAAAACACCAATGTGCTATAATTTCTCATATCAAAATCTGCAATATTGATCTGCCTTAAAATAAATCTGACCATTAATGATTCATCTTACAAGATTCAATTACTTTAAATCCTTCTCAAAGGTATCAAACACAATTATAAAAATCATCAAAAGCATCAGCTGTAACAGCTGTTAAACTGAAAGTACTCTCAAAAGAGTATAGCAACAAAATATTGGATTGGCAAACAAGAATTACAAATGTAACCCTGCTGACATTTATCTCTACTTTATTTAACAAAATTTCGACTGATGTGTGACTAGTAGTTCGTTGTTTGATTCTCTTACAATCTCATGTACACTCGGATGATAAAAATGAGTCCCTCAATGGCAAGTAAGATGAGTAACCACCGTACAATCGTATAAATACGAAAGACCTCGCACCGTCGACTAACATGATAGTGCCCTGAACGATGGGTAAGATGAGTAACCACCATACAATCGTATAAATACGAAAGACCCCATCTCGAAGACTAAATGAATGAATGTACCAGATCGGAATCAACAAGTCTCTAGTTGTCATATAAAAGCGATATTCATTCACTAAAGTGAATAACATCTTAATATCTTCAAACAATCCAATGAAAAAAAATCCCTACTGATGAATAATACACACTCGCTAGTATGTAATGAACTGACGAAGTGATTTAGATAATCAATTGCAGATCACGAGTTCGAAATACTCGTCACACAAAAAAACTATTCATGAAAACTATCCTTACTGGAAAAATGTCTAAAAGACCAAACATCTGCTTAATAAAGCCAACCAATGGTGAGAATTTCGTATAATGATGCCTGCCATATCATATGGTCACGCCATATTCTAGCAAAATTTTGAAGCATATAAAGTCAAAGCCATGTCTAAACAATCGTATCACACCTATTAGAAAAATATACATGTGTGCCCAGTATTCATGAAAATAATCGTATCAGGAAGTTATAACTCTTACAGTACCTTCTCATAATCAGCTGTTATTAAATTTCAAAGATCGTCGATTTTCCCTATGTAATGAATTTCTCGAAAGATCGGCGTGAATATCATTCCATCCATGCAATGACGATTGCCTTCAAAAATCCCAAGTGAATCAGCTGGTGGACCTCCTCCTCGTCAGGAATCGAATCCATCGCTCTGTGGTGCCATCGCGTCTCTGTCTGCGTTTACTCCGACATGATGAACTTCTGGTTATCCATAGCGGATATTGTCCAAATCCTCACGAAAAAGTTCATAGAAACAGCGGACCCCCTATTCCTCTTCTACGTTACGCCACTGTTCTATACAAGTTCGGTTTGAGTGTTGAAAGTTCAATTTCCACAGCGGTTTAGTCTCACTTGTAGAAAATAAAATTGTTTTATGAGAGTGTCTAAGTTTATGAAACACCCTGTAGCTGTGTTCGTACTCGGTAATTCATAACACTTCATAAGAAAGAATTGCATTAATGCACGAGCCAATGTTCCTAAGTGCATTTGCTTATAACATTTCATTTGCCTATAATCGTTAATGTTATTTGGAATGCTTTATGAAATGCATAGTCGTAATGTCATTGAAAAACTATGTTCAGTTGAAGTTCATAGTTGTAGTATCTCGTAACTATTTGTCTGTACAATTCAAATGCTGGATAAACGTTCCAACTCAATGTTGTAATGAAGTTCAGCTTCTGTCATAATGCTTGCGTATAAAATTGGAATTAACCCGCACGTCCCTACTCATCATCATCATCATCATCATCTTGTACAGTTTCCAGCCCCAGGCTGGGTCTGTTTGGAACATAAGCCTCGCCACTTAGTTCTTTCTTCCCACCACCTCTCCGCTGTCACTCTGGTCCAGTCCTCGCCTCTCTTCTTGACACATTCCTCCACTCCTTTCAGCCATCTATCTCTTGGTCTTCCCCTTGGTCGTTTCTTCTGCATCTGCATCTCATGTATCCTCTTGGGAATCTTCTTCTCATCCATTCTCTTTAAGTGTCCATACCACCTCAGTCTTGATGTCTCAATCCTACCTTGCAAGGGCTCCTCTTTCACCATTTCCCTGACCTTTTCATTCCTCACCCTGTCTCTTCTTGTTACTCCGATCCTACTTCGCAGGAACTTCATTTCACCTGCCTGTATTCTGCTTATGCCTCTTTTCTTCATTGTCCAAGTTTCTGAAGCATAGGTCAGTATCGGGATATAGTAGCTTCTGTATAAGACTTCCTTGCTTTTTTGTGGGACATCTTTATTCCACACTAAGCTCCTAATGCTTCTGCCTGTCTGCCACGTTCCGTAATCTCTTTGTCATTTCTCCCATTTTCCTCCACTATACTTCCCAAGTACTTGAGACTTTCCACCTTCTTCAGCTGTCCACCTCCAAGTGTTATCCCACTCATTGGTCTGTCCTTTTTCCTGGTCGTTAACAGGATCTCACATTTACTGATGTTGAACTTCCATCCGTACTCTCCCACTGTTTCTTCCCAAGCCTTCAGTTGCTCCTGAATTTCCTCCTCCTTGTTTCCCCAGACCATGAGATCATCTGCAAACACCATTGCTTTCATCTTATCTTCTCCTATCTTTCCTGCTACCCGTGTCATTACCTCGTCCATAACCACAATAAAGAGAAGGGGTGACAGCGCACTACCCTGTTTCAGGCCACTCATTTGTCTGAACCATTCTGTTCTTTCCCCTCCAACTTTCACACAACTCACACTTCCACAATACATCTCCTTCACTCTGCCTACAGTCTCTTTTTCCACTCCCATGTTTTCCATTGCTTTCCAAACCTTCTCCCTACACACACTATCATAGGCCTTTTCGATGTCCAGGAAGGCCATCAGCAGATCCTCTCCAAATTCGTAGTGGTGTTCCTGGAGCTGTCTCACTGAAAATATGAGATCCACGGTTGATCTCCCAGGTCTGAATCCATACTGCTCCTCTCTCAATTTTCTCTCCACTTTGGCTCGTATTCTACTTTCTAATATCTTTTCATATATCTTGGCACAGTGAGGTATGAGTGTGACTCCCCTGTAATTTCTGCACTCCTTTCTGCTTCCTTTCTTAAATATTGGGACAATTAATCCTTTCTTCCAATCTTCTGGGGTCTTTTTCTCCTTCCATATCACCCTCATCACACGGTATAGCCACTGTTTCCCAACCTCCCCTGCTGCCTTCACCATTTCAACACTCACTTCATCCACACCTGGTGCCCTTCCTCCTTTCATCTTGTCTATAGCCATTTCCAGTTCTCTCCAAGTCAGGTCCTTTTCCATTCCTGTGTTGTCTTCTCCATCTTCCAATACATTGTCTTCCTCCCTATGACCATTTGGATTCAGCAAATCCTCAAAGTACTCTTTCCACACTGTCTTGAGTGCCTCTTTGTTGTGTACCTCATTTCCGTTTTTGTCCATCATTACCACATCCTCTCGCAGACCTCTTCTCTTACTTCTGACCATCCCATAAAGTACTTTCTTATTTCCTCTGCTGTCTTCCTCCATCATCTCTGTCCACTTTACCATCCACTTCTTCCTCTCCTCTGCGACAATCTTGTTTGCTTCTTTCTTCTTTATCTTATAATCTTCCCTTGTCAGATCAGTTCTTTCCTGGAACCACACTCTGAAAGCCTTGTTCTTCCTTCCCACAGCTTCTTTTACTCTCTCATTCCACCATGGTGTCTCTTTACACCGCTTTCTGTTGCTAGTTCTTCCACATACTGCCACTGCAGCTTCCACCATTGTGTTTTTGAATTGCTTCCATTCCTCTTCCCCTGTTTTAGGATTGTCTTTTGGCATCCTTTCCCTTATTATCTTCTGGAATTCTTCCTTGACTTCCTTTTCCTTGAGTTTCCATACTTTGATTCTCCTTTCCTGGTACTCTGTCCTCTTGCTACCCTTAACAACTCCCAGGTTCATTACAAGTATTCTGTGGTCGCTATCTAAGGCCTCTGATGGTATTACCTTTATATCTCTGACACTTCTCTTCATTTCCCAGTCGTACAGCATGTAATCTACCAAAGATTTCTTTGTTAAATCACTGCTGTACCACGTTACCTTGTGGCTTTCTTTCTTCCGGAACCAGGAGTTGCCTACCACTAAACCGTTTCTCTTGCAAAAATCCAGCAACTTTCTCCCTTCTTCATTCCTGCTACCCCATCCTTCTGCTCCCAATACATTTTCATATCCTTGCCTTTCACTTCCTACATGTGCATTCAAATCTCCCATGACAATGATGCTCTGCCCATTCAACTGCTGTTGTAGCTCCTCCTCAAAGTCTTCCTTCTCTTGAGCTGTACATCCAACTTGAGGGGCATATACCTGGGCTATCTCCAGGCTTCTTCCCTTTACAGTTACTCTGATCTTCATGATCCTGTCACTTATTCCCTTTACCTCTTCCTTCATTCCATCTCTCACAACTACTCCTACTCCACTGCTCCTTCCTTCACTGTTCCCACTCCAGTACAACCGGTACCCTTTCCTCAGTTCTCTGCGACCTTCTCCTTTCCATCTTGTTTCTGCCAAGCCCAGTACATCCAGTTTTCTTCTCTCCATCACATCTACAATCTCCTCCACTTTTCCTGTCAGTGTCTGTATGTTTAATGTTCCAACTCGTAGTCCATTAGCATATCCGGGTCGTCGTCGTTTGCATCCGTCCTTTCCGAGGCCTGTTCCTGGTTTGAAAGCAAATATGATATCCACTACTGGCTTGCTACTGCAATGCTATAATAATCTCCGCCTAAAGATGGCCTCGCCATGTCGCTCTACTATGCTGTTCTGCGTTGAAATGCAGCTTGGAATAAAGTTCTCCAACTACTCGCAATGCTGTTCTAAAACCCCGGCCTTCTCATGCCACTCGACCCGTACAGCTGGTTCGGTAACCAGTCCTCACACTGCCTACTGCGGGTATCCGCCCGGCTCACTGACCTACTTTTCGTTCGCTGCGTGGTGAAGTTAAAACTGTCGCATTCACTTTGTGACAAAACTGTTCGCTGCGCGACCTTTCCATGCGCTTGGCATACGTCCTACTCAGCTCGCTGTCTGACCTCGACTGCGTTGCTCGCTGTACTGGACTCTTTTGCTAACAGATCTCGACTGCTTGGCTCACTGAGCTC
Organism: Meconema thalassinum; assembly: GCA_946902985.2. Lineage (NCBI taxonomy): Eukaryota > Metazoa > Arthropoda > Insecta > Orthoptera > Tettigoniidae > Meconema > Meconema thalassinum. The sequence goes on along the minus strand of OX336400.1, from coordinate 95,149,178 downwards.
GACTGACTGTCTCTGGACTGCAATGACCCCTACCTGCCTGGCGCGGTCACGTGACGTTCTCCCCACCACTGTGGTCTTGCGTCACAAATATAATCTCGAACCCCGATCATCTCGGCTATTAAGTTATAAAATAACTTAAGGGTTATCTGACTTCCTTTAACTAATTACCACATATAATGCATGTTATATCTCCTCTTCTGAGATGTTTAAATACCATGTTCCATATAGATCTTAATAAAGCTTCATAATTCCATCCATAATTCCATTCGCTTGACTGCGGTCAGCGCCTTCTTAATCCTAGACCTTCTACGTCATCTTGACATTCCTCTTGACTCGATCTGAGCGCTATCTTTTCTTAACTCTTCCCAAAATCTCAACTACGGCTTAATGTCTGCTGGCGTAGCCGATAGCCTCAACTAGGTATCGGGTACATCTCTCCCGTACATCTCCTTTTTTAAAATCAGGATTGAGAAAAAAATACACTCTCAGGCATTCTATATATATAACACATGTACACGATAGCTCTACAATTCCCTTATTCAGCATGATGGTACTTTCTGACTCTCGACAATGATGATTGATTTCCAATGATTAGGATCTTGATTCTGTATTACTTTGACGTCTATTTCTTCCTTCACTACTCGTGCTTGCTCGATTGACATCTCTGACTGCCTCCTCGGGTGGTGTACTAGGCTGTCTACATTCTTGCCTTGATCTCTCATATTCACGATTATCTCGTCTTTCATTTGGCTCATTTCTTCGGCCATCCTGCCTGTCGTTCCGATTATACTGTTGACCTTGGCTCCAGTCGTTTCTACCACGATATCTATTGTTGTATCGATTCCCATCTTGATATCTGGAATTCTGGTTATAATTTCTGTATCGGCTGTCTCTTGCTTCCTGATCGTATGGCCTCTCATATGGTCCTCTATATCGATCATTTCCACGAACGTTACGGATGCTTCCTCGATTTCCTTCGTTCCTTCTGTTTTCCCAGGAATCTCTTCTGTCCGTCTGAGCTGCGTTATCAACGACTACCGCATTCACCTCTTGCGTGTTTCGATTGTCGTTTCTTGCATTTCTAGGCGTAACTTGAGCGCTTGTATAGTCTAACCGCCGTAAAATGTCGTCATAGTGCTCAAGTGTGTTCGCTCCCGACGCTATGAGTGATCACTGTACCTCAATCAGTAACTGTCTCGCTATAGCTTGCAAAAGCTCTTCTTCTTACAATGGAGGAATCAGAAACTGCAATTTAGCCAATTGTGAAGTAAAATAATTGGCATAATGCGTCGGATGTGACGTAGGATAACGCTTCGAGTACATTTCTGCTCTTACGTTCAGTTGATCCTCTGCACTCCAAAATCTCCTCAAGAATGCTATTGCAAATTGCTCCATATTCGCAAAATTGCTTCTGAATGCTCTAAACCAAGTTAACGCAGACCCGTCTAAGGCGCGTTCGACTATCCTTAGCTCTCTTTCCTTGGCTACTCTATGTTCCGCCATGTAGTCTCGAATATCTCGCAGAAATTCGACTGGTGTGACTCCTGTGTTTCCAGAAAACTTCCTCTGCTTGTCATCCAGATTTCTGATAATGGTAACTGGACCTGAGTATCGTTCACTTGTACCCAACGTACTCCTATTCGAACTCGGATTATCCTGAGGGGTTGAACTTGCCCTTTCGAATGTCACATTCGGTTGCGTTTGACGGTCTTCTCCCATGCTAACTTCTTGATTACTCATACTGCGGTCTATCGCTGTCTGATTTATCGATGTTTCCCCTGATGTAATATTTTGACTGGTGAAACTACTAATCATAGATTCTAGTTTAGTCATCCTATCTTCTGCCAATTTCTCTACGGTCTTGACCTGAGTTTTCAACTCATCCAACGACGTAACATTCTGCGTTTTGTTACTCTCCTCTAAATCGTTTTTCAACTTGTCAATCTTGTCTTCGCATGTATTCTTTACTGACGCGACTTTTTCCTTTAACAGATCAACATCTGTCCTAAATAGAGTTGAATCTATCTTCATCGCTTCCTTGTTCTCCGTAAACCTCGCTTCTAAGTTCGCCATACCTGCGATTAATTTCTCGTCTAATCCTGCACGTTTTTCTTTTGCTTCGGCATCGACCTCACTATACCGTTCTTCCACGATTGCACCGACTCTATTTTTGAATAAAGCTAAGTTTTCATTAACCCTTTGCTCTATATCATCATCCATCTTCCTAATATCTTTCTGCAATTGATTCTCTAATGATTTTAAATTAGAATTAACCTCTCCTAAGACTTCCTCTTTAATGGTCCCAATTACTGACTTTAAATCTTTAATCTCACTACCTAGATTCATCTCTAGACCTTTGATTTTAGTTTCGAAAGATACTTCGGTAGACCACTCTTGAATTTTGCCTACATCTGCCACTAAACCATCGATGTCGAATCTCAACTTCGATACATCCGATTTAATGTCTTTCTGTTTGGACATAACGTCTGTTCTTAAAGTAAAAATGTTTTCTTCTCCCCTACTTTCTAATTCAATAATATTCTTTCTTAATATTTGAACATTTTCCTCTCCTTTCATATTTACTGCAATTATATCTAATTGTAAAGTCTTAAGCATTTCATTATTCTTTAAAGTTAATCTATTCTCTAACCTAGATAACTTGTTTTCTAACTCTGTGTTAGTTTCTTCACTACAAGCTTGTAATTTCTCTTCCAATGATTTAAAAATATCCTTCAAGTTAGCTTCACTAGCTTTCAAATGATTTTCAGTACTAGTCTGTAATCTGGTCTCCAATGACTTTAAATTGTCTTCACTAGTTGACTGTAATAATTTTACATTAGCTTCGTTACTAATCTGTAATGATTTTAAATTTTCTTCAGTACTAGTCTGTAATGCTTGCACATTTTCTTTACATTTAGCTTCTAACCTAGCTTCTGAACTATTTATTTGTTCTTTAACTTCCGTTTCCATTTTAGAAATAGTTTCTGCAATACCAGACATACCACTCTGTAACTCTCCTAACACCTTAGCTAAATCTTCCGGCAACATAATTATATTTTCAATAGACGTTTTATTCAGAGACGTTAGACAACAACACATCACAATGTCTCAATTCCTGCATTCACTTGGGTATGAGAAAAATGACTTATAACTAACATGATATAATACTAATACGATTAACATGAACACTGGATTGGGCACACAAGTATAGTGTCTGACTAAGTTTAATAAATTTTATAACACAATTAAGTGAACTTGAGATCAATCTCTCAGTAATCTAAATCTGATGTGATTCCATAGAATAAACAAAATCGAAGCCCCACAGGTGGGTAAAGCCAATTCTCCCTCTCTCTCTCTGTACCCGTTCGTCCAGGGGATGCGATGACCCATCTGCTATTACATCGCATTCCTGGAGTTCCAGGACAGAGCGGAGTTAAATGAACCTCTAGTCAAATAAGGAATGTGTCGGAAATTCAGCTGAGTTATCGAAAAAGCAGTGGGTAACACGAGACAAAGTATCTCTAGGGTCGTTACGGGCTTAAGTTTAATAAAAAATATGCAAATATAAATGGGCGCCATCAACTGAATTCCTAGCAAACCACCTCCTTTCCGGTTAAGCCTTAATCAAGACAAGGAAAGAAAAAGGAAAATCACACCATCATCAGATCACAACTAAGATAAAAACAAATTTATTTCACTTTGATAGTCAGACAGACATTTTAAATATTCATCCTACCTGAGAGCATAGTCGAATGCCAACGTTAAATTGTCATTGTCCAAAAATCGAACCATCTCTTTTCTAATCAAAAATATTTCATCCACATAAAACAGGAAAATTTTCTAAAGTTCTCTTGGGTTCTCAGGATCACTGTAGCACTATGTCTTTCGTCACTGACATTTGTGATACCTGAGACCTAATTTCTCTTTAATTTAACATCATGGATGTGGATTTGAAAAAATTATTAATCTGTCTAAACATACACATAATATAATCACATATTTTAAACATCACGTAATTTTATGGCTTGCATGGCATAATTCAAATGTTAAATACGTTAGTAAAATGCTCCTAAACATCGAATAATTAATTTACACTATTTACATTGTCATTAATAATTGCTTGTTTATGAATTACAGAAAATCCACTTCTCATTGGGTCATCATTATCATCATCATCAAAGTTTAATATTTCTCACATTAATTCTCATCTCAAAATTCAACATATTCCTGTCAGAATCATTAACTCATCACCATTAAATCATTTAAATCCTCAACTCAAGTTGCAATTCCTCAAATTATATCTCAATTAAATTTAATTTTAATCCATATAAATTCATTAATCATCAGCTTCTTTAATTAATTATCATCTTCTAATTCAGTTATTCATCATCTATCCAATCGTCTATTAATTTATTTAAATCAGTTTATTTATCCAATCTTTAATTCATCCATTTATTCAATTCATTGATTTATTCCAAAATTTAATTTATTAATTTATTTAAATTTTATTCTTCTGGTTATTTAGATTTCTATTATTTCATCTAGTCATTCTGATTTTTATTTCATTAGGTCAGATCATTAATATGCTTAAATTTCAGATTATTATTTCATTAATTATTATTATCAGAAAATCTTGTATTATCAACTTTATTTATTTGTTTAATTCCCTAACAAATTGTTTAATATGGGTTATAGAACGTTGTCTTACAGTTTTATCACTTCCAAGTTATATCTCGTATTTAATTTTCATGCCAAAAAATATTATTGCCCTCACGACATCACGTTGGATCTGACTATCCACAACTACATTATATATCCTCAATTCTTCAAATATCACATTTGAATACCACAATTATTCCACAAAACTCCATAAACATTCAGCATACAGCCTGAATTTCAACAATTACGCTAGACTGGGTTCGACAACCTCATGTCTGCCTCAAAATACATTAGCAACATTGCAACTATCACTTGGCAACTTCCACAAAATGCCTATCACAAACTTCACTTAACCATGTTGCATGATCTACAAAAATATATAACTGGCTTCAAATTATCAACGCACACAATCTCCAATAACTGTAATTAATCTGATCACATCTAGACAACTTCTTAGACAATTGAAAAAAATATTACCTTAGTAATTCAAGATCTGCTTTCAAATAGCATAAATTCTCTTACAATTCTCATAATTCACATCACAGAAAAACACCAATGTGCTATAATTTCTCATATCAAAATCTGCAATATTGATCTGCCATAAAATAAATCTAACCATTAATGATTCATCTTACAAGATTCAATTACTTTAAATCCTTCTCAAAGGTATCAAACACAATTATAAAAATCATCAAAAGCATCAGCTGTAACAGCTGTTAAACTGAAAGTACTCTCAAAAGAGTATAGCAACAAAATATTGGATTGGCAAACAAGAATTACAAATGTAACCCTGCTGACATTTATCTCTACTTTATTTAACAAAATTTCGACTGATATGTGACTAGTAGTTCGTTGTTTGATTCTCTTACAATCTCATGTACACTCGGATGATAAAAATGAGTCCCTCAATGGCAAGTAAGATGAGTAACCACCGTACAATCGTATAAATACGAAAGACCTCGCCCCGTCGACTAACATGATAGTGCCCTGAACGATGGGTAAGATGAGTAACCACCATACAATCGTATAAATACGAAAGACCCCATCTCGAAGACTAAATGAATGAATGTACCAGATCGGAATCAACAAGTCTCTAGTTGTCATATAAAAGCGATATTCATTCACTAAAGTGAATAACATCTTAATATCTTCAAACAATCCGTGGAAAAAAATCCCTACTGATGTATAATACACACTCGCTAGTATGTAATGAACTGACGAAGTGATTTAGATAATCAATTGCAGATCACGAACTCGAAATACTCGTCACACAAAAAAACTATTCATGAAAACTATCCTTACTGGAAAAATGTCTAAAAGACCAAACATCTGCTTAATAAAGCCAACCAATGGTGAGAATTTCGTATAATGATGCCTGCCATATCATATGGTCACGCCATATTCTAGCAAAATTTTGAAGCATATAAAGTCAAAGCCATGTCTAAACAATCGTATCACACCTATTAGAAAAATATACATGTGTGCCCAGTATTCATGAAAATAATCGTATCAGGAAGTTATAACTCTTACAGTACCTTCTCATAATCAGCTGTTATTAAATTTCAAAGATCGTCGATTTTCCCTATGTAATGAATTTCTCGAAAGATCGGCGTGAATATCATTCCATCCATGCAATGACGATTGCCTTCAAAATCCCAAGTGAATCAGCTGGTGGACCTCCTCCTCGTCAGGAATCGAATCCATCGCTCTGTGGTGCCATCGCGTCTCTGTCTGCGTTTACTCCGACATGATGAACTTCTGGTTATCCATAGCGGATATTGTCCAAATCCTCACGTAAAAGTTCATAGAAACCGCGGACCCCCTATTCCTCTTCTACGTTACGCCACTGTTCTATACAAGTTCGGTTTGAGTGTTGAAAGTTCAATTTCCACAGCGGTTTAGTCTCACTTGTAGAAAATAAAATTGTTTTATGAGAGTGTCTAAGTTTATGAAACACCCTGTAGCTGTGTTCGTACTCGGTAATTCATAACACTTCATAAGAAAGAATTGCATTAATGCACGAGCCAATGTTCCTAAGTGCATTTGCTTATAACATTTCATTTGCCTATAATCGTTAATGTTATTTGGAATGCTTTATGAAATGCATAGTCGTAATGTCATTGAAAAACTATGTTCAGTTGAAGTTCATAGTTGCAGTATCTCGTAACTATTTGTCTGTACAATTCAAATGCTGGATAAACGTTCCAACTCAATGTTGTAATGAAGTTCAGCTTCTGTCATAATGCTTGCGTATAAAATTGGAATTAACCCGCACGTCCCTACTGCAATGCTATCATAATCTCCGCCTAAAGCTGGCCTCGCCATGTCGCTCTACTATGCTGTTCTGCGTTGAAATGCAGCTTGGAATAAAGTTCTGCCAACTACTCGCAATGCTGTTCTAAAACCCCGGCCTTCTCATGCCGCTCGACCCGTACAGCTGGTTCGGTAACCGGTCCTCACACTGCCTACTGCGGGTATCCGCCCGGCTCACTGACCTACTTTTCGTTCGCTGCGTGGTGAAGTTAAAACTGTCGCTTTCACTTTCCGTGACAAAACTGTTCGCTGCGCGATCTTTCCATGCGCTTGGCATACGTCCTACTCAGTTCGCTGTCTGACCTCGACTGCGTTGCTCGCTGTACTGGACTCTTTTGCTAACAGATCTCGACTGCTTGGCTCACTGAGCTCGACTGGTTGTCTCTGGACTGCAATGACCCTTACCTGCCTGGCGCGGTCACGTGACGTTCTCCCCACCACTGTGGTCTTGCGTCACAAATATAATCTCGAACCCCGATCATCTCGGCTATTAAGTTATAAAATAACTTAAGGGTTATCTGACTTCCTTTAACTAATTACCACATATAATGCATGTTATATCTCCTCTTCTGAGATGTTTAAATTCCATGTTCCATATAGATCTTAATAAAGCTTCATAATTCCATCCATAATTCCATTCGCTTGACTGCGGTCAGCGCCTTCTTAATCCTAGACCTTCTACGTCATCTTGACATTCCTCTTGACTCGATCTGAGCGGTATCTTTTCTTAACTCTTCCCAAAATCTCAACTACGGCTTAATGTCTGCTGGCGTAGCCGATAGCCTCAACTAGGTATCGGGTACAGTACGGAACTAGAATTTACCTTTTAACTTCTAATATCAGAAAGTATGCAATCCATCTGCTCTAAACTTTGCACATGTTTAGTACCTGACATTGTAGATTAATTTGGAGTAACTAATATACCTCAGTGCTACCAACATGATTCTAAGCTTTCTGATACTTTTAATTTTTAATTACTCGTAACTGCAATACTAACAAATTGATATTATCCAAAATTGGCATGATAATAGATCGTTATATTTCAGATTAATTCTGAGCATCACATACAGTACATGACATTGTTCTCAACATGATTTAACGCGCACTGATAAATCCAATATGAAAAAGCATTTAACGTCCATACTATCATTTAGACTTCAACCAAATTTTGTATGTGCAATCTATACCTTAAGAGATGATCTAAGAATATATTCAGAATATATTCAGAGTCACCAGGGCTGCCAACTGTAGTAAGTTACCCTATTAGGCTACACTATTTCAGGTGTATTTCAAACTGCACTACTTAGAAATGTTAGTATTACAAACTTGAATTCATCATTATTGTATTATTATTATTATTATTAGCTTATTGAATTACACACATAAAATTATAACAAGTACAAAAATACACTATGACAATCGACAATATATATACAGGTAATTTCATAAATTAATGTCCAGATTGTTCAACCACTGCACAGCCTGATCTGAAGCCTTCAGGAACTCATCCATGGATCTGGAGCAAGGTCGCACCCAAGGGGGGGGGGGGGGCTTTGGGGGATTAAGCCCCCCCTAAAAACCTGGGAACACTTTAAAAACATTGATAATATCTTTCAAGAAAATTGATTGCATAACGGGCTCCAGAATGTTTAGTGTTGGATCGTTGGAACATTTTGCGATTTTCTACTGGTTTAAAACAGAATTATGTTAGGCCTATATTTATGCAACACTTGAGTGATAATCTCTATATATAAAGCTCAATGTTTGTCTGTCTGTCTGTCTGTTATGTATAAAAATCCACACCGTTTCACCGATCTGAACCAAAATTTGTATACTTACCCTTCGGAACCCTGCGGGTAACCCTGTCCACCTGAAATTTCCGACAGACCACCCGTTTCCCTGCATTTAGGCCCTTTGGCCCAAATCTACACTGTTTCACCTATCTCAACCAAAATTTGTATACTTACCCTATGTAACCCTGTGAATAACACTGTCCACTTAAAATTTCGGACAGACCACCCCATTTCCTGCATTTAGGCCCTTTGGCAAACATCTACACCGTTTCACCGATCCGAACCAAAATTTGAATATTTACCCTTTGCAACCCTGCGGGTAACCCTGTCCACTTGAAATTTCGGACAGACCACCCCATTCTCTGCATTTAGGCCCTTTGGCCCAGATCTACACCGTTTCACCGATCAGAACCAAAATTTGTATACTTACCCTTTGGTATCCTGCGAGTAACACTGTCTGCTTGAAATTGCGGACAGACTACTCCATTCCCTGCATTTAGGCCCTTTGGCCCAAATCTACACCGTTTCACAGATCTCAACCAAAATTTGTTATTTACCGTCTGGAACCCTGCGAGTAACACTGTCTGCTTGAAATTTCGGACAGACCACTCCATTCCCTGCATTTGGGCCCTTTGGCACAAATCTACACCGTTTCACCGATCAGAACCAAAATTTGTATACTTACCCTTTGGTACCCTGCGAGTAACACTGTCTGCTTGAAATTGCGGACAGACCACTCCATTCCTGGAAAGAGGACAGTGTCCGTCCCAATGGCAATGGAAAAAAGGGGTAAAACCGGACCCGCTCAGGAAACCCTCAGGGTTGCCAGCTCCCGAACTCACCAGCCATGAGCCCTTGAGGATGTAGCACTATCCAGGGTGCACCAGAAGTGGTGGGGCTACACACGCCCTGCCTCCTTGAGGGTCTTGAGCAGAAGACATGAGATATTAAGAAAAGAAAAAGAAGGCTGACACCTCGAAGAATGAGGCTATCAGGAATTATTAGGCAAGGGCCAATTAAGGCGGGAAAGTGAAAGAGTCGCTAGGCCTCGGATACCCTGATACCATCGGGGTCGGAAGAGAACAAGAGTTTGACCAAGGGAGGCTGACAGGAAAGAGAACTGAAAGGAGCCCGGCACCAGTAAGTAGAAGCAATGCCGGACTCAGCTGGGGTCCCGTGGTCGCAAACCCGTGTCCCACAAGTTGTGAGACCCTGGTGGGTGGAGGGGGAGGAGGGGGCAGGTGTGAGAATAGCTTGCTGATTCATCGCGAGGTGGCATGAGAGAAATGTCCAGACCCCGCCGTGTTACCTGGCTTTGCTGACTATGCTGATGTTCATACAGGGCTTTTGCTCGAACCACTGTAGTGTTACGAAAGAATGAGTGATTCACCGATCAATGTGAATAGGACCGGGAACACCCCCCCCCCCCCCTCCGAACGTCTGTCATCATATATCGTCATCTCTGCGATATTCTCAGGTTCGTGCAGCTTGGACCCGAGCAGTACTCGATAAGCTCTTTCACTACACGCATCGAGTATAGGCCTAAGCCAGAAAATAACGTTCAGACCTTGGAAGACATCGAAGGTAGAAATCTGAATTACCTATATCAGATTTAAAATTACACCAAGTTCGTTTAGTAGTCAGTTTTCATTACCTTATTATTATCATCATAAGGGCAAATGACCTAGATGTTACGCCCATTATACCACTAATCACCACACACAATAAGTCTTTATCGCCTGTGAATTATGAAATATTTCTTTCTATCACGATAGTTTGTAAGTTTGTCGTGTCAATTCAACAGTAGTTTTCATTACCATCCTCATCAAAAGGGCAAATGACCTAGATGTTGCGTCCATTATACTACTAAGTAACACCACGGCCTTCATCACCTGTGATTTTTAAAATGTGTATTTCCATTAGTTTGTAAGTTTGATTTACCCGTTCAGTAGTAATCGTCTTCATTATCATCCTCATCAAAGGGGCAAATGACCTAGATGTTACGACCATTATACTACTAAGCAACACCAGAGTCTACCTAGCCTGTGATTTTAAAAATATGTATTTCCATTAGTTTGTAAGTTTGATATACCCGTTCAGTAGTAGTCGTCTTCATTATCATCCTCATCAAAGGGGCAAATGACCTAGATGTTACGTCCATTATACTACTAAGCAACACCAGAGTCTACCTAGCCTGTGATTTTAAAAATACGTATTTCCATTAGTTTGTAAGTTTGATATACCCGTTCAGTAGTAGTAGTAGTAGTAGTATTCATTGTCATCCTCATCAAAAGGGCAAATGACCTCTCATTCCTTTAAAGTATCAATTTTTCCCATTCGTTGATAAGTTACATGTGCCAGTAGTCGCTTCTATGTTCATCATCACTATGTAGAAGATGTTTTGCGTCGGAAGAAAAGACAACTGGATGCTCAGGAACGTTAACGATATATCGACTGCGAAATCTGGAAGCTTCTCTTTGAGGAATTGCTTCAGACATTTATCGTACAGTTTAAACCTTAACAAGACGAAACTTTTAACCAGCTAGCGATCTAAGTGGGAGCTCTTTGGCAAAAAATAATCAAGTCTTTCCCGAAATGTGAGTCCTAAAAATAACTTTTTCTATTATTTTCTAAGTTTCATATGTCAGTTATGTAGTAATTTTCAATATCATCCTCATCGGTAGGGCAAATTACCTAGATGTTACGCCCTCAACGTCATTGGGGGCAAATGACCTAGATTTTAAGTCCATTATATTTCTAATCACCACCACATAAAGTCTTCTACGACTGAGATGTCACGAATTCTGGGACCGCTAACGACATATCTCGACTCGGACAGAAGACAAATATCACGAGAATGATCATTATTTTACAGAGCCTTCCCATAGTGACTTAAGTATAAACATTGTCACTGGGTTTGATAATGTAAGAAATGAATACATAAATAAATATACTTTATGACGTTGAGTGTTAAGGAGACTGAAATATTATCATCATTCCACCGGCCGAAGCCGGGTACTACTGCTAGTAATATATATTGTAAACACAACACGATCGGATATTTCCGGGCGTTGTCGTAACTATGCTCGGAGCAAGATGCGCGGGGGACAGCGGTGAAAATTTCTCTCCCCAATGTATTGTGCTGTGCTCTGTGTCAGGCGTCAAGTCAGTGTTGGTGTTTATAAAAGTTGATTCGTTGATTGTTGTTGTGTTTGTATTTTCTATTGGCTATTGGTGTTCGTAGTGTGTCCAATTGTACTAGTAGTAATGGGAGACAAAAGAAAGTCAAACATGCAAAACTACTTTAAACCGTTAAAAATCAATAAATATGATGTGGTTAGTGTTAGTGAATGTGGCAATCCTTCAACGAGTAAGGAACTGTTAACGAGGACTGCAAGCATAGAAAAACAGCCAAGTTGTTCGTCAGAGGAGGGCTCAGAGACAAATGTGAGCAGGCCTAAGGCCGTTGTAAGTAAACATAACATGGATTTGGACATTGGTTTATTTAAAAACAAAGTGTTGATGGACAATGAAAAGTTCAAAGTTTTGAATGACAAATGCGCTCCTCAGAGCAACTTTAACTTTCCTTTTAGATCGCATGGGAACCAACAGCGAAAATTTTCGTTTTCATGGCTAAAGAAATATACCTGGCTTTCGTATTCTGGAATTGAAGACTCTGCATACTGTGTCCATTGTATGCCTTTTTCAAAAAAAGAAGTAGGTAAGAGTAACGCTCAACATACTGGGCAACTTGTTGAAGAAGGTTTTTGTAAATGGAAAAAAGCACTAGAAAAGTTTGAAAAACATGCAAACTCGCAGTATCATAAAGACTCACGTGTAAGCCCAGCTAACTTTAAAAGAGTTATGGACTGCCGAATGAAACCGATTGACAAATCTCTTGATAAAGGAAAAGACGTCCAAGCCCAAAATAATGCGAAAAGAATAATTCCAATAATAGAAACTATAATTTTGTGTGGCAGGCAAAATATCGCCCTTAGGGGCCATAGAGATTATGGTCAGTTTCAAATCGACAGCAAACCATTTGAAAATGAGGGGAACTTAAGAGCTTTGCTCAGTGTACCCAATTGTCATCATGTGGAACATGTGTTCGTATCCCAGCTAACTCACGGTCTTTCGAGGTATGGGACGTTCCTGCCCACCATACGACCACATGCTCAGGATTTGAGTCTACCAGGTAACTACTCTACATGAAATACACAACATATTCCTAAAATAAAATATTTACTGGTATAAAAATCATGGCTATACAACAAATACAAGTGAAGGATGAATTATATTTAATTCCCACAATTAAAATCAGGGTTATTTTGTGAGTCTCTTCTTAATTAGTGCTATACCGCACTCAAATCTATTTCTAGCATCCTATCATTGATACTTTCCGACTTCTACGGGTCTCCATAGTGTTCATCATGTGACACAATTTACATAATTGGAGTATCACAACACAAAAGTCACATATCACATCTAAATGACATTAATACTGTAATAATAAAACATTACTCCGTTTCTTATGGCATTTACTTTGATTAGCATAAATTCATTTTTTTATGCCTTAATTAACAAATATTTGTTGTGTCGTGTGAATCATCTTCCTTCTTTCCATCAATATGAAACGCTTAAAAAGTGGTACGTTTCCCTTCCAAAATAGACATGGACAGAAATGTTTATAGTTTCACCATACAACGATTTTCTGGGTCTTGTCGGGATTATTATCGTTACAAACGTGTCATGTTCTTAGAAATCACTTACCCGTCTGCATAAATTAGCGTGAACTGGCAAAATGCAATCCAAACAAAAAATGCCTAACAATTTATTTGGTTCAGTGTTCCTCCTCAGAGAATAACTGGGCCAAATATTATCCGATATCTTTGATCCAACAATGTATGTGTGTTGCAGCACATCATTCAATTCAATTGGCATCATCATAACACTCATATCTTAATTGCATATCGAAATATCGAGATTCTTCAGTGTCCCAGTATGACTCTAATTTAAAGGACTGGCGGACCGACGTCCCCTTTCCCTAGCAGGCAATAAAATTAGTTCCGGCAGGCCGTGCAAGATGGCCGCTCGTCTCAGTGGGCTACCCCACTTCCTCTCATCTGCTGGCAAGGTCAATTTTGTTTACAATCGCAGTACAGTAGAGGTACGCTAAGTGTTGTTCTTAAGTAATTGAGTCATTCTAATTATTTAACACCTATATTTATAGTGTATCGGGCTCAACTCGGCTCCTTATTAACATTCATGGCTGGGGATGGATCCTGTGATAGTCTTGCCGTTCTGTGGTGAATACTGGTGGCTTTGGACGCGCATCATAATGAGAATACAAGATTCCCACCAGCAGCTGTCTCAATAAACATAATACGGAAATCTGCGTTTCCTAAACGACGAATATGATTCTTACCTCTCAGGGCAGACCATTTTTACACGTGCTCACGGAGTCTCAACGGACATCACTCGTGGCGATAATTCATGCAAGCGATGGATACAGACAGGCTCTGTCCAATTCGCTGCGAATAATAAAAGTATGCACAAAGGCGATACTAACTCGTAGATTAGCCAACTTCTCACCTAACGCGCAAGCTATACTAGTTTGGTCCCCGCAATATATTTACGTAAATCACTGGATTCTACGTTAAATCTGCACGCTATATGCGGCTCAAACAGTACTTCTCATAGATGAATCAATTATCAAGGCACCCGGGTTCTCTCTGTAATAACACTTAAACCAAAGCTTTAAATAGCTCCTAAAAACAAGGTATAAATTTACTGGCTTACATTACTTTAATGGTCCTCAAATACAATCCTAAGAATTGACCATCTCAAATATTCATTCAACACTTCATTGACACTGAAAAACTCTCGTATCTCGCTATATTCCACGTTACTTTCTTACTGTTTACCAAAATACATTATCTTTATATTAGACATGACACACTTTGAACATTATTTAGGCCAAAAATGCCTATTACTTTACTGTTGCCGACCCCAGATTATTATTATTATTATTTATCATTTGACGTTACCGTTTCGTTCATCACAATTTTAGGCCTGACTGGCCCTAAACAAATCACCTTCCAAGCCATATTCTATTCAAGAAGAGTGGTGAAAACTCGTTCAATAAGTGACTGTTACATCTTAGTCTCAAAGTGATGCATCGTTGTATGGTGGACTATTTAGTTAGAATAACATTGTAAATTGGTACTCACTTTTCATTTTCGCCGGA
Source organism: Meconema thalassinum (assembly GCA_946902985.2). Taxonomy (NCBI): domain Eukaryota; kingdom Metazoa; phylum Arthropoda; class Insecta; order Orthoptera; family Tettigoniidae; genus Meconema; species Meconema thalassinum. The sequence goes on along the minus strand of OX336400.1, from coordinate 95,134,166 downwards.
TGATACCAGCATTCCAACTCCGGACCTACCATGACGCTTGATTTAAGCCATCATGCTATATCTTACACGACACTTGATTTCACATATTTCCCACATGATAAACGTACTCTTATCAGTGGCTTCTTTCACATTTACACAATACATATTAATCACAATACACATGAACACTTGTTAAATCACTATAACACAATTTATGTACACTTTCTCACTATTTCACAGGTTGATCCTTAATCGGACTCCTCCTAACGCCAGACCTCAGAGATGCGATGCAATTACGCCAACCGCTGGTCTCCGTGAAAGTCTAACTGCGTTCACGGGCGTTCGATCCTCGTCACCTTCAATATCGTTCAGTTCACTGTCAAGATTAATTGGCGATGCCTCCCAGGCTCCCATAATTGTAGTGATCCTGATGATAATGTCATATACAACTCTGACAATACCTCCTGGTATGTGTAACGTCCAAAAACATTATTATTTACTCTTTCGCTGTAGCGAACTTATATTTGCGTCAGATAATGGATAAATATCTGTATTAAATTAATTTCGACGCACCTCATGATTATACTTATGAAGCTGTATGCTGTGCTTCCATTGTTCTTCAATTGCTGAGCGTCGATACTGTAACATTTCGCGCGCTTACTGGCAGCGTATTAGTTACGTGTATACTGGAGAAGAACTTGAGAACAGACTGAAGACAACTCCCTTGGTCTGCACTGCTCCCCCTTATAAAGGCTTCTCGTAAAAACTAGTCCACCGGACATACGGGTGCGACTCCTTCCTTGAAATAATACCTTTTCAGCCGAAATGACATATACACCTTGTTTATTTAGGCGTGGTGGTTTCATAAACATTCGCGTGCCGGCGATCGCTTCGGCCAATTAATTACAATTAATTGCCTTATTCCATCGCGTCAGGACGCCACCATGGTGATTTCCCTCTGGCTGGTCACCAAATCACTCCTCTCGAGCGTAGGCTCGGTGTTAACACGCTCATTTAGAGATATAGGCTTTAATTTAGGTGTCAGATCACTCCTAAATTATCTCTCCTTGAATATATTCACCTGGGTGTACATTTCACTCCATTTCAATGCTCCACTTGGCTGTAATTAATTAATTTCCGTGGGCAGTCATCCCCACCATAGGTTCCATCGTTGTCAAGCGGTGAATACCCGAGTCATTAATTTTGAGCTGTCTGCTCGGTCCAGACAAAAGTAGTCCCCTCGGCGCCTACAATCTCCACCCACTTGCCAACTCCAATTAGTAAAACGTCAAACTGGCCAGCTTTCGTTCTTGTATGCTTCGAAAACGTATATTTGCTTGCATTTGCTTACAATTCTTCACCTTAAACTGCTATGATATTCACATACTGGCCGTGAAATCATGCTACATTATTATATGTCATTATTTAACGCATTGCTCTTCGGGTTCCCTAAAACTGTTCCCCCTCAGAGATCAATGGTTCGATTCTAGTTAGAATCATGTGCATGGTCTTCTCTGATAAGACCTGAGTTCGATGCCAATCTGCCGTGACCGATTGGGCACACTCAGAGCTAGAATTGAAGCAGGTGACAACAATTTGAAAGATCACTTTGGGTCATGTGGCAAAAATGCGACCTATATAAGTTGGAATTTTCAAAATCAAGTCATCGATGCTTGTAACCAAATAATAACTGAAAAAATAGCAAGTAAATTAAAGAAGCTAAGTTTTTTAGTGTTCTCGCAGATGAAACATCTGATATTTCAACTGTTGGACCGTTTTCTTTGTGTTTACGTTATGTAACGCCAAATACTTTAAATGGTTATGAAATGTGAGCAATTTTTGAAGTTCATGCCTCTAACCTCTACTACGGGTAGCGTATTGGCAAAAACATTGATTAAAGGTCTTGAAGACAGTAATAAAGACATAAATAACCTACGTGGCCAGGGATACGATGGGGCGGCTGCCATGAGTGCAAAGATTAACGGGGCTCAAGCGTGCTTCCAAGAAGCTCACCCCTCAGCAATATACGTGCATTGTGCATCTCATAGCCTTAACCTGGCATTGTCGACCACGTCTGAGGTTGTATCAATCAGGAACTGCTTTGGAATAGTGGAGAAGTTGTGGGATTTTTTTAACACTCCTAAAAGACAAGCAGTTTTGAAACAGTGCATTGAATCTTAGGTAAATCTTGAAACCAACAAGAAAAACCTCCTGCAGCTTTGTCCAACAAGATGGGTGCAAAGGCCCGATGCTATTTTTGTTACGAAAGAACTGCTGCAACCTCTTGAAGGAGGAGATTAAAAACTGGAATGATAGGGAATCTTCTTGAGGAGCTCAAATACTACTAAACTCCTTAAGTCAAGGTGAATTTATAATTTCTCTCATGGCATCAGAAAAACTGCTAGGTTACACAGTAAACCTAATCAAAAAGCTTCAGGGAATTGATTTAGATTTATCGTCTGCAATTACACATGCTGAAACTGTGATTGAAAGCTTAAAATCTCTAAGAAAAATGCAGATCAAGAATTTCACTCGTTGTTTGAAGAAGCTACCAAAATTGCTAATAACTGCAGTTCAATAATTTCGATGCCTCGAACAGTTGGAAGACAACTGAACAGAAGCAACATACCAGCAGAAACTCCAGAATTATACTATAAAAGATCTGTTTTCATCCCTTGGATTGACTCTTTCATTATTTCATTGGAATCTCGATTCATCAAGCATAAATACGTATTAAAGAGTTTTGAGTGCTTACTGCCATTAGCCAATGCATCACATACACATAAAGAAACCTTCCAAGAAAAAATTCAACTTGATTTCTTACAGCTGTGTAATTTTGATAAGAATGACATAAATGAAAGTGGAGGAAACAACAAAGGCCTGCTTATGGCTGAGTTTGAACTGTGGCACAAGAGCTTCAAGACCCACGCTAATATCCCTAAAAACGCAATCGATATGTTGAATCTATGTGACAAGGACTTGTTTCCTATTATCCACACATTGTTGAGAATTTTGTGTACCATACCTGTGACTACAATCACTGCTGAGAGGTCATTTTCTACACTACGTCGGCTGAAAACATATCTTAGGAATACCATGGGTGCAGACAGGCTGACTGGACTAGCAGCACTGAATATTCACCGGGAAATTGAAGTCACCAGTAGAGGTAGTTTCCGTTTTGGATTTTGTTCTGTGAAATTCGAGTTTCCACTTTATTCAAACAACGTTAATGTTAATTCATTAATACATGATTTGTATCCAACTATTTGTTTAAATTTGCCTTCAGCCTGTGTGATTAAGTTCAACTTGAAATTCTAGAAATGTTTAAGATTTTTTATTATAATGTTAGTTATTAAGGAAAATTAAAATAACTTATATATTTTCACGTACAGTTCATAAAATATTTGTTACAATCCATAACACTATGATATACAATTACATCTCGTAATTTTTAAAATGTAATTTTAGTTCCAATTAAATTTACATATTCAAAATCAAAATGCTGTTATTAATTTCCTAAAACCTATACTAGTTCTTGGTATAAACAACTCAAAACTTAGTAAATGATTGCAGATAATTGATGTTACACATCAATCTGACGATCCTGGTAGCTGGATATATAGCTATGAGAATAGTGAGTAGAGCAATCCAGTCGTTATCACTCTGATCGTGATCAAAAGTTAATTCTTGATAAAAATCATGCAGTTCCTTTTTATTACTTGTATAACCTTAGCTGAATGGTACTGTAAATAAAATTTGTATAAAACCAATGCACATTTTGTTTAAATAATCTCCAGTCCAATAGCATCTTTTGTATTGGTTTTAACAGAACATTCTACAGTATGTTTGATCTTATAGAATATATTTTTATGCATATGATCTCAAATATACATATTTACATACAAGACTAACAATGGACACATTCTCTTTCCATAGCTGAAATCATGTTATTGAGGAAAGCCCCCTCCAAACCAAAAGTCTGGGTGCGCCCCTGATCCGGAGAACACTCTTCTTTCACACACCGTAACAATGTGATGAATTGTCTGTTCCACTTTACCACGATCACAAAGAGGGGAAGATTTTAAGCCCCTCTTATGAAGTAATGATGCACATCGACCATGGCCAGTTCGAACCCTGTTGATAGTGTAACCGTTCGGGTTGGAGGTTGTTAGGGATAGCCAACAACCGCGATGACTTCCCTAACATCTCACCCGTCGAGCACATAAACAAAAAGAAAATTACCAAGAGGATCAGGTGACCTTCCATAAAGGCTAAAGCGGCACGAGAGTCCGTAGTCCACAGGGATCATGGTACATGGTGACGATGGTCATAGACCGCCTAAGGAAAGGTTCACCTTAAAACTAGACTGAGAAAATAAACATCCAGACTTATGTAAAACACCGTGAAAATTTATTTATAAAATTCACAAACCCCTAGCCTAGTTCGGAGGGTTACAATCGGCTAGTCCGCAAACTAATAAATAAAAGAAAATAAAGAGCATGTCCCTACCTGAGAAGCCACGGAAAACCCTCGCGGAAGATCTAACTCACAATAATAAAGCAACAACAGCAACGCTAGGAATATGGTACAACGCAAGTCCCTAGTTCAAGTTACAAGATCAAGCTAATATCTGAATTTACATTTAACAAGGTAGCAAAACAAATCTAAGTTAGGATGGTACCATTTCGACATTTACATTTAACGTTAATTCATCTAGCTAAGTCCTACCAATTAACAAAATTTACGGCGATGACGTCCGTAAAAGAAAACAATTACATCCAAAAGCTAAGTGTACAGCCATGAAAACAAACAATTTAATTATGCTTAATAACTATGTGCTAACAGCACACAATAAGGTAACATGTAGGATTTATACACTTGACATCATAAATAAGTAATGAAATAGACACAGTAGTTTTATTAAAAATTCCTGCCTGCACCTTGGTTTACTCTTTGTAAGCCATAGTCATCTAATGTGTATAATTACGGTGACGAATGCGTAGTTGAGACCACGTCTGACATCGCATGGCCTGAGCTCCACAAGCTACGAACTCTAGGTTCGCGCATGCTTCAGGTCGCTACTAAAATGTCAACTGTCCTAGTCATTTCCCCACAAGGAAATTATCTTCAACTGCACGGCTATGTCAACAGTTCCAGAATGCAAAGAACAAAGTTAGATAGAAAGAATCGTTAGTTAGCTTTGTTTTACAACAATTATGCGTCTTATTATTAAGATGTCGGTTTATAGGTTTATCGTAGGTTTATGGCGAATAACATTGACAATAGCCTGGGCACGGACTGTCTACACTGAGATCCTTCTCCACCAAAAAGCCGCGACTCAACAGTCGGAATATAATCAACGAGTACAACAACTCGGACACACAATAACACAAGTTACCAGCGGCGCTAAGCTCGCGTTCAATAACTCTGGGATAGGCCTGTCCACGACAGTTACCTTCCAATAACATCTAGTCAACGGGATCAGTCCCGGACAAGGCATACTCAAAATACCTTCATACAATAACATCCTGCTATAACAGGGTAGCCTTCACCTACTATAGAAAACCTGACATAACTGTACCTGTCAGACGACAGTACACGCAGCAGAGCGTTTAACTAACAAAAAGCGATCTATAAAACATGTGATCAAATACAAGAATGGAAACTGATTTCCATAAGCAAAATAGCAATGAAAGGAAATGCGAATACAAATCGTACTCTGTCCTTGTCAATAGTAGTTTTGTCTCACAATAAAGCAGGTATGCTTTCAGGGCACTGGGTTAGATAACCAGTTTATGTCACCAACAGGTTACCACATTCCTGTGTTTGGTCGACACAAAGCACACATTATTCAAGGCCGGCGATGTAATCAATATAAACCTATACACCTGGCCAGTTCATAAAAAACTTTAGCATAGGTTACGGACCTCTAAAGAGTCCGTGTATAAAACACACGCAGTAAATCTGAATATAATAATATAATTCCGTCTTTCTACCAAAGACGTCTAAATGAAAGTAATCTTACAATCACTGGAGCTCTTTGCTTTAAAAATACAATTCAGTAGTTGCTAGTACACCAAATAAAAACGTGTCTTACATGACACAAGCAAAAATGATAATTGTGGCGCAGATTCACTACAAGGATCCGCTTAATGATACGTTAGGAACTGAGTTCGATGCTAGGCAACGAAACATTCCTTCTAATTGTTAGGTTCAAACATGACCAAGAATAGCTATCTGAGCTTATTCAAAATGAAATATAATGCATTTACAAAACTGGTAGTTACAGTCGACTACCTAAATGATACGACCGTTCTAACGACAGTCAGGGGTATAACAAAGGATGGCTGCAAAGAATGCAGTTAATTAAAAACCATGGCGTCTGATTGCCATAACTAAAGTCAGCAAAGACTTGAAAATTACCCCAAGTAGGGTTGAACAAAATAGCCTCAACATGACTACAATCAGGTTCAGCAAAAGGTAGGCATTGACGTTCTACGACGTTCATCAAGCTGCACCAGGGCTGACCAAAATGTCCGACCCAAGGGTGTCTCACTCTAAACTGAAATAAATGACATCTAACTAATCTAGTTACATCCCTATACCACCAGAAACTAGAACAAGGAAGGGGTGTGACAAAAACTCACGAAATGGAGGAACTCTCACTCAGCCCTCTATTCCACAACAAGGGTTGTACAAAATCCTCTCTGGCTCTCTGGAACGGTATCCTCCTCATCAGGATTCCCATCTGGACTCCTCCAAACACCAGGGTTCGATTTGTCCCTGTCGACAACTTCGTGGATATGCCTGGAAATGGCATTTTTGGCTCCTTCCTTCTCGTTCGTTGGCCTGGAAGTTCCACCATCATGCTGGTTCCCGTAGAAACATCACCCTCATACCGGGATGGTATTAGCCCATGGTGACTGCTTCAATCATGGTGAAGAAAAGTCCAATCACGTGGGTAGTGAAATAAGTTGCATAATAATTCATCCTCTCACTTTCAAAATTATAATGTTCGTCGTGAATGTTATAGGCTTCAATTGTAGAATACGACACAGCCTTAATTTCGTAGATGTGGATTAGCATGTGAGCTAACACTGTTTTATAATTCTGCACGTGCTAGTGACGCTACTTTTGTATCACGCAGCATCCGTGAATTATACGTCGTTTTTAAAATGGAACTTTCACTTTGGCAATTTAAATATCTCATACAATTATAATCACACTTATTCAGGATAATTGTAACACTATTACCTGTATATTTCCACTAGGCATCTGCCCTCCACATACGCGTGGGTAAAATGTGGTGTTACAGCAATGTTGTGCAATACACTATACTTGGCAATTATTATTTCCCAAACTTCTTCTTTAGTTCACTGGGCTTCAACAACAGTGAATAATAGTATTAGCGTGCTTGATGGCACCTTATAATCACTTTCAACGCTCAACAGCGGATATTCTTCTACGTTTCGTAGGACAAATGCAATTCCACGCCTACACAAGGCGGATTCTCCAGACGCAGTGCAAGGTACTGGGTGTCTGTAGAAAGTAGGTCGTCAAAACGAAATCGTTGAGCGACTACTTACGTTCCTTTTTGCGTATCTGCAAGGGTATTACCTTACCTAAAGTAAAAATAAACATTCTCCAAAATGTTTTAATAATGCAGCATGACGAAATGGAATATTCTGAGTCTTGTGGAAAGATAAACATTAATTAATAAGACCTCAGATAAATAATTAACAGTTTTCACCAAAGTCAAAAGTGCGATTCACCGCTATTTCAAAAAGTATCCCGTGATCTCTCAGCTCCACGTGGCTTCCTGGGTGTGTTCAAAAGTACAACATCCCATCATAAATGGTCTGTCATAAAAAAAAATATCACATGAACCATAGCTCAGCGGGTTCAATAGCAACCCAAATTTTTCTTGGTAGGTCAAAGCCAGGAGGATGATGGTTTGCATTAAATAAGGGCTGCCACTCATGAGGTACTTTGAAGCACCATTCACTTTCCCATTCTTTTGTGGCACTGATGTTACTTAAAATGAGTTCTTGAACTGTTTGAATGGATGGGTGGAGACCTGGACTTCAGACGATGAAATCCTCCAATTACATCACCATGAATAGGGAGAGACTGGTTCGCTGTTATTTTATGGAATTCTCGGACCAAGTTCTTCATTCTTCTAAGTCTTGGAGGTTCGAGGTGACTTAATACAGAAAACCAGAATACAGGAGTTTCATTATTGTAGATAGGTCTATATAGATTGGCATGAATCTTACATTTTAAGAAAAGTAGGCTCTTTAGTTCGTCACGGAACTACTTGTTTATTATTCGTACGAGCACTATTAACCGTTATTGGTATAACACTATTTCTTGCCGTTTGGTTCAGAGTTCAGTTATCGGTATTGGCAAAAGTGTCAGAATATCTTCGATAAACAAATTAGATAGACACCAATATTTTTATAATTTTTGTACTAGGTGATTTCATTTGTTCTGGTCATGGATTTTGGTTGGTTGGTTGATTCCATAGTTTAGGGCCTGCGACAACGCGGTCATATAGCCCCGTGTTCTTTGGGTGTGTGTAGAGTCTGTCTGATAACCGGAGTTAATTGTGATGGCTGTATTAGTGTCTGTTATCTGTGATTTAGGTAGAAGGACTGCAGACGATCAATTTATTCAAGTAGTTCCTACTTTTGCTACCAATTGCTACCGTCCAGGACACCTAGCTGCGGACGTGGCAACTAAATGACATCGCAGTTAGCACCTGGTGGCGAACATTGGAACTACAGTAATATAGCGTTATCAAACTAACCTACAAATTTTAGCTTCCACAAGTATAGTTAGTGGAAGGCTCTTTTACATGCCATAAATCTATAATAGGGGACCGTTGGCTTTACTTCCCCTCCGAAGGAAGGCACACTGAGGGTTTTTAACGCTCTTAAAATATCCGACGACTTCGGCTGGGTTTGAACCCGCGACCTTGGGCGCAGAAGCTCAGCATGCTACCAAATAAGTCACCGAAGTCGCCAAAGGATTTTAAACCATCGTTTACGTAGTTTTCATTTACTGCCATTTGCTCCTGGAATGATGGAAACTCGTAGTTTAACTTGACCGTTAATCTCGTGATCATGAGCCATGAGACCTCCTTTTAACGTGGAATCCGAACTACTGGACTTCAAAAATCTCACATGCATTGACCGTGAATCGAACCCGGTCCACCTCGGTGAGAAGCAAAGAACTTGACCACTGCGCCACCATGCCCCCTTCATTTTACTTCAGAAGTCTCTGTCTTCTTCTGGCCTATAAACACGTTTTCCCCATTTTATACCTCGAAATCCATTCCTTGTAATCACAGAATACATGATCAGTTTCTTCTTCTCCCCATTTTTCATCTTCTGTTCTTTCTCCTCCTATTTGTTCTTCTTCCCTTCTCATTCTTCTCCTTCTTTTTCTTTCTTCCCCTATTTCTTCTTGTCCTTGTTCTCCTTCTTCTCGTTCTTCTTTCCCATCTTCATTTTATTCTTGTTCTTCTCCTCCTTCTTTATCCAATTCCCCTTCTTTTCCTTCTTCTTTTCTATTTCTTCTTCTCTTCATTCCCTTTCCTCCCCTCGTCTCGTTGTCTTCTATCTTCTCCATTTATTTCTTCTTTTCTTTCTTCTCCATTTATTATTCTCCTCCTTTTTCTTCTTCTCCTTCTTCTTCTCTCCTTTATTTTCCCCCTCTTCATTTTCTTCTCCTCCTCTTTCTCTCTCCACTTTTAATAAATTATAATTATTCATTTTTTTCCTTCTTCCTTCTACAACTTCTCCTCTTTACTTTTTTACCTGTCTCTTATTATTCTCCTTCTTCTATCCCTTCCTCTTCTCTCCCTTATTTTCATCTATATTCTTCTCCTTTTTCATCCCTGTTTCTTCTCTCCCTGATTATCCTCCCTCTTCTTCTTCTTCTCCTCCTCCTTTTTCTTCAACTCCTCTTCTTTCTTTCTCCACTTCACATTCTTCTACTCGTTCTTCTTTTTTTCAACTTCAATTTCTACTGTGTTTCTTATCTTTCCTCTCCTTTTCCTTATTCTCCGTCTCATCTCCTCCTCCTCCTTTTTCCCCTTCTGCGTGCTGTACTGCGAGGTAACCTCAAAACAAACAGCAGAGTAATCGGGGATGATGGCGAATTTGTCTCTCACCTCTAAAATAAAACAACATCAGTAACAATTAAGAGCCTCCGTCGCTTAGGCGGCAGCACGCCGGCCTCTCACCGCTGGGTCCGTGGTTCAAATCCCGGTCACTCCATGTGAGATCTGTGCTGGACAAAACGGAGGCAGACAGGTTTTTCTCCGGGTACTCCGGTTTTCCCTGTCAAAATTTCATTCCAGCAACACTCTCCACTACCATTTCATTTCATCTGTCATTCATTTAATCATTGCCCCAGAGGAGTGCGTCAGGCCTCGGCAGCCGGCACAGTTCATATCCTCGTCGCTAGATGGGGGCTTCATTCATTCCATTCCTGACCCGGTCAAAGACTGGAAGCAGGCTGTGGATTTTCATTTTCAGTAACAATTAAATTACAGAGAAGAAACGAACGCTCCATGGCGTAGTTGGTATCATGTTTGGCTGTCACCTATGAGACCTGGTTCGATTCCCTACTCTGCTAAAACAAAATATTCTTGAAGTGATTTTTCGTCGTTTCCCCACTTATAAACCACCCGGAAATACCGGGATGTTTCCTAACTTAAGGCCAAAGCCGATTCCTTCAAATCCTAGTCCATGTCTACGATGTCCAAGCCCATAAACAAATCAATAAAATAAAAAACAAAATAACATTCTAGACTGGAAGCCTCCGTGGCTTAGGCGGCAGCACGCCGGCCTCTCACCGCTGGGTCCGTGGTTCAAATCCCGGTCACTCCATGTGAGATCTGTGCTGGACAAAACGGAGGCAGACAGGTTTTTCTCCTGGTACTCCGGTTTTCCCTGTCAAAATTTCATTCCAGCAACACTCTCCACTATCATTTCATTCCATCTGTCATTAATTTCATCATTGCCCCAGAGGAGTGCGACAGGCCTCGGCAGCCGGCACAGTTCATATCCTCGCCGCTAGATGGGGGCTTCATTCATTCCATTCCTGACCCGGTCGGAGACTGGAAACAGGCTGTGGATTTTCATTTTCATTCTAGACTCTTTTAACTGCACTTGCCGCTGCAAAACAAAAGTGATCTCATATTTCTAACATTTGCATCATCCACACGACATTATAATAGCACCTAATTTGGCAGGGGCGAAAATAAAACTAACACCGGAAATCGAACTTAACCTTCATTTCGGGCGTGTCTCCTTGATAGCAATATATAACGAGTAGAGCGAGGCCCACAAGACATCACAACTGCCACAGTAGTAACTCAACAAACATGAAGGTCCTGGTAAGTTCCGACTTTATTTAAGGGGATCCCAATATTTAATGAAAAATTCCACTTTTTCAAATTTGGAATTTGTTACTATTTCACTTTCTTTCTTTCTTTCTCGTTTACCCTCCAGGGTTGACTTTTCCCACGGACTAAGCGAGGGATCCCACCTCTACCGCCACTGGCAGTTTTTTTAGCGTATGGCTTTTAGTGCCGGGAGTGTCCGAGGACATGTTCGGCTCGCCAGTTTTTTTGTAGCTGCTTCAAGACGGACACCCGATGGGTGAGCTACAAGTACCGTTGGGAAGGAAAGTGGGAATGGAAGGACGAGGAGTTGGAAGGTAGCGGCTGTGGCCTATAGTTAGGGACCAACCCCGGCATTTGCCTGGAAGGAAGATGGGAAACCACAGAAGACCATCTTCAAGGTTGCCGGCGGGGGGATTCGAACCTCCTCGCCTCCCGGATGTGAGCGACTGCCATCAGTCATGCCGTAACGACCACGGCTAACTCACCCGGTGCCACTGGCAGTGTCCTGGAGCGTGATACTCTGAGTCATTGGTTAGTTAGTTATTGTTGTTTTAAGGGGAGGAACTACGAGGTCATCTGCCCCTAATACTCTGAGTGGGGGATACAATTGGGGAGTTTGACTAGCACGTCGCACAGGCGGCCTCACCTGCAAAGCGAACAGGGGCCTGATCAAGGGATGGGAAGACTGGGAGGGTTAGACAAGGAAGAGGAAAGGAGGGGGCCGTGGCCTTACGTTAAGTGCAATCCTGGCATTTGCCCAAAGACGGAGTGGGAAACCACGGAAAACCACTTCGAGGATGGCTGAGGTAGGAATTGAACTCCCTCTACTCATTTGGATCACCGAGGCTGAGTAGACCCCGTTCCAGTCCTCATACAACTTTTCAAATTTCGTAGCAGAGCCGGGAATCGAACCATGGACCTCCTGGGTGGCGACTCCATCTGTGTTTATATTTTGAAAATATTCGAACGGGAAGTATTTCTAATTAATTATTTTGTAATAGCATACCTAGCCTTTATGCATTAGTGTTATAACTTAAAATGTCATTTCCCATAAGTTACGTTTTTAATACTTCAGGAACATTTTCTCAGTTTGTGTGGATCGTAAGAACTTGAAACTTTCATGTTACGTTTATAATGTTAGTATCCATGTGCAGAAATGGCACTTCGGTGGTAAGGATACATTTTTAGCCAATTTTCATTTATGAGAAAATAGTCTTATGAGATCACTTTTGTCCGTGTGTGTGCATGTATGTGTGTGTGTCCCTAATGAAATCTAAACGGCTGAAGCAATTTCAATGAAACTCGGTAAGGCCATAGTAATATTTTGACCGACCCCGCTCGTGCCCTTCAAATTTTATTATGTCTCATCAATCCAACATGGCGGCTGTGCGAAATATTTCACTGGCATTCCATATTTCCGAAACTATTACTGATATTACCCTGAAATTTTGTACGGTGATAAAGGGTACTACAAGAAATTCACCTATGAACATTTAAACCCTGTAAGTACAAAACGAACATGGCGGTCAAGCAAAGTTGAAACATTTAAATGGACTTTTCTCGCGATTTGACCATCCGAGCTCAGTGAATCACGATACAAACGTTTATACACATTGTAATGCACTGACGTCTAATTTAATTCAATTGTTAACATAACCTCATGATGGCGGCTGTGGGAAATTTTAAAATTAAGGTTTTATTTCTTGTGTTCTAATCATGGGATCGAAGACAACGTTTGAATAATGAACCTAGACAATAATCGTCATCTAATAGTACACAACTCTAGGACCTACATATATAAAAGTCCAACATGGCGACAATCCGAAATATTTAGACGGTTCTCAATATCTACTAATCTATTACAGCAATCAAACTGATATTTTGTATGTTGACAAAGGCTATGAACATAAGTTCATCTATGGCACTTTCAATATCCTGGTAGCACAGATCATCCAACATGGCGGCGACGCGAAATTTAAATATGTAAATTGACGTTTCTCGCGATTTCACCTTCCGAGCGCAGTAAAACTTGGTACGGTAAATGTTTATACAAATTTTAATCCACTGGCATCAAATTTATTTCAATTGTTTTCATAACCACAAGATGGTGGCTGTGCGAAGTTTTAAATTCTCGTTTTTATTTCTTGTGTGCTAATCATGCGATTGAAGTTTCAATAATACACCTACGCAATAATCTTTATCTAATAGTACATAACTCTATGGCCTACATATACATAAATACCCAACATGGTGACCATCCGAAATATTTAGACGGTTCTCAATATCTACGAATCTATTTCAGCAATCAATCTGAAATTTTGTATGTTGATAGAGGCAATTAACATAAGTAGGACATATGAAAATAGGCTGTATAGTTCTTCACGGAACTTCTTGTTTGGGGGTATGATCATAATTTAGAAGAAGAAAGTGCTGAAAGTTTTGGCCTTAAAAATCACAAATAGAAAACCAATTACATTGATTCAAAACTGTCATTTTGGTAATGACACTATACATGCATATACAAACTGTGAAAATTTCAAACGAATACCTTGAAACGATTCTGTTTCCAGTCCTCGACGCTAGATAGACATGGCAGTTGTCCTCCATCTATGATTATATTTTTCGTCTGGCTGCGTGGTGAAGTAGTAATGTTCTCACCTGCTGTGGGACATTTACTGGATTAAATATGACGTAGGTTTACAAAATGCAAGACAAATAGCAAGAGTACAAACCTTTCATAATTGGCAGATCAAATGGGAGCAAGGAGACCGAAGCCAGTGAACTAAGAGAATGCTCCCTCAGGTCCAGATTTGGACATAGAGGAAACATGGTGAGGTTAGTTATTATCTCACTCAGTTCTTGACTGGCCATGGGTACTTCTGTTCCTATCTTCAGAAGATGGGGAAGGTGGATTCACCAGATTGTATCTACTGTGTTAATGAACTAGATAATGCTAACCACACCTTCTTCTCTTGTAGACGGTGGGTCCAAAATAGACAGTCTCTTCAAGAGCACATTAAGGTAGAGATATCTACTGACAATATTGTTGCGGTGATGCTACAAAATGAAGAACATTGGAAGCTGATAGGAAGTTTCTTTCTGAAATTATCCTCCGAACAAAGAAGACAGATCTGGATCGCCACTGACGACAATTCACTACGGAAGAGTGCCCTAAGGGCAAAGATAAAATGGCTCTAGCCATGCTTGTTGAACACCATCAAGAAAGGGAAAGTAAAAATCATGGGACATACTCAGACATGGCACTCTCCTCCAGGTAATCTTTGAAGGAAAAAGTTGGGGGAAAAAAAACAAGGGGATGACCAAGACAATCGTATCTCAAGAACATTGTCAAGGAAATGGAATGTAACTTGTATTCCCATATGAAGAGAACTGCTGAAGACCATAAAAATGGCTGTACCGACAAGGCTTTTAGCCTTTAGAAGCTGATGAGCCTGATGTAACGTGTAAAACGGTTCCAGGATAGTGTTCAGAAGTAACGGGAGGGGAGAGGTTTAGTTGGTAGTCTGCTACTCACTATGTGCGTAAATGTATTTCTCCTCCTCAATATAAATAAAATAAAATAAAATAAAATAAATAGTAATATTATAGTCGCCTTCGTAGCGTAGCGGTCAGCATGGTTAGCTGCCGCCCCGGAGGTCCTGGGTTCGATTCCCGGCTCTGCCACGAAATTTGAAAAGTGGTACGAGGACTGGAACGGGGTATACTCAGCCTCGGGTGGCCCAAATGAGTAGAGGAGGTTCGATTCCCCCTCAGCCATCCTCGAAGTGGTTTTCCGTGGTTTCCCACTTCGTCTTCGGGCAAATGCCGGGATGGTACCTTCTTCAAGGCCACGGCCGCCTCCTTCCCCTCTTCCTTGCCTATCCATCCTCACCATCCCTTACCTTCCCTCATGAGGCCCCTGTTCGCTTTGCAGGTGAGGCCGCCTGGGCGAGGTGCCAATCCCACTTCACCAGTTGTATCCCTTCCGATTCGATGTTCACAGCTCTAGGACACTGCCCGTAGAGGCGGTAGTGGTTAGTTCCCTCGCTGATCCGTGGGTTCCACCAACCTGGAGGGTAAACAACTAAGAAGAAGAAGTAATATTAATATCACAAATCGCTCATTAAACACAGTTCCTCTGGTCTTCGGCAAAACTTCGATAGGCTTACACAAGAAGTTTTTCTGGTATTCAATCACTAATTTTCGAACTTAAAAGGTTCATTCTGGTCTCGTATTGATAACCTAATTGAGTGATAAATAGATTGAAAGTTTCGCCTAATAAATGAAAATGAAAATCAACAGCCTGCTTCCAGTTGACCGACCGGGTCAGGGAATGGAATGAATGAAGCCCTCTCCTAGCGGCGAGGATAGGAAGTGTGCCGGCTGCCGAAGACTGTCGCACTCCCCTGGGGCAATGATTAAATGAATGACAGATGAAATGAAATGATAGTGGAGAGTGTTGCTGGAATGAACGTTGTGACAGGGAAAACCGGAGTACCCAGAGAAAAACCTGTTTGCCTCCGCTTTGTACAGCACAAATCTCACATGGAGGGACCGGGATTTGAACCACGGACCCAGCGGTGATAGGCCAGCACACTGCCGCTTAAGCCACGGAGGCTCGCCTAATAAATACTTCTTATTAAATAAAGATCACTGTGTGGTCATTTGGTGGGACATGTTCAAGGTCTAATTGTTCTTGGCCCTTTCATCAGCCGATATGAATAAATAAATGTCAAAGACACAAAAATGTATAGCGTAACACACTAAAAAGTCCCTTGTTGCTGCCTTACAAAGCTAATACATTTTATGATTCATTGGCGTCTGTTGACCTTAGTGAAGCGTGTGTTTGTTTTCAAGTCTTAAGCCACGTCTTTCCACATCATACTGTGTTGTTTTGGGCATTCAATTTCCGATCCTTCTTTATGGTTCACCATAACAAGGGTCTTTTTAGTGTGTTACGCTATACATTCTGTTGTCCCTTTGATATTTATTTATTCATAGCGGCTGATGAAGGGTCAAAACCAATGTCCCACCAATGACCACACAGTGATCTTTATTTAATAAGAAGTATTGATCAGGCGGAACTTTCAACCTACTGTATTTATTGGACTATTTTCAATTATGAAACAATAGGCTCTTTTGTCCGTGTGTCTGTCTGTGTGTGCGTGTGGAGCGATTTCAATGAAACTCGGTAAGTTCAGAGCACTATTCCGGACGACTCCCACCGTGTCCTTCACATTTTGTTACGTCTCACCAATTCTACATGGCGGCTGTGCGAAATATTTCACCAGCATTCAATATCTCCAAAACTATTACCGATATCACCCTGGAATTTTGTACAGTGATAAAGGGAACTACTAAAATTTCATCTATGTGCCTTTTGAAAACCTGTTAACTATAAAACTAACATGGCGGCCAAGCGAAATTGTGACATTTAAATGGACGTTTCTCGCGATTTAACCATCCGAGTGCAGTGAAACGTTGTACGATAAATGCTTATACAAATGTTAATCCACTGGAATCTAATTTATTTCAATTGTTTTCATAACCACAAGATGGCAGCAGTGCGAAATTTTAAAATCTCGTTTTTACTTCCTGTGTCTTAATCATGCGATTGAAGTTTGAATATCACACGTACATAATAATATTCATGTAATAGTACATAAATTACAATCCAACATGGCGACCATCTGAAATATTTGGACGGTTCTCAATATCTACGAATCTATTGCAACAATCAAACTGAAATTTTGTATATTGATAGAGGCAATTAACATGAGTATGATATATGACAATATGCTGTGTAATTCGTCACGGAACTACTTGTTATATATTAG
Source organism: Meconema thalassinum (assembly GCA_946902985.2). NCBI lineage: Eukaryota > Metazoa > Arthropoda > Insecta > Orthoptera > Tettigoniidae > Meconema > Meconema thalassinum. The sequence continues at coordinate 95,116,934 of OX336400.1, read as the reverse complement.
GTAGAGAGATGAGAGTGCATGATTGTTGTTGTTGCAGATTGTTCTCCTATTGGTGGCGCTGGTTGCTGTGTCAGCTGATCCCCAACAGGAAACTAGAGAGAGACGCCAGGTGATCCTACTATCCTCCCCAGGAGTTATCGGCACCACTGCTGTTGGAGCTCCAGGTTTAATCTCCTCTCACGGAATCATCGGTGCTCCCAGTGTCGGTCTTGTTAGAAGTGGCGTCGTTGTTAGTCCCGGCGTCCACCACAGCGTCCTTGTTGGTTGATTTTGCTTCAATTCACTTTTGTAATATTTTGTAAGCTTCAGTAAATTTCTCTGATTTTCTTATATGTCCGTGTTCTTTGCCTTACAATTCCTACAAACAATAAGGTGTATGAGTTTGACTAAATGAAGCCAATTATTGAGATCTATTTAAATAGCAAGGCTCAATGCCTGGTATAGGTAAATTCTTGCGACATCTTCCTTTTCGCCTACCGTCAGTCATTTAATTAGTATCGTGTTGGTGGCCATGTTTCAGTGTTGCCTTAGTAAACGTAATTGTAAATGCTTTTCAGTTGGTCAACAAGACCGTGCCCAACAGAAAAAATAAGTGTTTCATGGTAATAATTCGGGCTAAATTTTTTATGCAATACCAACATACAAAATAGGTACATATTTATGCGATAATATCAGGTGAAATATGCAATAATTCATTAAAAATTAAAAATATGTAATATTAATTTTCTTGCCGGCCGCGTGCTGTTGGGGTAGCGCACCTGCCTCTCAATGGGTTCGATTCCAGGCTCCATCAGGGATTTTAGAAACTGATGTGGGGGATGGAACTGGGTGCACTCAGCCTCGTGAGGACAATTGAGTAGCTGTGAGGCAGCGCTCCGGTCACGAAAACCAAGATTAACGGCCAAGGGGATCCGAAGCGCTGACCACGCGTCACCCCAATATATCAGCAGGCCAAATGGCTGGGCAGCGGTCGCTTGGTAGGCCTAGGCACTCATGGGCTCTAGTGCCAGGGGTTAATATTAGTTTACTTTCTTACTTTTATCGTTGTGGCCGCTAGGGACCGCGAGACCTCAACTGTTTCTCTTCTCGTTAGCCCACCACGCCTTCATCCTTTCGGAATGGGATTTCTTCCATTCATCCGAGTGAACATATCTCTTGCTGGGTTTTACTTCATCTTGATGAACCTGACGGAGTTTTCAATGGGGTTATGAGCAAGATATCTGATTCAGAAATTTCAAACTTTAACATGTCCTTATCCACTTCCACCATGGGAAGTATGATAACAGACAGTTGGAGAATCTACTGACTGGCATTCTGAGGAGGTGGGCATAGAATGTCATTCTCCGTTTCCGGATTACACTCGAGATCTTTTTAGTGTGGAAGTATATTTCTGAATTACCCCAGAGCTTGTAACTTCCATCTTTGAACTTAGGACCAAGAATCTTCCTAATGATTTTTCTTTCCTTAAGTTCAAGTCTCTCGATCAGGCCAGCTGCGTGGTTTGTTAGGCATTCCGCTGCATAATTTTTGATAAAAATTATATACTGTATTATATATAATAGATTACACATGATATCTCGTTATATTCATTATATTTTTACAAAATAAAGGATGGTACACTAATTAATTAATTAATCATGTTCATAATATAGCAATATAACATCGCAAGGCGTCAGCAGCAAAATCTCAACTCCCAGCATCCTGCCACATCAACAAATTGTCCAATCTACCAGAAAATATTTAACATTATGAAATCTAAAATTAATTATGGCTGAACTATTAATCTACCAACAACATTTACACAAATGAATTATACCCACGCAGGAACTTCTCCTCAATTTTTACCATGACGAAAACTCAATCATTTGCATACAAGAGCCGAACTCCAGATATAATAAAATAAATGGTTTCGAACATGGCTTTAACATCTTTGCACTAAGGGAAACTCCACCCGTGGAAATTATTAGAGCGGTTATTGTCACAAAATCCAAAAATGTTATGTTATTGCCACGATACTGTTCTGCAGAAAGGGTTGCCATCTGTACATCATTAAACCGACAGGAACTTTATGTGTGCAACGTTTACCTTGACTCTAAACGAGACATCACTGTGGATCTGAATGCCATTCAGAAAATATGCGACGATCTGAGAGGGAAACCATTAATTATTACTGGTGATATTAATGGCAAGCATGGCTCCAGGGGTTGCCCGGGGGAAACTCTTCAATGATCTTTGCAGTGCCTGCAATTTAAGTATACTCAATAATGGTAACAAGTTTTGTAGATATAACTGCATGCAACTCCACACTCTTTCCGTTTTTATAAGCAGTTTTTTAACTTTTATTCACCGGGTGAGTTAGCCGAGGTCGTTACGGCATGACTGCTGGCAGTCGCTCACATCCGGGAGGCGAGGAGGTTCGAATCCCCCCGCCGGCAACCTTGAAGATGGTCTTCTGTGGTTTCCCATCTTCCTTCCAGGCAAATGCCGGGGTTGGTCCCTAACTATAGGCCACAGCCGCTACCTTGCAACTCCTTGTCCTTGAACATTCCCACTCTCCTCCCCAACGGTACTTGTAGCTCACCCATTGGGTGTCCGTCTCGAAGCAGCTACAAAACTGGCGAGCCGAACATGACCTCGGACACTCCCGGCAAAAAAAAAAAAAAAAAAAACCTTTTATTCTTCTAATGTTTCAAATTAATCTCATAATTTATGGTGTATTTTTTTAAAAATTTTGTAGCAAACTACAACCCTAATATACTTTGGGTAATAGGGTTCCATTTACTGTAATGGATATTCAATAAATATATCAAATTCAAGTAAATTCCATTTTTATGTCTTAGAAAATGCGTACGAACTCAAGAATAAGTATTGTGAAGGGCACATTTTGTTTGCGGGATGGGAGGATATATGGCATTGCAGCCTATCGGAACAACAGGTTGACAATTAGAGTCTCGGGCACTCACTGGACAACTGAAGTCCTGCCGCTGGGTCTCCAGCAGGGTGTAACATGAATTCCTATCCCCCTATCTCCTCTAATATCTTTCTTGGAACTCATCCTTACCTCTTTCTCACCTGCCAATTTGACATCAAACAACCGTTTCATGTACCTGAGTTTCTCATGAACAAATATTGCCATAGAGACTGTCTTGAATTACCGTATACAGCAGTGTTTCACTTGCATACTTTTTTTTACAGCAAGAGACAGAATATGTAATTTTACAAATAAAATTATAATATGTAAATAATAAGTAGGCTACATTATGCAACGAGCCTATAATGGCAATAATTAAGACACGAGTATGTTTATAAAACGAGCGTACTCCATACGAGTGTCTCAATTACCATTATAGGCGAGTTGCATACGACTGTTTATGTTCGACGATAATTATTATAACTATTTAATGTTCGAACATAAATATTCATAAATATCTGTCAAGATTTCGCCAGTTATGTACTGAACTGAGCGCATGGGACGCAGAGAATGCCTTGTATTTGACCATGGCCTCCTCGATTACCCTACTATGACACTAGGCCAGGCAGTGAAATTTAAAATAGAAGGCCGTGGAACTCAACGCATCTAATTATCTAATTGGTCAAACAACTGTTTCTTGAGCTCTGATTGGTGGGAGAAACTGTTTCATAATGAAAAATAGTGTTATAATGAGCCTCATTATAGTACAGTTTTCTGACATATAATAGTCAGGGTCGAACATAATAGTATATTATGCAACGAGCCTATAATGGCTATAATTAAGACACGAGTATTTTTATAAAACGAGCGTATGCGAGTTTTATAATTTCCATACGAGTGTCTTAATTACCATTATAGGCGAGTTGCATAGGACTGTTTATGTTCGACGATAATTATAACTTTATTACATGTTTTAACATAAATATTCATAAATATCTGTTCAGTCACTAGAATGTTGTGATCGGGTGCTGCGGTGAGTAGTATATCTCTGTTTTCCAAGCTCTCTGGACAACCGACGCATGCGCTCTGTGTGCTTCAATGCCATATGTTCAGATTGTGCTCCAGTATTCAGTAAAACTGTCACCGAAGTCGTTTCAAAACCACGCGCTGTGTAGAAATTGATTTTGGGGATATTAAGGTACAGTGCCATTTCTTGTCCCAGTTTATTTACGCGAACATATGGACGGTGCAATTTCGGTAATTTATATAGACATGTTGGATTTTGAACGCATGCGCGAAGATATCCTTATCTAATTGGTCACACAACTGTTTCTTGAGCTCTAATTGGTGGGAGAAACTGTTTCATAATGAAAAATAGTGTTATAATGAGCCTCATTGTGATACAGTTTTCTGACACATAATAGTTAGGGTTGAACATAATAATACGTTATGCAACGAGCCTATAATGGCAATAATTAAGACACAAGTATGTTTATAAAACGAGCGTACGCGAGTTTTATAATTTCCATACGAGTGTCTTAATTACCATTATAGGCGAGTTGCATACGACTGTTTATGTTCGACGATAATTATTGTAACTATTTAATGTTCGAACATAAATATTCATAAATATCTGTCGAGATTTCGCCAGTTTTATGTACTGAACAGAGCGCATGAAACGCAGAGAATGCCTTGTATTTGACCATGGGCTCCTCGATTACCCTAGTATGACACTAGGCCAGGCAGTGAAATTTAAATTAGAAGGCCGTGGAACTCAGCGCATCTAATTATCTAATTGGTCAAACAACTGTTTCTTGAGCTCTGATTGGTGGGAGAAACAGTTTCATAATGAAAAATAGTGTTATAATGAGCCTCATTATAATACAGTTTTCTGACATATAATAGTCAGGGTCGAACATAAATGCTATTATGTTCCAATATATAAAATACCATAATAGCTAATGTGTAAGGCAAGGCTGCAACTTATCACCGATCTTTTTCAATCCATACATTGAACAGGCAATTAAGGAAATTAGAGAAAAATTCAAAGTTGAAGTAAAGATTCAAAGAGAAAGAATTTAAAATCTGAGATGTGCTGACGACATCGTCATCTTAGCCCACACACCAGAGGATTTGAACGAGTTTTTAAATGGTATGGATTCTGTCTTGAAGAAAGAATTCAAGATGAAAATTAATAAATGTAAAACAAAAATATTCGAATGGTGCCGAAATAAATCAGAAACCTCTAGGACGTCGAATTGGCAGGTGAAAAGCTAAAGGAAGTAGGATACTTCTTTTACTTAGGAAGCAAAATAACCAGTGATGGACGAAGCAAAGAGGATATAAAAAGTAGGCTAGCACAGACAAGGAAAGCATTTCTACAAAAAGGAATCTTTTGACATCAAATATACATTTAGTCATTAGGAAGTCATTTTTGGAGGCCTTTGTTTGGAGTGTGGTGCTCTATGGAAGTGAAACGTGGAGTGTTGGAGCAGCAGAAAAGAGAAGAATTGAATGGTTTGAAATGTGGTGTTACAGGCGAATGATGATCAGATGGGTAGATATGATTACAAATTAAGAGGTATTAAGACGATTGGGAAAGGAGATATGTTTCTGGCAACTGCTATTGAAGAGAAGAGATAGGTTGGTAGGACACATACTAAGACTCCCAGGAATAGGAAACTTTGTTATGGAAGGAAGAGTCGAGGATTATAACTGTAGGGGTAGACCAATGTTGTGTGTTTGAGTCTTCAGTCTTTTGACTGGTTTGATGCAGCTCTCCATTCCTCCCTGTCCTGAGCTAATCGTTTCATCTCTACATAGCTACCACACCCTACATCCTAGGCAATCTGTTTAACATATTGGTCTACCCCTACAGGTCTTGTCCTCGACCCTTCCTTCCATATCTAAGCTTGCTATTCCTGGGTGTCTTAGTATGTGTCCTACCAACCTATCTCTCCTCTTCATTAGCATTCGCCAGAAAAATCTCTCCCACTCGTCTTAATACCTCTTCGTTTGTAACCCTATCTACCCATTTGATCTTCATCATTCTCCTGTAACACCACATTTCAATGCTTCAATTCTCCTCTTTTCTGCTGTACCAATAGTCCAAGTTTCACTTCCATAGAGTGCCACGCTCCAGACAAAGGCCTTCAAAAATGACTTCCTAATACCTAAATCTATATTCGATGTCAACAGGTTCCTTTTCTGTTGAAATGCTTTCCTTGCCTGAGCTAACCTACTTTTTATATCCTCTTTGCTTCGTCCATCACTGGATATTTTGCTTCCTAAGTAACAGAAGTCTCCCCCTCTTGGTGTTTCTACATTTGTATCGGGATAATCTAGGTTACTCGATACAGGTGAAGATCCTCTGCGTGGTGAGGGGGACCAGTAGCTCCTTTCTTGAGATACTGTGTGGAGCCATGAATGGTAACCAGGCATTATTTATTTAAACACAAATAGTGCTAAATGTTCCGGCATAACTCAACAAAATGACAGCGTTTCGCCCCGGTGTGCTATTGGGCTCTTCAGTTGGTTAAAGCACACCTCACCAAGACACTGTCTAGTACACACTGGGAAGGCCATTGCAAGACGTATTTGATACATGTGTATCCGCGTCACGAGCAAAGCCAGTGCACTATGGGAGTCGAAACTCCACTCCAAAGCAATTTTAACCTTACCTTGGCATTGAATATACAATTTTCAAAAGAAAATTATGTATTGCCCGTTGAGCCATTATATATTTAAACACAAATAGTGCTAAATGTTCCGGCATAACTCAACAAAATGACAGCGTTTCGCCCCGGTGTGCTATTGGGCTCTTCAGTTGGTTAAAGCACACCTCACGAAGACACTGTCAAGTACACACTGGGAAGGCCATTGCAAGACGTATTTGATACATGTGTATCCGCGTCACGAGCAAAGCCAGTGCACTATGGGAGTCGAAACGTCTTGCAATGGCCTTCCCAGTGTGTACTTGACAGTGTCTTGTTGAGGTGTGCTTTAACCAACTGAAGAGCCCAATAGCACACCGGGGCGAAACGCTGTCATTTTGTTGAGTTATGCCGGAACATTTAGCACTATTTGTGTTTAAATATATAATGGCTCAACGGGCAATACATAATTTTCTTTTGAAAATTGTATATTCAATGCCAAGTTAAGGTTATAATTGCTTTGGAGTGGAGTTTCGACTCCCATAATGCACTGGCTTTGCTCGTGAAGCGGATACACATGTATCAAATACGTCTTGCAATGGCCTTCCCAGTGTGTACTTGACAGTGTCTTGGTGAGGTGTGCTTTAACCAACTGAAGAGCCCAATAGCACACCGGGGCGAAACGCTGTCATTTTGTTGAGTTATGCCGGAACATTTAGCACTATTTGTGTTTAAATATATAATGGCTCAACGGGCAATACATAATTTTCTTTTGAAAATTGTATAACCAGGCATTATACAAGAAGGAGGAAGCTAAAACACCACCCACCCCCTGTGGGAGGGGGGCGTAATAATACCCCCACGGTTACTAGCCCAAGCAAGGCTTGGAAGTGGAGGCCTCGACCATACCTGCTAGAGAGGCATCCATGGTCCCTCCGCATGGGTGAAACAGTGGTTTAGGTGAAGTGGGTGCTGGTGATCGAGGTGAAGGCTCACTGCGATGAGCTGGAACCAACACATCACTTTGCCCTACGCAGCCTGGACTAGCTGCGGGTTGGGAAAGGGGCGAACCCAATCTAGGGGGGAAGCCAAGGCTGTGAACTCAGTCATGGTGATGCCAAGTGGTTACCACGTGAGTAGGCCTACTGAAGGCGGTACAAACCTGGCTTGATGGTTCGGGCCAGGGGCGGATTGCTGGATGGACGACTGAGGGGCGTGGTTACTGCTACGGAGAGCCTGAGTTGCGGGAGGACTATGTCTGGCTTTATGCCTCATAACGGATGGTGAGAACGTCGCTCAGGACCCTAGAAGGGGCAAAAACCCTATTATAATATGAGGTATGGACAATCAGAAAGAACCAACTTCAAACCCCACATCAAAGGAAGCCATGGAAGCTCCAGCAGAGCAGATCCATGTGCAGACCGGAGATGAAAAAATGAAGACAGAAGTCCCAGTAGGACAGGCTGTCTCTAAATCCAAACAAGAATTGGATAAGGCAACAGAAGCTACAGTAGAGCAGACTGCAGGACCAAGTAGCACAGGAGATTCCACCGAGAAAGACCCGAAGATATCTGCAACAATGATCAACAGGATGCACATAGAAAATAAACCACGCACGAATGCATATTACAAAGAAAAGATAAAAGCGAGAAAAGAAGCCAAGATAGCGGCTGGAACTTGGGTGGAGAAGAAGCCTAAGAACAGAGATTGGCAAAATGCTATGCCACCGACAAGGTCCAAAAGACCAAGGTCGGAGGACAGCACGCCACCAAGTTCGGCTGTAAAACCACTCTCCAAGAAACAGAAGGAAGAAACAGTCATGTCCTTTTCGGAACGACTGACCTAATCCAAGGTCGTAATAATACCCAAGAACTTTCCAGATGGCAAGCTCAAGGAGGAGGATATGACGGAACTGTCAATCGTCTTGATAGCGCAGATGAAGCCGCTGTCAGATGGGTGTCTGCCAGGTTTCCTCGAGTCACCAAGGCTGGAAAATGGAGCAATGGTACTGATCTGTGCCAATCCAGAAACTAAAAGCTGGCTGGAACAGACAGTATCCAATTGTAACCCCTGGAAAGGGAAGAATTTAGAGGTGGCGGACGCTAAGAAGGTGTTGAACACTATCAAGGTCATCACCAAGTTACCACCTCCTTTTGACAAGATGAAAGTGGAAGACGTTCTTGTCAGAATACACCAGCACGACACCAAAGTTCTGACGAAAGATTGGAGGGTGCTGAATGCATCAACAACTGACGAAACAGGAAGGACAGTCTTTATGGCCCTTGGTGAACGAGACTTTGAAGAGCTCAAGAAGAGAAGCCTGAAGGCTAAACTCGGACTTGGGCAAATCAGGTTTCAGGTCATCAAAGGAAAAACGAAACCCAATGTTGGCAAGGATGGTACTGAAAGTACTTCAGGCCAACCTTCAACATAAAAAAGTAGCTGTGGCCAATTTCGCCAGAAAGTTCAAGTCCGAGGCTATTGACGTGGCCCTTATTCAGGAGCCATGGGTAGTCAAGGGCAAAGTAGCAGGACTGGTGGATTCTGGAGGTAAGCTAATGTACGATACAATATCGGAAATACCCAGAACGTGCCTTCTTGTGAGTAGGAAACTACAATGTCTTCTATTGCAGGAGCACTGTTCACTGGATTTGACTGTGGCCAAGGTAAAACTTGGAAATTGGGAAGGACCTAGAGAAATAATTATAGGCTCTGCGTACTTCCCATATGACTCAACTAATCTGCCTCCAACAGAAGAATTTGAGAACTTAATTTGCAACGCAAAGAGGAAAGGAGAGCATCTAGACCTGGGAGCGGATGCAAATTCACACCACACGGCATGGGGCAGTACGAACTGCAATGCAAGAGGTGAGTCTTTACTAGAGTTTATCATGAGAACTGAGATCATGATACTAAACCTAGGAAATAAGCCTACATTCATAAATAAGAATCGTAGGGAGGTAATAGACATAACAATGAGCACTACGCATATTGCAAATTTCATTAAAGATTGGAAGGTGCTGAAGGAACCATCACTGGCAGACCACCAGCATATCCAATTTGCAATAGATGCGAGACAAAGTAGAATCGAAATGTACAGAGACCCCAAAAGAACTAACTGGGATGGATACAGAGAAGTTCTGGGGCAGGCTGTGCAGAAGATCCGAACTGATGTGAGGGGACAGATAGAATTGGATGAGGCAGTGGAACTTTTAGAGGATGCCATTATAGACTCATACCATGACAACTGTCCTCTCAGAGAAAAGAAGAACACCAAAAACGTCAGGTGGTGGAACAACAACATAGCCAAGTTGAAAAAAGAGGTTAGGGCTTTGTATAAAATATCATCTAGATATGGTATGTGGAATATATATCATAGGAAACTCACTGAGTATAACCTAGAAATACGGAGAGCAAAGAGAAAATCTTGGAGACTGTTCTGTGAGAAATTGGAAACGCACACTGAAGCAGCAAGGCTTCAGAAGGTTCTCAAAGCAACTCACATAAACCAAGTAGGAACACTGGAAAGATCCGATGGAACATTTACTCAGGGAGGGAGGGACACGCTAGAGATGTTGATGGCGTGTCATTTTCCTGAGGCTGAGGAGATGACAGAGGAAGAAGAGATTGGAACAGAGGCCAAAGCTCGAAGAGCAGAGTGGAACTGTGCCAAAAGACTAGTAAAACCCAATCAAGTGAGATGGGCAATCGACACGTTTCAACCCATAAAGGCTCCGGGGCCAGATGAGATACTTCCGATACTCCTTCAGGAAGGACGGGAGATACTCGTTGAGGCCTTGACGAACCTATTCAGAGCTAGACTAGCCATAGGGTACGTGCCGAAATCATGGTCTGAGGCTAAAGCGGTATTTATACCAAAGTCTGGTAGGGCGAATTATGCTCAAGCCAAAGCCTACAGACCATTATGCTTTAATTCCTTCATGCTAAAAGCAATGGAGAAAATTATGGATAAATACATCCGAAGAACTGTGCAACTGAACTCAATGATACATGAAAATCAGTTTGCATATAGACCAGGCAGATCCACTGAAGCAGCACTCCATCAATTGGTTTGCAAAATAGAGGAAAGCCTAGAATATAAAGAAATAGCACTGGCGGCATTTCTAGTAATACAACCTATGACTCTATGATCATAGCAGTAGAAGAGATCAAGGTCAGCAAAACCGTCGTAAAATGGATTAAATCCACGCTGGACGGAAGAAAGATAAAAGCAGCCCTGTTTGATGAGACGCTAACGCTTAGGGCCACTCGAGGCTGTGCTCAGGGATGAGTGTTATCTCCTCTGCTGTGGAACCTTGTAGTGGACAAAATCATAGCCAGGTTCAACGAACGGGGTATGTATACACAAGGATATGCAGACGACCTAGTGATTGTAGTACGAGGTAAGGTGATGAGCGTCATACAGGACCTCATGCAGAGATCACTTAACCTAGTAGAGAACTGGTGTCGGGAAGAACAACTTTCCGTTAACCCGAATAAGATAACTCTGGTCCCTTTTACAAGGAAGAAAAAATCAGAGGGAAAGGGAACACTGAAGCTCTTTGGGCAAGAAATCTATATGGAAGAACAGGTACTATATCTTGGGGTAGTGCTAGACAACAAGCAAACCTGGAATCCGCATATAGAAAGGAACATAACCCGGGACAAGAACTTACTCTATGCGTGTAAGAGAGCTGTTGGGACAACATGGGGTCTAAAACCGTCGGTGGTAATGTGGATATACACAATGATCATTAGACCACTGATAACCTATGCTTCAATCATTTGGTTGTAGAAAGCAAAACAAGGAAATGTCGGCAGCAGATTAAATAGTCTGCAGAGAATGGCATGTTTAGCTATAACTGGAGCTATGAAGACTGCGCCGACAGAAGCCTTGAATACATTACTGGATCTCCCATCTCTATGCAACTTCATAGAGGGACAGGCTAGAATGAGTTCATATAGATTGGAACAAACAGAATGCTGGAAAGCACAAAGGCCCAATCTAGGACACTGTAAAATTAACAGAGTTATAACAGGGGAAGTACTATACATGCCTTCTGATTACATGATACCAAAGTATAACTTTGAGAAACCATTTGAGATCCAAATAATAAAAAGGAAGACTGGGATATCAACAAGTGGAAGACCGATAGAGAGAATATAGTGTGGTGGAATGATGGCTCAAAAACTGTAAGTGGTACAGGAGGAGGGATCAACGGGGAAAGACCTGAGAGATCAATTCAAATGAGCCTGGCAGACACACTAATGTCTTTCAAGCGGAGGTGTTAGCTATCACCAAGTGTCTTGAAGAAAACCTGAAAATGAAATATAAAGATAAGAACATTTTCATTTTTATGGATAGCCAAGCAGCCATTAAGGCACTAGAGGCTGTCCGGATATCATCCAAAATAGTATGGTACTGCCACTCAGTTCTCCTGAAGCTCTCAGAGTACAACACCGTTAAAATAATATGGGTACCAGGGCATGCAGGTATAGGAGCTAATGAAAGGGCAGATGAACTGGCCAGAAAAGGAGCAGAGATACAGTTTGTAGGCCCAGAACCTGTATGTGGATCTCTTACAGACAAGCCCGACATGTAATAGGTAAATGGGTACAAAAGAAGCAAATAGAAAACTGGAAAAAGACTCCAGGTTGCAGACTTGCAAAGGAACTGATAAACGGACCAAATAAGAAGCACACTAAAGAACTTCTACAACATAGCAGAGGAAATATAAGATGGGTAGTGGGACTATTGACTGGACACTGCCATCTTAAAAAAACACCTACATAGAATTGGAGTAATAAGAGACAATACATGTAGGAAATGCAATGAAGCAGAAGAATCAGCTGAACGCATACTTTTTGAATGTGAGGCGCTGGGAAGAATTAGAATCTCCACATTGGAGCTGCCGGGTGAAGAAAGAGATAAACTCCTAGAGGACCCAATAAGATTGATCTGCAGCTTTGTGAAGGGAGCAGAATGAATGAAGGAAACCCATGGTAGCAAAAGATCTTGGAGGTCGACGCTAAACAGGAACTTGGAAACGAGAGGCCCCATGAATAAAAGAAGAAGAACAGAAGTCTCCTAATTCCTTTAGTTTTTCACCTGCCAATTTGATGTCCATAGAGGTTTCTGATTTATTTCGGCTGCATTCCAATATTTTTGTTTTACATTTATTAATTTTCATTATGAATTCTTTCCTCAAGACGGAGTTCATACCATTAAAAAACTCATTCGAATCCTCAGGCGTGTCGGCCAAGATGACTATGTCATCGGAAAATCTCCGAGTTGAAATTATTTCTCCTTGAACTTCACTCCCACTTTAATTTTTTCTCCAATTTCCTTCATTGCTTGTTCAATGTAAAGATTGAAAAGTATGGGTGATAAGTTGCAGCCTTGCCTTACACCTTTCTGAATACCAGCTTCTCTCTCATGTCCTTCAGCTCGAATGACTGCTGTCTGGTTTCTGAATAGATTGTAGATCACCCTCCTATCCCTGTATTTTATTCCAATCATTTTCAAAGTGTCAAACAATTTAGTCCAAACAACGATATCAAAAGCCTTTTCTAAGTCTACAAATGCCATGAACGTTCTCTTATCTTTTCTTATTTTACCTTCCAAAATCAGCCTAAGACTTAGTACAGCTTCCCTTGTTCCTACATTTCTCCTGAAACCAAACTGGTCTTCACCCAACTCCGCTTCTATCTGTCTTTCCATCCTCTTGTAAATTATTCTAGACAGGATACTTGAAGCATGAGTAATCAAGCTGATTGTACGGTATTCTTCACCAATGTTAGATTATGTTAAAAACATTGTCTCGGATGTAGGGTGTGGTAGCTATGTAGAGATGAAACAATTAGCTCAGGACAGGGAAGCATGGAAAGCTGCAACAAACCAGTCAAAACACTAATGATTCAAACACACAAGGTTCCAATTCATGGTCATTTATAATTTTTTTTGTTATGTATAAGTGAAGCCTCCATGGCTTAGGCGGCTGCACGGCAGCCTCTCACCGCTGGGTCCATGGTTCAAATCCCGGTCACTCCATGTGAGATTTGTGATGGACAAAGTGGAGGCAGACAGGTCTTTCTCCGGGTACTCCGGTTTTCCCTGACCAAAATTTCATTCCAGTAGCACTCTCCACTCTCATTTCATTCATCTGTCATTCATTTAAACAGTGCCCCAGAGGAGTGCGACAGGCTTCGGCAGCCGGCACAGTTCATATCCTCGCCGCTAGATGGGGGCTTCATTCATTCCATTCCTGAACCTGTCAGTCGACTGGAAGCAGGCTGTGGATTTCATTTCAGTTAAATATAAGCAAATGGAAAGAATATGTATTTACATTAATATTCTAGCCATAGTAGTAACCATTTGACTTGAAATACCAAAATAACATTCAGATAAAATTAGCATAAACTAGGAACATTCTTTATAATTAGTTAGTTAGATATTGTTGTTCTAAGGGGCTGGATAATGAGGTAATCTGCCCCCTGTTTCTTTCTTTCAAGTATGTTTGAGATAAATGCACATGTTTCGGAAAAAATAATATTAAAAAATGCCTAATACAATAGTATGGTGTTTATCTATCTTTGAAGTCGTTTAAAATGATCCAAGAGAGTAAACGAAAAGAAACAAGTGAAGGATATCCGTGCAATGTGCGTTAAGGTAATAATAAAATAGACACGGTGCGTAAATGAAATTAAACAAGTCGTTTGCAAACGACTGATCCCAAAGCAATCGTTGGAATCATTCGAATTAAACAAGTCGTTTGCAAACGACTAATTCCAAGCGAATGGAATCATTCGAATTCAAGTAGTCGTCCTAATCAAACGGCTTCTTCAGGATAACTTCATGCTACAATTGTGTTGTATATTTATTCATCATCATCATCACCATCCTGAACCAACTCCAGTTGCCCGGGTGTGGTATATGAGCCCCCTCCATTTTACCCTGTCCTTGTGCCACTCTTCCTCCACCAACTGGTCCCAATCATGACCACTCTGCAGTACATCGTTCTTGACTGTATCTATCCACTTATTTCGTGGCCTTCCCACGGTCGTCTTCCTTCTACTTTTCTCTCAAATTCCTTCCGTGCAGTTCTGTTTGGTGGCATCCCCTTCATGTGACCAAACCCCTTCAGTCTTGAGTTCTGGATCTTATTGAGCAGAGAATCATCTGATATAACAGCTTAGACTTTCACGGCCGACGTTCATAATTAAGTACAAGTTTTTCGGGCTTGTATGCCGTGGTCCAGACAGGATATCTCCCGACGCTTCACCGGAAACTGCGTCCGGCATTATTTAGGGTTCCGCTCCTTTCCTTGGTCAGCAGTGGACCAAAGAAAGGAGCGGAACCCTTGATAATACCGGACGCAGTTTCAAGTGAAACGTCGGGAGATATCCTGTCTTGACCACGGCCTACAAGCCCGAAAAACTTGTACTTAATTAGAGAATCATCTATTCCTACTTCTTCTCTAATCTTCTCATTCCTGATCTTGTCTCTCCTGGTTTTCAGAATCATGGTAAGTAGGAATTTCATTTCGGCTGCCTGGAGTTTAGAGTTATCTCTTTTGGTTAGTGTTGTGGTTTCGAGACTGTATGTAAGAATCGGTGTATAATAGGACTTGTACAATGTCATCTTTGTTTCCATGGGAATTTGGACATCCCACAGCAGGTGTCTTACCTGGTGGTAAAATTGTGTTGCCTTATTAATTCGATTGTTTACCTCATGTTTTGCTAGGTTGTCACTTGATAGAATGCTACCCAAGTACTTGAAAACTGGAACGCTGTCCAATTTGGCTTCATTTAGCATGACTATTGGTTCTTCTCCTTCCTCATACTCTTTCATCGCCACCGTCTTTGTCTCGCTGATGTTTAAACCATATTTCTTACACTCCTCATTCCAGCTTTGCAGCCTCCCACTCAGTTATTCCTCTGTTTCACTCCAGATCGCAACATCATCTGCAAATGTGAAAGCTCTAATATCTCCATGTTCTTTCCTTTTAATAGATTTCATTACCACATCCGACACAATGATGAATAGAAGCGGTGACAATGAGCTGCCCTGCTGCTCTCCTTTCTTTAATTCAAACCAGTCCGACAAACCACGTCCTACTTGAATACCTACAACTTCTATTCCTATTGTACAACATTTTCACTTTGTTTATGAGGCTGTCTCTCACTTGAAGTTCTTTCATGCATTGCCAAAGTGTTTCCCTTGGTACACTATCATAGGCTTGCTCAATGTCCAACAAGTAGTTCCATGAAGAACTATACAGCCTATTTTCATACATCCTGCTCATGTTAATTGTCTCTATCAACATACAAAATTTCAGTTTAATTGCTGTAACAGATTCGTAGATATTGAGAATCGTCTAAATATTTCATATGGTCGCCAGGATGGATTTTTATTTTTGTACTATTACATTAAGATTATTGTGTATTGAACCAGCTGAGCTATGGTTCATGTGATATTTTTTTATGACAGAGCATTTATGATGGGATGTTGTACTTTTGAACACACCCAGGAAGCCACGTGAAGCTGAGAGATCACGCGATACTTTTTGAAGTAGCGGTGAATCGCACTTTTGACTTTGGTGAAAACTGCTAATTATTTATCTGAGGTCTTATTAATTAATTTTTATCTTTCCACAAGACTCAGAATATTCCATTTCGTCATGCTGCATTATTAAAACATTTTGGAGAATGTTTATTTTTACTTTAGGTAAGGTAATACCCTTGCAGACACGCAAAAAGGAACGTAAGTAGTCGCTCAACGATTTCGTTTTGACGACCTACTTTCTAGAGACACCCAGTACCTTGCACTGCGTCTGGAGAATCCGCCTTGTGTAGGCGTGGAATTGCTTTTGTCCTACGAGACGTAGAAGAATATCCGCTGTTGAGCGTTGAAAGTGATTATAAGGTGCCATCGAGCCCGCTAATACTATTATTCACTGTTGTTGAAGCCCAGTGAACTAAAGAAGAAGTTTGGGAGATAATAATTGGCAAGTATAGTGTATTTCACAACATTGCTGTAACACCACATTTTACCCACGCGTATGTGGAGGGCAGATGCCTAGTGGAAATATACAGGTAATAGTGTTACAATTATCCTGAATAAGTGTGATTATAATTGTATGAGATATTTAAATTGCCAAAGTGAAAGTTTCATTTTAAAAACGATGTATAATTCACGGATGCTGCGTGATACAAAAGTAGCGTCACTAGCACGTGCAGAATTATAAAACAGTGTTAGCTCACATGCTAATCCACATCTACGAGATTAAGGCTGTGTCGTACTTTACAATTGAAGCCTATAACATTCACGACGAACATTATAATTTTGAAAGTGAGAGGATGAATTATTACGCAACTTATTTCACTACCCACGTGATTGGACTTTTCTCCACCATGGTTGAAGCAGTCACCATGGGCTAATACCATCCCGGTATGAGGGTGACGTTTCTACAGGAACCAGCATGATGGTGAAACTTCCAGGACAACGAATGAGAAGGAAGGAGCCAAAAATGCCATTTCCAGGCATATCCACGAAGGTGTCGACAGGGACAAATCGAACCCTGGTCTTTGGAGGAGTCCAGATGGGAATCCTGATGAGGAGGATACCGTACCAGAGAGCCAGAGAGAGGATTTTGTTCAACCCTTGTTGTGGAATAGAGAGCTGAGTGAGAGCTCCTCCATTTCGTGAGTTTTTGTCACACCCCTTCCTTGTTCTAGTTTCTGGTGGTATAGTAGATTTAATGTAGTTTGTGAACCAACCACACTCAGTGTCAGCCATTTTTCTAGGTAGGGATGTAACTAGATTAGTTAGATGTCATTTATTTCAGTTTAGAGTGAGACACCCTTGGGTCAGACATTTTGGTCAGCCCTGGTGCAGCTTGATGAACGTCGTAGAACGTCAATGCCTACCTTTTGCTGAACCTGATCGTAGTCATTTTGAGGCTATTTTGTTCAACCCTACTTGGGGTAATTTTCAAGTCTTTGCTGACTTTAGTTATGGCAATTAGATGCCATGGTTATTAATTAACTGCATTCTTTGCAGCCATCCTTTGTTATACCCCTGACTGTCGTTAGAACGGTCGTATCATTTAGGTAGTCGACTGTAACTACCAGTTTTGTAAATGCATTATATTTCATTTTGAATAAGCTCAGATAGCTATTCTTGGTCATGTTTGAACCTAACAACTAGAAGGAATGTTTCGTTGCCTAGCATCGAACCCAGTTCCCAACGTATCATTATGCAGATCTAGTGTGTGAATCTGCGCCACAATTATCATTTTTGCTTGTGTCATGTAAGACACGTTTTTATTTGATGTACTAGCAACTATTGAGTTGTATTTTTAAAGCAAAGAGCTCCAGTTATAGTAAGATTACTTTCATTTAGACGTCTTTGGTAGAAAGACGGAATTATATTATTATATTCAGATTTGTTGAGTGTGTTTTATACACGGACACTTTAGAGGTCCGTAACCTATGCTAAAGTTTTTTATGAACTGGCCAGGTGTAGTTTTATATTGATTAAATCACCGGCCTTGAATAATGTGTGCTTTGTGTCGACCAACACAGGAATGTGGTAACCTGCTGGTGACATAAACTGGTTATTTAACCCAGTGACCTGAAAGCACGCCTGCTTCATTGTGAGACAAAACTACTATTGACAAGGACTGAGTACGATTTGTATTCGCTCTTCCTTTCATTGCTATTTTGCTTATGGAAATTAGTTTCCACTCTTGTATTTGATCACATGTTTTATAGATCGCTTTTTGTTAGTTAAACGCTCTGTTGCGTGTACTGTTGTTTGACAGATACAGTTATGTCAGGTTTTCTATAGTATGGTGAAGGCTACCCTGTTATAGCAGGATGTTATTGTATGAAGGTATTTTGAGTATGCCTTGTCCGGGACTGATCTCGTTGACTAGATGTTATTGGAAGGTAACTGTTGTGTACAGGCCTATCCCAGAGTTATTGAACGCGAGCTTAGCGCCGCTGGTAACCCGTGTTATTGTGTGTCCGAGTTGTTGTACTCGTTGATTATATTCCGACTGTTGAGTCGAGGCTTTTTGGTGGAGAAAGATCTCAGTGGATACACTCCGTGCCCAGGCTATTGTCAATGTTATTCGCCATAAACCTACGATAAACCTATAAACCGACATCTTAATAATAAGACGCATAATTGTTGTAAAACAAAGCTAACTAACGATTCTATCTAACTTTCTTCTTTGCATTCTGGAACTGTTGACATAGCCGTGCAGTTGAAGATAATTTCCTTGTGAGAAAATGACTAGGACAGTTGACATTTTTGTAGCGACCTGAAGCATGCGCGAACCTAGAGTTCGTAGCTTGTGGAGCTCAGGCCATGCGATGTCAGACGTGGTCTCAACTACGCATTCGTCACCGTAACTATACACATTAGATGACTATGGTTTACAAAGAGTAAACCAAGGTGCAGGCAGGAATTTTTAATAAAACTACTGTGTTTATTTCATTACTTATTTATGATGTCAAGTGTATAAATCCTACATGTTACCTTTTGTGTGCTGTTAGCACATAGTTATTAAGCATAATTAAATTGTTTGTTTTTCATGGCTGTACACTTAGCTTTTGGATGTAATTGTTTTCTTTTTCGGACGTCATCGCCGTAAATTTTGTTAATTGATAGGACTTAGCTAGATGAATTAACGTTAAATGTAAATGTCGAAATGGTACCATCCTAACTTAGATTTGTTTGCTACCCTGTTAAATGTAAATTCAGATGTTAGCTTGATCTTGTAACTTGAACTAGGGACTTGCGTTGTACCATATTCCTAGCGTTGTTGTTGTTGCTTCATTATTGTGAGTTAGATCTTTCGCGAGGGTTTTCCGTGACTTCTCAGGTAGGGACCTGCTCTTTATTTTTGTTTATTTATTAGTTTGCGGACTAGCCGATTGTAACCCTCCGAACTAGGCTAGGGGCTTGTGAATTTTAATACACTTTCACGGTGATTTACATAAGTCTGGATGTTTATTTTCTCAGTCTAGTTTTAAGGTGAACCTTTCCTTAGGCGGTCTATGACCATCGTCACCATGTACCACGATCCCTGTGGACTACGGACTCTCGTGCCGCTTTAGCCTTTATGGAAGGTCACCCGATTCTCACGGTAATTTTATTCGACTTATGGGACGTTAGGAAAGTCATCGTGGTTGTTGACTCGACTAAACGGTCACATAAAATTGCGCCCAACTCATGTGCCGACGTTAACGTGGTGACCCTCAGTACCATGTTATTTTGAGGATCTTAATGTAGATTAATGGTAAATTGACAGGACTGGGACGAACTTAGAAAGTCGTACTGCAGATCAATTGACCGCATGGCATTCATGTTTGATAGAAGTCCATGGGGTGAGGCTTTAGTGTTAGATAAATGAAGGATAGGATTTTCTTTGATGATGCCTCGTCCTAAGTAAATGTAATACTTTGCTTTGCTCACCGTTGTCTTTGTAAATGTAGAAGCACTTAGTTTGCATACTCCAGCTGTACTCGTGATATTTATATAAATGAAGCAAGCTTTATACCACCAAGTAACTAATCATAGCTGTAAGTTCCAGTAGAAATTGATCCCTCAATTTCTCATATATTTCTTATCTATGGATGAGGAAACTATTCGTCGTGTGTTTGGAGAGATGTTGGCAGGTGTGAATGCCAATCTTCAACAGATTACTGCTGACATAGGTCAGAATACTCAGGCTGTAAATACTGTAAGTGGTCATGTGGACCAGGTTAGACAGGAAGTTAACAAAGTTAGACAGGACCTAGAAGTCAACACTCAGTCTATAAACAATGTCAGTGGTCATGTGGACCAGGTTAGACAGGAAGTCAACAATGTTAGTGGTCATGTAGATCAAGTAAGGCTAGACTTAGAGATTAACACCCAGTCTGTAAACAATGTTAGGGCTGATTTAACTCAAGTCAGGGCAGACATGGACGCATATAGGGTCGAAGCGAGAAATGATCTGACGGCAGGTTTAGCAGCTGTTAGGGTTGATGTCATACGACACCATCAGGAGGCTAACCAGCGCGTAGATTGCTTAACCGACCAGACGAATAGAGCTAGGGAGGATGTGCATAACCGATTGGAGGAGCACACAGCTCAAATTCAGACAACCTTGATTAGAGTCCAGATAGACCTGAGAGCAGATCTGGAACATGCTAGGGAAGAATTCGGGACTCGACTAGATCACGTCGAGGGATTTATCGGCAATGTGAAAAAGGACATGGCAACCATGAACATTGGTTTAATCTTGATGAGGGGAGCTGCCAATGCCGTTAATAACAACGTGAAGACTATCGTTGATGGCATGATGGAGGTTAAAGAAGAACTTAACACCAACAGGAGAAACATTTCTGAATTGACGGAAACCGTAGCCAGTCTACGTGAGACAGTTGATGTTCATCGTGAGGAACACAAAATTGACCTCATGTTATTGAGAGGTGTCCTCAACGAACACGAGACCACAGTCGAGGCTAAGGTAGCCGAGGTTAGAGACGATGTGGGTAAAATCCAAGAAAATATGTCCAGAGTTGAAGAAGAGATCGATTCCTTACAAAAACGATTTGAGGAAGTCGCGGTGACCGAGAGGTTAGATCTCAGTTATAACCTTAGGACGGCCATACGCGAGGTAGATACAAACCTCAAGGGAAAGGTCGACAGGATCGAGCTGCAATTGAACGACTTAGGCAATAAAGTCGCAGCCAGAACCGTCCCAGGACTGGAAGTAATAGAAAGACGTCTGGACAGACTCGAGACGATTCCTAGAGAGAGACACGTACACCCACAGATGGGAGAATCTCAGGAAACGCCTATATCTCAATCAGGAGGAATGATGCCTACCCATTTCCAACCCAGCGCGCCTATGGAATCGCAACCGTCACAATTCACTGGTTCAGCGCAAGGTCAGACCTTGAACTTTGACGCTCATCCGTTTCAACCAGCATCTAATCGAATTAGTCATGAGACTATTTATTTATTTATTTATTTATTTAAACCAAGTCTACTTGTTAATTGTCACTTTAACTCAGAGAGTCATATCGTGACCTACAGACAATAAACACATAGATAACATAAATTTACAGGAAAAATCTACAGACAGCAATATGTACAGATAGGCTCTCCTAGGCTTTAACAAGATTTATAGCTTAGGAAGCCATCTCCTGTACTTGAATGCTTAATTTACATGCATCTTTGTTCTGAATCTCATCCGACGCTTTCTTATTCCACATTGCCCTGATGGTATTAAAATATTTTGCTAATTGACCTGCTTTCCCCCATTCCCTTTTTAGTAATTTAATTAAAGTGTGATACTCATTTTCATTTTCTATTCTGTTTATATCTGCTTTGTCTACAAACCTTGCTCTTATCATTTTAACTTCCTTGCATTCCCTGATCAGGTGCGCCGCACCCATAACCTTCCCACAAAACAGGCAAATGTCCTCTTTTCCTACTTCTCTCAACGCTTTGTTCTTATACACCCCCATTAACCACCAAATTATCCCTCTCATTTCTCTTTTCATTAGGCATTGAGGCTTTATGCTCATAAAGTTCCTTATTTCGCAGAACTCCGTTAAGGTTCTCCTACTGGCGCACTCTTCCCTTAGCACCTGCAACTCTACGTCATTAACCCTTCTGCACACTTTTTTACACACCCTACCTTCCTCTCTTTGTAAGTCCCTATCCCATATATAGCCCATTCCTAATCTTTCCAGTACACTTCTTACCCCGTCCACCCAGTAGCCCTCTTGCTGATGCTTCATTTGGTGCAGGTAGGCTACCTTAAGCATTCCCCCCCTCCACCCGCTTTTAAACGAATCCAAGACTTTATGACCCTTTTTATGATATGTTGTCTAATGCTTACATCCTCACACAACATTCTCGCTCCGCAATTCGCCGTGCAACTAGGTAGCCCCAAAATTATCTTGGCAAACCTACTTACAATACTGTCCAGGGTTTTCGTTCCTTCCTCTAAACCCCATACTTCCACTCCATATAGTGCTCTTGAAACGATGAGTGCGTTGAACACATTCTTATACACTTTGTAGTCAAGATTCGGTAACCTACGCTCTAACACTTTAACATTCGCCAATGCCGCTAGCCCTTTCGATTTTGCCCTTTTAATTTGTTCGGTCCATTTACCATTACTCGCCATTATCATCCCTAGATACTCAAGTTTTTTCACCGTCTCTAACTGGGACCCATACATGACCCACTTTTCATTCTTAGCCAGTTTAACTCCCTTTTTGCAGACCATAACTTTGGTCTTACTCGGGTTAATTTTTAAGTTCCAGTCCTCACAGTATCTCACAATCTCGTCAATACTATATTGCATATTATAGGGTGTTAGAGCAAGCAGAAGGATGTCATCAGCGAAAGCTAGGCCCGGGATATCATAATTGTCCAAGCAAGGGTTGGACCGTTGCTCAAAGCCCTTTGACTCGAAAATATCGTTGATAAATAGCAAAAAAAGCACCGGGGATAATTTGCATCCCTGTTTTAGACCTATATTAGACGTTATCTCTCCTAGAATTACATCATCTTTAGTTTTAATTGCACATTTCACTTCGGAATACACATTCTCAATTGCTCGTATCATTTTATGTGACACCCCGATTTTTCCCAGTTTAGCCATGACAGCTCTCCTGCTCACTGAATCAAACGCCTTCTCCAAATCAATAGCTGTGATATACAGCTTACCTCTTTTCCTTCTTATGTACTTGTCCATCACCGTTTTAACCACCATTATATTGTCACTGGTCCTCATTCCTTTTCTGAACCCTGTCTGGAGTCTCGAGAACACCGAACAGCCCTCTGCCCATGCTATTAAACGCTTGGATAAGACCCCGGTGTACATTTTGCTCAAATTATCAAGCAAAGTTATGCCTCTATAGTTGCCTGGGTCTAGTTTGTCCCCACGCCTCTTATATATTGGACAAATTATCCCCTCCTGCCACGCCCTTGGAAATCTACCTCCGTCAAAGATTTTGTTAACGATTTTTACCAAGCTGTCCATCATGAACCTATTGCTACTCAACTCTTGCCAAAATTCATTTGTTATCCCCGAAATAGCACCTGACTTCCCTCCTTTACTTTTTGTCATTACTTCCTTAATTTCCTCTATCGATATGACTTGGTCCAGCATAGGCAGAGTGACCCCCAGCCCCCTCGGGACGCCAAACTCATCCCTCTTCCTCCAATTATCTTCAGCATTTAACAGGTTCTCATAATATGCAATCCATATTTCATCGCTTATAGAGCTCCCCCCACCACTTCTGCTCCCCCTACAGTAAGACTTTATCCTGCTCCACACTTTGCTACAGTCGTTAGCTTTAGAATCCTTATTTAGTGCTGTTGCTTCTTTACCCTGCCATTCATCTTTCATTTTACTGAGCAGTTCCCTATATTCTTTCCTTAGACGACAAAATTCTACTCTCATCGTATCATCCCCTCCTCTCTTGTATAACTTCAGTGCCCTAATAACTTCGGTTTTCTTCCTTCTACAAGATTCATCGTACCATCCTTTAATACTCCCTAATTTTCCCCTAGCCTTCACGAGCATTTTCCGCCCTGCCATCATAATTGCATTCTCAATCATACGTATTACCCCTTCAATTTCATCATTACTGATCATCAAACTTATTCCTACCTTTATCAGCTCAAAATTTTCTCCCTGGAAGTAGTTCTGGAACTCTCTGCAGTTTTCCTCCCTCCATCTGAATCTATTCACTTTTCTCTCTATAGCTTTAACTTGTGGGTTCCCTTTTGATTTTGTCACCGCTCCCTGCATGTTGACGACAATTGGTAGGTGATGTGATTCCCCCCATTCTTCAACAGTGAACCTCTTAATTAGGGCTAGTGCTCCTCTAGAGCATATTGCTAAATCTATTACACTTCCTCCAATCTCTGTTATATACGTCAGGTTACCTTCTTCATCCCCCACCCAGACACCATTTAATATATATAGCTCTTCTGCACCACATAGTTCCAAAATCTTTTCTCCGTTCTTGTTACATTCCTTGTCTTTGCTGTGCCTATCACCACATACGGCCTCGGCAACCCCCTTGCTGTAAAGGGGCTTTCTGTCTGCAACCCTCGCATTGAAGTCCCCTAACAGCACAATCTCTGCCTCTTCATATATATTTCGAATTCTGTTTATTTCAATAGCTAACTCATCGAAAAAGCTTTCTCTTGCATACGGGGAATTCTCCGGAGGGTTGTAGACAAAGCGGAAACATACCGTTCCTTTCCCCCTCCCCCTAATATCAGCTTTTACCCATACTACTTCTTCCAGTTCTGAACTAATAAATTCTGATAATTCCCTCACCTCTTCTTTAATTAAAACAACAATACCCCCTGGGAACCTACCGGTGCGAGCTTTCCTAATCTTAGGTTTTGTATATATACTGAAGCCATCTAATTTAACCTCGCAACCTACAGGGAGCCAACTCTCAACAAATCCTACAATCTGCATATCTTCTATTAGGGTCAAAACTACATCGTTGCCTCTCTTATTTAAAAAACCCTCTATATTTACGCTAGCAATATTCCAGTTTAGTTATTTTTTACTCCTACCCTCCTCGCTGGCGGTAGCTTTACTTCTAGTAACTCTAGCTTTCTCTAACTCTAGTATACTACCACCTGGAGAAGAAATGACCTCCTTCTCCACATTAAACTGCTCTGCCAAGGTTTTCTTGCCCCAAAGTTCTTTTAGACTAGTAACTCGTTGTTTGCCAGTCTCACCTTTCTGCAAACCACGCACTTGTCCGGTGATCCTGGCGCTGACGTTAGTCGTTCCTGCTCGCGCCACTTCCGTGTTGGACTTGGAGGTCGCTGCTCTCTGTTGACTCATCACCGCACTTTCCTCTGACCCGACAACTGCTTCCACCTGGTTGCTAGGTCTAACTGTCTCCTGTTGTTGTTGCTTCTCCATATCCTGGAGTTGTGCCACTGTCCAAATCCGATCCCAGTTGTTGCCGCTAACCGCCAGTCTATTACCTTTTACATAAGCCTTGAGACCAGAGCTCCTTGCCTTCCTTAAATGAAACTGCAAGGTCCGTTGCTCGCTTGCCTCTTCTTTACTCATTTCTCTCCTTATCCATATCCTCTCCCCTTTCAAGTTCCTTGTGTTCGCCAGAATTCTGTGAGCCATCAGCGAAGAAACTAATGACACTTTCACGGGCCTCGTGCCCCTTCCTCGCCCTATCCTGGTCACATTGTCAATCTCTGAGACTCCAATGTTTATCCGCATGCCTTCACTAATCACTCGGAGCACCTTGGATGTTAGATCCTCGGTGCTTTCCTTGGCATCTTCCTTTATTCCGTAAATGAAGACGTTTTTCTTTCTCTCATCCAGCTTGGTCTTCCTTAATTCATTTACCTCCACCTCTAATATCTTCACCTTTTCTCTCAGGTCTTTTATCTCTCTACTATTCTCGGCCAGCCTTTCTGTCACTATTCCCATCTCTTCTCTTATACATGTCTTCATCTCCTTGAATTCCTTACATTGCTCACGAAGAATGTCCCGGACCTGGTCATTTTGTGACACTTCCTTTACAATTTCCCTTATTTTCTCCATTTCTTGCCATCCCAGCTGACCAGGCCCTGGGTTTGACTCCACTCCTCCAATTAATAGTAGCGTCGCCACAACCAGCGCTACCATCCCCATCGCCAAAACCCCCATCTGTTCAGTGACGTTGCCCGCTATCACCTTCCCGACACCGAAATCGCACTTCACTCTAGCCTGCCAGCGGCCGATGACCGCCCGGGTACTGCTGAATAGCGATTCCCATTCTTCCTTACACTTCACTGCACGTCTGTTCACCTTGCTTGCTTGGTTAAAACTGAGTCATGAGACTAACACTCCTACGCAGAGTTACATGCAAAATACGTTCAGACCCGCGCATACGCAGGGAAATGTCAGCATAATTCGTTCAAGAGAGGAGCAACCAGCTCGCTTCTCAGGAACCGGATAGTGGTGTTACTCCAGTGGAATTCCCTAGCCAATGTCGAAAGCTACTTAGGTGATACTATGGTAACTCCAGAGAGGGAACTAAGAGTTATAGAACGACTGCTAGAGGGACAAGCCGGTACCTGGTTCAGAGCATTCAGATATTAACAGGCTACCAGGACTTTAAGGAAGCATTATTAAGAACATATTGGTCGAGCGACATCCAGCAGAGCATCCGAGCTGAGATGTACACTCGAAGGTACAGTTCCAATACACCTACTCGTTATGCGAATTACTTCGCAATACAGCTTGCGAAGCTTCGTTGTCTTCAGCCTCCGTTGTCTGAACAGGATTTAGTGAACACAATTGTTTGGCAGTACCCTGCGGACGTACAACGTGTGTTGATCGCTGCAGGGGCATCCACTTTCCAGCAGTGTGACCAGATACTGCGAAGGTTGGATGCTAACACAGAACAGTTCCCTACACACCGTCAGCAGAAGGCTGATAGGCGCGAGGATAGACATATAAATCTGACGACAGTTGATAAAGTGAGCCAGACGCCACAACAAACGCAAACCACAGAGGACTCTGGGCGACGTGATAACAACTACAGTTATAACAGGAGAGAATGGAACAACACTCCTTATACTCGAAATCAACAAGATGACCGGCGAAGTCATTGGAACCGGCGATTCGACCGAAGGACGGACGACAACCGACGTC